>OX276335.1:37570200-40470200 GCA_946251815.1 Dasysyrphus albostriatus
AAGCCCGAGACGATTGACGCCTTGGTGCCTCACCAAAAGTTTTCTTCAATAAATTGATTGTTTCGCAATGCGTCGCGAGAACCTAACCATTATTTTGGTAATAAATTTGCAAACGTTGTTGAAGAGTATGTCTATTTATTATGAAATGGCAAACCAAATTGAACATAGACCAAGTGACAGCTGTCACCGAAAAAAGTATTGCCAATATTGTTTTTAAAGAAAACCACTCCACCGTTTTAAAAAAAAATTTGTATATTATCATATTCAATTTTTTTATTTTTCTGAAACTCTCAAGGAAGTTGTTTCAGCTAATCGTGCATTTTATGTTTTTTAGTTGTATGTTGTATTGTAATAAAGTACTAGTTTGAAATTAAATTTGCAATTCTCTTATATATTTAAAATTCTGCATGACGTAGATACTATAACTCATTACGTCAACGTGCAACACTATTATACACTCCTCGTCAACTGAATACGCACAAACATTTTTGAATATATTTTATCCATTTTTTCCAAACAGTGATGGTTATTATGCCATCTGTTGATGGTAAAAATGTTCGTAACATATAAATAACAGAATTTCAAAGTTTTATCCAAAAACAACCGTGAGTTTTTCCTTCAACCACTTCCAAAGTGTAACTTATACAAAGTAGAAGTTTTTTTTTGAGTCAACTGAATAGGTACAAAAATTAAAATTGGTATTGGAATGGAATGAAACAAGTTTTTGTTTAAGTTTAGTAGTGGGTACTTCCACCTTTATTTTTAATTAGTTCGTAAATTCGATCCGGCATGGAATCGTATAGCTTTTTAATGTAATTTAACGAAATTTCGCTCCACGCTAATTTGATTGCAGAAATTAAGGTTTCTTTGTCTTCGAACTGACTGACTGACTGGTGGTCACCCTCATAAACTTTGCGTACTAACCATCCCCAGACATTTTCTATGATGTTTAGATCAGGTGAGTACGGCGGCCATTGAAGCAACTGCACTTGTTGCTCCTCTATCCATGTTTTTATTATGCGCGCTGAGTGAATAGGCGCATTATCATGTTGGTAGGTCCAGTTTATGGGTCCAAAGATGTTAGAAAATTTAGGAAAATTTCTTTCCAAAATTACTTTATACCCAGCTGCTGTCATTCTTGATGTTACAACCTCGAGCTCAACTGTTCCATAATAACTGACTGCTCCCCATATCATGACACCTCCTTCACGACTATGATGGCGCTTTAAAATCTTTTTTCTTTTCTTAAGTCGTGAAAATAGAAGTTGAACCCATCAGGGCCATCGAAATTATACTTTTTTTCATCTGAAAAAACCACGTGATGCCATTCTTTTTTCCAACTCATGTGAAGTCTTGAAAAATCTAATCGCAACATTTTCCGTCTCTCGTCAAGTAGTGGTTTTTTCTTAAGTTTCATTCGTTTAAGATGGCTTGAGTTGTTGATTACTCTTAATACTGTTGAGCAACTTGCGTTTACGCCGACTTTTTGTTTTATTTTTGCCACAGAATCAGAAGAATTTGATGCATATCTTAAAATTCTTCGTCTCTCAGCTGCTGTTGTTGCTGTTTTCTTACCTCCCTTCATGTTTTTGCCGTATGCATCTTTATTTTTCAAGTAAGAATAAACTACATTAAAACTTCGGCCAACTTTATCAGCTATTGCACGTCCAGTTAGGCCTTGGTCTCTAAGTAAATCGATTTTAGCTTTTTCAACACCTATTCAGTTGACTAGAAAAAAAACTCCTACTTCGCATATAAAACACTTTGCAAGTGGTTGAAGAAAAACTCACGGTTGTTTTTGGATAATTCTTTCGGAATTATCTGCTTAACATCTTAAGGGAATAGTTAGCATCAACAGATGGCATAATAACCATCACTGTTTGGAAAAAATGGATAAAATATATTCAAAAATGTTTGTGCGTATTCAGTTGACGAGGAGTGTATCTTTCATTAGCCTTAATACAGCTTTGAACTCACGTGTTTTATTTTTGGTTAACTTTACACTCAACAATTTGCAGGAATAGGTTTTAGTTCTTAAACTATACCTTTTTTATAAGCAGAATGATTCTAAAAATTTATAGAAAAGTTTTTTTTTTTTTTTTTGAAAACTTAATGTTTCGAAAAAGATTTAATAATTTTCTTAAACAGGATCTAGTCTAAGTAGATGATAATAAAATAATTGTTCTTAGAACAGCATTCAAATTAAATTTAAGGACAATTATTTAAGACAGTAAAGTTTTTCTCCTAAGATTATGATACAAATTTGTCTGTGTTTAAATTGGTAAGAGTAGGAAAATAATTCAAGCAAATGGTCATTAACAATTTTTGTCAGAGAAAAATTGTTTTTTTTTTTCTAGACTTTCTTTTATTGACATAACGTTTAAAAATTATTTTCTGAACGCCAAAGTATTTTTTTAAAAATACTAATTATACTAAGTTGTAGTCATCGTTCAATGAAAACACCAAAGGAATTTTTTTTTTTTGAAACTTAGATAATTTTTATTAATACGAAATATACATCAAATATACGAGTTAATATTTATTCAAGTATCGACTGTAAGATACAGTATACATACCTACACATCGCACATTATTTGTTTGAAAAACGTCATAACTCAGAATTTCTATAGTTTCGAAATAAATGCGATTAAAAAAAATGAAAAACGACTACAGTGCAATAAATTGTGCGTTCTTTTTTAAATTGAGAAGAAATATCAATGAACGATGTACTAAGTACTACCAAAAGAAAAACAAAACATCATAATCAAAATTTTATACTTAGTTCAAAATCATTAATTTTTAAAATATGTCGGTCTTATAAAGCAAATGGGCAAATGTAAATAAACATAAGAAATGTGTTGATATCTTAAGAATGTTTTTTTTTGAGAATTCATCCACACATAATATGTATTCTAAATATTTATAAAACTACTCGTGATTTTTTGAATGTTTATTCACACATTAAAATTTATTAAAGATATCAGATGGTACATAAACGTCGCGTTGGCGTTGGTTAAATTAAAAATTTGATTATATTCTTTAACTTTTGCCCTCGAATCCAATTTGAAGGCTAAGTATGGTTCTAAGAAAAATTATTGTTGTTTTATCACCTACCTAGACTAGATGCTGTTAAGTTTCCATGATAAACCAAATTTCATGAAAATAAATTATTAAATCTTCTTAGAAGAAAGGACATAACTGTTATATTGAACTCTACTACTTTTAATTTTCAGAAGCATTCTGCTTATCAATAGGTATGGATTGAGTAGGTTGGGGTGATAAAAGTAAAAAATCATACTGGAGGTAGGTCTATTCCCCCCTTCGTTACACAATTCTTTGTGGCTTCGCTTTTTGGGCAAGATAAAACCCAAAGGAAGGAATGTTGAGGTCTTCGCTGAGTTAAACCAGCTCACTCATCTTTTTGTAGGGTCGGGAACACTTTAGATTTGTTTCTTACCTCTGACCCTGATAAATAGACTATTAGTGTATTATCACCTCTAGGCACATCAGACCATTGTGACATATCTGCAAATTTTTCTTGCCAAAAAATTTCAGTTAAGGGGAAAACCCCTCATGATTTTATTCGAGCTGTAAAGAGATTATTAAGGTCAGAGAAGAAAGTTTCCGATATTAAAAGGCCAACCCTACTGAGAAAAACCGGAAGAAGTTCAAACAAGCTAGAAAGACCTGTTACGGCCATATTCAAAGAACATAATTTTTGCATGACCAAAAACTACGGCAAGAAATACTACAATACTCAAAAGAATTAAAATTTTTTGGTCATTTGCAAAAAACATTCAAAGCAATACTTCGTACGTAGTTCCAACGCTCATCTTTAATGACACTCCTTATGTAAGCTCACTAGAAAAAGCCAATTTTCTATCAGCACAGTTTGCTATTAATTTGACGCTGCCAGAGAGAATTATGACTCCGCTTGTACTTGAGAGCGCTAATGAGTTCATGGGACGAATCTCCTTTCGCACTCGTTCAGTTGCAAAAGTCCTAAAAGATCTCGATATTCACAAATCCGCTCGTCCAGATAGTATTCCTCCCATCGTTCTGAAGAGGTGTTTTTCAACGCTGGTAAAACCACTGCGTAAGCTTTTCCATCTATCTTACTGTACAGGTCTCTTTCCGAGTGGATAGAAAACAGCATTTGTCCAGCCTGTCCATAAAAAAAGAAAATTTTCTTCTTCCTCTAACTATCACCCAATTGTACTTACCTCTTTTCTTTCCAAGATCATGGAAACGCTGATTAATTATTAGCTTAAGAAATATCTCGAAGAAGGAAAGCTTCTTAATGACCGTCAGTATGGCTTTGGTAGCAATAGGTCCACAGGTGATCTGATGGTATATCTCACCGAACAGTGGAACAAATCATTACATCGTTTTGGAGAAAGTATCATTATTGTACTTGATATTTCGAAAGCATTTGATAGAGTTTGGCATCAAGCTCTCTTACCAAAAATGCGTGCATTTAGTATCAATGAATCTCTTCTTCGTTGGATTATAAATTATCTTTGGCACCGTTCAATACAAGTCATCTTAGATGGTTACAAGTCTGATATTCATAAAATAAATTCTGGTATGCCACAGGGCTCCGTTTTGTCTCCTACCCTCTTTCTCATTTTTATTAATGATTTCTTATCTGAAACTTCTAATTCAATAAATTAATTTGCTGATGATAGCTTCCTCAACTACTCATATTCGTTTATTTCCTGTCTTTCAGATGTGGAACTTCAACGGCAACGTATGATTAGCTAATTAAATTCTGATCTTGATAGCACTGTCAAATGGGGAATCGAAAACCGTGTAGAATTTAATGCTTCGAAAATCGAATACTGTTTGCTGTCCCTGAAGCAATGCGGCTATTCATGAACGATACTTGCATCGAGGAAACTGAATAGCTCTCAGTTCTGGGTATGTGCATCACAGATCACATTCTGTGGAACGATCACATATTTAACGTCGCCAAAAATACTGCAGTGTTTAGGTTTACTTCGAAGATGCAAGAAATTCTTCTGGCATCTTCGATCTGGCTGTAATAATAAAACCTTCAGCCAACCCAAGTTTGAGTATAACTCCCACATTTGGGTGGGTGCTCCTATAACTCACTTGAATCTATTGGATTGAATACAAAATGGAACCTTTAAAATGGTTGGTGATAGATCTATTTCTCAAACAATAAAAATACTGGAACATCGTCGCAATGTTTCATGTCTCTCATTATCTTAGCTTTTTATAGGCAATCTTCTAGTGAAACAGCCAGTTGCATTTCTTTCCTTAAACACGTCAACCGTAATACTCACGCTTTAAGGAATGGCCAGAGATTCTCTCTTTAGACGTACGACACGAATGTAGAATGCCTTACCAGGCTCCGTTTTTCCCTACCATTTTGGTACTCAGAACTTCAAAAAAAATGTGCATCGGTTTCTCCTTTTGAATCCTTCCCTAATTTCTTGATCTGTACTGTTTTCAAGATCTTAAAAAAAAATAGAAAAAATAATGGACTCATGGGAGGTTTTCAAACAATTTATATGGGGACAGTGAAATTGTTAAAATATATCGTAGTCGTTCAATGAAAACTTTCCAAGTCCGTTTTGTTTTTATTTTGAGAAATCTGTACTTTTTATGGATTTTTACTGATCAGAATTTTAAAATGTATGATTTAGGGGAATTATTCCTTAAGAAATAGACCAACATAAGACTTCCAGTCCTTTTACAGAGCTATAATGTTTATATTTTATAAATTTCCTTGAAATCAACGAAAGATTTAAATTAATGATCAATCGCTTCAGATCTTGATTTTCGATTTAGAAATGATCCTTAAAGTGCATTTCCATTTGAAAATACTTTCAATACAAAACTCTTGAAAGTAATTTTCTTATACATAGATGTTTGTTTACCCCTCTATGAGCTGATTTCATGTTTCCACGTGTAAGTTTTAGTCTCGGAAATAGCTTAAAGTAACATTAATTTTTTTACTTTCAAATGAATAAGTATAAAACCTCAGTGTCTGAGTTGTAAATATAAGCTCTTCCCATATTTCTGAACCTACTTTTTTTTTTATTTATGAATGTCTATACCTGCGCAGTTATTTTATGATTTTCCAATAAAAAAAAACCTATTGCTGAAAAATTTCAAATTATTTTTAAGCACCCATAAAATATTTATTTAACCTAATGCTTCTTGTCTTTTCACGGAAAGATCCTAAAAAATCCCATTAATTGCAAAGGATTTTATGTACAAAACAATCAAATCATGCTCTAAAGCTTTTACCTATGTATAGAAAAAAAATGTCAAGAAATATTTTTTATTAGCAGACAAAGAAATAAACGTGTGAAAATCACCAGTGAAATCCATTAAAATATTTATTGCCAGTTTTATGCTTCAATCGATATAATGTGACTATACATACGTAGTAGGATAAATTTATATTTTAACTTCCAAGGTGTTTTTATTCAATGTCAAATGTTTTTGGATGTTAGCATAATAAAATTCATCCTACCCATATGATCCTTGTTTAGCATTCCTTAAGATACAAGTACCTACACAAGCTATATTGAATATTGTTCGAAGATGGATTATTCTTCAAACTAGACGTGATCAATTTCATTCACAATAATTATATTTGCTATAATTCCACATATTTTCTCAAGAGTAATAGATAGCGACAAGTGTTATTCGATGAACAAATATATGAATTATAAACCATAATTTCTTAGAATTCACATTAAATCATCATCAGCATCAATCAATCACAAATAAAATGGAAAAAATATGGAAGTCATTGGTAAATTTTTGAGTATTTTTCTGTTAGATTTCGACAATAATGAAACTCATTGTATTTTTTAACAGTAAATATATGCAGGCAAACGCATCAAAAATTATAGAGCTTAGAGACAGTGAGTGATAGAGAAAGGATAGATTGATAGAGTCTTTAAAGAACTTTTAAAAATATTTAAGTAATTATACATTTTTAGAATTTTTCATTGTAGTCATTTTAAGAGAAAAATAAGCTTTTTATTTATTATTTTATAACAAGTACCATTAAAAGTTTTAAAAGTCTTTCTTATGATGAATTTGAACAAAACTGCTCATTTGGTTTGATGCGAATGTTTTTCTATTAATACAACGCCTTAAATCAGGTTTAAAAAGAAAAACCGAAACGATTCCTAAGTTTCTCCAATCAATGTGAAATACTTGCCAGACTTTTGTATACAAAATCCGTTTTTGTATAAAATGTTGTGTGTTTACTTGTGTGGATAGTTTAGGTAATAAATCCGGCGTCTATTGTAAGGAGGTCATACAGTTTTGTCTATCTGCCTATTGACACAAAAACTGATTTTAATATTTTTTTTATGAAGAAACTACAATTTTTTACCAAATATTTTGTCCACTTTTTTTTGAAAACTTAATATTTTGAAAATTTTTATTATAAACTTTGAAATTAACGGTGTTATACACTTTACAGAAATATTAAAAAAAAAGAAATATTTTACAGTATGAAAAATTCCAATACCTTCCATAAAAATGTTAAAGCGCCGTTAAGGAAAATATTTCATTTTTTAAATCGGCTCTTAGGATTTAAATCGTTTTTTTTTTCAAAACTACCAAATATTCAAAAATTATACACTTAGCAACTATTAATTTGTTGTATCTCTCTTTTTCGGTACAATATTGCAAATTTCACATTCCTAAAATGTTCGAACTCAATATTTTGATTAAATAAGACATAACTATTATAGAAAACCATTTTAAAAGTAGTTAATTTGGTTTTCTGGCACTTTTTAAATTCTTCCAGGCCTAAAGATTGCTACCGCTGGTCTGATTAATATAAGACTTCATTATATAGGTGCAGAGACTATTAAATTTGTCATATTGTACCAACAAAAAAGATTTCGGTCAAAAAACCGCGGAAAATGGTAAGTAATTGAAAAGTTTGAATGGCTTATATCTCTGACATTTTTGAAATAATATGGCCTTTACTGCCTGAACAGAATTGAACACGGAGATGCAATAGATGTCAAAAATGCTGCAATAAAAGTTAAAATTTGTTCAATTCGTGCAGGTGCAGTTGAAGCATTTTTGACATTTATTTCAGCTCTGTCTCCCATTCTGTTCAGGCTATCTGCTGCCATTTTTAGGCCTAAAGACTCCACTACTGTATTTTGCTAAGGTAGAGTAATTACTAGCTAGCATTAAATCTATTCCAGCATGCAAGATAGGACAGCAGCAATTATGGACACACAATGAGCCCAAAAATTCATATTGTTTTAATTTATTTTCGTTATTTTTGAGAATAAAGCTGAATAAGCAGAATTTAAAAAAAAATCCAAAACTTTATATGACCGAATTTTGAAAAGCAGAACTTCAATAAACAGAACCGAAAAAGTAAAATTTTGTTAAACTGAATTTTTGTGAAAAACAGAATTTGGAAACCAGAATTTTGACCCACTCGCCTGGCACTAAGCATCTTGAATATACAAACAAATACGTGTGACCCAGTCATGCATTTTCCATTTTTACTTGCGATATTAGGTACTATATGCCAAGTTATGCTTAAATGCCCTGACAGATTTTTTAAAAACTTGGTACATAGGTGTTTTTGGTGATTTTGCACATATATTTTCTTAGAACTAAAAATTACGGCACCTGCCATACAATTTTACAAAATCTCAGTTATCTCAAAAACGGCTTCACAACTTTCTTTTCAAAGCTACCTTTGGACGGGAAACCATTTAAAAAAAATGGAACCTCCCAAATAACCAACTTATTTATTTTTGATTTTCTTTAAATTGTTTTTTTTTTTTCTGATTTCATTAATGTTTTTCATATACAGAACCTTCTTAATAATATTAAGTCATTCCACACGAAATCGTCTAATAGAAAACGCTAACCCATTTCTTATTTTTTTCAAACTTTGTGGGAATATTCCTCATGGTTTAAAGGAAGGGTATCCACCGTTTTTTAGTTATCACATGTCTCATTCCTCTCCTGTCGCCATTGAAATATTTGAAAATCGTCATATTTTTGCTTTAAAAAACTTTTTATAATAGATATCAAAATGCTTAACATGGTTTATTAAGGCTTTAAAAAAAAAATACCTTTTGTGGCTTACATTTTAACTCGCATAATCAATACCAAACAATATCAAAAACGGTGCTGGAAGTACAAGTATTTTTCTGATTTCTTTAATTTTCAATTCAACAGACTCTGATGTCCCTATTGTTGAACGCAACTTAACAATTTTTCTTGAATATCAAGTACCTACACATATTATTAAACAAGTCAAACTTAAAAAAGACCCACTTTTTTTATTAAAAATCTTTACTTGAAATTTTTAGATGTTGAAAAATCGTAGTTTTTGAACTATAATTTTTGTCGTTTTGTTATCGTTAATAAAAAACTTTTTAAAGCAAAAATACTAAAGCAATAAATTCTTAATTTTAATGGAGACAGGATTTCAAAACCTTTTAATTGAAAATCAAATATTTTGAAAACTACATTATCGTTTTTTTAAAACATCGCATTTAAGAGTTATTTTTGCACTTTATTAAGTATTTTAAGAAAAAAAAATTATTTTTAAAAATGTTAAAAACCGTTAAGGAAAATATAATTTTTCTTAAAAACGGCTACTACGATTTTCATAAAACTTTTCATTTGTTTTGTGCACACATAATATCAAATATGATACAAAAATATAAAATATCAACATTTCCAAAGAAAAGCCTTTCGAATTTTTAAAAAAAGTTTAAATTTTTATCTTGAATCGCGTGGTATTTTAAAAACAGATCATTATTTTTTTTTTGTATGTTATTTTTACATGGTGCAGTGCTAGTAGACCCACGGCAATAAAGCCCGTGTGCCTTACTTCCCAAAATAAAAGAATAAAACACCCCGGGTTTATTTTCCATTTTGAAAAAATAAACAACATCTATGGGATTTGTTTCCTTTACAGTAGTTGAACCTAACTTAATCATTCCCGACTACTGCCATCTAAAAACAGAGCTGTTGTGCCACTAAATTAATTTTTATTTATTTATTTATTTATTTATATATCATACTTTAAGTATGGGCTTAAATGCTAGATCCAAAAACTATAACAACCGCGGTTCTTATTTCTTTTATTCCACTGGCATTATTGCGGGGTCTTGTGGGTCTTCTAGCAGTGCACTAGATAAAATACTTAAGATTTGCATACCAAAAGTTTTCCTTTAAAATTGTTTTAAGAATTTGATGTATAAAAAACGCTCCAACGATTTTTTTATTATTTACTTTTGCAATTCACTTCTTCTGACAGCATTAAGGCTAGTTTTTTTCACTGTATTTTGATGTATTTCAGCGAGAATTTAAGATCACAGTTTGTAGAAATATGTACCTATATGAAGTGGAGTTCCTCAGGGCTCCTTTTTTGGTCAACTTCTTCTTACAGTTTTGATTTACACATTATTGTGTAACAATGTGTCAGTGAAACAAAAATCCGTAGCTATGTAGATGACTTGTTTACTTGGAAAGATTGAAGTAGGTGTCGTTTCGTAAGGCTTAACTGCAAGCTACATATTGTGGATTGAGCTGAGAAAAATAATTTGCAATTAAATCATAAAAATCGAGATATTCAATTCAGTTGTGTATAGAACCCATTGGGTTCAATAAAATGGAATACCAAAAATGGAAAAAAAATATTGGCAAAAACTACCTTTTATAAATATTCAGACAGTATTTGCGGTGATAAGTTCTCATATATCTTCTTTTTTCGTAGTCACTCGTAGTCACTATCTACTTCTATGCACGTAACTTATGTATGTGTTTTAAAAAAATCCTTATATAGGCGGGTCAATAAGTCCGACTTTTTGAATTTCTGACCTCTTTACTGAAACAGCAACACTGCTCCTGTCAACAGGCATCTGTCAGTTGACTCCTGTCAAAATTTAAACTTGCCGCATCAGTTAGTTTGTGTTTGACAGCTATTTTTATCAGACTACTCACTAATTTGAGGAGAAAATGGAAAAAAGTGAATTTCGTGTGCTTATTAAGCATTATTTCTTGCGAAAAAAAACCATTACCGAGACCAAGGCTAGGCTTGATAAATACTATGGGGACTCTGCACCATCGATTTCAATGGTAAAAAAGTGGTTTACTGAATTTCGTTGTGGCCGTACAAGCACTGAAGATGCCGAACGTCCTGGACGCCCAGTTGAGGTCTCTACACCCGAAACAATCGAAAAAATTCACGATATGGTGTTGGCCGACCGAAGATTAAAAGTGCGAGAGATTGTGGAAGCCGTAGGAATCTTGCATGGCTCAGTGGTTTCAATTTTGAATGATCACTTGGGCATGAGAAAGCTTTCCGCAAGATGGGTGCCGCGTTTGCTCACAGTCGACCACAAACGCAATCGTGTAACAACTTCACAGGAAGGTTTGGCGTTGCTTAATCGCAATATGGAGGAGTTTTTGCACCGTTTTGTAACCGTGGACGAAACATGGATCCATGACGACACACCAGAGACCAAACAACAGTCAAAACAGTGGGTTTCTAAGGGTGAATCGGGTCCAAAGAAGGCCAAGGTGGGTTTGTCAGCCAATGAAGTTATGGCGACTGTTTTTTGGATGCACGTGGGATAATCCACATTGACTACCTTCAAAAGGGAAGAACAATCAATGGGGAATATTATGCCAACTTATTGGACCGATTCAATGACGATTTGAAAAAAAACGACCTCATTTGGTCAAAAAAAAAGTTCTTTTCCACCAAGACAATGCAAGGGTGCACACATGTGCAGTTGCCATGGCAAAAATCCATGAATTGGGCTATGAATTGCTCCCTCATCCACCCTATTCTCCAGATTAGGCTCCGATCGACTACTTCTTGTTCCCAAACCTGAAGAAATGGCTTGGTGGAAAAAGATTTGACTCCAATGATGAAGTCATCTCGCAAACAAAGGCCTATTTTGAGGACCTCGACAAATCATTTTTTTTTTGGAAGGGATAAAAAATTGGAGAAGCGTTGGATAAAGTGTATAGATTCAATTTAAAGTTTTTTCTACCTTTAGTCCAAATGCGTTTCGCCCAGGTACAACAATTGGGCTCAACAGTGTATAGAGCTCAAGGGAGACTACGTTGAAAAATAAAATTATTTTTTTATCAAAAAATCTGTGTTTTATTCCAAAAGTCACGGACTTATTGACCCGCCCTTAAATTTAATATTTTTAATAATTAAAAAATAGTTGCCCAGCCTAGAGTTATAGTCTTTTAATTTAATTTAATTTAATTTTAATTAATTTTAATTTAATTTTTCCATGTTTAATTGATTATCATGTTTTTTACTTTTGTAATCTTAGCTTTAACGATCTAATGTTAAAGATTTGAAATACAGTTAATGAAATGAAACCCTGGATACCGCCGAGCCTTCCTCAGCTTCGATAAAAAAAATCATTTTTATTTGTCTTTCATATACACAATACCTTAATGTTAAAAAAAACTGATTTGCAACTTCATTGAAATGAGTTCGCTGTGCTTTTGAAATTAAAATTCCCTCATATAAGCATCATCATCGTTTCCATAATATTCTACAACCTACATGTTTTGTTTCAAAACTTTAATCCAATTTGTGCTTGTTAGCATTTCAAATCAAATGACTCCATCACCTAATACTCTCCTGACAAAAACAAAACAAACTTACTTAAGAAAATCCTTCGAACATTTGCGAGCTAATTCTACCATTAAACGCAGAAATATTCTTGTCTCTTATCTTAAGCAAAAATCTGCCAACAAAGACAACATCTAAACCAAAAACCCACAACTCTCAGACGGTGGTGGTTTTGATATTGCATACTCCAATGCTCCACGCACCCAGATAGATCTGCAGATTATACACAGTACCTATAACACTCTCCAGTCCGGGAGCAAATTTGGAATAATTCTATTCCTACAACTGCCACTTCAGTCTTCAATTATGGTTTAAGCTTAAATTCTCAAAATGAAGATTGCCTCAAATGCTTATACGATGCTGGGCAGACAAAATTCTTGCTTTAATTAAATTCAAAAAGTCCTAGAACTCTAGAATTTAAATATGCTATTTTTATTTTCCAAAAACAGAAAAAAAAAACAAACAAAAAAAAGACAATACTTACGGAGCAAAGAGGATAATAGGACACAATGACAATGAGGAGCAGTTTCACTTCTTCATTCTTAAGTCTCGCCAAGATTACAATTTATCAATGGCAGCAAATTGTCACCTTTGTCTGTCTCAGGTTGATGTCTATAAAGGTGTTGGAAGATGTCTAGCATACCATTAGAAAGGTTATCACGTCTTAGCCCACTCCAGAAATGTTGAATGGAAACAATTAGTTATGCAAAAAGAAGCCAAAGCCATCTTGAGAAATTCCCAGGGCAACAGTCTGCGTCATTCAATGATAAAATATTTTTTATTAGCTTCTCTCTGTGCTTGCTACAACAGGTGGTAAAGAAGCTGAATGCTGAGGTTGATATAATTTTTGTAACGTAAATCAGAACACAAATTGTTGTCTTGGAAATATAGCATTAATTACATAATCATGAATTGGGTCTGTAAAAGTATAAAGTGTAACTTATTAAGATTGTATAATTTTTTTAAATCCACGTCATCAGTTTCTTGTCTATGGGGACGATGACGACAAAAGTGAATTTGATGCAAAATATTTGCACATTGCATACTGCTCCAATCTGCTGCTTGCTTTCATAAGCCTGGGTGGGGGTTATTCAAGCCTGGGTGGGGGTAACTATTGCAATAAAATGCATTTAAATGCATTTTTCATTCAATTTTACTTCGCCATTTAAAGTTATTGGTTATTTTTATAAAAAATCTACCACATGTTATTAAAATATTTATAACTACTTACCTGTTTTCACCCACCTTTTTGGCTAGTTCTGTGATCGAACGTTTATTTTAATATACATATATATTTAGAATGTTCCTATGTTGTTTAAATTTTCAAATATTTCTAATAAAATAAGCTAAATCAATCATCATATATCAGTGACGCTGTTAAACAATGGTTCACTATGACGTATACACACTTTTTTAGTTTAGTTTTATGTGTATTTTCTTTATGTTCTTGCTTGCGATATAAGTAGGTAGACAGGGAAAGTTTTGGATTCGTGGGATTCGCGATAGTAGAGAGAACTCGAAAAAAGTGGGTGGCACAATTTGTCTGTCTGTCTGTTCATCTACAGCCTACGATTTTCTTCAGACTTAGTACATAGTGGTTTTTGGGGATTATGACCACAGGTAGCAATTTTACGTAATCGTATTTGCGTAGAATTGTCATGCCAAAGGTCTGGGTTCGATTCCCGGCCACTGCCATCTAAAAACAGAAATGTTTTTTTTTTTGTCCTCTTGCGAGGGACTGAAAAATTCTCCAAGAGTATACTTGTCATGAATAAGTGCTTCTCATTTAGCCGTTCGGACTTGGCAAAAAATTGTAGATCCCCTCCATTCCTGCCAACAACACGCACACATGAATGGTTGTAAGTTGTAAGTTGTAAGTCACTAGCCCTTGGTTCTCCTCGAACTGTTATGCCACCAAATTTATTTATTTTTATTATTATCAAAAACGGCTTGACATCTTTTCTTAAAAAAAAATCAAGAAATTACTTTTAGTAAAGGCTTTCTTTGGGTGGAAAACCATTTTTCAAAAATTGGTTATTAATGGTGACTCCCAAAGAACCATTTTTGTTTGTTTTCGATTTTCTTCAAAACGGTTTAACTGATTTCAATAATTTCCAATAACTAGTAATATTTGTATGTACTTAAATTAAAAAATATATATTTTTAGGATTTATAAGAAACTTTTCAAATTTTTTTTTGAAAATCAAATATTTTGAAAACGGTATAATCCAATCGATTTTTTTTAAACTCGTTATTTAATTGTTTTTTTTGTACTCTCTAAATTATTTTTAGAACAAATGAACATATATGAAAAATTACTTTAATTAATACGATTTACAAAAAATTATACAATTTTCACTTAGCAACTACTCGTATTAATAGTACCTGTCATGGAACGCGATTTTTATATTGAATTTTCTCATTATCAGCTAAACGAATATTGCATATCAAAATTTTCAAAAAAAATTGTATTTAAAAAAAAATTAAATTTTTTTTTAATTCGCTATTTCAAAAACGAGTTAAGATTTTTTTTTTTCAAATTTTATTTTTATATGCACATCAATAAATACATAAAATTTGAATACTAAAAGTTTTCCTTGAAAATGTTTTAAGAATTGTATATATAAAAATCATTTCTTAAGAAAACCGCTCCATATTCAATAAAGAATTAAGATGGCGTTTTTTCTTCATCTCAATTTCTTTTAAGCTAATTTAAATATCGTATTTTATGCTTCAAAACATTTTTCTCTCATGATTTCCATGTATGTACATATTTTTATATAATTTTCTTAAACCCTCAGCGCATTCATGCATTATATTTATTTTCGATTTCTTCGAAAAGATTTTTCTGATTTTAATAATTTTTTTCTTTACAAGAAACTTCTCAAAAATATCAATATTTCTTACCAAAATTTTCAAAAACTTCTTTTGGATTTTTGCTGCTCAAAATTTGTACTTCAAAAATTAAATATTTTGAAAACTATGCGACGGAATTGTATGAAACTTGGTATTTTAAGGTTTTTTAATACTGTCTATAATATTTTGAGAAAATAATATTTTAATGAAAAAATAATGGAGCCTTCTATCCAAAATTAAAAAAACCGTGAAATAAGTTTTTTATAAAACATTTTCTGTATGCTAAAATAAGTGCGATTTAATACCAAACATTTTGAAAATGTACACTAAGCAACTGTTAATACAGGGTGCCCGCCGGGAAGGTATACTACTTTGTTGGTTTATAATTTTCGATTAAATGAAAGAGAATGGATCTTATATTGATAAATGCTTTATTTAATGTCGGCAATTATGTATGGAATACAATATCATCACCCATATTCTGTTTGAGTTGCTCAAGCGTTTCTGGTTTGTTTGCATAAACCTTCCTTTTTAAATATCCCAACAAAAAGAAGTCCTGAGCAATCAAATTAGGCGACCGTGGAGGCCAATCAACATTACCATTTCTTGAAATAACTTGTGGTGGAAAGAGGCCTCACGGTAATTCCATTGTAATCCTGGCTATATGCGATGTGGCACTGTCTTGTTGATCAAGCCCAAAGCATGCAGTTGCGGCGTTAAAAAAATTTCAAAGTTGTTGTTTGAAAACCAAGCTCCTGAGCACGGCATCGAATTGAGGTTGATGTATTGTTTTGAACACTTCCTTGAGCAGCAGTAATGCTTTTAGTCGATCTTGCAGTTTTGTTTGAATTGAAAAAAAAATTAAATTATTTTGAAAAATTTGATATCTCAACAACAGATTGACAATTATTTTGAAATATTAAGATTTACATAAAAGCCAAAATTTTCTTTAAAAATGTTTTCAGAATTTGATACTTAAGTTATTTTTTCGAAAACCGCTCCAACGATTAAATTTTAGCTTACCATACAATCAGCGTTTTGAACATAAGAGCAAGTACGTATTTAATATTAATTTGTGAGACAACGATTAGAATTCGCACGCGCAAATTATAACCATTATCCCAAAAATTAATATTTATTTTAGATTATCAAGATTTTTTTTTTTCTGTAGATTTTGTAGTCCGAGGTTATGCTTCCGAAGTTTTTGTTTTCGAGATTTTCTATAGTTCTAAATTGAATTTTTCAAGAATTTTACTTTAGATATTTTTGCAGACCCGTTTCTCAAGTGTTTGAAATTTCTACTTCTCGTAGGTATCTCTCTTAACCTTGCTCTTATCAAAAATATGAAAAAAAAAACTTTTTTGTAGGCAATTTAATTTACTTTCATTTTGTAGTGTACTTTTTTCCGCAAATACAAAAAGGGACATTTAAGCCCCATTTAGCCTAAAGCTCGCCACCCTGAGCTTGGCACATTTAGTATGCTAAGTCTGGGGGCCACCTTTATCATATAAAATAATAACCTAGAGAGCATGATTTATTGCATTGTTTTGATAAACAAAGTTGAGTATACGTTGACCCGTTGACTGGACTATGTAGACAGAGCCAGTTTTGGATTTTGGATGGCAAAATTCTGTCTGTTTACTTGTATATCCATCAACAGCCTTAATCAATGATGATATCTTTTTCAAATTTTTAACTTAAATACTTTTTTGTAACTCTCAGTGGAGGCATTGATTTTTGTTTTGTCATATTCTTATTAACGGTATACCTGGCATGTTACAGTTTTCTTTTTTTTCCCCCATAAAGGTCATATCAAAATTAATAAAAAAAAAATTTGGAATTTTTAAAAAAAATATTGTTTTAGTTTTGAAAATTCAATTTTTCAAAAACGGGCTGATAGATATTTTTGTAACAAGATTTATAAATGTATTTTAATCAATACTCAAAACGAACATAAACCATTCTTTACTTAGACCCCATCCTTGCAGGGTTGCCGCTATTTTGAATTAAAAGTGAATAATATTCGAAATTCTTAATTTTATCGAAATCATAAAAATACATTCCTAACAAGAAGAGTAAGTTCTCCAAATTTTAATGTATAATATTTTTTCAAAAATTTTGTGTGTGTATTTAAGGAGCTACGAGTATAACCAATTACATATTATTAGAAAAACAATAGATTTTACATTTGTTTTAGTCAATTTTTTCGCTGTAACATTTTAATTTCTGTTTGCAAGAAGCTGTTTCTATTTACTCAAGTAATAAATTCGAATTCCTTTTGGAATTTAATTTTAAGCTTCAAGCTCACAAGCGAGCTATTTTACAATTAAAACTAATGATTTGTATTCCTCGTATTACTTCTATTATTTTTATAAAATAAAATCTTTTGAATTCCAAGCAACTTTAACTCTAAGAACATCAAGCTCGTAAGGTCACGTATTTTTTTTTTCAACTGAGGATTATAGGGATTTTTGTAAATCAGACGATAATTTGTAATATCTTGTATCCCTTTTGAATAGGAATATTGAAATGAAATATCATCATAAAATGAAGCGTTTCACAAAAGTGTCAAATGTTTTATAAAGAAGAAAATTTTTGCTTTTTGTTTTAAGACAATAATAGAGGTAGTTCTTCAGTCCACAAGGTTGTTTGTGTATCTCCCAGTTCAAACTACTCAAGGCTTCAATTACATTTGAGGCACAAATATGTAAGGTTCTTTGTTAACCCAAGACAGACAGAAGAACATTAATGTCATATGTTGTCGATTTACAAAGAGAGCATCATTTATGATAGATAATATACGAGTAGTTGCACCTTGAACTGGTAAAGCATCGTGTTTTTTTGCGTGAGATTTTTTGTTTTTTGAACTGCATGTGGGGGGGGGGGTTGTAATACAACTGGCAATAACTATGGATCTATTGGCGTTTCTACTCGTAGAAAGCAGACTTTGAAATTGATGTTTTTTTTCTGTGATTGATTTCTTATTAACTAAAGATTGTTTGTAATTATTTTTTTAAAATATCATTACTTAGGGATTATTATCAAATAAAGTCATAAATATTTGATATCTAAAAATCTAAAATTGCAAAAACACAAGCTTTAACTGGTATAAAGATTCTGATTCAATTCTTATGTGCAAACACATTAATATTTACATATGTGTACATAACTAATAAAATATTTAAATTTAGATCAATCCTTTCATTTTATTATGATTCTAAAGAAGAATTAATACACAAATATAATCTTGGCAAAAATTTAAGTTTGAACCTTGAGCAATCTTGATTTTGTATAATATAAAATTTTAAAAAAATTTACAATCTAAATAAACAAAAAAATGGAAACAAATTGTTTTTTCTAGGACAATTTATTTGTAGATTCAGTGTTATAAGTGCGATGACAAAATTATTCATGGATACCAGTTAAATCAAATGCCAGTTACTAAGTGGGGAAGAAATTTATTTAAATTTATTCTTATACTAAATTATTTTGAACAATTTGAATCGAGTTTTATTTTTTTTTTTGTTTTATTTGAATTGTTTGAAAATATAAATCCTCATAAGCTGAAATTGTTTCGGTAATTTAATTAATTTAATATTATCACAAATCCCTCTATTTTGCCGTTTTTTTTCAGTTTGTGGTTTGTATTAAAATTAATCAGAAACGTGATAAGTTTCAGTAATGATTATCTTCATAAAATACTTAATTTACCCATGATTTATATTTCTGGTTATCGTTAGTAATGTATAAAGACTAACAATATTATTTTAATTGTACAATTAATTTTGCGAATGAATAAACCTACAATTTAAATCCTTACAAATGCAACATTAAAATATGATTTATTTTTTTAAAAACCATTTCTCAATTTTATTACTATATACGAGAACCATATGAGTTTCACATTTTTATTAGTTAATTCACTCTATCATAAAAGTCACAATCAATATTTAAACAACAAAAAATAAAATACTAAAATGTTCAAATAAATAAGATAAAATATATTAAACTCATTTAAAAAAATAAAAAACTCGTTAAAAACCAAAACAGAGACAGTTTAATATTCTCGCTATATTTTCCATAAGCACTCTGCAAATAAAATAATGATTTATGATTAATTTATTTTAATACTATGGGGTTAATCCAATAACAAAAAATAGCACCCGAACACATAGGTATTTGTTTTCTTTTTTTAAATTATAATATTAACATAATCTTCTCACTGATATACCTCTGTAAGTTAAGTACATTAGATTCATATATTGTATGCATAAGAAATAACATTAATTTTTGTATATTTATTTTTGACATTAGGCCTATAAATATGAATATGATAAAATTGATGAGATCAATATTGACAGTTCATTGACAAGAGCTAAATTCAAATTTAATCGACTATGGAATTAAGATTAATTGCCTCAAATAAACATTATTAAAATATAATAAATCATTATTTTATGTGTGAAGTCAGTGGTTGATGTAAACAAAAATATTTGAAAATATTTCCAACCGAGCATAAATAAACCATTAAAATTGCAAATAGGATTCCTCCTAAAAAGAGATTCAATTTCATGAAATTGAACAAACACATTAATGTAAAATGTAGTACATAATTGTACATACTCGTACATAAATAAATTATATGAAATTTGTGGACTTTTAAATGTTTGATTTATTATTGATTGTGCAATAAAAGAACATGGTCATCCAACAAGAGAAGTCATTTAAGATTTTGAGTAATGCTTTAAATTTTAATTCGCTGACTTTTCATAAATTTATGTAAAACTAAGAAGTGATTGAAAAATTCATATGAAAAGGGTGTTCTTAGAGGAGGACACTTTTACATTGTTTGAGATGTCGATTAGAATATTTTCTAGGAAATCATAGGAGATTTTTCTGAAGAGTAATAAACACATTAGCAGAATAGCAGCTATTCTGAACCATTAACAACTTCCAGGGAAGTACCTTGGCTCGGGATGTCGTTGATCGGTGGCCATTCTTCTTATTAGCTGATTGGGCTGATTGACGGTATTCTGCACAAGCTTCTGTGCCGAATTTGGCAGGTATTTGTCCATACGGTATTATCCTTTGCTTTTCTGTAGAGATCCTCATTCCTGTAATTTTTTCTTAGCTACTGGTCGAAGTGGAGTCCGGTGCAGATTCTTAGCATCTTCCTTTCGAAGATTTTGAGTTCCTTAATCGCTTTTTTTGAGATCGTGAACCAGACCGGAAAAGAGTAGGTGATGACTGGCCATAGGACTTGCTTGTACACAAGTATCTTCGTCTGTTGGCTTAGTCCTGATCTTCTCCTCATCAAAGGGTGTAGTCAGTGGAATGCCCAGTTCACTTTTCTGAGTAAATTTTTTGAGTGCGGGTTGAACCTTAGCAACTCGTTGAAGTTGATCCCGAGGTATTTGACGTCCTTTTTGGCAGCAATGATAGAACCATCTGGAAGCTTCAGAACTAGGTTTTTGCAAGAGGCTGCTAAGCAACTTGTACCATCACGGGGTCTCCTGAAGCAGATAAGCTCCGATTTTGCTGAGCTAATTCTGATGGCCCATTTCTTGTAGAAATTGAACAGTTTATTGATGTGAGCCTCTACTATCCGTTACGCGACTAGTGGTAATGGTGACATTGAGGTCGCATATGTAAGCGAGTCATCAGCAAAAAGCAGGTTTTTCACAGCTAGTTGGGACGGGTTGGTCTAATGTGATCAGGCTGTAGAGGAAGGGGCCAAGTTTCGAACGTTGTGCGAGTCCGGTTTTGATGTTCTTCACAGTAGTTATGATGAGCAGTTTCCCAATTGCACAAAGAAATTCCCCTTGAAGAAGAAAAGAAAGAAGAAATTTTATTAGTGGCGGGGGTAAGTGTAGCAGTTGTAGTTTGTGTATAATGGCATCTATCCAGATGCTATCGAATGCTTTCTCGATATCCAGAAAACATCCGACGGTGACACGATAACTGTTGAGGGCTATAGTGATGTCATGCTGGAAGAGGTAAAGTGTTGAGGGCTTCTCTCTAAAGCCAAACTTCATGTCAGGAATTAAGTTGTTGTCACTGCAAAACTTCTTCAGTTTCCTTAGTATCAGCTCTTACAAGTTGCTTGATTGGCCTGTAGCTAGAGATCATGTTTCTGACACTTTTCTCTGGATCGCCACAATTTTCGCTTAACCCTGGTTTTCCTCGATATGTCCAGCGGAAAATTTTATTTTATTAATCAAATAGGTGTTTATAAAATAAAATGAAACGAGCCAATTACAACACATTTCGAAACTTGTTGATAGATAAATGAATTTCAGCAAAACTATGACAAATAAAGTAAAGCAGCTTGAAATCCAATGATTATGTTTAATTACCCACAGTGAGATTACTATGGGCCTGTTGTACAAATATTTAATCCGTAGTTCAGCAATTTTAACTCACCGACTTTGGCGAATCAACTGAGGTTCAGCGATTGATGGCACAGGCATTAAATTGGTTACTAAGACATATTTTAACTTTGAACTGTCAATAAATTTCAGTTATTCCTCCGAAATCAGTCAGTAAAAATTGCTTACCCACGGATCAAAATTTGAGCCACACTTGTGCAAATGGAATTAAGAGAGAAAAGTCTAAATTAAAATTGAGTAAATAAATTTTAGAAAACAGGATTTAAAATTTACAGAAGAATACAGAATTTTGGATTTACGTAATTTTTGGAATACAGAGTAATGGTAGGAGAATAATGGAATACAGGATTATGTTCATACAGAATTTTTGATTCATATACAGAATTTTGGTCACATAGAATTTTGGAATACAAAATAACGACCCGATCCCCTTTTAACAGCATATGCTAAAATTTTTCTGACAACATTTTTTTTTATGTTAAGAGGTCAAAAAAAAAAACACTTTGTCAAGAATATCAAAAAGAGAGAGAAGGAAATACAAATAAAAAAAGTAAAAAGTTTTACTATAGTCTATTCCAGTTTTAGTATATTTTTTGTTCTTTATAAATTGTAACAAATTTTTTTTACACATTTGTTTCCTGACTAAATGAAGCCAGAAAAAACAACAAAGTGGAGATGTCTGGTTTTGACCTGCATGTTCAAGTATTCAGTATTGAAATTTGAAGAAAAAAAATTGGTCCACAACTTTAGTTTCTAGTTCGATGTAAAGTGGACGTAAAAATGGAGCTATTTGGTAACTACCATACACATACTGGGTGTTTTACTTAAAAAAAAACTATAAAATTATAACAAAGTGATAAAAATGTTTGACTAATCACTTAGAAAAGTTAGGTTCCGGTAAGGCATCGCTAACCTCACTGTTGTTCTTTAGATTTTTATAAATAGGATATTAGTAAAAAAGAGTATAAATGTGAGCCTTTTCCATCATTGCTAGATCCACGAATGTGGCACATTCATGATAGCTAGCTATACTATTTATTCTTATCATATTGGGAGCGAGCCAGAAACATGAATGTACCACATTCGTGTTTCTGGCTATAACTTAATGAGACTGAACTCTGCATTCATGTAATTGGCATTGTACAAAATTGTGGTTTCCTTGAATACATGGCGTCCTAAGTTTTGGTATAACATAGAATATCGAAAGGGTAATCAACCCACAGCATTAACTCAAAATTAGAAAATTAGCCAAAAATTTTGGTATACCTACAATATTATTTATTTAATCTTATTCGAAATAAATTATATTTTTTCGATGACCACAGATATCTACACTAACTAACTAACTGACTGACAATGTAAAGCTGGAAAATATTTTGAATATGAATAAAAGTTGGGGAAACGCTTCCAGATGCCAAACGCGTGTTGACAACGGTCGATGTCGTTATCGACACGCGACTTCAGGTCAAATGTTAGTGTTGCCACTTTTCGGGAGCAAACTTTTTCTTGTGTCAAATAATAGAATTTTCACTTTTTTGGTTATAATTAGTAATATTTTGAACAAGAAACAAGTTGCGGAAACCCCTACCGATACCAAAAGCTTGTTAGAAAAATAACGGTTGATGTCTTAAAAGATAGGTGAAGTTTCCAGATGCCAAAAGCAACGCAATGCTTTAAAAGATATATAATAGATATCTTAAAATATAGTTGAAAAGACGCACCTTCAGATAAAATGTCAGTGGTGCCACTTTTCGGGAACATCCTTTTTTATGTCAAAGTGTGGGACCTCCACTTTTTTGATACAGTTTCGGAAACACCTCCAGATACCAAACGCGTGATGAGAAAATCGAAGTCGGTGACTTAAAATAAGTTTAAAGTAGACGTATCTTCCAAAATAAAATGTCAGTATTGCCACTTTTCGGTAATATACATACTTTATTTTACTGCCAATCTGAAGTCCCTTCAACTTTTTATAAATATTTTCTTAACGATTTTTTAACATTAGTATGGGAGGTACCGTTATTTGTTCATATTAGTGAATTTTCTTATAAAAAAATATTCTACAAACAAAATAAACAATATTGTTTAGAAAATACATGATTTTTAAACAATTTTTTACTCAACATTTTCTTAAATTAAAAAATAAAAATAATATTTGAAAAATTTTGCTAAAAAACATTTTTTTTTAAATTTGTGTAAAAAAATTTAAATCAGAAATACCTATTCAAAAAAATTGGAGATAAAGAAATTGCCCTTTGGCAACCACTCGTACTAGTAAAGGATGATTTTTTAGCTGGTTTGGTTTTGGCAACACTGGTTTTGACAGCTGACGTGTGTTAAGTACCTTGTGTCACTGTCAAACAGCTTCAGTTTGGTTTGCAATTTAACCATGGATCGTCTTACAAATGAACAACGCTTGCAAATTATTGAATTTTAAAGCTGGCCGAGGATCCGCTTTTTTATCGAAAAATTGTGTTCAGCGATGAGGCTAATTTTTGGTTGAATGGGTACGTAAATAAGCATAATTGCCACATTTGGAGTGAAGATCAGCCAGAAGCATTGCAACAGCTACCAATGCATCCCGAAAAAGCCACTGTGGCATTATTGGGCCATATTTCTTCAAAGATGATGCGAATCGCAGCGTTACTGTCAATGGTGAACGCTACCGAGCGATGATAACAAAATTTTTTTTTGCCCGAAATGGAAGTTCTTGACTTGCATGATATGTGGTTTCAACAAGACGGTGCCACATGCCACACAGCACGCGAAACAATGGCGCAATTGCGAGGCGAGTTTGGTGAACAGTTAATTTCACGTTTCGGGCCGGTCAATTGGCCGCCTAGATCGTGCGATTTGACACCATTAGATTATTTTTTGTGGGGGTATGTCAAGGCTAATGTCTATAGGGACAAGCCCGCTTCGATTGACGCACTGGAAGCCAACATCCATGCATTCATTCGTGAGATACCGGCCGATATGTGTGAAAGAGTATGCCAAAATTGGACTCAGCGGATGGGCTACCTGAGACGCAGCCGCAGTCAACATTTGCATGAAATTATCCTTAAACATTAAATTGCAAGGTTCAAACTATCGATTCAAATAAATATTTCATTCATTTTTTCGAATTTTTTGTGTTTTTTTTTTTTAAAGTTCTAAGCTTCTTAAAAAATCACCCGTTATTTACTAAAAAATTGTTTTGAATTTTTATTTGCGATATAAGTACATATTCATAGGTATAGGTTCTATATGACAAATTATGCATTCGTAAAAAAAATTAACTCGAAATTTTGATCAGTTTTGTCTGTTTGTTTGGCTAAAGCCTAACTGGCTGGAATGGTTTTCTTAGAACTTGGAACATAGTGGTTTTGGTGATTCCACCCACACACTTTTTCATTTTTTTTTTTTTTAGAACTAAAAATAGCAATTTTACAAAATTTTACTTTTCTCCAAAACCACTCCATAATTTTCAAAATTCAATAAATTTATTTTAGTATAGGCTACCTTGGGATGGGAAATAATTTTTCAAAAATGATTATTAATGATATTTCCCTAAAGAAGTATTTTTATTAAGTTTTTATTCTGATTTGCTTCAAACTGTATAATTTTTATTTCAATATTTTTTCTTGTACAGAAGCTTCTTAACAATATAAGTATTTTTTGCTTATCAACATTTTCAAACAAATATTTTTTGGATTTTTAAAAAATATTCAAACACTTCTCTTAGAAAATCAAATATATTGAAAACTACACAATCGATTTTTATAAAACTCTGTATTTTAAAGTATTTTAAGAAAAAATTTATTTTTTTACCAATTTCTCCCATACATATGTTAAAAACCCGTCAAGGAAAATATATTTTTTGCTATTAATCCTACGATAAAAACAAACTTTTTGTGTATGTTTAAATAAGTTTATTAGCAAGAATTATAAAAGTTTGTAAATAATAACTATTAATATATTAATACCCCTCATACAACTTTTTTTTTTAGTTTTGAATTTTCTCATCATCTACTTAACAGATTTAGATTATACAAATTTCAAATAAAATTTAAAAATATTGCATATCAAAATTAAAAAAAAAAAGAAGTTTTTGAATATTTTAAAAAAGTTTCAAATTTTGTTTTGAAAATTCGGTATCTCATAACCGTTTTGACAATTTTTTTGTTTTGTAATTTTATTTTTGTATGTACATGTTTTCGTAATTTGCATGTCCTTATATACATATGTCTTTATAATGTTCTTAAGCCTTCAGCGTCTTGAACATAATGTAAGAGCAAGTATGTGTGACGTAGTCATGCATTTTATCAACTGCTCAAGTTTTTAAATTTAATCTGCTCTCCTGAGAAGACTTCATCGGAGTTCAAATTTATGTCATGAGGTATTGGACCAGATTATGTAGTTAGTAGGATTTTTTTTTTTAAGTTATTATGTCTTTGTTTTCTTAAGATGGTTATAAAAATTGAAAAATATCTTAATTTTTCATTCATATTTTAAACGATTTTGATTTTAAAGATTTTTATTGGTTAAAAATGTAAACTCTGGAAACGAAAATATGTTTAAGTGACAGATGCAGGGCCTGAAGGCGATCTCAGTTGGGGGCCTTAGTATATTACCCTAGTTGCCCCAAAGAACGCTCTATGGCCCTGCATCTGTCACTTATACATATTTTCATTTCCAGAGTATACATTTTTCAACCAGTAATGTATCCGGAATATCTAATTGGTATAGTTGTAAGACAAGAAGCAAGGCCATGTAGGTTTCATCAAGAAAAAAAAAAATCATAAATGAGGGAGTCAATTTCTCTTATCTAAGGAAGAGGGTCAATTTTCTAAAAGTTTGATACATTATTTTTTTTATTTTTCTTTTCCAATAAAAGTACTTACACCAAGTAGCTATTCTTTAGCAAACTCTTACTTCATGTACCTAGTAATTTAAGCTTAATTTTCTTATTTACTGTATTGCTTGTCCTTTATTTGAACATTACTGACATTTTATTAAACTTGTCCAAACAAACATCCGGAACAAACAAAAACTTCCTCTTATAATTGAAGCATCCTTCAATTTATAAGTTATCTGAGCAAAACTTTTGCCTCCATGGAGCAATATATTATATGATCTCGAATATGTTTAAGTGATTTACAACAACTTTCAAGTTCAACAGACACAATATGGACGTAAGGTCATGATTTAATATACCTACCTACCTACCATCAACAAACTATCTCTTACAGCAACAAAAAAGAACCCCAGTTTTATTTTTATCTGAATGCCCAAGAGGCATAAACATTTTCATCGTTTTTACTCACAAAGGACTTGAAGAATCTTATCTCTGATGTCCTTCACATCAAAATAGCAACGTAATTCTCTGCCAGAATGAAGGAATAAAAAGGTATCATTGGCAGATGTTAGAAACGTGGTTCAGAATATTCATTGTCCGCTTATGTTGTGAATCTATTATATTTAGTTCATGTCCACCAAAAACAAAATTCAAATATCAACTAATTGGGCATAGAACTTAAAATTTTCCAGAACTTTAATTTTTGTTTTTGATTACCATAGAAAGAAAGATATAAAATTTGAATAATTTTATAATAAATGAAAATGCAGTTTAACACTCAATAAAAGTTTTTTTGTTGTTTTGATTATTACATCCATGTTGGCCGGCAATGTATAAAAAGGCTTTCTTTCGTAACTTAATGTTTTCGAAATATATATTTAGTTTTTGTTAATTTTAAATATTTTTAAAAGTGATTATTAAAACTAACTGTTGGTTAGAATTCTTGAATTATTTAAGCTTGACTGAAGTTTCAAGCACAAAAATGTACATTTTATTGACATAGAGTAGAATATAATAGTTGAAACTGTTAAAATTCGTCTACGTCAGCGTTGCCGCTGCACGACTTTAGTCGCACTTTGTCACCTTTTTTGGGTCCATGCGACTAAACGACGACCTTTTCATTATATGACGACCTTTTTTCATGTCAACCTTTTTCTCAAACTCAACCATCTAAACTGAAATAGAGAAAGAAACATATTTTCTAATCGACTTTCATTAACTCCTTATTTTTTTAAATGCAGCAAGTCTTGACTAAAATTTAAAATCGAAATGAAATGAAGGAATTCGAAATTGGAAGATTATAACGCCAGTTGAGGGATGGGTCAAACTGCAAGTTTGCAATATCTGTTAAAAATATTATTACTATTCTTCAATAACAGTTAAGTCAAAATTTACACTAGTTTTTGACATTTCGGTCATAGCTAAAATGTCAATATTGAGACTGATTTCTTACTCAGTTCCTTCTTCGGAGTAGTAAATCGGGGTGACTATAAAGCGAAATACGGTATAATTTCAATTTTAATATACCTAGAGCTTATGACGACTTATTAGTTATTTTTATGTTTGTTTAAGATGACAAAAAATGATAAGTGAGAACCATAACATTAATTTTGGAATCGAATTAAAAAAAAAAAAAAAAAAATACGAAAATACGAAAATGCGTAACAGTTTTGCTTCTGATTTTACTTAACTTATATTCTCAAACTTTAAATTTTTACAAAAAATTAGGTACATAGTAATTTTTGGTGAATTTAATTTTTTCTCTTCATTTTTCTCAGACCTGAAAATAACGGTACCGGCCAAACAATACTTTTTTCTTTGTAATTCAACAAAATCTTATTTTTCTCAAAAACAGCTTCACAACTTTTCTTAACAAAAATTCACTAAATTTCTTTCAGTAAAGGCTACTTTTAGATGTGAAACAATTTTTCAAAAAATGGTTACCTCTCAAAGAAGCATTTTTTTAATTTTGATTTTCTTCGAAACGGTAATTTTGATTTTAATATTTTTTTTAAACAGAAGTTCCTAAGAAATTAAATATTGTTTTTCTTACTTACATACTTACTTACTTATCCGGCCCCCGATCCATGGAGGGTCTGCACCTGAGATATTGCTCGGTTTAGGTCCCTCGAAAGCTCCCTTCAGTCATTGGGACCAAGTGTTTTTGCGCCTGATACCATCGCCTGCGTTGTAGCGGAGGTTCGATCTTCCTGGTCGTCTTGAACCTAGGGACTGGGATTCGAAGATTTTCTTAGCTGGAGCATTGTTGTCCATGTCCAATGGCCATGTTGCTCGATGTGGCGGAGCTTATGCAGTCGATGTGTTTTGGCTCTTTGGACTACATCCACATCTTGGTACTGCTCGTATAATTCACGATTGAATCTTCTCGCATATTGGACCAAATATCCGCCGATCAATTTTTCTCTCGAAAGTGCCCAGTATAAATTCCCCTTTTTTACTTATTGTCCAGCACTCGGTGTCGTAAAGTAGAACTGGTAAAATTAGCGTTTTTTATAGCGTGCACTTTGTCTTTCGGGAAAGGAGTTTTGAACCCATTTCTCTGGCCAAACCGAAGTAGCAGCGGTTCACTAGGGTAATTCTTCGTCGGATTTCCACTAGGGTGTCAATAGTGAGGTTGATGTTTGTTCCGAGGAAGGTGAACTCCTTGACTACTTCGAAATTACTGCTACAAACAGTGACGTTTTGTCCTAAATGATGGACAGATGAAGCTTTATTTGTTGATAGCATATACTTTGTTTTGTCCTCATTAACTTCAAGACCAACGCGTTTCGCTTGATAAACAATAGCTGTGAATGCTTCTAGTACATCTTGCTTGGAGTAGCCGATGATGTCGATGTCCTTCGCATAGCCAAGCAGTTGCGAACACCACTCTTGCGAACTATCTGCTCGAGGACAAGGTTGAAGAAATCACATGATAGCGCATCTCCTTGTCTAAACCCCTTATAGTGGCATAGCTGGATCAGTTTTTTCGGAATCCCAAGTTCCCACCTAGCCAATAGATCCGAGGCTTCTTGCGTCTCTTTCATAACAATTGATTTTTGACTGTGGCCAGGACGTAGACCCAACGCATTAACCTCCAATCTGTAGCGCCATGGAGTTTGGAGTTACAATTCGTTCCTTGATCAACACTCGCACTTACAAGTTTAGCAAGTCATGACATAAGGCCAAAACCACTGTCTGGCGGTTACCAACTTGGAGGTAATATAAGCAACTTGATGTGTAGGAAAAGATACAGCTCGAGGCCCCTAGTTCCTACAACATCCAACCACTATTGTTTTTCTTACTAAAATTAAAAAAAATATTTTTTTGGATTTTAGAAAAATGTTCAATTTTTTTTTTTTTTGAAAATCTTGATCGATTTTAATAAAACTCGGTATTTGAGGAATTTTTACACTCCTTAAAATATTTTAAGAAATAATTTTACTTCTTTGAAAAAAAAAATAACGGTATACCTTCCACACAATGTTAAAAGAACTGTTAAGGAAAATATTTTTTTTCTTAAAAGCGACTCCTGCGATCTTTGTTAAAGGTTTTCTGTATGCTTAAATCAGAACGACATATTACAAAAAATTATAAAAGTTTCGTAAGGCGACTATTAAAAGTATTTCTCAAAGAACATTTTTTTAAGTGTAAGCCGACCATCCAAAAAAAAATCCAATGCAAAACAATTGCTTTTTCATTGTTTTTTATGAGATTCCATGATAGTAATAGTTTTTTTTTAATTTTTTAGTTTTTAACATGAAACTGTAAACCAATCGTGCAAAAAATTATTTTAAATTTCACCTTGATAATTTTTCACATGCGAAAATATTTGCATAGATATTTTTTTACGCACGGGAACTGTTAACTAGGCCTTAACTGGATTAAAGGTCAAGAGGAACAATTTGATGATAAGCTTAACGTTTTTTTGTTATGTTCAACAAAAACCTACAATAAAAAAAGCACGAGTTCTATACGAGTATTATATAAGCTTTTAGGAAATTAATAAATTGAAATCTATTTAAACTCCTCTATTCTTTGGGAATTCTAAGAGGAGATTATTGTCTTAAGCAAATTACTTTTGTAATCATACACCATAGCTATCCACAGTTGATAAAACAAATTCTTTTTGTTCTGTTTCCTTAACATTGTTCAATTCTTTTTTTTTTTCAGAAAATAAAACACAATAACAATAAACATTAAAGATTCTATTAACTTACATATTATCTATATAAAAAAGAATTTCATGTTATTTCTTTAAAATTGAAGAGCTTCAAGGAGTGTTTCTAAGAGCGTAAGTAAGGAGCGTTAAGTGCTTAAGATACTCTATCGACAAAAGTCACTTCAAAATTTTCTATTCGTCAGATTAAAAAATTGCCAATATAAAAACGGAAACATAAACAAAGCAAATTTAAAGAAGGAAAGAAAATTTAACTTAAAGATTTCAATTCTATTGTTGTTTCTCAAGTATATAAAAGGTTTTCCATAAGTTTATGTATATTCGGTAGAAATAAAATAGGTTAAGATGAGATTTTATTTATTTTTCCTTAGAAGATTTAAGGTATTGTATAAAGGAAAAAAAATTGGTACGTGACTAGATACATATGTGCATTAAGAATTGTACATAGTAAATATAAAAAAAGTTTGTATTAGAAAATTTGAAGTAAAATAAAAGGTAACATAATATTATGCCATTTAGTTAGCTTACGTTATTTCGATTCAAGAACACAAGTTTACGAACGAACAAGGTAACCCTTAAAATAGTGTTGTAAAATATCTACAAGAAATATTGAAGCATACATAAATTTTGTTAATATGATTACTTTAAGTGAAATTTTTAATCCGAATTTTTATGCAGCCTATGCTTATAATGAACCTAATCAGTTTCTTAAAGTTAATATTCATTTCATTTTACAAAATGGATGAAATTTATGAATATGTAGCTCCCAGAAATAAACGTTTGATTGTAACAAAAATTTGAGGGAGGTTAGTTAAATTTAATTCACGAGTGCCAACTGCCAACCCAGTACCTTATCATTCGTACCAATTCTGACGCACTCTAGATTCCCTTTACCCCCAATTCTTCAGAAATTTTACATTCCTTGATTGCACCACCTGCTGATAAATTTAAATCCTCAAAAGCTAATATAATCGATCATTTCTCAACGAAAAATTAAAGCTTATATAAAGATCGAACTTTTCAAAAGGATTGGCTACGAAAGTTAGAAAATTAAAATCTCGCTTTACGAAGTCTCGAAATTTCATTGCAAAACTGAGAGCGTTAGGCTACTGTGAGATTTAAGAGAGACTTTGATTAATATTTTTTCTACATTTTTAGTGTGAGATGTTAATGCGAGATTGTTAGAATTGATATTTTGTAGTTGCGTGATTTTAAAAAGTATGATTATTATTTTACGAGATTTAACTTTAAGAGATTTTTTTTAAATAATGCCAAATTTCGGTATTCGAGATTTCCTACATACCCATCGCGTTTCCATTAGTTCTGACTACGATACCAAACCAAACGAGACTTTAGAAAGTATCGTCCAGGTATCGTCAAAATTGAAATATTTCAGTATCGTCTCGGTATCGGTCTCTTATTATTTAGTCTCATTTGGTCTCGTATAGCAAAATCTCGTCTCAGTATCGGAATCGCGTGAATACTTTTATTCATCACTATATTTCGTTTTACCTTTTGCGATTGTATGGTTCTATGTGAATTTTCAGTACCAACGACGACGAAACGGGTTGGCAATACTTTTGTAGTAAAATTATAAAAATTTGTGTAAAAAATAAAACAAGTGTTTCTATCTTTGTGAAAATGTTCTCGCCTAGTTTCGGTTTCTGGTCTCAGTCACAAAAAGAAGCACAACTCGGTTACATGTTCTTCATCTTGTAGTTGAACTCGCTTGGTATTTTTAAGATTTAATAAAAATCATTACATAAGAATAATAAACAATCATTTTAACAATGTTTTTCAGAACATTAATTCTGCGTCAAAATATCATTGGAGGCGTTAAAAAAAAACAAGATTTAAGAAAAAATATGCGAGGTAGTTAGTGGATTTCACTAAAGAAATTCTCTCAAGATAAAAAGAACCAAGTCTGAAAATTTCGTCTAAATGATTGGTTGCAGAGAAGGTTAGGTTAAAAGGGATAATAATACACAAGCCCCATCATCTCACTCGGATTTCGGTGGATCCATTGCACTCCCCAGGGTGATAGTATGAAGTGAGGAGGGGTAGGGAAGAGGTTAAGGGGAAATTTGTATGTGTGAGGGACCTCCCTGAGCTATATCCTAAGTTCTAAATAAACTTAAGGATTTTTTTTGGTGGCAATACAGAAATGTCACCCAGTTCGTCGAAGAAGTATTCTCCTAGGGCTTCTTTTCTGGTTCTTACTAGGCCGGGGTATTCACATAAGAGGTGAAGGGAGCCCTCCTCCACCTTTTCATCATGACACCCTTTACATAAGTCCGATTAGCTGATGCCCATTCTGTTCATGTCAGTTGTGGCCCTTTGGGACGCCAACTAGAGTGATAATTGAGGCCTGCTTAACTTCAGTAAGTGTTCAGTTTTTTTGCTTGAAATATTTGGTCAAAGGTTCCTTCAAACCCAACAAGCGTCGTTGGATGACCATCTGATTATTGCGGCTTCTAAGAACCTTTGGTGTATTTCTCTACAGTGGCATCCGATTGGATCGGATCAAGAGAGGATCCCCTTTTGGCCAATTCATCTGCCATTTTGTTCCCGTGAATATCACTATGTTTTGGGACCCATTTAAGGATTGAGGTTCTGTGTTCAATGCGTTGAGTGGCAAAAGTATAGACCTATCAAATGGATTTTTAATCAAAAAGTAAATCAAATCTGCTTCCCAAAAAAGAGGGCAGAAATGCTAAAAATTGTCTTTTCCATAAAACTTAATCAAAAAAAATGTATTCATTTCACCAATAAAACCACAATACATTAGTATGATTGTCAATTTTAAAAAGTATTTTTTTCAAATTGAGAACTTTGAATTTTCAACCAATCCTAGAGTTGAAATACAAAAAAACTGCAAATTTGGAGCCTTAGTACAAGTTCCTATAGCATGCTTGGTTCCTGAGATACACTATGTGATCTGCTTACTTCACTGTGAAGTTAGCGGGTCACTCGATTGCACCCTTATTTGGTGAACAGCATAATCAGGAAATGCAAACAAAACTGCAAATTCCTGTCGGGGAATATTATGTCCACGATGCCATTTCTTTTCTTCAGCTAAAATTGTTGTAAGAGTAGTTTGAGCTATTTAAATGATGAATTGCATTTCCATGTGTTTATCCATGCTTTCCTTATACCTAATATCCATGTTTTAACCATTTATGTATACTTTAACTTAACTCCACTGTTACATACCTAATCTGTTTGACTGATAAGAAACTAGCTAATGGTCACCTTGCAAATTGAAGAAAAACAGGTAATTTAATAAAGGTAAAAACTGCAATGCTTAAATTTTTAAAATTTCTTGATAAGTAGGAACCTGTCCTTTTTGTGTCTTTTTCTACTTAAAAAAATCATAATTTCAAGTCTATACTAACCCCAGGTCCATAACCCTTATATATGAATGTATATTTGGGTGGTCCTTAAATTGGGCGTAGTCTTGGATAACCCTTATTCAATTTAAAAAACAATTTCCCTAATTTTTTCAGATTTTTATTTCACCCCCTGGTCTCCCTATTTTCACTTTAAGGTACTAATTATGGGTAAAGGATTATTGCTATAAAACGCGAAAATAAATCAAAACGTATAGATTCGATTCAGACGAGAAAAAAATTGTATTGGAGTGGGGGTCTATTTCACCTCGTTCCGGCGGGAGGGGTAATTTTCTAGAAATTTGGCCAAAAACAGAAAAAAAATATTTTGAAGAAATGAAGTCCTAAATAAAGTTTTTAATTTAAACAGTTTTTGAAAAAATAATTTTTATCTTAAAAAATTATAGTTTTTTGTTTTTCAATTTTTAAGTTTTAAGTTTAAGTTTTAACATTTTGATAAAATAACCCCTCCTACCTAAACGGGGGGGAAATAGACCTCCCAACTAACAATCTAACTTGAATAAACTTGAATAAGGTTCTATACAAGCTATTTTAAGACTGCTATAGAAATAGTAAAAGGCCTTAGCAAGTCATTTTGGCGCATTTACCCAAGCTAATTAACTGCCATAAGACTTTTGTTGACAGATCTTATAGCAGCAAATAGCTTTTCATGAACTGCTTGGCTGAACAAGCTATAGATTGGCTTGGAAGTTTATATAAGGCCTTACGAAAGCCATTTTGACAGTTATTGCCAATAGCTTGCCTTTGGCCTTACCTAAATTTATTTTGCATAAGCAATCCATCGAGAGACAAAATTTTTTTTAGCAAAGTTTTTACCTGTGATTTGAACTCGATCCCATCCTCGTACCAGTCTAGCACTCTACCACTATGCCAATTTGCTGTTGAGGAAAACATTATCAAAAGTGAATAAGTTGATACCATATACTTCACGTTCACGCAGAGAGAAGAAACAGTCTATAACTGTGCGCATCTAATATGTGCTCTTTGTTCTTTTAAGCTTCTTGAATGTTCTCTGGCTATTTTAAGAATTGCTTCACTATTTTTTCTCACTTGTCTTTGGTAGGTTCCAGATCTTTTAATGTTTTGCTATGAGTTATTCATTTTTAAGTTTTGCTAAAAAGTTCAATGTTACTGTAAGCACTTCTTTTCTGTTTTACGATGCACAATGGGTACTTACCGTTCTTATTAATTTTAATCTGATTTTTTTATAAGCACAATATTTTATAAGACACACTTGTTGATCTTCACTGATTATTTTAATTTGTATAAGGCCTTTACAAAAAAACCTTATACAAGTTGTTTGCAATGATTTGTCGTGGAGAGTCTTATAGCAGCTATTATTTTAAACATTTTCAGTAAACAACTTTGGAAGGTCTTATATATAACTTATATTAACAAGCCTCGTATAAAGCTTGTGTAACTCATATGTTAAGGTCTTATAGCACCTATTTGTTTAAATTTCAGATGGAAAATTCTTGGCTTGCTCAAGATTGCCTTATACAAGCTCTATACAAGCTATTACTTGCCAAATTCGAAAAATGTTACCTTATACAAGCTAAATTGTTAGTTAGGCTCCCCTCCAATACCATTTGTTTGTCTTATCTAAATCTAATCTATACCCACAGATTGTTTTTTTCGTGTTCACCTTACCCCAAAGTCAGTACGTTAAAGTGAAAATAGGGAGACCAGAGGGGTGAAATAAAAATCTGAAAAAAATTGGAAAAAAAATGTTTACTATGTTAAAGCATTTGATGCCTATCCATCTCAGAATTTCAAAAAACCCAATATAAGGACCACCCTAATGTATATAAATCACAACCTAAAAAAACATGACAGCATATTGTGTAAACTTTCAATATTTGTATTGTTATTATTCCGTTTCTGATACTGTTGTAGGAATAATAACATTAAAATTCCTTCCATTATCTGGTATCAAATTTCCACAATCAAACAATTTTGGATAGCCTGATCCTACTTATGAAAAAAAATACATAAGTTATATGATAGAAATCCTTTTTTGATGGAATCTTGGTCGTTGTCCTCTATCTTTATTAATGCAAACACACACACAAATTTCCTCACTTAAACAAAATATGCATACATAAATGATTTTTCACACTTATGGAGTCCCTTTCAAGGATGTTTGGTTGGTTTTCGTGAGCATTTCTGTTTCTTTAATTATTGCGTATGAGGATAACCCATAAACCATTCACGGTTTTATATCCTTCTTCTTATATAAATGTACGTAAATTATTAATATTCATTTCCATAAGTCCATAGGTACTCGCTTTATATAAGTATTTTAAAATGGCGGTTAAAAATTATTTAATTTTGTTGATTAGCAAACAGGAACTTTTGTGTGACCAACGAGATCTGAACAATATTAATTAGAATAAGAGCACCTGTGTGCTATGATGTAGAACAGAATTCATGTGAATTTATAAACTCGTTTCTGCATCAACCAAGGACGACCATTTTAGGTGCAGCATTTTTCAAACCAGAATTCGGATATATTATTTTTATTTATTTCATTTTATTTAATTTAAAGCATTTTATATTATTTTATTTTCAAATCAAGTAATTGTCATTTCAATTTGGTTTATTTATCATGAGGAATACTCTTGGGCAACTTGTCACCTTGCACAAGACAAAACCCCTAAAAAATTCAAGCAAAAGAAAAGGCTAGATTCTAACCCAGACCTCCAGAGTCATTGTCTTGCCACAAGGTTTTGAAAATATATTTAAGGAAATGTTAAACTGTGTTCAAAAATACCTTTCTAAAAATATAATTTAAATTTATTATTATCTAAATAAGAATTGGTTTTCTTTAATTTCTGAATAAATTTTCTTTTTTATTCTAGAATCCGCTATTTTTTTGAGAACAAACACAAAGAAGTAAGTACCAAATTTTAAATACCTCTATTCAGTGCCTTAATTGTATATTCCTTAGTATAAATTAATTCATAAAAGTTATATTTATGTTAATTGTGCATGATGCGACCTACTTCATCTGCAGACGTGAAAAATATTCATGTTATTATTTTGAAAACGCAAAATAACTTTGCAACTTTGGGGTGGGCTATCTACCCTTACCTTTCTAATTTTCTTATAATTTCAACAAAATTATTCCTCACGCCTCCATGAAATCGATAAACAAAATTATTCATAGATATACTCGTACATACAAAGCTATCTATGTAGGTACCTTAAATTCTTTTTATTTAATATTTATGATTCATTTAAGAAAATTATTTAAAAAAAAAAAATCTAAAAACAAAATTTGTATTCAGGTTAAACAAGCTACTAGGGGTAACAACTTTAAATCCAAACAACAACAACAACCACAACAACAATGAAAATCATCGGTAATAAGAATTTATTGGTACTGTTGTTAAGTTGAAATTCGTGCTTTTTTTAGCAGCAGAAGCAGAAGCGTGTTGAAACCGGTGAATCTGCTACTTATAAAGGTCGTTGCATGGGAATTCTTTTCGATTTAATTGAACTTAAAATTTACATTTTTTTTTTTGTGTGTGTATTTGCTGATGATGTTTAATTTTTTAATTATTTTTTGCCAAAATTAGGTACTCGTTGATGTTGCAGGTATTTTAAGGGGTGTTGTTTACAAATTTAACTGGTTTTTGAATAAAATTTGAGCTGCTCGAGTATACTGGTATAAAGTTTCATAAAAGTTTATGAAGATAAATTAATGAAACGGATCTAAAAAATATGTATAAAAAGATTTTTTTATTAAATAAATGAATTTTAATGATTCTTCCATCATAATATTAACAAAAAAAAAAATTGATTGTAAAATATTTTATTAAATAAGAGAGTTAAGGTGAAAAGTTTAACATTTTAGTCGATTAAACACAATGTAAAAACTTATTTAGTTTATTACTTACGTATAAAGCCAGAAAAATGATTTCACTGATAGAAAAAGATTTTTATTTATTTATTTACTAGCTCAGTTACTTACTTTCTTAGTTAAGGTGGCGCTACAGTCCGGGATGACCAGGTCCTCAACCAACAAGCTTCTTCCAGCCGGCTCGGTTTCTAGCTAGCTGTCTCCAGTTTCGCACGCCAAGTTGGTTCAGATTCTCTTCCACTTGCGTGCGCCACCTGTTGCACTGTCTTCCCCTACTGTGCCGCCCCACGGGGTTGGATTCAAAAACTTTCCGGGCCGGATCATTGTTGTCAATTCGCTCTGGGTGACCCAGTCATCTCAGTCGTTTGCTTTTCACTTTACTGGCTAGGTCAGTGTCACTGTATAGCCCGTACAGTGCGTGGTTATATCTTCTTCTTCATTCCACATCTATGCAGACGGGACGAAAAATCACCCGGAGAATTTTCCTCTCAAAACAGTTTAAAGCGTTATCATCTACCGTTAATAGTGTCCATGTCTCTGAACCATACATCAGGACCGCTATGTTAAGCGTCTTATACAGGGACGCTTTAGTTGCTCGAGAGAGTTTCTTTGCTTCTTCTTCTCAATTGCCTTCTTAGCCCAAAGAGTAATTCTTCGTTTGATCTCAGCACTGGTATCGTTCGCTGAGTTTAGAGTGAAGCCTAGGTAGACAAAGTCTCTGACCAACTCAAAATTATAGCTGCTTATATTGACGTTCTGACCAAGACATCGGTGTTGGGTATCTTTTCTTGTTGACAGCATATATTTGGTCTTGCTTTCAATCACCGTTAAACCCATCATTTTGGCTTCTTCCCCAATACTCACTTAAGCAGCATTGACATCACGCTTTGTTCGTCCAATTATGTCAATATCGTCGGCGTAAGGGAGTAGTTGAATGAACTATTGAAAAATTGTGCCTCTAGTGTTGACGTGAGTGCTTTGCGCAATTCTTTAAAGAGCGATGTTGAAGATCCCGCATGACAGCGCGTCTGCTTGCCTAAAACCTTTTTTGACATCAGAGGTATCGGTGAGGTTTTTGCCGATCATGATGGAGCAGCATGCATTCTCCATCGTCATTCTGCACAAACGGATGAGTTTGGAAGGTATGCCAAAACTAGACATTGCTCTAAATAGCTCGTCTCTATAGATGCTGTCATACGCGGCCATGAAATCAATGAAAAGGTGGGTTTCGATTTGAAACTCCTAGGTTTTTTCAAGGTCTGCCGTTGTGCGAATATTTTGATGGTGGACTTCCCTAGTATAAAACCAAACTGATATGAACCTATGAGGTTGTTGACGAATGGCTTCAGGCGTTCACAAAGTACGACAGAGAAGATCTTGTACGCGATGTTAAAAAAGACTAGTTCCTCTGTAGTTGGTGCAGTCCAGAGGATCACCTTTCTTGAGAATCGGGCAGACAATGCTGAGGTTCCATTTATCGGGCATGCTTTCCTCCGACCATATTTTGCAGGTGAGCTGGTGCATACTCCTAACCAATTCATCCCCATAGTTGCTTTGAATAGCTTGGCCGCGAGGCCATCAGCTCCAGGAGCTTTATTTGACTGAAGTTTCGATAAAGCTATCTTCACTTCGTAGAGATCGGGTGAACGGGGGATTCAGTTCTTCATCGCCGTTATGCAATTTACAGAAATGATTTTTCCATATCCTCAGCACCGACTGCGATTCTACCACGATTTTCCTCTGATAGTCCTTACAAGCTTCGGTTTTGCCCTTGTAACCCTGAGAGGTTCTTTTTGCCTTTTGGTGAAACTTCCAAACTTCATTCCTGCAATGGCATCCCTCTAATTCCTCGATCCTCTAATTGTCATGCTGTTTTTTTTTCCTACTGAAAAGACTGTGTTCCTCTCGCCTTTTCTGCGCGTAGAGCTCGCGAGTAGCTCTGGTTTTTCTATGCAGCGCCGCTTTGTATGCCTGTTGTTTGGCTGCATGTTCTTGCCAGCCCCAGCATTCTTCGTCGAACCAGGGGTTTTACTGTGTTGGTCGTGCGAGGCCTAGCACGTCAGAGGCAGCATCTCCGATGGCTTCTTGGCAATTCTTCCACTGTTTCTCGATGCTTGAATTTGACGGCATGGGACTATTTAATAGGGCTCAAGAGACTCGATCAGAAAAGGACCTGGCGATTTCTTGGGAGTGTAGCCGTCCGACATCAAACTTCCTCATAGTATTCCCCTGTTTTGGCCTTGGTCTTGATATTTGTACCATTACCCTGGCTACAACGAGGTATTGGTCCAAATCAACGGTGGCTGCTTGGAACGTTTTCGGACATCCTTGATACCGGAGGAGTGCCTTGCGTCGATCGCAATGTGGTCAATCTGGTTGTCCAGGAATCCGCCATGTCCTCTTATGTAATATAGAGATGTTATATAGAGATGTGGGAACTGCGTGGTAGCTACCACAACGTTTCGCCCCGCAGCAAAGTCGATTAACCTGAGGCCGTCGTTATCAAAGCTGGTGTCGTGCAGGCTATATTTTCCGATTGTTCCACCAAAGACATCCTATCTTAGCATTAAAATCACCCAAGACAATCTTAATGTCATAGCTAGTGCATTGCTCGTTTGTCTTGTCCAGGAGCTCGTAGAATTCGTCTTTGGTGTCGTCATCTTTCTCTTCTGTGGGGGTATGCTCGCATATGAGGCGAATTATCGTGAAGTGCTCATTCACGTAGTTGAAACTCAGGACTTCTTGCCTAAGTCTGCTCAAACGACAAATGCACACCCAAAAAGACGCTGCCCTTATTGTCGGTAGCAGTCGCCATAGTAGACGTCGTAGTCTTTTAATTTTCTTTTACCCAGCCCATCCCATCACACTTCTTGGATGGTGGTGATATCTGCTTTATAGCAATCTAAGGGCTCCACGAAATGTTCGGCTGCACGTGATCTTAAGAGAGCCAGAACATTCTACGAGCAGATCCAAAGTTCGTTGTACTTATTTCGTTTGCTAGGTTCGCCAACAGTAAATCCGTCCGTATCCGAGGCTTGTTGGTGCCTCGAAACTAAATAGCTTTACGCTTTATCTGGAGGACCAGGCCCTAAGTATGACTCCAAGGGCGGGGAGCCGGATTAACCTCTCCTTAGGCCTGAGCTCCGAATATGTTGTAATAGCCTCTATAAGGTGTTCACTAGTTCAACATGCCTGGAACTGTAGACGCCACCGTTGATTCCACCTGAGGAACACTCCTCCCCCCCTCTCTCGTTTGCTGCCACCAAAAATCGTCCACAGAGATTGATACTCCATCTTCGAATGAAGTACTAGGCACCCGTTGTCCACCACGGAGAGGTGGCAGAGTTGAGTTGGTAGACAGAGTTGGTTTGACAAAAAACCTGTGTACGCTTGTGTCCTCTTGAATGCACATGTCAACCCTTTGAACATCGGCACCAATTGTTCATTTAATATAAAAAGCAAAATTTAAAAGAATCCATAAAAATATTTGTGGTGAACATGTGTGTTATGGGGGTAATCTGTGATAAAATTGGTACCTTAATGAAACTTGGAAGAAATGTGCTCTGAACTACTAGAATGAAGAACCAAAAGAGTCTTTAAAAATATCTTTAGTGGAAATTCATTTTTATGGGTGAAGAAAAGTAAAATACTTTTTTCAAAAATTGCTATTGTTTCGAAAAGCAAATAACAGTAATTATCTAAGCCCACAAAAACACCCGTTCTCCCTTGATATTTTTGTGAATCCCTTTTCTCTTCAATCAGGTAGTCAACGAAACATTTTTACCACGTTCCTGGAGGGTATCAACCCCTTAAAAGAATTTTTAAAAATTACAACACACTTCCTTGCGAAATATTTTTAAAGACTCTTTTGATTCTTCATTCTCATGGTACATGAAACGTTTTCACTTTTTTTTTTTTTATTCGAAAGCCTCTGTACTTTTTTACCTGTTTAAGGTTTGCCCTTTTTCTGCGTGTTCGTATTAAAAAAAAGGCACTGAAAAAGAGTAGTTTTTTTTTAAATTGTCAAGAGCTTAGAAAGATATTTGCATCTGGTTTTCAGTGTTTGACTAAGGACTAATAAGAGCAATGAATATTAAAAAAAAAAATTGGCACTTTAGCTGGCAACATTCTGGTAAAAAAATTACCTTATACAAACTGTATTTCTCAAAAGCATTTAAAGAACGTGATTTAAAAAACAATTAAAAGAATGGAGTGCCTTTGTTGATCTTTAATAATATTTCTCTATTTGAAGTTAGTTTTTCAGAAATGACCGCCTTACCCTAGATAATTTTTGATCATGATCTGCGGTATCATTCCACAAAATATCGAGCATGATAATTAGGGAGACACGCTACTAGCATTTAAACAGGGAATTTTCTAGAAAGACTTGAGAAAAAAAACGGTTTGCTTTAACAAAAGATGAAGATAAAAAAACTACATAGGTATGGCCAATCATCAAACAACAAAACTTTTTTTACCACCCTAATGCAAATACAAAAATTTTAGCTTTACATAAAACATAACAACTCATGTAATAATTAACTAAGTTATATATATTCTACATAAGTTAAACAAAATAGCTTACAAATTTCCCTTACCTTAATTAGCATAAAAGCTTAGTGCTATTGAATAGGCCCTTACATAATTATGTTGATGAAATAGGTTTAGCCATGCAAAATGAAGATACACTTTCTCAGAATACAAAAACTTTTAATAAACACTAATTGAAACCTACACGCACACCTTAAAACGCAAAACATGCTTTAATAAAACTAAGAGCAAAGCTATAGCTTCTCAAAGCTAAACAAAAATTGGACTTATACGCTCAATTTTAAAAATAATCTATAAATACAAAAATACAGACCTACCCCTATATTAATAACTGACGGATACAAATGTGCCAGCATTTATGCATTTGGTAACTTGAAAATTTGTATTAACAAATGTGTTATAATCTGTGACGCGTGTTAAAATACTTTTTAGCTATAACTCGCCAAATTCCGCGCATAATGAACGGATAACTTCTTAACACAAAGGACACAACTATTAATAAAAAGTGGCATCCACTCGCTATCACACGTGTTACTCGTAGCTGGTATACGGGAAAAAAGTTTCCGTTTGATATACGTATGCTTTGCTTGGCGTAGTTAATGGTTCCATTGCATATGAGCGTGTGTATCCATTCATTAAACGCGGAATTTGTCGAGTTAAAGTTATCCATACATCACAGACTATAGCACATTTGTTGATAAGAATTACAAAGTTAACAAATGTAAAGTAAATGCTAACACGTTGTTATATCCCTCGTTTACTATCATGGGGTAAGCCTTTGAGTTCCTACTATCAAGGCTTTTGATTTTCAATATACTTTCACGTATAAACAATTTCCAGTCAATTTGAGCTCAAAAAGGGTCTTAGAGAACAAATTGTTTAATGTTTATTAAAGTGTTGAATCCGAATCTGAGTTTTGCGACTAAAATTTCGTGACACAACATGCAAAAATTTGCAAAAACTGCTAAGAAAATGCAAATTTATTGGATTTTTTTAATTACGTAGTCTAAGAAAAGACTAAGGATTTCTCGAAGAGGAATAAGGGTATTTGAAAAATACAAAAAGGATTTAAAAAAAAAAATATTCATCCTTTTAAATTACGATACACATTTTTTTTAAAAAAAATTACCTCGACAAAAAATATAACCTAAAATTTGCATTAAAAACTCATTTTTTATTTCAAATATCTCAAAAACGTGACATGCTTAAGTAATTTTAAGACCAGACTCGAACTCAACACATCAAAGACCATCTTAGTGTATCGTCGGCTTAGAACGTAAGGCAGCTAACTCACATTTTGCATTTTTTTACAAACAATTATTTTAAACAAAGTGTTCGCAATATTTGAATGAAACCAAAACTAAATTAAATATTTTTAACACTCGTTATTGCCAAATTCAGTGAAATTGAAAAGATTTGATGGATTTTTGTATTTTTTAGCAATTTTTGAAGTGGTCTATAATTGTAAAAAAAATGTGGAGTTGGGCGCTTTAAACTCTAAGCCGACAATATCTTGGTTAATGTCATAGACAGAAATTAAATACTTTTACGCATAAAGTAGTAATTTAGTGCTTAGGTTAGGTTAGGTTAGAAGGGGTGATGATACGGCGGGCCGCATCATCTCACTCGGGTCTCAGTGGATCCATTGCGCTCCCCAGAGTGAAAGGTGGGTGGTGAAGAGGGATAGGGAGGGGTTTGATGAGGAGTATTAGTTGTAGGGGGCCTCCCTGAACCATCCTGAGTTCCGAATGAATTTTAGGATGTTTTTCAGTGGGCAATACAGAGATGTCGCCCAGTTCATCGAAGAAATATTCTCCTAGGGCTGCTTTCCTGGTTCTAGCTAGGCTGGGGCATTCACATAAGAAGTGAAGGGAGCCCTCTTCCGCCTCTTCATCATGACACCCTCTACATAAGTCAGATGAGCTGATGCCCATTCTTTTCATATGGGTTCCCATAGAGTTATGCCCCGTTAGGACGCCAACTATGAGTGATAATTGAGGCCTGCCTAGCTTGAGTAGGTATTCAGTTTTTTTCTTCGAAATGTTCGGCCAAAGGTTCCTTGAAACCCGACAGGTGTCGATAGATGACCATCTGACATTTGCAGCTTCCAAGAAACAGTGGTGTATTATACTTTTTTCTTCCTCCAGTGGCATGAGCACCGAGGCTACGATTAGGCTCGGATCAAGAGATGATCCGCTTTTGGCCAGTTCATCTGCCATTTCATTTCCGTGAATATCCCTATGTCCTGGGACCCATTTTAGGGTAACTGTGTTCGTTGCGTTGAGTATTCTTAACTCATTTCGGCAACGATCGATCAGTTTGGACTTTATGGTGATTGAGGAAATGGCTTTAATTGCCGCCTGGCTATCTATGAAAATGTCAATATTATTGTTGACTAATTTACGTGAAGCAAGATGTTTCGCGGCCTCACAAACAGCCAGCACTTCCGCTTGGAATACACTGCAAAAATTTGGAAGCTTCATTGATCTATATATGGGTGGGTTATCTGAATAGATACCTGACCCAACACCCTCCAAGGTTTTGGAGCCGTCGGTGAAGACCGAAACATGGTTTGTATTTATGACCCTGTTTTCGTTCCAGAGTTCCCTGGTGGGGATGTCTGTCATGGTTACAATTTAGTTTTTCGAGTGGGGATTTCGAAAATAGTAAAAAATACGTCAATTTTCGCAGAAAAAACCTCAGACAAAGATTTATTGGGAATTGTGTAGACTTTTAATGGTACTTAGATGTAATTTTCGAATAACTGGTAGTTTTCAAACCATTAGTGAAAAACTCCCAGAAAATGCTTTTTTGCATAATTTTTTGCATTTTTGTACATGTTGCGTCACGAAATCTTAGCCGCAAACCTCAGATTTGGATTAAGCACCCCCGAAAACATTAAAGAGGGGCAAAACCAAAACTACCTTAAAATTTGAATAGTAAAAATACAATATGATAGGACTAATTGTTAACAACCAAATTGTTTTATTTCTGTTTTGTTGAAAATTTTCAAACTACAAAAATAATTGTTTTTGTTGAATTAATCAGTTTTTTTTAATATTTAGTTCACTCAATCATTTGGTTAAAGAAATAGTTGAACTAAAATCACGCTTGAAAATTTAATTTTACTACGTTTATGACGACTTTACGCCATAAATATCCTCATTACAGTTTTGTTGGGGAATGTTAATTTTTTGATATTCTTTCTTCATTTATTTCGAAAATTATGACATTATAATGAAGATTTATCGTTCGGAATAGGTAATGCATAAAAATTAATATTTCAACCTTAAAGATTTTATCTTTTTTTGAAACATCAACAATAATTCACATTCTTAAAAAAAAAGGGAACGCATCACCGATTTTTTTTTGGTTAGTTTGATAGATGTCAAAATAAAGTCGCATCAGAATTCTCATAAAAAAGTGTTTATTTACGAGTACATACCAACATAAATGGACAACACTCTCATAAAAATGTCTTTTTAAGAGTCAAAAGTATCGATACGACAGCAGCCATATTTAAATTTGAACGAAGTGTTTTTTGTATAGTTTGAGGGTTACCGTGATATAAAATTAAATTTTAAAATAATTTTTTTTTTGGTTTTCCATTATGATGAATTTATTTAAGTTATATTTATGTATATACGTGTATTGATATTGATGTTTATTTTGTTCAACATTAAATGCAAAAGAAGTATTTTTACAAGTATATTCGTAATGTGAAGTTTTGTATTTAAATACTGTGCTTAAGTTCTTTGTCTCTTAGGAGCATCATCAAATTGAAATAATGACATTTATTTACAGAGCATCAGAAATTCGCACTGTATAGTGACAAAATTGAAAGTCAGTAATCATTGACAGTTTTGTTATAAGAAACGTGAAACAAATATTTAAAAATATATATTCTAACTTATTATTATTATTTTTTCATTAAAACGTCTCTTAACCTCTTGTAAATTCTTAGATTACAAAAAACAGGCATACAAGAATAAGACCATCAATTCGACATATAATCCGCTATTACATCTTTTTCGTCATATACCATGAATAAGTACCATAAATAATGTCAGCATAAAAAGTACTATTTTCATTCAAAGCAAACATCAAGGTAACCCTTTTTCCAATTCAAAATAAAATTAAAATAATTTAAATACCAATTATTTTGAAAGTGCTTTGTTATTATTCGAAGTAAAATGTGTAAGTTAGTATAAAAAGTTTCAATCGCACTAAGATTTAACTCCACATATGTGACAAACTACAATTATATTAACGTCGCCATGAAATGAAAATATAAATTCACACATTAATTTTTCAACATGAGACAATGACGATGACACATACAGACATAAATACTTCGTACCAAGTTTCCGAAAGAAGCATACAAATGTGAAAGATAAGTATCTGTTTTTTTTTATTGCACGCATACTCCTTCTCTTTTCATCAACTCCTACAAGAAGTGACGCATTCTCCTAACAAGTTTAATGGAGCATTTGTCATCCCATAGGAACAATAAAAATGTTCCTATAAGAGGAAATTTACTCCTATAAGTGGGCCATTTAAGGCTTCTTAGATTTTCATAAGGATGTAGAAGTACTCTCCTAGAGTTAATATAACTCCTGAAATAAAGTCTCACAAGCCTCTAGGAAACTCTTATGAGAGGAAAATTGTTACTTGGGCCCCTGGCTCTTCAACTTCAGACCTCCTATTATTTAGTCTTATTTCGATAATTTTATTTGGATTTAGGTATATCTAAGCCAAGAGAAAATGTGAGTAATTTTCAGCATCAAGTTCTGAAAATTTCCTTGCATCGGGTCAAACCCTCTGTGGGAAATCTTCAAAAAGCATAACATGTCTCAAAGTACCGGAAAATCATTTTTTATATATTAAACAAAAATAAACATCATATAAATAATGAAAATATTTGTTTCTGTTGAAAATCACACAATTATTGCTTTGTGTATGCAATGAGTCCATTTCGCAACATGGGGCAATTTATTTATCATGACACCTATTGTTTTTCAATTTGCCCAGCAGGTTTAATATTACCACATTTTCCTCTTTAGCATATACATAAATAAATAGCGAGTAGAAAAACGATTTCATTTTATTACAAACAAAATTTATGATGATTATAGTTTTTATTTGATCTTTTTTTTTTGATAAAATAGATACATAGCTAGCATAGATCTTATAGAATTTCGAATATAATACCACACTGCTTCCACCATATGGTGATTCTCATAAAGAATAAAAAGAAATTTATCATATATTCTTGATTCTAGGCCCGCACTTAAGTATGGTCATTTGCATTGATGTTAATGGAAATCAATTTTTTTTTTGTCAAATTTGTCAGAAATAGAACATATTTCAAAAATTCTTTCAATTTCGTTTGTTTGTTTGTTTTTAAGAAAACTTTAGGAGCTAAATTATTCAAATTTCATAAAATATGGTAAATCAAAAAAAATCAATATCAAAAGGGTGTGAACAGTGCTTTTTACATTTACATAATACTATATCCCCTGTGAGGATAGTAGAAGACTGGCAATCAATCATACAACGTTATAAAATTTCCGTTTTCCGTATGATTTCGGAACGAGGTAAATAATTTTGTTTTTATTTTATGAAGCCCGAACAAATATTGAATACTCTTCGATTTTCTTAATAAATGGTAAGGCCCAAGAACAATTTTTTTTTATTGTTTAATTTATAATGATTGACATCATTCATCCTTTCAATATCAATTTTCCCATTTATTTTTATAGTCAAGAAATTTAAAGAAAAAATGAGATAGATCACAGACCTTTTTTTAAGACTTGGCGAATGATTTTAACTTGCATTATACCCTGCCGATCATTTGAATAGGTTCAGTCATTTTGCCACACTGTTCTTCTTCTCCCTTAATATTTACATACCTAATGAGCGTACCTCCTCTGTTTTACGTAAAATTATTACACTCAGTTGAAGTTGTAAGACCAACTTGGAACATGAACTGTTATTTTGATATGCTACTTTTATTATTCGATTTTCTTGTGCCACTTGGAGAGGTTCACTTCCAATAATTTAAGTTTACATCAAACTGAGTTGGATAATAGTCTTTTTTTGTTTGCCAATCGAATAATAGATTTTTGAAATTGTTTTTACCAATTGGTTATAAAACGGGTTGCGGAAAGCCCTTGATTTAAAAACAATTCACTGCACTTTTTGAATTACCCTTTTTCTTCCTCAATCAAAGACTTTCCGCAACCTATTTTAAAAATCAATTTCATCTATCGATTAAATAAATGCACGACTGGGTCGCATGTACTTGCTCTTATGTTCGAGGTGCCGAGGGCTTAAAAAAATTGTATGCTCAGACATGGAAATTATGAGAGAAAAATGTTTAAAAGTTAAAAAAACATCTTTGAGAGTTTTAGATGAAAAAAAGAATGCCATCTTAATTCTTTATTAAATATGATTGTGTGGACAAAAAAAATTTAGATCGTTGCAGCGTATTTCCTAAAAAATAATATTTTATGTATAAAATTCGTAAACACTTCTAAGGAACATATAAAAATAAAATTTGAAAAAATATTGTCAACCAGTTTTTAAAATATCAAATTCTCAAAACAAATTTTTGAAACTTTTTACAAAAATTCAAAAACTTTTTTTGGAAAATTTTGATTGCAATATTATTAAGTCTTATCTGAAATTAGTATATACAAAAATATATCTAAATCCGTTAAGCCGATAATGAGAAAATTCCAAATAAAAAAAACACGTTCTATCATAGGTTCTAACGGGTGATTTTTTAAGAGGTTTAGAACTTTAAAAAAAAAAAACACAAAAAATTCAAAAAAATGAATAAAATATTTATTTGAATCGATAGTTTGAACCTTGCAATTTAATGTTTAAGGATAATTTCATGCAAATGTTGACTGCGGCTGCGTCTCAGGTAGCCCATCCGCTGAGTCCAATTTTGGCATACTCTTTCACACATATCGGCCGGTATCTCACGAATGAATGCATGGCTGTTGGCTTCCAGTGCGTCAATCGAAGCCTCCCTATAGACATTAGCCTTGACATACCCCCACAAAAAATAATCTAATGGTGTCAAATCGCACGATCTAGGCGGCCAATTGACCGGCCCGAAACGTGAAATTAACTGTTCACCAAACTCGCCTCGCAATTGCGCCATTGTTTCGCGTGCTGTGTGGCATGTGGCACCGTCTTGTTGAAACCACATATCATGCAAGTCAAGAACTTCCATTTCGGGCAAAAAAAAGTTTGTTATCATCGCTCGGTAGCGTTCACCATTGACAGTAACGCTGCGATTCGCATCATCTTTGAAGAAATATGGCCCAATAATGCCGCCAGCCCATAAACCGCACCAAACAGTGGCTTTTTCGGGATGCATTGGTAGCTGTTGCAATGCTTCTGGCTGATCTTCACTCCAAATGCGGCAATTATGCTTATTTACGTACCCATTCAACCAAAAATGAGCCTCATCGCTGAAGACAATTTTTCGATAAAAAAGCGGATCCTCGGCCAGCTTTCCAAGAGCCCATTCACAAGAGCCGATTTCGATTCCGGTTTTTTAATTTTTGTATGTTATTTTTTCAAGTATATAAAATTTTTTCTAAAAATAATTTAGAGAGTACTAAGAATCTTTAAATATCGAGTTTCAAAAAATCGATCATACCGTTTTCGAAATATTTGATTTTCAAAAAAAAATTGAAATTTTTTTTTTAAATCCAAAATATTTTTTTTTTTAGTTTAAGCACACAAAAATATTTATAGTTATTGGAAGCCTCTGTAGAAAAAAAATTATTGAAATCACTCATAATGTTTTGAAGAAGATCGAAAATTGAAAAAAAATGGTTCTATGGGAGGGTACCATTAATAACCATATTTTGAAAAATGGTACCTCACCCGAAGGTAACCTTTACTAAAAGTGATTTATTGAATTTTTTTAAGAAAAGTTGTCAAGCCGTTTTTGGTTAAAATACGAGTATTTAAAATTGCCAAATAAAAATGTATATAAGGTACCGTCCTAAGAAAAAATGAAAAAAACGTGTGGGCATAATCAAGAAAAACCACTATGTACCTAGTTTGAAGAAAATCGATTAGGCCGCTTAGGCTGTAGACGACCAGACAGGCAGACAGAATTGTGCCATTCAGTTTTTTGGTGTTATCTATCATCGTAATGTCTTGTTTGATTGTTATCTTATATTGTACTTATATCGCAAGTATAATTCCAAAGAGATACCACTGCTCAATGCGTCACTCGTGAAGAAATGCTTTCAATTCTTTCTTGTCATCGTCATTGTTAATTCTTTTACTTGTAAATTGATCTAATTGTCATCTATGCATAAAACCAAAGTAAATACTGACCATCAATTATTCTACATATACTAACAGCCGCCCCCCCCCCCCGGCTTCGCAGGGGTATTTGTTAGTTGCTTACAAATTTACATATGAAAGTACCAATAATCATTGTTTCAGTGCTAGAAGACCTGCAATAATAACGCCAGTGGGCCTCATTACCCAAAATAAAAGAAAGAAAAAAATAACCACGGGTTTATTTTCCATTTTGAAATGGTAATAAGGCAAACGAAGAAAAAAGATATAAGAACCGCGGGTGTTATAGCTTTTTCGATTTGCCATTTAAGTAAGCCACTATTTAAAGTATGATCCCAACTATACAATTATTGTTAGATATATATGATAAATTCAAGGATTCTTTAAATGCAAAATGCAGGGGGGTTGCAGGGGGGGCAGCATTCCCCCCATACATACCTTACTGTTTATTCGCGCAAGTCATTAAATTTCACGAACCAAATAATTCTTCGGCGAATAAACAGTGAGGTATGCAACCTCCCTGCTTGGGAACACTATAGGATTTAAAGAACATCTAAAATGTTAAATTTGATTTGTTTTATTTTGTTGAATGGGTCTTCATTCCATTAATATATTGGAATTATAACCCACAAAATAAAGGGTAGGAAAAGCCACAGCATTTTTTTCCTTTTCAAATTGACAAAAAAAAACTCGTGGGTGTTTCCTCTTTTTATTTTGGGAAATAAGATCCACGGGCTTTATTGCCGCGGGTCTTCTAGCACTGCACCAAAACGTTTTTGTAAGAACCTCTTATTAGTTTTAATTTTGCTTAGTTAGTGAAATTATCAGTGTTGCCAGATTTTGCAAGACGCGTAAAACCCAATTTGAAAAAATCTTGGAGCCCAAAATAGTCCCACTCAAAAATGATGCTCAAAAGTAGTAATTTTTTTGTTTTAATTTTGAAATTTTGAAAATTTAAAGTTTACTATCAATTATTACCGTTGTACCCCGTGGCATGATGGTAAGTGCGTTGGACTGTCAAGCCAAAGGTCTGGGTTCCACAATAAACACATATTAAATGTCATATACTGCGCATGTCAAAAATCGGTGGTCAGATTTCAGATAGTGAACAAAAAAAAAATAATTCTCAGAGACCTTGTCAAATTGGAAGTGGCTGTATTCAATGCATCAATTTCAGTAATGAAGATTCAGGTTTCTGAATTCTGGCCAATCAGAAATTTGTAAAATACAGAAATCTGAAAACCTAAATGTTAAGTTTCAAATGTATTGAACATACTACAGTACACATTCAAAGAGCTGACTAGGGTCTCTGAGATTTTGACTCATGCGCGAACTTGAACGAAAATGAAAACTCGAAAGATAGTACCTTTAATATTTGTAGTGTGAGCCGCTGAAACCTTAAAACAGAAATGTTTTTCCCAAGGTACTGCCTCTTAAGAGGAACTAACAAATCCTCCAAGAGTAGATATACTTGTCACGAATAAGAGCTTCTCATCTAGCCGTTCGGACTTGGCAAAAAATTGTTATTCCCCTCCATTCCTGCCAACAACATGCACACAGAAATGGTTGAGAGTTGTAAGTCACTAGGCCCTGGTGCTCCACGAGCTGTTGCTTACCAAAGCAATAAAAATTCAAAATTTGATTGAACATTTTACATGTGTCTTCAAATAAAACTTCATTCGCTTGGGGGCTGGGTTAATGGGTTAAAAATGATGTAAATTTTTATAAGAGATCGAATTATTGCATGAGTTTGCATTTTGTTCACCAAATAGTGGGTGTAATCCACTGTTCTGCTGACTTCACTGTGAAGTTAGCAGAACAGTCCTTTTCTCAGCAACAAAGCTAGTTAGAAGTTGGCAGTGAAGCTCCAAGTGCAAGTTTGAAAATCCTTAGTTAAAAAAAAAAATAAATCGAATAAATTAATTTTTCACTGTTGACTTCACTGTGAAGTTAACCAGAAAATTGCAGTTGTGTCCCAAATTTGAAGTTTCTTATGTACACTGCACCTCCCAAGTAACAATTTTCCTCTCATAAGAGTTTCCTAGAGGCTTGTGAGACTTTATTTCGGGAGTTATTCTTACTCTAGGAGAGTACTCCTATATCCTTATGAAAAATTTAGAAGCCTTAAATGGCTCAGTTATGGGAGTTAATTTTTTTTTAAAATTTGAAAACAAAATTATTATAAGACTTTCAATTTACATACACGAGTAAAAATTTTTCTAGGTATAAGATCCCAACTAACATACTCTCGAGAGCTTAGCTCTCATTTTCTCAAAAAAACGCCCATAGTACTTTTTTAGATCTCATTGCTAAACTTAAGACTTGATCTTTCATAATGAAACATAAATATGTCTCATAGTGTTTTCATTAAATGATTTAAGCATTTTTTTGCATCAAATCACTCTAATCTTATACCTAGAACAATTATTACTCCTGTATGTAAATTGAAAGTCTTTTAATAATTTTGTTTTCAAATTCAAACCTTAAACGTCATTTTTAAGTCTATAAAATCTCTTAACAAGAGCTAATAAAGTAACAACTACAAAACTCTAACTATAGGATTCATATGAGATGTTGCACTGACAGCAGCTTTATTTGATTCATACAACAGTCGTTCTTTTTTTTTAACGTTTTTCTGGCGTTTAGTTTTCTATGGGTCTGGCTACCTGAAGGAAACATTGAATGCTGATGCCGATTAATATTTAAAATGTTTTTAATTTTGTGACGAATGTGAACTTTCGGTGATAGACTTTCTTTTTATTTTATTTCGGTGTAATATAAGGTTTTTCTGACAAAATTACGCTTGAAAATTTGACTAAAATATTCATGTAACGGCGTAAGCCCATTGTAAACATTTTAATTTTTTAAACTTCGTAAGTCTGTCACAATTTGTATGGAAAATTAGAGAGATTTACGGAGCTTAAAATTTTACTACGTCTATAGTTTTGTTGCGGAATGTTAATTTTTTGATATTCTTTGTTCATTTATTCCAAAAATTATGACGTTATAATGAAGATTTATTGTTCAGAAAAGGTAATGCATAAAATTTAATATTTCAAACTTTGAGATTTCATCTTTTTTTAAACATCAACAATAATTCACATTCTTAAGAAAAAAGGGAACGCATCACCGATTTGTTCTTGGTTCGTTTGATAGATGTCAAAATAAAGTCGCATAAAAGCATCAGACTGCTCATAAAAAAGTGTTTATTTACATACCAACATAAATGGACAACACTCTCATAAAAATGTCCTTTTGAGAGTTAAAAGTATCGATGCGACAGCAGCCATATTTAAATTTGAACGAAGTGTTTTTTGTATAGTTTGAGGGTTACCGTGATATGAAATTAAATTTTGAAATAATTTATTTGGTTTTCCATTATGATGAATTTATTTAAGTTATATTTATGTATATACGTGTATTGATATTGATGTTTATTCTGTTCAACATTAAATGCAAAAGAAGTATTTTTACAAATATATTCGTAATGTGAAGTTTTGTATTTAAATACTGTGCTTAAGTTTTTTGTCTCGTAGGAGCATCATCAAATTGAAATAATGACATTTATTTACAGAGCATCTGAAATTCGCACTGTATGGTGACAAAATTGAAAGTCAATAATCATTGACAGTTTCGATATAAGAAGAGTAAAACAAATATCTAAAAATATAAATTCTAACTTATTATTTCTTCTTTGAAACGTCTCTTAACATCTTGTTAATTCTTAGATTACAAAAAACAGGCATACAAGAATAAGACCATCAATTCGACATATTATCCGCTTTTACATCTTTTTCGTCATATACTCGTACCATGAATAAGTACCATAAATAATGTCAGCATAAAAAGTACTATTCTTGTTCAAAGCAAACATCAAGGTAACCGTTTTTCCAATTCAAAATAAAATTAAAATAATTTAAATATCAATTATTTTGAAAGCGCTTCGTTATTTTTCGAAGTGAAATGTGTAAGTTAGTAGAAAAAGTTTCAATCGCACTAAGATTTAACTCCACATATGCGACAAACTATAATTATACTAACGTCGCCATGAAATGAAAATATAAATTCACACATTAATTTTTCAACATGAGACAATGACGATGACACATAAAGACATAAATACTTCGTACCAAGTTTCCGAAAGAAGCATACAAATGTGAAAGATAAGTATATGTTTTTTTTTATTAAACGCATACTCCTTCTCTTTTCATCAACTCCTACAAGAAGTGACGCATTCTCCTAACAAGATTAATGGAGCATTTGTCATCCCATAGGAACAATAAAAATGTTTCTATAAGAGGAAATTAGCTCCCATAAGTGGGCCATTTAAGGCTTCTAACATTTTCATAAGGATGTAGGATTTCTCTCCTAGAGTTAGAATAACTCACGAAATAAAGTCTCACAAGCCTCTAGGAAACTCTTATGAGAGGAAAATTGTTACTTGGGATAAGAGTGATTTGATGCGAGAAAAATGCTTAAATCATTTAATGAAAACACTACGAGACAAATTTATGTTTCATAATGAGAGATCAAGTCTTAAGTGCAGCAAAAAGATCTGAAAAAGTATTATGGGAGTTTTTTTTTTGAGAAAATGGGAGCTAAGCACTCGAGAGTATGTTAGTTGGGCTACTTTAAGGAAAAACTCAGTTCAAAGGATAAAAGGACAAAACGGTCTACAAGACCAATAACAATGAGGTGTTTTTATGTACTACAATATAGGGGCTTATTTCAAGTCGCTGCTATGTGAAAAAAGTTATTTGCTAACTAGCTATTACAATATTTTGGTGGAAAAAAAATGTGTGAATGCCAGCTCAACCAATAACAGCGAGGCGAACATATGTCATTTGAAAGGTATTTTTATGCACTACAATAGTTGGCAGGGCAGTTTATTTCAAATCATTGTGTGAAAAAAGTTATTCGCTTATTATTACGCACGCCACATTAATTTTTGTTCAACAAAAATTCACCAAAACGTCGAATAACTTTTTCCACATATTTAGTTTAAGTTAATTGTTTTAATTAACATTATTGTTCATAAAAATACCTTTTGAACGGTATTCATCTTATTGGAATTTGTTTGACCAGTTAAAATAGATTTATTCCATACTGAAATGCACAAATACACAGTGATTTGAAATAAGCTGCCATAGTGACATGCAAATACCTTGCCAACGACATTCGTCTCGTTGTTATTTGTTCATAAACCACCTTCTATACATTTTAGCCGATTGTCCTTTGACAAAAAAATCGAAAAACTCATTTTGCACTGTTAGCTTCACTGAAGTTAGGAGTACAAAAATTCATTCTTAGGCGGATCATAGAATTAGCTACAATTTCAGCCTTAATAATTGGTGGTAACCGACAAAAGTTGTTGTCGTTCATTAAATTGTTTTAAATATAAATTGATGTTTAATTCGCAGCATGTATTGCACTTTGGTGGATTCCCATTTACAAAAAAAACACAGCTTTTTTACTTCATAATCCATTGGAAATATTTTGGAAATATTTCCAATGTTAACAAATTACTCTGAGGACATTGTTACTTGGACAAAATCTTTGCCAAAAATTTTCATGCTACGATAATAGTGAAGGCTTGTAAACACTACAATCAACAGTTTATTACCATCATCCCATGTTTAACTTAAATAACACAACTAAGTTTCATACCAATCGTGACAAATTGTTGTTGGCAAAATTAAATGCCTTTTGATTAATTGATCGGAATATTACCCCAACTACTTTGAATGTACACATTTTTTTTTTTCTATAAACTACAATTTTGAATAAACTCTATTCAAAAGCATTTTTTTAGTACAAACTCATCTACACAACTATAAATTAACTCTACGCTCAATTGCTTTTTTGCAAAACCATCGACATCGCTGCATTGTGCATCGTTTCAACAATGGACGCAATGCATTGTTAAAATTTCCAATAAATAGATTCATTGAATAAAACATTTTTCAACACCATGATCCAGATCTCATAAATTAAAATCAAATTACCCATATAAATAACAATTTTGTACAATAATTTCCTCTCTATTGACAAAACTCAGCACGAAATCCTTTCCTATCCCATTTTTTTTTTCAAGGCGTGTTGATTTTTTCATTTGTCTTCTATGGCATCAATGAAAATGGCAAAATCAGAATTCAACACATTATAAAGCAATCGATGTCAATCCCTAGATTTTTTGTGACTTTGTGTTGTTGTATACGTTCAAATGTGTATGTATTTGTGTACCTATTTAATTCCTATACAATACAAACCATTGACCAACTGCACGAACTACTCGTATATTGAAAAAAATAACTATATAAAGTGACATGAATAGCCATTTTCACTTATTTATCCATGAATCGATATTCAATTTGCGGATTGGTTTGAATTGGATTGTATCAGTAGCCTTGTGGTTGTGAAACTTCAAAGCACCCCAAATAACACTTTAAAACGTCTGTTGGGGTGTGGTGTGTGTGTATTAAAAGAACTTCCAATTATTATTACAACACTAAAACGACTGCAAGCAATATTTTCCACACACTCATATTAGGTATTGAAGAGTAGAACCAACCCCAACCCACTTACCCATATCATGATGTCACAACAATAAGGAGTTCCACAAAAAGTTTACTTTGAAATAGAAACCAAATAACACTATTACAAGGGCTCAGATGTCAGGAACAGAGCACACAAAATAAATAGAAAAATAACGAAAAGAAAAAGTAATAACGAAAATATAATATCGGTACCTAACCTATTTTGATAACATTTTTTATCAAAATGGCTACTTTGTGAGCTGATGCTAGGAATGAATTGAAAAGTTAATGTATGTTAATGTTGCTGCATCAGTTGATATTAAATTGCTTCATTTTGTTCCGATAAAACAGCGTTTAATGGCTTGAATGTTGTTAACTTTACATCGTACAAACTGAACATTATTACTTGCTTTTGTTAACTTTGACTACGAGGTGATTGACATTGAATTTTTCCCAAAAAATAAATATCTCTTTTACTTTAAAGAATATTTTTACTTTTGAAGGCCGATAATGATATGGCCATTTGCGAAGATAAGAACATCAAACAAATTCAATACTTTAGCTTAATGATCCGTTGACTTTTAATGCTTTTTCAAATGTAATAGACGATTAATTTTTATTCAGATAAGTTCGTGATTTTTTTTTGTGTCAAAAAAAAATTGATACCTAATGAAAATTGACTATTAGTTTGAGTTGAGGCGTGCAAGGACATTAACATGCAATCGACTTTCATGGTTATGCGATGATATGTAATTTTTAGTTTCTTTTTTTTTTGCACATATGAATTCAAGGGCTTTATTGCGTGTTTGAATATAACAAAGACTTTTATGAAGAGTTAAGTAGATACAATAATATGAACCAAACCCTAAATATACTTATGTATATGTCGAGCAAAAGATATTGAATAACAAAGCCATCTTCAATATTATGTCTGAGGTATAAATAAACACACAAAACAAAAATCGTTGTTAACTTTTATTCAACTAGGTTTTTAAAAAATTTATTTATTTAACGACTGTGGATGGTTTTGGAACGAGAATTATTATGTAATAATTATGTTGAGGGTGTGAAAATGAAATTATTTATAAACATAGAACCAAAGAGCTTTTGACTTGATATAGTGACATAAGGCCAAGTGACATGAGGCCCAATTTTAAAGTTTGACCTTATGTCACTTTCCAAAAACGACACAATGTCAAATTGTAAGAGTTTGCCTTATGTCAATTTACAAAGTGACATTAGGCCAAATTTGGCATATAAACAGAGATCTATGGGTAGCATGCTGCCCCCCTGCAACCCCCCTGCTTGGTACACTATAGAATTTGGAGAAGGTGCAAGGTTGGAAGTATGTATAAAGTTTCTTTTGCATTTAAACCGCTTTGCCAAAGTGACATAAGGCCAACTCTTAAAATTCGGAATTATGTCACATTTGTAAAGTGACATAGAACCAAATATTTAAATTTGGCCTTATGTCACGGCCCCATTTTACTTCAATATTGATATAAATAAAATACAATAAAAATCGTAAAAAGAATCAATAGCTGACCAATTACTGAAACAAGCTGACTTTTTATGAGTGTCAAGTAGGCAAAGCAACTTTGACGAATCGAAAAATGAGTAGTTGGATAATTTTCCGTTAATTAGTTGTGATACTTTCGAATTTGTCGTTTAATGTTTTCTATGTTTTTTTGGGTGCTTTGCGTACTTGACAAATCTTGAAAAGCGGTAAAATCTTCTCATATTTAATGTTTTATGGCTAGATAATTTGCCGTTAGTTAGTCTTTAATTAGTAGCGAAAACATAATCTAATCACGCTATGTTTTCTATGTTTCTTTACGTCTTTTACTAGCTTGATATCAAGTAAGCAAAGTATCACCTAAAAAAGGGGTAAAAACTACTAATACCAAATGGTTTATTCCTGAGTAATTTACAATGACCAATTAAAGACAAATTAATCGAAATTAAAATATTTCAATAGAATAGGTTATAAGAACTATTCTGGAGCTCTTTGCTGATTTCATATGAATCTAGAAAAATAAAACAAAAACATAGAAAACACCGCACAAGAAAATTTATTTTTTCACAATTAATTAACTACTAATTTAAGGAACATTATTAAGTAATAAATTGTTTTTTTTTCTAGAAGATTTTACCACTTCTTGAAAAAAAAACATAGAAAACATAGAACGACAAATTCAAAATCATAAAAAACTTACTAACGACTAACTAACCATGAATTATAAAGCCATTAATCATTCAATGTAAACAGTTTTTACCACTTTTGAGGTAGTGATATGCTAACTTGATGTATCATATGCACTCACAAAGAGTGCAAATAACGTAGAAAACATTGCACTTTACATTCTAAACTATCACAACTAACTAAAGACTTGTTAACGACATTTTACTGAGCAATAAACCATTGGGTATTAGTAGTTTTTACCACTTTTTCTGCTTACTTGATATCAAAAGACGCAAAAAAACATAGCGCGATTAGATTATGTTTTTCAAAACTAGTTAAAGACTAACTAACGGCAAATTATTTAGCCATTAAAAATTAAGTATAAGAAGTTTTTACCGCTTTTCAAGATTTGTCAGCAAAGCACCCAAAAAACATAGAAAACATTGAACGATTAATAATTAACAGCAAATTATCCATTTATTCATTTTTCGAATCGTCAAAGTTGCTTTGGTTACTTGACACTCATTGAATTTTTATATAGATCTAGATATCTTTCAGATGCTAAGCAATTTTTGCTAATTTCCCATTAAAAAATATGCATGGTTGACCAATTACTGAAAATAAATGTCTTTTATGACCATGAAGTGGCCTTTCAAATGTTATACTTAATTTTTTGGAAGGAGCCAAATGAGGTGCCAAAAGCTTTTTTGTGATCATGGAACGAATTTTGAAAATTCATAAAAAAAATATGGTTGGCCAATTACTGTAAATAGTTGACCTTTTATAACAAAGTAGAGATCTATCAGATGGTATACTTTTTTTTGTAAATTTCTCTTATATGAGGTGCCAGAAATCGTGCCTTGAGAAACCTTAAACCTTTATTACAAGTTATCTAGGGCTGACCAGTTTATAGGACTAGTTGACTTTTTTTTTACCAATAAAATGGCTTTCTCACATATCAAATTTCCCATATATGAGGTGCCAAAGGTCCAGAGCACCAAAAACGAGTTCTTACTTTATTTTACCCAAGTATTTTTTGGAAACTTTAGTGTTGTGAAAAGAAATAGAATATCGACAAAAATTGAAAAGACGTGACGTGCTAGAGCAATTTCGAATTCAGATTCAGAATCAACATACCAAAGTCCTTAAGAAAAGTATGGTTTTGTTTAAGGAATATTAATACTGATTAATACTATGTGTACATGGATGATTCATCTCGGCCTCTGGTTATTCAAATCCTGTTTTTTTTTTTAAGGATATGAGATTTGGATTGCTTCTTGCCATAGTTAGAGTTGTCACATTGGGTTATTTACCATTAATTGAGCTATCCTTTTCCTAAATTTGAGAAAGAAATTTTAAAATAGTAGCCCAATTTAATATTACTTTGTTCAAGAAAATTGCTCATTTAAGTCCAAAAAAAAAGATATTAAATTAAATTAAATCAAGAAGAAAGTGGAATATATAAGAAATTTTAGATTTTTTAATTATTGATTATTATTGATTGAGCTAGTTTTTTGGCTACATACAGGATTTAAGGCAGTGATTTTGGGCTACAAGGATTCTGAAATCAAGTGCTTCTTGACCTGTCAACCCGGGCCACAGTTGTTATTTAATGCTGCATCTTTATAAATTGAATTACCTCATCGTCCGTGATAGAAATAATTCCTTTATCTAGTCGTGCTGTCCCTGTCACATCCAGGTGTATTGGCCGGGGTCTCTCTTCTCTTTTCAGTTGTAATGGTTCCACCAAGGGAGTTGTCCTTTAGTCTTTGTTTCTCTGTTTTTGTCAAAGGGTGTTAGTCCGTATGCCTCATAGAGAGTCACTTGTTGTTGATATGTTTTCGTCGCCGTTGATAAAAGAAGAGTTCTGTACACACCCGCAAGGTATGTCTCCTATGGATGGTCTTGGCTGTCTCCTTAATGATTTTGCGATACTTGTTTCACTGGTTGCTGAGGCTTGTGGCTGGGGCTACGGCAGATAGTTTTCTGGTCAATGGCACACAGTAGTCTCTGGCTTTTTCGTGTGTTCTAAGGCATGTAATTTTGAATTTCTTCCTATGGATGGTCTTCATTTTCTTTATTTAAAAAAGACTGGCTCTGAACTTTGTCTAAGCAAGAAAATGGTCAGATCCCACGTTTGCACTTCGAAAAGCTTGCACGTCCAAGATATTCGATGCGTGCCTTGGGCCAATTAGCACATGGTCGATTTGGTTGGTGGTTCGCCCATCTGAAGATTACCAGGTTTATGTGTGTAAAAAGAAAAGTCGATAGTCGTACTCCGGACAAGCTCCGGAAGGTCCGCCCAGGAGGTCGTAAGACGCCTCCTTATTAGACCCCTCAGCTTCATCGGTAGAGGTGTGTGCACATGAAAGGTTGATGTTTTGAAAGGTAGCTTTGATGTGGATAACAGCCAGCCAGATCTCTAATCGGCTTAAAATCGTTTAACGAACTTCTTAATTAATTTTATTAAATGTTCCATAGCAATATGTGGTATCACAATGGGCCTATTCTGGCCTAAGTGTGTCAGCAGTTTTCCTGACAGCCACCTTAACCTAACCTAACCTTCCATAGCAATGATGCCACCCAGATGTTAGATTTTATTCATTTTCTTTCGAATTTAAAAATTGTAATAAAAAGTTTACCGAAGTAAAAAAAAAAACAACGATTTCAACAAGCCAAAAGAAATGATTAATGTCATTGAACTACCTCTCAAAAAAGAATAAGTTTTACATAAAAAATACTCGTGCCACATTCCAATCTTTTGGCAACAAATTCATTTTCATTAGCTACCTACATATAATATAAATAAATTAAAAATACTCATCCAACCAAAAAAAAAGTATCCAATTTGTTGTTTTTAAATTAATTAAGTGTTTTCTATTTTTCCGAATTTTGTTGTTAATCTATTTCAATTAACAAACATGTTTGCGGTTTGTTTATTTAACACAAACACACAGTTCACAATTAAAAATAGATTAATTCTCAGTGACACACCATAAGTCCGTTTACCAAAAATATCACTTTCCAAAAAACATGAATTACAAAAAAACTCACCCAATAAATTTTATAAAAATCAAGACACCCCGTTTTCATTAAATCAAAGTGTAGCTAAGGCAGCTCCAGAAACAAGATGAATCTTTTTTTCTTGTTCAGGAATGAACACATAAAGAGCTATAAATCTTAGGATATTCTCTTAAAATTGAGATCGAAATATAATGTTCTTTATAATCTTAACAATGGCTTACATGAAAAAAAAAAAAAACGAAACGAGAAAACCACAAATAATTTGTAAAAAATCTACAAAGTCAGACAGTTAATTTTACTTAAATATTTCCACCTCTCACACTGCTTTAAGTGACAAAAGTTTATACACAAACACAATGAAGGTGTAAAACGTGACATTTTGTTCTTAGAATTTAAATTTACATTTTTCGTTTGTTGCCAAAAATAGCAGAATATTATAACTTTATCAGATGAGATTCACCATCACGAACTATGCCACGTTGTGTTGGTTGATAGGAAGGGGAAATTTTGGGACCTGTAAGAACCATTCAATTGTATAAAAATGAGGCTTCCATACACGAGTAGCAGACATAAAAAGTTGGTTTGTGTTTTGGGAGAAGAATAAAGTCTAAAAACATTTAACGGAATGTATTTCCTCGCAATATATAGTTCGAGAGCTCCAGGCACCCGCCCACAATCCTTTTTAAAGTGTGAACAGCGATAAAACTAAGGTATTTGTGGTTTGGAGGTAGAGTATCTTGAGGTAAATCTTGTGAGGGTAAGGAGTAGAAGTCAATTTGAGCATCATAAATTCCCCAACGCCCAATTGAGAAAGAGGTACCTATCCAAAAATAAGTACAATATTTGAATTTGCCCTAATTTATGCAGTAAAGTGTTGACAACCCTAAGTAAAAACTATTTGACGGATGAAAGTAAAAGTTAGTAAAAATGAAAGTATTACATTAAAGAGCAACGTATTTTACTGTTGAACAATACATATTTATCTGTCACGGTAAAACCCTAAAATATTAAAAAAAAGACCCATAAATATTTCGGTTTTGCGAAATTAAGCCCCAGAAAAACAGTAAAAAAAAGATTTAACTTGTTTTATGTCTTATTTTTAGCTATTTTATAATTTTTCTACGAGTTCTTGATCGTTTAATCTTAGGGCCATGTTGGACAACCTCAGCAAGTTACACACAGATGCACAATTAAACAATATTTGGTTAGCTCTATCGGTCCTTCAATAGAAGATTTTCACAATGCTTTTTTTGTGTGACCAATCTTGATTTAGAATTTTCAATTAATTGAAAATGAAAGAAAGTCAAATATTGTATTGAAAATAAATAGAAATTTAACCACAAAATTAATATTGGGGTCCTTATGTCATTACTCTTGATAAATATATAAAATAAGGCCCCAAAAATTTAGATGACAACTCCAAAAATTTGACCATTTTCGTTTTTGTTGTCTGAGTGTTACAAGATCCCCTAAACTTAAATCTCGAATTATGGAATCTACAATATTTTTTTTTTAATCTCGAAAAACAATAACTCTCAAATTAATATTCCCGCTTTTAAAAATCTCGTACTTACATCTTATACGGAAAATTCTCGCAAATATATATCGAAAACTCGTTATTTAAAATCATCCAGCTCATAACCTCACAAATTGAAATTTTGCAAGTTCAAATCTCAGGAACATCGCTTTTGGTTACGCGCTATAAAAAAACAGGTTAACCGAAAAAAGAAACCCGAAAACGAAAAACTTTTCTGTGGTGTGTCAAATGAAAACAATTATTATGAATATCTGAATTGCAAAAAGCAATTAATTTATAAAGCAATATTAAGAAGTCTGGCATGAAAATAGTTTTTCCAAAATTTGATTACAAAATTTATTTGTTGCAATGCAATTAATTGAGGTGATAAGAACCAAAACTCACCATTTCCCATGCCAGAAAAACTCGACAGATGTAATTATTTAATACTTTTTTAAAATAACTTTTAATATAATTTTTCTTTCAACCATAGCAAAAAGATTTTAAAATGTATGATTTAATACAAACAAAATAATTTTCTAAATACTCTTATTTGAAAGTTATTAAACAATTAAATTTGGTTATGGAAAGTTTTTCTGACAAGGATATGGCGAGTTTTGGTTCTCATCGCCTCAACTACACTGTACAATAGCTGTTTTTTTTTTTTTTGCGTGAAGCTTTTTCGGTCTTGGTTAGTCTGAAAGGTCTAGGTGAGCTGAGTAAAACCTCCTTTAAGGTTTTTTTAAGTTGATTTGATTTAAATAGTAATGGCCTTTTTTGTTAAAAATCCTTAAGTAGCATAAATCGGCTTTATAATGTATATATATCTTTGTTAAAAATTATTGCATTGGAGTCTTCAAAAATCTTTTTGAATTTAAAAGTCACTTATCTTGAAATCTTAAGACGAAAAATTTGATGGCATGCACCACACTACTTAATAACTCAAATTGTTGTTTGTAGAAATTTTTATTGCAAACTTAAATATTTTTGAGCATATTTTTTTAATGTTGTTGGGTGCTCATTTTGGTTCAGATCTGGAAACTGTGACAGGGTGCATTATCTTACTTGTATAATATGTTCCGTACCTACTTATATGTTTCCATCACTTTTTTGAATGCACACGAATACAATCCTCTCAAATGAATATATGTCCAATTCCCTCCGCCGCTAAACAGCCCCAGACCATAACGCTTTCTTAATCGTGCTAAGCAGTTGGAATCAAATCCGCATTCCGAGTGATCTTCGCCACATAAAGAATTACACCAGTTTTAGCAAAATCAACTATAGTTACAAAACACCTGTTTATAAAGCTACAAAAAAGGAAGTTGGGTGAGAGGTGCGACCCACACTAGTAACTTCTTATTGGTGCCATTGGTATCTAGTTAAATGCCCGATGTTATTTTATTATTAAAAAGTCGCCAATTCCAGATCTTTGGAAATGTTTTCAGACTTTCAATATGCAATCAAGTGAAGACAAAAGATAGAGACCAAAATGTTAAGTGAGAATAATAAAACTTACCCGAGGCCAATAAATTTTCTAGATATATTGGAGCCGAAAAACTTTTTTCAACAATTTTCAGCAGTTTTTTTTATTCAAAATTCTTTATTACGACAATATGCGAGAATAATATAAATAAAAACCTAATGCGTATAACATTTTTTTCTCGAGATATTCGAAACTATAAAAATTTAACAAGTTCTCATTTAATGCAGGTATTAAATCCACTTTAGCGAAGGGGACTAAGTTTCCTAGCATGGTAAGAAAGAAGTCCACTTCCTTATGAGAACCAAGTACACATTTTGAAATATAAAGAAGGAACTAATTTTAAACGATAAAAATTACACAAATTTATTATTGCGTGATTTTGCATTACTTATTTTAGGAGTCTTGAAAACTGATTTTCATAGTGAAAACATGCTGGATATACACGATAAATTCAAAGTTTCTTTGAACCCAGATTCTTTTAATGCGAAAGAAACTTTGCATACACCCAACCTAGCCCAAATCCTATAGTGAGCCCAAGCAGGAGGGTTGCATCCTACGAGTATCAGTATATATCCCACAATAATTATAAAAATTATTTCCATTTTTCTAATAATATTGATTTCTTACATGGAAGTGGTAATTAAATCCACATTTAAAGGGAAGTAAAATCACTCAGTTTTTAATGAATTTAATTCCCACCTTCTATGGGAAATAAGTCCATCTCACTTAAGTGGACTTAGTTCTCATTCAATGTCCCTCGGTGTCGGTGGACATTTCGATTCTAGGGAGCTCAAAGCGTGAAGATATGAACGTCAAAATTTTTGATTTGACAAATCGGACAAATTACAAAAATTTCCAACGGGAAGAAGCCACTGTAAACAACTGTAAATGTTAACAAGAACGGGACTTCAGTGTAGTGCATACTTCAAAGTTTGATTCATCTAACCACAGGACGTAATACCACTATTCGTAGGTAAAATGCCAGAATTTTTTACTTTTTCCATGCGAAACTTTTTTTTCTAAGAGCGTTTGGTTTTTTTCATCGCTATTCAACCTCGAAGAACACTTTCTGTGGGTTTCCTTGTATTGGTTCAAGCAAATATTGCTTTTTTTTAAAAGGCTGCGTTACATCAGAAAACAGTTAATTTAATGTTTTGTTTTCAATTTTCGACGACTCTCCCTATGTGAAGTTATATTTTGAACTGTTTCTTTTGGGATGAAGTGGTGTTCTAGCCTTTAAGAACATATCTTAAGCCCTTTGTACGGCACAACGCGAACATTGATATAGCGTTTTATTTTTTATTTTTTAAACCACCAAAAACCCTTCTCATCTTGCTTTTTCAAATTTATTAAATTAAGCGAAAAAAATAAAAAAAATAAGCCATTCTTTTCAGTGTATTTTTACGGAAAAAGAAGTTCTATGAAAATTATTAGAAAAGGAAGTATTTTTGTACAACCACTTCAAACGAAACTATAAAGCTTCCAAAAATGGCTTAAATTTTTTATTTTGTAATATTTTTAGTTTGTTCTCTCCTTAAGCCTCCTAAATCCCATACAAAAAATGACACAACGAAATCATAAACGAAAAACTTAGTCAACAGCGTACTAAGTTTTCCTGCCATCTTATTTGATTCACCCTAATAGACTGTACAGCAATAGCAACACATGTTTGTATATTACGAAATTAATCAATGTCACTTGCAGCAGTCACGAAAACGTTTCCTTTACCAAAAATACCAACCACGGATACTAAGATATTTTGCAATAAATAAAGTCCCTGTCGCAGAAAACGCTATACCTACTAATATACCATTGACCAGTTACCGCAGAAAAAAAAACCTATCAATCACTTCAAAGCAAAAATCACTTAATACCCAGGCAACAAGTTCTTCGAAAATTCAGGACTAAAAAAGATCCTTTAAGCAATACATAATACGTTATACGTCCGCCATTCACGTCAGGAGTGTTGTGATGAAAACCACTTGCAAACAAAAATAAAACCAACAAAAAAAAATCAATCCCTCTGTATATAGCTTTGGCAATTAAGTTGAATTTATTATCCTTAATTAGTGACGTTAGCTTCTAAAACACTCTTGTCAACAAACAAAGTAGATATATATGTATGTGTACAAAAGGTATTCCAATTTTCTAGGACAAGATTCTATAAAAGTCCTGACATCTGACAATGTTATTGTCATGTAGGGTCGCTTGTTTTATGAGCCTCTTGTGTTACTGGATAGTGGGCGGTTTGTGAGTTGATGGCAGGACTTCCTTTTTCTGTGTAAATCAATAAATCGTTAATGTTTGGTTTGATCTGAAATTCCAATAAGTTTTGTAATTTTATTTGATCTCATAGGAAATTGAGGCTGTAACGACCACAAACTTTAAGTACATAAGCTATTTCCTCCACAAATGCGGTAATGGGCATAATTCAGGATAATAGCCGTTGAGATTCTAAAGGTCAAAACTACTTTTCACCTCACATTACTTGCAAAAGCTTTTTTGAATTGGCATATTGGTATGCATTTTTTTGCAGATGGTTGTTCTGTTATAAATATTGTCTAAAGAAGAGACTTTAGCGGTTGCAATAAAGGGAGTAAGCTATTGGTCAAAACGAGAAATGACCTGACCTTTATTTCTATAGAACAATGTATCAGGCTAACTCATTTCCTGGATGAAGCTGTTTCAATTTTTAAGCTTCATTATAAATCCAAGCGACTTATTTTATTTAGTTCTAATTATTGAAGAATATTTTTGTTTTCAAACAAATCAATTCATGTACAAAAGTTATTAAAATAATTAAACCCTAAAACAAATAGCTTTGACCATTATTAGAGGTGATCAAAATCTCTTAATTGACTATACTTACCATTACAAATTACATATAGGTAACAGCTTGAGTAAGTTTTCTTGGAAAACTTAATTTATTTATAAATGTCCGCCCATCAGGTTTTAATAGCCCTAAGACACCTTTTACGACCAAAAACGTGCTACATTTAATCGCATTTTCATGTCCTTGCTATGCTGTGGAGAGACTTAGGAGTTTTGAAATATTCATTCTTTTTATGGGTTTTTCTTTTGGATGTTCGTACAAATCTTGCACTGAAAATGGCAATGCATAACTAGTTCTGAGGGCTTATAGTCTGTGGGGTAAAGTTTAATTATTTTAGTTGGACATTTTATATAATTTGATTTTAAACCTCCATTATATTTGGTTATGCTGTTTTTAAAGGCAAAAACGATGTCTGTTTCAAAAAATTGGAACAAAATGGGGTTTCCTGATTAAGAGCAAGGAGTCCAAACGTCCAAAATAATCATAGTAGACTTAGTAATTTTAAAACAAAATTAATTGAGAGAAAAAGTTCGAGCTAATAATATTTTTCGGCATCAAATGCAATCTAAGACTTTAAAAAATAGAGAAATTGGAGTAATAGAAGTTCGAATTATGGAGGAAAAATTCATGAAAATAAAGTTGAAAAGCCAAAGTTCTCAGTAAAACTTTGAGTTACGACTGCTTGTTTTAACATTTTAGAGGAGCTTTTCAACAAAAAAAAAAAATAAAAATAAAAAAGCTATTTTGAATCAAAAATTCAACAAGTCCAATCCTTAATGCTTAGTCTTCTATCGGGTTGTTCAATAAGAGCGCTACAAAAGTCTTTTTTAAATAAAACAAAAACGGTTTTGAATATCAATGAAATTCTTTATTATTGTGAAAGTACGTTCGTTGCCATTATGAATGGAACTCGATTTTTTTGCATGGCCACCAGGGCACGCTTGTAGAAGTCCAGACGCTGAACCCAATTTTCGATGGTTTTCAAGCATAAATCGGCCGATACTGCTGCAATTTCGATATTCGTACGAAGCTCATCAATCGTCGCTGGCTTGTTGGAATAGACCATAGACTTGACGTAGCCCCACAGGAAATAGTCTAACGGCGTCAAATCGCACGACCGAGGCGGCCAAGCGACTGGACCATTTCGTGAGATAACACGTTCTCCAAACTTGGTATCCAATAAATTGATTGTGACATTCGCTGTGAGGCTTGTGGCGCCCGCCGTCCTGTTGGAACCACATGTCCACCAAGTCCATATCATCCAATTGGGGCCAAAAATATTCGGTTATAATTGAACGGTAGCGATCCCCATTCAAAGTAACGTGTTGGTCTTGATCATCACGGAAGAAGTACGGCCCAATGATGCCGCCGGCCCATAAACCACACCAAACCGTAATTTTTTCGGGATGCAATGATGACTCATGGAGTGCGTGTTGATTGCTGCCTGACCAGTACTGCATATTTTGTTTATTGACGAAGCCATTCAGCCAGAAATGAGCCTCATCGCTGAAGATGATTTTTCGATGAAAATCCGAATCATTTTCAAATTGTTGCTCAGCCCAATTCCCCAATTCACGAACATACGACGCTTCTGGTGGTCAAGCGGCTTCAGTTCTTGCGTCAATTTAATTTTGTTAGGATGTAGGCCAAGATCTTTTCGCAAAATTCCCCACAACGACGTCACAGAGATGCCCAACGCTTGAGAACGACGTGTGAGAGATACATTTGGATACGACTCGTTGTTTGCTCGTATATCTTTCCGTCATGAAATGGCAAACCTTACTGAAGAGACATGTCAAAAGATCGGCTAGAAATATGGTGTCGTTTGCAGTCTCTGTCGCTCTACTTTTGTAGCGTTCCTGTTGAAAAACCCTTTACAAGATTATACTTCCAGGTGAGAATAGAAACGCATTACACTTCCTTTTTTTTCGTAAAAGCGAACACCTAGTAACAAATACTTGCTTTCCTGTACATATTGACTCAAATTAATTCACTATTTTTACTTGCGATATAGGGATTCCATTTTTGGTTATGTTTTGAAGTTAAAGAATCTACTTCAGTTCAAACTGCATAAATTGATTTTTGCATACAATTTAAGGATATTCTGATATTATTCTTTATAAAAAAAAGTCAATGAGTAGGAAATATTTCGAGGGTGCCATATCTCCCTGGGACCATATCACAACTTTTCCGTAAAATTCATATTTGATCAACAAAATTTTCCATCTCCCTCCAACTATTAAAAGAGTTTTTTAGGCGAGTCATAATATCAAATTTCATGCTTCCAATTCACTTGAATATTTGAAATTTAAAAGATGACGGGTATTAGAAAATCTTATATAAGAAAAACTCGAGTTAAGGGTACGCATTCTTATACATCATGTAAAGGGTGTTTTTTTAGACGTGTGGTTTTCAATCTGGCAATCCTTTTTTCGGAGTTGGTCTTTTTGACAGCTGTCACCTGATTTATGCTCAGATTGGTTTGCCATTTCATAATGAATAGACTTATTCCTGAACAACGTTTGTAAATCGTGCAAATTTACTACCAAAATAATGGTTCGGTTCGTGCGATGCATTGCGCAACAATCAATCAATTGAAGGAAACTTTTGGTGAGGCTCCGAATATTCTCTTAAAAGGCGTCTATCGTCTCCCCATAACCCCACAAAAAATAGCCCCAGGACGCAAGATAGTGCGATGGTGCGCTCATCGCTCATCTCGAGACGATAGACAGCTATATCGTAGCATTGTAAGTATTCCCGTTTTTTTTAAATAATTTGTCTGTTTAGTTTTGAGTCAACATTTTAGAAAATTAGCCCTCCCGCCTTAACAGGCGGAAAAAGACCCCCCTTCCTATATGATTTCACTCTCGTCTGAGTCAAAAATCTATACGCTCTGATATTTAAGAATAATCCCCCTAACCCCAAAATGAGTACCTTAAAGTAATAAGAGGGTGGCCAAGGTGGTGAAATAAAAATCTGTAAACAAAACTAGGGAAAATTATTTTAAATCGAATGAGGACTATTCAAGACCATGTCAAATAAAAGAACCATCCTAGTTTACTATGTTTGTCGCAAGTAGGAAAATGAGAAACATTTTATCTTCCATCATTTTGCAACAATCTATCTCATACTATTCACCCTCGCGGCATAATGGATCCAACTGCTGCAAAAGCAGTTTTTGGCTGGCATAGTTATGAGAACAAATGTTACAGAAGGTTTTTATGGTTAACACTCTCATGTGTGTGGGTAGGGATTTGTAAGCTTTTTTTCAAGTGCACTGCGGATGGCACAAAGTACTACATATTTCATTCCTTAAATAAATTACAACCATCAAGTTAAAAATTTTAGAACATGAATAACAACTTTAAGATAAAAGTTGTAAATTAATTCACTTTGTGATATAGGTTAGGTTTTGCTATTGTTATTTGCGCAGTAAAACAAAATTTAGTTTTTCTCGCACAAAGAGAAAATTGAACTTAACGCCTGTGGCGGTAAGCGTTTAAACTATTTTGTTAACATAGATATGTTTGTCTGACGGTTAATTTCAACGTCGTCGATGTTAAGCCTAAAAGGATGAACGGATAAGCTATAAACTTAATTTTGTGTGGTAGCTTGCTGGTAGGATATTTTGATGCCAGCCATTTTACGCAAATCCCAAGAGAGAAAATAAAATGAATTTTATTTTAGTATTTATTTGCCTAAAGCATTTGACCTCGGAATCCAATTAGGTATCTAAGTTTTTTGAATAAATTAGTGTAAGAAACTTTTTATGTTATATTTTTCGACACCATTTTTGCGTTCCTTTTCATTCTATTTATCTTAAGGAATGTTTCTTCCATAATTTTTCAAATGTCCAGTGAACAAAAGACGAGACAAAAAGCTGGTATGTGTATAAGTTAAGTGAACATAAGAAAATAATTCTACGAGAGGGAGTCGCTTTAAGCTGGAAAATAGTTCTACAAAAAATATTGACTTAAAATGAAAAACAAAAATAACTAACACAACGAAACAACCACAGATATATTTTTATTTTATTGATGAATCAATAAGTTCTTGAGTAAATAGTTTTGAAAAAAAATAGTTTTTAACGCAAAATATTTAGAAAAAAAAAGAATTTTCGGTTTAACAACATTCTTCAAGATTCATTCTTCAAATTCAGTGCAAAAAAAAAGAAGACATTTTTTGTTTGAACATAAAACTTTCCTGCAAATTCTGAACGCAATATTATTTAACGAAAAAAAAATAGTTAGAAATTGTCAGCAAAAGTGAAACCATCAAGAGAGATTCGGAAGAGAAACCCACAAAAAACTTCAAAACCCTATTCCTGGTATGTGAATTTTTCTCCAAAGACTTTAAATCAGATTTAATCGAAATTTGTTGAAGATAATGTGTAATTTTATTGTTATTTAGACCCCCATTTATTAAGTTTAATACAAGAACATTTAGAGGATTTTACTATTGAAATTTCTTGAGCCGCAAGCAAGGTTAAAACCAAAACTAGTATCGAATTTACACTTTCTATTTTCAGAAAATGTTATCACTCGAAAACTAGCCCGGCCCAAATTGTACAATTTTACGCTTGCAACATTTTGTTCAAAACTTAGTAGATGTTTTGAAAAATATTATAAAAAGATTTTAGCAGCAAAAATAAACAAATATCAATCATAAAATAAGATTTATAAAAATTGTAACTCAATTGCACCCCCTTTTTTTTTTTTTTTTTAAACAAAGATAGGTTCAGACATATGCTCAAACTAAATAAAAAGGAGATCAAGACTTCAATACGATATGTTCAAAAAGTTATATTAATCCAAAACTGAGAGGGATAAATCCAATCAGGCCTTACTATTTGTTGTTGTTATAATAATCCAAAGCTTGTCTCCTTACTCCTTGCCATGTGGGTAGGTTGTACCTCAGTAAAACACATATTTTTTCAAAGTTTCAATGACTTAATTTTACTTTTAAAGGGATTCGTTAATAACGGGTATTTTTTTAGACGTGTGTTTTCAAGAAAAAATTTAGCTTTATTATAAAGATGAAGGTTTGCCACTATATTTTAAAAATTATTTCGGGCAAGTGACCGTCGTGGCTGGCTCGAATAAATTCCAGCCAAGAGGCTCAATTTTCGACCACTTTTTGCAGCAATTGGGGTCGTATGTCAGCAATGACGCGCGGTCTTATGTGAGCAGACAAGTGACTTCATATAACCCCAAAAAATACAAAAAAATAGTCCAGAAGTGTTAAGCTACATGATCTTTTAGGCCACGCCACAGGCCTACGATGCGAGATAATGCGCTCACCAAAATTTTCCTTCAATAAATTGATTGTTTCGCGTTGCGTTGCGCGAATGGAACTATTATTTTGGTAATAAATTTGCACGGTTTTCAAACGATTCTCAGGAGTATGTCTGTTCATTAAAAAAAAGGCAAACCAAACTGAGCATAAAACAAGTGACAGCTGTCAAAAAGACCAACTCCGAAAAAAGCATTGCCAGATTGAAAACCACACGTCTAAAAAAACACATTTTATTTTACTTGGCCCTACTACACCAACATCTTATCACTAATCACTTTCCTTGTCTTTACAGATTTTTGAAAGATTTTTGCCCTTGATTCTCAATTTTTAACCGATTCTAAACTCAATCTATTTTAATAAAAGTAAGAATATCAATTTCTATTCAAAAAATATTAACAATTGCTAAAATACGAGTTCTATGCTTATTACCAACATTGATTTTGTTTGAACCCACAGTTCTTGGATGAAGTTTTCCTCCCGCAAATTAAATTTTAAGGCTATTCTAACCACATTTCCAATGACATTTTCAATATCTACAAATACTGCCAATTTTTCTAGGATTTGCTCTCTGAATCCTGACTCTACATAATCTCTAGTTTGACAATATTGATGACGATCAGCAATTTAAAATTGGCCTTTTTGAGTGCCTCTTTCACTTTCCTCGTCCATATAATTTCACTCTAATCAATTAAAATTATTATTATTTTTTTTTAGTTCATTTTTATTTTCCCATTTTCTTAAAACTATCTTAAGGCTAGAAAAAAATTCATAAAAACTAGCCTACTACTTCATCTAAGTGATGAACCCTGTTGTACCTGGGCGAAACGCATTTTGGACTAAAGGTCATAAAAAACCTTAAAATGAATGGATGTTCAAGAGTCCACAAAAACAAAAATAATAAATTTTCTATTATTTACGTTTTCATTCCATGTACTTATCAGTATCTTATAACTAACTTACTGGCCCCAATCCGGCGCTCTAAGTTAAAATATATAAAAACCTAATAATTATGCCATTTGGCCTTGAAACTATCCTTATAATAAAATTCAGGTCGGTTTTTATTTTTGATCGAGAAGAATTTACAAAAAAACTCAGTATTTATCATTATTTTTTCGTTTTTATATAAAACCTACAAGCTACATATAACTAAATTTAAGCAAAATAAAACTACTTAAATCTACTTAAAACTACTAAACAAGAACAGCCACAGCAAGCAATTTTCGATTTTTGTGTATTTTTTTTTGTTGGGTTGGTTTTTTTTTTTGCCACCCTGACTATCCCTACTTAAAACTAACTAGCTTAAGTTATGTAAATCGGCCATGACAGATAAATAAAATGGCAAGGTCAACTTTTAAATGTCTGAAGGAACTTCATGTTCATTTTTCAAACACCTGATCTGGTTCTCCTGCTTTACCCTATCTCTACGGTCCCATTTGGACACAGTCCTACTGCACCGAAGGTGCTCAGCTTGTTCTAGTGTGACGACTGTAAAGGAGCCACCGATCTACAGTTTTACGGCCGACATGGTATATTAACGGAACCGCCACTCTATCCTGGGTCAGCCCTCGCCTGTCTAGGTAAAGGAATGCATCGGCCGGAATAAAGCCGCATAGACGCACACTTCGGGAGTATTCGTACTAAGGGTAATAAGCTGTTGGTCGAGAACATAGGTTTTGCAATGTGACCCCGAATAAGTTTCAGCAAGAAATTATCTATCCTGGTTATGTTGGCGCCGTTGTATAGAGCCAGGTTGGAATAGTAGTGTTTGTACTCCGACTCTGGTGTTCTGTACAATCCAAGGCAGCGTCGAAGACACTTCCTCTCAAACACCCGAATCTTTTCCATTTGAGATGGGGCAACGTTGAACCAAACCGGGCATCCATAGGCAATCATCGGCCGGATAAGGGCCATGTAGCAAATCACCTTCACCCTGCTGTCAAGCCGGCTGCTATAAAACAACCGTTTCGTCAGGGCAAAAGCTCCCCTAGCCCTGGCCAGAGCAGCATTTATATGTCTGTCGAAATACAAATACTGATCCATCCAGATGCCAAGGTACTTTACTACACTTTTACTCGCCTTTTATTGACCCTACGATCACCAGCTTGCGCCAGTTCTTTCTCGTATCCCTTGTGGCTCTAAGCAGCGGAGTCCCAAACAAGATAGTTTCTGATTTCTGAAAGTTGATTTTCAACTTCCAGTCATCGCAATATCGCTGAATCTTCTTGAAGTCACGCTGCAAAAGAATCCTGATGACTTCAACTTTCGGAGCTGTTCTGTACGCAATTAGATCGTCGGCATACGCAATTGCCTGAGTTTGACTACTTATCAGATCGCTGGTGTAAATGCTGAACAGAATCGGTGAGTTGACCGCTCCCTGCTGAAGACTATTTTTAATATTAAAGGTTGTGGCTGAAGTTACATTGCCACTTTTGACAACAAACTTTCTGCCATTGAGCATATCATAAAGCATATATAATAGTGGTTTACTAATGCCAAGTCTGGTCAGCTTTAGATAAAGACCCTCTAACCATACGGTGTCGAAGGCCTTCTCCAAATCAACCAGACAGGTTCAGGTAGATTTGTTCAATGGACATCAGAAACGAGTTTCGACGCGGCATGAATGGTGTCATGTCCCGCCTTAAAACCAAACTGATTGTCCGGTATGATATTATTGTCCTCTGCCCACTTAGACAGAGCTCTCTTGATAACTTTTTCGAATACTTTGCTGATACTCTCTCTTGATAACTTTTTCGAATACTTTGCTGATACTTGGAAGAAGACTTATCGACCGGAGATTCGCCGGATTGGAGTTGTCCTTTCCCTTTTTCGGGAGAGGATGCACCACAGCTGTCTTCCACCGCCCTGGATAATATGCATTATTCAGAGCGTTGTTAAACAAAGTGGTATAAATGTCTACTGCTTCTTGAGGTAAATGTCGAAGTACAACGTTGGATATGCCATCGACTCCTGCTGACTTCTTCTTCTTTAATGAATCGAAGATGAGCTGGAGCTCCACCTTCGTAATTAACAGGGAACTGGGCCCATTTCGATCGGCGAATATGGCGGTTGCCAATCGATCTTCATTGAACCCAGTAAAACCGGGGTTCTCTGATTGCCACCGCGTGATGTCATTCCGGAGGTAGAAGTGTTAAAGCAAGGCTCTGTGTTCCAAGTCATGATTGAGGCGAATGCACGTATCTATCTTGTACACTTGCTGGAAAGCAGCCCCCACAGCCACCACTTTCTCCTGCGGACCTTCTACTTGTTGTAGTCCAAGATGGCGTCCTCTGGATCAATTCCAGCTGTGAGAAGTACGTCTCTATTGTCAGTCATTCTCTGAAGCTTGAGACACGGAAGGTCGTTCTGATTATTCCTTCTAAATATCTCATTAATTTGGGGAAACATACTCGGTCTCGGTCGCTAGAATTAACGGCCCGAATTTTTTTTATCCCCATAGCCATATACAAAACAGTTTTATTTTGTTTGAAAATAGTCAAAAAGTATTAAAATTTGGGATTCAATCCCGAATGTGTTCGTGAATTTCTGTTGTTTTGTTTTTTGGGAATTATGGGCTTTAGGGATTTTGTACATTCGAGATTTTGGTATTCGGAGTTTTGGGTATTCAGGATTATGGCCTTCAGAATTCTTATTTTTTGCACATTTGGAATTTTGGCATTATGGATTTTGTACACTTCCCCTTTTATGTGTATATTTTAGCGGTTCATTCATATAACATCTAAAATTCCTATTTTATTGAACAATATGATGTTTACCTGCTCACAGATATCAAACATTTCAGGAAAAATATTTCTCAAAAGTAGTATTTATCGTGAAAAAACGATTTAAAAAAAATGGCCTGAAACAGTATATATTTAGCTTTTTCATTTTAAATACATGTGTAGGTTTGTATAGTTCCATTAAGAACAAACAAATTATGTTAAATTAAAGATCTTTCTTTTTCACAGCTACATAGTTATTCAATAATTATTGCTACTAAGAACTATATTCTTCATAATATGTACATTGGATTCAGTTAATAATTTCCATGAATCGCAAAACAGCCAAAAGTCAGTTGCTTATCACCATTCAATGAGAACGTTAAGAAAGCCATATAACACATTAAACCCACTTTGAACTAACTGGGCTTCAGTCTTTCACTTACGGGCATGTTATAAATAACAAATAATTGAGAATATAAAAGCTGTCAGTGTCAAGAAATGCCAAATATTCGCAATCTCTCAACGTAATACGAACTCAAACACAAAATAATGAAACCCTTGTCACAGTCATCCAACACCGGATACACTGGAGTACTGTGATATCTTAGCTTGCACTTTTATCTCTCTTCCTCCAGCTTTTTCATAGAACAAAAATTCCGTTTAGAAAAAAAATGAAAATATGTATGTCCCTAAAGCAAGGACACATTCATATCAGTTTTCTTTTCTGGAATGAGAATTCTCCTTGCTTGCAGCAACGGAAGTGGCAGTACAAGTATGTACTTCTATTTTATTATCTAAAATTGAGAAAGATTCATGGTTAATAGTCCCTCCAGTATGTACACGGAGGTCGAGAAAAAGGCTATCTTACAAAATATGGGGTGGTTATAGCTACATATTATTCCTTTGCCACGTTATGCTTCAAGGGATGGTTAAGATAAAAAAAAACAATTCTTTCTTTCAATCATATAGGAAAACTGCCAAAATTCGAGAGATTTCTTTGTTTGTAAAGAGTGATTCATTTAAAAGTTTTTTTCTTTGAAAGTTTCAATGATGTGAGTTTTATATTGATAATTTGCCAAACAATACTAAATGAAGATAACATGACAGCATGCGGCAATAGTCAAGCGTTATTAATCAAAAGAAACCTTTTTTTTTAAAAAAAAAACTTTTAAAGGAATCACCCATCAATTTTGTATATTTCCTAGGGGGGAATTTAACGTTTGAACTCGTTTAAATCATAAATGTATACAGCTAAAAAAAGTCAACTCCACTTTTTTTTAATCTGGTTGCTATAGCACTAATAAAATTTTTATACTTGACTGAAATCTCCTAGGAAGTAGGAAAAAGCCAAATATAAGTGGAATCGGCATCAGCACATCTGGCTTGCAAAGAGGTGCCATCAGGAAAAAACAAATAGAACCAGGCTCCTCAACTTACTTAATTTGAAAATGTCTCTTGCAAATCTTAAAAAAAAAGATACCATAAAACTTATTTGAAACTCAATAGGCACAATGGTCCGTTTGTTGAATTTTCGAAACAAAAATCATTTCCCACTCCAATTCCTGCTTCAAATCAATGAAAGCTGATACACTTACCCCCAGTTTCACAGTGGGAGTTTAAACTCCACTTTTGGTTTAAACTTTAGTTCAGCAAAACAATTGAGCTAAGTTCATGGTTTAACCCAGACTGTGATAAAGTCTGTGGAGTTAGCAGAACAGTTTTAAGCTACACCAGTGGGACCATAGCAATTGGCAGTTTTTTGTTTGCCTTTTTGTATGCATTTCTCTTCCTCTAACTCACTGCAACTGCTAACTTCATTGTGAAATTAGCAGTGCATGTCTTTTAGTTTAGTTTGCATTTCAAGAAAAAGATAACCCCAAATTTGTAAGTCCTTTCATAAAAAAAAAATTCATACTGCACTGCTAACTTCACCGTTAAGTTCTTTTTTCATTAACAGAGCGACATATAATTTTCAGTTGGGCTCCAAATTTGCAGTTTAATTTGCATTTCAAGAAAAATTAAGCTAGAAATTCTGAAGCCCAAATTTGATTTTTTTATCACTGTTAACTTCACTATGAAGTTAGCAGGATGCTAACAGTCCTTTTATAAGTAACAGAGCTAGCTACAAAATTGCTGTTAAGACCGAAACTAGCAGTTTTTTATGCACTTCCAGATAAAACTCAGTTCAAATTTTCAAAATCGAAAAATCCATTTTGCATTTTTAATTTCACTCCGAGTCTCAAATTTTTCTGTTTGTATGGCCTTCCAGATATATATTAATTTCACTATGTTTTAGCATTACATGTTTTTTTTTTCAGCAAATAATTTAGTTAGGAAATTGCAGTTTTGTCCCGAATTCTCAATTTAAATTTTGAAGTCCAAATTTTTTTAAAAAATCCAAAAATACACATTGCACTGTTAATTTCACTCTGAAATTAGCAGAACTGTCCTCTTCTCACTAACGGAGTTTACAGTACAAATTGAATTTTTCGATTTTTTGTCTTAAATTCGGATTTCAAAATTTTTACAGAGTTTTTTCTTGAAATGAATAAGAAACTGCTAATTTGGGTCGTAAAATGTAATTTTCAAGCTAGCTCTGTTACTGAGAAGAAGACTGTTCTGTTAACTTCACAAACTTGGTTTCTCGATTTTCTAGTCAAATTTGGACTTAAAAATTTGAACTGACATTTTTTTTGAAGTGTATAGAAAACTACAAATTTGAAGCCTCTATACAAATTTCTATCTAGCTCCTTTAATAAGAAGAGGACTGTTCTGCTAACTTCATAGTGAAGTCAGCAGTGCAGTATGGAATTTTGTTATGTAATGACTTCAAAATTTGGTATTATCCCTTTCTTTTCTGCAAAGTCAGAGCCTTATTTTAAATTTATAGCCAGCCCGGTGTTTGAGAAAAGGATATACACTGCTAACTTTACAAAGAAATTAAAAGTGCAGTGGATTACACCTACTATTTGGTGAGCTGCAAAATCCGGAATTGAAATGCAAAAAAAAAACTGCAAATTACTGCCATGCTCCCATTATAGTCAAGCTTAAAATTGTTCTGCTAACTTCACACACGTACAGTAGTTATGATTTAAAGAAGCTAAATTAAGTAGACTGCATTTTTTGTTCTCCTTTAAAGAGTGGCTTCAAAAATTACGTCAGAAACAGCATTTTCCAAATCAGGGTCAGAGTCAAGTGGAGATATGATTAAGCCATCGATAAAGAAGAAAATTAAGTGGTGTATGTCACATATACAGTGTACATGAGTGAAGCAGCAAGAATACAAAAAAAAAAAACAAATAAGATTCATCTATGATTTTGCCGAACTAAAGTGAAGTTTATATAGAACGCAAATAGTTGAATAAGTGAAAAAAGTTTATTCAACTAAATTAAAGTGAAATAAAGGTTAGTTTAGTGAATACTTTATTGAAAAAAATGTAAAACAATATCCGGTGCTGCGTTAAATTGTGTAAAAACGCCTATTTTAAGGAGTGTACAAATTTTTATTTTGTTTGATATTTCCACAAAACGTAACGTAATGTGATGTTATTAAGGTATTTAAACTATGGTAGAATACTTTAAATTTGATAAAAAAAAAGCAAATTGATTGAAAATAAAAATATTCTTCAATTCAGTAAATTCGTTTAGACTTATCTATAAAATGAGAAATTCTTCTACAGAGTCAAACTAGTTTTTAGTGATAATAGAGAGGTGCTTAAATCCGTTTAGTGCCGGTAGTCCAGATATTTTTACAAGATTTAATGCAGCACCACCTATTGTTTTATAAATATCGGGTTTTTCAATAAGAGCGCTACAAAAGTTTTTTTTTTAAATAAAACAAAAACGGTTTTGGATATCAATGAAATTCTTTATTCCTGTGAGAGTACGTTTGAAGCCATTATGTATGGCACTCGATTTCTTTTGCATGTCCACCACGGGCACGCTTGCAGAAGTCCAGACCAAATTTTCAACGGTTTTCAAGCATAAATCGGCCGATACTGCTAGAGTTTTACGTTCGATATTCGTACGAAGTTCATCTATCGTCGCTGGCTTGTTGGCATAGACCATAGACTTGACGTAGCCCTACACGAAATAGTCTAACGGCGTTATCGCACGACTGAGGCGGCCAAGCGACTGGACTGGTGAGATAACACGTTCTCCAAACTTGGTTTCCAATAAATTGATTGTGACATTCGCTGTGTGGCTTGTGGCGCCGTCCTGTTGGAACCACATGTCCTCCAAGTCGATTGCGGCCAAAAATATTCGGTTTTCATTGAACGGTAGCGATCCCCATTCACAGTAACGTGTCGGTCTTGATCATCACGGAAGAAGTACGGCCCAATAACGCCACCGGCCCATAAACCACACCAAACCGTAATTTTTTCGAGTACGTGTGGATTGTTGCCTGACCAATACCGCATATTTTGTTTATTGACGAAGCCATTCAGCCAGAAATGAGCCTCATCGCTGAAGATGATTTTTTTGATGAAAATCCGAATCATTTTCAAGTTGTTGCTCAGCCCAATTCACGAACATACGACGCTTCTGGTGGTCAAGTGGCATCAGTTCTTGCGTCAATTTAATCTTCTAAGGATGTAGGCCAAGTAGGCCAAGATCTTTTCGCAAAATTCGCCACAACGACGTCACAGAGATGCCCAACGCTTGAGAACGACGTGTGAGAGACACATTTGGGCTTTCTGCAACTGAAGCCTCAGCGGCAGCAATTGCCAATTCATTGCAATATTCTCCACACTACGGGCACGTCTTTGTCTCACTTTTGTTAGGACTATTATGACGACCATAAATTGGACGTAGCGCTCTTAACGTTGAGGCCACTGACTCTGACGGTAATAAATTTTAATAATTTCGACTCGTTGTTGGCTCGTATATCTTTTTATCATGAAATGACAACCCTTACTGAAGAGAAATGTCAAAAAAGCGGCAAGAAATTTGGCGTCATTTACTGTCCCTTTTGAAAAATCCTTATTTATTAGCAAGCTTTTCACTATTTAAAACCTTTGTACACTTTGCAATAGCTTGGCATCTCAATGTTCTTTTTTCTTTTTAAAATCCTACTTTCTTTTGGCGCCTCAGTATTTCACCGGGTAACTGCAAATGTGACCCTGTGGATGCATTTGTGTCTGTGTAACTCACACTATTTTAAAAAATGCTTCACTTTTTCCACGATGATTTGAAGGGTCTTAAAATAAGCGCTTGAATATAATCTTTCTTTTGAAAGTCATATTTCCAATTTAGATTTGTACAAAATTAAAAAATCTTGTCCAAAATGTTGAGCAGCATTTCTTAAGTATTATGTAGTCAATTTTTATGAATTTTGGTATTTAAGGATTTTTAGCCTTTTTAAGTAAATTATTTTAAGAAAAAATCACTTTTATGAAAAATAACAAAAGATACCATCCAAACAAGTGTTAAAAAAAAGGATAAGAAAATATTTTGTCTGTAAACTAAAATTAGTGGGATTTACTACCAACAATTATAAAAAATTTAAATATTGCAACTATTAATAGGACCTGTAAAAAAAAAAGTTTTTTTTATTTTCAATTTTCTCACTATCAGATGAACGGATTTAAATTTGGTTTTATTTATACAAATTTTAAATAAAATTTAAGAATATTGCATATAAAAATTTTCAAAAACAATCTGTTTCAATTTAAAAAAAAAAGTTTCAGTTTTCTTTTTAATCCAATATCTAAGAAACGAATTGACAATTTATTTTTGAGACTTTATTTTTATGTGCACATAAATAAATACTAAAGATTTGCATTTTTCCTTAAATTTTTTTAAAGAAATTTGGTGCAAATATTTTTTAAGAAAATCCCTAAAAATCATGAAATATGAAAATATCGTATTTCATGCTCTTAAACATTTTTCTCTCATAATTTCCAGGCCTTTACTTATAATTTTTTTAAGCCATCAGAGTCTTGAACATAAGAGCAAGTACGGGGGACGTGTGACAGTGGTGCATTATTTTGTAATATGACTGAATAATTTTGAGACGTTGTTTCGATGTGGATCCATCCAGCATGATTTTTTAAACATTATTGAAATAAAAACAACTTAACAGAATGACAGCAGTCACGCCTGATATGTCAAACAAAAAACTTTTTGAAAAAATAAATCCCTTAAAATTAATCACCTGTTTATTTTGTTAATTTCCATGCTGAACCTAATTCTTCAGTAAATGCTCTAGGAACATTCCCTTTTCTACTAACGTAGTTAATTATGTAGTAAAAAAACGCAAAGGACACCCTAAACAATTATATTCTGAGTTCACAACGTTGCTCCAGTTGGATACTTTCCTCATATTTCCATACTCTCTATTACTTTATTTTCTCACATTTGCATCCTGAAGGCAGAAAAGGGTCACTTAAGAGACATTGGGATCATAGCACCTCATAGTTTGGGATATTCAGAACAAAATAATTGGTCAAAAGAGGGTCAACTAGTTTCAGAAATTGGTATATTTTTTTTTGCGAATATAGACATATGAGCTGCCAAAAATCCCATTACAATCGAAGTAACAAAAAGATGTCTACTATTAAGTCCTTATTTCCAAGAATTAAAAATCACAGTGCAATAGCTAGTCTAAAGTCCATACTATATCTTCAATGCCTTCAATGAAAAATTTTACTGAACCACCTCGCATTGTTGCTGACACTTCCAAACATTCACTGAATGCACCCACACTCATCTGTCACATCAAAAAGACATTAACTTTAGAAGTGCTTTTGTGAAGTTAATTTCTATTTGGTTTTCTGATTAAAAACGAGTTCATTGGACTCTCGCTAATGAATGCCTGCACATCAAATTCTGTTCGTTAGTTAGTCAAAAATCCATGATGTTTTGCTTTCACAATTTTGAATTTAATTAATTTAAAAACATTAAAACGGCGCCAGTATAGCCGGATTCACAAGAGCACCTTTTTATTATGGCATCGATACTCCAGTAAACGTTTGGAATTCTAATTATTATTATTGGCTGTCTCATTTATTTTATTAAGCTTTAATTAACAAAATTCGGTTGCCTTCGATTTGTTGTTCAATGTCATGGCCATTATGGGGTTGCTTGGTGTTGCTTGGATTTTTTTTTTTTTTTGATTGCCACAGGGAAAGTTTTTGATTAAAAAAAAAAGAAAACTGTAAAAGTTCATGTTGCAATTTATTATTTTATTTTTAACGATTGATTATTTTTGTTTACAATCTCTAGAGCAATTATATAGCATATTTATTAAAATCAAAAACCTTGTTTAATCTTTGAAAATTGAACTTCCAATTTGCATTAAAATAGCAAGTTGCAGCCACATGGCTCCACTAAGTCCAAAACCATTTTAAAAAAATAACCTTTTGCATAAGGCCAAAACACTTACCGTTAAAATTATTTCTATTTAAAAGTTTAATACCTCTTAGAAACAACCTTTAATTTATTAATAAAATGTTATGTTTTAATGTATAATCAATCAGCAATTAACAAACAAACAAACATTCAGTCAAACTAGCAAGTACATGCGACCCATTTATTTCCCTTAAATTTTATTTAATATTCGATTTAAGATCTTTTGTTCTTATTGAAGAATTTTGTTGTTTTGTTTTTGTTTTTGTTTTTGTTTTTGTTACTTGATAGATCGCGCCGACCTTTAAGTAAGATAAACACAGTCAAAACAAAACGAAGAAATAAAGTCAGTGAAATGGTTCATAGAAATATTTGCATAACTAGTTTATTGTTGGCGGATCTAAAAATTTTCTTAGTTTGAGGAGACACATACCTTATCTGGAGCTGGAGATGTTTGAATCTTGATTTTAATCGATTGATTGATGTTCATTTAGTTGCAAGAATTTATACTGTTTATAGGTTTTGCTTAATTATTTTTTTTTTAGACTGGTAATGTGTTTGTTGAGATTATGTGGTTAGTGAGATAATATTGCATTTGATTTTATAGCAAGAAAAAAATAAACACTAATTTAATAACAATGAATAAATTAAGGCTTAAGTTTTATAGACTGAAACCATATATGTTTTTGATTTTGCTGTCGACGTGCTTTTAAAGTTATTTGTTTTTTTTTTTTTTTTGTTCCTATACCAAATACGATTTTATCAATTTAATTGAAATGGTACATAAATGGACGCTACTTTATTTATCCATTTAAATTTGAAGCATTTATTGCAATTAAAAATTTTTACTACAAGCAACGGTAACTTGAACCTAATGGAGTTTGATTGAGAGATAAATATCTCTCTTTTAAGTTAAAATCTCCATGAGAGTTGATAATAATTTCTTATAAATGACCAATTCTGACCCTGAAATGCTCAATAATATGTGAACGAGTCTTCATTGAATGGAAGGTTCTGACATTTGCTTTAAGATTTCTTGGTCAAATGTCAAAATATTATAGAGAAGTAGTCCAAGTTTCGAGCCTTTAAAAAATCTAGCTTTTATGGTCCAAAGTATTGATTAAATTGCATTTTTTTCCAGTTGCACAAAGAAATTTTTTTTAAGTAGCTGGATAGCTAGTCCGAAAATAATTATTTATTAAAATTAGTTTTTTTTGTATTCAATTTCCTCAAAAAAAATTGAAGACTTTCAGACATACGGATTTTTATGTGCATACTAATTATAAAAATTTAACAGAAAGAAAATTTCATTAATTTTTCAAATTTTATCAAAAAACACTTAAGAAGTTCAAATAAAAAATCAATTTTTTGCATTAAAGAAAAGTTTAGTGTTGCCTTTGTTTTAAATAAACCGAAAATTGTTTTACAACTTTGTCTGTCTGTCTGTTTGGATCGATTATTCTTAAAATTTGGTACATAGTGGTTTTCGGTGATTCTGCCCACACTTTTTTTTAGAAGTTATAATAAAGGTACCTGCCCTAAATTTTTTTCAAAAATGACTGCAAATTTTTTGTTTTAAATTAAATTTAAATTCCAAATTTAAATTTCCAATAAGATTAAAAAATATTGCATATCAAAATTTTCCAAAAAAAAAGTTTTTGAATTTTTAAAAATACATAATTTTAATTTTTTTTTTTTTGAAAATTCGATATCTCATAAACGGGTTGACAATTTTTGTTTAAAATTATATTTTTATATGCATACAAATAAATACTTATGATTTACATAACAAAAGTTTTCCTTGAAAATGTCAAAGAATCTTATAAACATACCAGCCTTCACCCGCGGCTAATTATATAAATCAGGTATTTTTAGGTGTACCATATCAAGAGATATTTGGAGAATTTAGGAAATTAAAAATCAAAAAAGAAAAGTTCAAAAGCTCATATATTGAGTTTTATTTATTGGATTGGTAAAATTAATGTCTTTGGAGTTAAATAAAATGACAAAGCACCATTTCCCATTTTTAAAAAATGAATTTAAACTCATATGGCCCTTACACAATAGTCTGAGAACAGCCATTTTTAAACCCTCTTTCTTACCAGACTTTTGAATTTTATATCAAGATGCATACATCTACAGACCCTCATACTCATATTTTAGTTATATGTTTATCCACAAAATTTGTTTCCGGTTCTAAGACTATATGTTGTATGCTGAGCACCATTGGAAAAGCATATTTTTCTTCGAGAAACTGTCTGGCGAGAACTCGAAGCGCTTCCTTAACTGCCTGAACAAAATGGGAGACGGAACTGCAATAGATGGAAAAAATGCTCCAGTGAAACTTAAAACTTGTTCAGCTCTTGCAGCTACAGCTGCAGCATTTTTGTCATCTATTCCAGCTCCGTCTCTCATTGTGTTCAGGCAGTAATGTGGCATGAATAGAGATTCATTTGAATCGTGCAATTTTTGCTGCTAGGCCTTGCGATGAGCTTCCATTTCACTTAGAGCAACGTTTGTGAGGCGTTCTAAAAAGAAAAAGAAATAAACTGAAAAAGAACCAAAAAGAAAACATGAAAATGGAAAAAAAAATAAAAGTAATTAATAAACCAAAAAATAACAAAAATAAACTATCGCACAATCACAAATTCAAAATTCATTGTTTTGTTTTTAAACTTATACTGATTTATTTTTGTTTTCTATAGAAAATGAAGTTGTTTTGGTACCAAATATTTTTTTCCTTACATATAATTTTCTTAAACCCTCAGCGTCTTCAACATAAGAGCAAGTACGTGCATCGTGCATTTTATTTTCTTGGTTTGGCTCGATATATTAATTTATATAGAAAATTAAGTTTTAAGTACACTGTGGCGTATACGCAATTCATTAGAATGCACCTCAAAAGTATTTTATTAAAGTTTAGTTATTTAATTTTGCCTATAAAAATTTCGAAGTTTTAATTGAATTAAAAAAAGGATAAATATGAAAAAGGTGACAGAATATAGACTTTGTGCATGGATAAAAAGCTTGGAGGTGAAAAATTGTAAGATTCAAATACAAATTTGTATGAGAAAAGTAAGGCCTTAAAGATAACTGGTGTAGAATATAGTAAAAATTATTTGATATAAGCAAATTTTACTTAATTAAAAGCGAAAAATTTATCAGCTATGTTGAACTAATTAAGTATTTTTTTATAACACATGTCACCAAGGTTTTTGTAACAGAAACCAAAATATACCTTTTCAAAAGTTTTTTGGTTGATTTTGAATCTGAAGTCACAAAATTTCTATAGGATCAGGTTTTTGAGATATTACTGTAAGCAAATATGAAAAAAAAACATTTTTTGACTGATTACAAAGGAAATTGTAAAATTTGTAAAGGTTTCTCAAAAAATTGTTTCAAAAAGTTTGTATTTTTTGAAAATTTTATATTTCAAAAACGGGTTGACAATTATTTTTGAAACTCTGTTTTTATAATGACACTAATAAATACTTAGGATTTCAAATTTTTTCCTTAATTTTTTTAAAAAATTTGATTAATAAATATAGTTTTTTAAGAAAACCGCTCCAACGATTTTAAATTCTGTTTTCCATACAATTATATTCAATCAAGAAGTAAGATGGCGTTCTTTTTTTGATTTAGAACTCTTAAAGAAGTTATTTTATTTTATTTAAAAATCGTATTTCATACTTTTAAACATTTTTCCCCGATAATTTCCATATCATTACATATAATGGTCTTAAGCCCTCGGCGCCTTGAGCACAAAAGCAAGTACTTGCGACCCAGTTGTGCATTTTATTAATGTTTAGCATCATTGTCATAACTTTAATCTCCTCAATAAAACTTTTCTTCCAGCATCTTTGAAAATAATCAAATCTCCTTAAAGGTAAGTCAAATTCAAGTAAATTTGTCAATATATGTACGTAATAGTTCAATACAAATATTATCAAAATTAAGTTAACATAAGGATGACTCATGCATATATACATAATTCTCAAAGCTCAGTTTTTAATCAAAAGTTACTAATGCTTAGCAAAAACCTTTTAAATAAAAATAAATTTTATACAGATTTATATGGGATTTTTGAACTTTTTATGTTTTTGTTCTCTCGAAAAACAGTAGCAATTCTTGTGGTTTTTGTTATTTTTTTTATAATCATTCCATTAAAAATTTGTATATTTTTCAAATCAATTCTTGAATTTACTATCTCCAATGAATAATTTATTTTCCTTTCACAAAAATAATAATAATAAAAAAAGGGGTTTATGTTTAAACATTTCATAATTGATTCTTTTAAAGATATTCATATGAAATGAACCAAAAAAAAACTATAAATGCTGTAGCTCGAGCTAGAGCTAGAACCCCGGAGAACTCGTTTTTGCTCCAGAATACATTTTAAAATATACCATCTTTGACTTGGGAGGTATAAGATTAAATTGAATAAATTTGGGACACTACGTTCACCATAACATACATTTTCAAAATTTAACGCGAACCCAAATATTTCATGTAGTAGAAATCATATTAAATTCCTAAAAAAATTCAATAATTTTACTATGGTAAAACCTCCCTTATACTTAAATATAAACATAACATATTATGTACCTACGCACGTATGTGTATGTAGAACATATTTACAAAGTAAGGACAAACAAGGCGTTCTATTTTTCCAAGAAAATTTTAAGGAAGTCATTCTATTGTGTACTTAAATTTTTTTTTATGTTCATAAATAAAACCACCTTATATGTATGATGAAAGACATTTGACAAGAAAACACTCACATTAATGCCCAAACATCTTCCTGTTTGAAGTCGATTACTCTACAAACCCTTATGGAATGAAAAAGTATTGCCTATCACCGATTAGAATTCTAAAATTCCTTGTTTACCAACACAGAAATTGTTTTAGGGATAAAACTTATTACGAGTTGTTATTTACTATGTAGGAGTAGGAATTTGTGTAATGTTATGTTTGCTCAGTAAAAATTTCAACGCCTACCTAATTTATTTCGAAAAATTCTTAAGAAATTCTGTTCTTTGCTTGTTCATAGAGGGAAGAAGAAATAATATAAAACAAACATCCAGCGTTGCCAACCACTTTTGATTAAAAAATACCTTACTAAAGAAAAAAAGATACATTTTTACAATCAAAAAAGATGACTTATTCGATTAAGTTTTTTTGTTTGGTAAAGTGAACATTATCTCAAAAATTAAACCCATAAACATTATACAAAAACAAATGAAAAAAACTTGAATTATTTCATAACATTTTAGTTTTATAAGAAGGTGCAAAGTATTGAATACAAAACAGATATAGTGTAATATTTTCTCAGACTCGTAAATAAAACTTTTTCACTTTATTTAAATTCTCCACTTATTTACTTTACAAAAAAAATACACTTTACTTTTTTTACTACAAAACAATTCATTGTTCACCACTGAAATTTATTCACTAACTTGACTTTTATTACAACTAACTTTACTGATTCACGATTAAAAATAAACTGTGTCCTTTGCCGGTCAGACATGTGCTTTTACACTTTTCAATAGGTTCCCGAAAAAGCTGGAAGGTTCTAGTATCTGCTTCTAGAGCTTACCATAGGGGAAATTTCCCATAAATTTCCCTATTCAAAGCTTTCATTCTGACGTTTAGTATTGAAAGTTCTAAAGCTCACCAAAGCTCTCCGTAGGTTGATTTGTGTCATGTGTAATCCGGAATTCGGTGTTTTTTGTTTTATTCGAGAGTGGTTATAGTTCATTCGAGAGTCGTTATAATAGTTTAAGTCTATCAGATCGTCTTAGTCCTTGAAATCACTCACTGATTTTTGAAACAAGTATGTTTGTTTGTTTGAATTGCAGATCAAAGCAGCTTTTATATCGGGTTGTTCAATAAAAGCGCTACAAAATTTTTTTTTTAAATAAAACAAAAACGGTTTTGGGTATCAATGAAATTCTTTATTCCTGTGAAAGTACGTTCGATGCCATTATGTATGGAACTCGATTTCTTTTGCATGGCCACAACGGGCACGCTTGCAGAAGTCCAAACGCTGAAACCAATTTTCGACGGTTTTCAAGCATAAATCGGCCGATATTGCTGCAATTTCACGTTCCATATTCGTACGAAGTTCATCAATCGTCGCTGGCTTGTTGGCATAGGCCGTAGACTTAACGTAGCCTCAAAGAAAATAGTCTTATGACGTCAAATCGCACGACCGAGGCGGCCAAGTGACTGGAACATTTCGTGAGATAACACGTTCTCCAAACTTGGTTTCCAATAAATTGATTGTGACATTCGCTATGTGGTTTGTGGCGCCGTCCTGTTGGAACCACATGTCCTCCAAGTCCATATCATCCAATTGGGGCCAAAAATATTCGGTTATCATTGAACGGTAGCGATCCCCATTCACAGTAACATGCCGGTCTTGATCATCACGGAAGAAATACGGCCAAATGTCGAAGCCGGCCCATAAACCACACCAAACCGTAATTTTTTCGGGATGCAATGATGACTCATGTAGTACGTGTGGATTGTTGCCAGGCCAATACCGCATATTTTGTTTATTGACGAAGCCATTCAGCCAGAAATGAGCCTCTGAGCCTCGTCGCCGAAGGTGATTTTTCGATGAAAATCCGAATCATTTTCAAGTTGTTGCTCAGCCCAATTCACGATCATACTACGCTTCTGGTGGTCAAGCGGCTTCAGTTCTTGCGTCAATTTAATCTTGTTAGGATGTAGGCCAAGATCTTTTCGCGAAATTCGCCACAACGACATCACAGAGACTCCCAACGCTTGAGAACGACGTGTGAGAGACACATTTGGGCTTCCTGCAACTGAAGCCTTAGCGGCAGCAATATTCTCGACACTACGGGAACTTCTCTGTCTCACTGGCACGGGAACATTTTGTACTGTTTCTGTGGATTCAAATTTTTCCACTAGGTGCTCAATTGTTGATCTGCTAGGACGATTGTGACGACCATAAATTGGACGTAGCTCTCCTAACGTTGAGGCCACTGACTCCAAATTTCGGTAGTAAATTTTAATAATTTCGACTCGTTGTTGGCTTGAATTTCTTTCCATGATGAAATGACAAACCTTACTAAAGAGAAATATCAAAAGTGCGGAAAGAAATATGGCGTCGTTTGCTGTCCCTATTGCTCTACTTTTGTAGCGTCTCGTTTGAAAAACCCTTTACAAAAAAAAACTAAAGTAATGTATTTTTTCACTCAACAGACATGAGTTCATAACCTTGAGGCCACACGATCCATTACTGGCTAGTTAGTCGCAATACACTCTCATTTGTTTACTTCCGCATACAAACTTGAGTGACTGGCTCATTAACTAGCTTGCTTTTTTCGTAACCAGTTGGAAAGCCAGTAGAGCAAACCAGTAACAGGGTTCGGCTGTACTTTTTCGGAGCAGATTTGGAAAATTGGGTCTATAACTAAAGTTTACTCACATTTTCTTTCACAAAGTAATAATAGAAAAAGAATCAGGGAGTCCATGTCCAGTCCTTAAGAAATCAAAATTTTTAAGGCTCTCCCAAATCAATGCGAATGCGCAGCGAATCATTCACAATAGAACAAAAACTGACAAATACACAATGCTGTACAACAACAAAATTCGTCATTGGCGAATGTTTGCCGTTGGTTTGGGAGATCCTTTAAGAATTTAAAAACGCCTATATTATTCATCCATTTCATCGAGATTAAAACTTAAATCTAGATCAAAAGTAATTTATGTCGTTTTTGCTTGGATTTGTGCTCTGTTTCATTCCTACGGCTTATGGAAAAATTGCAGTAGAAGGAGTGAAAAGGAAGTAGAAAAGGAGAAGGTGTTCCAAACATCCAATCGAAAACGACATAAAATCCGATTCCAATTTAAGTAGTGATATCAGACCAAAAATTTTTCAACCGAGTTAAAGAATAAACTTGTTATAATTTACTGAGAAGTTGGTTTCATTTTATTTTCCCCCTAAAGCGCGTGGAAAATCTTACACATCAAAAAAACCTTATAGCCCAGTAGTCAAACACTATAGTTCCCTAAGATTGAACACAAGATTTCGCAAGTAATTTCAAACAAAAAAATTATTGAAGTAATTTTCTCTCAGAATATCCAAGAAATTGTCGTGTTCGTATTTGTTTTTATTCAATTCTATTAAAAAACGGTTAAAGGGATTTTTAGTTTGAATTAAAAAATGAAACGAACAATTTATATCTTACCAATGCAAAACTGTGAAACAAGTCAACAAAAAAAAGTCATAAATATCTTACTCAAATTTCCAAAACCGTCCTCGAAATTTTTTATCAAGTCATTGTTTTCTGAATTATTGATAATCAATGCGAAATGCATTTTTTTTAATTTAAAGTCAGACAAACCTTGCAAAAAAAATTGTACGACAATTGAAGCTATGTAAATAAGCACTAGGTTATATGAGCATTACATTTTACTGGCTAAAAAAAAATTGTTTATGAAAAAAAAACGATGAAGTTTTCTAAAACCACTCAGCCACCATACTTTTTCCTTTCAACCAATAGGCATTGAAATGAGTCTATGTAAATATTTTACGTCAAACTTTACACCTGTTTGACACGTGTGAAGGTAGGCAGACAAACAGTTATTGGTTCAACCAATAAAAGGCTATTATTGATGTGAATTACAAATATATGCAAATGACTTGACTTTTTTTTATCGTTGGCTCTCAGCTTATTAATTAACCATCAGTCTAGTACAAAAACAAAAACAATCCCATATTCACAACCTATTTTCAGATATCTCTTTTTTTATTCGTCTCTTTCTAGTGTCAATTGTGCATTGTGCAATTAGAAAAATGTCATTCTTGGAAATTAAATAAAAATTCAATTCAAAATATTTAAAACAATGTTTATAAAAATACTTCCAATGCATCTCAGTCCCAGCACATCATCACTCTCTAATGATTCAAATCCTTGTTCAAAAATGCAAGGTATACATTTTTCGCCAAATCGACACAGCTGTTAACGCCGTTACCATACATTTAAACAGTTCTGCTGAAATTATCTTTCACTTTTTTCCTAAATTATTTATTGTAAATAAAACTTGAAATTTTTGAATTAATTAAAATCTTCGTACCCAACATAAACCAAAAGATAATCACTACGCCACCAATTAAATCCAATGTCTGGGCCTGACACGTTTTTGTCTACCTCCATAATTCATTCATTATTTTTATTTTATTATTTAAAAAAGTTTTTTCATAATAATTTCTACTCTAGAAAGCAAACTTTGTCGTTGGCATACCTAATTATTTATTAACAGTTTTGTTTGTGAACAACAAAAAAAAACTTTTTATCCATAATAAAGCTGTTAGCTTATCCGATGGCTTTATGGAAATCGAATTAATTTGGCAAGGTAAAAGACAAAGTATATTTTTCACACCAATTCCAGATTGGATTATTTTGGTTTTATGTGATTAAGTTAATTTAAATACTTGCGTGATTTTATTATGATTATAGAAATTCTATTATACCTTTATTTTGAAACAGGATAATTTAACTACTCGTACTACTGTTTATTTTTTTCTTTTCTTTTATCTGCTAAGCGTTTTATTTTTATCTTTTTAGTGGGGATCTTTTAAGAAAACAACTGGGAATGAACGCATTAAATTTATTAATTTTTCACTTGACCTGTTGGTGTTTATCCTTTTCTAGTTTTTGAAAAAAGGTTTAAAAATTAATAAAATATATGAGGATGCTTGAGTGGACAAATTGCGCATAGTATGGTAAGATAATTTAATTGGGTGTTTTACTTGCCCTATGTCTAGTCTATATTATTAATATTTTTTTGTGCAAATTTTGAAATTTTAGTAAAATTTACCATACCTACGATTAAGAAGTCTAACAAAGTATGTTTCCTAGTCCCTAGGTCTGCAACTTTCTTTCTCCTAGCCTAGCAGCCAATTCAAGAAGAAATTGGTGCTTTGTTCTCGGCAACAAGCTTTTCTGTGGACTTGTAGCACTCTTTGAAGAAGAGTAGAAATAGAAATAATCTATAGGATATGGCTGCTCACATAACTAACAACTGCAAGAAGAAGACCGTAGTAACAAAAGAGGAATCCATAGAAATACAAAGAGGTCCCAAAAAGATTTTTTATAGCTACTATCTAGTACACTTTGTACCCAACAATGTTTTTCTACTTGCTTATTTATATTTAGTTCTCAAATTTAATTGAATGAGGTAGGTACGCTCTCATTTGGCACACTAGATTGATGCTGAATATCCCGCAAAAGCAGAAGGCAAATAAATATTGAAATTTAACCTCCCCATCTAAAATTTTTCAGACACAAGGCAATATGAACTAAGAAAAATAAAAAAATAATAACAACACGTAGTTCGTGCTCAGTTCAATCAACCTGTTTCATAAAAATTGACAATTGCTACAGATGACAGGTGACAACTTGACAATGACAGGTGACAACTTGACAATAATTGTCAAATTTCTGTTCCAAAAATATTTTGACACAATTGTATAATCGTCAAGTTTTTCGTTCATAAAAATTTGTCATTACAAGTATTTGTCACAAATTAGTCCGAGAATATATTGTCATAAATTTTCTGACAAATTTGTAGTAACGAATTTGTGTATGAGAAAGAAAAAAATATACAATTTACATATGTATACACCATTATTTTATTTTCTTCTCTGTAGTGTTGTCTCCATTTTGTATTTATTTTTTTTTTATTGTATCACAACATTTCTTATTTTGAAAGAAATTAGCACCGCGTTTCGGATAACTTTATCCATCCTTTTAACGCCTTAAGCCAAGAAAATTGTGGTCCTTCAAGTCGGACCACATGGCTCTTGACCTTTGGCACCTTATAAATGGGAAATTTAAAAAAATAAATTGGTTAGAAAAGGTCAATTAGTCCTAGAAATTGGTCAGCCAGAAATTGGCTTAAATTTCTCAAGATCACGTAAGGCCACGTCTGATTTTTAACCATCCGAAAAATCTGTAAATTTGATGAAAGGCCTAAAATTTTTATTAATTGGTCAGCCATAGTTTTTTTTCTATGAACTGTCAAAATTCGTATCAAGATCAAAAAAAAAAATGTGGCAACTCATATAGGTCATTAAGAAAAGTATACATCTTTAAAGGTCATAAAAGATTATTAAAAAAAATAAAGGTCATATAGATTTTTGGCACCTAATTTATGGGAAATTTGCAAAAAATGTATACCACTTAACAGGCCCTTAGAACTATATAAAAGGTCAGCTAATTTTAGTAATTGGTCACCTATAGTGTTCTTATGATAATTTTAAAGTTTTTTTAAGATCATGAACGATTTTTTGTGATTACGATAAAAATTCATAGGTAGGGGTGCTTGACCTCTCCCAATCACAATTAATTTCATACATTAGACAATTTATTTTTTTAAAGCATTTTAGGCAAAATTTCTGTACCAAAGCCCCTAACCTGAATGAGCTTGCATTTTTGGTTTCATATTAGTACGTATGCTTACGCCTCATACAAAGATATTCAATAATAAAAACCCTTGAACATAATTATTGTTCCATTATTCCTTCTATTTTTCTGGGATATTAATAGCTTATTTATGGACCTTGTGAATAAAAAAGAAGTCAAATCTATTTTTGGAGAAGCTTAAGCTGGCTTTTCTAGCTTTCATAGCTTTTACTAGTAGCTAAAGCAAGATAGTTCTTAGTTAAGCTCTGTTTCATGTGAATAAAAAAGAATACGCTTAACAGCTTAAGCGAACATTTTGTTTGCTTTTGTTTGTTTATTCACATGTTTTGGCCTAGAAATTTCAGTAAAAACTATTATTTTTGGAACCAAAAGGCAAAGCAAGTAGATTTGAGACTTTGATTAACCAAAACTGTTTACTTGCTCTCTATGGGAAATATTGTTTTCATGTAAAATGAATGGATTTAATCAAACTTAGCTTTACTATACTGATGAATAAGTCCAAAAAATATTTTGAATCATACCTACTGTCTGTTTAAAAAAAAATCTCATAACGGAAATAGAGCGTTTAAGTTTTTTGAGAATATTTGGATTATTTTTATCCAATTTCAGCACAAATGTTTCTAAGAACTTTATAATAATTTTGGGTTTTAAAACAAAACTATTTTTTTGTATTAATAAAAAACATATTTTTTAATACTTTTGAAATTTTTACACTCGTATCCATTAAAGTTTTAACTGTATTCATGCCATATATCTACGATTCCTTGCCACATTACGACCTTCAACGCACTACAATTGAAGAGAATTCTTACAAATAGTCAAAGGTTTCTTGTAAGGGGTCTAAGAATCTTGATATTTTTGTAGCTTTGACTTAAATATTCTAGGTTAAGCTATTTTTAATCAAACAAATTAAAGCTTAAGCTGGAAAAACAAGCTTAAGCTACATGAATTTAGCGTTGGCTATTTTGAAATAGATATGACAAAAACCAATCTTTTATTTAATATCTTAAGCTTGTTTTTATTCACACAAATTTATTTTTTATTAAACCAAGCTTTTACTTAAAAATGCAAGTTTTAGCTTTAGCTTTTTTTATTCACAAGACTTGGGCCTTGGGTCTTGCCTGGGTTCAATTCCCAGCATCTGCTACCTAAAAAAAAACTGAAATGTTTTTCCCGCTGTACTGCCTCTTGTGTCATGAACAGGTGCTTCCCATCTAGCCATTCGGGCTCGGCAAAAAATTGTAGGTCCTCTCCATTCCTACCAACGACACAGGAATGGTTGCGAGTTGTAAGCCGGGCCGGCCCGAGTGAAATTGTTGCCCTGCAGCACCTGCTTTATTATTAGCATCTTTCAGTTGCGGTTATTGGTCAAGAAGTCATTTCCTCACTATACCCAAGGGAATGAGTTTTTTTGACAAGATATCCCCAAGAAGCGAACAAAATCGGTCACTTGGCAAAGATTTTGTGTTGTAGTATTCTTACTGTAGGTGTCAATAGGAAGGTAGACTTAGTTTTGGAAAAGAAGATACGTAAAAAAATATACATCTTTGATAAAGATCAGAATATGCTGGTAGTTATAAAATGGAAATAAGTATTGATGTGAGCCTTAAAAAAAAATCAAAACTAAAAAAAGGAGTGCTTGCTCAATGCACCCATTGGGTTCAGTGTCCTGTGCATTTGTACTGCGTGCACATATAGCTTTGTTCGGCCCTAGTTGTAAGCCACTAGGCCCTGGTTCTCCACGAGCTGTTTCGCCACCAAATATATTTTATTTATTTAATGTGGTGTTAATTTCTTAGCATGCTGTCTTCTAACAGGAAAGCACACCAAATCAGTTAAGGTCCCTTTCGACTTGTGAGTGCTACCACAGTCATAGTTTTCCTCTCTACCGCACAGTCACTCGAGGATGTATTCATAATATTTTTTTTTTGCTTTTATACCAGTTTTAAACAAAACAATCGAAACATTACAATATTTCTATTGTTATTTAGTTCCTTTCTATTCCAAAATTCGGCTTTTGATATTATTTGATTTCCAAAACTCTTCAAATACCCTTGTCTTGACCCTGGATTTATTAACACAGTAATAAATTTTGTATAGTATTAAGAACTTTCGACAATTATGTATTTAATATGCACACTTTTGACCTTCTGATGGCAAGGAACAAATGTTAAAACTCGGTTGAAGACATAAATCTTTAAAGGCTTTTAAAATAACAATTTTGAACCTTTAGTTGAGGTAAGTTATAGAAATTCTTATAAATACTTTTGTGTCAGAATTCAGACTCATGGACCAAACTCAACTAATTTGTTGAAACGATGAAACACATCTATCTAAGAGGTTCCAAATGTGAAATGGTGATGATGATATATATAAGTTAAATTGAGTATTATTAGATCCGTAAAATATGATGATTCGGTAAAGAACTGAAAAGTCCTTTTTTAAAGTCAAGCATATAGCCACATTTAGGTATTGTGTGTCGGAAGCAATATTTAACTTAAATTACGATGCTTTTTGTAAATGTATTCATTTGGAATTTCAAAAGAATTTAATCTTCAAAATTCTTGTGGTTTGAATGCACATTCCCTACGAGCTTGTTTTCAAGTAAACAAGGAGATAAGCTATTAAAATCATAATACTTCCGAGAAAATTCTTGCTTACACAACATTTTGTAGATACAATAACCCCTTGCAAACTATCCAACAAATAGAAAGGAGAAGGAATATATATGTTGGTTTTTATATTTATTTTTCTGGTAATTATTATATTTTACAACAGTAGATATATGAATTTGAGCACAATATGTGGCAAGGATTTATTTTTCCTTTGCAGTAGAGTAAATGCCTTTCCTTTTTTTGGAGATGTGCCTGAAATATTAATTTTTGGAACGTATAATCCGAAGGATTATGTTTGTGATTGCAAATGAAATCCTCTTTGTTATACTAAAGTTTATGGTGCATTCAAAAATTTGTTATAAATTTTCTCTCCAGCAGACAAATACAAGATCCTTGAGTTGTGGGTTGTTGTTCATTTGAATGGCTCTTGTGATTCTGATTAAATTGTCTCTTTGTTCATCTAAGAGTTGTTTGCAGCTATTTTATGATGACAAATATTATGCATTCAAGAAGTAAGTTGTTGTTCATTTAATTCTTTTTAAGTAGGTATTCATCAGCAAAAACAGAAACTTGTCAAAAAAATATTAATGATAAATAAAAGGATGAACGAAAGTATGCCCTGCACTTTTTCCTTAGTGAAATTTAAAATCAAATTAACCTACACAAAATGTTGAATGTCCATGAGAAAAAAGAGTTTTGTGTGTGCATTTAGCTATCGATTTTTTTTATTTTGCTTTTTGATTTTGCTTAAGTGTTTTGTCTAATGTGAAAAGTTTTCAAATACCCACTTAAAACTTAGCCACCCAACGACTCCAAATAAAAACAATAAAAAAAAACAGCACAATGTCACCAAAGTTTTCAACAAAACTTTGTTGATGGAACCTTAAAAGCCAAAGTATGATAAAAAATCGAATTTATATTAAAATGTGTTTTTGTTAAATGCACACAAAAAAGAAGAAGGAGAATGTTGATATAATATAAATTGCCTTGTCGTCTGTCATCAAAATATAAAGTAGAGAGAAAGGACCACGCAAAATCCCTTCGCAAAACATTTAATGAAAAATTCAAACTTTTGTATAATATGCTTGTATTGGATTTATTAGTAAGCCAATGGCTTATACCACCACATAGTATTTTACTTTTATTTTTTAATAAACAATCATGTGACCTAAGAGAAAGAACAATTTCAAAGGTTTTGTTTCTGCGAACCAAACACAAAGAAAAAGAATGAATAAAAAGTTTACGCTAGAGAAGATGGTTGCAGACAAAGCCCCACAGGATCTTTTTCAAATTGGTATTTTATTATAACAAAATTTTTGAGATGATAGCTCAAACAAAAACTACACAAGTTTATAACTCAAGAAGCATTCCATCATCAGCTTAAAATACCGAAAGTAAATGCATATAACAAGACCAAATTACAATAAACTTGTGGCTCTATATATGTACCTCGTTAGGTGTATACGGGCTTATGCAAAAGATATAAAATAAAAGGAGCGAGGGTTCTTTGTTTGGTGATTCAGGGATTATCCTAATAAGAGATCATGAATAACACATAACAATGTCCAAGGCTTGACACAATAGTATTTTTGTTTTGTCCTACAATAAATTAAATATCTTGAAGTATGGGTAGTGTTAGGAATAAATCGTTTGGGACCATTTTAATTTATCCTATTTAATTTAACATGCAGGTATATGCCTTTTTTTGTTTATTTTTTAAATTATTTGCTTTATATTTCCTTTTTATTAACTATATCTACTTTATTTTTATATTTTTTTTTATTTTATGACATGCTTGTTGTATTTATTTACTTGATTTATTTTATATTTTAAATTAATTTTATTAATTCTGGTTCTATTCATTTGATTTATTTTATTTTATTTTCCTTTTTTTGTTTTGTTTTATTTTGTTTTATTTTATATTATTTTTTTATTTATTTTATTTTATTTTATTTTATTTTATTTTATTTTATTTTATTTTATTTTATTTTATTTTATTTTATTTTATTTTATTTTATTTTATTTTATTTTATTTTATTTTATTTTATTTTATTTTATTTTATTTTATTTTATTTTATTTTATTTTATTTTATTTTATTTTATTTTATTTTATTTTATTTTATTTTATTTTATTTTATTTTATTTTATTTTATTTTATTTTATTTTATTTTATTTTATTTTATTTTATTTTATTTTATTTTATTTTATTTTATTTTATTTTATTTTATTTTATTTTATTTTATTTCATTTTATTTTATTTTATTTTATTTTATTTTATTTTATTTTATTTTATTTTATTTTATTTTATTTTATTTTATTTTATTTTATTTTATTTTATTTTATTTTATTTTATTTTATTTTATTTTATTTTATTTTATCTTTTTTTATTTTATTTTATTTTATTTTATTTTATTTTATTTTATTTTATTTTATTTTATTTTATTCTATTTTTCACAAACTTTTTTTTTATTTAATTTATTTGTATTTTTTTTATTTTGAATGTCTATATATTTCATTAATTTACTTAATTTTATAAACTTGATTTTTTAGTATTTTTTTTTTATTTTATCTCTAAGTTTATCATTAAGTTTATTTGCTTTTTTTATTTAATTTACTATCTTATTTACCTTATTTAATTATTTTATTTCGCCTTTTTTATTTAAATCACTTATTTCGTTTTTATTTGTTCAATTAATATTAATTAATATAAATAAATATATAGAATACCATGATCACTGATTCACTTGTCCAGTTTATATTTCTGAACGCTCAGAGAAATTCCCCAGTTTGGCTGTCAAAAGTTAAGGAAAAAATGTTTGCTTCTCTAATGCAAACTGAACAACTGATTGACTCATTGACCGACTCACTGACTGACTTTGCAACGCTGTAAAATATTTAAATTTGTTTTGAAAACTTTAAACAATGAATTTTAATTTGTGAAATATAATGTTTCAAGTGTCTTTATCTAAAAGCCCTTTCAAACATTTAGTATACCTATGCAGTTGTAAAATGTAAAATACATTCAATTTAACAATTTTTTTTAAAATAAATACATATGTAGATATGTAAGGTCTGAAGAATGGTGAAAGGAAAGGTCAAGAAACAAGGAATTTTTAAAAAAGAAGTTAACAATATTTTAAAATATGTATAAAAAAGCCGCGCAAAAGATTCCAGATGCCAAACGTGTATCAGGGAAAAAAACCGGTGGTAGTGTTAAAAGATTGATGTTGAGTAGGAACTTCGGGTGAAATATCAGTGTGGCCACTTTTCATAAAAATTCTTTCTTATATGTCAAGGGACCTCTACTTTTTTTGTTATTAAATATGGGAAAAGTTGCGGAAACGCCTCCAAATGTCAAATAGTTGAATGAAGAGACGCACTCATATGTCAAACGCGTGTTGGGAAAATAAGGTGGATGCCTTAAAAGATAGGTCTTTAAAAGGTGCACCATAGGGTAAAATGTCAGTGTGGCCACTTTTTGGGAACATATATTTTTCTTTGAATTAAAAATATTTAATATTTTGAACATGAACAAATTGCGGATACGCTTCCAGATGGGAAACAATATTAAAAGAAATTATTTGTGTGCATTGAATTCGAGTTCAATTCAATTGTTCAATTCATTATAATTTTCTACGGACGCCTTTGGCGTGTTGCAACCAACTATGGTACAAGAACCGACTGCAAATTTTGGGAGTGGATTTTTAAACCAAGGTATGAGTGCATTGCAATGTAGATTTAGCATCATGATATGGAATACAAAAGTCTGGCAAGGTTAATTCTCAGCTTTTGGCGGTGCTGGGTGGTAAAAACCGTGATTTTTCCGATTTTTGTGTGAGGGGTATAACCATTTCAATATTAAATATAAGAAATGACCTTCTGGTACCAAATAATTACTTCTTAAACGTTTTCCTTTTTCTGCTTTCCCCCGCCAGAAGCCCATTAAAGTGGGCTCAAAACCACCTTTTGATTTCAGAAGTATAACCAAATGTGCGACAGACCAAAAATCAGGAAAAATCTGACCTGACTTCAAATATATAGGTGCCAGACATTTTAATTTCAGCTTTCCCCCTCCCAGGCGCTCCTAAAGCACTGGAAAGCTCCTTTTTTTCCAGTAGTATAATCAAAAGTGTGGTGCATCAAAAAATCAGGAAATCCACTGAATAAAAATAGATCTGTTCCAGACTTTTACCTCTCTCAGGTTTAACCCTACCAGACGCTCCCAAAACCGCTTTTTGATGTCAGAAATATTACCAAAAGTATGGTATATAAAAAAATACACAAAATACACCATGCCAGACGACAGCAAATGTGGTAGAAAACCCCCTTTTTAGTGTCAGAAATAAAACCAAAAGTGTGGTACGCCAAAAAATCATAAAAAACCCTCTGATTAAAAGTGTGTCAATCCCTGACTTCTACCTATCAGCTTTCACCCTGCCAGACGCCCCAAAGTGAGAGATTAACTTCTGGTACTGAAATGGGGGGTTTCTAACACTTTGAGGGAGTTTGGCAGGGTGAAAGCTGAGAGGTAGAAAATCTGGGACTGACATAATCAGTGTATTTTCTTACGACTTTTTGGTGTCCACACTTTTGGTTATACCACTGGAAAAAAACGGGGGTTTCCAGCGCTTTGAGGGTGTCTGGCAGGGGGAATGATGAAAGTAAAATGTTTGACACCTATTTATTTGTAGTTAGGAGGTTATTTTCTGATTCTTTGGTTTATCGCACATTTGGTTATACCCCTGGCATCAAAAAGTGGTTTTTAGCTGAAAAGCTGAAAGCTGAATAGGATGCTGTCACATCGGTAAATCTGTTTTCGCGTCTTAAACCTTGTTCATATTGTGCTTAGAACTGTATAAAAAACTAAATTTCCAGTTCCATTTAAAAATCCATATAACGGAATTATAGTTTTCACTATATATAAGCAAGAAATTTTCTTCCATTTCTTGTTGTAAACGCAGTTACCATCTTTATAGTAATCCAAGTACCAAACATTTCATTATTTTTTTTTTTTGGTATCAATTATTTAGTGATTTTGTATGTTTGCAGTCTTCTGAATACCTTATGAACATTTCTAATAGTTAAAAACTACCGTCAAAGACGCTTATGAGCAAGTGTATCCGAATAATTAAGCCAAGCATAATTTCTAGGAAATGACAGTACCTTTATTGCGGAAACTGCAAAAAATCAACTTTAATTTTTCATGACTTGCTCTATCCTCCCCTTGGATTAAGTTGAAAATAAGGAATCCTAAAATCTTCATTTGATCTTATGCAAAGTAATATGACCTTACATTTTATATCCTTATAACGAGTTTCTGCAAATGATCCTTTAAATGTTTAATAACAGTAACAAATATTCAGTTTTAGTAACATTCCGCTTCCAACATTATTTCCTGATGTCAATAACATAAAACTAACAGTTTGAACGTATGAATATCAACTAAAAATGTGTTTTGACTTATCATAAAATACAGAAACTATCAAAAAATTTGCATACCTACACGAATTTGTGTTACAGAGTGTAATTAATCATTTGTAAAGAATGCTTTTGTATTACAAGGTAAGGTAGGTTTGTATGTCATAAGAGTTTAAGTAAATGGTTTTTATTTCCAGTTTTCTTTTGGTAATTTAACCTAAAATATGAAACCTCTTTCATATGAAAAATTACATAACATCAATCTTTCTGAGAATCAAAAAAGTTATACAGCTTTGAGTCTAGTAATGAAAATGATAAATATTTTTGTCAAGAACCTCACATGTGTATAATACATATTTAAACTCCCCTTCTAGCTACCAAATTTTCATGTCATGTTATAAATAGGGAACAAAATGAGGGTAGTTAACTTTGTCAAAAAAATCGTATAAGAATTTTCTTTTTCATGAAAAGCAACCGAGAAATTAGAAAAATCCTAAAATGAATTACTAGCAGATTTGAGCCGGAAAAAGCATAACAGCTTTTGTTATACACAGACATGAGGAGGCTTGTTTCTTTTTGCTGAGTATTTTTCAACTCAAAACAACATGTTTTCCCTATAAATATATGTAAGTATAGGTGTTCTTTTTAGACATCAAGGAGCATCCATATTACTTGCGGAACACTGATGGAGTTTCTTTAAAGCTAATCGAAATTGGTATTCCATAAAATTTCATCTTTTCATTTATAAAATCCTATCTCAAGCAATTGAGACCCCCCCAGCTTCAAGAAAATCAAAAACAAAATTCCTAAATAAAAATAATTTCAAATCGCTTTTCTATCCGAAATCCGGAAAACGTGTTGTGCTTACCTTCCATTTTCTCCATTGAAGTTTTTCATATCTGCACTCAATCAGGAAAGGATTTTAAAGTTGTTTCTTTCTATTAAGATCCTTCAAACAATGGTAAGTGTTAAAGATTTAAAAATATCACCATTCACCATCGTCGTCATCGTGATCTGAAAAGAAAATAGGAGCCAGCAAAAGAAAAGAATATTGCATCCACCTATACATAGACTCGTGAACCTAACCGTGAAGGAGTAGGCAGTCGTAGGTATATACAAATATAGTATAAAGAAAAGGATTGTCTTGTGGTATTTGAATTCAATTTTTCTAATCCGCCATCAAAGCAAATCGATTCTTTTACTATTTATTTATTTTCTTGTCAATACATATGTAAATATAGTAGTTGAATGAAATTTCTCGCGGGTGTATTAATATGCGTTTGCAATAAAGTCCAATGAAATTGTATCCTTGACAGAAAATGACATGCTATACAAATAAGAAGATATTGGAACTTGAAATGTTTTCTTAAATATCACCTTGACCTGAAAAACTGTATGAAACCATGAAATTCTTTTTATGTTTGATCAAAACTTTGACATAAAATTTGAAAATTTGGTCGGAGAGAAAAAATATCCGAACAAGAAATTTTCATCTTGAAATTTTGAACAATTGTTGACATAGATCAAACTTTCTGAAGTTAGTCCCTAAGAAGATAAAGAGCAGCAAAATAGTTTTTGTTTTTGTTCTTTTAAACTGCTCTTAGGATTTTTATAAAACTAAAACTTGTATTACCTATCTGCTACCAAAAATTATAAAAAATTACACTTGTAAATGTAAATGATTTTCTTTTATTTTGAATTTTCTCTTTCTTGGCTGAACGGATTCAAATTAATTTTTTACATACCACTAAGTTTCAATTACATAATTTGCATTTCAAAATTTAAAAAAAAAAATATTCTTAAAAAAAATTTGAAAAGTCGATCTATTTAGTTTTCATTTGATTTTCCAAGAAAACTGTAAACATTTTTTTAAATACAAACAATTTATTTTGGAAAATTTTAGCAAGAAAAACTCTTATCATTGTTTACAGAAGCTTCTGTATAAGGAATTATTGAAATCAAAATATTCGTTTTAAAGAAAATCGAAAGTAAAATATGATTCTGTGGGAGTTACCATTAATAACCATTTTTGAAAAAAAAACTAAGCTGTTTTTGTCTTAAACACAATTTGTGGCAGGTACCGTTTTTTTTAGTACTTAAATAAATAAAAAAAAGTGTGGGTAAATCACGAAAAACCACTAAGTACCAAGTTTTAAGAAAATCGATCCAGCCACTTAGGGTGCAGCTGAACAGACAGATAGACATATAGGTAGACAGACCGAATTTTGCCACCCACTTTTTTGGTGTTCTCTATCATCGTTATGTCATGTTTGATTGTTATTTCGAAATTTTTTTCACGAATCCAAAACTTGCCCTGTAGTATCTATATCGCAGGTAAAATATCTTACTAAGAGGATGAAAAAGTATTATGTATATGAAAATATGACCCATTCTCATAGCTACCAGACATACAAACAAAATTTCATATAAATCGGTTGAGCCGTTTCGGATGAGTTCGACCACAAGCACCGTGACACAAGATTTTAAGATTTGCATACCAAAATTTATTTTTCAAAGGCCTCAAAGTATTTTTACTTGCGATTGAGGTACTATTAAGCAAGTTTTGGACTTGTGAAAAAAAATTCGAGATAACAATTAAAGAACACCAGAAAGTGGGTGGCACAATTCTGTCTGGTTGTCTGCAGCCTGAACGGCCCGATCGATTTTTTTTAAACTTGGTACATAGTGGCTTTTGGTGTTTATGCCCACACCTTATTTTAAAAATGGAACCAAAAATAACGGTACCAGCAAAACAATTTTTTTAAGCAATTTTAAGTTATCGTATTTTTCTCAAAAAAGATTCGACAACTTTTCTTAAAAAAAATTCAGTAAATTACATTTAGTAAAAGCTTTTTTCAAAATCGATATTAGTGGTACCTCCCAAAGTGCAATTTTTTTAATTTTCGATATTCTTTAAGACGGAATAATTGATTTATATAATTTCTTTTATATAGTGGCTTTTAAAAACTATACATATTTTACTGTGCTTAAATTAAAAAAAAAAAATATTTCTTGATTTTTAAAAAATGTTTAAAATTTTTTTTTTGGAAATCAAATATTTCGAAAACTCGATCAAAAAATCGATTTTTTTGCAACTCGATACTAAACAGTTTTTTGGTACTTTTTTTAAATATTTTTAGAAATTTTTTTCCATATATGAATAAATAACAGTACCTTTCCATACAAATATTAAAAAACCGGAGAGGAAAATATTTTTTTTTCGAAAAAACGACTCCTATGATTTTAATTACACTTTTTTCATAAACTTTAGCTAATGCGATATGCTACAAAAAATTATACAATTTCGCACTTAGCAACTATTAAAAGTGGTGCAGGGAAATAATTCCACGGGCATCTGCTCCACATGAGAATCTATTCCATCTTAAGTATGAATCTCTTCCACTTCTCGTGGAATTTATTCTCACGACGAGAGTTTACTTACTACACCCGAAATTTTGTGGAATTTTTTCCCACCAAAAATTTGGAATTTGATATATTATTGATGGGTTGGCGACGGTTTCCCGAATAACATTTTCCCGAATCACGTTTTCCCGAATAACGATGCATTAATTGGATGATAAACAGTGAGGCATGTATGCAACCCCCCTGCTTGGGCTCATTATAGGATTTGGGGTATGTAAAGATTCTTTTGCATTTAAAGAATCTGCATTTATAAGTCGCTAGGACGTTATTCGGGCAAACGTGATTAGGAAAACTGATTTCGGGCAAACGTAATGTTTCCAGTGAGATATGTATGGGGGGGCATGCTGCAACCTCCCTGCTTGGGCTCATTATGGGATTAAGGGTAGGTACGAGGCTGGGTGTATGAAAGTTTCTCTCGGTGAGAATAGATTGTACTTTGAAAAGTGAAACAGATTCTTATGTGGAGCAGATGCCTGTGGAATTATTTCCCTGCACCATTAAAAGTATACCTGTCATAGAACGTGTTTTCTTATTTAGAATTTTCTCATTATCGACTGCACGGTTTTAGATACATTTTTGTATCTACAAATTTCAGATTAGATTAAAAAATATTACAAATCAAAATTTATAAAATAATAATTTTTTGAATATTTTTTTAATGAACAGCAAAAACTTGTGTGCATTACCACAGAACACTAAGAACATAGGCTGATTCACGAATGCCACCTTGATCATCAGACTCCTTTAGTGGTGCTTAGCGCTTAGCCTGGTTTGTATTAAAAAAAAAAAGTCTCAATTTTTTTTTTTGAAAATTCGATGTTTCAAAAACGGGTTGTTCATACCAAAATAAGTTTTATTTTTATATGCACATAAATAAATACTTAAGATTTGCATACCAAAAGTTTTCCTAAGAAATGTTTTAAAAATTTTATATAAAAAGATAATTTTTTTAAGAAAACCGCTCCAAAGATTTCATTTTTTCTTTTTGTTCATCAATCATATTCAATAAAAAATTAAAATGGCGTATTTTTTTTTGTTCATCTCAAACTCCCAACGAAGTTTTTTTAAGCTTATTTAAATATTGTATATCATTTGCTTTTAAACATTTTTCTCTCATTATTTCCATGTCTTTACATAAAATTTTCTTAAGCCTTCAGCACCTTGAATATAAGAGCTAGTACGTGCGACCCAGTCGTGCATTTTATTTCTCATAATTTCCATGTCTTTACAATTTTCTTAAACTCTCTCAAACGTGCGACTCTGTTGTGCATTGTATTTATTTGAAAATTATTTTTTTGTCTTTGTAGTCTACTTTACTGGATGGCAACCGTTTTCATTGTGTTAATTGTTTTATTATTAAGTTTTTTTTTCATATATGTAATTTTTTTGTAGGTTTGTCCAAAGTGGTATTATAATTTTTATATGTTAGTCGTATATTAAGAAGAAAGTAAATATTTTTACATTTAATTTATTTTAAGAAACTATTTTATTAAATTCTAATAATAAGAATTTAAATACCATGGTTCAAACATTTAGACGGTTAAAGTAACCTCTTCGCTAAATAGGCTAGTAAAAAAAATATTTTCTAAGAAAATTTAAATTACTGGAATTGAAAAAAAATATTAAATTCTGTTAATCAACTCAACATCATGATATATATAATTACATACCTACTTACTTAGAAAATACTTCTACTTCGAATGAAAACAAATAGCTCTAAATAGCTTTTAAAGTATAATTAAGTACAAAATATAAATTGACTGTAGTTGTAAACAATAAACAAAAAATACCTCCTTAAGAATGCCAGTCAGTGGGATATTTTTTGAGTTCGAAAATAATATTAAATCCTTAGACAACGTTCATTCATGATTAATTTATAAACAGGGTGTCCTGTAAATAATGGTTAACCTTGCAATTGGTTATAGCAGACCTTGTGACATTTCCAGAAAAAAATTTTTTCCCAGTGGTTGTTGTAGCTATGATGTTTTTTTTCAAAAAAAAATTTAAAAATTACTTTTTTCCTCAATTACGTGAACACTTCGACAATGGGTTAACAATAATAATTGTTTTATATGAATTTACATTAGAAAATTAAATTGAAAAATAAAAAACAATAAAAATTGTTTATTCATTGTCGTAGTGTAATTGGAAAAGAAGTACTTGTTGACAATTTTTGAAAAAAAAACAACATTACCAATGGGAATATATATTGTTATTAAGCGATAACCAGTCATCCATTATTTACAGGACACCCTGTATAGAAATGAGACTTCTTTTTTTAACTTAGAATTTGCAAAATTTAGCCATTCAAATATTGCACTCAAACTTTAAAGTTTAAAAACTTGTAATCACATTCAATGAATTATTTTAAAGGAGAAAAGTAGATCTAATTTGAACAACAATAAGGAACAGGAATGCTAAAGAACACTTTTAAATACCATATGGAATACATAACAAATTTGTTCACTTTATCAAATGTAGATTATACTCGTTCATATAGCCATTTAAGCAATTCAAACCTAAAATTTACATTGAATAAGAAAAAACGCATTTTGCACAAAGATTCACTCTTGACAGAGAATCGCCCATTTCTCAGAAATGAGACTAGCAATTTTTATATATTTTTTTTAACATCTTTATGTTAAAAAACAAAACTGAGAAACAAAACTCTTGAAACCTGATATCTAGGATACAATCGTTTTTGTTAAAAAATATAAAAGAATTCTGTGTAGCTATCTTTCACCTGAAGTCCTTTAAATACTCTCTAGATACAAGAATAATTTTTTTATACATGAAATACAGTTGAAAATGAAGAAAAGAAATTCTTTTTGATGTAATTATGCAGATACATTCTTATGAAAAACCCTTCTACCTTTACAAGTTTTAGTATTATAAAATATTTGTATTTAAATTTTCCTCCTCAAAAATTGTTTTTATTATTCTTTATTTATCTTTTTGAAGCCTAAGATGTGAAAATATTCTTGTCTTTTTTAGCTGGAAAAACTTCAGTCACAGGGAATATAATTTAATGTATTTTTTTTTTTTGTCATGGAACCATTCTTGACAAATATATTCCTGAAGTAATTATATTAATTTTAATTTTAATAAAAATAAAAACATAATTTGTGAGCTTACGAGTAGGTTCGTAAATTAAGAATGAGAAGTATTTTGGAATAAGTTTTTTAGGTTATACTATTCAATGACTCTTTCTCTGCCTTTTGATATTCCTCTTTGAAAATCGTCCCGTGAGGCAAGAAATATTGCATCATGATTCCTTATGGTGGCTATTCTTAATTTTGATTTTTTATTGAAATATTTTAATTGTTGGATAATATTTTTCAATTTTAAGTTCAGGTTTTAAAGGGCATATTTTATAGATTCGTTAAAAAACTACATACATAGACATCGAGATTTAAATTTAACTAGACTTATCGATGGGAACACGATAAAGGTGATCCCGCAATTCTATTTGTATATCTGTGCCTTGATCTACAGCCTAAGCAATAGCCCATTATAAGGTGTGGTCATATTCACAAACCAACTGCATCTTATTTCCCACCCTTTCTTACTTCATTTTTATAAAAACAATTTTAAGGTTCAATCAAAACCTCGAAAAGATTCTTATCCAGAAGAATTTTAATCAATATTTGACTGATGCAAGTGCAGTGAAAGTTATCTATAAAGAATATTTCAATTGAAAAAAAGTCAAACAAAATACTTAAAAAGCAAAGTTGCATTTATAATTATACGAAACAAACTCAATGTATAAAGAAAGCGTGACGATGCCACAGTCCCGAGTCTTTTTTATTTCCTCTTTTAATTAAAATTAATTACTTGTTTCAATATTTATCTTTTGAAAATTAAAAGAGGATGCAACAGCTTACGTCATAGATTTGGTAATTGAAAAATAAAAACAGAGTTTACTCAGGCGTACTTAATTTCAACGAAACAAAAATGAAACTGATAGATTTATTAAAGTATTATACAAATAATAAAGTGCTCTCAGAATTTGATTACCCTTAAAGGAAAGTAATAAATAATACGAACTATTACACACTCAACTATACTTGAAACCTATACAAAATTATAATTCTTAGTTAGTAATAGTTCTTAACCTTTTACTTGGACGATTATTTCAGTGGTATATAGAATTTATGTTATTAAAATCTTCTAATAGAACAAATGTTTAAGCCTTGGCAGAATCTATAAGCTTTAATGATAAGTAATTTTTATCATATTGAATAAACACTGCGCAACACTAACTTCTTCGAGGCCATTTTATGCTATTATCATAATCGTTTTTGGTTATAAAAATACCTGTAAGGGAAATTTTTCCGCAAATGCTTTTGATATCTATGAGCATGTTAACATACTTTTTCCAATAAAAATAAGTAATTTAAAAAGTAAATTTGGAAAAAACCTGTGGAATTTCTCAAACCATATTAATGAAATGTGAAAATGGTATACGAATTTGCTACACTTACACTTGATTGAGGCAAGTTAAAGAAAGTAAACAGAAATACAGTCTTTTTCAATTTACTGTCAACAAACCTCATATCCTTTTTGCGATAGCTTAAAGTCTTAACTTTTTCGTTGGTCATTAGATTAGGGTGGCCATAGCAAAATATCTAGTTTTGTTACTTGTCCATTAGTTGTAAACTCCAATTTAATTGTTCCAAATTAGCTGAAAGGTGCCCCTACACCACCCGACCGACGTATACGGGTGTAAATAGGTACTTTTCCAAATAAGTTCATCTTCCCTAAAATACCGAAAAATAGAGCTCTTACCATCTATATCGGGTCCGTTAAGATTAAACCTTTTTTAATCTGAAAAAAACAACACATTCCTATTCATTATGCTCCATAAAACAAGGTCCCTGGTGAAATGCACGGTGAGAACTTTTTTTTTTGTATTTTCATACGTTGCGTGTTTTCAATGGAGCACTTGCTAATACTCCAATTATTGACCTTATTTTAAAGGGTTCTTCAACAGGGACGCTACAAAAATAGAGCGACAGGGACAGCAAACGAAGCCATATTTCCTGCCGCTCTTTTGACATTTCTCTTCAGTAAGGTTTGCCATTTCATGATGGAAAGATATACGAGCCAACAACGAGTCGAAATTATTAAAACTTACTACCGAAATTCGGAGTTAGTGGCCTCAACGTTGCGGCGGTACGTCCAATTTATGGTCGTCATAATCGTCCTAGCAGATCAACAATTGAGCGTCTAGTGGAAAAATTTGAATCCACAGGCACAGTACAAAATGTTCCCGTGCCAGTGAGACAAAGAAGTGCCCGTAGTGTCGAGAATATTGCTGCCGCTGAGGCTTCAGTTGCAGAAAGCCCAAATGTGTCTCTAACAAGTCGTTCTCAAGCGTTGGGCATCTCTGTGACGTCGTTGTGGCGAATTTTGCGAAAAGATCTTGGCCTACATCCCTACAAGATTAAATTGACGCAAGAACTGAAGCCACTTGACCACCAGAAGTGTCGTTTGTTCGTGAATTGGGCTGAGCAACAACTTGAAAATAATTAGGATTTTCATCGAAAAATCATCTTCAGCGATGAGGCTCATTTCTGGTGAATGGCTTCGTCAATAAACAAAAAATGCAGTTTTGGTCAGGCAGCAATCCACACGCACTCCATGAGTCATCACTGCATCACGAAAAAATTACTGTTTGGTGTGGTTTATGGGCCGGCGGCGTCATTGGGCCGTACTTCTTCCGTGATGATCAAGACCGGCACGTTACTGTGAATGGGGATCGCTACCGTTCAATAATAACCGAATATTTTTGGCCCAAATTGGATGATATGGACTTGGAGGACATGTGGTTCCAATAGAACGGCGCCACAAGCCACAAGCCACACAGCGAATGTCACAATCAATTTATTGGAAACCAAGTTCTGAGAACGTGTTATCTCACGAAATGGTCCAGTTGCTTGGCCGCCTCGGTCGTTCGATTTGACGCCGTTAGACTATTTCCTGTGAGGCTACGTCAAGTCTGTGGCTTATGCCAACAAGCCAGCGACAATTTATGAACTTCGTACGAATGTCGAACGTGAAATTGCAGCAGTATCGGCCGATTTATGCTTGAAAACCTTCGAAAATTGGGTTCAGCGTCTGCACTTCTGCAAGCGTGTCCGTGGTGGCCATGCAAAAGAAATCGAGTTCCATACATAATGGCATCGAACGTACTTTCACAAGAATAAAGAATTTCATTGATATCCAAAACCGTTTTTGTTATATTTAAAAAAACTTTTGTAGCGCTCTTATTGAAAAACCCGATACCACGGAGCATTTTCAAATGACCTAAGCAATTTATTTTCAAACGTTTGTAAGTTATTTAAGTTTTGTATCGCAGGTACAACCCCAAAGTTGTATACCATAAGTCCAAACAGGTTTAAGTACCTGTCGGTATAAAATCAATTTATTTTAAATACTAAGCTTTGAATATTTACCGAGTAACCAGTTCATATCTCTTAATTTACTTTTTAATTCTTCGCAATTGTTTTTACATGCGGCTTCGATTTAAATTTCACTTCTTGGGTCATTCCCAGATACTTTGCAAATGGAACATGAGTGGTATTAAGAAAGACGGGTAATCAATTTATTTTTTTATACGTAAAGTCTACGTAGATTGATTTTTGTTCATTGACCACTATTGGCCATGTTTTTGTCCACTCATTGACACTATTAAAAGCATTTTGTAATTTAATTGTAGCTTCACTAATCGTTTTGCCTACTGCTAGTATTGCAGTATCATCAGCAAACGTGGCTACAATAGTGTCATCTGTTTGAGGTATATCGCGTGTAAATAAAAGGTACAGAACTGGACCTAATACACTTCCTTGTGGTACCCCAGCCACTATTTCCTTGAAATTAGAATAATCATTCCCGTGTCTTACACAAAAAAATCTGTTATCTAGATATCCGTTTAGAATGTTTAAAGTCTTTCAGGCAGAACTTGTCTTAATTTTAATTTGAGGTCTTTGTGCCACACCTTGTCAAACGCCTGCGACACGTAAAAAAAGACTGTCGAATAGATTTTCTTTTCTTCAAGAGCTCTCTCAATTTCGTCAGTAATTCTATGCACTTGATCAATTGTCGAATGCTAGCTTCTAAATCCGAACTGATGTTCAGGTATTAATTGTTTCTCTTCTATTATCGATTGCAGGCGCAGGAGTAGTATTCTTTCAAAAACTTTTGATATAATAGGAAGAAGTGAAATCGGCCTGTAAGACTTCTTTTCGTGAGATGGTTTGCCAGGTTTCAAAACCATTATGACTTCCGCAACTTTCCATTGGCTCGGAACCTAACCTTAGAGCGGCATTTATTATGTAAAGGAGGTTAATAAACCCTTTACATTTTTAGAATTTTTGCCGCCGATTAAGTCATATCCTCGAGTTTTATTTGACTTAAGCTTCTTTATTTCAGATTGAAAATAGCTTCTTATGGCCTTTAGTCGTACAAATTGGAGTTTTGTCCGGCTTACTCACTTGGACTCATCAGTGACGTAGTTTATTTTTCTTTTTAATTCAGCAAGTGCAGCATTTCTTGTTATGTAACTTTTTTTGAGGTAAAATTTGGCTCTGAACCTTTGGCACCTCATATATGGGAAATTTGATATTTTAGAATGTCATCTAATTGGTCAGTAATTGGTCAAGAAAGGTCAACTGGTCCTAGAAATTGGTCAGCCCTTGATAACTAGTTATAAAGACTTAAAGTTTCTCAAGGTCACTCAAGGTCACGCGTGATTTTTGGCACCTCATTTATGGGAAATTTACAAAAAAAAGATGCCATCTGAAAGATTTGTGGATAGTGATAAAAGGTCAACTATTTTCAGTAATTGGTCAGCTATAGTTTTTTTTCTATGAATTTTCAAAAATCATTTCAAGGTCACAAAAAAAACTTTTGGCACCTCATTTGGGTCATTTCAAATAAACAAGTATGCCATTTGAAAGGCCATTTCACGGTCATAAAAGGTCAGCTATTTTCAGAAATTGGTCAGGCATAGTTTTTTTTTAATGAATTTTTAATTTATTTAAAAAAAAATTTCAAGGTCATAGCGATTTTTGGCACCTCATTTATGGGAAATTTGCAAAAAATATATACCATCTGAAAGATCTCTAGATCTATATAAAAGGTCAGCTATTTTCAATAATTGGTCAGCGATAGATTTTTTTTAATAATTCTTTTTTGAATATCAAGGTCATAGCGATTTTTGGCACCTCATTTATGGGAAATTTGGGAAAATTGCATACATTCTGAAGGATCTCTTGATCTATATAAAAGGTCAGCTAGTTTTAGTAATTGGTCAGCCATAGATTTTTTTTAATGAATTTTTGAATTTTTGTTCAAGGTCATAGCGATTTTTGGCACCTCATTTATGGGAAATTTGGGAAAATTGCATGCCATCTGAAACATCTCTAGATCTATATAAAAGGTCAGCTAGTTTCAGTAATTGGTCAGCGATAGATTATTTTTTACGATTTAAACAAACAAAAAAAATTCAAGGTCACGAACGATTTTTGGCACCTCATTTGGGTAATTTTCCAAAAAAAAATATACTATGTGATAGGTTACTCGGTCATCATAAAAGGTCAGTTAGATTCAGTAATTGGTCAGTCATATTTTTTTTTTAATTAATTCTTAAAGTATTTGTATGTAGGTCACAGTATAGATAGTTGGCACCTCATTCGGGTAATTTAAAATTTTTTTAAATAGATATAGATCCAATAGATTCTGAGAAAATCACGGTGGATTAAACCAAACACTTTCTTTTTCAAGATGGCGGTCATTCCCTTACCCCGGCACCTCAAAAACTTGGTTTCTTAAAGAAGAGATGCAGCCAAACTCAAATCGTACCCATCGATTATGGAAATTTTAATAAATTTTTTGACAAAATTTAATCCACCATGATTTTCTCAGAATCTTTTGGATCTATATCTATTTAAAAAAATTTTAAATTACCCTAATCTATCTATACTGTGACCTACATACAAATACTTTAAGAATTAATTAAAAAAAAAATATGACTGACCAATTACTGAATCTAACTGACCTTTTATGATGACCGAGTAACCTATCACATAGTATATTTTTTTTTGGAAAATTACCCAAATGAGGTGCCAAAAATCGTTCGTGACCTTGAATTTTTTTTGTTTGTTTAAATCGTAAAAAATAATCTATCGCTGACCAATTACTGAAACTAGCTGACCTTTTATATAGATCTAGAGATGTTTCAGATGGCATGCAATTTTCCCAAATTTCCCATAAATGAGGTGCCAAAAATCGCTATGACCTTGAACAAAAATTCAAAAATTCATTAAAAAAAATCTATGGCTGACCAATTACTAAAACTAGCTGACCTTTTATATAGATCAAGAGATCCTTCAGAATGTATGCAATTTTCCCAAATTTCCCATAAATGAGGTGCCAAAAATCGCTATGACCTTGAAATTCAAAAAAGAATTATTAAAAAAAATCTATCGCTGACCAATTATTGAAAATAGCTGACCTTTTATATAGATCTAGAGATCTTTCAGATGGTATATATTTTTTGCAAATTTCCCATAAATAAGGTGCCAAAAATCGCTATGACCTTGAAATTTTTTTTAAATAAATTAAAAATTCATTAAAAAAAAACTATGCCTGACCAATTTCTGAAAATAGCTGACCTTTTATGACCGTGAAATGGCCTTTCAAATGGCATACTTGTTTATTTGAAATGACCCAAATGAGGTGCCAAAAGTTTTTTTTGTGACCTTGAAATGATTTTTGAAAATTCATAGAAAAAAAACTATAGCTGACCAATTACTGAAAATAGTTGACCTTTTATCACTATCCACAAATCTTTCAGATGGCATCTTTTTTTTGTAAATTTCCCATAAATGAGGTGCCAAAAATCACGCGTGACCTTGAGTGACCTTGAGAAACTTTAAGTCTTTATAACTAGTTATCAAGGGCTGACCAATTTCTAGGACCAGTTGACCTTTCTTGACCAATTACTGACCAATTAGATGACATTCTAAAATATCAAATTTCCCATATATGAGGTGCCAAAGGTTCAGAGCCGTAAAATTTATATTAATATTTTGAGTTCTTGCCCATCGAATGGCGTAAATGTTTCCTCCGAGTAATCAGCGAATACCATTGCTTTTGGGGCACTAGAAGTGAGTAGTTGGATTCTTTCCCCGCTGTTAAGCCTTCAAGGTAATTTTCAACTTCAAGGTTTTTGAAATCTGATATCGCTGCTTTTGGCATATTACTCAACCGGTTTAAATGAGCTTTGTGTTGAGGTGCACGGGGTTCACTGCCATTTCTCACGTGCTTTTCGTTTCTCTTTCACTAAATCTTTTATTTCTTGAGGATATTTTATATCTTTATACCGAAGCATAAGCCTTTGATAAAGTGCATTATTCCATGTTGCATATTGTATCATATTTTCAAAATTATCTATAAGCTCAAGAGTCGTTTATAATGATACCCTTAATTCTACGTAGTCGACGACATCTTTCTGTAATCCATCCCAGTTAGTTTAACCTTTTGTTAACCTGAGTGACTTTAATTTTAACAAGGCTTTAGCTCATAGTGAGTTCCCAAAATGTATTATATATTAAAATTTATTTGCTTTTCTATTAATATCCTTTTATGGTTTAAGTGCTAAAAGGCACATAACTTAGGTTTATTTTTAACAAAAAGCTTCCAATTATATTATAAATGTTTAATCAACACGACAAAAAAATATTTAATTCCTCTAAGTAAGCAAGTAACAATACAATAAACTTCATGCCTTTTAATCTTAATGACCTCTAACTTCTGAGTTTGTACGTCAGAGACAAAAATAGAAACAATCTCAAAGCTTATAGCCTATTTTCTTTTAATTTAACTTGTGGCTAAGTGTCCATTCCTTTTATAGTTAATAGGGGAAATTTTATATTTTTTTATTCCTAAAATAGGATGATTTGCTTACAAGTGTAATGTGACCAAAGATTACTTAAATATTTGAATATCAACGCGTATGTTATAAATTTTCCCAGTAGAAGTTAAAGTTTTTATTAAGCTCTATATATTTCGAGCTTACAACTAACTTTTAAGTGCTTTGGATGGATATAGCTAGCCAAATATTTTATATACGAGTATTTCTATAAAAATGAGGATAATAAGTAAATTTGTATGAGATTATTATATCCCTATTTTGGTCATCAGTAGAAACTATTTATTTACCACAAGTAACCACAGTGGCTTAGTTTTTGATTCTTCATATAAAGTTAAATTCTAGATTGTTAAATAACAGTTATTTTTATTTGAAAACTTTACGAGAAGAGACAGTTAGTTCAGTTAGGTGTACACTAGTTACCTAGAAAGAAGGGCTGTCAGCAAAATAATTTTTTTAAAGTTTTGAAATCAAGACCTCAAAAATTAGAACTTACTTTCTCCTTGATATTCAAAAAGGGTGAATTTTTAGACTTTTTTCCAAGTTTCTAAGAAGAGGACGTGACATGCTTACTTTACAGTTAAGTAAGTAGTTCATTCGTGAAAAACTAAACATTTTATGAACTGCAAAATCGGTAAAATTAATGCCAAAAAAAAATTTCAAGAAACTTCAAGTTCCCTATCGCTTTTTCATTATGACAAAGGTGAAAATTGTTAAGCTTGCTTCACAGACTTTTTAAAAGTACTTGCTTTCCCATGACACTGATGGACAAGAGCTATTACCTTCCTAGAGCTTTTAACCTTTCTTTAAGTTATAATCTGATTTTGAATTTGTTTTAAATGTCTTGAGGACAAGTATATAGTTTATCTATCCAGGATTTGAACTTTAAAATTATCTGCAATCAAATGCTTCTTTTTTCATGTATATTTTGTCAAACGTCAAAGCAAAATTTTGTTCTTTTTATAAACCAAACAAATAGTACACCATTTTCTGTCTAGGTATAAACGGTAAATTCTTGTGTAAATAATTTACCTTACTCAAACAAAAACGTCTGCTGAGGAAATTGTAAAAGTATCCAATGTGTCACGAACTCTTGTTCAGACACCTTTATATCTACTTGAGACACTATCCACGAAATAAGACCGGAAAACAACGTTTAGTTCTATAAAAGCATATTTCAATATATAGACTTAGGATCCTACGTATATAAATATTTAGTCACTGCATTAAATGGGTGACAAAATGTAAAAAAAAACTATTACATTACACTCTATAATAAAGGGTGATTTTTTAGCTGGTTTTGTTTTGGCAACACTGGTTTTGACAGCTGACGTGTGTTAAGTACCTTGTGTCACTGTCAAACAGCTTCAGTTTGGTTTGCAATTTAACCATGGATCGTCTTACAAATGAACAACGCTTGCAAATTATTGAATTTTACTATCAAAATTCGTGCTCGGTTCGAAATGTTCAAAATGTTGGAAATTGTGTTCAGCGATGAGGCTCATTTTTGGTTGAATGGGTACGTAAATAAGCATAATTGCCGCATTTGGAGTGAAGATCAGCCAGAAGCATTGCAACAGCTACCAATGCATCCCGAAAAAGCCACTGTTTGGTGCGGTTTATGGGCCGGCGGCATTATTGGGCCATATTTCTTCAAAGATGATGCGAATCGCAGCGTTACTGTCAATGGTGAACGCTACCGAGCGATGATAACAAACTTTTTTTTGCCCGAAATGGAAGTTCTTGACTTGCATGATATGTGGTTTCAACAAGACGGTGCCACATGCCACACAGCACGCGAAACAATGGCGCAATTGCGAGGCGAGTTTGGTGAACAGTTAATTTCACGTTTCGGGCCGGTCAATTGGCCGCCTAGATCGTGCGATTTGACACCATTAGATTATTTTTTGTGGGGGTATGTCAAGGCTAATGTCTATAGGGACAAGCTCGCTTCGATTGACGCACTGGAAGCCAACATCCATGCATTCATTCGTGAGATACCGGCCGATATGTGTGAAAGAGTATGCCAAAATTGGACTCAGCGGATGGGCTACCTGAGACGCAGCCGCGGTCAACATTTGCATGAAATTATCTTTAAACATTAAATTGCAAGGTTCAAACTATCGATTCAAATAAATATTTCATTCATTTTTTCGATTTTTTTGTGTTTTTTTGTTTTAAGTTCTAAACCTCTTAAAAAATCACCCGTTACAAGGGTTGGTTCTCCCACCATTCAAATAAAGCCCAAAGGCGTGTATAAGCCCCTGGTCCTCCAAAAGATGTACTTCAGAGCCCACTGCAGTCTATAAAGCTTTAGATAGCGCAGATATCAAAAAAAAAACAAAGCTATAAATGGTATTGTTTGACCTCAATGCAAAAAAAAAAAATAGTGTATAAAAGGTGTCCCTTTGGTGTCCTTAGAAATTGCACTATAAATACACTTTCCTAAGCTAGTTGTTTGTTTTTCCTATTTTTTTCTTTTAGTCCTGATGTAGACATTTGAATTTCTTTTTCCAACTTCTGGTGGTGAATGGCTATACATTTTAAGTGTAAAATATACAAAACTCGTAGACAATAAATTGGAGAAAGAAATATAAAAGCAAACAAAACAAAAATAAAAGCAATTGAATGCCAACTTGCCAGGAAGTGGTTAAGCCCTGTTTGCCGCAGGACAACTTAATGCTAAGACGACGACGATGCACTTTTATAAGAAAAAAAAAAACTTTAATATAGTTTGGTTCACCCACACACATAAAAAAAAAAGAAATAATAAAAACAACACCTCTATTATATAAGGCAAGAGATAGAAAAACAGTTTAGTTTACCAACAGTTTAGTTATACAACAAGGAACTCGATATAGGTATAAATCACCTGATAGGTCACATAAATTACTCACGCTGCGCTGGCTGCCAGTAAGATTAATAGAAATCTAATACGTTTTATAAAGTCGTATGTACCTATATTTGCGTTGGTATACAAATATGTACTAGTTGTAGTGCAAGTAGATAATCACTTGAAAACCGCCGATACAGACAAATTTGCTGCATGAGCGAGTTTAACAAAGTTCCTTTACTTCATGAAGCGTAACTATTCAGGCATTAATTTGAAAGCTGAGAAAATGGTGATGGATACTTTAAACAAGGTCGTAATGAGAAATGGACTCAAAATCGAGTGAGGAAATATTTCACTATCAATTTCAAGATATTTCACCCCAAATTGGAAAAGGCCATAATTTAATGGACCATATTAAATGGAGTATCTTACCCTTAGCTTAGCTTATTAAAATGAAAAATGTATCCAACCATTCAATAAAATGGTTAGTAACATATGTCCCATATGAAAGTTGTAAAAAATTTATATGTTAGTTTATGCGGATTGAACCTTCTCAAAAAATAGAAAAAAAAATAAATAAACCAAAATTCACAAATCAGTTGGAAAAATACATTAAAGTGACCGTTTTATTCTTAGCTTCATTTTTTGTGTCAATATAAAAGTTAAGTGTTGAAAGTTTTATAAACGCTTCAAAAATATTATAATTAAGTATTTATGAGACCTTTCTGGGTAATTTAATGATAGCTCACATTACATTTGGAATAGTTTTACAAGCTATTTGATTATAATTTTTGTATTTATGTATTATGCATATTTTTGTCAATTTATGTTTTTTGAAACACCGTTATCATCTAAACGATCAGTTGGAGAAAAAAAAAATGTTACAATATTTTTGGTAGCCAATCACACTATCTACAAGCTTTGTCTACATTACTTTTTAATACCATCATGTACTATTTCAAAGTTATAAGTGAAAAACAATTTTTTTTGACATTTAACCTTGAATAACTTTTAACGCAAGCCAGATTCGTTTGTAGACTTTTGCATGCGTATTCTTTATGCAAAAGTGAAGATCATTGCATTTAAAAATTTTCACTTGGAATTTTTCCGCATAACTTTTGTTAATTTTACCTAGGCTAATTCTTTACGCTCTGATTTTTATTTAGTGTGTTAAAAGTTATTACAATCAGCCAAAACCCATAATTAAGAATCTGAAAAATTAGGGAAGCTATTTCGATTTGGGTAGTATTTTCCCCCGTTTTTTGAAAAATCAAAAGTGTCCATACTTATGGTTTATTTTCAGATTAAGTTTTTTATGAAGAACAATAATGAAAAAGTACTTCAAAAAACAGTAATTTTTTAAATTCTGTTATTGAATTGTTGCATTCCATTTGTGAAATTCTAAGTGGTCTTTTCAAAAAAACGAAATATATTCATCAAGCTAGGTGTGGGGTAAGTTGGACTAGGTGGACCAACTTGCCCCGCTGCTGGATTAAAAATAATTGTTTTATATTGGAAAATAATATGAACAATTTTTGACAGATGAAGTTTTAAAAAACACAACTTTTGTGCTTTGAATTGAGTTTTTGTTTGGGATCAAATAAAGTACAAACTTATAGCGTTTATGTAGAGCTTTCTTTTCCATTTTTAGGGCTTTGGATCATGGATCAACTTACTCCATCTACTGGCCCAACGAATCTTCGACTTTGTGCATTTGAAGAAATTGTATTCATATGCTATAGTATATTTTAATTTTTTAGTTTATTTTAGAAGCCAAGGTTACATTCTTTCAAATTGATGTCCTTTTCATTGTTGTCTTATGAATTGATAAAAACTCATAACTTTCAAGTAAAAAGCGGACCTACTAGCTCCGCTCTTATTTACTTTACTTTAGATGGCGCTCACAGTCCAGTATGGACTGCGGTGTCAACAAACAAGCCAGCTCGGACTTTAGCTAACTGTCTCCAATTACGTTTTCCAAGTTTGTTGAGGTCACTCTCCATTTGTGTGCCACCTTGGGTCTTCCTCTGCTGCGCAGACCATCAGGTTAGGTATCAGGTAGTTGCCCATACGCTCCACGTGTCCAGCCATGTGAACCATTGCATCTTCAGCGTTTTGACCAGGTCGATGTTGAAAATTATTATTAATTTATTACAAACAAACAATTTTTGTAACTGGATTCTCGGAAACGGCTCTAATGATTTAGATGACATTTTTAGAGCTTTTCTCTCTAGCAGGGAGAAGGTTTAGGCAATAATTTTAATTACAACTGCCCATTGCCACGCCCATTTTACTTATGCTGGCTTTCGGTGTTTAACAAAACTATGTTCACAAACAACAAGCGGAATTCACTGAAATATGTATCCAGCAAAGATGTGAAAGTTTTCATGAATGATTTGAAAAAAATATATCGTGCTTCAAGTAAGGAAATAGCTGAAAATTATCTTTTATAATTATGATTTTTGTCTTAAATCTTAAAAATACCAAGCGAGTTCAACTACTACATCAAGAACATGCAACCAAGTCGTGCATTTAATTTTAGTTTGCGACTCAGACCAAACCGAAACCAGACTAGACCGATACCGATACCAATACCGAGAAGAGACTTTGTAACACGAGACCAAACGAGACTGAGTTATACGAGACCGTGACCGATACCGAAACGATACTGGAATTTTTCGATTTTGACGATACCGAGACGATACTTACAAAAGTATAGTTTGGTTTGGTATCGTGGACAGCCCTAGTGGTGGAACTTCTGATGGCTTGTCGACAGTGTTTCCACTGGTCCTCAAAAGTTCGTGGTGGAGCTGCTGAAAGATTTAGAGAGACTTGGTCAGAAAAAGGTCCTGGCGATCTCATGCGATTTTGACCTTGCGATATCTTATCTTTTCATAGCATCTGTTAGGTGTTGTGGTGTCATAGATCTCCGAATACGTACTTGAACTACAACCAAGTAATGGTCCGACTCAATGTTGGCCCCTTGGGACGTTCGGACATCAAGGAGCATTGACCTACTATATATGGACTGCCAGAAGTCAACTTCATTTCTGCTCAGTCTATTATATAGACAAGGTGTAACTTTTGACGATTAAATTGAGTATTTGTGTGTTATTTATTATAATTTGAAAAACAATAACAACAAATATATGAATTAAGTTTTAAAAATAGTGTTGAAAACTATTTATTAAAACATTAATCGACTAATATAGACTAATTTCTCTTTTTTTTCTCTGAATCATTGCTTGCAACTTCAGATACTTGACACTTAAATAATTTCTCCAAAAACTCGACTTTGGTGAAGCATAAAAACTGTGAGCAGGAGCTTCCCTTGTTCTTCAGAAATTTGTTTCTTTCTTATTGATGTGGCCAGTCAGTCACCACCCTTCTGAATTCAGTGGAAAAACAAGATAATTTGAAGTTTTTTTTAAATATCGCTTGATTTTTTTAGTTCTTTTTGGACTTACCATTTTGCAATTAATTGTATGATGTTTTGATGATTGCGTGATGATATTTCCGGTGATTGATATCCATAGGATCGTAAGAAGGTTGAATACCTTTTTTATGTATTTTTTTGATAAAATAAAATAATCTATGGCTTTTTCAACAAAATAATAACAAATATTTGACTTTGATTGACAAATAGGGATAGGCTTAACAGAGACGTTAGGATAGTTGTTTTGTTCACCGCATATTCGACGGAAGCTCTTATGTTGCTAAGGAGAAGCTGAACCCCTAAATATAGAGATTTTGTATCAAGAAAACATACGACTAGCAGTCCATATACATATAATAAGTCAATGTCTAAGAGGATACTGGGAACATGTCTGACGTCTATAGCAATATGATCAATCTGGTTGATGGGTCCTTGATTTGGAGACCGCAAGGTACTTTTGTTTACCTAGCCCCGCTCTATTTTGGTTCTTATCACGAAAAATGACTCCGTTGGGAATCAGCACAAACCTATAGTAATATCTCCATTTCAGCCGACTAACAACACACAGAAGGGAATGATTGAAAGTATCCACAAAATTTATTTATTTAGCTACTTAATTTGTAAATTATTTTCCTCTTTCCATTACTATGTTTATACATTTAATGCATTTTCGTAGTGGCGTATTGTTAAAAAAAATACCTCCTTAAGAATTCTTTTGTCCAAATAAGCAAGAAATATAAAAACAGCTTCTCTACAACGTTTATGCGTGGACAGAGCGATTTTAACAATAAACGAAACTGACAACTGATTAAAATTTGCCCCCACATATTTTAAAAGCCATAAATTTTATTCTAAATTCTTAAAAAAATTATGTATTTTTAAAACTGAAGAACAAAAAATAAACTTGTATAAAACACAATAAACATTTATCAATCGAAAATTATTATTCATCGTAAAACTTTCATCAGTTCTTTTTCTAAAACAAATGAATAAATCTTTTGATATTCGGTTATTTCTTTGTATTTTCTAAAAAAAAAAAAACCCTCACACTAAAGACTCTTTGACTTGATGTGAATGGGAAGATAAATGCCAGGAAACGATAGGCGCCAGAAAATTTAAATAAACACATTTCTTACTCACTCTTTTCAGATTTTAATACTGAAGAAAAAAAAAAGGAACTAAGAAGAATGACTTTGATTTCATGTTAAATTACCTCAATGAATTTACAACAAAGAAACAAAATAAAATAAAGAAGAAAAGCAATTTGAAATTATTTATTAATATGTAGGCAATTTAATGGACTGTAATGCCATTGTGAACAAATGTGACATTATCATTCATTAAAGAAGTCGAAAAAATTTATTTTTTTTCTTGTGAAACGACTTTGGCCGTTTAGGTTGCCGAAAAAAAAATAATTTCGTCTTAACTCTTAAATATTCGCAACATTGGCTAGGTGAAAACATAGTATTTTTGGTTTAAATTTTTAAGCCTTTCTAAATCATGGCTAATTTTTTTCTAAAACTTAATTTTCTACGGATGTCTGTTAAGATGTTTAAAGCCTGTTCAAAAAAACGTTTAAAAACTTATTGAAAATTTGTGTCCTGTTTTAAAAATACTCTAAATAATTCTAGAAGTTGCCAAAATAATATAAAAAAAAACGATGCGGTGAGGAACGCTAAGGTCTAATTTTTGTTTTTTTTAAATTGCCTTTTTGAACGTGCGTCGAGAGATGTCTAAATCAAGAACTTGTTTTTTGGTATATTAGTAAAGGGTTTTTCATTAGGGACGCTACAAAAGTAGAGCGGCAGGGACAGCAAACGACGCCATATTTCTTGCCGTTCTTTTGACATTTCTCTTCATGATGGAAAGATATACGAGCCAACAACGAGTCGAAATTATTAAAATTTACTACCGAAATTCGGAGTTGGTGGCCTCGACGTTAAGAGCGCTACGTCCAATTTATGGTCGTCATAATCGTCCTAGCAGATCAACAATTGAGCGTCTAGTGGAAAAATTTTAATCCACAGGCACAGTAAAAAATGTTTCCGTGCCAGTGAGACAAAGAAAGCGTTGGGCATCTCTGTGACGTCGTTGTGGCGAATTTTGCGAAAAAATCTTGGCCTACATCCTTACAAGATTAAATTGATGCAAGAACTGAAGCCGCTTCACCACCAGAAGGATCGTGTGTTCGTGAATTGGGCTGAGCAACAACTTGAAAATGATTCGGATTTTCATCGAAAAATCATCTTCAGCGATGAGGCTCATTTCTAGCTGAATGGCTTCGTCAATAAACAAAATATGTGGTATTGGTAAGGCAGCAATCCACACGTACTCCATAAGTCATCATTGCATCCCGAAAAAATACGGTTTGGTTTGGTTTTGGTTTATGGGCCGGCGGCGTTATTGGGCCGTACTTCTTCCGTGATGATCAAGACCGGCATGTTACTGTGAATGGGGATCGCTACCGTTCAAAGATAATCAAATATTTTTGGCCCCAATTGGATGATATGGACTTGGAGGACATGTGATTCCAACAGGACGGCGCCACAAGCCACACAGCGAATGTCACAATCAATTTATTGGAAACCAAGTTTGGAGAACGTGTTATCTCACGAAATGGTCCAGTCGCTTGGCCGCCTCGGTCGTGCCATTTGACGCCATTAGACTATTTCCTGTGGGGTTACGTCAAGTTTATGGTCTATGTCAACAAGCCAGCGACGATTGATGAACTTCTTACGAATATCGAACGTGAAATTGCATCAGTATCGGCCGATTTATACTTGAAAACAGTCGAAAATTGAGTTGAGCGTCAGGACTTCTGCAAGCGTGCCCGTGGTGGCCATGCAAAAGAAATCGAGTTCCATTCATAATGGCATCACACGTTATTTCACAGGAATAAAGAATTTTATTAATATCCAAAACCGTTTTTGTTTTATTTAAAAAAAACTTTTGTAGCGCTCTTATTGAAAAACCCGATAATTCTAGAAGTTGCCAAAACAATTCCAAAAAAAGATGCGGTCAAGAATGCTAAGGTCTATTTTTTTGTTATTATTTTTTAAATTGCCTTTTTGAACGTGCGTCGAGGGATGTCTGAATCAAGAACTTATTTTTTTGGTATACGAGTATATTTTTTAAAAACAGTATACGAGTACATTTGTTTATTAAAAGGAGAATTTTATTGTTTACATTTTTGTGTATAGCTTAATAGAAAACCAAAAATTCTTTATTTAGCCAACGATTTTTTTTTAATTAAGTCATTAATTTTATTTTCTTTCTTTAATTTTCAGAAAAACTTTCATCAAGGAACAACAAATTAAACCAAACACATTAGAACAAAAAAATGGCCTTCATAGACAAATTAACAGACACGAATTACAATGTTAAAAGAAATACTCATCAAACAGAAAAACTTAACAATATAATATAAAACTTATTGAATGCCTACAAATTACAACAATTACTACAATTTAGAAAAAATAAAAACATATAAACTAATCAAAAATATAAAAAAGAACATCTACCATGGCAGGTGGTAATGAAACAGCCATTTTCCTGGAGATGTTCGCCAATGAGGAAACACCAAGAGAAGTGATATTCAAGAGCGATTGGTTCAAAAATAATATCACTCAACTATTTAATATCTCAGAAAAGAACTTAACGAATATATTGGATAGTTATATTGAAGCTGAATTAGACAGTAATCCCGAACGTGATTCGATAGCTTTATTGTCCGTGATATCTGTATGTTATGCTCTGATATTCATTGCTGGCATTTTGGGAAATCTAATAACTTGCATTGTGATCAATAGAAATAAGTTTATGCACACAGCAACGAATTTTTATTTATTTAATTTAGCCGTATCGGATTTAATATTATTGCTATCAGGTGAGTTTGTTTTGTATTTTTAATTTGTTTGTATAATGACATTTTACGTATTTACATTTATGTGAACTGACCTACTTACTTACAAAATAGGTGTAGAACGGGGACTTGAACATAAGAATTTGAACCAACCCCTTCCATATACACATCCGTTTTTATTTCTGCGTTTGACAATTGGATTGAAATTATTGATTAATTTTTGACATTTCCACCATTAAATTTCTAACATGGCCTTAAAGCTATCTCTAAAACAAAAATTATTTCTCCCTCTGTTTTTTTTTAACGAATTCAAAAACTTCAAATGCATCCAAAATCTATGCCAGCTTGCCGACATAAGCTTTAGGTATCTAATTTTAATATTATTATCATCGACAGGATTTGTTTCAATTTAATTAGATAGCCAATGTTGAAAATGCTTGCGGTTCTTAATATAATGTTTATCTGTTTGTGGTTTTAGATTCCAATCCAATACTATTTAGGGACACTCTGAATTTTATGCTCTGTGAATTAAATAGTGCAGAAATTCAATGCCAAATAAATGAGAGTATGAGAGGTGTATTGTAATAGTGTTTGTAAATGGAAAAATTAAATGGAAAATCTGTTTACGTGAAAACTATAGTTTTTCTGATGCATTTTCTAGCTATTGGCATTTTAGTAGTTGATAATTTTATCAATTTAAATAGAAATTACTTATATATAAAGGGTGGTTAAATTTTAAGGACAGATGTTGATTTTAAATAAAATACAAATTAATAAGGAAATTATTGTCATTTCTTTTTATTATGATAATATTTGTATTTGTTCAATTATGTATGGAACAAAATATTGGCCAAATGGCCGCCGCCACCTCGGCCGCACACCTCCATCCGATGGTCCGAATTCTCGATGACGCTGAGGCATAATTGAGGTTCTATGCCATTAATGTGCCGAATTATCTCATCTTTTAGCTCTTGAATTGTTGCTTGCTAATTGACGTACACCTTTCCTTTCAAATAAAACCAAAGAAAGAAGTCCAACGGCGCCGAATTACATGATCTTGGTGGCCAATTGACATCGCCACCACGTGAGATAACACGGCCATTGAATTTGTTTGCGCAAAAGAGACATTGTTTCGATAGCTGTGTGGCAAGTGGCACCGTCCTGTTGAAACCACATTTCGCCCACATCCATTTCCAACGGCGTATACAAGGGGGTGGTCACGGATTCATGACCCCCCCCCCCCCAAGAACTCAACAGATATACGCAAAAAATAATAAGAAAAGCAAAAAATATTTGCAATCTTAAAATATAACTTCAAAAAAATTATTTGCTTATAGCTTTGAAATAGACAACCTACTCATTATTGGTAAATATTATTTACCTTCTCCTATCAACGTTTATAAGCCATTGTCCGAATAATACTATTGGGGTTTTATTGTCGAAATTAAACAATTTTTTTTTTTTTGGTTAAGATTTATCAAATAGACGATTTTAACCACTTGCATTCAGAACATTTCAGCATTGATGTATTTTTTTATTCAAAATCAATTTGGTAGATCTACGTTTTTGGCTGATATACACTCTTTAATTCTCAAAGTATTTTCAATATTGGTTTTGATCGGTTTAACTTACTTATTTTGTGAGAATTTTGTTCAAAATATCAAGGAAATCATCTTCGATGAAAAAAAAAAAATAAATGAATGAATGGATAAAAAAAAACTAACAGACGACTTTATACGAATATTACAATGAAAAACAAAAATGTCACTTAAAACCGTATTCCATACACCAGGGCCGTTCCGACTCAAACCCAGTACCAACATGTTTCAGTGTAGGTTACGTACGAATTACCAGCAAAAAAGGCGTTTTAACTAGCTGAAATGTCGGTTTATATCGGCATTTTTGCATGTAAGAATACCTATTTTGGTTACTAGTTCATAAAATTTTTAGCTTCGAACTTAGACAAAAAGTCAGCAGCCTAAAAAGAAAGTCGAGAAAAGGATCGACTTTGATCGAATTTTTGATATATCTTCCCAATATTTAGTACATAGAAAAAAAGTTGATATAAATTGATTTTTTAACCTGTCGACATTTTTATGTTTAGTTCGATATTTTTTCTATCGTTAATTTCATTCCAACGCAACGTAACTTAAAATACATCGCTCTGCTTGGAATGTTTGAATAAAATCAACAAAAACTCTAATCATACATTCTTGTCTGACTTTTAAACACGAATTTAACAGTTACTATTAATTTTGGATTATGTTTAAAAAACATTTTCTTTTGATCGTATCGATCGTATATTCGATTGATGACAATCCAACGCAAGTTAAGCGTGCTTTTAAACATTATGCCCTAATGACCGTCGTTTTTTTGACGCAGAAAGCGTCATGACAAATAATATGTAACCGTCCTGTTTGTTGAAAATATGTTTTCATCAACGCCAGTCAATTTACTTGCTAAAGCTTTCGACGTTTACAAACATGCTCTCTGCCTTTTCAATAATCATCAACTCATTATTTGTACTGCTCAGTTGCACCGTAGATGATGTATTCAAATTCGTGACTTTAGCGAACTTGACTATTGAACACAATACTAGCGCAGTAGAATTTGTATTTGCATTTTGCGTATTTTGTATGTTTCAATTATCAGGCTAAAACCCATTGAGAAGGTAATTTTAAATGTACACATATTTTAAACATTTTTGAAAGTTCGAAGACCATTTTGCGTCTGCATTCAATTTTTGATCTACGGTTTTGATCACATGTTCATTTTCAGGCATAAATAAAAATAAATTGTGAAAGCTAAGAATTTTTGTCTTCAATAAAAGAGTGGTTCTAACTACCACAATTTTTGATTGATAACTGAGAAAATTATCCCCTCATTATTATCCCCTTATCAGATAAGAAAAAAAATTAATGCAAACTGTCCCTAAAAACTGTCTCAAACGTAAGATATTAAGAAAAATATTAAAAAATATTAATATTAAGTAAAATATTAAGATTAAAATCTCCAAAACCTCCTTTTTTTTAGCGTGCACAAAAAATCCATACGAAATATTTTTGGTATACAACCTCAAGATTATATTAAAATTTAGGTGTGGATCAAAATTTTGTTTCCAAAACTCAGCTCTACAAAATTTGTGTTTTACACAGAAAATAATAAGGCTATTCATGCAACGTCGTAAGTTTACAAATTGTGTTAAAAGCTTGCATGAACGACCTTTGTTATACATTTGATTAAATGCTAGGTAATTCAATCAGAGATAGAGTCACAATGACGTTTAACCAGTTTGGTTTATTTTACGCAACAAAATCCCTTGATAAAATTACCCAAATTGTGTAAATCATTTCCCATACAAAATTTGACAGTTTATTAACCAAAAGATAAATTTAACAAATTTGTAAACTTATCTACGGTTTTACGAAGTTGCATGAATACCCTTAATATAAACATTTTTAAGCTTTGTCAGCAAATAATAATACAGTAGACGCTCGATTTAGTAAATCTTAAAAAAATTAACTATAGTGAACGCACAAAATTATATATAAAAACATATTTTTTTTACAAAAATGTCCCGAAAGAATTTAACATTGCTTAAGGACACTAAACAAGTGTTTCTTATTTTTAAACCTCTTTGAAAGCTTTGTTAAAATCTTCAACTTCTGAGAAAAAGGAAACAATCTCGAAAGAGTGAACAGGCTGGTTTTATTACTTCACTATATCGATCGTCTACTGTATTTTAATTTAAGATGATTAAAAAGTTAATTGAAAAAACAAGAAAAAATTACGCCCTTTTTACTTTTTCCAAACTTCTTTTTATTTTGTCAAAATTATGTAAACGGAATTTGGAGAATATTGAGAAACAAAATTTCAAAAGAAAGGTTTTGCAAAACGAATTTTGACCTTGCTAAAATTTCGACCCCAACTCTTTATAATTAAAAAAAAAAATGGTAACATTTGTGGGACCAGCAGAAATTAATTCCAAAAAAAGTACAAAAAGCGAAAAAATTGAAACCGTGTGGATCAGTCTTTTAACTAATAAATTTAGAAGAACTGAATTGGGTATTTGTTTTGGTATGACCCCCCCCCCCAAGAAATGGAGCTGTATATGCCGCTGTTCATATCTTCCAATTCGGACCATAAAAAGTTTGTTATCATCTCACGATAGCGAACACCATTCACAGTAACTGGCTGACCGAGCTCATTTTGGAAAAAATACGGCCCAATGATGCCGCCAGCCCTTAAACCGCACCAAACAGTCACTCTTTGTAGGTGCATTGGTTTTTCGACAATCACTCTTGGATTATCATTTGCCCAAATGCGGCAATTCTGCTTATTGACGAATCCACTGAGGTGAAAATGTGCCTCATCACTGAAGGTGATTTTCTTCGAAAATTGATCATTCACGGTGAATACCTTTAACGCGTTGCTCGATTGTGTATCATTCCATGGTTCAAATTGAATAAGACTGAAATTGACGAACAAAACTTGACGTTTAGGTGTGGCTCACATTCAACATCGGCCCTCAAAATTTAACCATCCTTTATTTTAACTTTTTGTAGTTTTTTTTTATTAATAATTAACTTATGCTTTTAAAGTTTTGAAATGCTCGTAATAGATGATGAGCCAAACACATGAAAAGTCAAGTCATTTGCGTAAAGTTGTAAGTCATATTTATAATTTCTTTTAAGGGTTTGAACCAATAAACTTTTGTCTGCCAATACTTAAACACGTTTGTCTGCCTACATAAACCTGAATTGTTTGGCCTGCAAGGTAGCATCTTTATTAAACTTAAGTTTAGATACAGCTATCATCACATAGTCGAGATATCTCAGTACATCGCAAGTAAAAGTTGAGATCGAAATGGTTTTTAGGTAAGATTGTAGGGAGTATGGAAAACGTAGATCTCCATTTCAGTCTATCTGTTCAGGTGACTGCATCGATTTTCTTTAACCTAAAAATATGGCCTATTTAGGTCATTCTACCAACATGTTTGTTTTCTCCTGAAAATGTAGGCTTAAGAAACCTTGAGAACCATAAGTCGAACCGGGACTAAAAAACCCGAGGATGACAAAGTTAACCCGACTTTTATATTATCAATGTATCATATAAGGCTCTGGACCTTTGGCACCTTATATATGGGAAACTTGATATTTGAGAATTTCATCTAATTGGTCAGAAAAGGTCAACAAGTCCTTGAAATTGGTCAGCCCAAATAACTAGTAATAAAAGCTTGAAACTTCTCAAGGTAACTCAAGGTCACGTGTGATTTTTGACACCTCATTTGTGTAATTTTTCAAAAACGTATATACTATGTGATAGGTTACTTGGTCATCATAAATGGTCAGTAAGATTCCGTAATTGGTTTGCCATAAATATTTTGAAATAATTTTTTTAAGTTTTTTCAAGGTCATACAAAAATTTTTGGCACCTCATTTGGGATGTTTATGAAAAAATATACTATTTGGAAGGCCATTTAGCGGGCATAAAAGGTCAGCTAATTTTAGTAATTGGTCAGCCATGGAATTTTATGATTTAGGCCAAGAGAAGATCACATTTCACGGATTCGCTCTAACTATACATATTAATTTTAACTTTACAGCTGAAAACGACACGAGCTACCTAGCATAATAGTAGTGGAATAATTTACTAATTTCTTTTCCTCGTTGTTTTTTTTTCCTTAAATAAATTTTTTTATATCATTGGACAATGTGTGAACAAATTAAAAATTCAAGGTGCTAAGTTTAGTTTATGACCTTGAAACTTTTCAATAGGAAAAAAATGTCAAATACCTACTCGTCGAGCAATCGCAAATACCTCATAAACCTATGAACAACAAAAACAATTCAATTCAATTCACTTCATCAAACTCTTCAGTAATCCCTGAATTTCTTTGCAAACTTAAAAAAGGAAATCAATTTTAATTCCAAAAGAAACATTTTTGCAGACTCGTTAGAGTCCATGGCAGGACTCTAACGAGTGACCCATTCGTTGTGGAGCGGCACTCTTTCTTCTCTACCACGAGCTACTTTTTTTAAAACGTAAAATGTATATGAGACCAGAGAAAATTTTAAATTAGATAATTTCTCGAAAACAGCACCTTACTACTTGCATCATTTATACTCCCAGCTATGACCTTCACGTGTACTAAAAATGAGCCCAATCAGCTTTTCAGCTCAATAGATAAAGCTAATTTGCTTGCAGCATAGGTTGCTGTTAATTCCACGCTGCCAGAGAGTGTTATGGCTCCTCTTGGTCTTGAGACCGCCAACCATTTCATGGGACAAATATTCGTTCGTAATTGTAAGAGTTGTAAGGGGTCCCAATATACACAAATCTGTTGGCCCGGACATTAGCCCTCCCATCGCTCTCTTCAATGCTGGCGCAACCACTAAGCTTTTTCATCTGTTCTACTCTACAGGTCTCTTTCTGAATGGTTGTTGGACAGCATTTGTCAAGTCTGTCCCTGAAAAACCAAATCTTCATCACCCTCTAACTATCGTCCAATTGCACTTATGTCCCTTCTTTTTTAGGTCATGGAAACACTGCTAAATTAAAAGCTTAAGAAATATCTTGAAGAAAAGGTCCACTGGTGATCTGATGACTGATAGTGTATCTCAGTCAGCAGTCGAACGAATTTGTACATAATTTTGAAAAAAGTAGGACTGGGCGTCTATAGCAAAATGATCAATCTGGTTGACGACGGTTCGTTGATCTGGAGACCGCCAGGTACATTTGTGTATATTGAGCTGTGGGAATCGAGTGCTAGCTATGATGGCATTCCGCCCCACCCCAAAGTCAATCAGCCTGAGTCGGTTACGGGAAGTGTTGTCATGCAGGCTGTGTCCTCCGACTATCGAACCAAAGATGCGCTCCTTTCCGATTTTGGCGTTGAAGTCGTCAAGAATGATTTTGACGTACGTACTCTCGAGGAGATCGTAGAAGTCTTCTTCGGTTGAATCATCTTTGTCTTCCGTTGGGGCGTGAGCATAGATCAACGTAATGTTTTTGAATTCAGCTTTGATGCGGATTGTGACCAGGCGCTCGCTTACATTTCTGAAGCCCAATACTTCTTGCCTAAGTCTTCCCCTTACCACAAAACCACAACCAAAGAGCCGCTAACCCTGCTGCTAGCAGCACTCGCCGAAGTAGTTGTCACACGACTTCATCCTTCGTATGCCCTCTCCATCCCATCGCAATTCCTGGATGGCAGTTACATCAGCCCTTAGCCTATCCAGCTTATTCACTAATTGTTTGGCTGCACGTGGTCTGTTTAAGGTCCGGACATTCCACGTGCAGATCCGAAATTCCTTGTCCATGTTTCGTTTGCTGGGGTCGTCAACATTAATATCATCCTTGTTGTTGTTTCAGAACCGTTGTTGTTTTCCGTGGTGGGGAAGTTACCCCGACGCACAACCTCCAACTTGGAGGACCAGACCCTTAAAATAACTCCAAGGGTGGGGAGCCGGTAAACCACTCCTTATAGGCCTGAGCTACGAATATAGTTGTTCACTAAGTAGTTCAACCTAATTGGAACTGTAGACGCCAACGTTGATTCCATCTGGCAAATTCTTCCGCTGCCACCTGGATTAAGGAAAAGTGCCTTAGTGGGAACACTCCTCCCCCCTTTCTCGTTTGCTGCCACCTAAGACCTTCCATTGGGATTGGAACCTCATCTTCAGTTAAATGTACTAGGCACCCGATGTTCACCACGGGGAGATGAGAGTTAGAGTTGATAGACAGAGGTTCACCTTGCAAAAAATCTTGTGGGTGCTTGTGTCCTCTTGAATGCACGGTGTCTACCCTTTGAACATCGCGCGTACATTATATAAAAACAAAAATATAGTCTACCATAGTGCGGAAGTGCTTGCCATTAATGGTCATGTACAGGTTAATTTTGTAAAAAAAATACCGACCGATGATTTCACCAGCCCATAAACCACAAAAACAGTGCATTTTTGTGAATGTAATGGTTGTTCAAAAATTAGCTTAAATTCCAAAATTTTGCTTATTTCACATATTTACCAATATTAAACCAAAAATGTGCACTGAACAAAATTCGGTGTAAAAATACCATTTTTAAAAGAACGCTTAGTTTCATAAAACAGGTGATATATATGGAGACCTTGTTGGAGATTCAGTCTTTCCAAGAAAATTTCTTAAATACTCGTAGTTGGTACTAAACAATAATAACACGAAAATATAACACCAGTCACACGTGATGTATCAATTTTTGTTAATTTTTAATTTTTAATTTTTAAATGACGTGATAAGTACTGGAAGGATATCATATTTTTTTTTAATAAAAGTTATTAAACTTACTCGTTGCCTAACCGTGGGGCACTTAACACGTGTGTTAGGGAGCGGATAAAATTTATTAAAACTGCTGTTTGAAAAATAAAACTGTTAATTTTTCACGCATTACAATTCTTATAGATAACCATATTGAAGCGAAAGCAAAAGTACTAAGCAGTGCTGTGGATATTCAAGAGTGCTTTGAAGCGAGAAGCCTTCTTTACTCAGTTTACTTCAGCTTCCAAAAAAATCTCCACTGATCAGAGGCGCCTTTTCAACAAGTTTGCTTTTGAAAATATTGCCAAATGCTAAACATGACGACCTGAAAATTCACAGAAATGTTACACCTTTCCGTTTTAAATATTGAGAGTTGATGTCCCTCCCGCCTAAATGGGTGGAAATAGATCAACCTTCCAGACGATTTTTTCTTGTTTCGGCCCAATCTACACGTCCCAGCACCATTGTCGCCTCCTAAAAAAAGCATCCTGATAGTACACCATAACTTAAGGCTTTCATTTACCTTTTTTCTGATAAAAATGTACCTACTTACTCCCATTCCCATGAGAAATAGAGACAAAATTTCGAATTGCTTCTTGAGGTTCCTCCTACCCAAACAAGAAGAACCCATTTATAATTCAAAAATGATACCTACTTCTATTTTTTTTTAAGGTAAGGATAACACGAAGGACTACTTGTTTACAATCACTTAAATATACATGAAAGAGATTCATGTTGTTTCTGTATACCCCACAACATGTGTTGTAGTGCGGTATAAATGAGTGTTGTTCAATTATGTATTCAATTTGCAAGCTCCAAGTGAATATCAACAAGGCTTTATCAAATTAATTGCATATCGAGGATGTGGATACACCAACATAAATAATTTCACAATATTGGGCGAAATAATTGCAACACCATTCAATGCTTTGTATTTATTTATACGATAGGAAAATATAACATTTGGAAGCACTCTCGTACTCGTGGCTTGAATGGGTGACATTAGGTAATAATAATAATGTAAGAGGTATTTCTATTGATTGTTTTCAATTATCGCATTTACAGAGGGCACCTATATGATTGTGTAATACATTATTTTGTATATGCCACATGCTGCAAAATTGTATTTCAAATAGGAGTTGGAAATCGTTTAGTAAATTAAAAAAAAGTGTTAATGGAAAGGTAAAAGAACAAGTAAAAATAAAAACAAAATACAATAATAATAGTCACATGAATGTGAATAAATCAATTAACAATTCATTTGACACCTACATATATATCTGCCAATAGAAAGATCTCAGACATATTGCAAATACAAAAATCCTCCTTAATATTCTACAAATCAGCAGTTAAGCCTTAAATTTTATGCCGTTTAAATCATATAATCCTCCGTGGAGGAAAAAAAAATAAAAGCTTTTAACGAGATTTGACTATATGGTATTTCACCTCTACCTCTGTTCAAGCATCTGAAAATCATAAAGGTATATAATTTAATCCCCAACATGTATCATAATAAGAAAAAATGTCCATGCCATCAGAACCATCTCACTTCAACCGTAGGTAAATGTTGTTAATAAATAAAATTTTTAACAAGTAAAAGAAAATAAATTTTCCACCGGATAAAACCAAAAACCATTTTCTACCCAAATTCCATGGTTAAATTCAAGTAAATAATTTAAATTAAGATGTGAACAATTCTTAAAACCTTCTTAGTCTATGGAGGGTTGGCGAGGATGATAATTAATTTGATAACACCCAACCTACTGAATTTATTTCGTATAGGTATATCCCTTAACTTTCAGAAAATCCCTTTTAATATTAGAAAAATAAATTATACAAAGATATTCTTAATTGGTATAATTTTGTAAGAAATAGTCTACGAATAGCCTTTTTTAAATTAGCAATTTATTTCCGTTGCCTTTGGGTATTTTTAATAAGTTAATACAACAATATTTTCCTTTCCTTTACCACAGTCAGTAGGTAATTAATTATTGTTGATCTTTTGTGGAAATATTGTTGGTTTGTTTGAATTTTTAGCAAATTCAAAATTTGAATGTACAAAAATTAAACAAAGAACGTTGGGCGCCAATTGTTTGAAAATTTATTACTTCTAATGAAACAAAACTAAAATGTTATGAAAATTATTGGTGATTGGTAAACTTCACAAAATTTTCATTTCTGCCAAATAATCAAAAACAAAACAACAAAGAGAAAATATAAATACCATTAGTAGGGTGATCCTTAAATTGAACATAGTCTTGGATAGCCCCCATTCGATTCAGAACATTGAAAAACTATTTCTCTAATTTTTTTTTTAATCTTTTTCACCCCCTTTGTCTCCCATTTTGCATTTTATGTCACAAATAATGGACATAGAGTGATTCTTATAACTCGTGAAAAAAATATCAGAGAGTATAGACTAGACTCGGGCGAGAAAAAATTGTAATGAAGGGAGGTCGATTTTCACTAGTTCAGGCAGAAGATGCTATTTATTTTTCGTAAAGTTGACTTTTTTTATTAAGAGCCTCTATCTAGGAATTAAAAAAAAAAAACTAGTATAAGTACCTCCTTAACCTATACATTTTCTTATCAGCGGCAAACGCCACAAATAGTAAATTTCGAATCCATGAAATGTAAAAATAATACTATCTGTCAAATACGTAAATTTGATCAGTTAAATTAGCAAAAATAAATGTTCAAAGTGATGGTCTAGTCCAAATTAGTTTTGATCATTTGAATATTTTTTGTAATTAATTGCAAAAAATATGCGATAAGTTTATAATAAACTTAAAAAGTAAATAAATTAAAGGAGTGATAGTTTGTGGAAAACGTAGCCTATAGTGACATTGTCGTGGTAAATTTTACCACAACAAGTTTCACCTACTCATTCCTTTTCTTACACTAGCCATTTCTTGTTGCGACTCCAAAAGTTCAGTGTGCACTTGGTCCATCAGCCAGGGGCATGCTCCTAAAGTATCTTGGAAAAACAACTCCATCAGGTATTCGAAGAATAATCGTGTGACAGGTGGTCCACGAAAATCACTAAACACAAAGTGAGACAGAAGGTCCACTTTTTCTTAAGACATGCGACAGATGGTCCTTGCCCAATGATATGTGTATGACAGGTGGTCCACACCAACGATGACATGTGACAGATGGTCCATTGTCCAACGTAATGTGTGACAGACGGTTCACATTCATATCTATACGGGCAGATATGTCAATACTGGCAACGCCAATCACAAATCCAAGAATGGCCAAGAGCCCAACCTAGCGTTAAGATGATTTTATTTGGCGATTCCCCAATTCCCCAAATCTGCACGAGGGTCTACGGTATTAGGGAAATTTTTGACTTCACGTGAGAAATCGAACTCTTCATCACCATTTAAGATTGGTGAATGGGGCAAGTGCAGTCGTAAAAGATATTTTTCTCGGTCTTAGTCTGGTTTGGTTTGAGACGGGGATTTTGATCGTGTAAATTTGAATTTTTTCTTTTACTTTTGCTGTTGCATAATAAGACGGAGATGGTCTGGATACATTCATTAAGCTACTCCCCCTTGTGAATGATCCCTTTCACTAAGGATACTAAAATGAGAGAGTGATTGGGTTCAACAACAGCCAATAGGCTAAGTCCTTACACAAAACTCTTGACCGAATACCGCCACTACTGAGTGGGTGTGAAAGAGAGGTTGACAATTGGAGAGTGCGAAAGTGAACGCAACAAGCCGCCATTATGGCACATTTTGGTTAGATTCTGTCGAAGACAGATCGTTTTGAAAAAGTTTAAAAAGGAGTTATATTCCGTTACTTGAGCTTAATTTTAAAGATTGTGAGATTTTCTTAAAAAGGACTTAAGAATTACCAGTGAGGGAAATTCAGAATAGTTGTTGCGAGGAGTTGAATTTCCTTGAAAGGAGCGGGAGAACGGGAAAAGTCGATTTCGTTTGGAGTACATACAAAAAGTAATGGTTAAATTCATTGTAATTTCGTTTGCTAGATTGGGTAAAATTATTTTTCTGCTGACTTTCATTTTGTCTAATTGTTTCCCGGCAATACGGGACTTCAGAAACCCAATTTTTGGGTTTGCTTTGTTCGGGAATCTTTCCCAAAATCATCTTTCTTCATCTTGGGTTTTGTGACACAACTATTGCTTTGATTTAGAATTGAAATTGTTTGTTTAGGGTTTCCTACCTATATTTATAAAGGTTTCCCTAATAAAATATTTTAAATAACTTTTGGAAATTAAATCTTGTGTTGTGGTTTAAGTGAGGAAAAGAATAACATTGTTTCAGGTTTTGGTAAGTTACAGCACCTTTAATTGTTGCATAGTTGCTTTTTTTTATTTTTATTCTGATAGACCGTCATTTCATTTTCTGTTTTTTTTTTTCATTCTTGAAATTAACTCATCGCGACGCACATTGGTCTTTGTGTATTTTAATAATTTAGTTTTATATTATTAATAATTGGGAATACGAATTTCCAAAGTCGCGGTTTTCAAATTCTGCTAAATAAGAAATAGTTTAATTAATTAAATTCGCGATAATAAATAAAATTGCAACAACATGCCCATCAATCATTTTTTAGAGTTGTTAGTTTAGTTGGCCGACATGAGCTTATGACGAAAGGGACAAACGGACTGCATCAAAAAAGAATCATATAACCAACGTGTTGCGACCAGTGTTGGCCAGAGGTCCCACGGGCATCTGCTCCACATGGGAATCTATTCCATCTTGAGTTGGATTCTTATTTCTTAGAATTCAATATATCTGGAGCAACACATCTATTCGAAAATGCTTCTAGCGCTTATATTCAAGGCTACGCTTACAGATCAAATCCCTTACTACGTTGGTAAACCAGGGCTGATATGTTGTTTTAGGTTTTCTGATAAAAAAAATGATAAGTAAAAATTAGAAAGATTGAATACAACTTGATCATCAGCCATTACTATTTAAGTCTCCACCTAAAATAACAAATGGAACGGCGATATAAATGATAGCTTATCAATAAAGCCACATAAAGGTGTTAAGTTGTAGTGTTCCTTTTTGTTGCTTTCCAGCCGCGGTTACGCTTGCCGGTCTCGCCAGGGTCGTCCTGAAGGAAACACGAAACTTCAGATTGCTGGAAAGTTGTAGGAGATATACACTAATCAGCCGATAAAACGTCCCTGGTGGCACTAATCAGCAGGAACTACGCACTTATTCAGCAGGTACTAAACCCCTGGTGGCGAACGAAACCCCTTACCACTGATGGGGGAAGTTCCGTGAAAACGAAAAGTTTAATTGACCGAAATGACTTTACTCGTCTTCAGCCGGAGTATAACTCCAGGACAGGTTGACTGAAAAGCCGTCTGACGTTGAGTATGGTCGAAAGGGTACTTTCATTCATCCGAGCAGGTCCACTTGTCATATATCCGTTAAAGACGGAGTGGGATGATGAATGACAAATAATTATTCTGTTTTTATTTTTCGGTGACGTCCCCTGCTTGTGGTGAATGTGAAATGTATTTTGATGAAATACAATTTTCGATGAATATTAACTGGTGCTGAATATTTTCTGCTGTTGAATACTTAGAGGCGATGAAGGAAGCAACCCCTTCCCCAATACGCCCAATTCTATCCGATCTAAAACACCTAAAACCATCCGAGTTGGAGATGACATTAATTATATGAGATGAAAAACAAATCGCAGAAAACCATATAACATCAGTATTCGAACTTTCAAATATAAACCTAGATTCATCTAATTTAAGATATAAGTGACACACATGAAATCCTCTACGATAGCCACATAAAATGTTCAACATTAAGCGCATGTAATTCACATTAGTATCAACTATAAATTCCCTCTCATTTCGCTCATTAGGTTCAACCATCCAAAAAAATATACAGAGGTGTCCATTGAGACGCACCATACTTATAGAACAGTAGACCCACACCACCCGTTTCAGAAACCAAGCAATTAAAAAGAGCACGTAGATAATGATGATGATAATTTGATATACTGTAAAAAAAGATGAATTGTAAATAAATTCATAAGTAATAAATACAAGGATTATTTGAAATAATGTGAGATACTGAAAAATCTTTATGCAATTGTTCGAAAAAGCTCAGGTTGCTGCCACATAGTTTGGGCTGATGCAAATAGTACGCTCACAATACAAAATTTGCCATACCGCAAATGACTCGCCGGATTTCCTTAAATGGGCCACCATGTCATGAAGGCCGACACGAGGCAAGCTTACGTAGAGAAAATTGAGAAATTAGTATTGCTATTATATTGACCAAAAACTGATATAGATTTGGGGACGATATGTTGATAAGGTCAATTTTTATAATCTCGGCAGCAAACATTTCTAGTGTGGTTAAAAAACCAGCGGATCAAAAAATTATACAAAATTTCACCAAAGTTTTGAATTTTGACTGTGAACAACATTTTATGATTTGAGATTTCAAAAGTCGATAGAATGAAAGTCATGGACGGTTTCTAATACGAATCTGCCTCAAAAATGTGTTTGCAAAATATTACTGAACGCAAACTGCGAAAGTCTTCTATACGAAAACGCAAATTCGAATTTTTCTGCGTTAGCATTGTGTTCAATAATATGAAGGTTGCTAAAGTCGCATGTTTGAATACATTTTCTACAGCGCAACTATTCCCGTCGTGATCATTGAAAATCCAGAGAGCATGTTTTCGTTTGCAAGTAAATTGACTGGCATTGATTAAACAAATTTTCTGCAAACACGACGCAATATCTGCATCAAAAAACGATGATCATTTGACGACTAAACTGACTTTGCTTCGATGCTTCCGAAAACGAATGCTATTGTGATCAGTTCATAGTTAAAGAAATGTTTTTTAAAAGCGCGCTTAACTTCCTTTGGATTGTCATCAAACAAATAAGGCAATCGTAAGACAATGTATTTTAAATGCCTTATAAAAGTATTTGCTGATTCCGTGCAAAGATTCTGAGCAGAGCGTTGTATTTCAAGATACGTTGGAATGAACGAAAGAAAAATGTCGACAGGTTTTTCGAGCCTTTTCTCGACTTTCTTTCAAGGACTTTTTGTAAGTTCGAAGGTAAACTATACTGCAATAAATCGGTAATGGTTTTGAGTCGGTAGAGGTAAAACGATTTAAAATCCATTTGTTTTATTCATTCTGTATTAAAATTTTTGTAACGAAAAATGTGGCTTCTTTGAGCTTGCCCCAGGTGCTCTAAGCGCTGGGAATGGCCCTGGTCCAGGTGTTGAACTTTAATAATGTGATGCATAGCATTACCCCAATTTTCACTTACAATAGATGGGAATTTTCCTTTCGAAAGTAGGTCATCTTTATAGCTACTACTTTGACCGCACTTTATTTTAGTTTTACAAGAATTTCATTCATAACTAGTATGCAAAAAACCGGGGAGATTACCTTTCCCAAGGATGTTTTTCTGGATGTGGGTGCTATTAAGGCTCTTTTAAACCAACGCGAATGTGGAACGATTCGCAGCGAATCATTCACAATAGTACCAAATATGACAAATACACAACGCTAAACAACAACAAAAACTCGTCGTCGTTCGCGTTGGTTTGGGAGAGCCTTTAAACGTGGTTCTACAAGTTCTGTTTTTGTAAGCCTGGTCTTAAACATGCACATGGCCCAATATATAACTAAATTTTCTTAAATTCAGCTCTGCAAGGGCTTAACTGCTTCGTTTTTCACAATATTGATTGAATGCTCCTCCGCTTTCCAGAATGGCAGCAAGAGTGCATTCCTTGTTTTTAAGGGTTTTTCGATTATATTTAAAACACTGCCTTTTGTATATGCATGCTGCATTAGAGAAATTACTTCTGCGTTCTTGACTGATTGGTCTAGTCTTTAGCTTCCATGCGACTAACCCTACCAGTTTTTGGGTTAAATACAACATTGACTTCACGCCAAGCTCTAGTGTGTATGTTTTTATGCTGCATCCTGTTAAACTCGAAATATTGAAATTTTAGAATTTATCGGTCAAATTCAGCAACATTGGTTAAGGTACAAAAATTTCATAACTATATCAGCTTTTTTTCAAACAACTTTTACGTTTTCAAAATGGCAGCTGAAATCTTCTATCATATGAACATAAAATCTTTCATAAATTTTCATATTCATCGAAATAACTTTGATAGAGAAAAAACCTACATATGTCGACTGACCTAATTAAGTCTTACGTCAAATAAATGAAACTAGCATTTTCCTAATTGCTTGAATTTCTCTATTTTTTGAAACTTGAAATGTAATATAGGAAGTTACCAACTTCACCTATCATTATTTTCCTCTCTAAAACAATGGAGTATAAAAGTTTAATTAAACAGACCCACCGACGACGACCGACAACCAACAAACCAACCGACTACTACTACAGCAACAACGACAACGGACAATTCCTTAAAACCAATTTTTCTTCATAGCAATTTTTCAATGGCACAACATTTTCTGACAGGTAATAAAAAACACCTCCTTCTTGCTCTTTTTACAGGCATGCCAAATGAATTATACAGCATGTGGTATCCAACATCGTATCCTTTCACCGATGTCGTTTGCATCATTGGAGGTATCCTGTCGGAGACTGCTGCCAATGCAACTGTCCTCACTATAACGGCATTCACAGTTGAGCGATACATTGCCATCTGTCATCCCTTTAGGTGAGTGTTTAATTTTGAGTTAATCGATAATCCTTGATGGAAACTTACGTGCTGTCAATAATAATAATAATAACTTGCCGGAGACACGACGAGTCAGGCAAAGAGAGCAAGGACCTCTTTTTTTTTTTGGTCGTTCGTGTCATTACATCGTCTCTCGTTTGTTCGAGTGCAATCAATCTGGCACGCTCTATCATCAAAGAATCTCTGCCAAAGGACACAGAATTTGCTTTTTATTACTCTTCATTTGTAAGCAGCACAGCCCGTTTTCGCATGCTGATGCTGTTGGCTGAGTTGTGTTGTCTTGGCTTTTTACTATTATTACTAATGCTCATCCCTTTTTTTGTTGGTATTTTGTTGTCGTTCACAGACAGCACACGATGTCGAAATTATCCCGGGCGATAAAGTTCATCCTGGCAATTTGGGTTGCTGCCTTTCTGCTAGCGTTACCACAAGCGATGCAATTTTCCGTTATGAAGCAAAATGACACCAAAGTTTGTTCGGTGAGTATAACGAAGCTACTCTTAACAATGAAAGTTTGCATGTAGTAATATAATAAGTCGTTTTATGTATGTATTTATAATGTGTGTGTAGGTATGGATTGTGTGTGTCTACATGTTTTTGCCTCGTCCTTATTGGTGGCACCTATTAGAAAATGTTCTTTAAGTGAACTTGAAATTGAACCATGAACTTCACTTCAAGTGAAGAAGAAAGTTTGTCTTTTTTTTCGTGCAGTTAATTACTTAGATTTTAATTGCTCTTTGTTAATTTTATTCGTTTTTTTTTTTGTATCTAATTGTCGTCCTGATGTTTTTGTTTTTTTTTTTTTTAGGTAAAAAATGATTTAACACAGGACGTTTTTGTAGTGTCAGGATTTATATTCTTTGGAGGACCAATGACTGCTATTTGTGTGCTGTACGTACTAATTGGGGTTAAGCTAAAAAGAAGCAGGATGCTACAGGCGGTTCCGAGGAGATGTTTTGATCTGAATCGAGGCATTAGTGCACAGACACGAGTTATACGAATGTTAAGTAAGTATATAGATTTTGTATCGAAGAATATGTTAATATGCACTCTAATAAATCGAGATTAAAGGACTACATTTTCTGAACATAATCAGCAATGAAATTAATCCATAAACCTTTAAAAAATTTTAAATAGAAACCCGCCTGGAAAAATGGCAAGTTTTAGTCAAGTTTAGTGAAGGCCTTGAAAAGGCTTCGTTAAGGGAAATCTAGACAAGGAAAACTAGACAAATACTAGTAAGGCCCTTGGTAGAAAAAACTTGTTGGATTAGTCTTTTTATCCCATCACAAATACCTACCCCAACAACATTGTTCATTGTGGATATAAGAGCCGCCTTACTTAGAAAAGAATTGATTTTCTACATAGTACAACGATTCTCATTTGTACTATAACGACTTCCGAATGAAGAAGCGCCTTCTTTCAGATTATATATGATACAAACCAACCCACGGAGGAGCTTTGGTGAGTTTTAGAACTTTTAGCACTAAATGTCAAAATGATAGATTTGGAAAGGGAAATTATGGGAAATTTCCCGAATGGACATCTCTAGAAGCAGAAACTGTAATTCAATTCCAGCCCAATTACTGGGTAATTGTAATTGAAGATCTCGATTACAATTACAGATAATTAGTAATTTGATCATAACTACATACAAGTAATTGAAATGTAATTAAATCGGTAGTTAAATAGTAGATTCAATACAATTAAAAAAATTAATTAATTTTGTAATTCAAATTTATTTTTCTTGCCAGAATTGAATAATTAGTCTACGGTGATTAAAAAAACAATATAACAAACAATGTGTAGGTAACTCATTGGACCGTTTTCGGTTTTCTGTGCAGCAACAGGCACCATTATTTTGAAAATAGCTCTCCATATGGTTTGTGCTGAAGACAGACAGTGAACAGAATATTAAAACGGTTATGATTTTTTTGATTACATGGTTTCTACTATTTTCAAAATTAGTTTCCCTGACATTCAGTGACCAATTTTCAAATTTTCCCTAACTAAAGTATTAAAAAATATTTTATTCTTAATTTTTTTTGGAATAGGTTTGTATTTAAATAATTGCATAAAGTGGTTGAAAATGTACGGTTCTGGGATCTTGACATATAGGCCATATTCGTATACAAAACTATGACATCTGATTGGGCAAGAATGGTCAACTAATTTTAGAAATTGGTAATGAATTGGTGAGGTAGTTTCAGTATTTGGTCAATCATGAATATTTTTTTATGAATTTCTTAAATATTTTCATGATCATAGTTTTATAAGTTTTCTGTTTTTTGTTTAACACCTCATTTCTTATATATAATTGACATAAAAAGTCAGTTTCAGTAATTATTCAGCCATAGATAACTTTTTATGAATTTTATATAGATGACCTGACCGAAAATAGTTATGACGATCTGGTGATCTTTTGGATGACATACATTTTTTGCGATCTCACAAATGAGGTCCCTCAAATCACCTTGACCTTGCGAGATCTTGAGGAACTTCGAGCCTTAATTACAAGTTTTCTTGGGCTGGCTAATTTTTTAATTAATATGACCTTATTCAATCAGTTAAAAAGATAGCATAATTTTGATATTGAAGGTAACCTTGACTTGACTTGACTTCCCTGACTTTCCAGTTTAGCGGACACCGAGACATATTATTACATTCAGTATCACTCACTCACAGTTCCACTTTAACAAAAATTTGAAAAATAACAATTTGGTCAGCAATTACACTAAAATGGTAAATGTGAGTGAAGAATGAAGAGCAAAAGTGATCAGTTGTTATTTCCGTTTTCCTTTACCGGACCCCAATAAAAAGAAAACAACTAAGGTTGGCTAAGGATGGCTGATTTATATTAAATAGATTTTAGAAGGATTTCAGTAATGCAATTTCCATTCAGCTTTATCTGCTTAATTTCACCTCAAAATAGTTTAACTCCTGATATTCAATTACATTCTTAGTTACATGGTTTTAATTACATTTCCAATTACAACTCGTAGTTCAATTAAATAACCGATTACATGTGATTGTAATTGAATATTTCAATTAAAATTACTGAGTAATTGCATGTGATTGAATTAAAGTTCAATTACATGCCATGTAATTCAGATGTAATTAAATTACAACTGTTATGATGACTACCCAACTGTGACAATTGGTATCTACATTATTTCAATCGCGTGTGTAAATCCCTTGAATTTTCATTGGCCTTGTTCAAATTATTGTATTCATTTCAATTTAAATAATTTCATTGAAGTATTATCTTTTCAAATTTGTCCCCGGTAAAAGTTTTCGTAATTCTATTTTTAACTACCATGTAGGCGAGAGTAGTTGTCATTTAATAAAAATGCATTTTTTCTGGGAAATAAATAAAATCAGTTAGTTGTTTTCGACTCCAAACAAAAAACATAATACGATATACCTTCCTAGAAGTGCATAGAGATAATATAAATATTATTGTAATTTGTGAGGTTAGAGATTCAAATATCACGTATTATACGAGTATGATCTCTTTTTAGAGATGTCAACACATATTTTTTCTTAGAATGAGAGGAGATTTAAAACGACTACTTACTGGGAATATAAGTTACGAGAATCCATAAACTCAATAAAACTTTATTTATTTCAACTCAAACAAAGTACATTTTTTGTACCTACCTTTGTATTTTTGAATTCAATACTGTTTGTCATGTCATACACATTTACTCTTCTCAGAACAAGCAGTCTATTTTTATTTTTTAAATAGAACTGGCTTGAATATTGAATTTGAAATGAATAGATTTTCCAGTATTAGTTTGGTTAGATACAATTTTATTTTATTATAACATCTTTCTAACAACTAACCGTTAAAGAGTGGTAGGTAATGTTTATTTTTTTATTTTCGATACTTTACCTTTTTGAAGTAGTAACTAATATGATGTTACTTAAGAGTTAGAAGTAAAAATCTCGTATTTTGGATTTTTGACAAAATCTTTCAAATAATTATATTTTTAAAATTAAAAATCTTTAAAAAAAATTAGTAAATTTCTTATACGTGAAAAACAAGTATTTCCGACATTTAACCTTGAATAACTTCTTACGCAGGCCAAATTCGATTGCAGATTGGCACTCTTTTGTATACATTTTTCCTGGGATAAGAAATAGAGACAACATTTCAAAATCTGTTTATTTTTTATTTAAGAGTTCCGTTTCATAAAGGCAGTGCGAAGAATGAAACATTTTCATTTTTTGTTTAATAAATTGTTTTAAATTTAAGCTTTAAGTATCCCATAAGGCTGTATTTGAAGATCTGGAAAGAAAAACATCTCCATCTTCATCAAGTTCAGATAATAAAAACGCATTTTAATGGAAAAGAGCTAGAGACCTATTAAGAGATGCGTTTTCCTATATGCTGAGCATCGCAAACTGAGTTTTATTGTAAATGGTCCCATTCAATGTCAAAATTAGTGCCTGGAAAAAATCTTTCCAAGCTGAGTTCCAGAATGTATCTATGCAAACAAATCATTTAAAACTGGAAAACATTCAACCATATTCGTCCTATAGGTATGCACAGGTAAACCATAGAAATGAGGTTTCCTAAAGCTGCCAGTTTGTCTCTCGTTAAGTAAAACTTTTTTTGTTTTTCTAACAAATTTATAGTAATTTATTGATTTTCCTTAGGATTACAAGATAAGAAAATTTTATAATCAATTGCTCGTAAAGGGTTTATTAACCTCCTTTACATAATAAATGCCGCTCTAAGGTTAGGTTCCGAGCCAATGGAAAGTTGCGGAAGTCATAATGGTTTTGAAACCTGGCAAACCATCTCACGAAAAGAAGTCTTACAGGCCGATTTCACTTTTTCCTATTATATCAAAAGTTTTTGAAAGAATACTACTCCTGCGCCTGCAACCGATAATAGAAGAGAAACAATTAATACCTGAACATCAGTTCGGATTTAGAAGCAAGCATTCGACAATTGATCAAGTGCATAGAATTACTGACGTAATTGAGAGAGCTCTTGAAGAAAAGAAAATCTGTTCGACTGTCTTTTTGGACATGTCGCAGGCATTTGACAAGGTGTGGAACGAAGGCCTCAAATTAAGACAAGTTTTGCCTGAAGGACCTTACAATATTCTAAACGGATATCTAAATGAGAGACTTTTTCGTGTAAGACACGGAAATGACTATTCTGATTTCAAAGAAATAGTGACTGGGGTACCACAAGGAAGTGTATTAGGTCCAGTTCTGTTTTATTTACACGCGATATACCTCAAACAGATGATACTATTGTAGTTACGTTTGCTGATGATACTGCAATACTAGCAGTAGGCAAAACGATTAGCGAAACTACAATTAAATTACAAAATGCTCTTTATAATGTTAATGAGTGGACGAAAACATGGCGAATAGCGCTCAATAAACAAAAGTCAGTCCACGTGGACTTTACGTATAAAAAAATAAATAGATTACCCGTCTTTCTTAATACCGCTCGTGTTCCATTTGCAAATGAGGCAAAGTATCTGGGAATGACTCTAGACGCGAAATTAAAATGGAAGCCGCACGTGAAAAAGAAATGCGAAGAACTAAAAAGTAAATTAAGAGATATGAACTGGTTACTCGGTAAATATTCAAAGCTTAGCATTGAAAATAGATTGATTTTATACCCACAGGTTCTTAAACCTGTTTGGACTTATGGTATACAACTTTGGGGTTGTACCTGCGATACAAACTTAAATAACTTACAAACGTTTGAAATAAATTACTTAGGTCGTTTGTAAATGCTCCGTGGTATATAAGAAACGAAGATCTTCATAGGGATCTCGGGATTCCTACGGTGCGGGAGGAAATAAAAAGTTTCGCAGATGGGGAAAAAGGTATTTTTTCCAGTGGTTGAAAAATGTTCAGCTCATCACGAAGTTCAAATAAAGCTTCTTTCAGAAAAGTGATCCGTATTCAGTGAAAGATTGAAAAAATTCCTACTAACTTAGATACCGTATATTTTCACACTTTCCTGAATAAATTTACTGCAGAGGACGCCTTTTCACAAAATTCACAATTTTGAGAGCATATCAAAACCAAAAGCATATGAATCCAAAAGGCAATAGCTGACGTCGCAACTTCGAAATTTGCTTATAGCTTCAAAAATTAGAGTACTTACTATACAACCGTTAAGTACAGGCATATTCATCTCAAAAACGGCTCTAAGCATTTTGACATACAAAAATCTAATGCAATTTTTAGTGAACATTTTTTTAACTGCTATTAACGGTTAGTTAAGGTACCTGTCATATTATGGAAAACATAAATCGCAAACTATTTTTTTTTACTTAAAATTTCCTCATTGTGGGCTTGACAGATTTAAATTAAATTTTGCTTACCTACAACAAAGCGTTTTTGAGACAGTCTGTGCAAAAATGCGGAGTAAGGTGTATCCCACTTCTTTAATCAAATTTTTTAAAATTAATCGATATTAAATACTATTTTATTTGAGATTTTAGGATAAAAAGTCACAATTTTGGAAAGCTTAAATTAAGAATTAAGAATTTTAGCTAAGATGTCTTTTTATGCATAAATGTAAAAATATGAGACAAAAATACTAATTTTGACAACAAATTTTTACACCAGTTTTACACTCACGGCCTCATTTATAATTAAAATAAATAAGGATTTTTTTCGAATTAAAATATTTTTTGGAGAATTCTCTTTCTCACAATGGGGTCGGTATTTTCATTTAGTTTGTTTTGTTTTCATTTTTATCTGCATCATATTGTAACGACCCTCACACTTGTACTATAATGACTCTCGACTATATTATAACGACTCTCGAATGAAGAGCGCCACCTTCCGGACTATAAATGATACAAACCAACCATCGGAGAGCTAAAACGTGCTTTAGAACTTACAGCTCTAGCTGTCAAAATGAAAGCTTTGAAAGGCGAAATTTATGGGAAATATCCCCTATGGAAAGCTCTAGAAGCAAATACAAGAACCTTCAAGCTTATTTCGGGAACCTGTGAAAAGGGGTATAAAAAGACATGTTTGAACGGCAGTGAACAAAGTTTTATTTTAATCGTGAATGACAAAAGTTGGTTGTAATATAAATGAAAAGTAAAGTCATTTACTTTCAGTAAGGTTAAGTGGTGAATTGTCTTATAAGAAAGTAAAAGTGTTTTGAGATACGAAATAAATAAGAGGAAATTTAAATTAAATAAAAAAGTTTTATTAACGAACCTGAGAAAATATTACAATATTAACAATATTCAGATGATATTACCATTGTTTAACATAAAAGCAAGTACCTACATACATGCGACCCAGTTGCACATTTTCATTTTTCAAGCGAAGATAAAAATGCAATAAAAAACACGACTAATATAATTCTACAGTTCAACAAACCTTCTGGTAATGACGTCAATGCAACAAGTGGAATTAAATGAATATACTAAGATGTCTGAGCACAGTTATATAGATATAATATTTTGCATTTTCGACTGAATTCAATCATTTTCGACAAAAATTTCGTGACGCAACTAGAAAAAACTTGCAAAAAGTGCTACAAAAATGCAAGTTGACTAAATTTTTCGAATTACGTAGTCTTAGATAAAAGGCTAAGGATTTCTCGAAGAAGAATAAGGCTATTTGAAAAATTCAAAAAGGATTTGAAGTAATATATTCATCATTTTGAATGAATGCGCACATTTTTTTTTGAAAAATAATTACCTCAACAAAAAATATAACCCCAAATTTGCATTAAAAACGCTTTTCCTCATATCCTTAGATTCAAATTTCTCAAAAACGTGACATGCTAAAGTAATTTCAAGACCAGATTCGAACTCAACATATCAAATACTATTAGAAAAGTATATCTTAGTTCATGTCATAGACAGAAATTATATACATAAAGTGGTTAACTTAGTGCTTTCAAGTATATTTTCGAAAACAGTAATTTTCAACTAGAGTCCAAATGGATTGTTACAGAAAAAACCTTAAAAAAAAGATTTATTAGAAATTTTTTATACTTCTAATGTTACTTTGATGTTATTTTCGAATAATTAGTAGTTTTCGAGATATTTGTGAAAATCTCCAAAAAAAAAAAAATTTTCATTTTTGTTCATGTTGCGCCACAAAATTTTAGTCGCAAACCTCAGTTTCGGATTCAACCCCCTCGAAAACATTAAAGAGGGGCAAAATCAAAACTACCCCACATTGTATATGATAAAAATAAAATATGACTACATTGTTTAATCAATAATTAAAGAGTTAAGTTATTTTGTCAGTATTTTTAATAAAATATAATTTTTGGACTTTCATGCCACACTTTAAAACATTATTTCGCATTAATATTTGGGTATTTCGTATCATTTAATAATTAAGTGTTCTATATTAGGTATTGGAATTAAGCGCCCGAAGTCACTCACCTTTATTAAATTATAGTCCATAAGACGGATTACCCAAATGTTGGTAAAATGCTTTCACTCAGATAATAGAAAAATATGAAGAACATAATTTTTTAGTAGGTACGATGCGTTTCTAGATTTTGAACTCCTTGACAGATAATTAAGAAGTATTTTGCTATGTCAATGCAAAAATCATACAATTATTGTTTAATTCAAGATAAAACAGAGCTGACAAATATTTATCAAACAAAAGTATGTTTCCCTCAAATAAAGTCCAATTTTTGAAAAATAAACACACACACACATTTTCTAAGCACTTCAATTCATGGCTTTTGTTTTTGGTGCTTAAAGGACTTCTCAATGTAAAGGACAAAAATATATTTTTGATTAATCCAAAATGAAGCAAAATTATATCTACGGCAGGATAAAACACCATAAAATTTTTCTAAAAGATAAATAAAAGATTAAATTTATGGCTGGTTGTTCTTATTTCTGGTTCTTTAACCTTTCTGTTTAAATAAAATGTTGATTCATATGTGGGCTGTTTGAGGGAGTTTACTTTCTTCTTCAAATTTTAATTTTCAAATATATGTACAAAAAAAATTATTTTACTTGTTAATATTCAAAAAATTACCAATTCAAATAAACGTCTTTTAACATTTAAAGATAAATGAATTTTTGCAGTCAATACATACCTACATATATGGATATAACAAATACTGACTAAAATAATATTTTGATTACATTATCAATTGCCTGAAGAAATAAAAAATGTTAAAATGTAAACACATTCGAAATGTCGTTTGAATTTGCTTAATAAATAAAAAAAAAGATGAAAGATCTTTAGCCTACTTAAGAATCATCACGTTATCTTGCGGTTTGTTAAATTTCTTAAAAGAAAATCATTTAATAAACACTTTTCAGCATAAAAACATTTAACCTTCATTTGAAATTAAATTTTACAAAAGGTTAAAGTGCTTATGCACCTACAACATTTTATAGAAGAGAACATATGTGCAAGTACATACAAACGTACCTAGAACAAAATAAAAAAAAATCTCTTTAGCAATTGTTGTCAACTTAATTATCAATAATTGAATTAAATTTAAAGATAGATTTAACACACATTAAAAATAGCTAATTATCCATTTAAAGTTGTTAAATTATCGTCGATCATAAATTTAACTTATATATAAATATTTCCAATTAATAGTTGTTATTTATGTATAAACAAAACACATTTACCTACATGACGTTTTAAAGGAAACATATTGTCCATTACATTAATAAGCCCTGACAATTCATGCAAATAAACAAAACAAAAGCAATTTAATTATTTAACAAAGTTTAGTAAAAAATAAAATAACTATAAACTGTAATGACATACAAAACAATTACCCCTATCTAATAACATAATTTACGAGCCATGGACATTGTTAAAAATGTCAGTTTGTTTATCTGTAAATGTTTTATTTTTTTTTTTCTTGAAATCACGACTTCTCAATCGTGATTTGTCTCGTCTGGAGCTAAATACATAAATGCTGTTACTATAAGTTCGATTTTTTAATAACAAAAGTTTGCATTTAAGTAGTAAATTTATTACATAACATTGCATTTGTTTATGTTTATTGCAATAAAGTTTCTGAATATAAGTTCCAATCTGAGGGCATTAAAACAACAATACTGGAAAGTAGTTACATATGTATATCAAGATATCAACCGCATTTAAAGAAGTCTATAGCCAGAGCTTGAAGGAGGAGGTATGTTCTATTCATGTTCAAATGCCAATACACATTCAAATGGAGATAGAGACTTCATACTCTTTCGCTACCGATATGCGGGCAAGCTATTATAATTCTGCACCTCGTTTCTAAATAATAGACTTCTCCCATTGTATATATGAACATTGGGGTGGTTATTAAAAGAATATCATCTTGGATGGATCTAAATCGACTCTAAATTTAATTTAAAAAAAAGTTGCCTAATTTTTTCGGATTTTTATTTTTATCCCTTATGGTCGCAGCAGGGGTTGAATTAGCTTTCCTTTTTTTTTGCATTCTTAAATCTACCAAAAAAAGCTTGTATGTTTGAAGTATACAAGAAAAAATATCACTAAAGGAGAGTATTACTTCCCTCCGCTTAAAAAGGGGAGGAAATTAAAAAAAAAATTGAATTAAATAAAAACAAATTAATTAAAAACAACGACAGAAATGCTTTGAAACTTTTTGAAAAGCCAGAAGTCCATTCTTATAATTTCCTTTCAAATAAAGATCTTTTTATGTTCAGGAAAAATTCTTTTCAAATCAAAAATGCAAACTTAAATTTTTTTCATAATATTGAATTGAAACAATTTTGTATCTAAACTGTTCTTTGAAAAACTTAACCTGAAAATAAACCTTAAGAATGGACTTTTGGTTTTCCAAAAAGTTTGCAAAACAGCACCGTCGTTTTTCAGTTAATTTCTTACTAAACTATATATATTTTTTTTATGAAACTACCCTTCTTACCCAAGAGGGAGGAAATATTACCACGGTGACGTGAAATAGAGCACAACGAAATAAGACCAAATCTCAAATTTGGCCTAATTTTACTTTAAAAATGGAAATAAGACCGAATTTGCTTGATTTCCATTTCAAAACAGAAATAAGGCTTATTATTGTTTGTAATTAAAGCCAAAATTGGTATCCTATCAATATTTTTAAGAATTTCTCCATAAACCAATTTCTTTTGAGGAAATGGTAACATTTTTCTTAGTCAACAGTAGCAGCCTTCAAATAGAACATACAAATGAAAAAAAGACAAATTGGTCTCATTTTGTCTTCTAATTTCCAAAGCGAAATAAAGCCAAATTGAAAATTCGGTTTTTTTTTCCACATTAAGAACGAAATAAGGCCAAATTTTGGATTTATGGCTATATTTCGTTGGGCCTTATTATCGTCACCTATTAACACCCTCACGTGGATTTTTTTTTGTTTGTTTAGTTCCTACCCTCATGCTCTGAATTTATTTTAAGCGAATAATAAATAAAAATAAAATGCACGACTAGGTCGCTATTACTTGCTCTTATGTGCCACATGCTGAGGGCTTAAGAACATTATAATGTAAGGTCATGATAAATTTGAGAGAACATTTTTTAAAAGCATAAAATACGATATTTAAATTAGCTTAAACAACTTTTTGAGACTTTGAATTAAAAAAAGAACGATATCTTAATTCTTGATTGAGTATGATTGTATGACAGCAAAATTTAAAATCGATGGAGCTGTTTTCTTAAAAAATAATTTCTTGTGTATATCAAATTCTTAAAACATTTCTTAAGAACACATTTTTCGTAAGTATAAACTTATGTTCAGATAAAAATAAAACTTGAAAACAAAACAGTTTTTGAGATATCGAATTTTCGAACAAAAGATTGAAATTTTTTTAAAAAATTCAAAAACGTTTTTTTTTTTTGAAAATTTTGATACACAATATTTTTTAATCTTATTTGAAATTTTAGCATAAAAAAAATAATCAAAATCTTATCAGCCAATAGTGAGAAAATTCAAAATTAAAAAATCATTCTATGAGAAGTAATACACTCACAGAAAAAGCAGGTATATCTAACCAATTTCTGGTTTTCAGGTTGTTATTTTTCAACTCGGTAGATCTGGTTAACTACTTAGCCAGATACCTGATGTTCATGTTGTGTTAAATCAACGTACATTTCAGCTAAATTTAACACTGCCTTAAAAAGTAAAAGTGTTAATTTTACCTGAGAGTCTTGCTAATTCTACCGGTAAATCTAGTTAAATTTACATGAAAATCTAGTTCAAAAACATGAATAAAATGTTCAACGTCCTGTAAAATTAACATGAAGATCTAGTTAATTTAACATGATTCAATGTTGAATCAACCCTGTAGACGGTAATTATTATGTCTTGGATCCACGCTTCTAGGTCCTATCTCTAATGCTGCTTACCGTCCAATTCATTTTGCATTATTCTGAAAGTATAGATATTTATTACTATGTTTATTATTTTATTTTAAAAATACTTTGTGTTACTTTCTTAGTTTTGAACTGGTAACCTCTCACACATGAAGATTGCACGAATCCCTTGGACCACTCCGCTGCATTAAAAACTTGTGCCAAATATCAATAACTGGAGCTTATTTTGTTTGGATGGATTGTGTGTATATGTGTTTTAACACTGGTGTCACGTTGAAATTAACTGGCAGAGTGTTTCTTTAATATGAGGCCAGGTTAAATTCAACAAGATTACATTGTAAAAATAATCATATAAAATGTTACTTCAACCTGATTTGTGGTAAAATAGAAATTCATAACACACAATGTTAAAAAAAAACCAATCTCAGTTAAAAATAGCGCTATATTCTTGTCAAAAGTTCTTGTTTACCAAAATTTAGGGTCAAATAACAGGTCATGTTCTTAAATCAACTTAAATATGATAATATGGCCAACAAGGCTGATATAACACTTAAATAAATAAAAATAAGTTTGGTGGCACAACAGCTCGTGGAGAATCAAGGCCTTAACTTAAAACTCTCAACCATTCCTGTGTTAGTATTTTTGACAACTATACTCTTGGAGGATTTGTCAGTTCCTCGCAAGAGGCAGTACCTCGGAAAATAAGATTTCTGTTTTTAGGGGGCAGCGGCTAGGAATCGAGCCCAGACCTTCGGCATGACAGTCCTACGCACTAACCATTATGCCACAAGGTACTACTATATCACGACACCTTCCATTTTTTCATCAAAAAAAATAAATTTTGTTTATTTAAATAATGTAAAAGAACCCAAAAATACCGAGTTTTATAAAATCAAGCTTGTTGTTTTCAAAATACTAGATATATTAAAAATCCAAAAAATACTTTTTTGAAAATTTTGGTGATCAAAAATTATTTATAATTTTAAATTTTTTGGAAGCTTTGGTATAAAAAAATTATTCCAATCAAAATTACCGTTTTAAAGAAAACTGACAATAAGAAAAATGGGTCTTTGGGAGATAGCTACCATTAATAAGCATTTTTTTAAATTGTTTCCCATCTGAAAGTAGCCATTATTTAAAGAAATGTATTGGTTTGTTTAGGAAAAGATGTAGGGTGGTTTTTGAGAAAAAATTTTTTTTTGTAAAATTGCTAAGAAAAGTTGTATGGCAGGTACCGTTATTTAAGTTCTAAAAAAATTTAAAAAAACGTATGGGTAGAATTATTAAAAACTACTATGTACCAAATTTGAAGAAAATCAATCCAGCCGTTAAGGCTGTAGCCGAACAGACAGACAGACAGACAGAATTGTGAGACTCACTTTTTTTGTCTTCCCTATCATCGTAATGACAAGTCTCATCAAAATCTCAAGTTCAATTTTTTTAACGAATGCATAAATTGCCATATACATAATACCTATATTGCAAGTAGAAATAAAATTAAATTAATCCCTACAGCCACAATAGAGGATGAAAATAAAAATCTGAAAAAATTAGTGATCATCCAGATATAAAAACTAAAAAAAAAATTAACAACCACCCTAATGAACATATTTGAACTTTTAAGGTTTCTCTGAATTCAGAATTTAGCGAAGGTAATGGAGGTAATTTTGGTAATGGAGATAATGGATATTGCCAAAGTTTTTGTTCTTCTGAATTTTCGTCAGAAAAACAATCCGTTTACTTTAACTAATGGAAAGATAAGATTTTTCATGAAAAATTCGTATTGGATCTGAAAACATCGGAATGTGAAAGTCAAATTGCAAAGGGACAAGAAAAAATAGAGTTAATTTTTCAAGGGCTTTGTTATTCAAACAATCAATCCATATTTTTTTTCTATACAGTGGGCACCAAAAACATGTAGAAAGTTCAAAGTTTTGTTATGTACTCAACAGATATACAAACCTAGAGTTTATGCAGTCAGTATAATCTAGGAATGTAGTTCCCATTCCCAGTTATGTAAAAGAATTCAATCTTTTGTGAATGCATTCATTAAATTCAATTAAAGGAATGGATTCGTTTGACACTTGACTTTTAAATCTGCAAGTCATATGAACTAAGGACTTACAACTCTCTCTTAAAAAATAAGGTAAGAATTTAAGTGAGTTAAACAGTTGTAAAAGATTTCAAAATAATGCAAAAGAATTTTTTAAAAAATAAAGGAATGCAAATAAATAGGAATGAATGCAAATGAATGTACAAGCAGGCAAAAAATAAAAATATTTGCAAAGAATGCAATCAATCCAAAAAGAATGCAAGGGAATGCATGAGTTTCGAAAAGATTGCATTCAATTTATAATTGTAAAATTAATGAGGGAGAGAAATTATTGCAGTCATCATACAATGTCAATTAAATGGTAATTGCAAAATTTGAAGACAAGATCTCAGAGCTGAGCCATTGAATTAAGTATTTTAATTGAAATCAGAAAAGATTGCATTCCTTAAAGATTGCATTCTTTAAAACCCAGGTAGTTCTTATACTTCCTGCATTCAATTAATAGGAGCCCTCTAGTTCAAGTCCACTCCTCAATTTATACTATTAATAATCTCCTCAGTTGGTAAGTGAGTGTCTTATGAAATGATAATCCATTAATCTCCCCCTCCTTTCTAGCCCTTCAAAAATAACTTAAATCCAAATTGATGTGGCCAAAACATTTTCTTTAGATATCAATTTTATAACCATTCACCGGTGAAGCAAAAGTAAAATTTATTCTTACACCCCAAAAACTTTACAATCTCCCATTTATTCGCACAATCATGATCCGAAACGTGGTTGAAATGTCTATGAGAGTCTTTTTGATAACATATATTTCTGCACAACCATAATTATATTGCTTTTGCTGTTGGTTTTAATAAAATCCCAGCAAGCGAAAAGCTATGAATGAAATACACCACAATATTAAAATTAAGAACAATGAAGAGAAAAACAAAGAAAGGATTTCGTGTGGTTTCAAAAAAATCATCATTCTATTGTGGGAATTGATTAAATTTTGGTTGATAGAATGACTTGGATTGCTTTCGGAAATTGGTTATTTAGAATGAGGGTTAACACAATGTGTCCGGTGTTGGTTGATGGGTGTTTGCTGTATACAGTTTTAGTTGAGTAATGGATTTCTGAAGATTAAATCCCATTTAGAGGTATTTAAACAATGATTGTATTTCAAAATGTGCCTTGCCGCTCGTCAATTGGATATCTATTAGCATAATTAAAATTGAAAAAAGAGTCGATTCGTAAAATAAAATTCTTTCCACAATGTAAAATATAAAGAAAGAAAATGGGTTTTATTTTTGGAAACAAACTTAATTGTTGACTTAGAGTTCAAATTGTCTTCGAATTATAATTTTATAAGGTAAACCTTTTAAAGTTTCTCAACTGCAAAGTTTACAAAATGATATAAATGGTATATGTTTCCAAAAGGTCAAGTTAAGAAAGTGAAAACTAAACTTTTTTTATTGAAAAACAAAGACCAAAAGTCCCGTCCGGTATTCTGTGAAAATAAAGAATTATAATTCAGGGCATTGGAGAGCCAAGGACAAGTTCATAGGGTATGTAGATGTACACAAATATATTTACATGGAAAGAATTTTTAGATCACATCATTTAAAATGAGTTGGAAATCATAAAAAGTTTATTCAGTCTAAGGATTTACCAACTCATAACATTTTTGTTTGTAAAACCTTGTTTATACATCCATGTAAAGTGTTGTTTTTGTATAAAAAATCTTTTTTTTCCTTTGGCGTTAAAAACAGTCAAAAACTAAATGCAATTATTTAGGCAAAAAGGAGGAACAAATTTGCCTCGAAACAAATGCAACTCAATTGGCTTTTCAAAATCAAATTTTATAGAAACTATGCTTGATTTAATAAACAAAACGAATATGGGTTGCGGAGTGAACATACTGATATTTTTAATTCATTAATAAAAGCTTTTTAGTACATATCAATATTAATTTAGAACTTGCAATATTATTCAAACAATTCTCAGTGTTATTTTATACTTAATTATTAACTGCAAAAGGGGAATCGTTAATTAAAAATCCTTTTTTTTTTTCAAAATCTGCAATAAATAATTTCTCTTTTGTCCATAAAATACATAAAATTCGAACTTATTTTAATTAATTTTCTACTTAAATTTCGTAATATGTATTGAAAACTTCACGAGCAGCAGTTGCTTTACTCTTTATTCAGAAAAAATAGAAATTTATTTTATCATACATACAAATGTAGTATGATAGGAAAATTAATACAATAAATCATGCTCTTTGGGTTATTATTAAATGTGTTAGAGATGACCATCAGGTATAACGTACTAAAAGTCCCCAGGCCAGGGCCGCGATTTGGAGGGGGGGTTTTAAATCTCTTTTTGCAATTGTTCGTGAATATTTTGAAAACTAAGAGTATTAGCGGAAAAAAGTTCATTACAAAATGAAAGTAAATTGCATTTTCTACAAAAAAAAAAAGGTTTAATCATATCTTCGGTAAGAGCAAGGTTAAAAAAGATACGAGAAGTACAAATTTCAAACATTTGAAAAACTTTGTTATTGGGTGATATGCATAAAACGGAAGTACTTGCTAGAAGTAAAAGGTTAAAAAAGTTAATATAACTTCTAGTAAGAGAATAAATTTTGAAGTATTTACTGAATTTCGTATGCATAACAACTAGTTTATAAAGGGTTTTTTAAAAAGGACGCTACAAAAGTAGAGCAACAGGGACAGCAAACGACGCCATATTTCTTGCCGCTCTTTTGACATTTCTCTTCATGATGGAAAGATATACGAGCCAACAACGAGTCGAAATTAATAAAGTTTACTACCAAAATTCGGAGTCAGTGGCCTCGACGTTAAGAGCTCTACGTTCAATTTATGGTCGTCATAATCGTCCCAGCAGATCAACAATTGAGCGTCTAGTGGAAAAATTTGAATCCAAAGGCACAGTTCAAAATGTTCTCGTGCCAGTGGGACAAAGAAGTGTCCGTAGTGTCGAAAATATTGCTGCCGCTGAGGTTTCAGTTGCAGAAAGCCCAAATGTGTCTCTCACACGTCGTTCTCAAGCGTTGGGCATCTCTGTGACGTCGTTGTGGCGAATTTTGCGAAAAGATCTTGGCCTACATCCTCACAAGATTAAATTGACGCAAGAACTGAAGCTGCTTGAACACCAGAAGCGTCGTATGTTCTTGAATTGGGCTTAACAACCTGAAAATGATTCGGATTTTTATCGAAAAATCATCTTCAGCGATGAGGCTCATTTCTGGCTGAATGGCTTCGTCAATAAACAAAATATGCAGTTTTGGTCAGGCAGCAATCCACACGTACTCCATGAGTCATCATTGCCTCCCGAAAAAAATAACGGTTTGGTGTGGTTTATGGGCCGGCGGCGTCATTGGGCCTTACTTCTTCCGTGATGATCACGACCGGCACGTTACTGTGAATGGGGATCGCTACCGTTCAATGATAACCGAATATTTTTGGCCCCAATTGGTTGATATGGACTTGGAGGACATGTGGTTCCAACAAGACGGCGCCACAAGCCACACAGCGAATGTCACAATCAATTTAATAGAAACCATGTTTGGAGAACGTGCTATCTCGCCTCGGTCGTGCGATTTGATGCCGTTAGACTATTTCCTGTGGGGCTAAGTCAAATCTATGGTCTATGCTAACAAGCCAGCGACGATTGATGAATTTCGTACGAATATCGAACGCAAAATTGCAGCAGTATTGGCCGATTTATGCTTCAAAAGGAATCGAGATCTATACATAATGGCACCGAACGTACTTTCACAGGAATAAAGAATTTCATTGATATCCAAAACCGTTTTTGTTTTATTTAAAAAAAAACTTTTGTAGCGCTCTTATTGAAAAACCCGATACTAGCTGGCAAATACTTTCAGAAAGTAGTAGATTCATCCAAATACTTAAGTTCATCGGAAATTAATAGTAAATACTTATATTCTATCAAAATTGTTATGTAAAATAACTTATTGTTACATTTCGGCCTATTTTGTTTTTTTACTTTAATACGATAAAGTAGGGCAACCGAAATAAATTTAAATCTTAAAAAAGTAATACAACTAAGTAAGATTTTCACTTTGGACTATGGCTTATCTATGTCCCTTTCCTGTGACGATACGGGAAGTTTATTTTCTTTCGATTATGACATTAAACATTAGCCAAAGTGATTGTTAAGACTTAAAGCTGGAATTGAACTTAACGAATATCAAGATAAAAAGAGGCAAAAGATACCACCGAGGTAATTTTCCTTTTGAGCCGGGTGTCTTAATATTTCGTTTAAATTTGATTTCTAGTCTAAATTAAAACATTTTTAATTAAATTTGATATCAAATTGAACGCGATTTCGATCAAAATGACAAAAATGCCCTAGAAAGATAAAGTGATTTTAAATAAGACTCTGTACATGACTTTCTACTTTTATAGACTCTTTAATGTTTAATTCGCACAAATTACGCAGTTTCAGTTATTATTTACACAAACCCAATTTAAAACAAAAAAAAAACAAAGACTTGATTTTGTTTTAAAATAAGTCTCAAGACTTTTAATTTTTGTTTTTACAACTCCTTAATTGCGGGCTAAAATCAAAAAAGCATGAACTATGAAACTTTCATGTTGCTTTTCTGAAACTTTGAAAAAATCAAGTACGTACTAGAGAAAAAAAGTACTAACTGGTTCTTATGCATACGGAATATAGTATTTACTAATGGATTCATCAAAAATAAGTTAATACTATGGCCTGAAGTAAATACTTAAATTTCGGCATTTACTTCATTTGTATGCATATCAAAAATAGCATATATTTAAAAATTCTCTAGTAAAAGCATTTACTATGTTTTATGCATATCACCTTTTGTCTAACATAATTCATTTTTTTTTTCGATTACCGAAAAAAGTAAGCACATGCTGATTCATGGTGATTCCAGTGACGTCATGAAAGCTAATTGGGGCGTCCTTTTTTTAATTTTTGTATTTTGATAAAGTGTTTTTTTCATGAGAAACACTATTTCTTCTTACACAAGATATATCCAAGTTAAAAAGCTATAAACGGATTTTCTTATATATCATATTGTAATATTTTCTCAGGTTCGTTAATAAAACTTATTCACTTTATTTAAATTCTCCACTTATTTACTTTACAAAATAAAACACTTTACTTTTACAACCACAAAACAATTTATTGTTCACCACTGAAATTAATTCAACACTTTACTTTTATTACAACCAACTTTACTCATTCACGATTAAAAATAAACTGCGTCTTCTGCCGGTCAGACATGTGCTTTTATACTTTTCACAAGGTTCCCGAAAAAGCTGGAAGGTTCTAGTATTTGCTTCTAGAGCTTTCCATAGGGGAAATTTCCCAAACATTTCGTTTTCCAAAGCTTTCATTTTGACGTTTAGTATTGGAAGTTCGAAAGCTCACCAAAACTCTCCGAAGGTTGGTTTGTGTCCTGTCTAATTCAAAATTCGGTGTTTCTTTTATTCGATGTTTGAGAGTGGTTATAGTTCATTCCAGAGTTGTTATAGTACAAATGTCATATTGAATTTTTTTTGAAAAACTCGTTTGAAAATTCAAAATTAATTTAAAAAAAAATTGAAAAATGTTGTTAAGTGTTTATTTTTTATATTTCGTTACAATTTTGTAAATTGTCTTTCGTTATTTAATGTTGTCATTAGCCTTGAATTGAATGCTGAAAACCAGACGGTTGCAGGGTATTCAGTTTTTGAGAAACTTATTTTGCTTGTGTTATTCATGTAAGTTTAGCTAAACTCAATACAAATTGCTCATGACAAAAGCCCTCACTAAGTTACTGATGAATCCAAGTGAGTAGTCGGACGCAATGGCAATTTTTAGGACTAAAGGCCATAAAAGCTACTTTGAATCAATATTTCAACAAGTCAAATCCTTAATGCTATGTCTTCTACTTGGCTGATTTATTTCAGTAGTACATAGAAGTGCTTTTTCCAGCTTTTTGGTGAATCTTATTCGAATCACCCTGTACATACAAAATTATTTGAAAAAGCTCCATTGATTTGAAATTTATTTTTGGATATATATTCGTTTTTTTCAAGTAATAAATGGCACTTGTTTTTGAGCTCTAAGTTACTCAACGGGTTAAAGAACGATTGAAATGATTTTTTAAATTCTTTTTTTATAATTACTTACAAAGTTCTAAAGTTCAAGGCAACTTGAAAATAAGGGCAAATACGTGCAATCCAGTCATGCATTTTATTCAACATAACAGTAACTTCATTAAAAAAGCAATAAAAACATTCTATTTCAAATATTTTTAATGGGGTAAATATTCTACAAAATTATTGATCATATTATTGGAAATAATTTTTCTAATACTCCTTAGCGCTTCATCTATGTGCCAAGTTTTAAATTTTTTTAAAAATATTTACTTTTTTACTAAAATTTTGAGTAAAAGCTTGTGAAACCCCCAAGTCATAAGCTTATGAATTCTTTAGAACCACCACTATTTTTTCATAGAAAATATTTACTAAAGAAACTTCAATACAAGCACACGATTGTCCTTTTCTTTACCTTGGAAAAGCTAAAAAGCTGAAAAACAATCAAAATTTAAAGCTCCAAAAAGCTAGTACAAGCAGTTCAAAAACAATTTGTCACAAAGAAACTCTCTTCACTAATGAGAAAATCTTTATAGTTGAAGAACCGTCTTATCAATTCATTGATAAAGTGTATGATTAGGCATCAAGAGAAGCATATGAACTCATTTCGAGGGTTGAAAGAAGCCACTATTCTATACAAATGTGATGGTTTGGTTTGAAGTGAGTAATCATAGCGTTGGCCCCAGTCATAGCTATCAATGAACATCATCATTGAAAATGTTAACAATTAGTTTTGAGACGTTAAGAAAGAAAAATCATTTATTATTTTGATCTACAAATAAAGCTCAAGACTAAATTAATAATTCTTGTCAAAAAAATTCAAAATAGGCCCAACTTTGCACATAAAATTACTTTTAATTTTTCAATAATCAATTCTTGAAATAATAATTTATTTATTTATTTATTTCATAATTTATTTATTTTATTTATTCATTATATACTATAATGTAAAAGCAATTTTGAACAGGACTTTGTTTGTGTTTGCTTAAAGGCCACCCCTTCTCTCAGATCTATTTGTAAGCAGAAACCTGTTTTTTTTGTCTTTTTTTTTTTTGTCTATATTTAATGGAGGTTTTTATAGTAGCTTTTCCTCTAAATGCATAATTTAAAGCACTCTCTCTATTAATTGATTACAAATTATAAACTTGGCAGTAGTAAGGTAGCATATATACCAATCTCTGTACATTGTGCAATATAGGTTTAAAGTTTATTAATGTAACATTGCTGGCTACAATAAAACAATATAAAATATAAAATAAAAATGTATGGGCGTTTCGTCTTGTAATCTTACTTGGACTCATCACTGACATAGTGAGGGCCTTTGTCATACTCAATTTGTATTAAGTTCAGTTTAAATTAAGTGGAATTTGTTGACAAAAAAAAACACTGTTTACTATATCAACAAGATTAGAATTCCTAATGAATACTTATTTGTATAACTTAAGGCGATAAAGTTAATAACAGAAAACTTTTACAAAAATATGAACCAAAACACAATTGATTTTATTTCCTAATGGGGGACTTTAAAATTAATTAAAAAGAAAGCAAACAACTTTTTAATTGGAATTTTGCCAGTCTCTCCTTTTTTTTAAAATGAACTTTAGAACAGAAAATCACATTTGAGGCACTAAATGTGTGTTATCAAATTTCAAACTGCATAAATATTTTTTTTCTATCTAAACCCTTTTCTCTCTAAGCCATATAAATTGAAATATGTCTAAAAATCAGAGTTTAGCGTGTATTGGCACAACTGCACTGCAGCCCTAGAAACATTCCTCTCACTAGCCCCACTCGATTTATTTACAAAGGAAATGGTGGCCAAAAGTGCTCTATGACTTACAGAGTGTAAGAATTGGAAATTGGACCACTGGGGTCACAGAACCATAACGAACTTCATTGACAGAAACGTTAAAACGGACTATATTTCACCGTACTTAGATTTTTACCCAGTCGCACTGACAGACTTCCCAACGAGGGATCTCTGGAAGGAAAACTGGGTCTTAAATGTAAATCATGTATCGGTCCTTACAGATGGTTCCAAAAGGGAAGCTGGGGTAGGTTCAGGTTAACCCACCCATAAATAGATCAATAAAGCTCCCAAACTTTTGCAGTGTCTTCCAAGCGGAAGTACATGCAGTTTATGAGGCCGCAAAATATCTTTCCACATGTGAACTGATAAATAAAAACATTGACATCTTCATGGATAGCCAGGCGGCAATTAAGGCTATTTCGTCAATAGTCACGAAGTCAAATCTGGTTGATCGCTCGGCGAGACAAATTCAGTCACCCTTCGGTGGGTCCCAGGACACAATAACATTTACGGCAATGAAATGGCAGATGAACTGGCCAAAATAGGCTTATGACTTGAACCGAGCCAAATTGTATCCTGGGTACTTATGCCACTGGAATAAAGGAAAAACAAAATCCACCAAAGCTTCCTTGAGGCCGCCAACTACAGATGGTCAACAATTGACACGTGTCGGGTTTCGAGGAATCTATGGCCAGATATCCTAACGGGTCACAACTCAATGGGAACCCACATGACCAGAATGGGTATAAGCTCCTCTGACCACCTTTGTAGAGGGTGTCAGGACGAAGACGTGGAGGAGGGCTCGTATCACTTTCTGTGTGAATGCCCCAGCTTAGCCAGAACCAGAAAAACAGCCCTCGGAGAATATTTTTTCGACGATTTGGGTGACATCTCATTTTTGCCGCTAGGTGGCATCCTGCAATTCATTCAGAACTCATGATGGTTCAGGGAGGCACCCTACTCCTAAGACTTCCACTATTTCCTTTCCCTCTTCCTTTACCTATATCCTGGGGTGCACAATGGATCCATCAGCAGCCCTTCTAACCTAACCTAACCTCATATAAGAAACACAATCATAAATTAAATTTAAAACAAAAAGTAAGTATACGACTAAGTGCACCTACATACATTACGGGGTCACAATTAAAGTTTAAGAATATAATTTAAGTTCTATATAACATATTTAAAATAGAATGCTTAGAAGATGATAACCATATCCCTTAAAAGTATTTGAGTCTCTCTAGCTATAAAAAATTCCCAGATATATCATCGAAAGAAGTACTCGCCTGAAAATTAAGAGTCTCATCAACCTGCTAACTAACAAAACGCTCACAACATTGGTTGAAATATATACATAAGTCACTAGCCCCTTGATGGTTCTCCACATGCTATCACGCCAATTAATGGTTCTGGTGGTGTCGTCAATAATCACACAAAAATTTGAAAATCAAAATAAATTAACCGCTTACGAGTTTACACTCCAAACACTGTGATTTAACTCAAATTCAACATTAATCTGCCAAATATTGTTCAAATTTGCGACGGCGACTACATTCTTGTAAATTATATTTTTGTATTTTTTTTTTTTTTGCTTGTAATAACATTTCATATGAATGCCAAATATTCAGATATAATCTGAAAATTTTCAGCATAAAAAATAAGATAAAAATCGTAACGCAAAGTTAAAGTGTCAATTACCGCAGCAAATAATGCCCAAAAAATTTATTATTTTCCTTTTGTTTTTATTCATACAAAACACATACGTTTTGTGTATAAAACTTATCTTAACAAAATCATAATAAATCACCAATAAATTGAGCGAAAAATAATATATTCAACCACTTTTCAATTTCATAACCCACACGCAACCAGACAAAAAAAAAAGAATAACAAAAAAATAACCTTAAATGAAAAAAACATTCCTATTCATACCAAACGAACAAAAAAAATCAATTCCCAACACACAGCACAGACAGCTTAAAGCTGACAAGTATCCTCGATAAAGAATAACAAATGGCTGTGAATAGGACAAAAAGACCAACAACTGTGAAAAAAAAAACAAAAAGAAACAAAAAAGAAGAAAACAACAATAACACCACAAAAATGAACATTGGCATTCCACCGTTTCAGGATATTAAAGAAAAAGGAGAACACAACACACACCAAAATGCGCTACCAACAAAAATAGCAAAAGAAGCCAAACAGCGCAATCAGAATTCCAGAAACTTAAAAACTTGAGGAATGATGTCTCTGGTGCACAAGAACATAAACTTCCCTAGAAAAACAAAGTTTTTTTCACATGGGAATATTTTCTCATCAGGAGAACTTGTTCACCCAGGAATTTGTTTCACCGAACAAAAGTATGATGTGCTTAAAATAAAACTTTGATTGGGTGCGTTTCTGTGCTTCATTATTAAAACACGACTAAAGTTTCAATGCTAGGTAGGTATACCTACAAAAAACAGAAGCTAATGATTGATAAGCTGAGAATTCAACACCTTGAAATAAAACAAATCGCCTACAAGGAATAAAACATCAATAATTAAAGAGGAAGCTTGATGAGCTGGTATAGTTAATTTCAGATTCCTCATGTTCTGCCGCCATTAACCTTTTCTACAAATTGCCTTCTACATCTCTAATTCAATGTAAATAAGAAAAAATTCCTTTTGAAGAAATATATAATGTACATACATATACAAAAAAGGAATAAAGATAAAGGGGCTGTCAAGAGGCACAACAGAAACAATAAAATACTTCTTTGGTTTCAGGTAGGATAAATAGATCTAAAGAAATTAAAATCTAATTATAAAATTAAAATTAAAGCAAACCCCTAAGGAAGTCTTTTATTTTGTTCAATCGGAGTCTAGTGAAATATTAATGGTAGTAAGTGAGGGCGGTCACTGGGAATACTCCAACTGGCTTTAAGCTTTTGTACCTCAAGGAGAAGCCATGATCTTGAATTTATAGATATAAAGTTGTAAAGCTAATTATTTCGGTAAATATTGGTTTGGGTAACCTGAAAATTTTTGAAAACAAAAATTGTAAAAGACGTAAGACTGTTTATAAAAAAAGTATAATATTTGTATACCCACGAGTACATACATAATTCATATTATGTAAATAAGCAAACAATTCTTAAAACATTTTTTAGGGAAAAATTTTGTTATGCAAATCTTAAATGCATTTCAAACTAGAATTTCATTGATAAAATTTCAGCCAATGTTTTGAGATATCGAATTTTCAAAAAAAAGGATGGTTGCGACCCACACTGGTAACTTCTCTTGGAAGTTGGTGCCCTTGGAAGCTAGAGGCCCGATGTTATCGAGATCTTCGAAAATGTTTTCATGTGTTCAATATGCAATCAAGTGAAGTTCAGTGAGTAACATAAAACTAAACCAAAGCTAATATCATTGTTTGTTGTTAGGATATTGGAACCAAAATCTTTTTTTCCACAATATTTAGCAGTTTTTTCTTATTAAAAAAAAGAAACTGGAAGTTGATATGTCTTAATATTTTTATATTCGAAATCGATAGCATTTTCTGTCACCAAGATATTTTAGACTAAAGAAATCCAACAACGTTTTTTTTTTTTTTAAACTGCTGTAGTAAAAAGCAGCCGATTGAATTTTTTTGAAAGTCCTTTCTGCGCGTATACTAAAACTTCTATCTAAAGGGTTTTTCAACATTGACGCTACAAAAGTAGACCGACAGGGACAGCAAACGACGCCATATTTCTTGCCGCTCTTTTGACATTTCTCTTCAGTAAGGTTTGCATTTCATGATGGAAAGATATACGAGCCAACAACTAGTCAAAATTATTAAAATTTACTACCGAAATTCGGAGTCAGTGGCCTCAACGTTAAGAGCGCTACGACCAATTTATGGTCGTCATTATCGTCCTAGCAGATCAACAATTGAGCGTGGAAAAATTTGAATCCACAGGCACAGTACAAAATGTTCCCGTGCCAGTGAGATAAAGAAGTGCCCGTAGTGTCGAGAATATTGCTGCCGCTGAGGCTTCAGTTGCAGAAAGCCAAAATGTGTATCTCACACGTCGTTCTCAAGCGTTGGGCATCTCTGTGACGTCGTTGTGGCGAATTTTGCAGAAAAGATCTTGGCCTACGTCCTTACAAGGTTAATTTGACGCAAGAACTGAAGCCGCTTGACCACCAAAAGCGTCGTATGTTCGTGAATTGGGCTGAGCAACAACTTGAAAATGATTCGGATTTTCATCGAAAAATCATCTTCAGCAATGAGGCTCATTTCTGGCTGAATAGCTTCGTCAGTAAACAAAATATGCGGTATTTTCCAGACAGCAATCCACACGTACTCCATGAGTCATCATTTTATCCCGAAAAAATTACGGTTTGGTGTAGTTTATGGGCCGGTGGTGTCATTGGGCCGTACTTCTTCCGTGATGATCAAGACCGGCACGTTACTGTGAATGGGGATCGCTACCGTTCAATAATAACCAAATATATATTTGGCCCCAATTGGATGATATTGTGAAAGGGGGAAAGGCTCAATTAAATAAATTAACACTCAGTTATAGTTTTCTATTATTTTAAGTTTCTTTATTTAGCAAACACGACCGAATCGTCTTAAGTGTAACATCAAACTGAAACTCTTTACATGTTTTTTTCGCTCACCGGTAGTTCTTCTTCTTATTACTTTTTTTCTTCTTCGCCTTTGTTTTTTTTATTTTTATTTGTATTGACATATACTTGGCCTGTTACAACTCGGCCGTCCTGACTATCACAATCGTCCCGATTCCGTTGACAAGTACTTTTTATATCATTAACCCATAACTTAATATTGGCCGCCTCCCAGATCCCTTCATATGGTACCCGACCTAATTGGAAACCCTCAACTTCTTTTAATAAATATCTGTCATTGGGTAATATTTTTGCTATACGGTATGGGCCCTTAAACTTGGGAATAATCTTTTTGCAAGCACCCGCTCTGCTCTCATAATTTTTAACCATGACATAATTACCTATTTCATATAACGCATTAGTTCTGTTGCGGTCTTTCAATTTCTTATTACGATTTTGACTTTCAACGATTTTCTCTGACGCTTTAGTTCTTAATTGTTCCAAATCCCTATTTACTACCTGTTCTCCGCAATCTTTTAAACTCTCTTTTAAATAATCTATCACCACCCCTCTTTGTCCGATCCCAAACAACAACTCACTTGGCGTCGCTCCCGTACTACTGTGTGTAGTATTATTCAAAGCGAACTCTATCTTTTGTAGCACCCCTTCAAGGGAGGAAGTTAAACCTGCATCAGTTAATTTCGCTATCATCGGGCTTAGACTCCTATTCCTCGCTCAACTTGTCCATTGGCTTGAGGAGAACCAGTTGCAATCCTTATGTGGTGGATGTTGTTTTCAGTTATAAAATGTGTAAAATCTTCTGACGTAAATGCACTGCCACGATCCGATATCACGACTTTCGGACGGCTGTAGAACATAAAATAGGATCGCAGGCAATTCAACACCTCTCTAGTGTTAGTGGACATAGTCGCGAATAACTTCACGTATTTAGTGAATGCGTCTATTACCACAAACACATACTTTTTCTTCGAATTTCTCATGGAAATTGGACCTAGATGATCTATATGTATAGTATCAAAGGGTTTATCCCCCTTGGGAATTCTATGCAAAAATCCCTCGTGCTTGCCCAGCTTGGGCGAAAACACAATACATTTCAAGCAATTTGAAATGTGCATCATTACCTTCTGTTTCATATTCGGAAACCAATATGTCTTCATTATAGCTCCTACTACTTTGTCTCGACCCAAACGCCCCATCTCATCATGGTGTATCCTAATTATATTTTCCTCCATAGCTTTGGGTACATAGAACAAGACCTTTTGTCCTACCTTCCTATAGATTAGTCCATTCCGCATTTCATAAAAACGACACTGTTTTTCCTCAAGTTGCTTCCTAATTTTATTCACAACTTCATCTTTATATTGTTTAATCGATAAATTTTGTTCTAGTGTATTTTCTTCCAATATTAAAATGTTTGTCGCACGACTCAAGGCATCGACATGCTGCATCTTCATTCCGCTGCGATGCTCTAGTAAATAATCGTAATTTTGAAGTTCTAATGCCCATCTCGCTATTCGGGGATTAATCTCTTTTTATTTAATGTAAGGGTCAATGAATTGCAATCGGTTACTATTTTGAATCGAAGCCCATGTAAATATATCCTAAACCTCTTAAGCGCGTATATAATCGCTAACGTCTCTAGCTCAAAACTGTGAAATTTGGACTCATTGTCTGTTGTTCTCTTAGAAAAATAAAATATTGGGTGGAATTTTCCATCACCTTTTCTTTGCATCAATATCGCACCGAATCCCAAAGAGCTCGCATCGCAGTGAAGCTCCGTTTCGTCTTTTGGATTATATAACGCTAATATCGGTGCTTCTAATAATCTTTGCTTTAGTTTTTCAAAACACGCTAGTTCCTCCTCCCCAAAACTGAAAATAGCCTCCTTTCTAATCAGTTTGTATAATGGTTGCGCAATTATTGAAAAACCCTCTACAAATTTTCTGAAATAAGAACATAAGCCTAAAAAACTATGAACCGCTTTCACATTTCGTGGCACCGGAAAATTACTAACCGACTCTATATTTTTCGCATCAGGTTTTATTCCCTCTCTCGTCACGGTATACCCCAAATACTGAATATGAGACTTCATAAACTGGCACTTGTCTAATCTAAGCTCCAGTTTATTTTTAACCAATCTATCAAATACTTCTTTTAGTATATCCAAGTGTTCATCCACCGTTTCGGTGGCTATCATCAAATCATCGATATAAATCATCATCTTCCCAGCTCTCAACAAATCTTCAAATACTCGACTAACATAGCGCTGAAATTCTGAGGGCGCATTCTTCAGGCCAAATGGCATTTTTAGGTACTCAAACTGACCCAATGGTGTCACAAAGGAAGTATACTTAACAGAATTTGCATCCATCTGAACGTGATGAAACGCGCTTTTCAAATCTAATAGTGTAAAAAATTTTTTATTGACTACTCCATCTAATAAATCTTCGATTAATGGTAGTGGGTAGTTATCCCTCAAAGTAACTTTATTCAATGTCCGAAAGTCTACGCATAACCTAAGTTCTCCTGTTTTTTTTTTAACTAATACAATAGGTGAAGTGTACTCAGATCTACTTGGCCTAATTACCCCTTCCGTCAACAACTTGTCTAATATAGATTGAACCTGCTCTTTTTCAAAATATGAAAGTCTACGTGGCGGACAATAAAAAGGCTTATCGTTACTTAGCATTAATTTCATCTTGCACGTTACTTCAGGAGTTTCGGGACGTTCGCAATTCACATAACATTGATCAAATAGCATATCAAATCTTTTTTTATCAACAAAATCTATTTCTTTATTTGTTATACATTCTTCTTTTTTATCTTCTAATTCTATCATCATTAAATTTAAACATTCTTTTTCGTACTCTTCATTTTTCGTATCTTTATTTTGATCTACAGTTGAAGTTTTAAATTTCAACTTAGCAATTTTTAAGAAGTCTTTACCTAAAACCACCGCATGCTCCATTGTGCCATCCGGCACCACCAGCAATTCCACTTTATATTCTTTATACTCAAACAATACACTACTATTAATTTGACCAACTATAATTAGTGGGCTTTTATTGATACCAAACAAGTTACATTTTTTATTACATTTTTGGATTAAGATAGGCGGTACGAATTGATGGCGAACAAAACTGACAGGACTACCGGTGTCGATTAGAGTTTCTAATAATATTTTATAATTATAATTTAAACTATTAATAATGAAATATAAGTTTCTTACATACTCGTCATCGTCGCTTTCCTGGTTGACGTGGTGTACTCGCTGGATAACTTTCCTCTTTGAACATGTGCTCGCAAGATGTCCCATCTCACCGCATACATGGCATGCACCCCGCTCACGTTTTGGTTTGGTGCACTCATGAGCCATGTGACCCAAAATGTTGCAGTTGTAGCACCTGATCGGCATAGTTTTGGATGTTGATGGTTCAGCTATTATCCCTCGTCGTGATGTTGAAGGCGCTGTCGTTTTGGGAAGCTCAATTTTGTAGAACGCTTCCAATAATTGGTGCTTAGTGCGAAAACATTGCATTTTCGCCTGGGATCGCAGATACGGATCCGGTATTCCGTCAATCACATACTCCACCAACTCTTCATCTCCCAACGAGATTTTGTTTGCTAAAATCGTTTTCTCATGGAAATATTGTACGAATGTTTCCGTAATCAACCACTTCCTAGCTTCGAACGCTCGCTTCAGAGTTAGTCGGCTGCTACAGTCACCGAACATTTCCTTCATCTCGCACAGCAGCTGTCGGATCGGAATAGAGGTGATGTCCGACCTCGAATGTAGCCAATTCAGGGCCTTCCCCTTGAGTCGGCATGAGATAAGTAATCTCATGTTGTTGTCATCCAATTTGTATGCAGCTTCCAAGTTTAATAATTGGGATTCCCAATGTGAGAAATAATCCCCCTCGCCTGAGAATTCTGCTAACAATTCTTTCAACAGCATACAATTTTTTTCTAATAATTCATTTTCTCGTTTTTGTATTTCAATTTCTCGTTTCATTATTTCCAGTTCCTTCTTTAGAATTCTCCACTCATCATCGTCACATTTAGCTTCAGCACTCTTTTTCGTATTTCCACTCGTTGTCTTCTTTATTAATTTTTTTTTCTTGTTCCGATCGTTTTCCTCCTCATTTTCGTCAATATCTTCAATGTGTGTGCTCAATTCCCCTTCTTGAATGGTACTGTTGTCACTGTCTTCGTCGTCAGCAATAGACACATCTGCTGTCTGGCTCTCATTTTCAACGTCTATTTCTTCGGTATTTATTTTTGATTTTTCGCGTTCTTCTTTTGGCACAGATAGAAGCCGCAACAGCAACTCACTCTTGTTGCCAGTCGTTTTTTTGTTGAGTTTCTCCAGCCATAATTTTAACTGCGACGCAGTATATTTTTTGTATGCTTCTATTTCTGCCATTATGAAAAGCAAGACTTTTTTTTTTTTTTTAAAAGGGACACTCGTTATAAAATATTATTTAGTTTATTGTTTAAGAATAGGGTTTTCAGGATCCCACTTCTGAAGTTGTGAATGGGGGGAAGGCTCAATTAAATAAATTAACACTCAGTTATAGTTTTCTATTATTTTAAGTTTCTTTATTTAGCAAACACGACCGAATCGTCTTAAGTGTAACATCAAACTGAAACTCTTTACATGTTTTTTTCGCTCACCGGTAGTTCTTCTTCTTATTACTTTTTTTCTTCTTCGCCTTTGTTTTTTTTATTTTTATTTGTATTGACATATACTTGGCCTGTTACAATATGGACTTGGAGGACATGTGGTTCCAACAGGACGGCGGCACCACAAGCCAAACAGCGAGTGTCACAATCAATTTATTGGAAACCAAGTGTGGAGAACGTGTTATATCACGAAATGGTCCAGTCGCTTGCCCGCCTCGGTCGTGTGATTTGACGCCGTTAGACTATTTCCTGTGGGGCTACGTCAAGTCTATGTTCTAGGCCAACAAGCCAGCGACGATTGATGAACTTCGTACGAATATCGAACGTGAAATTGCAGCAGTATCGGCCGATTTATGCTTGAAATCGTCAAAAATTGGGTTCAGCGTCTTGACTTCTACAAGCGTGCCCGTGGTGGCCATGCAAAAGAAATCGAGTTCCAAACATAATGGCATCGAACTTACTTTCACAGGAATAAAGAATTTCTTTGGTATCTAAAACCGTTTTTGTTTTATTTTAAAAAAACTTTTGTAGCGCTCTTATTGAAATATCCGATATTAGTGAAATTTTGCTTCGACAACACAAATCTTTAAATTTTAATAAAATAAATATTTTTCTTACTTTTTTGTCTTCGCATTTTCCCTTCCCAAACGGCATTTTTCCACCCTTTTCATGCAAAGAGAGGGGAGGGAGAAATTCAATAATGGTCATCGTCTGACCTCTGGTTCACGATTTATTGCATGACACAAGTTGCAACCCTTTTCTTGTTCTTCTGACAGTGTTGCCACACTTCTTTAAAATGAATTTTGGACATGAACTATGAGTATACTAAAGCTCAACCTGTCAGGTTAAAATGACAGGTTATGGTCTCATTTTAACAGCCCCACTAATAGGATGTCTATAGCTTCTTATGGGAAATTACCATGTGTTGGTCTCTTTTTTTCAATTCCTTTTGGCCGGAGGGAGAAAGTGTCATGGAAGAAATTTATTTTGAAAATCATTGTTCTGTTTGAAATACATATCGCGCACTACGTCTATTTTACGGTCAACATAATCGTCCATCAGAGCAATTAATTTGATTAACTATGAAACGTTTTCACACCACCAAGCTTACTCTAAATGATAATACGTATCCACGGAGACGTCGGTCGAACAGTGCCTACAAAAGAAGTCATTGCTGCTGTACTGTAGGTAGCGTAAAAGAAGACCCTAATCACTCTATTCCCCATCGTGCACAGGCATTTGCGTGCTTACAAAATCCAACTCGTGCAAGAATTGAAGCCTCAGGATCACCTAGCAAGGCCTAGATTCGGTGAATGGGCCCAAAAAAGATTCCCATTGATTCCAATTTTCATAAGCGAATTTTGCTTAGTGGTGAAACTCTTTTACGGATACGTCAATAAACAAAACTGCCGTATTTAGCGAATGATGCTAATCTTCAAGTGTATGTTGAGACACCATTACATCCGCAGAAGCCGACTGTGTTTTATGGGTTGTTGGAATAATTGGTTCGTACTTCTTTAAAAACGATGCTGGCCAAAACGTTAAAGTCAATGGTGACCGCTATAGGGCCATGATTACTGACGTTTGGTAACCGCATAGTTTTACGTTACGTTATGGAATCGACCTCCAAGGTCGTGCTATTTACGGCCACTTGATTATTTCCATGGGGATATGTGAAGTCGCTAGTCTTTGAAGGTGAATAGAAGGTGATTTCAGATTACCTGAATAATGTTATTTGAAACAAAGGAATAACTTCATGGTGTAGTAAAACCTCAAATAAAAATTATTTTAAAAATATCATGTGCAATTTTTTCAAGAATTCCTTTATATGGAGTAAAAGCACGTAGACCCTGATTCAAACCATGAGAGTTTTATTTAATCCGGATTAATATATATTTTGTTTTTTGTTTTTAAATTTTTAAAACCTCTCAAATAGACTCGCTATTATTGTGTTATTCACTTTTGAATTTAATATAAAGAAAGTAGGAACATTTTCAGAATACTTTAAGTCCCTACAGCAGAGACACAAAATACCAAACAAACCAGGATACTCAGAAGCAACCCTTGAATTTACTTTATTTCATTTTATTTTAAGTCCATCGATGTACGTTGTTATTTTTTAATCCAATATCCAATCCCAATTCAAAATGTATATACAAACCTACTGTTGAATATATCATAGCTGAATTTTTTTTTTTTTTATGAACAACCAATAGCTATTTGTCAAAAAATTGCGTTGGTTTCTGTTAAATGATTAAATTCAGAATGTTTACTTACCTACTGATTTTTATTGAATTTAAACAAAATATGTACATAAAAACAACAAAAACAACAATAAAAATAAATGAATTCCTCTTTGTCCTTGCAGTTGCTGTGGCGGTTGCTTTTTTCCTGTGTTGGGCACCACACCATGCCCAACGACTTATGGCAGTTTATGGTTCCAGCATCGGAGACACCTCCCCACTATACAATGAGATATACTCCATCCTCACATACATCTCTGGCGTCATTTATTTTCTGTCGACGTGTATCAATCCATTGCTCTACAACATCATGAGTCACAAGTTCAGGGATGCTTTTAAGGTACATCAACTTGGGCATATATAAGCACAGCTTTTCGCAGTCTCACCACTAATGGTTATACACTATACACCCTCTTTTTGCAATAGGTTACCCTGGCCCGTCACTTTGGCCTCACTGGACGATACCAGACCACAAATCACAATTACAGCGCTCTGCTGCGTCAGAACGGTTCGATGCGTCTGCATACAACGGTGAATAACAATGCAATCGATCATTATAATTCATATAGAGTAGTCCAATTGCAATGTCGTGATCCACATCATATTTCTCTGCAGGATAGTGTGAGGACAAACGGCAATAGTTGCAGAGCCCATCGAATGCGGTGTGTGTCGGTTAGTAGCCAGTCGACCCTGATGACATCGCTCAGCAAGAATGACGTATTTGCGACAAACAGTTATGTGCTGCAATCTGCAACTGCAGTAGCCGCAGCAGCTGTTAATAGTACGCCAAAGATGGCTGGTGTGTCCACCCATCGTGGCGAACTACACACTCAAATCTCGCAGGTCTCCTCGTTGGATGATGCCAATTCCCTGCTGGAGTCGGAGATTGCCCACAACCACCACCAGTCCTCGTATCGGTTGAAAGAAATGCGTAGACCGCAAGGATACCTACCGGCACAGCTTGTCTCTAGTGACGAGTTGTCGCTGGACTCAGGTGAGTGGCCAGACAATAATTTGGACATGAGCAGCAGATGCTCAGACAATGAGACTGACGTGTTCCCCAAGTCCAGTGTGGAACGAACGGGAACACCATTGAGAGTGCAAGAACTGAGATGCCATCCTGGCGGTGGAATACACTACAGTGGTACAGTGGGCACGACTCGTCGACCGAAACTCTCCAGTATTATCCGTCGTGATCCACATTCGACAAATAGTCGAGTGGAGCTCAGAAATTCTTCCCGCAAACCAGCTAACAAGACGCTTGAAAGTTTGTCAGACAAAATTCGCTGGCGAACGAGGCGGAAAATGAATTTCCTTCGCGGAACAAATAGCAATAAAAATCCTTCCATAAAGGAGTCCAATTCTTCTGTGTCCCTTCCCGTGTCACCAGTTAAGCCAATTGCAAATAATACAGTTAAGGTCCATGTGGGACTACATGAAATTACAACGAACGGAAACGGAGAATACAATTCTGTTTCATAAACTGAAAATTTAAATAAAAAATTAAATACATACCTTTATCCCGTTAAAGTTACTAAGATTTATTTTGTTATTTTCAACACAATTGGGGAAACCTTATACGCTTTTCCCTTTAAAACAAATTAAAAACCTAATACTGGTAAAACTATTTAAAAAAAAAATACTATTTGAAAAAAAAAAAAAAACGAAACACAAAACTTTGGATTGCTGTGACATCTCTCATTATTCACATATTTTTAATTTATAAATAAATAAAAATGTATACAATTGTATAGTTGAAATTATAATTCAAGTGATCTCTTGTTTTTTTTACTCATTCATTTGGGACTGTATATTTAAATAAAATAAATTAATATAATAAACAATTTTTCTAGAAATTAAGATTGTTAGGATTGGAGTGATTTTTATTTTTAGTTTAAAAAAAAAATAAAAATTGCAGAATATTCTTAGCTTGTAAAAAGTCCGTTAAAATTAAAAAAAAAAAAAAATAAATACATTTAAATGAAAATTCTTTAAAAAAAACTGTTTTTATTGAATGAAAATAAAAATTAAATCAGCTGTAGAAAAACAACATTGAAGAGTGAAACTTATTTGCTCTGCATTTAATTCAAAATTTACCATTCATCCATTCATCTGCACCTAACATTTTTAAAAGACTTATTAATCACTAATTTTAAATAGGTTACATGTTGTAGTCCAGGGTGAAAATAACTCAAGCACAAACAGGTAAGTACCTAAGGACCCGTTAGATGAGCCCAACTATCATACCTGGGCAAAACGAAGTGGAATTAAGCTCATTTGAACTTTAGCTTGAATTATAACCTAAGCTTAAATAATTCATAGGAGTTTCAACAAAAATGCAAACAAATTAAAACGAAACAACAAATGCGAAGTAATCGAGAGACTAAGTAAGCAAAAAACCAAAAAGAACTTTTGCAAAATAAACGGAAATTATTTCGACCAAAACGAAATAACAGTTATCGACTTAAAGCACTAACCTGAAGGCCACAAATCAGCGCCATCATGATTTTGTCCAGGGGGTAGGATGAGACACGAAGCCAGAAAAGTCTCGGTATCGTTTGGTATTGGTTTCGGAAACCGAAGTGATACCGAGACGATACCAGCCCCAAAACACCCGAAACGATACCGAGACCAAACCGTACTTTTGGGACCGAAATTAACCGATACTTTCGTTAGTATCGTTTGGTATCGGCAGAAAAAAATGTTTGAATATTATAATTAATTTATTACAAATAAAAAATTCTTGTAATTGGTTTCGGCATTGACATGACATTTTCACAGTTTTTTCTCTTTACTAAGAAGAAGGTTTAAGCAATTATTTAAATTAGAAGCACCCAATTTTCTTTCGCTTCATTTGGATGACATTTTTAGACTTGATTCTTTAAACTGGAGGAAGTGACTTTAATGAAGTCCACCAACTGCCTCTCATATTTTTTTCTTATGTCTTCGTTTCTCGGAAAGGGCTCCAATGATTTTGTAACAGCATTGTTTTCCTGCTATGATATTTTGACGCAGAATTTAAGTTTAACTAATCGGAACTTTAATTAGATATTGCGATCTCAATATACTCAATGCTTATTTATCTCAAAAACGGCTCAAATGATTTCGATTAAAAATTCTTATAAGATGTTTGTAGGTATAAATACTTGAATATTTTCAAAAGATCTTAATTTCTATGCAATTTGAACTTTTTGAGCAAGCACATGCGACCGAGTTGTACTATTATTTTTTTTATTTTTTTTTTTCTTAGCTAGGGTAACAGATTTGAAAATACACTTCACTTATTCTGTAAATCAAACTTTTAAAAGCCTTTGGTTTTGGTCTGTTTTATGAAAAATCCCATTCAAATTTTCAAACTAATGGCGGCACATGTTAATTTAATACGATTATCCTGAAATTTCGTTTGTACACTTTTCTAATGTCAAAGAATAAAAAAAAAATGGTCATCAGTAGAAATAAAAGCTTGTATTTTTCATCCATACAAATAAGGACCACCCTTGTATTATTAAAAGCCATTTTCGGAAAAATTCTAGTTTCTTATTCAAAACTATCAAATATTTTCTTTTAAATTAAGGCACTTAATTTTTCGATAATCTAAACGTTTTTTTTTTTTGTATAAGGAATATAAATTGTTTGATTATGACTTCTCACCAAGCCATGACGAAGAGTTTATGGGCGAGATTGTATCTATGGTGAGCGTAGTGAAAACTTGTAATCAAAACACGCCCTTTTGTTCAGCGGCGTATACAGCTCCATTTCTTGGGGGGGGTCATACCAAAACAAAAACCCAATTCAGTTCTTTTAAATGTATTAATTAAAAGACTGATTCACGGTTTCAATTTTTTTCGCTTTTTGTACTTTTTTTTGGAATTAATTTCCGCTGGTCCCACAAATGTAACCATTTTTTTTTTAATTATAAAGAGTTGGGGTCAAAATTTTTGCAATGTCAAAATTCGTTTTACAAAACTTTTCTTTCGAAATTTTGTTTCTCAATATTCTCCAAATTCCGTTTACATAATTTTGACAAAATAAAGAGAAGTTTGGAAATTGTAAGAAGGGCGTAATTTTTCTTCTTTTTTCAATTACCTTTTAATCATTTTAAATAAAAAACAGTAGACGCTCGATATAGTGAGGTAATAAAACCAGCCTGTTCACTCTTTCGAGATTGTTTACTTTTTCGCAAGCTTTCAATGAGGTTTAAAAAAAAACACTTGTTTAGTGTCCTTGAGCAATGTTAAATTCTTTCGAGACATTTTTTGTACAAAAATAATATGTTTTTAAATATAATTTTGTGTGTTCAATATAGTTATTTTTTTTAGATTTACTAAATCGAGCATCTACTGTATTATTATTTGCTGACAAAGCTTAAATATTTTTATATTAAGGGTATTCATGCAACTTCATAAAACCGTAGATAAGTTTACAATTTGTTGAATTTATATTTTAGTTAATAAACTGTCAAATTTTGTATGGGAAATGATTCACACAATTTTGTTAAAGTTATCAAGGGATTTTGTTCGTAAAATTAACCAAACTGGTTAAACTTATCCAAACGTCATTGTGACTCTTACTCTGATTGAATTACCTAGCATTTAATCAAATGTATAACAAAGGTCGTTCATGCAAACTTTTTACACAATTTGTAAACTTACGACGTTGCATGAATACCCTTATTATTTTCTGTGTAAAACACAAATTTTGTAGAGCTGAGTTTTGGAAAGAAAATTTTGATCCACTCCCCAAATATAATATGATCTTGAGGTTGTGTACCAAAAATATTTCGTATGGATTTTTTGTGCAGGTTGTGTAGGTTTTGGAGATGTTAATCTTAATATTTTACTTAATATTAATATTTTTTAATATTTTTCTTAATATCTTAAGTTTGAAGACAGTTTTAAGCGACAGTTTGCATTAATTTATTTTTTTAATCTGATAAGGGGATAATAATGAGGGGATAATTTTCTCATTTATCAATCAAACATTGTGGTAGTTAGAACCACTCTTTTATAGAAGATAAACATTCTTAGCTTCCACAATTTGTCTTTATTGAAGCCTGAAAATGAACATGTGAAGTATTGGCCGCAGATCAAAAAAATGACTGCAGACCCAATACGGTCTTCGAACTTTCAAAAGTGTTTAAAACATGTGTAAACTTAAAATTACCTTCTCAATGGGTTTTCTCATGATAATTGAAACATACAAAATAATTCTGAAAAACCATTACCTACCAATGTATGTATATGTATTAATATTTATTTGAATAAAATTGATGCATTGATTGACTATTTTTAGAAATCTGCATACAAAAAAATTTATAAAATATTTGGAATCCCTAAAAGTTAATTCGTAAATAAGCCAAAAATCCTTTAATAAATTCAGATCTCAATCAAAAAATGTTTTTAGGGTGTATGACAGGGCTGTGTTTAAGGGTGGGGCACCGGAGTAAATGCCCCAGGTGCCTTCCTATGAAGGGGGCCATGCCGTACTGCGAATGGCTCGCCACGTTCCATGAATGGTGCCATTAAATGTGTTTGCGGAATATTCGTTAACGCAAACTGCATAAGTCTTCTCTTAAAAAATGCAAATACAAATTTTACTGCGTTAGTATTTTGTTCAAGTCAAGTTCGCTAAGGTCACGAATTTGAATAAATCATCTACGGTGCAACTGAGCAGTACAAAAATCGAGTTGATGACTTTTGAAAAGGCAGAGAACATGTTTGTAAACGTCAAAAGCTTTAGAAAGTAAATTGACTGGCGTTGATGAAAAACAAATTTTCAACAAACAGGACGGTTACATATTATTTTTCATGACGCTTTCTGCGTCAGAAAAACGACGATCATTTCACGAACAAATGGACTTTGATTGACCGATATTGTGATCAATTCATAGTTTAGGGAATAATGTTTAAAAGCACGCTTAACTTGCGTTGGATTGTCATCAATCGAATATACGATCGATACGAGAAAATGTTTTTTAAACATAATCCAAAATTAATAGTAACTGTTAAATTCGTGTTTAAAAGTCAGACAAGAATGTATGATTAGAGTTTTTGTTGATTTCATTCAAACATTCCAAGCAGAGCGATGTATTTTAAGTTACGTTGCGTTGGAATGAAATTAACGATAGAAAAAATATCGAACTCAAAATAAAAATGTCGACAGGTTAAAAAATCAATTTATATCAACTTTTTTTGTATGTACTAAATATTGGGAAGAAATATCGAAAATTCGATCCTTTTCTCGACTTTCTTTTTAGGCTGTTGACTTTTTGTCTAAGTTCGAAACTAAACATTTTATGAACTAGTAACCAAAATAGGTATTGTTACATGCAAAAAAAGTCGATATAAACCGACATTTCAACTAGTTAAATCGCCTTTTTTGCTGGTAATTCGTACGTAACCTATACTAAAACATGTTGGTACTGGGTTTGAGTCGGAACGGCCCTGGTGTATGGAATACGGTTTAAAGTAAAATTTTTGTTTTTCATTGTAATATTCACGTAATTCATATTCGTATAATATCGTCTGTTTGTTTTTTTTATCCATTCATTCATTTATTTTTTTTTATCTAAGATGATTTCCTTGATATTTTGTACAAAATTCTCACAAAATAAGTAAGTTAAACCGATCAAAAACAATATTGAAAATACTTTGAGAATTAAAGAGTGTATATCTGCCAAAAACGTAGATCTACCAAATTGATTTTGAATCAAAAAATACATCAATGCTAAAATGTTCTACACGCAAGTGGTTAAAATCGTCTATTTGATAAATCTTAACCAAAAAAAAAAAAATGTTTAATTTCGACAATAAGACCCCAATAGTATTATTCGGGCAATGGCTTGTAAATGTTGATAGGAGAAGGTTAATAAACTTTACCAATAATGAGTAGGTAGCCTATTCCAAACTTATAAAAAAAAAATTTTGAAATTATATTTTAAGATTGCAAATATTTTTGCGTTTCTTATTATTTCTTGCGTATATTTTTTGAGTTCTCGGGGGGGGTCATGACCCCGTGACCCCCCCCTTGTATACGCCGTTGCTTTTGTTTGTGTCGTCACAAAAGATATCTGATTTTTTTTTAAGGTGCAGATAGGTACTCGAATGCATGGAATGATTCTTGATTTGATGTTAAAATTAGAATCGAAACCTGAATCACTTACACGTACAGGTAGTTGTAAAACATCGTTTTAGGCAAGCAGCAATTCGCAATTTATCTGTCCCTTTTCATGAGATACAATATCCGTCTAATGCATATTTGCTTTTGCCTCAAACATTTGAAAATAACAATCCTAGGTCCGTTTTTATGCAAGAAAATGCCAGAGGAGTTCAAAACTTGAACATTAAAAAGAAGTTGTCAAGAAAATAACCATATTTTAAAAATAATAAGTATATTTTTAGAGAAATTCGGCCTGTCCCAAAGTCAGAGGTGGAAAATCATGGATTCTGACTAAAAAATGAAGTAAGTATTTGTGAAATTCATACAAAATTGAAAAATATGTTTGTAGGGTGGTATTTCCCAGAGCCAGAGAGGGGCAAGTGCCTCCTATTGCCCTCCCCACTGGGGGCCTTTGAGGCCAAACGAGCGAGTTCTTGCTAGCAAGTTGGGTACACGGTACATACATTTATTATCAAATAACTCACCACTCTACTCACTTCTCAACTGGCTTCGATAAAGGCAAGCCATCAGTTAACTAGCGAGTATTAAAATTTTCTATGTACTAGTAACTCACAAGCGATTACCCGCCCGTGTGGCCTCAAGGTTAGGAGCAACCTAATTATTATTTCAAAATATAAAAAAAATTAAAAAACCATAAGATTAAAGGACCTAAGACTTCTTACAGACTTAATACCAAACAACACAACTTTTGACTTAAATCTTTTGTACAAAATAATTTCTATAGGAAGGAGTTTCGGTGGACTTATTTTTACTGATAGCATCAAACGATAGAGAAACGGGAGCGGGTCAGAATTCTAGTTTTCAAAATTCTATTCGGTAAAAATTCTGTAAATTCTGTCTGGTCGAAATTCTATTTGGCCAAAATTCTGTCTGGTCAAAATTCTGTTTTCCCAAATTCAACTTATGAAAACTAAAATTCTGTCTAAAATGGATTCTCATTTACACAAAACATTCTTTTTATGATTCTATAGATCTAGAGCCCACAGAAAATTTTGGATGTGAGCGATATCAAAAAAAGAAGTGCAAAAAAATGAGTAAAAGCTATTCCTAAAATCAATGTCTTGGAGTCCATTGCCGGTTTTATGGCTCGCGCTATTTGCTTAGTTTTTAGGAAACATTTTATTTTTCATGTGCTCCTCATTTTTGACTGTATTCACCTGCGTTTTTGCCAAAAGAAAATCATTTTCAACTTTAAAGTCGGCGACTAAAAACATCGACAGTGTCTTATATTCTTGGAAAAACTTCCAGTATTTGGCTTTATATCATTAAATACAAACCAATACTATGCCTTAAGATAGTATCTAGTTAATTTAAAATCGTTTCAATTATGTATGTATCTGTATACATATATGATATGTTCTTACTAAGTTTAATTAAGTTCCATTACAAGAAATCTGTTTTCTTTGTCTTCAAAAATTCTGTATTTAAAAATTCTGTAAATAAGATATAGAAGAGAAACGATTTCTCTTTTAGAACTTATGTACAGAATTTTGACAAACAGAATTTTGAAATACAGAATTTTGGTCATGCAGGATTTTGTACAACCAGAATTTTGACATGCAAAATTTTGAAAGCAGAATTATGACCCTACGGAATTTCGACCCCAACCCTAGAGAAACCAAAACTGAATTAAGTCCATAATAAGAAATCGAAAAAGGAATTTGTTGACGTGGGTAACCCCTTTCTTCCTCGCATCAGAGAATTATGTACAAAAAATCAATCATGGCCTTGAAAAAGGCGGTGAAATAAGGGTTGATAAAACCACTTCGAGGCTTCCAACACAACAGAAAAAAAAGTCCTATAATTTTTTTCGCTTCGAACTTTATAAGCTGTACAATTAAAAAATTTTATTCAAAAAATCTCAAAAAAAAGGTTTTTTGGTTTTTGAAATTTTTCGCTTGTAAATTAGCACCGCCATGCCTTATATTACTAACTTTAACGAAGCGTTACAACTCCCTAATTACTGTATTATATGTACATTCATTTCACTTTGTACATACATCGTATGAAACCCACCTTTATTTAACTCATTGTGAAAAATCATAAAACACACATAAATTTGAATTTCACTCTTACAATTCACATTGACTTTTTCCAGCAAATGTAATAAGGTGAAGTAGGAAAAACATCAAAAATGTTCTTTTCTTCTCGTCCAGTTGTACACCACAGTTGTTAACACAGACCTTCAGATAGGCATTGCTAAAGCAGAGCAGAATAAATTAACTTTAGCTGGTTAAGAATTACCATTTAGGTAGGGTGAATAGTATAGGTACATATAGGTCTATAATATAAGTATAGAGGGATTTCCATAAGAAATTCCGCCCGTTTCTTTCCTCTGAGCTTTTCTTCAAGAAGGTCATTGGACCAAATTCTCCTACGAGAGTTCCGACCGCTTTTTTCCCTGGTTTGCGTGGAAGGGGCAACTGTTTTATTCCATTCGATTCCTCTTCTAGCAGTTCACTGGATAAGGTTCTCCTTTGAGTGTTGCAACCATTTTTTTCTTTGGGCTTTTGTTCCTTGAGCTCCTTTTCGAGAAGCTCGTTGACAAGGTTGTCATTTGAGAGTTCCGACCGTTTCTTTCCCTAGTATGTGTGCCAGGGACAATCATTTTGTTCCTTTGAGCTACTTTCTAGAAGCTTCATTGGACAAGGTTCTCCTTCAAGGCTTTCGACTGCTTTTTTCCTCTTTTGCCGAGGACAGTGGAAGCTCAGGATTCCTGACCATTTATCGTTCCTTCGAATTCCTCTTAAAGGATCTGGCTGGACAAGGTTCTCCTTTGTTTTTTGACCTACGTTTCTTGCAGGACCATATTTAGCTAGTTATTTTAAAGATCTGAAAACATAAACAATATGAAATACCCCGTTATTTATCTTTAGAAATTAAAATTAAAATTTGTAAGAAATAACTTGTTAATATCTATTTTGAAAAACTGTAAATAAAAAGTAAGTTTTTATCTATAATTAAAAAAAAGATTCGATCCTTCTAGCCCTAAACTTCTTGGAGAACAATCCCGGAAATCGCCGAGCTTACCTTAGCTGCAAGGAAAAAGCATCACATAACATCAGGCATAGCTATAGGCAAACTTTGATCCATTAAAGAGTAATCAACTGAGGTACTTACACTTCCATTCCCCCAACTGCACTGAGATCTTAAAAAATTATGCTCTTGTTGATGAAGTGCATGTATCTATTATGAACGTATACTTAAAAACAATTACCTAAAAACTCTCATCAAAGCAAGCCAAAATATTATTTCTTCAGTTTCTCACAAAGATGATAATGAACTCTACAGATTTTTTGTGCTAATTGCTGTTTCCACCTCTTAAAGGACTCGATTCCATGCCTTTTAAACACAAATACATACCCAAACTGAGCGTAAAGACATTAATTTGTTTTTGTAAAACACTGGCAATGGCAAATTTCTAGAAAAAACAAAAAAAATCTTACCAACGAAAATACTCATCAGATAATCTCTATCACCATCCATATCTAATTGTTAATTTCTAAGGCGAAAAAGAAAGGTTTTATTTTTTTGTTTTTGGTTTAATAAATATGTATGTAATACCAAGTGGGTGATTTGGTTAAAGAATGATTCCATTTGCTTTTGGGATTGTGGCCAAGTTGTCTTTTAATATCTTTTGGCATTGAACTGAATCTTTGTGATTAAAATGACTCCCACTTTGTCAGTGACTTGCAAGTCCTTAAAGGAACAAAATAAACCAAAAAAAAATAAACCTTCAGACAGACATACACGATAATTTTCTTCTCATGTTTTTTTTTTTTTTTTGATTTCCATTTTACTTATACAATTATGTAGTTCGGTTTTGGTTTTATTTTTGTCTGTCTCTTAATTTGGGTTTTAACAGAATGATTTTATCTTAGTTTCGAAATAATTTCAATTTTTCTTCTTTTTTGTTTTATTTGAATGACAAAAATCGCTTTTACCACTTAATTATGTTATAAGGCTTCTTGTCACACAAGGAATATTAATTGAACTAATATTCAGACAGGTGTGAAATACATTTGTCTTGGTTAATTTTTAAGCAGGGTTTCATGGTAATGTTTTGCAAAAGATTACCATGATCTTAAATCTTCTTTAGATGGACCGTTTTTTTTTACTTTGATTGTTATATATTTTAACCTGCATCAATTGAATGGAAAATAGAAAACAACTAACCGAGACTTCGAGAAACATTGACGATTTTTGTAGAATGAGATTAAATTTATTGCTGTTCTTCTGGTTAAAGTCCTTTCAAAACAAATTGAACTTCAAGAACGGTCCAATGTCACACTTGTGTAATAAATAATAACGGGTGATTAAGAGGTTTAGAACTTTAAAAAAAAAAAAAACACAAAAAATTCGAAAAAATGAATGAAATATTTATTTGAATCGATAGTTTGAACCTTGCAATTTAATGTTTAAAGATAATTTCATGCAAATGTTGACCGCGGCTGCGTCTCAGGTAGCCCATCCGCTGAGTCCAATTTTGGCATACTCTTTCACACATATCGGCCGGTATCTCACGAATGAATGCATGGATGTTGGCTTCCAGTGCGTCAATGGAAGCGGGCTTGTCCCTATAGACATTAGCCTTGACATACCCCCACAAAAAATAATCTAATGGTGTCAAATCGCACGATCTAGGCGGCCAATTGACCGGCCCGAAACGTGAAATTAACTGTTCACCAAACTCGCCTCGCAATTGCGCCATTGTTTCGCGTGCTGTGTGGCATGTGGCACCGTCTTGTTGAAACCACATATCATGCAAGTCAAGAACTTCCATTTCGGACAAAAAAAAGTTTGTTATCATCGCTCGGTAGCGTTCACCATTGACAGTAACGCTGCGATTCGCATCATCTTTGAAGAAATATGGCCCAATAATGCCGCCGGCCCATAAACCGCACCAAACAGTGGCTTTTTCGGGATGCATTGGTAGCTGTTGCAATGCTTCTGGCTGATCTTCACTCCAAATGCGGCAATTATGCTTATTTACGTACCCATTCAACCAAAAATGAGCCTCATCGCTGAACACAATTTTTCGATAAAAAAGCGGATCCTCGGCCAGCTTTCCAAGAGCCCATTCACCAAAAATTCGGCGTTGTGGTAGGTCGGCTGGCTTTAGTTCTTGCACCAGCTGTATCTTAAAAGGCTTTACGCCCAAATCCTTCCGCAAAATTTTCCACGTAGTGCTGTAACAAAGGCCTAACTGCTGGGAACGGCGCCGAATCGACATTTCGCGGTCTTCTGTCACACTAGCTGATACGGCCGCAATATTTTCTTCACTACGCACAGTACGTAAACGTGTTGGTGGCTTAATGTCCAACAAAGTAAATTTGGTGCGAAATTTGGTCACAATCTTCCGAATAGACTGCTCAGAAGGTCGAGAATGCCGACCATAAAATGGAAGCAGCGCGCGATGAACATTTCGAACCGAGCACGAATTTTGATAGTAAAATTCAATAATTTGCAAGCGTTGTTCATTTGTAAGACGATCCATGGTTAAATTGCAAACCAAACTGAAGCTTTGAAGAAGAAGTGGCACAAGGTACTAAACACACGTTCGCTGTCAAAACCAGTGTTGCCAAAACCAAACCAGCTAAAAAATCACCCGTTATTTTGAAAATTTTAAAAAAGTCTGAATAAAAAGCAAAAACCGCCCATGTTTCTGTTCATTTTGATTGTATGTTTTTGCATATTATTTGATCTTTTATAGTTTTATTTTTTTTAAACCAAATACCTTACTTACTTACTTAAGTTTAGATGGTGCTCACAGTCCAAGATGGAGTACGGGCTCAATTAACCGTCCTGCGAGCTCGGGCCCTAGCTAACTGCCTCCCGTTACGCACCCAAAGTTAGTTCAAGTCGCTCTCCTCTGCCGTTTTGGACAGAGTCCATGCTTCTGTCCCATACAGAAGGACCGGTACGATTAGGGTCTTATATAAGGTCTCCTTGGTTCTTTGAGAGAGGGCTTTACTACTGAAATGCTTTCTTAGCCTGAAGAACCAGTGATTGGCCAGAGTAATTCTTCGTTTGATCTCTGCACTGATGTCATTTTGCGATGTAATAGTGGAGCCCAGGTAGACAAAGTCCTTGACAACTTCGAAGTTGTTCCTATGCAATGTGACGTTTTGCCCGAGTCGACGATGTTGAGATTCCTTTCTTGATGAAAGCATCGAGACGAAGTAGTCTTGTCCTCATTAACAGCCAAACCCATTTTCGCCACCTCCGATTCAATACATGAAAACGCGCCGGTAACAGCTCGCTTCGTTCTTTCCATGATATCAATATCATGTTAAATAGGTTGCATGATAATGCATCACCTTGCCGCAAACCTTTCTCGACTGTAAAGCATTCGGTGGTGATCTTATCGACTTTGACGGAGAAGCGAGATTTCTCCATCGTCATCCTGCACAGGCGTACGAGTTAAGCAGGGATACGACATGGCTCTGTTCAGCTCGTTTCTGTAGTCTGTTTACGCTATCATATGCGACTTTGAAATCGATAAAGAGATGGTGTGTATCGATTTGAAACTCCTGGGTTTTTTCCAAAATCTATCGGAGTGTGAACAATTGATTGACGATTAATTTTTCGGGCCTGAAACCATGCTGAAAAGATCGTTGACAAACGGTTCGATCACACAGTAAAGATGACAGGATTTTGTATGCGACGTTGAGGAGACTTATACCTCTGTAGTTGGAACAGTTCAGAGCAACTCCTTTCTTGTAGATGGAGCACACTATACCGAGATTCTATTCATCAGGCATACTTTCTTTCGACCAAATTTTTAAGATAAGTTGGTGTAAACTCCCTACCAAGTCATCTCCCCCTGCTTTGAATAGCTCGGCTGGCAGAGGCCATCTGCACCAGGAGCCTTGAACGCTTTAAGCTTAGCTCTCGCCGCACTTCATTTAGGACAAGTGGACAGAAATTTTGACCATCGTCGTCCAGGTTGGACGGTTGATTATTCTGCCTCACAGCGGAATTTTGGCTATCAACGCCGTTTAGTAGTCTAGAAAAGTGTTGTTTCCAGATCCTCAGCACCGACTGTGTGTCTACCACCATATTCCCACTCTCGTCCCGGCAGGCTTCCGTTTTGGCCTTAAGCCCTGGGTAGATTGCCTCACCTTTGGGTAGAACTTTCGAACATCTACCGGTACAGTCCTCAATAGAATCGACAACCCACTTCGCATGCTCTCCCTTTTTCCTCCTGAGAAGTCGGCGTTCCTCCTTTCGTTTTTGCCCGTAGAGCTCACGGGCTACCCTCTCAACAGCTCTGGTTCTAGTTTGCAGCATTGACTGCTAGGCCTCGTTCTTGGCTGCATGCGCCAGCCGGCATTCTTCATAGAACCAGGGGTTCCGCTGTGGTCGCCTAGTGAAACCCAGCACATCAGTGACGGCACTTCTAATGGCTTGTTGACAGTGTTTTTACTGGTCCCCTACAGTTTGTGCTGATAGTGGCGCTGCTGAAAGGTTACGAGAGACTTGGTCAGCAAAGGTCAAAATATTACAAATACCTACATATTTGTTAAATAAACTTACATAAATATTGACATAAAAGGGTATATTTATAGCATGATTATTCTTACATAAATAAAGTCCTTACCTTCATAAAATATATTTTTCTATCGAAGGAAATCAGTTCATACGTACAGTACAAAGGTATGTAAAGTTATTTTTACTTTTATCGCAAAGGAGAGATAACATATTTCTAAATTTCCAACACTAGCACGTATACCTTAAAAAATTCAATTTCCATTTTTCTTAACATCAAACAAATGGATTTTATCCTAAAAGCTATTCCCTTTGATTCCTTGCTGCATATCCTCCCCTTCCGCAATGTAATAACCTCTTCAACAAAACGTGAATGTGTTTACTGTTTAGTCATTTTCATGGATTCTCATGAATCAGATCAATTTGCGCCTTGAGATAAGGATAAACCTTAAAAATTGTTATTTTATGTCAGATAAAAAAAAAATAAGAATTCATGCTGTGATGATGCTTAAACCAATTGTTAGGTAACTCTCTCGAGTCAATTGAATTTATCTAACCTAATAGGTATTATCCAAAATGAATATTTAGATAATGAGGTTTTTTGAAGAAATTAAATGAAATCCTTGGATTAAATATACAACCATCAGGAGGGTTAGATTAAATAATTGAGTATTTATGTCGGATGAATGAAAAATTAGGATAAAGATATTTTTAAAGCAAAGTCTTTAAGCCAAAAAGGTATATTTTTTTATTGAACTTCGAACAAAACAAAATAAATTGTGATCCTTATCAAAAGGTTCCATGGAGATGAATATTTTTTTGTGTGAATTTATCTATTCGCTATTGAAAATAAGTTTTTCTATTGAAGACAAATCTACAGGTACCGATACAGCAATTGAGTTTGAATTTTTCAGTCAGTTGACGATTCCATATGAGATCACCCGGAAATAATTTATACGTACGTAATTTGTGGACTAAATGTCATTAAAAGCAAAAGATAAAATAAATAAATAAATTTAGTGGCGCAACAGCTCATGGAGAACCAGGGCCTAGTGACTAACAACTCTCAACCATTCCTGTGTGCGTGTTGTTGGCAAGAATGGAGGGGACCTACAATTTTTGCCGAGTCCGAACGGCTAGGTGAGCAGCACTTATTCTTTGACAAGTATACTCTTGGAGTATTTGTCAGTCCCTCGCAAGAGGCAGTACCTCGGAAAAAAACATTTCTATTTTGAGGTGGCAGTGGCCGGGAATCGTACCCAGACCTTTGGCATGACAGTCCTACGCACTAACCATTATGCCACGAGGTACTACAAAAGCAAAAGATAGAATAATATATTCGAATTTTGATCCTGAATTAAAGACATAAATGGCAGGAGCATTGGACAGATGTCATTAGGTCGGTCTTTAAATAATCAGCTCCCATTCATGCATTAACTTATTCTGTAACGGGGGCACATGCCAAGTTTTTTTTGTATCGCTGAATTTAAGGTTCTTACTTGCAATATACATAGGTACTATAAGACAAGTTTTGGATTCGTGAAACAAAAAATTCGAGATAACAAACATGACATTACGATGATAGAAAACACCCAAAAAGTGGGTGGCAGAATTCTGTCTGTGTGTTTGGCTACAGCCTAAACGACTGGATGGATTTTCTTAAAACCTGCTAGATAGTGGTTTTTGGTGATTCTGCCGACAAATTTTTAAATTTTTGTATTTAAGAATCCCTTGTGATTATTGCATAGAAAAAACTTTTTCTTGATTTTGATTTGCTTAGATTTTCTCGAAAAAGTTGGTAAAAATGGTTTTTAACTCGGCCATTTGGATTCGGCAAATTTTGAAAAAAATATCCAACATCAACCGAAACATTGATTACAATAGTTTTCAAAATTTTGTGTCATGAAAGAGTCCTAAAAAAAATATATTTTTGCTAAGTTTGGGTCGCTGAACACGAAATTGAAAATTTTTTTCCAAAGAAGCGTTTTCGAGATATGCGCAAAATTTATTTTCTCAGCTATGTTTTCAGATACTGGCAAAAATATCACTAACGGCTTAGCTTGTTTACATAAAATTTATATTTTTTTTCTGAATGATCTCATCATTGTCTCCTTCCGACAATGTACTGCTTGTGTAAGTTGGATTGAAATTTATTAAGTTATAGGAACTTAAAGTTGAAAAAAGGAGTATTTTTGAAAAAAAAAATCTTGTTTTCACTTGCTCCATGACATGAGTAAGAAACAAATATAAATATTAATAAATAGCATAATTGTTTAAGTGACAAACTTCAAGACAATATATTGCAATTAACATAAAACTCTAGAAAACTTTATTTTTCGATAATTGGAATAACATATACATTAAATAAAAATTGAGGTTTCCATACAAATTATCGATAACAAATTATTTCGTTGCAGTGATTTTTAGTTCATTTTTATCTTCGTTTAAAAAAAATAGCATGTTAATTACAATAGCAAATAGGTCTCCGTATTGTTGTTGTATTTAACATACTACTTTTTTCCAAGCGAAGATATAAATGCATTAAAAACACGGCTTATTTTGTGCATCCGTCCATAATTGTGTAGATACTCTTCACAAAATTTAATAAATTATTACTGATTGCAGGTACAAGCCACATCACCATGTACTGCAACATTAATTAAAAAAAATATATATTACCTAATTAAGCTGGAATTGCACGATTGGAAAACTAGCATTTTAATAACAGACAGAGCCGTGTCTAGTAGTGGGGCAGAGGTCCAACTGCCTCAGGCACCGTGCCATGAAAGGCGCCGTACGCACGAACGGCACGCGTGGTGAACTTACGTAGAAAAACTACAAATAACTTTAATTAAACAAATATTATAGCTATTTTACATATTGATCAACTGAAATGGATTGGGTGCAATATTTCAGCTTTAAGGTTGTCCACTCCATAAGGACAGTTTTTATAATCTTGAAAAAATGTCTACTGGTTTAATCATCAGACTGACTGATTGAATTGAAAATTGAATTGAAAAAATTTCGCCAACATTTTATGGATCCAAAATTTAGCAGACGGCATTTTGAAACTCTGCATTTTAAAATTCAACATTTTGATCAATTCATAGTTTAGGGAATGATGTTAACAGGCACGCTAAAGAATCAAATTAAACGATACGGTTTAAAGTTTATCAAGAACATTCAAACAGAGTTTGTTGAAAAATTATTTTAACATTGAAAATGTTTATAGGGCCGTTTTGGATAAATTATGGTGTTACTAAAATGAATAAAGTGAATAAATGTGTATATGAGATGAACGCTAGCGTATACGGGGGGTACGATTGAATTTTTGGTTGGTGTTACTAAAATGAACAAAGTATAGAGATGAATGCTAGCGTATAGAGAGGGTACGATTGAATTTTTGGTTTGTGTTACTAAATTGAATAAATGAATTTTAATTCTATGTTTTTATAATTTAAAATGTGAGAGTCAATGCAGTCAGCAGTTAACTGTGCAGCTTAAACTATAAGTGTTGGCAGTTAAAAAAAAAACCGTTTGAAAAGAAAATGTATTTAGATGTGCAAAATTATGTTTTTTTTTAAATCAAACTTTAAGTAGGGCTTTTGTGTGAAATGGTCGAAAAACCAAAAATCTAAATGAGTTGTGCTAGAGTGATAACTTTTTTCTTTATCAATAGTTACGTTTAATATAACAATTTCGTTCATATAGATTAAAATTCCAAAAAATCTACAAAATGAGATATTAAGGGTTGTAACTTTAAAATTTAAAAATAGATGGTTCATAAATTATTTACTAGACATTAGGGTTAGATCTGATTGTAATATTAACTGATTTGGCAGTTATATTTTTCATCTTTTTAACTATTCCAATTAAAAATCTGTTATTCATACAGGTAATAGATTACACAAATCTACATATAATATGTAAAATTTGTAATATTTAAAAGCATCTGAGATGACATAATTACATATTACTGTTCATTAACATACTACCTAATAACTCTTTGGTCTGTGCACCTATACAATTTGTTTTTTTTTTATTTGCACCTTCAATAATTGACAATTAATTTGATGTATCAAACGTAGCCGTAGGTTGTTGATAAGCCTCACAAATCTAAAATACAATAATTAAAAAGTGGTACTTAATATTCAATCAATATTCCTATAGTTCATCGTCACCGTTGATTTGCAAGTTTGTGTGCGGGAATCAGCCCAAATAAGAAGAACACAAATATTTCCCATAGTGCCACAGTTCATTCAAAATGTCTTTCTATCTCTGTTTGGTATGCTTTTTGATTTGTTTGTCTTTCTATCAGTGAATTACTGAAGAAAATGACTTTTCATTCAAGTTCAGTATTCATGTTCACTCGTTCAATGTTCTTGTTGCTTGTTCACTGATTGTTCAGTCGTGTAGATGCTTCGATGGGGTGACGTTCGCTCTGCTAATCAGCATTATTTTTTTCTGTTGATACCTACCTAGTTAAAATATAAGAATGCGATTTGATGCGTTTGGTTATAGATACTTTAGTAGGCAGAAGGGTAAGATGCCTTATGGGATATGTTTGGTTAGTAGGTAGGTACTTTAGTAAGTTAGTTAGAATGCTTGTGAGATTCGTTGTTTTTGTTTTTATTTTGCTAATTATTTTACTTTTGAGTTTTGTTTAGGTATAATTAGACGGATTAACGAAGAAAATAAAGATATGAAATAAAAAAAACAAGAGGAAATAAAAATATACATAGGTCAATGAAATCTGAAAACTAAAACGTAAACCGCTTTATTTATTAGATTTTTTATAAGGTTGACTAGTTAGACAGTTGTTTTAGAAGTCCTTAATAGTTGAAAATATGCCTTATGGATATAGTAAAATAAAACGTCAGTTTAGAAAAATCTTAGACAGCCGAAGCCTTTGCCCAAGTTAGACAAATTTAGGACAGCAGTAAACAAAGTTTATTAATAAATTTTTGGAGTTGGACGGTTGTCTTTACTTATAGACAAAGCTTATAAATTCGACTGAAAATGTATTTTCTATTTTTGAAAATGCGACAAACGCCCTTATTGGGATAGTTTTTCAAAATAGACTTGTTGAATAGACTAAAAGTCGATTTATTGTTATTGCAAATTTCAATTGGTAAATACTTTTATATTTGACTATTATGATCGACTTTTGTCCATTCAAATTCTTTGGAATAGACTTGCAAGAAGCCCCAAAAAAAAAAAGAATTTTGCGGAGACGTTACACTCACCAGCATTGAATATTTGTTTGTAGGCATATGTAAGGGGAAAAATAAATTTATTAGTTAGCGTTGCCTACAACACACGTTATAAGAGCTACGAAAAATAAATTCAAATTCAAGAAAAAAGTAACATCAGCAGAAATATTGAATTTTTGGTTGGTGTTACCACAAAGCTAAATCAAAAACAAAATTAAAGTTACCACACAAAGAAAATGAAAATTTAAAGATAGAAGACACGCGGGAAAAATAAAGGTCAGTAAAATGATAAAAGGTGGGAAGTGTACAGCCTCTCTGTTTAAAAGAAGGTTCTCTCTTGTGTTTTTAATATGAAACAAAATTAAAGACCCACAAAGATAATAAGTTAAATAATATGTTGTGGAGACGTAACAACCCCTAGCATTTCATGTTTGTTTGAAGGTATGTATTTAGAGGAAAATTAAATTCAAGTTAAAGGATTTAGGAAAAATAAATACAGATACAAATCGAAAAAAAAACAAGGAATGAGTGTTGAAATTTTGAATTTTTGGTTGGTGTTACAACAAACCAAAAGAAAAAAGAAAAAGTGTGTTACCAGACAAGGATAATGAAAAATATGAAACTAGGAGACAAGTGGCAGAGAATATAGATCAATAAATTGACAAAAGGAAAATATTAAATCTCTTTTGTTTTTTTGGAAATGAAACAAAATTTGAAAAAAAAACTACAAAGGAAATAGGACAAATACATTTTTTTTTTTTTACGTAATAAGCCAACATTGAATATTGTAATTTTGGAAAATCAAATTTTAGCTAGTGTTAACAAACACGAGATATTGAAAAGGAAAAACCAATACATAACAAAATAACAAAACAAAAAATAGCAATACATGTCAACATCCTTTTGTCTGTAGTCAAAATTTTGTTGATGATAGAACAAAGGGTATATGAAATACTTAACCGAATTTTTTAAAAGAAAAAGTAAACGAAAATTATGCAATAGTATAAATAAATAAATAAATTTGGTTGCACAACAGCTCGTGAAGAACCAAGGCCTAGTGACTTACAACTCTCAACCATTCCTGTGTGCGTATTTTTGGCAGGAAAGGAAGGGACCTACAATTTTTTGCCGAGTCCGAACGGCTAGATGAGAAGCACTTATTCATGACAAGTATACTCTTGGAGGATTTGTCAGTTCCTCGCAAGAGGCAGTACCTCGCGAAAAAAACATTTCTGTTTTTAGGTGGCAGCGGCTGGGAATCGAATCCAGACCTTTGGCATGACAGTTCTACGCACTAACCGCCACGAGGTACCACTATGCAAAAGTGTAGCCTTATTTTAAGTTTTGTATCATCTTTGTATATTTGGGTATTTGATAATTTATTTTATTCTGTTTTGTTTGTATGAAGCAATGAAAAGTTCAGATGATAAAATTTTTGTTGAGACAATGTCTCAAGAATGATCAAAATACGCAATGATGAAATGGCTTCAAATTCCTTAAGTGTTCTTAGAGCTGTAGAAAAAAATCTATTTATGTGTAACTATGTGCAAGTAAAGATAGAAATGCCAAATTAATTTTGGTTAACAATTTTTTGATTTTTTTTCAGTTCAATATAATTTTTAGATTGGTCTTAGTAAAAATCATGATTAAAATTGGCATAAATTGATGTGCTTGGAAACCAGTAAAGAAAAAATTCAAAACAAAAGAAAGATTAATAATTATAAAGCTTAAAGATTTCTCTAGCACAGATAAGTCATTTTCAATGTCACCATTGTTACTCAAGGAGTGAAATCTGTAAATTTTTGATTCGAGTTTGTGCTGATTCCTTGCAAATATTTCACGCAGAGCGTTATTGTTTTTAAAGTTACGTTAGAATAAACGACAGAAAAGTCGTCAAATTTCTTAAATGTTGACAGGCTATAAGTATATGGAAAAAGCACTGTGAGGTCCATATTTCTCGACATTTTCTTAAAAGGCAGCCGGTTTTTTGTCGAGTTGAGATTAAAAATCAAATTTTTATTCATCAAAAAAACAAATTAGGTATTTTAACTTTTAAGAAAATCCATATAAAGCTACATTTCAGATGACTAAGTTTCCCTTTTACAGTCGATCATTAGTACGCAACGCACTGAATTGTGTAGAGAGTGGTTTGATGGAGTCAGAATATAAAAATGATTAAAGTGACGAAACACTGCATTGCCATTCCTTACAACATTTTTTGTATCGAAAAGGCGGCTTCTCTGAACTAGGCTAGGAACGGTACTGATGACAGACACAATAACAAAAGAATGGGCAAATTCATTCTTTTTTTCATCATAATGGCAGCTTTCCATTCGTGTAAACCCGCTAATTTTATTATTTTCCACAGCCCTGAACGCTGCTTTTGGACATTTCAATAATCTTTCCAGTCGGCAGGAAAATCGGTTGGTAAGTGGGTAGAAAAATTCGAAACGTCACATTTAAGTTACGGGTTAAGAGTTACGAACGACAGATAAAAACAAATAAATAAATATTCGGTCTCGCTCCGGCTTTCGCTCGCAGTTATTACGCAGTTTTCTTTTAATGTTTCTTAAGTTTTTGTGATGAAATTATTTAATAACTTTTTGTATTTTGTACTATTTTGCAATTGAACCTTTTAAACGATGTATAATTTGTATGCCTTCGGCTTTTGTAGACCGCGTAAATTGTCCCACAGAATTTGTATTTGCCATTTATTATGATGATTCGATGGTTTTTTGACAGTGCATGTTTTTGCGAGTATTCCACAAAAATTGCTAATAACCTTAAAAACTATAACCATGGATCAAAAATTGCTATGGCTGACCAATTTAAGAATCTATAGTTGACCATTTTTGACCAATTATTACTGACCTGTTAGATATCATTTCTTTTTCTTGCGAATATGAGATGCAAAGATCCTTATTTTAAAAGAAATTCCAAGTCGTTTTCAAATGCTTTTTAAATTTTGGGAACTATTATTTTTATTAAATTAAATTAAATTTGGTGGCACAACAGCTCGTGGAGAACCAAGGCCTAGTGACTTACAACTCTCAAACCATTCCTACAATTTTTTGCCGAGTCCGAACGGCTAGATGAGAAGCACTTATGTCATGAATAAGTGCTTCTCATCTAACTGTATAGATTTAGATTAAATATACTCTTGGAGGATTTGTCAGTTCCTCGCAAGAGGCAGTGCCTCGGAAAAAACATATCTGTTTTTAGGAGGCAGTGGCTGGGAATCGAACCCAGACCTTTGGCATGACAATCCTACGCATTAACCTTCATGCCGCGAGGTACTTAACATTTGTATAAATTAACAAAAAAACGAAGAAGAGTTGTGTTTTATTTACATATTTTTGACTACATAAAAAAACATTCAAAAAGGTAATAAAAATGTATTATTTTTGCAGAGGCCTTAAGTGCTCATCTAGGTCCGTTCGCCTTTCCTTTCAGATGTGAAACTTACATTATTTGGTGGATTACAAATACAAAACGCTACGGAAAGCAAGTTTTTGTTAATTTTTTGACATTAACTGAATAGATCCGGTTATATTTCTACCTTTTGCTCTTGACTAGTTCAATATGACTTTGTTCGAAATTATATTAGGCATCCGCGTTGATGACGATGTCGTTGCCGTCATCGTCAGCTCTCCAACTCCAATAACAAATAAGAAAACAAAAGACTCCCAAAAACTTGCGGTGCATTGCCGTTTGAACAAATTTCCGGAAATAATAAATTAATCAACACAATCATCAATGTTTTTCTATTTAAGGGGTTTCCTTGTTGTTCTTTAATTAGAAACCATCCTGTATCCTTTCCCTTAATAATTAATAATAATAATTAATAATTACAATAATAACCCTAATTTCTTATACCTACACACACATATATAAGACTTCATTTCCAACAGTTTATTAAAAAAAAAAATCGTGCTTGCATAATTTATTTTTTCCATATAAACCTTTTTCATAGGTAGCTTCATTAATCTCTGTTGAAAATAAAGAAACGCAAATTTATTAATTTTCGTGCTTACAGTTTGTTATAATCTTTGAAAGCACACACATCGTGCTCGTATTTTGTTAATACAAATTAATGTGCACGACATCAAAGAGTTTTTAAGTCATTCTCACAACGAGGATAATTTTTGCAAGCAGGAACGTGTATACGTATGCTGCCTGATTCAATTTTCGATGTTGTTAAACATTGACATCGTTCTGATTAAATCAAGCATTTACATTTCAGGTCTTTTGAATATAGCTGAATCTTTTACAGATTTTCGGTTTTGTGGCTGTGCTTTGACGATCCTTAAAAAAGTCATTGTTTTATCTAACATAATGTACCTCTCATTTATTCTAAATAAATAGTTTATTATTTTATCGTTAGCACGGCTCCCAAGACAAAAGAAGTTTTATATCAAACATTTAATTTTTATATCTTTGGTAATAATTGATTTTGAAAAATATAAATTTTTCTCGACCTCTGTAATAAAGGTGAACATGTTGAATTATACTGGAGTGTATATTTAAAAAAAAAAAAAATCGCTTTAAATATGTTGTAAATATGCCTATGTAATATAATAGAAAATTACTCGGAGGAATTTTCTTTTGCACATTTAAACTTTACTCAAAAAATAAAAAATTGAATAATGTAAGTTGAGCTCATTGATGTCACATCACATTTGGTGATATGAATAAACCCAGTGGTGTGCAAGTTCATGGAAACGAGTAAGTCAACTGAAAAGGATACCACAGAATTAATTTTCAGGCAAAATGCAATGTCAGTGAAAAATTTTCAAGTGTTGACCTTAATTATGGCCTGGATCGGTGCATGATTCTATCGAATTTGGATACAACATGTAATGGAATTAAGCTAGTACCGATTTACTTCGAGGTTCGAGATCCACGATACGGACATGGCTTTATAATTCTTTGTTTTTCCAGTACGGGCAAATTGGTCTTAATGCGGTTTTAAACTCTGTTTTTTTCCACCGAACATTGTTCCAAATATCGAAATCAAAAAGAATATATTTTGGTTAAGGCGACTCACATGTCAAAACTGACATATCGAATTCAATCAAAAGAATTAGTTAATTCCTTAGCTAATTTAGTTGATTTTTTAAGAAAAGCAACTAACCGGAAAATAAAAAAGATGAGCAATTTATTTGATGGATTAGATGAGTATAGATTAGACATTATATCGTTGGAAAGGTATTCTTATGAACGACAATAGTAACTGTATAAGAGCTCATCTCAAATTACTTTGTGAAAAAAATTGTTCGATAGTTAAGGATAGTTTTTTTTTTATTTTGATTAGCGAAGAACTATTTTTAGAAAGATATTTGAAATGCAGCAACTATTGCAGTTCATAAAAATACCTTTCCAACGATATGTGTCTTGTCATTATTGGTCTTGGAGATTAATGTGTCCAGTTCTTTTTTGTATGGAAAAGAAATATAACAAAAGAATCAACGATTTGTCACTTTAGACAAAATTTTGTAGGTCAAAAACTTTATTTTAAGGTATACAATGTTAATTTTAGGGGTGTCTGATATTAAAAAATGATTTTGGGAAATAACGGATACCCTAAGACTAAGAAGGCGTTAAAAGCTTGCTATCAAAATCAAAGTTTTGTAGTCCATAACTGGGACTTTAGTAACAAAACACAACATCGGAAAAAATATGAGTTTAACACCGAAATTGTGTCATTAAAAAAATGGTTTTAACTCCTCTTTAGGAAGCACTCATTTGATCACACATAACGGAATCCGATAACAATTATGTGCTGAGTTCTTTGAACTATACATTTTTTAACCGTCTGGCAGGGCAAACTACCTAACCTACTCAAAAACTCAAATGGTCTCAAATTTTGTGATCTGAGATCATCTAGGGAGGGGTGAAAACCAATTTCTGGAAAATCAGCAATATGCTGGGCTTTGTGTGCCTTGTTGATCTGTTATTTTGCCGTAAGTTATTTTGCCTTAACCAGTATTCGTTGACCTCTCTTAAGGTAGTCCAACCACACTATGCAAGTCCGTGTGTTGAGCCAAATCGCATTTTTCATAATCTGGATAATGATTGTGCGGTGCTACAGAACAAGGGGTATTCCTTGTTGACTTTGGGACTATAGCTCCAACACGCCTCAGAATAGTAATATGTAGTGTTTAAGGTTTTTGTTAGCTTTCTGGTGAAGCATTAACATTAAAAGCATTTTGGAAGCAACATTCCCACCCACAGATGTTATGAACATTTTTTGTCGCTGAAATTAAAAGCATTTTGTCGATTTGAAGTTGAAGACAGTTTAGTTGCGAGCTGTGAAATGAATTAACCACGCATTGATCTTACACGATCCTGAATTCTTGGTTTAGTTTTGATAAATGCAAATTTCTTGCAATTTTAGCAGTCAAATTGATTTTGGTTGTTTGTTTTTAATTAGTATCAACAGATCCGAAAAACCTTATTCACAACAATATGATCTGGAAATATTCAAAGGATTTGTCTTCCCTTTCTTGCACCAAAATTCTTCGAGGCTGATTCCAGACTTAAAACATTATTCACAGCCGTGTAGTTTTCTCTTTTAACCTTGTCGATTCATAGTTGAATTTGGCATTGCAGATTAATGCACGTAATTTGTTTTCGAAAATGAAAATGTTTGCCGAATCTGTTAATGTAAAGTTTCATGTTCCATATCCATTTCATTGCACAGCTTTCATGTTTTAAGTGCTTCTTTTTCGAGACGTGAAATAAGACCAAATCTAAAATTTGACCTAATTTTGCTTTGAAAATGGAAATAAGGCCAAATTGGCTTTTCATCCATCTGAAAACCGAAATAAAGACAAATTTTATGAAAATAAAACAAAATATTATCCTACGAAAATTTTGGAGGCGCTAATTTATGAGTTAAGGGTAAATGGATGGCTTAGGCAAACATTTTTTGCTTTGAATATTATACAATATTGCATGCACAGAATAAGTGGAAAATTATTTTGAAATGAATTTAAGGAAATAACATTAAAAATAGTTTTTTTAAACTGAATTTTCTAAATAAAAACACATTAAAAATGGTTCACTGCTAAATTTAATTTGCAAGACTATACGAAAATAGAGACAAATGGAGTGATTTTACTTCTTCATATTGCAGAATGCAGAATATTTCATAGGAACTAATTGCACTTAGTTAGGGGAATGGACACTCACATAACTCCACTGCACGACTTACGAAATGTTTACTTGTTCTGTCGCCACAAAGCTGCCAATATCAACAATTTTCTTACACGGAAAGAATTAAAAAATCATCATATGAAAAATTTGCAGTCGCAATTTTACGAATCAAGTTTTATCCGAAAATCAAGGCATTTTGATCCCAAATTGATACAAAAACTGGTAATTTAACACTCAAAACGTAGCAATTTACAAATTTTTTTTTGTGATTTGCAATTAAAATTCATGATTCAAGCTTGTACTTTTTATAGCAAAATACAACTTTTTTGGGGTAATTTACTCTCCAAAAGAATAATTTAACAAACACCATTTAAAAATATTGATTTGCGATAAATATTTAGTTATTTACGTTGCTCAATCACAGATTTACGTTTTTTTTTTGGGCGCAATTTGCAACTCCATGAGAATAACTGCAAATCACCAACAAAAAATTTTTAAATCATGACTTTCTTATCGCAATTTGTTTCACGAAGAGATAAAGCACCAAAACATGGTATGTACGAGTATCTAATGATTAATGTGTGACACAAACGATCTGTAATGCAAATTGGCCTAGTGGTTGCATGCTCGCTCCGCAACTCGAGGGTTGTGAGTTCAAGTCCAAGTAGAGACAAGCGTAAAGTATTTATTTCAAATGAATTACTTTGACAAATAGAAAAATGAATTGGTGGATAATTTGCCCTTAATAAGTTGTGAAACAATCCAGAATTTGTAGTCCAATGTTTTTTGTGTGCTTTGCTAACTCGATATCAAGTTAGCAGCCAAGCACCCTGTGGAAAATATGTAAGAACTTCTTATACCTGATAGTCGATGGCTTTTTAATTTGCTATTAATTAGTAGTGACAATTTCGAATTTGTCGTGCAAAGTTTTTTACGTTTTTTGCATACTTTGTTAACTTCACACCAAGTTAGCATATCACTACCTCAAACAATTGTAAGGCTGTTTTAACCGAATGGTTCTCTTTGCTGATTTGTGAAATAAAACAAAAAACAAAGAAAATATCACACAAGTAAAATTGATTTTATCATGACTTAGTAACAACTAATTAAAAGCCAAATAATTAAATAATAAAATGTTATGTCTTGAAGTTTTAACTACTTTAAAAAAAAAAAAGAAAATATTGGTCATACTTTGCTTACTTCATATTAAGGTAGCAAAAGACGCAAAAAAAACATAGAAAGCATTGCGCAGTCAAATTAAATTTTTCACAACTAATTAAAGACTAATTGACGGCATATTAAAATAAAACATTAAGTATAAGAAGTTTTTACCGCCTTTCGAGATTTGTCATGTTAGTAAAGAACTCAAAAAATCATGGAAAACTCTGAACGAAAAAAAAATAAAAAAGGTCTCAAAATAAAATATGTAAAATGAAGTAAGGGAGTTTTCATTGAACGACGATGGTATGTGCAGGGAAAGTATTATTGCCTTAAACCTTAATTTTTTTGATGTCATAATGAATGTTATCTTCACTAGTTAAGGCTGAAAGTGATTGCACTACAAGTGCAATTTTTTAACACCAGATTTTACATGTTAGAATGATGAAATGCCACGGTAGTTCCACATTTTTGCTTGCCACGGTAGTGACATTTTCATAAATAAATCCATTTTGCAGAAAACTGATATGCAAGAAACATATTGATACAGTAACTTCAACAGAAACTTTGAGTACAACGAAAACTTTGATATCAAAAGTAATGTTTATTAGATAACAACGTGAACAGTGCTTTTAACAGCTTAAAAACAAATAAATAAAATTGAAGAAAACTGGTTGTAACATTTTCATTTAAGTGTTGATTAACCTGAAAATTTCCCTTTATAGTTGTAGTAGCATTTGCACATAAATGCTCATTTTAAATCCAATGTCAATGTCAACGTTGCTGTGCTTTACCAATCTGTTTCTTATTTTACATTCAAAATATTTTGGAACAAATTTAAGATAAATTCAGCAAACACTATTCGAAAATATATCGCAATTTATTAATTGCAACGAAGCGTTCCATGCTACTCTATTTCTTTTGCTTTAGTATAATCGTAGTTACTAGTAAGAATTATACTTCACCATATTCAATTCACATTCACCATAAACACGTGACGTCACGACAAAATCGACATCATTATTGTTCATTCTTCACACTTAAAGTTCACATTCAGTCTTTAGTGAAAATGTAACATGAGGACCTGCTTGAATGAATGAGAGGACCCAATCGGTCATTCGCTTAGTCAGACGACAATAGTAAATTTGTTTTCATTGATCATATGAGCTCCGGTCGTAGACAAGTTGAAACGATCCATTTAGCTATATTTACGTTTTCGGAGACTTCCCCTACACGTGGTAGGGGGTTAGGGTGATTTTTTAGCTGGTTTGGTTTTGGCAACACTGGTTTTGACAGCTGACGTGTGTTTAGTACCTTGTGTCACTGTCAAACAGCTTCAGTTTGGTTTGCAATTTAACCATGGATCGTCTTACAAATGAACAACGCTTGCAAATTATTAAATTTTACTATCAAAATTCGTGCTCGGTTCGAAATGTTCATCGCACGCTGCTTCCATTTTATGGTCGGCATTCTCGACCTTCTGAGCAGTCTAGATTGTGACCAAATTTCGCACCAAATTTACTTTGTTGGACATTAAACCACCAACACGTTTACGTACTGTGCGTAGTGAAGAAAATATTGCGGCCGTATCAGCTAGTGTGACAGAAGACCGCGAAATGTCGATTCGGCGCCGTTCCCAGCAGTTAGGCCTTTGTTACAGCACTACGTGGAAAATTTTGCGGAAGGATTTGGGCGTAAAGCCTTTTAAGATACAGCTGGTGCAAGAACTAAAACCAGCCGACCTACCACAACGCCGAATTTTTGGTGAATGGGCTCTTGGAAAGCTGGCCGAGGATCCGCTTTTTTATCGAAAAATTGTGTTCAGCGATGAGGCTCATTTTTGGTTGAATGGGTACGTAAATAAGCATAATTGCCGCATTTGGAGTGAAGATCAGCATCAGAAGAAGCATTGCAACAGCTACCAATGCATCCCGAAAAAGCCACTGTTTGGTGCGGTTTATGGGCCGGCGGCATTATTGGGCCATATTTCTTCGAAGATGATGCGAATCGCAGCGTTACTGTCAATGGTGAACGCTACCGAGCAATGATAACAAACTTTTTTTTGCCCGAAATGGAAGTTCTTGACTTGCATGATATGTGGTTTCAACAAGACGGTGCCACATGCCACACAGCACGCGAAACAATGGCGCAATTGCGAGGCGAGTTTGGTGAACAGTTAATTTCACGTTTCGGGCCGGTCAATTGGCCGCCTAGATCGTGCGATTTGACACCATTAGATTATTTTTTGTGGGGGTATGTCAAGGCTAATGTCTATAGGGACAAGCCCGCTTCGATTGACGCACTGGAAGCCAACATTTTGTGTTGGACCTTTTCTAATTAAAGTTTTCGGATACTTACCCAAAATAACTAAAAATCCTTAGTCCGCTCGATGAACCTCGGCGGACAGTTTTCGAAATTGTATCACCCTGCCAAATCTATCTGAACGAATTCGAACAGCAATCAGCTGCGAGACCATTGTCAAACTGGGCGGAAAGAGTAGACATGACAGTAGACATTTTGTATAAACTGAACGAAAAGAATGGGTACTCAAAATGTTCCTTGAGATCAATCATTCTTTTCATCTGAAGTCTGGCTGAGTTTGGAAGTATTCCTTATTTTAAAAAGTGCACAACCCATTATAATAATATTGTAAAAGTATAATTAAATAATCATCCGCTCTTAAGGTAAAGTTTATTTGATAATGCATAAAGAAGTGTAAAACTAGCTTAAATGTTTTCTGTAGCAATACCACCCGAGCCAAAATCAGGTGCCCGACACCACAAGTGCCACTTGGGAATTAGAATATTAACTCCAAACTCTCCTCGATCGGCGTGTATTTCGACCAGCAAAGCGAGTCTGACGGCAATATTCTGTGACAACTGGGTTGATCTTGTTCAACAGAGTCTGACGAAAGTCTCGACTCAGAGAAAAGACCAGCGGCACGGGTGCTGCGCGTTCATTGTTTCAACGAGGTACCCTCTACTAGCCAGACAAAGTTTTGATTTTTGACAAGTGCATCGGTCTAAAAGGAGGAACGAGAGCGTAAGCACACGACCCGAAAGACGACCACGTGCACCTCACCTCTCTCCTCAACGTCTCATTGCCGTCACTGTCAAGATCACTACCCGGATAAAGAGGTGTCCAAAAAAAAATCCCTCAGGTGAAATTCGCCAGCACCAACTGTCGACAGCGAAATCATCGTCATCGTTGACATCATACCCATCGTCAATAACCCAATCGATAAGAAGACGCAGACTGTACCCAAAAGCTAATTAGCATCCCGATCATCAACAGCGATCGCTAGCCACGAGATCATAAGCCTCGTATCATTATCCGACGACAGAAAAACAGAGCAGAGCAACAACTTGTCTAATTAGTTTATAATTTATATATATATAGTATAGAATAGTTTTTTTTCTATAAACCCTTTTTGGTGATTCACTCTTATTCTATTCTACCAACAACAAGAAACAAACAAAAAGATAAGTATCAAACATTTTATCAACGAGCAATCGCTCATCTGTTCAGAGATTATAATTTTTGTATTTCTTTCTGACATATAGTGTAGCAAATGATCGAGCCTTCTTCAATATATGCTGTGCACACCATTTATCGGAGGAACGAGCCATCAAAGAAAAAAGTAGACGAAACAGAGTCAACGAAAAGTATTGCTCTGAATAGAAAAATCGGTGAGTCCAATTTTTATACAAGAATTTTAATCTTTGAACGAACATAATAAATATAACACGAGCACAAGATACATTTATAACATACATAATTTTAACTAAAAGTGAGGGTGATTACCTATAAAAAGTTTATAACAGTGAGTCACAAAAAAGGTGAAAAGAGTTATTTTTGTTTATATTTAGACCTAGGCTTAACATCTAAGAGTAAAAAAAAAAAAAAAAAAAAAAAATATGAATTAATTGATATAACGACAGAAAGTAAAGAGAGTAAAGTAAATAAAAGTTGACCTCGATTACGTTCGTACGCGTGCATGTATGGTTGAGACTCTCTTTTAAAAAGTTCAACTCCATGCACACGTATCGATAGAATTCATTTAAAGTCGAATTAGTAGAATTTGAAAGAGAAAAATAAACCTTTGAAAATTTATGCACACAACATACCTTTTGTATGAAATATAAAATATGTACCTAATGTTAATAATACTGATTTAAAAACATGAATTAGCCCCTTAAAGTAGATTATAGTTTTTGGAATGAAAGTTAAAATAAAGAAAGTTGGATGTAAAATGAAATTGAATTACAGTCTTCGAACTTATTATTTTTTTGTGGTAATTGAATATTAAGAATGATATTTTGAGACCTTATCTCTTTAGTGCAAGGAGGGGGGAGTACAATGAGGCGGTCATCTGAGTGGAAGAGAGTGAATTTTAAGTGAGGATCTCCTTTTTTTGTTTGAATAAGGGGCTAGCGCCATGAAAACAGTGCGAGGCGTTAGCCATGGATGGTCGTAGTTTATTTAGACTCGACTGAGGGTGGGTCACGCAAGAGAAACAGATTCCATCTATGTTTCTCTCCAAATTTAATTATCGTTATGAAGTTCGTTTGAATATATAGTATAACAGTGGTGTGTTTAGCTAAATGATAATATTCAGGCATGTAAATAAGTACGGTGTCCGATAATAGTGCAAGTTCCCACGACACCGACGAGCTAGCGTCGAGCGTGTGCAAGCATGCCTACCGCACTCTCTTATCAGGACAACCTTCCCTATGGCCCATTCATCTCTAAAGGAGTTCCTGTCCTTCTATGGTTTTTGGTGGGAATCAGAACATCGCTTTTCACATAGGGTAGGGTCATCTAACGTTACAATCCATGCATTCATTCGTGAGATACCGGCCGATATGTGTGAAAGAGTATGCCAAAATTGGACTCAGCGGATGGGCTACCTGAGACGCAGCCGCGGTCAACATTTGCATGAAATTATCTTTAAACATTAAATTGCAAGGTTCAAACTATCGATTCAAATAAATATTTCATTCATTTTTTCGAATTTTTTGTGTTTTTTTTTTTTAAGTTATAAACCTCTTAAAAAATCACCCGTTATTTCTAAGGCTTCCTCCCACCAGTGGAAAGGGGCTTTAGTTCAAAATCAAGACGACTTAATTGCCACCAAGGGCGTAGTACCTGCTGATGTACCAGAGCGTTAAGCCTGCTGTTTTTGAGTACCACCAGGGACGTAGCACCTCATTGGCGGATACAAGGGAGGGGTCATGACCCCCCCTGGGGCTTTTCCCAGACATAAAATATTAGACAGATGAATTCAATCATAAACAAAAAATTTCACTGCTCAAAGGATATAATTCGCCTTCAAATTTATTTTAATTAAACGTGCGTATTTAAAGAGTTAAAACACAAAAATCAAAGTAGAAAGTACATATTGTGGGCTTTCTGTCAAAACAAATTTCAATTCAATTTCAATTTGAAAGGTAATAAAATGGAATTTTAAGATAATGAAAGGTTTTAAGACTGGTTGATAGAGCCAAAAAAAAAACATGGCACAGTTTCTAGACATTGATATTCGAGTTCAGTAATTCTTGTTGACCAAAAGTACATTAAAATGTCATTTAAAGACTTGCTAGGTTTTGACAGAAAGCCGACGATATGTACATCGTTCATGAAAGGTTGAAAAAATAATTCTTCTGACAGAAAAACAATAAAAGTTTTCATTTCAAGAATAATTCAGAACTCTACTTTTTGTTTTACCGTAAAAATAATTTGAAATTGATTTGATGATTTTGTGAACATTTCTGACACCGTAACCGAATCAGATGACAAATTTCATGACATCCCTTATGAGTACTCTTCGAAAGGTTACTGGTCATAAAAGGGCAGGTAGTAACAGTAGATCATTTTTCAGACATAGAATTTTCAAAAAGTAATACTGAATCATGAAAGAACTTTGAAAATTCATTTAAAAAAAATGTATATCACCAATGAATTTAGGTCACCTTTAATAACAATTTAGTGACATTTGAAAAGAAATATTTTTTTCTTAAGATAACCTTAATAAGGTACCTATAAATTTTGTTCAGTGGCCTGGAATGACTTTAAAAAAAAAAAAACTTTAAAATCCCATTAGAACAAATCCACAACCGATTAATGTAGCTTGTTGAGTTGGCCTTTTGAATTGGGCACAAATTTCAAAACCGTGCAAATTAAAAACTCGTACTCGAGATCTTGCAAATAAAAATCCCTCTAATTACGTGACCACTCAATTTTAAGAAGGTATTCGAGATTTTGGTTGACATTTGCAAGATTGTAAGGTGTGTGAGATATCATTTTTCAAGAACTATAAATAATGCAGTTTCGATATTTTAGATTTTGGTATCTTGCAAATTTTTCACGTGAAGTGCGAAAAATTGGGCGGTACTTGGAAAAACTTTTACAGTTGTTTCAAAATTTTCAACTCAACAAATTTATAAAATTAAACTTTTTGGACTTTTTACTGATCGCATACACTCTTTACAAATATCCTAAATGACATATCGCTTGCTTAATCTCAAAATCAAGGTCAAACAACCACTAGGCAACTAAGTTGTTAATTGCGATCAATTTTTAGTTTCTGGCACTATGAAGTAACTTTAGGCATAGAGCAACTCGAAGACATGGGTGGTAGCAAGCCTTTTTTTATGGAAAAACTACCTCATTTTACTTCGTTTTCCCAAGACTGTAATTGCTTACGCTTTCCCACTAACTTGGGTGCACCATTTTGGGAATACAAAGATTTTTGTTTTGTAATTTTGACGTTTCATGAATTTGTTTTGTTCAGGGGATGTCATTAAGGAAAGTGGTAAGTATAACAAAAGTAGCTTCTAGTTGCCAGGCAGAAGATCAAAATAGATCTTGTACAGTAAATAAGATCTTATTGTAAAAGAGTTAAGATTTTAGGGGCAAAAATAAACTTTTCCTTAACAATATTTTTAGTATATAGAGGGATGATGGTTCTGGCTTCAATTCCTTAAATTGTTCTATTAATTGTTTAACAACTTTTCAAATAGCTTAAGGCTTAAAACCAATTTGATAACTTTAAGAAATATGAATATAAGCACAAACAAAATTAAAATCGTTGTAGCGATTTTCTCAAAAAGCTATTTTTTATATTGAATTAAATAATAATTAATTTTAAAATACATTTATAAACTAGTTTCAAAACAATTCATCAACGCGTTCTTGAAATATTGAATTTTGAAAACAAAAATTAATATCTTCTTTAAAGGCCAACATTTACTTTTTTATTTTGATATGCAATATAATTGAGATTTTTATGAAGCTTTTGCATGCAAATTTTGATTGAATTTCTTTGAACAAACCGTATTTCAAAAACCCTTAAATGGCAGGCATCGTTATTAACAGTTTTTCGGATTTTTTTTTTCAGAATGTTCACCATCACTACAGTAATCTACTGTTTTTTATCAAATTCGTTGAAGCTGCTTTTCAGATAAATAAGCTTTTTCTTAATGGTTGTATAGCAAGTACCGTGATTTTAAAAGTTAAAAAACATCCCCTCCGAAGAATTAAAAAAAAATTATTTAAAAATTTAAAGAAAATTGCTTCAGTGGTTAAGGCTGTAGCTGTAGGTTGTCAAAGAATAGACAGACAAACAACCAGACAGAATTATGCCACCCAGCTCGAATACAAAAGTGGCCTTATATCGTAAGTAAAAATTATTTTTGGGTGCAATACTGTATTGAAATTTTTAGAAACGTGACCCCCCCCCCTCTGGGGCAAAGTCTGGATCCGCCCTTGTAGCACCTGCTGATATAGTAAAGTAAAGTAAAGTAAAGTAAATTTTATTTCGGGTAAAGACTAACACAGTAAGATAAATCTTATAAGCTAGTGATAGTTTATGATTTTACAAAGTTCAATTTTAAGTATCATACATTAAATAATAATTCAAAAATGAAAAAAAAAGAGAAGAACAAAAAAAGAAAAATTGACGAATGAAAGATGTAAGATATAGGTTAAAAATTGAAAATAAAATTTAAGTATTATAAAGATAGGAAAAAAGAGAAAAAAAAAAAAAAAATTAAAAGAAGTTAGTTGCTTTGACTAAAAAAGAAAAATCTCAATCTATTTTGAAACTGTTGTGCTCCGCTTGATTCTCGCAAATATAGTGGGAGTGAATTCCAAAGACGGATTGCAGCAATGAAAAACTGCCTCTCAGAAGTGAGACATGTGAATCGAGGGAGTATTAAATGATATGATCTGTTTGATGCCGGAAACCGAAGAATTTCGTATAAATATGCTGGCTGTCTTGTCCTTAAAATAGTAAAAAGTATGTTTAAAGTTCTAAACTTTATAAAATTTTCAAACGACATATTGAGGAGGTTCATAGACCAGAGCGTTAAGTCTGCTGCTACACCAGGGGTGTAGTGCCTGCTTATGTACCAGAGCGTAAAGCCTGCTGTGTTTTTGATTGCCACCAGAGGTATTATACCGTTCAGTCCCGTTCTAAGCCTTACGGCAGAACAATAGAAGAAGCCGCACTACCCGAGACCAGGATTTAAATCCAAACCGAATAATCAGAAACCAATACAACCGATACAAGGCAGTAAGACTAGAATCCAGAAACTCAAGTGAATAATTCCGATACCAAAATTTTACGAAGTAAAAGAATATTATATGTTATAAATAGTACAACAGTTGTTTTCAATAAAGATTTTGTAATAAGGTTCTAAGACCATTTTCCTCTGAAGTTTCGTGTTTTCTTCAAGACGACCCTGGCGAGACCACGGACATAACCTCGGCTGCAAAGCAAAAAACACATCACAGAATTTGGAGAGAGAGTCATTTGTTTATAATGTAAATATACGGTAATCTATGCTGATTAGAATCGATGCTTGTATATTACAATCTACCTTATAACACAAATGAACTAACGCGAAAATAAAACCAAGGTATTTTATTTTATTTGTCGGGATCAGATTTTGGACTCAAATAGCAAATTCTGTTAATGAGTTAAACCAAAAATTAATACGGAATAATATATTTGCAATTATATACCTACCCATAAGTATGTTTTTTTTTAAATATACATGCATATAAAATACACTATTGAAAAAAAATCTGACTTGAATGAGCATTTCTGGAGTGAGATAGAGATTGGAGTTCAGCATATGAAAAATATATACTCTGATTTCTGAAAGAAAACACTGTTAAATTATATCAACCAGCGCTTATACTTAGTGATGAGCTACACACAACGCTTATAGCCTTCACACTGCTCCTTATTTATTTCCTTGGATTTTTAATATTTATAATTTTATATAAAAACTGTTTCCGACATGCAATATTTTTCTTCTTACTTTTTTCATTTCCGCATTTATGTTTCAAGTCTTTTGCAGACTACCACACCCACACCGACATAATATTTTATTCAAAAATGTCTTCCTTGAATATTCCAACAAAAGGTACTTATAATTTCCCTTTCCCAAAACATTCCGTTTCCTCATAACGATTATAGGTGGGTACCTTGCTTACAGAGTTTTATGTGTCGATAAAATGCTAAAAGGTAAATAATTTTGGTTACCCCCCCCCCCTCCATTCCTCTTTGTGGTGTTGTATTATTTAGAAGACGTTGTATAAGTTCAACACTCACATTATAATATATATATGCATGTAGAGGAAAGCTTTGACAAAATAAACAAAACCCTGTGGAAGCTAAACAGACTTAATTCTTCGCATTGTCAACATACCCAAACCCAGGATATGTTTTTAAACTTTGTCGCGTTAATCTACTTTATAAAAGCCAACTTTCTTATAAGCATCCTTTTACTTCTAATCTTTTGTCATATACGAGTATACTCGTAACATCTTTTTCATCCGCAGCAACTATACAATGAAATTCCAAAAAAAACTTTAAACGGAGCAATAAAATATCTATGAAGTACCTGCCTACATCTTTCTTTGTAGAAATTTGAGAATCATCGCAAAAACTTTTAGGGCTCAAAAATAAAACTTCTATTTTTCGAATACATTTGATAGTTATCTCTTTAGAAATTAGTCTAGCACCTTTGCCATAAATCGAACCAAAAGCCCGCATGACTCAAATGTCCTTCGCATGATGCTGACGAGACGCTGCAGGAGACTAAGGTATATTTAATTATACATGGAACTTGTGTGCTGTTTCCGGTTGGGGTGTCTCATTAATCTGGCCGTGTCACCAGATACCTTTTGGCAACCACCATAAAGCGTAGAGGAGTATCATTAAACTCAAAAAGTGTGACATGTCGATTTCGGGCTCAGCGTGAAGACTTTTTTTTATTATATTCCAAGACGACAGTGATGGGGAAACTTTATCATGAGGCTGGTTTTATATCACGGATGGTTAAATTCATCCAGCTGATTCTATCTCTCATAAAATTTAATAGATAAAAGTTCTACTCCAGTTGTCCTGCGAAATATGTAACCCCATCAATTGCCTTTCTTAGTTGGAATGTGCGTGTCCTTTTTAGGGCATTACATTTTTTTGTTTTTGACATGCCACTGAATTTTAACGGAATACAAGAGCACAAATGATGACGACAATTTGTCGTCTGAAACATGTGCGATAATTATACTGAAAATGTCCTTTTTTAGTGTATATTATACGTAGTGCTCCCGATTTGTGTTGACCTCATAACATTTGTTCGTCTAACTCTAAATGGTCTAACTAGTTGGTGACAATGCTTTCGTATTTATACATTTACTAAGCCCTTGTGGCTAAAGTTTTATAGTAAATCAACTGTATACACATATATTTTTTTTGTGCTAATCGATGATGATGGTAACCTAAAAATATATCATTTTTTTAATAGCCGTTAAGCTCGCAATATATTTACTATGGATGAATATTCGCATTGTTTCTGTAAAACCCTTTTTGAACTTTGTTCTTTTACTTTCATTAGTTTAATTTAAGTCAACTTACTTATGATAACAATGATTCGCATACAGCTTCGAAGGCCAAAAAAGCTATTTGCATATTATAAATTAATTTGGGTCGACTGTAGAAATTTAAATTTTCAATTTTTCTCATAGAAATATTCTTGAAGGCTTAGGTTAGGTTAGGTTAGAAAGGGTGATAATACGGCGAGCCACATCATCTCTCTCGGATCTCGGTGGATCCATTGCGCTCCCCAGGGTGAAAGGTGGGTGGTGGGGAGGGATAGGGAGGGGGTTAAGGGGAAGGGGGGCCTCCCTAAACCATCCTGAGTTCTGAATGAATTTTAGGATGTTTTTTAGTGGCAAGACAGAGATGTCTCCCAGTTCGTCGAAGAAATATTCTCCTAGGGCTGCTTTTCTGGTTCTAGCTAGGCTGGGGCATTCACATACAAGAAGTGAAGGGAGCCCTCTTCCCCCTCTTCATCATGATACTCTCTACAAACGTCCGATAAGCTGATTCCTATTCTATTCAACTATGAGTGATAATTGAGGCCTGCTTAACTTGAGGAGGTATTGAGTTTTTTCTTCAAAATATTCGGCCAAAAGTTCTTTGAAACCTGACAGCTGTTGGTGGATGACCATCTGACATTTGCAGCTTCTAAGAAACTCTAGTGTATTCTACTTTTTGCATGCTCCAGTGGCATGAGCACCAAGGCATCGATTTGGCTCGGATCAAGAGATGATCCGCTTTTGGTCAGTTCATCTTTCGTTTCGTTCGCGTGAATATTCCTATGTCCCCTGGGACCCATCTTAGAGTAACTTTGTTGGATGCATTGAGTACTTTTAACTCATTTCTGCAACGATCGATCAGTTTGGACCTTATAGTGATTGAGGAAATGGTGTTAATTGCTGCCTGGCTATCAATGAAAATGTCAATATTATTGTTGACTAATTCACGTGAGGCAAGATGTTTCGCGGCTTCACAATTCGCCAGCACTTCCACTTGAAATACACTGCAAAACTTTGGAAGCTTCATAGATCTATTAATGGGTGGGTTATCTGATGCCTGACCCAACACCCTCCAAGGTTTAAGAACCGTCGGTGAAGACCGAAACATGATTTGCACTTTAATGACCCTATTTTCATTCCAGATGTCATGGTTACTTGGTTAAAATCAATGTGCGGTGAAACGTAGTCTGTTTGAATGTCAATGTCTGTAAAATTCATTAAAGTTCTGTGGCCGTAGGGGCCCCTTTTCCAATTTTTACATTGTTGAAGTCTTCCACTTTTGGCCGCCAACTCTTTCGTAAACAGATCGAGTGGGGCAAGTAAAAGGAAAGTTTCTAGGGCAGCCGTTGGTGTGGTCCTTATAGCACTGGTTGTACCGATACAAGCTAGTTTTTGAATTTTAGTCATGGTTTTTAGATTGGTTTCCTTATTTAAGGCTTGCCACCAGACCATGCAAGCGTACGTTAGGATTGGCCTTATAATGGCTGTGTACATCCAATGAATGGTTCTAGGGCTGGGAACCCATCTTCTACCAAAAATTTGACTGCACGTATAGAATGCTATTGAAGGTTTTTTCTCTCTTTCTTTAATATTCTTTTTCCAGTTCCATTTACGGTCAAGTACAACACCAAGGTATTTGGCGGTATCCGAAACTTGAAGCGGAGTTCCGTTGAGGGTTGGCGGGTTTATATTGGGAATATTGTTTTTCCTTGTAGACAACACCAATTCTGCCTTTAGTGGGTTAACGTTAAGACCACAACTGCTGGCCAAATTACTGAGCTTGTCGAGGACTAATTGTGGTCTTGGAGGCTTGAATGGTTAAAAAATTTTCTTTGAAATATATGAACAGTAATAGTCGTCATGTTTGCGAAATAAATATGGGGATATCAAAAGTGAAATGCTAACAAAAATTTGCCACAAATAAAAAAGTTCTTCTATCTCCTCTGAATTACCGCCGTCAAAACACGATTAACAACGTTGAACAATTACACTTTTCTTCTTTATTAATTACGCGTGATCAAAGACCACAAGATAAAAGTAAATAAGTACCAACCTTGTTTTGGTATTCAAAAATTCATACAATACCAAATAAAATAAATCTAGAATTTATCTTCACTGAAACATTAAACAAATAATTGTATGCATCAAAGGCCCCCTGTTGCTATTAAATTTCCATAACATCCCAAATCAGTGTTCAAGTAGTTTTCGTTTAAGTTAAAATTGTTGTTTCAGTAAATGTCGTTATTTTTTAACTATTGTTCATTTTTAAAATCATCTTACTTTTTTGAAGAGCTAACCATTGAAATTTCTAATAAGGTTCAAACGATATTTAAAGGCCAGTGATACAAATTTTAGCAGTGAGCTTCCTTCTCCTCCTTCTCGGTTCAAAATATTTAGTCTCGAAAGATCTCACTCCCAAGGACAGAGCATACCCCAGAAATGTACAAATTTTTCATCTTCTTTTGAGTTGTACATTGAGTGTTTCTGCCAGCTCCCAGCTATAGAGAAAGTTCCATTCAAGAATATTAACCCACCTATTGCTTCAAAAATCCATATTATTTTCGAAAGGTTTCTTTCCTTCTGCAAGTTTATATTTCCATTGTTGTAGTTGATTTTGTTATACAATCCATGTGATGTAGTTATCCAGGCTCTGTGTAATACTGTTTCTTATTCTTTATTTAAAACTTCTGAAGATACAATGTGACATGTGAGATACTTTCTATTTTATCGTACTGCTGATGTCCGCAAACTTCGGCTCCATACCTTATGATTGATCTTGCTACTGCATTGAAAAGCTCTGATTTAGTAGAGATATCGATATCGTTTTCTGTCCCAAATGAATACCAAGTAAGATTAAAACTCGTTTTACTCTGATGAGCTCCAATTTTGAAATGCTATATCAAACATATAGGCCTGGCATAACCCAAATATTTGTATTTATTAACTACCTCTATTTCTTCGTCTCCAATTCTTCACTTTACTATTCTACTTCTTCTGCAACCATTTTGTTTAAAATTATTATTTTCGATTTTTCGAGGTTCATAAATACGACAGTTATCCTCTATTTTGTCAATTATTGATTTAAGGTCTCCCGTTGAGTCTGCGAAGATCATTTTGTAATCTACATAGACCAGCAGTCTGATTGAAATTTCCTTATCTGATATACCAGCATCAATGAAGTCATGAATATCTTTAACGAAGAGAGCAATTAACATTGGGCTCAGGAGGCATCCTTGTTTTACCCCCATTTCTGTGTTAAACCATTCTGACTGTTGTTTTCCATCCCACACTGCACTTGTTGTATTTGCATATATAATCTTAAATTATTGTCCGAAACTTGGTAGTCAGGTCTATAAATTTAAGTTTAAGAAAACAAGGCCTTGCAGCTGATGCTGTCAAAAGCTGCTTTGAAGTCTACAAAAAAGCAATTGGTTTTTTTCCTTCTTCCATTTTGAATTTCGAAATATTTAACTAATTTGGCCATTTTATATTTCTTGAGCGCTCAGTATTTTTCCTCAATTTTTTGATAAACAGTATTCCTCACATAGAAGTCAAAACAACTCTCTTTTTCTTTTCTTCATATGTAATTTAGTGCGATAAAAAATAATTGAGCAAGCGAATCCAAAAAATTTCAGTCTCAGCTTTTAAGGGGAAAAGTGTTGAATTTTTTAGAGGAATCCTGTTTATATTTCTGAGCGCTCTGAGCTCTCTGAGATCTCAGAAATATAAACTGGCTAATTGAAAATATTGTCCAGAGTGCTGTATCCTTCTTTGGATCCTGCTTGAAATTCGTTTAAAACATAACAGTGTCTTTTCCAATTTTGCAATATTTTGAGTAACTAGTACGTCCAGCCCTCAAAAATCAAGAGCTAATAACCATATTTGCCAAACTGAGCGACTTATTAAAATAATAGCTATTTATTGTTATTTTCTGCAGCACTGAACACTGCCATCAGTCATTACAATAATCTTTCCAGTCATTGCTGGAAAATTGGTTGGTTGGTGGGTGTAAAAAATCGAAACGTCACATTAAGGTTCCCACAAATAAAAAGAACAAATATTTACTCGGTCTCGCTCTCACTTTTGCTAGCACTTATTACGCAATTTTCTTTTATGGTATTTTATTTTTTGTGCTGCAATTATTTTATATTTTTTTGTATTCTGCACTTCTGTGCAAAAAAACCGCTTCAAAGATATATAATTTATATGCCTTCGGCTTTTGTAGACTGCTTAAATTGTTCCACATAATTCGTTCTTGCCGTTTTATTATACAATATTAAAACTAGCAGTTTTATTTACCTTTATTTTACTTAATATTTCTAAAATTACAAAACTTGTTATCTCCCCCTCGTCGAGGTCCACATTCACAAAATCTTCCAATAAGAATCTTACATTGATTCCAAGATATGTACAGTGTTAAATTGACAATTATAACGATTTGTATGGATCAAGTTTTAGATGATCCAGTAAATAAAAAATTTATTGCATACAGAAACAGTTGTATAAAATACAGTAGACGTTGGGTTTAGTGAATCTTGAATAGAAAACTATCCACAATAGTGAACACAAAAAAAATTAAATGGATTTTTCGGCGCAGAGTTAAAAGTTCATAGGCCAAATGTCCATAATGCAATTTTGGCTCACTTGGGTATAAGGTATAAGTCCATAAATGTATTATGAACTAATAACTCACTAAAGTGGGCCAAAACCCCAGAGGAAAGCGGGTCGAAAGTTCATAGTTTTTTCCGAAAGTTGGTCAAAAGACCATACCTTAGTCAAAAATGCAAAAGCAACTTTTCATACACCCAACCTCGCACCTACCCCAAATTCTAAAGTGAGCCCAAGCAGGGGGGTTGCAGGTGGCAGCACGCCTCCCCAATGATACCTCAATGTTTATCCGCCGTAATACTAAGTGCGTGCACTGTATTTGTGAATAACTCACGCGAATAAACAGTGAGGTATGTTTGGTCTCAATATGCAACCCCCCTGCTTTGGCCCACTAAGGTGGGCTATAAGTTCATAATGCATTTAATGACTTCTAACCCACCCAAGTGAGCCAAAACCCCATTATGGACTTCTGGCTTATGGACTTTTAACCCTGTGCCGATTTTTCTCATTAAAATATCTCGAAAGCATTTAAAATTGCTTGAGAACATTGAGGAATTGCTTCTGTTTTTCTTAAACCCGATTAAAGTCTTTATTTAATGCTTTAATAAATGTAAAAAGGTGCATTTTGGATAATTTTTTGTTTGGAAAGCCTTTTAAAACTCTTGCTAGAAAGGCAAACAATCTCGGAAGAGTGAACAGGCGGTTTATATTACCTCACTATATCGAGCGTCTACTGTAGATGTGTTTCTTTTGTCTAATCATTTGTATGTAAGAAACAACTTAAACAACTAAAATGGCCGGATAACGGTTAATTGAAATAACATGCATATTCAAGAATGAAATAAACTTTGGAAAATAACTGAGCAAACATTTTCAAGCAATCTTAATGTGAAAATAGATACAGTGGGAGAATAAAACGAAGCACATCCTCAGAACTCAGCTTTTCGAAGCAGGTGCTTCACTTCTGGTATGAATAAAAACCTCAAGATGGTGCTAAGCAATAGAGCACCTCCATTTTTTGTGATAACCTCCTCAGGCTAAGAACCTGCCCAACTGTAAAGTATGGATAAAAACACATTCTCTATCGAGAGGAATACCTGCTCCTCATTTCTAAGTTAGTTTAGTAAGTTGCTCAACGCTGAAGTAAATAGCGTTTAATACCTTTTTCTTCATTGCAAGATTAAACTTAAACTAGAAGAAGACGAGGGTTTAAAAAAAATAGCATCGCATTCAATATAAACTCAGCAAAGAAAATTTTAATTTCCTAACGAACCATTTACTTGGAAATAATTCAGAGAGAGGTAGTGGGTGGCGTTCAAATAAATAAAAAGAAAATTTCGAGAACTGCACACAAAATACCATTTTCCTTTCCTTCAGCTATAGTTGAAATTGATTGCACTCAAATTCCTTTAGTCAAACCAGCTGTTCATGGATACGAGTAGAAAATATTCATCGAAATTCTCATATATGTATGTAACAAAGGTAAGAGGGCGGATCAGTAAGTTCCTGAAAATTAAAAGACGGAGGTCTCGTTTTGGGAAAAAATGTTTTCTCGACATAATCTTCTTTTAGCTCGATACAATTCATTCAACGTTTTTCTAATTAAAGCATCCAGGTCAAAAACTAGACAGCTCCATTTATTGACAAAACATGATTCTATTTTTCATATACACATATTTATTTTTTTCTTTTTTTTTTTTTTCTTAAATAGTACAGTTAAAATAGGAGAAATACAACATAAACAGAACACCTTTCCACCCCATATATTTTTATGAATTCTTTTGGTTATTATTTTTATGACAAATGAGCCAATGCTGCCAAATAATATTAAACTTTTATACTGAAAATATCGTAATCCTTACAGAAAAATGGTAATTACTTTTGTCACGGAGACCACATCGATTTGCTTTTTATGTCATTTGATTCAGCATTAAAAACTACCTTAAACAAATGTTTCATATGCTTAAGCTATACCAAGGGAAATTTTTCCATTTGATACACGACAACTTCCTCACTCTTTTTGTCGAAAAAACCCTTCCTTGTAAAATATATTTTTAAACTCTTTTGATTCTTCATTCACATGGTACATGAAATCATCGGTAATCGCCTTACCTTTCTAAAGGTAATCAATATGGTAGACACCTCCCGCATCTCAAAAAAACCTGTCACTATCACCGTATCTGCCGATTAACTCTCTTTGTCTTTCTTTGGCTTGGATTCCCCTGGAGATGTAATCTGTTTCGACTTTTCTTTGATGAATCCATTTTTCACCCACATCCACAATTCGGCGCTTAAACTCTCTTGGAGAGTTGAAGATGGCCAAGAAAATAGAAACACTTCTTTAAAATGTTTAAACAAATTTGTTTGATCGAAAGCGAACGTGGCACCCATCGTTAACATCAAATAAAATGATAAAATCACGAATACGCCTCAGTGCACAATTGTTCTACGAAAGCTTCTTGGTTAAAAATAGCTTACCACTTTGATCTGTTTCTATTTTATATATTTATATGTATATATAAAGGGTTTTTCAACAGGGACGCAACAAAAGTAGAGTGACAGGGACAGCAAACGACGCCATATTTCTTGCCGCTCTTTTGACATTTCTCTTCAGTAAGGTTTGCCATTTCATGATGGAAAGATATACGAGCCAGCCAACAACGAGTCGAAATTATTAAAATTTACTACCGAAATTTGGAGTCAGTGGCCTCAACGTTAAGAGCGCTACGTCCAATTTATGGTCGTCATAATCAAATCATAATCAGATCAACAATTGAGCGTCTAGTGAAAAAATTTGAATCCAAAGACATAGTACAAAATGTTTCCGTGCTAGTGAGACAAAGAAGTGCCCGTAGTGTCAAAAATATTGCTGCCGCTGAGGCTTCAGTTGCAGAAAGCCCAAATGTGTCTCTCAAACGTCGTTCTCAAGCGTTGGGCATCTCTGTGACGTTGTTTTAGCAACAAGATCTTGGCCTACATCCATACAAGATTAAATTGACGCAGGAACTGAAGCCGCTTGACCACCAGAAGCGTCGTACGTTCGTGAATTGGGCTGAGCAAAAACTTGAAAATGATTCCGATTTTCATCGAAAAATCATCTTCAGCGATGAGGCTCATTTCTGGGTGAATGGCTTCGTCAATAAACAAAATATGTGATATTGGTCAGGCAGCAATCCACACGTACTCCATGAGTCATCATTGCATCCCGAAAAAATTACGGTTTGGTGTGGTTTATAGGCCGGCGGCGTCATTCGTTCTTACTTCTTCCGTGATGATCAAGACCTGCACGTTACTGTGAATGGGGATCGCTACCGTTTAATGATAACCGAATATTTTTGGCCCCAATTGGATGATATGGACTTGGAGGACATGTGATTCCAACAGGATGGCGGCGCTACAAGCCACACAGCAAATGTCACAATCAATTCATTGGAATCCAAGTTTGGAGAACGTGTTATTTCACGAAATGGTCCAGTCGCTTGGCCACCTCGGTCGTGCAATTTGACGCCGTTAGACTATTTCCTGTGGGGCTACGTCAAGTCTATGGTCTATGCCAACAAGCCAAGGACGATTGATGAAATTCTTAGGAATATTGGACGTGAAATTGCATCAGTATCGGCCGATTTATGCTTGAAAACCGTCGAAAAATGGGTTCAGCGTCTGGACTTCTGCAAGCGTGCCCGTGGTGGCTATGCAAAAGAAATCGAGTTCCATACATAATGGCATCGAACGTACCTTCACAATAATAAAGAATTTCATAGATATCCAAAACCGATTTTGTTTTATTTAAAAAAACTTTTGTAGCGCTCTTATTGAAAAACCCGATACATACATGCTGGGTGTCCTTTAAATAATTTATAACTTTGCACTAGTTTTAGCAGGCCTTATGACCTTTTCAGACAAAAATTTTTTCCCAGCGCTTAAATTTAAGCAATAAATAAATTATTCTCAATCTGTAGTTTCTTGAAATTCTTCAAATGCTTTTTCTCCCTTTTTTTTCTCTCGACAACTTAAAGCCTTTTACATACTTATTCGTGAAGTGAACAATCGCCAGTGGAGAATGTGATTTTTTGACATTTCTTACTGGTAAAGACTTGGGAATGTGTTGTGAACGTTTGACGTTTAAGACCACAATGCCTCAAATAACTTATTATCGAACTATCAACTGTTCACCAAGAGTTCCCGTATATTTTGCACGGGAATTGCTCGTGAACAAAAACTCTTCCCACAGCTTTACGAGCACGTTCATGGGTGAAAAAAAATTCAAATTTTGTATGAATTTACGACATGATTCACAAGTATGTACTAGGATTAAGTTCTTTTAGAGAAGATGTAGACTTGGGACTGTTCATATGATTAATACATTTAGCTTCCTACTGAGGAAGAAATCTACAAAAATCACTCCAGATCCCATTTCTCCTGAAATCTTTGCTTAAAATAAAAATTTAAAATCCAAAACACGCATAAATTCTAATCACACTTGAAATGGTATTCTGATTATAGTAGTAAGTAAATTGAAATCAATATTCTATCATCAAGAAACCTCCCGAAGCACGCCATTCAACACTAAAGGGAAACATTTTTTAAATTCCTCATGAAAAAGTTAAGTTAATTTTAATATCAAAAATGATACAAAATGATTTGGAATAAATTTGTTACAAAACCCAAATATTGTCAGTACCAAAATATTTGACATGCAACTTCGCATACCTTAGAAATATTTTTTTCTTTTTAACTGAATTACTCTCTGTCAATGGTGATGAATATACCTAACCTAATTCTTAACTATAGGTTTGACATTACTCTCGCCTTTAGTTTCACCATATAATGCATTGCACTTAAAACCACTGGAATACAGACACATGTTCATCACACACAAAACAACCATTAATCACCAGAACAATTTTCAACCAAAATCCCAGGACAACAATTGGGAATTGAAATGTTGACCATATTGCTGTGAATGAGAATAAAACTGGCAACCAAAGGCATTTAGCATTTGTAAGTGGAATTATATTCATTCAGAAGGATCTGCAATCATCAGAAGACCGACGTGATTGTAGAAAAGATTGACACAGAAGCATTTGAAAGGTATGTTTGTATGTATATTCCGTAGGTACACAACAACATTGATTGCAAAATGCCTCAACCATTGGGGCTTGAAAGTAAATACCAAATACGACAAAATGAGATATACATAGATAGATTTGTGAATTCTAACGCTTGAAAATGTAAATTAAAATGATCCAATATCCAATACTATACCTACAAGAGAAATGAAGGGACGCTATGTACGAAGTAATCGCAGTCTCATTGAAAGGACCAATATTCGGATCCCTAAGCTCTCTTTGTCACGAAATACATTCAGCTTTGTTGAAATTTTAAATTACATTTTACAAATAAGGCACGTGTTTTGGAAAATGAGATTAGTAAACGAAGAAAGCAGGAGGCTGGTCCTTACTTCAACGCCTACAACTCATTAGGGAAAGAAATTAGAAGTACTCAGATATTTCCGGGAAGTATTTTATTCTTTTCGTTTTATTAATTTAACGTCTCTTGTCATTATGGTTGTGAACGTAGTGCAGATTATTCCCCAGAGTCATTAAATAGAAAAGGTAAGAAATATAAGAGATGACGCAAGGCGATGGCTTAAGTTTCCAAAAGAAAATTCTTAAGAGCAAAAGTTGAGAAATATTATAATTATGAAAATTTTTAAAGTCTAAATGTTAAAAGTCTTCTAATTTATAATTTGTGGCTTGTTATTGTTGAGCCAATTTTAAGAAGAAATTCTAACAAAGAAAAGGAATTTGGCAAATTGTGATAAATTAGTGATGAAAATAACTTATTATGCAAATATAAAAAACAAATGGTTCTCAGTAGCCTTCTAATTAATTTACGATATAATAAAGTGAAAGAACAATGTAAATACAATCTTAAATCATGATCCCATTATTTGTTGATATCTCTATCTTGTTTGTACAATCTACTCGTACTACTCTAGTAAATTAAGAAGTTACCAAATGAAAACAAATTTAGCACAATCAGTGACATAAATATCCTTTCCCAAGAATTATCCTCATTTCTTCAAACTTATACCAACGTTTTCTTATGATCTTTATAACACCAATTTATATCCTCACAGTAGCTATTGTATATCGTAAAGTAAATATAAAGCACCACACACACATATCATTGGATCCCAAATTATATTGATTTGTGTCGACTAGCATAAAATCACAACATCTACTCCTTGCCATATCATTAATACAAAAAAAAAAAGACAGACAAAAAGACCAAGGATATAACCTCACTCTTGGAATTACGGATGCAAAAGGAATTCAACTGACACCCATTCAGTAGTATGTCCTAGCTTCCTACGTGTCTAAGAAAACAAATTTACGATACGAGAGACTTTTGCACTTTTCATGGATAAAATGGTATGTTGTATGCTGATTGAGAATAGTTATCCCTCTTGACATTAACCTCAATGGGTCTTTCTGTGTTATGTGGAAGGAGCAGTAAGGGACATGTAATGTACACAGGTACGTTTTTCTTTTCTTTTTTCAAATATTCAAAGAAAGAATCTAGGAGTAGTGTTTCCAGACTTCAGTAATAATATCTCTCAAAAAAAAAAGTACTTTGAACAATGGAGGCACTGATGCACACCTGAATCACTGTAAAATTCTTCAAATAAGCTTTTCTGACCATATCAAATTCTTGCTTTTCACTTCCTTTTACCAAAGCAGTCAATAAAGAACTTGTCAAATGTTAAAGCTTCTTAGAAAGTTTCTGAAATTCTATCTTATATAATAATCTTATGGCATTTTTGATTGGCAGATTCAGTAGACCAATTGAATACAAGTGAAATCTTTGATTCAGAAATGAAAGAATCCAGAATTATTGTCACTCTTTTTCAGAAAAAAAGTAACTAGCTACAATACTCAAAAAAAATCCTTAAAATGATATAAAATATCCAACGTTTTGACAAAATCATCTAAATCAGCAAAACATACACTATTTGAATCTTGGTGAAATCTTTTACTATCAGTTGTCACAGAGTTCCGCATTTTAGAGTGATATAAAAATTAGTGCGTTGGACTGTCATGCCGAAGGTCTGGGTTCGATTCCCAGCCGCTGACACCTAAAAAAACAGAATTGTTCTTCACGACGTACTGCCTCTTGCGAGGAACTGACAAATCCTCCAAGACTATACTTGTCATGAATAAGTGCTTCTCATTTAGCCGTTCGGACTCCGCAAAAAATTGTAGGTCCCCTCCATTCCTGCCTATCACACGCACACAGGAATGGTTGAGAGTTGTAAGTCACTAGGCCCTGTTTCTCCACGAGCTGTTGTGCCACCAAATTTATTTATTTTATTTTTATAAAAATTAATTATTGATTTTAGTTAAATAAAAATAAAAATAAATGAACAGTGCCATCTTAGCTTATTTTTTTTATTTTTTTAATAAAAAAACAGAACGAGAACAGAAATTGTGAAACTAAAATTTCTTTTAAATCAGAATAAAAAGAATATACATAAATATATGAATGTATTATTCATAAATGACAGTATATTTAAAAAGAAGAGCTTATTTAATATAGTAGTAATAAAATAGGTGGCAACTCTTAGCTTTTTTTTTAGTACTCGTTTCTCATGATTACGGTTCTAATGAAGAAAGGTGAAAAGGTTAAGTAAAGGTGTGAAACGTTTAAAAATATAACTATGTACAAAAATAGAAAATACCAATCAACACTTTTGTTTCTTTCAGTTGAAGAAAGTGTGGAACATCGATTTTAAAAATGTCTGCATATTCTATCAGAATTTTTTACATTCATTTAAAAGAATAAGAGAGTAAATAACTTAGTTTTTTGGTGACCAACTTTCAATTTTAATCAAAAGTCTATTTGAAAAATGTATTTCCAAGAAAAGACATAACCAACATGATGAAAATGACATGCAATAAAACATTGTTGAATGAAAGATAAGTGTCTTATAGGCAAGCCCGAAACGCGTCTTTGTTTATTCTCCAACGATATTGCAGGGGCTGTATGGATGGGAAATAGATAGAATGGATTACTCACCTTCTATGCACGTGCCCTGCTCGATAGACGAAGACTTCATCTTGGTGATTTTTACTTCAATTATCTCAGGGCCAGTTTTCAGTACGAGATCATCCTAGCCTTGGGGTTTAACGTGAGTTAGTTTCCGAAACATGTTTTTCAGTCTACTGAAATCCTAAGTTAACTCCGAGTGCCTTTTCAGCTGTGGCGCCATCTCGATTTCGATAGTGAAATTTATATTCAGTGCAATTTCCATTGTTGTGCCATCTCCATTCCGATGCGTTAAAAGCGTAGAAAGGTGGTATCCATAGTGTCGCACATCGATGGCCTTAAATTTTTGACAACTGAAATATAAAGTTAATCCTCAACTGAAAACTGTTTCTAAGTTAAGTCAGGGTTAAATTATTTTCAGAATTAGTTAACTCTGATTTAACTCAGAGTTAAAGGGTTTCCTAAATTTATGTAGTGTCATAATGGACCAACTTATGGTCTAAATCTAGATCCAGTTTTTCAGTTTAGGGTTAACTCAGAGCTAAATCAGAGTTAGCTAATTCTGAAAATAAATTGACCCCGAGTTAATTCAGAAACAGTTTTTCAGTTAAGGATTAACTTTATATTTTAGTTGTTGTTTTGTATTATTTGTGTAAAATTTATATTTTTTTTTGTGGACTGTATTTTGTGTATAGTTTATGCAGTTTTATTTTGTCAAATTTGTTTAATAAGAACTCAAAAGAATTTATGAATTTCAATATGTGTTATTTAATATAAAATAAAATGTGTTTGTACAATAAGTGTTCGATTATGTTACCAAGTCCAAGATAAGTGTTCACTGTGTGATGTCGAAATAGCAAAGAGGTAGAAATTTAGTTATAAGTATATAAGCACAAAGAGTAAGCAAAGAGTATAGTTACGTTAAGATTAACAAGTTTTTGGAAGAGATTTAACATTTGTAATTGCAGTTAAGAAACATAGGGCATAGGCATTGTGCAAAAAAAAAAAATATTTGTATGTTTTGATTCCAAAACAGTTGTCAAAAATCTAGCGCCATCGATGTGTGACACTATGGGAATCAACTTTCTACGCCTTTCACGTATCAGAATAGAGATGGCACCACAACGGAATTGCACCGACAATAACTTTCACTATTGAAATCGAAATGGCGCTACAACTAACAAGGCATTCAATTCGTTTCCTGAGTTAACTCACGAAATTAGGTGAGTTAACTTGGAGTTATTTTACTTGGATGATCTCGCACTGAAAAACTGGCCCTAAGTGTGTCAGTCTTCACGACTGGCAGCCCCTTTAACCTAGCCTAACTTTTTACTTGCGATATACACGTAGGTACCATATGGGGTGACGTAAAATAAGGCTCAATGAAAAAAAGCCAAAAATACAAATAACGCTAAATTTTCGATTCAGCTTTATTTCGCTTCTGAAAACGAAATAAGACCGATTTGGCTTTATTTCGTGTTCATGTTTTACTGTACTGTTGAGTAAAAAAAATGTTACTGGAAACTGGTTTTTCAAGATCTTGTTTACACTTGCCTTGCTTTACAATAATGGCGCTTAAACAGTGAGGTGTGCAAACCCCCTTCTTGGGCTCACTAACGGATTTGGGGTATATGTGTGGATGGGTGTATGCAAAGCCTTGAAAATATTGAAAAGAAACCATTTGGCTTTATTTCCAAACGAAATTTGGCCTTATTTCAGTTCTGAAATGGAAATAAAGTCAATTTGGCCTTATTTCCATTTCCAAACAAATCCAAATTGAATATTTGGTCTTATTTCATTGGGCCTTGTTTCACGTCATCACCATATGGCAAGTAACACATTCGTAAACAAATTTAACTCGAGATACTGATCAGACTTGTGATAACGATGCCCTATCATTATAGATTATAAAGATGAATATTTTAGTTTGTTAAACTTTCAAATTTCCCCTCCCAAGTACTTTAAAAGTGAATTTTTATAAAACCAAAGTAAGTTTTTCAATTAACTTTGGATACAATGTATTCTGCTTCGAAACGAATCTTTAAATTTTAATAATACAAATATTTTTCTACTTTTTTGGCTTTGTATTTCCCTTCCCAAATGGCTTTTTTTGACCCTCTTCATGGTCATTTAATGAGAGGATATGGAAAAAATCAATAATGTGGACTCATGGTGACAAAAGTAATGAATCCAACGAGAGTTCTCTAGTTGTCGTCCGGCCTCTGGTTCTCGATTTATAGGCCAATGTATGAAACAAGTGGAAGCCCTGACAGTGTTGCCACCTTGGCAATACTTCTTAAAAGTAAAATTAGGACATAAACTATTAGTATATTGAAGCTCACCTCATCAGGTCAAAATGACAGGTACGCCCTCATATCATGCACTAACGCCCCTACTATAATTTACAGTATAATACAAAAAAAACAATACAGACATAAGATGCTTCAAAACTGTTGAGCATGTAGGTTGGGTCAAAAGAAGAAAAAATATTGAGGAAAGTGGGATGCAAATCTTCCCATTTAGGCGGGAGGGGAAATTATATAAAAAAGTTACTTAAAACAGAAAAACAAATATTAAAGAACAGTGGGAACATCTGGAGAAAAATCCTTTAGCCCAGAAATCTATTCTTCAATGGTCATTTAAAAAAATAATTTTCAAACACAAAATTTTGATAAAAACAATGATTTTTTTAAATATTTTTTTCTTTGCATTTAATGTACTTTTGCACTATTTTGGATTAAATTTTTAATGTTATTAATACTTTTAAGTCAGGTCCCTAAATTTAGATGCTAAACGGAGTTCTAGTTTTTGAGAAAATTGAAAATAACTAAATCCACCTCACCAAATTTTACTATTGCTTTCTTTTGAATCACTGTACTCGGCAAGCTATTGAGTCTAGAGAAACAATTTAAGGCCAATTCAATCGTTTATATAAGTGTAATACGCAATTGCAGTCTATAATGAGTCTTTGAGGGAGAAAAAACTCAATAATTTAGCAAATCACGATATTTTTTTTGTTTTTGACAATGTTGCGTTCGGTGCTCGAAGTCAAAAACTTGGATTATTCATAAATCATATGACCTTCGCCATAAACAACTGACCAAAAACCCAAACTACCAGATTTGATGCATGGTCTTCTATCCCTTGCCCGACAGTGGTTCCCGCACTGTAATTACTCGAAGTAATAAAGTAGATTTGTTTATTCCTATTTTCCTCAAAAACTGAAAAACTTTTTGGAATATGGTTTCAGAATTTGACTTAAAGTTGTATAGAGCATGAAATGCTAATAATAATCAAAAATACCTTGAACCATAAAGTAAAAAAAATAGTCAACATAAAAAATACATTTTTTTGGTTTTTTAAAAATTTGTGTTGGAAAATGAATTTTTCAAAAACTATTAACTAAAATAACAAGGAACTAAAAGATTTTTCTCCAGAAATTCCCACTGTTCTTCAACAATTGCTTTTCTGTTTTAAGTCACTTTTTCAGATAATTTCCTCTCCCACCTCAATTGGAGATTTACTACTTCTTTTCTTCTTTTGAGCCAACCTACACGCTCTAGAGTTTTGAAATATCTTGTGTCAAGCACACTGTATTTTTCATTATACTGTTAATTATACTACTATTTGTTATAAATTTATTATTGATACATTTTGAAAGGGTATCTCTTGAAAACTCTTGGATCTAAGAAGACGGTTTTGGACTCAAATTGATGCAAGTTTAATTAATTTAAAATCTTTGAGCAATGTTTTTATCAAAAACAAGTTCGTTAGGTATAAAATCGACGATTACTGAAAAAAGCGCGAACGTTTCACAGTTTTTTAAAATTTTTGCCATGATGCGCTCGTCGCTCGAGGTCGAAAGCTTGGATTATTTAATTAGGCCAACATCACAAAACAACTCAGCAAAATACAGAACTATTGGATCTGACGCAAGGTCTGATGTATATAGTTACTGGACAGTAATATTATAATAATTAATAAATATTAATTAATTAATTAATAATTAATAATTAATAATTAATAATTAATAATTAATAATTAATAATTAATAATTAATAATTAATAATTAATAATTAATAATTAATAATTAATAATTAATAATTAATAATTAATAATTAATAATTAATAATTAATAATTAATAATTAATAATTAATAATTAATAATGAATAATTAATAATTAATAATTAATAATTAATAATTAATAATTAATAATTAATAATTAATAATTAATAATTAATAATTAATAATTAATAATTAATAATTAATAATTAATAATTAATAATTAATAATTAATAATTAATAATTAATAATTAATAATTAATAATTAATAATTAATAATTAATAATTAATAATTAATAATTAATAATTAATAATTAATAATTAATAATTAATAATTAATAATTAATAATTAATAATTAATAATTAATAATTAATAATTAATAATTAATAATTAATAATTAATAATTAATAATTAATAATTAATAATTAATAATTAATAATTAATAATTAATAATTAATAATTAATAATTAATAATTAATAATTAATAATTAATAATTAATAATTAATAATTAATAATTAATAATTAATAATTAATAATTAATAATTAATAATTAATAATTAATAATTAATAATTAATAATTAATAATTAATAATTAATAATTAATAATTAATAATTAATAATTAATAATTAATAATTAATAATTAATAATTAATAATTAATAATTAATAATTAATCGTATAAAAATAGAATTTTTAATATAAGTAAACCACGGCTTAGAATGGAATTTAAGAGTATGGAATTATATTTTTAGTTTCATACATTTAAAATATTATCAATTTTTAATACATATATTTATTAAGTAGATATTTGTGACACATTTACACATTCTTGTAATATTGATTGTTTTCAATTACCCTTATAACTGGCGCCTTAGATTATTTTCTTCGTCTAAGGCATCTGTTGCCCCACCAACTGTCTTTCAATTATATCCCAAAAAAAATTGTTTAGGTTCAATCGAATAGAAAATCTTTTCTAGTTTCTGAATAACATTATCTATTGTTGGCTTCACCCTTACGCAGAAAAATATAAGAAGAAAATAATATGAAGGATATATCTCAAAAAGGGACAATGCTCAACAAAGAAGTTGTTTATATAAAACTTTGACCCTCTTCCGGTTGGATTATATGATAAATGCTCTAGCATACATTATTATTATTATTTGTGTTTTTTTTTCTTTTTGAAGCAAATAAATTTATTCTACAATCCCTTTGGTATTTTTTTTTTTTTTTTGATATTATAAACAAAAATTCACATCATGGTCCTTGTAGACCTTCTTTCATATTTATTTAGCAGCATCAATCAGATTTTATCGAACAAAAAAATTCAAGATTAGTTATAAAAGAGGATGAAAAAGGAAATTTTTATAGCAAGCATTTGTGCGGCATGTCAATATGTTCTATTAAAATTTTGGGGTATGGGCGAGGTATATGATATGTATAATTCATTATATGGTAAATTTAAAAAAATTAAAATGTTTCCATTTACTGATGCATACAATTTTCAAGAATCAATTTGAATCAAAGCCTTAAGCATTGAATTGAAGTCTTTTGCAGGCAATTAGCATAGGAAAATAAAGAATTTTTAATAATAATTTTATTTTGATGAAAATTGTCTGAGTGACTAGACTATTAGCTTAGAATATTTATTAGATTTTATTTTTGCAATTAATTAAGGAAGTCAATTTTTCGCTGGTATGGTAAGAGTAGCATATATGAAACTTAAGTCCAAGTTTTTGAACCTTTTCACTTCTGACTTGCTTATGCATTTAAGGAGGTTAGTCAAATATCTTATGGTCTTTGATTGAAGGCTTTTTCGCACCAAATATACTTTTCAATTTTTTTAACTTTCTCATTTGTATTAATAAGCTCATACCAAATACCTTCAATGCTCAATCTCTTCATCTTTAGTGCCTTAAAACCTAATAAGCGAAATAATTTGCTCAACCCAGTCGTGGGGGTTATTATTTCTTCTTATTCATATTTATCTTGTGTTCATTCACAGAACAAAAAAGTATAAAATAGAAACATTAAAACCTTAATTATAGGACGTGATTTGATTTCAAGTTACTGTATTCAAAAGCAAAAGATCAACGTATCCTGTTTCGACCTTTTTTTTAATTCTTCAACAAAAGGCAAAGACCCCAAATATAAGGAAACTCAGTTAGTTTAACAATACCCTAGTTATAAATCAGAGAAAGCTTATTTTAATCTGTAATTACTATATTATTTCAAGTAAATGACAAAATATGTAGCTGTTGTTAAAGTAATAACTAGAAAAGGGCAAAAAAACATCGTTAACTGATGCAAACGAACCTTAACAACTGTCAAGAGATAAAGCTAATTAGGGCTATTAAGCAGAGGAGAAACAAATGTTCTTACATAGTTTTTTTGTGGATTTTGTCAACGAGTGTGCTGGATTGAATGTTAACTAACCTTTTTATTTTGCAAAGCAAATTTAATTTTCCTTTTTTTAAGTTTAATTTATAGGGGAATCCGGGACAAGTGAAAAGGAACATTTTTAAAGTCATTCATAAACTTTACTAGGTTATAAGTGTAGACAATTTCGAATTTGTCGTTCTATGTTTTCTATGTTTTTTCGATAAATGGTGACACCCTCTAGACATAACATTTTATTACTTAATTATTTACCTTCAATTAGACGTTAATTAGTTGTGACAAAATCAACTGTCTCGCATGAGACTAATTTTACCCATTGAAAGCGTAATAAAGCAATAAAGAGTTCAATTGTAACGAAGTGTTACACTTTTCACTCACCCACAAAAAATCACCGGCCTGTCACCGTCTATTTGTAATCGAATACACCAACTACCATCAACATCAACTACAATAACCCTGCATAGCCAATCCAACCAATATCTACATACGCCCATATCAACATACACCCGCCACCACCCACCGAATGATCAATAGCTATAGTACACCAAATTACATAAGAAACAACAATGCACCGCACTCCGTTGAGTCAACGTCATACGACTTTTACATACGTCTTCCTGACAGTTCACATTTCCTCGTGGCAGAAAAATCATCATGACGAGGTACGAAGTCCGGAAAAATACGAAGCTTATAGACTCGTCCAGCTAAATCCCTGTTTGTATCAACTTTAATAAGCTCAGGTTGCTTTTTGTGGTGCATTCGTGTGCCATTTAAAATTAATCTTTTTTACTTCCGCCTTTAAAAATAAAGTACTTTTCCCTTGGGTTAGCCTTGGCTGGAATCAGATTCTTACCATAAACTGCCTGCTCGGTCCTTCTAAGGCGCCAGTTATAGCTTTCATTGAAATACATCATTGAAAATTTTAATGATTGATTTCGAGACATTTAGAAAGAGAGCAAAATCAAATATTATTTTGATAGACAAATAAAGCTCAAGACTTAAATAATGTTTCAGTCAAAAAAAATTTCAAATAAGCCCAACTTTCCACATAAAATGACTTTAAAAATTCCAATGATCATTGGTAAGGTAGTTCAATCATTGAAAAAAGATAAGTCTTTTTATTTGGAAGTTGGGCCTATTTGCAATTTTTTTTACTAGAAATATCAATTAAGTTTTGAGCTTTATTTGTTCACCAAAAAATAAATGGTTTTACTTTTTATACGTCTCAAAATCCATTATTAAAATTTTCAATGATAGGTATAACTGGCACCTAAGAGAGAGATTGGGCACCAAAGTTATTTTCCCTTGGGTTAGTTAGCCTTGGGCTGAAATCAGATTCCTACCGTATTGTCCATGGTTCACTTCTTCTAAGTGAATATGAATATTGTGGACCGAGTCTACTCTTGTAGCTCTACCGTACCAATTTAGTTGTATATGAAATACCGTGTTATGTATAATAAGTATAAACATTATAAGATTGTAAATCCCCCATTTTATGGTTGTAAATAAAACTTGAAAATTATAAAACTGGTGACCATTCCCGAGTTCTTTTTCCCTTTTAATCCGAGTTTTACTTGCTTTCTTCAAGAATACCCTGGACTACGACGAGCTTACTCAGCCTCGGTTAAAAAAAAAGCATCACACAATATAATAAATTTTAAAGTCTTTTCAAATGTTACTTCATATAAGTTAAGAACTTAAAGAAAAAAACATAGAAAACATTGGATGGTAATGACAAAAATGTCACATATAATCAATAACCAATTAAGGACAAGGTTCACAGAAATTTTTCGGAACTATTTGCTGATGTTAAATGAATTTAGAAAAAAAAAACATAGAAAACATAAAAACATCACGAAAAAATTGGTTTTGACAAAACTAATTAACCCCTAATTAACGGCAAATTATTGAGTAGTAAAATTTAAATCTAGAGGTTTTTACCACTTTTTAAAATTTGGAACTGCCACAACTTATTCAAGACAAATTAACGACAAATTAGTAAGCCATGAACCATCTGGCACTAGCAGTTTTAACCTTACGTCATATCAAGCTAGCAAATGACGAAAAAACATAGTAAACACTGCGCAATTAGATAAAATTTTTCACAACTAATTTAAAACAAGCTAATGGCAGATAATTAAGCCATAAAATATTAAGTATAAGAAGTTTTCAACGATTTTCGAGATTTGTCAAGTTAGCATAGCAGCCAAAAAACTTAGAAAACATTAAACGACAACTTCGAAATTGTCACAACTAATTAATGACTTATTAACGGCAAATTATCCGCCTTCCAATTTTTTGATTCTTCAAAGTTACTATGTTAACTTGACACTTATAGAAAACAAATAACCAAAAAAACACGTAGAAAACATCGCATGCCAAATTTGATTTTTCCACAACTAAATAACAACTAATTAACGGCAAATTATTGATTACAAAAATATTAAAATTTAGAAATTTTTACTACTTTGAAAAAGAAACATAGAAAACATAGAAGAAAAAATTAAAATTTGTGACACCTAATATATGACTTTCTAATGACAAATTATGCTCCTATCCATTTTTCAATCCATGAGATTTGCTTTGCTAATTGATATAAAGTTAGCAAAGCACCAAACAAAAACATAGAAAACATTGCATGATCAAATTGAATTCTTAGCCATCTAGCCAGAATTGAATGGCTTAGCCATCTAGCCATCAACCATCAGTTATAAGACGTTTTTACTGATTTTCGAAGTCTGCTTTGCTAACTTGATATCAAGTTACCAAAGCACAAACAAAAAAACGTAGAAAACACTGAACGACAAATTCTACATTGTTACAACAAATTAACGACTTAATAGCGGCAAAGCTTCCGTGTTTTGTTTTTCGATTCGTCAAAGTTGTTTTGCTAACTTCACACTCATCCACAATCAACTGGCCACAAGTTGACATGAAATTTTATGCATGCCTTGACCCATCATGGTGGGTTGTTTTATACTAACAATTTATTTATTTATGGACTTATAACGTTATTATATAGACCAAAAGCCAATCGTGGACGATATTTTTTTTCCAACTAAACAAATAAAATGTTATTGTTGTGTTTGCAGCTAAATTGGAAATTTGAAACTGAATATTCGTTAAGTACCAAGTGCTTGTTTTATCCCAAGTTCCCGTAGAAAAGCTTTTCTAACATTTTCCATGTAAAACAAAACAAGCTGGTGATGTGGGTATAATCCTTTAAGCAGTTCCATTTCGTTGCATTAAAATATGAACTGAACTTTATCACAAAAAGGAAAAAATATTTTTGCAACAGATGTAAGTAAACACAGAAGTTTTATGTTGAAAGCTTGCCTTCCACAGTAGAAACAGTTGTATTTTTTATTATTTTTTTTTTATTTTAATATTTTCGTGAGTACGTGAGAGAACCTGAGAACTACATTTCAGCTCTCGTTGTTTTAAAGTTCTCTGTCCTTCTTCGTTTTTTTTTTTTCTGAGTAAAATTATGTTTAAGATTGTTAAGATTGAAACCTTTTGCTAATATAAAATTCATAATTCAATTTCCCGTGTACCTACTTCCTCTATGGCTTAGATAGTAATAAAATATTTATAATATTAGTTATCACATAGAAATAAAAAAAAACCCAGGGTGTTTGGAGGATACTCATATGCTAAGTGCTGGTTTCACACTCAACTATACAGACATAATATATCCACCACTGGATTCTAGGATTTTTTTCATTTAAAATCACCGTTAATACTTTAATAGTGAGATATTTGCGAAAATCTGTTTTTTTTTTTTTGGGTAGAATCTCATAAAATATGCAACAACACTAAAAAATCTAATTATGTAAATATATTTCATTTTTAATATAAAACTTTGACCCTACATAGCATTTAATTGAATGTATTATAATCTTGAAGGAAATTTGCTATGTAACGGGTGATTTTTTAAGAGGTTTAGAACTTAAAAAAAAAAAAAAAAAACACAAAAAATTCAAAAAAATGAATGAAATATTTATTTGAATCGATAGTTTGAACCTTGCAATTTAATGTTTAAAGATAATTTCATGTAAATGTTGACCGCGGCTGCGTCTCAGGTAGCCCATCCGCTGAGTCCAATTTTGGCACACTCTTTCACACATATCGGACGGTATCTCACGAATGAATGCATGGATGTTGGCTTCCAGTGCGTCAATCGAAGCGGGCTTGTCCCTATAGACATTAGCCTTGACATACCCCCACAAAAAATAATCTAATGGTGTCAAATCGCACGATCTAGGCGGCCAATTGACCGGCCCGAAACGTGAAATTAACTGTTCACCAAACTCGCCTCGCAATTGCGCCATTGTTTCGCGTGCTGTGTGGCATGTGGCACCGTCTTGTTGAAACCACATATCATGCAAGTCAAGAACTTCCATTTTGGGCAAAAAAAAGTTTGTTATCATCGCTCGGTAGCGTTCACCATTGACAGTAACGCTGCGATTCGCATCATCTTTGAAGAAATATGGCCCAATAATGCCGCCGGCCCATAAACCGCACCAAACAGTGGCTTTTTCGGGATGCATTGGTAGCTGTTGCAATGCTTCTGGCTGATCTTAACTCCAAATGCGGCAATTATGCTTATTTACGTACCCATTCAACCAAAAATGAGTCTCATCGCTGAACACAATTTTTCGATAATAACGATAATTTTTCGAGCACGAATTTTGATAGTAAAATTCAATAATTTGCAAGCGTTGTTCATTTGTAAGACGATCCATGGTTAAATTGCAAACCAAACTGAAGCTGTTTGACAGTGACACAAGGTACTAAACACACGTCAGCTGTCAAAACCAGTGTTGCCAAAACCAAACCAGCTAAAAAATCAACCGTTACTAATGAAGTGACACGTATTCTGTAATAATTTATACAAAAAATAAGTTCCGTGGTCATTTCCCAGAATCTGATCTACAAATAATACTTTCAGATGTGTCCTTCAACAGTTCAAAAAATAAAATGTGCCCTAGATTAAATCAACAAAAAAAAGACATTAAGCCAACCCCAATCATTCAAGTGACATAATGTTGCCACCACCTAAAAAAAAAACAAAACAGAAATATTTTTCCTACTGCCTCTTCTGAGGAACTGACAAATCCTTCAAGAGTATACTTATCATGAAAAAAGTGCTTCTCATCTAGCCGTTCGGACTCGGCAAAAAATTGTAGGTCCCCTCCATTCCTGCCAACAACACTCACACAGAAATGGTTGAGAGGTTTTGTAAGTCACTAGGCCCTGGTTCTCCACAAGCTGTTGCACCAACAAATTTATTTATTTATTATGTTGCCACAGGGATTATTATAACACTCTTATAAAAAATTCAGCCAATAAAAACCGATTAACATTTTTTAATCGAAATAGTCCCAAATAAGTTAAGAATTTAATTAGCATAAGAAAAATCCAGAAACTCATCCAAGAAATGACAATACTTCAAGTAGACAATTACATTTCCTTGTGAATATCGATGCCTATTCAATAAGGAATACATTTGTCAATTACATATGTACATAGGTACATTTCGCAAAAAAATCTCTTGCTCAACTGGTCACTGTAATTGGATTCTACGCAGAATTATAACTCTGCATGAAGACTTCTATATCTATGCAGACTTCTTCGAGGTGTCATGTTTCCTGTCCTTGCCATTCATTTAAATCCTTGTGGATAGGGATAAATTCTTAGAATGAACAACGCAGATATCAACATCAACGATTCAATTTTTGTAATTTTGTAGTAAACAAAATAAAGTGACCTGCTGTGTTGCATGGACTTGGTCTTAAAGAATAGAAATCTCAAAATAAAGAAACATCTACTTTTGAAACAATGAGTGGAGGGAGGGACCTAACGAAAGAACGTATACAAATTTTAAGACTTTTTACCGGTTGAACTTTGACGTTTATGATTTGACATAAGATAGGAGGCTAGTGATTCTTATAAATTTTAAATTTTGAGCTTTAAAATTATTTTTCATGATTAAATTCTAGTCCGGACAGGAAACCGAATCTCGTTCGTTTTTTTATGAATGAAATTTCTTCCATTTATTACTATTCCAGTCATTTTTTAGTAGTCGTTTTTTTAGTCCTGTCACTCGGACGCCATTTTGAAAAATGGCACCCAATCGGCAGTCCAGTAAGGAAACCGAAATCCCTGTTTTTGAAAATAAGTGTTGAGTAAACACACCATTTAAATATCAATGTTGAAACCTTTCAGGAACATGCTTTCTTTTATGTCAAAATGTGGTACTTCCTCCTTATTTGGTAGTTTTTAAGTGAAAAAAATCGCGGAACCACCTCCAGACCACATGTTGCAAAAATAACGATCAATGTCTTAAAAAAAATGTTTGAGCTGTCGAACTTTTGGCTAAAATGTAAGTGCTGCCATTTTTGGGAAAATACTTTTTTATTTCAAAGGTTGGATGTCTATTTTCTTTTTTTTAACTTGATATTTCAAAAACGACACCATCGATGTTTTGAAACTTTTAATTGCAAAAACATAAATCACCTTTATGAAATCGATTCCACAAGGAAATATCCTCAACCATCGATAATACTTGTGACTTTAGGATTTTGATTATTGTCCTGGAGACCAACTCACCTGCACACATCAGATGCTGATGGAGAAGCAATGGTATTTGGATACGTTTTTAATTGAAGGCTTTAAAGCGTAAGTATATATACTACTGACTTACGTGTATTTAATATTATATGCATCTGTACATATATATGAACAATAATAGGTACATACCTAGGTAGAGGAATGTATTTGTACATATGTATCGGAATCCTTATCTGGAAGGTAGTCAAACGTAAATTTAAGTACCCAAAAACCATAAAAATTTCAAGTTTTTCTAAGAACGTTGTCTTTCTTAGGCTCCTAAAATAAAGAAACAAAAAACATCCGTTAAGGCATTTCACATAACGTAGTTAATAAACTAACTTCCTATTAGAGACAAATTGATTCTTAATAAAGTCATTCCGTTTGTAACGAGTGTCTCCAATTTTCTTCAACCGAATTGACGATAAGAAGTGAATTGAAGGTGAAACATCCCATCATGCATGAATTTCGCATTGTTACTTTTCTCAGTTTGCTTGAAGCATTTTGGTGATTTTAATGGGGTTTTCTTTTGGTGACAAAAATTGATTTTTCTACTTTTCAAATCTGTCAAAATACAATTTTGACAACAAAAACCTTCCAATTGGCAAAAAAATCTAAACACAACGAAATCATAACCGAAAAATGTTGTTCTACTTTTCAACCATGCAACCATGCTAAAATAAAAAAACAACTAAGCAAATAGGTCAAAAAATTGGAATTGTGTGCGAGAAAAGAGTGTAGACCTCTCGAAATAAATGTGTTTTTGATGCATATTTAAATTTGCATATTAATTCTAAAGTATGTATACTTTTTTCTTCAAAATTTTTCTTAAACTTTCAAATCATACTTTCATTTGCCTTCGACAAATCATTTGCAGTATTCCCCGGTCAATTGCACCTCGTTTAATTGACTTTCCCACTTAATTGACCGAAAATTTTTCATTCGAAAATCTTCTATAGTAATAGAACAGCTTCATTAACGGTTAATTGAACCCCGCTTAGTTGAATTACTCGCTTAATTGATTTTAAAAATATGCAGCTAACAAATTAAATACATGTAAAATTGTTGGGTAATTGAACGGCCCAACCAATATATTATTAGTCTGAGAAAATTGTTTCAACTTGGAAGCACTTAACTTATTGACAGTATCAAGCGATATTGTCGAGCAGACTGATGTAAACATGTAAACACCCCTTAACAATAACAAAATCTAAAAGTTTTCAGTGCTCTTCGTCCCCTTTCACACGAGGAAACTAAGTTGCTAGCAACTTTCAGTTCCTGGGTAAGAAGGGCAGAAGAAAAGAGGGGTGAACAAAATCTCCCCGGTCGAGGTTTTGAAAAGATTTTTTTGACATTTCAATAGACTAATGGCAGGAAATCTTAAAATTGCGTAGGTTTTGTTTCCTCGTGTGAAAAGTACAAGAGATTTTTAAGGAAGTTAAAAGAAAACGTCAAAAAAATCTCCAGCAACTTGTTTCTTCTTGTGAAAGGGGACTTCCGTTCTCGAATTTTTAGGTCTGTTCCCTTACTTTAAATTTCTGTGATTTTCTGTGCAATTCTGTGCATTTTAGTGCATAATTCTGTCAAAATTTTTATAAAAATTTGTTTTTGACACAAGTTTGGACTAAAAATCACAGAAATTCAAAGTAATGGAACACACATTTTAAGTGATATTTTTTCATAGTTATGTTTGTTTTTTTTTTTCTTAAATAAAATGCTTTTAGATATATATTTTTGTGTATGGTCGGTCAATTAAACGTGTTTCATTTAATTGAACCACCCGGATATTTGACCAAAAAATCTGACAAAATATTCAGTGCATTTAAGTGGGGAATACTGTTTTAGTTGTTTGTTGTATTTAACTACATAACCTCAAAATATGCTTAATTCATAAAATTCAAATGAGGATTTCTTAAATAGAGAGAAATAAGAATGGATTGTTGTGGAAAAAATCTTGAACCAAAATAAGATGGAAATTGTATACACTTTTAATTGTACCTTAAATAAATTTATGAAAAACCATTAGTTTGCGAGTTATAAGTAAAAAACTGCAATAAATGCATTTTTGAACCACTTCTTGCGAATTTGTGAATGTTGCGTCTTGAAATTTTAGCAGCAAACCTCAGATTCTGATTTTGCACCCTGGAAAATATAATTCAAGAAAAAAATCAAAACTACTCAAAAAATGTTTGTCGCTAATAAAAAGAGTCCGTTTGAGCACAAATTGAATATGGATTATAGCATATTTTCGAATAAGACATTTTAAGACGAAGGCTAGAAAGTCAATGATGATTTCTGGCATTTGAGTTAAGATGAAAGATTAAAAAAAATTCGGAGAGAAATGTTCATACCTCAGAATGACTATAAAAATGTATTTGCAAAAAAATCCCTCCATCCCATCCATCAAAAACACATTTTTTTTAACTTTTGATTCTAATTTCTCAAAAACGTGATGTGTTATAGAAATTGTGGGGCTGATTTGAGTTCAGCGAATCAAAAACCATCAGAAAAATATATTTTGTAATAACCTAATTGATTATTGTTTTCGAGTGGATTGGAAACAGTAAAATACTTTAATTTTCAACTGGCGCTTGAGTCCAAATGGGATGCCACAAAAAGTAACCTTAAACAGACATTTGTTGGAAATTGTGTATAATTTCAGTTCTACCTTGATCCAATTTACGAATAGTTTATAGTTTTCGATCCATAAGTGAAAAACTCCCAAAAAATGCATTTTTATCATTTTTACTAAAAATTATTCTTTGCGAAAAAGAGCTTGGCTCAGTTGTTCTTAGGGCTAGGAAGGGCACTAGTTTTATTATAAATGTACTTAAAATGAGTCTATGATGAATTCGAGATAATGGCATCACCCTTATTAAACCAAAATGTATCCTTTTCCCTTGCAAACATTTTTGACAACTGTTTTTAGTATAAACAAAATATTATGAAACTAATAAAATTTTGCACTTGAAAATAGTTTTCACTGTTTATCTTGTTTTGCGAGTTAAGAAATAATTTACATATGTACAGGGTGTCCGCCGGGAAGGAACATCACCTTTTCTTGAAATAACTTGTGGGCTAGCATGTAACATCCTATTGGCATATGTATGGCGGCGTAAATGGTCTTGTGGAAGAAGCTCTTGTGTCAACTGAATCTTAAATGGGAACAAATACAAATCCTTGTGCAAAACTGTGGCGAAAATTGTTCTTTGAAAACCAAGATCCTGAACAAGGCGGCGTCGAATTGAGGTTGATAGTTTTTATTTTGAACACTTCCTTGAGCAGCAGTAATGTTTTCAGCCGATCTTGCAGTACGTTGTGTTCCATGCTTGGGCCTATCACCTACAGACCCTCTTTCTTACATGCGGACACGCGTATAAACAAAATATTATAAAACTTTTAAAATTTTGCACTTGAAAACAATTTTTACTGTTTACTTTGTCCCACGTTTTCCGAGTCAAGAAATAATTTGCATATGAACCTAATTCTATAATATTACTATACCCTTGCGAAAATCGTATGAAAATCTTTTGGTACACTATTCTCTGTAAATACTCAACGGAAATGCATGAACTACTTATGTATATACCGTTGAAATGGCTTGGCTTTCGTCTCACAGACGTGCAGAATCTAAAACTTATCAGCCATAGCTATTTATTAGATTTTTTAGACGATTGACTAGTAAAACAGTTTTTTAAATGATAGTTGTTGGTTAAGAAATTTGAAATTTCAAGGGATGGTGACTAGAAATAATTTTATATTTTGATGAAAAATAAGAATTTTTAACTTTCCATAATTCGGAGAAAATTACAGTTTCATAAATGTTTGCCCAAAAGTAACTCAGATAAGAGAATGACGTGTTTATTGTGGCGTATATGGCTCAGCTTTAAAAGCTACACAAAATTGAATTTTAATTAAAGTATTTAAATTAAATGGCTTTGTTTTTAACTCCTTTGACTTTATGATCAATTACTTAAACTTATGGATTTAGGATTACCTATTCATAAAATGACCATTGCCATAAACTGAAAAGTGCGACAGCCCGGAGAGGTCCAATCAAAGGCTGGTATACTGGTGTCAATAAAGGAAACTGTTGACTTGTATAGGCGACACATAGTATGCATCATTGTATACATGTTAAATGGTCGAATTTCGACCACTGGTAACAGGTTGGATATCAATTCTAATGTCGTTTTCGATTGGACGTTTAAAGTACTCCTTTTCTACTCCTTTTTCACTCCAACTACTCCATTTTTTCCATAAGCCATAGGAATGGAACAGAACTAAAAAGCAAGCAAAAACAGCATTAATGTTTGTCTCTATATGTAGCTTTCCTGTACATTCAATATAATTTTAAACAAAAAACATAAAAATCCCGGTTGAACTGGCTGAAGGCCAGTCATTTATCTCATAAATTGTTCTTGTAATTTGTCAACAAATTTTTAAATAGACATTTTAAGTGGTTCAAGTAGTATTGCATTCTAAAATTCTTAATTAATAATAATTATTTATAAACAAACAAGTCAAATCCATTATTTAATACTTTTTCAAATTTTTAAAAAATGTATTTCCCGATTTTGATTAAACTTGTTTTTAAAATATTCAGAATACTGATGCTGCATCTCGTTTAGTCAAGGCAAAAGTTGTTTTAATTTTTTTAAGTGAATTTTTTTAAAAATTCGTCTCCCATTTCGGTAGATTTCCAATCTTTTTGAAAATTTTGTGGCTCGACTTTGTAAAATTTCTGTTAAACTGTTTTAAACACACAGATCCTATACTAAATATACGAGTACTATCGAAGAACTAGGAGAAGTATTACCAAAACTCATTAAAACCCAAAAAGTTAAATCTGGCGCTGCTTTCTAGTGAAAAAAATACTCATACGCCATACATCGTCCATTACATTAGATATTATTCTTTATTTATAGCTTTGAACCACAATAAGAGTAAATATAATTTCATTTTAAATGTCAACTCGTTCAAATAAACAAACAATAATGTTGAGACATGTACTATTATATATGTAGGTATATAATAGAAATTCTTGTCCAGTGTTGGCTGCCCCTCACTCTTATCCTGCCAAATTGCCATCATCACATCTAATTTACATGTCAGGATGGCCGAGTGGTCTAAGGCGCTGCGTTCAGGTCGCAGTCTACTCTGTAGGCGTGGGTTCGAATCCCACTTCTGACAATGACTTTTTATAAAATATATTTGTTTTTAAACTACACATTGTTATGTTCCCTAATGCACATAATCATGACATATTACATACATACATATGTAATGTACATACATACATAAACTTATATCTGAGTGTTGATTATAAGAATTAATTGATAAGTAATATTTTTTTAAGTAATTATAATAGTCGAATTTTGTTTAATTATACCCAACCCTTCATAATGTGCCCGTCGCAATTAGTACATTATAATAATTATTTTAAGATTTTGAATTAAGGCCCTACCATTATGAATAGCGAATGATTTAGCGAATTCCCCTAATCATGGTATAATATCGATAGCGAGTTCCACATTCGCTTCAAAAGTCAATGCTGCTAAAAATTTTGCGAAAATAACCCATAAACACATTTTAAACGTCAAACATTTGCTAATTGGGAATTCGCAAAATCATTCTATGTTGATTAAATACAACTCCCATGGTATCCCAAATTGTATAGTCTAGAATAGGGTTAGGGTAAGGTTTTTGAGTTTAAGAATTTACTTCTTGATGTAAGGTAACCTTAAATATAATTGTTCACCCTAAAATTTTGTGTTTGTATGTATGTATGTATGTATGTTTGTTTATTTAGTCTTTCCAACTTTTAAGTTACAAAGGTTATATAAATTCTTATTTGTTGATTACGTGTTTAAAAAAGAAATAAGATATAAATTTAACAAATAAATAAATATTTTAACAGTAAATAAATAATTTAACAATAAATATTGATTCAAAAATAACTAAAGCAATTATATAAACAATATGATAGTAAATAACAATTCATTTTATGTAATTAATTTTGAAGTTTAAGAAAATTTATAATTTGGCGTTTGAAGCTGCTGTAGTTTGTTTCGGATTTCAATTCGTTTGGCAAAGTGTTAAAAATTCGAAGTCCTTTGTGGAATAAACTGTTTTGACCTGCACTCGTTCGCATCATGGGAAGGCGGAAATCTTGATTATTCCTTAGCGAAAACGGTTGAACATTACCTACGTAGTTCAGCAAACGCGATAGATAAGAAGGCACGAGATTATTTTTTATTTTAAAGACAAATAGTAAGACATTCTTCAAGATTCTTTGTTTAACGTTAAGCCACATCAACATATCCAACATATAACGTATAAGGGTGTAAATGTTACACTTTAAAATTGTTCGCATTGCTTTATTTTGTAGAAGTTGAAGTCTATTTATCATTTCTTGATTGCACAAAAACAGAATTGATGGACAGTATTCAAAATGTGGTTTTATTATAGTATTAAAAATGTTAATTGCACTGACAGTTGAAATATTTTTTCGAATTCTTTTGAGTAAGTTTGTCTTTTTAGATATTTTCTTCACTATATAGTCTAAATGTTTACTAAATGTTAATTTATTGTCTATAACAATACCCAGGTACTTAACTTCGGAAATAATTTCCAGATTTTCGTTGTCAACTTTAATATTTGTCACACTATCGCTTGTGGCATTGTTACCAATAACCATCATTTTTGTTTTTGACACATTCAGCTTTAGCTTATTTGCTTTAAGCCAAACACTAAGGTTATCCAGATCGAATTGCATTTTAGAGATTCCTACTTCTAAATCGTTACAACATACATACAACAACGCATCATCCGCAAATAAAGCGTATTCACTGTTGCTTATTGCACTGCCAATGTCATTAATGTACACGTTAAAAAGAAACGTGCCAAGGATGGATCCCTGTTGTACACCAATGTCAATTGAAATTTCGTCGAATAAGGTGTTGTTCACTTTTGTCTTTTGCGTTCGACCCGATAGATATGAAATCATCCACGACAGTGATTTATCACGCACTCCATAACTTTCGAGTTTTTCAAATAGTATTGCTCTGTCTACTGTCTCAAAAGCTCGCTTTAAGTCAAGAAAAACACATATTATTTTCGTTTTTGCATCGAGCTGCTGCTTCCAATTTGCTATTACCATATTAAGTGCACCTTCACAAGAATGCTGTTTCCTAAACCCCGACTGGTTATCAATTATCAACTTATGGAAGTCAAAAAATGATACCAGTTGGAAGTGAACAACTTTTTCAAGTATTGGCCTAAAATCTTCACATTTTATTGAATTTTTAACTTTGGGGATCGGAGAAATTTGAGACACTTTCCAGGAGGTGGGAAAAACGCCGTCGCGAAACGATTGATTTATTATTTTGATTAAAGGAGGTACTATGATATTATTCATGTCTTTGAACATTTCGACGTTAAGGTAGTTTGGATCACGTTTATTTTTTAAGTTAACAAACACTTTATTTATATCAGAGAACTCTATTTCCCGAAAAATAAAAGAAGCTGAATTTCTTACGATCCGATCAAGAAAAGGGACATATGGGATCGAAGCACTTATATCAGTTATGCTGTCTACGAAGAATTTGTTGAACTTACTTGCTAAAAGGTTATTGTCACTGTAGGTTATATTTTCGAAAACAACTTTGGTAATTTCTGATTGCTTTTGCTTAAGTACAAACTGTTTTAAAGCTCTCCACATTGACTTCTGATCAACTGAACAATCTATTTTACTTATAATAAAATCACTTTTAGCTTTGTTTATTTCATGGATACCTACTGCCTTTTTTTGCAAGGGACACGTATAAATCTCTCGCTGCCTTTGCAAACTTAAATCTGGAGACTTCACACACTTTATACACGAAAGTAAAAATTCATTGCATTTTTTATTTCAAATAATAAAAATAATATTAATAATAAAAGAAAAAACTAATGGGCACAACGAAATAAAAGCTACAATTTTAGCTTAAAGTATTATGCAATATACATGTTTCATATTAAAAATAAATTCAGATCAATGTTGTTTATTTTGTTCAAATGCACTCTAATTATTTGCCAACCACTCGGCAATTTGGTTCTTATTAGCTTTCAACCAGTTAATATTATATTTAACATTTTCCAGAGCTTCTTTGCGCGCTGCTGTGCCAGCACCAGCTTCTGGGTATTTTTCGAAGAAAGCTTCCATTTCTTCTAGTTTTTGATTGGTAGCAAAACGTCCTGTTATTCCTGGAATCAATCTACCCAAATAACGTTCATTGATTCCGAAGCGTTCCACCAACTTTTCCCAGTTCTCACGGACATAATCCCATACGAGACTTTGGCCAACTGGATTGCGAGCGATATTTTGTAAACAAGTAAAATAATCTTGACCACGAACATTACTTTCGTCCCAAGCCAGTTCAATGAATCTTTAAAACAAACAACGATGAATGAATGGAAATAATTTGGTGTTGTTTACCACTCACCTTTGTAAGATCCATGGTTCTTTGATTCCTGAAAGTCCTTGCATCAATTTTGACTTTTCGCTGGCATCTGTTTCAGCTTTGAAAATATCCCACATCTGTTGCCAAGTCTCCTCGGTGCCTGCCACTGACATTCCGCGGAGGTAGATTATACTACGCAAATCTGGCTTTGGTCTTGAACTAGAATTGCTCAACCAAGTTTTGAATCTAGAGCCGACTTCTTGTAGGCAATTTTCATGACCAAAAGAGCAAGCAGCATCCAAAATAGTTACACGGAGTAAGCTTAATGAGAATTTCATTATTACAAACATCCTTCCACATTTATACACAAATTCTAACTTACTTTTTCAAATGATCATTTTTATCAACTTCCCACCCAACATTCTCGTAGGCCTTATTCAGTAATCCACTAGCATATTTCCTGTAGTCTTTGAACACATCAGTGTAATATAGGAGGTTTTTCATTGACAAGAGCTTCGATGAGGCCACACTCCATGGCACATATTCCAATTCGTTTTGAAGGAACTTCGTCAAATCAAGGGCAGTTTTGAATGATAACTGAGTGGCATCGGCCAATGTGAAAGCATCATTAAGCAAATGAGCACGATCTGATACAGTAAATGCTGTCGGTGTGTTAAGCAAAGCTTTATTAATCTCTTCCCAGATTTCTTCAGGATAGTTTACGCGATAGTAGCCAACTTGGTCTTTGTTGATCTTAATCCAATCAATAGCCGAAGGAAGGTCAATAATAACTGTGGGTTAGCGTGAAGTTGATCACCGCAAAGGATTAATATTAAAAAAAGTCTTACTCTCTGAATCATCATAGTTGAACCACGTGCGCTGAATAACTGGATTGGCACTGGTCGTGTATGTAATTGGAATCGTCCAACGATAGCTGAAGAAAATTGGGTAAGAAAATTTGATTTTACATGAATCTTTCAAAAACTTACTTGAACTCTGAATCAGAATAAGTTTCATTATAATCCGCTGGATTTGAGAAGAATCGCTTTTGGGTTAGTTTAAATTGAGTGGGAGAAACTTTGATCACTTCAACAACTGGGAAGCCCATTTGAACTGTCCACGTCTTCATGATAAGCCTATAAAAAAGTTTAAAAATCAAAAAATAAAAACAAAAGTTTATGGTTGATTGTGAAACAAACTTGACATCAAAATCCAAACTGAAAGACTCAAATTCACTGAAGAAATCATCAGTTTCAGCATTACTGAACTGATATCTATTTAGGTAATTATGAACAGCCTCCTTGAAGACATCTTCTCCAACGAATCCCTCTAGCATACGAATAATTGAAGCACCTTTCGAGTAGGTTATGGAATCGAAGAGTTCAGTGATTTGGTTTGGACTTTCAACAGTTTGAACAATCGGATGAGATGCTAGAGTTGCATCTAATTTAAGCACGCCATGTAAGTCATCGGTTAAGAATTGATCCAACTACGGAGATGAAAGTTTTTGAAATAAATTTTTGTTGCTGATATTAAAAATTTGCTAACCATGTTCCAGTTGGGATGGACGCTATTGACACCTTTGTATTCAATATAAGATGCAAATCCTTCGTTTAGCCAAAGATCGTTCCACCATTTCATAGTGACTAAAATAAAAACAAGGTTAAGTAAGAAAAAGTAAGATAAGTTCGAATTCTAGAATAGGCAAAGACTATCTGAAAGAATTTAGTATTTGATATTAAAGATCTATTCAAAGGGGAAAAATATGTATTAAAGAGAACACTGAGTTCACAAAACTTTTTTCAGAACGAACCTCAAAAAAAAAATAATGCTATGATCACGGCAGATTTTTTCAATTAATACGAGCATGACCAGGCTAAGCACTACTAAAAGAGTCTGATGATCGAGGTGGCACGCGTGAAATAGCTATAACTCCAGCCTATACTTTGTGGCAATGTACACAAGCTGTTGTTGTTCATTCAAAAGTTATTCAACTTAAATAATGTTTTTATATACTTTTAAGCTTACCTAAATTTCCAAACCACATATGGGCTAACTCATGAGCAATAACCGTTGCTACACGCTGTTTATTTGAACTTGAACTGGTATTCTCATCGTAGAGTAATGCAGTCTCCCTGAAGGTAACCAAACCCCAATGTTCCATTGCTCCAGATACAAAGTCGGGAATAGCAGCCATATCTACGAAAAAAATGGAATTTACAAACAGTTGGCCTATAACAAAATCTTCAAAAATATTACCCAACTTAGGAAGAGGATACGCCAAATTGAAATAATTTATGTAATGCTCGATGATTGTTGCTCCAGTATTCAATGCATACGTTGCCTTTTCCATCTGCGCTGCCGTGGCAAACACTCGCATATCAAAGTCTGATCCAACTGAGGCATTGATTTTCTTCATTTTGTGATGAAAGTCAGAGACAATGAAACAAGCAAGATAGGTGCTCATTTGAACACTGTCTGCGAAAACTACTTCTGTGACATCGCCTTTTTCGGTTTGTTTCTGAAAGAAGGAGAGTTTAGAATTTGCGAAAACCTGAGAGTTCTGGAAAACACTTACAACTTCATTCATATTCGAAAGGGCATGATATCCTCCGGCTGTTGGATGGACCAGAGTAACTTCGAAAAATGCCTTCATTGCCGGTTCATCGAAGCAGGGGAATGCCTGGCGAGCATAAGTTGGCTCGAATTTCGAGGTAGCCATCCATCTAGAGAAAGAAATTAAAACAAACGAGATTATTAACAAACAGCAATTGGAATGGGTCAATATTTCAAAGAATGTGAACGACAGTCCACCTGGTTTCATTCGTTGCTTTGTCCTTGTAGGAGCTCTGGTAGAGTCCCACAATTCGATCAGTCAGGCTTCCATTGAATTTTAGTTTCAACGAGTAGTTTCCTTCTTTTAGTTTATCAGAGAATTCTGTCACCCAATACTCGAGCTCAGGGTGCTGGAAAGTCAGAGAAGGTTTGATTTGCTGAGGTTCTGCCTCGCCAGTCTGTAGGGCCAAAACTTCAAGCGTTTCCACTGTTAGCTTGTTTGCATGCACCGGGATAAACTGAATGGGTTTTAAAATCTCCAGCTTGATGGTGATATTCCCTGAGAATGTTTTCTCCTTTAAGTTGGGATTCAGGAACAAGTTGTAGTGTTTGGGGCGAATCTCCTTCGGCAGGCGGTAGCCCAATTGATTGAGAACCTTTGAAGTTGACATAACTTTCGCACTTAAATTAGGCATCGATGACTTGCGTTTTTCCGAATTTAAATTATTTTTATCCAGCTTATTCGTTGGAAATAAAATTATTGGTTTTGTTTTTTGATTTATCACAGATTCGTCGGAAAATAGAAGATTGCTGTTTTGTTGTTGTTCTTCGTAAGCTTCATTTAGAACTGTCACATTTGACATACTTGTTGCCGCTATCGTTCTCCCTACATACACTAGCGCTCCCAATAGGAAAGCAACCAAAACTAACAAAAACACACAGAAGCCGATCAGGGTAAAAATCGTATTCGAACGTTTTTGTCGATGGATTTGAGCATCTCGGAAGCGATGATGTTCGTCGGTGGAGAGACTTGATCTCGGGCGGACCGGGGGAATTTTGGGTTGAATTGGCGGGTACATTATGTCAGTTGCTATATCCGATGCCGATGAGAGTGAATGGCGGTTATTATTAACGCCATTTGGCGGTTGTTTTTTGGTGAATTTCATTCTTGATGATTTTAATTTTTTTTTTGTAATAGTTTTGTGTAGTAAATTAAGATATCACATTGGAGTTGTTTTGTTTTCGAATTTAGTTGGTATTTTTTAGATTATAATTGTCGCGATGTTATTGCGATTGTAAGTAACATTATCTATGGTTAAACCAAACCATGGGAGATAAAAGGCGTGCTTTGAAAAAGTAAAACAAAAATAAATTAAATATTAAGCATAGAAATTCTTGTCCGCTGGGGAAATATAATCATCAAAAGTGATAGATATTTGGGTTTAGGATTAAGTTAAAGTCGTTGGTTCATCATATCATAATCATCATCAACATCATCCTCATTTTATTCTCTTACCATGAATGAAGAATCAAAATAGTCCATAATAATATTTCACATGGTGTTTTATACAGCGGGGGATATTAAATATAATGCACGACTTAATCACACGCACTTGCTCTTATGTTTAAGACGCTGAGGGTTTAAGAACATTAAATCCAAATCTGTGCAGCCGATAATGAGAAAATTCAAAATAAAAAAAGTTCTATGTCTGCATTGTTATTACTATTCGATTTATTATGAATAAAAACTATAAAGACAAGATTAGACTTTAAGAGCTAATAATAAACACAAAAAAAACATTGCATATTGAGTTCAAAAATTAAAAATTTAAAATAAGAAATGATATACTCGTATATATGTATGTATTATATATACATTATCAGCCTTATTTATTAGATTTTTAAGACAGTTGACTAGTTAGACATTTTTTTTTTTAATTCTTAATAGTTGGAAATATGCTGTACTTAATTTAATAAAATATGAAGTTTGATTAATCTAAGACAACCGATGCCGTCGTCCAAGTTAGAAAACTTAAGGAAGAAAGTTAACAAAGTTTATAAATAACTTTTCGGTGTTGAACGGCTGTCTAAAGTTAGACAAAGTTTATAAATACGACTATATATATATTATATATTAGCCAGGATATGATTAAACGTGTTTTCATGGGAGTGAAGTATTGTGTGGATCTAAGCAGACGAAGCATTCCATAAACTTTACCAACTGCCACATTGATATGCGTATCCCAACTTAATGTCCGGTTGAACACAATTCCTAGATTCTTAGCGGTTTGAACATATTCTATAGGAGAGTTATTTAACACTATAGAAGGAAAATATGACAGATCTAAGGACTTTCTACTGATAACGAGACATTTAGACTTCCGAGGATTTAAAAATAACCCATTATTTATTGACCAGGACAAAATGCTTTGTAAATCATGGCTTATAGAGCAAGCACAATCTTTAATGAGACCTATGGGACAACTTTTAAATAGTTGGACGTCATTAGCATACATTTGAACGGAGGCAGTTGATATTTGCTGGGGGAGCTCATTAATATAGAGAGAGAAGAGGCCCTAATATTGACCCTTGTGGTACACCACGATGAGTTGGAAGAAAGTCAGGCAAATTATTCAACACCGAGACAGCTTGCTTTCTGTCACAAATATACAACCGTAATAAATTAACAGCAGAAGAAGAAAATTTGTGTAACATCAAAAGCTTATGGCACAAGTTAAGGTGATCTACGGTGTCGAAGGCCTTGGAGAAGTCAAGAAGCACCAGAAATGTGACTCGATCCTCATCCATGGCCTGCTGATATCTTCTATGACGTTAATAAGAGCAGTGATACAGCTATGTCGAGGGCGAAAACCAGATTGCCTGGGCGAAAGAAGGTTTTGGGATCTGAGATGTGCATAGATCTGCTTCTGCATTATTCTATCGAGCACTTTGGATAAAAAAAGGGAGGACAGAAATAGGCCAATACTCACTACCGTTAGGACTTTGGGGGGAACTTCCATTGACTAGGAAAAACACTTGTCATAAGAACTGTGTTAAATATGTGTGTAATAAAGGGTAGGATTACTGGAAGAATTGCCCTAACAAAAACAGGATGAATAAAAAATTGCAATTAGAAAGAGTGGTCAGAAAAACCATTTAAATATGCACCGACATGTGGTCACAGTTACATAAAGTGTCTTTTTTTGCTTTTGTAACATGCTGCCAAGAAAAAAGAATAAAAAACTGCTTCTTAAAATGTCATAAATAACTGTTTACCTAAGATCTTTAGGAAACCCCAAAAAAATCTATCGATTTTTCTAGCTTGAACTGGCCCGACGACTTAATACAGCGTATTTATATCGATGCGAATTTAAATGGTTTTCCTGCCCACTTTTTCGAAATATACTTGTTTTACCAAAAAACGGGCGCAGGGTCTCAAAATTCAGTTTTGGAAAATGTACAAGAACAAAAATTACTTCTTTCTAAATCCTTAACAAGATCGACGATACCCATTTTGAATACAAAAATTTAAAAAAAAATCCGACACCCCAAGTATATGCTATATTATTGCAATTTGAAAAGAACTTTTGAATTTTAAGAAAACCGCTTCATTGGCTTAGCTGTAGGTCAAGGTACAGACAGACAGACAGACAGACAGAATTTTGCCACCCACTTTTTTAGTGGTCTCTATCATCGTAATGTCATGGTTTGATTGTTATCTCAATTTTTTTTTTGCCCTATAGTGCCTATATCGGAAGTAAAAAAGTGTGGGCAGAATCAAAAAAAACTACTGTATACCAAGTTTTAAGAAAATCGATCCAGCCGTTAAGGCTTTAGCCGAACAGATAGACAGACATTATTGTTAGATCCACTTTTTTCAGTTTTAAGTCCACTAAAATAAGGGTGACTGCAATTATTTTTTGTTTTTGTTTGCATTGGCTGTGAATTGTTTTGATTTCTTGGAGATATTTTTTGATAATGAGACTTTCATTATGTATTCTTTGAGCCTATAAAACAGTGAGGCTGTGATATTGGGCTTTCAAAAACTTTAATAAAACTGTAATATGTGTTTTTTTTTTAAACTTTTAACAGTGACGCCCCATTAAAAACCCACAAAACTTGATATTATAAGAAAGGTACAATTATTTATTTTCAAGTACAAGTTGAGTTAGCTGCGGAAGCTTGAGGACTCACTTTTTATTGAATTTTAAAGGACCACACCTCTTAATGTCCATTCACAGATATATTTTGTTTTTCGGCATTGGTAATGGTTTTTGGAAGTAATATGAATAATTCCTTTTACAAATTTCACCATAAAACAGCCTTAATGAGTCCTTAAATGTTGTCGTAAATGAAAATTATAACCCGATTATGATTGAAATTGATTATATGAATAAAAATCAATACGAGTGAATTTTTGGAAGAAATACTGTCAAAAAATAGTTTAATTTCGTTTTTTAATATTTGAATACAATAAAGATTTGGTATTGTCATCTTTTTTTCGGTTACAAAATATGCATTTAGGAGTGAAAACCCTTCATAAAATATTATGATTTTATGTAAATGAAAAATCCACATCATCAAAGTGGATTTTTAACCCTAATGATTCTGTTTGTTTCCTATCCACGAAAGGTGGGCGTGGCAAGAAAACATTGTATAGGTGAATTATTTGAAAGAATATTATACTTCAAGGACATAACCCAAGTTTCTGTAAAATTTAGGATTGTAGGTATTATATTTTTTTAAAAAAAGGGCGTGTCAGTGGGTGTTAATTTATTTTGATGATGTGCTATGGCATTTTTTATCATATCTTAAAGTTTCATCAAAATAGATTGAGTTGTTGAGACCATATTGAATTACGGCCGCCTCCCATACAAACGGAACCGCTGTGCAATGCTTCCAAAATATTAATTTCTCGGTGAAGACGCAACCTCAGCCTTATAAAGTGAAATGTCTATTTTATTAAACAAAAACAGTAAAATGTTATCAACACTCAACTGAACATTTAATAATTTAAACTGTACCCACCTATCGATTTTAATACCTCAACACAAAAAAACAACAATTAAACTTAACTTCAATAAAAACGTTTACAAAATTAACATTCATCACTAAAATAAATTACTACTTCCGCAAGCTGACCAACTGTCTGTCGCACTGAATAGTATGGTTGTCAATTAACATTGCGCAATTAAAACAAATAGGTACAAAAGAAAAAAAACACAATAAAAAAGAACTCTCATTGCAACTACTACTAAATTTAAACTTTCTTTTTTCGAAAAATGTCTTCGGCGTGTTTATTTATTATTATTGTTTCTGTATGAAATTCACTTTCCCATCAAAAAGTTTTTTAAGAATAATAATTTTAATTCAGGTAAGCAATATGCGTATCAAAACAATACCAACAAAAAACAAGTAGATATTTGAGTACAAAATCGATTTTGTAATAGTTTGCAGGTTTCCTTTTGAACAATTCATACACTCTTCAGATTCTATCCAATCAACTAAATCTCAAAAAAACATAATCAAACTACCGTTTACATACAAATTTAAATACGAGTATCATTTGAATGGAATTCTTGTAAACATTGCTTTGTTATTGTCTTTCAGAAGAAAAGTAAGAATTCAAAAGGTTATTGATCTTTTGCCTGAAATAGCTTGGACAATATCAAATCAGTTGACATTAACTACTTCACTGATAATAATCATCTTCATTAATTTTATGTTAATAAGCTTCACATTTATGAGATATTGTGTCTTTTAATAATTTACATACGAAAGTTGAACTTTGATGGACCCTCTATAATAATAAAAACAAATATAAAATAGGGTGACCCCCAAAAAGTAAAACTTGACAAGAAAAATTGGTATTTTGTATTGTATTTGTATTGTATTGTATTTATTAATTCATTTTGATAGGTACAATAATTCAGTTTATAAATAAAGTTTAGAAGACCAAAAAGAATTTAACATAATGGAAATATTACAAATGGTACTAAGGTAAAATAAAAAAAACCAGAAAGTTTATCAAAAGAAAAATAATTTTTTGAAAAGAAGACAAGAAAATAATTGAAATTTAAGTGATTTTAGTACTTACTCAATAAAAAATATAAAATATTATTACAATATAATAATATATTTTACAAAAACTACAAAAAAACTTTAAAAATAGTAGGTATTCATCTGAAAACAAATATGTATGTAACCGTAACCAAAACAAATTAAGAGACACTCTATAGCATAGCTGAAAGCTAAAGCTAGTGGCGAATGCTCATCAAAATAAAATAAATCAACATAGTTGTGTGCAAGGTGAGAAGAAAGAATGTAATTTTTTTTTTTTTTTTTTTTTTTTTTTTTTTTTTTTTTTAAACATTTAAAGACAATAAGTTTTCAATTTGAATGTGGTCGTATTCAAAAAGCCATGATTTAACATATTGTAGGAAAGTGGACAGTAATCTTACACTTCTAATGGAGATAGGCAATTTATTAAAAACTGAGGGAGCAACTACAGTAAAGAATCTTCGGAAATGGATTTTATTATAAGAAGGGATGTTAACTAGATTCATGGTATTCACTCGTAAATTATGTCGAGGATTACTTCATAGGTTTATTTTTTAAATACATTTTGTAGGCAAACTTTGGATAAACAATCTTTTAAAAAATACATAGAATACCGCTCTAAATAAGTATGTTTAATAGTTGATCACAGCCCTGGATCTTACATAAGGCCAATAAGGCCCAAGCCTAGGGCATCACGACAGAAGGGGCACCAACAGAAAGTCAATAAACAAAACATAAAACTCACAATTTAGTCACATTTTTGTTTTTTTTTAGTTCAAGCAAATTTTTAAGTAAAAAAAGAGATAAATGAAATTTACAAAAAGAAAAGCAACTCTAATAGTCAACAATAATAATTGTTCTCAACTGACAGAACACAGAACTGACAACTTGTCTTCAAACAAATTTCTTGGGCACAATTTGGCAAAAATTGTCAGTAAGACGAAATTTTTTGATCCTCTTAAGAGCGCCACGGAATGAAATGAAAAATCACCAATTGAAAAATTTTGCAGTTGCAATTTACTAATCATATTTTTTAGTAAAGCAAGTCATTAATCTGGGCTCAAATTAATAACTAGAAGAACTCTGGTGAATTGACATTCAAAACTTAGTAAGTTTTATTGTGATTTGCAATTAAAAATCCATGATTCAAGCTTGAATTTTTTGTTGGCATAAGTTACTCTCTAAAAGAATAATTTAACAATCAGAATTAATTTAAAAATATTGATTTGCGATAAGTATTAAGTTATTTACACAGCACATAATAATTGATTTAAGATTTTTTTGTCGCAATTTGCAACACCATTAGAGTAGTTGCAAATCACCAACAAAAAATTCTTAAATTACGACTTTCTTGTCACAATTTACTTTTTTAAGAGATAAAGCACCACAACGTGGTGCATTATAAGTGCGAGCGAAAGCCAAAGCGAGACCGAGTTTTTGTTTTTATTTGTTTTGTCGTAAGTCGTAAGATGATTCTTTGCATCTGACTCTTTTCGAATTTTCATGAGTGGAAAGGAGAAGGAACAGCTGATTTCACCTTCACACTCATTGAATTTTTAAAAGAGTCAGACGCAAAGAACCATCGTGTAATAGGGGTCTAACCAACCTAAATTTGACGTTTTGATTTTTTTCACCAACCAACCAACCAATCAGTTTTAAACCAGCACTGACTGGAAAGATTATTGGAATATCAGATGGTAGCGTTCAGTGCTGCAGAAAATAGTAAGAAGTAGCTCATATAATAACCCAGCGCCTCAATTGGCAATATTTGAGGCCATAAATTTCCGCATTAATTGCCATTACTTTGAATATAGACGCTATATTGGCAACATTTCCCAGAAGATATGAGAAAACTATTGATTACCATCAGCGAGGCAGTAAATTGAAGAAAAATGGGGTTCCCCGTTATTTTGAACAGTTTCTTCTTCAATGTTTGCAATTAAATGGTAGAATATGAGAACGCACATGAATTTTGTATTTATTTATAACATGGTTATCCCAATGTTATATCGAAAAATTTGTCAATTTGACTTTTAAGTGGCAATAACGAAATAAAAGTTGTGATCACAACAAGTCTTTTTTGCTAATTTAAATAATTGAAGGTCTGGGTTCGATTCCAAGCCACTACCACCTAAAAACAGAAATAATTGTAGGTCCCCTCCGTTCCGGCCATCAACACGTACACAGGAATGGTTGAGAGTTGTGAGTCACTAGGCCCTGGTTCTCCATTGAGCTGTTGCGCAAATTTATTTATTTTTAAATAATTGCGCAATTTGTTGCTAGCAGTTTTTGTTTTCTCTCGATAAATAATTAATAGGTACTTAGAGTGTTTATTTATTTTGAGTATCATACCTTCATTTTGCTCAGTTTTACAAATTGTAAACTAATAGTCGTAAATTACGAATTACTGAGCCAAAGTAATAAAGTATAGATCGGGATTCATTTTTCGTAATTTGCACCTCATTTTTCGTGATTTGATCAAAAAATTCTCTATGCGTTTTATCCTGCCAAAAATTGGCAGAATTGGGTAAAATTTGGTTGTTTTATGTAAGTTCAAGAACAGGCTTATTGTCACACCTATGACGGATTACCTTGTCCCACGTTGACAATTAATTAAGAAATTATTAAAATAATTCTTAGAAATTCAAAATACTTTATACATATTTCTATTAACCCCGACGCCACACGGGCAAGTACTGGCAAGCAAAAAATATTAATCTCAATTTCCAATTTTCAATTTTCATATTTTTGGTTTGATTTATCATAAAGGCCAAGAAAATGAAAACTTTGGGCATCATTTACTTTATAGGCCTAGCACCTCCAAAAAAAGTTAAATCCGGCCTTTGTTGAGCATTTTCTAAAAGGTTTTTCAACAGGGACGCTACAAAAGTGCGACAGAAACGACGCCATATTTATTGCCGCTCTTTTGACATTTCTCTTCAGTAAGGTTTGCCATTTCATGATGGAAAGATATACGAGCCAACAACGAATCGAAATTATTAAAATTTACTGCCGAAATTCGGAGTCAGTAGCCTCAACGTTAAGAGTGCTACGTCCAATTTATGGTCGTCATAATCGTCCTAGCAGATCAAAAATTGAGCGTCTAGTGGAAAAATTTGAATCCACAGGCACAGTACAAAATGTTCCCGTGCTAGTGAGACAAAGAAGTGCCCGTAGTGTCGAGAATATTGCTTCAGTTGCAGAGAGCCCAAATGTGTCCCTCACACGTCATTCTCAAGCGTTGGGCATCTCTATGACGTCGTTGTGGCGATTTTTGCGAAAAGATCTTGGCCTACATCCTTACAAGATTAAATTGACGCAAGAACTGAAGCCGCTTGACCACCAGAAGCGTCATATGTTCGTGAATTGGGCTGAGCAACAACTTAAAAATGATTCGAATTTCCCTCGAAAAATCATCATCGATGAGGCTCGTTTCTGGCTGAATGGCTTCGTCAATAAACAAAATATGCGGTATTGGTCAGGCAGCAATCCACACGCACTCCATGAGTCATCATTGCGGCGTCATCAATATTTCCTGTGGGGTTACGTCAAGTCTATGGTCTATGCCAATAAGCCAGCGACGATTTATGAACTTCGTACGAATATCGAACGTGAAATTGCAGCAGTATCGGTCGATTTATGCTTGAAAACCTTCGAAAATTGGGTTCAGCGTCTGGACTTCTGCAAGCGTGCCCGTGGTGGCCACGCAAAAGAAATCGAGTTCCATATATAATAGCATCAAACGTACTTTCACAGGAATAAAGAATTTCATTGATATCCAAACCCGTTTTTGCTTTATTTAAAAAAACTTTTGTAGCGCTCTTATTGAAAAACCCGATACATTTCTATGCTTTCTTAAATCCATCTGATCAAATGTTTTCCTTAAGAAAAAACAAAAACATTTTTAAGTTTCAGAGACACCCTACTCAAGGGTTTTATTTTTTGAATTTATGTATAGTTATTTTACACAAAAGCATCTTAATTGAAACTAATCAATGTCAATTCATTGTTACATAGTTTACCATTACTGTTTAGTACGAATTATAATAAAAGAAATATCAACATAATATATTATTATTTAAAAGTTACGTTATTTTTTGCATTCCTTAGATACATCATGTCAAACTATTGGTATTAATTTAACAACATTTCACTAGCGGTAAATTAAAGCTATTCATTTAGATAAATCTTGAACTTGTGACAAGATTATAGTGTTAGAGTAATTTGTTAGGGTAAAGAAAAAAAATCCTAATTTTGTACTAAATTTATGTTTTTTTTTTTCTAGTTCAATATTCAATGCTCGTACTTTCTAAAAGTGAATTTCTTGGCAAACCACTTCTTTTGGCAAGAGAAACCAAAATATCTATCCTACACATTGATCACTTATCACTGCACGACGACATTTGCCCAAGGAATCAAATCGATTTATTGTAATTTATTCGGAATAGCTTCATATTACACTTGATCGTGATGGTTGTTAAAGATGGGAAATTGGCCGTGCTGATGTACGGATAAATGGCAATAGCTAGTTATCATTATATTTTTCTGAAATACTTTTCTTTAAGATTAGTTTAGGTATGTATTATTATTATTATTATTATTAAATGGGAATACAAATTTGATAAATGGAATTAACAAATCTGGCAGTTTACACATAATATTCACAACATGCCCTCTGAACAAATTTATTAATTCAATTAGTTATCTATTTATATTTAGGGCGGATATATAGTTGCCATGCTCAATAATACCTTATCAGAATATTACATGGTGCTTATGAAGGTTAGATACTTTGTAACCAGTAACCAACCAAAATTAAAAGGTATATTGATAGCAACAGTAAAAATAAGGCGTGTTTTTTGTATATCCCTATATTTAATGAATTTATGTGTTAATCGCTTAATTAATGCAAGAATAACTTATTCTATTGGTATGGTCTTTTCTTTATTATAACTCTTAAGAGCAATTTTGTTCACACTAAGTAAATGTAGGTATTGATCAATAGTTTGAGTTGCTAATCATAGAAATCGCCTTGCATTATTAGTTTCGCAGGGAAAATGTATTCGGGTTTCTTTTTAGTTTTCAATGATTTTGTCTTTCAGTATCGAATATTAGGGGTTATTATGGCTAGATGCATCACTCCTGGAAGTGAAACCAACGATCAGCGAATTCCATTTAGATTGCTTATAAGCCAGGTTGAAAGAGTAAAGGTAGGACCATCGCCAGCCGTGTAGCGATGTTCAACAACGTTGGCTCTCTTTGTACTAATAATGCCAAGATTAGCTGAATCATTGGCCAATACCACAGGGTTCGAGAAAAAAAAGTTATCTCAACAATCGCGAAGTCTGGATAGAAACTTCTGTTGAGTACTAAAGACTCCTGAGTGCTGAAAAATAAATAAGCTTAAATTAACATTTAAAAAAAGAAACTAGTTTCGAGTTAAAGCAAGCTTTTGTTAAAGCAAATTGGAGAAAATTTAAATGAAAATCAGTTTCGATCTTGAAATAATTTTTTTTGAAGAGAGAAACAAAATCACACATTTTGTTCTGAAAAAGTCCTTAAATTATACAGAATACTCTTAACTAGTTCTTTTTTTTATTATGTAGGTGCTTTCATCTTTTGATCGACGTGATCTTTTTTTTCCCATTGTGAAGTATTGATTGTATCACTGGACCGCATTCTATTATAACTCAGGGCAGTTATTGATCATAGAGAAAAAGTGGGTATACAGGAAATACTAAACTTAAGATTTTGAACATTGTTGTCAAAAGTCCGACTCGCTGTGGTTTGTTCCTTAGAAAGTAGAGGGCGTCAAAGTTCCCAAAAAAATTTTTTTTTTATTTTTACGTAAATGGTTGAAATCAGGCCTACAAAGTTTAAACACAGCTTTTTCGGGCCTTCCAAAATGTATTTGGAAACTAAACCCAAAAAGTATAACAATGAATTTAAACTGTGCGTTCTGGGGGCCAGCAGGCTTTAAGCCTAGCACTTATTTCTTGTGAAATGAAAATTTTAAACCGGTTCAAAATACACGTGAATTATCATTATGAACATATTGTAATATTTTCTCAGGTTCCTTAATAAAACTTATGCACTTTATTTAAATTCTCCACTTATTTACTTTACAAAATAAAACACTTCGCTTTTTCTTATTACAAAACAATTTATTGTCACCACTGAAATTAATTCAACAACTTTACTTTTATTACAACCAACTTTACTCATTCACGATTATAAAAAAAACCGTGTCCTCTGCCGGTCAGACATGTGCTTTTATATTTTTCACAAGGTTCCCGAAAAAGCTGGAAGGTTTTAGTATTTGCTTCTAGAGCTTTTCATAGGGGAAATTTCCCATACATTTCCTTTTCCAAAGCTTTCATTTTGACGTTTAGTATTGGAAGTTCGAAAGGTCACCAAAACTCACCGAAGGTTGGTTTGTGTCCCGTCTAATTCCAAATTTGGTGTTTCTTTTGTTCAATGTTCGAGAGTGGTTATAGTTCATTCCAGAGTTGTTATAGTACAAATGTGACAGTCGTTACAATATCATTGTTTATTCACGTGAATTTTTGATACTCAGTTTGGAATTTTTAATAAATCCACTTTGAGTGGAAAATAAATTGATTTTTTGAAATTTATTTGAAAGAATCGTGAAATATTTTTTGAAGAACATTTATTTTTATTTCGTATTTTGTTGTATTTTCGTGTCATGTGTTATTTTTGCATCGTCGATAGCAATGATACTCGTAAATTAATTGACAAATGTGAGACTTTTCCACATCTCCTTATTTTTTCCTAGTGGCTGTACATTGGGAAATGAAAATCTGGTTCATATTTCACTCACGAATTTGGGTACTCAGCTCTCGTTGCGAATTTCATCGCTGTGAGTTAACTGGCATTTTTGTATGGAATTTCATTTTCACTCGAACTGAGCACTAGGCTTTTAATGTTTGGAAAATACATAAGACCAAAACTAACTTTTGGCTTTTTTTCCAATATAATACATTTTTGCCTTTTTTTATTCTAAACGGAAAAAAGGCCAAGAATTTTTTTGGAAAAAATAATAAAAATTCTGAAATTTGTGCCAAAGGTTTTGGAGTCCTTTTCATAGGAAAAAAATCCATAACATTGTATGGAGAATTTGGGGCTTTTTTTCCATTTTTTATTTTTTGGCGTAATTTCTTATGGCGTAATTTGAGGGAGCCTTTTGGAAAGATTTTCTTCAAATTTTGAACTTAAGGCTTACAGAGGAAATTGAAATTTGTTGTATGGTCCAAGAATAATGAAAGCTACGGTACCATAAAGAGGAAAACTTTATGTATGTATCTCAAAAACTGGCTTAACGATTTTGATAAAAAAAAACAAAACAATCAGTGAATTATTGTAAGCATGGTGCGTACTTTTTGGTATTTATTTTTGCACAAAAGACTGTTTTTAACGTTACCTGCCATGCAACGCTTTTATGAGTTTTGACTTTCTCATCGCTTTTAATTAATTTTTTTTTTATTTTAAAGCACCAATATTAATAATATTGAATTTTAAAATTAAACAAAAAAATTGGATAACTGATAGTTGTCAACTTCGGGTTTATTTTATTCTACGTATATCAACGTAATGAAAAGTTTATAAATATATAAAATCAGATAAGCTCACAATTTTTTAATCAAAAAAAAATTGGCGTTAATTTTTGAAAAAAAGTACTTCAGCTCGAATATCTTGCGAACAAACAATGATATTGGCTTTTAGTTAGTATTGTACTTAACATTATTTTATAATTAATAAGTTTTGTGAAAAAAGTTCGACAAATTTTTGTTTAAGAATCTTTTTTCTTCTCAAAAAACTTAAGAACAATGTGATAAACATTTTGTTATGTTTAAAAATCATTTTTTAAGGAAAAAGCCCTAACGACTTAAAATCCTTGTTTTTAATGAATTTTCTACTTTTTCTCTTGTTTTCTAATAATATACCGGTCTGTATGGTATGTATGGTATGCATGGATCTTTATTTTTTTTCTCTTAAATTTGAAAGTAGAATATGATAGATATTTTGTTTAAATTTTATTTAACTAAACGTGTTAGCTAGTTATACAAACTTTCACAAGCTCAATTAGTTTTCAATAAAATAAATGCAAATTGGACGTGCTTAAGTGCTAAACAACTTATTATATTATTCATATAGGATTACATTGCTAGTACTGTAGTAATAATAATCTTATAACTTGAGTTCTCAAGGTTATATCTTCAAGGTAAGGAATATTAAAATTGCGATACTGAGACAAAATACAATAATTTCATATTTTTTAAACAAACTTATAAGATTTGACTGTAGATTTTGGGTGTAGTGAAAACAAAAAAAGAAGTAGAGACGTCGAAAGCTTCACTATCAAAAAAAAAACAAAGTCTTCCTGTCCACAACCGGGAACTTCGAGGGTAATCGTGTTAGCCAAAATTGGTTTTCACCCCTCCCTACATAAGCTTCTCGGAACCGATATCATGGAATGCGATATCATGAGTGTATAATTTACACTGCCAGACTCTTTAAAAAAAACAGTTTTTCACTTTCAACATTGAGAAGCATTTCAGTTCGAAATTTAATTAGCATTGAATTTGAATCCTTCCCTATTTTCCTGATCGCTCGTACTGTGTTTCATCATCTTAAGGGTAGTCAAAGCGCCTTTAGTGCGCGCAAATTATAAAAAAAAAAAAAAATTGAATGGAAAGGCCAAATAAGTGTAAACTTTACGTTTCCTTCATGTGATCTTTTTGTTTTATAAAAAAAAAACTTTTGTAGCGCTCTTATTAAAAAACCCGATATTTTGAACTATTTAGAAGATACATAGTATGTGCACATGAAAATATCTTTACCAAAATCAATCAAAAGCGCATTCATTATTGTACCTGATAACCTGCACTCTTATGTTTTCTTCATCTTTTCTTTCAATAATCTTTTATTGACTTCATTTCAAGTTCATATAAATGTATAATATTTAAAGTTCAACAAATTCAAAACAAACTACAAAATTAATCCAAAACGAGCAAGTACATTATATTACCTACCTACGAGTATATTTAAAATACGAGTACATAAATTATTACTTTATATGATATTGTCATATTAAATAATATCCATTGTTCGGTGGGTGACCGCAGTTAAGTCAGTCATGATGAAGTTTCCAAAATTATTTGTATGCCGTGAGTTTTTAGATATTTATTACCGCTCTCGTTTTCGATGAATATTTAATGAAAGTGAATCACTTTTTAATTATTTCAATTTAAATTGTAAAATAAAAACTTTTTATTTGCAGCTGCTTGTTCTTTATAGTATATGAAAATTCTATAACACATAGCTACGTTTAGTTAGTTTAAAAGCTATTACTAAATATTTTTAATATCATGCGTTAAGAAAACACACACACTTCACGCCATGCTTAACTGTGGCAATTTTATTGCCTTAAGTTCAATCATATTCATTCACCGCAGCTTAGCATCTAGACTAGATGCACATGGTATAAGGCGAGCGCACAAGTTGAATTGATGAACTATACGTTGTAAGTATGTATGTGCCTCTAAAAAAGTCTGCGAGATATATTTTATCCATTTGTAGAACGAAGCCTGGCTAAATTGAACTGTTTTCACCGAGCCGAGTTGATTTTTTTTTCGCAGAATATTATAATTAGAAGACAACGACACCGGCGTGTATGATAAATACACTCTGTATACAAATGACTGCATCTCTGATCCGGCTAAAGTGGTTGGCCTACAAAGAGCTACTTAAATATCATACAAGAGCGAACTATATCTGTAGCGGTAGCAAATTAGATTACTACAATGGCAAATTTAAGGGGGCGATAAGTTTTAGAAAACTGAATCACTTGATAGAAAACGAAAATTTTTCAATTTTATTTATTTTTTGATGACTATTTTTTGACAATTTTGTTGGACCTAGGACTATAGGAACAGAAAGTGAGTCTTTATCTAAAGCTGATCAGGCTTGGAATTAGTAAATCCCTCATATATTTCTAGATATGCTTTATGAGATGCTCATTTGTAGAAAGATCTTTGTCAAATACAACCTTTAATATGAAAACTTACTCCAACAGGGAGCAGTCAACTCGCCGATCTTATTAGGCATTTACAGCAGCGCATAGTGAACCGAGTAGAATAAATCCAAGTGGACAAAATCCATGTCTGAGTTAACCTTGGAAATAAGGACATTTTGTCGTCTTAGTTTTAACTCTATTTTGTTTCTTTGAACCGCTATAAGTGGCCAAAGTCAGTCAATTAAACAATACCTCATTTGTGATTAAGCTCTTTTAGTTAAATTTTGTTTAAATATTTGCAAATCTTATGATCTTTTGATTTATTATGAAAGACGATGTGGAAATTATGGCTATTTATTTCAAAGAGGAATTTATAAATAATGAAAATAACGTTTTTTTTTCTTTCTTAATGAAAAACTACATATATCCTCCACGCGTCCCTACGTAATGTATCTTACATTTTTGGAAAGATTTAACCCTACTATATTTGCACAAATTTGCTATAATATTTTAAATGACTTTTCAAAGCCATTGGGGTCAATGTCCCTCGATTTTTGCAATCTTTGGTGGATGTATTCAAATAAACCGCAATTTGAGCAGCAAGTGTGAAATAACTAGGACCACTGAGAACAGAAAACAATATTTTACCACACAACGCATAGAAAATTTAAAAATTCATGCGGTAGACAATAGCTCAGGAAGATTAGACTATCACTTCGAAAAAATTCCGACAGAGCTTTATTTTAGTGGAGAGCTTTTTTTGACGTCTTAAGCATTTCCTGAAAAGTTCCGTAAATTTGGTCTGCAGCCTAATTTTTTAGTTAGGGTTAAAGGGTGGTCAAATTTGTTTCAAGATGGAGGTCTTCCCCTTACCACAATAACTTGGTTTTATAAAGATGGTATGTAGCCCAACTCAAGTCGTACAAAAACTTTTGCTTATAAATTAATGAAATCTTAATAAAAGTATGTTAATCTTTTTTGTGAAGAATAACACAAGCTACAATTTGTACCTTAACATTTTTTCAAAAAAAAACTTATAGCTTTCGAAAAATTAAGAAAACACTGAATTTAACCCCCTTAAAAAACTAGGGCCTGTCCAAATATACGGAGCTTTTCTGAAAATGTTCAAGACATCAATACAAAGCTCTCCACCAAAACTCAAATTGGTCGAAATTTTTTTGTAGTTTTGCCATTTCTTTGTCTAATTTTCCCGGGCTAAAAATTTAACTAAGAAAATAAAAAAATCTAACCAAAATATCTTATTATTTTTTTTGTTGGAAATAAGGGCATTTCCCAAAAAAAATACGTTCCCCTTTAAAAAAAATTAAAAAGTCATATAGAAGGAAAAAATAGTTTGGTCCACCTAACATGTTCTATTTGTTTCACTGTGCTGTGATCTGATGAGTCTTATACTCAGGCAACGATCTAAGTGCAGAATTGGCCCAATTCAACTATTCGGCGGTATTTGATGACTTGAAGTTGAAAATCACAAACTATTTAAACTCTGTTGCTTTTGGAGAACTTTCAAGCTTTGAATCTTTGGCACCTCATATTTATGTGAAACAAAAAAAAAATGCAATCTAGTTTGTCAGTAACTGGTCATCCCTTTTATAAAGATCTAAAGATTTTTCAGATAGTATACATTTTTTTGCAAATTTCCCATAAATGAGGTCCAAAAAATCACGCGTGACCTTATGTAACCTTGATAATCTTTGAACCATGATTACAAGTTGTCTAGGGCTGACCAATTTCTAGGACTTGTTGACCAATAAGATAGGATTTTCTTTTTCCAAATATGTATCCCATACATTTATGAGGTGCCCAAGGTCCATATTATCCATATCAGTTCTTGATTAAAGTTTTTTTTGTTGTTTTGAGTAACTTTAAGTAGTTTTAATTTACCAATATTCCGTCGGAAGATATTGTAATTGGTCCGATTTGTCAATTCAAATTTTGACATATCTTCATGTTTCGAGCTCCCTGTAAAGTCGAAATCCATCATTTTTAGAGAAATGTCTGTGTTTTTACGTGCTTGTGAACGTTCGTACGTTCTTTCACTTTTTTTTTTGTTCGCCATATTTATAGATGATAGGGCAAAAAATGTTTCAAAAAATTCAATTAGTGGGTTTTTTATACACTAGCTCAAACGCAAAATAGTTGGTTTACTGAGGATGAGAGTCAAAAAAGTACTAATTTTTTAAACTTTCGAACATATTTTCGAACGTATTTTTTTTTTATTTTTTTATAAAGATTTATTTATTTGAAATAAAAATGGACAAAAAAGGAAAGAAAAAATGCCATAGAATCATCTTCCAAAAAAATAAATATTTTATTTACTTTTTGAAGACGCAAAATAGTTGGTCTATTGGACTCTATTTTGATTTCACCATTCCGTTATGTCGCCTTTGGTTTTATCATTCCCTGCCTTTGATTAATTATTCCTACCGGCCCACCTTTGATTAAAAATCCAGTTTTCCGTTCTTAGGCCCACTCAAATCACTTTTCCTTCTGTAAAAAAGTATCAACAGTGGTTTTTCATTTCTCTGAGTGAAGTTGCTAAGGTGGCAACACTGTTTAAAGAACGAGAAAAGGGTTGCTTTTTTCATACATTATCCTATAAATCGAGAACCAGTAGTCAGACGATGACCAGACAATTTTCGTCGAATTCAACACCCTTGTAACCATAGGACCACATTATTGATTTTCTCCCTCCCCTCTCCTTGCTTGAAGAGGGTGGAAAAAAAACCCGTTTGGGAAGGGAAAATGGAAAGCCAAAAAAACTAAAAAATTATTTATACTATTAAGATTAAAAGATTGGTGTGGAAGCAGAATCTACTACATTGTATCCAAAGTTAGTTGAAAAATCTACTTTGGTTAAAAAAAAAATCACTTTCAAAGTGCTGGGGAGGGGTAATATGAAAGTTTAATGAACTAAAATATTTATCTTGGTATAATCTTGGCATATCGCACATGATTTAAGAGTGTTTTTTAGTGCTCAATCTTATCAAATCAAAATCAATCAAATGGGAGTAACCAGTGTGGGTCGTGGGCTCTGGACCTTTGGCACCTCCTATTTGGGAAATTTAATGATTGAGAATGCCATCTAATCATTCAGTAATTGCTCAGAAAAGGTCAACAAGTCATAGAAATTGGTTAGCCCTAGATAACTAGGAATGCAGGCTTAAAGTTTCTCAAGGTTACTCAAAGTCACGCGCGATGTTTGGCACCTCATTTTCGAGAAATTTACAAAATTGTATACTATCTGAATGATCTATAGATCTATACAAAAGGTCAGCTTGTTTTAGTAATTGGGCAGCCATATATTTTTTTAAATGAATTTTTAAATTTCGGTTCGATGTCATTGCGATTTTTGTGCACCTCAGTGACCTTGAGAAACTTTATGCCTTTATTACTAGTTCTGTATGGCTGACCAATTTCTAGGACTAGTTGACCTTTTTTGACCAATTACTGACCAATTAGATGGCATTCTCAAATTTCCAATTTCCCATATATGAGGTGCCAAAGGTCCAAAACCTCGTAGCCAGCCATTTTTATCTTTAAAATAGTTTTAAGACCTAAAGGCATAAACATTAAGTTAATTATAGCTTAAGCTCCTCATATTGCCATCATGTGAGTTTGAAGACGTTGATAAGTAAGCTTGTTTTTTTTTTAATTTTTATCTAGTTCTTAGATAGCTATAAATCCAATAATCGAAAAAATTTTATACAAATATTAATTGAATAAATTTAAGTGGACTGTTTAAAATAAAATATAGTTCCAAGCATATAGATGAATGAGTGTCAAGTTAGCAAAGCAACTTTAACGAATCGAAAAATGGGTAGGGGCATAATTTGCCGTTAATTAGTTGTGACTTGATATGAAGTTAGCAAAGCAACCAAAAAAAACATAGAAAACATTGAACTTCAAATTCTAAATTGTCACAACTAATTAACGACTAATTAACGGTAAATTATCCACCTATTAATTTTTCGATTCTTCAAAGTTGCTTTGCTAACTTGACACTCATCAGAGATGATGATATTCTAGACTTCACTTTTCATTTCATTTCCCCTACAAGTAATGAGTACGACTCCTGTTGCTCGATATTACATAATGTATGTATAATATCGAATGAATAAAAATTTAATAAAAATTAAAAAATTACAGCATTTGTGTTATAATTTAAAGCTAAATACGGAATATCTGACACAAGTGTGAACAAAAATGTCGTGTGTACCTTTATGGGGTGCTTAAGGCCATATTTTACCGACATGAGTTTAAACAAAAAAATTTTAATGCTCTAGGAAACCACATAAAAATAGGTACTTTACTTGAATGTAAGCCTAACCTAGCAACAAATTGAAAAATAAATTGCCATTTTGTCAAAAGTGACAAAATGACACAAAAAATACAAAAGGCTTTGGGTATTTCTACATGTTGTAATTCATGTTGGAATCTCGTATATTAAAAAATCCAGATTCGACAACCAATTGCTAAAGATAATTTAAAACCTCCTTTCCAATTTGGCTGCTATCTTTCCCAATAATTCATTTGAGGTATCGATTGGTTTGCAAATTTTACAATCCGTTTTATTTGTCAACATTGCTAAATCTTAAATCAACTAAATTCATTCGCTTGCATTTATAAAGACTGTAATGAATTTGGACACTATATACAAATAAAATACACAACCTTATCCCCAAACAGTGAATTCCACGGCTTATTTGATGTCAATAGCGGTTAGCAGAGTAGTAGTAGATAACAACTTGTTGTTATTTATTTTGGTTTTTCAGCAAATAAACCAAAACAAAACGTGACTTTGTTGACTTGCAATCCTATTTAGTACATTTCATACGAATTCTAAACAAATTCACAGCACGAATGCCCCAAAAAAAGGCAAACCTATCAATAAGCACGCACTCGCAATATGTCATCAATCGTGCCCTGACTGTAAAGCGTAATCAACTCAGGAATGCTCTTCAAGAGCCCAAGTGATAATAATGACCAAATGGGAACCGTTAATTACAAGTTGTTGTTTTCCTCGTGACTATATTTTTCTTCTAGACCCATGTTGCACCTGAACGGCTCGGCGCGACCTAAAGTAGATGCACGTATCTATCCTATCTCTTGTAAGTATCTACTTCTTAGCGAAAGAGAAAACTCTTTCTATATTTTTTTGTTCTTCAAAATATGTGTCCTAGTTTAATGGATCAATAAACGAAAGGCCCAAGCTCAACAACTTCTACCTCTTAGGCCATCTGTAATCGTTATAGTTTGAGAGTTAGCGTTGGAAATTATAAAGTTGGCTAAAGAGTTGAATAGTCAGAGATGTGTGATGGGTATAGTAGCCAGGTTAGATTGAATAATAAATTGACCAATTCTTTACGGTGCTTTGTAATATTTCCCAAATAAAAACGTTTGAAGTGAAAATGGAATATCAATGGGTAAATAACATCGATGTAAAACTCTAAATATATGAGAATCTATTAAGTCCTGTCCATGTCCAAGTTTATGTTATTAGAGCGCAGCTTTTTCCGGGATGTAATTTGATCAAAAATAGTTAGTATTTTTTAAAAAACTTGAGTGCTAAAAATATGAACTCGCCTATATGTTCATAAGCTCATTTAGTTCATTTTCTTATTTTTAGAACACTCAAAAAATGATTGCCTTTAAAAATGTTTTACTATTAATTTATTTGAAACAAAATTGATTGGTTTCAACTCTGTCTTTAATTTTTTTCCTTTTAGTTGACAAGCTAGTCTTAAAAATATGAGCTGAGAACAACGGAATTCAAAATAATAATGGACTTGTACGATTTTCTGAATGCCTCAATAAATAGGCTAAGATTTTTAAACAGTGTTAAAATCTTTTAACAAAAAGCCCTGACCTCAAATACTGGACATCATTCTTACATAATTTAAAAGTAATTGTAGCATGATTGAGCGAAAAACAAAGCAACGAGCAAATTTGACTAAAATATTTTGAATTAGTTTAGCGAATAGCAAGCAAAAGAATATTTTTAGGGGAAAATAGAAAGAGAATGTTGGAGAAGGTTAGAGTTAAAATTTTTTATGAAATAAGAATGAAATAATTGATGATGATATATCCAAAAATTAGACAAACGAAACCTTTACCAGGAAAATTCTTACAAAATTTGATTTTGATTACCTAAACGATTTTTAAAAAGTATACCTAGCTTAAATTTAGACATGGCTCATGTTTGTTGTTGATGGGGGTTTCGGTGGTTATTTTTGAAAAATATTAATATGTGGATAAACTAAGTTCATTTCCTTTCTGTAACCCAGTTAAAATATATATATGTAAGTACTGTAATCTCGGAAAACATTCTGGTGCAGCATATTTTAAAAAGGAAGTTTAATTTAGGCAGTTGATATTCACCTTAGCTCTTCAAAAGGAAAGATTATAGTTAATTTTTTCGAAAGATAGTATATTCAAATGCTTTTCTAAAAACCACAGTGAGGTGGTGTAGAAAATAGCACATTAAGACATAAAACCGATATTGAAACGTTAACTCAACACAGACACACAACATTATCACAATTGTTTTTTACTTGCGATATATAAGTTCTATATTCCAAGTTATGCATTCGTAGGAATTGAACTGGAGATTTTGATCGGCTTGATCGATTTTCTTAAAACTTGGTACATGGTGGTTTTTGGTGATTCTGCCCACAAATTGTTTTTTCATTTTTATAGAACTAAAAATAATGGTACATACCATACAATTTTTTTAAAACAATTTTTTTTTAAAAAATTCATTCAATTTCTTTTGCTTATCTTTGCACGGAAAACCATTTAAAAAAAATGGTTATTAATTATTGTACCTTCCAATGAACCATTTTTTTTGTCAATTTTCTTTGAATTGGTATTTCTGATTTAATATTTTTTTTCATACAGAAGCTTCTTAATAATATGGATGTTTTTTCTTACCTACATTTTCAAAAAAATTTTTTTTTGATTTTTAAATAATGCTTAAATTTTTTTGGAAAATCAAATATGTTGAAAACTACATGGTAGATTCTTATAAAACTTGGTTTCTAAGAGTTTTTAACACTTTCTAAATTATTTTAAGAAAAAAATTATTTTTTATGAAAAAATAACGGTATACCTTCCATACAAAATATTTTGTTCTTAAAAACGACTCCTTCAGTTTTAATAAAACTTTTCCTGTTTGCTAAAATTAGTGCGATGCACTTCCAAAAATTATAAAAATTCACATATAGCCACTATTAGTAGTGCCTCTCATAGAACATTTTTTTAATTTCCTCATTAGTGGCTGAGCAGATTTAAACTAACTTTTTTATATACAAACTTGAAATAAGATTAAAAAATATTGCATGTCAAAATTTTCCAAAAAAAATTTTTATTTTTTTTGAAAATTCGATTTCTCAAGAATGGGTGAACAATTCTTTTTAATTTTATTTTTGTATGCACATAAATAAATACCTAAGATTTGCATACCACAAGTTTAAAATTAAAAATGTTTTCAGAATTTGATATAACGGGTGATTTTTTAAGAGGTTTAGAACTTTAAAAAAAAAAACACAAAAAATTCGAAAAAATGAATGAAATATTTATTTGAATCGATATTTTGAACCTTGCAATTTAATGTTTAAAGATAATTTTATGCAAATGTTGACCGCGGCTGCGTCTCAGGTAGCCCATCCGCTGAGTCCAATTTTGGCATACTCTTTCACACATATCGGCCGGTATCTCACGAATGAATGCATGGATGTTGGCTTCCAGTGCGTCAATCGAAGCGGGCTTGTCCCTATTAACATTAGCCTTGACATACCCCCACAAAAAATAATCTAATGGTGTCAAATCGCACGATCTAGGCGGCCAATTGACCGGCCCGAAACGTGAAATTAACTGTTCACCAAACTCGCCTCGCAATTGCGCCATTGTTTCGCGTGCTGTGTGGCATGTGGCACCGTCTTGTTGAAACCACATATCATGCAAGTCAAGAACTTCCATTTCGGGCAAAAAAAAAGTTTGTTATCATCGCTCGGTAGCGTTCACCATTGACAGTAACGCTGCGATTCGCATCATCTTTGAAGAAATATGACCCAATAATGCCGCCGGCCCATAAACCGCACCAAACAGTGGCTTTTTCGGGATGCATTGGTAGCTGTTGCAATGCTTCTGGCTGATCTTCACTCCAAATGCGGCAGTTATGCTTATTTACGTACCCATTCAACCAAAAATGAGCCTCATCGCTGAACACAATTTTTCGATAAAAAAGCGGATCCTCGGCCAGCTTTCCAAGAGCCCATTCACCAAAAATTCGGCGTTGTGGTAGGTCGGCTGGCTTTAGTTCTTGCACCAGCTGTATCTTAAAAGGCTTTACGCCCAAATCCTTCCGCAAAATTTTCCACGTAGTGCTGTAACAAAGGCCTAACTGCTGGGAACGGCGCCGAATCGACATTTCGCGGTCTTCTGTCACACTAGCTGATACGGCCACAATATTTTCTTCACTACGCACAGTACGTAAACGTGTTGGTGGTTTAATGTCCAACAAAGTAAATTTGGTGCGAAATTTGGTCACAATCTTCCGAATAGACTGCTCAGAAGGTCGAGAATGCCGACCATAAAATGGAAGCAGCGCGCGATGAACATTTCGAACCGAGCACGAATTTTGATAGTAAAATTCAATAATTTGCAAGCGTTGTTCATTTGTAAGACGATCCATGGTTAAATTGCAAACCAAACTGAAGCTGTTTGACAGTGACACAAGGTACTAAACACACGTCAGCTGTCAAAACCAGTGTTGCCAAAACCAAACCAGCTAAAAAATCACCCGTTATAAAAAAATAATTTTATAAAAAACCACTCCAAATATTTAATTTTTTTTTTCCATAGAATCACATTCGATCAAGATCTTTTTTTAATTTTTCAAAGAAGTTGTTTTAGATATTTTAAGTATCGCATTTCATGTTTTAAACATTTTTCTCTCATAATTTTCTTATCTTTACATATAATTTTCTTATGCCCTCAACGTCTTCAACATAAGATCGAGTTCGTGCAACCCAGTCATGCAATTAGTTTTTAGAAATTCATCGTACTTTAATTTGTTCCTTAAGAAAAGTTAGGTGTTTTTAATTGTCGAGGGCCTACAGTTATATATTGTCTATAAATGATTGGGCTGCCTTGTTGTAAGGCACATAATTACATTGAGATGGGAATTTATAAATAATTTCAGTAGATCAAGTCAAGTCAAATCTACTGCAATTTTCTGAAAGTCGTTCTTTTGAACTAAAATAATAAAATCATTCGCAACAAGAAAGTAAGGTATGTACTTTAAAATGTTTTTAAAAAATTTGTATATACTGTAAAAATTTTTGTGAAGTGGCAACACTGAATATGGTGCTTACGGACAGGTTACACTGCAGCGTTCAAGGTTAAAGCTACATGCACCACTTATTTGCCTCGAATACTTTTTGTTATTTAATTTTTAAATATAAATAAAGCTATTAAGGGTATTCATGCAACGTCATACGTTTACAAATTGTGTAAAATGTTAAGTTTACGCGAAGTTTGCATGAACGACCTTTTTTATACATTTGATTTAATGCTAGCTAATTCAATCAGAGTAAGAGTCACAGTGACGTTTGGATAAATTTAACCAGTTTGATTAATTTTACACAACAAAATTCTTTGATAACTTAAACCAAACTGCGTAAATCATTTTCCATACAAAATTTTTCAGTTCATTAACCAAAAGATAAACTTAACCAATTTGTAAACTTATCTAGTATCTTGCGAAGTTGCATGAATACTCTTATTATTCTAAATTACTTAAAAAAACTTTATTCATTTATTAACTTAAATGCATTTTGGAAGCTATGCTTCCATCGTCAGTAAGTTTTTTTTAAGTTATTTAAAATAATATCTTTTATTTATTTCATAAAAAAAACACGTTGAACATCTCCACTATAAAATCAATTAACTTTTTTATTGAAAACGTGAATTAGCGCGAGTTACCAAATTTTTGTAACATGAGTTTCCATGTGTTTTATTTATTGTGTGTAAAATATTTTCTAGAATGTAATTTTTGTATGGATATGGACAGGCAAATATATGGCCTTTTTCTTTTTTAGTTCAGAGGCTGATCTGTAAATAAAAAATTTCTTAGCTCTGTTCGTTTAGACTTACAAACTTGTGTTTTATTTTTCGTGCGTTCTAGAAAGTTAAAAAAATAAATTAAAAATAAATTTTGTGGCGCAAGAGCTCAGGACCAGGCCTAGTGACTAACAACTCTCAACCATTCCTGTGTGTGTGTTGTTGGCAGGAATGGAGGGGACCTACAATTTTTTGCCGAGTCCGAACGGCTAGATGAGAAGCACTTATTCATGACAAGTATACTCTTGGAGGATTTGTCAGTCCTTCGCAAGAGGCAGTACCTCGAAAAAAACATTTGTTTTTTTCTAGAAAGTTAGTTATGTTAAATACTGAACACGAACGTGACATCTAGTATTCATGTTCAAGAATGTTTCAAATATAATACAGAACAGAACAGAACATTCTTAAACTCTGTTCAAAGTGTCGTAATCTTTTTTGTCCAGAATTCATTAATACAGACTTATCAGATTTTTGAAAAAAAAAATGTTGAGATAATAACAAAAAAACCGTTATTTGTCCATTTACAGTACAAAATCAAAAGTGTTACTTTGACGCGCTCTAGCTTCAAGGTTCATAAGCCTACAGAGCTCGTTAATAGCTCATTTTTTAGTTAATTTTATCATCTAAATGTTATTTTTTCATAGTTTTTTTGGAATAAGAAAATTTCATCGAGCTGTTAAACATAAACCAAATCACTTTCTTTTTCAAGATGGCGGTCTTCCTCTTACCCCGGGCAACCCAAGAACTTGGTTTTATAAAAAGGTAGCTAAACTCAAATCCTGCAAAAACTTTTGCCCATCGATTAATGAAATTTTAATAAATTATTTGTCAAAAATTTACTCCACCGTGCACTTCCAGCATGATTTTCTCAGAATCTATTGCTTGTATGAAAAAAGTATATTAATCTTATCTGTGTGGAATAACATAAGCTACAATTTGTACCTTAACTTTTTTTTCAAAAAAAACTTATAGTTTTCGAGAAATTAAGAAAAAAACTAAATTCTACCCGTCCAAATTTACGGAACTTTTAAGGAAACGCTAAAGACGTCAAAAAAATCTCTGTACCAAAATTCAGCTTTGACGGAATTTTTTCGTAGTTTTGCCATTTTTTTTGTCTAATTTTTTGGGCTATATTTTTCTTGTACAGAAATCACCTCCTATGAAATGCGAAATTATTTTGTTCCACAATATTATTACGAGTATAACGAAACCTATATTTTCATTTTTGAATATTAAATCAGAAGCAAAGTACATAGCTGGAGAATTGTTAGGGTATTTGCTGTTACCTATGTACCTAACCTAGTAAACATAAACAATCAAACAATTTGTATTCAAACTAAAATTTTTTGCCGAATAAGTTTTACGAAAATAGAGTAAAATAATATTTTATTTTTATTAAATTTTAACGGGAAAGAGCATGTTCCATTTGCACATGTTTTAGTTTTGAATAAAAACAATTTAACAAACGAGATAAAACTAATAAATTTTGTTCAATATGTAGGTGTAGAATTATTGATAAAAACTTTTCAATTTATGATGATAGACACATCTCTGTAAAGCTACATTTATCTTTTTTAAAAATAGTTTTATATGCTTAAAATGCTCGCGACCGGTTTTAACCCAGAGCAAATTATAGTTTGATGAAAGATTTTCGGCTGAAGTTTCTCTTTGGAGCGGGAGACTTGATCATCCTTCGGGGAGACTTGACAATACCCAAATGTGACGAGTAAACAATACAAAAAATAAAGTCGCCATCTATTATTTTCATATAATTTAATTGTAAATATATTTATTTATCGTATTATTTGTAAACAAAAATATTTTAAGAATTTAGACACAAAATTGCTGATACAAAACTTTAAAAAAAAACCTTACAAACGAATATAAATACATAACTAAAGAATACCCGTCCATGGAAAACACCGTTACATGATTGTAAGACTTCTTATACATAATTTTAATGTATTTATCTATGTATTCTGTGGCAGTTTAAAAAAAAAAAAAACTTTTTGGTGTGCTCCTAATTTTCGTATGATCAAGTCTCCATCGGAAAGTGGTTCCCCTTCATGATTTTTGAGACAAAATAGATTATAAATTTTATTAAGTAAACTGTCACACTATTTTGGACGGTAATTAATAAAAACTATTATTCAAAGAATACATTTTTTTTTTAGCTTTTCATTGCGAAAAATGCATTTACTCGTCCAGGAACCAAATTCAAATTTTGATCCTGAAACCATTTTGTTAGTAAATAGAAGGTCACTTTCTGCTTCGGATGTACAAACACTTACATAATTTAAGAGTAATCTGAAAATATTGCGAGTGGCTCAAGTCTTCCGTATGGTCAAGTTTCCCGCTTCCCACCTAAGTTTTTGTTGTATTTTTGGTGCAAAAAATATCACTTAATTAATAACAAGTATGTATACGTAAAGGTATCTTACTTAAAAAAAAATACCGAACATAGTAGAAGGGATAATTCCCCTATACAAAAACATAGATAATGTTTATTGTGAATACAAACACACATAGGTAATAAATCATTAATATCCTAGAGGTGATGACATAAAATTTCAATCTAGATTGTCAAGAACTCACTGTTTCCCGTACGAGCAATAATTGTATTTTACTGATAAAAATATTTCAGTGAATACGATATAAGATTCTTAAGCCATTATCCAAAATACAACGACAACTCCCAGACTATAAGCTATGCGCCTTGCGCCAGCAAAACCGCATCAGCAACGTGAACGTGAAATTTTTTGTGTGAGAAAAAAAAATGATGGTGCATGGGATGCTGATGATGTTGATGATGATAACTGCAGAGATCAAGCAATAATCCTAGAGAGTGGCACTCGTAATTTAATTTCACTTTTATCACATTTCATGCTTTCACACAAGTTATCAAGCACTTTTGCATCCAGAATAGGTCGAAATTAATTTCGCACTTTAGGCTTTTTATATAAAAAACGATGCCAACCTTTAGATCTTTTTTTTATTTATTTTTGTTGTTGCACGTATTGATAGCGGAAAACTTGTTATAACGTAGACTTAGTATTATTACTATCGCTTAACCTCAAACTTGAGCCTAAACCTCTGAACACCGACGAGTTGCGCGACAAACTGGCAATGGCAAGTGAATTGTGCTGGTGGTGCCTCTGCCTGCTGCCGATCGTTCCGTCATCATCGCGTGTCTCGTTCCTTATAAAAAGCAGCAACAAGAAACGATCTTTAATCTTTTACTCTCCTCAATCGGAGTTGAGTGGAATGAAAGTATTGAGACCGGCTTTTTGATGTAAAATTTTGTTTTGAGTTGGAATTTTTTTTTTTTGATTAATTCAGACTTCAATCCAAAAAAAACTCAGAAACGACTCAAAGCCAGTGAGAGAGCATAAGATCATGTGTGATTTGAGATAATAGAAAAGACTTGCACAAGTGCATCTTCGGAAAATTATGTTTAAGCTTTAAAATGCAGGAAGATGGACAAGTTTGAAAAAGAACAATTCTTTGACAAAGGTTACGCTTTATTTGTTATTCTTTGAAGACTTTGAATATCTAAATAAATATTTTTGTTCACTCAATCATGGTTTACTTCCGATATATATTGTGATCAAGTTTGGCACTATGCCTTAGGATGAGCTAGCAAAGCCACTTTAACAAATTTAAAAATTAATAGGTAGATAATTTGTCGTTAATTAGTTGTTAACTTAATATCAAAGTTTGCAAAGCAACTCTTAAAAAATCGAAAAATGCATAGGTGCATAATTTTTCGGTAAATAGTCGTTAATTAGTTCTAACAGTTTTGAATTAGTCGTTCTATGTTTTTTTAAGCGGTGAAAACTTCCAATAATTTGTCTTTATAAATTTTAGTGCGATGTTTTCATGTATTTTTGGGTTATTTGTTTTCTATGACCATGGGCTAGCAAAGCAGCTTTGAAACATCGAAAAATGGTGGAATGGCTAATATGCCGGTAATTCATTGTTTATTACTTGTGACTATTAAGATTCAATGTTTTCTAAGTTTTTCTTTCGGTATTTTGCTTACTGGCGGTAAAAACTTCATATACTTAATATATTGTAGCTTAATAATTTACCGTTAGTAAGTCTTTATTAATTTGTGAAAAATTGAATTAAATCTTACAATGTTTTCTATGTTTTGTTGGGCCCTTTGCTAGGTTCATATCAAGTAAGCAAAGCACCACCTTAAAAAAATCGATAAAAGCTACTGCTACCGAATGGTTTTAGCTTAAGAAATTGTCGTTAACTATTCCTTAAGTAGTTCCCACATTTTCGAAGTTGTTGTTCTGTTTTGTATTTTTTTTTTTTTAAGTAATAAAAAACTTCAAAAACTACCACTTTATTGCCTTTTTTCGTTAATTAGTCATTTATTAGTTGTGACAAATCCAATTTTTCGTGCGATGTTTTCTATGTTTTTGTTGTATTTTTCTTAATTCATTAGAAATCAGCAAAGAGCTGCGACAATGTCCTTAAATATATTTAATAGAAATTTAAATTTATTAATAACTGGTCTTTAATTAGCCATTGATTAAATATGACAATTTTAACATTCTAGTGCAATGTTTTCAGTTTTAATTTATTAATTCATTTATAAAGTAACCTTCAAAAGGAATTTTAAAGTAATTTATATGGAACTGTTTAACCCTTTTTTAAAGTTTTCACTGGGCCAAATGGCGTCATTTCAGAAGAAATACATAGAAAACATCGCATGAAAAAATGAATCTGTCACAACTTATTAACGACTAATTCGTTAAGTTATTATGCAATAAAGGTTAATTTTTAGAATGTTTGTACCTTTTTCTTATTAAAAAACATAGAAAACATAGAACGATAAAATCGAAATTGTGAAAACTTACCAACGACTGCTGTGAATTATTTAAGCTGACTTTGCCTCTTTTTGGGGTGGAGCTATGCTTACTTGATGTCAAGTAAGCAAGGAATTCTAAACACTTGATATCAAGTTCGCAAAGAACCCAAAAATACCTACATTTAAAAAAACATTGAATGACAAATTTGAAATTGTCACAACTAATAATTTAATAACTTTTTAATGGAAAATTTTTGCTCATAGCCTAGGTCCTAGGAAATGGTCGCAAGACTTTAACATAACTTTGTAAGACTTTTGCATGCTTTGCAGGCTTTTTAAATGCTGAAAATAACTGAAGCCTAAATTTTCACTCGAGGCAAAAAGCTTTCCCGGGAACTTGTTAGATGAATGCCAGTTTTGACATACATAGGTCTACAGTTAGTTTGTTATTTTCCCTTAGGCTTCTTAATCTCAGTGGCAACAACAACGATACACTGACTTCAAAGTTCATTTATCAAAAATAGGAAGTTTTTATATTTTAATTCAAAGCACGTAGTTTTCACTTCTCTCTGATAAGAACACCTTAATAACAATATACCGTGGATATAATTAATTTATTTTATTTTAAGGTTCCTTTCGTAACATCAAGTGGACTTAAATTGCGGTAGATAAACAAATTACATTGCCTTAACTAGTGAGACCAACCGCGATTCCGACACCAATTAAGTTTCTTTTATTTTCTTCACGCCAATATTTAACGGTGTTAATAACCTCTAACAATTACATTATTGTTGACAATAACAGTTTCCCACAAAACTTGATTTTTCTATACAGCTTTTCCACTTGACAATAGTTGGTCGGTTAAATAAGCCATCCTCTTTCTTTCGCCTTCGCTTCATTGAAGTTGAGCCATAACCAGAGTTACTTGGTTTTTGCATTTTTGCATTTTTGCTTAATGTTTATGTTTATGATTCAATGGATTTCTCTTGTGTTTTTTTTTTTTTTTTTAATAAAATGTCACCCATTCACAAAAAAGCCAGAAATGATTCAACAAGATATAACAATTTCTATGGCTTCGGAATCTGAATAATGTTCTCCATGTAATTTGTTGTTGCTTTCTAGAATGTCTCTGTTCTACTAAATTATAAAGTAGGTCAACTTACATTTGTTCTCCATGCTGATTTGTATATGAGGTCGAATAGAAGCCGGACAATCCATGCAGTGATCCACGAAACGAAATTGACAGAGTGTAGGGAACATAGACTTTGAGGACTTCATAGAACTCAATTATCAGCAGTTCACGCACTGGGTCTGTGTAGTAGTCTTTAACTCGAATTCGCATCTTGACCATAACTTCCAGAAGACTTATTCCAAAGATTTCTAAGTCTTTTGAATGTAGGGCAATCACATTGGTAGGGCTGTCAATGCTTAGACCAATTGAAACTGTTCCTTCATAAGTTTTCTTTTGGAGATCAGGATGAAGGTAGAGTTTGTATTGCCAAGGTCTTACATGATACGGCAAGCGATAAATGATCTGGAAACAAGAAAAATGAAATGAACGATTAGCTTGAACTTGATTGAAATTTAAATTTTTAATTTAAGTATTGGTCACTTCCTTTGGTGGTGTTAAATATTTGTCTGAGCTGTGGGGAATTTCTGTTTGAAATGCAAAAAAACTAGAAAGGGTTTTTCTTTGACTTTATTTGTAAGGGGAGATCATAGGGAGCTGGTGCTCCATGAAAATCAGAGGGGGTGCTCAATAAAAAATAACCTGCTCCCGATTCATATAAATATCATTATAATCAAATCATAAAAAGTAACTCCTCATTTAAATGGAGTACTTGTCCAAACCTCCCACCAAATTATATTGCTTTTGACATTAAGATTTACTTTCAATGATTTATAACAAAAAAATAGAATTTAAAGATTACCATTATTCTCTTTTGACTCGCATTTTTTGTGAAAGATGAGAAAACGTTTTTGGTCTTGTCCAATACATCGTTCAATTAATACGTTCTCGTCTTCTCGTGTTAAACATTTATTGAATGAATTTTTTCCTGTGAGTATCTGAATTTTGAATTGTATGTTTTTAATTATGTATGTATGTATATGAGAATTTCTCTAGATTCATGAATCATGCATCGATCCTGATGGTCAACTGGGTTAATCCTTCTCTGGCATTGAATTTCGCCTGAATTCTGAATACTAATGCTGAGAAACTGGAATTTTTTCTGTTGATGTAGTACTCATCTCCATAAAAAAAATGGTCCAAATTCAAAGGAAGAACGTTTCGACAACCATGGAATTATAAAATATCGGAAGCATACAAATAGTCGACGGTTTAAAATGTCGATTGAAAATTTGTTGTTAAAAAAATGTTGATTTTCATCCGAAATACAAATTTTCTTCATATTCAATTATTATAAAATACTATAGTCGATGAAATCCAGTCAACATTTATTTGTAGACCATTCATTATTTTTTTCTAAATGATAAAAAACCAGTCAATCGCTATTTTGTATTTATTTTTATTTGACTTAAGTAAAGTACCACTGCACTCCATTTTGTCTTTTTTCATTGAATGACTAATAATAATATGTACGGTTGCAGGTTAATATGATAAAAATAATACTCAATCCTATTCTCGGGATCAATTTTCGATCTGTAAAACAGTGAAATGAAAACAAAGTTATCATTTCAGTTCTCACAGAATTTGATCGTTTTATAAATTCACTAACACGCTCAAGGCAATTCTCGAACTCCTTATGAAAAAACAACTGCCAAAGAGATAGCAAAAAAGTACTTAAATGAAAAACTCCTCTCATCCCTCTCAATCTAACATAGAAAATATGATTGTGACGTTATAGAAAGCCCAAGATGGCTACTTGGGTGTATCTAATGAGCATCAATTGCTTCTGTTTATTATTTATCTTTTCACAGGTTTTCACAGCATGAATTGATTATGATCAAAAAATTATCATATTGTAATATTTTCTCAGGTTCGTTAATAAAACTTATTCACTTTATTTAAATTCTCCACTTATTTACTTTACAAAATAAAACACTCTTCTTTTATTACCACAAAATAATTTATTGTTCACCACTGAAATTGATTCACCACTTTACTTTTATTACAACCAACTATACGCATTCACGATTAAAAATAAACTGCGTCCTCTGCCATTCAGAAATGTGCTTTTATACTTTTCACAAGGTTCCCAAAAAAGCTGGAAGGTTCTAGTATTTGCTTCCAGAGCTTTCCATAGGGGAAATTTCCCATAAATTTCCCTTTCCAAAGCTTTCGTTCTTACGTTTAGTACTGGAAGTTCGAAAGCTCACCAAAGCTCTCCGTAGGTTGGTTTGTGTCCTGTTTTCATTTTTCACACTTCGAAAATCGAATTCGGCGGGAAGGCGTTATCATACTTATCACATCACAGTTTTACAGATTGAAAATTGATCCCCACAACATTATGATTCCAACTAAACTTTCTATTCACGCGAATGTTTCACCAAATTTTTTTTCGAATTACTTTTTGTAATGTTTTTTTCATTTGAACTGAAATTTTAGCCGATATTTTATTTTAATTTATACATATATTTTGCAGATAGCAGAATACAAAAATTCACACTAGATTTAGTAATGTGAACATTAACAATTATTCGAAAGTGGCTTGTTGATCGACTGTGGCAAAGTAAACATTTGGTTTGTCATTGTCGAACGTTTTACGAGTCGAAATTTTCATCAATCGACTTTATATGAGTCGATATTTTAATCAGTCGGTATTTTTACCAACTTTTAAAAAGTCAACATTATGGCAGTCGATTTTTTTAAATTGACATTTTAAAAATTAGCATATCTATCGTACTCAACCCATAAAATATACCTACTAAAATATCCACAGCTTCAATTTTGAAAACCTGAATCTCCTATGTAGCGAAAAAATCCGCATTTTTTTGATTAGGCCTGGTTCACACGGCTATGTATCGCACGTTTTTTTTTTTTGCAGTATAAATCCAAACAGCTTATGTACAAACGTCGTGTGAAAGGTTTTATGTAGAATAAATACGCCACTGCCAATTCGCACAAGTTTATACAGCAAAAAAAAAACGTGCGGTACATTACCGTGTGATAAATGTAGGTCTTATTTGATAGGGTACAAAAGTATGCCATTTGAAAAATATGAATATATGCAAAAAAAATTCAATCGTTGGAGCGGTTTTTTTTAAATATTTTTTTATATATAAAATTTGGTAACATTTAAGAAAAATAGTTTTCGTATGCCAATTTTGAGAATATATTAAAATACATTTTTAAACCTAGTTTCAAAAAAATTTACCAACTGGTTTTTGAATTATTGAATTTTCAAAAAAAAAATAATTTTTTTCAAATCATAAATTTATTTTTTCCCAAAATTGTGATATGCATTATTATTAAAATTCTAAAAGAGCTTTTGGGTAATAATTTTTACTGCAATCGTTTGAGCCATTAATGAAAAAATCGAAAATAAAAAAAAAAAAAAACCTAATATGTCAGGCACCGTGAATAACGGCTTTCGGTTTTCTTATCAAAAAGTACACCATACCTACAATAACACACTGATTTTTTTTATTAAAATCCTTGGAGACGTTTTCGAGATAAATTAGCCTTTCCGTAACGGTTGTATGGCAAGTGCCATTAATTTTGGAGCTAAAAAAATTTCAATTGTCCCTCTTTAGAGTTACAAAAAAACCTTAAGTGCAAAATTTGAAGAAAATCGCTTCAGTGGTTAAGGCTGTAGATCCAGATACAAACAAACACACAGGCAGACAGATCGAATTTCGCCATCCACTTATTCCGTGTTCTCTACCATCGTTATGTCATGTTTGATTGTTGTCTCGAAATTTTTTAGCACGAATAAAATGAGGAGTAGGTACTCCTATTGGTAGAGCACGTGCTTCAGCTTAATCATACCAAAGGAGCAAGTTCTTACCTTGACAAGGTTCTCATCAAACATATAGATACTCGAGGTGTGCAAACAGGATGTGCCAAATGGCTAATCGTTTGAGTAAGTATATGTAGGTACCGACTGAGATAAAAAAAATAATCCTATGGGAAAAGGATGTTCCCCCTCTGCCCACTAGCTTAGGCTTAAAAGATAATATGCTTAAAAAATTGTTTTCAAAAAAAAAAAAAAAAATTATCAAAAAGCAACGGCAACACTTGCAACGTCAGGCTATAGCTTATTAAAAGCCAAAACTCATTCCCAAATCGCATTTTAAAAAAAGTATTCTTCTTAAAAAAAAATAATTATGTAACTTGAAATTAAAATAAAAAATTATATTTTTAAAAAATATTTTATTTTTCAAAACTTTACGTTATTTTTTCGTATTACCATTTTTGCTTTAATAGGCTAGTAAGCAGTCAAATAGGATTTGTTATTTTCATGGAAATAATAAATTCAGAGTACTGAAATTAAAAATGGATACTTACAAAAAATTAATTTTGCTCTACAAAAATATATAAATTATGGCTTTTGTTTCTGTTATTTTGGTTTTGACAGATAACCATAGAGAAAATCAAATGCGATGTAAAGACGTATAAACATAAAAAAAATGATAATAACTGTATGACTGACCTGAAATGAAAGCTCATTTGAGAAATCATACAGAAATTATAATTACAAGTGATATGACTTCTATTGTCGTGTAAAGTGGCCTTTAGACAGAAATGCAAAAATCTTTTATTTTTCGATTTTTGTATGTCAATTTTTGTAAGCTTTCTGTGCTTCATTTTTTTTATAAAATTTCTTAAACCATCTATTTCGATAGAAAATTTAGTTGTGAAAAAAAAGTTTGAAATGTAAGATTGTGAAATTTAGGCAGTGTGACCATTCTCTCAGAAACGCATGAGTGAATTTAGAAGAGTTTTTGGTTTTAAGAATTGTTAAGGACCAAACAAACATATTTAATAACAAAAACCCATCACATAATTGTTCCTTTTCGAAAGGTCTATTGAATAGCCTCAATTTTTATAATTTACTGGAAAAAAACATAACTACATATTAGACTGCTTCAAACAAATATAAAAGTTCCAAATTTTCAACGCCAAAAGCTTTTTAGTTAGAGTTTAGTGAAAAATTGAGCCTGGTAAAACTTCAGCCCTTTAGATTTATATTTATAGGTCACTCATCGCTACTTTCTGTTATCTATACAAATCGTATGTGAACTTTTGTTCCTTTTATCTTTTTTTATTTTATAACTTTAGAAGAAGTTATCATACAGTAATGATAAAGGCAGAATCTTAAAGAAGTTTGATATTCTTTAAAAAAATATAGTTATAATAAAATAAATAAGAAAAACAAGATTTTCTGTAATTTGACACCCTGGAATTCAAATTATTTTTTCCTACAAACAATTAAAAATATTTCTTTAAAAAAATATTAACAAAAACAACTTTTTTTAAATCTAATTAAAAAATGGATTGTTGGCGTTAAGAAAAGATATAATGTGGTAAGTATTGCCCTTGTTTTTAAATATTTTATTTCTTTTAATTCAATTGTTTTTAGAAAATTTCCCCTCCTGCCTAAACGGGGGGAAGAGACCCCTATTCTGTAATGATTTTTCCTTGTTTGGGTCCAAAGTAAACGCTCCAGCGTCTTTTCACGTCTTTTACTACAGTATAACATTGTTGGGCAATGCCCTACCTTAAAATACCAAAGCCCTTCCTTAAAAATACAGCCAACTGAAGGTACAATAAAAAAAAATAAGGTCATACAACATTTTTACCACGCCCACTTTTTAGAGGTGTATTGGAGAGAAGATGTATCTACAGACACTAGCAGTATTTAACACTTCTACTTCTTCTTAAACTATATTAATAGGTGTAAAGGAAATCATAAATTGGATATTTTATGGCCCCTAAAATTTGTTTAAGAGGGAGGATTGAAAATGGTGCTAATGAAAATATCTAGCTCCACAAATAATATTCATATAGGGTCTTCCGTAATTTAGGTAGGTCAGGGATTTGAAATCCCATAAGAAAACATAAGAAAAATGTCACACGAGAATTTTTTTATTTTCCCGGGTTTTAAGACATTGGTTATTTTTGAAGGCACGCTATATAAGCAGCTTATTTTACTTGTATTGAAACACTAATTTTTTTTTTTCATTGTGTTTTAAAATTAACTCAAAAAAGTTAATGATCTTAAAAATAAATTAACTTTCCAGCATTCATTTTTGTTTTAAAAAAATTTAATTAGTTTTATGTGTCCAATAGAAGAAAAATAACAAAAAAAAAGCAGGTAGCTAAAAATAACCATCTCATTTTTTTTTTTTTTGATATTATTTATTTGATTTTTACTGAAATTTCATTTATCTAGAATTTTATATTAAGAAACTGATTTCATAAAAAAATCCTGAATCTTATACTTCAACTAGTACTTGATCAAACTGCAAAATATTTAACAGCCGATAAAATAATTTTTGTCCAACCCTGAACCACAGTGCATCGTTGCGTCTGTCCATTAAGCTAGACCTAGCGTCTAATACAGTTAAACAATTTGCTTCAAATTTAAATCTTTGTTGTGATTACCTCACACCTGCCGAACAACAATTTTGTTGTTTTTTTTCAAAGTTTCTTAAAGACTTTCTTCAAGGATTTTGTTTAGATTTCTTGTCTGTTTTGACGCTTTGTTCTGAAGGCTTTTGAGTAAATTGTCTTATTTTGTGGTTTATATAATTGCTCAAACTGTTTTTTTCTAACACTTGTGCTTTTGAAAATATCAATACAATTCGATTCCCAAATTTTTCATTTTTTTTTTCTTATAATTGTAAATATGTATTCTATACAGCTCCTCCAATGTCGGTTGTTGACGAAATTTTTTAATCGTCGTCAAACGTGCCAAACGAGAAGTTTTTTCTGAAAAAAAATGTCAGCGATCGTAAGCAGCGATCCAGTCAAAATTTTTGACAGATTAGATAGATATACATCAAATAAAATTTTGAATTCTGCCCTACCTTACTCCATCGCTGCCCTACATAAAATTTCGACTCTAGCTACGGCCCTGTGTCTTTTGCTAGTGAATAGGTGATATTTGCAACACAGAATCCAAAAAACTTTGAAATTCACCATGAACTCACATACGATGTGTATGAAAAACAGAAAATAGCAATAAGCATCCTCTAAATATTAAGCTAAATGCCTGAAATTTTACCAGGCTCAATATTTCACCAAACTCCATCTAAAAAGCTTGACATTGAAAAACGGGATATTTTTTTATTTGAATCAGTTTAAATTTTTAATTTTATTTTCACAAAGATAGTTATTCTATGTGAAAATAAAATAAATTATAGTTTTATTTCGTTAAGGTACCGATTACTATAATAAGTCCAATTTGTGGCAAGTATTCTTAAATTTCCATTGATTGGTCTAAGATGTCTTCAGATTTATTTTAAAAAGAAGAGACAAAAGTATCAATTTTGTCCTTTGCTCATACAGACTCATAAACACAATATACATTATTTACTCGTGTTTTATCTGTGTTCGTTAAAGAAAAAAGAATAAGAATACGAGTAAGATAAGATTCATTTATCATATATCATTAATTCTTCATAATATATTTCTTGTAGATTTCCGTATATGCATCTTTTTAAAAATAATTTTTCATAAAACATATAATATTATACAATATTCATTCGTTTCTTAAAATTTTAAGGTTTGATGACGTAACTTAGAAGACTAATTCGTTGGTGGATTGATAGGATCTAAAGTTGACATCAATAAATCTTCCATCTTATCAAGTTTTAAACGTGAATCAATTAAATTATTTTGAAGAACAGATTTTTGGACAGCCAAAACAACAGTTGCTACTATGAATGTGCAAGCTATGATTCCAAAAAGAATACTCAAATGTCGTGAGTTAAATGCTTGAATAATAATACAGTATTAAAAAATGCGTTGATTTATTATTTTTAAATAAAAATAATTACCGAATTTTTTCTTTTCTGATATTTCAACCATTTTTCAACAAATATTAATGTATGCTTATTAAAACTGAATTATTATAACACTAAATAGCAACTGGATATATGAACTTGACTTATTAGAATGCATTTCTTATCTTCTGTGTTTCGCATTTTTTTGTCAATAAAGATTTTATCAAAAAACAATAAAATTAAAACACTATATAATAGTTTAAAGTTGCTTATCGATATTATCCATTTATTACCTTGATCAAATGTTAATGTAAGCAGAATATTGTCAATGAAAGAAATTTCAAGTATTAATTTTAAAATGTATAATAAAAACGTGAGTCATGCCTTACTAATAGATATGGAGGATATTAATAACTTTTAGGTATCGAATTATAATGCAGAGTTTACTAACGAACCGTTTAATTATCATTCTATAAACTTTATGGCATAAGGCCCATTGAGCCTTTGAAAGTAGTTTAAAGTTCTACTATACACTTTATAGCATAAGCCCTCTTTGAGGTTGCATTTTCTGATCTATTTTTCTAACGATCTTAACTTTTTACTAAAATATGAGTAGTTATAGTTGCTGCGATTGAATTCTGATAAGGCTAAAAACAGGTGTAACCCTTTCAAACTTTCTTGCATTTAAACAAATCAATTGAAAAAAGTCTCTTTCAATCTCGCACAACCATTAAAATTTATGCAAGGTTAAGAAAGTAGTGCAAAAAATACGATTTTTTAATATTATTTCCTTACGCGGAATGCAAATGTTTGAATACTTTTTTAGAACATGCCATTTTCTACAAAAAAGATCAATGCTCTTTTTTCGTAAGTCCAATAGTTTAGAAAATAAAACTATTTACAAAAAGGTGAATGTTTTCGAAATGTATTCCAACTAATGAGTGTAGATAAGAGCATAAGAGATGAATGAATAATTAATATTTTGGTCAGCAGAAGTCAGGAATATCTCTTTTTCCTTTCTTCTAAAATGTTTATATAATTTTTGCTGACTAAGCTTCACTCAAACTCCATTTTGATCAGTCTTAATAAGATGAAAATAGTTTTAATTTTATAGAGTTTGATGAAACTTGATGAAGAATATAGGTTTTTCAAAACACTTACATCATTGGGATTCGGAAAGTTTGGATTTTGTGTAGAAGAAGTAGGAGCTGCAGTTGGTGTTGTGTCTGTTCCTGTTGGAAAACCAGTTGGATCGGTTTGATTAGATGCTTCAGTTGAACCAGTAGATGAAGTTGGCCCAATTGTTGAAGAAATAGTTGATGAAGTTTGACCTGGAGCTAAGGTTGATGTTGTAGTTGTTATTGTTGTTGTGGAACTTTCTTGATTATTTAATTTATCTAATGCTCCATCAAGTTCATTTTGTATATCAGCTTTCTGCACAGCCAATACAATTGTTGATATAGTTAATGCAATTGCAGCAAGGCCAAAAAATATTGCCAAATTTCTTGCAGAAAAGTCTAAATGGAATAAATTTGATTATGTCATTACTATCAAAGAGAAGAAATCAAATTTTGTTTCCTATTTACATTGCATTTTTCCAGAATAAATAGAAAATTTGGATTTATATTTTTAAACCACAATCGGTGTCTAAGTTTTAAAATAAACCTTTTGGTAAGTGCACCCAAGAGCGACTAATTTTTTCGACCACTGATCAATAATTATTGAAATCATAAAAAAAGATATTCCTTTTTATCATTTTTATCGTTAAGACAATTAACAATAAATTATTTTCCGTGTTTATATTTTCATTTTATTCATTTATAACAGGAAATAAAAGACAAAGTCAAAGTCTGTTATTACAAATTAATTGATGTTTGGTAGGTACTAGGTTCAATACGATGTATAAAGGTGTTAGTCTGCTAGTTTAGGAGAATCTTATCTATTTCTGTGAACTTCCATTTAGTTCACTTAACCTGTTTGATTATAAAGGAAATGTCTTATAAAATAATAATATTTGCTTTTCTGGATCTTCAATTCTTAAGAATTTTTATTCATTTAAAGTAAAAAATTTAGGTTTGCAATTTTTAGATTCCAAGTAAAGATTGGAATAAAATAAACATCAAGTTTTTTTTGAGCAGCCTATAAAAATTGTAAAAAAAAAAGGGTCAAACGTTAGAAGTGCTATATGTATGTAAATTTGAATCGTTTTCCACTGTAAACTACACTAGTCACGGAAATTAAAGAAACACATTTTTTTTTAATTTTTATTATTGTTTTTTTAAAAGCGGTATCTTTGTGATGAGTAGTCGCATTGTGTTGAAACAAAAAGCATTATACAGTTTTTTTTGCAGTATTGTTTTTGCAGTTTTTGTGAGAACTGAAACCAAACAAAAATAAAATGTTTTTTGTATATTTTTAGGTCCTCATTTTCATAGATAATTTTTTTTTTTTTTGGTCAACAAAATGTAATGTTCAGATAGCCTGTTTATTCAGCTGTAATTTAATTTGTATTTGTTTTCGTTGATTTTTTTTTTTTTTTTTTTTGAAAAAAAATCTGGTACTCCGTGACTAGAGTATATTTATGTAATTTTGTACATACGCAAAACAAACATACATACATACATGCATGATTGATTACCTGTTCAATTGTTTTGTTTCTACATACATCTTTTCGTTGTTCTAGACACAAATTTTATCTTTTCTGTCCGTTATTCTCATACGAAATAAATAAAGAAACACACTCAAATTGAATTAAAATTAAGATTGAAATTGATCATAATTTTGACATTTCAACGTACCGTACCCACCTAACAATTTATTGTCAAAAAATTAAATTAGTGGAAGAAACTATAATCCAATTTAAATGCAATTAACCGTTAATGTCGATTGGTTAAGGCACCTTTAGTCAGATTATTAAAAATACGGATAAGTTAAAATAATGGCATCTGAAAGTATGCAACATATTTGCAGAGCAAAAACCTGTGATTTAAATTTTTTTAATGGTGGTTTCAGTTATTTTTTAACGAACGCAATTTTTGGTGGGATCTTTTATTCTGCTATTCTGTAATGAAATTCCATACAAAATTTTAAGCTGTCAACAAATCGGGAATTATATCGGGTTGTTCAATAAGAGCGCTACAAAAGTTTTTTTCAAGTAAAACAAAAATGGTTTTTGATATCAATGAAATTCTTTATTCCTGTGAAAGTACATTCGATGCCATTATGTATGGAACTCCATTTCTTTTGCATGGCCACCACGGGCACGCTTGCTGTAGTCCAGACGCTGAACCCAATTTTCGACGGTTTTCAAGCATAAATCACCCGATACTGCTGCAATTTCACGTTCGATATTCGTACGAAGTTCATCAATCGTCGCTGGCTTGTTGGCATAGACCATAGACTTGACGTAGCCCCACAGGAAATAGTCTAACGGTTTCAAATCGCACGACCGAGGCGGCCAAGCGATTGGACCATTTTGTGAGATAACACTTTCTCCAAACTTGGTTTCCAATAAATTGATTGTGACATTCGCTGTGTGGTTTTTGGCGCCGTCTTGTTGGAACCACATGTCCTTCAAGTCCATATCATCCAATTGGGGCCGAAAATATTCGGTTATCATTGAACGGTAGCGATCCCCATTCACAGTAACGTGCCGGTCTTGATCATCACGGAAAAAGTACGACCCAATGACGCCGCCGGCTCATAAACCACACCAAAACGTAATTTTTTCGGGATGCAATGATGACTCATGGAGTACGTGTGGATTGCTGCCTGACCAATACCGCATATTTTGTTTATTGACGAAGCCATTCAGCCAGAAATGAGCCTCATCGCTGAAGATGATTTTTCGATGAAAATCCGAATCATTTTCAAGTTGTTACTCAGCCCAATTCACGAACATACGACGCTTCTGGTAGTCAAGCAGCTTCAGTTCTTGCGTCAATTTAATCTTGTAAGGATGTAGGCTAAGATCTTTTCCCAAAATTCGCCACAACGACGTCACAGAGATGCCCAACGCTTAAGAACGACGTGTGAGAGACACATTTGGGATTTCTGCAACTGAAGCCTCGGCGGCAGCAATATTCTCGACACTACGGGCACTTCTTTGTCTCACTGGCACGGGAACATTTTATACTGTGCTTGTGGATTCAAATTTTTCGACTAGATGCTCAATTATTGATCTGCTAGGAGGATTATAACGACCATAAATTGGACGTAGCGCTCTTAACGTTCAGGCCACTGACTCCGAATTTCGGTAGTGAATTTTAATAATTTTGCCTCGTTGTTGGCTCGTATATCTTTCCATCATGAAATGACAAACCTTACTGAAGAGAAATGTCAAAAGAACGGCAGGAAATATGGCGTCGTTTGCTGTCCCTGTCGCTCTACTTTTGTAGCGTCCCTGGTGAAAAACCCTTTATTACAATACCAATCATTTATGAAAGATTTTTTTATGGTGAAGAACTTTAAAAAGTTACCAATAAAAGTAACCAGTAAAAGTAATCGAGAAAAAAATCCAGTTACATTTCATGCTCTGAGAAAATCTACTATTCTTCGTTTAAGACCCGATGTGTTTTTTGGCCCATTAATAAGTTTGGTATAACTCGGAAACTAAGCCTAATTTAACAATTTTAATCTATTTTTCTTTAAGTATTCATATTTTCTTAACATTTTTATTAAGATTAAAAAACAGATCCTATTATAGCCTACAGCTAAATTTCTTTCCAAAAAAAATTTATTCAGAATTAAATTTCTTATCGAAATCGATGGCTTAAACAAATTTTTAAGAAAATTTAACAAGTGAAATAAACGAAAACCAACCAATGAAAATCTTATGATTTAAGATTTCAATTTTTTTTTTTTAATAAATTGTGTATAACACTTTTTGGATGAAGAATAAGCTCATAACATACTTATGCTAGTTAAGTATAGGTGTACTAAAGGCATTAGTATAGCATGTTAAAAAAAAGTCATTAGAAAATGGAAAACGCCAAGAACCATAATATGTGGAGAGTTTTCCTTAAAGTTCTTTTTATCATTGATTCTTGTTTGAATTTTTAATTTGTCAAGTACTTAAATAACCTCTCTATCAGATGACGGTACCTGCTGTTAATCTTTCAATACAATGTAATGCAATTATTCTTGATTGACGTTGAGTACATACTTCAATCAAAACGATCCAATTAATCAGAAATATATTGATTTTCCAAATCTTTCATTGGATTAAGTTTATCGTGCAAAGGCAGAAATTTTATGTTTACTACCCTTTTCTTAACAATTTATTTTTATCAGCAACTGTTTATTTGACTTTCAATGATTTCAATGTATGGCACGCAATTTCTTATAAATATTTAAATACAAATTTAAAATACATATTTCAATTCTAATCCTAATCAAAATTCTTCCACACTTATACTCGTACCTACAAAAAATCCAATTTGATGTGTGTCTTAACTCTTAAGATATGGATAGTTACGTTAAAACCCAGTTGATAAGCCTATAGAATTGATAAATTCCAATTTCCCCCCCGAATTAAAATGTGTGTCAGCTTTTTCGTGAGTCAAAAGCTTCGATAACATTTTTTTATTATTATGAATTGCCACTTAATTGAAAAAATCACTGTCTTCAAATATGCCGAAATAAGGTAACAAGAAGACATAGATTTAGATACACAATGATAGATGAAGTGACTGAAATAACAGATATCTTTAATTTTGTATTGATTTGATTCAGGATTTTTATGTGAATCCATCCAATTTTAATTCAACAGCAAAAATAATTTGTAAATCTTTATTCATTTTATACAATTTCTGCAACAAACATTTTTTTTGAAAAATCTTAAACTAAATTTTCTGCTTTTCTAACCACGCTCCCACTTTGTCTTTATTCTCCTCCAGCCATTTGATATTATTCTTAACAGTTTCCAATGCTCGTACTCTAGCAGCTGTACCTGCTCCAGCTTCTGGATATTTACTAAAGAATTCTTGCATTTCATCTAATTGAGTTTGTGTTGAGAAACGTGATGTAATTGAGGGAATTAAATTGCCCAAATATCTTTCATTCAAACCAAAACGCTCCACAAGTTTTGGCCAGTTTTCTCTCACATAATTCCAAACAATGCTCTCACCAACTGGATTGGCAGCAATATACTGCAAACAAGTAAAATAATCCTGTCCACGAACGTAACTTTCATCCCAAGCCAATTGGACATATCTTAAAGAATTATGCGAAAATTGTAAGATCAAAAATTTATTATAATTTCAAACAATTTAGGAGTATCAAACCTGCTCAAAACCCAAGGAAGTTGAATACCAGATAGACCATACATCATTTTTGACTTCTCACTGGCATCAAGCTCGTTGACAAAAAGATCCCAAACTTTTTCCCAATTTCTTTCATTTCCACTATTAACCATGCCATAGTAATAGATTGTCTCCCTAAGATCGGGATGTGGACGAATGGTGGGTTTCTCTAGCCATTCATTGAAACGTTTAGAAATTTCAACGCTGCAAGCCTCCAAGCCCAATGAACAAGCTGCTCCAATTGTAGTGATTCGAAGGCGGCTAGAATTTTATAAAAGAAATTAGCATGCTAATCAACATCAACAAATTCTATTGGCTTACTTCATTAAATGATCATCTTCGACATCCCATCCAACAGTTTCATAGGCACTACTTATGAGTTTTCGCGCATATGTAATGTAGTCTCGATAGATGTCTGTGAACATCAGGGTGTTTTTCAGTGAAGTCAATTTCGACGATGCAACATTCCATGGAACATAATCAAATTCCTTTGATAAATATGTTGTGATGTCAAGTGCTGTATCATAAGGTAATTGGGTTGAGTCAGCCAATGAGAAGGCATCATTAAGAAGACTTGCCCGATCGCCAATGGAAAATACCTTGAAATTGGAAATATTTTTAATATTAAAATCAAATTACTGCTCAGAAAACACCATAATCATACATTTGGATCATCAACTAGTTGAGAGACCAATGCTGTCCACATTTCTTTAGGATAGTTGACACGATAGTATCCCACTTGATTTTTATTGAACTTTATCCATTTAACTGCTGACGGAAGTGTGATTATATCTGGAAGTAATAATTTATATGTTGGTTTTATTATGATTTCAATATTGTTTTTAGAACCCTGAAAAACACAATGGTGAGATTTAATGGCTCACTGCATTAGCAAACTTATTAGAGTCTAGTAAACTGCAAAGTGAACTAAAAACTTACAAAATAAAAAAAAAAAAAACATAGCACGAGGAAAACTGTTTGACAATCTCTTTTATGAACCGAAATTGTTGGCTTCAAAAAATTATTATTTGGTTCTATTACTTTTGAATTTTCCGGTTCAAAGTTAAGGTAATAGAAGCTTTATGGTGTCCAGACTATTTAAATGTCGGTTGAATAGCTGTCGGTAAAAATGTTGGATTGACTTAACATTTTAACAATCGAAGAATTTTGTGATTATTTTTAATAGGTAACTTACTAGCCTAGAAAAAACAGGCTTCCACTTCAAATAAACTGTGGAAAAGCTTAATTTTTGGTTGAAGGTTTTATTTTAACGTCCTAGGAATTTCCTCTTTTTGAACTAGATCAAAAATGTTTGGGGGTTTTTCTAACGAACTATCAGTTATTTTGAAAAAAATGTCAAGACATGAAATGTAGCTTAAGTAATTCTACACAACAAAGATTAACATACTTTTTACTTGCGATAAATTAATAAATACAAAATAGATTTGGTGGCTCAACATCTCGTGGAGGACCAAGGCCTAGTGACTTAGAACTCTTAATCCATTCCTGTGTGCGTGTTGTTGGCAGGAATGGAGGGGACCTATAATTTTTTGCCAACTCCAAACGACTAGATGAGAAGCACTTTTTCATGGCAAGTATAATCTTGGAGGATTTGTCAGTCCCTCGCAAGAGGCAGTACCTCGAAAAATACATTTCTGCTTTTGGGTGGCAGTGGCTTGGAATCGAACCTAGACCTTAAGCATGACTAACTAAGTACTATGCCCCGAGCTTACTTGCCATATTTATACTTACATATTTTGGTATTTAGGGAAGACGAATAAAATTGGTCTAATAATTCTGTGTGTCAGTCTGTCTGTTCTGCTACAGTTTAAACAGCTACATAATTTTCCTCAAAACTTGGTTCATAGTGGTTTTTGGTACTTTTCCCCACACAGTTTTTGTTCATGTTTATAAAACTAAAAAAGTGGTACCTGCCGTAAATTTTTTCTTAGCAATTTAAAATAAAATTATTTTTAATATCACCTCCCCAACTTTTCTTTAAAAAAATCAGAAAATGTTTTACAAAGGCTTCTTTTGAATATGAAACCATTTTTCAAAAATGGTTATTGCTGGAAAGTAATAGTGGTCGATTTTTTTTTTTTGGAAACTCAGAAGAAAGAATATTTTAAGAACAAATTGTACTTTTATGAAAAATTATCGGTTCTTACCTCCCACACAATAATATTAAAAAACCATTAAGGAAAATATTTTTTCTTAAGAATTAACTACGATTTTGTTAATACTTTTTTATATGCCAATTATTAGTAAAAGTTATAAAAATTTACACTAAGCAATTATTTAGAGTACCTGTCATAGAACTTTCTTTTTTAATTTTCAATGAGTAATGAGAACATACCTTTCATCTGAACGGATTTCGATTAATTTTTTTTTACATACAAATATCGAATAAATTTTTATTATATTGCATATCAAAATTTAAAAAAATTAAATTTTAAAAAAGAGTTTCCACTTTTGCAATTTTAAGAAAAAAAAATGATTTGCGTATAAATAATGTTTTAAGAATTTAATACATAAGAAAATACTTTTTTTAAAAACAACAACAATGGTTTAAAATTCAATATGGCCTTCAAATGTTTTTCTCTCAGTCTTTGCAGACAATTTTTTAGACTTTTGAACTCTTGAACTGCTTTCGAACATTCTAATAATTTTTCTTGGAAATGGTTATGTGTGGAATTAATAGACACGTAACATTTAGGTTACGACAGATAAAAACAAATAAGGAAATACTCCGTCTTGATCCCGCATTTGCTCGCACTTATTACGGAATTTTCTTTTATTGATTTGTAGTTTCTTGGTGCAATTATTTAGTAACTTTTTGCATTTTACACTTTTGGGCAATAAAAGCTTTCAAACTACTTATATAAAATTTATTTATATTTAGACCACGTAAAATGTACCACAAAATTCGTGTTTGCCATTTTATTATATGATGATGATGATTGCATTAATCGATAGGAAATATTTTTTAAAGATCTACATTTTTTTCTTCATTATATTTTTCAATATAAATTTTGTGTCTGGGTTCTGAATATGATTTTCTTATTACTTAAAGATCACGGTATAATTTTTTATAATCATTCATTAAACATTAATAAAGAAGTCATTATTTTTTTAAATATATTTTCAAACTCAGATTTTTTTACTAAAATTTTCTGGAAAAAAAATTACGTGAAAAAGTAAGGTATTTGTTTTTAATATTCAATGCTTTTACCAATATTTTGTCAAACTTTCCAAACTAGAAGGATATATAAATTTTAACTTTTCAAAAAATTGAAAATTACAAAAAAGTCTTTTTTTCTTAACTTTTTAAAAATATTAATTTGGCACCTATGAACTCGTACATTAAAAACGGTAATTATTTCCAATAAACACACTGATATTGGAGTGTTGCTAATCTTAAATTAAACCTTGAATACAATATCAGATCATTGTTTCATTATATTGACCTTGACAGCGACCCCAACTCTCGAAGTCCATAAACTTTCAATGTTTCTTATTTTTATTTTTGATGCTTCTCTGATATTTTGAATTTAAATAAGTATACTGACCTAGGGTTTGTCACTTTTTATTATTTTTATCAAAGTGTTAATACCTTATGTTAAAAAAGTCTGTCCGACCTTTGGAATCGGGTAGAGGAAGTCTTTGCTTTCATCAGATACCCTATTTCTATAAGTTGCTTACGTTCCCGGCGGACACCCTGTTCTTGCTGGTACACTTATCAAAAAGTCTTTGCCTGACTCTCAATAGTCATAGTCTTGTACTTTGCTGCTCCTAATTTCACAATGGACATCCTATGTTCCAAGTGTAAAGTCTTAACTTCCGAAATTAATTCCATTTACTGCGGATGTTGCCACTCGGTTTTCCATTCATATTGTGCTAGACTGAGTGAATCCCATCATTCCGCGCTGAAATCAAATGAAAACTTAATTTGGAGGTGCGATACGTGCAAAAACATTCCTTTGTTTGATTACATATCAAAAATCAATGATTTTTATGGTTTCTTTGCCGACCATAAGCTTGAATTTGAAAAGCTCACTACTGACCATCCAAGTGCAAGTGCATCGAAACCCCCCCGCGTTACGCGCGCTAACACCAAAAAGTTGGTTGTCGGAACTAATAACTTTAAAGCGTCTCCGTCACCCATCTCAAATAAATCGAAAAAGCCTCCCCCATCATCTCTTGTCAGCAAAAGTGATAGTGCCAAAGTTCTTCCTCCTAATAAAAAACCGGTTATTCCCTCTAAGCTCACAACTAAACCAAAATCTGAAATCAATCTCAATTCCTCTCTGCGTAATCCAGTAACAATTGATAAAACTGCATGTAGTGATGCTATAGTTGAAGGTAATACCATGTTTGTTTGTTGTTTTTGCCTCGTTTGCCGATGTTGCTTCATCTGCTTGGTCTGCTGGTTCAGACAATACTGATGAAAATTTATACACCAGTGCAAATAAACGAAGCTCTGAAGAAGGTAATGTGAAGGACTTTCCTATCGTCGATGACCATTGTGGAAGTGATAAAGCTTTGGACGATCCCTCTTCAAATGACAACAAAACACACGATGCTGATGCTCCCAACAATAAGATAACTGATAATGGTATTGTTGTTATTGTTGATGATGATGCTGATGCTGCCGATGCCGGTGTTGTTGTTGTTGGTACTGATGATGTTGCTGCAGTTGCTGCTCTTTCTAATGTTGTTGTTGCTGATGGTTCTTCTGGTGTTGCTGCTGCTGCTGCTATTAATGATGTATCTGGTGAAACTAATACACACGCAAATCTTAGTTCTGGTAGTGTCAATGTAAATATTGCTCCCAAAATTGTTGATGGCTACACTCAAGTTCGTTCGATTGAAGCCAAGTCAATAAAAAATAAAAATGTTCGAGAAATCAAAGGCAATAAAATGATTGATGACATCATATTCGGCGATTCAATAATCCCGCGCCGTAAATGGCTCCACTTATCCAGCTTTCGCCCCGCAACAAGTACTGAATCAATAATCGATTACATTGCTTCATCCAGTGGAATTGAGCCATCGAGCCTTTCTTGCTTTAAGCTAGTAGGAAAAGATGTTAATCTGGACCAAATAAAGAAGGTTAATTTTAAAGTTTGTATTCCGGCTGAGTCATTCGATGTTTGTTTTTGGCCCAAGGGAATACGCGTGAGACCCTTCCAACACTTTCAAAAAAACGGGAACGACAGGTCAGCGGAAATACAAATGTGACATTTCCATCGACCAATAACACCTTTAATCAAAATCTGAATGCTGTTGAAGATTCTAACTCTATTATTACCTCTATTGCTAAATTAAATCCTACATACAATGCTGATGCCATACAAGTCTACTATCAAAACGTTGGAGGAATGCGCTCTAAATTATCTACTTTTTATAATGCCGTTAGTGACTGTAATTACGCTATCATCGCTCTCACAGAAACTTGGCTGGGCGATGACATTTTAAATGCTGAAATCTGCAATACCGATTACGAAATCTATAGAAGAGATAGAGACAAAATCTGTACTGAACTTACTAGAGGCGGTGGTGTGCTGCTTGCAGTTAAGAGTTATTTTAAGAGTAGGCAAACATCTCTCACAAACTCTTCAGGTTTGATAGAACAAATATGTGTTCATGTGAGCTTCACTCACAATTTTAGTGAAATAAGTATCTACTTTTTTGTTTCTTATATTCCCCCATAATCAAACATTGAAATTTATTATGCGCATATAAACAATATTAAAGAAATCGAATGTTCATTAGATAGTAATTCGTATATAGTAGTCCTAGGTGATTTTAATTTGAGTACTATTAATTGGATTTTCTCTGAGGATGATAAAGCGCTTATCCCATATAATATTGTTAACGAAAACGAAATCTTTGTATTAGATACTATGTCAGCCTTCAATTGTATACAAACGAACAATGTTGTAAACTCTATTGGTAGAATTTTAGATCTTGTTTTTGTCCAAGAAGACCTTGAAATGTGCTTATTTGAAGAGGACTTTCCTCTATTGAATAATAGTATACATCATAAAGCATTGCGCTTAGAGTTAAAGTGTATCAATTTTAATAATTTCTATTGCCCTAACTTTGAAGTTTATTACAAATACGATTTTAGCAAGGCCGATTACAACAGCATAAATCATGTCTTAAATAATGTAGATTGGAGTTCGATATTGTGTTTCCAGGACGTTGAAAGAAATTATAAGACTTTGCTAAATATAATATACAAAGCATTTTCTTCCTTTGTCCCTGTTAAACGAATGAAGAAAAATAATAAGCCTGTTTGGTTCACAAAAAGTTTAACAAGATTAAAAAATGCAATGTGTAAAATGCAAAGTATATGTAAGGTTAATATAGGTTTCCGAAGTGAATATTGCCGCTTACGTCGTGAATATGATTTTTTGAAAAAATTTTTGCATAAACAGTATGTATGGTCTTTGGAATCAAACATTAAAAGAAATTCCAAGTGCTTCTGGCAGTATTTAAATTCTAAAAGAAAATCTCTTGGTATTCCTAGTTATATGACTTATAAAGGCATTGGTAGTAGCGATCTGAATAATATATGCAATAATTTTGCTTCATTTTTTCAGTCGAATTTTATACAAAACTCAGTTCATTCTGAAGTTAACTATGAAATTCGTGCTATAACTGATGTTGGTACCATATCTCTATCAGAAGAAGAAATTCTGTCGGCGCTCGGTAAATTGGACAACGGTCTTAGTCTCCCTCCCGATAATATTCCTGAAATCTTCATCAAAAATTGTAAGTACAACTTATCGAAACCACTGCAAATAATTTTCAATCAGTCTCTTGCAAACGGTGTTTTCCTCGATTCTTGGAAAATTTCTTTCATTACACCAATCTTTAAATCTGGGTCTAAACAATCAATTGAAAACTATAGACCGATTGCAAAACTCCAATTAATTCCCAAAATTTTTTAATCCTTAGTTAAAGCCAAAATGTATGACGCTGTTAAGGCACATATCTCACCCTATCAACATGGTTTTGTCAGTGGTAAATCCACAGCAACAAATCTAACATTATTTACGAGCTATTGTATCAATGCAATTGAAAAACGAAGCCAAGTAGATGTTATATACACCGACTTCTCAAAGGCATTCGATAGAGTTAACCATAAACTTCTGTTGTTAAAGCTTAAACTTTTAGGTTTTCACTCTCAGGTGTTAAATTGGATTAAAAGCTATCTAGAAAACAGAGTACAATCAGTTAAAGTTGGTCAAATTAAATCAGAACTAATATATAATTACTCAGGAGTACCCCAAGGAAGCCATCTGGGCCCCCTTTTGTTTTTACTTTTTGTTAATGATTTACCAAACGTTGTTTTAGAGTCAAGTTGCCTGTGTTTTGCAGATGATTTTAAGATATACCGATCAGTAAATTCGCTTTCTGATTGTAAGCTTCTTCAAAAAGATTTAACTTATATATCAAAATGGTGTTTGTTTAATGACCTTGACTTAAATATCAAAAAATGTTGTATATTGACATTTACAAGATCTTATAGCCCTGTATTCTTTAACTACTGCATATATGAGAACATACTTCAACGAGTTTCAAATCACAAGGATTTAGGAGTTATTTTTGACTCCAAGCTTGATTTCAGAATGCATGTTGATTACATTGTATCCAGAGGCAATTCTATGCTTGGATTTTTGTTTAGAAATTCAAATGATTTTAAGTGTCCTTATACTGTTAAATCGCTTTTTGTCAGTTTTGTTCGTCCAATTTTGGAATACTGCTGTGTAGTTTGGTCTCCTTACTACAAAAATGCATCTAATAGAATTGAAAGAATTCAGAAAAGATTCACAAAATATTCGCTTCGTAAACTTGAATGGACCTTGCCCTTACCAACATATAAAGATCGGTGCGCGTTGATTGATATAAAACCTCTAGAAACTAGAAGAATTTATTTTTTGATTGCACTTGCTAGAGATGTAGTAACAGGGCACATCGATTGTGCTCCTTTAGTTGAAATTTTCATAAAACATACACCAGCGCGTTCTCTTAGGCCAAGGGCTAATCAATTTTTCTTCATGGCACATCACTCGACGAATTACGGAGTAAATGAACCTATTACTAAAGCTTGTCATTTTTTTAACAAATATGCCGATGTAATCGAACTTGACTGTTCTAGAGAATTGTTCAAAAAAAGAATAATGAATACCATTGCTTTTGTACCTAATTGATTAAGTTTAATTATAATAATGTTTTTTATATACATATTTAGCTAAGTCTAAGAAAGTAGTATGTACTTATAGACCAAATAAATAAATAAGTAAATAAAAACTATAACCTGAAAATGCATTTTGAGTCCATTGCAACCAGATAAAGCTTATCCGACCAGTGGTTTTGTGAATGTTTTTACAAAAGCTATTGGTTGACATTCCTTTTTGCGTGGCGGTGAAGAGATAGGTAATCCTTGATCTAATGTCAGTATACGCATTTAAATGCAGAATATCGGAAAAACATAGACGAAATTTTAGGAAAAATGTTAAATGAGCATTAAAAAAAAAAAAACGTATACGCAAAATTTTGTACAATTTGAACCAGACAAAAATCAAGATTTAAACATCGAAAACCCACACACAAAATTTTTTTTTTCAAATATAACCTTTTTCAAAATCTTATTTATCTCAAAAATGGCTCCTAATATTTTGATAACAAAAAAATGTAAGGATTATTGTAGGTATGTCGTACTTTTTAGTAAAAAAAATCACCAAAAACTATTATTGACTTGACGGTACCTGCTGTATAAGGTTTTTTTTTTTATTTTCGGTTTTTTATTCACGACTTAACCGATTTAAATAAAAATTTTTTGAAGAAGATCCTTTTTAAATGTAATAAAAATTTTTAAAAAAAAATTTTGCGTTTTTAAAAAATATAAAAATTTGTTATTGAAAATTCAATAATAGAAACAGGTGGATAAATTTTTTTAAAACTTGGTTTAATAAATACTCAAAACTGATTTACCTACCAATATTTTTGTTTAATGTTACCAAAATTTTACATATAAGAAATTAGTTTTTGTATTGTATTCATATTTTTCTAAGTTATCAAATGGCGTACTTGGTTTTGAGCTCCAAGTTATTTAACAGGTTGTTTATACAATCAAAAGAACGATTTAAAGGCTTTTTTTGCTTTTCCTACAATTACTTGCATATTTCCAAAATTCTGAAATTTTCAGCAACTTTCAAATTGAAGCAAGTACTTGCGATTCAGCCGTGCATTTTATTTAATTTTGTTTCCATGGTACGAGTAGTCTAGTCATATTGTATTTTTACCATGCAAATTGTGGGATAGTTTTGATTTTGAAAATTTCCTGACGCAACATGGAAAACAAATACAAAAAATGATGCGAAAATGCATTTTTTGGAAGTTTTTCACTACTGGCTCGAAAACTACCAATTATTCGAAAATTATACTATAGTATGCCATTGAAAGTGTACACAAATTCCAATTAATTTCTGTTTAAGGTTTTTACATGCGACAATCAATTTGTCGCTTTTTGAAATCTATTACTGTTTTCGAAAATCCACTCGAAAGCACTAAGTAAATACTTTATGTATACTTTTCTGGGGTTATATTTTTTGTCGGGGTAATTTATTTCGAAAAAAGTTTATGGTCATTGTAAAGTATACAAATACAAATCAAATTTACACCACAATTCACTCTTTGAGCACAAATTGACTGGACTAAAGAAGAAAGACTGAAAGAATTGTGTTAATTTTTAACCATAGATATATTTTTATTGATTTCGGAAGAATTCCTGCTTCTATTCTTTATAGATTCTTTTATAGCATTTTTAGGAGAACATAATATAGTTAAAACTCTTATGGGATTATAAATATCAGACATTTTGAACAAAGATCAAAATTTTATATTAATATTAAGGCTTTTTAAAGTTTTAGCACTCCTGCTAAAAGAGGAAAAACAGACCCAAATAAGATTTATGTTATTTGGAATTTCAAAAGGACTTTATGGGAATTAATTAGCAGAATTTAAGGAGCTTTGTACATGACTCTGCAGAGTATGTAGTTGGGCTGAGTATAATGTAAACCAATTAACTCTCTTATCTTTACAACATCAGAATTCATATACCCTATTCTACCAGATCGACTGAACAATGAAATCTTCTACCACATGATTTAATAAATTAATATACTACACATCTTTGATTTAGTTTAAAAATAGAGAAAAGTTACGGACATTTAATTAAGATTACTGTTCAACACTCTTTTTGATATTGATACTGATATTTGATTTTCTAAAATCACGTAACAGCATCTAATACTAACATTTCCATAGTTTTGAAAATATTCAATCCTTTCTTTTTTTATTTTTGAGGAATATGTTGCTAGTTTTTATTCTTCTTAATGATTCCAAATAACCACTTAAATACAAAACACTTTTCCTAGAAAGTAAACAAAACCCTTATTTAACTCTAGGTACTCACATTCTTTGACATCATAAAAGAACCATGCCCTCTCCACATTTGGGTTTTCGTTTGTAGAATATGTTATTGGTATTGACCATCTATAACTGTTACGAATATTTCATTTTAATGTTTTTCATATCAACCAATAAACTCAAGTGTCATACTTAAAATCAGGTGAATCATCGTAGACTCCATTGTAATCTTCTGGATTAGATAAGAAACGTTTTTGAGTTAATTTATATTCAACATCCGATACTTTTTCAATTTCAACAACTGGGAAGCCCATCTGTTCGGTCCAAGTACGCATTATTTCACTATAAAATGTATCATAAAAAATACAATCAAATTGCATGGTGAATAAACTTTTAAGAAACTAACGCAACATTAACTTCTAGGCCTAATTTGTCAATTTCAGCCATAAAATTATCAGTAACAGCATTTGAATATTTATACTCATTCAAATAGTTCGTTACGGCTTGTTCGAATATCGGAGGTGTTAAAAAGTCTTCCATCATTCTGATAATCGATGATCCCTTTGAATATGTGATTGTGTCAAAAATTTCTGTTATCTGATCTGGATTTTCGACTTTTTGAATAATTGGATGAGAGCCGAGTGTTGCATCCAAACTAAGTACTCCATGTACAGTTCCAATAATAAATTGATCTTCCTATTGATAGGTAATTGTCAGACAAAAGTGAAAAAAAGTGAAAATGAAAATAAAACTCTCACCATTTTCCACTCAGGGAAAATTGAATCTACACCCTTGTTTTCGATATAGCTAGCAAAGCCTTCGTTCAGCCACAAATCATTCCACCACATCATTGTTACTGCATAAATTTTATTGATTAAGCTTTAGAATATACACTGAGAAGGCTAATCGGCTTACCCAAATTGCCAAACCACATGTGTGCAAGTTCGTGAGCTACTACACTAGCCACTCTTTGTTTGTTGACCGTAGAACTTGTTGCAGCATCGTAGAGTAGAGAAGTTTCACGGAATGTCACCAATCCCCAGGTTTCCATTGCACCCGAAACAAAGTCCGGAATAGCAGCCATGTCTAATCAAAAAATTCAAATATAAACCGTTTCTTTCAACTCAAAGTAACAAGTGTTAACTTACCCAATTTGGGAAGAGGATATTCAACTTTGAAGTATTGAATGTAATGCTCTGTGATACTAGCGCCACAGTCTAAGGCAAAACCAACTTTATTGACCTGTTCGGGGCTTGCAAAAACCCTCATCGTAAACTCTTCTCCAATTCCATTAGTCTTAATCTGCCTATGCTCTTCAACAAAGTCTGAAACAATAAAGCACGCCAGGTAAGTGCTCATAGGGACACTTTGGTTGAATGAAGTCTCCTTAAGACTTCCAAGATCTATTGTTTGCTGTTAGAAAGAATTTTTTGAAATAAGAAACACAGACTGTATTTTTTGGTTTTTCATTTTACAAACCAATTCGTTCATGTTCGAGAGAGCATGGTAGTCTTGTCCTGATGGATAGGCCAAAGTCACATTAAAAGTTGCCTTCATTGCAGGCTCATCAAAGCATGGGAAAGCTTGACGGGCATAAGTTGGTTCAAATTTGGAAGTAGCTATAGTTCTGTGAATTATATTTTGTTTCATTTAAAGTTAAACAGTCCTTATTCGGTTGTACTTACTTCAAACTTCCATCCGCCTTAGTGTAGCTACTGCTGTATAATCCAACAATTTTTCCCTCCATCTGACCATCGAAAAGTATAAGCAAGGATATGTTCTGCCCTTCAGGCATAACTTCTGAAGTTTTTATAATAAGAAACTCGCGTTCCTTGTCCAATTCGAAAGACGTGACAGTGTTACTGCTGGGAGCATTTACGAGTGAGACATAGGTTATGGCAAGATCTTTGACATGAAGAACTATTTGTTGTGTTGATTTGACAATCATTAGGTCAATAGTTTCTTGGCCGGAAAATTTGCCCAAATTATCATGAGGATACAAATAAAGATCATAGTGTTTAGGTAGAACGTCTCCAGGAAGTCGGTAATTTATTACCTGAGAAAGAAGATTTTTTTGTTATATTTTTTTTGTTTGTCTATATTGCAAATGCATCTGACTCTGACAACTGGCAGTGTGGCAAAACCCCCCACACAAATTGAACACACATTACTAATTTTGATTTATGAACGAGATAATAAATCATAAAACTTTAATATTTAGGTAATGCTCAAAACTGATAAGAATACATTTTGCATTATTTATAAATCTTAAAGATAATATTTTCTTGATAAATCTGGCCACACTAAGTTTTGTTTCCACGCTCACATTGGAAACATCCAGGTGCAGATCGAAATCACTTGTTTTTTTTCAGTTTTTACGCTCCTGGGTTTTCCCAATGTATGCAGGTAATATTAAAAAAAAAATAAGATTTAGTTTAAAAACAATGAATGAACCATTTAAATCGCTATCAGATAGCCTTAAAAATATATTAAGATAATAACTTTTTTTTATTAATAAGAACATAACAATTTGTTTTAATACATATGCACGTACATATATGTTTATATGTAAATAAGGTATATGACATCTCAATGAGTTTTTGTTTATAATCTTTAGCAATGTCAAAACGCCAGTCAAAGTTTAAATTTGTATCATGCTGACATTTAAGATCGAAAAAAGATGGCAAATTATTAAAAAATACTACTGTAATCTTAATATGCTATGGAATTATGCTATGACATAACAGGAGCCTAGGAATAAAATCAGCTCAAGCTTTTAACATATTTAAAACTAGAATTTTGAAAAATGGGTTTTTTATGCAAATTAGGGATTATATGAGATTTGTTCGTTGAAATTTACCGCAGGGTTGACCCAGGTTTTCTTGAAAACCCCAAGAATTGTAAAAAAAAAGAGTTTTTCGGTTCTCGAAAAACACCAAACGGTGTTGGTTTTTGAAAAAGCAAAAAACAAAATTTTTTTTTAAAAATGACAAAAAAGAAACCACAGTTTACATTTTCTTTTTGTTATTGTTTAAGTTAATTTGAGTATTCCATTGTGAATTTATAAATTTCAATTTCAAAAACAAAAGATCTACCTGCAGCACGTGAATCCACAACAAAAAATGGTTCAGAGCTCCTGCCACTTTGATATTTTATTCCTTACCTCAACCTGTCGCAGAAAAAACCTGTTCTAAAGGGTTTTTCAAAAGAGACGCTAAAAAAGTAAAGCGACAGGGACAGCAAACGACGCCATATTTCTTGACGTTCTTTTGACATTTCTCTTCAGTAAGGTTTGCCACTTCATGATGGAAAGATATACGACCCAACAACGAGTCGAAATTATTAAAATTTACTACCGAAATTCGGAGTCAGTGGCCTCAACGTTAAGAGCACTACGTCCAATTTATGGTCGTCATAATCGTCCTAGCAGATCAGCAATTGGGCGTCTAGTGGAAAAATTTGAATCCACAGGCACAGTACAAAATGTTCCCGTGCCAGTGAGACAAGGAAGTGCCCGTAGTAGCGAAAAAGCCCAAATGTGTCTCTCACACGTCATTCTCAAGCGCTGGGCATCTCTGTGACGTCGTTGTGGAGAATTTTGCGAAAAGATCTTGGCCTACACCCTTACAAGATTAAATTGACGCAAGAATTGAAGCCGCTTAACCACTAGAAGCGTCGTATGTTCGTGAATTGGGTTGAGCAACAACTTTCTCATTTCTTGCTGAATGGCTTCGTCAATATACAAAATATGCGGTATTGGTCAGGCCACACGTACTCATCATCAATCATTGCATCCCGAAAAATTACGGTCTGGTGTGGTTTATGGGCCGGCAGCTTCATTGGGCCGTACTTTTTCCGCGATGATTAAGACCAGCACGTTACTGTGAATGGGGATCGCTACCGTTCAATGATAACCGAATATTTTTGGCCCCAATTGAATGATATGGACTTGGAGGATATGTGGTTCCAACAGGACGGCGCCACAAGCCACACAGCGAATGTCACAATCAATTTATTGGAAACCAAGTTTGGAGAACGTGTTATCTCACGAAATGGTCCAGTCGCTTGGCCGCCTCGGTCGTGCGATTTGACGCCGTTAGACTATTTCCGGCTGGGCTACGTCAAGTCTATGGTCTATGCCAACAAGCCAGCGACGATTGATGAACTTCGTACGAATATCGAACGTGAAATTGCAGCAGTATCGGCCGATTTATGCTTGAAAACCGTCAAAAATTGGGTTTAGCGCCTGGACTTCTACAAGCGTGCCCGTGGTGGCCATGCAAAAGAAATCGAATCCATACCTAATGGCATTAAACTTACTTCCACAGAAATAAAGAATTTTATTGATTTCCAAAACCGTTTTTGTTTTATTTAAAAAAACTTTTGTAGCACTCTTATTGAAAAACCCGATACATTTCATTAAATGCCAGGTTATTCAATCTCAATGACGTTTGCATAAGTTTAACCAGTTTGGTTAATTTTACGGAACAGAATCCTTTGATAAGTTTACCCAAATTGTGTAAATCATTTCCCATACAAAATTTGACAGTTCATTAACCTAAAGATAAACTTATCCAATTTGTAAATTTATCTAGGGTTTAACGAAGTTGCATGAATACCCTTATTAACTTCCCATTGGAAGTTATTGTAATTGGTCCGATTTGTCGAATCGAGAATTTTGACATTTATATTTTGAGAGAGATGTCTGTGTATTCCTTTGCATTTTTTCATTCACCATATCTCAAGAATGAATGAAGATATCGACTTGGGATGAATTTTATTTTGTAGATAAAAGTTTTAATACGTGCAGAAAGGACTTTAAAAACAATTCAATAAGCTGTTTTCTTACAATAACAATTTAAGAAAAGCGTTGTTAAATTTTTTAGTCTCAAATATCTTGAGAAAAAATCATGCTATCGACTTCGGATTAATTTTATTCTACGCATATTAACGTAATCAAGAATTGGTAAAAATATAAAAACAGATCAACAAACAGTTTTTTTTTTTTTAAATTGCTGAAAATTATTAAAAAAGTTACTTCAGGATAATTTTATTTGACACACTAGTTAATATATAAAAGTTGATAAAATTTGTTCAAATATTGAATAAACAATTTTTTTTAAGTAAAAAAAACTGCATGCAGTCTTCCCAATAATTGTTGAAAAATTTTATTTTCTCTCAAATATTTTGAGAAGAGACAATCGTATTGGCTTCGGTTTTGTTTTATTCTACTGATTATTAATTGTAAATTGAACACCTGGAAACGTTTTCGAAGATCTTGAGTTGGCGATTCTTAATAATAAAATAACATGGGGCCTTTAGGTTCCGAGGGCACCAATGGGATGTTACCCAGTCTGGATCGCCATTTTTTTTGAGGTGTTTTTACGTACGTTCGTACATTCGTACGTTCGTTCGTTCCTTCACCATTTTTCTTCACCATATCTCGAGAACGACTACAGATATTGACTTCGAATGAATTTTATTTTATTATTTCGTTAAGTGCAGAAATGACTTTCAAAAAAATTCAATTTTTTTTTTTTTTACTCAATATAACAATTAAAAGAAAAACACAAAAAGAAAGTATTGAAGGGATATGTTTTCAAAAGTTTTTGTTTAAGACTTTTGCAGACTTTTATTTCTAAAATAAGCAAAAACATATAAAATGAGAATGAATCCAAATCAAACTACGCGATCTTCACTTTTGAAATATTTACCCTATTCTTCATCTGTCAGATTTCGGCTTGGTTTAACGTTTCGACTTGAAATTGCTTATACGCAGCCCTGGATTTTCTATATGGCCGATAAGGCTCAGGCTTTAGGCCATCATGACAGAGGACAGACCAACAATCCAATAAACAAAGAAAGTCACATTTTCGTTTTTAAAAATAGCTCAAGAAAATTATTTTGTAGGACGAAAATAACTCTTACAAGAAAAAAAATCAAATTTAAAGTAAGCAATAGCCATTTTGTTTTTCTGTTGTAATTTTCAACTGACAGAATACAGAACTGACAATTCCTGCCTAGCTAACAAATTTCTTGTTTCTTCTGCTAAAAACTATAAATTTTTTGCGTACACGAACAGCATTGGCAGAATTGGATAAAATTTTGCTTTTTATGTGAGTACAAAAACAGACTTATTGTCTGTAAGCACTTTTGAAATCTTTTAAAAATTTATTTACCGATTTTGATTAAACTATTTCTTACTATTCAGAATTTTATTTTTCTGAATTGATTAATTTTTAAGAAAAAAAATAAAAACTCTGCAGACCTAGGGCCCTAAGCAAGGCATTCCGGGGCCTGCTTACACATTAGGTGGTGAAGGTCACTGTATTAAGAAGAAAAGATTATTGCGTTTAAAATTATTAAAAAGTTAAACAAGTGCTCTCAGCAGAATGACCAAGTAAGTAAACTAAAGCCGATTCTATTCTTTAAACGCGCAATGTTTGAAATTTGCGCCTATGTATTTATCGAAACTTTTTTTGAACCCCAAATAATAATTTAATGGCAGCTACACTTATTTTGGTCCGATAGATTTTATAAAGAAGAGTAGTGTTATTTTTAATAGATTCCTCTATAAAATTATCAAGTAAGACGAAAGTGCCAACAGGGTTGTAGGAGAATGCAATCTTATGTAAATGCAATCACTGAAAATCAATAATTCAATTCAATCAAAAGATTGCATTCAATATGACCTCATACTTTGAGACTGCTACTTCGAACTCTGCAATCCAAATTCATTTGACATTGAAATGATTGCGATATTTTTTTTTTCTCATTCATTTTACATACAGCAATTTTCTGAATGCAATCTTTTGGGAAGCCCTAAATTATTTCCATTCATTCGCACTCTTAGCATTTCTTGGAATTATTTTTATATTTTTTTATTGGCCTTTCTCGTTATATGATGATGATTAAATTGATCGTAAAAATTTAAGAAAAAATATGTCTGATTTATTTGTTGTCTTAAGTTCCCACAATAAATGAATACTAACACTTGATTTGGTGATTGAAAAGAACCAATAAATGCTGGTTTTTTCTTACAAATGAACAGTTTGTAAACTCTCTGTAAGTTTTATAAAATATAAAATATTCCAAATACGCCAACGTTGACACAAACAAGCCATAAGTCCTTCTTCTCTAATAAATAAATTCACTTGTGGTAATAACAAAAATAGCAGAAAACTAAAAACACAAGTTTTTCATCAAATACTACAAATTAAATCAATTCATAACAATTATTATATATGTCCGCCTTTTGTGTGCCTAGCGTTTATGTGCAATCCCTTTAATTAAAACTTACTTAAACCATGAGTAACGTTAGTCATGTTCGAAATCAGTGACCCATTGTGTCGGACCAATCTTAATAAAGTATCACAACAATGTTTTCAAAACGATTTACGTTCAATAAAAACATCGAAAGGTCAAAGTTCTCCGAAACGATGGTTTGAGAACCCGAGCAAAATGTGCAGTATGCATTTAGGATGACAAACCTGATTATTTTTATATTTTAATTAAGATTTGCGAATCAAAAAGATTTTGGAAGGGAGGTTTCAAAATCAGAGTTTTTAATCCTGGGTTCACTTCAATTGTGAGATATGTATATAGCATATTTTGAAAACAAAATAATTACAGGTTTAGGTGGTAAAGTCGTGGGAGCTGCTGTGGTTGTTGGCGTTGTTAATGGTGTCGTCGACGTGTGTTTCATTTCTTCTTCCAATAAATCAAGTTTTTCCTTCGCATCATTTAAATCGTTTGTCAAATTTCCTTTTTGAACCGCCAAAACAATAGTAGCTACCGTAAACGCGGTGAGGCCTAAACCGAGACCAATTGTAACAATATTCGATGTTAAAATCATTTTATTTTATTTAAATAATAATCCTAACTATTGTAAAGAAATTTATACTATTTAACTATTAATCAAAGTTCATTATTCGATACACAAATTAAAAATACACATATAACAACCGATGGAAAAAAGGTTAACGAATCAACTGAATGATTAGCAAAGTTTGAATTTAACAATAAGTCCTATCATCCTGGTAATCTCTTAATGCCATAAAAATGTTTATCGTTTATCATGCCAATACAAATTTGCGATTAAAATTATTATATTGTTAATCGAGACGTCTATGTAAGTTATAGTAGATTAAAATGACATTCGAATTTATTGACAAGTGAATTGATAAATCTATGTAATGGAATATACAGTAGAAGACATACAAATTGGAATGGCAAATCTGTATGTAAAAAAAAAAGAAAACAGATTACAAACTTTAAGACCTGTGATAAATTTTGATTGCTTCTTAAATAATAATTGGGGGCACTAAATAATAAATATAAAATAAATGATAAGAAAATTGTTTGGTATTTTGTTGTGGGTCATATATTTTTTTGTTTATATTTAGCAGGAAAAAACTTAATTTAACAATTCTGTTTTATTGGTTTTGTCAATATTTATGTATGTTTGTAGCATGTACGTTTTTGGTGAGTTTATATATAATTCTGAGAACTTAGCTAATTTGTTTCCTTTTTGTAATCAAATATGCATTGAAAAAAAAAATGAATGTACCTACTGAAATGTGAGTTCGTTGAGCTGAAAATTAAGTATATACCCTGCCCAATGTATGTTGCAGTACAGGGAAGATAGGATATTTGGCTTTCATTCAGGCCATTATAGAGTTCAATAAGCTGTCTTTTTTTAAAGCTCTAATAGGGTTGACGTAGTGAGAACTATAGAATGTCGCAAACCTCACAAAAATATCGATAGGGCTACCAACAGTTTATTTATAATAATAATAATTTATTTGAAATAATTATGGCAATTGTCTTTGGCAGTTATTTTTTAGAACCCGAGTTTTTATCCTATATAAGTTACAGAAAACTACATAACTTTGCTATAACTAGATTTTCGTTTTCTTTTTTGGTTGAGTTGTTGTTGCCTTTGATTTTTTGTTCTTTCAAATAATAGTAAACATTTACAAAATAAAACAACAGGTTTTTGTGAACAGTTGCTGTCATATACTTAACAAGTTTATAAAATTTGTTGCTTGCGTTAACGATCTCCTGCCTTTTCTTTGTGCCTGTGTCCTTCAGAAGAACTTGAAGCCATTTTTGTATTTAAATTTAACACAGCACAAAAATAATTTAATTATTTACTAATAATGAACTAGTTGAAGTGCCAATTAACTGGCTCGACCCGTTCAAGCGAAATTTCAATAAGATGGGCAAGTTTTCGCACTTTAACTAGTTAATGTGCGAATTACCATATACGGCTCCGTTAAAGTGCGAAACTTAGATATCGTGGCACTTTGGCATATTTTTCTTGGCTTATTTTCTTCTTCCGTTGTGAACCCGTCAACAGAAAATAGTGTTTCGTGTTTCAGATTATACCTAGCAAGAAAACGAGGCACTTTCGTCTTTTCCAAATGCCTAAATCATTCCCTTGGTGAAAAGTATAACAATGTTTTCATATGATAATTCTTTTATCACAATCAATTCACTCTGTGAAAACCTGTGAAAAGAAAAATGATAAAGGGATACAATTTATGCTCATTAGATACACCCAAGTAGCCATCTTGGTTTCCCTATGACACAACAATCATCTTTTATTATGAGAAATTGAGAGAGATGAGAGGCATTTCTCGTTTTAGTACTTTTTAGTACTCTCTTTGGCAGTTATTTTTCATAACGAGTTCGGGAATCGCCTTGAGCATTTTAGTGAAGTTATTAAATAATAAGACCCTGTGAGAACTGAAATGATAACTTTGTTTTCATTTCACAGTTTCACAGATCGAGAATTGACGAAAAGAAAGAAAATGTGATGAGCTCTCCTCTTCATTTTGACACCCTCTTCATAAATCCGATGGGCTGATGCCCATTCTTCTCATGTGGGTTCTTATTGAGTTTTGGCCCTTTAGGACTCCAACCAGGAGTGATAGTTGAGGCCTGCTAATCTTAAGTAAATATTCATTTCGATTCCTTGAAATATTCGGCCATAAATTTCTTGAAACCAAACAAGTGTGATTTGGTGGCCATCTGACTTCTGCTGCTTCTGGAAAATTATGGTGAATTATACTTTTTTCTTGCTCCAGTGGCGCAAGTATCGAGAATTTTACCTGGCTCGGATCAAGAGATGATCTGTTTTGGTCCAGTTCATCTGCTATTTCCTTACCAAAAATATCACTATGGCCTGGGACCCATTTAAGGGTAACCGTGTTTCTTGCATCTAGAGATCTCAGCTCAATTTGACAACGTTCTACCAGTTTGGATTGAGGAAATACCCTCGATTGCCGCTTTTATTTAAGAAGATGACGATATTACTGTGGACTACCTTATGAGATGTTACGCAGCTTCGGAAACTGCCAGCACCACCGCTTGGAATACACTACAAAAGTTTGGAAGCTCTATTAATCTATTGAAAAGTGAGTTTTCCGAGTAGATACCTGACCCTACCTCCTCGTTTATTTAGGAACCGTCAGTAAACACCGATACATGATTTGCATTTATGACCCTATTTTCGTTCCAGAATTCCCTTGTTGCGATATCTGTCATCGCCACTGGCTTAAAATCTATGTGCAGTGTGATGTATAGTCTGTTTGAAAGTTTATGTCCGTAAAGTTTGTTATTGTTCTATGATCAAAGTGAACCCTCTTCCAATTATTGGACTGTTTGAGTCTTAAAGTACTTTTGACTGCGTTCTCTTTTGAAAACAGATCGAGTGGGGCTAGTGAAAAGAACATTTCTAAGGCTGCCGTTGGAGCAGTTCCCATAGCACTGGATACACGCTGTTCTAATGATTTTTGTTATGGCTCTAATACTGGTTTCCTTATATAAGGTTGGCCACTAGACTATACAAAGAATTGGCCTTATAATAGCTGTGTTCATCCAATGAATGGTTCTGGGGCTGGAACCACATATTTTGCCAAAAATTCTACTGCTAGAATGCTATTGAGGCGTTTTCCCTCTTTCTTAAATATTTTCTTCCCAGAATAGTTGGCGTGTCTATGTTCAAAATTTTACGTTTCCTCGTAAACATCACCAGCTCCATCTTCTGTAGGTTACCGCTAAGTCCACAGCTGCTGGCCCAATTACTGAGCTTGTCAAGGGCCGTTTGTAGGAGCTCACACAGACTAGGGGCAAATTTTTCCCGTGGACATTAACACAATGTCATCGGCATATGCAACGACCTTGATGCTATTCAGATTTGGTTTTACCAGAATTTGGTTGACAACAAGGGGCCAAAGTAGAAGAGATAAGACCCCACCCTGTGGAGTATCCCCACATGTCCTAGCTTTTAGCTTGGTATCAGCCATTTCCTAATTAATGAGTCTCTTTTGGGCCGTCAATCCATTTTATCAGTGGCGGATCAATGCTAATAGAGTTTAGAGCTTGTCGAATTGCACTGTTGTCAACATTACTGAAGGCCCCTTCTTTGTCGAGGAATACTACCAGGGAAAATTCCTTGAAGTGAAATGATTTTTCGATGGCCGGACACCTCATGAAGGGCTTACTTCATGTATGCATGCTGGGCTTGTGAGAGCACGTCATCATTTAGTTTATGGCGAATGTAAGTTTTAATAAGTCTTTCTAAGGTCTTTAGAACATAAAAGGAGAGGCTAATAGGCCTGAAGCCTTTCAATTCAGTGTGGATTGACTTACCAGCTTTCGGAATGAATTAAGGTCAGAAATCGTAACAAAATATTCCAAGCAAAGCAATTCAAAAAGCAAACATTGATAATAACATTTTTAAAACACTTTTACGTAATCATCACAAAAGTAATTGTAGGTTGATAGCTTTATGGCGATCAGTGAAGAGCTTTAGAATTAGAGAAGCCAGAGACTTAGTATTAGAGAATCAAAAACCAAATTTGGACCTAGGTTGAAAAGCTCACTATTCACTCGGTTGATTTACATCATTGCGAACAATTCTGACAATTTTGTTGCCGAGAAAATGTTCATGATACAGGTCGATATGAAAACAGTTTTTTGAATGGTGATCTGAAAGAAATTGTTCAATTGGGAATGTATGTATGTCGATATTTGGAAAACCCAATGGTGAAAGACGAGAATACTCCCAAGCGGATTTGAAAGTATGTCAAAGGGGAAATCAGCTTTGAAATCTTGTACAACCGAAATGGGATTTATGTCGCTGCGGTGGTGCCATGTTACCGATATAATTATTTGTTTAGTTAAGTGTTAAGTCCTAATAAATTAATTTTGTAAATATTGTTAGGAGTCCGTAGACGAATAAATAAATAAATAAATGAATAAATAATTAAAATTTTTTGTAACTGAAGATACTGTAGTATTTCGTGACAGGATGGTTAGTGCGTTGGACTGTCATGTCGAAATGTTTTTCCCAAAGTACTGCCTCCTGGGAGGAACTGACAAATCCTCCAAGTCTTGTCATGAATAAGTGCTTCTCATCTAGTTGTTTGGACTCGGCAAAAATTGTCGGTCCCCTCCATTCCTACCAATAACACGCACACAGGAATGTTTGAAAGTTATAAGTCACTAGCCCTGGTTCTCCATGAGTTATTGCACCACCAAATTTATTTAGTTCATTTTTAACTGAAAATGTTCAAGTATAGATACTTGACAATAAATAAATTTTATTTTCTAAAGGAACTAACAATACTTTATAAATAATGAATTTTTCAATTAAACTAAAATATCTAGTTTACATTAATCACAATAATGCTGCTTTTCAACATTGACACAAATCTCACATTTTACTTCGCAGCACCATGAGAATCTGCAATTACAACGTTTTTTCACCACCACCGCTTGACCACGAGTCCTTAGTCCACACGATCGGCAAAGAGTCCTACAAGAATGCCTCTCCTGATGGCTAACATTTTTTCCCTTCTCCCTTGAACATTGCCGACCACGCATTCCAGTCCATCCGGCAATGGCATTGCTGTTGCAATAGTTTGGTGAGTCATCGACAAAGACTAGAACATCCTCCGGGATGTGTTTCCAATTCACAATTCCAGAATTATCTGCATTTACCACTAGCGCATTATCGTACATTTTTCTCACTTTACTAGCAATGTCATTGAAAGGTCGAAGTGAATGCCAGCACTTACTTTCATTACAAGGAAGTGGCTCGTTTTCACACCGGCAATATCGGCGCAGTGATTGTCGAACAGCAATTTTTGCCGCTCTATTATTGTGTAGCACAGCATATGCCTGAACATCCAGACTGTCATCTTGGGAATTATTCAAAATCGTTCCAACTACTTCCTCGGCATAGTTAGTATCATCGGAACATTTGGCGAATTGATTGTTTTTATCTTCTGCACATCCGCATCCAGGAATTCCACCAGAAGAACAGTTCCTGGTAATTGTGTAAATTAGAGCTGCTGTTGTTATGGTTACAACGTAGGCACTTTCTCGGTCTAAATGCTTTGAGTTTCTTTTCGAGAGGAAATCCGTACTGGGGCAGTTCCATCGATCCCATTTAAAGCCTTCCTGACAGCTCGTTAATGCCAGTTCCAGACTGGGTGCTATGGTGTCCTTTAATGGAAATGTTGATTTTAGCTGCTAAAAAATATGATAAATATTAAAGAACAATCACAAAAATTATTTACTCGGGATTAGGAATACTTACAATGTTGTGGATCAGCCCAGTTTTTGTTGCCATAATATTTCCAACTTCCAGAAGGCTACAATCAGAAGCAATAGAGATGGAGAGAAGTATTACACTGAATATATTTATTTTCTTCATATCGTTATTTTTTTTAAAGAAGTAGCGTGTCGTTTAAAAAATGTTCCTATTAAGCTCGGATTAACAATTGAATGTGTAGTCATTTTTCAGGGTCGTGAACTATTTATACCAAATAATTTAGTTTTTTTTAGGTAAAGAATCCTTTCATTTTTATTTTAAGTAAACAGGTAGCTTGCATGAAGAAGTTGTAGGTCTGCGGTAATCACTTCATGTCGAGGATAATCCTTCCTGTTCATAAAATATTTGTCAAATATTTATCAACACAACTACAGGTCATAAAATTAAACTACATAATATCCGCTCTTCCATATTAATGAATGAGTTTCATGTTTTATGATTTTACAGTCCAGGTCAGAAAAGGCGGGTAAAAAATGATATACATATAACGTATGTAAGTAGTGTTCGTATGCAAATAAAAAAATACCCCATATTCATTCACCAGAACCTGACCCAAAGTATGAATGAACCACCACAGGTATGTAGTATTGGTAAATTTGGTTTTTCCATTTTAAATTGAAGGTAATTCTACCCTTTTTAAACTAAAATTCATTCATTCAGTAATATTTGAGGTATATTACATTTAATATTGAAATATTTTATAGTTCTTGGTGCTGAATAAATAAATAAGTTGTTATTACCTAACCTAAGGTATCCGCATCTGGTTTTTTTTTTTATTTTTAAGTGTTTGTAATTTTATCAGCTACTAGCAGATGCCCGTGTCTTTGTCCACGTTTACATTTTCAACAAAATTAAAATAATTATGAATAAAGAAAATTGATGCTTATGTCCTACTGCACTGATTCCACTTGATCAATATTCTCTTCCGCGGCCCTACCAAGATATCTAGAAAAATCTTCAATGCATTATCTCCACACAGAGAACAGAGAACGTGTTCATAACGTAGACCCTCCTCGTGATTATTTTCGCCACGCTCATGTAGAAGTTGATAACATCATCGTTAAGCCAAGTTTCTAAAACAGAGTTGCTAGCTATAAACTAACTTGTCACATTTAAATTATAGAATAGAATTTTAAACAAAGGCAACTGCATTGAAAACGCCAGGGTTGATTGTATCACCAAACGAAATGTTGACCTCGATCACATAGTTCTCTTGGTTATGATACAAAGTTGTGTGAGCATTAAGGAGCTAAGATTCTTTTTGACTCCAATGATGGATAGATGGAACTTTGCCTTCAGTGTGATATGTGACATGTACCTTTTTTAAACGTAAGGCCATTGGGCGCACGAAACGTTCTAAATTGAGGGGCTTCCTTGTGAAACCAACGAAAGACATTAAATAACCATTCGTGTCCAGTTTTTGGCACCTTAAATACTTCAGCGTCAGACTCGAGACGAACTTTTGGAATACATATTGACATCCAACATTGACTAGCCTTTTCCTTCCGCTTCAGTTTGATCTTATTTGGTTCTGGATTGGATATCACGATTCAGAATATAGTGCACCTTTCTTTTCGTTTCAATTTGGATTCGTCTTAAAGGAGCATGGTATAAGAATAACAAGGTATGCTTGACAGTTCAGAAAAACTTATCGTGAGTGATCTCAATTGCCAGATGAAACAAAAAGTAAGCAATAAATTATTTTAGTTCTGAAGCAATTACTAGATACTAGATACTAAAAGGCAAGTTTTGGATTCATGCAAGAAACAAATTTCGAGTGATATATATGGTTATTTTTACAATATTTACCTGTTGAATTTGACCTGCCCTCATCTTAAAGATAATAGCACGTGACACCAGTGTTAAAGCACACGCACACAGGCCATCCGAATAAAATTATTTAATTTAACCTGTCCTGTCACCTGTCAAACTAGCCCTGTACTAGTGTTGAAACACACTCACAAGCCCTGGTTAAATTGACACTCTGCCAGTTCATTTCAACGTGACACCAGTGTTAAAGCACAATGAGATCTACAAGCAAGCATGAATCCAAGAACATAATAATTACCGGATACATGTTTGATTTAACATTGAATCATGTTAAATTAACTAGATCTTCATGTTAAATATACATGTTTTTGAACTAGATTTTCATGTAAAGTTAACTAGATTTACAGGTAAAATCAGCAAGATTTTCAGGTAAAATTTAAAGTTTTACTTTTTTAAGGCAGTGTTAAATCTACCTGAAACCAAAGTTGATTAAACACGACATTAAAATTAGGTATCACATTAAGCAGTTAACCTGATATACCGAGTTGAAAAATAACAACCTGAAAATCAGGTATAAAAAAGCATAAATTGGTTGGTTGTACCTGCTATTTTCTCCAAGTGTGGATCACGCAAAAATCTACAACTTTTATATCAATTATTTTTTAACATAACCTCAAGATTTCCGAAATAATGGCGAAAAACCGTCTATTTCTTTTGCCTAGGTTTTTATTTTTAATTTCCTCAAAAATAGTTCAATTTAAATGAAACTTTGTGAAAATATATCTTGTTGTATTTTTAATTACCACAATTTTTTTCAAGTAAAATTTAAAGAAATTTTTGAGATATGCAATTTAGTTTGACAAGAAATACTTTTTTAAAATGAAAAATGTACTTCAGAAAATCATCGTACAGAGTTCATTAAGGACTCAATTGTTTTATTTTTACATCTGCTTTCATATAAAATAATGACAACGTATATGTACTAACCACGGTCAATTTTAATTAATTAATTTAATTTTGCAACAAGTAATTTTTTTTTAATGTTTGTAAAATGCCAAAAATTATAACACTAATGGATTCTACCGAAAACAAAAACCAAAAGCAAAAGAATGGTTTTTCGCCATTATCTCGGAAATTTTCAGGTTATGTTAAAAAATGGTGGTACAAAAGTTGAAGATTTTTGCGTGATCTACTATTTTACTTTTGAGCACTTTTCATTTTGACGTCAACTGTAATCAGAAAACGAAAGAATACAATTTCCCCCCCCTTTCTTCACCCCCCAATAACTCCTTCCAACTCCGCTCCTGGAAAAATATTTTTTATAACCCCTTCACCATTTTCAGTCGTCAAACTGAAAACTGTTTACAAATTTTGTTTAGAAATGTGTAACTAGCCTGCACTCATAACAATCAAACATGACATAACGATGACAGAGAAAAACTTGGTATATAGTGGTTTTAGGTGAATCTGACCACACGTTTTTTTTTCCTTTCTTATCTAAAAATTACGATACCATACAATTTTTCTTGTCAGTTTTATCAAATCTTTTTTTCTCAAAAACATCACCACCAATATTCTTAAAGAAATTCAATAATTTTCTTCAAAAGCTACTTTTGGATGGGAGACCATTTTTTTTTTAAATGATTATAAACCGTAACTCTAATAGAACTATGTGTTTTTCTATCGATTTTCTCCAAAACGCTTATTTTGATTGCAATAATTTAGTTAATGTAAAAGCTTCTAACAATCTTTAAAGTTCTTCTTACCAAAATTTTCAAAAAAATATTTTTAGATTTTTAAAAAAATGTTCCCACATTTTTTTGGAAATTAAAATGTTATGAAAACTAAATTATCCATTTTTATAAAACTCGGTACCTATTTAATAGTTTTTTTACACCCTGTAAGGCATTTAAAGAAAAATTTTTACTTTAATGAAAAAATAACGGTACCTTTCATTCAAATGTAAGAACCGTTAAGAACATTATTTTCTTAAATGGCCTCTACGATTTTTATTAAACTTTTTCTGCATGCTTATAAATATACATAGGTGCGATATACTTACAAAAATTATAAAAATTTACAAATAGCAACTATTCTCATACAATTATTCTTTTAATTTTGAATTTTCTCACTATCGACTGATCAGATTTAGATTATTTTTTATATATAAATTTTAAATAAAATTAAAAAAATATTACATATCAAAATTTTAAACACAAAAAGGTTTTAAATTAAAAAAAAAAAAGTTTCAAATTTTTTTTTGTGAAAACTTGATATCTCAAGATAAGACATTTTTTTTTTAATTTTATTTTTTATGCAGATAAAAAAATAATTACGATTTTGCAGAGATAGAGGCGATTCACTGCCTGAACAGAATGGAGACGGAGCTGCAACTGGAATAGCTGTCAAAATGTTGAATACACACGTAGCTGCATACGGAGCTGGAGACGCAGCTGGACAAGTTGGCCGACTTTTAAAATTGTTCATGTAGCTTTTTTGACGTTGAAGAGAGTTTCAAACTCTTTTTAATCTCTGACATAAAGTAATTTTAGCTTCCATTTGATCACTATCCATTTTTGTTTTTGTTTTAAATTAAATTCGCACAACTGACTTCAAATAACAAAAATGTCAGAAAGCTGTACAGCATATTGTGGGCGAGTAAAAAAAATCACGTACGACATTTCGTGACATCTATTCCAGTTGCAGCTGCAGCTCCAGTTGCGGAAATCTATTCTGGTCAGACAGTAAAACAAGCGGGTATTAAATTCATTAAATCCGTTATAACTTCAAAAAAATTTTCGACTTAAATTTTTATAAATTTTTTCGACTTAAGACCTCAGGAACCCATGGTTTTTCTCTGCGGCGATGACTTCGGGACCCCTAAATATGCAGCATAATTCTTAGGCAAATTTTTTTTGTTGAATAGCTTTAAAAAAAAAAAAACCTCCAAAAGACCGCAAGCTTCTTAAAGGCGTTACCAGAAAAGTCTCGGTATTGTTTGGTATCGATATCGGAAACCGAAGCGATTCGTTCCAAAGTGTCCGAAACGATACCAAACCGAGACATTGTGTTACGGGGCCAAAGGAGATTGAGTTATACGAGACAGCTTATAAGAGACCGTACTATTGGGACCAAAATTTACCGATACTTTCTGTAGTATCGTTTGGTATCGGCAAGAATAGATTTTAGAATAATATAATTAATTTATTATAAATACAAAATTCTTGTGATTGGTTCGTGCATTTTATTTTTGTTTGCGACTGACACCAAAACGAAGCCCGACGAGACCTATACCGAGACGAGACTGAAGCTGCCATCACTATTCTTATGCGTGAATGGCGTAGAAGGGTGATATCTACACTGTCGCACATCGACGAAAATTGATTTTTTATACTGAAAGATAAAGTTAAACTCCAACTAAAAAAACTGTTGCTGACATAACTCGGGGTTAACTTATTTTCAGGATTAGCCAACCCTGATTTAACTCAGAGTTAACCCTGAACTGAAAAACTGGCCCTTAGAGGAAGATAGCATTGATTGCAGGAGTGTCAGTCTCCAGTGGACAAAATTTTGTATTTTATTTTTAAATGCTCGAAAATGATAGTACATTGCCTTTAAGAGCTGGAAAAGCTTGCCCAAACAAGAATAACAAGAACGGCACAATTTTAACGAAAAATAACGGAAGTCTGCATTGTAAAAATAGAAAGAAACCAAGAAGAATATCGAAACTTTTGATCCAGAAGTCTGGAAATCAATATTTCAAATACGACGACATGACTGACGTACGACTATGACGCAACGTCATTTGAAATAAATCGCATTTGCTTGGCACCGTCCTGCAATAAGTCAATTATTACAAAAACTGTGGAGAAAACACGCTTTTAATGTTCTAAGCACATAAGGACTGTTTATCCCAAGACTGGCTGCACGTGTTTTGAACCGTTGTTTCTGTTTATTTTTTTTGAAAAAATCATTAAGCTCAAAACAGTTGAGGTAGGCTCTGCTTCATATTGCATTTTGACCTAGAAGAAACACAAATGAGCAGGAAAGATGTCATAGAGGAGCTTATCCTGAGGCCAAACGGGTGAAAACTACAAAAAAAGGTTTGATACATTTATTACTTTTCAAATCGCTCGCTGCTCTACTCACTTTTTTAAACTGGCTTCGTAAAAGGAAAACCAGTTGGTGACCAAGCTGCTTTAAATAAACAAGCTTTCGTTAATTCGAATTGCTATACCTCGTCTCTGTATTTGTCTGATTTCCAAAAAAACACAGCCTACGGTCAAATTGCTTACCCCCTAAGAATTAGGATTTGCAAAAAAACATTGTTGAGATGCAAATTATTTCGGGAGGGGAGGTTACCTTCAAACCTTCAATCCCTCCTCTGGCTACGTTGCTGGTGTTTGATATATTTAAATAGTGTCTTGAAGAAAACAAAACATTTTCAAAAGTTGCAAGCGAATTTTTCAATCCAAATAAGCTATCCTCTGTTTGGAAATTTTAAATAATTCAACTAAAAGTACCTATTCGAATTTATTGCCATTTTTTAATTCACATTTTTAGCCATATAGCTATTAATTTATTATAGCTGATGGTCTCCCTTCCACACGGTATCCATTGTACGCTTCCGATCGTCTGCTTGGCTCTCCAGCCCAATATGATGGAGCCACCTCATACGTTGGTGTATTCTTACTATTGTTTTTGAGTGCTGAAATTACTAAAAGGAAAATTGCCAGCTTCCCCACCAAAATCGATTTGATCAGCAACAGTTTCAGTTTGGTCACCAAAAATGGAATAATTGCCGATTGTATGAGAAATGGAATGATGAATAGTGGAAGAATTTTCGAAATCATTCCATTCTTTTTGCCGCGACCTGAAAAACAGAATTTTAAAAATATAAAAATGACACTTCGAATTAAAATTTGTATCACCTTCGACTTCTGGTTCGGTCCATCGTCCCAGCAGAATATCCTTCACACACTCCTCGTTTAAATTCAAACTCACTAAATCGTTCTTCATGTCCAAGCTCATGTTGACTCCAGGTCCGAAATTATACCGGTATTCCTCATCATTACTATAGATTAAAGGATCTTCAGCCGTAGTGGCGCCAGATCGCTTCTTCTTATTCCTGCGCCTTTTCTTTTTCTTTTTGCGAAGTTTTTGACTGCCTTCAGTGGTGGTGCTTGGCGTCTCCTCAGTGGTAGTTGTTGCCACTAAATGTCGATCCTTAAGCAACTCTCGGTAGTCCGATGAAGTCCTATTTCCCAGATATGTACTCTTGTAGTTTTTATATATTCCCAAGAAAATGTTCCTCAAAGGTTTAGCCTTCTTCTCGAAGACCTCATGCTGATTCTCATGATGTGCATAGATCCTTTCATCAATACTCCGGCCATTTTCCTGCTCCACTGAAGTTACCTCCTCACCCACAGTTTCGGAAACACTTAAATTTACTTCGTCATCATTTGAACTTTGGTCAATAACAAGGTCTTCGGACTCTTTTTCTAATTCTATTGAAAACACTGAACTTAAAGCTACGAACACACTTAATAGAACTAACTTCATTCTATGTCATTTCACACTCGGCGTCGTTGTTTATGATCAAAACTTAACAGCGCACTGCCGGCCTTTTGATGGAGTTTCAATGTTATACGTGACTTGCTACTCCAATGAATATCTGCTAAATGCTGAAAATCCTCAGCCTCATGGGATTTTATTAACTTAAGTCGACTTCCATACAGCTGGAAGCAAACAAATAGCTTCGATAGAATCCAGAAATTCCAACCAAAGAAGGAAAGGAAATTTTTGTTTTCTACCGATTTTCCACGAGTATGTTTATTCTGCTAGATCCAATAGTATCCAATGTAACTGTTGTGGTCTTTAGCGAAATCGTATCCCACATTGCGGATCTCGGGAATATTAGTTATTTTGCTTGAAGAGCGAAAACTTGTCCCACATGTTTGCAACCTCTTACAAAACTTGATCCCACCACAGCGTAGTAGGAGATGCAGATGCGGTATTCTATATACATACCTGGTGATATGATGTCTCCTCTACCACCTGATTAGAACGTGATGTTTGTACCCATACAGGGATAGCCACCATCTGGAAATATTAAAAAAAAAAAAAGAATCTGGACTAGTGCGCACGATGCAATGATGATGGGAAAACTGATTTCAGATTCAATCGAGCGCAAACGTTTGTTTTCTTGTTCCACTTAAATTTAATGGGATATCTAGATCAATCTGTAATTGGATTTTTTTTTTATTTCAATTGAAGTCATTCTCTGGAGCGATGAGTAAAAAAAAGGGGGATAGTGCTAATGGATCACATCAGATGTGTTGATTGACTGCAATATGAAGTCTGTTTGTAGAGCATGGCCAATATTTATATCGAGTCCAGGGAGTTGATGAGATTGATTTATTGCAGAAAGCACTTTGGCTATTCAATTAAGCTAATGAGTGCGTAGCTATAATGAATCTTACAAAATAATTAAGTTTGTTTTTGACAAATTTAAATAAAAGAAAAAAAGTAGAAATGTTCCTATTAGCATTCAATTTTATAAAATTCAATTAAAAATCTTTTCCTAAGAACCTCTTCTAGGTTAGAGTAAACAAAAATAATTCACGCACTTCAACTCAATATTATTTTATCTATACGCATTTCAACTCCAAGTATTCGCACGTCCTCACTTCCTTTCACATAACCAACATGTTCATCAGACAATCTGTCCCACATCGTGACCTATTACAATAATCAGAAAACAATTCTTTTGATGAACATATAAACCGATTGATGACAAAATTCGAGCTATGCATTCTGAATAATAAATAAAGGTGAAAACTCAGACATTGTGTTTGTAGGAACCAAAAAAAAAACTGAATAATATTATGTGTAATCAATAAATTTCACTTTTTTAATACTTTAAATTTTAAATTTACATCGTTAAACTTCCACACAAAAGGAATAAATTTGTTATGCTAAAAAATTAAAAGGAAATAACACTGGTGAAAATAAATAGCTAAATTTATATAAAACACAAAGAAGAATAGTTGAGGAAGGAAGTTGAGTCAGCTGAAATCAAATTTATTGTATCGTTCATTTTAGAGCTTAAACTAAAATTTTTGGTAAAGATAATTCACTATTAAAATTAACGACATATAGATAAGTCCTGTTCGTTAGTTTTTTTTTTTGTTTAAATACATTAAAAAAATTAAATAAAATAAATATGAAATTAATGAATTCGATCAAAGCAAAAACATACTTAATTTTAAAAATTAATACAAAAAACAAGTACGTCTCGCACTTATGTTTGCCTCAGCAATTTTCCTAAATATCGGAACCTACCTATAGCATGCTTCGGGCGTTCCCTTGAGCCGCTTTTTTGTTTAATTTTCTAACACGTTTTTAAGGTTACGTACACCATAGACCCGTTAATTTGTTTCGTTGATATTTTTTTCTGTCTGATGATAAAAGCAAATTTTTCCTCTACTGGCCCTTCGTAGAAGATCTATTTTGTACTAATAATTATTATGGAAACAAAAACAGTCATATTTATAAACTTTTTCTAACTAAAAGACAGTCGTCCAAAAAGAGTTATTTATAAACTTTGTTTACTGTTATCCAAAATTTTTCTTGCTTGGACAACAGCATCGGTTGTCTAAGATTTTTCAAACTTGACATTTCATTTCATTAAATAAATATTTTAAACTACTAAGGACATTTACAAAATCGTCTAACTAGTCAACCGTCTAAAAAATCTGAAAAATAAGGCTGAAAATGTTTGGTTTCTTGCTTCACAAAAATAGTAATACAAGTGGTTTTTTTTTTTGCATTATTTCACTTTTTTCTTATTAATTTTCATATTTGAATGTTAATATAATAAAAGGAATGTCAAGGTTTGTTGGGGCATACTTATCCATTGTTAAGCTATGCAAAACTTAACTAATTTAAATTTTAACATACCTAATACTTAGGTGCGTATCCATTTGGGAGTAAAAAGACTGCTCTCAAGCAGCTCCCGAGAGTAAAACTCGCTCAAACAAAGGGAAACAGCTATATCCGACGGTCACTATCGAGAGTTTTGTTGTGAAAGTACTCTCAAGTGAAAACACACCCTTAGGCCATGGTTACATTGGATGCGTAATCTGACGAACAGTTGTTCTGATGTATTGGTCAACACTATTTGTCAGAAATTTGTAGAAACAGTTGATGCATATTCTGACGAACATTAATTGGTCTGTTATTCGTGAGAATATAAAGTCTTATGGAACCGGTTACACTGCAAGCGTTTTGTTCGTCCGAAGTTGCTCTTGTTCGTTAGAATGATCGATTATTCAAATCAGTTTGATTATTTCTGCAGCGTTCTGATGAACAATTCTGACAAAAACTTCTGATGAATAATTCCATCGCATAATTCCCACAAACAGTTTGGATAAACAGTTCTGATGAATACGGCAAAGCAATTCTTCGTCAGAACAATTGTTCGTCAGAATACGCATCCAATGTAATCGTAGCCTTAATGTAAAAATGTATTAAAGCACTTCGTCCATTTTATGGTTATCGTAATCAGAGTTTTGAGTAGGCAATTTAAGAGTTAGTGAACTTTTGGTTGCCCAAATCGAAAAACCTTACTTTTGTTGACATGACACTTGAAGCGCATCAGTCGTGGTCAACATTAAGATCATGAAGTAATCTTTAATCAGTAAGGTGACAATTAGACGTTCAGAAAGTTAAATCAAGGATTATTTTGATGCCAATGTAATGCTTTAGACCTTATTTTTTGTTTCTAGCTAAAAATAAATCACATAAAATGACTATTCTTAGTTCAATGATTGAACTACCTTACCAATGAGCATTGAAATATTAAAAATCATTCTATACGTAAGTGCCAAATGTGAGCCTAATTGAATTTTTTTGGTTTGATGTGAATATTAATGCAATCTTAAGCTTCACGTTGGCATCAAAATGATCTTTGATGAAGTTTTCGAAGAATTTCAAAATTGAAAAACAAAATTTTCAATGAAAATATATAATAACAGCAATAACGGTGCCTAAATGGCAAGAATTGATTTATGAATTCTAATAAATACTAATTTCATACATTTTTTCAAATTATGTTTTTCTTTTTTATTTCAAAAAATCACGTGTTAAAAGCTAAAATTAATTTATTTTTCGATAATATTCCACATATTTTCATAAAAATAGTTCAGTTAATTAATAGAAATAGATAGAAATAGTCTACCTACCCTAGTTAAAAAAAGAAATAAATAGATACAGGGTGGCGCACGAATCGTGCTACAAAAATTAAACGTAATAACTTTTTTTCTCTGTGAGTAATCGGCTTATTTTTTTTTTTATTTTGTAGGTTACTATTTAGATTTATAAAAATGGATGCTTGGGTTACGGAGAAAAGAATTTGAATAGTGCAACGGTACCATGCTTTGCAGTCCGTCATTTCCGTCCAAAGGGAATTTAGGCGGGAGTTTGGCGGTAATCCCCCGAGTAGATGGACCATTATGAGGTTTGTAAACATGTTTGCCGAATCTGGAAGCATCGCACGAAGGCCGTACCATCGAGATGCTAATGTTCGGGTTCAGGATACAATCGCAGCAGTAGCATCTGCAATACAGGCCAATCCGAGCGTTTCGACCCGAAACTTATCGGGGCAAATTGGAGTTAGTAGACGGTCATTACAACGGATACTTCATGACGATTTAAACTTGTTTCCGTACAAATTCCAAATTACTAGCAAGTTAAACCCTCAGGATTTGCCTGTTCGCCTGGAATTTTGCCAAAAAATGATATCAATGGCCGAAGAAGACAACACATTGATCAATTGTTTGTTCATGTCTGATGAGGCCCATTTTGATCTTAACGGCAATGTAAACAAGCAAATTTGCCGTATATGGAATGAGTCTAATCCAGAAATGCTCCATGAGACGGAACTGCACCCAAAACGAGTCACTGTGTGGTGCGCAGTTTCATCAAGGTGTATTGTCGGGCCGTACTTCTTTGAAGAAAACGGTGTAACCGTTACTGTCAATGGGGACCGTTATTTAAAGATGTTGAAGGAGTTTTTTTACCTAGAACTACGCCGAAGACGTATACCATTCAACAGCGTTTGGTTTCAGCAAGATGGAGCAACTGCACATATAGCCAGACCAGTTATGGCGGAGCTAAACAAAAAATTCGCAAACAAATTAATTTCTAGGAACTCCACTCTTCGCTGGCCCCCAAGGTCACCTGACCTGACTGCACCAGACTTCTTTTTATGGGGTTATGTCAAGCAAGAGGTGTATAAAACGAAGCCCAGGAATTTAACTGAATTAAAGCAGTCCATAACGACAATAATTGAGGCGATCCCAACTTCAACTCTTCAGGCCGCAATGAATAATTTTTTGATCAGGTGCCGCATATGCGTGGGAGAGCGTGAAGGTCATTTGCGGTCTATAATCTTTAAAAACAACTAACTATTTAAAATAAAATTTAATTTTCTAACCAATAAAAAAAAATAAATGAAATACATCGATTAAAAAAAAAGTTATTTGAATTTCTTATTGTAGCACAATTGGTGCGCCACCCTGTATAACCAGTAAGTCCCATAGAATCAGCGATTAGCAATCAGAATAGAATAGAATCATCATTTTAATTTTCGACATTCTCAAAAACTATGTAAAATGATTTTGAGAAAGTCTCTTCGCGGATATATATATATACATGCCAAATCGAACAGCTTGACATTTTTTTATTTTTGATTTTCACAATTTTTTTTTTTTAGTATCAAGCGATAAGCACTTTCTTCTAAGTTATGAGATTTTTTGATGCCAAAAACCGCTCTTTTAATGGTTAATTGTTCATAATTTCTTTAATAATGGTTGAAATAAAAGCGCTCTTAAGACCAGGGTACACGAAAACCTGCCCGGGTACCCTGGTACCCCCATACCTGTGTACCCGGGTACTCAACAAACTCGAGTATCCGAGTACCCGGGTACCCACAGGTACTCGGATACCAAGGTATTTTTCTACAGGGGTACTCAGGTAGTTGTTAAACCAGGAACTACCCGGGTAAAATCAAGAGCCCTAGCTGAAATTGAACCATTTTTATTTTAATTGAATGTTTTTCGTTTTACTTTTCAAAAACATATATATGTAACAAATGTTCAGCGTGTTTTAAAATGTGATTTTATAAATTTTCAATTTTAAATCCGTTTTCAAAAGTGTGTGTTTATTTGGGCGATTCCGCGCAAACTGTAATTCTTTGTTGTTCAGTGGTTTGTTTATTATGTATTTAATGTAAAATGTTCGTAAATATTTTTGGTTTGAGATGGGTAATTGGCTATTAACTACAATCTACATGCATTTGGTATCAAGTCTTAATATGCTACTTATTCCATATGGCTTGGGAAAATGTAGTCAAAATTTCAGTATTGTGGCATGTCCGTTCCTTGTTTTTCCAATTAAATTTACTATTTTCTAATGAAATACATCATAAATAATTTCAAGACGTTTGAATAGTGGTTTTCTAAAAGAAGCACTATTTATGCATAGTTTACAATAGTCGTTTTATTTTTTAACGTTGTTGTACTTTAAGAGTATGTTTTCATTGGAAGAAAGTGTGTCACAAATTTATTTGTCAGTACCGTGGCAGTATTTTTTAAGCATGTTATTACATGTTTTAGGTTGGTAATCAGAATTTTTATTTCATTTAACGGCATAAAAAAAGAAAATTTCCAGGAAATTATGTTTCTCATTAGCATTAGTGAAGTTAGGTCATATAAACTGTCTTAATGTCAGAACCGTGACATCGTGACTTTAGTGAAATTCTTGCTTGAAATAATATTTATTTTGTACCAATTTTCTTATATGAACGGTAGTATACCTCGCACTGGCCAACAAAAAAATATTCAACGCAATAAAAACTAAGAAAAGCCCAGTACTATGAAAAGGGTTGCCATTCAGAAAAATTTACTACAAAAACTAAAAAGTTATACATTTTTAAAGGGCAGCAGAGATGTCAAAAGATCAAAAACTAACATGTTATCAAGACTAGCAACAGCAATATGGTCAAAAAGAGAAAGAACAAAATACGAATATAAAAGAGTAAAAGAGTTTCATTATCGTCTATTCCAGTTGAAAAACTCCCGTCCCAGTTTTACCGTTTGAAAATTTAAATCGTTATTTTCAAAAAAGTGCAACCTCTTCATTTTTTTTTCTCAAAAATTCTGCTCTTTGTTACGCGACTTTTAAGCCGAAAGTCAGTTTGCGATCACAATATTTTCTATTTTTAGTAATTTCTTAAATTTCTTTTTTATTTAAGTCAATTTTTAGAAATTGCTCCTCTCCCCTGCTTCATGGGGAGAGATAGAGTGTTCTTTTTATAAAATTTTTTTCTTAGAACATACATATCTAAAAATCATTTCCTAAAATATTTTTGACGAATTATCGTATTCAAAAAAGTGAAAAATTATAGATAAATCAAAACAAAAAACAACCAATTTAAAAATAAAATTGAAAATATTGTGATCTCAAATTGATTTTCAGCTTTAAAGTTGCGTAAAAAAGAATAGAATTTTTGAAGTTTTTCTTTTTGAAAATGACAATTTAAATTTTCAAACGTTTAAAACTGTGTTATAATAACTTCCAATAATTAAAAAAAAAAATCCTGAAACTACATTAAAAGACGAAGAAAAGATACCCTACTTTTTAAGATATCAATATTTATTACTTGTCTATAACAAATTTTCTCAATACTGATTTTGAATATAGGGCTGAAAGTTAATGATCAAGTTTTTTCCAATACATACCACAACATATACAAAATGAGCGAAATCGAAGATGGTCGGGTCAAAAACTCAGTGATTTTGGCATTGAATGCCCCATACACATATTTCTACCTTTTGTATAGGGACTGAATCATATGAATCAGCCATTTTAATGTAATGTAAATTATTATTTTTTAACTATATATCCATTTTATCACAATTGAATGAATTTATTACTTTGACCATTGATAAAAGAATGCACTCAAATTCGAAACCTTAAAAGAATTAGGAAAGTTAAATGGCCTGACTTAGTTTTCGGTTTGAACCGTTCAATTGAACGGTTCAGACCGTTCAGAAAGACAGACGGAAAATTGATATTCGTTATGATATTCTAACTTAACTGAAATTTTTATTATAGAATTATAGAAAGTTATTGATTGATCGCTCTCGGAGTCAGACGTATTTCTATATCGCTTCCCAATTTTTTTTTGTATTTTTTAAACAATTTTCTCTAAATTTTCTTATAATTTATTTGACTGTTAAGGATGGATAAGTGCACAGTTTGTGGCCATAGACTTCTTCGCGATAATTTTATAAAATGTGAAGGGTTTTGTGGTTTAATTTTTCATAAAAAGTGTGCTCAAATTTGCAAAGAATCTGCTAAAGCTCTCCATGCAGATCGCAATTTATTGTGGCGCTGTGCTAACTGCATTGTAATCAGTGGTTCCCTTCTATCCATAATGGTGCAACTAAGATCAGACGTTGCAGAAATTAAATCCAAATTGTGCAATGACACTGAGTCTTTGAATGGCTCCATTTCCAAATCCAAACCCAAAAATGAAAACAATATTTCAATACAAACTGATTTAAATAGTGATTTCATTACAATAAATGATACATCAAATCTGCCGCTAAGTGTACCTCTCGATTTGGCATTATCTCAATCCCAACAACAACCCGGAATTGAAACAGAAAGCGCTCATCAAAGCATAAATGCTTCAAATGTTGTTATTGCTTCTACGTCATCAAAACAGCAACCAGCTTTAGAACCAGAGATTCATCATCAAACTAAAGAAAATAATATAAACATGCCTTTTGTTCCATTCGCATTACAACAACAAAGTCATGACTGAGGGTGAAAGGGTACAGAGGAAAAATCGAAAAAATCGACGAACCACGAAACTGTTTGGTACAGCAAGTCATACTTCTGCTGTCGCAACCTTATCATCAGTTCCTAAACTCCGTTACCTACATCTCTCTCGTTTGGACAAATGTGTAACCGAAGATAACATCAAGTCGTATGCAGCAAGTGTGCTTAATTTACCTGAAAATATGCTTCAATGAAATAAATTGACTAAAATTGATGCTGATGTCTCAAAGATGCACTTTATTAATTTCAAACTCGGAATTCCGGTCCATGCCTTCGAAGATGCACTTAATCCAGCGATTTGGCCCATTGGGGTTCAAATAAAAAAATTTGTCAACATTCCAAAAAACGAAGTTCATTCTGCTGGGAAGGAGACAGCGCAAACCTAAAATGTGCTTCTCCATCGTCACCTTCTCCGTCTAAGCTCAATGTTTATTACCAAAATGCGGGAGGCTTACGCACTAAAACTAATGAGCTTTTCATAAACTCTTCATTACATGAATATGATATAATAATAATTACTGAGACTTGGTTAAATGAAAGCTTTTTGTCTTCTGAAATGTTTGATGCATCTTATGTCGTTTATCGTGTTGATCGTCCGATTGAATCTGGAATGCAACGTGGAGGTGGAGTTTTAATAGCTGTTCGTTCTTCGTTAGCTAGTCGGCAGTGCGATTTACCTACATACTCATCATTCTTCGAGCAACTTTGCGTGCATGTCATCACTAAAGATCATGAATTTTGTTTTATTGTAAGTTATATTAGACCGAATAGTAGTTTTCAATTATATGCTCAACTTATGTCAAATATTAACGTAGTGGTGAATGAGTTAACAATTGACCAGTTTCCATGTGTGTTAGGTGACTTCAACGTTGGTGAAATAGATTGGTGCTATTTGGCTGATGAACAAATTCTGGTCCCATTTAATGTTACCTCAGATATAGAAACTGAAGTTGTTGACTCTGTAACTTCGCTAGGTTTAATTCAAATAAATTATTCCAAAAATATATTAGGTAGAACATTAGATCTTATTTTTTGCAACAATGATATTAAATATTATCTATGTGAATCAGTTTTTCCTTTGGTGAATAACCAACCTCATCATATGGCAGTTTATGTAATTTTTGAATTTTATGAATTTAACCAGAAACGTGCAACTGTTAATTGCGTTAACTTTAATTTTAATAAGGCCGACTTCACAGGACTAAACAATTTCTATAGCTCAATTGATTGGGAATTTAGACTCTGCAATAGATCAGTTAATGATATGTATGTAGTTTTTAAAGAAATAATTTTTTATGGTATTGAACAGTTTGTTCCGGTTTTAAGGAAAAAATCATGTTTTAAGCTCCCATGGTTTAATAAAAGACTGAAAAATTTAGAAAATGTTAAAAACAAGGCTTTTAAACGTTGGAAAAAATCAGGTAAACCTGAGGATCATGCTCGCTTTCTTCAGCTTCGGAGAGAATTTGCTTTTTTGAGTACATTTTTGTATCACCAACATATAAGTACTGTTGAGAGTAATATTAAAAGGAACAGCAAATCATTTTGGGTCTTTTTAAATTCCAAACGAATAAGTTCTTTTTTGCCGTTAGAAATGGAACTTGATCACGAAAAGTCATGCGATATAAAATCATCTTGCAATCTATTTGCAAAATACTTTCAATCTAACTATAATAAAGACGTTATTTTAGATATTGATGATTTATATCCATCTATTTCTCCTATTATAGATTTTGATTTAAAATGTTTTTCGGACCAAGATGTTCTTGATGGTTTGATTGAACTCGATTCAAATAAAAAAGCTGGAGTTGACAATATTCCGCCATCTTTATTATCAAATTGTGCCCCATCACTTTGTAACGCGTTAAAAATCATTTTTAATAAATCCTTATCAACTGGTGTTTTTATTGAAGATTGGAAAATATCTTATGTAAATCCAATTTTTAAAAGTGGCCTAAAACACCTGGTTAAAAATTACAGATCAATATCAAAACTCTCTGCTGTGCCAAAGTTATTTGAAAAGTTGGTTACCCAGAGGCTATTTTTTTCAGTCAAGGAATCTATAACGCCAAAGCAACATGGGTTTGTTAGTGGTCGTTCAACTTCGACTAATTTGTGCCTTTTTTCTCAATTCTGTTTAAGATCTATGGAAAATAGAAAGCAAGTGGACGTCTTGTACACAGATTTTGTCAAGGCTTTCGACAGAGTTCATCACGGACTATTGCTCCAAAAACTTCGGAAACTGGGTTTGAATGCTAATTTTTTGAATTGGTTGAGTTCCTACTTGTCGAACCGGAAACAAGTCGTTCAGATTGAAGGTTTTTCATCAAACTTCATTCAGGTTGATTCAGGTCTTCCCCAAGGTAGTCACCTTGGACCAATTTTGTTCAATTTATTCATAAATGATATTCCGCAAGTTCTTAATTTTTCGGACTGTTTGATGTTTGCAGACGATGTTAAATTATACAGTCAAATATCTTCGGATTGTGACTGTTTAAAATTCCAAAACGATATTGATATGTTTTCAGATTGGTGCAAATACAACCACCTGCAGCTAAATTTTGCAAAATGTAAAATTTTTAGCGCCCATAGAACTTTATCCCCGATAGCCTTTACATATAAAATTGAAAATGAACCACTCACAAGAGTCAACGAAATTAAAGATCTTGGAGTTATATTCGACTCAAAACTTTCTTTTTCAGCTCACATTGATTTTATTGTATCAAAGGCAAATTCTAGGCTGGGTTTCCTTAAACGAACTTCGACTGTATTTAAAGATGTGTATACATTAAAGGCAATTTTCATGTCATTGGTACTGCCCATTATTGAGTATTGTTCTGTCGTCTGGTCACCATTTTATGAAAATGCTATTAATAGAATAGAAAAAATACAAAGAAGATTCACACGTTTTGCGTTAAGAAATTTGAGATGGTCCTCTGAATTACCTGATTATTTTTCAAGATGTGCGTTATTAGATTTGAAAACTCTGGAGAGCCGCAGACAAACCCAATGCGTTCTTTTAATCAAAGATATTTTAAGTTCCTATATTAAATCTGAAGAACTTCTGGTGTTAGTTTCTTTTTACGTTCCGGAAAGAACACTAAGAAACAGAAATGATATATTCTATGTTCCCAATCATCGAACAAATTATGGTCTTAATAACCCAGTAACTCGTTCTATTACGTTGTACAATTCTATTTCATGTGAAGTCGATCTTTCTATGAGTAGAGATAGTTTCAAAAAAATTGTTCAAAATCTATTTCACTTCTAAGTTTGAGCTAGAAATATATAATTAAGCTTAAGCAAATATTTGTAATCAACAGATTGTAAATCCATTGATGAATAAATAAATAAATAAATAAATAAATTTCGAATCACAACTGAAATATCTGCCTGCAACAAATTTCTCAGGCAGACATTTTCAGATAGGGGAATTGCCAATTTAAGAAACTACGATAAAACTCGTTCAGATGAAAGTGATTCAGTAAGACTCACACATATGCATTGCACGTGCTTTATGTATTTACAAATTGAATACTTGTTATAATAAGTGGACACCTCCCCAAAGCACTTAAACAGTAGTGTCTACAAAATGCATTTGTTTTATTGGTTTGCTGTTTTTTTGTTCAACTTTATTCTAATGTCAGTATTGGTTAATTATTACTTTATCATGTAGAATGCCAAAATTTTCGAGTCCTGAGTTCAACATTCCCAGATATTAACCTGCCATGGCTATTTGTATACGGGAGTAGTCTGTAAAAACAAAGTTTTATTTTGAAATTCCAAATTCTTTATCAATTTCAATCATGCACACCCACAAAATAAATTAAAAACATGTTTTCGTTATTATATTAATAAATAGTAAATAAATAATTTAATAAGTCTTAGAATAACTATAAATGTACATCTAACTATTTCTTAATTTTTTGGTTTTGCTGCACTCATTTTGCCCTTAAGTTCTATTTTCTTAGCCAAGTGATGATTACCATTCTTTTTCAAGCCAAACGGGCTGTTGAGAATGTGCATGTGAGTAAATGACTGGAACTGGCGCGGCAAGGGGAGCAGCTTGAACTTGGGGTAATGCACGTGACATAAGTTGTCCAATGGTAAGAATCAACAAAATAAGCTGAAGAAAAATTATATAAAACATTTTTCAAATAGTGAATCAAATAAATCTTTCACTTACACCAACACCCAAACCCTTCATTGAAACAACAGTCAAGGCAGCCAAAAGTGTTGTAATCACACCAACAACAAATGCACCAGGAATAATTGCAAAGCTTATCCTTTTCAGAAAATGATGTCCGAATGTACGTCCCTCTGAAATAGACCAAAACGAATACCGTTTTAACACTTTTCTTCACTTTCAAGGCACACACCCAATATTACTAACCGGAGACATCGGATTCACTATTATTTGATGTGCTTTCGGAGATTTGCCGACAAACTACATCGTTGACCACAAAACACACAAGCACTAAGGCAGCAAGGAATCTTTGATTGACAGCCATTTCAATTATAATTATTTATTATTTTCGAATAATCCTTTATTTAAAAGTCCTTCGAATGTAACGACCGTTGCGTTATAATCCAAACTGACAATCGATAAGGAGTCGGAACGTTAAGAGGTCTTTTGGAAAGCACTCTGCTGGTGATTAATCGATGACCGATGAACAACAATTGACTGAAAAATTCACAGCGTAGGTGGTTTTTAATAAATCCACACCCTAAAAAATAAAGTCGCCCATCGAAATGAAAACGACATCACGACTTGAGACACCCATGGCGATGACGGTATCAAACGCCTAATCGAAGACAGCAACAAATCAGTGTCACAAATTTCGATTTTACAATTTTGGTTGACATGCCGTTGAAGAAGAAGCAGAAGTTATACTTTGGGTTAAAGAATTTCCAGAAGTCATTGCTAGAATACTAAGTCGATGCAGTCTGATAGTTGGTCACTGTAATGCAAATCAAGAGGAAATGCTAAAAATGTAAGAACAGCCATGAAGTTCACTTTGGCTATAAAAGGATTTGCACAATGTAACTACTTTGTGTAAGTATGTAAGTCCGTCAATAGCGGATTTAGTTCCTTTAACTCTTGGAGCTATTTGTGGAATGGTAAAAGTTCGCTGGATTATTTAAATTCATTCATAATACTTAGGCCGACAAATAATTCATTAGTTGCTGGACTATACCTTTTAGTTTGAGACGTGATCATAGTTATGTTGATAAATTATTACGCACGCAAAGGTATTTTTTTTGTTTTTTAATTTCAGTAGTAACTTAGCTTTTTCCATATGGAGAGGCGGCAAATGCTATTCGCTTTCATTTTATTGAAATAATAGATATGTAGATTGATATAGGTTTTTGCTAAGCGGTATATCAATAAAGTTTTGGGAGCAAAGGTAAAAGTAAGTTATATTTTTTTTGTGTTACTAGCAACTCACAGCAAGTGATATGCTTATACCTTTCACTGATAAAAAAGTTACTGTCAAATTAAAAAGCAAAACAAAAATCACATCGACAAAAGTTTTCTTTGGACCTTTTCCAAATTTTTTTTTAACTGAACTGAAAAGTATTAACACATCAGTTTTACTGATAACTAAAAACTTATGAGAATTCCATCAGTCTCAGTTACAGTTTCAATTTCAGTTAAACGCTTCAGTTTTTGCTTTTAAGGCCCATTTACACGATCACTCCAGTTTCAGTTTCAGTTAGGCTATCAATTAAGCTTTCAGTTAAATTGATGTAGTAGTACCTCGTAGCATGATGGTTAGTGCGTAGGACTGTCATGCCAAAGGACTGGGTTCAATTCCCAGCCACTGCCACCTAAAAACAGAAATGTTTTTTTCCGAGGTACTGCCTCTTGCGAGGGACCGACAAATCCTCCAAATGTATAACTTGTCATGAATAAGTGCTTCTCATCTAAACGTTCGGACTCGGCACACAAGAATGGTTGAGAGTTGAAAGTCACTAGGCCTTGGATGTCCACGAGCTGTTGTGCTACCAAATTTATTTTATTTTTTAATTTATTTATTCTATATGAAAAAACTGAAGCTTTGAACTTAAGTGCTTCGATCCGTGCCAAATTTTACTTCGATAAGCAAGTTTTCACACTTAAATTAGTTACTGCTCGAATTAATGCATACGACTCTGTTGGAATGCGGAATTTATATATCGTGGCACATTTGTCTATTTTTCTTGGCTTATTTTCTTTTTCCATTGTAAACTCGTAAAAAGAACACGTGTTTCGTGTGAGCTTATACTTAGCAAGACATCAAGGTACTTTCTTCTTTTAAAAATAAATCATCCAATCGGCGAAAAATATAACAGCAAAATATTTACCAAAAAGATAAAAGATTGTGAAATCAATTTCCCAATCCATTTTCCTTAGGTAATTTTTTGCTGTCTTTCGGTGAAGAGTATCACCAAGAGAACAAAATTATCCAAAGAAAAAGGATTGTGAAATTACAGAATTAGCACGAATTTTTTAATATCACTATCCTTTTTCTTTTGATAATTTTTTTGTTGTCATGCTCTTCACCATGGAAAACAAATTTACAAAGGAGTTTCTTAATTTTTTAGTTTTTCAATCCTTTTTCCTTGTGTAGTTCTGTTATTGTTATACTTTTAGCCAAGGGGATGATTTATTTGGAGCAGGTGCCTCGTTATCTATAAGAAAATGTGCAGGGAAATAATTCCACGGGCATCTGCTCCACATGGGAGTTTATTCCATCATAAGTAGGAATCTATTCCACTTTTCAAAGTGCAATTTATTCTCACCACGAATGGAAACTAACTACACCCAAAATTTTGTGGAATTTTTTCCCACCTAAAATTTTGAATTTCGGATATTATTGATTCATAAACATAGAAAATATTTACAGAAATACGCCAGCATTATGGCGAAAAAATAGTGAAATATGTATGGGGGGCAGTTTGCCCGCAAGTTTTCAAGTTTTCAAGTTTTTCAAGTTTCTCCAGAAGCTGTTAATAAGCTAGTAATCTCCCAACAGAAATAACTTTTTAATAAAAAACTTTTCAATTTTCTCAAAAATTAAGAACCCTATAGCCACCTGGTTTTAGCATCCGTCTTAAAGCATTTATCAACACTTTATTACTTTATATCGAAAAATAATAAAAAAAATTCAACAATTTCTTTTATCTCAAGTATTACAAAAATAAAAGATAAACTATAGTCTAACTTTTACTTTTGAAGAAAAGTGAAACCCTACTCCATCTAAAACAAAAAGGTGAATCACAGATGTCGCTTACAAGTATAATTATTGCCGTGTTTGAATGCATGCATTCAACTCAATTCAAATTGTGTGCTAACTTTACGGTTCGCAAAATTGTTTCTTGGCGGTGAAAGTTACAAATTAGCGATTTTTATCTTTTCGGTATATGGCATATATATATTTTACAAAACTGCAAGATTTCAAAAATGTTTATCCGTAAAATTTGCATAAGACGCTTAGTAATAAATTTGTATATATATACGGCACGTGGCAGCACAAGTTGGCACATTACATTACAGAGCACAACTGATTTTTGAAAATCGAAAATGGGGGTGCTAACTTTACCCGCATAAAAGTGCTACCAATCGATGAATGCAATTTTAATACATTCTTTTACAAACATTTCCCTTTACCGTGATTTTTTCTTTTCATCTCTTGCACAAAACTGAAACTGAATTTCCCCTTTCACTTCTAACATCTTGCCTACCAATTTTTTTTTTCAATTTTAATCTAAAATTAACTTTTTTTTTAAATATCGACATTCCGAAAACGTCTTCTTCTTAACAGTGCCTAGTAGACTAAAAAAACAATTCTAGAAAAAAAAATTACCATACAACTACGGCTCCCTGAAATTACGCCTTAGGAAATTTGGCCAAAAAGATTTCTGAAAAAAAAAGCACGAAAATGCTTCGCATAAGAATTTTGGAAAAACCACCCAAAATTAAACAGGAAAATTTTCCAAAAAACGTGGAAACTACGCCGCACTTTAAGAAAAGAAGGCAAACACTTTAAATGGATACGCAACGCCAAAAAGTGAAAACTTTTTCATTTTAAAAATAAGACTAGAAAAATTATAGATGTATCTCAAAAATTAAACGTACTTACCACCAGAGTTCAATTTCAATTACTTGTAATTGAAATCTCTGAACACTTTTTCGATTACTTCTAATTGAATGTAATTGAAGAAATTTAATTACTAATTACATGTAATTGAAAAGTGTCAATTATTTGTAGTTCAATTACACTAATGTAACTGAAAATAAAAATAATCATCAAAAAATATGTAACGATTACTTTTTTCAGTAATAAGTACACAAAAAGCAATTAATTACTTCTTTTGTTTAATTTCATTTTTCGTGATATTGCACAAATAGTTCTGTAGTGTGTTGTTTCAAACTTATTAACATATCTTTCTTTCAGCTTTTTAATTTACTGTCGTCTTTTAAATAATCTCCTTTTGAAAACAATTAAATTAGTAATAATAAAATTGACAAATTTCTCGTTACATTTTTGTCTATTTGTATTACTTTAGCAGTAAGAATACCATTTTATACTTGTATTATCATTTTTTTAATGTTTAAAAAAAACCTGTAACTAACTACAATCCATGTAATCAATAACCTTAAATGTAATTAACACAGTGCATTCCTTCAATTCCTTCAAACTCAATGGAAATGTGTTTTTTCAATTACAATTATGTCCGCTTCTTTTCTCACTATTTTTGGATGATCTTACATTGACTTTGCCTGGAGGAATAAAGTTTGCTGGAACTCAGATCAAAGCACTTATGTGTGCGGACGATATCGTCATTCTAGCTGAGTCCCCTCAAATGATGCAAATGATGATAAACAAATTGCAATTGTACTGTCGCCTGTGGTGCTTCACAGTTAACACCAACAAATCTAAAATAATGGTTTTCTGAAATGGATCAGGTAAATATTCGGGACAAGAGAAATGGACCTTGGAAAATGATCCACTTGAGATCGTAAAGGAATATAAATATCTAGGAGTAATAATAACACCACAACTTTCCTTCAAAAAGCAACTTCTAGAAAAACTCAAAGATTCCAAAAAGGCTATCAATTGCAACTGGATAGGGGTTTTAGGCAAAAATAACGTTGTCCCAAGCGCTAAGTACAAGCTTTTTGAAGCGGTGATGCGCTCAATTATGTGCTCCACTGGTCAGGTTTGGGGATCTTATCAATATGATGAAGTAGAAGCATTGCTAAGGTACTTTATAAAAAAAATATTCCGACTCCCGAAAAAAAAGGCCTAACTATATGTTGCATCTGAAGACTGGTGTTTCGCCGCTTTACATCTTCTCTCTAAGGATGCATTTAAGCTACATACGTAAGGTAATAACCCTTCCAAATCATCGACTTCCAAACATAATTGCAAGGCATCTTCGTCAACAAAGTCGCAGTTTTTTGCAGAATGGACACGTCTGGAAATTCTACATAACATCCAACTGGTGGAGAATGAAACCGAAAACTGGAATAGTGTATTCGTGGTATTAATAGCAAAGATCGAGGAGGCATGCTTTGAACAGTTTGCGGAGAAGGCAAATCGGAGTGAAACTAGGAATGTTTACAAAAGCCTAAATCATAACCTTGGTGACAACAATTATTTCAACGACCGATATGCTATCGACACAATCTCTACAATCCTTAAAACTAGAAGGGAGCTTCTTCGACTAAATTACCAACCATACGGTCCTGAGAGAAGCACGGAGTGCTCTCTATGTAACCTCAGATCTACAGAAGACACTTTCCACTTCTTAGATGTCCCGTTCTAAAAACAATAAGACATGCACATTGGGGAAAAAATGTCTTATCTTGGAATGAAGCTGTCGAAGTCCTCAATGGCCCGGATTAGTCTGTTCTGATCAGTTATATTAAAACCACTTCCAGATATCGAAATCAAATTATAAATGAAGCATTTTGAATAGTTTTGAGAAATTACTACATTTTAAATTTAATTTTTCTCTGTCTTTGAATGTCGTTCTTTTACATTAATAAGCTTTGCATAGTAATAAATATCTATTAACAAATTATATTGTAATTGCTCATAGTATTAATGTATGTACATAATTTTTTTTTCTGGCTGACGGCAAAAGCCAATGCTATAATTGTGAATTTGTAATCAAGATCAAAATTCTTTTTAAAATAAAAATAAAATCATTGTATCATCATTATATCATTGTTAAATTAGGCACCAACAATAGAATATCACAATTCTTTTTAAAATGTTTTGCGTTGGATTTAGCTTCTAATAAACACAAAATAAGCCAACACAAAATAAATGACGAGTGTAAACACCGAAACTTTCAAAACAGCATTGTCCTAAGGTTGGGTAAGTTTGTTAGAGACTGGGATGAAAGAAAATATCAACCTTAATTTATCTTTTAGATTGCAATATATGTAATTCAAATAACTATCTGAACTATCTAAGTGTCCAACATATTTTTGGTCTTCGTAGGATAAAACCTTTCATAGAGAATAGCCCCCTTCCATCGTCCTTTCTATATTTTTAGTTAATAAAATTATTTATCATCAAGTTTGCTGATTAAAATTGCGTGGTATAAATGGCTCTATTCGTAGATTAGATACCGTCGGCTTAGAGTGTAAAGCAGCTAACTCCTATTTTGCATTTCTTACAAACAAATATTTTAAACAAAGTGTTTGCATTACTTGAATAGAACCAAAATTACATTAAATATTTTTCAACACTCGTTATTGCCAAATTCAGTGAAATTTAAAAGATTTGATAGACTTTTGTATTTTTTATCAATTTTTGAAGTGGTCTATAATGATAAAAAAAATGTGGAGTTAGCTGCTTTACACTCTAAGCCGACGATATTATCTGTGGGATTACTCAAAAAGTTGCGTTAAATGGTTGAAAAATTAATCTTTATGTACAAATTGCGCTGGTATGACACAGGGCTCCGCTCCCTGACCGATGTTTATTCTTCTATTTACCTACTAACGATTTGTTTTATACACTTCTTATCCATTTAACTGTCCAGTTAACAGTTTACAGATGACCGTAGATCGTAGAAATACCATCAACTTATATTTTCTCTAGCTCTTGCCAACCATTCTGGTTGAATAATGACAATATTGAACATTGTCTAGTGGAAGATAAATGTCGGTATTGGATTTAATGATTCAAAAATCAATGATGGCTTCCCACGGAAAATATGACTTATTGCTTTTTGGCAAATTATTCTGAATAAGCTTATTGTCATTAATGTTATGAGTACCATTAACACTACTGAATTAATAGTGACCATATAGACATTACTTTCAAGCTATTTCAATATGAATTCTACATTTTTCAAATAATTCAAAATTTATACACAAGAGACAAACACTTCTCTATAAAGATTTTTATCATACCAACCCACTACTTGATCCACTTATTAATCTGTAAGGATGTTATCATTTGTCAGCAACCATATACAAAGATTGCTGTCGATACTACGGTTGATCTCAATACCAAGTCATATTTCAATAAATATTTTTTAGAATAGGAAAGTTTGAAAAACAAGTTTAGAAATATAACAAAAATATAATAATCATCATGTATTTTATCGATTTCAATTTCTCATTTATCACCACTATGGCCATAAACAATCTTAAAATCAATGTGGATCCGTTTCGGTTCAAGCAGTTTTTATCTTAACAGTTAGACGTATTTGATCCACTTTCATTAGCAGGACACAATAATTCTTGTTTGATCACAATTATAGTTCTTGTCTTCATTCAATATAGCTTCTTCTTGTTAAAACTAATTTTCTCTAAACTTAATTAGTAAATCAAGTTTGTTTTTTCTAAACGAGTTATGAAACACCTACATTTATACTCATCACATTCACTTAAGAAAGTTTTGCTTTGAGTTTCAATAAAACCCCATAGTTCCTTATTTTTCTTAACTTTAAAATTTCCTTTCATGCAAATTAATGTCTTATGTAACTTTGCATTGCCGCCAGACAAGAACCTAAATTTTATTGGCATCTATCATCAATAAAACTTGACCCTGCAAGGCATCATTATTTAACCATTCAATTAATCATAAAATCATAGAATTTTCATTGCAATATGTGAATACTATTCAATTTTCCTCATTTCCAATGACTTACTTCACCTTTTTCCATTATCTAATTCTCATCTCGGTTTACTAACCCACAACTTTCCATAAATGCAACCTACATCTAACGAGTGCAACCACGACGACTTCCAATAGAAGAACAAGAAAACCACACAATGCTCCTCCATGAACATGAACAGTCATCTTAAAAGAACCATCCTTGAATCTTGCTGTCGCTAAATTAATACGCGCCCCACAGTCTGAATCTGGACTTGAGACGAACAAGTTCATTGGCTTCCTCTACTTGCGGTGCATTTCTTTTCCCAAGAAGAAATAATCAAATTCCTTTGATTAAAAAAAATGCAATCGGCTACGATATTTATTTGTGTTTACGTGATCTTTCAAATTGCACCCACTAACCAACGGATAGTTGAAGATGATTCTATGAATTTAACCATAGATGGCGACTCAAGCAATTCGAAGAAAAACGGCGGAAGCGATGAAATTATTAAAACTGTTACATACCATCGGGCGTCGACACCAATTCGAATTCTGGAGTGCATTACGAAGTTCTCTATTCTGCGATGCTCGAAACTTTTTGTTTTGCAAAAAATGGAAGGACGACAGATTTATCCTCGCAGTGGAAATCTAACTAAAGACTTTCTTGATCAGTTTTTCGGAGGAGATGATGATGGGATGGGTATGGAGAGTTTAGTTGAGGGAAAGCTTGCCGAAATACCCGATGGAGAATTGACACAGCGAGTGATATGGAATTTCAAGAGGTTCTTTAAAAATCGAAATATTCAGCTGCATTTTTTGCCCGGAGTTAAAGTGAAAATTGTTCCCAGTAAAGAAAATAAAATCAAGTTGTCTTTGAAAAGGAACAAACGAAGTGAGTTTGATTTAAATTGTTTGTTAATAATTTTCAAATCTATATAGGAATTTTGTATGGTTTTTGCTTATGCCAGGACACTATCAGGACATCGTCTCAGGACGTGCTAAAGGCGATAAGAAAAAACTGAAAAAGAAATCTAAACATTCTTATAAGGATTTAATGATCCAGATGGCTGTTCCGGTAATGGTGATGCCAGCAGTGCTTTTGGGAACATTTTTGCCATTCATCTTGCCAGCCATAAAAATGGCAACATTTATGTCAACAATTATGAATAATAGTGCCTTCTTGGCTGCACTGCTTTATGCAGCAAGAACGCATGTTATGAATAGTGATAACAATGAAGCACAGCAGGTTATGTATTCTGCACATGGAGGATTTCACTAGAGGAAATATATTTGAAACATTTATTATGACATGACCTGTGATTAATAATTGACTTAAATGTCCTCTGTTGAATACAAAAGAGTTTATGGTTTAATAAAAAGAAAGTTTGTAGAACAGCTCTGTTGTTTTAATTCCTTATAATTCGGTAAATGGATGGCTAAGACTTATTTTTAACCAGTAGCCAGTTCAAGGTCATACATCAGTTAAGCCTATTAGGTGATATGATAACTTTTTCTATAGCAAGGAAGGAAATTGGCCAGTTTATATTTCTCGAGCGCTCAGTATTTTTCCTCAATTTTTTGACAGAGCAGGAGAGTAAAATATAAACAACATTCCTCACATTGAAGTCAAAACAACTTTATTTTTCTTTTCTTCTAATGTAATTTATTGCGACAAAAAATAATTGAGCAAGCGAATCCAAAAAATTTCAGTCTCAGTTTTTAAGGGGAAAAATGAGGAATTCTTAAGAGGAATCCTGTTTATATTTCTGAGCGCTCTGAGTCCTCTGAGATCTCAGAAATATAAACTGGCTAAATGCAAAATAAGCTCACGAGAGGGGAACACCAGATGTCCGAGATCACTCTCGAGAGACTTTTTGTGAAAAGTCCTCTCAAATGGAAACGCACATTTAAATATTTATCATAAAAAGGACTCAATCACCCTTTTGGCATGAAAGTTTTTGATATTTCTCAATCATTTGTATACAAAAATGTACATAGTTTATTATTTTAACATTATTTAAATGGCTTATTTTTTTAAATCCGAGTATTTGAAGCAAATTTCGAATTTTTTTAAGCTAATTCAATCAAATTATATATTTTAAACATTTTTTTTTATTAAAATCAGTTTTTAGGTGGAAAATTTAGATAAATGCCTTTGCCATCCAATAACTATACAAATCAGACCTTGCGTCAGTTCCGGTGGTTCTGTTTTTTTGCTGAGCTGTTTTTTTGGCTAGTAAATAATCCAAGTTTTCAAATTTTAGTGCCGAACGCAATATGGTACAAAATTTAAAAAACCACGAAATTTTAGCGCTTTTTTCAGTAACAGTCGATTTTATACCTGAAAAACTAGTTTCTGATTAAAACAATGCTCTACAATTTGAAATTAATTAAATTTACATCATTTTGAGCCTAAAATAACCTCCGTAGAACCAAGAGCTTCCAACTTACAGCCTTTCATAATGTATCAAAAATAAATTTCTAACAACATGTAGTATAAATTGCAGCATAATGGTAAAAGCATTGTTCTTGGCATGAGACTGTTCAAAACTCCAGAGCGTGTAGGTTAAGTCAAAAGAAAAAGAAATAATAAGGAAGCGGGGTGCATATCTCCTTCTTCAGATGGGCAGGGGAATTATCTGTGACTTGTGACTTGAAACAGAAAAACAAACTTTAAAGAACAGTGGTAATATCTGGATAAAAATCCTTTAGCTTCTCTTAGGCCAGAAATCTTTTCTTCAAAATTTCTTTTTAAATATGCTTGTTTCAATTGATAGTTTTTGAAAAAAACTAATTTTCCAACACAATATTTTGAAAAGGAAAAAAAATATTTTTTTTACATTTTTATTATTTGGTACTAGGTATTTCTTATTTGTTTTTAATTTTCAATGCTCTTATCAAATTACTAGTCAAATTTTGAAAGCCATATGCTAATAAGTTTTTTAGTTTTTGATAAAAATAAAAATAACCAAATCAACTTAAATAAATTACACTGCGAGGCCCTTGTAGCGCAAGGGAGAAGGGACATAAAATCTTTTAGATGTAATTTTTTGCTCAAGGTCTTATGAAAAATCCGAGTTTTCGACCCCGAGCGCCGAACGCAATATTGTCAAATATCTAAAATACCACAATTTCTTCGAACTTTTTGCAATAATTGATAGTTTAAGCCCTCAAAGACTCATTTTAGACTACAAATGCGTATTACAATTAATTAAACAATTATACTGACTTCAATATGAGCATAAAATCGTTTCTGTAAGCCCAATAGTTTCAAAAATACAGCTGTTCAAAAGAAAGCAATAGTAAATTTATAATAACAAGTATTTTAGTTACAAATAGTATAATAACAAATTAACAAGATCGAAAAAGGTCATGTAGATTACGTTATTTTCAGTTTTATTAAAAACTAGAAGACTTTTTACCACCTGGTTTCCGGTATTTGACTGAAAATTGGTAAAATATTAGAATTAAATATTTTAATCAAAAATAGTGAGAAATTAGATAAAATGAAAATAATAATAATTAGCAAATAAACATTCTTTTAATCAAACATTTTTCTTTGAAAGTTAATTTTTCAAAAAAATATCAATTGAAACAAGCTTTTTAAAAGAGAATATTCAAGAATGGATTTCTGACCCAAGAGCAACTAGAGGATTTTTCTCCAGATATTACCACTGTTCTTTAGTATTTGTTGTTCTGTTTCAAATTATTTAACTAGATACTTGCCTCTCCTGCCTGAAGGGAGAAATATGCGACAGCTTTCCCTATTATTTTTTTCTTCTCCTTATCTAACGCCCTGGAGTTTTGAACAATTTTATGCCAAGCACACTGTTTTGGTCATTATGCTGTTAATAGAACTACATGTTGTTAAAAATTCATTATTAATGCATTTTGAAAGGCTGTCTCTTAAAAATTCTTGGTTCAAATAAACTACTCCCTCAGGTATAAAATCGACAGTAACTTAAAAAAGCGCGAGATTTTTTTTAAAAACTCATCAAGTTTCAAGTTTAGTTGATTATCTTTGAAACTGTAGGCTCTACAATCTAAATTTCATATATTGTTTGAAAGATAGTCAATGTACCTTTCATTAAATACTCGTACCAAATAATAGGGGTTTTTGTTACGCTTCCTGATATATGATATAAATAAACTGACAAAAATCAAGCAGAAGATGCCTTTGAAATATGATTTTGAAACATCAGTTACTCAAAATACCCATATACGATTTTCCTAAAACTTCACAGTTTTGATGAGCTAAGACTCACCTTCTTTTGGTACCAATCTTGTTCATGCACGCTCTTGGTCCAAAAATACGTCATCTCCTTTAGAAATATAGACATGACCCAGCTCTGTGCTTCATACAGCTCTTGAGTTTATTTGCTCCCATAAGAAACCCGTCTTATTCACTTTCGCTACATGGAAAAAGCTGCAAGTGTGTTTAAGGTATTAAAGTAAGGCTCAGCTAGAAGAGGTGAGATACATCGGTTGCTTAAATAAAGAACAGGAAAATGGAAACGAATGATGTGCCCTTTTTGGCTGCCAAAAATATATTTTACAAACGTAACGAAAAAACATATTCTTATAACATTTTATTAAATTCATATTTTAAGCTTTGTTCGTTCTTGCCTAGAAGGGGAGACAATCCTTCAATTCACCCGTTTCCCCCCTGTATTCGCCCTGCACTAACCAACTAAATTAAGGAAATATAATTAATTTAAACTTTATTTTAGTGTTTTTTGAAGAATTGTATCTCTGTGTCGGTGCTGAGTATTCGTATTGAAACCATTATCATTCCATTTTCTAACCAAATAATCAAGGTATTACAAAACACATAAAGGAACAAATTGTGTTGTTCCTTTACTTAATACTTCCATTAGTAGTGAACCACAACTTACTTCTAAGCTATAGGTAGTCCTTTTTCCCAAAAAAAGAACTGATCGAAGGTACCTTGTGGCGTATACGTAATATTTCTAAAAACTTTCAATCGCTGAAAATAGAAAAGCACTTACCAACTTTTTTAATGATTAAATTTGATTTTAAATACTACATACTAGGGTGGTGCTATAATTTTTTAATTTCTTCACACCCCTCTCCCCCCCCCCTCCGCCGCTAAATGTGGTTATAAAAAAAATTAAGGTAATAAAAAAAATGAAAAAATAATAACAGGGAGATTTCACAGTCTTTCACTCAAATTGTCGCTTTAAATAAAGGGTGATTTTTTTAGAGCTATAGAACTTTAAGCTGTCAAGTGAGCTCGAAATCAAATTTAAATTATAATGCCAGAAGATTACCTTTCGAATTAAGTCAAATTTAAATTGAAAAAAAATCATGTTTGTTTTATTCCATCTCAAAGTTCTATGCCTCTAAAAAAAAAATAAAATTTATGAAAGTGGATGGAAAATCATTTTGCATTCCATACCAAATTACCAAGATTTTGACCCGGTCCTTGATTTCGCTCTTTTTCTGAAATTTTATGGTATCTTAAAAAAATAAAATCAACTTTCAGCTTTATATTCCAAACTTGTATTGAGTAATTGATTTTTCAAATTTTTTTTCAATTAATGATAAACAAGAAAGTAAGCACGACGAAACACCAATTTGTAGGACTAAAAGCCATAAAAAGTTATTTTTAATCAATAATTCAACAAGTTCATCAATCCTTAATGCTAAGTCTTCCACTTGGCTGATTTATTTCAGCAGTTAAGAATTTGTATTATAAAAAAAAATAGTTCCTTCTTATAGGAACTAAGCCAGGCCATTCCAGCTTAATGATTATAGGAATTCTTATCTTGTTGGATATAGTTAAAAGTGGATTTTTTAAAAGAATTCATGTAAATTAAACAGAACTTAATACAAATTGCGTATGGCAAGGCCCTCACTATGTCACTGATGAGTCCAAGTAAATAAGCCCAACAAAACGCCAATTCGTTGGACGAAAGACCATAAGAGCTATTTTGAATCAAACCGATTTCAATTGTTTGTCTTTAAATGTAATCTAAACGTATGTTTGCAAGTTATATTTCTCTTAAAACGCTACCTTCACGCTCAAGGCTAACTAATTTCTCCACCTCCTGGTTTCTCTAATTGACCTAACCCATAGTAGTTTTTTTTAAGAAACTAATCAGATCGTTTCGTTTTTGATGGTCCTGATCGCTTGCAAAATTCTTAATTTGTCTGAATCAACACTTCGTATTCATGAACTCAACTTGCCAAGTCTCAATTTATCAATCAGATCGAAGTCTTTAAATTAAGACCAAATATTTTATTGAAAAAATAAAAACCAGCTTTTCTGCAATCACATGTAGCTTCAAACTTTTGTTTTAAATTTACATTAAGCAAAGAAGGAGTTCTTGGTGGTGCTGTGTTTACAGTTGGGTCAATTCTCTATTCCTCAAGATGTGTGACTCCAACTCCGTTCATTCGCGTTCAAAAATTCTTCTAGTCATATTTGAACTTGATGTAAGATTCGACGTACCCTTTCAATGCATTATTTTCAACTATAAATCAGCTTGTTTTGAACTCTTCATTATAATAGATTCACATCGATATCACAACCCTAACATTTAAAAAAAAAAACATCAACACCTTTAATATAAAATATCTTTAATATACTCTTAAATATTTCCATAATATTAAAATAATGTTCGTTCAAGGATTACAGCCTTAACATAAATTCAGCGATTTTATCACAAATCGCCAAGCTTAAAATAACTCCCATTACAAACCCAAGTAATAAACTTGAACCCATCATATTCTACTCAAACTACACCTACATATATACACAAGAGCACGTCTAAACAATAAAACTGGTACATTTTTGAAATGCAGCATTTAGCACAATTTAAAGCCCTCAATCATGTTTCTTAATTATATTGGCTCCTTCACGGTCATCGTCCCGCATATCACTATCATCCCATCCCCAAACGAGATTATCTTCGTTGTCATGATTCAGCTGTAGAATCATTTCTTCTGTCATTGAATTGTTATTATTTAAGTCACTCGAAGAGTATGCATGACTTCCATCACCAGTTCGAAGAACCCTCTTACGGATCATATCTTCTGAAACAGTCTTCAGGTCATAGGCAAGACCTGCGATGAAGAAATTTGAAATTAGCTGATATTGTCACGCACTAGTGGATTTTATTATGATACTCACCAAACTTAGCAAAGAAGTTAATCAACGCTGTTGACCAATTGTAAGTGTAGGTCCCCAATTCAGCTGCTTTGTAATCCCAGGGGAAGACATGATGGTAATTGTGCCATCCCTCACCATAAGCCAATATCGAAACCAATTTGTTGTTAGTTGATGAGATGAAATTATCGTATGGCTTCATGCCATAGAAGTGAGCAGCACTATTCACCAACCAAGTGTAATGTAGTGAAAGAACGTAACGAAGCATGGAGCAAGTGAAGAAGCACACTTTAATTGAGAATCCGAAATAAAAGTACGGAATCAAGGAGGGCATGATGAAGCAACACAGTGGCATAATGTAGAAATAATACCTGAAAATTAAAATTACCATCATTAAGTAGATGTCGAGTGTGACCCCACTGATTGTTTATACTCACTTCTTTTGGAACATGACTATTGGGTCAGCCTCCAAATCACTCATATCAATTTGCTTGCCTTTCTCCTTTACATCGGGATGCTTCTTGCACATCAACCAACCCATGTGGGAGAAGAAGAATCCTCGCCTCGAGTTATGTGGGTCAGCATGGGTATCAGTGAATTTATGATGTACTCTGTGATCACGCACCCATTCGTATATACTATTTTGGAATGCAATCGATTGGCAGATCATAAGGAAAAACCTCATCGGCCATTTGGCTTTATAGGCTCTGTGTGACCAAAGTCTATGGGCTCCAGCTGTGATGCCGAAACCTCCAAAGGTTCCAAAGACATAACCTGAAAATAATTTAAAAGATAAATAAGTCAGAAACGACGAACAAAAATCTTATAACACGTAATACAAAAATAATAAATTAAAGGTAAAAATCATATTAAAATGAGATTTTCCTTGTTTGAGGGTTTCATTTTCTTAACTGATTCAGGAAACTTTCGAATACAGACGTACGATCCTACAATACATATTTCTCATCAAAAACCACAATATGCAAGATCAAGCTTCTATTGAACAACGTTCCGTACTAGTAAAGCTTGCATTGCAATGATTTTGAAGTCATTTGTTCTGGATTAATGATTGGAAACTATCAACACCCTATTATCCCTCCCACTTTAAAGTTGGAGTTGTTTTTGTTTTTATTTAAAAAAAAAATATTTTCATACTTAAAATTTTGATTTCCGATTTTTGTTTTCAAAATAAAATTCTCATATCAATTCGTCAAATTCAGGAAACCGGATGGTTCTAGGATATTAACTTTTCAAAATATCAAAAATAAAATCACTACTTCTCCGTACAAACAAGAAAGTTTTATAAGAAATTTGAATCATTAATTTTTTTGATACTTTAAAATGTTAATTTCATAGAACCGGTTTTGCCATTAGGTTGGTGCACTAGGGTGCACTGGGTTGCCTTGAAATCGCACTCAGGTGTTTTATGTGACATCTTTTCATCCTTCATTTTATTGCTGGCTTGTTGGCATAGACCGGAAAATAGTCTAACGGCATCAAATCGCACGACCGAGGCGGCCAAGCGACTGGACCATTTCGTGAGATAACACGTTCTCCAAACTTGGTTTCCAATAAATTGATTGTGACATTTAATCTTGCGTTAATTTAATCTTGTAATAATGTAGGCCAAGACCTTTTCGCAAAATTCGCCACAACGACGTCACAGAGATGCCCAACGCTTGAGAACGACGTGTGAGAGACACATTTGGACTTTCTACAACTGAAGCCTCAGCAGCAGCAATATTCTTGACACTACGGACATTTCTTTGTCTCACTGGCACGGTAACATTTTGTACTGTGCCGGTGGATTCAAATGTTTCCACTAGACGCTCAATTGTTGATCTGCTAGGACGATTATGACGACCATAGAGGAAGTGTACCGATTATGGAATACCAAAATATAAACTCATTTTTAAACACAAAAAAATCACATTTTATTCAGTCTTTTGAATTGAGGTTTATAAAAATACTTTAAACTACTTAAAAAACAAAAAAAAAAACTTTAAAAAAAAATAATACTTCATTCAATAAATAAAAAATAAAAAAAACACAAAATGAACACTTTGAAAAAAGTGAACCTAATATGGACTGGTGGTTTTGTGTAAAATAGGACATGAAATTTAATTTGATGTGCAGAAATCACAAATAAAGTTATTGGATTCTGCGCCAGAGCAATCTACGTGATACCATTTTTGGCAGGGCAAGCATTGTATCCATTCTTCGCCACCTTTATCATCTGTAAACAAGCCCAAACAATAACCGCACTCTGCCTCACCGTCGGGATCACGTGTTTGCAAGGTAGATGCAAAATCATCAGTTGTGGAATCGGATTGAAATGAAATGTCATCAGATTCTGATGAAAAAGATGAATCTGAATGCTGTTTCTTCTTAGACTTTTTTACCGTCTTGTTCTTTTGAAGGCCACTTGTTGATGGTTGATCAAATATAGTTGGTCCTTTCATTGCTTCATATGTTTTCGATTTCGGTGAAATGTCATAACGTTCTGATGAGAAAGGCGAACCCGACTGCTGTTTCTTCTCAGACTTTGTCTCAGTCATCTTCTTTTTAAGACTGCTCTTTGATGCCTGGTCAAAAATGCTTGCTCCTTTCTTTGCCTGATCCTTTTTCTGCTGTGTTGCTTTAGATATCTCCAGCTCAGCTTTGTATGGCGATGCTGTGATCTTGCATGTAAAGACGGATTTCCTTCCACGAGCCGATGTTTTTTTCTTGAGAGAAGGATAAGGTGAAATTATTTCAAGGCTTACAAATAGACTTGGGGGGTTGTGTTGGCTTTGTGGGCTTTGTGGGCTTTGGCGGCTTTGAAGTGAAGTTTGGGGACTTTGTTGGATTTGTGGGCTCTTGCAACATTGGGAGCTTTGTAGTCTTTGGGGGCTTTTGTGGATTTGGGGGTTTTGGAGGCCTTGGGGGCTTTGTGCGCCTGCCCTGGAAGCGTTTGTATCTTCACCCGGTGGAAAGTTTTAGCTGGTTCCCAATATGGAATACTATTCCATATTAGGAACACTCTGATATTCCATATTAGGAACAAGACGATTCACTGCACTATGTAAGAATTCACTCTTTATTTCACTGAACTTACCTGAATACGTTTTATTATTCCAAAGTTTAAGATTTTTCCTAATGACAAGCGAGAGAAAATATAATAAAAGTTAAACGGATACAATAATATAAGAAAAATAAACTCACAATAATATGTCATGCACCTAGCCAAAAAACAACTTTAAATAATTGCGCACGTCCACAGCGACCGGCCGGCGTCCACAAGGATACTAACAACGAATATGCGCACAAAAAGAAAGCTTTAATTGAAATAAACAGATACATACACATCGTGGTTTTAAGAATATTGCACTATTCCATATTAGGAGCGTATTCCATAATTGGTACACTTCCTCTAAATTGGACGTAGCGCTCTTAACGTTGAGGGCACTGACTCCGAATTTTGGTAGTAAATTTTAATAATTTCGACTCGTTGGTGGCTCGTATATCTTTTTATCATGAAATGGCAAACCTTACTGAAGAGAAAAGTCAAAAGAGCAGCAAGAAATATGGCGTCGTTTGCTGTCCCTGTCGCTCTACTTTTGTAGCATCCCTTTTGAAAAACTCTTTATTTTAGCCTATATTACACGCTCTATTTTTTGTCACACCTTAGGTGAATAACTCTAGCTAAAGCTAAAATTAAACTAGGAGGTTTAATCAAACTTCTCATTACAATGGTAGGGAAGACAAAAAAAGTGTGTTTCACAATTCTGTATGCATGTCTGTCTATTCGCCTATAGCCTAAATTCTGAAAACTTTATTTCAAGTGGGTTTTGGTGATCCTCCTCACACTTTTTTTTCATTTATTAATGGTTCCTCCCACATAAACATTTTTTAATTTGTATTTTTTATTTTCTTCAGTTTAAAACAGTATTTCTGATTTCAATAATTTAGTTATACAGAAATATATGTAAATGTGTTTTTTTTACCGAAATTTTCAAAAAAGAATCTATTGAATTTTTATAAAATGTAAGATTTTTTCGGAAGTTCGGTATTTAAGAGTATCTTAATACTTTTTAGAATGTTTTAAGAAAAAATGTTACTTTTATGAAAATATTACTTCCATATACAAATGTTAAAAAATCGTTAGTGAAAATATTTTGTTTTCTTAAAAATGGCTCATACGATTTTTATAAAAGTTTTTCTGTATGCTAAAATTGGTGCGATCTTTAACAAAAAATTATAAAAATGTACACTTGCAACTATTAATGTATAATAAAGTGTGTTTTTTTTTAGACATGTGTTTTTCAATCTGAAAATACTTTTTTATGAGTTGGTCTTTTTGACAGCTGTCACTTGATTTATGCTTTGATATTTCATATTGAATAGTCTTACTCCTGAACAACGTTTGCAAATCGTGCCGAATATAGACAAGTGACTTTAATAACTCCACAACGCGAGACAATACGTTCACCAAAAGTTTCCTATTTTCTTCAATGAATTTATTGTTTGGCGATGCGATTGGTGAGGCGCCGAATATTCTCTTCCAAACCATCCCCGTCTCGGGTTTATTTGCATAGACAAGCGACTTCATATAACCCCACAAAAAATAACCCCACGTCACGAGATAATGCGCTCACCAAAAGTTTTCTTCAAAATATTTAATGTTTCGCGATTCGTCAGGCGAACCGAACCATTATTTTAGTAATAAATTTGCACGATTTGCAAACGTTTTTCAGGGGTAAGTCTCTTAATTTTGAAATAGCAAACCAAAAACCAAACTGAGCATAAATAAAGTGACAACTGTCAAAAAGACGAACTCCGAAAAAAAGTATTGCCAGGTTGAAAACCATACGTCCAAAAAAAAACCTTTACAATTTTTTAAAGTCTCAGTCTCTTAAACATAAGAGCAAGTGTGACCCTCGAAGATAGTTCACCATGACAAGAAGCCAGGTCATTTGCTAGTATATGTGTACATATTTGTGTATTTTATGAAGAAAAAATAATACGGCTGTTCTCGTCTTATTTTTTATTTGAAATCAATGTTGCTGCAGTAATAAGCTCATAACTTGAGCTCTAATTGTCGGATCTTCAAGATTAAGGTCTTTAAATCACGGGAAATATTATTATTATTATATTTTATTTACAAGTAATTAAAATTACATCGTAATATTGAAATTATTGAGCCTAGCTGCAAAGACCATTAGTTCTCACGGGAAATAATTAAAAAAATACCTAATGAAAAGGGTAGTTGGCATGATTTCATAAGCAAATTTGTATTCGAATAAATAGCTTTTATCTTTAAGATATCATTGAAACCAAAAAATATAATTTTTCTATTAAAAAATATACTAATGTTCATTTAGGTATGCAAATGAAAGCTCTGAGACGAATATTAGTGTAATTTAAAATAGTTAATGCTTTAGTTTATGCCAGTTGATTGACAAATGAAAAAGAGTGGCATAAGGCGTTTGATAAATTCTCTAATTGAGTTAAACTATTTAAATTAAGACAATAAAGATTTAGTGAATATTTTGTAATGTGGCTTTAATCTAATTTATTTAATAGATCATACTCAGTACTTTTCAACGCCTGTGAATCAAATAACTTTAAAGTTCATCCTGGAATACCACAAGGAAACCACTTGGGCCCAGTCCTTTTTATTTTATTTATTAACGACCTACCGTCTGTCTTAAGGAACTCAAATTTTATGATTTATGCAGACGATGCTACAATCTTTAAACATATTTCGAATATTCGAGATTGTGAGGAGTTGCAGTATGACTTCAATTCTTTTTTTTACTTCTGGTCAGGTCTAGTCACCCCAAAAAAGATTATTTAGGTTTGCGCTCAAAGGTCTCGGTTGAGAAAATCCCTATGAACTCCTTCTAAACAACAATAGACTTAAACTTATCGCCATGCCTTGCCTAGAGAGCAGACGATTTTTTGTCTTCATTGTAAAAGGTTTAAACTATTTAATATTCTCATCAGTAATAGATTTTTCAAGTAAATTTAAAATAATTTTTTTCCAATTAGTTATATGTAGATATAATGTATAAATTATAAAATTGAATATTTTAGGCTAGTATTTTAACTATGTTAAATAAATAAATAAATTATGAGTTTGCCAAAGCTAACAGATTTTAATTATAATTTTGTATGTATAACTATTTAAACCTATTGGCATATGAGCTTTAACACTGGCAAATTCAAAAAAGAATTTTTTTAAATTGTAACGAGATTTTGAGATATCAACCATTTCTTGTGGAAAATCATATAACCATCTAAAAAAATGCGGAGATGCATCTGAAATGGAAAACAACGCTGAATTTCTTAAAGTGGTAAAAACGACGTAAACACATAGGAACCATATTGTGTCAAAATAGTTAGATAAGGTTCTTAAGTTTTCAGGTGATTCATTTTTTGCTTCGTCTTCCCTATTCAAATTATTCACGCCACGCCACTAGTACATAGATAACTTAATTAAATTGAACAGGTAAGAAAAACATTAACTCTAATTATTTTTCTTAGGTGTGTTTTGTCAGCTGTCATGCAGCTGTGGTTTATTTTGTTTTTGTTTTTTTTTTACGATAACGGGAACTCCCCAATTGATTTATCGATTAATTTTAAATCAAGATTGTGATACTAGTAAAATACTTAGGGTGATAAATAAGGTATTAAAATAATTATTGTTTTATTGACTTGATTGGCGAAAAAAGAAAAAAATATCTAATTATTCCATGCCAGGCCACTCAAGAGTGAAATAATAATGATAATGAATGAACGTTACTACAAAACTATAACTTTCTTCGCATAAATGAGGCTTCAAAATATAATTCCAAAGTGCAAAAAGTTTAAGAGTGTCCTTTCAACAAAAGACTATTCTAAAGTCTTAACAGTTTATATGCCAACTGGGGTTCAGGTTTCTAGTTCTAAGATTTCCATCGCCGTTATAGATTATTGACATATTATATAAGGACTGCTGGTTGTATGACATTTCCATACTAATTGTACTAAGCAAATAACCCCATTTAAAACGTTCGAGGTTAACGACAAATTCGGACCTACCGGTGGAAATATAAAATATTTTTGCAGCCATCTGTTGCAGGTTTGTGCATAAATTAATTTTCATTCATAGAAACAAGAGCCACCTTTTGGTAATTTTTTTAAGAAAACCCTGCCATCTACTGTTACAAAAGTTCAATGATAGGCGTAGTATTAGTGGGATCAGGCAAACAAATCCCTTTTCTAATTAAATAAAAAATTAGGTAAATGGCTTTAGGATTTATTTGCCAATTTCTTTCACATCTAGGATAATGTGCTTTCAACCAACAGCCTTTCATTGGAAATCTCAAAAATTGCTGTTTTGCTTCCTCGTGTGGAAATGACAAAAGATTTTTAAGGAAAATAAAGGCTCTGTTAAAGCAAAGCGAAGTTGGAACGATACATTAGCACAGATTAAAAGACATATACAAAATGCCAAAAGCCAAATAACAACAAACAACTTCAGCGGATGTTTGACGTCGGTTTCGGAGAACCTGGGTTTAGTTTTTGAATTATTAGCGAGAAATAATATTTTCAAAAAACAATTGGAAGGCCTTCAAGAAACTGCCAAAACGTACAAGTGAAATCGGAACGAAACATTTGCAACGATAAAATATGACAGATATACAATAATAAATAACAATAAAACCTCTTGTCAGCAAATATTTCGCCAATTCGCAGCGAATCATTCACAATAGTAAAATGCAGAAATGAGAAATGCACAACACTTAACAACAACAAAAAACTGCCGTCGGCGAATGTTTCTAGTTGATTTGAGAGAGCCCTTATGGTTTAAAAGCCTTCAGTTACTTTTTGTAAAAAGTAAAAATAAAAATCTTAAAACACATCTTGCAAGAAAAACACAACAGATCATAATTTCTCATACACAATTTTTAAAGCAAGGGGGTACTAAGCATAGATATTTATTTCTCACTTTTGTATTTTTTGCTGAAAGTCTTGAGCTTTTATTCCGTGGAAAAATAAAAATTAGTTTGTTTAAAAAAAGGACATTTTCAGATTCTTTATGGGTTTTTCTTAAAAAAAATACCCCTCAGCACTGGTGTGACTCAAATGTCAACTGTTATACTCGTTTTTTGTCGAGAGAATGGAGTAGTTTTGCTACTATAAAAAGTGGAACCATAGTAAGTTGGCTGCTAGCAGTTCATATATAATGTGTCAATGATGTACGTTTGCTGTTCTCAGTGATGCCAGATCTTCGGCGAAAACCCTTTTCGTGGTGTATTTCCAAACAAAAATAAGCTTAAAGGGTGAGTGTTAAAAAGTTGAGCATTTTAATTTTTCAAAGTTTGTATCCATTTTTGCGATTTTTGATAATTTGCAGATAAGGAGGTAGATGACAATTTAAAAAAAAAACATATTTAAAAAAAAAATCGGTGAAGTAAATTGATGAATCGTTGATTTGTAAGCACTGCCTCTGATGTAGAATATGGATACGAGCTAAAAATTTTATTTACGCAAACACAAAGAGTAAAACAGAGAATCTACAGAATAATTTTCAACACATCTGAACACTTTTGTTCTTCACATGTGAGAAAGCACCTTTTAATTTTGTCTTTTTGATATGCATTTTCTATTTGGCAGCATTGTGGGCATTTGTTTTTGACTTAGAGGGTGAAAAAGCCATTTTTTATCGAAGCCATGGGCACAGCAATTTTAAAAGACTAGCATCACAGCCTGTGCTTATTTTTTTTAAGCCCTTACATTCTTACTGATGCAATTGTTGTCGTCGCTATTAATTAAATAAGGTTGCTATTACATCAGTTGAAACAAAAAATTAAACATGTTTTAAATCTAAATATACCTAAAACATTCTTATCAAATTTTAATCAAACTAGTACATTAATATTACCTTATACATATGTAAGAAAATAAAACTTATTTTACTGACTCATTCCCAAATCTATCCATCTATCACTTCAATTTACTATCGATTTATCAATTATTTAAGTGTTTATAATTTTCATATTCAAGCAGCAGGGTCAGTAACCGATTTGTATTATATTAATTAACTAATTCAAATACCCACAAATATCATAAACAGATTTTATGAATGAAAAACATCTTACACTATTTCCCATTTTGTGTATCTTAGCGGCTGGCTATTAAATTATAATAATTAATATTATATCATTTACTTGTGCTGAATTTATGGATATCATTAAGCTAAGATGAAGTTCAAGTTCAAATTATTATATCATCCTCAACTCGCCCGTCGTCGTCAGTCGATCGGCGCGGCGGCGGCTATAATCACACATCATTAAAATTCAAATTGAGTTAACGTAATATCCAAATCATTTTATAATTATTACTTAAATTTGTTATACTTGTGTGGTGGCTTATGATTGGAATCGAAAGTGTCGTAAAATTAATAAAATTCAAGAGAAATTACTTTTATTATTATTTTGTATAAAAAAAGATTGAATTTGAAGATGATTACTTTTATAAGGTTAAATGACTTACTGATTAAATTTTGTATGTGATTTAGGAGATGTTTCAGGCTTGTTTTTTGATAAATGTTAGAAGCATATTATTACTTTTTTTACATAAACATTACAATTCATTTTGCATTGTGTATAACTATACACACATTGATAAAGTGTTTTTGTTTAAATTAATAAGATTATAATAATGTAGTTGCCCAAAAAAAAAACAAATGACTTCCTAAAGACTGGCCGGTAGTAGTCTACAATAATTTATTATACATAAGCCACTTCAGGGCTAAAGAGCATCTTCAGATTAATTCTTCACTCCATTGAACTAACTAACATAAACTTGTGATTTTATTGCTTTGTGAGTCAATTTTATAGATGAAAAAAAAAACCTTCACTCTTAGCAACAGGGGTTATAATGTCGTTATTGTCAAGTGTAATTGGGAAGTTATTTTTAAAGTTTATGAATAATTGTAAAGATTTTAAGATTTAAAGAAGTTATTTTTAAAGTTTATGAATAATTGTAAAGATTTCTGCACAGGCTATTGTGTGAACTTTTTTTACCTTTAGACAATGGTGCTTGAAGAAATTTAAATTATTTCTTTGAAGGTATTTAAAACAATTTAAAAAAATCTTTCTTAAAATTGGTGACTTTACTGTCTCCCATATTAATAAACATGATTATGCAAACAGTAATGCAAAGCTCATGGATTAAGTACAAAATGTCACTTATAAAAAATAAATGTCCGGTAATTGACGTATTTTGTGAAGTTCATGCCAAAGTTTGTATACTCACCCAAGAAAGGTTGGATCAAATAATATTATGTAAGAGAAGTAGGATATTTGTTTTTCTTTATATAGAAAATGTTGGTGCGCCTTGAATCTTTTCAAAAACTTGTATATAATATTATAATACTAGCGATTTACAAAGACGCAAATAGAATAAGACATTTAGCAAGCTCAGTACAACATTAATTAAAATGATTGCTATTAAATAGGTTCATTTAAGAGTCGTTTGCTGAAACGAAACTTAAGTATTTATGTTCTACTTAAGAAGCTTATGTTCTCTTTTTCTTTCTCTGCCTAAATTGCCGCATGAGCGCTTATGTTCTGCTTTAGTATTTTAGTTTTGTTTCAGCAAATGGTCCTAAATGAGCTAAAATAACAAAAATATTATCAAAATATGCATTTTCCGAGTTGATTTAAACTGTCTTAACAAACAGTCCTGCAATACATGAATGTAAGCATAGGGAGTAGGTACTGCAACAAATATTAAGAGAGAAGAAGAGTAATGTGAGAAAATTCAGTGTATGTGATCAAATAAACAAAACGATACGAACTTCCACTGTTATTATCCATGAATGGCATTTGAATTTAAATTGAGGAAACCAACAATTTTTCCAAATCTTTTAGTTTATTTATTTGAAACTGAAAAACGTCTCGAATAAATACGATATTTTTAAAAAAAATAAATTTTTGGTTCTGTAAAAGGTCTTTTGTATGATTGTTGAATTAAATTGCCCTTTAGTTCACCGCCGTAATTTGCCCCAAGGTAGCTCAGTAAGGCCACTGTGTATCACAAACTTCTCTGGAAAAACCACATATTTGGCGTCGCCAGAAATGCAGCGAAATATTTAAAGTTTTCTCAAAGGATGCAAGGAATTCTTTTCTTCTTTAATCTACAAAGCAATCATTTGCCCAAGACTTGAGTATAGTTCTCACATAGACATTCAAAACCAATACTCATGCATCGGAATCTACTTTTGAATCCTCTTTAATTTTTCGCTCGCATTGTGTTTGAACATTTACGGGTATTCATAACCCCTTGATGGATAATTTGCTGTTTATTAGTCCATAATGTTTATTAGTCTAAAATATAGTCTGCTGAAAGTGAAAGGTTTATGGCTAAATAATTAATTCATGGTTAATAAGTCGTAAGTAAGTTTTGACAATTTAAATCTGCAAGAGCGAGAGCGAGACCGAGCAATTATCTGTCGCAACCTAAATCTGACATTTCGATTTTTTCCACCCACCAATCAGCCAATTTTCCAGCACTGACTGGAAAGGTCACTGGAATGTCTGATGACAGCGTTCAGTCCTACAGAAAATAGTAATAAGTAGCACATATCACGTTTACATGAGCGGATCGAAGGATCGGATTCAATCCGGATCGAAATATTGACTCAGGCTTATGACAATTCCAGATCGAAAGATTGAATTCAAATGGAATTGAAGCGATAGTTTTGCTTTTATTGTTACGTTGTTAGTTACAGTTAATTTCGACCACAAATAACAAACAACCAAAATAAGCCAAATGTACAACTTACAGGAGGTCTGGAAACAAAATACACAATTACGCACACTCCCCAATAAGCATCTGAAATCTCAATTCTTCAATCCTTCGATCTAGGTATATACATTCAATTTTCGATTTGATATCCAGCTCGCCGAGCTAATGAGTCTACATGGATCTAAATCCTCATTCAACTCTGATTCAATGCTGTATGTAAACGAGGTATCAGTTTTTCTCTACGCTAAAGACAGCTTTTATTGCCAAATAATGTTCATAGCTCTCGAGTTTCGAGGGCTGGACGTACTAGTATACTTAAATCCGTGGCTGGTAAAAGACAATTTATTAATCAATTAAAATTTCAATACAATATGTCTAAAAACTTATATTGAGCTCCATGCTGTTACCATACGAATTTAGAAGAGTTAAAAAAACATAGAAAACATCGCACAAAAAAATAATTTGTCACAACTAATTAACGAATATAATTATCGGCAAATTATTAAGCAATAAATGTTAAGTTTAAGAAGATTTTCATACTTAAAAAAAAAACATAGAGAACATAGAACAACAAACTAGAAACTATCAAAACTTATTTACGATTTATTAACCATGAATTATTTAGCTATATAAATAATTCGCTATAAGCTGTTTTTACCCGTTTTTGAGGTACTTCTATGCTAACTTGATATCAAGTTAGCAAAGAACCCGAAATAGTAGAAAACATTGCATGACAAATTTGGAGTTTTCATAACTAACTCAAAACTATTTAACGACAAATTTTTAAGCGATAAGCCATTCGGTGCTAGCAGTTTTATCCCGTTTTTAGGCGGTGCGTTTCCAACTTGATATCTAGCTAGCAAAGGATAAAAAAAACATAGAAAACATTGCCTGGCTAGATTTAGTTTTTCTCATTTTTTTAAAAGATCAACTAATGAAAAATTAATAAGCCGTTAGACATTTAGTATAAGAAGTTTTAACTGCTTTTCAAATTATGTCCAATAAGCAAAGCACCCACAAAAAAGAAAACATTGAATGACAAACTCAAAATTGTCACAACTAATTAACAACCAATTAACGACAAATTATTTGCCTATTAATTCGTCGATTCTTCAAAGTTGCTTTGCTAACTTAATATGGCGTTTTTCTTTTTAGATCATAGCTTTTGCTGAGCGATCAGAGCAGAGCTCTAGGCAGATTATGGTAAGAGTCCTCAGATTTAATTATGAAACACACTTGAGCACTGAATTGTCATTAATTATGTGTATTTTTTGGCCTGTCAAATCTCTAAAAAAAAATAAGAGAAGTTGGCTTTGCTCAGCGTTTCGCTTGATTTGCTCGGTCATTTTATTCTGAGCTAACTGACAAAGGTCTGAACTAACTTCGATGTAAAAATTAAACATACTCTTTTATGCTCTGATATGCCTGAGCTAAGAAAAACATAGAATTTTTTAATGACTGTTCAGTTCACTCTGAGCTAAAAAAAGAAAAACGCCAATTGAAAACAAAGAACAAAAAATCACATCGAAAAAAAGCACGACAAAATTGATTTTTTCGCAATTAATTAACGACTAATTAACAGCAAATTATTAAGCCATAAATCATTCGGCATAAGAAGCTTTCACCGGCTATCGAACCAAAAAAACATAGAAAACTTCAAATCATCCAAATTCGCCAAATTTTCTTTGCTAGTTTGACACTCATAAGAAGATGGATTCCGTTATTCTTTCTCTTTGTTCGTTAACGAGGCCTTGTTCGATCTACTTCAAACTTGGCTTATAGCATTTTTTTGTATGGTCTGCAGATTGGTTTCTTTTATGTTTTTTTTTGTATTACAAAAATTAAAATTAAATAAACTTTATTTTCGTATCTATAAGAAGGTTTTGGACTTCTTGAGTTATTGACTCAAAATAGCTTTTAATGGCTTTTATTTCTAATGGCTATTTATATCGTTAGAAAGCCATGAAGAGCAAGAATCTCAAGAGCAAGAGTCACAATATTGCAGGAAAATTAAAAAAGTAAGCTACCAAGAAAAAACAATACAAGTGGTATTGCAGGTAAATTAAAAAAACAAATAGTTTTTTTTTGTTAAAATATATTCTAAAATAAAGAATTTTATGAACTTTTCAATCATGACTGTCATACAGAAACATTTGTTATGCCTGTTTTTCTTCAGAGTATAATTGGCGTTCTTCCACTCACTGATCCAATTGTTTTCTAGTTGAATTGATGGGTCAACAGTTTATCAATTAAATCTAACAAATTTGTGTTATCATTTGTTCTTCATATATGTACTTGTTCGCATATCTTAAATTAAAGCTTTCTACTCGTTTTTTTTTAGAAATTAAAACTAAGTTCCACTTCTTTAAAAGGTTCCTTTCAGAAATAAAAAATAAAAACATAATGCCGAAGACGACACATATAAAGTAATTAATAAATCAGTCATAATAAAAAATAATAAAAAATAAACATAATCAAGTAGGTAACAACGTGCGTTTAGAAAGTTGACTGTCGTTCGTTCATTGACTTGTTATAAATTCATATCCCATCTACTTTTATGGTTTATGGCACATTAACGTGCAATTCCAACTACATACGTCAAACCTCAATTTTATTTTGTATTCATTCAGCAAATATTCACAAGATGAATAATCAAAAAAAGTACAAAACCCACATCTGATTGTCCTATACTACTATAAATACATAGAATGAGAATTTACAAATTGTTTCTTTTTTTTTCAAAGTTATTTATTTTTGCATGGTTATGTGATTGGAATATATTTTGATTTGAGATGGACATTTTTTTGGGGTTACTTAACAGCGAAAAAAAATATTCTTAAGATAATAAAATCATTAAAATGCATCATTGAGCTTATTTGAAGACCACTACTGCCTCTGGGCTATAGAAAAATATGTGCAGTTAAATTAACAAATTGTTTAAGTAAGTAATAACTTCTCATAAGATACGAAATATATTGCCAATAAATTGTTAGATAGTCCCAAGAAAGACTGTTGGACGCATAAAGTTAAGCCATTGAGTGGTTTGAAATAGCAACATGAAGTTCATATGTTTCCTGCGATTACACAAGAAAGAAAATCAATATTTGGCAGCATTTTTATGAGAGTTATGAATTTTTGAGTCGCAAAAAGTGTTGGTTTTAAAATTTTTTTTCAGAGATGGCCACAGTATTTTAAGCATGATTGAGATTTATCAGTAGGTACAAGGTGTCCGCCGGGAAGGTATAGTACTTTGTTTGCTTATAATTTTTGATAAAATGAAAGAGAATTGATCTTATATTGATAAATGTTTTAATTAATGTCAGCAATTAAAGGGTTTTTCAACAGGGACGCTACAAAAGTAGAGCAACAGGGACAGCAAACGACGCCATATTTCTTGCCGCTCTTTTGACATTTCTCTTCAGTTAGAATTGCCATTTCATGATGGAAAAATATACGAGCCAACAACGAGTCGAAATTATTTAAATTTATTACCGAAATTCGGAGTCAGTGGTCTCAACGTTAAAAGCGCTACGTCCAATTTATGGTCGTCATAATCGTCCTAGCAGATCAACAATTGAGCGTCTAGTGGAAAAATTTGAATCCACAGGCACAGCACAAAATGTTCCCGTGCCAGTGAGACAAAGAAGTGCCAGTAGTGTCGAGAATATTGCAGCCGCTGAGGCTTCAGTTGCAAAAAGCCCAAATGTGCCTCTCACTCTCACACGTCGTTCTCAAGCGTTGGGCATCTCTGTGATGTCGTTATAGCGAACTTTGCGAGAAGATCTTGGCCTACATTCTTACAAGATTAAATTGACGCAAGAACTAAAGTCGTTTGACCACCAGAAGCGTCGTATGTTCGTGAATTGGGCTGAGCAACAACTTGAAAATGATTCGGATTTTCATCGAAAAATCATCTTCAACGATGAGGCTCATTTGGCTGAATGGCTTCGTCAATAAACAAAATATGCGGTGTTGGGCAGGCAGCATTCTACACGTACTCCATGAGTCATCATTGCATCCCGAAAAAATTACGGTTTGGTGTGGCTTATGGGCCGGCGGCGACATTGGGCCGTACTTCTTCCGAGATGATCAAGACCGGCACGTTACTGTGAATGGGGATCGCTACCGTTCAATGACAATCGAATAATTTTGGCTCCAATTGGATGACATGGACTTGGAGGACATGTGGTTCCAACAGGACGGTGCCACAAGCCACACAGCGAATGTCACAATCAGTTTATTGGAAACCAAGTTTGGAGAACGTGTTATCTCACCAAATAGTCCAGTCGCTTGGCCGCCTCGGTCGTGCGATTTGACGCCATTAGACTATTTCATGTGAGGCTACGTCAAGTCTATGGTCTATGCCAACAAGCCAGTGACGATTGATGAACTTCGTACGAATATCGAACGTGAAATTGCAGCAGTATCGGCCGATTTATGCTTGAAAACCGTCGAAAATTGGGTTCAGCGTCTGGACTTCTGCAAGCGTGCCCATGGAAAAGAAATCGCGTGGCCATGGAAAAGAAATCGAGTTCCATACATAATAGCATCGTACTTTCACAGGAATACAAAATTTTATTATCGTTTTTGTTTTATTTAAAAAAACTTTTGTAGCACTCTTATTGAAAAACCCGATATGTATGGAATACAATATCAGGTAAATGTCGTCTCTTTAGTCTCACAAATGCGAGCCCTTTTGAGCACATTTTTCATTACATTCTCACACATTTCACGCGGTATTTCGTTCATTTCATCACGTATATTTAGTTTGAGTTGCTCAAGCGTTTCTGGTTTGTTTGCATAAAGCTTGCTTCTCAAATATCCCCCACAAAAAGAAGCCCAGAGCATTCAAATCAGGCGACCCTGGAGGCCAATCAACAACACAATTTTTCTTGAAATAACTTGTTGTGGAAAGAGGTCTCGCAGTAGTTCCATTTTGATCCTGGCTGTATACGATGTGGTACCGTCTTGTTGATACAACATGTTAATCAATCCCAAAGCATGTAGTTGTGGCTTTAAAAAGTTTTCAAAGTTGTTCTTGGTTGATGGATTGCTTTGAACACTTCTTTTAGCAGCAGTAATGTTTTCAGCCGATCATGTAGTACGTTGTGGTCCATGCTTGGGCCTATCACCTTCAGACCCTCTTTCTTCGAAATCAATTACTACGCGATAAATAGTGTGTTTTTTTTTTGGCACGTTTTTTCTCTCAAACATTTCACGTAACTTTCTCATCGTCACAGTAATCGCTGATTGATCTTGATAAAATGTTTAAACGTTCTAATGTTTTATCGACTATTTTTCCATAATAAATTTGCCACGAGTCTACTTCACAACTGCCAAATATGAACTGTCAAGACTAATGTTTACCAAAATGGCGGCAAAACAAAGAAGTGTACCCTCCCGGCGGCCAACCTGTATATTCAAAAATCTGTGGTTTTAAAAAATATTCTAAAAACAAAATGGCAGCAATAATTTTTCATATACAATCTGAGCAGTAACGCCATCTTCATATTCATGCCTGAAACTTATTCAAACCACTTTCCGGTAGGAATAATTGAAAGTTTTTTTTTTAAATCAAAAAATGCCTTTTGCAATTTCATAATATTATGTCATTGCAATTTGTCTTTTATAGGTTTTTCATAGCCTCCAAAAAGCAGAATAAATTGAGAATAATATATAAATAATCCTTTTGTTTATTCAACTATACCAATTATACCAACAAAAAAATATATAAAATATTCTTGATTATTAAATAGCTTTGCTCTTGACTTTAGTTAAGATCTACATAACTTATCTTAATTAAAATAAGAAAAAAATAAAAATGAGCATTGATTAAACTTACCAAACATGTATGCCAAATAGGCATTCTCAGCGAATATCAAATATAATCCATACAATCCGAACATATGAAGAATGGCAAATATCACGACATTACGCCAGACGATTTCCAAGCGATATTCTTTCTTTGGTTTTTCTGTTGTTGTTGCTGCAGTAGCGACACTGGCAATGGCGGCATTTCCGTAATCTTTTGCAACAATCGCATCGCCCAGACCGGGAACGCGATCATTTGTGTTGGGAATCGTATTACTAGCATTGCATACTAAAGAGTTGCGTTTTCTGCTTGTGTTGTTTTTGTTATTGTTGTTATTGTTATTATTTGCATCATCAGAATTCAAAGAAGCCTCTGCTAAGATGAATGAGCTCCCTATTATGTTAGGAGCCATCTAGAAAATAAAAATAAAAATATAGACATAATGATTAGCCGATTGTATCGCATTTTTAGAAAATCCAGCTGTTTGTTGGATGGAATATTTTGTTTGTAATGTAAATTAGGGGCTTTTAAATACTAAAATTAGCAATGCACTCTCGCAACTCAAACATGCTGGTTTTTTTTTACTTTAAGCGTAAATTTTTATTTTTTTTTAAAAAAGCATACCGCGCGATACCTTATAGCGAAGCTCGTAAAACGTGCCCAGAATAAGGCAATTCAAAATTAAAACGACAGATTAAGATGACAGAGTACCAGTATTGTTCACACTTTTCAAATGATAAATAGTTTTCTAGGTGAAATCAATGTTTTAAGTGACTAATTGACGACTGAGCAACGTCAATTACAGCAAAAAGTGTCATATACTCATATACAATAGGATTTTGTGAGGTGATGTTGAGGATGTTATCATATGCAAATCTTATTCAAGGTTTCAAATATTATTATGGAGGATAACGTGAATAGTTTTTTGCTTTTTGTTTTGTTTTTTTTTTTTTAATTTTGATTATATAAGAGTAGATCGATTTGTTATACCTTATCTACTCGTATTTATTTTTTTTTTTTAATTTCTAAACTAGTTCTTTTATGGAATATAACTTTCTAACTTATTTATTTTAATTTTATCTTAAGACAAAAATAAAAAAGTTTCAAGGTCCGTTCTTCTAAAGAATAGATTGCAAAGAAGATCCTCCGGTTTTTTTTTCTAATAATAAAAATAAAACTGAAAAAGTAATAAAAATAGCATAAATTTGCTTAATGAGAAGAATGAACTTGTTTGCTAGAATTTTTTTAAAAGTTTTCATAATAATGAAAAAAAAGAAGACAAAATTACATAAGCTATAAAGGTATACTATATTTAAGGTTTGATAATATAATCTATATCATTTCATATCTTTTCGATTATGCGAAATCTTTGTAGCTCACCTCTTATAATTTGATCATACCAAAACTACTTTCGATAATTATATTCTGAAAATTGATGTAAAAACCATTTTATATACGTTTTTGCTAATTTAAATCGAATTTAAAATTTAATTAGATTTTAAATCATGGAATACCTAGCTATTTTGCTTTTTTAATAGCTTCGTTCGTTGAACTTTACAAGTTTGTGGGCTATCAAAACAAAACACGCATTTAAATTGAATGAGAGGTACACAAATATTTCTATTGCATAATTCACAACATCAACAGTTTTCGTTTGTTTATTAATGTTGCTTTCAAAACAAAATGCGCATATTTTCTTTAAGTTTATTTTGCAAACTTAAAAAGAAAAAAATAACTTTTGCACGTAAAAAAACAACCAAAATTCTTAACAGCTGGAGAAAAAAAAATTAAATTTAACAGTTTTTTTTTATTTGGTTTCACTACTCGTCCCTACAAAAATCTAGCTCAGCTTTAGAGTAAGATCGGGGCATCCCCTGGGCTTAGATTTTTGCACTGACTATCACTGTTTAGATCAGTGTTTCCCAACATGGAGCCCACGTCACACAGGGGGGCAATATGATTTTACAGGGGGGGTAGTTTTCCATTCTTATGTATTGCAACCGTTTTAGATTCCAAAACTAAATGAGTGCAAATAAGAAAAAAGATCTCACTTTCGCACTCATTTCCGTTCGGAAAGAGTCCGGTCTCCATCCTGGCTTGTATAAACTTCCGATTGTTCTTCAATTTCGATGCATTTAGATGGCAACATTATTTATTACTTTGATGAAAAAATAAAGCTCAAGACTTAATTGAGTGAAAAAAAAAATTCAAATGGGCCCCCAACCTTCCTTATATAAAGACTTTGAATGATACCAAAGATCATTGGTCAGTTAGTTTAATCCTTGAAATAATAAAACCCATTAAAAGTGAAAGGCTGACCAAAATTAATTGTTTTTTTGGCCAGAAATGATAATTAGGAAAAGTTTTCAAAATTAATCATTAAAGTTTTTAGAGATGAGTTTCAGTTATAGTTATAACTGGCACCTTATTTATTTAAAAACTTAGTCTCTTATTGAACCAAAAAATGAAGAAGCTAAGTTTCGCTGTCTTTATTGGTAAGTCAGATATAACAACAACAAAAATTTTGACAGGTTTTAACGGGCTCCAAAAATTTAAGTGACTTATACCGTTTTAAAAGCAATCGTTTATCATCTTGATAATTGAATGGAACCGGATTTAAAAGAAAAAAATTTCTGATTCAGGTGATATCTTAGTAATTTTTAATCATTCTTTTTTTAATGGTTAAAAATTGTATGAATATTTTATTTGGAGGACATAAGAATTTTGGAAAAGCTTTGGTGGGGCCTAGCATAAAAAAGGTTGAAAAACACTGGTTTAGATGAACTTTGACGACGTTAATAACTTAAACTATCTCAATTGTTTGCCAAATGGAACAAGAAGTAAACATTAAATTATTATATTTTTTTAATTCAAAGTGAAACAATGAAATAATTTACATAAGTTTTCAAGTTATAAAATAAAAAAAAGAACCTGATGGGTGTGACCCACACTGGTAACTTTCCCATTGGTGTCCACGGAATCTAGAGGCCTGATGTTATTAATTATTTAAAAATCGCCAATTCAAGATCTTCGAAAACGTTTTCAGGTATTAAATATGCAATCAAGTGAAAACCGAAGACAGAGACCAAAACATTGTTTTTTTTTTTTTTTTGTTTGGTGGCGCACCAGCTCGTGGAGAATCAAGGCCTAGTGACTTACAACTGTCAACCATTCCTGTGTGCGTACTTTTGGCAGGAATGGAGGGGACCTACAATTTTTTGCCGAGTCCAAACGGCTTGATGAGAAGCACTTATTCATGACAAGTATACTCTTGGAGAATTTGTCAGTTCTTCGCAAGAGGCAGTACCTCGGAAAAAAACATCTCTGTTTTAAGGTGGCAGCGGCTGAGAATCGAACCCAGACCTTTGGCATGACAGTCCTACACACTAACCATCATGCCACGAGGTACTACATTGTTTTTTTTAATTAAGATATTTCGGAATAAAATTTTGTTTAACAATTTTTGGTATATTTTCTTTTAGTTTTTTCGCTTTAAAAACACTGTTGGTTGAATTTTCATTAGAAATCCTATCAATTACCAATTATCAATTATCAATTATCAATTATCAATTATCAATTATCAATTATCAATTATCGATTATCAATTATCAATTATCAATTATCAATTATCAATTATCAATTATCAATTATCAATTATCAATTATCAATTATCAATTATCAATTATCAATTATCAATTATCAATTATCAATTATAAATTATCCATTATCAATTATAAACTAGTGTGTAGAATCAAAATATTTGAGACAAACGAAAAATTTCGACAACGTTTGGTAAAATTTCTTGTAGTTTTTTAGTTAAAAAAAAACTATTAATTGAATATTTTTACAAATTTTATTAATTATTTATTATAAACTAGTGTAAATAGTAAAATTACCCTGAAGCCAATATCATTGCTTGTTCTTAATATATTCGAGTCGAAAAACTATTTTCGGCCATTTCTTATTTTAAAATATGGTAAGTTTATATGTTTTCATATTTTTACCAATACTTTTATACATCATTTTTATGTGTAGAATAAAAAAACCCGAAATCAATAGCATAATTCTTTCTCGAGATATTATAGTCTAAAGAAATTTAACAACGTTTTTTTGTAAATTGCTATTGGAAAAGAAAACGGTGAACGAAACAAAGCGGAAGAACATACAAACGTGCGAAAGTACAAAAGTACGAACATAAGAACGTATGAACGTACGCACGTACCGTAATGCCATAAATAGTGAACTTAGTTGCTTCAAATAATGTACAATGCATTATGTTTGTGATTTCCATTGCATAAAATTGTGGCTCAGATGTCCTAAGCAATTGAAACAAAATTATGGAATTTCGTTTTTTTTCACACGACCTAACAGATATAAAATTTTGACATTTCTTGAGAAAATTTACTTATGTCTTTTTTTCAAAAAATTTAGCTAGCAAGTGCATCATTTCTTAATACTCTGCGTAGATTTACATAGAAATTAAAAATAATATTACATTTGGAAATTTATTACAACAATAATTTTTTTTAAATTGAACACTCAATTTTTTTATAAAGAAAAAATCAAGAAAAATATTAATTTGCCTAGAATTTTCTAATACATTTTCGTTTACAACTTAATTATAGCAGTGTTTTTTTCGACTCAAAATAATACTGTCTGACAAAAAAAAACGATAACAAAACAAAGCAATTTACAAGTCAAATACAACAACAGCTTTGTCCATATAGAGTGAACTATGTCCAGATAATTAAGTTCATTTAACCTTCCTCCCGATAAAAACGGCATTGCCAGACTACCATTGTCATTGTGTTATCTATAATTTATATAGAAATGTCAAAATGTTTGTTGGTAAGATAGTTCAATACAAAATGTCAGACCAAGACAAATTTTTAAATGTGCCGCTGTCGTTTTTTTTCGTCAAATGGAAATGCAAAAAGACGCAGCTAATATTAAGAAGCTTATACCTTAATATTAAAAATAGCCTTAAATAAAAAGATCTAGTTCGATTTTTTTTTTTTTTTTGTAAATTCATTTTTATTTTCAATTATCTTAGAACTATCTTAAAGCTAGACAAAAATTCATAAAAACTAGCCTACTTATCAATATCTTAAAACTAACTTACTGGCCCCAGTCGGGCGCTCTAAGTTAAACTAGAATAACTTAATGCTAATGCCTTTCGGCCTAAGAATTATCTTAGTACTAAATCCAGGTCGGTTTTATTTTTTACCGAGAAGAATTTCACAAAAAAACTCGGTATCTATGTCTTTAGTTTTGGTTTTATATAAAACTTACAAACTACATAAAACTAAATTAAAGCTAATTAAAATTACTTAAAACTACTTAAAACTACTTACAGCTAATTTTAAACTAATTACAACCTACTTATAAGCTACTTACAAACTAGAACAGCCACAGCAAGCATTTTCCGGTTTTTATAATTTTTTTGTATTTTTGTTGATTTTATAATTTTTTTTGGTGTTTTTGTATGTTTTTTTTTTTTTTTTTTTTTTTTTTTTTTTTTTTTTTTGGTGCCACCCTGACTGTCCCTACTTAAAACTAACTACCTAAACCTATGTAAGTCGGCCATACAAGAGAAAATAGCAAGGTCAACTATTAAATGTCTGAAGGAACTTCATCTTCGTTTTTCAACCACCAGAACTGGTTCTCCTGCTTTACCCTATCTCTTCGGTCTCGTTCGGACACAGTCCTACTGAACCGAAGGTGCTCAGCTCCGTCTTGTGCGAGGACGTCTCGACTGTAAAGGAGCCGCCGATCTACAGTTCTACGGCCGACGTGGTAGATTAGCGGAACCGCCGCTCTATCCTGGATCAACCCTCGACTGTCTAGGTGGAGGAATGCATCGGGCGGAATAAAGCCGCTTAGACGCACACTCTCGTAGTATTCGTTGTTGGGGTAGTAAGCCCCGAAAATTAAGCTGTTAGACGAGGACATCGCTCTTGCAATGTGACCTCGAATAAGTTTCAGCAAGAAATTATCTATCCTGTTTATGTTGGCCCCGTTGTATAGAGCCAGGTTGGAATAGTAGTGTTTGTACTCCGACTCTGGTGTTCTGTGCAATCCAAGGCAGCGTCGAAGACACTGCCTCTCAAACACCCGAATCTTTTCCATTTGAGATGGGGCAACGTTGAACCAAACCGGGCATCCATAGGCAATCATCGGCCGGATAAGGGCCATGTAGCAAATCACCTTCACCCTGCTATCAAGCCGGCTGCTATAAAACAGCCGTTTCGTCAGGGCAAAGGCTCCCCTAGCCCTGGCCAGAGCAGCATTTATATGTCTGTCGAAATACAAATACTGATCCATCCAGATGCCAAGGTACTTTACTACACTTTTACTCGCCAGTGGATGTCCATTTGGCCCTACGATCACCAGCTTGCGCCAGTTCTTTCTCGTATCCCTTGTGGCTCCACGCAACGGAGTCCTAAACAAGATAGTTTCTGATTTCTGAAAGTTGATTTTCAACTTCCAGTCATCACAATATCGTTGAATCTCATCGAAGTCACTCTGCAAAAGAGTTCTGATGTCCTCGACTTTTGCAGCTGTTCTGTACGCAATTAGATCGTCGGCATACGCAATTGCCTGAGTTAGACTACTTATCAGATCGCTGGTGTAAATGCTGAATAGAATCGGCGAATTGACCGCTCCCTGCTGAAGACCATTTTTAATATTAAAGGTTGTGGCAGAAGTTACATTGCCACTTTTGACAACAAACTTTCTACCATTGAGCATATCATAAAGCATATATAACAGTGGTTTACTAATGCCAAGTCTGGTCAGCTTTAGATAAAGACCCTCTAACCATACGGTGTCGAAGGCCTTCTCCAAATCAACCAGACAGGCACCCGTACACTGCTTCTTAGATTTGTTCCATTGGACATCAGAAACGAGTTTCGACGCGGCATGAATGGTGTCATGTCCCGCCTTAAAACCGAACTGATTGTCCGGTATGATATTATTGTCCTCTGCCCACTTAGACAGAGCTCTATTGATAACTTTTTCGAATACCTTGCTTATGCTCGGAAGAAGACTTATCGACCGGAGATTCGCCGGATTGGAGTTGTCCTTTCCTTTTTTCGGGAGAGGATGCACCACAGCTGTCTTCCACCGCACTGGATAATATGCATTATTCAGAGCGTTGTTAAACAGAGTGGTATAAATGTTTACTGCTTCTTGAGGTAAATGTCGAAGTACAACGTTGGATATGCCATCGACTCCTGCTGACTTCTTCTTCTTTAATGAATCGAAGATGAGCTGGAGCTCCACCTTCGTAATTAACAGGGAACTGGGCCCATTTCGCTCGGCGATTATGGCGTTTGCCAAATGATCTTCATTGAACCCGGTGAAACCAAGGTTCTCTGATCGCCATTGCGTGATGTCATTCCGAAGGTAGAAGTGATGGAGCAAGGCTCTGTTTTCCAAGTCGTGATTCGGGCGAATGCACGCATTCACCTTGTACACTTGCTGGAAAGCAGCCCCCACAGCCTCCACTTTCTCCTGCGGATCTTCGACAATAAAGAGGTCATCGTCCAAGACGGCGTCCTCTGGATTAATTCCTGCTGTCAGAAGTACGTCTCTGTTGTCCGTCGTTCTCTGAAGCTTAAGACAAGGAAGGTCGTTCTGATCATTCCTTCTAAATATCTTGTTAATTTGCGGAAACATGCTCGGGTCGCTAGCATTAACGGCCCGAATTTTGTTGTCCCAATACAAATTAATTGACAACCGATAGTTCTCTTTAATTAGTTGGTTGATGTTTTTGATCGACGACTTCAGTGTCCTAATCTCCAGATGGTGAGGGTCAGTAAACCGTCGGTACAAGAGTTTTAGTCTTGTCAGCAGTCCACTTTTTTGTCTGTGTAGTGCGTCAATGGTTGCGTTTCGATACATGTCGGTTGCGTCCCGTTGCTTGTATTTCGGTATTGTTCTGTTCATTGTTCGTTTGATTGTCTCATCCATTTGTTCTAGGTATTGGTCTATTTCGTTATTTGTCAAATTCCTGTCATTTGGTGGGGATATGTTATTCGAACTGATTTCGCTCGATAAGGCGTTGGTAAAGCGTGGCCAGCGCACCTTACTGTAATTGTAAGTATGCACAGGTACATACTCATCCAACACCACGAGCTCGTTCGGAAGCTGTATTACGGCGGCGAGTCCGCAGTGATCACTGTCGTACTCGATCGTTCGTAAGCAGTTTCTTGGTCTTTGACCCACAGTGTCAGTAATTGTCAGTCTTGCGTCTATTAGCAATAGATCCAGATAGGCACCGCTTCTTGGAAACGATGGCCGATCCGTAGCCAGCAGGTCGACACCATACTCAGTGTTGTATCGACTCATCCAATTGAAAAGATGAATACCTCTTTGATTTTGAATTTGATTTCCCCAATCTAGGTGTTTGGCATTCAAATCACCGGCCATGAGAAAGTAATTTTCGTCCAAGCTCAAGCGTAGACATTCGAAAAGTTTTTCAAGCTCTGTCATAAAATCAGTTGGCTGAGCTGATGCCGGTGCATAAGCCGCGATCACATACATTCGCTTCCCCTGTTGGAGAGGAATGCATATGATGCACGCCTCCAACAGCCGAAATCTGCGCAGATCACTATTATATATAACTTTATGATTAATGCCTTTTCGTATGAAGATAGCGACGCCCCCCCCTTGAGTGGAATTGGGTCGATCTCTTCTAACGATATTGTAATTGTTGTTAGTCAACTTATGTTTCTGGTTCAGCTTAGTTTCGCTGGCCATAAACACATCTGGACTTTGGTCTTTCAACAATTGGAAAAGATTAGCTCTACGTTCGGTCCTAATCAGTGAATTTACATTCACAGCAAGGATCCTAAGAGGCCTCTCCGACAGCGCGCCTTTAACCTCTAAATTGTGTTAGGCTAGGCAAAACAGAGTAGAGATAGTCTACCCTAGTCGCCTGCTCCTTTATCTGGGTCTGAAGTCCTGTTAACTGGCCTTGAATTGCCAGCAACATACTTCTTATTTCGGCCTGAGCGTCCGGTGCCTTCGGCACTAGGGCCGGTTGGGCTACCTTAGCTGCAGGCTGTACCGTTTTTCCCCTCCCTGCCGCCATTTGGGCGTAGGAAATTTGGGGATTAACGGGCGTTGCTGTAGGAGCACGCGTTATTGGGCGTATCTCTACCGCTGTCTGCTTAGCCGCTTTATTGGTACGAATTTGCTGAAAAGCTGAGCAACCCCGATAATTAGCAGGGTGCCCCTCCTTTCCGCAAAGTGCACATTTAAGCTGGGTCATGTCTTCGACCCTTTCTTCTCCGAGCTTGCACTCTCCCTTTATGTGGTTCTCACCACACTTAACGCAGCGTGGCTGCATTTCGCAGTTTGCTGCAGCGTGGCCTAACCTTTGGCAGCGCATGCATTGAAGCATTTCACCGCTTCTCTTTAATTTATCCCAAGTTACAACCTGGTAGTTTAGGACGGAGATCCTCCTCAAACTATCCAGTTTGCTGCTGGGCGATAGTTGAACTAGGAAGAACGGCAAAGACCGCTTCTCCCGTCTGGCTCTGACTGTAGCGAACGGCTTGACCCCGATAAAGTCGAGATCGTCGCTCGCTTTTTGACGGAGCTCATTTAAGAGCACCTGTGGTTCCGTGCAGGAATCTATGCCCTTCAAGAGGACCGTTTGGTATTTATCCACTTTGGGGGTAAAACTGAAGAACTCAGTCGTGGATTTCTTTAATAATTCTTTTATTATTTTGTGCTGCTCCACTGTGGAGCAGTGGATAGCATGTCTATCTTTACTTAATCTTTTAATAAAAAAGTTTTGGCCTATGGCCGACTTACACAGGTCTATGGTTTCCTGTAGCTCCATTTTATAGGTGTTTATTGGTGGCACCTTTTCTTTTTTATTTTTGGGCGGCTGTGGCTGCTGCTGGTGTTCTCCTCGCTGCTGCTGACTCCGCTCCTGTGGTTTTTGTTGCTGCTGCTGCTGTTGCTGTTGTGATTGTTTTTTCGGCCGTCGCTCCTTCGGCTGCTGCTGTTGTTGTTCACTTGGCATCTGTTGTTGTTGCTGCTGCTCTTGCGCATTTAGATCTGGCTGCTTGTTTTTTGGTAGCTCTTGCTGTGGCGTTACTTTTTGCAGCGCCTGTACCGCTTTTTTTTGCTCGCGCTCCTTTCTTTCTCTTTCACGACGAGCCTCTTGCTTGTTTTTAAGAGCTTGTATCAGAGGGGTCACGATAGCATTAAGACGTTCCATCTCCCCCCGAATGGCATCTATTTTTTTGCTGATGGCTTGCTCCTCAAGGGCGTCTTGCGCCTCATTTTCCTCTTCTGAGGACGCCTCTGGCGATGTAATATCAACAAGCAGGTTGCTGTTGCTGTCCCCTGTTGTGTACAGTCCCTCGCCACCCTCTGACATATATTCAATGTCATCGTCGGATGGCGAGGTGTCTAGTTGTTGATGTATTTTTGCTGCTGCTGTTGTCTTGGCTATGCGCGCCGTCTCCTTCACCCCGGCTGGCAGCTGGGCTGAGGTGGTGGTGGAGCGGCGCTTAACAAGATTCGAGGCACAGCTAATCCTCTTCCTTCTTTTATTTTTCGCATCGGCTGTTGGTGCCGTTGGTGCATTTGCCGTTGATGCTACGTCACTTGTTGATGGCGTGGCTGGTGGTGCCATCGCTTGCTTCGTTGTTGTTGTTGTTGTTGCTACGGCACTGACCGTAGCTTTAGCTGGTGGTGCCATGGCTGGCTTTGTTGTTGCTGGGACACCTTTCGATGTCCCCGCCGTGTTGTTAGCTGCCATTAGCTGCTCCTCCCACTCAATAAAGTTTTCGACTTCGCGATTGTGGAAAAAAGCAGCTAAATAAATATTGTTGCCCGACTGGGATTCGAACCCACTATCTTTGGTTTGTCGGTCTGCCAGCTCTTCCTACGTGCTATTGGCACTACTGAAAATAACTTGACTTTTAATTAACTTATACTAGTCACTCCGAGATATTTAATATTATTTAACTGGGGAAGCCGAAGACGTCTTAACACTTCCACAGTACGAGATCGACTGAGATCTAGTTCGATCGATTCAACTATGTGTACAACTTTTTTTCTTCAAAAGCTGCCTCACGACTTTAAAATAAGGTTGCTAATATGGAATTTCTTCTAAAGTAGAATATAATTGGTATATCTTTTCTTATGTTATTCAAAAATATTTTATTCAATCGAAAGTTCATTGATAATTAATTATTTCTTAACATTACTTCCGTGCATTCCTTTTTATTTTTAATTTTCATGAATATTCACTTCATAGAAAATTCAGTGTGGATACAAAGTAACGTATTCCTGGCTGCAACATCTGAATACGAATTATAATAGAATAAGATGTCGGTATCAAAGTTTAAACATACAAATATCAATTAAAATTAATCAATAAAAATACAATACAAATGTATATGTAGTCAAGAAGTAGTAATAATTTTCTCGTAAGACAATTAATTTTTCCCAAAAGAATCTACAAGTTTCTTTAAAATAAATATTTGTTTATAAAAAAAAAACATCAAATGGGCGGTAAGTGATTAAATTTAATCACGATAACAATGATTCTCTCCTTACTTAAGTGTGAATACAATGTTCAGTCTGCCTAACTAGTTATCAAGACACTATGCCACTACGACTGCAACAATCATTTTATCCAAGAATTGGGACATGGCCTTTAACTAAACGACAACTGCGGCTATTGCCACTATATTGCTCTCTTGAAACTAGTTGGCCTCAAATTTAAGGAGGTAGGCAACATAAGACGATACGACGACCTACCGACGCACGGTGGCGGAGGCGACGTGATGATGACGGTGACGTTGTGGCTTTTATAAGCTTTACTGGGCTTAATATAGCAGATGTTACTATATAGAGTTAACCTAGAATTTTTTAGAATACACTGAAAAGTCAAACCAAATGGTGTGGCAAATGAACAGGTTTGAGTTGCGCACAGAGTGTCAGTGTTGTTGCATATGCACTTGATCTCGCAGAAGAATTAATTTGATATCTTCTATCTTTTAGTGTTAGTTGAATTAAACAGTGGATAGAGACAAATTTCATGTTTAGCTTAAGTAGTGGTGATTGTATGTTTATAAACACTATTTGGCACAATTAAAGTTTGAAGGCTAAGCTTAAAGGCCAAAAAAGTAAAGATTAAGCCAATTAAATCTTATTTGAATAATTTTGCATTTTTTTAAGAATTAGAAAAGTATGAACATATAGTCGTTGTCAGAATATTTGAATAATATTTGTTTTTTTCAGACTTTTCATAAGCAGACCGAAAATTCACAGCAGAAGTTTCATGCATGTTTTGTTTTCGACGTAATTTTCAGCCCCCTAACTGCAAGACTTTAATTTTTACAGAGTTTTACTCATGCTTTCAGCTCCTATGATTTTTTTTTAAACACCCAAAATCTGCAATGGGCTCTTGGTCTACAAAGATACGATATTGGCTGGGTATCAATCTGGAGGTGAATGTAAAAAAACAATGAAACATTCCTCTTATTTTTAATTTGAAGAATAAATAAAGTTAAAAAATTGTAAAACACAACATTTTTGTATAGAAAATGGTGAAATGTTCACTCCCTGGAGAGGTCCCTGTTCTACAAAAAAAAATTAAAACATTTAAAATTTCCACTAATTCATAGCACAAGAATTTAACTAAAGCCTCGTAATAAAATCCCAATTAATTTCTCGTGTTAATTTATTTTAAATTTCAAACTTTTCTATGTTTTCATATTTATGGATCAATCAACCCATTTTTTAAACAGAAAAGAACAAACTCTTGAGACATACTTTAAAATAAATCCAATATCTTCTTTTTATTAAACAAAGTGTTAAGATTCAAATTAAACTTAGTTCCTTATGATGGCAGTTAAAATTCAAATTTAAATGTTCTTCAAATTCCGAATTAGTTTATAAATTTAGGCCCAACATTTATTTGAAAGCTTCCTATCACCAACACGCATAGATTAATATATCTTAAAACCCCTAGAAACAAACCTTCAACCTACTCATTTCTAGATAATACTTACATTTGATAAATCTTCATCAATGTATTCTCAGAAAGGCCAAGTTCATTTTAAAAAGAAAACTATACCTACATGTGTTGAACCAATGAAAACACAAAATATCATTCGTGATTAGCTTAAAACTTATGACGCTTCCGCATACTTTTTATCAATCTTAAACTTCAAATAACCTTCTAGAAATTTATTTTCTATATGACCAAGAGCTGCTATCAAAAATTTTAAATTCATTCCTCACTATGTATGTATATATTATTATCTAATCATGTAGACGACGAAAAAGAAGAACTTGATTGGATTTAATGTTGCCTATTAAAAAAAAATAATCGAAATTGAATTCTTTTAAAAGTGTCATCGGGGCATTTCATGGATGAAACTGAAATTGAAAATGATTTTACATTTTGATTGAGGAATGATTTTAATTGATGATTGATATCACCAAATTCTTCATATTCATTGATATAAATGGTGTAATTCAGAGAGCAGCAAAAGAGATGGAATTAAAGTTTGTACCTCAGCTCTTTTGTTTTCATATTCTCATTGATTTTGATTGCTTGAGTAAAATTGTTAATATTTTGTTTGTCGATCATTATATGGTCTAAGAGATGACTTAATTATACAAATGAACTTTTCATGCCCTGTGGTGACTAATATGAATGTAAATTAATATATGTATATATATTCATTCCAATTGGTTATATTTTTTTTCAGAATGTGAACATCTTATTATTTTGTTTTATAAATTGTTTGCTTAATGCGTTCAGTATAATTATGATCTTGTTATTTTGCATAAAATAGTTTGAAAAAAAAACTTGAAAATATGCATTCTAACGAAATTATTGGTCTTAATTGTTAACAATTATACAAAAAAAAACTATATTTAATGAAAAACTTAGCTACAAAAAAGATGCCATGCAGCTTTTGCAATTAAAATGTCTTCTTCATAGACAGTGAAAACTTTTCTAAAAAAAATTCAACAAAACTTACTAAATGTACGAGAGTTTAATCAACCAAGTCTTCTAATTGGCTGATTTATTCTAAAAGTACATACCTATAAGTAGATTCTTTGATGATTTGAGTGACCTTTCTTAACAAAAATAAAGTTGCTTTTTATAAAACTTTATTCATCTTTAAACAAATCAGTGAAACATTGTGCTAGTCAGTCGTTTGAACTGGAAATAATAAATTTTCTACCTATTATATTCAACTTGAATTAAAGATAATTTAAAATATAGAAACAAGTTTAAAAAAAATATTTTTTAGATATGCGAAATTGATGCATTAAGCCAAGAACTTGTTAACCTATAAAACTATAAAATTTTATTACACATAATATAATTTTATAAAATCAGTTATAAAAAATATTCTGAATATTTATCAATTTTATTTACCTGTATTTAAAAACTAAAAACATTTCATTTTCAAAACAACAAAGAATTGAAAAATTAAAATTTTATTGCTCAAGCTTTCATTCTCTATCGTACGTATTTTAAATTTTTTGAAATATCACGTATACTTAACACCTGATGCCTTCCTCAATGTTTCTTCCCAAAATGGATTAAATTTTATTGTATTAGTCTTTCTATACTACTTTGGGTGGATTTTTTTATTATTTCCTACCGGCGAAAAGTAGTTTTGTATGTATTTTTTTGTTATGTTACTTTCAGCTATGGGCTTGGCACGTAAGGTGCGAGTATGTTTATGCAGAATTTTAATGTTAAATGGTTTGTAAATTTGTTAAAATTTTTGCATCCCAAACAATAACAAGCCAAAACAGAAGGTTTATTATTTAATCCATTTATAAAAAGGAGATTTAGTTTTAGTTTATCTACCAAGTTTCACTAATGGTTATATTATAATTCATGAAAAATTTCAGTGATTTTGACAAGATATGAGATAGTAATCTAAGTTTTATTCATGCCTTTAAGAAACACTTTTAAGAATAAACCTTAAAATTAAGGGCAAAGTTTATGGCAACAAGTAGTTTACCAAGTATTTTAAATTAAAAAAAAAACGAGGAATTTGGCAAAAGACTCGACAAAAGTTCATATTTGCTAGTTTGCAAACTTTTATATTTTTTTGACGATTAAAGTGTGGCTATTACAACTTTTCTTAGTTTACGCCTAATTATGTCCTTAGACTAGACATGGAAAAAAGTGGTAAAGTGGTAAGCGAAATAGTTTATTAACCGAAAGCTCAGAAACAAATAATATTCTTTATTGTTTTTATTATTGTGGAAAGTTAAGTTATCTCCGAGATAGCTTTTATTTAATTTTTTGAAAACTGCAGCAATATCTTGCTTTTAATTATAAGAAACGTTCAAAAAATATCAATCTATGTATGTATATAAATATTTCAAAACAGTCGACATATCTAGAATAAGAAAAAAAACTATAAAACTATTAGCGATAATTAAATTAATTTTAATATACTGTTTAATGTTTCCAATAATTTGAATTTTTTCAACTAATAAAACGCTGTTGCCGACTTTATTTTTACTAAATAATTAAATTGTCGATATTTTATAAGTGGTTAATCAGCTGTGATAGTTACGAATTTGTCATTTAATGCTTTCTATGTTTTTTGGGTGCTTTAGTAACTCTATATGAAGTTAGCAAAACAACATGTCAAAAATTGCCTTTAAATAAACGTTAATTAGTTGTGATAAATTCAATTTTACCGTGCAATGTTTTCTATGTTTAGTTGGGTGCGGTTCCCCCACGAATAGAAAAATGAATAGATGCATAATTTGTCGTTAATTAGTCATAAATTAGTTGTGACAATCTCGAATTGGTCGTTCTATGTTTTCTATGTTTTTTTTTTTTGAAAAGTGGTAAAACTGTCTAAAATCTAATATTTTAGTGCTTAATAATTTGTCGTTTATTAGCCATTAATTAATCGTGAAAAAAACAAAATTTTTCGTGATGTTTTCTATATGTTTTGGGGTCATTTGTCCTCTTTGAGTGTCAAGCCAGCAAAGCTACTTTGACATATATAAAAATGGTTAGATGAATAATTTGCTGTTAATAAGTCATTAATTCGTTTTGATAATTTGGGATTTTCCATTCAATGTTTTCAATATTTTTCTGGGTTCTTTGCTAACTTAACATAACTCGAAAAGCTGTAAAAACTTTTTATATTTAATTTTTCACTCCTTAAAAGTAAACCATTAGTTAGTCTTTAATTAGTTGTGAAAAATTAGACTAATTAATTTATTTTTCTACGTTTTTTTTAATTCCTTGCTAACTTAATATGAAGCACCACCAAAAAAAGGGATAAAAACTGCTAATATTGAATGGTTTACGGCTTAGTAATTTATCATTTACTTTTCCTTAATTAGTTGTGACAATTTATAATTAATTGTGCAATGTTACCTTCCTTTGTTTTGGGTTTTTTGATAACTTTTGACATCAAGTTTGCATAGCACCACCTCAAAAAGGTGTAAAAACTGCTCAAACCAAATAATTTTTGACTAAATAATTACAAATAAGATTTAAAATTTCTTCATTTTATTTTTATATGTATCAATTGGCATTTCTCAAATCAGTATTTTTTGTTTCTATAGTGCTTCTTTTATCCTTCTTAAAATGTTTTTTTTTAGGTATGTATTCTAGATACAATACCGAGTAATTATAAGAAAGCGGATAACCATGTATCCGTTTATCCGTTTGTCCGGGTACTTGTGTATTTGGGTATGCATGTATTTTTAATATCCTTGTCTTTCTAGTACCTAATCAATTCTAAACACTGCAATAGTCAGTAATTGGGAATAAACAAACATTTTTGTATGATAAAACTGAACATCTTTATACATACGAGCAGTAATACAAAATTTAAATCCCATGTTTCGAGTTTTCTCCATTACTAAAATGTCATTTCAACAAAGTTGCCTTCAGTACTTATAGAACCAAAATGTTTTAATTGTGTTTTAGTTATATAATATAATATAATATATATAAATAATAACCAACAGAACTCCGTGTTTGTATTTTACAAATACACGCACAGAATTGTAGGCTCTATAGTATTCAATCGTTTTTTTGGTATTCTTACTTCTTTAAGCCTTCTAAAAAGTTATTATTAGCAGTGCCATTTGATGAGTAACTAAAAACGATTACAATCTTTCAACAAGCTCTTTAAAATACGCATTAAATTTTGTGTCAGATTGAGTAAGAAACACACAAAAACGACATGCAAAACAACTTGAGTTTGTATTCTGGTGGAAGCTCTGATTAATAAGAAAAAATATTCAATACTACTCGTAAATATAAAAAACATCTAATAATTTCATTACAGGAAAAGAGTAAAACATTTAAAAATAGAAAAAAAAAATAAAAATTTAAGATAAAAAGACCAAAATAAATGAATAAATGAATAATAAATAATAAATAAATATTAAAATACCCACAACAAAATGAAAATAAAAATACAACAAAACAATTAAATAATTTGAACTGTTAACCATAAATTTAAATAATAAAATTAAAATATATACCTCTAAGAATACAATACAATAATCTGAATTGTCTACAAGAATACTATTTTATTTTCTAACGAATTGTCATACAACCTCATTAAAAAAGGAGTAAGTAAGTATTAAAGAACTAAAAAGAGCTACAAAAATTTAATACTTATTAAAGAAGTTACAAGGAAGAGAGAAAAAATATTTTAAGAATAAATTAATCTTCTTAATTCCTTTTATCTATTTTTAATATAAACTTAAATTCTTTTAAAAGAAAAATCAAAGTAATGCTTAAAACCCAGTGCTGTCGAACGTACTGGAAAAGCAATAATTGTATTGTTTTCACTGAATGTGTTGCTTTTTGTAATTTTCATTCAGAAATTTTTCAATCCAAATTCATTTCATTTCCATTTGTGATTTTGTTTTATTTGTTGGTAAATTTGCAAAAAGATCAATTCTGGTTAGTTCGTTCCGTTATTATTACGAACTAAGTTTTAAACTAGCCACTGTTTGTTGGTCTTTATGTGTCAGTTTTAAAGATGTATTTCCGCAAATTTATTGTTTTAATTTAACACCAGTCGAAGATATCGAAACACCCTGTACAACAATTTTCTTAAAACTAACCATATTTACAAATTTAGAAATTTTCTTTAAAATTTTAACAAGAACAAACATTTAAGCAGCAATTTGTATACATTCAAAAGTTAAAAAGATAATTGCAACGAGGACAGCCGTTTTGGATACACATTGAATCATATTGTTTAAATCTTAAACAATAAAAAACGAAAATATCAATTTTAAAAAAGCCATCACAAAAACTGTGTACTGCTTTTAGTTTAAAACTATGCAAACAATTTCCAAATGAATTGCTGTAGTTGTTCTTAAAACTACAGCACTTTTAAGAATTTTTAAATTCTTCATTTAGTAATTTTGATGCTACTTGTGTCCACAACATTGGAATTATCTCAAAAATATGAAAGTGTTCTTAAAAAAAAATATCAAAATTCTATTTCCTTTTTATACATTTTTCTGCAAGGAAACAGTTTTATTAAATTTCATGACAAAAGTTTGAGCAAAATCTTGAGAAGTCGTAGATGAAAATTGTTAGCTTAAGCTAAAAATTGAAAATGTCTTCTTAAAAAGAATCAAATAAAAATGCCTCTTGAAAAATTTGAAACAACTCGGTCCATCCATTTAGGCTCTAGCTTATTGTAAATATAATGGACGAACAAACATCACGGACATGGCGCTTTGATCGACACGATGGGAGGTTAGTATCCTCGAAATTATTGCTACTAGAAGCTTACACTTGCTTTGCAAAACAAGTAAACATTGCGTTAGCACTCTAACCTATACAAAAATCTGGACTCAAAAATTTGATTTTTTCATAGAACATTCTGGAATGGCTGAAAAATAAGATTAAGATTATAACTCAAAACCTTAGGGATATTTTAAGCAATGAAGAATGTGTGTTATTTAAACTTAAAAAAAAAGTTTTATAATAATTTAGGTTCGTTATATTCGAATTTAAATCGAATGTTTTTAATATCCAAATTAGTTATATGTTGATACAGTCTAAATAACGTGATTATATTTTATTTAACTTCTGAAAACTATCTGTTTTTATAACAACAATATTTGACTAAAATAACTAATTTTTTCTTAATCTCGTGATTTTATTTTTTAATACTTTAAAATTTTTATAACTCACCTTTAAATTTTATTAAAATCTTAAATTTTAATTAAACTTTGAAACAATCCTTCAATATAGACATCAATGTCACTTATGTTTGCTTTATATTAATTCAAATTCTATTTTAAAATTTTTTTCACTTCACAAGACAAATATTTAAATCACTTGCACTTTTATTTTTGTATGTAAGTATAAATGCCCTCAATGTCCTGAAGTGTTCTTAGCTTCTATTAAGCTCACAGCACTTTTCACTCTTCTTTATATTCAAGATGAGTGAACAAAATAATAATTATGTATGTTCGTTTTGTACAGCGGCGTTATGACAAAAACCTTAACGTTAAAGTTAAAATTTAACAAACGACAGCGATAGTTTTAATTACCTGCTAACAGGTCGAAGTCAGTTAGCAAACAGTTCTACGAAAAATGGTTTCACCGAAATTTATAACTTTATCACAGCATAGGCAGTCCAACCATAAAGTAAGTAAAACACATCAAGCTGTAGCACCAACGATAGCAACGATGATGGTGGTAAGGGTAGTGCACAAGCGTTAGCAAGCATACCCTATAGTAAAAGTATACTTATTTCTTTTTCCTATAGCTGATTCACTGTTCTATCGTTTGACAGTGTATTGACAATAATTTATGCGATAAACGTTGAAGATTCGACTATCGTGGGTGTATTGGTCGCGAGCGAAAAATCCGCGTTTATGGTAGTGTCGCCAAAAAAATTATAATTTATGCTAAATCGGAAGTAGATTCGTATGAATATTAATTCCAAATTGATTGGCAGATTAATTTTTTCTATGAGAAATTAGGTTTTGAGCAAAAGACTCAATTTGAGTGTATTTTTCTGCTAATGATCCAGTTCATATTTTGTGTATTTATTTTATTTGAGTTCTGGAAGAACGAGTGTCTTCATGCAAGTTAGCACGTACACACAAAATTCTGGCTTACATTCATAGTCAATAAGGATTCAATTTTGCGAAAATGGTGATTTACCAAAAAGATTAAGAATTAAGTTATTTTTTAAAAAGTTTAGAATAAGTTCTCAATATTATTCAAGGCAGGTACTTATAATTATATTTTATTTTATGTATTTTTTTTTTTCTTTTTTTGAATGAGAATCGTTAAAGAATGTTTGACGTAAGAAAGCATGTAAGATTGAAGAATGTAAATCGTTGATTGATATTTTTTTATTTTGTAGTAATATTGTATGTAAAGGTTTTATATAGTATTTATTCAAGTCTTGTGGTATAATAAATATTCAATGTGACACACGCCACTTTATATTCAGATCAAACTTTAAAATTCTTTAAACGCTTTTTTGTCTGTTATGTATATTGAGATTGCGGTCCATGAATTTTATGCGAGTATTGGGAATAAAAACGTGATATGTTTTCTTTAGATTTTTTTCATTCTGAATTTTTTTTAATTGATTTTTGGAACTTTTTTTTGTAATTTAAGTTTCGGGACTTTGTAAGCTAAGTAAACCCTTTTCTGTTTTTAGGGAGTGTTTTTGAGAAAAAATGGGCAGCAAAAGTTAATAAATTTAGTAAGTTTTGACCATATATGTTGGTACTTTTCCGTGGGAAAAAGTTTTGACCATATACGAGTAACAAATGTTTATTTAAATTCAGTAAAGGGAGGCTCTTGTGTCAGTATTAGTAAAACTGGCTTTTAGAGTTCAACATTTCTTTCTTTTAAAATGTATGCTCGTCATGTAGAATAATAATACATTTTGGTTCAAAATATTGGCATTTTCCATTTGTTATCAAATCAATTCAAGATAATAATTGAAAATAACTAATAAATATAAGTGTTTTATTACCTTATTTATTTATACACAATCTTAAATTTTTGTTTTTAATAATCTTTTCATAAAAGTTTTAAAATTTCTTTCGTCTTTTCTTTTGTGAGAGAAGGGGTTGTACAATTTTCTTACTTCCAATTTAACATGGATGTGGGAGTCTAAAATCACAAAATTTGTCTAAAATAAAATTAATTTTTTGGAATGTTTCTCTTTAAGATATGTATAACACAATCAATCGTGTTTACAAGATTTTTCTAAAATTTATCTTAAAGGCAATACATTTAAATAAGATGAAATATTTAATTTGCCTTTAAATAAAATAATTTAATATGTTATCTTTGTATAATCGATTTTCAGTATTAACTAAACGATTGTAATGTAACGTTACGTAGAAAAATTATCATTTCGACTGTTTTTTGTTTTTATTTCAATCAAATGCATGACTGGGTCCCACGTACTTGCTTTTAAGTTATAGGTTTTAAGCTTGGCCACGCAGCGGTAAGCGACAGAGAATAAGCGACTGAGCGGCCTACAGAATGACAGAATTAAAAAAAATTGAAAATGTCATTGCCAAGTAGCGTTACATGATTTCAAAATTACACATGTAAGACTTATGACTTACGTCAGTCTTATAGGAGTATATTACAAGAAGTACACCTACTATAAGGGAAACAATGGCAAAGCAAACCCAAGGAGGTCAGCAATAGAAAATTTTGTATTTGAGGCAAGGTTGCCCCGTTGTGATACCACGTGAATCTAGAAAACTTTTTCCTTACTCGTTAAGCCACTTAGAGCTCCTGATGAAGCGTATAAGACTATTAATGTCTGTGTTCCCCAGATCATTAGGATCGTTGCAAGAGTAGTCTCCTAAGTGGAGCCTACGGCTATAAGAAAGAGCAGGGCATGTACAGAGTAGGTGAGGAATCGTTTCTTCCACCTTCTCGTTTATACAGCTTTTGCAAAAATTGTTTGAAAGTATTCCAAGCCACGTTGCAAGGCAACCTATTAAACAGTATCCTGTTATGACACATACAACAGAGCTGATGTGCAGTCTGTTAAGAGATGTTAAACAGATGGAGCGAATTAAGTCAAGGTTGGGCCGTACTAGTTGTGATGTTGTTCCGCCTAATGTTTGCTCTCCCCAAAGCATCCCGCTTCAGCAAAAATTTAGACGTAACGATGGATACTCCAATAATTTTCTTTTCAGATAAAATGGGTAATAATAATAATGTTCCCCTTCCAGGTAGTTCATCAGCTTTACAATTGCCTGTAAAGCCAATAATATAGTCGGGCACCCTAGAAAAGTTAATGTTAAACTGCTGCTCCATCTCCAACAGAGATGCTCGATAGAAAAGGACTGTTCTAGAGTTTATAGAGACAGAGTTCAGAGACTTCATAGCAACTTGACTATTAGAGAAGATGCGGATATCCGAGGTTGATATCAGGTTTTTTTTTTGAGCCAAGGTAGTACTTCTTTTATCGCTAGAAGATCCGCCTGGAATACGCAATGAATTTAGTCTATCAGAATACGCACCTCCACCAACCCCACATATTTGGTCTTCGATCTGTCCTCGGTGTAGAAGTGAATCGATTGATCTTCTAAGAATTCCACATCCTCCCAGGTGGATCAGGAAGGTATGGTAACTTCAAAGTTGTTATCGAAGTTCAACAGTGGGAATGTGTAGTCAGTGTTACTTGGAAGTGATCTGAATAAGTTCAGAATAGCGGAAAGGCAAATCTCATTATAGATCCACTATGAAGAGACTTTGAGGAGAATGGCTGTGCTCGTGGCTATTTGTAAAGTCGATCTATGTGGACGAAATTCAAAAAAGTGTGTGTTTAAAATTAACTGAAAATCACATATATACGCTACAAAATATCCAACTCACCATATCTAAAAATATTTTTTACATATTTTAAAAAATAACAGCCCTTCGCGAGTTCAAAGTGACAACTTTAATAGACCAGGGCCCTGTTTCACCAAACACTTTTCACTTTGCAACTTTGCAAAAAAATAATTTCGTGCAAAGTAACAGTGCGAAGTGTTTCACAAAAAATTGAAAAGAGGGAAGATTTTTCACTAATTTAGAAAAATAAAAGTATTTCACCAATTTAAAAAAAAAAACTTTGCATTTGAATTCGTATTTCGCAAAGTTGCAACATGAAACTGAGACTGGGTCAATTTAAATTAAATTTTTATTGAAAAAAAAATGAATGACAATTAGACAGAAATTGAAGTTGCAAATTAAAGATTTTTGTGAAAATAGTACAAAATGATTTGATCAGTCAAAAACAATAAGCCGTCTTCGAGGCAATTAAAAATAAAATGGTATTTTTTGACAATTCCTCATAATTCTTTGTCTGTCGGACTATAACACCGTCAATACATTTAGCTACAAGGGAATACTTTTTGAGAAAAAAGTTTCGACGCTAATTCTGATATTTTTAAATTTTGTGGCCAGCAAACTCGAAATACTCTACAGACGGCTGGTTTGCTTATTCTGCAAAATGTGATATTATGCTTCATTCGATGGTTGTTTTTGTTAATTAAAAGCTCTTTTACACCCAGGGCCGGACAAGCTATACGTGTAAGCGGTGCAAAAAAATCCACTTAATCAATTTAAGTTAATTATTTTTATATAAGTCAACCTTATTGTGAGTTTCACATAGAAAATTTTTCTCCCGAAAAATGTTTGTTCCCGCGGAATTTTACAAGCTTTTATAAGTTTTGCTTGAACTTCTCTTGGCCTTAAATAAACAAAAAAACTTGCACAAAAGTCAAATAAGTCACAATTTTACCTCATTAAAAACAAATCCGTAATAAGTTCTTACAAAAAAGGGGAATTTTCGTTTTTCGGCTGAAACTCACAATAGGTGAAAAGTTAAATGTCATTTTTTCTGCGTGGAATGTTGCTCACGTGAAACTCACAATAAGCCTGATTATGTTTTTGAATTATTTTCTAGATACTTTTTACTAACATTTTTTTTTGTCAGTTCATATTTTCTTGTGATACTCATATGTTTCTTTAGTTTAGCTTACAACAATATTTATAATTTTTAGTTACTATCATTTAAGTGGTATAATATTCGATTTCCTAGGTTTTAGTGAAATCTTTTTATTTTGTGTTTATCGTTAAAAAACGCACTGCAAATTCGACCCCTTGGGTATTGAGGAAATGACTTCTTCGACCAATTACCCTAATTGAGGGCGCTTATTGTGAAGTTTGCACAGGCTGGCCCTGCTTACACCGAAAAATTATTACCGATATTAAAATTATTTCTTAACTTCTCTACTATTTGGTCACTATTCTTGAAGCAGTTCATTTTGTTTATTATTATTCGATTCGACAACTTTTACAACAAACACTTATTTGCAAACGAAAATTTCTCGTTGCATTTTAATGAAAAGCTTTTCAAAATTCAAAATATAATTTGAAAAGTTTATTTGGTTGATGAAACGAAAAGAACAAATCTATTCAAATTAACAAAAATTTTCACTTTGCAAAGAAAAACTTTTCACATTGCAAATTTGAGTTTGGTGAAATGAATTTTGCATAGAGGAATACTTTTCATTTCAATAATTTCCTCTTTGGAAATTGCATGCATTTGCTAAAACTGAATTTGCAAAGGAAAAGCGAAAAGTTGCAAAGTGAAAAGTGTTTGGTGAAACGGGCTTCTTATCAAGAAAAATATAAAAAAAATCACTCTTAAAAGAAGTTATAAACTAAAAAGAATTATGGAAGTTTTTCACTGAAGGTTAGTGCTTAAAAATAAAGAATAACAAAAAAAAATGTTTTGTTTTGTCATTTTTTAAGAAACATTTTAATTAATTATTTTATATTTGAAAAATCCAAATAATGCGCACTAATTATAAAAAAAAAAACATTCTTATATTCGTACAAATTGAAAAACAATGTCAATACTTACAGTATTGTTACTATCAATCTAAGTTTTATTGAAGATCAGTTTTGGCAAACTCAACATTTTGAAGAAAAATAAAAAAAATAAAGAAAAATCGGTTTGGACTTTTTTTGACCCGAGTTCCGTTTTCCCCCACTCTTTCCTAAATTTTTTTGTAAATCTCTGTTCGAGCTGGGACAGCTTTTGATATCGACAAAAGAAACCTTTTTATTTTTAATGCCGTTCATAATGTCAGGAAGTTAATATTATTTTTTCTGTACGCTATTCTCTGCGAAAAAGAAAATTTATTTTTCTCATTTGAAACCTACATTATTAAAAATAGACAGGGCAACTCATATAATATGCTACGTGGTATGTTTAAAAAATTTAAAATATTCTAGACATGTTGTCAAAAGTTATAAACGATACTAATAATCAAAAGATTCATCAAGATAACATTTTTCAATGTATTACAAAGGTTATTAAAGCTTCTTCGCTGCACTTTGCAGTGTGTGATTAATTAAAATAAGATCAATGATATATTTCATTAAAATCTGTTGACGTAAGCTATAAAGTTTAATGAATAGTTATCAAACATCATTATATAATAAAATAGAAAATATGCATAACGTTTCTGCTACACTTTTTTTAAGTTTATTATAATAATTTTGTTGAAAATACCAAGCCGTTAATACTGATGAATAAAACGATATTATTTGGGTCAATAAATAAAAAATTGATTGAACTTGAATTTAAAAGCAAAAGAAAGGTTTTGCTCGAATAGAAGCACGCTTACGCTATGTAAAAAAAGAAGGCTTCTATTTCCTATACCTTCCTTGCTTGGATTTCAGTACAGGGTTTTTTGGAGGAGAAGGGAGCTTTTTTTAAAGCAGTGACACCAGCTTAAAATATCACAAATAAATAATAATATATCTAGCTTAAACTACAAGCAATTAATAACTACTTACTTACCTATCCGGCTCAGCTGTACGCTAGTGTAATTCTTTGTCGAATTTCCACTAAGGTGTCATTCGTGGGATTGATGTTTGTTCCTAGGTAGGTGAACTTCTTGACTACCTTGAAATAACTGCTACCAACAGTGACATTTTGTCCTAGGCGATGGACAAATGAAGCTTTGTTTGTTGATAGCATATACTTTGTTTTGTCCAAAGCGTTTCGCCTATTCATCAATAACTGTAAATGCTTTTACTACAGCTCGTTTCGAGCAGCCGATTATGTCGATGTCGTCCGCATAGCCAAACAGTTGCAAAGACCTGATGAAGATAGTACCTTCCAGGTAAACACCACTCTTGCGAACTTTCTGCTCCAGGGCTAGGTTGAAGAAATCAAATGATAGCGCATCTCCTTGTCTGAACCCAGTACATGTCTGGAATAGCTCGGATGAGGAGGGAGGAGAAGGGAGCTTTTTTTAAAGCAGTGACACCAGCTTAAAATATCACAAATAAATAATAATATATCTAGCTTAAACTACAAGCAATTAATAACTACTTACTTACCTATCCGGCTCAGCTGTACGCTAGTGTAATTCTTTGTCGAATTTCCACTAAGGTGTCATTCGTGGGATTGATGTTTGTTCCTAGGTAGGTGAACTTCTTGACTACCTTGAAATAACTGCTACCAACAGTGACATTTTGTCCTAGGCGATGGACAAATGAAGCTTTGTTTGTTGATAGCATATACTTTGTTTTGTCCAAAGCGTTTCGCCTATTCATCAATAACTGTAAATGCTTTTACTACAGCTCGTTTCGAGCAGCCGATTATGTCGATGTCGTCCGCATAGCCAAACAGTTGCAAAGACCTGATGAAGATAGTACCTTCCAGGTAAACACCACTCTTGCGAACTTTCTGCTCCAGGGCTAGGTTGAAGAAATCAAATGATAGCGCATCTCCTTGTCTGAACCCAGTACATGTCTGGAATAGCTCGGATGAGCTGTTACCCATCTGCACGTTGCACCACGTATTTTGTAACGTCATGCGGCATAGCTGAATCAATCTTTATCAGGATCATGAGCTCCAAAATCGCCAATAGAAGCTCTTAGCGACTTGTGCTACCATATGAGGCTTGGAAGTCAATGAAAAGATGGTTTGTCTCGACTTGGAATTCGTTCGTCTTTTCCAAGATTTGTCTCAATGCGAAGATTTGGTCTATCGTTGATCTACCTGGCTGGAAGCCACACTGGTACGTGCCAATCATATTGTTGCAGAAAGGCTTAAGACGCTCAGATAGTACGTTGGATAGGATCTTGTATGCAACATTAGGCAGGAATATACCTCTGTAGTTGATACAGGACATAAAATCGTCTTTTTTGTAGATTGAGTATATGGAGCTAATTGACCACTCTTCGGGCATACTTACCTCCTCCCCCACTTGATTGATGAGCTGGTGCATGCAACCTACCAGGACATCTCCTCCACACTTGAAGAGTTCAGCAGGTAGGCCATCCGAGCCAGCGGATTTGTTGTTCTTAAGCTTGTGGATGGCTTTCTTAATCTCTTCAGTACTGGGCGCTGGGACTGAATCTTCACTGACTGGTCTCATGCTTCTTTGTTTCCCTGTCGCTTCCTCAACAGAATATCCATTGAGCAGCTGCTGGAAAATGCTGCTTAAACACGTCTACAATTCCATGTGCTTCGGTGACTAGGTTCCCTTCGCTATTTCGAAGAGCTTGCGTGCCGGTTTAATATCCACATACCAGTTGCTTGGCTGTTTTGTAGAACCGGCGGCGGGTGTTGGTGGCGGTGCTAGACTTCTCATGATAAGTGAACAGAGAGGATGCGGATGCTCTTTTCTTTCTACTCAGGGTTTTTTCTCTCTCCTTCTCTTTTCACGGTTCTTCTCTCTTGCTGCTCTTGTTTTCTATTGCAGCATTCGTGCAAACAAAATTGTGCAAAATTTATAACTAGCTAGCTTAATCTTCTTCCAAACAATTATTTAATTTTGTTTTCTTTGCAAGAAATTGACTACATTAATATTTGTGATAACTTAACTACAGAAATATAATAATATAATTCACTATAAATAAATTGTCCCCAGTCTTGCTAATTACTTTGGAATTATAACCCTATTATACAATACCATGTAAGGTATTAAGCAAAGGTATGGCCTTTTTGGCACATCATTAAAAAATACAACAAATTGATCCATGATACCTACTAAAATGTGTGTATCATTAATATGAACATACATATATGATATATACAAAGGTAGTAAACAAATTACGTGAATAATGTCAACAGTTTTTTGAAGATTTTTAAATCTTATCTTGATTGCCATTTTATCATAAATTCTCTTGGCATATAGAATAGGTAGTTTCTGTTCGAATTGTAAATAGCAAGCTTGAATAACCCGACTATTGAAGGTTATTTTACAACTTCATTTGACTTCAAAATAAATTGGATATGTCAAAGATATTAAAAAATCTTTCTTTATTTAAATTCGTAACGAAATAAATGATAGGTTAAAGATCAAAAAATTACAAGGGGTATTATGATCAAATTTTGTTTCTATACTCATCATAATGTCATCCACGATCAGAATAATGAACCTAATTACATATACTATCTATGATGGACCTACCTAATTATTTTTTTTTTAATTATTAGTTAAGTGAAATGTCAACTCTCTACCGCAGGTTACTTAATTAGCCATAGCCAAAATAAAATTCATCATATTGAACTACTCGTAAACAACACGAATCGTCTTGTTTTAATTATATTAATTATGAAAACAAAATAAAAAACATTTGTCCCTCAAAACAAAGTCAGAAATTTTCCGCAAAAGTGCTGCTAGAAGTCGAGGCTTCTCAATGATGAAATTCAAACTAAACACATTTTTTGATTTTTTCGTAGGTCAATGGCAACATCCAGTTCTAGTATGACTGGTTGGTTTCTGGTAAGATTTTGGTGGCAGCATAATGGCATAATGTTAAAGCTTAAGTCTATTGGTAAGTTTTTATATTCTCATTTAAATGAACAACAAGAGTCTTGGCACAGTTTATAATTTTAAACACTCTTACTAAGGCATGATTATAGTACATACATAACCTTAAAGCAAACATTGTTTCTAGGTTTCATTATATATATATTTGAGATGTACAGAAATGCCTTGATATCTGATGGTTTGATTTCACGTTAGACGATCTTTAAATTTAGAACCAGAAGATCTTGTTATTGACATGGGTAATGCATTGGCAGGATTGTTTTTATTTAATCTTCCGTTCTACCACTTTTTTAAATTTTATATAACTTAAGCTTGCATCGCAGGCTCAGCTTAGGAAATTAAATCGAATACCTATGTGAAAGTACGTGTACAGTACATGTTTGGAAGGTATATGTAGGTATTTTATCTATGTATACATTAAAGGTATTTATATTTTGCCCCTTTTCGCACTCTTACCCAATTTTCTCTTGTTAAAACATTAACTTATTCCGATAATGCAATAAACTGATTTATACACGTTAAAATGAAAACAAATATCATCCTTCAATTACTCATCGTCGCGTCACATCTAAAAAAAAAAAATATTCACAAATCTTGTTTATATTTCAAAGTCATAGACCTTATAAAAGTTATTATCCGACAATCAGTTAAAAATTAATATTCATATTAATCTACTTCCGATTAAGCATACATTATAACATTTTTGGTTGCGTACTGCCATAAATAATTGTAATAGAATACAAATTTATTACTACTACATTGATATTTTCTAGAGCAAAATTTTAATGCTCTAACGAAATTTTACTAGCATGTTTCTTTTAGATTTTAAAGAGTCAAATTGAATTTAGAATTTTATTTAGATTACGTCACTAGTGAAACCAATTGAAGTATTCATAATATTTGAAATGGTTCTGCCAGCTCAAGTGATTTAGAATGTATAATTAAGATTAATAAATGTATTATCAAAATACAAATAAATAAAGATTAGATTATATATTTTGGACCTGCACCTGCAACCGATAATAGAAGAAAAACAATTAATACCTGAACATCAGTTCAGATTAAGAAGCAAGCATTCGACTATTGATCAAGTGCATAGAATTACTGACGTAATTGAGAGAGCTCTTGAAGAAAAGAATATCTGTTCGACTGTCTTTTTGGACGTGTCGCAGGCGTTTGATAAGGTGTGGCACGAAGGCCTCAAATTCAAATTAAGACAAGTGCTGCCTGAAGGACTTTACAATATTCTAAACGTATATCTAAATGAAAGGCTTTTTCGTGTAAGACACGGAAATGACTATTCTGATTTCAAAGAAATAGTGGCTGGGGTACCACAAGGAAGTGTATTAGGTCCAATTCTGTACCTTTTATTTACACGCGATAGACCTCAAACAGGAGACACTATTGAAGCCACGTTTGCTGACGATACTGCAATACTGGCAGTGGGCAAAACGATTAGCGAAGCTACAATTAAATTACAAAATGCTCTTAATACTGTGAATGAGTGGACAAAAACATGGCAAATAGCGCTCAATGAACAAAAGTCAGTCGACGTGGACTTTACGTATAAAAAAATAAATTGATTACCCGTCTTTCTTAATACCGCTCGTGTTCCATTTGCAAATGAGGCAAAGTATCTGGGAATGACTCTGGACGCGAAATTAAAATGGAAGCCGCACGTAAAAAAGAAATGCGAAGAACTAAAAAGTAAATCAAGAGATACGAACTGGTTACTCGGTAAATATTCAAATCTTAGTATTGAAAATAAATTGATTTTATAACAACAGGTTCTTAAACTCCGTGGTATATAAGAAACGAAGATCTTCACAGAGATCTCGGGATTTCTACGGTCCGGGACGAAAAAAAAGTTTGGCGCGAAAACATAGAAATCGACTATTAGAACACGCTAATTCAACGATTATTGACAATGCTTTTTTCAGATATTTTGTTAGAAACAAAATTTGAGCATGATGGACTTAATTGATTTAAAATATTTGTGGAACTTTTTGATTCTCTCAAGGAGTAAACTGGAGACGAAAATTTGCAAACGGTCGATTTGAAGGTATTTGTGAGTAGGGCTGGCCACGATACCAAACCAAAAGATACTTTTGTAAATATCGACAAAATCGAAAAAAGTTAGTATCGTCTCGGTATCGGTCTCGTATAACTGTTTTGTTTGGTTTCATATAATCCGTCTCGTCTCGGTATAGTTTCGGATGCCTTTGGAGCTGGTATCGTATCAGTATCGTTTCGGTTTTCGATACCGACACCATAGATACCGGGGGGACATAAACATTTTGGAAATGCCTTGGTGAGGCATAGCATAAAAAAGGTTGGGAAACACTGCTTTAAGGTAAGGTATTAGATTGGCTTTTATTTCTCACTGCCTATTAATTTTTAATCGAACCCTGACAACCAGATGGTTTATGTCTACTAGTTTTCGAGAAAATTACTAGTACAAATATGTAACCTAACTTTAAGTAAGAATTTTGTTTCTTGGGTATTAACGAGGATTTACTTTACCAAGGTACTGTTATCGAAGAAAACTGTCGAAATTAGCGCCTGCCTGGTGGATTAATTTGACGTAAATGTGTTGTGTTGTTTTAGGTCAAAAATCTTAGTTAGTCCCTTAGATCTTAGAAGATAGGGAGGAACGAAGTTAGGTCAAGAATTAAAATTTCATATCATTAAAAATATAAACTTTTTTTCAACATCTTAACGAAAATTTACTACAATCAACAAGAACTCTGCTGTTATCAAAGAATATTTATTGAACTGCACCTATGTAGATACTTTTCCACTCAATGTGAACTAATGAACAAGCAATCTCTCATTTAAGGTTGTAAATAACGGGTGTTTTTTTTAAACATCTGGTTTTTTAAGAAGAAAAAAAACGCATATAATTTAATGTTATGGCCAAGAATTAAGCTTGATTTTTAAGATAAGGGTTTGCCATTATGTTTTAATAATAAAATTGGGCAAGTGGCCGTCGCGGCTAGCTCGAAAAAACTTGAGTCAGGCCCAATTTTGGACCACTTTTTGCAGCGATTGAGGCCCTATGCCAGCATCCCACAAAAAATAGTCCAGCGGTGTTAAATCGCACGATCTTGGAGGTCACGCCACAAGCCCACGACGTGAGATAATGCTCTGACCTAAAGTTTCCTTCAATAAATTGATTGTTTCACGATGTATCCTGCAAACCAAACCATTATTTTGGTAATAAATTTTCAGGATTTGCAAACGTTGTTCAGGAGTAAGTCTATTCACTATAAAATGGCAAACCAAACTGAGCATACATCAAGTGACAGCTGTCAAAAAGCCCAACTCCGAAAAAAGTATTGCCAAATTGAAAACCACACGTCTAGAAATACACCCTTTAGCAAGAAGCGTCTATTTCCCTTTATATCTTCTTTTTGGCAACAACGACAGAGGTATTTTCAAGTTAATAACTCGTTTAATGTACTTTCCTGTTGTGGTGAGTTAGTTTATCACCATGAATTTTAATTTATTTATAAGATTTGACACTTAATTGACTAACTTAAGATAAAAGGTGTGATGAGTTTAATGAATCTGTTCGGAACAGAAAATTACAGAAAAGACCAAAAAAGTACAGGATAGTGTGTTCCATGAGTAAAAACCTTGCCCCAAACTGTTTTTCCATCACTTTGTGTTCCATGACGTTTTTCAGAACAGTTTAGGACAATATTTCACGCACCTACTTTTGCGGTGATTTGTTGGTTTGCGATAGAAATAAGCTTAAATTTTTCGCAGAAAAACTTTTCTTATATTTTTGGACTTAACATGAAGAAAGAGTCATAAAAGAATATTTAAAGTGTGAATTAAAAATAAATATTATTTGAAAATAAATACAAACAAAGAAAAATTGCACAGCTGATAGGCAACAGTCAATCTCAACAGGAAGCTGCACTTTTCTGATTTGTTCCTGTTCTGACCGTTTTAAAACTAAAAATTACCTTTTTGATTGATAGTCTTTTTTTCTTAATTAATTGGTTCTTCAACGATTTTATAACTAGAGAAATATGGCAGTGAATATTTCACACACTTGTTCTGTTAGGCTCTATTCTGATCTAGTTTTTCTTCATTAAACACAGCTTATTTGTGTTTTATTTGCGTTAATCTGTTTACCAGAGTTGTTTTTGAAAAATTTGCCACTTGAGACATAGTAGACTTCCATTCTCTTCTGTACTGATCAAACTGCTTCCAGTCAACTAGACAAAGCTTTTTAGCATCCGCGATAGCTTTATCTTTAAACTGGAGGAGGTTCTCTTGAGCCTGGAGGGCTGGGATTCTAAAACTTTCTTAACTGGACCATTATTAGCCCTGTTTTTTGGGCATTTTTATCTTCGCTTGGAAAAAGGTAACATGTTATATACAACAAGAATACGGATTTATACGAAAATATCCGTCGAAGAATTTTTCTTTCAAAAGAGCGCAGTATCAGCTCTGTCTCTCTAATTTATCGCCCAACACTCGGCGTCATAAAACAGGACTGGCAGGGTTCTATAAAGCGTGCGTGAGGAGTTTTGAACCCATGTGTTTCGCCAAACCGAAGTACCACCGATTTTCTAGGGTAATTCTTTATCGGATCTCTGCTATAAGATGTCGTTTGTGACAAGGCTGTCAAAATTCTTTTTGCAAAATTCTGCTTTCAAAATTCTGTTTTACAAATTTCACAAATTTCAGCTAATCACAAAAAGAAGGTTTAGTAAAAAATTTAAGAGCTCGTGATTTTGTAAGGTAATTTTTTCATACAGCATTAATTGCTATGTATTTGGTTTAAGACCTGCTCTTTTGTCTAAAACAATAATTGATGCTATAAGTGCAAATGTAGTGTTACCCGTTTTTTGCCTAATTAATTCTTTATTTTCCTATTTTTTCATTTGGTAGTTGAAATCGATTTAAAACAATTATTATATAAGCTTTCCAAAAATATCATAAGCCTGCTTGAATTTCAAATAATATTGATAAAGTTCAACATTTTGTTAAAAAATAACAGAATTTAAAAAAACAGAACTTTCGTTACAAAAATTGAAGAATTTTAAGAGCAAGAATGACGAACCACTCTCCTATTGAGACTTATTGAACAATGGGATGAGTCGAAAGTCGACGGCGCAAAGAAATCTAGTTGAAGTTGTCTGACCATTTTTTAACAATTAATGAAAGAAATTAAACTAAAAACTATATTTTTGGTTCACAGTCTATTTTTTTTTTAATTAATTGGTTCTTCCATTGTCATTGGGGGAATCGTCAAATACAAAATTAATGGGGAAAATGTCAAAATTGGGGACTATTTTTTAAGAAAAATAAAAACGGTCTGTAATGAGATTCCACTTAATTTTATAAAAAAAATAATAATTTAATCAATGTCACGACAATGCAATAACCTAGTCATCGAAAATTACGGTCTTTCACTAAAAATTCATTCATTTTAAGTGTTTTTGTATTTTAATTGACAGTTGCAGTTGTTTTGTCCCGTGCTAATTTGAGGTTACTTGTTACATTTCAACGTAGATAACTGAAAATTAACAAGAGTTCTTAAAATTTTATATTTCTATTTATACGTTAAATAAACAGCTTTTAAAATATATAAGCATTTTTGGATACACCATTGAAGTAGAAGGAATTCCTTGTGTTGTTTTGTCTAATACTGTAGTTAGCTTTTAGGACCATTGGCTTCCAAAAATGTTATATCCAAATGATCATCATTTTTTTTTCCTTTTTTTGTCGAATCACCCATACAATTTTTTTTCTTAAAATTTGACTTTGAAAGTGAGCTTTTTGAAAACAATCGATAAAAAAAGCTAGATTTAAAAGCATAAGTAAGTATATATAAGAACGAATCGCTGGCTTTCATAAGCGATATGGAACTTTGTTTGACAGTGTTTTCGTTATTTTTTGGCTTTTTCTTTTTATTTTTAGTATCTTTTTGGAAAAATTGTTCATCCTGCTTTGACAGGGGCAGATAGAAGACAGACCCTATTCTATTTTCACCAACAAGGAATCTGACCTAAATCCGCCAGAAAGGTGGAAGGGATAATTTATGTTACTTTTTTTTATTTAAAAAAAAAAAAACTAAATTGAGAATTAGTATATGGTTGAAATTTCTAGTTTACCGATATATTATGTAACATATTATGTTTACCTACGCAGATGTACAAACAACAGAGCACACTCCTAAATTATTTATCCTGAATCAAATCCAACCTCTGAGTCCAAAATTCTTGTAATTATAATAACTCCCCAATCTCATACCGATGATGATCTTGCCATAGGATTTTGCACGTGTTGTATGCTGAGAACTGAATCATACCTTTAACACTTCACACTTAAATAATACTTACAAAAAAAAATATAAAATCCGAATAATTGTTCAACCTTCACCTACAAAATTCTCTCACAAATAATTTTTAAAACAAAGTTCTTAGCACAATGTATCTTCGCACTTATGCATTCACCGGTGAGAAAACAATGTTCATTGATTTTAATGCTTCTACTAAGCCCCTAGCTGTTTAACCAAATTGTCAAGGTTTTAGGTCGCATATATTCATTGCTTGTACAAAAACAAAAAATACTTAAGCCAATATCAATTCTCTTGTACTGCCATAATGTCGCTTTTGGCTCTTCAAGACATCTTTAACTTTTAAGCAACCGCAACTAGGCAAATGTGAGACGACCGACCGACGCTAAAGCATTATGTATACAAATTTACATTAGAAGATGCATTTTTGTACAATAACTTTAGTAATTAAATTGTGATTTTCCGTCTACAAACACCAATGCCGTATGATTTATTTGTTCGGCAAATATTAAGCGCATAAAATGTGTGTTAAGTTATTAGAAAATCAATTCATTTCAACCGTTAAACGTGTCACAGAAACCTCCGTCATTTTGTCTTCATATGACTTAAGATTCATACGCAATCAGAATTAAAGCCATTAAACTTTTATGTTGAGAACTGCAGTTCAACGGCATGCATTGACTTTGAAACAGAAGAAAGAAAGTTGTCTTTTCCCCGATGGCTGCTGTTGGTATGGCTTAATTCATTTTAATAAAATAAAAGTCTTGAGAGTCACAAATAAACTTTTTGAATTCCAAACGACACCAGGTAGGTATAAAGTTTTTTTCTTTTTTTGCCAAAGTGAACTAATTTGCATTCAAGACAAGAAGTGTACTCACAGTATCTAAAAATAAACTATTTGTGACGGTATAGGCATCATCGTTCGTCTGGATGAATAAATTGAATTTAGAAAAACACGTGTAGATAGCTATAAATTTTCGACTTAAAAAATATCAATAATTTTGTACGTGAACATTGAAACGAGTAACTTTTAATAGGTCACAAAATTGGAACAATTTTATTCAAGCAAGAAGCAAGTAAATGTTAACTTGCTGTTTAAAGTTATTGTAACTGGTTCGATTTGCCAAACCAAATATTTTGTCATAACTCCACGTTTTGACTTCACTATACTATCTGTTTTTTTACTACAGCAATTTAAAAAAAAACATTGTAGCTTATTTGTCTCAGGTCTCGGCTATAGAGAACAAAAAATAATGGCATCAATATTTCAGCTTGATTTTATTCTACGCGTATTGACGCATTACAGACTTGGTAAAAATATAAAAACTGATCAACTGAAAGTTTACAACAATACAAAAATTGTTGAAAAAGTGTTTTGGCTCGAATATAATAAAAAAAAAACAATGATATCGACTGCAGGTTGATTTAATTCGGCCACAAATGGTGTATTTAAAAATTAATAAATGAATTAAAGAAACTGTGTCTTTTTTAACAAAAGAGTTACAAGCAATTTATTAAAAAATGCTTTTGTCTCGAATATCCCGAAAGAAAACAAATCATTGGTCTTGACTTGACTTCTCAGCTAATTCATGCTAATAATGCCTTGAGGTGAATATATTTATTTTTTTGGATGTGTTAACCGACCATCAAAAAAAAAATTATTCGCTACACTTTTTTTCGCATGCATGTTTTTTTTTTTGCATGAAACTGTAAACCAATAATGCAAACAATTACTTTTGGATCTCACCTAAATTATTTTTGACATGCGAGAATATTTGCATAGATTTTTTTGCGAATTGTAAACTAGGCTATATGTGCTCAAGAGAGGTAGGAAACTAACGGTAAAGTATCGCTGTGTAAAAAGAGCTTTCTATTCTTGAATTAATCCCGACTATGTAGATAGAACCGACTTTTATTGAAAATTCATCAAAACTTTAAATATGAACTTCAAATGTTCACAATAGTAAAAGCACATTGAAAAAAAAAACATTTGTTGTGTTTGTGGGTCTGGTTTCTGTCTCCTTTTACTCAATTTATTATAACTGAATTCAAATGCCCCAAAAAAATTTAATCCAACAGGACAAAATTCCAATGGGAAAAGGGCCCCATGGACAAAATCTCTCAAAATTGCCAAAATCTCAAAAAGGTGTTAGTACTTTGAAGAATTATTAACTTGTATGTTTTGGATGACACTACATTTGTTGTAAACTAAAAACACCCAGTACCCCCTAAGCATAGCTTAAAGTTCACATGCGAAAAAAATCAAAATTTTTAAATCAATTTTCCACCTGTTCTGTGCACCTTATTGAATATTATAGAAAGCGAAAAATATTTGTCTTAGCAAAAAGCCACTTTTTGAATCAGTAATTTACCCTTAATTAATACACCTTTAAGCAAAAATCAAGTACATGCAAATAATGCCTAGAGGTGAATATATTTGTTTTTAGGAAAGAAAAGCCTAGTTTACTTCCCGTGCGCAAAAAAAAACTATGCAAATATTCTCGCATGTCAAAAATAATTGGGGTGAAATGCAAAATTAATTGTTTTCATGATTGGTTTACAGTTTAATGCCAAAAAAACCATTGCTGTCATGAAATGTCATGCAAAACAATGGACTGGCAATTGTTTTGCATGCAAAAAAAGTGTGGGGAATAAAATATTTTTTTTGGATGGTCAGTTTACAAAATATATATATACATATACAAAAAATATATTCGACTCAAGGCATTATTTGCATGCAAATGGTTTTTGTACCCAAAAATATTTATTTTTAATTTTTAGGTATATAATTTATTAATTTAGGGTAAATTAGTGACTCAATGGGTGACTTAGGCCAAGGCAACCATTTTTGCCTTGGATATTATACAATTTGGTGCACAGAATAGGTGGAAAATTGTTTTGAAAATTTTGCTTTTTATTCGCAATGAGAGCTGTAAACTAGGCTAGATTTGTTCGCATGCAAAACAATTACTGGTCCATTGTTTTGCATGACATCTCATGACGACAATGGTTTTTTTGTTGCATGAAACTGTAAACCAATCATGGAAACAAATAATTTGGTGTTTCACCTTAATAATTTTTGGTGTGCGAAAATATTTGAATATATTTTTCATTGCACGAGAACTATAAATGTTATTTCGAATGCGAGTGAAGGCCAGAAAAACTTATTCAAAAAAATATTACCTCGACTGATAATAACAAAAAATTTGTCAACAAATTTTATTTTATAAAAAAAATTATATTCGAATATCCCATAAACGTGAATTGCAATTCTGAGGCCAAATTCGAATTTAGCACATCAAAGACCATCAGAAAAGTAAATTTTGTGTAAGACAAAAATTCAAAATTTGTCACACAACGTTAATAATTTGTGTTTTCGAGTAGATTTTCGGGAAACAAATAGTAAACATAAATAGGTCAATTTTCAACTCGCGTTTGTTGTTGTGTAGTGCATACTTTTAACTGTATTAAGATGTTATTTACGAATATTGATAGTGATGTATGTATGTTTGTGTGTATGTAAAATAACCAAATGGAAAAGTAATAAGTTTTCACCTCCATATAAACCTCTGTTGAACCTGCTTTTTTGCATCCCTCACCAGTAGCCCTGTATTTATTGCTTTGGGGCAACTCAGCCGAATCGAAGCCGTTAGGTTAGGTTAGGTGCGTAAGATCGATGTGTTGAAAAATGTACAAATGTGTTATTGAATTTCGTCACATCGTTGATCAACATGTGCATATCATTCACGAAGTAGATTTCAAAAAATGTATGTCCAACATTGGGAACAGGTAGAAACGATCCTATTTGGTGGTAGTTTTGAAATTGTATTTGCAATTATTTAAGAGAAAGTACTTCCATCCGATATCGTTAGCAATGAAGGTAGTGGTTCAAGTGGAGAGTACAAATTTGAAAGTCAAACAGTTAATATATTGTAAATAAAAAAATGTTTGCCTTTCGTTGAAAGATGTGGCATACAAAATTAAAAAAAAAAGCGAAGCAAGGTGAGCAAGGGTCAGCTAGTTCTGAATAAAAATTACTTTTTTAACATGCCATATTTGGGGAAAACCTCTTTTATATTTTCTCTGAGGCTATTCTTGCACCAATTTATTAAAAAAAATATAGAAATCTTTGATTTTTGAACTTTTTTAATTTGTTTTTATAAATTTTTTTTATTTATTTTTGTATAAATATTATAAACTATACATTTAAATAGGAAATTAAACTTTGGACAAAAAGTTTTATAAGTTAAATACATAGTCAAATTCGGCTTAGTTTCCAAGGGAGCCAAACATATTGAAAATTAGCCAGTGTAACCATTCTCTCAGAAGCGCATGGGTGAATTTAGTAGCAGCCATGTATGCTACAAAGGAATATCAGTAAAACTAGTATTGTTTTCTCCAAATAGAAATTTTTTGGTGAGCATAAAATTTGTTTTTGGTAAATCATAGTTCGAAAGAAAAATTTAAACGTCAAACATTTTTTTTGCACAAAAATCACTCCCATAAAAAATTTTGTCTTGCAGATTTTGTCAATACTAGGCTTTTACTTTTGAATTTTAAATTGGGGAATTTTGTTTGGGGTGTGTTTTAGCTTTTGGGCAAACATAAATAATCCTTTGTTACGAGTATATCTCCCCAGAATTTTTTTTTCAAACTTCAATAAAAGTTTTACCTTTGGTTTCCATCATGACGCGAACACGGTGTTTTAGTTAACGCGAGTCCACTGTATGTACATACTTGTCCTGCAATTACAATTTGAATTGATTAATTTCATACCATTGTAAAGCCCCATTTCATAGAGTTGAGCAATAAGAGCAAGTGGTACGACCTCAATGTTTCAGATATAAAGTAAAAAGTCACAACGGTTTTTCTATAGCGCTATCTACTGGTGACTAGACTAATTATTTTAAAGCTACATTATTTTTCCACTTGAGTCCGTAAGTGCTGTGTTTATTTTTGTTGTTGTCTTAACTGTTTGTTAACTTCTAATCACAAAAGTCAGCTGTACAGCTGTTCACTTGTCAAACTCACTTGACCACTACTTCCCTTGGCATCTTGGCAAGTAATCTTTTATCATCATAAATTTACTCCCTGGCCTTTGTTGAGAACAAAAAACAACAACAAAAAACACATAAATAAATATAGCGTTATAATACTTTTATTATCACCACAAATAGTAACAATTTGTATTGTCTTACAATGTCGAAATCAATTCGATGTTACTGTAAAGCATTTTAATATCAAAAGAACTTGAATACACAGTTCAAGAACGAAGCCTTGATTTCCATAACTAATGGCTGTTCAGGGAATTGAAGCCATCAAAGTGTTCCCACAACAAAATCAGGAATCAATAATGAATTCCATGGATAGATATAGGTATGTATAGTAAGTCTTTGGGTTATATAAAAACACTCCTTTGCTTATCAGTAAGTTTTAATTTAATAGAAATGAATGGACCCAGATAATAGCATCTCTAGAAAATTTCGACGCAATACGTGACCTTGCATTCAATGGAGATCTCAAAGTATCTAAATTCCGCAGCATCTATTGGGCGCTCCTGTTGAGAGTATTGAATGCTGATAATACAACATGGAAAGAACAGCGTGTACAACAAAGGAATAGGTGGGATATTCAGAAGTTATAGTTAATAGAACGTTTAATCACTGTTATTTTTATAAGATATGAGAAATTAAAGCATGAATTCGTGAAGAACCCTCATAATGAAAAGTTTACCAACGATGACCCGTTGTCGCAGTCAAAACAGGTAAACTTAATAGTCAAATTTAGTGCTATCGCTCTTACTGGGTTTAATTTTCTAGAGCATTTGGAATCAGTACTTTAGTGACCAAGAACTTTTTGCTGTTATCAAACAGGATGTGATACGAACTTTTCCCGGAGTTGAATTCTTCAGGAAACCTCTTATTCAAACTGCAATGGTAAGATTTTCTTATTCAGTGCAAAAACATTTGTATTTTATTATTTTTATTTTAGACCAACATCCTCTTTTACTATGCGAGGGAGCATCCCTACATGTGCTATCGCCAAGGAATGCATGAAATTCTGGCTCCTATCTTGTTCGTGATGTATGGCGACCATCAGGCTTTGTTGCACTTTATGGAATTGACTGATGACATTGAGTAAGTTAACGAAAAATTGAATTGAAAATGTGTATAATGGTTTTCATAGACGTTCTTATGAGTTTTGGAATCAACTTCAACAAAGTTTTATTTTTTCAAAACTATGAAAAACTATGGCAGAATTAACCAAATTCCTATGCAAGGCTTGCAAATCAAAATTAAGTAAGCTACTTTATTTTGGTATAGTCAGCTTAGCAAGGATTTTTGTGGTTTATTTTGGAAGAGTTTTCTTAGCATATTTGCACACAAATTGAATTATTCAATTTGTAAAAAGATCTTCCAATATTATTATATTGGTGCTAAAGTCTCCTTAGCCTTAACAATGACACACCAACTTTTATATAACACTCATTTGAACTATAGCTCATTTATTGAATAATACCTATCGAATTCGTCATTGTGATATATAGTGCTTTTGTTTTCAATTTTAGTGAATCGCTGAGAGATGTTTTGAGCCCAGAGTATTTGGAAGCTGATTCATAGTAAGAATTCATAACTTATCTTTACTAAAAATCAAATAAATAACTTTATATAAAGTTCCATATTTTCACGACTTATGGCATCCATCGAGTCCTATTATCGAATAACAAATCTATTTCAAACCGAAGGAGGATACTTTCCTGTAGAAAATGATCAGGTAAGAGTTCCTTCGATTTTGTATTTATTAATTTTTTGTATGTATCTTATCCAGGATATAATTGATCCAGTTACAACTGAAGTAGAAGTTATAAGTCAATTGAATTTGATACGTGATAAGATACTTGCCAAGGAAGACTTACATTTGCATAACTATCTACTTAAACTTGATATACCGCTGCACATTTTTGGAATGTAAGTTTTATCTTATATTTTTCGGTATCGATTTTCTTGAGTTCTATAGAAAAATAAACATAGAAACAACACGGTGAGATCGAAAGTTTTGGAATATAGTCAAAAAATGAAAACTGAAAACTGCACTACAGTATCTGAATCTTCAAACAATGATTTCGGATATCCGGATACGTAATGAATGAGACAATTGAGATCCGCCGACCCTATGCGGGAAGTGTCAAATTTCGAATGTCTGGATATCCGGAGAGTTTAATGAGACAGTTTGATGAATTATGTGTAAATTGCAGGTAAAACATGTTTTTTTTAAGTTTTTTGCTTAATTTCATAATGATTTTTTCTTTTAATTTATATTCCCTGTTTTACCTTCATCATTCACATAATTTATAAAACTGGATACGGGTGTGAAACCGGGTATCAAACACTATCCGGATAGTTAGATCAAGATCTGTTTCGGATATCCAGGTATCCGAAATATCCCGATACTTTGAAGCACTATGAAAAACTTTGTAATATTTTCAAGTTTTTTTAAATTAATTTCTTTTTATTTTCATTTATTTTAGACGATGGCTTCGACTGCTTTTTGGAAGAGAGTTTCCCTTACTCGATCTACTTATGCTGTGGGATGCAATATTTGCCGACAGTGACCGCTTTGATCTCCCTAACTATATTCTCGTTGCTATGTTAATACGAATTCGGGATAAGTGTAAGAAATTTAGAAACAAAATCCATGTTTAATGATTTCGACATTTGTTTAAATTCTCAGTACTTTTGAATGACTACACAACCTGTCTCACATATCTCATGAGATATCCCACGAATGTAGATATCAATTTGATTCTCCGCCATGCCTTGCACATGCAAAGTCCTAAAGTATGTTTAATCAATCTATTGGTATTTTAGTTTCTTTAGTGTAAATTAATTTTCTTTTTCTAGAAATTCGATCGCCCAGCAAATGCCTTTATATATTTCACTATGAATACCGAAACAGCTCAATCTCCATCGTCATCCTATAATTTGTCACAAAATATACCTGGTTCAGCACCAACAATAAGAAAAGTTTTGCCAAACTCTACAATCAGTCAATTAAGGCCAATTGAAAAACGTCAGCGTTCGAGCTCTCTATCTAATGACAGTAAGTTCCACAAACAAATAATTGACATACAATACAAAAATGCATTAGACTTAGCAGCTATAGCCAGATTGAAGGCGACTCCAGAGTCGGATAAAGTAATAATCGATGGATATTCAGAAAATGTAAGTATTGGGTTATAACTACTTTGCATGATGTATGTTACGTACATTAATCTTATCATATTTCTTAGAGCCCAGAACCACTTTTTTTGAAACTTCAAAATGCACAAACTATCATTAATATATCCAAAAGTAAACTACAAAATTATTTGGATGTTATTAAGAAGCATATTACGACACAACCTTCCGATGAATTGGGAAGAGCTCTGGATGGCATTGAAGAATTGTGCAGTTTTCTGGATGCACAAATTATTTTTCCTTACAACTCTCGAACTACACAAATCGATCAAGCTTTGGAAGCCGATGAAAATCGTCAGTTAAGATCTATGTCACCAGAAATAAAAAATCTCAATGCAATTACTACAGTTCCACTAGCAAATATCACCGATCAAAGACTGGGAGCGAAGCAATACGAATTTGAAGAAGTTCTATCGAATGGAAAAACAGTGTACGAAAAACCTGACACTGGATATATGGTTAATTCATATCGGTTCCTTGGAAATCGTAGGGAGGTTGAACTAATACCAATTGTAACAGATGAAAAGGCTGACCAACTAACCAGCTTGAGTGGTATGCCTTCTATTGACCCTTTGGGCTGTAGAGAGGATTGACGTAGTTTTAGTAAAATATACTTGCGACTGATTTTGTTTTATTGTTACAAATCTTTAATACTTCATCGACCTACTTGCGGTCGCGTTCTTTAAAAAAAAAAATCTTTTACTTTTGCATTTGTTTAGAATCAAATTAAACTTTATTTGAAAACTAATTTGTTTGGCCTTTTTTAGCAGTTAAACGAAGACTTGAGTCCCTTTAATGAAAACGATCGTTTAACGTCGTTGTCTCTCTATATTTTTACGTAGACTGATTGAAGTATTTTTTTACGATTTTGGCTCATTTTTTGTTTATTAAAAGCTTTGTTCTAAAAAACACACTAAAGACAAGTCTTTACAGATTTTTCTGCTGGAAAATCACAGATTTTTATGTAAGTCGTTGGAAATAATTTCCCAAGGATTTTTTTCCACTGTAGAAAATTGGTAACGTGAATGTTCGAAGTTTCTCTCGGAAATTACTCGAATCGAAAATGAATATTCCATGTCAACTGGGTTGTTATTTTGACTGACCAAATTCGAGCCTACAAGGAAAAGTGGAAAATTGTTGTGATTTCCAATTTTAAAAGATGAAAGAAATTCCGCCAAATTTTCTTCACTTTAGCCCCCAATGTTGGCAAAAAGTCTTGTCAGAAGTGGGATTCGAACCCACGCCTACAGAGTAGACTGCGACCTGAACGCAGCGCCTTAGACCACTCGGCCATCCTGACACAAAAGCTGACCACAAAAGAAATGTATTGGCGGGGGTGCTAAATATTCTTTTACATAATTTAAATAAATAATTTTATCGCCACTTCAATATTTTTCCCTTTTTTTTATGTAAGGCAAAATGTTCTTTAAGCTTGTAATCCAACAACAAGGTCAAACTTGGAACTTTCATAATATTTAACTATCCGTGGGATCTGACTATAAAATTATCAAATCGAACGAACTGATAATTCTTGAAACAAGACTGTTTTTGTCTTTGAGCGTTGTTACCATTCCAACGACTGAACTAAAAAAATAAGCCACGACACTAAATTTTATTTGAAATCGATTCAAAGTTACGTTCGATAAAATATTTCCCAAATATAAAAATATTAGCATTTAAACTTACTACATACCTAACTGATGTCCAAAAATGAAAAGATTAACATTATACTTTTATGTGTCACAGGCTTTTGGGAAATACATATCAACATATATTATTTGCAAAAATGAAAAATTATATTGTAACAAAAATAACTGAGCGGTACCTACTCATTCACTCTAGCGTATGTGTTATCTTTTTGATTATTCTTATATTGATATTGTTGGAAGAAAATAATTTTACAAAAAACATTTTGTCAGAAGTGGGATTCGAACCCACGCCTACAGAAGTAGACTGCGACCTGAACGCAGCGCCTTAGACCACTCGGCCATCCTGACTATGAAAAATTTAGATTCAAAATAGAAATATATTTACAAGCAAAATTATAAACTTGGAAGAAAGTTTCTCACGTTTTATCATTGAATAACTACATAGTTTCTTACGGGTGAAGCATTCGGAAATTAAATTAACCAAATCGTAATAGGTGTTTCAAAAATCGATAGAGATTTTCTAGAGCTTTCCAAAACTGAAAACTAGAACCACCTAGGACTTGGGTGCTTTGGTTAATTTAATTTGCTAATGCTATATTTACATTCCAGAACCAGATCACAGTTGTTAAGTACTAAAGTACATTTGAACCTTGCAAGTACTCAGTAACTTGAACTTGAAAAAACAAGTAGGTACATTACATTACATTACATATTACATGACCCGGTTTTTCCAAGTTCATTGTACTTATTTTTTCGAAGTCTCCTGATGTTTTGTGGTATTAGTTTAGTCAAAGCGTCCTGAAAAAGGGCCTCACCTTGCGCGCAGAGGTATGGTCTGGTTTTTTTTCATGGGTCGATAGGGGCTTATGTGAAAGGCTTAAAACCAAATTTGCAAAACCTAACAACTTTTTTACCAAAGTTATTGGTAAAAATGTGCTTTTTGCTATTTTTGGGTCTTTTGTGAATATCTCGGCTTGAGTATGTCGCACAGAAAAAAGTAATGTATGCATTTATTCATAATAGCATAAATTATTTTTTTCATTTTCTCAGCATGTCAAAGTACTGTGATTGCAGTATTTGTTCTGCTTTTTGAAACTCCTAACTGTTGTACTGCTAAAACGACCAAAGTACTACTGCTTTTTTTTAGAACTTTTGCATACCAAACTTTCGAATCATTTATTATTACTTTTCAGATTTTATTTTCTGTTGAGAAATTAGGCAGTTTAAAGACTTTTTGAAACAAAATATCCCATGAAGGTAAAAATATGTTTTTTTTAGCCCTCTGTTAAGCAAAAAACTGTCAGATTTAGAACAAGAAAATAAGACTTTTTTCTAAAACATTCTGATGAAGCTAAATTTTAAGGGAGGGGAAGTGATAGGGGGGAAAGTTCAGTTTTTGCTAGCTTCCCAAAATTTTTCAGCTATAATTATAGAAAAATTATAATTTTGTATAAATCAAAATAGATTTTAAAAAACTTAGATATATGAACATATGTTTATCTGTCGTACTGCTGTGTACTGCTTTTTTTCCTCGTAAAATGAAACGGTACCTAGCCCTGCTTCTCATCCATTGAATTTTGAAAAGAGTCAGACGAAAAGAATCATCGTATAATAGGGGTCTATGAATTTTTGTATAGCATAAGAGTAGTTCTAACTACCACAATTTTTGATCGATTTAAGGAAAATAAACTCCTCTTATCAGTATTATTTTGAAACATCAGATAAGGAAAAAAATGGTATGCAAACTGCTAAGAACTGTCTACGCACGTGAGAGATATCTGCGTTAAATAAAATCTACATATTTTTTTAACGTGCACAAAAAATCCATACAAAATATTTTGTGTGCACAAGTAGAGACACGACCTCAATGTCATATTTAAAATCGGGAATGGATCAACATTCTTTATCCAAAATTCAGCTTTACAAAATTTAAGTTTTACACAGAAAATTAAATGAATAATTTTTAAACTTTGTCAACAAATAATAATACAGTAAACACTCGATTTAATAAATCTAAAAATAGTGAACTATCGGCAAAAGTGCACACAAAATTTTATACAAAAATGTTTCGCAAGCACCCATTTGGTTGTTTGGAGGAATTGTTTCTTTTTTAAACCTGTTTGAAAGCTTTGTTTAACGCTTAAATAAAAATGTAAATTTTCATAGCAAGCCTTTTTAAACACCTGCTCGAAAATGTGAACAATCTTTAAAGAGTCAAGAGGGGGTCGCTTCCCTAACTGTTAAAACGTGAAGTGAAAAAACAATTATCATTTCAGTTTTCACAGAGTATTATCATTTTATCACTTCACAAACACGCGTAAGCCGATTCCCGAACTCGTTATGAAAAACAACTGCCAAAGAGAGTACTAAAAAGTACTAAAATGAGAAATGCATCTCATCTTTCTCATTGCGAAAGATGGTTGTTGTGTCACATGATACACATATTAGAGGTAATATTACTAGCGTTTTCATTTTTGTTCAGTTCTGCACATATCTCAAAATCAGTGGAAAATGGTGGATCCCGTGTTATGTGACTGCAAATTATTATAGGTTATGTGTGTTACTTGATAAGCAAATAAAATTGTTTCGAGATATTTAATGTTTATAATTATTATTTTATTACTTTGACAATAAGAAAATTGGTTTTTAGTGTTATTTAAATAATTTCTTTCGTGTTTGTTGTTGTTGTAATACGGCAGACATATCACGAGAACGGCCATCTTGAATTTCTTCTGACAGTTCTAATTTTAGACAACCTGCGCAATATAATACCTTCTATTTGTGTACTGTGGTTGTGTCATAAAGAGACCAAGATGGCGACTTGGGTGCAGCGTTGCCCCCCTACTACAAATGTAACGTTTTTAATATAGTTATTTGTTTTAGAAAGTCACTACGTACATTCGTTAAATATTTCGAGAACGCTATATTTTCATAAAATGGTAAAATAATTTCATGTTTCAGTAAAATATTTGTAAAATTAAAAAATAAATTTAGTGATGCAAAGTTCGTGGAGAAGCAGCCCAACTAACAAAATTGCTTCGATTTTCAGACATTAAAGTGTTATTTGTTTCTATAGCGCTCCATTTAGCCCTCTGACAGAAAGTAAATACCTTATTGGAGCATTACTGAATCCTTAAATATTTTCTGGTGCAAATTATATCAGCTTGATATAAGCGATGTACCAATGTTTCTTTAATCTCTCTATAATGCTCTTATGAAGTAACCAAGATACTTTCACTTCAATAATCATCCCGTAAAATTATTTTACAATCTCTATGTTAGTCTTTATTTCAATATTGCTTGTATTAGTGAATATGGTGACGCCAAGCTAAAATCGGCCATTTTATAATTTATATTCAATTTAGAACCTGAGCACATATATTTCTTATTGTTGACAATATTTAAGGTTGGTATTAATTAATTAATTAATCTATTATATCTCTATTTATTTAATTAAAAATATGTGTTTGTTATAGCCATACTAATCTATTATTTTATATTTCTTGAAGAAAGTTTTTCTTATTAATGATTCTTGTCTCATACGAGGCAATTCTAGATAAAAGTGATTCCAATTTAATGCATTAAATTGTATATCAGAGATTGGTGGAGCGGTTAGCGAGTAAGACATTAGGTTTAGGTAGTTAGTTTTAAGTAGGGACAGTCAGGGTGGCACAAAAAAAAATATAAATAAAACAGAAAAATCCACAAAAATACAAAAAAATTATAAAACCGGAAAATGCTTGCTGGTGGCTGTTCTAGTTTGTAAGTAGTCTATAAGTAGCTTATAAGTAGGTTGTAACTAGTTTATAATTAGTTGTAAATAGTTTTAAGTAGTTTTAATTAGTTTTAATTAGCTTTAATTTAGTTTTATGTAGTTTGTAAGTTTTATATAAAACCAAAAAAATAAAGACATAGAAACCGAGTTTTTTGTAAATTCTTCTCGGTAGAAAATAAAACCGACCTGGATTTAGTATTAAGATAGTTCTTAGGCCGAAAGGCATTAGCATTAAGTTATTATAGTTTAACTTAGAGCGCCCGACTGGGGCCAGTACGTTAGTTTTAAGATATCGATAAGTAGGCTAGTTTTTATGAATTTTTGTCTAGCTTTAAGATAGTTTTAAGAAAATGGAAAATAAAAATGAATTAAAAAAAAAAAGCGAGTAAGACAATTGGTTCAGAGGGACACGGGTTGGTTCGATTTCTGGTTCTAGCCACAAGTTTTTTTTTTATTTAATGTAATGTGAACTTCTTTAAAACTGTTATAATTAACTCCACAAAGGTACAATAGGCGTTAAAAAAGGTCGCCTTTTTCACTCTATGGAGTTTTATGCAATGCTTATGTGCATAGGTTGAATGAAAACAAAAAGCATCTATGGAGCAATATAGCAGCGAAATTGTTAGTTGGGAGGGCCTAGTGACTTACAACTCTTGACCATTCCTGTGTAAGTGTTGTTTGCAGGAGTGAAATAAGGGACCTACAATTTTTTTTCTAAGACCGAACAGCTTGATATGAAGTACTTTTCATGGTTTCAGGATTTGTCAGTTCCTCGCAAGAGGCAGTACCGCAGAAAAAAAAATTGTTTTTGAGGTGGTAGTGGCTTAAATACAACTAAAATATTTGTAGAAATCTCTTATTCAATTTCGGCTCAAAATGGGGATAATAATCGCAATCGAAGATTATTTTATATCCCAATTAGAATTGGAATTAATTTGAAAAGTAAAAATTTTAGTTGCAATTTTTAAGTTTATATTCCTTAACCGTGAATCAAATTATTTTGTTGAGAGAAATTCTACAAATACATAAGTGAAAAGCACCAAATAAATTTTTGAGAAGAAAGTTTTGATTTTTTGATTATTGATTAATTTTTTTTTAAATTTATAATCAAAAAACAGAATTACAGTACTACTGCATTTAACAACATTTTAAATTCAAAACACTATATTTTTCATCGCTAATGGGGGCAACCCTGCTTGGGTGGGTCTAATGAGCTTAAATTGTTTCTCTTTATCATTTATCTTTTCACAGGTTTTCACAGAATGAATTTATTGTGATAAAAGAATTATCATATGAAAACATTTTAGCATTTGCTTACATTATTTCACACTTCAGGAATCGCATTTAGTGTGAAAGCACAATCAGATTTATCACTTCAAAGTTTCACAGATAGAGAATTAATTCCCAGCTCAATTTTGGTAATTAAATGGGAAGTTACTATGTAGTTCCCTATCAGCCTCTTTTAACTTTGAAGTTTTGGATTCGTACAAATACAAATTTCGGAATAACATTCAAGCATTACCATTTCATTTATTAAATGTTCAAAAATCTGATTCATTTCATTAAAATGTGCTAAATCTTTTTTAATAGAACATATTAGCTGTACTAAAATATATTTTCAACATTAATCTCACTTACTCATACTCATTTAAACACAATACGTTCGAGTGAATTTAAAAAGAATCAAGTTTTGACCCCGACGTGATTTGAACACGCAACCTTCTGATCTGGAGTCAGACGCGCTACCGTTGCGCCACGGAGTCACTTACGAGATTGCAGTGAAAACTTATACTTCAAGGACGGAGTTCCTCTACCAAATAATTTTGACTAACTCCCTTATTGTTGTTCACACATAGTAAGTTCTGTAAGCCCAACATCCATTGGCTTTAACGACTTGCTGACATAAACGAAGTAAAGTTAAATTTATCTTACTGAAACTTCATCAGGTAAACAATATTATTACCTAGCTACAGCAAAAACAATACCAATGAATATACCCGAAAAGTTGTAAAGCCGAAAGTTATGGGGGAATATTCAAAGATGTTCTTTAAGCTGTTATTAGACAAACCTGGGAATTATCTTATAAAAACTTCATCAGGTAACCTCAAGTTGTGCCTTGAAGAATGCTTAATTTTATGAAAGTTCCTTTACTTTTAAAGTACCTTATTGTATGCAAGTTAAATGGAAAATAAAAACTAATTTTAAACTAGGGAGAACTTAGAAAAAAAAATTGTTAAGTGAAAACTAACAGCACTTTTCTGGCATTGTGAGGGCTCACAAGTCTCAACTTCTTGTGAAGTATTCTTTGGGAGGTTTGTTGTGATTCGATAACATTTTCGGTATTCTGGCAATGTGAGGTTGCTGCTAGAATACCTACGAAAACTTCAGACTTGTGAGGTATCAGTTAGGTTTGGCTTTAAGTTGCTTTTCATGAAAAATAATGTCAATTTTTAAAAAATTTAAAAAAAAACCTTTTGAGAAAAAACTTGGAAGATCTTCACATAGATAATATATGTCAACTTGGAAAAAAGATGGATGCATCGGCCGGGAATCGAACCCGGGCCGCCCGCGTGGCAGGCGAGCATTCTACCACTGAACCACCGATGCTTATAAATTTTTAGGAACATATTTGTTATAGGATTTCAAATTGCATTGTGAACAATAGGGTAGCTGCTAGGTTAGATCGAAGTGGCTGCCAGTCGTGAAGACTGACACACTTAGACCATAAGTTGATCCATTGTGACACCACATGAATCTAGGAAACCGTATTCCTTACCGTGTAGAGCTTCTTATGAAGCGTAACAAATTACCTATGTCCATGTTTATTAGATCACTAGCGTCATTGAAGTTAAAATCACCAAGGTGAAAGTCTTCGTCTATTAGATAGAGCATGGCACTTGCATAGAAGGTGAGGAATCGATTCTATCTCTTCCTCATCCATACAGCTTCTGCAAAAATCATTGCGTGTTTACCTATAAGATAGTGTCCGGTTATAACACCAATCATGGAGCTAATTTGCAATCTACTTCAGATATCAAACACTTAGACCGCTTTAAATCCATTACTGTTCAGATTTGTTTTGTTGAGTAGCTGCTAAGAAATAAACAAACAAACAAAGAGGCCCTATAAAGTACATCTACTAAATTATTGGATTTCTAGTGAAACAAAAGAACCTCAAACAACTTCTTTTCTTCGATTTTGTTCAGTCGAAGCAATATTTAATTTCAACAACTGTGAACAAGGAAGGAACATACTAATCAGCCTTGATGTGAGTTTCACTCGGAATTTTTAAAGTTTCGTCGAACTTCTCTTAGGCCTAAAATCAAAATAAAATATGCGCAAAGGGTACTACTGCCCCCCCCCTGTTTTCTTTCGTATGCGAACAAAAATGAGCTCTTAATTACTATACATTTCACCCGAAGTATAGTACGAGGGGATTTTTTTTCGGATAAAACTCTAATAGGCGTAAAGTGAAATGTCAATTTGTTCGGGTGGAATATTGTTCAGGTCAATCTCACAATAAGGCTGAACAGGTAAAAATTACACTGCGGGCTATCACGAATAAAATTTCCCGACGAATGTGTCCCTTCTTTCGAATTTATTTGTGTGGGGAATGTATTTTCGAGGAGAATTAGCCTGTTATTTGATTTGATGTTATTTGATGGATAAGAGGAAAAGTATTGGCGTTTTGAAATTCTGAATGAGGGAAACATTATTACCAGGAGATATGAGGAGATATGTATATCATACAAACACTTACGTAAAGTTCAAGCTCGCATCAAGATCCATTCTATTCCATTTATTTACAAAATAAAAGTTTTAAATGAGCTCTACTCCATATTGCTGCGTTTCACCCAGGTACAACAGTTGGGCTCATCACTAAGATGCTGTTGCACCCTTAAATTTTAAAGTTTCAATCCAAAAGCAGTTGTACCCAATTTATATTTTGCTTTAACCCAAAGAGTAAACAGTTAAAAGTTATAATACTCGCAGAATAAGTTTTGCAAAAAGCATAACAATCACAAATAGAAATTTTCGTAGGATGTGTTCCTATCAATGCCGTCAATTCTTGAGCCGGAGCAGAACGCAGAGCTTAATTTCGATTCTAATTTTAAAATGTTTTAATTTAAATATTGCTTTCCAAATTTAATTCGATAGCTATTTTGTTTGCAGATAAGTTTAGCTAAACGTCAAGCGTTTATATTTGTCGTGTTCAGGAAAATGAGATCTCGGAGTGTTCAGCAAATTTTATCCGTCAAAAAGTGAGCAAGCGAGTCCAAAATTTTTTTCCTCTGTAATTTAACAGAAATTTTTCTAAAGAAACCTGTTCACGAGACTGAGATTTCTGAGGACTCTCAGATCTCATTTTCCTGAACATGCCAATTGTATTTCTAAAAAAAATATGCAATATTTTCTTGACACAATTAAATGTTAACAAACTGAATAAAAGACGTTACCTGTGTTATAGATTCGATGGAAAACCAGTTGCTCCGCTAACCATGATCAGACGTTTTGTCACCCTGGACTAGTTATTGTGTTTAAAACTATTTTTATTGCTCTCCTTAACAATTATAATCATCCACTTATCTATTATACATTTTAAAGTAAATTAAAATCCAAAGGGTGAATTGAAACATTAAAAGAAACGCGAAAAATATTTAAAGTTAGTAAACTCAACTTGTAAGTTAATTAAAATGTTTTACAAGATTTTTGTTTTGTATTGTTTTTGTTTTTAGAATCAACTGTCTACACTGATAAAATTAAAATTTGTTAAAACTATTTAAATTCAAGACAAGTTCAGCCCGTTGGTTCGTACGTGTGGTCGTTCTGACTGGATCCAACTTGGTTTTGATTGATGATGTATGCATTGCCAGGCGGCACAGCCAGCAACACTGTAGATGATGGCCCTGCGGATGCGTTCATTGACTCGTTCTCTGTGATGGCACGTAGCTCCAACTCACACACCAACTGCGAAACTCGCATCTTCGCCTCTGCGATCAGTTTTGGCGTCAATGCTTTTACACTGGAGCTCACACTGTCAAAAAATAGATCTACATGGTTCCTTTCCTTCTTTTCGACAGAAACGTTAGAGAACAGTTCATTGAACGAAGACATTAGCTCGTTTTTGTCCTTTTGGATTTGTAGAAGCAGCTTCTTGCGGTCTTTTTTCCCACTACCGCTTTCATCGTTTCTCCGGATTGAGTTAGGTTTCTCTTTGTGGGCTGTAGAATGAACCACATTCGCTTCGTAAAGGTGGGGCAAACTTTCATCGGCGGCAATTTGTTGAATCTCACCTTCGTTTTCGGTTTGAATGAATTGAAAATCGTGCAGTGTCTCTTGTGGGATTTTATCATCTTCTTTTTCTCTTCTAGGACATACACTGTTTAGCGAGACTTTCGAAAAAGTTCTTTGCACAAATATAAATAAAATACTTACTTCCCTGACTCGAAGTCGATATCCATGAAGACACTTTCAAACTTAGAATCATCTTCGACCTCAGTTTGGGGGGAACCTTTAATGACCTTCCGACGTTCCTTCTTCTGTCCCACATTCTGTTTAAAGGAAATCATTCCATTTGCACTCATATACGCCTCCAAATTGGAATTGTGTTTGGTGGTCTTCTCGTGTCTCTGCAGATGACACTTATTGCAATTTAAGCGGCAGTTGCAGGCTCTGCAGAACGGTTTGTTAGGGTCAACTCCGTCGCGCGATAGCCAGGGTTTGAATCGCTCCAACCAGCCCTCAACGAAACGCTGTTGATAGTATTTCTTCTCACTTTTTAAAATTTGCTCGGTTTTAATTTTTGTAGCTTTCCTGGAATCCGACGAATTGTCGTTCGGAGGACTTGGTAATATGATTAAAATTAAATACAATCAGAAAGTTAAGTGCATTTACCATTCGGAATCGGAAGATTCACCAGAAAAGCTCATTTTTGTTATTGAAAGATGAAGTGTTTGTGAAATTTTGTTTATTTTTTAAAGAAAACTAGAGAATTTTCACTAAAATCACAAAATAGTACTGGCGTCTTTTTTGATTTGCCAAGGGACCTGTCAAAAGAAATGTTGACGTTTTCAAATAGTTTTCTTAAAACTGAGCTATAAGTGTTGATAAAAATTAGCTAACAAATGTGCTGAATTTCTTGGGTGCTCGTTAGACTTCTTTTATGTTCATATATATATATGTAACAAATGCGTACTACACCTTTCATTTTTGATTATATTTTTATAATTTGGTGACCTGTATTACCCTGAGGCCACACGAATGGGTACTGGCTAGCCAGTCGTAATACACTCACATTTTTTTACTAACACATACAAGCCTGAGCAACTGGCTCGTCAACTGGCTAACTTTTTTTGTAGCCAGTTGGGAAGCCAATAGAGCAGCCAGTAAGTGCCCTATTACACGACGACTCTAGAGTCATGACTTTTTTTGAAATTCAATGAGTGTGAACGAGAAAAAACATCTGATCTCAACTTCATACTCATTGAATGTTGAAAAAAGTCATGACTCTAAAGTCGTCGTGTAATAGGTCACTTACTGGCTGCTCTATTGGCTTCCCAACTAGCTACAACTAACAGGCCTCGGCAGTACTTTTTCGGAGCAGATTTGGAAAAATAGGTCTGGCACCTATAGCTTTCATTAAAACTCATCATTGAAAATTTTAATGATGGATTTTGATACGTTTAGAAGTAAAAGCATTTATTTTTTTGATGAACAAATAAAGCTCAAGACTTGATTAATATTTCTAGTAAAAAAAAATTTCAAAGAGGCTCAACTTTCTACATAAAAAGACTTTTCTTTTTTCAATGATTGAACTACCTTACCAATGATCATTGGAATCTTAAAAGTAATTTTATGTGAAAAGTTGGGCCTATTTGATTTTTTTTACTAGAAATATTAATTAAGTCATGAACTTTATTTGTTCATCAAAACAAAAAATGATTTTGCTTTCTAAATATCTCAAAATCAATCATTAAAGTTTTCAATGAAGAGTTTCAATGATAGCTATATAACTGACACCTAATACAAAGCGACACTTTGTCAATGGCCATGGCAACAGAGCCTGTTCAAGTGCCTTTCACATGAGCCACGAACTGCGAATGCGAATAAATTTGTTTAGGCAATTCCAAGCGCAAATATCAACAAATTCTTGTTTTTTACTTTTCGAAAAAATTATCAAAAGATCTTATCTACAATTTTAAAAAGAAAACACAATCAAAATAAACCCCATTGATGAGCAGCCAGAGGCACCGTAAATAACCATGTTCAGATGTGAAAAGGATACTGGATGCGATAAGACCATAGAGTACCTATTTTATCTAGAGAACCGACTTCATGGCTTTTTCTCTTTCACCCTACAAACTGCACTGTGAGTATTTCCTCCACATGGCTGAGCATGTGTTAGCTGCCCAATGCATTTTAAATGGAACCTTACCAATACAATGATAACTTAATGGATTTTTGGCTCATTAGACTGAAAACAGCAAAAAAATTGAATCGAAAAATTGAAAACGTCACATTTAAGGCTCTCCCAAACCAACGGGAATTCGCGGCGACCGCGAATTTTTGTTGTTGTTTAGCGTTATGTATTTGTCATATTTTTTACTATTGTGAATGATTCGCTGCGAATCGCTCCGCATTCGCGTTGGTTTGGGAGAGCCTTTAAAGCTATCACACGTATTCACGAACAGGGAATTTAAGAGAATTTTCTCTTAATGTGCTCAAATAAAATTTCGGGTGTTTTAGGCAAGAGGTGTACGAGTCGGTTCTCTAGATAATATAGGCACTCTATGGGTCACAGATGATTTGTCATCAGCTGTTTTTTAACAAGGCATTACTACAACACAAAGCTATCCGGATAACTGAGAATTAAGGTTCTCCCAAACCAACGCGAATCGCTCCGCATTCGCAGCGAATCATTCACAATAAAACAAAATATGACAAATAAACAACGCTAAACAACAACAAAAATTCGCCGTCGCTCCGCATTCGCGTTGGTTTGGGAGAACCTTTAACATCCGAGCGCGGCCATTGTTTTTGAAATGTCGAACGTTCGAGTTGAGCCGAACGTTCTACTAGGCGAATCGCAAGTCATAATAGGGGCCTAAGTAAGTTAGTTAGTTTTAAGATATTTATAAAAAGGCTTTTTATGAATTTTTGTCTAGCCTTAAGATAATTTTAAAAAAATGGAAAAGTAAAAACGATTTTATAAAAAAAAATGCTGGACTGTCACATAGGAGAGTTCTGGGTTCGATCTCTAGAAGTAAAATATTTGTGTTTTATTATTTTTTCCAATTCCAAATTAATGAACAAATAATCGTATGTGTAACACAGTAGGTCTGTTTCTTTACTTTTGGGATAAAGTTTGGGAAAAAGTTCGGGAAAAAGTTTGGGGATGAACTTTTTGATGTTGTTGTTGTAATGTTTAACCAGAAATGAAAAGTAAAGAAACACATTTGGGATGTTTCTGGTTCGTTGCGGTGTAAATCACCCATTCGACGTCATTGCTTGTAGGCTCAACGCATACAAAATTATGCAATTTCGATTCTTAACATTTGCACTTATCATTTTGGGCTCTATTAAAAGATACCAGAAGAAATATTTTAATTTATATATGACTCCATTGTATCATTTTCATTTAATTTATTTAAATTAAACCATTTTATATACGCTACTAGACAAATCTAATTTAAAAATTTTCGATCAGCTGATTTATTGTTTGACAAGCAAGAAAGTGCCGGAACTAAAATGTTCGGGTAGATTCTTGCTGGAGGGGAAATGAAAAAAAGTCAAAAGCTCTGGCATTTTTGTGTCAGAAAATAGTAAAGAAACACGTTTTGGGTAGATTTGGGTTACTTTGGGAACCCGCGGGCGAGTAAAGAAACAGACCTAGTATCAGGTTACAAATGGATGGAAAAACCACCAACAAAGAAAATGTAAATAGAAATTCCATTTTTTTTTTCTTTTATTTTTCATCCTCTGTGAAAGTGGTATTATCCACTTCTACTAGATATTATACAACTTATACATATAAACTGATAACTCTATTATACTTGTCGTGACTATCTGTCACAACCTAAGCTTCAATAATATTTCGAATAGTTCTCGTTTAAACTTCTTATAGACCATCAAGGACTTACTTTAGAACTTCTATAATGTTCTCCTTTTATGTTAAGAAATTTTGCAAATTTCTTACAGACACAAGGAAGCCTATTCAGTTAGGCCGCAACGAAGCTGAAATGTTAGTTGGGGTGATACCAGTAAATATAATTTCTATAACACTATCATCAGCCGACGACAGGCAGCGCCAACATCGAGATGTCTGATATTTGGGAGTTGAAATAGAAGGAAAATATAAAAGCAAAATGAATAAGTAGAAAGAGAGGGTTGAATTATTATTGATTCTCGCAATAATAATGGAAGTAAGGGAGACAAATGAATCAGTTGTTAGTACCATATATGGTCATAGAAGTACTTATTCTGGATTTCTACCTGAAATTTTCTGAATTTGCATGCTCCATTATTTTTTGTCCCAGTAAATTACATAAGAAGAAAAGAAAAAAAGAGTTATTTTGACTTCCATGTGAGGAAAGTCTATGTTTTATTCTCCAGCTCGGTCAAAAAACGGAGGAAAAATACTGAGCGCTCTAGAAATATAAACTGGCCAATTTTCTTTCAATCCGTCACCTAAGCACCTATAGCTTTTAAACACAATAGAGGAATCGGGTGAAAAAACGACATCGGAGTTTCCATTCAAACTATCGATAACAAGTAAGAAATCCGTGCCGGTAACACAGTTTTCATCTGAGCTAAAGTTAAGCCCCGAAAATTCAAAGTTGTTTTTGCTTTTAACATGTTAATTGCCTAGCCCCAACGTCGTTTTTTTCGTCCAAGCCCAACAGCTAATATTACAATCAAATAAACACTTTTATTTAAGAAATTCCACACAATAACAATCAATTTCACTTTTTGCCTATTGTGAGTTTCACCTAAAAAAACGAAAATCCCTTTTTGTGAGTACTCATTTCAGCCCCTCAAAAATAACTACCATGAATGAATATCTGACAAATTTCGACAACGGCAATTTGGGCCGTCCAGATAGGCACCTTGCGTTTAAAATGAAGTGCAGCTCGTGTTGATGATAGAGTAAAAAGTCGACAGTGAAAATAAAACAATAATTGAAAAAAAAAACTTTAAACATTTTATTTCTAACATTAAATTGTATATTCGTTTTGTTTAATAATACGACTTCTTTGTATATTCCATCAACAATTTTGAAAAGAACACTATTTTTTCCATTTAATTTTATTTTTCTTTAAGTTGGCTATAATAATTTTTTATAAATTAAATATTTCTTTAAACGTAAACCAATGAATAGATTTTAGTGAGATCCTTATCAAAAGGACCTTCATGTGAGTGTGACAACATCAAGATGAAGATACATGCTTTTGAGTTTTTTTTTTGTTTTGTTTTAAATATTTTTCTTTTAAGGTCTAAAATAATAAATGTTTAATATCTGTTCTACAGATGGTTGGTGTGCGCTGGGTTTTTTAGGGCACTTTACATGAGGTACTTTTCTGTTGGATATTTTTATTCGACAGTTCTGAAATAAATAAAATTAAAATTAAATTAGTTGTAATGTTAATTAAATTCTTTCATTGATTAAGAATTCTGTAATTCTAAATCTGTCTGTTTCACTAATTTTTTTTAAAATACACTCAATCTTATCAAGGGAATCTTGTTTTTCAAAAATGCTTACATAATGCGCATGGTGTTTGTGAAACCGGATCCTTGCTTCCAGCCAGTAACAATAACAACGGAGTTTCCAGACTTGATGAAACCGTTCTTCTTTCCAACTTGGATACCAAATTGTACACGGGCATCCACATCCTTTAACCAGTCACCGACCGCGGGTTCTGAAAGGAAAATCATGTAGTAATGAGTCGACTCATTGAATTCTTCTTATTTCAAAAACCAACCTGAGTAGACCAATGGAAGAATGCCACGGTATAAGTGCGCTTGTCTGGCAATCTGTCCATACCTGGTCACAGCGATGATTGGACATCTTGGCTTGTATTTGCTCAAATAGTGAGCAGATCGGCCACTTGTGGTGATGACAATGATAGCAGCGGCGGTGCTCTTTGAAGCGGCCTCAACAGCGGCGATCGCTACGGCATGTGCAGCATCGGTGGTGCTGGGATTCTTCGATACCAGATCGGAGAACAAATTCTTGTGCCACAATGCAGCTTCGGCTTCCTTGCATGTCTTGGCCATGCACAACACACATTCCAATGGGTATTCACCCTTTGCTGTCTCTCCGGACAACATCACGCAATCAGCACCATCCAAGACAGCATTGGCGACATCAGAAATTTCAGCACGAGTTGGACGTGGCTTCTTAACCATTGACTCCAACATCTGTGTGGCACAGATTACTGGCTTGCCAGCTTTGTTGCAACGGGCGATCATAGCCTTCTGAGCAATGAACACCTTCTCTGGTGGAATTTCAATACCCAAATCACCACGTGCAACCATAATACCATCGGAGGCTGTAATAATTGAGTCCAAATTCTGCATACCCTGTTGGTTTTCAATCTTGGAAATGATTTTGATATTTTTGCCTTTCTCTCCCAAAACACCACGGATTTCGGTCAAAGCCGCTGCGTTACGAATGAAAGAAGCAAAGATCATGTCGACTTCCTGTTCCACGCCGAATTTCAAGTCAGACTTGTCCTTCTCTGAGACAGCAGGCAAATCAACGGGCACACCGGGCAAATTGACACCCTTGCGGGAGCCCAAGGCACCACCGTTCTCGATCTTGCACACTAGAGTATCTCCAGCAACTTCGGAAACAATCAAAGAAATCAAACCATCATCAACGAAGACTCGGTTGCCTGGCTTGACAACGTTCACAATATTGGGATAATCCACATAGATGCAGTCCTTATTGCCCTTTTCCAAAAAGTCTTTGTTAGTCGACAGCTTGATGGTCTCGTTTTTCTTCAATTCAACTTCACCTGAGCCACTGCCCTCAATCAAGCCAGTACGGATTTCAGGTCCCTTGGTGTCCAATGCCACAGCGATTGGATAAGTGTAGCCCAACTTAGCTGAGTAGTTCTTGCCAGCTTGACGAACATTGGCAATGGTCTCTGCATGGTATTCGTGAGATCCATGTGAGAAGTTCATGCGGGCAACGTTCATGCCAGTAGCCATTAATTTCTCGAGCATTTCAACGCTGCGTGAGACAGGTCCAATGGTACAAATAATACCAGACAAGCGTACTTGTGGTGCTGGTGAATCAAAGTCCAGGCGGCACATGTGCTCGAGTTGAGTTTCAGCTTCAGCGGCCATCATTTGTGGTACTTCAGTCATCTAAAAAGAGTAAATAAAAACATATTAAGTAACATAACAATCGCGAATATTTTAAAACAAACATTTTAAGCCTCATAACGCATATACATAACTAAAATAACAGCTTTAAAAAAAATACATAACTTGAGCTCCCTTATTACCAGCACATAATTAATATTTATATTCCTCCTCTCAACAGATTATTTCTATAAAGCTTTATCTTAAACTTCATGAATGTTGAAGCTTAAGTTTTCTAGAACAGAGTTATCGCTATACATAATACGTTGAACACGAGTTATCAAGGTTTTGAGCGGAGCCACTGTGATGCCAATAGTAATCTACATTATCAGAAAAACAATTTTTCAAATGAAAGAGAACAAATGGGCTCATGTTTCATATAGAAGACCAAACATTAATACACATAAAAATAAAAAGCTCTGTAAAAAGTATGAATGGTTTGGAAAAACCTGTAGACGATGCTTGTATCCTCTTGAATAGAAGTATATACACTTGAAAAGTTATAAAGATTAAAATGAACAACTTATTTGAACTACATATTTTAAAGAGCAGCATTTTTGGCAAATGCTCACGAAATTAAACAAATATTCACATGCAACCAAGCAGCTTGGACTAATGGGTTAACCACAATGGAATCCAGTATACACACTACGCATTTCGAATACAGAAAAATTATGGGCTAAAATATAAAAGCAATTCTTGCTATTTTGTCAGTTGTACATATCACTCTAATTTTTGTTTAACAGAATTTTAGCTTTGTTTTCACACATGTAAATAGAACTAGCAGTTCTTAAAAAAATTTTAGTTCTTAAAATATTTAAATGTGACAGTTAACGATGATTACTACGTGGTGATGTAGCTTACAAGGATATGCAAAATAATCATGTTGCGACGTTCAAGTTCATCACATTGATGTTTCAATAGGAAAGTTAAGTAAAAACCAAATCAGAAATTACAACCATTGAAATTTGAAAACATCCATTTTATGCAAAAACTATTTACAGATGACTTACGCAAAATATTGAACACAATCCATATTACCTTGAACTTAACCTATAAATAAAACTCGCTTAGTGCACGCGAGCACTGAAAGATTGTGAATTTGTTATATTCATCGCCAAGAACAGAGAAAATCCCCTATCATCAGATGATGAATAGGAAATCAAAATGAACTGGTAATTTATTTACAAATACAGATTTAATAGATGTTATATACTACATATGTATGTTTGTATTAGGGTGGCTATTATTTTTGAAAACATTGAATTTTTTTCGTCACCCCTCCCCCTCTTGAGTGAATAAGGTAATTAAAAAAAAATTGAGTAAAATTTTATTGAAATTGTTTAACGTTAAAACGTGCTAAGAATCATAATAAAATACATGACAGTTTACTTATTGTAACTCTTTTACTAAATTCGTAAAAGAGTAAAAGTGGATGGATGGAAAATCTTCAAATCAAAAATTTCAAAACTAATTGTAAGTGCCACCCTACTATATGTATGAACATTTATATACATAATGAGTAGATTGATTATCTCACCTATTCACAACCTTGAATATAATTATTTAGAGCCCTCCCGGAATGTGCAGATTTGCTCAGTGCAATAGTCACAATACGAATGTGGGCTTTTTTAAATGTGAAAACATTTGACGATGCATGCCGTTTCGTATTTTTCCGCAGTTGTTATATTGTTCGTCTATTATTTATCAATATAAGTAATTGGATGTAATAGGAAGCCATATACATTTCTTGGTAATGACACACTGAAATTGAAACTGAGTTATCTCAATAATTGAGATGGCAAACAAAAAAATGGATGAACTCAGTTTCTGTCTGGTGCGTATCTGGGACACTTGCCAATAAATAAATAAAAAACATTCTTGAGGGACAGAAAGATATACACAAACAAAATAAAAAGAAAAACCAATGGGTTAAGTACATTTAACAGACAGAAGAAAGACAACAATTATTTGATTGAAAAAGGCAATATTAATATCATTTTATACCCTTACACCCAGTGATGGGTAACTACCCGGCATATACCATTTGAGGGCTTATACCCTGGGTATATGCCCGCGGCATTTACTAAAACCGGTATACATGAAGGTATTTTTATTTTTTTAATATAAAAGTTTATAATTTTATTTCAAAATCGAATGGTTTTCTTAATGGCAGTATTTTAATCGTAAAGATCCGATAAGTAGAACGGGAGGAATCAATTTTATAATTAAAATCAATTTTATTTGTAAATATTAAAAAAAAAAAAAACTATAGCACCTCTGTTGTAGGGAAAATGATAAAACATGCTGTAAAATAATTTTAATTTAGAAGAGGAGTGAGGTAATAAATGTCCTATTTTAGATTTTCAAAATAGAAAACAATTTTCATCAACTTTTGAATTTAGAATGAAATAAATCAATTTTGGGGGTCTTTTTCAACCTTTTGGTATACAATATTTTGCTCTCCTCAATGATTTTTTTTAATACAATGTAGCTTGTTGTATCAGCTTTCTTCAAGGGGCTTAACCTTGGTGGAACAGGAGCCATTTAAGCCATTCATATCAAATTTTAATACAACAAAATTGATGTAGATCTTCCACGCTGGTGGATGGTACTTTGGGAAGTTAATTATTTTATTTAAATTTAAATACAAAAAAATCAGATAAGACATTTATCAACACCGTACACCCACCCCTTAAAAAGATAATCTCAAAAAACCACCAAAAACGCATTTAACAAAAATTCATCTCTGGTTGACTGTATTTTAAAATTTCAAAATTCACACTCAACATCAAAATCCATAGATTCTTACAGATTCACTCATTAAAAAGATACAAATTAAAAACCTTTGATTTAAATACCCGTTTTTCATTTTTTTTCATACCAGACTAGGCTACACTAAGGATCGAGTTAGCACTCGTGATCTATATTATATCCAAGCTATAAACTTGGTGTTGAACACACAAGTTGTTGTTGATTACAAAAAATTTCAATACAAATTATTGATGTGTTCTTCGCAGCAAGGCATTACATTTGTATGGATTTCCATTTACAGTTTTTTTCCACAAATTTAATAATTTTATTACACAAGTATTGCCAACGCGTTTCGTCTTCGTTAGGACATCATCAGGGGACTAAATATTTACATAGAATCATACAATCACAAAATGTGAAACGAATAGTGGTGAAATTGTACTTGAAGTACCTTGTGAGGCCTCCTTTTGCTTCGTATGTAAGTTAGTTTTTACTTTTTGACCTAGATTCTTTTAACGTTGTCCAATGATTTAAAACGATACCTTGTCGAACAGTTTGAAGGTGGTGTCAAAATGCTTAAAAATCAATGTGAACAATACTCGAGTAAATCTGTAATGGCCAGTTTAACGTCAACCCAAAGTTGTTCGATAAGGTTCGATGGAATCTACCGCTTTCTCTTGCTTACGTATACATAATCTACCTATCTCACTGGATGCGCTTTTCAGTAAAACTACAATGCAGAAACTTATGTCGTTTTTAATTGAAATTTGAAAGATTTGATTTTAAAATCTGCATTTACTCTCTTGAATGAAACATCTGGGCATAGTTTTGAGTAGATTCAGTTTACACACATAGCATACATATACGCATACACATAAAAATGTCGTATGGCGCCGGCACAAATAGAAGAAACAAAAATATTTACCTATTTAGATTTATCATTTGACAAGAGAATGTTTGCATATATGGGTGCATGCAGATCAAATCTCTCAAACTATAAAGATCTCATCTTTCGTCTTCAGATCTCATGTCTTTTTGAATAAAACATGAAAAAATGTGAAAAGTGCAAATCTTTTCCCAAAAAAATCAAATCTTTTCAACAATGAAAAACGACATTACTTACATTAAAATACATTCAAAAGAATACAAAATAAACTTAAACAGTAAATTTATTAAAGAAAAGTCGTCGGACCGTATTTAAACCGTATTCGATCTGGGCTTTTTGCAAATGTAAACATGGGCAAAACGATTATTCTAGTTTTCCATTTATAGTATACATATGTCAAATGCAGCCAAAGCATTCCCATTAATTAATATTTTTTTTTTAATATTTTAATAAAAATTGGTAAATTCATATACTTCAAATATTTGTGCATCAACGCCTTGTTGCGATACTGATGCGTAATGCATCTGATTCTAATACGATAGGTATATCAGCAAAAAGACATCAAGAATGTTCGCGGTTCTAGTTTATTTGAAGTTTGCGCATCGTCAGGTGCAAGTGTGCAATAATTAACACATTACACAAGAATTTATGAATGTTTGACAAAAATGATAAGCACTTTTTCTGCAAAATGATGCGCTTCTAAATTTTTTTCGTCGATGTTAAGTTCTTTAGACAGCAGCTCTTTCTATATTTGATATACCAACTGAACTGAGAAAAAGACATACCCAATCCATACACACGCGTTTGTGAATTTCGATTATACACCCACTTTAAACGTTTGCTGCCGGCTTTTAGACTATTTTTATTTTGACAATCGGTTTTCAGAATAAAGCAAAAATGAATCCGCCATTAAGAGACCCGCCGCAATTTTTAGAATAGAATAACTACAGGTCTTTTCGAAAACTATACAAAACCTAAAATGTGATCGAGCAAATTTTCTGTTTTAAAAATAAAATAAATAACGGTGATGATTATTTTTTTTTTTAAATTTCCATCCCCATAGCTTGCAACGACCTACGAGTTGCTTTAAATTGTTTTAATTATTTAATCTCATTCGATAAAAAAAACCTCATGCAAAGATTAATCACACGCTACATCAGACACTGTATTTACTCGAAGACACTTGTTATCACCTGTTTTATGGCGTCATTTATTTAATCTGTAATTTGTGTATTCTTTAATAAGAACGCTTAAACTGACTTAGACAACAATATACACACTAAGACTAAACAATTATGAACCAAGGTCTTTATCTGAAAGACTCTCCGGTAGGTAGTTTGCCAATTTTTTTTATAAAGAAAAAGTAAAATACACTGGGAAAATTGCGTAATTTCAATTTTTTCACCTGCTAACAAAATTTTTCATTCAGAAAACTTACAAACTCAGCAATAAAAAAATATATCAAAATCAAATGGTTTGTTTGATTTAGATTTTGCACTTAAAAGGCTTTAAGAACTCGCGTTGCCCTTGAGAAAGGACAAATCGTGATGCATTATAGAATTGTGTAACCAATTTTCCCAGGTTTTTATAATTATTAACTGTGATTTATCTATTGATTTGTTTTGCATTATTATTATTAATTTTACCTTTAACTTTGGTGTTTCATCGTGTGCTGTTGTGAATACCATTTTGACAATATTTTTTGAAACTTCTTTCTGTAGTAAAAGTCGGAATTTGCAAAGAACCTTCCTTCCAACTAATAGTTGTTGGGTAAAAAGAAACGTAATTGTTAGAGATTTGTTTATTAAAACAATTGATTTTTCACAATTTTACTCCCAGATAGCGCCGCCGACTAACTAAATTTAAATTAAATCGAGTAGTGAGTTAAGATAGAATAATACTTTTTTATTATCTTTTAATTATAATTTGAGAAAGAGAGACTGTGGCTGTGGTGGATATAGATTTGCTTCCGCCGGTCGATGATGAGCAAGTGAGAAATAATTCGCTTGCACTAGTAGCGGTTCAAGTGTAAAATATGAGAAGTGTTTTTTTTTTTTTTTGAGTGGAAATGTGTATTTGTTGAGGAAAGTTTTCTTCTAATTCTTTGACATTGTTATATATTTTTTTCTTGCTATTTATTCGCTGAGAAAATGCCATGTTGGTGTGACATGTTTGGCTAAAGAAAACAAATTGTTTGGGAAAAGCTTTTCTGTGTTGGATTTGATGATTCGAACATGCGCAATTGTTTTTTTTTCGCTCAGTTTATTTAGATTTTTGCCAGAAAAGACAGTGGTTATTGTTGTCAAATTGTTTATTTTAGAGATATTTTGTATGTTTAAATATTATTTACTATTTAATACATTTGGAGTGCACTTCAGCAAGTGTTTACTAGGTACATACACCATATAATTGTTTCTGCATCTGTTCTTCAAAAACAAACTTAAAGAGAAATAGAAAAACTAATTATTTTTGTCATTTTATTGACAGTTTTCAAGTCGTAAAAATTAAGCATAAGAACACTTCTTACTTGCGATTCATGAGTGATGGTCAAAACAAAAGATCGAATAAATTCATTAAAAACTCGTTGGGTACATTTTTGAATTCTTAAGAAATATATGTTTTTTTGCTATTATTTGGTGGCGTATTTTTACTTGCGATATTGGAACTATAGGGCGATTCGTGCACAAAAAATTTCGGGATAGCAATCAAACATCACATTACCATGATAGATAAAACGAAAAAAGGGGCTGGTACAATTCTGTCGTTCCGTATATCGACCTACAGCCCAAACCACTAAAGTGATTTTCTTCAAATTTTGACCTTGAGTTTTTTTTTGTAACGATACCTGCTATATAACGTTTTTTTTATTTTCTACTAGCTCATTAACGGCTCAAACGATTACATTCAAAAGCCCTATTAAAATGTTGATAATATTGCATATCAAAACTTAGAATTTTTAAAAAAATATTGTTGTATATACATTTTTAATTAATTTTCACATCGAAGAGCCATTGTGTAATAGCTGTGTTTTATTATCTTCAATCGGGAACCGGATCTGGATCTGGACTTACTTTTAAGACGTATCTAATACAGAAACAAAATAATGAATAATGGGAAATTTTTAAAATTGTTTTTGTAGAACGTGTTAGAAGTTAATCCAGATCCAGATCCCGATGATAATACGCGTGTTTTATCATCATCGTGATATGATATAACTTTGAAAACGTACTACAAAAACAATTTTTAAAATTTGAATTATTCACTTATGGTCATATGCAACGAAATTGAATACATTGTAAATAGTGTGGAAAAGATTGATTTAAACATAGAGTAAAGGTTAAGTAGATTTTAAAGAATAGAAAACACATCGAAATAGGAACTTTAACTTATTTTCTGTCCAAAAGGTCAAACTCACTAAATATATATGTAACTAGGTACCAACAAACAAAATGTAAAAGTAAATAAAATGCAAATATCTTTTTAGAGTCAGCAAAAACGGTATTTTTAGTTCCAGAAAGTATTTTTCAATATTTTTTCATCAAAAGTGTATTTTGTCAGTTACTTACATATACACCTCCCTTTCAGTCAGTTACTTAGACACCACCCCTACCTTTCCACCCACCGATTTCACAATCGAACTGCCGTCATGCTGTAGTGAAACCAAACAAATCTAAACACGGTCTTAGTTAAGAAGAAAATATAAAAATTTGAGTGAAGAACTGAAGATATGGAGCCGCTGATATGTATGGAACAAAAAAACAATTCTAATTTCATACTTGAGCTAGTAAATGTTGCCTTAATATTGCCATTGTAAAAAGAATATTCTTTTAACTTATATTTATCTTCAATATTAAAATTAATATAGGGCACCGATAAACAATTTTCCACGCACAGCTAAACGATACTAACCACATATTCCGTCATCGACGATATGGATTAGATGTCATTGCAAAAATTAATTCTTTATGTTCAGTTCTTAAATACAATGTTGCTCTTGAAGGGTTGTTCTTATACGTGAAAAAAAGCAGATTAGATAAACATAAAATCAATAACAAATGCATGCAAGTAGGGTATTGAAAAGAAAAACAAACATACAAATAGACAAAAGCATTCGACATAGACAAACACATTAATTTAAGCGTAAATAGTATTTAAAAATATTCTTGCCTATTTTATTTACAACAGAGGAAAGGCTTATTCTTCTTTGGAAGTTTTTGTTAGGAGGAAGTGAGATTATCCAATAGCTGAAAAGTTTTTTAAAGAGTTATTTACAAAGCAGAAATTATATTGTCACAGCATAGGATTATAGTAAAAGTTATATAAAAAATATTAAATAAAGTATAAATAACGAAATATGTAAAAAAAAGAGTATGAGTATATGTTATAGGAGAGATGTTATTATATTGACCCTGATTACGAAATACCATATAGCTTATTCATAACAGTATCAGACTCAGTATTGAAAATTGAGCCTGGCTTCCGCCGCAGCTCGTTCATCGGATTGGATGAATTGAAACTCAATTTCATTTTTTTAAATTCTAATTTTGTTTTCATACAAATTAGGCATTTAAACTTATTGTTGCTGAAGTGCATTAACAAATTACACCTGCTTTTATTTTCCGTTTGGATAAGGGAAAATATGCGTCTAAATAACAAAACCAAATCACAAAAATACTTATGGAAAGATCAAAAGCTAATTCAATTGAACATGTTTAATCTTATGTCGTTTTTTAATTTTGAAAAGATTTGATTTTTTTGGGAAAAGATTTGCGCTTTTTACATTTTTTTATGTTTTATTCAAAAAAGATGAGACCTAAAGACGAAAGATGAGATCTTTTTGTTTGAGAGATTTGATCTTCATGCACCTATACATGCAAACATTTTCTCTTCAAATGACAAATTGTTTGTTTTGTTCTATTTGTGCCGAAGCCAAACGACATTTATACGTGTATGCGTGTATGTATTCTATGTGTGTAAACTGAATCTACTACTTCTAGATTTTAAAATCAAATCTTTCATATTTCAATGAAAAACGACATAAATTATTGAAAGTAACCTTTCCGAACTAAAAAGATCATTTCAAATCAGTTTTGATAATGATAAATTCTGATAAAATAATTTAAAATTGTCATTTATCATTCTCTAAATAAGATAATGAATTTATTGCTCAATTATTTATGTTATTTTGTTAATTTTTAAACAACGTTAGCTTGTGCGGATGCATGTTTTCGGTATCAATTGACAGCACACTAGCACGTGATTTCATCAGGACGCAAAAATGTACAATATTTATATGTTTGTACGCATTCAAAGTAATAGTTAATCATTCCTGTGATATATTTTTTCTATCTTTAAGAGTGTTCCGAACAGAACAAAACCAGTCGTTTGCTAAGTTTTTTCACTTTCATCAAATATAGGTACATACTTTGTTTATAAAACTTATTTTTTACTAATTGGTTACTACTTGTAGGCGTATTATTGTGATAAAAAATATTTTGTAAAAGTAACTGTTTTTAATTTCCAAATTTACATGATTTTTTTGTCAAAAAGTGCTTTTCAAGAATTAATATCAAATGATGCAATTATAATTATAAAATTAATAAAAATCATGAATAATAAATTGAATTGATATTCACTAAAAAAGAAATTAGTCAAAATAAAAAATACCGTTAGGTACGTATACAAAATTACTACCAAAAATGTCTTTTTTTTTAAAACTTACAAGTATTTTTATTGTATATTATTACAATTTTTATTAGGTACAAAATTCAAAATTTTCTTCAATAGTGTCCTAATAAAAATATGGAATTTTATATTATTATTTATTTTTTGCAAAAAATGCTGTAGTGTATGTTATATTCTCTTTGTAAAACAGACAAAAAATTTTTCTATCCATAGACACCTTAATCGTTTGGACAAGTACGCGCTTTACAATCTTTTTCGTGAACTCAACATTTCAGTCCGGAACACTCTTAAGAATGATTGTTTTGTATTTTTTAGTTTGTTGTATTCGTCTTGAAATGCATAACACTTTGTTGTGCTTGTGCAATTTCTAACAACCAATTCGGTTAACATGGTCTCTCGTATGATTCTGACGAGTAGCATCATGCCCATCCAATTTGCAAGGATTATGAAGTCAAACATTTTTTTTTTGTAGTTTGGTGTTGAGAAAATAAGAAGGCAACCACTTTAGTACAAATAGGCGAAATGAGGAGATGAATTGCAGAGCGTTTCGATTTTAAACAAACAGCTGTAATACCGTTTTTTTTGTCGTAGGTATCTACAGTTTTTCTCGATATAAGAAAATTTCCAATTTTGAGGTTGGTTGAAAATATTTTTAAATAAGTTAGTAATTAATTAGACCTGAGATAATTGAGTATGAATCAACTCTGTTATACAAAAGGCATTGTATCTAGTTTTTGGAAGAAAAACCCCCTAGTTTCCAAAAATAATGACTTCCAAAAAAAGAACCAATTATTATTATTTTTTTTGTTAAGGTTAGGGTTGGTAGGTACATTGCTCGGCCATCATCGCTCCGCTTAAGGATCTGTTCAGTCGCTAGGCAGGCACCTACGCAAACAGTTTTCTTGGAAAAATGAAACTTACAAAATTGTTTCCTCGCATTGACCATAACAAAATGTCAAGAAATTCCGGGGCCTACCTCGATGGTTTTAGTTTTCAGCCATATGAAATGAATAACTAATCACACAGCTGAACAACCACAATGCCGGTTAGGAGGTTTGACACTAACCAAAACTACTGCTGTTTAAAGACTCCTTTGGATTAGAAAAATGTACTTGACTCTAGTTTGATATTCTAACAAACATGGTTAATCAAATAAAATCTCGGAATAAGAGATAACACAACTTTGAAGCAATCTTGCTTGTTAGTACGCAAAAAGTCTAATTAGGTTGTTCAATCTTTTCGTTTTTTTTATTTCATCAAGCCGCTTAAGCTTTACAATTCCTGATCACGGTAACCATGAATGGACAAAATATGTGGCATGTTGGATGTGGATGATTAAAATTTAAAGATTGTTTTAAATATACAAACATAAAGGAATTTCATGATTAATGAAAAAACTACTAACATCGTCATCCAGCAAATGACTTTTATTTCACCTCTATACCGACCGGAATACCTATCTTTGTCAGAGATATTACACATCGACAAAAGTGTGCGTGTATATTAAAATTGCTCTACAAATTAGACACAAGATGACACTAGAATTGGAAAAACAATAAATGATAGATACTCAAATTAAATTTATTTACCTTGTTAAATTGTTAGATTTTAATTAAATTAAAACTTAAAAGAAAAATTCTTAAAAAACCAAGCACAACTACTGTTTACTGTTGCAGAAAAATTAATTCAAGCGACTGGAATGGAAATGATCGCGAATATCAAATGAACCGTCTGCCTCTTTTACCAAACTTCGAAGCCGCATAAAAAAAAAATGATAAGATATGATGGCGCGGGAAGAAAAGAGACAACTAATTTGCTTACAACCGTTGGATGAGTGAGATGGAGGCAGAGCTTTTAATTACTGTGCAATTTTAAGTAAATAATAAAATCAGCTGATAAAGCTTTTTTCGTTTTATATACTTGGAGTTCATTTTCCAGCAACTGGAAAAAAACTTGAAATAATAGTAATGCCGTTGTAGATTCTCCAGACAATACTTTTTAATTAAATGGAATTTATAATACGTTTTCATTAGAGTATTAAATATTCCGGAGCTTATACTTTTTTAAAAACCATATTTTTATTTAAGAAATTTAAATTCGAAAATGTGGTGTTTTTTCATTGTTATTTCATTTTGTATTCTTCATTTATTTTTGAGTCAATTTTTTATTGCAGGTATATATTTTTATTAAAAGGGGTTCGTATACCATATCCAACAAAAAGTGTTTGGTTGAGATGTTTGGTCTTCCATGACATTTTCTGACAACTTTTGTTGAACACAGTAAAGTTGACTTTAGACGTCAAGAGCTGCCCATAATTTGAAAATTTATTAACATGATACCGATCCTTCGAATTATACTCGCTAACTAACTACAACCTATATGTAAGTTGGCCATGACAGAATAAATGTTAAGTCAATTTTTATATGCAAATATTTTCACATGTCAAAAGTTATTGAGTTGATATAAGAAATAAGGTTTTGCGTGATAAGTTTATAGTTTCATGCAAAAAAGCCATTGCTTTCATGAAATTTCAGGAAAAACAATGGACCGTGTGGTGAGTAAAATTTTGTTTTGCCACAGTTCATAAACAAAATAAGATTATAAAAAAAATAAAATGTATTGAAAAAGAAGACAGGTAATGTTAGGTAAGGACTTCTCGAATTTCTTTAAAATACATGTGATATATCGGTGATATTGCAAAAGAATCAATAAAATTACTTAAGAATACTTTTGCAGGTGACTATCCCAAATGGGTAAATTATGTTTTTTCTCCAATTGGATCAAACTAAACCAAACTTTTAAAGTGACTGTAACTTAAAGGCCACCAACGCAATTCATTTGGAGTGACAACCAAACTTCCGCTTGTCAAAATTAATTTACATGGCAATTTATAGGTGCAACCACTCTGCTACGATGTAAAAGACAGAGTGATATACTGCTGTATGGTAAAGAGCTCTATTTTCGTAATCAATATGCATCCAATATGAAATATCTGTTTGTTTATTTCAAAAAACTGTGAATTTATACAAGTTTAAGGCCCTCCCAAACCAACGCAATTACTGAGCGACGACGACAAAAATCGTCATCGCTCCGCATTCGAGTTGGTTTGGGAGAACCTTAATGACATGTTATTTAAACGTGGATCAAGTTTTGATACGTCGTTCAGCAATTTTAAATGAGTTAAATGAGGTTCAATGGTGGTTCTAGTATGTTTTAATAGCCAATTACAAGCTTGAACCATCTTTGAACCTAAAGTCAAGTGTACAGTTCATATGCGAAAAAAAATCAAATATTCAATACCTTAGCCCAAGCAACCCATTGAGTCATTAGTTTACCCTTAATTAATAAACTATAGGCCTTAAATTGGAAAATAATAATTTTTGGATGCAAAAGCCATTTGCCATTTGATGCCTTGAGGTGAATATATTTTTTGTTTGGAAGTGTAAGCCGACCATCAGAAAAAAAAACAATTATACCATACTTCTTTTTCGCATGCAAAACAATTGCCGGTCCTTTGTTTTGCATGACATTTAATGACAGCAATTGTTTTTTTTTGCATGAAACTGTAAACCAATCATGCAAACAATTAGTTTTGCACTTCACCTCAATCTTTTTTGACATGTGAGAATATTTGCATAGATTTTTTCTTTTTGCGCACGGGAACTGTATACTAGGCTTAATCCACAAAAACCGATGATTTGAATCGGCTGAACCATGGATCAAAATTTGAACCACGATTGTACAACTGGCCCTTGCACAATTTAATGTTTGCATATAAACTTTTATAGAATTTTGGACTAAATTCGTAGAAATTCATAGATTTTTTGTAAGATATAGATTTAGAACTCAAGTAAATTCTATCTTACACTACATTTTCACCTAACACTAATCTAAAACTTAATAAGATTTATCTCAAATCTTCTTCAAATGTCAAAGATTTATGTAAACAAATTTTTTTTTCGTAAACCTTCAAGATTAGAAATTAATCTTTTTTGATCTTCCTAGGGCAAATACTTTTACAAATTGAACTAAAGGCGTATTCTTATATGGCACTGAAGGGTTCACTCGTGGTTGTATTCAGTTCTTCACAAATGAAGCATTCTATCTCACTTCCTCTTCATAAGAAAAAATGAAACACCATTTACATTTTTAAACTTGCTGTCAAAATAAATATTTTTTTTAAAATATTTTTGTTCGGTGAAAATACCAAATAGATTTATTAAATCTAAGATGAGATAAACCTTTGGTGGAAATATAACATTATGGGCACCCTTAATCAAAACCTTAAAGCCTTAGTTACATTGGACACTTTGTGCATAATTACAAAAAGTGAAAATATTTTCTTCCCGCTAGAGCAGTTGTTTTGTGAAAAAGAATGTACAAATTCTTTCCTAAACTAAGATTTAAGCTTTCTGCATCATTTTTATAAGTTAACCAGTGAGAAAAACTATCCCAAAATGAGTTTAAAATATTCACTTTTGTACTTTTTTGGCTTATGTAGTTAGGGCTTAAGAAAGGAATTTTGAATAGGTCTGTTCGTGTCCCGGAACTGTGAATTTCTACCTATTTTAATCCAAAGTTTTGCCAAAGTTAATATAAAAAACATGAAATAAACAGAACTTTGGACTTTTTGGGTAGGACACAAACAGATTTTATATCTGATATGTCTGAACGGACCCAATCACAAAAAAAAATATTGCAGAGTTTTGTGTGAGGATTGTGTCCAAGAATGCTAAAATTGTTATAAAAAAAACAAACCTCGCAAGGAAACAACGTCACAAAGAGATTTATTGATTGGCCTATATTCAAGAGTATAAAAGCAACACTCAAAGTGGCAGCTCTTATAAAATGCAAAACCACGGCAATTCTTAATTTCCAATCGAGATTGGAAGTTATAGGTATATGGAAATTTGTTTTACTACAGGAAGAAAACCGGTGCGGGAGAACATTTAGATAAGATAAACAAAAAAAAGAATTCTAATTCTAATCGTTCTCGAATTAAAAACATTTTGTGAAAATATTTCTTCAAGTCAAAAAGACCAAAGTAATTCTTTTTCGTTCATAATATAAAAAGTTGGTGTGTGTTAAATTGAAAAATACAAATTTTTATTTATTTTTTTGTGTTGAAAACAATTCATTTCCATTAACCATTGACATTTCACCTATGTATGAAGTTGTAGTATTGGATTTTTGTATTAGATGACTGAAAAGGCTTAATTATTTTGTCTGAAAAAAACGCTTTTATTCCAGACATGAACCCAATGGCCGAATTAATGCAATGTGTTCAATTCGCCGCGCACAAACATAAAAACCAACGTAGAAAAGATCCATGTGAAACACCTTACATAAACCACCCTATAAACGTTGCAACAATTTTAGCTGTTGAAGGTAGTATTGATGATAAGGAAGTATTGCAGGCCGCTCTTCTTCATGATACTGTCGAGGACACCGAAACAACCTTTGAAGAAATTGAAGAAGCATTTGGAAAGAATGTCGCGGAAATTGTTCGAGAAGTTACGGATGATAAAAGTCTACCCAAGCAAGAACGAAAAAGACTTCAAATTGTCCATGCAAAAACTTCAAGTAGAAAGGCCAAATTAGTAAAGCTTGCTGATAAGCTGGACAATCTTAGAGATCTACAAAATGTCCTTCCCAACGGGTGGACCGAAGTAGGCTAAACATATTTATATTCTAAAACTAAGAGCCAACAGCAAATTTTGGGAGTGGATGGATGTATGTACCTGCCAAAATCTGAGTAGATACTGAGGGTTTATTGTTAAATAAATCATAGTATCGAATATCAAAGTCTGTGTAGGTTTTTTCTCATCATTTAGTAGGGTAGGGGTAAAAAAGCACTTAGTTTTCTATTTTGTGTCGGGGGTAGGTATAATCACTTTAATTAATTTAAAATAATGTGTAGGTATGACGCTTTGTCATTTTTTCTTGCTTATATCCTAAATCTTGATGGCTCGATTAAAGGAACTTAAGATATAGGCCCCTGTGACTTGCGATTCCCCGAGTTCGACTCAGCTCGAACGTTTTCAAAAATAAAAATGATTTTGTTCAAAAACCATGATTTGCAGTTCGACTTCCAACGTTTGCTTAAAGAATTAAGCGACATTCAAATTTTCAAAATTTAGACCATTCAAGGTAAACTTAGGCGAGTTGCGAACGGTGATGCCGCAAAGTCACATTTGAACGTTCGACTCGGCAAATCGCAAGTCAAATTAGGTGCCATATCCATTAAAAAGCTGAAATCACGGGTCCTATTGATTTGATCATCACGATAAAAGCCTTTAGAGAAAGGGAATAGAAGTGATAATGGCCCCACCCCGACGAAAGACTTTTACACATTACAATTACGATTCGATTACATTTTATGTACCCAATAAACCTTCATACTCAGATTTTGGTTATACATCCACTCCCGAAATTCCTATGCTACCGGTTCTTGTACTATTTTTTTAAATTTGTTTTGTTAAAAGTAAACTTGTTTTAACTTTGGTTTTTTCATAGCAACGCGGTGAAGAGTATTTCGTTTGGGCAAAAAATGTTGTTGATAATCTTCGTGGAACTAATAAAATTCTGGAATCCAAACTAGATGAAATTTTCAAACAAAAAAATCTAATTCAATGAAATTATTTATTTTACTTTAATCTAAGACAGTCCAAATAAAATGTTTTCTTCAACATTTTTAATTTTAAAACTTAATTATTAATTTTTCTTGCTTTTAAGGAAGCTGACCATTAAATCAGCCAAAACTTGTGTCTCAGGAATGGTCATAGCGTTGTACAAAGATGCTCTAATGCCACCTACTGATCGATGGCCCTTCAGTTGAATCAAGTGTTTGCTTTCGCAAAGTTTAAGGAATTCCTTTTCTAAATCATCATCACCTGTTGCACTGCCAATTCTGAATGGTACATTCATACGCGATCTGACATTCTTATCAACTGGACACACATACAAGCCATTAGACTTATCAATAACATCGTAGATGAGTTTCGATTTTACGAGTGAGTTTTTGTACATTCCTTGTAGTCCACCGTTGCGTTTGATCCATTTGAAAACGAGGCTCATAACGTGAACACTAGAAATAAAAAAAAAACATTAAAACAAGAAACTTGAAATCAATCAAATAAAAAAAACAAAGGTAATTATAATACAAAAAATTCGAAATGACATGACGTTACGATGAGAACACAAAAAGAGTGGGTAGAACAATTCTGTCCGTCTGTCTCTGAGTACGTGTTCCCACAGCCTTAACCACTGAAGCGATTTATCAAATATTGAACTTAAGGTTACTTTTGTAATTCTCTATAGGAGAAATAGAATTTTTTAGCTCCAAAAACAACGGCATCTGCCGTACAACCGTTAAGGAAAAGCTTATTTTTTTCAAAAATGGCTCTAACGATTTTGAACAAGAAAACAAATGTATTATTGTGGGTATGGTGTACTTTCTGGTAAAACAATTTACCAAAAACCGTTAACCGGTACCTGCCTTAACGTATTGCAGTAGCTCCTAATATTTGGAAAAACCATTTTCAACTTCTGTTGGACCTAAACCAAATTATTGAAAATTTATAATCTTAACATCTTTGAAATATCTATTTTTGAAATATCTATTAAATATCCGTAAATAGTATTATTTAAATGGCAATGGCTGATTTGTGCGGAAATATACATTCTAAATGTAGTGTTATGTATTTTGATGTTGTATGTTGTATGTTGATTTCAGATAAAACTATTGTGCTGAATAATAATTGTAATCGAAGATTAATTTTTAAAATTCAAAATCCATCTACACAAATTGTGAGAGTGCACAATAAGTGCGTTTCTTTATTCATTTCGGAATGCGATTATATTGAATGACAAACTGTGTATACAGAATATCGAGAATGGAATGAATAAAGAAACAAAAGTAGACCAAAAAGAATATCAATTAGTTTGTTGTTCTGTGTTATGGCAAAACGATTGAAAAACATATTTTTCTTTTGCTAACTATATCTACAAGACGGATGAAAATTTCATTAAATGCATTAATTGCACTCACTTATGGTGCTTGTTTTGCTGTTTTTAAATAAATAACTCGAATGCCAAGGCCAATCCACCTTAGATGAGCACTAAACTCGGTTTTTGTATAGATTTCGAGATTAAAATACTTGAATCTAAGGATAAATGTTTATATAAAAAAATAATTGAGAATATCTTTACGTTTAAATTATTTCGATTTCTCAAACTAATATGTTGAGGGTTTATTCTTATGTAGACCTCAGTTTGGCAAAAATAAATAAGTTTTATACTTGATTTAAAATTTTTTGAATAAATAATTCTATATATACAATTACCTCAATTACATCGAACAGAAAATTGAAAAAATGGCTATGACGTGAAAAATAAAACACCAATCCAACCGTTAACAATATGCAGCCTCTAATGGGCATGATGGAAGTTTGGCTTATGAAACTATCTAAAAAAAAAGGAAAGAAGGCACAAAAACCCATGTTCATATACAGTGATAAAAATCATAAAAACCATATACATAAATCAAATTGTTGATTGGGCTAGTTTTTAAATTGGGCATATTAATTCAGGGGGTATGGAACACCTATTGTTTTCGAGAAAAAAAGATTTTCCTAACATTTGCATAACATAGCAGGATATTCTTAGAGCTTAAAATTTAAATTAAAAATTTTAAGCCTTAAGTTTGAAGAAAAATGGTTTAACATTTGAGGCTATGGTTTGGGTTTAAAGAAGAAATTTCAAAAACAACACTTTTTTCGTGTTATCTTTCATCGTATTTCAGCTTTGATCAAAATTTCGTGTTTGAGTATTTTTATACCGCTAGTAATAGTTGATTTATCTTTATTTTCGTTTGTGTCCAAAACCTAAAACGCAGTTTTCATTGCAGAGAAGAGCTTTTAAATCATCAACCCGTATTTGGCACGAGCTAGAAGCATTCGAATTTTCTGATATTTCATTTGAATAAACCCCACCGGTAAGTGGGTCATATTTGCATAGAAATAAAATGGAATTTAAAGCTGTTTAGCAGTTCTGTCAAAGAAATTAAGATGTCGTCTGCCCCTTAGTTTGTGATATAAATAAAACTGTATGCAATTGATACCTACTAAAATCGAAAACTATTTTTAAAAACCTACCCTATTGGAATATTTTAACTGATAGTGAATTGAAATGGTTCATACATTGGTTCTGTCATAGAGTACCTATTTAGTATTCTATGGGATCTGTGATGAATAAAAACAAAAATCTAATCACCAGTTTTCTTTTATCTTGTTACTATCATCGAACTTAACTCTAGCAACAGTTGTTTTTAATAATCTGAAATAGCTTTCAGCGCCTGTTATCTCAAACATAAAGTGCTCATAGAGACTAAATTTTTCTAAACAACACACGCCTGCATGATTAATTTTTCTTGTACGTAATCCATCAAATGTATAGAAAAATATTTTCGTGTTTGGCAAAAAAAAAACAAAAACTACGTCAAATAAGTGATAACAACGAGACTACGTCACGAAATCGAAAAATAGAATGGTGTGCATAAAAATTCCATCCATTCCTAATGAGATTAATAAGATTATGTTGTTTTGATTATGTACAATAGCTATACTCACATAAAAGTCGGTGGGGTATTGTAAATTGAATTATTTTTCTCGGTTATGGTGAAATCCAGAATTGATGGTGTTATCTTCATGGATTTTCCCAACAAATCTTCTCTTATAATAACAACAGTAATACCAGCTGTTCCAACATTCTTCTGTGCTCCAGCGAAAATCACTCCAAATTTGCTCACATCGATCGGACGAGACAGGAAATTTGATGACATGTCACATACCAATGGAACATCTTTGGTCTCTGGCACGAAGTCAAATTCTACACCATCGACTGTCTCATTATCACAATAATACACATATGAGGCGTTAGGATCTAAACTCCAAGTGCTTTGTCTTGGAACTGAAGTGTATTTTTGTACTTTTGGCAAGATCAAATTGACCGAACCATATTGGGTAGCTTCTTTGGCCGCTTTGGCGGACCATGAACCTGTAACAAGGTAATCAGCTGTACCAGTCCGACCCATTAAATTAAGACAAACTGCCGAAAACATTCCTGTGCCACCACCTTGCATAAAGAGAATTTTATAATTTGATGGAACTCCAATCAGATCCCTGACATCTTTTAAGGCATCTTCGTTGATTTTAAAGTAACCAGCCGATCGATGTGACATTTCCATTACACTAAGACCTGTTCCTTCATAATCGATGAGGTTCTTTTGTACTTCTTTTAAGACCTACAAAACAAATCGAATAAATAAAAATTCTATTTTAGTCGAAGTATAAAACGTGGTTTTTAGGTGATAAAGTATAGATTACCTCTTCAGGTAATTTGGCGGGGCCAGCACCGAAGTTTATGATTTTGTTTTCCATTTTAGTTATTTTCGAGAAACACAACTGACATACAATTCGAAGACCTCTCCCAACGATAGATTTTTCTACACTGATCGTATGGAGCCAAAGCGATATTTAATGAAGCTCAATTTATAGAAATCGAAATTAAAAGTCAGTGGGTTGTGAATGTGTGGTATTACTATGTACTAGTTTTGGCTTGGTTTGATACCCTACTAGATTAATTAAAACAATTTATCTGGTTATCTGTGTGGGTTCGTTACTAAGTACTATTTTAGAGCATAGCTCGGCTATGCAAAACTAGTAATTATTTGATAACAAAATAACTTAGGTCTTCGAGTATGAAAAGAACGACTAGCTTAGAATTCACTTGTTTCATTAAAGGGGAGAAACCACAAACACAGTTAAATAATATAAATATTTATGAGCTGATTTTTATTGTACTCTTACAGCATTAAGTATAAAAGTATTGCTGCGAAGAGAAGCATGCATTTGATAGAAGAGAAATTATTCCGTGATCATGTTGAAGTTTAAGTTTAAAGTTCTGCGCGTTACCAGAGTTCGGAACATAAAGATCGTATTTGAAAGCATATGAAATATTGAGCAAAGGAAAAACGAATTCATCGAAGCAAAATTTTAATGCAAATTGTATTTATTAAAGTTTTTTTTTGTTTTTCTCATATTGTTCACATACAATGTACATATGTAGGTCTATTTTTGTAATTAAATTTAATTAAAACTCATTTCCATACGTGTTAACTGTCTAAATAGCTTTGGAGTACCTAGGTAGGTATTGAAAGATAATAGAAAACAAAATAAATTGGGTTAGTTATTGTTGGGTCATATATTTACAAAATTTTAAGGGGTTTTCTTAATAACGCTCGTCAACAGGGTTTTTGTTACAAAAACCAAAATATACTTTTCTGAAGGTTTGGGGTGCGCTGAACTCGAATCTGAGGTCAAAAAATTCTATCGGATCACTTTTCTGTGATATTCTCGTAATAAAATTAAAAAAACCTTTTTTTTGTGTTTGCAAAGTTGTATTGTAACGTGAAGTAAATTGTTTCCAGACATTTTTTTAATGGTTTCTAAATGAACTAATAAAATCTGTTTAAACCTTTGCTATATCTGTATTCTTTTCTGAGAATTCCCCTGTAAACTGTAAGCCTTTTATTTATGATGTAAATACAATGTAATCGAGAATGGGCAATCATTTACGGGAACTGGTCCATTTTTCAACACGAATGTCAAAGTCATACATCGTGGAAAAGGTTGTTGTGAGTCATCATTTCATTTCATATTATAAGTCCGTTTAGCTCTAAACTATGGTGTTCACGAGATATTCTTTATTCTGAATCGAGTTAACCACACCAAAAACATTGAGAAAGTATACTTTCGTTTTCTGTAACAAAAATAGTAATTTTGTTGACCAGTGTAATACGAGTAAGACACTGTTTCAAAACTATAAAAATGAGTCCTTTTTACTACACAATATACTTGTAGTTCATAGATATAAATAAGTTAAATAAGTTGGTGATCTTGGCTTTTTTTTTTTATTGAAATAACGTTCCTATAGCTTAGTGCCACAATTTTAAACATGTTATTTAAAGAAAAGTTTATACATATCTACATACTCTAGAAGTATCTTAGGTATTAGGGTATCCAGACTTTGTTTATGTTTGCACAAATGTTTTGGGTTTTCTTTTTTTTATTTCAAAGTTTCCGTATATAAAATAAAAGCAGTTTTAATGTTTCCATGAAGTTTTTTTTTTTTTAATTTTAGTTACTGATTATTATTATTTGCGCCCATTTGAAAATATGTTTTCTTATTAAAGGAGTGAAATTAACCTACAAAAATAAAAATAAAATGAAAAATAAAAAATGTTAGTTGATATTTTATTTAGCTTGTCCCAGCAAATCAAATTTCGGAAGGTTTAAAGATTGTTTAATTTGGATAAAAAACAAGTCGTCGGATTAGAGTGAGAAGTGTCTAAGGTCTAACTCCAGATTATTTTTTATCGTTAAAGATCACTTAATAAATTTCAAAAAAAAAATACACAAATCTATAAAATCTTATAAATTTCAGATTCGAGAATTTCCTTTCCGCGCTTCTGAGACATTGTAACAAAATATGAAAATAAATGAACTTACTTTGATTAAAACATGAAAATGTTAAAAAATCATGGTAAGTCCGTTAATTTTCATTTCATGTGTATAAAAATAATTTATATATTTTTGGATTACTTTAAATAATAACAACACTTTTAATGAGCTCATTTTTATAAAAAATTCAAAAAGGAGTTAGCTGCTGATGATTGATAATATGAAATGTTTTTTGGAAGTCACTGAAACAAACAAATAATTTAAATATATTTCTCAGTGTTCTTTCTGAGCTAAAACAGATTTTCGTTTGACAACCAAAAGTAGCAATATTTGGGGTTTTGTGCAAATAGGAAGGCGGTAAAAAAAAAAAAAATTAAGACAGAATATTGATAAAAAATAAAATAAAGATAAACTTGGATGTTATTTTGTTGAAAATTTGTTTCCAGAATATATAAATGTTTGCTATTTTAAGTCGGTTCATATGTTCGACTGATAAAATAACTTTTGGCACCCACTGTTACTAGGCCAGTGTCACAAAAATGTCTCACTAAACGATCAATGGCAATTTGACGGAGGCGGAAAAGATTTTCCTCTCAATTGAAATAAAATACAAAACTCTGGATCGCACGTACTTGCTCTTATAGTTTAAGTTTCTTGGAGTTTTGGCTCACTCACGAAAGCACCGTGATGTCAGTGGTGCTTTCGTAAGTATTGAGAAGGAAGCTTAAGAAGATGAGTTGAACGGTGAATGAAGGGAAGACCAAACTTATGCTGTCAACAAGAAAAGACGTCTCGGACACAACGTCACCATAAATAGCTTGAATTTGGAGACCGTCAAAGACTTTGTATACCTAGGCTCCGCTATCAACTCAGTGAATGATTCCAGCGCTGAAATCAAACGCTTAGGCCGGGTTCTTACCTTATGAACTAGGACCAGGCTGATTTGAGAGGAACACTCTCCTGTTGGTTTTTGGTTCCGTTTGCATAGATGGGGAATGGAGAAGAAGATAAAGTAACGATAATGAACTATACGGGTTGTACAGGGTACAGCGATACAGAAATAGCTACAAAAGTGAAAAAAAACAATGGCTAATGAGATGGCTGAGTCAGATATTTGAACTTTTGTTTCGCATTTCTGCTCCCGATTTTTTTTTTCATTTCGAGAATAGCTTTTCTCCAAATATTCCTTGCTAGTTTCACACTGAAATCAGCAAAGGTCACATTTGCGTTGGTGAAAAATGCCCTGCTTACTTCACAGACGTTTCTTTCTCTTTTAGGGATACTTACAAAAGGTCTGTACCAAATTTGAAACAAAATTTTTTGGTCCTTATTCACTCATATACATAATGAACTTTCTAATCGATCGAAACTTATATTTTAGTCCTGTAGATCAAGAAAAAATGAAGAAAATCACAAGACATATTTCTTTTTTTTAAATTTATAATTAAATTAATTATAATTAAGTAACAAAAATCATACATAGCCAAAAGTACGGTACATCAGTATTAAATTTAATATAATTAACGTATTAAATCTATTATTTGTTTAAATACAGTATTAAAATTGCCTAACATTTAAAGACACATAACATCAGCGGAAATACCTTTTGAACACCATCATTTTGATTGGTCTTCTTAGTTCATTATTATTGCAGTTAAAATTTTCCCTGCTTCAAGGTGGACATGATGTTCATATAGAGATTATTGATTTGTAGGAATTAAATCTCAATATTAAACAAAACTATGAACGTAATATTTTCTACCAAAATTAGTTGGCAGTGAATCGTCCTTTAACCCCTCAAATTTCTTTGGATTTTTAATCAGAGTTAATGCTTCGGCCGGTGTATACTTTCATTGTCATATTATATTATTTAAAATCTATGCCTTCTTGCTCTGAAGAAAGCTTATCATCAAATCAGCTAAAGCTTGAGTCTCAGGTATAGTTATGGCATTGTAAATTGATGCCCTGACACCTCCAACTAATCGATGACCATGTAATTGCAACAAATGATTGCTCTCACAGAGGCTCAAGAATTCTTTCTCTAAATCTTCATCACCAGCCGCACTTCCAATTCTGAAACATACATTCATGCGAGATCTGTCTTTCTTATCAATTGGACACACATAGAAGCCATTGGATTTATCGATTATATCATAGAGTAGTTTTGATTTGATGTCTAAGCTGTTACCCATGCCTTCTAGGCCACCGTTGCGCTTGATCCATTTGAATATAAGAGACATAACGTAAACACTGTAAAAAAAGTTTGTTTTTTTTTACTTAAAACAAAGTACGTTATAATAATACTCACATAAAAACTGGTGGGGTATTATAAATGGAATGACTTTTCTCCACGATGTTGTAATTTAGAATTGATGGTGTTATCTTCATCGGATTCCCCAAGAGATCTTCTCTCACAATGACCACCGTCACACCAGCAGGAACAACATTTTTCTGTGCTGCAAAGATTATTCCGAATTTCGTCACATCAATAGGTCGAGAGAGGAAGTTCGATGACATGTCGCAGACCAACGGAACACCATTAGTTTCCGGCACGAAACCAAACTCTACCCCATCAGCTGTCTCATTGTCGCAGTAATATACAAATGATGCGTTGGGATTTAAGTTCCAAGTCTCTTGACTGGGGATTGTTGTGTATTTGTTTACTTTTGGAAAAACCAAATTAACTGAGCCATAATGGGTGGCTTCTTTAGCCGCCTTTTCGGACCAGGCACCTGTAACAAGATAGTCAGCTGTACCAGTTCGACTCATTAAATTTAAGCAGGCAGACGAAAATACTCCAGTCCCACCGCCTAACATAAAGAGGATTTTGTAATTTGACGGAACTGCCATTAACTCTCTTAAATCTTTTAAGGCCTCTTCGTTGATTTTTAAATAATCAGCCGATCGGTGGGACATTTCCATAACACTTATACCCGTTCCTTCATAGTTAAGGAGGTTCTTTTGTATTTCTCTTAAAACCTACAATTTGAATCGAATTAAATTTAAATTAGTTAATGTAGGAAAATTCTTTTGGTATAGAAACATACTTCTCTTGGTAGCTGGGTAGGTCCAGCACCAAAATTTATAATTTGCTTTTCCATGTTTCCTTATATTTTTTCCCCGAACTCAAAGCAGAAACCTCTCTCTACGATTTTATTTAGCTGACTGATGATTGATGAACTAACAATACAAGTTGCCAAAATGATTAGAACAAAATATCAAATAAAAATTATGTAGATAAGATTGAGAGACAAAAGCGAGAATTCCAAAACGTTTCCATCGCATTTGTTGAGTATAATGAAGTGTATGAATTTTAATCAATAGTAGTACGAGTACCTACGTTAAAGCTACACACTACTAGCTCCCACCATATGTTCTTATCTATCACCAATTCTGTTTATGAGTTTTTTTCTTGATTTAATTAATGAGAATATTATCAGTTATAGACAGAGCCGATAGCAAATTTTGGAAAGATAGCCAAAAAACTAGGTAGGTATGTGCATTGTGATATCAAATACAAAAATCTGGCAGTTTTTTTTTTGTCAGCTTTGGGTGGGGGTGAAAGGTTTAAAATGGTTTTTGTTTTCGGTTGAGAAACAAACCCGCCAGACTTTTGTCACGATACACATACAAATACTCATTTGCACTGCTAAAATTTGCTTTTCATTCTCTTAAAGTAGGTACATATATAAATTACGTAAGCTCGTAATTTACGTAACAGTTCTTATAGAAATACGAATGAATTGTGTCAACAAATTTATAGATGATCTTTGATGCTAGAGCTTGACTTCTCTTTACATCAATACTTTGATAGACAAACTGACTTAGTTAATTGTTTGTGTTATTATCTTGGCCTTAAAAACAATAAACACTATCGAAAATACAATGACAAGCCCTCTTGTATTTATTAAGAGATTTTGTATGTACCCATAGGCCTGGAAAAGTACTTTAGTTTGTTTTTCAGAAGCGAATTCAAGATTGCATTGTTGTGGAAAGACGGTTTCGATTTGGTTTTTTCCTCTGCGATCTTCTTGAAATAACTTTAAAGTTTCATTCGGCTTAATTTGCCTTCAATTTATGTATATGGTCGTAGTTCAATGAAAACTCGCGTAGTTCATTTTTTTGGCATATCTGTTCTTTTTATGAATTATTACTGACCAGAATTAAAAAATGTTTGAATATGGGGAGTGTTTTCTTTAGAAATAGACCAACATAAATTACCCAGTAAGAATGACTTTTTTTTAAAAAAAAAGGAGTTTTCAGAATTTCCAATTTTCTCGAAAAATAAAAACCCTACAGCCGTCTAGTTTTCAGCATTCGACTTAAAGCTAATAACAACATCAAATGAGAAGACAATTTGATACTTTATAACGTTAATTAAAAAACTAAAAATCAGTTAACAATATTTTTCTCTTTTTTTTTTATTAATTTTGAATTTTCATGCGAATTTAGCAAAAATAGTTAACTTGATTTGACTATTATAATAAAAGAATCCGCAAGCTTTCAGAAATGCTAAAGCACAGTATTGTTAACACATCCGTTGTTTTTAAAAAGTTATTAATCTAATTTAAGTCAATTTTTTGGGAAAGAGGGGTGGGGAAATACACCCCTATTACATGATTTTCTTTTTTTAAGACATGTTCCAAAATTATTTTATAAAGTATTAGCCAATAACTTTGAAACATTCTATGTACTTCTTAAAATAAACATTGTACCTATCAAAAAAATGAAAAGGCCATTTTAAACACAACCACCTTCCTAACACCACAACTTCCTTTCATGGCATTATTGGAATAACCGTGAATCAGTATACATATCGTTCGGCCTTCTGTCAAAAGGTCTTAAGTTAGCTTTGAAAAATTGCTTTATAGACGCACAAAAACCGACTTAAGAGATAATAAAATGAAATTCTTAGATTGTAAAAGGTTTTAAGTTTGGTTGATAAAACCAACATGAACTATATGACATAGTTACGAGAAATTAGTATTTGAATTCAGATATTTATTTTGCTCTGAAATACATTAAGATGTTATTTAAGGACTTACGAGGTTTTGACAGAAAGCCAACGATGTATGTAAACCTATACTGTCCGCTCCTTCAGGACAGTAGGACACTAACATTATTTTTCAAATATTTGAAATTTCTTCTCCCCGTATCATTCTTAATCTTCCTTCTTCCGAAAATATGCATATAACTTTTTTTGAAGGAAATTTAACATTTTTTCATTTTGTAGTGTACAATTTTTCGCTAATACGCTTTGTTTTCAAAATATTGCCGAAAAACTACAAAAGGGTACCTTTATCCCCCCCCCCCTTTCTTTTCCTAAGCTTGTCCTTGGCTGTCGAATTTTAGTATGCTTTACCTTTGGGTCATCCCTATCCAAGAATTGATTCAGGGTGGGGGCAATTTTCGTGTTACCTTGCAAAATCTTCGCTGGGCTCACGCCACCGACTGATGAGGTCTCTAGAGAAAATTGGAGTAAGTACACCAATAATACCGCTTTCATCTCAATTCTTGATCAAATATACATAATTGTATAAAGAAAAAAAATTTTAAATCGTTGGAAAGGTTTAAAAAAAAATATTATATATTACATACTTAAAACATTTTTAAGGATATAAAAATTAAATTAAAAAAAATTTGTCAGTCCGTTTTTGAGATATCGAATATTTTTAAATATTCGATACCTATCTCAAAAAAATTTAAACTTTATTTCAAAATTAAAAAAAAATCCCTTTAGAAAATTTTGATTTGCAATAACCTTGTTTGAAATTTGTATATACAAAAAAATAATCAAAATCCGTTCAGCCGATAACTAATGAGAAAATCCAAAATAAATAAAAACCGTTCTTTGAGAAATAATTTAAATAGTTGCTAGGTGTACATTTTTATAGTTTTTGGTAGTAGATCACATTAGTTTTAGCACATAGTAAAAGTTTTATGAAAATCGTGGAAGTCGTTTTCATGAAAATTCTATTTTACTTAACGAGTTTTTAACATTTGTATGGAAGGAACCTTAAGCTGGCCACGAGAAAAGTTTCAGTATCGTTTGGTATCGGCAACGGAAAAAAATAAATAAATTTGGTGGCACAACAGCTCGTGGAGAACCATGGCCTACTTACTTCGGTATCGGAAACCCAATCGATACCGAAACGGTACCAGCTCCAAAGCATCCGAAGCGATACCGTGACCAAACCGTACCTTTGGGACCGAAATTTACCGATACTTTCGGTGCAATTGTTTGGTATCGGCTGAAAAAAAAAATTGAATTTTGAATATTATAATAAATTTATTACAAATAAAAATTTCTTGTTATTGGTTTCTCGAAAACAATATTTTCGCAGATTTGTTCTCTTTACCAGAGAGAAGGTTTAAGCAATTATTTAAATTAGAGCCACCCACTTCTACGCCCATTTTTCTTTTGCTTTGTTTCTCTGTTTCATTCATTTGAATGACATTTTCATTTCTTTTGCTTTGTTGCTCTGAAGCCTATCATCTGGATGACATTTTTAGGCTTGGTTCCTTTTAGTTGGACGAAGTGACTTTAGTGAAATGCACCAACTGCCTCTCATATTTTTTCTTATATCTTGGTTTCTCGGAAACGATATTATGTTCGAGACGCTGAGAGTTTAAGAACATTATATGTATGTATAGACACGGAAATTATGACAGAAAATGTTTAAAAGCATGTTATGCTTTTCACGATATTTTACGATATTTAAAATAACTAAAACAACTTCCAATGACAGTTTTGTTTTCCTGCTATGATATTTTGACTCAGAATGTATTTTTCGGATAGACATTGTGAAAAAAGCCCTTTAAAAATTTAAGGACAGTACAAAAACTTTAATTAAAAAGAAAATTATTTATTTACTATTCTTTTTTAAAATAATGATATTTTATTAAATCTTAAAAAAACCAAGCGATTTAAAATACAAAATCAAGAACATGTAACCAAGTCGTGCATTTTATTTTTGTTTGTGACTGAGACCAGATCGAAACCAGACGAGACCGATACCGATACCGATACCAATGCCGAGACAGACTTTGCTTTACGAGACCAAACGAGACTGAGTTATACGAAATCGATACCGATACCGATACCGAAACGATACTAAAAAATTTCGATTTTGACGATACCGAGATTTACAAAAGTATCGTTCGGTTTGGTATCGTGGCCAGCTCTAAAGGCACCGTTATTTTGACTGCAACTTTTTTGGAAGTCATATAGGAACTTATGATTAAAATTTTGTATGAAGAAAACATAGAAAGTTTTGTTTGTTTAGTTGAGTTAGTAGTTTCAGTATGTTTGTATTTAGTCGTTAAATATTCATAACTATAGGAGGAATCATAAAAAAGTTCTTTCTGTGTTATCTTGCTATAATTTGAATCAAAAATATTTAAATAAGAATTTATTTCTCTTAAGATTATAGTAACTGGTTAATTTCTGATGTATCAGTAGCTCTATGAGGGGCTAGATGAAATTAGGGTACTGATCTAACAAACTAGATTGAATTTGATGCACACAAACTATGTCAGCTACTTCACGACGTTATTCGAGAAATTGTAGATTAATGATAGCCACGATATGTGATTGCTTGGAAAAAAAATTGTATTTTGTACGTAATAAAAATTTTAATAATACAAAACAAAAATGCTTGTAAATAAAAAAAAAAAAATTCACAGTCAATTTTGAAACCTAACGTTATATTTTTTAAAATTTCTTTTTTAAATAAATTCAATGTATTAGTCATGATTTTCATTAATTATATACATAAGCATTATTGTACTCGTATCATTTGATATTAAAATTTTTAATTCTTAGAGGGTACTTTTTACAAAACTCTTTTTTAGTACAGTAATACACCTATACAAGTGACCAATTAGTAAAAATACAATGTATTTATGTATAAGTATCTGATGAAAGTAAAAAAACGGTCTTATATATGCAAAAAATAAGTTAGCAATGACTGGTTTTGTTCACTTTGGAACTAACTAACCAAACTAAAAAAAATTGTTAAGGTCATTCTGCAGATGTAAAACATCGCTAGATGAAGAAATTACTTTAAATATGTTCGTCTTATCCACGTACGTCCAAAGTTTCAAATGCTGAATTACAGATTCCACGTCATTGATTGTCAGGATAAAAATAATGGACCCAGTTGGCTACCTTGTGGGATGCTATAGATCTAAACAAAACACAATTTTTTCGATCCAATAAGTACGATTCCACTCATTAAATGAAACCATTAGGAAATAATTTTATGTAAGATTTAATTTTATTAACCTAGCCTTTACTAAAAGAAATTTTATTGAATTTTGTGAAATTTGTAAAAAATTTTATGTATCGTTATTTTTGGTTCAAAAAGAAATTAAAAAATGTGTGGGGAGAATCACCAAAAGTAACAATGTACCAAGTTTAAAAGAAGATCTATTCAGCCGTTTAGGCTGTACTGTATTCTGTCAGACAGACAAGCAAAATTTTAAAAGCCACTTTTTCATCTTCCCTATCATATATTTACGAATGCATAACTTTCTATATATAGAACCTATACTCGCAAGTAAAAATGAATATGAGAATAATGTAGGAGCATGCATCTTATTACGAGTAAAATCGAATGCATAAGTCTGACAGGACGAATACAGAAAAAGTTTAGGAGTCATTAAAAAAAACTCCTAAACGGTTTTTTTTAACGTTTGTATAAAAGTTTTTTTTTTAAAGTATAAAACTCGTTAAATATCAAGTTTTATAAAAATCAACCCAATATTTTTAAAATATTTGATTTACAAAAAAAAAGAAGAAATTTGATCATTTTTAAAAATCTAAAAAATATTTTTTTTTTAATTTTGGTAAGAGAAACTTTTTACATTGGTTATTATAAGCTTCTGTATAAGAAAATGTACTGAAATCAAAATTACGATTTTAAAGAAAAACGAAAATACGAAAAAAATGCTTCTTTACCATTACATACATATAGTTATAAAAAAAAGAAAAGAACTTGTTGGTAAAATCACCAAAACCACTTTTTATATTAGTCGGTAAACATCGAAATTTGAGTTCCTAGAAGTGCACGATAGTCATTTATTTGATGAGCCCAACTATCATACTTGGGTGAAACACTATGTACATTGTTGAGCTCATTTGAACTTTTAACTTGAATTATAAATTCAGTCACTCCACTTGAACAGAAGAATTTTCTTTTAAAATTTTCTTCATTATTATTACAAAACCACTATGTAGAAAGTTTAAAAAATAACAATTAAACCGTTTAGGCTGTAGTCGAACAGACAGACAGAATTGTGATTTGTTATACCCACTATTACCGTCTTCCCTATATCATAGTAATGACACGTCTAATCAAAATCTCGAGTTCAATTTTGTTTTACTCAAGTTGCCAAAAAATTCCAAGACACAAAAAGAAAAAAACAAAACTGGGAACAAGAAACCCAACAAACACAAAAGCAATAGTGTAAAGCAAAAAAGGTAGCCGTTGAAAACAAACCTAAAAATCAACCGCCAAAAGCAATTGCACTAAGCAAAAGTGATGAAAATAAATCATGTTCCCAGATTGTTAAAAATGTGCGGAAGAACGAAGAAACATCTATTAAAGAAATGCTTGAACTTATCCTGAAAAGGATTGACAAACAAGATTTAAACATAAAACAGCTAAGCGAAGAAGTCGCTCTTAAAAAACAATGATGGACAGAACACTCAAAATCGCAACATAGAATGCAAACGGTCTTTTACAACATGTATCAGAACTAAACATCTTTTTAGACATAGAGCATATAGACATTTGTTTGGTGTCCGAAACTCACCTCGCTATAGAACAAAATCTTGATAATAAATTAACTAACTATACGTGTTATCACGCTCCGCACCCAGCTGACAAAGCTAGGGGAGGATCAGCAATACTAATAAAAAAGTGCTTAACACACTATGAAGAGCCGAAGTTTACTAATGAAAACATGCAAGTTACCACAATTAGTATTGGTATAAAAAAGAAAGAGTTTAAGATAGCGTCTATATACTGCCCTCCGAGGCGCTCTCCAACTGAAGAAGACTATGCAGAACTCCTAAATTTGTTAGGACATAACTTCCTTGTTGGTGGCGACTTCAATGATAAACACACCCAATGGGGATCTAGGCTCATAACAACGAAAGGCAAACGGCTATATCCAGCAGGCCGCAAATACAACTGCGAATTTTATTCTTCTGACTCGCCAACATATTGGCCATCTGATTCTAACAAAATATCATCAGACCTTAAAGACTTTTTCGTAGTAAAATGTATTAAACGAAACCATATAAACCATATATTTATCGTCAGATCATACTCCAGTAATATTATCACTGAGAGAAGCAGAAATAATAGAAAAGCTCGTGAATAAAAGAACAAACTGGAACGAATTCAGAGATAAACTTGAAAGTTTTATAAACCTAAGATCCCCTATGCAAACAATTGAACAGATTGATCATAAAGTAGAACAATTTATTGCTGATGTGCAACAGGCTGCAGAAGAAAGTACTCCAACAATTTCGAACTCAAGAGAAAAAGAAATAAAATATCCTGTCGAAATAAAGGAGCTAATCTTGGAGAAAAGAAGAGCTCGAAGAAAATGGCAAGCTACGAGATTTCCAGGTGATAAGGCAGTTTTTAACCATCTTAACAATGAACTAAAGAAAAGAATATGTGAATCTAAAAGTGATTCACTTAGTAGATTCCTGAATAGTCTGACAGCGGATGCCTAAAAAGACCACAGGCACAAAATCCGCCAGTAAAATCTCAAGATGGTAAATGGATCAGAAACCCAAAACAAAAGGCTGATCTCTTCGCTGAACATCTCGCAAATGTTTTTAAGCCATTTCCAGCATGCACAGCTAAAGATCCCTTACAGTTTGTTGATAGAAACGACAAATGTAAAATTCCTTTTGTCACGCTCAAAGAAGTAAGAAGTATGTGTCAACATAAGTTGTCTAACAAAAAATCACCAGGGTACGATCTAATAACTGCTCAGGTTTTGAAAGAAATGCCTTCTACAGCCTTCAAAAAACTCCAATTTATAATAAATGCATGCCTTAAACTAAGATATGTGCCACATCATTGGAAAATTGCAGAAGTCATTGTTATACCTAAACAAGGTAAGCCACCAACAGAAGTAACATCTTACAGACCTATATCGCTTATACCAATCATGGCAAAAGTTTTCGAAAAACTGCTTCTGAAAAGACTAAGCAGAATAATAGAAGAAAGAAGACTAATTCCGAGCCATCAGTTTGGATTTAGAAATAAACATTCCACGATAGACCAAGTGCATCGGATTACGGATGTTGTGGAAAAAGCACTTGAAGAAAAACAAGTATGCTCGGCTATATTCTTAGATGTTGCTCAAGCCTTTGACAAGGTTTGGCACTTGGGACTTGAGTACAAACTGCAAAGGGATCTTCCCAGGCAGTACTACGAAATACTGAAATCCTACGTTACGAACCGACTCTTTAGAGTACGGTACGACCAAAATTACTCGGAACTAAAGAATATTTAAGCCTGTGTACCACAAGGAAGTGTCCTAGGACCAACCCTGTATCTGTTATATACAAGGGATATTCCAGTGGACATCAACGCTATCATGGCCACCTTTGCTGATGATACTGCAATATTGGTGCCAGATAAATCCGTTACGAAGGCTAAACAAAAACTGCAAAATGCAGTCGATAAAGTTAGTGATTGGACGCAAAAATGGCGAATCAAACTAAATGAAACAAAATCGACGCATATAAACTTTACAAACAAAAAAATAAACAATGTTCCAATTCTTATAAACAGTACAACAGTACCTTACTCCAATACTGCCAAATACCTTGGAATGACTTTGGATGCAAAGCTTAAATGGAAAGAGCACATCAAAAAGAAAAGAGAAGAACTAAAGTTGAAGTACAGAAAAATGTACTGGTTACTTGGAAAGAACTCTGACCTATCTATCCAGAACAAACTAATGTTATATAAGCAAGTACTAAAACCCGTTTGGACATCTGGCATCCAACTATGGGGCTGGGCAAGGAAAACAAATGCTGAACCCATCCAAAAATTCCAAAGCAAGGTCCTTCGCGGAATAATAAATGCCCCTTGGTATATAAGAAATAGCGATCTACATCGTGACCTTCAAATTGAAATGGTTACAGAAGTGGTTAAAAAACACGCTGTATCACACAATCAGCGACTGCAAAGTCATACCAACTCCGAAATGGAGACCGTCTTAAATGTACGAGACAATGTTCAGAGATTAAGAAGAACCAAGCCTCATGAGCTGATTATCAAAAAGCTATGGGAAAGGGTTATAACTTAAACTTCCCACAATGCGATTCATAGATTAAGAAAGAAAAATCATTGGTCGATCTTTCATAGATTGGTGCTGATTCAGCGGTGGTTTTAGTGCGGTAAGAGTCCCACACTACTCGGTACCGATTCTTACCGAGTGTCTTTTGAAGATTTCCAACGGATAATAAAAAAAAACTTGCTTAACTTGCCATAAAGTTCTTATAGGTATATTGCAAGTAGAAAAATGCGTATGGCGTATACTTATTTTTTTCTTTTGAAGATAATTTTTTTTTAAATAGTGCAAACAAGTAAAAATCTAAGCAAAAATCTTTAATGATTATGAAGATTTTCTTGCTATTGGAGATGTTTCCTTAAGTCAAGTTACTTTAAAAAAAACAGCAGACTTTCTGTTGAATTTATTATGAAAATCTTTAGTCCTCTTACGTCTTGAGTATTATATGTATACATCTACATATATACTCCATGAACAACGTTACTTTATATTTGGATCCTTTAAGCTCTATGGTTCAACCTTAGCTCTATGGTTAGATATAAAATAAAAGTAGTTTATTCATATACATTTCATCAATTCGTTTTTACTGCAGGTGCAGATTTATGGAACACTATATACATCCAAATAAATACGACAATGTCTATGTATCATGCATATATGTAAAAGTACCCGAGCCGTGTACTACTTTTATTATTTTTTTTTTTTTTAATCTCGTCAATGCGCCAGAATCGAGGTCGACAATCTTCTATAGCAATCCCTTATGTGACATGCATCTTTAATGAAGTGAGGTGCAATGTTCACTTGCTTTATGTTATATGGGGTGCAAAATGGACATCAGATATACAAGATACATTTAAGTATGTACTTCAATTGTCGGTCATACATATGTGCATGTTGGTTGGTGCCTCTCTCATATAATTTCTGGTCCTTCTATATTTGCAGGTTCTGGTTTATGGATATGGTTTTTAATACCATCTGAGAACGACAGCGGTTATATGGGATGTTGTAAATCCATAATAACGATGCTATAAGGTTAATGGTTTGTACTTTTATTTTTGAGCTTAATTGTACTTTGATGTTGTTTTACACTGAAGAGTATTTTTTTTTTCGTTAAAGTTTGTTAAGCAACATTTTTGAGTGTTCTACATTAGTAGATATAAAATTATGTGCGTATAAAGAAAGGTACATACATATACGATCATAGTTATATGGCATATTTTTGTATATTATAACTGTATTCATTTGTTGGTACAGCTTTACAAATAGAATAAATTAAATAATATTTGCAAGAACTTTTGTGAACACTTGTTTTGTGGCATATATTTGCAGTCTTTTTCTAATTATATCATACATGCCCATGTATTTATATCATTTATAAATTTCAAAGCCAAGTTTTTTATTTGCTTGGTATTCAAATAATATTTGTTAACTTTTTCAAGAAAAAAAAAGAATTTTTAACAGGAAATTGATAGGTTAAAACATCTCAAGCAATAAAACCTAGACTACCTATAAATATAAACATTCCTAAAGTTTTTTAAATGTAAATAATTGTATACTTATCGAAATTTTGAAAAAAAAAAGTTTTAGATCTTTTAAAAAATATTTAACTTTTTTTTTTTTTAATTCTATATTTCAAAAACTGGTTGATGATTTTTTTGAAACTCAGTTCATAAATATATTTTAATATATACCTACTCAAAATTGACATACAAACATTTTTTTTAAATGTTACCAAAATGTTATACATAAACATACAGTTGCGAACACGAAAATAGCAGTGGGTTTAAAATAAACGAAAATATGATGTAAGTTTAAAAGTTCTTGTGGTACACTGGGGCTAAGGTTCAGTATTGAGAGGACGTCGCACATGCTGGCAGGATCGAATACCGCAGCAACCTTGGACTCATCTGCCCGTAAAAAAATACGCCATTTTTCCAAAGGAAACTCCAGATGTAGTTTCTGGCAAACTGCGCCCGTTTCTCCTTAAGTTTTTTGGTGAGGTGGCTTTTTCTTCGGTACGCTTGCTCCCAAATTTGCGTCTAAAAGCCTCTTTCTCGCTATTATATCACTCTTAACGAATCTCGATTGCCGATTCTTCTGGATTTATTTTAGACAATCGCAAATTCCTCCTTTTGTCACAGCTTGTTATTTTTCTTTTTTCATCTCTTTTTCCTGGATTTTGTGCATATTTTAAAGAATTTGAGATCATAAAAGCCAAGCAACAACAAATGTGCTGCTTTTCCCGGTATAACATGCCTTCTCTGAGCAGTGAAATAATTAATTTGTGCTGCTAATCAGTCAAGTGTTTACTACGGCCCACTTTTATTTTTATTTTTTTTATTTTTTTATTTTCTTAGAAACATTTCTTCTTCAAGAATTCAACCGCTTTCGGTTTATAACACTTTAAAAAGTAAAGAAAATCGAATATTCACAAAATACTGCTAATTTAGCGTTCACTTAAAAAACGATCCCCAACGATTAAATTTACCGTTATTCTGAAAGCATGGAAAATTATCCATAGTTTTTTCTTTCTAAACAATACTTAAGAATTAGGCTTTCACTGAATGCATTCTATTTTCAATTTAAAAGTGAAGAACCAAAAGTAGAAAGCATTCAACAAATGTCTGTGAAACTTCTGCTATTTTCAAGTTCACTGCTGTACATGTACAAAATTACACCGGTATTCATAAACGAAAATGTAACACAAATTATCTTAAGTCAGTGAGTAAAGTGTCAAATCTTATTAATAAATCAAAATTCAACGTAATAAACTAACTCACCAAAATAGATACATTAAACGAGTAATTAAGTTAAAAATACTTCCGTCATTTTTGCCAAAAACTAGAGATAAAAGGAAACAGACGCTAGTGACACAACATGCTTCTTAATACTTCAATTGAAAGAGTGTAGTGAAAAGTTCACATTTTGTGAGAAAGTGCAGTTCAAAAAATAGTCTTTGGTAATAGCAGAGTTCTTTTTGATTTTCGTTAAGATTTTGAACTTGACGTGGATTAGCAGTTTATATTTTTATTAATATGAAATTTTAATTCGTGAACTAACTCTTGATCGAATTTTTAGTTAATTTGTTTAATAAAAGATAAAAGCAATTTTTATTGATAGGGCTATTAGTGTTTCAGAAAACCCCTCCAACGATTTTAGTTTTTTTTTCTGTATTTCCATATTTTTCAAAGAATTAAATAGCATACTTGTTTTTGAGCAAACATTTTTCAATTTAAATTTGCTTTGCAAATTGTAACAGCCTGATGTTTTGTATACTATTCAAACAAAATTAAGAGAACAAGATTTTTTTTCAATTTTCGTTAGTTTATTTGTAGGAGCTGTATCTTTGTGATGATAATTTTTTACTTAAAATGAGAATTTTTTGTTTTTGTTTTAAATTTTTTGGAAATCTTAAGTCAAGTTAGATACATTCTTTATTTTACTGGCTTGATTCAAGATGATTAACATTTAATACAGGGTGTCCGTCGGGAAGGTATACTACTTTGTTTTGCCGCCATTTTGGAAAACATTAGTCTTGACAGTTCATATTTGGCACTCGTGAAGTAGACTCATGGCAAATTTATTATGGAAAAATATTCGATAAAACATTATAACGTTTAAACATTTTATCAAAATCAATCATCAATTACTGTGACGATGAGAAAGTTACGTGAAATTTTTGGGAGAAACAACGTACCAACAAAATGCACTATTTATCGTATAGTGAATGATTTCGAAGAAAGAGGGTCTGTAAGGTGATAGGCCAAGGCATGGACCACAACGTACTGCAAGATCGGCTGAAAACATGGGTGATTTACAATGCTGCATTGGGCGTTGCGTTGAAATATTTGTTTAGAATGACGAGTTGAACGCTATGTTACGATTTTGCACCAAAGTAAGTACACAAACCAACGTAACGTAAGCGGTTGCAACCCAAAAGTAGAAATAGGCGCGTCTCACCAACTAACATCACTGAGTGCTCAATGTCAAGTTGACGGAGGTAGAATGCTTTGGTGGGACAAGATTCTCCGTTGAATTGTAAAAAACCATTGCCCTACGAACATTCTAGAAACAAAAATATAACTTTGCCTAAAATATTTAAATGTAAAAGCACAAAACTTTATCAAAGGAATGAAAAATAATAGCAAATTCAATTTCATTTTCATTTTTAATAACATTCCACCTTTATTTTGTATTTTTTATTGATTTTAGTATTTGTACATCAGCAAGAAATTCCAATTTGGTTGTCAAATTAACAGCTGTTTAAGCAGAGAAAGAACATTGAGAAATGAATCCAAAAAATTTTCTTCTCAGTAATCTCCTTAAAAAATCTCAGTGCTCAGGTGAAATTTTTTGTCCCACTTAAAAAATCTCTGAGCGCTCAGAGATTTTATTTGGTGAGACGCGCCTAATAATTCTACTTTTGCGTGTGTTTTGACATTTTGATTTTCAATTTAGGCATGTGGCCATCTTGTGTAGAAAAAATGGTTGAATTTTGTTCTCGTTTTATCTCGACGTGTCCGTAACGCTTCTAAAATATAACACACGCATCGCGAGCGCTTTATTGTAAATCAGCCATTATTGCTGCTCAAGGAAGTGTTCAAAACAATCCATCAATCCATCACGTAATGGTAACTGTGAATGGGGGGCGATATCGTGATATGATTGATTGAAACTTTTCCACGGTCGCCTGATTTGACTGCTCCGAACTTCTTCTTGTGGGGACATTTGAAAAGCAGAGTTTATGCATATAAACCAGTAACGCTTGAGCAACTTAAACAAAATTCGTAATGAAATTAATGAAATGCCACGTTAAATGTGTGAGAATGTAGTGAAAAATGTGCTCAAAAGGGCTTGCACCCTGTCAGACACCCTGTATAACCAAACAAAAAATCTTAATATAAAATATCAACAAATGACAATATTTAGATAGTTAAATTAAATAAATTAAACAATCTGATAAACCTAGCTTAAATTATTATTAATAAAAGAGGGTTTAGGGGTAATTGGAATAAAGAATTCCTCTGAGGGAGAATGAACTAAGATTAAAATCAAAAATATCCTGTTCACAGTTGGCTAGGCGTAGCATTCTGATGACTGGATTGTTATGGCCATAATTTGTGCGGTGGGTTGGCAGGCAGAAGAATGGGATGGATTGAAAGTAACGTGGATTCGTATTAATCAGGATGAATTGAAAAAGTGCCGGAGAATCGATGGTACCAGTAATAAGTTGGTGGACACAGACTACGAGCAACATGAGAATCGATATGGCTCCAGTAATTAGTTGGTGGACACGGACTACGGGCAACAGGTCCACTGCAAAAGAGTAGTATAAACTAAGTTCGGGTGGGTAAGGGGAGTCGTTTTCTAGAAAAAGTTCATGGACTGACATTTACTCACATTGAGTTCTAGGAAAATTTGTTTACAGCAAGTAAGAAAGGAATTTAAGTCTTTTTGAAGCAGGGAAGAATCGTTTGAGTTATAAATAACTTTTATAATTTTTTAATCATCGGCATGAATAGAAAGATGAGAGTAAGAAGTAATGCTTTCACATCATTAATAGCAAGAGAAGTGGACCAAGATGGCTTCCCTGAAGAACGCCTGAGGTGGCATAGATGGGTTCAGACTCAGAGCATCTGAATATTACCCTTTAAAGCCGATTCCCTAATAAGGATTCAACCCATAAAATAAATGATGGTAGAAAACCAAAGAAAGTAAACTTAATGAAAATAATTTGGCGAGATATTTTATCGAATGCCTTACTTAAGTCAGTGGTGACAACAAAGCACAAATGGCCATGGAAACAAATTGAGCAAGATTAGTGGTCGCGGGCCAACCCTTTAAAAAACCATGCTGAAGTGGAGAAACTATTGATATACAATGAAAGTGAGAGAGTCGTAAAAAATGCTTTTAAATTGCTTGGGTATTGATGAGAGTTAAGCTATCGGACAATAATTTGAGATGTCGTTCCTACTACCTTTTTTATGAATTGGGAATATCAACGAGTTTTTCAATAAAATAGGAAACACTGATTGCGAAAGCAAGAGATGAAAAAGAGATGAAAGGGGTTCAAAAAGTACATTGACACATTTTTTGAGAAAAATGGCAGGGATACCGTCAGGACCAGGAGAAAAGTCGTCTTTGAGTAAATTAATCTTTTCGCAGACCCAACGAAGACTTATTTCGACAGAAACAAGTGACGTATGAGGATTGTTCGAAAGGAGGCTAAAATATTCAAGGTCAGGTTTATTTGCATCATCACTGTAAGATTGCCCGAAAAAATTGGCAGAGGTCAACTATTACTTGGAGATCAGCAGATGACGAGTCACGAAAATTCAAAGAGGAAGGTAACCCATCCGATTTTCTGTTGTCATTTATAAATTGGTAGAACCGCTTAGGTTCAGAAATGAGGTTTGTTTGCATTTTGGCAAGATAATCATGGTATAGTGATTCGCAGAGGGAGGACAAATCTTTAATCAACGCAAAACTGTGAAAAAATCGATGGGAAATATTGTTATTATCTTCATTTTGATTACGACCTATAGTATAAGAAACAACACCATTTGTTCATTTTATTAATTGGTTTGCAAGACCTTGAAAATTTGGTGCAAAGAAAAACGGTTCAATGAATCAATTTGAAAATTTACAAGAATATTGATAAAAGTCTACAATTCTGCTTACCAATGCAAGTCAAGTACTCGCCGTTTAAAAGAAAACAAAAGATTTACCGAAAGACCACAATAAGTCAGGAGCGAGATGTGGATACTGTAAAAAAATCCAGTTTTTCAATCCAATGTAAATACCGTCAAAGATTTCAAAACCATTTTATACTTTGACACTTGCCGCGCGGCGTTTTAGTTAAAACCGTCATAGCGAGCGTGAAATTTTCACCAAGCTTCCCAAATTTGGATCTTTTTTCCTTTGGTTTCTGACTGTAAATTGAAAAAATTTGTGAAAATTTTCAAGAAATTTCACGTTAACAAATACACTCCTACTTGTTCAAAAATCACGCTGAATTGCTCTTGTAAAAAGTTTAAGAAAATATCTACCAACAAATTCAATAAAAAATTGAATAAAGAAATATGTATTTGTATTTTTAAAAAGAACAAGTTTTTCAAATTAGAATAAAATTTGAATAAAATTAGAGTAAAATCCGAAGGATCTCAGACCTATCAGCCTATCATCATTCCTTCTCAAAACTCTAGAACGACTGATTGATATCCATCTGCGCAGTTCCATAGAACCCAATCTTTTCTCTATGGCACAACACGCTTACCGCAAAGGGAAATCGGTAGAAACGGCCTTGCATAACTTGGTACGCACTATTGAATATTCCCTTCATCATAGAGAGTACACTCTGGTTGCATTCTTAGATATCGAAGGTGCTTTCAACAACGTCAGCAATATGGCAATAACAACCGCGCTTAAGAGCTTGAATGTAGATAGCTCACTTAGGGAGTTAATCAGCCTAATGCTAAGAAGCAGAATAATTAACTCAACATTAGGTGAATGTTCTGTTAGAAGATCTGTTAGCAGAGGAACACCGCAAGGTGGAGTCCTATCGCCAATCTTATGGAACATCGTAATTAATGACCTACTAGTCAATCTAGAAGCGGATGGTTTCAAAGTTATTGCATATGCTGATGACGTTGCCATTGCAATATCGGGAAAGCATCTTCAAATCATAACAGAATTAATGCAAACCGCTCTCAACAAACTACTTGAATGGACAGACAATTGTGGACTAGGTGTAAACCCCCACAAAACTGAACTTGTCCTCTTTACAAGGAAATATAAAATTCCAAACATAGACCCTCCATCAATAAATGGTATTCCACTTAACTTCTCAGATCAAGCTAAATATCTGGGTCTGATTTTAGACAAAAAGTTGAGCTGGAAACCAAACATACAAGAAAGAATTAGAAAAGCCACAGTGGCACTTTTCTCCTGTAAAAAAGCTATTGGAAACAAATGGGGCTTGTCGCCACATATCACCCACTGGCTATACACAGCGGTCATCAGACCGATACTCACTTATGGGGTGGCAGTATGGTGGACTGCTTTAGATAAAATAACTTATCGTGATAAGCTAAACAAAGTACAGAGATCGGCTTGCTTGTGTATCAGCGGAGCTCTCCGTTCGACACCTTCCGCTGCGTTAGACATACTGCTTAACATCACACCCTCGATATATACACTAAACAAGTGGCGGCGAACACAGCTATTCGTCTCAGAGCCATTTCTCAATGGTCCAATAACTCTATTGGACACACTATCATTCTGAACAAATTCGAATCAATCCCAAAACACTCCGACTACACCATCCCTCAGCCGGTTTTTGGCAAAAAATTTCAAATAACAATTCCAACAAGGTCCACTTGGGAAGATAATGAATTCCTGAGAGATGAAGCAATTCACTTCTACACGGACGGATCAAAAACCGAAGAGGGGGTAGGTGGTGGCGTGTACTCAGAACGACTAAACATTAGTCTCTCCTTCCATCTCCCCGATCATTGTAGCGTGTTCCAAGCGGAAATCCTGGCGATAAAAGAAGTTTTATCTTGGCTCAAAGAAAACGTAATATCTACTTTGAATATCCGTATCTTCTCAGATAGCCAAGCTGCCCTTAAATCATTAGGATCTGTTTCTACAAACTCCGTAACTGCCCGAAACTGTCGATCGTCTCTAATGGAGATGGCAGAACAGTTCAACATTCACCTTTTCTGGGTGCCGGGACACAGAGATATTCTAGGAAACTGTAAAGCCGATGAACTCGCCAGGATAGGAACTAGTACACCAATATCACCTTGCAAGATGAACATTGGAATACCGATCGCTACATGTAAACTTATGCTTAAGCAAGATTCTATGATGATGACAAATAGCAGATGGACAGGTATCACTACTTGTCTGGCGACAAAACGGATCTGGCCAACACTGGATCCGAAGCGATCGAAATGTTTGTTATCTCTGAGTAGATTGCATATTAGCTCCACAATTGGTGTCATTACTGGACACTGCCTCATAGGTAAACACGCCAATAGACTTGGTGTCTTTTCCAATGATTTCTGCAGAAGTTGCATGGACGAGGAGGAGGAAGAAACTATCCCACACCTTCTTTGCTCATGCCCTGCTCTTTCTCAAAGACGCAAAACACACTTAGGAAATTTTTTCTTCAATGATCCCAGTGACTTAAATAAAATCGACATTCACAGTCTCCATCGCTTTATTAAAAGCTCCAACTGGTTTAATTAACGAGGATTACCTCGCATTCTTTATGTGGTATCACAATGGGCCTATTCTGGCGTAAGTGTGTCAGCAGTTTTCCTGACAGCCACCTTAACCTAACCTAACCTAACCTAGAGTAAAATTGGACCAGAAAAGGAAAATATAGAAATAAAAAGACAATTTTCTCAAAAACATAAACATGTATGTATAGATAGATGTAACTCAAGTAATATTTTTCCTCTCATAAGATTCTTTCAGATTAGTGGAAAATTAATTTTTGAGAGTAAAATGTGCTCTTGTAGTCTCAAATCAGATTCTTATACGATAGTTATGAGCGTTAAACGGCTTTTTTTTGGAAAGTTGGGCCTTTTTGAAATTTTTTTTTGGCTAGAATTAAGTCTTGAGCTTTATTTGTTAGCAAAAAATAAATCTCAAAATCCATCATTAAAATTTTCAATGATGAGTTTCAATGAGCTATCTGGCACCTAAGTCACTTTTTGTTATTGTTTTTTTGTTTCTATTTTGACATTTTCATACAAGATCTTTTCAGAGCTGTTCAAACTGTGCCCAATTGGGTGTTTTCGTTAGGTTTTGACTTAATTTCTTGTAAATTTGGTTAAAATTATATTATTTCGAAATGTGAATTTGTTTACCTCATTTGGTCTAATGAAAAAAATTACCTTTTTTCATAAATTGTCAAATTGAACTTAGTTTCCGAGCTAAACCAAACATATTGAAAAATGGCCACTGTGACTTTTCTCTCGGAAAAACAAAGGTGAATTTAGTAGCATTTAAGGTTTAAAGCATTCTTATAACACAAACAAACATTACAATCAATAAAAAAAATCATTGTCCGTAAATGTTCGTCAATAAAATGTATATTTTTGCCTAATCTACAGTTATACAAAAACAGATTAACAATTTGCTAGTACAAATTTTTTTAGATACAGCTACTTTTTATAGTTCTGTTAACTTTTTACTATATTGAGTATTGGTTAATGCAATTGATGGATAAATGAAAATGTCGATCAAACAATAATTATGACAAACCAAAACCATAACCAGTTCAAATTGAATCAATGCGTCATATACGGAGATTGAGATAGTCAATGAACCCAAACTCGCGCGTTTAGATTGTCAATTTTAAGTCTTTTTTATTTCCACGGGGTGATTGTACCACGCACATTAAATCTACTAAATGTAAACAAAAACGCACAATGCTGCCGATACCGGTTGTAGTTGTTCCGTCCGATATGTAGTAACGTGCCGAAATTAGGTGAACTTCTATTTGCAAGCTCCATCTAAAGGAGCCCCCACCATGTACCCGACTTTTAATCCAGTAACCACACTTCAACTAGCCATTTCCCACTCTCGAGTCATTCAACATCTCGGCAAGTGGTGAAAGGCTTTAAAAACCCCCAAACCTATCGGCGCTTGGACTAAAACAGATCTTTACTCAGTGCCAGCGGGCAGAAATCGTGTAGTTCAACGTGTGGCGTGTATCGTGCAACACCACATTTACGAAGTGTGATATTGACTCAAAATTACAAACGGATAGTATCTGCATCTGCAATGAATTCCTCCAGTGCCATAGGATTACTTCTAGTTGGATTGGCTTTGATTCAAAGCAGTGGTGGCTTTCCGGATGGTGCTCCGGCGGACACCTGTGTTAAAAAACGCGCCAATCAACCCAACCACGGCCAGGCGCGGCCACAGTCATTGGACACGAATCCCTTTGAAATCGTTGCTAGTGCAGAAAGCTTCAATCCCGGACAACAAATCACAGGTAGGTGAAATAAGGACTAAAATATAAAGTCAGCGCATCTTGCCCGACCAGATTAAGGATATAGAAAAATTCTTCTAGTTGTAATCTACCCCCACGATAACCGCCATGTGTTCCGTGGATTCTTCATTCAGGCACGTGACGCCGTGACCAACGAATGGATCGGCCATTGGGAACAAAGTGAGAACACCAAAGGCATTCCAGAGTGCTCGGCCATTACTCACTCGGACAATAGGGATAAATTGGGAGCCAAGTTGATTTGGAAGGCGCCGCAGCACAAAAGAGGACGTGTGTATTTCACGTAAGTGGAAAAGAGTCTTTAATTTTTAAATTGTAGACTTTAAAGTGCGTTTTTTGTTGTTGTCGTATTCTCTATCCTCAACTCCATCATCGTTTCCTTTCGCTCTATTCGGGGAGGCATAGCATAATCAATTTGGTATTGAGCAATTAAGTAGAATTTCCCAACTCTTGTATCAGGTTCTGTATGTTTGGTTTGGTGTGTTTATATGGTGTGGCGCAATAGCGGCAGTTCCATATGTATGAACGTCCGAGAAATGTCGTCATCAATTTTTCAGTGCGTGAATGAAAAGTATTTTTATTTCATTCCATTTTTATTTTCCGAAATCGGTCTCGGAGGGATTAAAGGTTCTGTTGGAATATTAATTTTATAGTTATCGCATTTTCTCGTACCTACCTATGAATGTGTTATGGGGAAGGTAGATAATGTAGGAAGCAATTATTTAACACGTGTCTTAAATGTGCCACAGAGGACTAACCTACATAAACAGGAAGAGGGCTTCGTTGCATACCTATAAAAAAATTGTTGATTTTGACTGGAATTTAAGCAAAAACTTATTTTAGACCTTTTAGCTGAATTAAATATTGAATTAGTCTTCCATGTTTTTAAATACCCTATTCTATGGGGTAAGTATTGGTTTCGCGTAAGAAAATTTGATTTAATTTTAATCAAATCTAACATTCATCGATGATGGAGAAGTCAAATTAAGTGGGTCTGTCCGTCTGTAGGTCTGTGCTAGAGAGAATGGTACCATTACACATCTTTCTGAATCCTAAATTAGTGAACCGCTTTGTTTACAATTTTATACAAAACTTTTTACTTGCGATACATAATGTAAGTAAATACCTACTATATGGCAAGTTCTGATTTGGTATTCGTAAAAAAACTGAACTCGAGATTTCGATCAGATTTGTCATTACGATGATAGGGAAGACAAAAAAAGTAAAGTGGGTCTCACAATTCTGTCTGTCTGTTTGTTCTGTCTGTTGCTACAGCCTAAACAGCTGGATCGATTTTCTTAAAACTCACGTATTTTCATTTCTTACAACTAAAATAACGGTAGAAACTGCCATACAATTTTTTAAGCAATTTTACAAAATCTTATTTTCTCAAGAACGGCACCGAAACTATTCTTTAAATAAAAAACACAAATTTCTTTCAGTAAAGGCTACTTTCAAAAAGGAATTCATTTTTCAAAAAATTTTATTAATTGTACCACCCAAAGAACCATTTTTATTATTTATTTTGAAATTTTATTTTTTTATGGAAATAAATAAAAACTAAAGATTTGCATACCAAGGACTTTCCTTAAAAATGGTCGTATCAATCAATTAATCAGGAACAAAGATGGTGTTCTTTTATTTATCTCAAACACTGAAAGAAGCTGTTTTAGCAAATTAAAAGTATTTCATGCTTTTAACATTTTTTTCTCATAATTTCCATGTCTTTACATATAATTTTCTTAAGCAGAAGAGGAAGTACGTGCAACCCAGTCGTGCATTTTATTTATTTTGCAATTTATTAACATTTTTTTAATGCAAAATAAAATGAAAGCTATTTCAGGTATATTTCTGCACCTCGGCAAAGGTCTTACGAGAGTTCGGCTGAATCCAGCACTGAAAACAACCCATAAGTAAAATTATGTATCTATTTGGGACGTTTTCCATTTTAAACGAACGAGAACAGTCAAAAAGACTGTCCGATCCTAGGAAAAGTGGCAAGTTTTTGCAAAGTTTAATCAAAGCCCTGAAAAGGGATCGGCAGGGGAAATCTAGACAAGGCAAACTTATCAAATAATCAGAAGGTCATAGGACCGAATAAGACAACTTTCTTTTTTTTCGAGGCAAATGTTATTTAGCGGTTTTCTTACCAAGCTATTTAAAAAATCGTTGTTCAATTTCGTTACTATCGAATATTTGGAGAACAAATGATGCTAACCACTTTGGGTTAGTTTTATTCTACGCATATTGGCGTAATAAAGAGCTGTCAGAAATATATGTTAAAACAGATCAACTTATGTTAGGTTTCATCTTTTCTTTGAATTCATACACTTTGACAGATCATGATTTGGTCTTTGAATGACAAAATTGCCAGTTTATTTCCACTTGTGTTTTTAATTGACCCAAAATCGTTGGTCTTTTCAAAGACAAACTAATTTTGACCAACGTCTTTGTCAGTTCATTGACAATTATTTCCATTTGCTTCGCCTGATTATGAATTGACGCTCATCGCCAATGAGCAAATATTTACAGATATCAGTCATCTTCATTGAAATGTGTGTTGTGTGTAGTGCGAAGAATAACTATTTTTGTCTTTTTTAAGAGATTTGTGTTTTGAATCCCAAAAATTATTGAATTTTGGTACCTATTGTACAGCAAATTTGATTAATTTCTATTTATGATTTTCTGATTTTTTTTCTTGTCAGGAATATTATCACATCCTCTGAAATGGATGGAAGATATAGCTTATGTGTTGTGTTCTCTCATTTTACAGTCGTATCTCACCTGGAAAAATAATCTTGTTTTGAACGAGGCCCTAAAAAGTTTAACATGGATGCTAGCAAGGGTCTAGCAAGGCTAACTATCGATTTTCTCTAGGGCCTTGCTCGTTAGGTAACCTTTTGCCTAGAGAGACAAAATAAAGTTGTTTCGACTGGGATTCGACCCTACGATCTTCTGATTACCATTCCAACACTCGTTTTTTTCAATATCTTTTGGGGTAAAATTTATAAAACCCAAATAAAACTATACTTACAAACTACCTACTGACAAACTAGAACAGCCCCAGCAAGCATTTCCGGTTTTTATATTTTTTTTGTTTGTATTTTTGTTGGTTATACATTTTTTCTGTGCTTGTGTATGTTTTATATACTTTTTCTTTGGTCCCATCCTGACTGCCCCTACTTAACTAACAACCTAAACCTATGTAAATTGGCCAAAACAGAAAATAGCAAAGGTCAATTTTATAAAAGTCTGAAGGAACTTCCTGTTTCTTTTTCAACCACCTGAACTATCTCTTCGGTCCTGTTCGGACACAGTCCTGCTGAACCGAAAGAACTCAGCTCCGTCTTGTGCAAGGACGTCTAGACTGTAAAGGAGCCGCCGATCTAAAGTTCCACGGCCGACGTGGTAGATTAGCGCTCTATCCTGGATCATCCCTCGACTGTCTAGATGAAGGAATGCATCAGGCGAAATGAAGCCGCTCAGACGCACACTCTCGTAATGTTCGTAGGGTAATAAGCCCCTTAAGCTGTTGGTCGAGGATATTGCCCTTGCAATTTGATCCCAAATAAGTTTCAACAAGAAGTTGTCTATACTATGTAATCCAAGGCATCGTCTAATACACTGCCTCTCAAACACCCAAATCTTTTCCATTTGATATAGGGCAAAGTTGAACCAAACCGGGCACCCAAAGGCAACCATCGGCCGGATGCGGGCCATGTATGTAGCAAATAACCTTCACCCTGCCGTCAAGCCGGCTGCTATAAAACAGCCGTTTTGTCAGAGCAAAAGCTCCCCTAGCCCTGGCTGGCCAGACCAGCATTTATATGTCTGTCAAAATACAAATACTGATCCATCCAGCTGCCAAGGTACTTTACTAAACTTTTACTCGCCAGTGGATGTCCATTTGGCCCTACGATCACCAGCTTGCGCCAGTTCTTTCTCGTATCCCTTGTGGCTCTGAGCAACGTCTTAAACACTCTAATTACTCAGATATTTCGCAATATAGTCGTGCAATGTTGAAAATGAAACCTAACTGTCTAGATTACCCCTACCGATGCCTATTCAGGGCCTTGACTAAACTTGACAAGAACTTGCCATTTTTCAAGGCGGGATTCTGTTGTCTTCACTAGTTATAGCAAAATAGGTCAAATTTTCAAAATCACATTTAATTAGCATTGTCAAATTATTATTTTTCATTGACATAGAATTAAAACACACTGCCACAAAATTTCCTTTGTCACTGTGACATTGGGTTTGTCAATTGAGCTATATCTTTCATATTTGTTGTCTTTTATTGATAAACAGTGTTTGTCAGTACACTGACATTCAATTTTGGAGTATTTCCGCTTGTCATTTTGTGAAATGACGCCAAAAATGCGCCTTTCATCAATTGGTTAATAATGATAAGTGGACTGGAAAACTAGCATTACCTACAGTTTTTTTTTTTAATAAAACAAAAATCGCTGAAAATTGTTTTTAACGAAAAAAAAATACCAGAAAATTTATTAAAAATTGTCAATTTTTTTTCTTCTCGAATATCTTGAGAACAAACAATGATACTCGTATAATGGCTTCGGGATAGGTAAATTATTTTTTTTTTAATTTTTAACAATATTAAAAGACATCGGGCTTCTAGCTTTCGGGAGAGCACCATAATGTGAACTTGCCAGCGTGGGTTTTTTTTTAATTCAATAATGCGGATTGAATTTTGCTGTGCTGTATAGTCTGAAATGCATTTGTAAGGTTTTTTTTCATACAATTTTTCATACATACATACATTTCCATTATGTTTGTCTCCATAGTTTTTTTTGTTTTTGTTTTGGAAATAAAAAAAATACCTTGCTATTTACAAAAAAACTTAACCAAACAGTAACTACCCAAGTAACATCGTTGGAGCTAATAGAAGCAAACCTGTTCTTTAGCTGCTTGTATTCAGTGAAATCTGATACCATAGTTCTAAGACAGATTATTTCACAGCTCCCAACATTTATTTAAAAATTTTGTTCCATAATCGAGTTTCCAATACACATTAAGCTCCATTATTTTTATAACGTCCCAAGATTTAAAAATATGCTCTTTAATAACGTTCAACGTTCTTTAAACGAGCAAGTTATTAATATGAGCATATAAAGAAGCGTTATAGAGCTTCTTAAAACTCATATTTAAAATACTATTGCATGATTCTATAGAAATGTCAAAAAATAGCTACCAGAATGCGGCTATAGAGTTCAATTACTAATACATTCACACAAACGCATGCGCATTGGATATCTCTCTGAGCATTATTAAATTTCTCTGAGAATTGTGAAATTTGAAGGCTGAACAAAGCTACAACAAAACGACTATAGAGCTTAATACTAAACCTCTCTCATATTAGTAGGGTGTTTCACAATAAAATACAATAAAGATAATTTCACCGAGAAAAGTCAAACAAAAACTAGAAAATAAATAAGTTACTTTATATTTCTAAGCAATACCAAGTATGCACCGTAATTGTCGAATTAGAGATCCGAAATTTCTAAAAAAAATTTATTAAAATCAATTGAACAGTTTAATAAAATGTTTTAAAATAAAATTAGATCAATGGTTGTGTCGCACAAGTGTTTGCTTGCTGAGAAATCATAATGCACTTCAATTGTTAATAAATAAATAAGAAATTTTTTCCACGATTTAAAATTATTCAAAACTTTCAATTTTCGAAACACCCTTCTTTTTTAGCCTTAAACACAAAACTCTCATTTTGTGGGAACTAGCTCTACAATATCCATATTGCAGTTCTATTGAAGACAAACTATTTTCACGATAAAAATATGGTGACAGAAAAAAAACATTGAAACAATTTTCCTTATTTTATTTGAAACGAATAAAAAACCTTTATTTTCAATATAAAACACACTAAATATTGCAAATATTGCAATGAAAACGAAAACATTTTATTTCAGATATTTAAATTAATTTTTGTAACAGATTTCTGTGCTGCTTAAGTTAATTTTTTAAACATTTCACTGCATAATATAAAGAATTTCGAAGGCGCGTTGTAATTTTGCGAAGTACATTCAGTACATGTTTGATAAATCTAAGCGCGCACTAAAAATTCACTAAGATGGAACAGTTAAATAATTGATTTCATTTCTCACTTATATTTTCTATAGGAATATTTTACTAATTTGCGACATCACAACACATAAAGTTCTCAAATGTTACTATCACACATATAATACATCGTTCCAATATTATTTTACTTTGTAATTTGTATTACACAAACCCAAACTAATACAAACAAAGTGCTGTCAAAAATGTTGCTTCAAAGATTTCTAAATAATATACCTAAGAGCTGCAAGGCCTTACAAGCCACTGATAAGAGCTGGTTTCGAGCAAATATTAGCTCTCAAACTCAATGAATTCGCTGTAGGCAAGCTCTGCACTTGCTTTAGAAGTGTATCTAGAGCTTCTTTTGAAATCAACGAACTCTAAGATTAGCTCTACAAACGCTTTTAGAGCAATTAAACAGCTAAAATTGTTACTTGGGTAGGTATTAGGAGACAAACCTAGAAAATTCGCACCGCGACACTCGGGTTTTCCTTGGCAAAATCAAATAATTTATTTTTGTTGGACAGAAATTTAAAAAAAACAAACAATTCTTTATTTAGTTAAAACTTAAATGATAACCTGAGTATGAATAACTGACTTAAGCGCTTACTACCTACCTACCTACCAGATTTTGTGATTACTGTTTTTTGGATTTATCACAGAAGTTTCATTTACAAGTCAAAACTGATAGAAGATGTTTTTAAACTGCTTGCTATACAGGCTGAAAGAAAATTGTGTCAAAGAGATGAAACATGAACTAAATACAGGATACCTACCTATGTTTCGTGGTAAAATTATTGTGTAGCTAAATAAAAAATAGTCTTCCAAACATAAATATGTACAGAACAGATGTAAATGCAATACGTTCTGAATCAAATTTTAAAAATGATTTTAGAATTATGCTAAATATTTTCATAAATTAACAGTTTGTGAGCACACACAAATAATTTTAGTACCTGGACAAATTTGCTTATCTTGTGCATACTTGAACAGTGTTATACATTCAAATATATCTTTTCGTGCCTCATTTTTCAACATCCTCGATAGTATAGTGGTCAGTATCCCCGCCTGTCACGCGGGAGACCGGGGTTCAATTCCCCGTCGGGGAGATTTGTGTGAATATTTTTTTTTTTTTTTTATTACTAAACAAGAACCCAAATACATTAATAAGATTATAATCTTATTGGATTAAGTTAAAATATTAAAAAAAAGCGAATCAAATGCCATCTGAATGAAATATATTGAACTTTAAGTAGTCTAATGAATTTGGTCTTTGAACAGACTTATGTGCCACAATGAGTGGTACTTCAAAAGATATGGAAGAAAGGTTATGTCTGTGGTATAACTTTTGTTGTTGTCGCTTGCAGTTGTTATGAACACTTTATATATCTATTATAAAAATTGTAAAAACTATCTCAATTTTATGAAGATACATTCACACACACATATGTATTTTTTTTTTTTTTTTTTGAAATTCATTTTTATTTTTCAATTATCTTAGAACTATCTTAAAGCTAGACAAAAATTCATAAAAACTAGCCTACTTATCAATATCTTAAAACTAACTTACTGGCCCCAGTCGGGCGCTCTAAGTTAAACTAGGATAACTTAATGCTAATGCCTTTCGGCCTAAGAACTATCTTAATACTAAATCCAGGTCGGTTTTATTTTTTACCGAGAAGAATTTCACAAAAAAACTCGGTATCTATGTCTTTATTTTTTGGTTTTACACACATATGTATATGAACATTAGGGTGGTCCTTACACTGTTTATTTTTCAATTGCGAGCTGGATAAGCATCAAATGACTTTTAATAGTAAACACTATTTTTTTAGACTTGTTGTTCACCCCCTTTATCGCCCTCTTTTCATTTGTCAATAATTATGATCTTAGGATTATTCTTACGCGATAAAAATAAATAAATAATAAAAAGATAAGACAAAAATCGTATTGGGAGGTAAATAGACCTTACGTTTAGGCAGGACGGGTGAATTTATTAAAAATTGACCGAAAACAGAAAATAATTACTAAATAAAATGGGAACACTAAAGCGTTTGACAATTTACAGAAAATATCTCGTTGGTCGTGTAGAAATTATAAAAATGCTAAATTTAACAATTTATACTATTTTTTTTATAAACCTGTAGGATAGGATCGTTTACTCAGTAAGACAAGAATTTGTTGATATTTGTGTTAGAACTAAGAAATATCAACCAGCGCTCTGGCAATGCCATGCCAGTGACAGAACAATTTACATTTATTTTATACTTGGCAACACTCTTGCTTTTTGAATTCCAACGACTGAATATGTCACTCTCTTCTAAAAACTTCTTACGCAAACCATTCATTCTTCTTTTTATTAAAATAAACTTGTGCCAAAATATAGTTTTGCGTTTTCAATTCATCAATTTGAGCTTGGAATTGTCTAAACAGATTTATTCGTATTTGCAGTTCGCGGCTTAAGCGAAAGGCACCGTAGTTGTACAAAGCTGCTTAAAATTTTGATCCGTGATTTAGTAATTTTACCTAACTGAGTAAAATGAGGTTCAACGATGAGCCAAAGTTCAAGTATGTGGGAAATGGATGTAGGCAATAACAACAATAATTCACCGTTGAACCTGAGTTAAATCGGCGAAATTGGTAATAATTTACTGAACCGTGGATCAAAATTTAAACCACGTTTGTGCAACTGGAAATGTTATTTTACGTAATATACGTATACATATAATAATAATTTTATCAAAGACTTTTAACATATCGTAGTTATTTCAACGGAAGAACCTTAAGTGGAGGTTCTTATTACTTTGAAACAGACCTGTAAACTTTCAAGTACAAGTACCAGTCTAGTACCCAGTACCTTGTACTTGAAATAAAACCAAGTACCATGTACTTGGTACTTGAAAACACCAAGGACAATTACTTTGTTAAGTACTTTGGTTCAAGTACATGTACTTAATACTTTAGTACTTCCCAGTACGTTTAAAGGTACTTTTTAAGTACAAGTCCATTTCAAGTACTTTTAATAAAGTACAAGTCCATTTCAACTACTTTTCAAGTACAAGTTTATTTCAAGTACTCAAGTAGTTTGGTTGAGCTATCAAATAATGACTCTTTCAATTCAAAATCAAAGATTACGGCAGCTGATGGCGTTTTGTTGTCTTGGCGCCATCTCGCTAAAGTCTCGCCATTATTCCCTAGCTAGAAAAGTACTTGAAATTTTTTTTTACTTGAAATAGACTTGTACTTAAAAAGTACTTGAATTGGACTTGTAATTAAGTTGAAAAGTATTTGAAATGGACTTGTACCTTATTAAAAGTACTTGAAATGGACTTTGTACTTGAAAATGTACTGGGCAGTATTAAAGTACCAAGTACAAGTACTTGGAACAAAGTACTTGAAAAAGAACTTGTACTTGGTGTTTTTCAAGTACCAAGTACATGATACTTGTTTTTCAAGTACAAGTACTAGGTACTACGTACTTACAAAGTACTTAAGTACAAATATACTTAAGCACTTTACAACTCATGCTTTGAAATAACTACCATGAATTCTTAATATTAAGTTTTTCCATATTTGATTAAATATCTCATTTTTATCATAATTGGATGCCAGATAATACTTAAACGCTTAAAGCTATTATCATTAAACGCTCTTAGCTGTAGTAGTGCGCAGATAATAATTCTGTTAAATTGTTCTGAGTTTGTTAATATTTTGTTACCAATAACAACTATAATTCTTGCTTACTTTTAATGAAAAGTTGTTTTAGAACAAGGTATAGCTATAGGGTATGCTTACATTTTGTATGTGCTTCTGCTTATTATGCCAATCTACACTTCTTTGTCAGGCAAAATGACCTTGGTCTAATCTCTTTCAATCTCTTGGATATCATTTTGTTTGTATTACGTCACACAATAAAACCAGGGTCACGTTGTTGCAGTTTTAAGAAATAATATATAATTTGTTCGTGTTTGAGTGTAATTCTATGGTTCACTCATTAATTGCAATTGCTCCAACTATACAACTAATTGCACACATAATAGCAAACCATCTGTGGAATTATTTCGTAAATGCATTCCATATATAGGTAGATTCACATCACAACATAATATTATATAAGTGATTCTGCAACAATCTACAATCGACAAGAAATTCCCTTTATTTTTTTATAAGACCACAGTTTGAATGCGTCTCGACTTACAGAGATACTTATGATAGTTTAAGTTGCATTAGTTTGTTTTTCTTTTAATGGACAACAAAAGACTAAAAAGTTGGTCAGACTTGTTCAGGTTTTAATACTTGATTTCATTCATAAGTCGATATTAGACGAGTGTATTGCACAAGCTACATATATGAAAAGCTTAGCTATAAGTGGGTACGATATTCGAGATGATGTTCAACAGTATATTCAACATTATAGTCAATATAGTATTGGATTTTTGGGACAGTAAATCAACAAGCCTTACGAACTTTAAAAGTGTGCAAAAAGCTTTAATTATGTCCATCCATTTGTTGAGTTTGCATTAAGCACCTTTTTTCACTAAAATTTAAGGGCTCAATAGACCAAGAGCCAAGGCAAAAAATAGGTTAATAATACAATTTACTACTAAACAAAAATAGTACCTTATTTTTGTTGAAAGCTTAAATTACGAGTATCTGTTGTTTTTTTAATTTCTCAAAAACTAAGAAAGAGTTTTACATTTGGTTTTCAGTATTTGACTGAGAGTCGTATCGAATATTTGAAAGAAATATGATGTATGTATGAATGTATGATGAAATTTACTAAAATTAAAATAATCACAACTTTTATAAAAAATAATAAAAGGCACGACATGGTTATCGTTGATCAACAGCGTTGACTTAGTGAAGACGTGTTGATCGTCATTGTCAATCAACATTTGTTGGGCGGAACGCAACCCGATTCAAATGGATAGCAATCAACAAAGTTGTTCAACATAACAATAATCATTAAGTATAAGAGTGTTTTCCTGCCAAAAATACGCACACAGGAATGGTTGAGAGTTGTAAGTCACTTGGCCTTAGTTTTCCACGAGCTGTTGTGCCACCATCAGCACTTTATCAGTCACTGCATTTATAATATTTCTTTATGCAAACAAATTATTAAAATGAAAATATGAAAATAGCTTAACACAAATGACAGCCAACATGTCAACACTGATACTTACACTGCTGATCAACAATGTTAACCAACAATGTTGATCGACAAAGTGTTGATGCTATTTTATGTTCTAGAATTTAGAGGTTTAAGGCTTAAGAACATGAGAGCAAAATGTTTAAAAATGTGAATAACAATATACAAAAACAATCTTATAATAAACTGATAAGTCTGAAATTTAAGTTTTGTATTGAAAAAATGTAGGTACCTTAAAAACTTAAAACTAACTTTTCAAATTATAATTACTTTTTGTTTGAATAAATTTTAACAAATTCAACAATTATATTATTTCTTTATAATTTCAGAGGAACTGTTCTTCAAGAATATGGAACATTTTGGAGTGGAGTTGTTGGAAAACTTCAATCCCCAGCCAAACATTAAAATAAATTCCTTATTTTTTTGTCTACTAATTTTAAGCTTAAATATTATAATTCGAAAAAATAAAACAAACATAATAATAATTGATAAAAGTTCTGTTAAATCTTATTTTTTGTTTAATTAAAATGGGACATGTTATAATTGTACTAATTTATAGACGCTAATAAATGCAATTTATTCTGTCAAAATATTCACTCGATTTATTTTTTCTCAATCAAAATAAGATTACAGAGGCACATAAGGAACATGGGTTTTTGGTTATTATTATTTATATAGCCCTATCTTTACCATCAAAAGAATAAAAAATAGCAAATTATTGAAACTAAGACACAGTAACTTGACATTTAAATTTATGTTGTCTAGCAAAAAGACTAAGCAATATGAGATATCTACTGCACATACAAATAGTTAGTTATTCAATTCAATATCACAATATTTTTTAGAAAATAGAGTTTCAAGTTAGCAAATCAACTTTGACGAATTAATTAGTGGTTAATAAGTTATGACAGTTAAGAATTTGTCGTTCAATGTCTTCTTTGTTTTGTATGAATTACGATATTTAAATAGCTAAACCAAATCCTTTAATAGTTTAAGGTAAGAAAAGAGAATGCCAAGATATCAAGTTAACCAAGCACCCTATCGAAAATCAGTAAAATGTTCTTATACCTAATGGTTGATGGCTCAATAGTTTGCCGTTAATTCGTCGTTAATAAGGTGTGGAAAATTCAATTTGATCGTGCAGTGCTTTCTCACGAAAAATAGATAGGTGCATAATTTCTTCTTGTTTTTTTATGTTTTTATTTAAAGTGGTAGAAACTTCTAAATTTAAAAAAAAATTAAATTTATAAAAATTCAATTTGTCATGCGATGTTTTCTATGTGCTGTGGGTTATTTCTTTTCTATGTGTATCAAGTGAGGAAAACAACTTTGACGAATAAAATAAAAAATGGGAAGGTGGATAGTTTGCTATTTATTATTCATTAATTAGTATTGATAATTTTAAATTTGTTGTTCAATAATTTCTATGTTTTTTTGAGTACTTTGTTAATTTGACAAAACTCGAAGGCGGTAAGAACCTCTCCTACTTAATATTTTCTTGTTGAATAATTCGCTTTCGTTACTCTTTAATCAGTTGTGACAAATTAAATCAAACAATATTTTCTATATTTTTTACATCCTTTGCTTTTTTTAAATCAAGTAAGCAAAACTTAACCTAAAAAAGGGGTAAAAACTGCTAATACCGATTGGTTTATGTTTTAATAATTTTTCGTTAAATAGTCTTGAATTAATTGTGACAGTTTAAAATTCGTCGTGTGATGTTTTCTACGTTCTTTTTGGCATTCTTTGTTAACTTCACATCAAGTGATCATAACAAATAACTTAAAAAGTGGTAAAAACTGTTTAAACTGAATTGTTTACTGCCAAAGTATTCATAGTTAAGTAATTGTTCTATGTTTATTTTTGAAAAGTGGTAAAAACTTCTAGGCATAACATTTTACTATTTAATGATTTGCCTTTAATTAGCCGTTAAAAGTTGTGATAAAATCAACTTCTCGTGTGATGTTTTCTAAGTATTTTTCAATAAAACCTAATTTGACCCATTAAAAGCGTAATAAAGAAATAAATAGTTCAATATAATCAACCTTAAAGCCTTTTTGAATGTTTTTTCATATGAATTAAGAAAGAAAAACAAAAAACATAGAAAACATAATAAATTACCAATTAAATACAAATTATTACTCACTTAAAATATTTCAATATAATAGGTCCTAAGTACTTTTCAGGAGCTCTTTCCTGATTGCATGTGAGTTAAGGAAAATAAAACAAAAACATAGAAAACATCACACCAAAAAATTGATTTGGTCACAACTTTTTAACGACTACTTAAAGGCAAATTACTAAGAAGTAAAATGTCATATCTAGAAGTTTTTACCACTTTTCGAAAAAAAGAACAAAGATAACATAGAATAAAAAATTATTAACTACTAGTTGACCATGGATTTCTTAGTTATTGACCATTCGGTTAAAACAGTTTTAACTGCTTTTTGAAGTAGTGATATGCAACAAAAAACGTAGAAAACATTGCATGACAAATTCGAAATTGTCACAACTAATGCAAGACTAGTTAACGACAAATTATTAAGCCATAAATCTTTCGGTATAAGCAGTTTTTAATCCTTTTTTAGGTTATACTTTAGTAACTTGATATCAAGCTTGCGAAAAACTAAAAAAAAACATAGAACGAAACTGATTAAAGACTTACTAAAGTCAAATAAATAAGCTAGAAAACATTAAGTATAAGAAGTTTTTACCGCTTTTCGCGATTTTTCATTTTAGAAAAGCATCAAAATAAAACAAAGAAAACATTGAACGACCAAATTCAAACTGTCAGAACTAATTACCGACTAATTAACAGCAAAATGTCTACCTTCCCAGTTTTTGATTCGTCAAGCATGCTTTGCTAACTTGACGCTCATAGAAAACAAGTAACCCAACATAACATAGAAAACATCTCATGACAAATCGATTTTTTCTCGACTAATCAACGACTTATTAACGGCAAATTATTTAGCCATAAGCCATCAACTATAAGAAGTTTTTATTTGACATGTTGTCCTGCTAACTTGACATCAAGTTAGCAAAACACCCAAAAATCATAGAAAACATTGAATGACAAGTTCAAGATCGTCACAGATAATAAACGATTAATAAATGTCAAATTTTTCTCCTACTAATTTTTCGATTCATCAAGCATGTTTTGCTAACTTGACGCTCATAGAAAACAAATAACACAAAATTACATAGAAAATATCGCATGACAAAATTGTTTTTTTTTTTACAACTAATTAACGACTTATTAAAGACAAATTATTAAGCCATAAGTCATCAAGTATAAGAAGTTTTTACTGATATTCGTCATGTTGCCCTGCTAACTTGACATCAAGTAAGCATAAAACCAAAAAAAAACATAGAAAACATTGAATTACAAATTCTTAATCGTCACAATTAGTTAATGTCAAATTATTCACAAATTAATTTTTTAATTCCTCAAAGGATTTGTGTTAAATTTAAAATAATGGTCAATAGATAAAATTCAGGTCCATTGCATGTCTTCATTGTGTCAGTGAATGACATTTAATGATTGCACTTTGTCAAAAAAAATTTAATCTCCGAGACATTTATCTTTCTATGAAAGTTCTGTCTGTGTTTTAAGTTCAATACAAAATCGGATGTAAATTTTGTTGGTTGAAAAAATTAAACCTTTTCTATTTTCTTTGTATTAAAAATGACAAGAAACATTTTAATGGCTTTTTCATATTTCCTCTAAAACTTTGTTTTTTTATTAATAAAAAAAATACAATGCCTTTAATGCTTTTAAAATAGGGACTTTAAGGCCTTGAAAAATAGGAGAAAGTTAAAAAATTATTCCATTGTACATTTAATGTATTCTATGTTAATATTTCCATATTTTTTATGGTTTAAGGAAATAAAGTAGAGATTCTCTCAAATTTATTTATATGAGAAATTTCTTATATCAAAACTGGAATATAAAAGGATTGATGATACCTCCAAACCTATCCCAAACATAACAACATAATCTCAATAAAAGCTGCGGATAATAGTCTAGAGCCTCGGGATAACATTATTTAGTATAGATGCTTCTAAAATATGATGAATTACCATATTCTGTTCGGAAGTCCAAAGTAATTTTCTTAAGTAAACCCAAAACCTATAGTCAATCTAAGTTGTTCGCTCTGAAATGAATTTGAAATAAGATTTTATACACACACTTCCCAAAATACAACCCTTTTCCCATAGGTAATATGCGGGAAACCCATAGGAAAAGGCAAAAAAAAAAAGAAAACACTTTTCAAACTATTTTCGTATGCTCAATATCGTCCTCGAAGAACTACACAATCAAAGGAAAATGGAAATTCTGAATTTCGATGGATCGATTGGATTTGATATAAGAACTGTTCCCAAGGGTTACTATATTGGTTAGTTTGATTAAGCCCAGCATAGCTGTGGCTAATATGTTTCGATAACATTGATTTCAAATTTGATTTTCTGTTTGTATAGGAAGAAGAGTAGTTGTGATGTTGCGTGTATATGTATGTTGTTAATGGATATAGAGAAATTTCAATACCAAGGTTATATCAGGTATATAAGATTTCTGTATGAGAACTGTGAAAGGATACCTACCATTAAAGAATATCAACTTTAAAAAAAGATTTCAGTTTTCCACGGGATTGCTTCGTTCTTCGATGAGAGGAAAATATACTTTTAGGAGTATGTAGTTAAGCTAGGATTTGTTCGTTAACTCGAACGGCATAAATGGGGCTGTATTTTCAGAATGTTCAAAGTGGTTTTACGAGTAGGGGGAGGGGGGGGGGTAAGCTTCCTCAATTCAATGTAATGATAGATAAAAGAGCCCATTTTGTGGTGAAAATGCTAGACAGGTAGCAGAGAGTAGTAGTATTAAAGGAGTTTTTTGGAAGATTAATCGAATGTTGTGTTCCTTCCATCCTTTTGCGAAGAAAAAAGTATATGTAAAATTGAAGCTTCAACTACACCAAAGAAGTAGCTTAGCTATAATCTATTATCTAAGCGGGCCAGATATGGTTTCAAATCACATCATAAGGAAGTCTCTAAATCATAGTGCTATTTCTCATAATACTCTTCAACAACTTCGTAAGCAATTGCTATTTCGAAAAAATGGAAATGGATCAACTGCAAAAATAGTTCAATGGCAAGAAAGTCGATAGTATCACTTATCTATCATTGAAGGATTTATTCTTTTGAAGTTAAAGGCTTTTTGCATCAGTAACAACATCTTCTCGGATATATAATTTTGATTTTCGGAGACATATTTAGCTTTACATCAAAGTAGTATTTTAGTATTTAGTACTAGTATTTTAGCACCCTCAATTATTTTCATGTGGATATGTAATGCTTCTTGGACCTAATTCTGGAACTAAAGCATTTATAAAATTTGTGGAGAAACTTTGAAAATTAATAATATTGGAAAATTAATGTATTCGATTTAGAGAAAGTATTCCATAAAATCTGGACACGGGGCTAATTTGCTAGATAATCATTTTTTTTTCAGCCACAAACTTCTACAATTTTCCACCATTAGTCTGCCTGATGGATCGCAACTGCCAGCCAAAACAGTGCCAGCAAGAAAATGTTTTGCCAACTGCCTCAAAGGTATATAAGCAACAAGTGACCCTCGGAAGTCGGAAGCATTCAGAATAGTAACCCTGGTCAAATATGATTCGCAATCATCCAAGCCATCACATGCGAAGAGAGAAACCCTAAGCCACGATACGTTGATACTGGGACGTTACAGTAACCTAACCTTCCCAAATCTTTAAGCTAGAACTGTAGTGCTTACAGGGGCACTTCAATAGCCGGAAGAAAACTAGCGAATACGCGGTGGCATATGACGCGGCTGTAAATGTGGAGTGGATCGTTTCTTCAAGTTACGTTAAACTTTCCTTATGGAAGTGAGGTGCGCTCCAGAGCCAAAATACCAAAAAGAGATACATAGACAATAAGTACACAGAGTAAGTAGACCGAGAGCCGACAGCAAGTTTTGGGAGAGGATGCATAACCAAAACCTTAGTATGAGGGTTTACAGGTGCATGTATCGTGACATGAAATACCAAAATCAGGCAGCCTTTGGGAGGCCTGTGAGGTTAAAACCCGCTTGGTTTCATGCCTACATGTTAGGGTCACAAGCACTTCAATTCACTTTAAAAAAAAAGGGAATGATGCTTTGTCATTTTTTTCGAAGTTAAAAGACAATTATCTTTATGATACGATCAATAGAAGCCATGATTTAAGCTTTTCCGGCAAACCTTTTTGGACTTTTTTTTTGGGACTTTGCTTTGTTGATTTTTTAAATTTCCAAAAAAGAGATAATAAGATTCGTATTAACTACTTAATAAAGTAGAAGGGGGTTCTCATGTTTCCCTTGCGGAATCATCTTACGGGTTCAACTGTTTCCCGATAATTTTCTTCTTATCTTTTTTTTCTTCTGAGAATATGTTCTATGTAGCTACAGACTTTTTGCCAGTTCTCGTAACTCTGTAGCATCTTCTCTTCAATATTTTCCAGTGTGGTGGCACCGATACTTATCTGCAGGTCTTGGCGAATTATCGAAGGCTTTCCCAACAGCTGCAGGCGAAGGAGGTATGGTTTGCGTCATCTTCTCTGAGTCTCCGTACTGGTAGGCTTGACTGCTTGTTTTGCTGATTTTGTGTAGAAAGGCATTGAAATATCCTTATACGGTAAGTAACTGAGTGACGTCGCTGTTGACCTCACCGTGTTTCCAATCGTTCCACACAGCCACGTACCTGATCAGCCTCGCTGTCCATCTTCCTGTGTTTTCCGAGCTCCAACGGTCTTTACGACTTCTGTCTCGTAAGCTGCTTAGCCTCTTCGTATGCCGCTCCATTCCCATTTCCACCTCTTCGTAGTAGACGTACTTCGTTTCTGTCACTAGAGATCGATAGGAGTCACACCTGCGGCTACGAATACCAGGACGGCTGGTTCCGAAACCGTTTAGTAAAAGCTAGCTACACGTAGAGATCCTCATCTTTGAACCGCCGCCATCTGTTTCCGGTACTTCTCTTGTTTAAGAGCGTCTGCCAAGATTTCGCTACGATACAGAAGGATGGAGGGTGTAGTCGCCATCAGTTACCTTCACTTACTGGTCGTTGGACCAGCAACATTTGCCATCAGCTTGTTCAATGATGCAGTTGTTTTTGAGGTTCTTTCCGCTCCTGCCTTTATGTCTTGCCAGCTTTGTGTTGAGCCTCAATTCCAAGTATTTCACCGCGGCCCTGCTTCTTATAACCTCTGCCCCGATTTCAAAGTCGATTTGTGTGGGGATCCTGTTCTTTGTGAGAAGGACTATCTCAGTTTTCTCCGTTGCAAGGCTGAGTTCGTACTCAACCACCCACGAATTTGCTCGTCGCATGACCTGGTTCAACTTTCTTTGCGCGCTATCGTGCCGTTTTCAAAGGCATCCTCAGGCATCTCCATGCAAAGGATGTCGAAGAAGGAGATGTTCTATAGATCTGGTCCTAAGATGTAACTTGCTTCCATCGCGGGACTTCTTCAGTCTTGTACATTAAGCAGTTTTCTATCCCTGAGATAGTCCTTCAACATCTGCAGGAGATATGCTGCAATGTGGAACCTCCTTTCGAGCACGTCCAGTATATCGCTCTACCTGGCTGAGTTGAAGGCATTCCGTACGTCCACGGTTGTCCGCAAGACGATCATCGTTAGGGGCTTACCTTGCTTAGGTATAACAATGACTTCTGTAATTTTCCAATAAAATGAGCCACATATTTTGAGACTTTGTTTGCGACTTTTGGGTCTGGGGTCTTTTGAGTTGCTTAGTTACTTTCCATAGGGAGCATTCATCATCTGGCCATTTTTTGTGAACTGTTCTTTTTTCCGATATTATTTCTTTTTCTCTTGAGATCAAAATAGTTGGAGTACTTTCTTCTACCACCTGTTGTACATAACATCAGCAATAAGTTCTACTTCATGATCAATTTTTTAAATTGTTTGGAAAGGGGATCTTAAATTTATAAAATTCTCAAGTGCACTCTGAATTCGTTCCGGTATGTTCTCTTATGCAAAAGCTTAGAATTACTTTTTTTTCTATTATTTCTGCTTCATAAAGTGATAAAATTACTGGAGTATGTTCTGACCATAAATTGTATTACCTTCGACACTAAGGATGATTTTGTTTAATAACTTAAACTACGAAAAAGTCTGGTATTCTGTAAGTATCCGATGACCAGTATGTTTGCGAAACAGAAAAATGAAATTGTAAAGCTGTTTACCTTTAAAAAGAAAAGTGGCATTGAAATCACCTCCTATTTAACAACACAAAGCCTTACAGGGTCTTCCAACAAGAGGTGTCATGTTAAGCAAAAGCTGCAGGGTTTCTGATGGAATTTCGATATTGTGGAGACATATTGTTTTTCTCCACATTTTGGTGCCACGGATATCTCCATAGAAAATTTTCTGATTTTGAACAAATCGGAGAATATTTTTTTCCTCAATGAGCTGAATATTTTGATTCCACTTCACTTCTACCGCATGCCATATAATAAAATTCAAAGCCAAAAGCATAAAACAATTTACCACCTTATAAGGAAGAAGGAGGTAAATGAAAAGAAGGATAAAAATAATAACTGTTCGTCATAAAAGCACTCAATTTTATAGGCCAATAATTCCAAAACTAGGCTTTACACATAAAAATCCTCTTTTATTTGTGTTGAGAACTAATATAAATATATATAAACTACCCAGCAGATAAACAAATTTAAGGAACCTCCACTTTTGTTGTAGGTAGGTCTTCTTTACGTCAAATACCCCATATTTATGTATAAATAAACATCAACAACAGGAAACTTACTTTAGGGATTTAGTAAGTGATTCGCTGAGTTGCTATACAAGAAAACAAAAACTGAGCCAAAAAATAATAAAAAAGAAAATAAATAATTAATTTGTTTCTTCTTGAAACAACTTTTGTACAAAAACAATTTTACAACTGTTAAATCACCACCAGCTACTAGCTTAGAATACTTAAAAATAATTCATCTCTGACTTACGCTCTTGGGCTCATAAATCGATTTCTTAACAAAAAATAACCATCAAATATTTTCAACCTGCCAAAAAATAAAAAATATCATGCCCAATAGCGGGGCATATCAGAGTGTATTTTGCTATTTTTAGCAACCAATAGTATTCTAGGGAAATTCTTTATCAATCGAAAAAAAAAACTCAAAACAAATCGAAATCAATAGAAACATTCAGATCTTAGATGACACTAATAAAAATGTCAAAGTTTACAATCGAATCGTTGTAGCTGCCTCCTTCGAAGGACATTTTATATGTAGATGCCGTTACAAATGGCACTCTGTGGTTTGGTTGGGTTTGTGGAATCTGTGAATCTATGTGCAGTGGCAAAGAAAATTAAGATCCTATCGAATTTGTCTTGCTTCAATTTAGAATCAACTTTTCTACCACCATCTAAATACATTCATAGCCTTAGACAAATTGTTTCTCTCTATCAAATTTGATTTTGGAAACAAATCCTTTCAAGAATTTATTTAATAAAGCTTCAATGTTAAGTACGTACCTATTCGTAAATCTAAGACATATTATTTTATTTTTGCTTACATTCTTTCTTCCGTCATCGTCAATGGTCAACCCCCTTTTTGAATTGAATTTGATGGCTTCGTTGTGTTAATCACCCTCACATAATAATGGGGGTATATATGGGCTAGAAATAAGAAACACACACCACTCACATGGCTCAAGAAAACATCCCCCAAAGTCTACCCCTAAGTCTTATTCTTAAATACTATACGAAAAGAAAAAGGTTTTATTAGATGCCTACTCGAGTTTAGATAGGATGACACTTAAGAGCCTGATCTTCGTTAGCACAGATCTCTGTATTCAGGTTAGGCACTTGTGAGGCTACACCCACTGCTTCTCCGACGAGGGGTTACCAGAGTGATACATATACTATGTACATACGTCGTATGAGTTGAACGTTTGAAAAATCGAATTTAATGAGATGTGTGCTCCTATAATGAGATGAGAATATGTGTCTACCTTCATCATTTCAGATGATGGGAGAGCTGTTGTGATTACAATCTTAAGGTACTTTGAATTTGCTGTTCTTTTTTTTTAATGATTTTTTTTTTGTGTTGCTCAGGGTTTGTTATATACATAGATGAGGTTGGGAAGCTATAAAAAGGAAGGTATTTTAAAAATAACACAATGTTAAACTAATTTACGATGCGCACAGCATTATGTGCAATTTAGAATGATGCAAATCAATATAAGTGCTTAAGATAAAAAAAACCTATAAATGGCATCATTGGAAATTGTAAAATAATGATTTCATCACTTGGTGATGACATTTACGCAAATTTACATATTGACTTGATTTTATAACAAATGGTTGTGCTAATTTGAGAAATACAATAAACAAGCATATAATTATTTCTTAATAACATAAGACAAAGTTTGTTATTGAAAGAATATAACAAAGTGTTCCATTTCTACAAGGCACTTGTTATCTTGCAAATTGTAAAGGGTTTTTCAACAGGGACGCTACAAAATTAGAGTGACAGGGACAGCAAATGATGCCATATTTCTTACCGCTCTTTTGACATTTCTCTTCTGTAAGTTTTGCCATGGAAAGTTATACGAGCCAACAACGAATCGAAATTATTAAAATTTACTACAGAAATTCGGAGTCAGTGGCCTCAACGTTAAGAGCCTACGTCCAATTTATGGTCGTCATAATCGTCCTAGCAGATCAACAATTGAGCGTCTAGTTAAAAAATTTGAATCCACAGGCACAGTACAAAATGTTCCTGTGCCAGTGAGACAAAAAAATGCCCATAGTGTCGAGAATATTGCCGCCGCTGAGGCTTCAGATGCAGAAAGCCCAAATGTGTCTCTCTTGGCCTACATCCTTACAAGATTAAATTGATGCAAGAACTGAAGCCGCTTTACCACCAGAAAAGTCGTATGTTCGTGAATTGGGCTGAGCAACAACTTGAAAATGATTCGGATTTTCATCGAAAAATCATCTTCAGTGATGAGGCTCATTTCTGGCTGAATGGCTTCGTCAATAAACAAAATATGCGGTATTGGTCAGGCAACATTCCTCACGTACTCCATGAGTCATCATTGCATCCCGAAAAAATTACGGTTTCGTGTGGTTTTTGGGCCAGCGGTGTCATTGGGCCGTAATTCTTCCGTGATGATCAAGACCGGCACGTTACTGTGAATGGGGATCGCTACCGTTCAATGATAACCGAATATTTTTGGTCCCAATTGGATGATATGGACTTGGAGGACATGTGGTTCCAACAGGACGGTGCCACAAGCCACACCGCGAATGTCAATCAATTTATTGGAAACCAAGTTTGGAGAACGTGTTATCTCACGAAATGGTCCAGTCGCTTGGCCGCCTCGGTAGTGCGATTTGACGCCGTTAGACTATTTTCTGTGCGGCTACGTCAAGTCTATGGTCTATGCCAACAAGCCAGGGACGAGCCCGTGGGCGTGCCCGTGGTGGCCATGCAAAAGAAATTAAAATCCATACAAAACCGTTTCTGTTTTATTTAAAAAAAACTTTTGTAGCGCTCTTATTGAACAACCCGATACATGCAATTTTATTTTATCTGGTTTCCAACTTGGGAACGAAATCAGAAACGGAATGATGACGAACACAATATGTAAAGTTTTATCAGAAAGATGAAATCGTATCGTCCGTTGTGGTGTTAAGGGTTCCAAATAAAAGTCTGGGCTTCGTTCTCAATTTGCTTCTTCGTTCATTTTCCATTTAAACATAAAATCCAACTACAAGAAAAGACAAACTGTCAAATTTTCGTCAAGAATATTGCGTCGAATAAATAATTATGTGTCAAAAATTAGTGGAGACTTGGTTATAGGAATCTACTACCATTTTCTTTTTAATTCCACTATCAAACTCCGCACTACATACAAAAAATCACAATGAAATTTTTCGTTTATGATTTTCTTGTGTCATTTTCTTTATGGAAATTTTTATTTCACTTCTGTTGCGTACTATGCTTAAGAAAGAATTTCTTTCACCGAAATTTTTCTTTTTTTTAGTAGTTGAAGTCAACACCATGTATAGAGTTTATATTTTGTTTCATTTGTTTTTAAATATTAATAATAAGAAATCCACACTATTACTTGCAATCCTTAACACCACAAGCGGAAAATACAAAAACAAAAAAAATATAGGAGTTCACAACAAACGTGAAAAAAAAAATAATTGACTTAAGATTTTGAACTGTTTTTTTTTTTTTAATTTATTTTGGCATCTTTCTGATAAAAGTCTGCATATTTTTTTTTTGTGATCATTTCATTTCTGATATTGTTCTCAAGTTGGAGACCAGAGAAAATGTTCTTTTCACCTCAGCAGCGTACTAGGCTTATGTATGAAAATTTTAATAAGAAGCTCGTAAACGTCTCCCAAATGTAACGTGAGTTACCATGGAATTCCCTAAAGGATCTTTTTCAAAGTTTGATTACAAGCCAAAGAATATTAAAAAAATGGCAGAGTTACGAAAAAAATCCCACAAAGCTAAATTTTGGCGGAGAGATGTCTTAAGCATTTCCTAAAAAGATCCGTAAATTTGGGACGGGACAAAATTTTGTAAGAAAAGATTAACACACTTTTTCTTATAAAATCATGCAAGAACTTAACGGTAGAAAGAATTTTGTCAAAAAATGTATTCAAATTTCATTAACCGATCAGCAAAATTTTGTATAGGTACTATTTTACTATTTGTGTTTGGCTACTTCTCCTCAGGCGCGGATACAGGGGAAGGGCAATGGGTGTAAAAGAGTGCTCCAAAAAGTTAATGCCAACCCTTCTCTACAAATATCCGCGCCTGCTTCTCCTCATAGTAAAACCAACTTTTTGGAGGTGCTCGGCGTAAGGGGAAAATCGCCAACTTGGAAAAAAAGTGATTTGATAAATCAGCCAATTATTGAAGAATTATTGATTCAAAATAGCTTTTTATGGCCTTTAGTCCTACAAATTTGCGTTTCGTCCGGCTTACTTACTTGGACTCATCAGTGACACAATCCAGCTTAATGATTAGGAATTCTAATATTGTTGGGTATAGTTTATAGTGGATTTTTGTCAAAAAATTTATGTATGACAAGGCCCTCAATATGTCACAAGTGAGAAAGCCGGACGAAACGCACGCCAATTTGTAGGACCAAAGGCTATTTTGTATTAATTTTTTGTTTGTAGCATTACATAAACTACAATTTGTACCTTCACATTTTTTCAAAAAAAAAAAAAAAAAAACAGAGAAATTTCGAGAAATTAAGAAAAAAATGTACCCCGTTTTACCTACCCCCCTTCCCCTTTAAAATTTAGCACCGGCCCAAATTTAAGCTCTCCACCAAAATTCAGCTTTGTCGGATTTTTTTTGTAGTTTTGCCATTCTTTTTTATCATTTTTAAACTAGACAAATGATGACATCTTGAAGATTATTATAGGTACTATCAGATGTATAGTATAGCTCTTTCCACAAAGAACTTCAAACACTCGCAAAATGGCATACTTTGGAAAAACTTTTTTCTTAAAGTTTTCGCTTATTGCTCCGAGAAATGAACACAACACAGTGGAGCCTCAACAGAGTTTTATGCTAGCCTTCTGAGATTTCTTTGGGTCCATTTGAAGTCAATTTTTTCAAGTTAGCTTAATAACAACATAGAGTACGAGTATGTTATATTGCAGAAATAATTATGCACTTTTGTCTCCTGGGAGTTCAATGGGCAAATTCTTATAGCTTTTATAAGGCTTGGCTGCTGAAATATACATTTATGTATTTGTTATAGTGGTTTTTGGTCATTTCTGGCATACGTTATTATTTTTTTATTGAAGCTTATTTTACTCAGAAATGGGATCACAACTTTTCCTAAAAAAAATTCAATAAATTACTTTTGACTCTTGTGTTTATTTTTTTGAAAAAATCGTTATAGTCGGGGAGCCATACAGTAAGATAACCTATCTCATCGTGGCCATGTAAAAATTAAATACCAACTGATAGCTGTAGTCCAAATATTTACAAAACTACTGGTCAGTCGGACAAGCTTTATTTTGTTGCAACGGTTAGAAAGTGGCTTTTTCAGATAGCGTTTTTCACTAAGTGAACATTTAATATAAGCAACTTCAATAGATCGGGTACCAAATGAAAGCTAAGACTTTCCTCTAAATGATACCAATGGTCGATGGTCACACAGACTTTGTTTGACTATTGCAATAAGTTCTTTTACTTTTATTCAAAAACAACGGTACCTTCATATACAATGTTGAGAAACAGAAGAAAACAAATCTCATCTCAAACGACTCCTACGATTTTGATAAAAATTTATCTGTGTGCTGTTTTAAACTCGAGTTTAGTTTTATTAAAAGCTGTTTTATTTCACTATTGAAATTAGTTTAAGTTTATTTTTTAAATTATAAAGTAGTACTTTTAATTCGTATAAACAGTAAATTTATTTTTTTCTTTTAACTATTCAATGCTTTTTTTTTTTTAATTAATTAGTTTATGTACTGTAAATCGTAAGTTCATATAGGTAATGCCATGTCTTTTAGTTATGTACTGCAACCAGGGTTGCCATGTCTTGAACTTGTCCGATAGCCGATTTTGAGAAATTTTGTAGCCCAAAATCGGAGCCGAAAAAGTTGCCCAAATAGTAGCCCAATACCAATACATTTTTCTTATAAACATGGGAATTCTGGGAACAACAAATAAACTGAATGATATTATTAAAGTGAAGATTGTTGTGGTTTGTTTGAAATGTCAAAACCAGTGAGTACGTTCAGAGAATAAAAAGTGGCGTTAAATTGTGGAATGCATAAAAGGTATGCTAAGGGCAGAAAAGTAGTTTTTCATATGATTTATTTGTATGAAAAAAATACATATCGCCCAAGATTAGATTTGGGCTATTTATAGGTTGTCATACTGAAGTTGTTGTCGGCAATTTTAGAAAAAGATAGCCTAATTTCCGATGAATAGCCCAATCTGAGAAGCCTGACTGTGACTGCCTGTGTCTAACTCTTTTTCTGTATATCTGTCTATTGCTCTTCGTTCGTCTGTCTATTAGTCTGTCAGTGTTGCCATAGCAAAAGTTGTTAAGTAATATTTTACTACACTAAAGTTGATAGAATATTCTTATATCAGGGTTGTAAAATAATGCAATTTTTTGTGAATCCAATCTTTTATGACTTCTACTAAAAGACTGCATTTATTGAATTTACTTTGAGACTGCAACTTTACTATTCATTAGACATTGAAATAATTGAAATAATTTTCCCCCATTCATTTTACAGCAATCAATTGAATGCAATCTATTGGGAATAAATGCATTCTTTTTGAATTCCTCGCAGCATTAGTATTTATATGCATTCTTGCATTCATTTGATCGAATTTGATATTTTAAAATATTCTTCGACTACCATGATAGTGATGCTAGACTTTGTAAGCAGGTTATCCTACGGTTATACCCTAAAAATCCCTTTTATCTCTCGCGAAAACTTAAAAAAAATTCACATTTATCCCTCGAAATACAAAAATGACACAGGACTTTGAAGTTTGAAGAATCCCTTTAAGCTTCGACCTTGTCAAGATTTTATTTATTTGTAAAAAGGCTTTCTAGGTATCTGCTAACCTTGCTGCGGAAGATATAAAACCCCCCTGATAGACCGCATTTTGAAAACTATTAATGTAAATAAAAGTGCAGAAGATCGATTTAAAAACAGTAGATTTGTTTTATGAAAAAAGTGCATTAAATCTATTGAAATCAACAACGTTTATATGCAAAAAAGACGTTTCTAACAAAAAGAGGCACAGTTCATGGTTCAATGCGTTTGTTAACTTTTTTCAAATTTCTCTAACTCTGATTGAATTTTCCCCTATTTTAAAATTTTGATAAGATTTAACACATTTTTTTGGAAAAAGATACCAAACAAATCTATTTTAAGTGAGAAAAACTCACAAAAAAAAGAAAGATAAATTCCCTGTTCTGGCACCACTGCTACCATATGAGTAAGGCACAATATTTGAATACAAAAGCAGGTTCGTTCGACCTTGTCAAGATTTTATTTATTTGTAATAAAGTTTCTTTCAAAATAGAGGCTTTCTAAGTGTCTGATAACGGTGTAAAGTTTCGGAAGTTAAATAAAACCCCTCTGATAGACCTTATTTTTAAAACTATTAAAGTAGATATGAAAACACTTTTTTATACAAAATGTGAGCTGAGCAGGATCCTATTATACACAAGTTAGCAATTTCCAGCTCAATATGGTAAATACTTTTCAAAGATTGAGTAAAATAAAAGAAGATATATACATTAATATGCGAATGTGACGTTATCAGACCGTGGAGACCATATGAGTACATATATAATATTCAGAGAGGGAAGCGCCCTATCTTCCCTATATTAACAGTTTTTGTTGACATTGTTTGTCAAGGTTTTTTTCTTCAACACCTTTTATTGTTTTCTTGAAAAAGAAGTTCGCACTTTTTTGCCTTACCTTAGGGTATGTAGAAATTTCATGAGCTTTATATCTTAAATTGACATTATCATTCAAAATGAGGTTTTATATAGGAGAGTGCGTGATTGTTATACGTGTTCGTGTTTGCATGTTTTTTTTTGTCATGCAGCAGTTCTTTTATTCCTAGTGTTTCTTGTATTTCAATGAATATCGTACTATTACTGCATACAACGCATTTTACGATTTTAATAAATCTGTCAAATTTTTATGCAAAGTCATGGGAACATTTAAAGTAATATTTTTATTGCTCGTTTGTTTGGCATTTCATTAAAATGGAGCTCTCCCTTTTTTGTACTTAACTTGCACTTATTGTAAGCCAAATATAACTGAATTTAGTTTCACAGGTCATAATCATAACTTAATTAAGGCACGGGCATGTTGATTTTGATTATTAATAATATTTGACTGTTAATTAGTGTTTCTGAAAATAAATTTTTCAAAAAATCATATTAAAGTTTTGTTAAAAATGAACTTGGAACTTTGTCTTCTAAGTGCCAACCAAAGTTCTTTAGATTAGAGGCCTTATGTACATAGTTCTCAGTGCCTTGTGCATCTAATATTTTTATGAATATTTAAATAACTATTCCTCATTCCTAAAAATTTATAAAAAAAAACAAATGCCACATATTATCTCGAATTGTATTTGTAAAGGGTGATTTTTTAGCTGGTTTGGTTTTGGCAACACTGGTTTTGACAGCTGACGTGTGTTTAGTACCTTGTGTTACTGTCAAACAGCTTCAGTTTGGTTTGCAATTTAACCATGGATCGTTTTACAAATGAACAACGCTTGCAAATTATTGAATTTTACTATCAAAATTCGTGCTCGGTTCGAAATGTTCATCGCGCGCTGCTTCCATTTTATGGTCGGCATTCTCGACCTTCTGAGCAGTCTATTCGGAAGATTGTGTCCAAATTTCGCACCAAATTTACTTTGTTGGACATTAAACCACCAACACGTTTACGTACTGTGCGTAGTGAAGAAAATATTGCGGCCGTATCAGCTAGTGTGACAGAAGACCGCGAAATGTCGATTCGGCGCCGTTCCCAGCAGTTAGGCCTTTGTTACAACACTACGTGGAAAATTTTGCGGAAGGATTTGGGCGTAAAGCCTTTTAAGATACAGCTGGTGCAAGAACTAAGGCCAGCCGACCTACCACAACGCCGAATTTTTGGTGAATGGGCTCTTGGAAAGCTGGCCGAGGATCCGCTTTTTTATCGAAAAATTGTGTTCAGCGATGAGGCTCATTTTTGGTTGAATGGGTACGTAAATAAGCATAATTGCCGCATTTGGAGTGAAGATCAGCCAGAAGCATTGCAACAGCTACCAATGCATCCCGAAAAAGCCACTGTTTGGTGCGGTTTATGGGCCGGCGGCATTATTGGGCCATATTTCTTCAAAGATGATGCGAATCGCAGCGTTACTGTCAATGGTGAACGCTACCGAGCGATGATAACAAACTTTTTTTTGCCCGAAATGGAAGTTCTTGACTTGCATGATATGTGGTTTCAACAAGACGGTGCCACATGCCACACAGCACGCGAAACAATGGCGCAATTGCGAGGCGAGTTTGGTGAACAGTTAATTTCACGTTTCGGGCCGGTCAATTGGCCGCCTAGATCGTGCGATTTGACACCATTAGATTATTTTTTGTGGGGGTATGTCAAGGCTAATGTCTATAGGGACAAGCCCGCTTCGATTGACGCACTGGAAGCCAACATCCATGCATTCATTCGTGAGATACCGGCCGATATGTGTGAAAGAGTATGCCAAAATTGGACTCAGCGGATGGGCTACCTGAGACGCAGCCGCGGTCAACATTTGCATGAAATTATCTTTAAACATTAAATTGCAAGGTTCAAACTATCGATTCAAATAAATATTTCATTAATTTTTTCGAATTTTTTGTGTTTTTTTTTTTTTAAAGTTCTAAACCTCTTAAAAAATCACCCGTTATAAAATTAATACTCAATAAATTAAAACCCTCGATTGTATGTGGGATGTATTTTGAGATAAAACTAAGGATTTGTAGCGAAGATATTAGCCGAAAGACACATTCAACCCAATCGCGATTGCAAGTATCCATTCATATGCTTCTATATTTGGGCGTACGACTATTATGACCGACAGGGGGAATATATATGAAATTTATTATAGCTTTTATTTTGGTTCACAATGCCATAGTGGATTGTTCAAACAAAGAAGCAACTTCTTCAACTACTTTGGTGTTAAAACTTTTAAGCTAAACGGATATAAGGGAATGTGAAGAGCATAGAGTATTGATTGAATGAAATACCTACGTAAGTTTCTTCGTTGGTTATCTTTAAAATGACCAAGCAATGTATTTATGTTTGTAAACAGAATGTTATAATGTAGTTTTATTTCCTCTTTTCATGACAGCCTGGTTGCTTCAGAGCATTTTTGTCATCTTCTTCTCTTTAAAAAAATGAATCTCTTAGTGAGATTTGATTTGTCTCTAATGTTTTCAAAAAGACTGACTTTTAAAGCATATAAGCTGCAAGAACATGAGTATAGTTTTTACGAATTTACACTGTAAAAAAAATATTAAATGGTTTTGTATTAAATTTTATAGTTTTACCTATATTTACAAAAAAGATAATAAGAGGGTGTTTTTTTAGGGATGTAGAATTTTTAAATTAAAATAAAATACAAGAAAAATGCTTTTAATATTCATGAAATCGGCTTTTTTTGACAAATAATTTGATGGAATAAATGCTTGAGTAATATTTTGAGCATGAGGCAGGGGCTGGGTGCTAGCGCCAATACCCTACTGAAATCACAATATGTCTGCAACATACATTTTTTCTAAAGGGTGTTTTATAATCACAAGATTTTGTAGGCCACGCGACAGGCCCATGACATAAGATAATGCACTCATCAAAAGTCTACTTCAATAAATTGATTGTTTCGCAATGCGTAGCGCGAACCAAACCATTATTTTGGTTATAAATTTGCACGATTTGCAAAGGTTATTTAGGAGTAAGTCTATTCATTATGAAAAGCCAAACCAAACTTAGCATTAATCAAAAGACAACTGTCAAAAAGACCAACTTCGGAAAAAGTATTGCCAGATTGAAAACTACACGTGTAAAAAAAACCCTTTTATTCAGCTCACCTCACACCGTCGATAGACATTTTCTGTTTCTCATAAAGACATCACCTTCACCAAAACGGTAACATATGATTAACATCGCTCTAAATGCGACTATTCTGTTTATAAGAGCACTCTGGTGTAAGATTAGAAGCACCATACCGATAAGTTTCTTGAAATGAATCATGCTTTTCCAAGTTTAAGAAATTTGCAAACGTTGATCCAGATATGACTGTTATCCTGAAAAATTGCTTCCGAAAAACCTCAAAGCAACCAAGAACTGTCAGATCAGCTTTCATAGAAAATAGTGTTGCTAATTAAGATTTTTCTGCCTATTAAAAAAAAGAGACCCAATAGCTTAGCTAGAAGTGCATTGGCCCCGAGCAGAAATCAAAATGGAGTCCATAAGAAGTATACACAAATTTGCTTTCGTTTTGATTTAGAAAAATAAATGCTTTTGAAAAATTTTGCTATCCAATATTAAATGGAATTTTTTGCTATTTCTTAAAAAAAATTTTGAAAACTGTTTATTAGGACAGATACCTTTCTTGAAGTAATTCCAAAGTACAATAAAAAATATTTTTTAAATGATAGTTGTCTTCTTGATAAAATTTGTTTTCATAGTTGACAGCATGCAACCTTCCCTCATGAAAATAATAAACTGTAGATCAGACTAGTGGCGTAACTATAGGATATTAGTCTGGGGTGGGGGCAAACTATTTTTTTAGCAAGCAAATTGTGTGGTAGTTTTGATTTTTTTTCCTGCTTCATATTTTCGGGGGTTCTAAATCCGAATCTGAGGTTTGAAAAAAAAAGAAAATTGTATTTTCTATCAATCAATAACTATCAACATTCGTTAGTAACATCTAAATACCATTGACAGTATTCACTACATTGTTTCTAACAAATCTGCGTTTAAGGTTTTCTCTCAACAACCCATTTCGACTCAAACGCAAGTTGGAAATTGACCAATTTTTTTTTTGAAAAATTTACTCGATTTCGAAATTATTAACACTGTGTGACAAAACTGGAGTTTTTGTCTGAAACAAATTATCAAAATTTACTTTTCTGATAGCATCTGAGAGCAGAATTCGAATATGGCCTCAGAATTGCTTAAGCACTTCAAGTTTGTCAGATATTCGAACCTATAATTTTTAATAAAATACATTGTGTGGCAAATTTTGGGTTACTATCATTCGAGATAATATTTTTCGGAATAAGTTTTTCTGGCCTTCATTTATTTTCGAGAAATCTTTATTTAGTTGTTAGTTTAACCAGATTTAACGCACCGCCGAAAACATAATGCAGTACAAAAATCAAAACTTACTCCACAATTTGCATGTTAAAAACACAATATGACTAATATATGGTAAGAATAAGTAGCATAAATATAAATTTTTCTTAGCAAGATAAGCGATATGGCTTTTGTACTATTTTCAGTTATTGTTTATTTTCTTTAACCGTCGTGGGGGTAAACGCCCCCTTTGCCTCCACATAGTTACGCCACTAGATTAGAAAATATTTTCTTGACGAAATTTAACACACATTTTGTCTTATTGAAAAACTCTTACAATAATTATACGAATTAATTTTTAACCAACAAGTTTTAAATTTTGTTAGAGTTGAAGATTTATTTTTAAAAAAATAATAAGAGAGACCGTATTGCACGATAGTAGGGCATATCAGTCATTTTGACTTGGCGGGATGAGCTTTAGTATACTAATAGTTTATGTCCTAGGTTTACTTTTAAGAAGTATTGCCAAGGTGGCAACACTGTCAGAAGAACGAGAAAAAGGTTGCCTTTTGTTTCATACATTGGCCTACAAATCGAATATCCATACTAATGTCAAAAAAACGTTAAAAATATTCTCATGTTTTTCTTATGGAATTGATATAAAAGTTTCAATGTTTTGAAATTTAAATGGTTCTTAAAAGGTTCTTGCAAATAATTCCGGAAATATCCTTTTATGAGCCAACGTAATATGTAGTTATTAAATACGCTCAATTATTTTGTGACATTTCGTAATTTATTTATTTTTGTTGAAACTAGTTTTGAAGTCCTTAAAACTAGATATTTCTGGTTTTATGAATTTCTAGTTTTATCCAAAACTAGTTTTATGATTTCTAGGCTTAGATGTCAATTTTTGTTTAAATAATACCGATTTGTTCAAAACTTGAAACTTGAAATTCTTATAGAACTAGTTTTACGTTAAAACTAGTAGTAGTCAGTTGTGTCAATAATAGGGCTGTCAGATTTTTTTAAAATGAATTTTTAAATTTTGGTTTAAGGTCAATGCGATTATTGGCATCTCAATTGCAAACAATTATTAACTCCTGAAAGGCCCTAAGATCTATATAAAAGGTCAGCTAGTTTCAGTAACTGGTCACGAAAAATTTTTTGCATAAGGACAAAAATTCATAACAAAAAATCTACGGCTCACCAATTACTGAAACTAACTGACCTTTATAATTTTTTAGTAACCTATCGGAGAGTATAATTTTTTTAAAAAGTTTGGGTGAATTTTTAGGTTAGTTTCAAGAAAAAATGAAAATAAAAGATTATTAAAAAAAAACTTTTAATTCAAAGAAAAATAAATCCTAGAAGTAAATTATTTTTTATACACAATGTACTCAGAATTTCTTGCATATTTTATGAAATTGATTTTAAAAACTTTACAAAATTTAAAACTATTAAAACTTTTAAAAAAATAATAAAATAACGATGCCTACCTTCCTAATTAATTAAAACCCACTGAGCACAATCTAATATTTTTCTTAAATGGCTGCTACGATTTCGATAAAAATTTTGTATGTATGCTACGATTTGCGCTATCATCATATAATAAAACGGCAAACACAAATTTTGTGGTACAATTTACCCGGTCTACAAAAGCAGAATGCATATAAATTATATATCGTTGGAACTGTTTTTTTATACAGAAGTGCAGAATGCAAACATTTATTAAACAATTACACCACAAAACTAAAAAACAATAAAATAAAATTGTGTAATAAGTGCGAGCAAGAGCGAGAGCGAGACCGAGCAGTTATTTTTTTTTATTTGTCGTAACCTAAATGTGACGTTTTGATTTTTTCTACCCACCAACCAACCAATTTTTCAGCACTGACTGGAAAGATAACTGGAATATCTGATAGCTGCTTTCAGTGCTGCAGGAAATAATAAAGAGTAGCTCATATAATAATAAGTAGGTCATACCACGTTTACATGAGCGGATGGAAGGATCGGATTCAATCCGGATCGAAATTTTGTCCCAGGTTTATGACAACGACCTGGATTGGGTTGGTTAATCTGGATTCCACCCGATCCAGGTCTACATGAACCTAAATCTTAATTCAATTCGGATTCAATGCTCCATGTAAATTAGGTATCAGTTTTTCTCTACGCTTAGACAGCTTTTATTGACAAATTATTAGCTCTCGAGTTTCGAAGGAAATTAAAAAAATTGCATATAAATTAAGCGATTTAAAAAATATTTTCTTAAATCGCTCTGAAAAATCAATAAGAAAATCATAAACATTGCATATTATTTACAAACATATTACTTTTATCTTTTGTTTTGTTTAAGGATAAAAATAATTTTCTCTTTTAAAGAAATTTTGTTTGGAGTTGTTTAGCAACAAAGAATAAATTTTTTAATCAAAAACTATTATTTGAAATAAGATAAAAACACTTATTTTATTTAATTATTTATAATCCAGTAACTATATACATTAGACTTTGGGTCAAACCCGGTAGTTATGATTTTTCGCTCGGTTGCTTATAATGTTGGTCTTGTGATAAATCCAATTTTTTGACCTTGAGCGTCGATCGCAACCTTGGTAAAAAACCGCGAAATTTTCATGGTTTTTCGAGTGATTCGGAATTTTAAAATGTAAAACGTTGTTCTACGATTTAAACCTTACTAAATTTACTTCAATTTGAGTTCAAAACCATCTCCATAAGCCCACGAGTTTCCAGTGGGACGGCTTACTAAAATATAGCAATAATAAATTTAAAACAACAAGTAGTATATTAAAGTGTATAGTAAAGAAGAAAACCATAGTACAGGATAGGGGGAGTATATCCTCCTTTTTAGGAGGGAGGGGCGATTTCAAGAAAAGTTGACTTCAAATAAAAAAATAGCTTTACAGAAACAGTGGTAAGATCTGCACAAAAATCCTTTAGCCTATCTCAAAGCCAGAAATCCATCCTTGATTTAGTTTTTAAATGAAGTTATTTTACCTGATAGTTTGTGACAAATTTACTTTCAAACTCAAAATTTTGACAAAAAACACGATTTTTTTTGTTCATCTATTTTTTTTTTAGTATTAAGTGTTATTTTAGGTTTAAAAATTTAATGCCCATATTAATTTTTATTCAAATACTGAAAACCAAATGCTGAAATGTCTTCTAGTTTTTGAGATAATTGAAATTACCCTGATTAATTTCAATATTTTACTATCCTTTTTGAAATTACACGTGTGGCTTGTGGTGCCGTCCTGTTGGAACCACATGTCCTCCGAGTCCATATCATCCAATTGGGGCCAAAAATATTCGGTTATCATTGAACGGTAGCGATCCCCATTCACAGTAACGCGCCAGTCTTGATCATCAGGGAAGAAGTACGGCCCAATGACGCCGTCGGCCCATAAACCACACCAAACCGTAATTTTTTCGGGATGCAATGATGTACGTAATGAGTACGTGTGGATTGTTGCCTGACCAATACCGCCAGAAAGGAGCCTCATCGCTGAAGATGATTTTTCGATGAAAATCCGAATCATTTTTCAAGTTGTTGCTCAGCCCAATTCACGAGCATACGACGCTTCTGGTGGTCAAGCGGCTTCAGTTCTTGCATCAATTTAATCTTGTTAGAATGTAAGCCAAGGTCTTTTCGCAAATTCGCCACAACGACGTCACAGAGATGCCCAACGCTTGAGAACGACGTGTGAGAGACACATTTGGGCTTTGTGCAACTGAAGCCTCAGCGGCAGTAATATTCTCGAGACTACGGGCACTTCTTTTTCTCAATGGCACGGGAACATTTTGTACTGTGCCTGTGGATTCAAATTTTTCCACTCATAAATTGGACGTAGCGCTCTTAACGTTGAGGCCACTGACTCCGAATCTCGGTAGTAAATTTTATTAATTTGGACTCGTTGTTGGCTCGTGTATCTTTCCATCATGAAATGGCAAACCTTACTGAAGAGAAATGTCAAAAAAGTGGCAAGAAATATGGCGTCGTTTGCTGTCTCTGTCGCTCTACTTTTGTAGCGTCCCAGTTGAAAAACCCTTTACATGCGGCCCAGTTGTGTATTTTATATCTTGTTCAATAGAATAAGATATAAGGCTAAGATAATAAATAAGCGTTTGAAAATGTCACCAAAAGCTTTCCAATAAAACGAAGAGTAAGACTTGGAAAAAAGGATTGAAAAATTGATTGTAATAATTGGTCTTGTACGGAACTCAAAAGGCATTTTAAACTCACTTCTAGTTCTCATGTAAAGTTTAATTTAAATAATTTTGAATTTTGAAATTCATTATTTTTAAATTTTAAAATTTTTGTCCAACAATTTTCAAAATAACACTTTTTAAAACAATCAATCAATTAATGAAAACAAATAAAATTCTTCTTTTTTATAAGACTGTTTCTTTTTTGTAGTTATTTTATTTTATCAGATAATAAGTAAGTTCTTTCAATATTTCTAGCACACAGTTAGTTTTTGGAATAACCCCTATACGAGTAGGTACTTTTATTTAATCAATTGATTTTATTTCTATAATCAAGTTCATCGTCTTTATTAATCGTAGTCAATTAATTTGTTCGTGACGCAAGTCAATTTCGTGCATTTTTCTATTACCTACTTTGTATGTATGCGAGTTACCCTTTATATACCTTCTTTTAGTTTTTATATTGTTAGATCGTGTGAGTAAGTGTTTCTTTTTTTGTTATTTGAGTAGCTGCGTACAATTTTTTTTAATGGAAAATGACTTTTTACTCGATTATGCGATTTATACAATATTTGACAAAATAAATATTTTTTTTTAGATAGTGTCAGCTTTCTCTACCCATATCAGTATGCATTTGGTTGATTTTGCTTATGCAAAACAAACACAAACATTTATCGTCATCGCTTATATGGAAATTCGCTAAAGTCTATTTTTTCATTTCAAGGCATTTGCATTTAAATTTTTATTTTTTTCCTGAGGAGAACTTGGTATAGGATTGTGTTTTGGCAGTTTTTATGAAAGAATAGAACAACATAAGACTTGAACACTTTATTCAATGTTTAATTATTTTAATTTCAAGCGTATTTTGATATTGATATTATTTATAATAATGTCATTTTTCACAAAATAGAATAAGGAAATTTCTACTCCTTTCTCCTACTTTATTTTTTTTTTATAAATAGGCATTTGTGTAAAAAGTATGCAAATATATTTTTATTATTTATTATTTCTGACAAAATGTGTCAAATCTACAACCACATTAACCAATTAAGTAATTAAACTTGTAATAAATCAAAACAACACCTTATACATAGAAAGACCAAAATCCATCAATTAAATAAATTTAATTGCCTCTTGAGAACTAAGAAATTGCAAAAAAAAAACTAAAAAGGACGTCCATTTATTACAAAATAATACCACGAGATCCCACAACAAGATTAACACACTCCAATTTCTTACCACTTGATATAATTATAACAAGTCAAAAGCTATTAGACTTTTCTATTCGATTAATGAAAATTTGTTATCGCTGTAAGCTGTCTTAAACAATGGTAACTAGCAATATAACACAAAAGCATACATTTTAATAATTTTTTTTCTACTGTTACATTCTTATGTAAATGCTGAACTAATTAATTAATTAAATATTCATTGATTTGAAGTCATGCATAGTGTAAACATTAGTGTGGTCCTAAAAGAGGGCTTTATTTTAAATGATATCATCCAAATAAATTGAAAAAAACCATATTATTTATTTAACCATTAACCCGGTCCCAAGATGAAATATGGCTTATATGGAAAAACATATAGGTACATTAGGGTTGTCGCTAAACAAAATGTTATTTTAGACGGACCTAAATTGACTCTATATGAAAATAAAACAAAATTCCCGAATTTTTGAGAGTTTTATTTTCACGCCCTATAGTCTCTGAATGGGTCTTAATTCAAATTCTCTTTACTTTTTTTGCATGCTAAGTAATTCCCGTAAAATCTGCCAAAAAATTCAAAACATGTTAGTTGGAAGTAGACAAAAAAAATCCCGCAATTCCGCAAACAAAATTTTTAAGTAAAAAAAAAATAAAAAAAAAACAAATTATATTTTTCTTCAAAATGTTGATTTGAAACAATTTGTTGCCAAAATTATTCTTCAAAAAACCTTATTTAAAAATAATCAATAAGAATGGACTTTTGGCTTTCGAAAAAGCTGCAAAACAATTCCGAAAGTGTTGCCGTTGATTTTCAATTATTTTTTTTTATTTAATGAATTTTTTTTTTTAAATTGCCACTCCTGCCAAGCTGGGAAGTATAAAGTATTTTTATATTATATTATTAAATATTAAGCTTTAGGGGTTCACAAACAGCACCGTAACTACAACCTTGATGTCTTTCGATGGCTGTTCCTTGAGGCCAACAAAAACACAAATAAATGTTGAAGTCTTAGAAAAACTCTTATTTAAGTAGCCTCGCAAGAGAAGCATCAATCGCAACAAGTTTAAAGATATTCTGGGGAGCAATTCGATTAATTAATGGCCAAACATTTACTATTAGAAAAAGTACCTTCAGCAGTGCTATTACGAATGCATTTTTGCTCACTATTAAATCCAACAAACAATAGTCTACAGATACATTTGGCCAGTCCATATGTAGAAAATGAGATCCTAGATGGTTAGATCAGCAGGTATAAAGTGAAGACGGCAATATCAAAACCCAAATTAAACAAAGGTATAGGAGTGAATAGGATATCGTTGGAGTTTTACCAAGCAGCAACAAAGAAGATGAACTAGTGTACTTAATGAAGCCTTCAACTGAATTTTTGAGTCTGGGGAAATCCGAAAGCTTTACAAAATCAATTCTGTTTTCTAGGATGACCCAAACACCCCCGAAAATAAAAGGAGTAAATCCTGGTATAAACTATTTAATGGAGATTTCCGCTTCTTTTAAATAGGCTTACAACTTGGGTAAATGACCAAAAGTTACTTTGTGGATTTCAGGCGGGTTTTGAAAAGGCTTTTCAACAATCAATCACATTTTCACGCTTATCCAACATTGCACAGTCCTTTCTGGGGAGAAAAACAAAGCTCTATGTTTTGTACGTCAATTTTAAGGCTGCATTCAATTTTATTGACCAAAATGCCATTTCTAAAAACTCTCAACCAAAGACTTGTCAACAAAGATTATGAAGGTCCTTTTCAACATGTACCAAAACACTTCATCAGCTGTATGGGATGGGAAACATTTGTCTAAATGGTTTGTGAGAAATATGGGAGTAAAACAAGGCTGTGCTTTAAGTACTCTATTGTTTATTAAATTCCTTGACGGTCTGAATCAAGTACTGGGTGGTGGTATATGATGTAACAGGAGGAGAATTTAAATGCTTTTGTATGCGGATGACATTATTCTATTTTCTGACTCCGCTAATGGACTCCACTAAATGATAAAAACCTCGAAGCATATTGAAAAATGTGGAACCTGACAATAAATTAGCGTAAATTTTAGAAAAGGTGGAGGAAGTTACGTTCAAAACGAGTGATGGAAATTTAGAGGTGAGGAAATAGAAATTGTGAAAGAATGCGATAAACTTGGATTAAAAATAACAACAAACCTTAATTTAGAGGACCATCTTTCTGGAAAACTAAATAATACAGCAAAATCAGTTTTAAACTCAACATTTAAAAACTCTGTGCGTGTAAATAATCTAAGTTTGGCTGCGATGTATAACATGTTTCAAGCAACCTCTAAATCAGTAATATTTTACGGTGCTCAAGTCTGGGATATAATTATTATAAGGAAACAGAATAATTGCTACGTTTTTTTTTCAGAAGGGATTATTCAAATTCCCCTGCAATACCTTAAACTATATGCTGTATTTGTGGATAGGCCTGTCTCCACTTTTCATTAGTACACTAAATCTCCACTTTGACCACGTCCTCAAAATGATAGCCTCAACAGACTTTCTTGTCTTTGGGCCAAGACGAGCTTCATTGAAACGAAATATACAACGTTTGTAAAAACTTACTTATGTCACTGTGGCGTATACGTACTTTTTTTGTGAGTAGGTATGCACATTTTTTTTGTTTGGTTACCAATTAATTTTAAGGCTATGGTTTTGCTGTTAACTGTATTAAAAATGTGTGTTCAATCTTTGTACACACATTCGTCATGTAGCGAAGAAATACAAAACAAATATTGATCAAAGGATACGCGCGGTAGTGTTCTAGTTCTGGGTCTAACCCCTTTTTACTTCAACATTTATTTAGTCAAGTTCATTAAATTCATAGTCCTGGCTAGAATAGTCAAGTTCAGGTGCTTCACCAGAATTCACATCTTCTAAGCAAAAGTGGTTCTAGAAATACAGTGATAGATTATTTAACTTTGGAGCACTTTCCAACATATAAAACTATAAATTTTGCAATTGGAATGCAAAATTGGACTTATCAGCTCCCCCATCCAAACGGCGTGCATAGTCAAAGATTTGGTGGAGAAAAAAAATGTCAAATAGGGGGCTTATAATTTATAATGACAATTGCGTAAGAGCAAAAGTCATTTAGTATCACGGCAGATGTCACCTGAAAGTGCTTAACTTTTCATCTCCTTTTGACTATAAACATGTTTTACTGTACTGGATGAGGCCTTTTTTATTTAATATTTGTAAGCTTTTGGATAGTTTTTTTTTTATAATTTGAAAAAATTCAAACAAAATAAACAATAATAATCATTTTTTTAGCTAAAATTGTTTTTTTTTTTAATTTTTTAAATTTTCCTGTTGAGAGCGTCGATTTTTTAATTTTAGACTTTTTTCCAATTTCAATTTCCAACATTTAAAAAATTATCAAAATCAGAGCAGGTTTCCCGGGTTCCAAAGTAAAATATGTTTGTGCTCCGCCACTAACACAATAGATATATCGGCCAGAAAGGTCCAAATTTCACGTCGTTAGATATTGTTTGGTGCGGTTTCAAGCTTTCCCAATTTTTATTCTTTCTTCTGTACCATCATCTAGAAGATAGTTTTTAAATCGTCGTTTCATGAATTTGCCCATTTTGTAAAAAATATTTATTTGTCATTCGACACCCAACTGACGCAAGATTTCCTTTAGGATGGTGTTTACTTCAAAAAAGCGATGAAGCTCACTTTTGGTTGAATTGATGTGTCAATAAACAAAACTGCCCTATTTGGAGTGATAATCATCCTCAAGTATATGTTGATACACTATTACATCCACAAAAACTGACTGTTTGGTGTGCTTTATGGGTAGGTGGAATAATTGATCCGTATTTTTTTAAAAAACGATGCTGGCCAGAACGTTACAGTCAATTATGACCACTATAGAGCCATGATTACTGACTTTTTCGTTCATCAATTGAACAACCATGATGTGCAGGATCTGTGGTTTCAACAAGACGACACAACATGTCACACAGATCGTGCCACAATTGATTTGTTGTAGGAAATGTTTGACTATTTTCTGTAAGGATATGTGAAATCGGTAGTCTTCGCCGATAGGCCCGAAATGATTGACCACTTGGAGCACAACATTCAACGCGTTACTGTCGATGTACGACCACAAATATTGGAAGAAGTCTTCTAAAATTGGACCTCCAGATTAAACTACGTCCAAGTTAGCCGTGGCGGTCACATGCCAGAAATCATATTTAAATTATAGTGCCAGAAAACTATCTTTCGAATAATGTAAATTTCATATCAAGTTAAAAAAATCATCTTTGTTTTACTCTATTATAGGTTTCAATCACTTTCGGGCCACGTCTGTGAAGTTAGCAGAACAATTTTAAGCTAGACCAATGGAACCACGGCAGGAATTTGCAGTTTTTTTTCGCATTTTGTATGCATATCTATTCCGAATTTCGCAGTTCACCAAATAGTGGGTGTAACCCACTGTAATGCTACCTTCACTGTGAAGTCAGTAGAACAGTCCTTTTCTCAGTAACGGAGCTAGATAGAATTTGCAGTTTTTATGTACTTCAACAAAGAACTCAGTTCAAATTTTGAAGTCCAAATTTGACGAACCAATGAAAAAATCAATTTTGTACATAAAAAACTGCAAATTTGGGACACGACTGCAATTTTCTAGCAAACTCAATTGCTGAAAAAAGGAAACGTAGTGCTAACTTCACAGCATAGTTAACAGGGCAAAATTAATTTTTCGATTTTTTCATCAAATTTGAAAAGAGTTTTTTTCTTGAAATAAATAAAAACGAAGAAAAAGAAGAAAAACACAAACAATAAGAGAATTATCATTTTTGTTTTTGTGGACTTTATTGAAAAAAAAAAAAAATATGAACTGCTAACTTCACCAGGAAGTTAACACTCCAAAATTGATTTCTCAAATTTTGTCAAATTTGGACTTCAAAATTTGAACTGAGTTCTTTGTTGAAGTTCATAAAAACTGCAAATATTTATCTAGCTCCAATATTGAGAAAAGGACTGTTGAGCTACCTCCAAAATGAAGTTAGCAGTGCATTATGAAATTTTTTGTATATGTAAGGATTTTAAAATTTTGGCTTAATCCTTTCTTGAAATGCAAATTAAACTGCAAATTCATAGCCTTATTTCTGATTCATAGCTAGCCCGGTTTCAGAGAAAAGGACGTGCACAGCTAACTTCACAGTAAAGTAAGTACACCCACTATTTAAATAAATAAATAAAAATAAATTTGGTGGCACAACAGCTCGTGGAGAACCAAGGCCTAGTGACTTACAACTCTCAACCATTCCTGTGTGCGTACTTTTGGCAGGAATGGAGGAGACCTACAATTTTTTGCCGAGTCCGAACGGCTAGATGAGAAGCACTTTTTCATGACAAGAATACTCTTGGAGGATTTGTCAGTTCCCCACAAGAGGCAGTACCTCGCGGCAAACATTTCTGTTTTTAGGTGGGAGTGGCTGGGAATCGAACCCAGACCTTTGGCATGACAGTCCTACGCACTAACCATCATGCTACGAGGTACTTCACACCCACTATTTAGTGATTGCAAAATCCGGAATAGAAATGCATACAAAATGCAAACAAAAATTGCAAATTCCTACCGTGGTCCCATAAATTGTGATGCTAACTTCACAGACGTTTCCGGATCAAAGCATTGATCATTGTTGTCTATTCACTCTCGGTGACCTCGTTATTTCAGTTGCTGGCTTTTCACTTTTGTGGCTAGGCCGGTGTCACTGCTCAGCCCGTACATTTGGATGTTATATCTTCTTCAACATTCCACATCTTTCCAGAGGGGACCTAAACTCACCTGGAGAATGTGTGTGAAAACTGAAAACAAATGTTTTCATACGATAATTCTTTTATGACAATCAATTCATTCTGTGAAAACCGGTGAAAAGATAAATGATAAACAGAAGCAATTTATGCTCATTAGATACACCCAAGCTCAAGTCACCATCTTGGTTTTCTTATGACATCGAGAATTGACCCCCAGGACCGGTATGATTATATAGAGACACTTTAGTTGCTCTTGATAGGGCATTGCTTCCCAATTGCCTTCTTAGAGCCCAAAGAAGCAGCGATTCGCAAATGTAATTCATCGCTTGTTTTCGCAATTAGTAAAGTATCGTTCACTGACAGTATCAGAGCCTAGGTAGACAAAGTCTCTCACCAAATCTTGTGCCCGAGACATCATTGTTGGGTTACCTTTCTTGTTGGCAGCATATATTTGGTCATTCACCGTTGAACCCATCTTCTTGGGTTCCTCTTCAATACTCACGAAAGCACCACTTACATAACGCCTTGTTCATCCGTTATTGTAAATATTGTTGGCGTAAGAAGCGTAAGAAAGAAGGTAATAAGACTGATCTTTGAAAGACTGTGCCTCTGGTGTTGACGCAGGAGTTGTGCACCATTGTTTCAAGAACAGTGTTAAAGAAGTGACCTGACAGCGCCTCACCATAAATGGTATCGGTGAGGTCTTATCTGACCATGATGGATCAGTGTATATTCGTCATCGTCATCACAGGCGTTCACAAAGTAAGGCATAGAAGATCTTGTATTATGCGATGTAAAGAAGACTCATTGCATTTTACTTTTTTTTTTATATATATATTATGCGCGCACTAAAGGGGTTGTGACTACTCATAAGATGATTGAACACAGTGCGAGCTCGAGGAAAAATGGGAAGGATTTAAACGGAGATACCGATGTACATTGGTTGTGAAATTCTGAATATCAAAATGGGTGGGTAAAATAGAGCCGGGTAAAGCATTCCACATTCGTGTGGTTCGGCTAAAAAAAGAATCTCTGAACTTAACAGTACGTCCGAAATTGGGCTCAAGGGTAAACTGATGGGCATTCCTGGCAGTGTGAGTCTTACGGTGGATTTGTTTAAGCGAAGGAATGCAAGTGGCTATTTCGCTAGATCACTGTTTATAAAAATGGCGATAAAATAAGTAGAGGCATGAAACATTACGTCGAAGTTCAAGAGATTCGAATGTTACCGTTAAAGAACTATCACTTATCATTTTTAAAGCTCTTTTTTGGATACGATCCAAGAGACTTAGATGGGTTATGAGAGCACCAGCCCAAATGTGAGAATTATATTCAAGTTTTGGGCGAATGTAGGCTTTGTAGATTGCAGCCAGATCAAAAGGGGAAAAAAATTTCTTGCATCTTCGAAGAAAACCTAAACACTTTGCAGCGTTTTTGGCGACGTTGAATATGTGATCGTTCCACAGAAGGTGATCTGTGATGCACATACACAGAACTGAAAGCGGTTTAGTTTCCTCGATGCTAGTACCACTCATGGATAGCGGCAGAGGTGGTGGGTTTCGCTTTAATGGCAACAGACAGCATTGGGTTTTTGAAGCATTAAATTCTACACGGTTTTTAGTTCCCCACTGGACAATGCTGTCAAGATCAGAATTTAATGAGCTTATCGTACGCTGCCGCTTAGGTTCCACATCCAAAGTGCAGGGATGTGAATCTAGAAACGAATATGAAAAGCTGAGGGTGCTATCATCAGCAAAACAGTTTAATGGATTAGAAGTTTCAGATAAGAGATCATTAATAAAAATGAGAAAGAGGGTAGGAGACAAAACGGAGTCCTGGGGCACACCAACGTTTATTTTATGAATATCAGACTTGAAACCATCCAATACAACTTGTATTGATCGGTCCGAAAGGTAATTTCTAATCCAACGAAGAAGAGATTCATCGATACTAAATGCACGCATTTTTGATAAGAGAGCTTGATGCCAAACTCTATCAAATGCTTTTAAAATATCAAGTGCAATAATCTTACTTTCTCCAAAACGATGTAAAGATTTGTTCCACTGCTCGGTGAGATATACCATCAGATCACCAGTGGACCTATTGCTACGAAAGCCATACTGCCGGTCATTAAGAAGTTTCCGTTCTTCAAGGTATTTCTTGAGCCAGTAATTAGTCAGTGTTTTAATGACCTTGGAAAGAAGGGACGTAAGTGCAATTGGACAATAGTTAGAAGTAGAAGAAGATTTGCCTTTTTTAGGGATAGGCTGGACAGATGGAAAAGCTTACGCAGTGGCTTTTCCTGCTTTGAAGAACACCTCTTCAGAACAATGGGAGGGATACTATCCGGGCCAGCGAATTTGTGTAAAGATCTTTTAAGACTCTTGCTACTGCACGAGTGCGAAAAAAAATTTGTCCCATAAAATCATTAGCGCACTCAAGCACAGGCGGAGTCATGTTACTCTCTGGCAGCGTTGAATTAACAGCAAACGTACGTATTACGTACGTTTTTTACAAATGACCAAACAATTTTATTACCTTTGGGACATTGTATTATTTTAATTTCTGATCATGCAAAAATTTGGTTCATCGAATATGAACGTTACAGGTCTTTCGAGCTTGTTTGAACTTATTCCGGTTTTCCTCAGTGGGGTTGGCTATCTTCGGAAACTTACTTCTCTCAGCCTTAATGTAGTCCGAAGGATCACCTTTCTTGAGGATCGGGAAAACAATGGATTTTCTTTCCTCCAACCATATTTTGTAGATGAACTGATACTTAGTCACAGCCAATTTATCGCTAGCAACTTTAAACAGCTTAGCTGCAAGGTCATCGGCTTCAGCAGCTTTATTAGACTTATGTTTAGATATGACTATCTTCATTTCCTCAAGGTCCGGTGGACGGAATTGTTGATCTACGTTGAAGGGTGCATTCTACTTGGCAGCGGAGGATTTATCATTGCCGTTGAACAATTTGCAGAAATGATTTTTCCATGTCCTTAGCACCGTTTTAACGCTTGTGAATATAGTGACTGTTTCCAAAATCAAGCCAACATCGCTAGAAAATAAGAATGATTTTATTTTTTATTTTTAACTTTAATATGAAAACCCAATTCATATGCCTATTCCAACTAACAATAAGATTGTAGCACAAAAACACTTCAACTATAATAAAAAGAATTACTAATGAGCCTATATATCCTTTAATAGTTTTGCCTTTATATTTTCTTTCATATCTCATTAAATATTTTCTCTCGGTGCATGGCATATCCGTGTAAACCTTTTCTATCCTCTATCGTCATTGTTGCCGTTCTCTCCTTATTATACGCATTCCTCTTATAAACATCAAAGCAGGCAAAAAGCAAAAATAAAGGAAATAAAACAGCAATAAAAATCATTCAGGATCCAAATAATACTGCGCATGTCCTTTCGCAGAGCTCCTCTATCTAACCTAAGAACTAACCTATATTCAAGCTAAAATATCTCTGCATTGCTCCCCTATTATAGTTTCCCCCTTACACAAAAAAAAAAAAAAAAACGACACGCAGTAGATTCTCTCCTCGACAAATTTTGTATTCCTTTGCAAGTACAATGCTCAATGCTTACCTCTCAGACCGTCAGAACTCGTTCGACCAACAACTTCACGTCACTTCGCGTTGGTAATATAAAATTTATATTAAATAAAAAAAAACAAAAAAATATTAAAACGAAATAGAATCCTTGTTGTTTTATATTTACGTATATGTTGTCGTAATTCGTTCAGTAACACACAGTACACAAACTGGTGCTGAGTCATATTTTGTACTAATGTTTTTTTTCGTTTTTCTAAATTTAATTCTTAATCTGAAATTCAATATTAGTGAAAACGGTGTGTCTTTAGTCAAAAAAAAATATTGGATTATTTGAAAACTTTATTAAATTAAAAATTAAATTTCTTAATTTAATATTAGAAAAAAAACGTGGTTTTTGTTTATGATTTTTTTATGGAATTTTGATGTGAAATTAACATAACATAACCAACGAAATATCCTTTATGATGATTAATTAAAAAAAAATCTCGTTGTGAAAGTTCTGTTTTTGCAAAGTGTGTTAGTGTGCATGGGGAATGAGAGTGAAATTTAGTTTTTAATAATTTATTCGGCAAACAAAGGAAGACAAAAAAAAAAAGTTGTCAGCAGTTAAACTAAATCGATTCAAGTTTTTTTGTTTTTGTTTTTTATTCTTGCCTGACTTGAAGCCTCCTTAAGTTCTTATCCCGAAATAAAACAACAACAAAAAGGATTCAAAATAACTAAAGTGCACATCACATCTCTCCAAGAGTTGTTAATGACAACATAAAAGAAAAAAAAAAAACAAAAAGAAAAATAACAAAGGAAACGTGCGAAATTTCCTTATTTTTTTTTTTTTTTTACTTATTTTTGCCTCATTTTGAATTCATGACTTTTCCATTGTTTTTTGTTTTATTATGTTAAATCGATAATATTCTTTGTTTCTCTACCCACCACAGGTGAAAAAATATGTGAATAAAAATAAGAAAACAAAAGAATTAATAATCGTACAACCAAGAATTAATAAAAGTGAATAAAAACCGATTTAGCTCAAGTTGTCACAAAGTTAAAGGATACACTTTCAAGGGGTGAGTTTTAATAAACATTACAAATATTTGTTGTCCTTTTATATGTATTGCTCCCAGCTCTCACCCGTAGGAAAGTGGTGTATAGTGTTACACTTGGCCCCATTGTGCAGGTCCTTTTTTGGAGTTCGCTTACACACAGAGTAAAATCGTTTCACCATGAAAACGTTTTTGATGATTTATTGGGCCAAACCGCAGTTGGTTGCCAAAAAAAAAAGAATTTAATAATACCCACATTTACTGTAGTTTTTTTTCTTGTTAAACTTAAATATTTTATTCATTTACTATAAATGGGCATATCCCGTTTTTAAGAAAGGGCACATTATTATTTCTTTTTTTACTGCAGACTTTTTTGGCGATATAAATTGCATGTCTCGTGATGTGGGCTTAAATCGTGACCACATGCACAACAGAGGGTTGAGTTGAGTTGAGTTAAACTGAGAAAGGATTTGCCTTTGCCTTTTGCCTTGTTTGCTTTGCTTAGCCGGCATTGGGTGTATATTTCATGGGTTATGGTGGTTGTGGTGGCCTATCTAGGCGCCAATGTGTCGTTCTGGGTCATGCGGGAATTTTGTGAACTTTTAATGATGTACATTTTTAGATTGTTCAATTTTATGATGAGAAGAGAGTTGTGCGGAACAAAGAGAGAAGGCAATTATTTAAGGGGATTTAATCTGGTGTACGAGTATATGAGGTTGTTTTAGCTACGAACAGTTGTTGTTGGTAGAAAGTAAATATTATTTCACCATATGCGGCATTCGTTTAAGATTGTTTAATGATTATTATATACTCTTGTATTTTAATGATAATAATAACAGCTGTTATTGTGTTGTTCGTGACTTGGATTAATATATTTGAATTTAAGGAACAATTGTTGATTGTCATTTAGACAGAAAAGTGTACATAATCTCCCCTTTCTCGAATAAGATGTAGGTAGTCGGGGCAAAAGTTCTATTAAATACACACAAAAAAAGGACATAAGTGTTATTTTTTTCTAAATATTTATATTGATTCCGCTGCATTTCAATCGGAGTAATTGACCACCATAAAATGTCCAAACTTAATTTTAAACTTTCTTGACTTTTATACACTTGACTATAGATGCCATGAATTACATATCAAGACCATTTGACTTAATCCAGTAGATTGGAATCAGGACATCCGGAGGCCTATTTGTCAGCTCTGATGATGAACTCAGGAGTATGTTGGTTAAAACCCTCTTGATTGATCTGAGTTTTGTAGTTCAGTACGAAATACCCAATAATTTTCTGAGAGTATGATATTAAAGAGCTCCATTTCTTTCTCCAGTTTTTCTTCTTGATAATGTTAAGTCCTGTTCGTGGTTAAACTCCTGTTGTGGCATACTTTCATGGTTTGGATCCTATTTTATCATCAAAAAGTCTGATGATGGTCTCCAAAGAGGCTCTAGCAATCTCCATCTTTAGCTTCTTAAGAGTTCGGTGCGTGTACTTTATCATTTTTTTGTTGTACTTTTTCTCGACTAAGAAAATTGTTTCTTTGGAAAAATAATTTTTTCGATGTTTTTCGTTAGAGTAACGAGAAAAAAGGCTTTTGACCCCCCTTGGTTTAGTTTTCTTAGAACAACATTAAATAGCTACCCTGATGGTATATTGGAAGGCTTTTATCCCCAAGTCATTTTGAATGAGTCAGAACATCGACATTTTGTTTATTCCTATCTCCATGGACATCAACACTTTCTACTACCGCAATGGGTCTGTTCGAATGTGAGCGTCCACTGCTTTCACCACCCTGCCCGCACCCTTGTAGATCTTCCTTATCAATGGTTTCTTGTCTTCGAGGAAGTTTTACTGAACCAATTTATTTGGCTCCACTCGAACATGCGACTTTTATCTGGAATTTTAGAGGTTGAGTAACTTTAAAAGTTAAACGAACTCGATATTCCTGACTTGAATGACATTATTACTGAGTCATCTGATCTTTGAAACTGTGCTGCATTAAAGACGTAGTTAACAATATTTAACGAAATTTTACCCATGTGTAATAGTTCCCTAAAACGTTTGCAAATCCATAATGAGCCCTTTTTTCACATTAGTGTCTGTGAATTATATTTAAATTAGACCCCAACCTTCAGATTTTTTTAAGAGTGTGACTTACCTGATTCTACAAGACCGCCATGTATGTAAAGGGTGGTTAAATTTTAAGGGCCGATGTTGATTTTGAATAATTGTCATTTCTTTTTATTATTGGTATAATTCAATTATGTATGGAACAAAATATTGGCCTAATGGCCGCCGTGACCTCGGCGGCATACCTCCATCCGATGGTCCAAATTTTCGATGATGCTGTGGCATAATTGAGGTTCTATGCCGTTAATGTGCGGAATTATCTCATCCTTTAGCGCTCAAATTGTTGCTGACTTATCGACGTACATTTTTTCTTTCAAAATCTTTCAAAAAACCCCAAAGCAAGAAGTCCAACGGTGTCAAATCGCATGATCCTGGTGGCCAATTAACATCGCCACCGCGTGAGATAACACGGCCATTAAATTTGTCGCGCAAAAAAGCCATTATTTCGTTGGCTGTGTGGCAAGTGGCACCGTCCTGTTGAAACCACGTATCGTCCGCATCCATATTTTCCAAGTAATAAAAAGTTCGTTATCATCTCACGATAGCGAACACCGTTTCTCAGTAACTGCCTGACCGGCCTCATTTTGGAAAATATACGGCCTGATGATGCCACCAGCCCATAAACCGCACCAAACAGTCACTCTTTGTAGGTGCATTTGGTTTTTCGACAATCACCCTTCGAATATCATTCGCCCAAATGCGGCGATTCTGCTTATCCACTGAGGGGAAAATGTGCCACGAAATGTGTCACGAGGTGAACGATATGCATTTTGATTTGAGCACCCATTTAAGGAATAGGTCTAAATAACTTTAAAGCGTTGCTCGATTGTGTATCTTTCCTTGGTTGAAATTGAATTAGTCTGAAATTGAGAAATGTCAAATAAAATGCAGAAAAAAACTTGACATTTATGTTTGGTTCACAACATCGGCCCTTAAAATTTAACCACCCTGTATGTATGCACATTAGAGCAATCGTAAAAAAAAGTTATCTTTGATCGACCTAAATCGGCTCTAAATAATGTAAAATAAACTTTTAATTTTTTCATATTTTAAAGTTTATCCCTTTTGTCTTCCTCTTTTCACTTCAAGTAACTAATAATGGATGTATATGAAGTTAGCAGGACACTTTTGGAAATAACGATTAGAAATTTGGTGCTACTTAGTTGCGAATTAGTTACGCAAAAAAAATTAGTTGCTTCAATGGTTTGCGAGGAAATAGGTGTCCTGCTAATTTCATATTAACTAAGCAGGGTACCTTTCTTAAAAATGAAGATTAACGAACTAAAAAATTTAAATTGTTGTTCAGAGCTAATTTATTGCGAATTAGTTACGCAAAAATTAGATTTATTGCGTTTTTTGTTTGCGGGAAAATGGATGTCCTGCTAACTTTATAATGAACTCAGGAGGACAATTTTCTCAAAAATATAGATAAACGGTACGAAAAAAATGTATTTGTTGAGAAATAATAAATTGCGAATCAGTTCCGCAAAAAAAAAAATATATTTTTTTTTCATTTGCAAAAAATGGGGGTATTACGTTTTTCACTTGAACTAAGCAGGACATATTTCTCAGAAATGAACATAAGCGATGAAAAAAAGAAACTTAAGAAGCTGGAAAACAACCAAGCGAAACGTTGTGTAAAATATAAATTAGTTCCTTTTAATTAATTGCATCTACCTAACTGATCATCAAAGCCCAAAGAATATTAACTAAAAAATGTTTGTTGAGAACTAATTGATTGGGAATTAGTTACCCGAAAAAAAATTTAATTGCATTTTTAGTTTGCGAAAAAATGGGTTTCCTACCAACTTCATAGCAACTGCCAACTTCTCAACAAACATTTGTTTTTGGATTTCGTATCTACATTTCTGATGGTTTTTTTCGGGTGGTTTATTTGTATTTTTGAGAAAGTTGTCCTGCTAAGTTCATATGAAGTTAGCAGGACACCTATTTCCTCGCAAACCATAGAAGCAATAAATTTTTTTCCCGAAACTAATTCGCAATTAAGTAGCAACTAATGAAAGGATACTTTTTAATCGTTATTTCCAAAAGTGTCTTGCTAACTTCATTTACATTAATAATGGGCTTAGGAATTAGGATGATTCTTAAAACACGCGAAAAAATATCAGATTGTAAGGACTAGATTAAGACGAGAAGAAAATCGTATCGAAAGGTGGTTCTATTTCCCTCCATTCAAAAAGTTGACTCAAAACAGAAAACAAACTTTTAAACAACAACTAGATTACTTATGTACAAGGCCATGCTATAGCTTTTTTCAAAGCCTCAAATTCAGCCTCTTATATTCTTTTTAAATAAGGTTTTTATGATACGAGTTTAGTTTTTGAAAAATGAAATTTTCAATATGAAATTTTCAAATAAGTCATTTTTATTTAAAATTGACAGAGATATAGCCAATCAAACTTTACCATTTCTTTTAATTTTTTGTGTTTTTTTCTGTTTTTACCCAAAAGGCTTATATTGGGTGCTAAATGAAACATTTTACATTACTTGCACCAGTACCAAATCTTATATAGTAAAGTAGGGGATAAACTTTTTAATATGGCATGTTCAAAAAGTACATGCCATATTAAAATTTGTAGCCCCTACTTTTCTTTGTCTTAGCATTCCATAAGTCATGTCTTGCTTTACAAATAGTTTTGTGCAAATTATTAAAAAGTTCTTAGGCTTCCAATTTTTGGTGGTTGTTTCTTTTTTACTTTTTCTGCAAAAATTGTATTCTAAATTTTTCAAACTATCAATTTCGATAAAATTCATATTTAAAATAAAAAAGGTTAAGCGTAAAAGTGTCAAATTGTTTTCAGTTTCCGAGTTAAAATATATTGAAAGGCCACCAGTGCAGTGTAACCATTCAGTCAGAAATGCAATAGTAAATTGCATATTTTGGACTTAAAGCCTCCTTTTCAAACATACATAATAATAAAAATACCATACTCAATAATAAAATCATTGAACGTGATAGTTCCTTATGAAAAGTTATATTCATAAAAGCCTGCTTATCAGCCATACTTAAAAGAAGCTGGAAATTGAAAATAAAAGTGTTAGATTTGGAACAAAATTAAGTCATTTTTAACAGAAAATTGTAAATAACTGTAACAAAATAAAATGCAATTCTAGGTATTTATTATGTAGGAATTTAAAACCATAGTTTTAAAAAAATCACGGGTCTGTTGTAGATCTTTCACAAAATTTTTGTTTGAAATCAGTTTAGCCGTTATTGAGCGAGTGGACAATGTATAATCAAAAAAATAAAAAAAATTGTTCGATAGCAGGGTAGTTCTTGATACTAAGGGTGCTAAAGTTGGAGGAATCTTCTGTGTTCTTAAATACAAAATAAAAGACATTTACTGCGTACAATTTTTTTTGGTAATAAAAGTACGTTCAAGTGATCTCCCCTAGTTGTTAAAAATATTTTGAATAACTTTTTCTCATAACGACGCTGACCCACGGCTCGATTAGTGATATGTTAACAATATAATGTCGACGATGTTTTTTTTTTGAGCTGTTGAAGATAATAATTAGGGGGATTATCTCTTGATATCGAACTTCTTTTACAGTAATGGCTTTGCCATTTTAATTTTTAAAAACAAAAATTTGGACCAATTACGCCACCACACCAAAATCCACACTTTTTTTTGGATTTTCTTCAGCCCGAATAGGACAGTTGTATTTGTTGACATAGTCTGCAATTTCAAAATGAGCTTCACCGGTAAAGATAATTTCCTTGAAAAATTCTTATTTTTTAAATATTTTCTATTTCAGCGAATCACCAACTACACGTTAGGCTAGGCCCAACATGCAATTTTTAGTTGGTGCGATTAAAAATCTGTATCGCAAGAAACTATGTCAATGCATTAGAACTGATTTGAATTTTTGTATTTGTTGTTATTTTAAAGTCATAATATGTGTGTACTCTCATTAAGTATTTATGTCTCATAATAATCGTACTAAATAATCGTACTGTTGAAATTTTATCTGTTAGTAAAATAATTTTCTTTGATTTCAAAACTTTTCTAATCTTATACTTTTGAGTCAAATCCCATACAACTTAAGAAAAATCGTAATTTTCAAAACTCTTCTCTTCCAAATAAAATTGATGTTTTGTAATTTTAGTGTTCACCTAACAAATTCAAACCATAAGCAAATTTATAAAAGTTCACACTAAACTTATATTTTTGGGTTAAAATTAATCGCTGGAATTAGAATTTTTTCGTTTAACTCAATATTCTCAATAGTGGAAAAGAACAGTTTCGAAATTGAAATTATACATCAGTTCGAAAAATAATTTTGAAAAAATTATTCATTGGAATAATTTATTTTGAAATTTTTAGAATAGAATACGTATGGCTTGAAAAGAAATTAAGTATAATACTGTAAGTCTTGTCATTTGAGTTCAAGTTCTCAAAAAATTGTCCCTCTAAATGGGGAAAATAGACACCTCTTCTCACTCACTAGAGTTTTGTTTGTTTTGATTCAGTCTACGTGTTGTATCACATACATACGCATTACTATATTCCTTAGAAGGATACAAAATCATCTAACTGATGAGCACAATTGTTGTACGTAAGCAAAACGCATATGGAATAAAGGTCACAAAACTTTTAAAATTGAATTAAATTCAAAAGTCCACAAAAACAAAACAAAAACAAAAATAAAAATAATAAAACTTCTATTATTTACGTTTTTACTATTCTTATTCATAAAAATATTATAAGAATTACTTTATATGGCGACATTGTGGAAATCTTTGCAGTCTTTCAAGTTTAGTCGTCATAATTCTGGTGTAGTAAATAAACTTTGTTTAAGCTGATTGTTACCAATTCTTTACAAAAAATTCTTAGAATAGAACTCGGTTAGAAATTACGAGTAATTATTGTGTTCCAAATTGTAACTATTTTTTTAAATAAATGAATTTATACAAGGCTTTTCCTTCCATAAGGTGTTTTTGCCACATGCCATACAAACAAATCGTGTTAAATTAAGTTCTAGAACGATAAATCACTGTCTCATCGCTTTAAAGCTCGGCAAATGTATTGGAAACCAAAAATTGGCTATTAAATAATTAAAAAGATCCATTTTCATATAGAATGGTTGCCCGTCCGCTACTCTATCATACCAGGAAAGCGGAAAATCTCTAGTCAAACGACCAACTACATTGACTATCTGAACAAAGCATGATAGAAAACTGGGTTAAAAGTGAGCTAAATGGCTATAAGCACGGTGTTGAACACCTGAAGAGCCTAAACTTAACGAAACTTAAAGAATAAACTTCCTTTTACCAGTGTGCTTTTTCAACATCTTCTTAATTCACATCATACCACATTGCATGAAATAGTGATACCAGCATCCATCTCAGAAATTTTGCAAACAAATATTTTCAGGGGTACAATAGTTTAACTTCTGGATGCAGAAGAAAGGTAAAATACTATCGTCACTAGTTAAGAAACAAAAGGTTGATTTTTTATTCCCATCAAAACTAAGAGAGACAAGTCTCGGTATTCAGTAAATTCTCTTCTAATAAAATAATTAGCTAAATGACAACGAGATTCTATAATACCATATTGGAAACATCCTTGTGCCAGTTTAAGGATATTTTCGGACACCTAACGTTGGTTATTTTTTAGTAGAACAATGGTCTGATTCATACTGCAGGTGTAAGCAAAACTTTTTTGGAAATCAAAACTGGACAGGAACTCTCCTTTCTACTGTACTTTTTTGATTTGAGGATCATTAAAAATATATTGGGTTAGCTTAAACATAAAGCTTATGAAGATGGGCAGGAGTACTCGAGTAAATAAGAGCCAATTGTTGGCATAAAAGTGTCCTAGTAGCATCAATCAATCAAGCAATCCAAATTAATTTAGCTTGTAGAAATCAGTTAAAACTTAGCTTTATCTCGGAAAGACTATCTCATCCTGTGATTAAATGTACGATTCCATATGTTTATATTAAAAAGGTACCCAAAACCATTAATTTTAATAATAAACATAAGTGAGATTATCCAAATGTTACGGACTGTATGTATGTACGTTGTTGAAATCATCAGAATTCTGATAAAAACTCTTCTTCGTTGAAAAATGTTCCTTTATCGAAGAATCTGATGTCAAATCAATGAAGCATAAAAACTGCAACGATATCAGAGAAGCTGACTTTTCCATACGTGCGGAAAGTTTCCTTAATACTTGAGTTTGATTTATTTTTCTATGGACAAGAGCAGTGAAAACTATCGAACAAACCTAGCTGAGCAATATAAATCTCATTTAAAATGTCTTCAAGAATTTGCAAATCTATTTCTTCTTAAATTTCTGCATTTAGTTTTTCTGTAGTAAAATAAAAATTGTCCACGGTTTGGTTGTCTCTATTTTGTGTGAATGCAAAAGAATTACCTTTCCACTAAAAAGGTATTCTACTTTATCTTTGAAGTTTAATATTTTTTTTTATGATTTTTCCACGCTTTGGGAAAGTCAGATCTAAGCAACCTATTTTTTTTTTTTTTTTTTAAATTAATTTTTGTTTTTCAATTTTCTTAAAACTATCTTAAAGCTAGACAAAAATTCATAAAAACTAGCCTACATAATCTATTTGTGTCTATCAGAAAAAAACACTATTCTATTAAAAGTCTCATAATTTAAAGGCAACTCTGAAGTCGGTGGCAAAAATAAAACAAAAGGTCAAGAAAATCGATGGATTAGTTCTTTAATTGCCTTAAAATTTATTTATTTATAAGAGACCAAATTGGAAAATCACTATTATTTTTATAAAAAAATATGTAGGTACGAGTATATATTTATTTTCCAAATAATATAAATCAAAGCGTGATTCGATTTAAATTGCCCAAGCTAGTTTTCATCTGCTTAACAAAGATTGATTCAACAGAAATTGTGATTGATTGGATTTAATGGTTTTTGTACAGAAAAAAATATAAACCCTTTGAATATTTTAAGTTTAATCCTTTACTGTGTAAATTAATCTTTTATATAAAAAAATCACGAAGCTTGTTAATATCAGTTTTTATCATGTTATAAATTGAACCCTTTTTTTCTGCAATTTCAGAGTTAAATTTTTAATCCCCTACAACATGACAATTACAATTATCAACTGAGATCTCCCATTAACATGATATGTACTTACATGTTAGTCTAGGAGTGTACATTATACTCCCTTCTACTTAAATCAAAAACATTAATTACACATACCAACAGTGTTTTTTTCCCACTTTGTATTTCTTTATTTTTGTTTTATTGTATCAGCTTTTCCGCTTAGGTGTGATATATTTCTATGAAAATGTTTTTTCTATCGTAAACAATAAAAATATAATAACAAATAAAATATATAGCATATACATATATATATGTAAAATTATATAGAATGTACAGATATACATACTTACCTATATCTACATAGTTGTCAAATGGGAAATGACTCAAATAAACAGCTGCCATCCTTTTTACTTTTTATGGCTGAATACCTACCTCAGTTCAATGGAGAATAAATTCAAAACTAATAGAACAGAGAACATTTTCACTGTCTTTTTTCTGTTAGAAAAATAAAATCGACCAGAAACAGAAATAAGTCGTATGAAATTGCTCATTGAATGTTCTCATAGAAGAATATTAGCAGTCCAGATTATATTTAGAAAATATTTTGTTGCCGTGTTATTTTAAAGATGGATTCCAATGAGATTTCGATGGAGTTTATCTAAATAATTTTCACTGTAAATTTTGAAGGATAACGTATCTATTTATGTTTAATGAGGCCGTAATTATTTTTTTCATTTTAAAACATAAAGTATCTTAAATTATTGTATTCTATGACGTTCCTCAAGGAAGCCACCTGGGCTCACTTTTGTTTTAATTTTTGACAAAGTTAGATAACTTATTTTAAAGGTTCCTACAAATTATGGCTTACTGAAAAAGTTATATTTTTGATGACTGATGACTTGATAATCTCTTGCCAAATAATTTCCCTTTCTGATTAGGTACATATTCTCAATATAAGAAGGTCTTCATAGACTTTGTGAGTGGTGGGGAAAAATAATATTTATGTCTCCGAATGTTTCATAATAGCATATATGAAGCTTTCTCGTGAACTATTTTCCATATTTATACTTTAACAAATGATGATATATATCTCTTTTGAGATTAGAAAAAAAGAAAAATATTGGCGTTGTTTTTGGTATTAAATTTTATTTTATCTTTCACATAGACTACAAAGTAGCTAAAGCAAATATACTTTGATAGGATTTGTAGCAAAGAAACTCTATATGGAGTTCAGCAACCCTTACATATTTTTTTTTCAAATAAATCTTCGTTACTTTGTACAATATGTTTTGGAAAATTCCTCTGCTACATAAAAAGAGTCCTTTCTATGAAAAAAAACAAAGAATTTAAAAATGTTGCACAAGACTTAATAGTTTATCGAATACATTGGAATATTCCAATACCTCACATGATTCACGAAGACAACTTATTGGTTTATTTAGGAACGCAGTAAATATTCGATCCAGATTAGTACTCCTTAGAGATAGATAGGATGTACACTCCTCGTCAACTGAATACGCACAAACATTTTTTAATATACTTTATCCATTTTTTCCAAACAGTGATGGTTATTATGCCATCTGTTGATGCTAACTATTCCCTTAAGATGTTAAGCAGATAATTCCCAAAGAATTATCCAAAAACAACCGTGAGTTTTTCTTCAACCACTTGCAAAGTGTTTTATATGCAAAGTCGGAGTTTTTTTTCTAGTCAACTGAATAGGTACAACGCCATTTTCTTCGTTGTTTATAAGTTTTTTGGAGTGCTTGACAGTTTAAATTAACGATTTTAGTGTTTTCAGTAAAATTTAATTCTTGATTTCAAATTTTAAGAAAAATGGGTAGATTTACGTGTCTTAACAATGTTGAAAAAGCTAAAATCGATTTACTTAGAGACCAAGGCCTAACTGGACGTGCAATAGCTGATAAAGTTGGCCGAAGTTTTAATGTAGTTTATTCTTACTTGAAAAATAAAGATGCATACGGCAAAAACATGAAGGGAGGTAAGAAAACAGCAACAACAGCAGCTGAGAGACGAAGAATTTTAAGATATGCATCAAATTCTTCTGATTCTGTGGCAAATAAAACAAAAAGTCGGCGTAAACGCAAGTTGCTCAACAGTATTAAGAGTAATCAGCAACTCAAGCCATCTTAAACGAATGAAACTTAAGAAAAAACCACCACTTGACGAGAGACGGAAAATGTTGCGATTAGATTTTTCAAGACTTCACATGAGTTGGAAAAAAGAATGGTATCACGTGGTTTTTTCAGATGAAAAAAAGTTTAATTTCGATGGCCCTGATGGGTTCAACTTCTATTTTCACGACTTAAGAAAAGAAAAAAGATTTTTAAAGCGCCATCATAGTCGTGAAGGAGGTGTCATGATATGGGGAGCAGTCAGTTATTATGGAACAGTTGAGCTCGAGGTTGTAACATCAAGAATGACAGCAGCTGGGTATAAAGTAATTTTGGAAAGAAATTTTCCTAAATTTTCTAACATCTTTGGACCCATAAACTGGACCTACCAACATGATAATGCGCCTATTCACTCAGCGCGCATAATAAAAACATGGATAGAGGAGCAACAAGTGCAGTTGCTTCAATGGCCGCCGTACTCACCTGATCTAAACATCATAGAAAATGTCTGAGGATGGTTAGTACGCAAAGTTTATGAGGGTGGTCGTCAGTTCGAGGACAAAGAAACCTTAATTTCTGCAATCAAATTAGCGTGGAGCGAAATTTCGTTAAATTACATTAAAAAGCTATACGATTCCATGTCGGATCGAATTTACGAAGTAATTAAAAATAAAGGTGGAAGTACCCACTACTAAACTTAAACAAAAACTTGTTTCATTCCATTCCAATACCAATTTTAATTTTTGTACCTATTCAGTTGACTAAAAAAAAAACTTCTACTTTGTATAAGCTACACTTTGGAAGTGGTTGAAGGAAAAACTCACGGTTGTTTTTGGATAAAACTTTGAAATTCTGTTATTTATATGTTACGAACATTTTTACCATCAACAGATGGCATAATAACCATCACTGTTTGGAAAAAATGTATAAAATATATTCAAAAATGTTTGTGCGTATTCAGTTGACGAGGAGTGTATGTTATGTACATATGCCAAGAAGAAGTTTATTTTTTGAACCCTTTTATAGAATGGATTGTAGATTCACACAAAATTTTCAAAAGAAGCTTATTCTGTTGGTTGCTATGAGTATTGGTTTTTTAACTGTTTTAGGAGGGTTTTCATTCGTGGTAGTTAAAATAAGCGATTTCAGTTTGCAATAAAAATGTGTAAACACGGAGGTCCTAAAATATTATTTTCGCATTTTCAATAATTTTGACTGGAAAGCACCGACGACTATCTCTTAACTATGAGCTTAGACTTTCTGGCTACCTGAAAATATCCTCAAAAATTTCATGGGACTTTTAGTACAAAGTTTATTTTACTTTGCACGCCCATGAATGGTGGGGCTTAAATCAAGTTTATTACAAGATATGTTGAATATCTTTGCTGAGTTAAGCCACCGAACTGAACTTGTCGACGAGCCAACTCGAATCCTTGACGTTGCAGGTCAAACTGCCAACACCCTCGACTTGTTTCTTACCTCTGACCCTGATAAATACACGATTAGTGTATTATCTCCTCTAAACATATCAGACCATTGTGTCATATCTGCCAATTTCCCGTGCCAACAAAATTCAGTTAAGAAAAAAAAAAACTCTCGGAGAACCGTTTGGCAATACAAAAAAGCCAACTGGGACTGTCTCAATGGTTTCTTCTGGGACTTTAACTGGTCACTATACTTCCTCGGTAGTGGCGTAGACTTCCAGTGCAGATATGGTCAAATTTTATCCCGCATAGCATAAAAGCTATCAAACTGAAAGAGAATTCATGGTTTGATTTGAGCTGTAAAGAGGTTATCAGGGTTAGAGAAGTTAGTTCCGATTTTTTAAAACCAACCCTACTGAGGAAAACCAGATCAAGTTCAAATAAACTAGAAAAACCTTCAACAGCGATATTCAATAAATCAAATTCTTGCATGGCCAAAAACTAAAGCAAAAGATACTACAGTGTCCCAAAGGTAGTAAAAATGGGTCATTTGTAGAAAACATAAGAAATACCACCTCGTCTTCGGTTCCAACACTCGCCTTCAACGACACTCCCTATGTTAGCTCAATAGACAAAGGCTCTCGTCTTTCAGCACAGTTTGCTGTTATTTCGAAGCTGCCTGAGTATGTCATGTAGTCTCCTGTACTTGAAAGCGCAATTTCATGGGACGAATCTTTTTTCGCACTCGTGCAGTTTCAAGAGTTCTTAAAGATCTTGATATTCACAAATCCACTCGTCCGGCTAGTATCCCCCCCCATTGTTCTGAAGGTGTTCTTCAATGCTGGCAAAGCCACTGCGTAAGCTTTTCTATCTGTTCTACTCTACTGGTCGATTTCCGAGTGGATGGAAAACAGCATTTGTCCAGCCTATCCTTAAAAAAACCGTATCTTCTTCTCCAATTGCTGAAAGTGTTAAAATTAAGAAAACAAATAAAGATTTTTCAGCAAGCACGTTTCACTCATAACGAGAGGAATTTTCCAAAACATTTTCCTCAGTGATGATGCTCATTTTTTACTCAGTGGATACTGGATACGTTAATTACAAAATTGTTGTACATGGTTGAGCAAAAATCTATTTCTAATTGTCCAAAGGCAATTACATCTAGAAAAATTCATTGTTCAGGTGCAATTAAGTATAAATGGATTTGGTCCATAACTGTTTTGAAAATGAAAAAGGTGTTACCGTCACTTTCAATTTTTATCTATATAAATGTGTCGTAACTTTATAGCAAAACTATAAAAAAAAAACAAATTGAACAATCGGGAATTTTCCTATTGTACGAGTATAATCAATCCCGAAAATCCAGAATCCCGAAAATCCAGAATCCCGAAATCCTGAAATACCGAAAACCCAGAATCCCGAAAACCCAGCATTCCGAAAACTAGAAGTCCCAAAAATCCAGAATCCCAAAAACCCAGAATCCCGAAAACCCAGAATTTCGAAAACCCAAAATCCCGAAAATCCAGAATCCCAAAAACCCAGTCCCGAAAATTTTCGTTTTATAAAATTTTTAGAGATTTCGTATGTACAGTTAGTGATGATACTTTTATTCCAACCCATGCTTTCACGCTTTGTTTCTATAACTTTTCAAAAAAAATTACCTTGAGAAAAAATATTACCCCATATTTGAATAAAGACTTAACGTGCTAGAGCAATTTCAAGACCAGATTCGAACTCAATGCATCAAAGACCACCAGAAAAGTACGTATATTTTATCTAATTTTTAAGGCAAAAATTCAAATTTTTCACAATAAAGTATTTACTTAGTGCTTTCCTATGGTTTAAGCTTTTCAAATAGTAAAAATATATCAAATTTCAACTAGTGCCTAAGTCTAAAAAGGTTGTCGCAGAAAAAAACATTAGACGGAGATTTATTGGAAATTGTGTATACTTCCAATGGTACTTTGATGTAATTTTCGAATAATTGGTAGCCTTCGAGCCATTAGTGAAAAACAACCATAAAATGGATTTTTCCATCCACGAAATTTTAGACGCAAACCTCAGATGCGGATTCAATTCATCACCCCCAAAAAACGTAAAAAAGTGGCAAAATTAAAACGACCCCATAATTATGACTTGACTATGTGTGTTTTTGTGAACGAATTTGTCTGATAAAATGAAAGTGAACGAAAGAAACTCAAGGGAATCCTTAAGAACCATTGAGCCGTGATTCTTAGGCTGACAAATTTCTGAGACAGGTTGACCTTTTAGACCTTATATATATATATTTTTATATTAAACTCAAGTTTTTACGGAACCAATACCACAACCCTTTAAATAAAGTAAGTGAAAAAAAAAAATATTTTAAGAGCCTCAATTTTATGGGACAAAAAATACATTGATTTTATTTCATTCACACTAACTGCCTATGACATATTCAAACTGTTATATTTATATAGTGACAGTTAAGATTTTTTTTAACATCTCCCCCAGTGAATGTCATATTATTTTCTCATTAAACTCCTACATTAGAACTGCAATCCATTATAATAATGATAGGCCATACAGGCATTATAGACTTTAGGTATAAATACTTTTTTTCCTCTTTTTTATAACATGATTTCTCATTTGGATTGAATTAGAAATATTATTTATTTATTAAAAATCAATATGCTTGGAATGTCAGGAAATGAAGAAAGAAAGTTTAAAAGGTGAATGTGATGATTGTAGACTTTTATAATTTTAAGGATGCAAAAGTAAAAATGTGTGCCTTGATGCTTTAGAAGAAAATACTTTTTTAATTCAATTAAGATAGTACTCGTATGTATGTGTTTAAGTTAAAAAAGAAAGTAAATAGCTTTCGAAAACTTATGTTGGTCAATATGATCCTCAAAAATTCATTAGACACATTTTGTGAAAAATTAATGTTCTGATATAAGCTCTGTAAGAAAAGGTGTTCTTAGCGTAATTTACTAAATTTCACTTAGTAAGATAAGCTTGGGACTGAAAGATTGCTTAGAAATTGGCCTAAAGTAAGTTGTAATAGTTTGACTTAAAAGAAAGATAGGTTCATTAATAAGACTTCTCTAAAGGGTGTTTTTTTAGACGTGTGGTTTTCAATCTAGCAATATTTTTTTCGGAGTTGGTCTTTTTGACAGCTGTCACTTGATTTATGCTCAGTTTAGTTTGCCATTTCATAATTCATAATGAATAGACTTACTCCTGAACAAACATTTGCAAATCGTGCACTTTTATTATTTAATATATATATAAGTTTCTCGAAAATAGTTCTAACGATTTGGATGAAATTTATAGAGTAAACTATAAGGGAACAAATTTGTAAATTGATTTTATCAAAGTCTGCCTTTTGCCACGCCCACTTTTCTTATTACTTGACCACAGGCACAGCTCTGACGATTTAGATGGCATTTTCAAAGAGTGTTCTTATGGTGAAATAAAAATAAAAAAAGAAAGACTTTCTTATTTTAAAGATGTCTCGGAAACGGCTTCAACGATTTAAATTAAATTCACAAAGTTTATTTTTACGAGGAAGAACAAATTTGGAAAGTGATTTTATCAAAATCTACCCACTGTCACGTCCACTTGTTATTGTTGACTTCTGAATCTGAAAGATGGCCATATTTGCTCTTTTTTTCTAATTTATTACTCAAATGATGTCGATGACATTACAGTGTTTTTTCTTATGAGGAAGTGAGAAATAAAAAGAAACTCTCAATCATATCCGTCCACTGCCTCGTTGTATTTTACTCTCGTTAACGGCTTTATTTTTCAAATAAGACTCAAATGATTGGGATCATATTTTTAGAGTTTATTCTCTAAAATAGGAAATTAAAAAAAAAAAAAAAATAATTTTAGTAAAATCCGACCTCTGTCATACCGACTTTTGTTTTGTCGGAAACAGATCTAAAGGTTTTTGTGGGCCCATTTTAGCATTTCTTGATTTCTCGAAAATTTCTTTTTATATGTAATCTGTTTAATTTCTCGGATATGACTCTTATGATTTGGATTATATTAACCTGTGTATGAGGAACAGAAAATTTATAAAGTGGTTTCGCTTCGCTTCAGCCAAGTAAAATTTCCTTAGTTTGGTCTTGCGGAAACGGTTCCAAAGATTTTTATGAAATTTATATATTGAAATACCAACGCTTTAAATAATGAACTCTATACATTTAAATAAGGTGGGAGGTTAATTTAATAAAAATCCAAGAACTATATTTCAAAACATTTGCTTTATAGATGCATAACGTGAACTTAATCACAACAAAATCATAAATCTTACATGTACAAGAAACTTGTTTGTAAAAAGTCAACCAAAAGAGGAATTTATAAAGCTTTGCCAAGTTTTAAGTTCATAAAGTTAATTATAAAATATTTTTTGCAGAGTAAGCGAAACAACTCCAAATAAAGACAGAAATTTGGAAATTGTGCCACGGCCCTGAACGGAAAGTCTCTTTTATTTTATTTTTCTCTTGCATGCTCCTTAAGTCATATCGTTCTACCAATTTTGATCATTCTACCACAATCGGAAGTTCATTATATAATTGATAACGATTTTCAAAAAGTGGGTAGATGCCACGGCCTTTGAGTTGAAAATGATAAATTTATGACTTTTAGCTTTGTATGCACGGCAAACCCTACTGATCTACCAATTTTCATCGTTCTACAACAATCGGAAGTGCTCCATGTATGTAGTTAAGAATTTTTGAGAAAGTGGGTGGATGTCCCGCCGCCCAAATTCAAAATAGCAGATTTTCAATTTTTTCCTTTGTATGTACCATTGCGCCATTTCAAGTTTCTACGGTGTCGGGAAGTGCTCTATAATTTTGATTATCTGTCAGTGAGTCAATGAGTCAGTGAATCAGTGATTCAGTGAGAGTGAGTGAGTGAGTCAGTTACGGTTTTTGTGATATTTTAAGTACTATATCTCGGGAATTACTTATGCTAAAGAGAGAAATTTGCTGAGCCAACTGTGTTTGGTCAGCTCAGTTCGAAGTTTCTGACTTTAAAGTCCAGTCAATTTATGCTCAAAAGGACCCTTAGTTTTGATGTTACTTCTGCTTTATGTTTTCGGGGTTGCTAAATTCGAAGAGGTCTTGAAGATGTTATCCTTTTTTTTGTAAATTTCCCATAAATGAGGTGCCAAAACTCTTGAAGTGACCTTGAGACTTAATTACGAGTTATCTAAGGCTGACCAATTTCTAGGACTAGTTGACCTTTTCTGACCAGTAAGATGTCAGGTGCCAAAGGTTCAAAGCCTGAAAATTAACGTATTTTTACTGCTTCCAAAAACATTAATTAATAACTTTGTGGATACAATTTGAACTTTTTTCTCTAGCATAAGCCAAAATATATTTCTCAGATGGTTTCTAGCCTCAGAATAGCTTTAGTATGTCATTTCAGATATTTGAATCTAAAGATTTGAAAAAATATGCTTTTGATACTTATTTGGGCTTATATTATTTCTCCATAGTCGTTCTTAAGTATGAACATTTTTTTTTCAAAATTCTGTTTAAATCTTTTAAATACCTTCATTCATCATTGAGACTTATAAGCAAAAAAACTGTTAGAAAATGCATTTTGTATCTGATTTTCCAAATTTTTGCATGTTGCGTTACGAAATTTTAGTCGCAAACCTCAGATTCTAATTCAGCACCCCCGAAAACATATAGCAGGGAAAAAATCAAAATTACCAAACAAATCGCTTGAATTTGTTCATGTTAAAAGGGTGTAGTGCGGCAAACTCGGCTGAGCACTACCGTGCCTTTTCATCTATTTTTATCGAGAGCACCAATACATTTCTAAAATTAAATTTATCTTTTTAAATCCAGTGATACATTTTCACAGCTGGTAAACAATCACATCTATAGCGGTATCCAGTCACTTCACATTTTCGAAAACATTAAAACCTGTCAAAATTTGAGTTGTAAATGATTGTCTGAAATATCAGTTAGAGTAGCGAAACCAAAGATCTTCGTTTTTGGCTACCGAAAGAGTTATACTTTTTCCTTGAAGTTGCTTATTAAATGAGTCTAGTTTTTTGAACATATCGACTATGACCCAACAAAAAATGCCCTACAATTGACCGTTTACAAATTTTAGTTTCCAGTTTATTGCTTGAGAGAATCATAAAGTTCCACAAATATTTCAAAATAGTATGAGTCCCTCATGCTCACATTTTGTTCATTACAGATTACCTGGAAAAAGTATTCACAATTTAGCACATGCAAAAGTTTAAACAAAGCGTAGATTGAGACCGGACTCTTTTCGCTAATAAATTAGTGCGAAGGTTAGATCTTTTTTCCTGTACTTTTTTAATATTGAAATCAAAAATGGATGAGAAGCATCAGAATGTAAAATTGCAACCCTGAAAAATTGAACTGCCCTAGAATTTTTCCAATTTTAATTCACCTTCTTTATCTCCCTCATTATAAGTAACTTTAAGTGAAAAGAGGAAGACGAAGGGAATGAAATAAAAATTTGAAAAAATTAAAGAAATCGTTTTTCAATATTTTTAATGGAATGAGCGAGATGCAAGACAATGTCCAATTTAAGGACCCATCTTTATATAAATATTTGAAAGGAACTTTTTTTTTTGAAGATTTTAGAAATAAATATAGGGTTTTTCAATAAGAGCGCTACAAACGTTTTTTTTAAATAAAACAAAAACGGTTTTGGATATTAATAAAATTCTTGTGAAAGTACGTTCGATGCTGTGAAAGTACGTTCGATGCCATTATGTTGGGAACTCGATTTCTTTTGCATGGCCACCACGGGTGCGCTTGCAGAAGTCCAGACGCTGAACCCAATTTTCGACGGTTTTCAAGCATAAATCGGCTGATACTGCTGCAATTTCACGTTTGATAGTCGTACGAAGTTCATCAATCGTCACTGGCTTATTGACATAGACCATAGACTTGACTTGGAAATAGTCTAACGGCGTCAAATCGTACCAACGAGGCGGCCAAGCGACTGGACCATTTCGTGAGATAACACGTTCGCTCCAAACTTGGTTTCCAATAAATTGATTGTGACATTCGCTGTGTGCCTTGTGGCGCCGTCCTGTTGGAACCACATGTCTTCCAAGTCCATATCATCCAATTGGGGCCAAATATATTCAGTTATCATTGAACGGTAGCGATCCCCATTCACAGTAACGTGCCGGTCTTGATCATCACGGAAGAAGTACGGCCCAATGACGCCGCCGGCCCATAAACCACACCAAACCGTAATTTTTTCGGGGTGCAATGATGACTCATGGAGTACGTGTGGATTGCTGCCTGACCAATACCGCATATTTTGTTTATTGACGAAGCCATTCAGGCAGAAATGAGCATCATCGCTGAATATGATTTTTCGATGAAAATCCGAATCATTTTCAAGTTGTTGCTAAGCCCAATTTACGAACATACGACTCTTCTGGTGGTCAAGCGGCTTCAGTTCTTGCGTCAATTTAATCTTGTAAGGATGTAGGCCAAGATCTTGTCGCAAAATTCGTAACAACGACGTCACAGAGATGCCCAACGCTTGAGAACGACGTGTGAGAGACACATTTGGGCTTTCTGCAACTGAAGCCTCAGCGGCAGCAATATTCTCGACACTACGGGCGCTTCTTTGTCTCACTGGCACGGGAACATTTTGTACTATGCCTGTGGATTCAAATTTTTCCACTAGACGCTCAATTGTTGATTTGCTAGGACGATTATGACAACCATAAATTGGACGTAGTGCTCTTAACGTTGAGGCCACTGACTCCTAATTTCGTTAGTAAATTTTAATAATTTCGACTCGTTGTTGGCTCGTATATCTTTCCATCATGAAATGGCAAAACTTTCTGAAGAGAAATGTCAAAAGAGCTGCAAGAAATATTGCGTCGTTTGCTGTCCCTGGTGCTCTATTTTTGTACCGTCATTGTTGAAAAAGCCTTTATATACAACTTTTACTGAGAAGGTTATTGTTTTGGGATTGGGTATATTTTAGATTTAAATCCTTAACTTTATGCGAAGGAGTACAATGACATAATAGTTAAAAATAACGTTTTACTTATTTTTAATTTCTTAATCGCTGTTCTATTACTTGTTTGTATACATTTACTCGTATACTCATTGCCTAGATATTATTTTTTCAAAGCATAGAAACTTATTTAAATAAAAAAAAAATTGATTTTCCAAGGCTTCTATTATGGTACTCTTTATATTTCCGTACATTTATGTATTCATCCATAAAATCCTCAAAATATGTATCCGCTTGAACTATAAAATCAAGCAACTTATTTGTGAATATGACCTGGTTTTTGTATTTAATACAAATTCATATTGTATGTTCTCTAAAATTCAATTAAATCCAATAATATACAAAACAGTTTCAATCTTTTTCTGCCTACATATTATTGGAAAAATAAAAAAAATGATGACCTTTTTTAATGCAAACAGCTACCTCATCCTAAATCATTCTTTCAAATGCGGATAAACCCAAAACAAAATTTCCTTCAGCCTACTGGCTTAACTCCCTGGTCAGTATTATACATATCTTGTTTTGACATTTTGTTGACACAATAATGCTCCCATCTTCTTTTCCTATTTTTGGAAATATCACCTAAGCAAAAAAAAATACATTTATCATACAATAAAACGTATACCCATCAAATTATAATCCTAAAGAATATGCTAAACACATGTCCTTTGACCCGAATTTGATGTAGGTTAGCTTAATAATATCTGCGAATGAAAACTGCGTTGGGTTTAAATGTATAGGTATAAATATATGTAAACTATTCCTACACACATACTAACTTTAAAATTTTGTATGGCATATGTACAGGAGAAAATTTTGTAGGTTTAAGTTTTTTTTGCAACACAGCATTAGTCAAAGACAATTTCTCTTTGGTGTAGATATATGTGTAATAAGTTCTTAAGCCTCGAGGTTTTTGCTTGAATGCCATTTTTTAATGATGTTATATATATTTGAGACTCTTATGATGTATCTTCAATTAAAATGTATGAACAACGTACATATATACTTGATGATGATATACATAGTTGAAGGTGTCGATAATTCATCAAGGATTTAGGCCAATTACCACATAAACTTTTGTGGAAAATGTGTGAACCAACCCAGGCCCAGAGGCCGCCTACAAGCAAGTATATACTTGTATGGTTCATGCCTACTAGATAAGTTGGCTTACATTTTTATATCTTATCTTTATATCAGAACTTGAGAACTACCCATTCTATTTTTTTTTTGTTTTCCCATCTTATTGGCATTTAACGATCCCGATGATTTAGGTACATGTGTAAGAATTTGTGGTTGTTAATTTATCTAGAAACGGGTAAGTATTTTCTTTTCTTTTTATACAAAACAAAACAAAAATTAAGATACATATTTGATTACAGTGCTTTTGACTTAATTACATTCTGTCTCAACTGTCTTTATGGCATTTTAATTTCGATGTATGACTGCTGGTTGGCTTATTTGTTTAAGGGCAAAACGAATTTCTACAAGTAAATATGTGCCGTTTTTTTTGTAAGTAATATTATGATAATAAATTCAACATCAAGACACAGCTGAAATGCATGGCAGTAATTAGAAAGAATAGACAGATAGGGAAGAAACCATGGTGATGGTTGTCAAATGGAAGGAGATAAAGGTTTCGTTTTTATCTTAAGAAGCTTCTCGGAGCGACAATACGGCCACACCTCCGTAAAAAGAAATTAATCAATAAGTTTGGTTTTTTGTAACAATTATATACAGCTATAACTCTAATCCGTAGAGTTTCATAAACAATCACTAATATTGGTTTTGTCTAAACTCTTTCTAAATTTTATCAGCATTTGGTGAAAGCAAAAAACATCACTTAACGGCTAAATGGCCATTTATCATCATATAATAAAACGGCAAACACGAATTTTGTGGTACAATTTACGAAGTCTACAAATCCCGAAGGCATATAAATTATATATCGTTTGAAAGATTTTTTTGCACAAAAGTGCAGAATGCCAACATTTATTTAATAGCTGCACCACAAAAAACTAAAAAAACAATAAAAGAAAATTCCGTAATAAGTGCGAGCGTAAGTGAGACTGCGTATTTATTTATTTGCTTTTATTTTTTTGTCGTAACCTAAATGTGACGTTTCGATTTTTTCCATCCACCGACCAACCAATTTTCCAGCACTGACTGGAAAGATTATCGAAATGTCTGATAGCAGCGTTCAGGGTTGCAGAAAATAATAAAAAGTAGCTTATATAATAATAAGTAGCTCGGTTTTTCTCCACGCAAAGGACTGCTTTCATACGATGGATGTATTCTTGAGATTTTAACTTGATGTTGTAGAACATGGGGATGTGGTAGGCTTGCACCTGCAATTAGTATTATTTTCTTAAATTTTGTGATGAGTAGATTAGAAAACTGTGTAACCCAGTGCGAATAATTTGCTAGCGATAATTTGTATAGAAACCCCAATTTTTAATTAATTTATAACATTATTATTCCAAATGTTATACCGAAAAATAAGTTTTCTAGAGTTTTATGTTAGTTACAATATATTTTCCTGAAATTTGTTAACTGGGCAATAATGTTATAAGCACTCGAGTTTTGAGTGCTGGACGTACTAGTATAATTAAAAGTCCTTGGTAAAAGTGACCAAAAGTTTTAATCGATCAAATTTAAGAGTAAAACAGAAAAAGATAGAAAAATATGGTTTTCTAGACCATGAAGTGACGAAAACCTCAAATAATAGAATTATGTATTTATATTTTAGTTTACCACAAACACAAACCAAAAATATAGTAAATTTTGTTTATAGTGCAACATAAACAAGGCACGTTCCATGCGAAGATATATAAAATAAGAGTATTCAGCATACTTCAGCATATAAACACATATATTGATAAGGTTGCAGAAGTTAATAGTTATAGCGAAAGTTTCGTTTCTGCCATAAAAAAATTAAATTTTTGAATAAAATAAATTCTTACTTAGAAGAAAATACTAAACACGCCCGAAACGCCCGTTAATATTTTCGGACACTAGTTTTATGGCAGTTCTTTGCCTATTTTATTAAGATTAAACACACCAACTAAGCCTAGCTAATGGTTTGTTGAATCAGATACAAGAATATTGTATGTAAAGGTTTTTTCAAAAGGGACGCTACAAAAGTAGAGCGACAGAGACAGCAAACGACGCCATATTTCTAGCCGCTCTTTTGACATTTCTCTTCAATAACCTTTGCCATTTCATGATGGAAAGATATACGAACCAACAACGAGAGTAAAATTTACTACCGAAATTCGGAGTCAGTGGCCTCAACGTTAAGAGCGCTACGTCCAATTTATGGTCGTCATAATCGTCCTAGCAGATCAACAATTGAGCGTCTAGTGGAAAAATTTGAATCCACAGGCACAGTACAAAATGCTCCCGTGCCAGTGAGACAAAGAAGTGCCCGTAGTGTCGAGAATATTGCTGCCGCTGAGGCTTCAGAAAGCCTAAATGTGTCTCTCACACGTCGTTCTCAAGCGTTGGGCATCTCTGTGACGTCGTTGTGGCGAATTTTGCGAAAAGATCTTGGCCTACATCCTTACAAGATTAAATTGACGCAAGACTTGAAGCCGCTTGACCACCAGAAGCGTCGTATGTTTGTGAATTGGGCTGAGCAACAACTTGAAAATGATTCGGATTTTCATCGAAAAATCATCTTCAGCGATGAGGCTCATTTCTGGCTGAATGGCTTCGTCAATAAACAAAATATGCGGTATTGGTCAGGCAGCAATCCACACGTACTCCATGACTCATCATTGCACCCCGAAAAAATTACGGTTTGGTGTGGTTTATGGGCCCGTGGCGTCATTGGGCCGTACTTCTCCCGTGATGATCAAGACCGGCACGTTACTGTGAATGGGGATCGCTACCGTTCAATGATAACCGAATATTTTTGGCCCCAATTGAATGATATAGACTTGGAGGACATGTGGTTCCAACAGGACGGCGCCACAAGGCACACAGCAAACGTCACAATCAATTTATTGGAAACCAAGTTTGGAGAACGTGTTATCTCACGAAAATGGTCCAGTCGCTTGGCCGCCTTGGTCGTGCGATTTGACGCCGTTAGACTATTACCTGTGGGGCTACGTCAAGTCTATGGTTTATGCCAATAAGCTAGCGACGATTGATGAACTTTGTAGGAATATCGAACGTGAAATTGCAGCAGTATCGACCGATTTATGCTTGAAAACCGTGGAAAATCGGGTTCAGCGTCTGGACTTCTGCAAGCGTGCCAGTGGTGGCCATGCAAAAGAAATCGAGTTTCATACATAATTGCATCAAACGTACTTTCACAATAATAAAGAATTTTATTGATATCCAAAACCGTTTTTGTTTTATTTAAAAAAAAACTTTTGTAGCGCTCTAATTGAACAACTCGATATCTATCCCGAAATAACTTTAAAACTTAATATCATTTTCTAGCACCCGGCCACTCACTCTTTGAAATTGTTTAAATTTCAAATTGACTGTTTACAATATGTTTTCAATGTAAAAATTCTCATGTGCAATGAACTTTCTTTTAATAAACGAAACATTTACAATGTAAATATTAACCACTGACGTCAAATATTATTCACAAACAACCACACATGGTAGCATCATGGGACGTAGAATTCAGCACCTTCTGGTATTTGCATGCAATAAAATGTGTCCTTACCTTTTCAATCGTCTAGCTTCTTTGTAATAAATGACTTCAGAGAATTGAATATTGACATAAATATTACATGTTAGGTGCCATCCTCCACAAAGTTATCAGGTACAGGGGATGCAAATGAACTTGGTAAACTTCATCCTTCAATTATTCTTAAAAAAAGGTAATCCATCTGTGAATATAGGGTGTTTTAAATATAATTTTCTTTACGAAAAGTTGGTCTTTGGAAAAGCCTTTGGGAATATGAGCTTAAATATTTAAAACGTTTTTGTAAAAATATAGTTAAACCATTTATTTTTGAGAATAAATTCTGTACATTATTACAGGAAATTGGATCGTCTTGAAAAAAGATAAAAGATATGATAATAATTCATTGTCCTTGTGGTGAAAGTTCTTGTATCTCAACCTTTCAATATTTTCTTGAAATGAAATTTCAAAATTTTCGAACAGATACGATTTTAGAATTCAATAAAACTTCCACATTCGTGTTCCGGGCACTAGGGCGTATGTGGAACAAAATAAATAACTTACTTTTTTGAAACTTTGTTCAAATTACAATTTAACAACATAAAATGTACGTTAAATTCCAAAATATTTGAGCACAGTGAACTGTTTCCCAATTAAGGACATAAATATTACATTTTAACGTTCAATTTTATTCTCAAACTACCACGCATTCCTAACATAGGATGCGAGACTCAGTACTCCATGGTATTTACATGAAATAAACTTTGTCCTTAGCTTTTAAATTATCAAGCTGAATTTGTCATAAATGATTTTAAAATATTGACATGAAGTATTTTATGTATGTACTGTACATGTTAAGGTACCTCCTCTACAAAGTTGTCATACACAGGTGATGCTAATGAACATAATAAACTTTGTCCTTCAAATTCATCTCTGCGCAATATTAACTTCTAACAGAACACAATGCAAAACCAACTATAGGAACATTAAGGCAAATTAAAAATCCTTTTGTTGTTCTATATGATATATCCTTCGATTACTGTTTAGTTTAGTTGTGCAGCAAAACAATGAAATCATCAAGATTCTTTTACGAGTATCGTTGAAAATTCAAATAGAAAACCTTCATCGAAATAATTTTGAGGACATTCTTGCCTTTAAAAGCTATTTGTTTTATGTACAATTTCACCAGTGAATGTTTATATTGTCTTAGCACGGAAACAACTTGATGTTTGTACATTGTACATTCATTTTTGTTTGTTTGGTTTTATTTATTTTGTTGTTTTCCTCAATGATCTTTTGTGGCAATTGGATAGTGATTCCTTGATTCGAATATAAAGCACATGAAAGTCGTTTAAAATTTTAGTTGTATTTTATAACGACAAAAAAATGCTGAGGGTAAGTTATGTTTTCATAACAGAAAAAAAATATTTAGGTAGTAAAATATAGCTTTTAACAATTGAAATAATTTAAACAGTATTAACAATTAGCTATAACATTCTATACATCGTATTTTCCTGTGTATTTTTGTATACCTAAATATATAAACAGTGAATTGGTGTGTAGGTTAAAATTTTAAACTATCTTTCTGAAGAAGTATATCGTAAGAATTTGAAGGGTGAAATGATTCTCCTTTGTAGTTTTGACACCCAAACCCCTTATGGCTTGCTCCTAGGTAAGTGGTTAAAATTTAAAGAAAAACACTTTACGGGGCTTTAATTCGTAAAATATGAATCTAACATCTCGTTACAGCGACAATTCATTTTCTTAAAAAATTAAGTTAACTCCAAAGTCCCAAATCCACTTTGTAGTGTAGAACCAGGGCCTAGTGACTTACAACTCTCAACCATTCCTGTGTGCGTGTTGTTGACAAGAATGGAGGGGACCTACAATTCGGGAAAAACATTTCTGTTTTAATGTGGCAGCGGCTGGGAATGGAACCCAGACCTTTGACATGACAGTCAAATGCACTAACCATCATGCCACGAGGTACTACCCCAAATCCACTTTAAAAAATAGACAAATATTTTTAAAAACTTTGCGTATTCGTTGAAATAAAGTTTTGGAAATATCAGCCAAAATTGAGAAAATGTGGCCTAAATTCTACAAAAACAATTTACATGCAAAATATTTGGGCGATATTTTCAAATCAATTTGGGTGCTTTTTCCAAATCCAATGGTATGCTCAAGCAGGGGGGACAGTTCTAAGCTAGACCAATGGGACCACGGCGGGAATTTGATTTTTTTTTTAATCGCAGTTAGAATTCAAATTTGTAGCTCAATTTGCATTTCAAGAAAAATCAAGGTCCAAATTTTGAAGTCCGCAGTTAGAATTCAAATTTGTAGCTCAATTTGCATTTCAAGAAAAATCAAGGTCCAAATTTTGAAGTCCTTATTAGAAAAAAATCGACCAAATTTGACAAATAAAAACGAAAAATCAATTTTGTACTGTTAACTTTACTGTCAGCAAATGAGTGGGCGAGGAAATTGCAGTCGTTTTTTTGGGCATTATTTCCAAATCGATTTAAGGCTCCTTCCTTGGGTGCTATTCCCTTATGTCATGAGCTTTCAGTGAGTTTTTCAACAAATATTTCCATAGGCTATAGCTTTGTGAAGCACTTTAGCGGAAAAAAAGGTTGTGTTCAATAAGTGATAGTAGTTGAATGTATTTTATTTAACAATTTAAAATGTTCTTTTGTTTTACAATTTTATAATTTAAGCTTTTGGCGTAAGCCCGTGGTTGTGTTGAATAAAATTTAAAAAACTTGGATCCGACTGGATCCAACCCAATTTGGCTGGCAGATTAAAAAAACTTCTACCTAACGCTTTAAAAAATTTAACCCATTACTGGTAGGCAAATTGTACTGTCACTTACGGTACACATGCCAAAAACTGGACTGATTTGAATAAAATTTTGTTAATGAAAAAGCTCATTTGAAATGTCAATAGCATTGCGTTCCAAAATTTTGAGAAAAAAAATTTAGTTTTTTAGAATGATATTAATTTTGTTTTTTGAAAATGCCCGATGGCATTTCTAAATTAAAAAAAAAAATACGACAAACATTTTATTTTTTTAAGAAAATCGTTCTATTTTAAAAATATTTATTTTACTATTTCTTGTTTATAAGAAGTTTTTTTTTACAAATTCCACTTACTACTGAAATAGATGTGCCAAATTTGTAGGATTAAAAGCCATTAAAAGATATTTTGAATCAAAAGTCGAACAAGCCTAATTCTTAAATCAAAGTTTTCTACTTGGCTAATTTGTTTCAGTAGTATATAGAATTTGTATTGTAAAAAAAAACTTCTTAAATAAACTATGCCAGGCCGGACAAACCCATGGCTTGGCTTAATCATGGCCTTCGGCCGATAGCCGCCGGTTGTAATTTCTGAGACCAGTTTAATCGTTGCATATTTTCAGGCAAAAGCGCCTAGTATGGATGTTGATCAAGAAAATATTGATCAAGAAAGTGGGTCAGGTCGTGGACCGAATACAGGTGCAAGGTCGGGTGCGACGGCAAGTGGAGGTGGAAATTCCCCTGCTTCCAGTATCACATGGATAAGACCAAGTACACCTTGTTCAAATAATTATATGCATTTTTCAAAATCAAGAATTTTAATAAGTTATGGATATAGCACTCAAAATTTACAAAGTGTAGTTACAATAGATCAAATAAGTACTCCATTAGCATTAATACCAGTTGATTTTATTCCATTTTATCTAAGTGAAGCAGAGTTTAATATGTTACCAACTACAGCTGAAGTTATAAAAGTAACTTGTCAAGTTACTCCTTTAGGAACGCGTACTGCATTTGATGTTGGATCTACTATTTCAGGAACAGCTACATCAGAATATGTTCCTATTGGACTTGTAGCAGAAGGTTTAAATAAAAAATTTTATGGTAAAAATGTGCGGTATACATCTGCGGGAACAGATCCAATGAAAGTAACTGGTACAAAAAGTATTTCTGTACAAGAAATTTATGAAAAGTATTACAAACATATTCCATCAAATGCTTTATGTGTACCTACACCAATAGAACAATATTTTGTTCATGAATGGAATAGAGAAAAAAATCCAGATGATAAAAAATATCCCGATTATATTGTACATAATAAAGGAAGTGTTCGAATGGATGAAAAAGTTCATCAATTTTTAATTAATCAAGCTATTGGTACTCCTATTGCTAATTATGAATATAAACCAAAAAGTGGTTTTATTAAAAGAGGTAAAGAACATTTTGTTCCTGAAACAAGAAATATGTACAAAGTTCATTCAATTAAACCAAGACCACATAGTCATGTACTTCAATTTTTTAAAACTGCAAATAAAATTATACCTGGAGACATTGGTTTAGGACAAAAAGAAACTGTTCCAATTGTTATAAATAATATAAATGATATTTATGCTAGAACCATCGAATCATATAGTACTTATCATCCATTAAAAGGAGGATTTGGCTATGACACGCAACCGCAATTACATGTTGGAATTATAGCGACACCACAATTAAAACCAACAGAAGATGCAACCAGTTACTTAAATAGCGCTTGTTATTGGAAAGTTTAATGTTCTATTGATATTAAATGTAATATTTCTTCTGCGTTTGGAAAAGGATTTAGTGTTAGCTGGCCTTTAGAAACGAATTTTTGTGCAAATTATGATAGAGGTTATACAGATGGTCAAACTTTATTTGGTGTCACAGATGATGAAACTGGAAGAATAGATGTCAAAAGAAATGATGACGACGACGACGATAATGAAGATTTTGAAGTGATAAAAAAAACACATTTTTTAAATTTGTAATTTTATTTTATAATATTATATTTTTTAAATAAATAATAAGTTGACATTGGATTTGGTTTTTTATTATACATTTTTAATTTTTTATAAGGTCTCCATTTGTAAGTAAACATTCTGGAACGAAATGCACTGTCATTTGGAAAAACATCATTATTAGATAACACTATAACTGGTGTCCTCATTATGACGGCATCATTGGAATATTTTACTTTAGCAGCTACAGTATCTCCTCCAAATAACATTTTTAAAGTTTCTGTTGCTGTAGGTTCCAATAATGGTTCATTCCAAAGTATTATTCTTTTGTCAACACATTTTGTTAACACATATCTATTAAAATTACCAACTTAACATTATAAAGGTCTTTTAAAAATACAAAAATTTTATCTTCATCATTATAAAATTGAAAATTTAATAAATCGTCTAATATTTCAATTGAATCACTTATAGAAAAATAATATTCATATAAATTACCAATTGGAGCATTAGAAATTAAATTAAATTAAATTAAATATATATAATTCTTGAAAAGTTAAATTATTTATATAATTATTAACAATTTTTAAACAATTTTTTATTAAAGTAGAATTAATATCCCAAAACCTGAATTCCGATGACAACCTCATCGATGTATTTAAAATATGATGTGTAGGAGCTGTAGGATGTTGTTTTAAAAAATCAATTACTTTGTCTCCCTTTCCTCTTTTTTTACTCCCGGTAATTTGTTTATATTGTTGGTCGCATTCACCAACAATTTCATCACCAATTGATAATTGGGATCCAACGGAGAATGTGTGATGAATGTCGAGCGATAATTGGCTTCCTTCCACCATTCCGTCTTCGGCTTCTTACAGATCTTCGAAAAATCGTACACATCTAACTTCACGACTTGGAATCCATGTTCTCCGGGCGATGTTAAGGTATACGATTTGCCTTGAGTCTTTCTACAAATAGACTGACAAATTGACCCAGTGCTGTAGCGAGTATTTCCAACTTGGAATAACTCGTCGAGCGAATCTTCGAGTGATTTTATTTTCGAGGAACTGGAAGAAAGAACATCTGCATGAATTGTTGGAGTAGGTGCAGTCGTGGATAATGTGTATGTGGTTTCCATGGTGCGCGATGATGAGGATGGCTCCTCCAAATTTTCGACAAATTGCTCCGTAATCCAATTGGAAGTCTCCATAGTTATATTGGGTTCCAAGAACATCGTGGACCACTCGCTGTTTAAGAGGATGGTCACTAAACTCTTTAGAGAACAACTGGATAAGTCTTTCTTTTGGGCTATTACTACTTTCCGTGCGTAAAGTAGGGATTCCATCAATGTATACAGTATTCTCTTCGTTTCGAACATCTTTGCTTTCAAGGAGAGTGAGGTCATATAATTATTTGAACAAGGTGTACTTGGTCTTATCCATGTGATACTGGAAGCAGGGGAATTTCCACCTCCACTTGCCGTCGCACCCGACCTTGCACCTGTATTCGGTCCACGACCTGACCCACTTTCTTGATCAATATTTTCTTGATCAACATCCATACTAGAAGTAGGATTATCACGATAATTAGTTTTTTCAATAATATTAGTATCTGACTCAATAGGTTCAACCAAATCAGAATTTTCTGCAGGTCTTCGTCTCTTGGCGGATGGTTCGTTACTGGTTCCGGCGCTATTTTCAGCATCAAAATCGTTTTTTAAAGCTGTATAATAATGACCTCCTTCTTTATATGCTTGATATATTTGTTTACTAATTGCTGCTCTTTGTTTAAAATCTGCAAAATTTCGATAACCACCTTTATTTTCAGTATTTTTTATATTATTCCATTCTTGGGCAAAATGTTTTTCTCTTGCTGCATAAACTATTTGCGGAAATGTTCTTCCTTTACCACTCATACTTGGATAAGTAACACCAATAACACTTTCCAAACCATATTTTATTGATAATCCAATTATTCCACTTAATTCAGCTAAAGTTCCATTTTTTTTATAATCTTTTATAAATGCTGATATAGCTTTTTTATCAGCTACTTTTATTTCTTTTTTTGTGGTTGCTAATTCGTATTCTAAGTCATGCACGTATGCGTCAAAATCAACATCATCAACCGGTCCGTCGTCTTTATAAATAGTATTTCCCGGCCCTAAGTAATTATGACCCGGATATGTTAAACCGTCTACTTTTAATACCATACTGATACTTATTCAATTTTTTTTTTATATTTATACATTTTAGCAAAATACAATGTATCAACTGCTACAATGTATAAAAAAAAATATTTGCATACTGGTTATCAATTAATAATATGCGTATTAACTTTTACACTATTTGTATTGCGCAGTAAAAATAATAAAACATTGTGATGACGACGACGGCTGGCGCTGGCGCTTTTGCCTGAAAATATGCAACGATTAAACTGGGCTCAGAAATTACTACCCATGGCTTGGCTTAATCATGGCCTTCGGCCGATAGCCGCCGGTTGTAATTTCTGAGCCCAGTTTAATCGTTGCATATTTTCAGACAAAAGCGCCAGCGCCAGCCGTCGTCGTCGTCGTCGTCGTCACAATGTCACTTGCTCGACTGCTTACAAATTGCGTATTATTATTTAATTAATATTTTCTTTTCGTTATGTTAGTAATTAGTGACATTTAACAGATAAAATATTGAAAAGATCATGCAAATTTAACGACGTCTACTTGTTCAGCTTTTTGATCTACTTTGCTTTTTGACCCATAGATCAAAAAGCAAAGTAGATCTCACCAAAAGTTTCCTGCAGTAAATTGATTCTTTTGTTGTCAGTCGCAAACCGAGCCATTATTTTGGTATTAAATTTGCCCAATTTGCAAACGTTGTTCAGGAGTAAGTCTATTCATTGTGAAATGGCCAAACTGAGCGTAAGTCAAGTGACAGCTATCAAAAAGACCAACTCCGAAAAAAGTATTGCCAGATTGAAAACCACATGTCTAAAAAACAGCCTTTATTTTGCAATTTTGTTTTGTCTGCAGATTTCAATCTTTGAATAAAAAATTCTTTTTTGTATAATATAAGTTTTTAAGAAACCTCATTAAAAAAAAATTGAACTAAAATTCGAAGACTTAAATCGTCGACTAAAAAACGAAAAAGTTTGTTTGTTTGATTCGATACTACCACATGACGTTCATTTTCGAAAAAAGCCATCTTGTGGCAGTAAAATTTACTTGAAGTTCGAAATATTTGAAAATAACTGCTTTTTTAGTTTTTGTGCTTTGATTTTTTAAGAGAATTGATTCATTAGAACATTAACGTATGTCTATATTTTAAAATATATTATTTACTTAAGAAAGTTTCGAGTTATTTGGTTCATTTCTTGTTATTTAGAAACACAATTGAAAAATCAATCATTTGACAACTTACAAACACAAATATTTCCAAAACATGGATAAATTTTTAAAATCTCAAACATTTTGATGTCTTGTATTTGTATTTTTAAAATGAAATACATATAGGTAATAACGGGTGATTTTTTAGCTGGTTTGGTTTTGACAACACTGGTTTTGACAGCTGACGTGTGTTTAGTACCTTGTGTCACTGTCAAACAGCTTCAGTTTGGTTTGCAATTTAACCATGGATCGTCTTACAAATGAACAACGCTTGCAAATTATTGAACTTTACTATCAAAATTCGTGCTCGGTTCGAAATGTTCATCACGCGCTGCTTCCATTTTATGGTCGGCATTCTCGACCTTCTGAGCAGTCTATTCGGAAGATTGTGACCAAATTTCGCACCAAATTTACTTTGTTGGACATTAAACCACCAACACGTTTACGTACTGTGCGTAGTGAAGAAAATATTGCGGCCGTATCAGCTAGTGTGACAGAAGACCGCGAAATGTCGATTCGGCGCCGTTCCCAGCAGTTAGGCCTTTGTTACAGCACTACGTGGAAAATTTTGCGGAAGGATTTGGGCGTAAAGCCTTTTAAGATACAGCTGGTGCAAGAACTAAAGCCAGCCGACCTACCACAACGCCGAATTTTTGGTGAATGGGCTCTTGGAAAGCTGGCCGAGGATCCGCTTTTTTATCGAAAGATTGTGTTCAGCGATGAGGCTCATTTTTGGTTGAATGGGTACGTAAATAAGCATAATTGCCGCATTTGGAGTGAAGATCAGCCAGAAGCATTGCAACAGCTACCAATGCATCCCGAAAAAGCCACTGTTTGGTGCGGTTTATGGGCCGGCGGCATTATTGGGCCATATTTCTTCAAAGATAATGGTGAACGCTACCGAGCGATGATAACAAACTTTTTTTTGCCCGAAATGGAAGTTCTTGACTTGCATGATATGTGGTTTCAACAAGACGGTGCCACATGCCACACAGCACGCGAAACAATGGCGCAATTGCGAGGCGAGTTTGGTGAACAGTTAATTTCACGTTTCGGGCCGGTCAATTGGCCGCCTAGATCGTGCGATTTGACACCATTAGATTATTTTTTGTAGGGGTATGTCAAGGCTAATGTCTATAGGGACAAGTCCGCTTCGATTGACGCACTGGAAGCCTACATCCATGCATTCATTCGTGAGATACCGGCCGATATGTGTGAAAGAGTATGCCAAAATTGGACTCAGCGGATGGGCTACCTGAGACGCAGCCGCGGTCAACATTTGCATGAAATTATCTTTAAACATTAAATTGCAAGGTTCAAACTATCGATTCAAATAAATATTTCATTCATTTTTTCGAATTTTTTGTGTTTTTTTTTTAAAGTTCTAAACCTCTTAAAAAATCACCCGTTATATAGGTAATATATATCCACCTTTCTTGTTTTCCAGAAGTTGCGAATCCATTTGGTGTTTTAAAGTAATTTTTACAAAACAAAAATCAAAAATAGAGCTAGAACATTTTGATGCCAAAAAGTCTTTCGTTCATATATAATTAAAATCTTAGAAATACTTGATTTCATGGCTGAGATCCACGGCAATCCATTTTGGCAATTTTCAATATTTCCTAAAAATAAGTTGGACATAAATCTTAACATAAGTCTTAATTGTTCAAAATTAAAAACCAAAGTGGCATTTTTTTTTTTTTCATTAATTTATTCATAGTGCGTGTAGTAAAGGGTGTCTTTTTTAGCATGTGGTTTTGTACTTTTTTTTTGATGAGGTGCCAAATATTATCTTATCTACGTAGACAAGCGACTGCACATAACCCCACAAAAAATAATCCCACGACGTGAGATATAGCGCTCACCAAAAGTTTCCTTCAATAAATTGATTGATTCGCGAGGCATTGCGTGGATCTAACCATTATTTTGGTAACAAATTTACACGATTTGCAAACGTTGTTCAGGAGTAAGTCTTTTCATTTTGAATCGGTAAACCAAACTGAGAATAAATCAAGTGACAGCTGTCAGAAAGACCAACTCCTAAAAAAGTATTGCCAGATTGAAAACCACACATCTAAAAAAAACATCCCTTATATGATTTTGACCCAGTCACACAATTTATTTCTTTATAAACTAACAATAAATATTGTTAATGGTTTATAGCCCAGGAAAATTAGACTTTCACTTCGAAAAAATTCCGACAAAGCTGAATTTTGGTAAAGAGCTTTGTTTTGACGTCTTAAGCATTTTCTGAAAAGTTCCGTAAATTTGGGCCGAGGCTTAATTTTTTAGGGGGGTTATGGGGTAAAATTTAGTTTTTTCTTAATTTCTCAAAAACTATAAGTTTTTTTTGAAAAATGTGAAGATACAAATTGTAGCTTATGTTATTCTACACAAAAAAGATTAACATACTTTTTTCATAAAAGCAATAGATTCTGAGAAAATCATGCAAGAACTTCACGGTGGAACAAATTTTGTCAAAAAATTTATTAAAATTTCATCAATCGATGGGCTAAAATTTTTATACGACTTGAGTTTGGCTACAACTCTTCTTTATAAAACCCAAGATTTTGGGTTGGCCAGGGTAAGGGGAACACCGCCATTTTGAAAAAGAAAGTGATTTAGTTTTTGTTCGATAAAAACGCGCTCATTACCTTTTTTACCAAGGTAAAGTGAAGAAAAAAAATTAATTACAGTGAAAAGCTCTTATTATAACGTTTGTGCACGTTTTTCTTGAAATCTGTTGCACCTACAAAAAAAAGTGTTATAATCTTTTTTGAGCAAAATTTTATAAGCATTAATTTAAACTTATTAGTTTTTTTGAAACAATTATATTTGCTGAGATATTAACAAAATACCATTATTTTTCCATTTACAGTACAAAATAAAAAGTGTTGCTTTGATACGCTATAACTTCAAGATTAATAACCGTAGCTCATTTTTTAGATATTCTGATTGTCTAAATGTTATTCTTTCTTGATTTTGTTCTAAAGTGAAATTTCATCGAGTTGCTGAATAAAAACCAAATTACTTTCTTTTTTCAAGATGGCGGTGTTCCCCTTACTTCGGATACCCCGAAATCTTGGGTTTTATTAAAGAAATTAAAGCCAAACTCAAATTGTACAAAAATTTTAGCCCATCGATTAATTAAATTTTAATAAATTTTTTGACAAAATTTGCTCCACCGTTAAGTTCTTGCATGATTTTCTCAGAATCTATTGCTTTTATGAAAAAAAGTATGTTAATCTTTTTTGTGTAGAATAACATAAGCTACAATTTGTATCTTCACATTTCTCAAAAAAACTTATAGTTTTTGAGAAATTAAGAAAAAACTAAATTTTACCCCCTAACCCCCCTAAAAAATTAAGCCCCGGGTCAAATTAACGTAACTTTTCAGGAAATGCTTAAGACACGTCAAAACAAAGCTCTCTACCAAAATTCAGCTTTGTCGGTTCGTAGTAGTCGTAGTTTTGCTTTTTTTTCTAATTTTCCTGGGCTATAGGAGTTAAGATGAATATAAAAATAATTGGCCTGACAGAATTTACGTTTTCTTTGCTAGTAAGTTGAGTCATAGTTTCGAAATCTTAACGTGAAGTGTGTAATGAATTGATTCCTTGCTTGATGATGGAAAATTTGCTTGTGCTTGAATAAAAATGTTTAAGATAGAAAATAGAATATTTCTAAAATATTTAAGAATTGAAATGGAAGCATATCGTATTCATCCCACATTTCTAAATACCCTTCACAATATTTTAATAAGGTCATTCACAATCTAAATAAATTAATTTTTGTGTTTTTGTGGATCTTCTTGTCTTGTAAGTCATCAATCAATCTACTTAACATCCATTCACATTCTTCGTTTTCAAACTTGATTAATATATACAAATGGTCAAGAACCAAACTCATCGCACTTCCAGGAAATGGTAGTAGACCTTAGACGTTAGTCTGTTGTGCTAGTTTGAATACAAGATATTTATAAATAGGGTATTTGAGTAAACAACATATAAGTTCTCTTTATGTATGTCCCACATCTAAGCCTCAGCACAATTAAGATTGCGTCAAGATGCTTGAAAATATTAAAAAAAAGTATTAAATCATTTTGATACATTTTAACATTTCCTAGCTTTATTATGCGGTTTTAACACCAGATCCACAATTCAATATCGATTTTACATAGAATTGTCTCACACGTGACGATGAAATTTTCTTTGATATTAAATAATAAACAAGCCATAACAACAAATTCATGCGACACAGTATTTCTTCCTTATATGTGGTTCCATGATAAATCTAAGATTTCATTCGTTGTAATGTCAAGAAAATAGCAATATTTTGATCCTTATCTTTTTGATATCCTTTTTATTGTGTCAGTCGTATAAATTTCATACTCATCTTCACTAGCAACTAGCAACCGATAAACAAAGGATCTACGGCTGTAACCTTTTTTGTTGTTGTTTTCTTTTGTTATTTGAAGTGATACACGGATTCAGTTCATTTTCAAGTGAGTGACAGGTAGAAAGATTTATTTTGGATGAGTTTTTTCCTTTCCTTCTCGAGAGGATTGATTTATGTTCTTTGTCAATTGTTTGTGCCAGTGTTTATGGATTTCCAGATACACAATGTATGAGTGTTCTTTACCAAAACTAAAAGTGTTGGTGAGCTTCATACATTTTAGTTTCAAACACAAACAAAAAATTTCTGCCGCATAGATTATTATTCTGGGGCAATATGTTTAAAATATTTTATTATCTTACAAAGCTTACATTATGACGTCAAAGTTGAAGCTTATCAAGAAAATGTAAATAAAAATAAAATAAATATAAACGGAGTCAGTAGTTGTGTGAAAATTAATTATTTACAAGAAACGACAGCCGCCAACAACTAACTACAACACACAGACAGAGGGTATGAGGCATGAGGGTCATCACCAGTGATGTGCACTCATAAACTTTAATCATTTCAACATGAGTTGACACATCTGTCACTCCTTGACTTTGGGAGGAAATATCGTCACTTAAGTGGTTTTGCTGTGCGGTTAACGCTTGGCTGAATAATTCCTTGAAAATTGTTTAAAGTTTTGCGCATTTTAAGAGAGGGAGAATGATATTTTTTAATAAAAGATCCTCAAGGGATTTTTTTTATTACGAGAATAATTTATCTACTTATATACAAAACTGACAAATGGAAATTATTATGAGTAGAAATAAAAAGTGTTGTCTTAATATTTAATGAAAAAAAAAATATACTAATGAGAAAAGAGAATAATATTATGCTCATATGTTTGATTACACTTGAGGATTGGATGTGTAATAAAAAGTAAACACGTAATTCTGAAGACCAACCTGTTTTAGAAATGGTTAAGTTTTTAATTTTGTGTTTCATAATTTCGATGAGTAGAGTGTTGAGCACACGATATTCGAAGCGGAATTAAGGGTTGGTGAGTTTCCACTGCATTCAATGAGAAGCAAAGGTATTTTCATATTATTAGTGTTTCTGTAAATTTTCAAAGTATTCAATTCAGAATAAACAGATGTACAAATGCAAAAGGATTTTTCTTCGTTTTGCCCAATTTATTTTGTAAATCGATTTATTTCAATATCTATTGGTTGAAGAGACCTACATTATTTTAAAATGTCATGTTTTCTTTGGATCAACTATGTATATCTGCTACTGTTCCCGGTAATTTTCTTTCTGTCTTGTTTTCCTTCTGAGAATATAAGAATATAAACGTACAGGTTTTAATGCCAGTTTTTGGAGCTGTTTATAATCTTCTGGAGTATGTTTTTAGGCATGATGTCACCAATGCAACTCACTAGTTCTCGTTGTTCAGCATATCATTCACTAGAAGCAAATAACGTGTGCTGGTCATTGTCTCCTACTTTCCGAGCTCCAGCGCTCTTGGCGCTTGTGTTTTATAAGTTATTTTGTGCCATCGATTGATGCTTTTACTCCAATTTTGCCTTTTTGATGTGGCTACTAGAAGATCAATTTGAGTAACTCCTATGATTTCCAGGGTGGCTGATGGTTCTGCCACTGACTGTCGGGTATAAGCTAACCACACGTAAAGCACCGCGTCCCTGCACTGCGACCATCTTACTTCCGAAAAGAAGAATGGCATGCGTTTATGATATCAGTAGTTTTTGCTTGCTTGAGTTTGGGCCACCTATGTTTGCTTTCATTCTGTTGAGTATTGTTGTAAGCCTCCTACCGCTGCAGCTTTAAGCTTTGTGTTAAGATTAAGTCTCAAGTACTTCCCCGCATCTTTGCTTCTAATTCAAATCCAATTTGAATGCCAATCAGTGTGGGAATCCTATTCTTCATCAGATGAGCTATCTCAATTATTTCTGTTGCCAAGATTAAATCGTTTTCACCACCAACCTAGAATTGCATTCGTCACATGATTGGGTTCAACTTCCCCTGCACACTTTCGGTATTTTTTGCCCCTATTAGTGTGGCAATGTTGTCAGCATACCTTGTTAAAAAGTTATCATCAAAGGAGAAGTTCCATAGATTGTTGCCTGTGGTACTCCGGAGGTGATTTGCTTTCTTTGTTTGCCATCCATGCACTCATAGATTAGTCCCCGGTCCTTGAGATAGTCAACCATCCCAGAAAGTCTTTGAATCCAACTCTGTGGGACGGTGCAGTAGAGTTGGGCAGCGCAATGAAACACGCGAGTGGAAGAAGACCTCAACCAACTTAGCGTGTGAAACTGGAGACAGCTAGCTAGTAGAAGCTTGTTAGTTGAGGCCGTGGTCCACCCAGACTGTAGTGCCACTTTAAGTAAGTAAGTTAGTAAGTGAGTAAGTAAGTAAGATCAGTTTGCTGATACGAAACTAAAGGATTTATGTTCAAGTAAAAAGTTTATCCTATGCATAAACTGTCACATAAGCGCTTATGGCCCTATGAAGGTATCCTTTATCACGCTTAATATGTCAGAGATGCCAACAATACGAAACACCTCAAGTACTGAATTTTTTGCTGAGCGATTTAGGTGGCCTTACCTTCCTCAGTCCCTCTGATCGTTGAGTGGTCTCTCCTGAAACCCTGGTGCTTTTTAAACAAGTCCCGCTTGCTGTCTGTACTGCAACGATGAGTCACGCTTTCAGCATCTTTTTCAAGAGCTTTACCGCGGTGTCGAGCATACGCAAAGTCTGTGTACGTATGACGAGTCTTGGTTTCCTTTCCCTTACTGATGAGTACCAAACTCTGCATCTTCCACCTCTCGAGACCCCTTCCTCTAAGCAGGTGTTAATTATGTCGAGCAAAAGTTTAAGCCATACTCACAATATAACTTTCAGCACTTTCGTCAGTATTTCGTTTGGTCCTGGGGATCTGTGGTTGTGCAAGGTTCCCACAGCTAATCTAAACTCTTCTTCGCTGAACGACGTTATATCCAGTCATTGGGCCGATATGGTGTCAGGCAGCCTAACTGGATGAGTTGGGAAGAGCGTATCCACTAATGTGCATCATCTTTGCTTCATTCAAATCAGAGCTGGTCAGCTGAGCTCCAAGTTTCTGCATGACAATCTTGTAGCCTATTCCCCAGGGCTTACTGGTGACGTCTCGGCGGAGATAATTCCAATTTTGTCTTTTGCTCAAATGGATGGTCTTCTTGAGCTTAGATTTTTTGGTTCTGACCTCCACTAGATGATCTTCTACTGGATTAATCTTTGTGCTTTTCGTCAAAAAATAATGTCTAGGACTCTTTCTACACAGCTAGGTTGAAAATAAATTTTTTTCCTTTGTTCTCTATACGTTAAGACCAAGTAGGTTTTTGCCCTCTTCGTGTGTCTGTAGTTGGAATTCTCGATTCTAGAGCCGTGGAGGCAAAATCTCCAGCGATACAGAATCTCGTCTTCAGTGCTTCTCATAAAGTCTTCTATTTTTTGTCGACACTCATCGATCAATGAATCTTGATACCTTAGCAATTTACATGGGTTCAGGATCCCTCACGAGTCACAATGCAGTTTTGTCCTTCTCAATTGGCGTATAATGACAAAGTCTGCTTCGTGGTTTGCCAATTAGTTTGGCCAGGAAGTGGTTGGCTGTTAAGCTACTCTGGATGTTTCTTTGGAGTATTTTATTCATTGTGAACGAGTTTTCTTCGAATTTTCGAGCCCAAGTCTGAACACTTGGCATCTACCCGACCCCGCGCCGGACGGCACATGATTAAAAAAAACTGATATTATAGGTCTAAGGTATCGGACCATTGCAGAACTTATGGCACGGTTATGAATGTGAAAATTATTTTTGTGTGTTCATTATAAGCCAAATGTAGTTCTGTGAGGATATCAGTAGGTTAGGTACTACATCAGCTGTGTTCACATGGATTTTTTGCATTTCCGGTATTTCTTTCCCAACCTACTTTAATCGGGAGCGATACGATATCCCGCAAACCCAATCTCGAAAAGCGAATTCTTTCAAGTTAAAAATGTTGTCTTTCATAATCTCGCAATAAATGAATCTATTGCTTTAAGCAATCTCGCATTTTCATCTCGTAAATCAAAACTTCGCGGATTCCATTCTCACAGCAACATTCATCACATATCGCTCTGGGTCTCGATATCAAAAATAAAAATCCTGCAAAAGGAAAATAAAATCTTGAATAGAACTATTTTTAACAGTTAAAAGAGCAACTTACAACTAATTTATCTAGGTTAGGTTAGGTTAGAAGGGGTGATGATACGGCGAGCCGCATCATCTCACTCGGATCTCAGTGGATCCATTGCGCTCCCCAGAGTGAAAGGTGGGTGGTGAAGAGGGATAGGGAGGGGTTTGAGGAGAAGTATTAGTTGTAGGGGGCCTCCCTGAACCATCCTGAGTTCTGAATGAATTTTAGGATGTTTTTTAGTGGCAATACAGAGATGTCGCCCAGTTCATCGAAGAAATATTCTCCTAGGACTGCCTTCCTGGTTCTAGCTAGGCTGGGGCATTCACATAAGAAGTGAAGGGAGCCCTCTTCCGCCTCTTCATCATGACACCCTCTACATAAGTCCGATGAGCTGATGCTTATTCTTTTCATGTGGGTTCCCATAGAGTTATGCCCCGTTAGGACGCCAACTATGAGTGATAATTGAGACCTGCTTAGCTTGAGTAGGTATTCGGTTTTTTTCTTCGAAATATTCGGCCAAAGGTTCCTTGAAACCCGACAGGTGTGTAGATGACCATCTGACATTTGCAGCTTCCAAGAAACCCTGGTGTATTCTACTTTTTTCTTTCTCCAGTGGCATGAGCACCGAGGCTACGATTTGGCTCGGATCAAGAGATGATCCGCTTTTGGCCAGTTCATCTGCCATTTCATTTCCGTGAATATCCCTATGTCCTGGGACCCATTTTAGGGTAACTGTGTTCGTTGCGTTGAATACTGTTAACTCATTTCGGCAACGATCGATCAGTTTGGACTTTATGGTGATTTAGGAAATGGCTTTAATTGCCGCCTGGCTATCTATGAAAATGTCAATATTATTGACTAATTCACGTCAGGCAAGATGCTTCGCGGCTTCACAAACTGCCAGCACTTCCGCTTGGAATACACTGCAAAAGTTTGGAAGCTTCATTGATCTATATATGGGTGGGTTATCTGAATAGATACCTGACCTAACACCCTCCAAGGTTTTGGAGCCGTCGGTGAAGACCGAAACATGATTTGCATTTATGACCCTGTTTTCGTTCCAGAGTTCCCTGGTGGGGATATCTGTCATGGCTACTGGGTTGAAATCAATGTGCGGCGAAACATAGTCTGTTTGAATGTCAATGTCTGTAAAGTTCATTATAGTTCTGTGACCGAAGAGGCCCCTTTTCCAATTATTACATTGTTGCAGTCGTAAAGCACTTTTTGCCGCCAGCTCTTTCGTAAACAGATCGAGTGGGGCAAGAGGTGAAAATTTATGAAAAAAAATGCGAAATGCGAATACAGAGCTCATAACTACGAAGATTAATCAAAATCGTTATAGCTGTTTATGAGAAAATTAAAAAAATCAAAATAGTTGCTTGGTAGTGATAAATTCTAACTGAGGTAAGATACACATTCAAATTTCCATTTTAGGGAATCACAAAAAAAATGCTTTCTGCAATGTTTGAACAATTTGGTTCAACAGTTATAAATAACTTTAGCTCGGTGTAGCAACGGTCTGAGAAACGCCTTCTTTGTTAGACTTTTTCATCATCATTATGTTTGATTTGATTAAAATCTTGACAATTTTTTTTTTGACACGACACCAATACAGAGCAAGTGTTATTTGATAAAGCGCTAACAGAAGCCAATTTTCTCAGAGTAAGCCACTTCAAATGTCTAAGACGTCAGTAAGAAAACTTAATAAGTTTTGGACTTTTTGGATATTTTTTTATATTTTTTGTCTCAATTCATGGAGTTAATAAAAATTAGGGTGTGTTAAAAACTTTTCAGACAGTATTTTTTAGACAAAATTGAAAGTTCACATGAATGTAAGATATTTTGGACATATTTGTAGTTTTTTACTGACAGTACTGGCAAACAACTTTTTACAAAGTTTTTACCCAATCCTATCTCTACAAAACTATCATGAGCCTTATTGGACTAAGCACAACAGAAGAGACGGCAGGAGAACTGTTATGATTTTTCACCAACAAAAAACGTATTTTATCAATAAATAAATAAAAAGTTGAGAAGACGGCTTATATTAAATTTTAATAACAGAATCTTTAAGATTTATCAATTCAAATTATAGGGGTGGAGGACAACAAAACTGACGAGTACAACGTAGTTTCTATAAATCTTTAACTTCTAACGAAGGTTTCTTCTTCTTAGTTATTTAATTTGAAAGTTCCAAGATTATGCAAATAAAATCTTTTACCTATATCACTTTTGTTTAAGATTTAATTGCCAAGATTTTCATTCCGAGGTTAATCAAATTGATTGGATTCGTAGAAACCACTTAGGTTTAATTTTAATTAACGGTATAACACCAAGTTTCATAAGCAAAGAAACACACACTTTTGTTTAGCTTTTCTCATAAAAAAAGCGTCTATATTCCTGAAACTCCTTTGTTGTTTGAGTTCATCACAACTTACTTAATATCGACCAATATCATAAGTTGGGGTCACAAAACCAATAGACGCCCCGACATAAAGTGGCGCCAATTGTACTTAATCAAGTGTTGACACAGTTTATGTGGAATGGGTTTTTTTTTATAGTGGAGGCGATTGATTGTCAAATTTATTTACACCATGGAATGCCATAGTCATGGGAATTGCCTTCAGCGAATAGTCAAAAATATCCAACGAGGGAACAAAAAAAAAAAACAAAACAAAACAATGCCAGCTTGCCACGCCATATTTCGTGATAAACCGCCTCGATTTTATGGCACTGGCTTTTGGTAATTTTGTGGAAGAGTTTTGTATATTCATTTTAGATGATTTTTTGTTTTGGCATATTTGCCTTAAAATTAAAAGAACTCAAATTGCTTATGCGAAAAAAAACAACTCCTACTTAATGATGCGGAATAAATCAAACAGCTTGTAGTGCCAATATTTGTGCGAATGTATCGTAGGCAGGAGGTTGTGTCAATTGCATCACTGGCAAATGACAAAAATCTATATATAGCACTGTTTTGATAATATAAACCCCACCAGTCCTTGCTGAATTGTAATATCAATTCCAGACCAACTTACACGCCTCTATGCTGCCTACGTATGTCGTCGATACAGAATATAACTGGCTTTCAATTTTAGTTTAATGTAAAAATCGCCAAATCAATAATTTCGACATCAAGCATTTCACTTGGAACGGTGCCAGCATTATAATGGCAGTTTGTTGTTGTGAAGGAAGAATTCTGACCTTCTGATGGATCATAATGACGGGCTGTATACATATAGGAGGTGAGTTATAGTACAATGCGATTTCGCATTGTTTCGTTAAATGTTGTTTATTAAGTGAGGTTATGTAGTTTTTTTTTTGTTGTATTCGTCCTTTCCCTGTGTCTGCACTTTACAAATTTAGAAATAGCAGACTGCATTTAGCTTCGTACGCAAAAACCAGTAATTGTGTCAATAATACCTGCTTACACCGGTTTTCTTAGTTCTGAATGTAACCATTGAATACGATTTTAGATAAATGCTAGCAAAATCACATCAAGCTTACAGGACTTTGTGGATTTTTTGTATTGAATTGAGCAAAAGATTTTTCATAGAGATAAGGTTGCTTCTAAATATCTCTAGTATTATATAGGTACTTGTACATAGGTACATTATATCGGTATACCAATAAAGCAAGGTAAACTCTTGATTGCAGAAAATAAAATCAATGGATGCGGTGGAAAAAATCTTTGGCATTTGGTTTACCTTTCAAGGTTTTTGCTCTGATGGAGAGGTAGAGAAAGGAAAGAAGAGAATGTTTGCTTTTTTTTTAATTTTTTAATGAACCTTATTTGTTTTGTCATATTGGCAAAATATTAAATAAAAGAACACAAATAATATCATTAGTGTAAGCCACAGCTGTAGCCATGATTTTTTTTATAATTCGAAGGGAGAGAGGAGAGATAAACTAGAAGCAGATATCGAATCCTTAAGGTTATTTTGATAATGAGGACGATATAAATAAGTTTAATAGATTCTGCTAATAGATACACATATTGGCATTAAATATGTTGGCTTTGTAGTTATATCCACCTGAAGATCCAACCATTGAATGCGAATCACTAATTTAATGAGATAAGAGATTTTAATGTCACTCAATCGATAAAAAAACAAATTGTAGCAAATGCTGGTCTTGTCACATAGTATCTTATCTTCAACTTCAAATTTGTCGATTAAAACAAATCTGAAATCTGGATTTTATATTTCTAAGACAACTTCTAGAAGCTGAAACAAAATTTGAAAGTTTAGAGCACCCTCATCGCCATTTTGTTTTTTCTATACAAATTGTAGGGAAAAAATGTTAGTAGAAAATTAGGAATTTTAACTTATTAACCGTTGAACCTGAAAAAAAATTTGTTGATATTTTTGAATAGAAAATTGAATGTTTTAAAAAAAAGTATTACTAAAATTAGATAGAAGCTATAGTTTAGAAGACATTTTGCTAAAACCAAAGTTGTGGAGATTTCACTATCTTTTAAATAAACTAGGCTAAACATTTAAATTTTATTTAATAGCACTGGTCATCAAAACATGCTTTTTATAGATTTTAGGTATCTTAAACTCGATTTTGAAATCAAAAATATTCTAGCTTGGGCTCACTGTTGGACTTAGTGTAGGTGTGAGAATGGGTGTATGCAAAGTTTGCATTTAAGGAATCTGGATTTAAAAAAAACTTTGAATTTAACTATTAAAATAAGTAACAAAAAATCTCGAATTTTATTTTTTATTTTTCGAGATTATGCCTTTCGTGATTTTTGAGCATTCTAGATTTTTGTGCGTTCGAGATTTTTACTTTTTATTTCTAGATTTTTTTCATTCTAGACCTGATGATACTACCCCACTTTTCTTGAAAAGGACTGCTAACACGTTGGCAATACCCTTTTTGAAACCATTTAATGAATCTCTAGAATGTGGTGGTTTTCCAGAAATTTGGCGTGAATCATATTTAACTCCTATTTTTAAAAGTGGTGACAGGTCGGATTTAAAAAAATAGAGAGGAATCGTAATATTGTCGGCCATTCCAAAAGTTTTTGAAAAACTTATATCTGATAGATTGTGTGTAGGGTTAAAGCCAGTGTTAAGTGAACATCAACAGGGTTTTTTTAAAGGGAGGTCTACTGCAACCAATCTTTCAGACTACACTTCTTTTATTTTAGCTGAAATGGATAACAGAAACCAAGTTGGAGCAATATACACCGATTTCAGTAAGGCTTTTGACAGAGTTGACATTGGACTGTTATCTTTTAAGTTGCCAAAAATTGGAGTACGAGGTAATTTATTTAAGTGAATTTTTTCGTATAAATCAGACAGAAAGCAGTATTTGAAATTTTGTGGTCTTTCTTCTCGTGCAATAAATGTTACTTCGAGTGTCCCTCAATGTAGCCACCTTGGTCCCCTGTTCTTTTTGTTATTTATTAATGATTTGACTGAATTGTTCAAGTATTGTCGGTTTCTATTATTTGCAGATGATCTCAAGTTATTCAATGTAGTTAACAATGTAAGTGATGGGCTAGCAATGCAAAATGTTATTAATACTGTAGTCAAGTGGTGCAATATAAATGATATGTCGTACATTTAGTAACGTAATCTCTTTTGCAAGAAGAACAAATGTATGTCTTATTAACTATATTATTGAGGACAAAAACATTGAAAGAAGTGAAGTTATAAAAGACTTGGGCATACTTGTCGATTCTCGATCTCTCGATGATTGACAAAGTTTGCTCTAAGAGCAACAGCATGTTAGGTCAAAAGAATTTATTGACCCTTACATTACCAAAGCAATATATTGTTCCTCAGTTCGTCCTCTTCTTGATTGGTCACCTTTATTTGATGTCGACGTTAGAAAACTAGAATCCGTACAAAAACAATTCCTTTTATTTGCACTTAAGCTTCAATTGGAATCGTGAGAATTGTGTGTTGCCGCCATACAATAGCCGTTTAAAACTAATAAATTTGTTAAGTCTTGCAAACCGTAGGATGCTTTCTGAAGTCCTCTATGTTTATGATATTTTGAATGGTAACACTGCTTCAACCACTATATCTTCTAAAATATGTTTACAGAATTCTCGTTGTCTAAGGCACACCAAATTTTTGAAAAAAGCAATACACAAAACAAGCTATGCAAATCATGAACCGTTTAACCGTTGTAGTGTAACATTTAATAAATACACTGACTACAATATTAATATGAGTAGAGAAACTTTCAAAGAAACTATATTGTCTCGAAAGGTGTATGAATCTTCTTTGTAAATATTGTTATTTATATTTTTCTTTCCTTATCTTATTTAAATATTAATAATTTGAATTTTTTTTAAAAATCAAAGAATCAAACATTTTAGTAAGAAAAACTATTTGCATTGCTTAGAAGCTTCTATATAAAACAAATTATTGAAATCAAAATAACCGTTTTGAAGAAAATCAAAAATAAAAGAAATACCATTATTAACTATTTTTTGAAAAATGGTTTCTCGCCAAAAAGTAGCATTTACCAAAAGAAATTAATTGAATTTTTTTTTTAAGTGTGGAGCCGTTTTTGTAGAAAAATAAGATTTTGTAAAATTGCTAAAAAAAATTGTATGGCAGGTACCGTTATTTTAAGTTCTAATAAAAAATGATAAAAATCTGTGGACAGAATCACCAAAAACAACTTTGTAACAAGGCTGTAGTCGAATAGGCAGACAAACAGACACAAACAGGCACTTTTTTTTAGAGTTCTCAATCATCGTGATGTCATGTTATAAGATAACAATCTTAATTTTTTTTCCAAAACTTACCTATATCGGAAGTAAAAAGTGTTTAAAACACAATGAAGAACCAAAGTTTCCGAATGAAAACATGCATCTAATAACAGTTCAGAGAAGAGCAAAAAATTACTACCTGTGATTTGAAAATCACAATAACGACCTGTGAGCAATGCACGAACATTTGTGAGTGCATTAAATGTGGTTTGTTCATTTCACATTCTCTGAAAAATCACAGATTCACAACGGCAGTTCTAATAACAAGAAGAGAAGCAATTTGCAAATCACGAAAAGAACTGTGGTCGTGATTCATTTAATTCATGAACAAAATCGTATGATGAGAATAAAATCACAAGAGAAATACAAATCGTACAGATCAAGAAAGTATATGAAGATTGGAAACGATGTCGTGATTTTCCTCACATTTTGTGGGTTGATATTTTGAAAGATTTTTTTATCCAGATTTGGTAGATTTTTGAATTGGAGATTATAAATTTGGCCAGCAAGGCCAAACTTTTTGATATCCACCCACTGCCACACCTACTTTTCTTATATTTCAGTTTTCTTGTTAACATGTTGTCCCAGCGAGCTAAAATTTTGTAGATGAGTTGTGCAGAGCCTACGTTTCATAGTGAATATTTTCTAATAGTTCACTTGCAATCACTACTTGTTTTAAAATTTATCATAAATAATAAACAATAAGCTTAAATTAGGATTTAGTTTGAGTTTTAATTCCTTGCGTTAAGCACAGCACAGAGCGTCAAGGATCAGTGAATTCAGTAAAAAAAAATTATTTAGCCAAGAATATCGAATTCGTAAACTTAAAATCTCCCAAATGTCTATGTATAAGTTGTAAAAATAAAACGAATCTGGAAAACTTCTTAAAGACAAATAAGCCTTGAAAAGAGATCTAAAAAGGTTGGATATGGGCAGGGTGGTGTGAACGGTGTGGTGGCTCACATTTGAAAAACGCCCTTGCGGCAGCAGAATAAGCCAAAGATCGATGTTGTGACTTATTTTAAAAACGATCTTAGGATGATAGCTTTTCATCGTACAACATGGTATTAACTAAAGGATGTTCCAAGAAAAATAAGCCTAGAAAGAAAGTACTTTCTCGTTACGCGAGTAAAAAACATCGAAACAATTTTCTCGGTTGAGGAAAAATACAACAAATAAAATGATAAAGTACACGAAATGGACTGTTAAAAAGCTAAGAATAAGATTGCTAGGGTATTAGAGACCATTATCAGCCTTTTTGATGGTTAAGTGGGACACAAACCATGAAAGTAGCAAACAAAATCCATTTTTGAGAATAGTAGGTCAACAAAAGGTCCAAACAGTATCAAGAAGGCATTCTGGAGAAAGAAGTGGAGCTCCTTAATGACAGCTTATTCTTTTAAAAGCTCTGAGTACTTAAAACGAACTTAGCTGCAACCTACAAACAAATTTTGATTAAAAGTGGTTTGAGCAGCATGCTTTTGGGTTAATCAGAGCTGACAAATTACCGTAGAAAGTATCTAGACTCATTGAATCTTGGAATGACTTTTGATGCAAAGCTTAAATGCAAAGAGCACATCAAAAAGAAAAGAGAAGAGCTAAACTTGAAGCACAACAAAATTTATTGGTAGCAAAATTCCAAAGCAATGTCCTTCGTGGAAAATAGCGATAGGTCAAAATATACGCTTTACCACAATCAGTGACTGCAAAGTCATTTCAACTCTGAAATGAAGACCCCCTTCCATGTACGGGACAATGATTGGAGATTAAGAAGAACCAAGCGAAAAAAAAAAATCATTTGTCGATTTTGGTCCTGATTCATCGGTGGCTTTAGAGGGGTAAAAGTCCCACACTACTCGTTACCAAAACAAACCAAGTGTCTTTTGAAAATTTCCCTCGGATAACAAAAAAAAAAAAAAAAATTAAATGCACGACTGGGTCACACGTACTTGCTCTTATATTCAGGACGCTGAGGATTTAAGAAAATTATATGTAAAGACATGAAATTATGAGAGAAAAATGTTTAAAAGCATAAAAGTCGATATTTAAATTAGCGAAAAAACTTCGTTGAGAGTTTGCGATGAAAAACAAATATACCATCTTAATTCTTTATTGAATATGATTTTATGGACGAAAATAAAAATTTAAATCGTTGGAGCGGTTTTATTAAAAAATATTTTTTTTGTATATAAAATTCCTTAAACATTTTTAAGGAAAACTTTCGGCATGCAAATCTTAATTATTTATTTATGTACATATTAAAATTAAATTTAAAAAAAAAATTGTTCAATCTTGAAAAAAAAAATTTAAACTTTTTTTAAAAATTCAAAACTTCTTTTTGGAAAATTTTGTTATGCAACATTATTTAATTCTATCTATAATTTGTACAGGGTGTCCGCCGGCAAGGTATACTGCTTCGTTTGTTTATAATTTTTGACTAAATGAAAGAGAATGGATCTTATATTGATAAATGTTTTATTTAATGCCGGCAATTGTGTATGGAATACAATATCAGATTGATGTCCGCCTCTGTTAGTCTCACAAATGCGAGACCTTTTGAGCATATTTTTCATTACATTCTCATACATTTCACGCGGTATTTCATTAATTTCATCACGAATATTTTGTTTGAGTTACTCAAACGTTTTTGGTTTGTTTGCATAAGCCTTGCTTTTCAAATATCCACACAAAAAGAAGACCGGAGCAGTCAAATCATGCGACCGTGGAGGACAATCAACATCACCATTTCTTGAAATAACTTGTTGTGGAAAGAGGTCTCGCAGTAATTCCATTGTAATCCTGGCTGTATGCGATGTGGCACCGTCTTGTTGATACCAAATGTTAATCAATCCCAAAACACGTTGGTTTATCTAATATTTTTCCATTATAAATTTTCCACGAGTCTACTTCACGACTGCCAAATATGAAATGTCAAGACTAATGTTTATCAAAATGGCGGCAAAAAAATAGTATACCTTCCCGGTGGACACCCTGTAAAAATAATTTATCTAAATTCGTTCAGCTGATAGTGAGAAAACTCAATTTAAAAAAAAACTTTTTATGACAGATACTACGAGTATTAATAATTGCTAAGTACAAAATTTAATAATTTTTGTAGTAGATCGTGTAAATTTTGTAAAAAAAAAAATATTTTCTTTTCCGGTTTTTTAACTTTTATATGGAAGGTACCGTTATTTTTTCAAATATGTAATTTTTTTTAAAAAATAATTTAGAGAGTAGGTACTAAAAAACTCTCAAATATCAGGTTTCAAAAAAATCGATTATATCGTTTTCAAAATATTTGATTTTCAAAAAAAAACATGGAAATTTATCTTAAAAATCCAAAAAAATAATTTATTTAAAAATATATGTATATAAGCAAGCGCGGATACAGGGGGAGGGCAATGGGTGCAATTGCCCCCCCCCCCCTCCTGAGCAGGAACGAATCAATATTAATTCATTAAAATGTCATACAAAAATGCTTTTTCGTTCTACGTTTTTAAAATTTTTTCTTGGCAGTGAAAAGAAGACTATACTTTTTTTCCTGATTATTCATTTCACGAAATTATTTAAAGAAAAATGTCAGGCTACATTTCTATGTTATATTGTTTTTGAGAATAGTCAAATTATTTCATATTAGAGAGCATATTGAGTTCCCACATCAATCTGATTTCACTTTTCAAAATGCAAATTTGAATGAAAAATGACACAGTTTCGAAAAACAGTGTCCCAAAAAGTTAATGCCCCAACCCTCCTCTACAAATATGTACGTGTTTTTTTCTATAGTTAAATGTAAAGCGGAGGGCAGCAGAGGCACTTATCTACATTTTCAAAAAAAAGGTTAATTTAATTAGTTTTAAAAATTCTAAATTTGCTTCAAATGCTCTGATGAACAAGATTAAGATATTTGAATAAATTTGAAATGACAAACTGCTTTTTTGTATAAAAATGATTGAGAAATTGGTACCACAAAATTTTATACTGAAAAGATTCGTTTCCATTTGACAGTACTTTCACTAGAAAATTGTCGAGAGTAACTTTCGGATGTTTTCCACTCTGGTGAACTAATTTCATGAGTTGCGAGTTTAACACTCTAGATTTTGTCCCGATCTTTTAACTCCCTTATGTATTTCGAGTGTGGTTCAGTATGCAACTATGTTCCACATCTTTTTTAGCCATAACATACGTTTCTGATGATGATACAGTAGACGCTTGAAATAGTGAAGTAATGAAAACCAGGTCTGTTTAGTGTTCATTCTTTCGAGATTGTTCACTTTTCAAGTTGAAGTTTTTAAAGGCGTTCTAAAGATTAATTTGATCCAAAATGCTAATTTTGTTCGATGTGAATGGTTTTATATTTATAAGCTAAGAAAAACCGAAACAATTCCCCAGTGTTCTCAAGTAATGTTAAATGCTTGCGAGTTTTTTTTTTATCAAAAATACAACTTTTTAGAAAATTTCGTGTGATTACTATTGTGGATAGTTAACTATTTTGAGAAATTCTAAATCGAGCATCTACTGTATTCGTGAAGATTTTTTTCACTTTCATGGATGAGTTTTAGGAAACTCCGTACTATTCATCCACAAATCAAACAAAATTTACTTCATAGAATATTTTAGAAACTACAGGTTTTCGGTAATTTACATGGTTTCATGTTAATTTTTTTGTTGCCTCTGTTTGATTGTTAACGACACCACGCCACGGTGCCTGTCAGTTTTCAAGCACATTTGACGTTAACGCACACATTATCTGGCTTCTGAATACTTATTTGTTCCATCAACTCGATTTTCTTACGGTGCGGTGAAATCGCACTGATATTTTCAAACATGTGACTTTAGCAAACTACATTATCGAACACAAAGCTATTGCAGTAAAACTTTTATTTGCTTCTTTGAATAGAAGACTTTTTTAGGGAATATTTCTGACTCAGATAACGGCCTTTAACTTGTCTTTGGCCACAGAATCTTATCCCAGCAATGGGTGAAACTTTTGCTCGAACTCGAACGTTATGTGTGGGAATAGGAACATACCGATGTGCTATTATTCTTTCCGAAATTTAAGGTGGTGCTACGAAGATCTAGCGGGTATTCAAAAATGCTGTTAAGACACCCTGGTTAATGCCACAAGCTGCATAACTTTATTTCACGAAGTTCCAAAGTACTCGCTGCTCGAAGCACTGAGATATAAAAGAGGTAATTGCGTTCTTCAAAGTTTGAGTAGTATGAAAAGTTCTCCAATTATCTGTAGATCTTATCAAGATTATGGAAACTCGGGACACAATTTTGCATTAGTGTTACCAAAAATATACCAAAATTTTCCCCACTGAACGAAATCCTGGATCCGCGCCTGATTGGAAGCCCCTGTATACAAAAAAATTATTAAAAACAGTCATCAATAACCATTTTTTGAAAAATGGTTTTCCACCCAAAGTAATTTATTGAATTTTTTTTAAGAAAAGTTATCGAGCCCTTTTCAGAAAAATACGATTATGTAAAACTGCCTAAGAAAATTGTATGGAAGGTACCGTTATTTTTGGTTCTAAAAAAATGAAAAAACGTGTGGGCATAATCACCAAAAACCAAGCTTGAAGAAAATCGATTGAATTAAATTTCTTTAAAAAAAAAACGCAAATATTACTTGAATAATTGACGCTTTTATTTTTTAATTCGTAAAATTATGGAATTTTTAATTTAAAAAAATTAGATTTCAAAATATTTTTCAAAAAAAAGTTTTTTTTTTAGATATTGTATTGTTTCACTCTCCTCAAAAATTATTATAAACTCAAAAATTATAAAAATAACGAATTCTGTTAGTCTGTTTGTTAACTTACTATACTACGTTTGAATTTGTACAACATGACACAAATGGCTGTAAAAACCCACAGGAATTTTTGTTATTAGTTTGGGAACTGCTGCAAGTTCTAGTAGTATATAGCAAATACACTGCTTTTTCGGTACATACACGATAGCAAAAATGTCATAATTATAATATTTTGTAGAACATTCTTACCATTTGAAACTTATAACATTGTCATTTAATTAGTCTCTCTCCTTCTCAGCCCTTACTTTTAAAACTTATGATGAGAGTACCGTGGGCAATAGCCATGTCAGATTAAGCCAAAGTATATGTATTTTGATATTATATCAAAAGCGTATTCTTCTAATAAATGTTCATAATTTCCAAGGACAAACCACACACAGTGCTTTATATGACGTTGCAGGGTACGTACTTCCAACCCAATTACTTCATTAAATTTATTTTCAACAACGAACGGATGTGAAGGGCTCTTCAAATTATTATAGTTTTAGTTTTAGTTTTCATCTAGTAATTTCAGGAAAAATGAGAACCTTAAAAAAGATGACTTCATTAGTTTGGTAAACAAAACACTACCCAACCCATAAGGATAGTTAAACATCACGTATCACAGCATTTTCACACGGGCTAGCTAAAACTATTTCACTATATATGTATTTCACATACATACATTTTACACCAATTTAGCGGAAATTACAAAGTGAGACCTTCCGGAGTTTGCATATTGGAGCTTCATTCGTATTTTTTTTCTTGGAATAATAATAATAATTTTGAAACCAAGGCACACCACGTATCCTCAAAGTTTTAAAATTCGCCCTAATTTCTTGATGGCTAATTAAAATTATGTTGTTATAGCTAATTGAGTTTCGAAAACTTCATAGACGAAGTATTTTTTGAAATAAGAAGAAGGAGAGTAAAATAAATAAAAAAAAAATTAATGAAGAATACAAATTGGAATTGTTTTGATGATTGCATAACAAAAACAATGTAAATATTTATCAATCATAAATATATAATCTATTATTCTATCAAGAAGCCTATACAGACAAAAAACAAACCAAGAATAAAGAAAATTGTTTCTTTTTGCTAACACACTACACGCAGCAGAGAAACCCTAAATAAAAAGCTCTCAACGTGTAAATTTTATTTGATAACAGCTGCGGATGTTCCCACAGGATATTCTTATCGTGAACATAATAGAAACAATATGTCTACCACTATGCGCATTATCGAGATGTATAAATCAATTTAGCCACTTGGGATATGACGATAGCATCAAAATGAAAGGATAAAATGTGATTTTTTATGAGTTGTTGGAAAATAGTAAGAAAAAAAAAGAATGAATGAAATAATCTGAACCTAATGCAGATACTAAATCATCATATAGGTAGGGTAAAGGTATAAAAACAAAAGAATTTTTTCTTAGCTTGCGGTTATTTCCGGACCATTAGGAGCTAATGGATTGCTTGAAATATATTACCTTTTGTGATGATACGTTACGTATCCTCCTTTTATTGTTCCATCATCGTGGCTTTTTTTGTTTGCTATAGTTTTTCAATTTGAGGTTGAAACAAAAAAAGCTAATATTCTTCCCTCAAGAGTTTTCATATTTAACTAGGTGAAAAACGAAAAATAAATAATAGCAATATTTACTGGGCACATGTTCTCCCTTTAAAGTGGGTAAAATGGTAAGTGGAAAATTTTTAAAATAAATATATTAACTTAAGTATGCATGTTCAATGCTATGTTCCCATCAATACCTAGGTTAGGTTAGAAGGGCTGATGATATGGTAACTTACATCACCTCACTCGGATATCCAAGAATCCATTATGCTCCCCAGGATGCAGGTAAAAGAAGAGGAAAGGGAGATAGTGGATGTCCTAGGAGTTGGATGCCCCCTTGAACCATTCTGAGCTCAGAATGAATTTCAGGATGCTTCTTAGTAGAATAAATGAGATGTCACCCAAATCGTCGAAAAAATATTCTCCGAGGGCTGTTTTCTTGGTTCTGGTTAAGCTGGGGCATTTACACAAAAAGTGATATAAGCTCTCCTCCACGTCTTCGTCCTGACACCCTCTACAAAGTTCAGATGAGCTAGGGCACATTCTAATCATGTGGGTTCCCATTAAGTTGTGCTTGCGACCCGTTACAATTTCAATCAAAAAAGACAATTGTTGTCTGCTTACCTTAAGTAAGTACTTTGTTTTTTCCTTAGAGATATCTGGCCATAAATTGCTTGAAACCCGACACGTGTCATTTGTTGACCATCTGTCGTTTGCGGCTTCAAGGAAACTCTGGTGAATTTTGTTTTTCCTTTGTTCCAGTAGCATTAGTACCCAAGGGGCCAGTTCTGGTTCTGTGAAAAAGTTAATCGAAAAACTTTCCATACTTTTACCCGATTCCCGTTCTGTGCAAATGTGAAACCAAACATCAAAAATTTTCATATGAATAATTTTCTTTCACGCCTTCATTTGGTAGGAAATATCCAAATAAAAACGTGAATACAAACAAACAATGTCAAATTCGATCATATCTCTTTCTCTGTCAAATCCATACAGAAAAAAGTGTTTCTATCTCATGCACTTCTCTGTTCTCTTTAAAAAAACAAGAAAATTGAGAGAATCGTGCAGATTTCAGGAGAAATGGTAAGGTGGTTCGAGCATCGATAATATAGTTTTCATTCACAAGAATTGCTTATTTGTGCCAAATGAATCGAAAAAGTCAAAGCAATGCTCAGCAGTTAATGTGAAAACTAAAGGGTTTTTCAAATAGGACGCTACAAAAGTAGAGCGACAGGGACAACAAACAACGCCATATTTCTTGCCACTCTTTTGACATTTATCTTTAGTAAGGTTTGCCATTTCATGATGGAAAGATATACAAGCCAACAACGAGTCGAAATTATTAACATTTACTACAGAAATTCGGAGTCAGTGGCCTAAACGTTAAGAGCGCTACGTCCAATTTATGGTCGTCATAATCGTCCTAGCAGGTCAACAACAATTGAGCGTCTAGTAGAAAAATTTGAATCCATAGGCACAGTACAAAATGTTCCCGTGCCAGTGAGACAAAGAAGTGCCCGTAGTATCGAGAATATTGCTGCCACTGAGGCTTCAGTTGCAGAAAGCCCAAATGTGTCTCTCACACGTCGTTCTCAAGCGTTGGGCATCTCTGTGACCTCGTTGTGGCAAATTTTGCAAAAACATCTTGGCCTACATCCCTTCAAGATTAAATTGACGCAAGAACTGAAGCCGCTTGACCACCAGAAGCGTCGTATGTTCGTGAATTGGGCTGAGCAACAACTTGAAAATGATTCGGATTGTAATCGAAAAATCATCTTCAGCGATGAGGCTCATTTCTGGCTGAATGGCTTCGTCAATAAACAAAATATGCGGTATTGGTCAGACAGCAATCTACATCGGCCGATTTATGCTTGAACACCGTCGAAAATTGGGTTCAGCGTCTGGACTTCTGCAAGCGTGCCCGTGGTGGTCATGCAAAAGAAATCGAGTTCCATACATAATGGCATCGAACGTACTCTCACAGGGCCTAAGTCGGAGTAGTCCTCATGGCACTAGTTGTGCTAATACACGCCAATCTCTGAATTTTAGACATAGTTTAAAGATTGGTTGCCTTTTCCAAGGCTGGCCGCCAAACCAAACATGCATACGTATAAGGATAGGCCTGATAATGGTTGTGTATATCTTATGAATAATTTTGGGGATGGGACCCCATCTTTTGCCGAAAATTCTACTACAGGTGTATGAAGAAATTGCAGCTTTTTTCTCTATCTTTGATGTCTTCTTTCCTGTTTAGTTTCCGATCGATAACCAGACCAAGATATTTAGCCGTACCAGTAATATGGAGTGGTGGGCCTATTAATGGTGGGAGGGTTCATATTCGTGATGTTGCTCTTCCTCGTAAACCAAATTAGTTCAGTCTTAAGGGTATTGACATTAAGTCCGCAGCTACTGGCCCATTTATTGAGCTTATCAAGGGCAATTTGCAGGAGTTCGCACAGAGTGGGAATGAATTTACCTGAGACCATTATCACGATGTCATCAGCGTACGCTACGACTTTGAAACCGCTTAGATCAATACCTAAGTCTTGGTTTCGATTAAATAAATCGTTTAAAAGTTTATGTAAAAAGTATGTTCATCCATTGGTATCGAATATCGGCAGCAAACACTTCTAGTGGTAAGGAACAATTGAACAATTTCACATTGACACATCGACATTTTATGAATCGAGATTTCAAAAGTCAATATTTTGAAAGCCATGGACAGTTTCTAAAACGTCATCTGCACTAAAAATGTGTTTGTAGAATATTCGTAAACGCAAACTGTAAAAGTCTTCCTCATATTACAAATTTTACTGCATTAGCATTGTGTTCAATAATTAAGTTTGCTAAAGTCACATACCTTAATACATCATCTTCGGTGCAACTGAGCAGTACAAAAATTGAGTTGATGAATATTGAAATGCCAGAGAGCGTATTTGTAAACGTCAAATGCATTTCCAACTAAATTGACGGGCATTACTTAAAACAATTTTCTGCAAACAGGACATTTACATACAACTTGTCATGACACAAAATCTGCGCACACATAGCCAAAAATCGAAACTGAAAAGTGCTTTTTTCGAAAAACAAAATCCTTCTCTGCTAATTATACATTTTATACACTTTTTTGTTTTGTTTTGTTTCGTTTATTGAAAGTTCTAATCGTGGCTTTTCTTTATATTCAAAATTTTAAAGCAATTGTTTTAAGTTTTGATAAAAAAGAAAGTCTTATTACTTCGTATGTAGTAGAAGCTTTTGCACTTTCTTACTGTACTTACTTATCCAGCTCCCGATCCCTGGGTGGTCTCTACCTGAGTCTTCCATTGGTTGCGGACTCTCCACGTTCTCTGCTATCAGCGAGACCAAGCGCTCTTGTGCCTGTAACCCCCTGAGCCAGGTAGCGGGGGTTTGGTCTGCCTGGTCATCTCGAGCCTGGAGGCTGAGATTCGAAAATTTTCTTGGCTCGAGCATTGTTGTCCATTTACTCGGTGTGGCTGAGCTAGTGTAGTCTTGTCTTGTCCAGCACTTGGCACCGTAGAGTAGAACTGGTTAAATTAGTGTTTTGTATAGCTTGCACTTTGTCTTTCAAAAAAGAAGTTTTGAACAAATTTGTTTGGCCAAACCGAAGTAGCAGCTCTGCACTTCGGTAGGGTAATTCCTCGTCAAATTTCCATTAAGGTATTGTTCGTAGAATTGATATTTGCTCCTAGGTAGGTTAACTCCTAGACTACCAAACTTCAAGACCAAAGCGTTTTTCCTATTCAACAATAGCTGTGAATGCTTCAAGTAAAGCTCGCTTGAAGGGGCCGATAATATCAATGTCATTCGCATATCCAAACAGTTGAAAATACTTGTTGAAGATAGATAGGTTCGTTGTCTGAACCCTGTAAACATCTCAGATGAGCTGTTATTTATTTCCACATTGCATCGCGTATTTTGTAAAGTTATGCAAAATAGCTGGATCATTTTTTTAGAACCCCGAATTCCGACATCGGCTATAGAATCTCTATGCAACTTATGCTATTATATGTAGCTTTGAAGTCGATAATAAGATGGTGGGTCTTAAATTCTATAGTCTTTTCCAAAATTAGCCTCATTGTGAAGATTTGGTTTATTGTTGATCTGCCTGACCTGAAGCCACACACTGGTACATGCCGATCATAGTGTTGCAGGAAAGTTTAGACGCTCACAAATTACGTTGAATAGGATCTTGTAGGCAATATCTAGCAGGGATATGCCTCTGTTGTGATTGCAGGATTATGGATCGCCGTTTTATAGATTGAGCATCTGAGGCTATTTGACTAGTCATCGTGCATACTTTCGTCCTCCCACACTTGGTTGAAAAGCTGGTGTATACATCCTACGAGGACGTCTCCTCCATACTTGAATAACTCTGCAGGAAGGCCATCTGAGCAGGTGAATTTGTTGTTCTTAAGCTTGAAGATGGCTTTCTTAACGTCTTCAGTACTGGGTGCTGATGTTGGATCTTCATTGACTTGTCACATGTTTCTTAAGTGCTGGTCCTATAACCAGATGCCAGTTGCTAGGGGTAGGGCAGAGAGTTTCTTGGTCAATTGCTCACTGTTGTCTCTGGCTTTCTCAGATGTGCTAAGGCATGCAATGTTGAATTTCTTCCTTTGGGCGGTCTTAATTTTGTTTCGTTGAGGGGCTCCGTACTTTGTCTCAGCAAGAAAGTAATCAGAGTCCACGTTTGCAACTCGGAAAGTTTGCACTCCCAAGATGTTCAATTCGATCATCTTAAGATCACCAGGTTACTGTGTGTATCCTAAGGCTGGGAAACCTAGTGCTGCTTATTACCGTATTACGAGCTGCAGCGAAGTCAATTAGTCAGAAGCCGTTATCAGTTCTTGTTTCGAGGAGGCTGTGCTTTCCAACTAATCTATTTGATGACAGCTGTTATAAATGTCACAGGCCATACTTTTGTTGTTCCTGATCATATCCAGCGTATCTTCTGGATCAAGATAATGTCTGCCCTATACCGAGAGAAGACAGATTCAAAATTGCGAGTAGCACTTGGCGTAAAGAGTGTACTTACATTCCAGGTGCATACTCGTAGGCTTTCGCCCATTTTCGTTTTGGAGCTTCTCGCGTCTCTCTCAGAACATTGTGTTTTTTTTTTATTATGGCCAAGTCGTTAGCCCAATGCACTAACCTCCAATCTGTAGGGCCGTGTGTTTGGTGTTAAAATTCTTTCCTCAATCAACAATTGCATTTACAAGCTTAGCAAGTCATTATAGATGCAGACAACCGTACCGTACCGGTTACCGACTTTGTACTCGGTGCGGTTACCAACTTTGTGGTAATGTAAGCATTTGATATGCAGGAAAAAATACAGCTCCAGGCAACCATAGCATCCAACCTCATCAGACAAAAACAACTTTTCCACACTAAATCTTAAATCGAAATTGGGATTTCAGGCAAAAAGATTTATATATACTTGAATCCCTTTCATCACCAATTAACCAGATTTTACTTGACATTTCAAAAGAATTTTTGTGCCAAAGCCAAAGACTGAAAAAACATTTTCAAATATTTCACTTTTACTCTCATTTTCTGTAAATATAAAATAAAAACTTAAAAAGGACCATAACCTGAATGCACTTGGATTATATACATCTTTTTGTATCTTCTCTCTTATATTGGCAAACTGTGTAAGCGTTTAGTGGAAGAGATAAAATGTTTAATAAACTGTGATTTTAAAAGGGCCATAGAGATTTTAAGAAGATTTTCTGGTAATCTACTTGATTACGAAATGTTAAAATGTATCGGGATTATCGTTGATTTTGATGATATTTTTTGCTTCTTGGTCGAAATCTAATTTCGATTCGATGTGATAACGCAATGCTTACCAATTATCATTGGTATTAAAAAAAAACAAATGTGATACTTTGGCAATAGTAAAAATATATACATATGTACCATGTACTTGTATGTACATATTTATCAACAGAACAAATGCTTTGAAAAAAGCTTTTTTTTTGGTTCCGAAAGATATTGGGATCCAAAATATACACACACAGTTTAAATATGCCTATTATTCTAAATGTTGTTTAATTTTTTTTTGAAGGTGAAATGTGCAAAATTTGTTCTCTTTTAAGAGAATCCATTCACGAAATTTTTGTAGAAATAGTTAGGTGAGTTACATCTTATAAAAGGCATTTGAATACATATGCTACATACACTCCTCGTCAACTGAATACGCACAAACATTTTTTAATATACTTTATCCATTTTTTCCAAACAGTGATGGTTATTATGCCATCTGTTGATGCTAACTATTGCCTTAAGATGTTAAGCAGATAATTCCGAAAGAATTATCCAAAAACAACCGTGAGTTTTTCTTCAACCACTTGCAAAGTGTTTTATATGCAAAGTAGGAGTTTTTTTTCTAGTCAACTGAATAGGTACAACGCCATTTTCTTCGTTGTTTATAAGTTTTTTGGAGTGCTTGACAGTTTAAATTAACGATTTTAGTGTTTTCAGTAAAATTTAATTCTTGATTTCAAATTTTAAGAAAATTGGGTAGATCTACGTGTCTTAACAGTGTTGAAAAAGCTAAAATCGATTTACTTAGAGACCAAGGCCTAACTGGACGTGCAATAGCTGATAAATTTGGCCGAAGTTTTAATGTAGTTTATTCTCACTTGAAAAATAAAGATGCATACGGCAAAAACATGAAGGGAGGTAAGAAAACAGCAACAACAGCAGCTGAGAGACGAAGAATTTTAAGATATGCATCAAATTCTTCTGATTCTGTGGCAAAAATAAAACAAAAAGTCGGCGTAAACGCAAGTTGCTCAACAGTATTAAGAGTAATCAACAACTCAAGCCATCTTAAACGAATGAATCTTAAGAAAAAACCACCACTTGACGAGAGACGGAAAATGTTGCGATTAGATTTTTCAAGACTTCACATGAGTTGGAAAAAAGAATGATATCACGTGGTTTTTTCAGATGAAAAAAAGTTTAATTTCGATGGCCCTGATGGGTTCAACTTCTATTTTCACGACTTAAGAAAAGAAAAAAGATTTTTAAAGCTCCATCATAGTCGTGAAGGAGGTGTCATGATATGGGGAGCAGTCAGTTATTATGGAACAGTTGAGCTCGAGGTTGTAACATCAAGAATGACAGCAGCTGGGTATAAAGTAATTTTGGAAAGAAATTTTCCTAAATTTTCTAACATCTTTGGACCCATAAACTGGACCTACCAACATGATAATGCGCCTATTCACTCAGCGCGCATATTAAAAACATGGATAGAGGAGCAACAAGTGCAGTTTCTTCAATGGCCGCCGTACTCACCTGATCTAAACATCATAGAAAATGTCTGGGGATGGTTAGTACGCAAAGTTTATGAGGGTGGTCGTCAGTTCGAAGAAAAAGAAACCTTAATTTCTGCAATCAAATTAGCGTGGAGCGAAATTTCGTTAAATTACATTAAAAAGCTATACGATTCCATGCCGGATCGAATTTACGAAGTAATTAAAAATAAAGGTGGAAGTACCCACTACTAAACTTAAACAAAAACTTGTTTCATTCCATTCCAATACCAATTTTAATTTTTGTACCTATTCAGTTGACTCAAAAAAAAAAATTCTACTTTGTATAAGTTACACTTTGGAAGTGGTTGAAGGAAAAACTCACGGTTGTTTTTGGATAAAACTTTGAAATTCTGTTATTTATATGTTACGAACATTTTTACCATCAACAGATGGCATAATAACCATCACTGTTTGGAAAAAATGGATAAAATATATTCAAAAATGCTTGTGCGTATTCAGTTGACGAGGAGTGTATAATCATTCTACCATACAAAAATAGAATTCAGCTAGGGATAATGACCCCATAATATTCTAATTGTAAGCTTGATACTCAAGTAAAATTTTATTTGGGAATCCTGAATTTTATCTGCTTTTTTTATCAAGCTTCGTTTGAATTTAACTTAATTTTTATTTTTAGTTTTGTTTCGTTTTATTTAATTTCACTTTATTTTTCTGGTTTTTTTCTTGTTAAATCGGGTTGATCAATAAGAGCGTTACAAAAGTTTTTTTAAATACAAGAAAAACGGTTTTGGATATCAATAAAATTCTTTATTCCTGTGAAAGAACGTTCGATGCCATTATGTATGGAACCCGATTTCTTTTGCATAGCCACCACGGGCACCCTTGCCGAAGTCCAGACGCTGAACCCAATTTTCGACGGTTTTCAAGAATAAATCGGCCGATTCTACTGTTAATAAATAATAAAGTTAATAAATCGTCGCTGGCTTGTTGGCATAGACCATAGACTTGACGTAGCCCCACAGGAAATAGTCTAACGGCGTCAAATCATACGACCGAGGTGGCCAAGCGACTGGACCATTTCGTGAGATAACACGTTCTCCAAACTTGGTTTCCAATAAATTGATTGTGACATTCGCTGTGTGGCTTGTGGCGCCGTCCTGTTGAAACCACATGTCCTCCAAGTCCATATCATCCAATTGGGGCCAAAAATATTCGGTTATCATTGAGCGGTAGCGATCCCCATTCATAGTAACGTGCCGGTCTTGATCATCACGGAAGAAGTACGGCCCAATGACGCCGCCGGCCCATAAACCACACCAAACCGTAATTTTTTCGGGATGCAATGATGACTCATGGAGTACGTGTGGATTGCTGTCTGACCAATACCGCATATTTTGTTTATTGACGAAGCCATTCAGCCAGAAATGAGCCTCATCGCTGAAGATGATTTTTCGATGAAAATCCTCAGCGGCAGCAATATTCTCGACACTACGGGCACTTCTTTGTCTCACTGGCACGGGAACATTTTGTACTGTGCCTGTGGATTCAAATTTTTCCACTAGACGCTCAATTGTTGTTGACCTGCTAGGACGATTATGACGACCATAAATTGGACGTAGCGCTCTTAACGTTTAGGCCACTGACTCCGAATTTCGGTAGTAAATTTTAATAATTTCGACTCGTTTTGGGCTCGTATATCTTTCCATCATGAAATGGCAAACCTTACTGAATAGAAATGTCAAAAGAGCGGCAAGAAATATGGCGTTGTTTGTTGTCCCTGTTGCTCTACTTTTGTAGCGTCCCTGTTGAAAATCGAAGTCTGAGGTTTTCCATGTGTTCCTTAGTCATATACAAAAGTGGCTGCAGCATCAAAAACATTCGTACATTTGGAAGAATATTTGAAATGTTCTTATGATTCCAATTTAGATTGTATAATATTTATTCAAAAATTATTTCCATAAAATTATTATCAAGTATTTGAATAACATAAATATGTTTTATACATAAATGCACCTTCTGAAATTTAAATTGTTCCTTAAAACCCGAGGAGAACCTTTTGAAGGATTTTGTGTCTTTCGTTGGAAAATTGAATTTAATGTCTATTTTCTACACACGCCACATATATATTACCTAAAATAAGATATATTTTCATTATATGTACATACATACTCGTATATTTATAAAGAGCTATTACCTTTCAGCATTTCCATCAGATCCATGTTCTGACTATAAGCTAAGTGACTTCAAAATTGTAATGAAACACATGGTGTTGGTGTGGGCGGTATAGGAGCTATAAGTCGGTTATAATTTCTTGTCTGATGGGGGAAAGTATCCTATAAGAAGCTGCTTGGAAAGATTGAAATGGTAATTTTGGCAATTTGTTCAGCAAATTGAAATTGAGATTACTTTTGTTTGGTTTTGTTTTAAAATAATTGTCTTGGGGGTTAAGTCGACTAAAGAGATTCAATTAATAAGAATATCCAAACAACATGTGGCTAATGATTTGAGTGATTGCTGCGTTTTGTGAAATTTGTAAGTAATTTACGGTTTTGAGTTACATTTTTTTTGCCATTCAAGGAATTTTTTTTGTGTCATCAGCATTTTTATTAGTATAACATCGGTGCTTTTGTTTCTCTCCTTTTGTTTTTTTTTGTATTTGTGACATTTAAGTAGATAATTGGTTTATGGATTTTGGCTAGCAATAATAAAATGAAACCCAATTTTCGTTATCGTAACAAATGACAGCTGGGCATTTTTCCCCGGGTGGCAAAATTTGGGGTTGTAAAATTTGGGCTCTTGACCTTTGGCACCTAATATATGGAAAATCTGATATTTGAGAATTCCATCTTATTGGTCAGTAATTGGTCAGAAAAAGTCAACATATTTTTAAAATTTCTCAGTCCTAGATAACTAGTAATAAAGGGTTGAAATTTCTCAAGGTCACTCAATGTCACGTTGGATTTTTGGCCCCTAATTTATGGGAAATTTACATAAAAAGATACCATCTGAAAAATTTGTAGATAGTGATAAAGGGCAACTATTTTCAGTAATTGGTCAGCGATAGTTTTTTTTCTATGAATTTTCAAAACTCATTTCAAGGTCATACAAAAAACTTTTGGCACCTCATTTGGGTCATTTCAAAAAAAGAAGTATGCCATTTAAAAGGCCACTTTAAGGTCATAAAAGGTCAGCTATTTTCAAAAATTAGTCAGGCATAGATTTTGAATTTTTTTAAATATTTCAAGGTCTACAACGATTTTTCACTTATGTGAAAATTGCAAAAACTATATACCACCTGAAAGATCTCTAAATCGGTATAAAAGGTCAGCTATTTTCAATAATTCGTTACCAATAAACTTGTTTAAATTTCGTAAAAAATTTTTTTTTAGAATTTCAAGGTCATAGTGATTTTTGGCACCTCATTGATAAGAAATTTGGAAAAATTGCATTTCATCTGAAGGATCTCTAAATTTTTTATAAAAGGTCAGCTAGTTTCACTTATTGGTCAGCCATAGATTTGTTGTTATGAATTTTTATCAATATGCCTAAAAATGTTCGTGACCTTGAAGAAAAAAACTTTTAAAAATCGTAAAAAAAGAATCGAAAGCTGACTTATTACTGAAAAAAATCTGACCTTTTATATAGACCTAGAGATATTTCAAGTGGTAGACAATTTTTGAAAATTTCCCATAAATGAAGTGTCAAAAATCGCAATGACCTCGAATTTTTTTTAAATGCATTGAAAATTCATTAAAAAATATTTATGGTTGACCAATTACTGAAAATAGCTGACCTTTTATGACCATGAAATGGCCTTTCAAATGTCAAACTTAATTTCTTGGAATGACCCAAATGAGGTGTCAAAAGTTTTTTTGTGACCTTGAACCGAACTTTGAAAATTCATAGAAAAAAAACTATAGGTGACCAATTACTGTAAATAATTGACCTTTTGTCGCAATCTAGAGATTTTTCAGATGGTGGACTTTTCTTGTAAATTTCCCTCAATTAAATGGCAATCTCAAATATCAAATTGCCGAAATATGAGGTGTCAAATAAGGCCAGAGGGTTTGCTTACATTTTCATCTTAATAATTAACTATTTATGAAATGGTGGAGGTATTTGAGAATTTTTAAATTTTCTCCTTCATCCGTTTTGGTCAAATGTTCATTGTATGTTAAAATGTTGATGAAAACCATCATCGAAACAACAACAACAACCATTACGACCAAAACAGCCGAAAGAAGAAATTTAAAAATGCTCAAATACCAACAATAATTTACTATTTTTATATTATTGAATCATTACCACTCATCTTTAGTATACACTCCTCGTCAACTGAATACGCACAAACATTTTTGAATATATTTTTTCCAAACAGTGATGGTTATTATGCCATCTGTTGATGGTAAAAATGTTCGTAACATATAAATAACAGAATTTCAAAGTTTTATCCAAAAACAACCGTGAGTTTTTCCTTCAACCACTTCCAAAGTGTAACTTATACAAAGTAGAAGTTTTTTTTTGAGTCAACTGAATAGGTACAAAAATTAAAATTGGTATTGGAATGGAATGAAACAAGTTTTTGTTTAAGTTTAGTAGTGGGTACTTCCACCTTTATTTTTAATTACTTCGTAAATTCGATCCGGCATGGAATCGTATAGCTTTTTAATGTAATTTAACGAAATTTCGCTCCACGCTAATTTGATTGCAGAAATTAAGGTTTCTTTTTCTTCGAACTGACGACCACCCTCATAAACTTTGCGTACTAACCATCCCCAGACATTTTCTATGATGTTTAGATCAGGTGAGTACGGCGGCCATTGAAGAAACTGCACTTGTTGCTCCTCTATCCATGTTTTTAATATGCGCGCTGAGTGAATAGGCGCATTATCATGTTGGTAGGTCCAGTTTATGGGTCCAAAGATGTTAGAAAATTTCTTTCCAAAATTACTTTATACCCAGCTGCTGTCATTCTTGATGTTACAACCTTGAGCTCAACTGTTCCATAATAACTGACTGCTCCCCATATCATGACACCTCCTTCACGACTATGATGGAGCTTTAAAAATCTTTTTTCTTTTCTTAAGTCGTGAAAATAGAAGTTGAACCCATCAGGGCCATCGAAATTAAACTTTTTTTCATCTGAAAAAACCACGTGATATCATTCTTTTTTCCAACTCATGTGAAGTCTTGAAAAATCTAATCGCAACATTTTCCGTCTCTCGTCAAGTGGTGGTTTTTTCTTAAGATTCATTCGTTTAAGATGGCTTGAGTTGTTGATTACTCTTAATACTGTTGAGCAACTTGCGTTTACGCCGACTTTTTGTTTTATTTTTGCCACAGAATCAGAAGAATTTGATGCATATCTTAAAATTCTTCGTCTCTCAGCTGCTGTTGTTGCTGTTTTCTTACCTCCCTTCATGTTTTTGCCGTATGCATCTTTATTTTTCAAGTGAGAATAAACTACATTAAAACTTCGGCCAAATTTATCAGCTATTGCACGTCCAGTTAGGCCTTGGTCTCTAAGTAAATCGATTTTAGCTTTTTCAACACTGTTAAGACACGTAGATCTACCCAATTTTCTTAAAATTTGAAATCAAGAATTAAATTTTACTGAAAACACTAAAATCGTTAATTTAAACTGTCAAGCACTCCAAAAAACTTATAAACAACGAAGAAAATGGCGTTGTACCTATTCAGTTGACTAGAAAAAAAACTCCTACTTTGCATATAAAACACTTTGCAAGTGGTTGAAGAAAAACTCACGGTTGTTTTTGGATAATTCTTTCGGAATTATCTGCTTAACATCTTAAGGGAATAATTAGCATCAACAGATGGCATAATAACCATCACTGTTTGGAAAAAATGGATAAAGTATATTAAAAAATGTTTGTGCGTATTCAGTTGACGAGGAGTGTATCTAAATCCATGTCTAGGTTTTGAGACTCAAATACAATTTCAAATCAATCCAGTCATGCATTTAATATATTTTGATTTGGTTACAAAATAATCAATTATTGTATTCAAATGACATTAAATTTAGCGTAAACAAAAATAATAAAAATAATACTATTTCAATAACAATGCTTAAAGTGATAACATAAACATGAATAATGCTAAATTGAAATAAATTCATTTTTTTTTTCAAAGTATTATCGCTACAAAATGAATGAACTTTTGAACATTTAGACTAAAATAAATTATACTCTCATTAAATTAAAACGTAAAAATTGATAACACCAGTAGCGTTTCAATTTTTTTTTTAATACCTACAATAGCACGTGGTAGTTTTTAATAAATATTACTTACGTGGTAAACATGAGAAGTTTGAAGTGGTGTTGTGTTAAGTGTTAGTCATACTGTGCACCGGGGTTTCGGGCAAAAACATGTCCGCCTTTTCCTTTTTTTGTTGGAGTATGCCTTCAGCCTATCTTGCGTAAAAAGTTATCATTGAGCTTTTTTTTTTTTTGATTTGCGTCAATGTTCTTTTCAATTTTAATACCACCTATTCGGATCGAAATTTTAATTTTGAACAAAAAATTTTTAGTTGGAAATCGTCAAATTCAGATAAATTGCCGAGTTATGCCAAAAACATTGAAAAGTGGCCAGTGCTACCACTCTCTTAGAAACGCTCGGGTGAAGTGAGTATGTCAAACAGACAAATTCAATAATAAAAAACCTTCCTCTAAAAAATTATATTCAATAGCCTGCAGGTCAGTCTGGCTGATAGGAAATGTTGTGTTTTCCGTCATTAAATGAAAAAAAAAAAACGTTGAAAAAGTAAATGCAATTTTCTTAGCTCCTATTGCACTTACGTTGCCTCTCTTAATCATCTGATTAAAAAAACGATTTCCTAATTTTTTTGGCATACAGTCCGTAACATTTGGATACCCTCAATTTAATTTTTTATTGAATTTAAGTGTTTTGCCACTTTTTTTAATAGCAATATACGGAATTGAAAATTGGGCATTAAAAGATAAGATAGCCTTGCAGATAGCTATTTGGCTAAGTTTTAACTGATCTCTGAGTTTTTTTAAGAAAATTTGGATTGCTGTTACTAAAATTAATGTTTTTTTTTGTTACATTAGAATAGGCCCACTTGGCTGTTTTGAAATTTTAAGTGCTAATTTCCAGTTTTACTTTGTGGTTTCTTAAATTTATATTCTTTGAAATAAGCAGGAGAAACTCATTAACTTTACCGAAATTCATTAAAACTAAGTTCTACACGAATAAATTCCTTTCTTATCTCCTTGTAGTTCCGAAAATGTATTTCAAAAATTGGTTACTAATTTAAAAAGATTAATTTTCATACGGAATGGACCATTGAAGAAGAATTAGAATAGGGGGCAGGTAGCAGAACCTTATGGCTAAAGCTACCAAAAAGTTGCTTTCTGAAACGTCAATTTTACAAGTAACCCGTAATGCACTCAAGTTGTTGAAAGCGAAAAAAATGTTAATACATAATCGTTTGTTCAATGTTAATTTTCTTATACTTATTCACAGCAGAGGTTGATAGGCTTTCAATTATTTATATCGCGAAATCATGAAAATCGATGTGACAGCACTCTCACGTCCGAAGAGAGAATATATCGAAAACTAAACGAAGAGTACCACTTCGCATAATTATGTGCGCGTTTTATGAACCTCTTGTTTTCGATGTTCGTTAAATTTGCGCCGCCATTTTTGATTTCTTTTTAAAAAAGGATGTGCTGTAATGTGCTCAACTTGGGCTGCCATGAGCCGTAATTTTAAAAAAATCGTACTAAGGCTTAGGTTTTTAGAGGGTACCCATTTTTTTAGCGTGAAGTTTTCGATTTTCAAAAAATTAAAATTTGTGCTGTATGTGCTCAACTTGCGCTGGCTTGTGCCCTAAATATTTTTGAAAAATTAAAAAAATTTCAAATTTTACGAATGAAATTTTTGCAAAATTTCAAAAATTTCTAGAAAAGACATTGTGCAAAGAACCAAATAGAAAAATAAAACAAATCGCATAATTGCAACTCTTATGGCTAAAACAAAACTTTGCGAAGAGGTGTAGCGTGAAGTTAGCACCGCTATTTTGGATATTCAAAAAGCCAAAAATTTGTTCTGTATTGTGCTCAACTTGTTCCGCTTTGTGCCGTAAATATTAAAAAAAATCGCAAATTTGCAAATGTATTTATATTACTTACGGCACAAGTTTTAACGACCACGTACGCTAGCTTCCGACTTTTCTAGTTCTATTATATGATATAATCTATTATAGCAGACAAGCGGAAGGTAAGTCTCTAGTTAAACGACCAACTAGACTGACTAACCGAAACAGGTAAGATAGAAAACTCCGTTAGAAGTGAGCTAAACGGCTATAAGCTCGGAAATATTAAACACGTGAAGTGCCTAAACTTAACGAAAGGACTTCCATTTACCAGTATGCTTCATCCACATCTTCTTAATTTACAACATTATATTGCATGAAATACTGATACCAGCCTCCAACTCAGCAATTGGAAATTAATATTTTTAACTCAAGAAACAAATTGTGTTGTTCCTTAACATTGCGTAGTCGTCATTAAATCATTGAAAATTAAAACCCTAAGTTTCCATCAATTTTTTTTTATAATTTTGCTCTGGTTATATACTTTTTTGATTTTTGTTTTCAAGTTGTTTAAATGAAAAGTTTTTAAAAAGTAATTTTTTAATATTTTTGAAAAAAAATTTGACTTTTTTTTAACTTTTGCGTAACTTTTGCCAATGTGTTTTTAAATATTCAATGTACTTATTATATTGAAAAGGAATAATTACGTGCAAAGGATTTTATTATTAAATAAATGTTTGTTTGACCCATTAGCGTGCTTAAAACCGGAAATGCTACTAAATTTACCCATGCGTTTCTAAAAGAATGGTCTTACTGGTCAATTTAAAACATTTTTGGTATAACTAAGCTGGAAAAGTTATTCAAAAAAAAAAAAAAAACTTGGTACAAAGTGGTTTTTTTAGGATTCTGCCCACACGTTTTTTTCATTTTTATTAAGAACTAAAAATAACGATACCTGCCATTGAATTTATTTTAGCAATTTAACAAAATCTTATTTTTCTCAAAAATGGCTAAGCAATTTTTCTTAAACAAATTCACTTAATTATATTCATTTAAGGCTACCTATGGATGGGAAACCATTTTTCAAAAAATTATTAATAATAGAATATCTCAAAGAACCTTTTTCTTTTATTTTCAACTTTCTTCAAAACGGAATTCCTCATTTCCATATTTTCTTATACAAAAGTTAGAAGCTTTTAAATAAACAAATATTAATATTAATTAATATTATTAATAATTTTCCTACCCAAATTTTTAAAACAATATTTTTTTTTGAAATTGAATAAAATTGAAAATATATAAAAATTTCAAAATTTCAACTACTAAGAAGTAGAAGCTCTTTTTTAAGAATGTGAAATGAAAAAAATACTTAAAAAAACACTCCAAACAGATTTAAGTACCTACCTGAATAAAATCAACTTATTTTCAATACTAAAACCTAGTACGCAGATTGAGCTAAAATTTCGCTCCCATATAATATTCTCTCCAAAATAAAGCCAAGCTAAAATTCAGCCAAGCATTTTAGACGAGAGGTACACAGCTCCAGCCAAAAAATCAAATTTATGTTTCCTACATACATTTTGACGCACAATTTGCGGCACATTAATTCTCGAGCTAAATTGTGGCAGGTTCTTTGTCAGATTTACTTGAACTTTACTTTGTGAAAATGAAAATTATAAACGAGAATTATTCAAGGACAAATGATTTATCAATGCCAAAGAGAAAAATCTATTTTAGTTGATTATATTCACATGAAATATAAAAATAAAATTCTTTGAAATTGTTGAATACATTTTTTCTTCAGAGAACAGCTGTTTTTTGTGATATTATCTCCACAAAAAACTCCACAAAATTAAGCTATGAATTTAGCTAATTTTGAAGAGAAAAGTAGAAGCGAAATCTTAGCTTGATCTCCGTACTAGGCTTTACCGAGTAACCAGTTTATATCTCTTGATTTACTTTTTAGTTTTTCATATTTCTTTTTTACGTACGGCTTCCAATTTAATTTCGCGTCTAGAGTCATTCCCAGATACTTTGCCTGTTTGCAAATGGAACACGAGCGGTATGAAGAAAGACGGGTAATCTATTTATTTTTTTTATACCGAAAGGCCACGTGGACTGACTTTTGTTCAAAGCTATTCGCCATGATTTGTCCACTCATTAACATTATTAAGAGCATTTTGTAATTTAATTGTAGCTTTTAATCGTTTTGCCCACTGCCAGTATTGCAGTATCGTTAGCAAACGTGGCTTCAATAGTTTCATCTGTTTGAGGTATATCGCGTGTAAATAAAAGGTACAGAACAGGACCTAATACACTTCCTTGTGGTATCCCAGCCACTATTTCTTTGAAATTAGAATATTCATTTCCGTGTCTTACACGAAAAAGTCTGTTATCTAGATATCCGTTTAGAATGTTATAAAGTCCTTCAGGCAGAACTTGTCTTAATTTAAATATGAGGCCTCCATGCCACACCTTGTCAAACACCTGTAACACGTCCAAAAAGACTGTCGAACGGATTTTAGAGGGACATATTCTAACATAAAAGTGACATTTATTATATAAAGGAGGTTAATAAAGGGTAGCATTTTTTTAATTTCTGTCCCTTAACTCAATGCTGTCCTTTTTTAAATTCATCCCAGTTGGTTTAACAGTTTGTTAACCTGGGTGTTTTTTTTTTTTTTCAATTTTAATAAGGCTTTCGCTTATTGTGAGTATGACGGCGGAATGATCTGAGAAGAGATCATAGCTTTCTGAAATTTTTACACGGTTAGAGGGTTTTCCTTAAACCATGAATAAATTGATTAGATCAGGTATTTTTGACGGATCAGTTGGCCAGTAAGTTGGTTTGCCAGTCAAATAAAAGTCACAGTTATTTTCCATTCCTGCTTCATATAGCATTTGACAATTTTGAGATATGCATCTTGAGGCTCCGAAGGCGTAATTTCCATTAAAGTCACCTCGAACAATTAAGTTTGGACTAGTGACTTTATCAATGTCGTAAATTCACTCTTATCAATTTTGCAACGCGAAGGAAAATGTGTGGAGAGAATACATGATGTGCATGTAAATAAAGGCTTAGAGACTAAAACAGAGGTTTATTAATAGCAAAAATAGTTATCTTTTGAATTTTCTATCAATTCTTGTATATAAAACCAATGTTCTACATAGTAAAGATGATGATATGAAAGGCCAAATTAACAGGCTTAGGGAAATGTCTATGTTACTTTCCATGCAAGAAATGATAGATAGTTCTATGTAGTTTGTACCTTAAAGCATTTGTTTAACAATTTTTCACAATAAACAATACCTTTCAGGTCGTTTAAACAGAAATGTCACCACACTAAACAAAGCATCTCCATCAAGAGGTGTGTCCTTTCATTCTTGTATTCTTGTCTTACCTACACAGACACACATAATACAAATATTCTCCCAAAAGTTTCTTTATTACTTGGCTCGTCTCAAGAATAAATTATAACAAACTGTCATTCTTAATGAATACACTTTTATTTATGAAAATGAATAAATCAAAAGACGAATTTCATCTTCATCATCATCATCATCGTCATGGCTCAAACAATGCAAAGCCTTTAATGCCATCTTTCTTACAACTTGTCCGGCCTTCAAGGCCCATTCATTCTTCTGATGAGAACAAACAAAACAATGATGTCGTAGGTATCTATTGTGAAAAAAGGATCATTACCATGACTTAACCTATGTAAGCTTGTGACGATAAAATGCGTATCTTTTAATGTCACCTTCATATTGTTGGAATTGTTGTTTAGGTATACCTTTTCTTTGTTGTGTATAGTTGTTTGGTTCCTTATAAGATTCTCATTATATGTATGTATGTAGAGTACTACTATATAGGCTTAAAACAATCCCATTGCTAATGAATATGCCCTCAATGTCCGACCTAGTTTTTCTTATGCATTGTTACTCCGCAAGCCGTCACACTAAATAGACTATAAGAACCCCCCATTGCCATGTACCTACTTGAGAGCACAACTCGGAGAAACCCACTTGGGGTCCTCGCCACCATGTCCTTAGTCCTTTTGCCTCTAACATAATTAGCATTTATTGTTTGCGTTGTTGTTTTATATGCAGAGGACCGCATTAACTATTACCCAACTCATAATTTTATTCTATTTTTTCTCTTGTTGCAGAGTTCTGTCAACAATTTTTACAAAACAATTTTAACCACAACGAGAACGACGAATACACAATAATCCCAAACAACCATACACGCCACCAGAATGGATGAAGACCGCGAAGAAGATAGAGTATGAGATTAAATGGGGCTTTAAGGCCCCACGGAGCTCCATGCATTGGACGCTCCATTGGTGCTAAAAAATATCGTGATAAGCGACCGCAACAACAAGGTAAAGCAGATTGCGAAACCAACAACACGTTAATCGCTATTAGTAGCTATCAAAGCAATAACAACAAAAACATCACAACACTACCAACCGCCACAGCAGCAGCAACAACAGAAATACCAGAAACAGCAGTAACAGCAGCAGCAGTCGTAGACGTAATAGTAAATAATTTTAAACGCACGCAAGGATATTCAAGTCCTTCTTCGACCGATAATCTCGACGTTTTTATCAATAAGCAACCTAATAACACTTACAAACGCAGCTGCAGTGGGGCAACAGCAGCAGCAGCTAATATGGCTCCAATGTGCAGTAGCAGCAGTAGCAGCAGGAGAACAAGTGTAGTCGCTAGAGGACGAAAACGAGGTGTGGCGCCCTCTGCGGTCGACGATGACGCCGCCAAGCAACATCAGCGCCGCCCAATGCGTGTCCCACAATCATTATTGGCCAGCTTAAGCAGCCTGTCCACGCTCGTTCTTTGCTTAGTGTACGTTTGTATTTTGTTGCCCAGTCATGTCATATGCGACGACGATAATGGCTTTTTCGTTAATACCTTCAGCATGGGACCAGAGACAACAACCCCAGAATTCGGTAAGTGCATTTGCATAACATTTCTTGGGAATTTTTTTAATACTTTATTTGAGTCCTGCTGAATGTTTTGTGTGGTCGTTTGTGTGTATGTGTCTGTGGAAGTCAACGGAGAGTTGTTTCCAGTTCCTACGAACGACGACGCCACACCGGCCGTGTCGATGGCGACGTTACGAGTATGCCTAAGCCCACTGGATTTTGGTGCCAATTTGGTTGAGTAAGCCAGTGCCTGTACAGAGAAGGAAGAGTGCAATTTAAATGATTTTTTTTATTTAGAATTTCTCTATAGGGTATGTTTTGTCTGAATAATAATTTTGCAACAAAAAAAATTTACTCATTGTTGGACTATCAATATTTGAATTTGTTGAATAATCTATTTGTGTTGCAAATAGCAAACCAAAGCAAAGCAGAGCAAAGTTCACACAAATTTTGTCATCAAACCTCCCGTCAGCGTCAGTCGGTCTGTGCGTCTGAGCATGTCTGCGGTTTTGCGTCCATATGGCAAAATGCTATATACTCACTTTTGTTTTCGATCATCGATAGTTTCTTATCTGACTCCCAATCCATTAAGGCTGGTGGCCTGAGACAACGCAACTTTCCATCCTCTACGATCCCAAGCACGTTGTTCCAACTCATCTCGACCAAGTTTTCTGGCAATGAGCTATGGCTTGGCCTATAAATCAGGAGTTTCAACTTTTTTGTTCTCTTGAACCTGGGGGCTAGGATTTAAAGACTCTTTTGCTTGGAGCATTATTGTCAATTAACTCGATATTGTCGAGACAGTGTTGTTGACGTGTTTTGATTTTCTGGACTATATCCACATATTTATAAAGCTCATAGAGTTCGCGGTTGTATCTACTCCTTCATTCGTCCTCCTCACACATAGGACCGAATATCTGTCTAAGAATTCTCCCTCTTCTCCCTTTTTACGTAAGCTCAACGCTTGAGTACCATAGGCTCCTCGAAATCATGCTTCAGGAAATATGGCTTAAAAAAATTAAATACAACCCCAAATTGGGGTAATTTTTCATAATGTAATTATGCCCCAATGAAATAAGGCCCCATCGAAGTATAAAAAACAAACAAAAATAAATGAAAAAAGGCCCCAACTTGTGTTTTTGTAAATTTTTAAGTGACATTAGTTTTTTTTATATTAAATTACATTAAAGTTTATTTTCAAAAATAAAATAACACCCCAAACCATCAAACTATTTTTGGATCGTGAACAGGAGGATGTTCAATTTTTCAGCAGCGAGAACACTTGTAGTTCTCCTGCCCTTCAGCTATAGATTCAGCTTAAATGTTCAGGTTCCATTCAACAATAATTTTTAAATGCCTACAGGGCAACAGAACAATATTTGCTGATGGTTTTCAACACGATCCTTAAACTGAAAAGCATCAGTAGGTAAAAGAATAACTGTACAAAATCGTTATAGCTTTTTTCAGCTACATATTCTGTTACTTACTGCTAGCTCTGGGTCCTCAATTAGAGAATTTCATAATTCTTTTTGTGAAAACAATGTTGCCTTGGATATTTCAAGTAAATTTACGCAAAATAAAATAACGCCTCGGGGGGGCTTTATCTTATAATGAAAAATAAAACGTTGCTGTTTCGTATCCATTTTTTTTGGGACCTTATTTCAGTTATTGATGGTTAATTTCAACCTGACATTTGCTGGTCTCTTACAGCTTTGCCTGAGAGTGAATACTTGGTCTATGGTTGATCTGCTTGGCTAGAAACCATAGTGGAACAAGCGAAATAAAGTCTTAATGGAATGGCCTAAGACGCTTATCAGGGCACGACATAGGATAGTTTTTTTTTTTTTGTAGATGTGACATATGGAGAATGGAGCTGATAGACTAGTCATCAGGCATGCTTCATTCCACCTGATCAATTAATGCATGCAAAGAGGGCTGGCCACGATACCAGGAAAGTCTCGGTATCGTTTGATATTGGCATTGGAAACTAAAGCGATACCGATACCACACCAGCTCCAAGGCATCCAAAACACTACTGAGACGACACTTTTTTACGAGACCAAACGAGATTGAGTTATACGAGACCTAGCTTTTGGGGCCGAAATTTACCAACACTTTCGGTAGTAACGATTGGTATCGGCAGAAAAATAGAGTTTTGAATATTATAGTAGATTCAATACAAATAAACAATTCTTGTTATTGGTTTCTCGGTAACGGCTCTGATGATGGTTTGAATGCCATTTTCACAGTTTCTTCTCTTCAGTAGGGAGAATGTTTAAGTAATTCTTCGAATTAGAGCCGCCCACCTTTTTTTTGATTTGTTGTTTGTTTCTGAAACCAATCATTTGGATGAAATTTTAAGACTTGGTTTTTTTAAGAAAGAGGAAGGTCACTTCCTCACTTAGTGAAATTCACAAACTGCCTCACATTTTTGTTCCTATTTTTTGGTTTCTCGGAAACGGCTCTAAGATTTTGTATCACCATTGTTTTCCTTTTATGATATTTTGAACTAGAATTCTCTTAGACATTGTGAAACAAGTCTTTAAAAAATGTTAAGACAGTAAAAATACATTAAATAAAAAGACTGTCGTTGAATTATTACTCCTATGTAATAATTTATTATTTAATCATAAAAATACCAATTGAGTTTAACTACAAGATCAAGAACATGGGACCAAGTCGTGCTTTTATTTTTGTTTGCGACTGAGACCAGACCGAAACCAGATGAGGCCAATATTCTTATCGAGACGGTACTAACATTTTTCAATTTTGACGATACCGAGACGATACTTACCAAAGTGTCTTTAGATTTTGTATCTTGGCCACCCCTACATTCACCCTTTTAACACATCTCCACCCCGTTTGAAGAACTCCACTGATAGACCATCAAATTCAGAAGCCTTGTGGCTCTTGAGCATTTTTTCTAACTAAGTCCACCTTTTCTTTAATGGATGGTGGGGCTGGGTCTTCATTGCCTCTTCTCGCTCTGACTCTGATGTCCATCTATTGGAAATACTGCTTGAATATATCTTCTTTACACTGTGCTTTGGTGACTAGGTTACTTTCACTGTTTCAAAGAGCCTGCGATCCAGTTTTAAGGCCAAAAGCGAGTTGGTTATAGATTTTTTGGTGAACTTCGATCCCCTTGAGTTGGGAGGCTGCGTTAACTCCTCTTATTTCAACACTGGATCTTTTTCTTCTTTATTTTCATTACATGATACTCCTCTCTTGCTGTTCTTGTTTTCCGCTGCATGGCTGCGTCACCTTTGTTAGCTATACGAATTCATCATCATGCCACGGGTTATTTTTCGAGGGGGCTAGAAAATCCAAAAACTAGAAAAAACTCCCCAACTGCTCCCAAGTTTTATAGGGAACAATACACATTATTTCCAATAGAATGCATATTTTTGTGTTTTTTGTTTTCATTTATAGACTCTCTACCGCACTATACGAATATTATACTATGGTACTTTTTAGTAGGAGCTTTGGGAAGAAAAAATATATATATATGAAAATTATGTGGGGCAATTAGGAGGTGTGTGTTGCCATCATGAATACAAAATGAAGGGAAATGTAGGATATTAGGACCAAATTGTTCGAGAGCATACGATGCAGATGCAAACTACAATTTTTTTTCCTCCGTAAATGGGGTTAAGCATAGGATTATGAGTGCCATCAAAATTTTTGTCTCAATTTCTTGGGGGTTATGTACTCTGTTTGGGTTAAATGGCTCGCAGTCTATTTAATGAAGGGTTGCTTGGAAAAAGTAATTTGTTAAATAAGTGGTTTTGACAGACATCAAATTATAAGTCTGAAAAAAGGAGTCTAATTAAGAGAAAGACTTAGAACAATTTTTTGTTCAATGCCTTAGCTAATTTTTGTTTTGAGTTCAGTATGCTCTGGAATATGAGGTGACTGGTCCGGCAGCATTAGAGAAGTATTAATAAAAAAATGTAAAACTGTATACTGAGACTTCTATTTAATATCTAGAAAACAGATATAATGATTAAGGTGAGATTATCAGAGCTTTTTTAAATGAACAACAAACAAATATAAAATTTGAGTTTAATAAAATCCACCCACTCAAACGCCCACTTTATTAATTTCTAGAAAACTTATTAAATGATTTGGGTTAAGTTTTCTGAGATTGTTTAAATCAAAGAGAACAAAATACGGAAATTGAGTTATGTGAAATCCGGTTACCAAAACGCCAAATTTTCTAATATCTAGAAAACGAATATATGTAATGATTTGTGTAAAATTTTTAGTGTTCGTTTCAATAAACTAGAAAAAAATATAAAAATTAAGTTTTGTAAAATTTGCCCCCACTGACACCCCCACCTTTTTATTTTAAGATTTAAAAAACAGATTTTACGACTCAGGTGGAAAATTCAGAGTTTGTTTCAATAAACGAAAAAAAAAATATAAAAATTAAGTTTCCACACACTGACACGCCCACTTTTTATTTCTTAGAATAAGGATGTAATGACATGCATGCAGTTTCAAAAATTTGTTTCCTTAAAGGAGAAAAATATATAAGAATTATTTTTTTTTAATCCACTCATCGCCACTCCTACTTTTCTTAGTTTTTGGTTCATTGAAAACGTTTTTTTTGCTAAGTTTTTTTGAAAATGAGTCAAACGATTTTGATAATATTTTCTGAGTTTACTACGTGTTTTAGAAAAAAGAAGAAGAGAAAAATGTTTTCAGGAATAAATGTATTTGCAAAATACATACAAAAGTTTTTAGAAGGTATCTATAGCTTTCTCGGAAACGGTTCTAAGTATTTTGATGAAATTTTTGAATACAAAAATGAAATTTTGGAAAATTCACGCACTGCCACGCCCACTTTTTGTATTTGGTTGTTTCTCAAAAATAGCCCTATCGATTTCTATAAAATTCTCAAAGTTCGTTCCTATAAAGGAGACAAATAAAAAAACATTTTTTTTGGTTCTTAGGAAAAGGCTTTAGTTGCTCTATTTCGCGGAATCCACTGATCAATAGTAAATAATTTTTTCAGAGTTTATTCTTATCAGAAAAAAAATTGTATTAGGACTATACAACGAGCGACACACCCGTCCTTATTTTTTGTTTGGTTTATCCGAAGGGTTGGTTTTTACAAATTTTTTTAGAAATTCTTTGTATCAGCAAGAAAGAAAACAAAAGCGTGATTTTTCTAAAATCTGCCTACCACTACAGCAATTTTCTGGAAACACCTTTTACGATTTGGATGAAATTTTAAAGGTTTGTTCTTCTGAAGGACAAAAAACCAAAATAGTGTTTTGTTTTATTAACGCACTGCCGTTTGGTCGGTAAAAGATTTGTTTGTTATATTTTTTAAAAACGACAATTTTTAGGAATTATATTCATGAGCAATGAAATGAAAGGTATGATTTCAGATAAAATTGCAATTGCTAATGCTTTCAATGCATTTTTTTCAACGATTTCACTTAATCTACAAGCAACTTCTAGTCCTCCATCTTGTGCACTCTGTAGTCCTTTCAGTAATGAATCTTTTCAAAGTCAAAGCTTTGTGTTTGAACCTATAACAAGTTTAGAGCTTCTAAAATTAATTGGGTCTTTGAAAACTTCAAACTCTTCTGGTTATGATGGTTTTTCAAATGTTTGTTTAAAAAATATAGCATGTTTTATAATTGAAGTTTTGGCACATATCTTTAACAAAAGTATTTTTTTTGGAGTATTTCCGGCTGCTCTTAAATGTGCAAATATCTTGCCACTTTTCAAGAAAGGCGCAACTAGTGATCTGGGTAACTATAGGCCTATATCACTTTTACCCTCGATAAGTAAGATTTTTGAAAAAGCTGTGAAAAATAGAATGGTGAGCTTTTTAACGAGAACGAAATTTTTCAGTGATGTTCAGTTTGGTTTTCAAAGTAATAAATCAACCGAAGATGCGTTGTTACATTTCTGTTCTCAAATATATGTAAACCTTGATAGAAAAAAGAATACAGCCGCATTATTTGTTGACATTTCAAAAGCTTTTGACATGGTTAAACACGCAATATTGATTAACAAACTTGAAAATGCTGGGTTTCGAGGTTTCTCAAGTGATTGGTTAAGATCATATTTAAATGAAAGAACCCAAAGAGTGATAGTTGATGATTTTAGGAGTGATATAAGGACATTAGATTTAGGAGTTCCACAAGGTTCGGTTTTGGGACCAATACCTTTTTTGGTATATATTAATTCTTTGTTCAGATTGCCATTTAGGGGTTCTTTGACAGCTTTTGCAGATGATGTGGGTTTCTCATATGGTACAGACAGTAGTCTTAATCTTATATCTGATATAAATTGGGACCTCAGCTTGTTAAGAATCTGGTTTGCAGAGCACAATTTGATAATAAGTTCTAAAACTAAGATAATGTTTTTTAGTTTGTCTGGCCAACAGATTGTTGATGCTGATCTCTTTTTCCATGCTACTGAGTGCCAAAAATTTAAACTTTTCAGCTGCACCTGTAATCCTTTGGTTACTTCCACAACTTTTACTGATTCTACGAGCTGTAGTAATAAATGTTTTAAATTAGAAATTGTAAATGAATTCAAGTACTTGGGTTTAATCATTGATTCTAGAATGAGTTTCTATAACCATACAGAAAATCTTAGACAGTATTTTAGGTGTACTCTTAGAAATTTCTTCTTTTTGCGTAAAGTTTGCTCCTCCAAACTGCTACTTAAGATTTATTATGGAATTTTTCATTCCAAACTAGAATATGGAATTTCTTGTTGGGGAGGCTCCTATTATAACAAAATACAGCCTCTATTAGTTTTACAAAGAAGTGTTCTGAAAAAAATATGTGGTAAGCCTTGCCTGTTTCCTAGTTTTCCACTGTTTAGGGACTTGAAAATTCTTTCAGTGCGACATATGTATTGCTATAAAGTTCTTAACATTTTCTTTAAAAGATCAGGCAATCTCAATTTTAGATTAATTGATAGTTATAGTTTACGTGGAAATTTTTTGAACTTAGTGTCTATACCGGTATTTCGAACAACCGCATTTCGGAATTTTTATAATGTTTCCTCATGTCGGATATTTAATAGACTCCCTCATTCTATTAGAATGCAAACTTCTCATTTGACATTTATGAAACAAGTTAAATACTGGCTCCTCAGTCTTGATAATGAGAGTATCGAAATTTTTGTAAATGGTTCTACCTGATGTTTTTTTGAAATGATTTTTTGAAACGTTTAACTTCAATTCAATTTAATTTTTGTATGCATTATGTAATTTAATAATATTTAAACTTTTCTTTAATATTTCTTTTTTAAGGGTCACCCCACCCATTTCAAATAATTAATGTTAAATTACTCTGAGAGTGGCAATAACTCTATTTTTTTTATTAAAATATTTTTGTCACATATTTCTTTTCTTTCTTAAATAATGTACTTATTTGGATTTTAAGAAATAAAATGTTTAATCTAAAAAAAAAATCTAAAATCTATCTAAAAAAGGGCTCACGCCCAACTTTATTAATAATTGGTTTCTTGAAAATAGCTTAATAAATTACATGAAATTTTCAGAGTTTGTTTATAGAAGAAAATCAACAGTAACAAACCTCCTTACATTCTTGCATAAATGTTCTAACGCATTAGAAAATGGAAGTGAAATGGATTGTATATATACTGATTTTTCTAAAGCGTTCGACCAACTTAGCCACAACATTATTATCTTCAAGCTAAAATCTTTAGGATTTCCAACATTTTTCATCACCTGGGTAAAATCATACCTTGAAAATAGATCGTACCAGGTGAAATTTAGAAACTGCCTTTCAAACTCATTCAAGGCTCACTCCGGTGTGCCCCAGGGAAGTCATCTAGGCCCATTTCTATTTATTCTTGCTTTTAATGATGTTGTCTCAAGTATACGTTCAAGTGATATTCTTATATTCGCTGATGACATGAAAATTTTTAAGACAATAAAAGCTAACCATGACCATATTCTTTTGCAAGCCGATATTGATAGTTTCGCTACTTGGTGTTATAAAAACGGTCTTTCTGTTAACCCTGCCAAATGTTAAACAATTACTTTCTCTAGAAAGCGACTTGCAAATGCTTTTAATTATTCTATTTCACAACACAAACTCTGTCGAGTCTTTAGTTTCAAGGACTTGGGTGTTAACTTCAGCTCAAATTTAGAATTCACTGAACACATTAACTTCATTGTTAATAAAGCAAGCTCTATGCTTGGGTTTATAAAACGTTGGGCAAAGGAATTTGACGATCCGTACAATACGCTTTCCTTATACAATTGTTATGTACGACCTTATCTAGAGTACGCGCCTCAAGTATGGTCTCCCTTTTATGAAATTCATAAAAATCGTATTGAATCGATACAACATAAATTCATTCGCTTTGCTCTGAAAGGTCTTCCTTGGGCAGATCCATTCAACCTTCCACCATATGAACATAGGATCCAGCTACTGCAAGTCCAAACCTTATATCAAAGGCGGGTGAATAGTGATCTAATTTTTCTTCACCGACTTATAATTGGTCAAATCGATGCTCCTGATTTGTTGGCCTGTATTGGCATAAACTTCCGTGGAGGATCTCACCATCTGAGAAGATTTGAACTTATACATGTAAATTTCCATAGAACTAACTACGGTTTACATGAGCCTCTTAACCGTATGTGTAGGATATTTAATTTAAATGGCTCCACGGTTGATTTTAACGTTAGTAAGATGGGATTGAAAAAATTGTTTCGAACCAGTGCTCCATTTTCGTGATTGTTTTTTTTTTTTTTTAATTTTAGATCATATTTAATTCAAATGTGATATATATTGTTTAATTATGTTTATTGTTTGTTTGTTTAACTATGTAAATGTATTAATTTTATTTGTATGCATGTGTTAGCTCGCATTATTTTACTGATGAGCCTATGATTGTAGGTTTGCAGCTTGCTCTAAGCTCACTACAACAAAGAATCTGAAGTGTAAAAAAAAAAAAAAATATGAGCAAACATAAAAATTAATACGTGGTTTGCATAAAATCCACGTCAAATGATTTTGATTATATAAAATAAATAACATATATTTTATATATCCATTTCCATTTTTATTATTTCTTGATTTCTCGCAAATGATTTTAACGATTTTCATGGACAATTAAAAGATTATTTTTCATGAGTGACCAACAATTGGCAAATGTGGTTTAAGGAAAAAACACCTAATGCCATGGTGCCATGTCAACCTAATTTATTCATATAATTATTCAAAAAGGGCTATAACAGTTTGGATGCAATTTTTTGAAAAAAAAAAAACAAAATAATATTTAGAGAGTGGTTCAAGTTAAGTCCACCTACCAAAGTAAGTTTTTCTTAGTTTTCAGTCGAGCGGAAATAATTGTTCCAAGAATTTGTATTAAGTTTCCTTATGAGATCATATTTTAGGTTTTTAATTTATCAACTATAAGGTAACTAAGGGTCTTATAGAATTTTATAAAACGTTTGAAATTTTAAATTTGAAGCAAAAAACACTTTTTTTTTTTTAAATTTTTCTAATAACATTTTTTTACTAGGTTTCCCAAAAATGGCTTTTAACACCCGAAAAAAAATTTGTGAAATCAGTACATAATTATTTCGTAAAATTTTTTCTCATGCATTGTACAAAATTTAGTTAACTGAACAAATATTTTCGTTAGAAAAATTGCATACGAAAATATTGCATAACAAACACTTTGTACATTATAATGTATACAAATAATTTGTACTAGATTAACTATCTAAAGCTTTAGTAAAATACACAAAATATCCGAAACTATTTCGTATATTCTAGTAAATTTTTTTAAAATATTTAGTAAATTAAACTAAAGTTTTCATTTCCACTATTTGTAAAAAAACCGATGTTTCGTAGTATAAAAGAACGAAAAAACAATTCGTGGTTTTACACCACGAAATTTTCGTAAAATAAACAAACTTTTTAGTTAATACCACTAATTATTTTGTTGGGTGTAACAAGAGTCCAAAGTGTTTTCCATGTACCTAACATTATGAGAAATCGGTTGAATACTTTTGGAAATAATGTACACAAGTTTTTAATGCCATTTTTATACATATGTACAATGAAAAATAAAAACACTTTTAATAATAAAAAAATTCCCAACAAAAAAGAGAAAAAAAAAAACTGTAAAAAAAAATTTAAAAAGTTTCCCTAAGGAACTTTTTTTCAATCAGGCTCTGTAACTATCGCATAGTACTCGTACCTGGGCGAAACGCATTTGGACTAAAGGTCGCAAAAACTTTATTATGAATAATATTCAATAGTCCACAAAAATTAAAACAAAAATAATGCTATATTATTTTCGTTTTTCTTTGCTATCATTCTTATCGCATCGATAAAGTTAGTCGAGAAATATTGAAAAATTAAACAAAACTCATACGATTTGTTTCAATTTCCATCGTTTCTCGACGAATTTTATCGACGCGATAGTTACAGAACATGGGTCCAGGTTTGAGTTAAATTTTAAAGCCAATATTTTTGAAAAAGAAATGAATTTTTTTAAGTTGATTCTTTCAAAAATACGAGTATAGTGACAGTAAAATTTAATATCTCAAAAACATTTCACAAGAACGATTTGATTTAAGAATACAAATAAAATACGGTGCACGTGTTTTCCACAATGGCAGCTGACGCTCGCCACCTCCGTCCCACCAACTTGGATTCATGGGATACCCCTGAAGAAACATACCCAATCAAGAAAATTAGCTTAGTAATAAGTTACAGAAATAAGTAATTTAGGCCTATAGTTTAATTAAAAACTTTGAGCTTGTTAAAGAGAGAAGAAGCTTAAAGGTGTTGGATGTAATATACTTGACTTATATTCGCAGATAAAGACTTATGCGTACTAATGTTGCACCTACAATTATGGAAATATACCCCTTGACATGTATAGGTATTATCTACTATTTTTTCGGGAGGGAAATGTCATCTCTCCAACGTTCCATTTGTCTTCCTTTTCTGCGAAAGCCTTCTCTAGGTATCCAACGCGTACTTCTAAAAGTTTAGTGGTTGTCATTCATTCTTGCTACATGTCCTGCCTAGTTCCATTTTTGCAGTATTTCTTTCTCGATCACATCTCCAAAATCTGTCATTCTTTGTGCTGATGTGGCTGACAAGCTCCATGTTTGGAATTCATATGTCATTACTGGAAGAAAAACTCCATTAAAAAGTTACTTTCTGTTTCTGGATCTTTAGCTTAAGTTTGAATAGAAGATTTTTTTGTGTTTCAAGAATTGTTTCCAGCTATTGCTTAATCTTCGATCTATCTCTTTGTCTTCTCTTTTTTTCAAACGGGACCGTCTGCCTCAGGTAGATGTAATTGTTGGCATATTCTATTGCTTTCCCGACTACAGAAAAGAATACATCAGCTTTGCTTTTTCAGCATTCATTCCAAGTCCTGCCGTTTTGCAATGGTTTTGTACCTCTTATATAATTTTTTCGAGTTATTGATATGATGTTGATAACAAGACGATATCACCCGCAAATCTTAAATGATTGAAAAACTCTCCATTAATTTTCAGCCCAGATAATCCCAGCTCATTTCTCGAAATATTTCTTCAAAAACAGCATACAAAAATGGTGGTGGTATGTTTTTTACTATTCTCAAAAATTTGTAAAAATTAGTTTTTGTAGTGACTTTGAGATTGTTGAATGTTCAACCGTATCAAACGCTTAAGTAGAATATATAATTGCTAATTTAAGGTCAAGTTGGTATTCATTACATTTTCAATAACTTGATTTACAGTTTGCAGATGATCTGTTGTGATAAAATCTTGCCGAAAACTAACTTGTTCCCTTGGTTGCTGTTCTTCAAGGATATTGTGAATCCTTCTGGGTAGACACTTGGAAAAAACTCTGTTTATAACATACTGATATAAGACTAATTGGTCAATAGTTATTTTAATTTGTCCCATCTCCTTTTCTGTGCAGCAGAATGATAGTTGATTCTTCCTTTGCTTTTTCCTAACTTCTTTTTTAAGAAGTGTTGACACCTGGACCACCAGACATTGGCCTTTTAATCGAGAACCAGAGGTATGACGAAGTCCATAGAATTCTCGTTGGATTCAGCTCCCTTGAACCATAGGACCTATTGATTTTCTCCCTCCTTTCCCCCTTCATGAAGAGGCTGAAAACAAGTAAGAAAAAATGTAAAGCTAGAAAAAGTAATGAAAATATTAATCTTATTAAAATTTAAAGATTGGTGGCTTGATTGCTCATCAAAAAATTTCAGAAATTAATACTGATTGCCAGATGGAAGCGCACCTAATAAGCTGATGAGTATCAACATCGTTTCATTCATCAAATATCCTTCGGGCTTGCAAGAAACAGGGTTATTATCGACAGGTTTAGTATGACAGTCCACTTACTGCGAATCAGCATAACAAACCATCAAACTGAAATCTACACTATTTTACCATAAAAGCCATCTACCAGCCAGAGTAAGACTTAATGTTTGGATCTTTGAATTGTTTTTGTATTACGTATCACAAAATGATCTTAATCCAGAAACAGATCCATTTATAATAATACGCTGTTATTAAGGCTCTCCCAAATTTATTGAATGTTTTGCACCGGCCGGTTCGAAATAGTCATTTAACGCGGAGAAAAACTATGCTTCCAACGTGGTTCACATAAGATTTATGAAAAGCAAAGTTCTTTGCGCTGGTAGCACAGAATCTTTTTGAGCTACTGTGACGAAAAGAATTCTCGGCAATTAACTTAAACACCGGGGAAAAGTGTGACAATTTATGTCAGAAACTAACTATTGCGTAAAATTTTTCGATAACAAAATGAGTCAGGGTATTTGCGTACGATTTTTGAATATACTTCAACATTAAGTACAAAATTGCAAGAATTATTCCATCATTTAAAAGCAATCTTGAGCGTAGAGAGAGAAGTCCATATGGACTTTGGCGAAAAGAACGACATCGGGACATTTCAACATTTATTAACGTTTTTACTAGGTCTGCTGCCATTTTATATCGAATTATTTGACATATCTTTATAAATTATTGATAACAAACGACAATTATTGCAGTTTGGCAAAACCGTTTTTATCGGGAGATTTGATAAATCCACTTTATTATCTGGACATAGCTAACTCTATATGGACATAGTTGTTGTTGTATTTGAAATATAAGTTACTTTGCTTGGTTGTCTTTTTCTCAGACAATATTATTTTGGGTTGCAGAAAAACACAACTATATGAGCTACTTATTATTATTTTCTACATCATTGAACGCAGCCATTGGACATTCCAATAATCTTTCCAGTCAGTACTGGAAAATTGGTTGGTTGGTGGCGTGGAACAAAATGAAACGTCATATTTAGGTTTCGACAAATAAAAACAAATAAATACTTGGTCTGGCTCTGGCTCTCGCTCGTACTTATTATACAATTTTCTTTTATTGTTTTTTAGTTTTTGTAGTGCAGTTATTTAATAAATTTTTATATTCTGCACTTGTGCAAAATACCTTTGACTGGAATATGAGCTAATACATTTTATAAATTTGTAGTACTAACTCGTTTTCCCAGTGTGGACACGAAATTGTATACTACATTTTTTTCTTACTTAAGTTGTTATCATATTTATTCTTGCTTCTGGGTTTCCCCAAACGTCAACACGATTAAAAGTAATTTTTGATTTCACGATGTATTAGCACACGATATTTTTAACTCAGTTTTCACTAACAATAAAAATTGTTGAGAATAATTTCATGAGAATATTGTATTTAAATAAGTTTTAACTCGAATGTAGCTTTGTGCTTTGATATATTTATTGTTTTTCTTAATCTTATGGAATGTTAAAAGAAAATGCAAATAAAGTCACATATTCTTGTTCATAGTTGAAAGTAAACTGATGAATGCTATTGATTTCGTGGCAAGAAGTGTTACACGTCAGACTTCAGTCACGAAACATCATATTTATGAATGATGAATGTGTACCATGGCGCGCAAAAAACGGAACCTGATAGGTTTGCGCGTTTCCCATTCGTGCAAAAATTCAGTGGCCAAGAATTTTGATTAATATCAAATTAATTCAGGTCATTATTGTCAAAGTTGTTAACAAAAACGAATTAAACTCGGGTTAAGGACCTCACTGAGTTAGGTGTTAATTAGCTTTTGAAAAGTTTTGAAAGTCATTGAAAACAATGTTTGTTGTTTACTTTATGAGTTTCATTCGATTTTATTACAAAATGTTTATCCCTTATTGTGTCATAAGGGTGGTAACCTCAGTCATACTTTACGGCTCCTTATTGTGTAAAAACACAAATTCAAACTTACAAGTTAAAATTTAAATGTTCAATGGCATATTATCAGTGGGTACTTTTGTTGTTGTTTACTCTATTTTGAAAAATATTTTTCTAAAATAATAAAAGCATTCATTACTGCTCTTTAGCTTAGCTATAATTATGATTATGCCATGGGCTTTCAAACTCGAAGAAGGTTTACTAAAGAAAAATAATATTTGTGCGTGCTTGACAAAAAGTACTTTATAAAATTCACAATGGAAATGGGGCGTTTTTTGTTGTTGCCACTAAAGAGACTTTTATAGCCTTACCATCTGGAAAAATGGTGTGGGCTTAATTAAATCGATTGAATGATTGTTCGTTTGCTTGTGAATTTATTTATTTATATCATTGCACTATAGTTAATAGCATTGTTAAAGCTAAGTACCTACCACCATTTGATTTCTTTTCATTACAATATGAATTATAGATGCTTACAGTTACAGTGCAGTGTATCAAAAAATTACGTTCAAATAATTTTTTCTTTCAAAATTGAATATACATATATTGCTTTCATTAATTTGATGAATTTATTTATTAAAATAAATTATAGGGAGACTTGTTCTTTGCCCGAATTTTACAATATTTTGAAAGTTGCGCAGTCTTTTAATTTAATAACCACTTTTATAAATCGTCTAAATACTTTAATAAATTTGTTGATTACAATACGGTGTTTTGTGTTAAAGTGAATTCATTACTTTTGGTAGTATTAATTTATTGTTCGTTTGTGATTCTTTCATTAAATTAACATTTCTCTTTCAAACAAATGTGTAGTACACCGAATATTCTGATCCACTGTAGCTTAGTTCACATAAGTTTAATGTATCATACACAAATGTAGGTGTATGTAGGTTTTCAAAGTTGGCAACTTTTCAAAAGAACCAAAACAATAACACATCATGAAAACTAAAAGTCTACCCTTTTCAAGGGTGTTAGAGAAGAAGAACAACAAAAAAAAAAAAAAAAGAAAGAAGAAGTAAACTTTTAGTGAATAATCAAAACCATTGCTTTCGCTTGTTACTTTGTTTTTTTTTTTTTGTTAAAAACTTTGTGAACAGAATTTAAACTTAAAACCTACCTACGCTACGTAATTTTATGTAGGTACTTTACACATATAGCAGGAATAAAAGTCACCTAAATGGATATTATATGTTTTACTTCTATAGGCTTATGTTTTTATTTTAATTTTTGAGGTAAACAAATATAGAATAATATAGAAGCTGATGTGACTAACTGGACAATATTTTTTTGAATTTAAATAAAATGAAAGTAGTTTCATTCTTATGAAATCATTAAAGTTTTCAGTAAATTTCATCTCATTGTAAATTAATGAGCATTAAGATGGTCGTTTAAAAAGATCATCGTGAATAAGCCTTAATCTTGTTTTTTTCAAAATGGTACATGCATTCCCTATTATTGCAGTAAGGGGTAAATTAAATTACCAATTTTTGGATGCCAGTACATTCCTAAAGTCTACCAAAAAATTCAGAAAAAGGGTAATATTTCCCTCTGCTTCGACCATACTTCTTAATGTGAATGTCTTCAAGCAAATAAATAAATGTAAATGTAAATTATGAGAAATTATATAAAAAAATTGCATTGAGAGAGAAGGAAACTAATCAAAAATAATTGTCTTGTATCTTTTTGGAAAGACAGCTAAGTCCAAAAAGTTATTTCAAATTCAACATTTTGAAAAAAATATTATTTTTTTTCCAAATTTGAACTTGAAAACAACTTTGGTGCGGTAAAATTTACCACAACAAGTTTCAACAAGCTGTTCCTTGTCCATTTTAAGCCATCTTTCCCGTTGTGGCTCCAAAATGCTTTCAGAGTCCGTAGATACCTGTCGTCCATCAGCCAGAGACCTACTCTTAAAGTATTTTGGAAAAGCAACAAATATAAGTCTTCGTCTTTAGATGTGTAAGACCGGTAGTCCACACGTACAACTGCAAATTTATTGTGTGACGGGCGGTCCACATTTACCAAAATGACATGTCGGTGTGCAACAGGTGGTCTTAATGCCCTTATCAGGTGGTTCACACCACAATAAACATGTTCACTTTGTGACAGATGGTCCACAAGTTCCTCGAGTGTGCGACAGATAAACTGAGATCTCACTAACGTGAATTTAGTAGGTGTAATGCCCAGCGTAAAATGTCGTGAACATTAAAGAAAAATCAGTTTTTAACGTGTTTCCCTATTTCCCCAAATTCCACGGGGCTTAGATTAGTTAAACATTTCACGGATCCTGTCTCGTCATTTTAGTTGAAAAATGAGAGCATCCCATCTAACGAAATATTTTCCTTTATTTTCGTATTCTGGGCTGGGAACTTTGTTCGTGGTTTGAAATAATGTTTCGCTTTTCCTTAGACCATTTGAATTTGACGGAGAAGGCCTGAACTCGTCCACTGAGCCACTGTTGATGTTCATATCACCAACATGAAAGAGATCACATACGTGGCTGTGTTCAACAACGGCATGCACCCGTACGAAAAAGAAGGGTGTCGCAGTTAGACCGTCACAGAATACCCCCATGGACTTAGATCAGAGTAGGATGGCCTTATGGTCGTGAAAATATGGATGAGCCAAGTCCACCATATTTTTTTTCACTTTTTTGGTGATATACAAATGAGTTGGGTGGCAGTTGAAAAATCGAAATATTAAGCTTAAAATTATTTGTGCAAAATCGTGTGACTTTTAAAAGAAAGAACTGAGTTGAATTATAATCCCAGTAGGGGAAAACAGAGAAAAATAAAAAAGCAATTTTTCTCAACTAATTTGACTAATATTACCCAAATTGGGGTAATATTGCAGGAAATAGGATTCGCTGTAAAAAAGCTAAGTATTTGGTTTGGTAATTTTATGTTGTTCAAATTTTCGTTTTGTTTTGTTACCTGAAAAGTGGCGAAATTTTACCCCGAATAGACCTTTGTTTCGACCTTTTTGTCCTTCCGAGATTGCGGGACTCGCGACCATTTTAAAACCCGTTGTCTGTTCGGGAACTTTCTCAAGTTAATTTTTCTTTGTGTCCTCTGTGACATTGTATTGTCAGATTTTCTTTTTTTATTTTTCAAATCATCGCATTCTTCAGACATTTGGAAAAGTGGCCTTCTGTCAATTTCCAAAAACATTTGTTACCTTTTTTTTTTATTGCTGAAAATATTTTGGGTTTTATACCTATATCTATAAGGGTTTCCCAGACATCATTTCTTAATAAACTTTTTTTTAATCCTAACAAGGGAAAATAGATTTCAGATTTCAAAAAGGTCATACAACTTCCTGGCGCCTATTTTCTTTTAAGAACACCCTGTACAATCAAATTATGTATCTTTTGTGGCAATTTTATTCATCGTTTGATTAATCGAATTCGATTAATAAAACTATACAATAAACTGAACCCTGCTGAGCTACGGATGGCAGCACTTTATTTGTTGTCGGTTGTGGGATATATCTATTTGACAGTTTGTCATCTTTATCTTCTGAAGTTTCTCGTCGCGACGCACGCCGATTAAGTGCATTCGTTTCTAATTTTTTATTGTTAACCTTGCTTGAGTTTGCGGATTGTTATTCCGCCATCCTAAATTATAAATTTGCGATAAATAAATCTCATAACAACTTGAGCTGAAAATTTTGGCTCTGAACCTTTGGCACCTCATATATGGGAAATTTGATATTTTAGAATGTCATCTAATTGGTCAGTAATTGGTCAAGAAAGGTCAACTAGTCCTAGAAATTGGTCAGCCCTTGATAACTAGTTATAAAGACTTAAAGTTTCTCAAGGTCACGCGCGATTTTTGGCACCTCATTTTTGGGAAATTTACAAAAAAAAGATGCCATCTGAAAGATTTGTAGATAGTGATAAAAGGTCAACTATTTTCAGTAATTGGTCAGCTATAGTTTTTTTTCCATGAATTTTCAAAACTCGTTTCAAGGTCACAAAAAAACTTTTGGCACCTCATTTGGGTAATTTCAAATAAACAAGTATGCCATTTGAAAGGCCATTTCACGGTCATAAAAGGTCAGCTATTTTCAGAAATTGGTCAGGCATAGTTTTTTTTTAATAATTTTTTTTTAAATTTCAAGGTCATAGCGATTTTTGGCACCTCATTTATGGGAAATTTGGGAAAATTGCATGCCATCTGAAACATCTCTAGATCTATATAAAAGGTCAGCTAGTTTCAGTAATTGGTCAGCGATAGATTATTTTTTACGATAAGAAAAAAAAAAAAAAAATTCAAGGTCACGAACGATTTTTGGCACCTCATTTGGGTCGTTTCAAAAAAAAAAAACATATCGATTGGAAGGCCATTTAGCGGCCATAAAAGGTCAGCTAATTTCAGTAATTGGTCAGTCATGGACGTTTTTGTATGAGTTTTTGAATTTTCATCAGTAGTATAAGAGAATGTTAGTAGCTAATTTTGAACATGAAAGCAATGCCTAGTCATGCGCAAATTACCTATGCATCTGTAAAAACAATCTAGTTGTTAAAAAACCCTAGAAAAAATTATTTTGACGCTAATAAGAGCTTGGCAATGGTAATAATCGAAGGTGCCAGCAATTTTTTGCATTAAGACGCAAAAAAAAAAGTTTAATTTGTCTGTAGCCCAGGAAAATTAGACTTTTACTTCGAAAAAATTCCGACAAAGCTGAATTTTGGTAGAGAGCTTTGTGTTTACCATTTCCTGAAGAGTTCCGTAAATTTGGACTGGGGCTTAAATTTTTTGGGGGTGTTAAAGTTGGTTAAATTCAGTTTTTTCTTAATTTCTGGAAAATTATAAGTTTTTTTGAAAAAAAATTGAAGGTACAAAGTTTAGCTTATGTCATTCTACACAAAAAAGGATAAACATACTTTTTTTCATACAAGCAATAGATTCTAAGAAAATCATGGAGGATCAAATTTTGTCAAAAAATTTACTAAAATTTCCATAATCGATGGGTACGATTTGAGTTTGGCTGCATCTCTTCTTTAAGAAACCAAGTTTTTGAGGTGCCCGGGGTAAGGGAGTGACCGCCATCTTGAAAAAGAAAGTGTTTGGTTTAATCCACCATGATTTTCTCAGAATCTATTGCTTGTGCCAACTATCTATACTGTGACCTACATACAAATACTTTAAAAATTAATTAAAAAAAAAAAATGACTGACCAATTACTGAATCTAACTGACCTTTTATGATGACCAAGTAACCTATCACATAGTATATTTTTTTTGGAAAATTACCCAAATGAGGTGCCAAAAATCGTTCGTGACCTTGAATTTTTTTTTTTGTTTTAATCGTAAAAAATAATCTATCGCTGACCAATTACTGAAACTAGCTGACCTTTTATATAGATCTAGAGATGTTTCAGATGGCATGCAATTTTCCCAAATTTCCCATAAATGAGGTGCCAAAAATCGCTATGACCTTGAACAAAAATTCAAAAATTCATTAAAAAAAATCTATGGCTGACCAATTACTAAAACTAGCTGACCTTTTATATAGATCAAGAGATCCTTCAGAATGTATGCAATTTTCCCAAATTTCCCATAAATGAGGTGCCAAAAATCGCTATGACCTTGAAATTTAAAAAAAAATTATTAAAAAAAATCTATCGCTGACCAATTATTGAAAATAGCTGACCTTTTATATAGATCTAGAGATCTTTCAGATGGTATATATTTTTTGCAAATTTCCCATAAATGAGGTGCCAAAAATCGCTATGACCTTGAAATTTTTTTTAAAATAAATTAAAAATTTATTAAAAAAAAACTATGCCTGACCAATTTCTGAAAATAGCTGACCTTTTATGACCGTGAAATGGCCTTTCAAATGGAATACTTGTTTATTTGAAATGACCCAAATGAGGTGCCAAAAGTTTTTTTTGTGACCTTGAAACGAGTTTTGAAAATTCATGGAAAAAAAACTATAGCTGACCAATTACTGAAAATAGTTGACCTTTTATCACTATCTACAAATCTTTCAGATGGCATCTTTTTTTTGTAAATTTCCCAAAAATGAGGTGCCAAAAATCGCGCGTGACCTTGAGTGACCTTGAGAAACTTTAAGTCTTTATAACTAGTTATCAAGGGCTGACCAATTTCTAGGACTAGTTGACCTTTCTTGACCAATTACTGACCAATTAGATGACATTCTAAAATATCAAATTTCCCATATATGAGGTGCCAAAGGTTCAGAGCCGAAAATTTTAACTAAAAGAATTTTATTGGAAAATAAACTTTAAAAATGAACAATACTGTAAGTGCTGCCGTTGTTTTTTTTATTTAATTTGTTTCTATTTTATGCAATTTTATTTCATTAAATTGACCCCTTCCCCAATCGGGAGAACATACAACCCCCCTCTCATAAGATTTTTCTTGTACACTTTCAACCTAAACGCTCTGAAGTTTTTGACAGACTAAACGCGATTTTCTTATAGTATGCAAAAAGGGGGAGATTTTAATTAACCTTTTAGTGACTATAGGGAAAAGAAAACAAAAATCTGAAAAAAATTAAAGATTTTTTTTCTTCATTTATAGCTGATTTAGGCCCATTTCAATATAAAATCAAACAAAAAACATATAAGGACCACCCTAATATCAAGAAAACTTTGAAAATAAATAACTTGACTGGATAGTCAAAATATAAAGAATTCTTTGCTAAATCAAGCATATTGTAGTTTTGAAGTGTGCTTAATTCATACACATTGAATAGCCCAAACATTTAGATATTTAGGGGAAGGGTGCCTGGTGAGTGGGCAAAAACAAAATCCACACCTGGATCACATGCTCCTGTTATGTTAATGGAAGCATCAAATGAAATCAAAATTTTTTTTTTGTAAAATTGGATTTTGTCAAAAAAATAATTTTGCATTAAAATAATTTTGTTCTTGAAAATTCAATACAGAAAAAACGGGTTGATAAATCTTATGTTAAACACTTATTTTTATCCCAAAAAATGAAACATTCCTATTTGATTTTTCACTGCCAATTAATGCGATCAAATTGAAGGCGCACTTCTTTGTGAATTACATTAAGCAGTGGTTCGTTTTGAATTTTGTTTAAATTCTTTTTAAGTATTTGGCACTTCGATAAACTTTTTTTACCGGATCCAAATTCCAGTTACCACCGTCTTTGTTTTTGAAGTAAAGTGGTGAGAGTTGGGTTAGCTTCGATGCTTGTACATCTACCCGCTTTCGCAGTCGCTGTGTGATAATCTTCTTTTATTATTTTCCCATAACCATACTTTACCATACCATACCATTACTTTTTACTTGCGATTAGTTAGGTAAAAAATTTCGAAATAACAATCAAACATGACACAAGAATTAAGAACACAAGAGAGTGAGTGGGAAAATTTAGTCTGTCTGTCTGTTCGGATAAAGCCGAAACGGTTGGATCGATTTTCTTAAAACTTTTTTCATAATAATTTTTGGTGATTCTGAATTTTACAAAATCTTATTTTTCTCTAAAATAATTAAGTAAATTTCATTTAGTAAAAAACACCTATGAATGGGCAATAGTATCTCTGAAAGAACCATTTTTTAATTTTCGATGTCCTCCAAAACGATTATTTTGATTTCAGTAATTTTTTTATACAGAATTAGAACCTTCCAATAGTTATTTACTATGGGTTTTCAATTTTTATATTTGGGTTCTTAAAAAAAAGTTGAAATTTTTTTTTTTGAAAATCAAATATTATGAAAACCAAATGATCGATTTTTATCATCAGTATTAATAGTTCAGTCAAAATAGACATACGAATGTGCGAACCAAGCCCAAACTCCGATAAGAATGAAAATTGGTATAGCCTTTCCTTTGGGTATAAGAAATATCGTTTTTTTGGAAATAGCTCTTTAATGAAAAGTGATTCAAGTAATGTTTGTAAATATTTTGATTCCTTACATGAAAATGCTAAAATATTTATATCTTTTGAATTGTAAATTTTAGGAAAAAAATATTTATCTAATTGAGTATAACAAAATCTACAATGTTGGCATAAACAACTTATTGATAACATTCACCGTTTGAGAGTTATACGCGAAAAGCCCATATTTTTGGCATTTGGCCACCACTTGTATAGGACAAAATTTAACAACCTATTAGGTAGTAAGTTTTAACATACAAGCTTAGTATCCTTTTTTTTAATATTTTCAGCATTTGGCCATTTTGAAATCACAATATCTTGTAACTGATCACTCGTATGGGAAAACCGTCAGAACGTTTTAAGTAGAACATTTTTCCATCTAAGAACTGAGCATACATTTATTTTGACCACCATTTTCATTTACGAGTAAGAAACGGGAAACCGTTTTTTTTTGGATTTTGACAAAATTTTTAAAATAATTATATCTTTTTAACGGTAAATGCTAGAACAAAAATTTTAGCATTTTCATGTAAGGAATCAAAATAACTACAAACATTACTTGAATCACTTTTCATTAAAGAGCTATTTCCAAAAAACGATATTTTCGTCAATTTATATCCTTAACCAATAGTCTTACGAAAAAAATGTCTTTATCTTTTTTGTAGAAAATTGCATGATTTTCGATATCAGTCACCGTTCAAAAGTTATTGGCCGAAAACTAACTTTTTCGACACTTTACCTTGAATAACTTTTAATGCTCGAGTTGGATTGACGGGGACTTTTGGCAGTTGATTTATTATGCCAAAAATAACGTCTATACCAATTTTCAGTCTTATCAGAATTTTGGCTAGGTCAAATGTCTATTTTGACTGTACTATTAAAGGGTTGTTTTACACTCTGTAAAATAAAAAATAAAATAATTGTTTGGAAAAATAACGGTACCTTCCATAAAAATGTTAAAAATAGTTGTGAAAAATATTTTCTTTCTTAAAAATGGCTCCTGTGATTTTTATTAAACTTTTTCTATAGGCTAAAATTAATGCGATATACATACTACCAAAAATTATAAAAATTTACAAACAGCAACTGTTAGTTAAAAAGTTAAAAATTAGAAAAAACGTTTTATGAGAAGTACTATTAACAGTTGTTATTTGTAAATTTTTATAATTTTCAACAGTATATCGCACTAATTTAAGAATACAGAAAAGTTTAAAAGTTTTTATGCGTCGAAAAATCCCCAAGAAAACGGGGAAAATCCCTCAATCTGGAATCCCTGGCGATTAGCCAGCACCTTAACTTAAATTATTGGCAGTGAAACTTTTCAAGTGGCAGACAAAAATCTGACAATTGTTTTAGTTAATATGATTAAAGTAGCATATAAAAGTAACAGTGCATTTTCAAATATATCTCAAATTGAATGTAATAAATGGCCCTCCAATATATGCATGTAAAACAAAGTGATATTGTCCAATAAATATTAAGGGAGAAGAAGATTATTTTGGCAAAATAACTGAACCTATTCAAATGGCTGCCAGTGTAAGTGCGACAATGTCTTACTTTTTAATTATTATTAAACAATTAAGAATGAGCTGTAGGTTCATGTTCAATAAATAATACTTAAACTGGGTAGTATGAGTCCATTCCACTTGGCATAATGGCCTTCTTGCCTTTTGTCTCTGGATTTTCTTTGAAGCTTAAGAAATCGTCCTTTCTCCTAAAGATCCTTATAATGCCCAGATGAAAGTCTTATTTATGTCTACGTTTAGTCTATTGTTTTGTGAAATAATTCGTTTCTGTGGTAATGGCTGCGTTGGTTGAAGTTAAGAAAGATTATTTTAAATAACCATGGGATCAAATTTGGGTTAGTTCACTGTTCACAATAAAGAGACCAATATATTTTGTTTTGTCTGACTCTTCAACCCTAAAAGTCTACAACAGAGAAACTGGAATTACCCTGTTTTATGGCTTATTTTTAAAGAATTTTATAGCTTTAAAGAGCCATTTAACGAAATAAATAATTTTATTACATTCCTGCAAAAAGGGTATACGACCTTTGCATTCTGTAGAATTAATTTTACAAACGCAATATTTAAACAACAATTTTTGTCCTTTTCCCCTTTATTTCTTACTAGGATAAGGAAAAGATAAATAAATATAAATATGACAAATGCCCGGTTATGTCAGGCACTTTCATGAACACTCGGCATTAAAAATATTCACAACGCCTGTCACACTCAGCCTAACATAATGAATAGAGTGAAGGCGAACAGGACTATAAGGACAAAAAGTGTCTCAGTTGCAGAAGAACTACGACCATCCTTCACCTCAAGCTGCGTCCACTTGTTTATATAATTTAAGTGACTACAATTGCGTCTTCATTTTCGAAAAAAAAAAATCCCCTGACCAGACTAAAAATACACCCAAAACAATTCTAATGGGGACATTTGAGTATTTTTAGATCCCTTTCTCATGTCCTTCGTTTATTTTTTTTTTTTCTTTAACACTATTACCGTCTCTTCCTTTCTGCTAATGCGGTAAGATAATCTCAGAATAAAAACACTCTTGTATTTCTATTTGGTGATAAAAATACAAAAAAGCCACTGTATAGTCTCGTAGATCGTAGTTCGTCCCTTTTCCACTTGCACGCGTCCCAGTATGCCAGTGGATGGTCTTGGGGGATTTTTGTATAAGGACTTTTAGTTGCAGAGCCTATAACAGTACTCGGTTTAGTGTTCAATGAATTCATTTCTGCTCAATTGAGTGCAGAACATTGCATTACAAGTTTTCTTCTTTTTCGCATAGTTATTGCCTTTTTTTCCTTTTATAATAATAGCAAAGTCCTTGGAATGCAAAAAACATTAATGTATGCAAAATGGACGACACAATCTTCTCCTCACGTTCTACCTTAGTCCTAAAGGACTTCGTGCTGGTATGCATGCATGCTTAGAAATAATATTCTTTCACACTGTTTAATTAAAATTCAAGTAAGCTAACACACACGGCATTTTAAAGTGGCATTCAACGAGAAATGATGAAAGGACGAGTACGACGAAGACGCCTAGAGGGCGCTGAAAGATGAAAAGCTGAGTTTTTTCTTATAATTTTTTTTTTGACATAAAGGATATAAGGAAAAACGTTTTTCTTTCTTACTTATAGTAAGTTATATATTTTTTTTTTTTTTATAAGCTTTCGGTCTACTTAAATCGGAAGAAAAACAACCAACATTTTGAGGAACTATATGCACTACTATGGATGAAGGAACTAACATACTCATATACTTATTCAAAGTTGAGTTTCTTTCATTCAAGTTTTGCGGTACTGATTCGGTCATTTGCATATCATTAGAGAGTCCTGTCAGAGTTTCACTTTGCTGATGCACACTTCTTGTCAGACGGGAAACGGAATAAATGCAAATATTATGCTTGTGTTCCTATAAAAGAATTTATGGCTCGAGGATTATTTGTCGGTTTTTTCTTTTATTTTTTATTATTTTTCTATGCAGACGGTTTTTTTTTCTTCTATTCTTTTCTTCGTTTCCCTAAAATGTAAGAGCGTTAGAGTGGGGTTCAACTTTCGAGGGATTTAAAAAGGATTTTCCCGATTTATGGTATCTCATTAGATTACATTGAAAGTTTATGGTGGCTGGGTATTTCTCACCACTGAGATTCAAAGAAGAAAAGTTTACTTTCTATGTCCCTTGTGGATAATCGACCGATTTTCTCGAAATATATAGCTCCATATTCCATAGGGAATTCTGACCTGCATTGTATTTATCGAGGTGTGTGTTTGGAGGTATGAGACCATCACAAATGAAGGCCTTGTAATTTTATGCAAAATGTGCATTGAATATGTGAAGGAATAATGTTTAAATAACTCAATAGGTAAGCAAAGGATTAAAAACTCATTTAGTTGAATGCTGTACCTAAAATTTTCAAACATTTTGTTGATGAGAATGGAGCGTTTTGCTAAAAGCATTCAATTCAATGGAACTAAAGTTTGTTTGAATTAATATTTGAGCTGTGTGTTTTGGCAAAGGGAAAACTCTGATTTCCAATTATTATGTCTGTTTGCGTACTTCCCACAACTATGAATTTCTACGAAATTAGCTTTAACTTATGTCAAAGTTTATATAAATAAAATTAAATTTTATTAAAAAAAAACATAGAAACTCATAGTTTTGGAAGCACACATAGAAACTCATAGTTTTAGAAGCACACAAACATAGCACACAAACAAACTTACATAATAAAACTAGTTGCAAGAACATATTTTGATAAATATTGAGTATATGTATATGTAAATAAATCTTTGTTCAAAAATTTAATAAGACAAATGGTGTCTCAAAAAGAGTGCATTTTTTCATTTACAAATAAAAAAAAAATTGTTTTTTGAGTGAGTTGCAAAATTTGTACATTATAAAGAATGCACTCAAATATCCGGAAAATAGCCCCCGTGGCTCTGAGGATTGGTTTTTTCTCTTTTCATATAATTCTCGATGGCTTTTTGTTTGACAAAGATGTGGCTGTATCTAACGAAATAACGCGTTGGATCTCAGCCTTGAGCTCAGAAAACTCCAAATTAAGAATTCAAGTGGCAACCAAGATCGCATGATCTTGGTGGCCATATGAGATCGTGAGATGATTTAATCGATGATGTACCGTGTGGCAGGTGGTACCATCCTGCTGAAACCACAAATCATATTGCCACCCACAATTCCAAAAAAAGACCCAATTATGCCACCTGACCAAAATTCAGACTCGTTGTGGATGTATTTTTTTTCCCATGAACCACCTGAGGTTTTTTATATTTGCTGCCCTCTAACCGTGTTGAAAGTTCAGAGGGGTATGACCTCTTCTCAGATTATTCTGCCGTCGTACTTACTATGAGTGAAAGACTTGTAAAAATTGAAAAACCACCCAGGTTAACAAACAGTAAAACCAACTGGGATGGATTTAAAAAAGATATCGAGGACAACGTTGAGTTAAGAGTATCATTACAAACGCCTCTTGAGCTTGAAGATGCAGTAGATACCTTTGTTCATATAATACAAAAAGCAGCTTGGGATAACACACCTTATCAAAGGCTAATGCCTCGCTTTAAAGATATAAAATATCCGCAAGAAATAAAAGATTTAGTGAAAGAGAAACGTAAAGCACGTAAGAAATGGCAGCATACCGGTGCTCCTTAACACAAAGCTCATTCAAATTGCTTGAGTAATATTCTAAAACCAACGACATAAGATTTCAAAAATCTTGAAGTTTAAAATTACCTTGAAGGCTTAACAGCAGGGAAAGAATCCAACTACTCACTTTGGATAGCTATAAAAACAATGAAAAAACCAAAGCTTCCAATGCCCCCGATTAAGAAAAGCCAACACGAATGGGCTAAAAGTGACAAGGAAAAAGTGATATTATTCGCCGACTACTTAGAGGAAACATTTAAGCCGTTCGATGGGCAAGAACTCAACGATATTAATATGAATTTAATTTACCTCAAATGAAAGCTACATAATAAGAAATGCTACATTTTCCGAATTAAATAGAGAAATAAAGAAGCTTTAGTCTAATAAGGCTCAAGGATATGACTTAGCTACGGGAAAAATTTTAAAAATGCTCTTCTACATAATAAATGCCGCTCCATTTCATAATAAATGCCACTCTTATGTTAGAATATGTTCCGAGCCAATGGAAAGTTGCTGAAATCATAATGGTTTTGAAATCTGGCAAACCATCTCACGAAAAGAAGTTTTACAGGCCGATCTTGTTTCTCCCATTTAATATCAAAGGTTTTTGAAAGAATATTACTCCTGCGCCTGCAGCTGATCGGATCGAAATTAAGAAACAAGCATTCGACAATTGATCAAATGCATAGAATTACTGACGTAATTGAGAGAGCTCTTGAAGAAAACAAAATCTGTTCCACAGTCTTTTTGGACGTGTCGCAGGCGTTTGACAAAGGGTGTCACTAAGGCCTCAAATTAAAATTAAGACAAGTTCTGCCTGAAGGACTTTATTACATTCTTAACGGATATCTAGATAACAGACTTTTTCATGTAAGACACTGTAATGACTATTCTAATTTCAAAGAAATGGTGGCTGGGATACCACAAGGAAGTGTATAAGGTCCAGTTCTGTACCTTTTGTTTACACGCGATATACCTCAAACAGAAGGCACTATTGAAGCCACGTTTGCCGGCGATACTGCAATACTGGCAGTAGGCAAAACAATAAGCGAAGCTACAATTAAATTAAAAAATGCTCTTAATAGCCGTTTTCGTTTGGAGGCAAAGTACTTGTGAGTAGATGAAAACCCTAATATAGTACTATCAACTGCACATGCTCTTATGTGCGAGTAGATACATTTGACATGAGAAAGCAGTTTGACGTGTTTCATTGAAAAAAGCTGGCAAAGTACTTACAAGTACTTTGCCACCTCCAAAGGAAAAGAGTCTAATAATGTCAATGAGTGGACAAAAACATTGAGAATAGCACTCAATGAACAAAAGTCAGTCCTCGTCGACCTTACGTATAAAAAAATAAATAGATTACCCGTCTTTTTTTAGTGCTGCTCGTTTTCCATTTGCAAATGGGGAAAAGTATCTTGGAATGACTCTAGACGCGAAATTAAAATGGAAGCCGCACGCAAAAAAGATATGCGAATAACTAAAAAGTAAAATATGAGATATGAACTGGTTACTCGGTAAATATTCTAAGCTGAGTATTGAAAATAACTAACCGTAGTATATAAGAAATGAAGAATTTTGTTCATTACTAGTATCCAAAGAAGCGGAGAAAGCACCCCACCCTCGGGTGTTCCTCTGGATGTGAATACTACGAGTATTAAACGTGATTCTCTTTGTTATGTATTAATATGCCTGTTGCTTAAGATACATTTATAATTAAGTTTTCAATACTCAGCTCTACAAGGACTCTCTTAACTGCATCGGTTTCCACTTTATTGAATGCTCCTTCAATATTTAGAATGGAAGAAAGAGTGTATTCCTTGTCTTTGAGAGTTTTTCAATTTTATTAACAACACAGTGAAGTGCGGTTTCCACGCTTTTGCCTTTCGTATACGCATGTTGCATTGGAGAAACTACCTCCGGTTTCAGTGCCCTGTGAATATAGATGTCCATAATAATCTCTCGAAAGTTTTAAGTGTAAACAACGTAAGACTGATAGTCTTAAGATTCCGTGTGACAAGGTTTAACAGCCTTCGGGATATATACAACCTTGACTTAACGTCATGCTTCAGGTACATACATATCCCCATCTGATGCTACATGAGAATAGATTTTTCAGGTGCGAAGTAATAAAGTTTTCACTTTTTTGTAACATCATTTGAAATATGCCAGCTAAATCCGGGGATTTATAAGAGGAGAAAGAATTTATTGGCTTCCCTACCTATTTTTACATCTTACCATTATTGTTGGTGAGGTTTTTAGGTTTTAAAACCTCCAAAAACCGTCTTCCGATTTCAGCGCATAAGTCAGGTGAGCAGTGTATACATCTTCCTATATTTGGCAAACATTCTAAATGAAAAAACTAAATGAAGAAAATTATTGGTAAGCAAAAACCAACCTTTTTCAAAACATTCAATATTTAATAGAAATAAGAGAAAAACATAATGTTTCTTCAAATAAACGAATGCACTAATCCTGCGAGCAGTTATTAAAAATTTACTGAAAGAGGTTTATGGAATATTAAAATACATACAATTAAAAAAGATATAAAAATTTAAAAAAGTAACTCGACAATTATTGAGCTTAAATGTAATTTTGTCAAAAGATCAGTAACCTTATAGTCTCGTAGGAGGGAGACCATGTGTTAGATCCGGCTGTTCTAATTTTTTTGTTCAGTTGTTTGTGATGTTTGACTAGTAATTAATCCATGTTTTTGACCTCGAGCGCCGAGCACATTTTGGTAAATAAAATTAAAAAACCATAAAATGTTCGCACATTTTTTCATTTACACTGTAAATAGACAGTGTTTACTTAAAGTAAAATAAATTATAAAACAATTTTTGGTAGCGCAACAGTTCGTGAAGAACCTTAGCCTAGTGAATTGTATCTCTCAACCATTCCTGTGTGCGTGTTGTTGGCAGGAATGAAGGGGACCTACAATTTTTTGGCGAGTCCGGCTGGATTAGAAGCACTTTTTTATGACAAATATACTCTTACAGGATATATCAGTTCCTGGCAAGAGGTAGTGCATCAGAAAAATATTTCTGTTTTTAGGTGGTAGCGGCTGGAAATTGAATCAAGACCTTCGGCATGACAGTCCAACGCATATATCACCAATAAGCCATAAGTTACTACCTAATACCTGATAATATACCTGCAGTACCTACTAGTTTTTGACTAAAACATTGCTCTATGATTTACTGAAAATTGACTAAATTTACCTCAAGCCAAAACCATGTAGTCCCAAAAGTTTCTAAGAGACAGCCTTTCAAAATGTATCAAAAATAAATTTATAGCAAAAAGCAGTATCTAAAAGTGTAGGTTGGGCCAAAAAAAGAAAAACAAAAATAACAGGTACGTAGTACCTACTTATCCACATATCCAGATGTGAGGGGCAGTTATTTTCAAAAGTGACTTAAAATTAAAAAAAAAAAAAAATATTCAAAAACAGTGGTTATTTCTTAACAAAACTCCTTTTTTCAAGGACTGAGCCAACTCATCTCACAAAAACTTCGATGATCTATCAAGTTTTAAGTTAACTAAGTTTCAGCTCAATAAGACTCATCACTTCAATGAACACAGTGAAATTAAATAATTATAATACGAATTGTACACTATGACGTATACGTCCTTTTTTTATATGGTGAAATTTATTATTCAAGTTCATAATGTTAAATATGTGATAGAATGAAATATTTATATACAAATATATCACTATCATTTTAGATTATGTTATTTGACTATTTAAGTGGCCAATGACCTTGAAACACCCTTTAGTACAGCTCTAATGGTTTTGATAAAGTCACCCCACCAAAAAGAGAAAATGGCCATCTCTTCTTTGAGTGGCTTTGACTGCTATTTCTTTTGTCACTGATATCTAAGCTTTCCATTTGAATGAATTTTGATTTTTATTAAATTACTATCTGAAATGAGACACTTCTTCTGCCAGACTAGTTATAAGATTTTAAATCTTAAATGAAATTCCAAGAATTTTTGAAAAGAGCTAAGCTCTGCGGTCTTAAGGTATCCCGGTAATTAATTGTATTATGTTCTTTTGTAAATAAATTTTTTAGTTAGTCCAGATTTGAAATTTCCCAAGGTATTTAAAATTGCCCACACAACCACAAAATTAATCAAAAAAATACCGACAATAAAAAAAAAACACTTCCATCAGATCTTAAAATGGAAATAGTTGAAATTTGAATGAGTTGAATAGTTGAATTCCAATTACGTTGTTCTGATGGCCGTCCCTTATTCGTGTTCAAAGTCCGGTACCCTGGCAGCTGGTACCTTATCGTTTCAAACCATTTAGTTTATATCCATCCTACCTACGTCACCTTCTTCATCATGAACCCACGGTTTGGTGATGCCTATACACTGTTGGACATAAAACAGGTATTTCAGAATTCTGGCAGGAGGATAGGATAGTGATAGTCAGGATGACGACCCGTCAATGGGACTTAGGAGACTCGCGTCTCCTCGTTGTGTATAGTCTGTTTCAGAAAATTAATTGTAAAATGACTTCCAAGCAATTGACATACTTCTCGTTAATGTCATTTCGAGAATAGCTTTCCTCCTTCCCATAAACAACAACAACATTCCCATTCAAAGGACAAACAAAAAAAGAGTGTGCATTTTTTAAGAGGAAAATCCATCCTGGCAATACAAGAGTATTATAGTCCTCCAGCCAGCTCGCCAGCTGCTATGATATATCGTTCAGCCTCATGCTGATGCTGCGATAAAAATTGTTTTATTATTTATTATTGTCATTTACGCGCATTGTCGTTTTGCGATGTTTCAATTATTTCTCTGCTGCACTATTCTTTGGAGTGTTGGGTGATGGCATGCATTTTTGTATCTGTGAGAATATGGAAAAAAAATAATTGTATTTCATGTGTATGTATGTATTTTAGTTGAACGACGAATGTTACTTTTTGAATATTAAGTACCTGCTAGTAACACTGCATACAAATTGTGCGCTCGTTGTGAAAAATTTATTTATGAATGCAGTGACCTGCAATTAAAGTTAGCATAGAGAGACATTCAAATTCGTTTTGTATAGTAGGTATAGCTATTTATGTATTTAAGTGAAAATTTTAACACGTTATACATTTTATTACAAATCAAAATATTTAGATCTGATATGAAAGGTTCAATAATAAATATTGAACGTTATAATACTTTCGTGGTCTCTCGTTTTCAAAATATATATTTTTAAGGGTCGTTTCCTATCAACAAAATTAATAAAAGGTGGTTTTAAATTTTGAAACTTTGTAATATATTATTTTAAATCAATACTTACTACCTTACATCTTCACTTTATGGCTTTGAGCTTGAATAATAAATCATATGGAACGCACCATGTTTTTTTAAATTCGTAATTTAATTGCATTTATTAGGAAATATGTTGTTTAGTTAACAGTTCGGGGGTGGAATGTGGCAATGGTACAATTTACGAAGAGTTTGCGGACTGCTAAGCTACTAGTGTGGGCTTGAGGCTTACTCTTTTTCTATATCTTCTTTATGCCACCCAAGGGATTTTAGAAGATAATTTACGTCAAGTCTCAATTCAGTGATTAATCTACTGAAATGTACAAATATTGCCTGTGGTCTTTGTCATGGAGAATGAAGTTTTCTAAAACACTCAGTGTTTTTTGGCTATAAAAAGACAATATGTTGGCACATTTATTTGAATTGACAAGAAAAAAGGCGTTAAAATGTTTAAGAAATAACAAGATCAAGTTTTCGTAGTTAATATCTGCTCTAGAAGTTGAATTCTAACTGACTTACCTTGTTGATGTTTTTGAACATGAATTAAACTAATAATAAAAAGAATGTGGTGCCATATTGGTTAACAAAAGGATTGAAAAATGATAGAATGAAGCTTTTAAAAAAATTATAAATAAACTTTTTTGTTTACGATGCACGGTTCACGATATTTTTAATAAAACGCTTTTTCCAAGATGACGACTAAAGCATGCGACCTTCCGCCCGGCCTACCTGTATTTACATTTAGGGCAACCCCTTAATATATTCCACCTGACCCGGTGAGAGGCGTGTGCAGTGTGTGTCAACGCACACGGCCCCGCGCTTCGAGGGCCCTGCAAGTCCGCGATGGTTTTTCGCATTTCAAAAATAATATTTTTTAATTGTGGCAGCATAATTTTTTTTTTAATTTTCAGTAATATAGATGCTTATATATAGATACCAACTTGTAAAAATTAATTTTTAAAATTTTATTTGCAAAAATTATTTTTTTTTAAGAATTCAAAAACCATTCTTTAATTATTTAGTTGTATAAACGTGATTCAAATTTTAATACGTGGTTCAACAATTTCAACTCCCCGATTTTGAAAAGTGAACTGAACTTTGAAAGTGCACAGTGGCCCGAATTGACTATTTTGGTTGCAAAAATCATATCTCTTAAACGAATAAAGATATCACCACAATTTTTTTTATCTTAAAGGAAATTTCCAAGGCTATAAGGTTTGAGAATTTAAAGAAAAAATATTTACTGGGTAAAACAGTGGGGAAAATAAGAAAACAACCCAAATTGAGTGAAAATGTGGCGAAAACAAATCATTTTTTTATTTTATTTTTTATTTTTTTTTTTATAAAAGAGTCCTTATAAGTATTTATAAAATATTTTATTAATAGATTACAGTTCAAAAAGTAGTAAAATTAAATAAAAGGAACACAAATTTACATACAAACATAAAATTTCTTGGAAACTATCATCTAAGTCCGGGGAAATGCGTAACAAACTTATCATTTCTGGTGAGTATTGGGCTTTCAGATCTTTTTGGGTTCTCACATGCCTCAAGGAAGAAATAAGTGGATCGGATGAGATTGCTAGCATGTTAAATAAGTCTTCATTCTGCCGAATTCTTGAAATTTTGCACGTATTTTGATATCTGTATTTCTTGTAGTCTTTATTTTTGGACTCTTGGGCTTCTTTTGGCAATTCTCCAAGTGGTAGAGATTGGTATTCAATTATATTTTGACTATGGACCAACATTTTTTGAAAAGTAGGTGTTAGTAGTTTTTCAGGGTACTTTTGTTTCAATAATTCTGCATTTTTTTGGTGTACTCCCCAAATTTAACTGTATTCACTTCTTCGCTGCAATTCAAAACATTAAGTATTATTTTAATCCCAGTTATAACCTCTTCATTGACCCCAGTTATTCGAGCGGTTGCCTCCGATTGTTCAAAAAATCTCCTTGAAGTGTTTCCATTATCGCTATTTCCAAATCCTTGCTTTGCTTTATCCTCATCAAGTCCTAGCTCATTGTGAAAACGCATTTGAATCTCTCGTTTTCTTCTTATTTCTGCCTCTTTGATCCCAATAGATTTATCAAATTCTTCTCCCTCTTATTGAAGTGACAATAATTAATCGTACACGGAATCAAAAACATTCATGCTTAAAAGTTTTTTTTAGGGGTTGCACGAAATAAGCTTTAAAATCGTTTTAAAAAGCTAAGCATAAAATATTTATGTTTTCCTTCTAAATTACAAAACCATTTTATTTAAAACTATGACTCAAAAACAAAGAAATAATATTTTCAATGTTTTTTTTTTGCACTTGAAAAAAAAACTTAGAAAAAATTAATGACTTTTTCAAATCAAATCTCTCTAGCTCAGTGTTATGCAACTTTATGCAGCTGAGTTTTTGGTTGTAGATAAAACAATATATAAGGATTCATTATCCGTCCATTTTGGCTTGACAACTTTTAAAAACTTTTTTTCTACTCAATGTAAAGTTGAAAAAGTGCCTCAAAGTGGTGTTTTAAAAAACATTAAATTTAGTACTTTAAGAAATGTATGGTTTTTTTTATTTCTGATCATAGCCATTAACACATATATCTAGTAAAAAAAACAAAAAAAAATTTAACATATGCTCTTTTCCTAGTTCTTACACTCAAAGTTAAAAAAAAAATTGTTAAAAAAGTGTTTTTTTCTCACCTTTAATATTTGTCAACTTTGACTGGCTCTACAAGCCGAACCGTTCATACAAATGAAATAATTTTTTTTGAAAGTTTTGCATTATAAGCCCACCCAAAAAATTAAATTAAAAGATTTTAGCTTTTACGGAAAAAGTTTTTAAAAAATCGCAGGAGCCCTTTTTAAGAAGAAAAAAATATTTTCCTGAAGGGTCTTATAACATTTGTATAGAAGGTACCGTTATTTTTTCATAAAAATTGATTTTTTTTTTTTTTAAATACTTTAAAAAGTGTAAAAACCATTAACCGAGTTTAATAAAAATTGACCGCGTAGTTTTCAAAATATTTGATTGCTAACAAAAAAAAATTTTAACTTTTTTTTGGAAACCAACAAAATATTTTTTTTTTTAATTTTTGTAAGAAAAACTATTGAAATCAAAATTACCGTTTTAAAGAAAATCGAAAATAAGAACTCGTTCTTTGGGGAGGTACCATATTTAACTATTTGAAACAAAAAATTGATTTTTTTTTAAGAAAAGTTATGTTGTTATTTTTGAGAAAAATAGGATTTTGTAAAATTACTAAAAAAATTGAATTGCAGTTACCGTTATTTTTAGTTCTAAAAATTGAAAAAACATCAAAAAACACTATGAACCAAGTTTTGAGAAAACCAATCCAGCCGTTTAGGCTGTAGTCAAACAAACAGCCAGCCACTTTGTTGGTGTTCTCCGTGAACGTAATGTCATGTTTGATTGTTATCTTGAATTTTTGTTTGGACGAATCCTTATATTTGCCTAATAGTAATAGTACCTATTCTTTTTTAAAATCTGTAGTAACAGTTTTTGAAGAAATAAGATTTAGCTAAACTGTCATGGCATTTATCTCGGTTATTTTAAGTTCTAAAAAAAACTAAAAAAGATGCTGGAAGATTCTAAATTTGAACCATCAAGTTTAATGAAAAGTGATTCAATAATTTAGGCTGAAGCTCAGCAGCTAGACAGAATTGTAAAATTAACATCATCGCACTACAAAAAAGGGTCTCAAAAATATGAGCTCAAAATTTTAACTTTGAAAGGACTCTCATCGTCATTTTGCTTATCCATACAAATTGTATGAAAAAAACTTCAAAGACACTTTAGAATTTTGTAACTTCCTAAACATCGAATCTGGAAGAAATTCTTTGACACATTTGAAAAGAAAATTGGCTGCTTTTAGAGAAGGTCTGCTAAAATAAAACTCATTATGATTTCACTACTTAAGTATGAAGTAGACCGAACATTTAAACGGTATTTAATAACACATGGCCATGGGCAACAAGGTTTTTGTTAGGGAAATCAAAAGGAAAACATACTTTCAAAGTCACTTAAAAAAAAAAAAATCCAACATTTACTTTCGCAAAATGTTTTATTTCATAGATGATTAAATCAAAACAATAGGTATTGGATATGCTAAAGGCATCCTTTGTCCTTTCATGTCGCACATGCATGTCTATATACCTTTCAATTTAAATTACATATAAAAACTCTCAAAGAAGATTAACGACTTATAACATCTGCTTTTGAAAAATAAAAAGAAAAAAAAACCGTAAAACTTAGCAAAAAGATGAATTCAAAATTGATGAAGTCCCATTTATATTCATGAGTTTTAAAGACAAAAATTCGATGCGATTAATTAAATCCCAACAAACGTCAAAAGTTTGATCAACTTTTTTAGTCGCACCAGAGAAAGCATTCTTCCGATTCCGAGGTTCACCATCACACCATCACCATGTCCTGGATTTTAATTAATTTTTTTTTTATTTTTATTCAAAGTAAGCTCAATTGAAAACGGTGAAAAAGAAAATAAAAAAAAAAGTTCACAAGCTGGCACCAGTTTTCTGGTTATATGCGCACCTAATGAAAAATGCATGAATCCTCGAGACACACATTTTTAAACAATCAGCTCAGTGAGTGTGTATGTGTGTGTTTGTGTGAGATCGTAATCTAGAGGAGGAGTATTCTGTTCATCAATCTCCGTTAAATCATTTTATTCATATTTTCACTAACTTTTTTCAGAGCCATCAAAGTCGTTTAAATAACTTTATGCAAATTTAATAAGGACTCTGCATTTCATGAAATAAGATAAGATATATTCCGTGAATTGAAAAAAAAATATGGTGAAACATTTAAGCACCGATTTATTATTCCACGTCAAAAACATACAAGTTTATTTACCAAAAGTGGTGAGGTACAAATCAACTACGTATGTATGTCATCTTATAGTTTGAACAGGCTTTAAAGTGGAGTGTTCTCTCAGCCATTTTTTCCTTAAAGCATTTCCATTGCGTAGGTTCTTTCAGTCAATTAATTTTGTCAAGATAAAACTCTGATATTTTATTTCTAGTTCAATGAATTTTATATAAAAAACCTATTGATAACGATTCAAAGAATTCACCTTAGCAACTGCTCTTCATTGAATTTCAATTTCTGTTCTCTTTTTTTTTATTTTTTCCTTAGATTACGTTAGCAGGGGAAAAAAGAAATTTGGTGATAAGTGCGAGAATACACTTGAATGTGGATTCCCTGGATCGATATGTGACCCCAAAAAGAAGTCCTGCCAGTGTGTTGAAGAATTACCTGTCACCAATCACATTGATAAATGTGGCAAGGGTAAGTTTGTTGGTTTTAAAGTTTATTTTTGTTTTTTTTTTTATTAAACATGCGAAAGTCATTTTATATGCTTTCAAAAAAACTTGCTTCTATCAATATACAAAATTATGTTTTTTCAAAAGTCTAAATGAAATATTAAGGGAGGGAAAAATTTGTACCCTATTTTATTAAATAAGAAAGTTGACATTACAAATTTTGTTAAATGAACGTGAATTACTGTTTTTTTTATAAGAATTTTAAATTTTAAATCACAGACTTTTAAATATTCTATGTGAGTAATAGAAAAAGTTTAATATTTTCTTTTTCCATTATTGAAAATTTTAGGGTGTAGTCAAGTGATTCATTAGCATTTATTTATGAACTTTTTTTTATTTTCTTAAAGAAGAATTGAAGTGTAAAAATACATAGAATTACAGAATTACAGAGTGGAAGATCTTCAACTTTCATTTATGAGGCATCGAATACAATTTGTGTGCAAATTTTCAAAAGAAAAAAATGGTAGAAACTCCATGATTTTATATTTCACATACGACTTTTCTCTTAGAGAATGTTTGAAATTTTTGAAGTACTTAGAAACATAATTTCTGTTTAAGTGAACCTGGTTATGCTTATATTCATTAATCTAAATTATGATAAAGAAAATTGAAATAAGACGTATACAAATTAAAAATAATTCTTTAATTTATAATATGAAATAAAGTCCCAAAAGACAAAAATAACACTCCAAAAATTAGAACATATTTCTTGGTTAGCTTTATAAGAATCATATCTCAGCAAGCATCTTCATCTTTGGGGGAGTTTTCTTAAGGAAACATTTTTTTAGGAACGGAAGAAATGTGTGTATTTTTTGTATACCTACTGGTTCAAATTTATCTGATTCTGTTGCTTTTGCGGGATTATTTTTAGTCAGAATGGTTTCTCTTGTTTTAATAGCATTTTTTTATGTTGGTTATCTTCTCGGTTGTGAGTTTTTTTCCCTCGACAATCAGTTTGTTGATTTTAATTATTTTTTTTTATTAAGAGTTCCATCGTCTTATTATCCTTCCAATGTGTTTCTTTTTCATTTCAACATCTTGGTTTTATATGTCATTTATTTTGTTAAATCAACTTAAAGAGTAGAAGTTAAATTGTGGTTTTATTTAATATGCCTACTGTTTTCTTACTTGTATATTAATAAACGGCGGATTAATAAACGTGCTAGCGTTTATACATTTGTTAACTTGTAATTTTTATTGCCAAATGACTAATAGTCTGTGACGTGTGTTAACGTACTTAAACTTTAACTCGCTAAATTCTGCGTTTTATGAACGAATAACTTATTGACTAACACGCATAACACGTGTGATAGGACCATTTACTACTACCAGTATACACATCTTGAGGCCAGTGCATGCTTGTGACACATGTATTAGAAAATCCCGGTAGTTTGATGAAGTGGTGAATTTGGTGAAATGAAAAATACTGGAAAGATATCATATTTTTTTTAATTAGAAAAGTTATCAAACGGACCAGTTGCCTATGCGTGTGCCAGTTAACACGTGTGCTAGGGAGCGGATACCAGTTTTTTATGAATACTGCTGTTAAAGTCTAGCTGTTTCTTTCATTATTCCGTGTTTTGTTTAAAACACCAGTAATATATTTTTTTATAGAGGGAAATGTTTTGTGGTTTGGAAGTAATTTGTCAATTTCTGCAGATGAATTTATTGATATAGAAGTTGACAAAATGATGATTCTGAAAAATTCGATAGCGAAATGTCACCTGCTTTGCACGGCTTATTTGCATTATTACTTGGCCACTGCTCATATTTAATTTTAATATTCAAAAATCGCCTAAAAAATAATAGAAATGAGAGGTAAATATTCTAAGTACTTTTGACAAACAATTTAAAACCAAATTTTTTTTTAGATATAGGTAATTGATCTTTTGAAATTAAAAAAACAAAAATATTGGTTTATTATTTTGTATAATATCCTTTAAGCTTAATTTAATTAAAATTGCTATTGTTGTGTTGCGGTAGATTTTACCACAGCAAATTTTAACTGTCATTCCTTTCTTTTTACACTTAACATTTCCCTTTCTTGTTGTGGGTCCAAAATGCTTGCAGAGCAAGCAAGCCTCTGGCTGATGGACCGTGCGAACCTGGTCCATCAGCCAGAGGCCTGCTCCTAAAGCAGTTTGGAAAAACAACTCCATCAAATATTTGAAAAATAATCGTGTGACAGGTGGCCAACAAAGATCACTTAACCCAAAGTGAGACAGAAGATCGACTTTTAATTCAGGCATGGGACAGATGGTCCTTGCCCAACAATAGGTGTGCGTGACAGTCAGTCCACACCAACGATGACATGCGACAGATAGTCCATTATCTGACAAAATGTGTGACAGACGGTCCACATCTATTCTTATATTGACTGACATGTCTCATGTCTGCTTGACATGTTGGGCCGAGGGCCCAACGTAGCATGTCGTTGTAAGTTTAAAGTTAGATGATTCTGTTAGGTGATTCCTAAATTACTCAGATCTGCACGAAGGTCTACGGGGTTAAGGACAATTTAATTTTGCGTGAGAAATCAAAATCTTCCCCACCATTTAAGATGGTAAACGGTGGAAGTGCATTCGTTAAACATATTTTTCTCGATCTTAGTCTGGGTCGGTTTGGGACGGGGACTTCGATCGTGTGAATTTGATTTTTCCTTTACTTGTTTGTGTCATAATAAGATGGGAGGTTGGATGCGTTCATTGGGCTACCCCCCATTGTGAATGATCCCTGTCACTAGTGATACCTATTTCAGATTGGGTTTAACAAAGGGGCAGGCTTCCAGCCAAAGGCGAAGTCCTTACATAAAACTCGTGACCGAGTGCCGCCACTACTGAGTGGTACTTTTTGGTTAGATTATGTAGACGGCAGATCGTTTTTGCAAAAGGTTAGAAAGAAAAATTAAAATCCGAATCATAATTAATTTTAAAGAAAATTTTTAAGAAAAAGTATAAGGAATTTCCAGTAAGGGAAATTCAGAATAGTTGTTTGTAAATAGTTAAATACACAGAAAAACAGAGCTACTTCAGGACTCAGGGCCAGGTGGGCCAAAGAACTCAGGGAAAATTCGATTTCGTTTTCAGCACATAAAAAGCTAAGTATTCTTTTGAATAATTTTTATAGTTGAATTTGTTGTTTTTCGCTTGCAAAATTGGCCAAATTATTATTCCTTGTTTCCCGAAAATACGGGACTTCAAAAAACCCATTTTCGTTTTTTTGTTTTATTCGGGAATTTTTCTCAAAATCATCTTTCTTCATCTTGCGTTTTGTGACACAAGATAACTTTGGAATTAAATTAAAATTGTTCCACTTATCTTTTCTTTACATTGGAGTCATTCCATATGAAATCGTCAAATCGAAAATGCCAACCCATTTTTGATTTTTTTCAAACTCTGTGAAAATATCCCTTATGGTTTAAAGGAAGGATATCCACCATGTTTTAATTGTTCTCATGCCTCATTCCCCTCCTGTCCCTATTGAAGTATTTGAAAATCGTCATTTTAGTGCTTCAGTATTTTGGCTTAAAGAAAATTTCAGATACCAAATCGTTCGATATGACATATTAAAGCTCAAACAGAGTACTTATTGTGACTTATATTTGTCAAACAATGTCAAAAATGGTGCCGAAAGTACGAGTGTTTTTCTGATATTTTGTCGTTTTCAACTGGCTCTAATGTCACGACTGTTGAACACAACTACATAAATTTTCTTGAATATCAAGTCACACTTATAATAAAAGAAGTCAAACCTTAAATTGATTCGTTCAACTCACTCATTGTAAGAAATCTCCACTTGAAACTGTTAGATTTTGAAAAATTGCAGTTTTTAGACTATAATATTGACATGTTTGACTGAATGAAAAAAATTGAAACTAACAGGACCCTTAGTTCTTATTTTGATCTTTAAATCCTGTAAGTTTTGTTTTGTTTTTTTTTTCAATCGGTTATATGTTTGCCAGTGGTTTGAAAGAAGAAGTATCAGTCAAAAAATACTGGTACTTAATATATTTACCAACTTTGAAGATTTTTCATCCACTTTTTCATTTTTTTCCGAAATTTTGAAGAAAATACTGACAAATACCCACGTATTTTGTATGAGAAATTTCAAGTGCTTGCTGGCACGTGTTAACGTTGACCGATTTTAAAAAAAATTTGCACAACTTTTGTTTTTAACTGCCTTCATCACTTTTAAGTGGGGGGAGGACCCTAGTACATATGTAAATATAGTAAGACATTAATAATACTCTTCAATAGCCTTTTATTTTTGACTAATACCTCTTCTTTTTAACCACTGGCAAACGTATAACGGATTAAAATAGTTCAAAGTTTAAAATTTTTTCATTCAGTCAAACATGTCAATATTATAGTCTAAAAACTGTGATTTTTCAAAATCTAACAATTTCAGGTGGAGATTTTTCATACAATGAGTGAGTTGAACGAGTCAATTTAAGGTTTGACTTCTTTTATTATAAGTGTACTTGATATTCAAGAAAAATTATGTAGTTGCGTTCAACAGTCGTGACAGCAGAGCCAGTTGAAAACGACAAAAAGAAACCAGAAAAACATTCTTACTTTCGGCACCGTTTTTGATATTGTTTGACATTGCTAATGTGGATTAAAATGTAAGTCACAATTAGTACTCTGTTTGAGCTTTGATATGTCATATCAAACGTTTTGATATCTTTAATCAAAATTTGTTTTAAAGCAAAAATACTGAAGCATTGAAATGACGATTTTCAAATACTTCAATAGGGTGGATATCCTTCCTTTAAGCCATTAGGGATATTCTCACAAAGTTTGAAAAAAATCTAAAATGCTAAAGTACAATTTTAGATTCATTTCATATGGAATGACTCATTGGCCGGTTGCCAATATCAACTTTTGTTAAAAATTGTTGTTGACAAAATTTAGGGTTTTCTATCTATATCTATAGGTTATAGTTTTCATAATAATATATTTAAAATTCCTTTTGGAAATTAAATCTTGTGTTGTGATTTAATTTAGAAAAAGAACTACTTTGTTTCAGGTTTTGGTAAGTTTCACCATCAAAAAACTTCCTGGCGCCCATTGAAATGCCCACCTACACTTCCATCGTTCAATTAAAATTTGTATTGATACATCTTAGTTTTATTAATCTAATATGGACTAGGCGTTCGATCAATAAAATATTTTTTTTTAACGAACCTACCCTTCACTGAGCAAAATCGATGGTTGAACCTTTAATTGCTGCCCAGTTGCATTTTTTTATTGAACGCGACCCATTCTGACAGATTGTTACTTCTTTTTCTCTTTTCTTTTATTTTCGAAATTTACCCATCGCGACGCACACCGGTCCTTGTGCATTTTTAATACTTTCGGTTTATTTATTGAATTATTATGGATACGAATATCCAAAAGTCCGTTCCAATAGTAAAAAACTACTTGTATCCAGATGTTTTACAAAAATCCGTTATTATTTCTGGTCTCCTTAATTATCGTTCTCATGCCATTTTTGACACATTTGCCCTGACTGACTAGCCCTGTTCTAACGATGGACTGACTGACTGGCTGTACTGTTATTAATACCTAATATATAAACAAATAACAATTTTCAGCTTTAATAAATTCATTGCACCACCATCGTTGTGATACAAATTTAATAACATATTTTAGGCGCCTGTTTTACAGTACTGACTTGACTTGACTGACCGCAGTATATGGGTGTATACACAACCTTTATAACCAATTGACCAAAAATCAGCTTTGACAAATTACAGCATTTTTTGGCACTGGCTCTCCGCCTAAGTGTCCCTAAAAATATCTGTGGTGAAAGGGTTATTTTTAGAAGGTAAGAGGCAGGTGTAGAAGTATTACCATAACACCCACGAAAAAATTTCAGTGGGTTTTCGGTAGTATCTTACCTGTTGTTCTTATACAAAAAAATCGTCACTATACAAATTGCGCTAAGCTTTTCTGTGGGTAGCCATATCATTTTGAGCTCAGTTTCGTTAGATTCAGCATTAGGAGGCACCCTTGAGACGTGTATCATATGATTAAGTTGTAGAAAAAAAACAAATATTTCAGTTTGATAGACTTCCAACTTTTTCACCACTCCCACCTCTTCAAATGCGGGGATTTTGGGGAACTTAGGATATGCTATACAAAGTGCAGTTCTGCGTGGATACCAATCTTAATATACCTCTGAACCCATTTTTCCTGGTCTCTTGATAAACATTTTCTAAAAAATGGTTTCGCGTCAAAAGGTAGCTTTTACAAAAAGAAATTTATCGAATTTTTCTTAAAGAAAATTTGTAGAGCCGTTTTTGACAAAAATAAGATTTTGTAAAACTTGTAAAACTGCTACAAGAAACTGTATGGCAGGTAGCAGGTACTGCAAAATTGTCATTCTATGATTTCTATGTTTTTTTTTTCGAAAAGTGTTAAAAACTTCTAGACATATCATTTTATTACCTAGTAATTTCCTCGTGCAATGTTTTCTATGTATACTTCAACAAAACCTCATTTGACCCAGTGAAAGCGTAATAAAGCAATAAACAATTCAATATAATCAATTTTAAAGCTTTTTTGAATGTTTAATTTGAATTGAAACTAAATCAAAAAATATAGACAGCATTACATGACAGTGAAAAAATTGTCACATATAATCAATGACCAATAAAATCAAATTATTACGCAATCAAAATACAGTCGACTCTCCCTAAGTCGAACTCCCCCTAAGTCGAACCCCTCTCTAACTCGAACACATTCTCTCGATTACTGGATTTTTTTTTCACCCCTTAAGTCGAATTTTGTTAAGCACAAAACAAAATAAAAAAACATTTCCCCTTCGGAATTCGTATTTGGATATACAGTCGACTCTCACTAAGTTGAAAATTGAGAACGCTATTGAAATCCTGCAGTCTGTAATCGAATTATCAGATAATGTACCGAATGAAGTGCAGAAATATCTTTTTGAACTTGAATTATTTTTTAAAAAACAAAAACTCCACCTGTGACGACACAATCAAAAATAACAAATTTTTTCAAGTAAAATTTTTTTTCTGATGTTATTTAATTTTAGCAAGAAGCTGTTTTTATTTTATTCTTTATATTTTTGTTTTGTTTTCATGAATTCATGAGTCCTTATTTTTTATTATTTTTTTAAATTAGCAAGAAGCTATATTGTTTGTTAACTTTTTGTAAGTACATATTTGTATTCCCCTTTTTTTTATCAAAAAAAAAAAATGTTTCTCTCTATAACTCGATTTTATCCAAAACTCTCTCTAACTGTAACAAATCTTGGTATCCCTTGAAAATTCGACTAAGGGAGAGTCGACCGTATTTCAATACAATAGGTTGTAAAACTTTTCTGTAGCTCTTTGATGATTTTATATAAACTTAGACAAATAAAGCAAAAAACATAGAAAACGAAAAAATTAATTTTTTCACAACTACCTAATTAACGACTTATTAAAGGCAGATCATAAAGTTACGAAATGTTATGTCTAGAAGTTCTAGCCACTTTTCGAAAAAAACATAGAAAACATAGAACGGCAAATTCAAAATTGACAAAACTTATGAACGACTTAGTAACGATAAGTTATCAAACCGTAAATCATTTGGCTTTAACGATTTGTACCACTTTTTTAAGGTAGTGATATGCTAACTTGATGTGAAGTTAACAGAAAATAAAAAAAAAAAAAAAAAACATAGAAAACATAGAAAACACTCCACGACAAATTCGAAATACACGCAACTTAATTAACGGCAAACTATCCACCTTCCCATTTTTCGATCTGTCAAAGTTGTTTTGCTAGCTTGACACTCATAGAAAACAAATGACCGAAAAACACATAGAAAACATCGCATGACAAATTGATTTTTTTACAATTAAATAGCGACACATTAACGACAAATTATTAAGTACTAAAATATTAAAATGTAGAAGTTTTTTCAACTTTTCTAATAAAAAAATATTGAAAACATAGAATGACAAATTAGAAACTGTCACAACTAATTAACGGCTAGTTAAAGACAAATTATGCACCTATCAATTTTTGGATCCGTGAGAAAAACATAGAAAACACTGCACGATCAAATTGAATTTGTCACAACTAATTAACGACTAATTCACGACAAATTATTTAGGCATCAACCATCAGGTATAAAAAGTTTTTACTGATTTTCGACAAGGTGTTTGCTTACTTGATATCAAGCTAGCAAAGCACCCAAAAAAACATAGAAAACATTGAACGACAAATTCTAAATTGTCACAACTAACTAACGACCAATTAAAGGCAAATTTACTTATTCATTTTTCGATTCGTCAAAGTTGCTTTGCTTATTTTGCTCACTTGACACAAACGTTCCTATACTAGTGCAAAAATAAAAAAAAAATTTGCTTTAAATACTCGTATATCTCGTGACTTATTTGGCAAAATGTTATCATCAATCTAGCAATGAATAAGGATGTTCACTAGAAAAAAATTAATTGCCGTTTGCATGTTATTGGAATTCTTTATTTTTGTTTTTCGAAATAAGGCTAGAATAATGACAATAATATTATGTAGATACCATTTTTTAATTGAAATCAAATGTAAAATTTTGTATATGCAAGATCTAAATAGTTTCCAAGAAAACCACTCTGCTAGTTTCCAAAAAGAATTAAGTTAAAACAAATATTAATTTTATTTTCCAAACTTCATTACTGACTTTATTTCACTGCGTAACTTCATTACAAGAACTCATTTCACTTATTGCATGTTGGTATCAAATTCAAATGATATAAAATAAAACAAAAAAATATTATATTCAACATGAAATATTTAAATCAAGCAGATTCAACTTGCATGTACCCTTCAACAACACACACTTTTGCCTTGCTGGTGGCAAAGAATGCTGTTGGAAAATTGAATTCGTACGTAAAACATAAAAATCCAAAAGAAGTAACTTCGCTATAGACGCTATTATACGAGTGTATAGAATTTCACTAAACATTTTCCTGCATGCATAATATCGTGCTTCGAACAGAAAATTCACATACCCCATGGAGTCAGTATATTGTATTATGGTATATATGGTTAATTTTCAAGGGAAAACATAAAGCCCCCAGCAACAAGGATTGCGTGTTGGAATTGGAAACAAGCCAGGATAACCAGGAAGTTGACATTATCTATGCATCGCGTTAGCTTAGAGTCGTGTAGGGTCTATAGGGTATATTGTATGTACACATAGCATCAGGTACTGTAATTTAAAGGAGACATTAGTAGTCATGGGTCCAACAAATAATACAAAAAAGAAACAATTTCCCTAAAAGTTTGATCAATAACCAAGTTGAAATTTTCTTAAAACATTTATATTTAGGTAAGGGCTGAACTTGCCATTGAATTTTGAGTTCCTTAAAGGTTTTTTTTTCATTCAAAAATGCACTCAGAGAAATAATGACGAAAATCAGTTAGTGACTTTTATTATATCCATCCCCGAATTTAATATTTTTAAGTTTCTGGCCATGATAGTATTTCAAATTCAAATTAGTTCATAAACTTTGTGTCTTTTGAAAATTAAAAAAAAAAATCTAGTGTTAATTCGTTTTCAATGTTCCTTTGACGAAACTCTATTAAAAAAAAAACTAAACACACACAAACACTCATTCACAAAAAAGGCTTACCAAAAAGTGCATCTTTTTCTATTTTTGTCAATCTCAAAGGCAAGAGTTTATATGATGACAGAATAGCAATGACGATGACGGTGATGATGACGACAACCAAGGCCATTGGATATGCACAAGCACAGAGAGCATAGAAAGTCACGTCTTGAAAGAAAATCATCCTTCGTCTGACGTAGAGCTTTGAATCAAGACTTTATGCTCTACTTACGAACAAAATGCCTCTTCTTCCGTGTTAATAGACATGCAGAGCGAAAGATTTTCAAAAGAACACAAACAACACAAACAAGAAAATATGGGAGTTTCTCCTGGATTTTTTTTCTTTTGAAAAAAAAAAAACATTTACCTTCTTCATAACGCACACTTTGCATAAAGTATCAATACTGACAGGTACTAGGTCATTTTTCCTGAAAAGCCAATCGATTCCAAGAAGCGACCAAAGTCTCTGTCACATCTCTTGGTTAAAGAGGCCACACAAGTAGGTTGGTACCTCGAGAGATATACAAACATACCTGAACCTATAAAACTTTTGCTCCCATATCAGTCTCAAGTCCCTCTCCGGCCGTTCGTCGCCACCGTGTCGTCACCAGACTTCTTTTAGAGTCATCCTTATAGCCCCAACTAATACCAAACCAATTTATCCTTCGTCTTCTTCAGGTTTAATATGGTTTCTGGTTGAAGGAATTTAAATCAATTTACTTGGCGTCAGCTTTTCTCGGTATTGGTTCGATTTTACCAAGAACACACTAAAATGTTAACCATGTGTTTGCAATTCAAGCACAAGGATAACCATCGCACGTTACGAAAACATCGATGTAATTTAAAGATTATTTACACTTGATAAACGATGATGTACTTACATTTTTGTGTGTGTATAAGTGCCTGAGTGCTACGGATTATAGACCACATGCAGGTGTGTGTGTGTGTCATTTGAACAGATGCAATGCTTGATAGTTCGATTGGATTGGAAAAGTCATCATGATGGTTTTAAATGGAAGAATCCATTAGAAACCGATGTCTTGTGGCGTGTCTCAGTTTACATTTTAAAGAGTTGAGCAATCTAAATGTGTATATATACTCTGTCATTAGAATTGCAATCTTCACCTCTTAGGTATATAAGTTGCTGACACCTACCCAATTAATTTGTCGAACTACAACGACGAGTACTTACGGGAGGAAAATTGAATTTCTTATTTTGATTTTATTTAATCGAAGTTTGTTTGCATTAGAAAATGTAAATTGCTTTGGCAAAGGGTCAAAAGGAGAAAAAAAATCATTAAAACTTAATTATTTGTGAAGCAAATATTATTTTTACCACTCGCCAATATTTCATTCTTTTATTTGGTTTTAAAAATTAAGTTAAATAAGTTGTTTATGAGAAATTTAATTTCAAAGTCAAAATTTTTCAAAAAAATGGTTTTCCAATTTACTTACGTATACCTATTTATTCGGCTCCTGACCCTCAGAGGGTCTCTGTCTGAGATATTGCGGTCTGTAATCGTTTGTTGTCCCTCACACGCTCCCTCCTGTTGTTGGTATCAAGTGCTTGCGTCTGTAATCGCCTGCTTCCTGTGGCGGGGGATGGGTCTTCTTGAGGCTGGGATTCAATGATTTTCTTGGCTAGAGCGTTATTGTCCGTTTGCCAAGCCAGTATGACTATGATAGGCATTACAATGTTAACAAACAAAATATTTATCAAAAATTTATTTAATTTACAATTACACCAAAAAAAAAATAAAAATAAAAAATTTGAGTATTTTAAGTGGAATTGGCCATAGTGATTTAAGGTAGTTCGCTGTGCAAACCTCCAAAATGCATTGTTTTCTAACATTTTTATCAATTACTGATTATATAAGGCAAACAAAAATGTTCAATAATCTTAAAATATGAAAGAAATATTCGTTTCAAGTGAAGGCTTAAACCTTGGTGGTACTGGGCAGTATATATGGGAGCAAGGTCAGACATATTATAAAGTTAAGCTAATTTTTTTTTTAATATCATTTTTTTCAAGTTAAAAGTTCAAGTGAGAATTTTCTATTCAAACTTTTTTCATATTCTATCGGGTTTTTTAATTAGAGCGCTACAAATGTTTTTTTAAATAAAACAAAAACGGTTTTCGATATCAATGAATTTCTTTATTCCTGTGAAAGTACGTTCGATGCCATTATATATGGGACTCGATTTCTTTTGCATGGCCACCACGAGCACGCTTGCAGATGTTTAGACTCTGAACCCAATTTTTGACTGTTTTCAAGCATAAATCGACCGATACTGCTGCAATTTCACGTTCGATATTCGTACGAAGTTCATCAATCGTCGCTGGCTTGTTGGCATAGACCATAGACTTGACGTAGCCCTACCGGAAATAGTCTAACAGCGCAAATCGCACGACCGAGGCGGCCAAGCGACTGGACCATTTCGTGAGATAATACGTTCTCCAAACTTGGTTTCCAATAAATTGATTGTGACATTCGCTGTGTGGCTTGTGGCGCCGTCCTGTTGGAGCCACATGTCCTCCAAGTCCATATCATCCAATTGGGGCCAAAAATATTCGGTTATCATTGAACGGTAGCGATCCCCATTCACAGTAACGTACCGGTCTTGATCATCACGGAAGAAGTACGGCCCAATGACGCCGCTGGCCCATAAACCACACCAAACCGTAATTTTTTCGGGATGCAATGATGACTCATGGAGTACGTGTGGATTGCTACCTTACCAATACCGCATAATTTGTTTATTGAAGAAGCCATTCAGCCAGAAATGAGCCTCATCGCTGAAGATGATTTTTCGATGAAAATCCGAATCATTTTCAAGTTGTTGCTCAGCCCAATTCACGAACATACGACGCTTCTGGTGGTCAAGTGGCTTGAGTTCTTGCGTCAATTTAATCTTGTAAGGATGTAGGCCAAGATCTTTTCGCAAAATTCGCCACAACGACGTCACAGAGATGCCCACTGCAACTGAAGCCTGAGCGGCAGCAATATTCTCGACACTGCGGGCACTTCTTTGTCTCACTGGCACGGGAACATTTTGTACTGTGCCTGTGGATTCAAATTTTTCCACTAGACGCTCAATTGTTGATCTGATCTGGACGATTATGACGACCATAAATTGGACGTAGCGCTCTTAACGTTGAGGCCACTGACTCCGAATTTCGGTAGTTAATTTTAATAATTTCGGCTCGTTGTTGGCTCGTATATCTTTCCATCATGAAATGGCAAACCTTACTGAAGATAAATGTCAAAAGAGCGACAAGAAATATGGCGTCGTTTGTTGTCCCTGTCGCTCTACTTTTGTAGCGTCCCTTTTGAAAAACCCTTTATCATAGCCAAATATGTTGATCAAAATAAGCTGTAATGGCACTTCCATTAAAAAAAAACACACAAATTAAAACTTTTTTATAATAAGAGGAGGGAGAAGACTGGTAAATGGTTTTTTGAGGGCCAGTTAAGCTATGCAATATCATTGAAATTTTTGTGAAAATTCCTCATCTCTCTGAAAAGCACATAAAATTTTCAGTTTTTGCCATTTTTAATCTGTTAATCCGAGTCAGTAGATAGAATAAAAAATACTAACCAACCCATCCTCCTTTACATTCGCCACTAGTCACCTACTTTATATAAAAAACAAATTGTCAAATCTTATATTAACTTTGATTAAAATAAACAATTTTTCTAAAGTACTAAAAATCAAGAAACAAACAACGTCCTGTAAATTAAACATGAAGATATAGTTAATTTAACATGATTCAATGTTGAATCAACCCTGAATCTGGTAATTATTATGTCTTGGATCCATGCTTGTAGATCCCATTTCTAACGTTACTTATCGTGCAATTCGTTTTTCATTATTCTGAAAGCAAAGAAATTTATTACTTAGTATATTATTTTATAATAAAAATACTTTGTGATACTAACTTAGTTTTGAACTGGGAATTTCTCAGGCTTGGAGATAGTATGCATCCTCTGGGCCACTTCGTTGCATAAAAATCTTGTGCCAAATATCAATAAGTTGAAACCGATTTAGTTTGGATGGCTTGTGTTTCTGCCCTGGGAGAGTGCTAGTTTAACAGTTGGCCGGGTTAAATTAAAATAATTTTGTTTTGGATGGCCTGTGTGAGTATGTGCTTTAACACTGGTGTCACGTTAAAATTAACTGGCAGAGTGTTTCCTTAACCATGGCTTGTGAGTGTGTTTTAACACTGGCATAGAACTAGTTTAACAGGCGGCCAGGTTAAATTAATATTTAATTGGATGGCCTGTGTGTGTGTTTCTTAACACTGATGTCACGTTGAAATTAACTAGCAGAGTGTTTCTTTAAGATGAGGCACGGTTAAATTCAACTGGTACACATTGTAGAAACAACTATATAAAATGTTACTTCAACCTGATTTGAGGTAAAGTAGAAATGCATAACAAGCAGTGTTAAAAAAAACCCGATCTCAGTTAAAATTAGCGCTTTATTCTTGTCGAAATTTCTTGTTTACCAGAATTCAGTGTTTAAATAACAGTTCATCTTGTTAAATCAACTTGAAAATGGTAATATAGGTCACCAGGCTAATTTAACACTTAATATAAGGTTATTAAAATCAAATAAATTTCTGAAATGTCTTTAATTTTTTATGAGATTATGCACCTTGTAAATTTAACAGGGCCCAGGTTAATTACATACCTGAATTTTTCACTGAGTGTAGGTCAAAAGATAGAGCAATTTTAAAAAGGCCAAATGCCATAACGCGTATTACTCACAAACGGTGATTGTAATCAAAAAGTAATTAGTACAAATTTTGTAGATTATGTCATGTTCAACCAAATAAACAAAAAAAAATTTCCTAAAATTCACCAAATTCAACAATTGAAATGAGTGACTATGAATCAGAATGTGATAACTTTTCCCGGTATTTGTGGGTTAATTAAACAAAAAAACATGAATTATGTAAGACAGTAACATTGTTTTTCAAATGTTTGAAATTTCCACTCCCCGTAACCTGTCTCAACCTTAGGTACTCTTACCGAAAATATGAATAACCCTTTTTTTGTAGGAAATTTATTTTACTTTCATTTTATAGTGTACACTGTTCGGCTAATACTTCACAAAAAAAAAGAAGCTTGTGGCCCTGGGTTGGGAACTATTAGTATATTTAACCTGAGCGTCACCCCTACTACATAAAATAATAACCCATCAGAGAGCATGATTTATTGCATTTATTTTCACTTCGTTGAGTGAAATACTTAATGTCATTTTTATTTATTCAAATATGTAATGCGCACACTTTTTTAAAATTTGTTTTTTTTTTGTCTAAAATGCAAAATAGGAGTTAGCTGTTTTTTACTCTAAGCCGACGGTAATTTCTTTAAATTAATGTACAAAAAGTGAATGCTAACTCAAAAAAGAATTGAAAGTCTAATTAGTATTCATACTTTAACTTCGAGGAGGACTTGACAAATTTTGTTATTTGTATCAGCCAATTCAGGTCATTTGCAACTTAACTTAACTTAATGTAATAAAGTTAAGGAGCTAAGAAAAAATTTAAGAAATACATTCAAAGAAAAGCAAAATAAATTTCAAAAATAAAAGTTTTAAATTAAATCCAAATACTCACCAAAATAATATACATCACGCGTAGCCTTAAAATACTGCCTTAACACATTTCAAAATAAAACATCCAATCAATTTAGAACATAAAAGTATATTAAATCAGAAGCAATAAATGAAAACAGATAACTAAACCAAGTCACTAAATATAAACGCTTCATTAATTTCACTTTTAATTTGTTGTTGTTATATTCGTCTTCTCTATTCTCAGAGGCTGCCGTCAACGAGTCCTGCTTCTTCAACGAGCAATGCGAATCGCAAAATTTCCAAACAGAATGCCGCGACGGCCGATGTGTGTGTCGTTTTGAAATGGTGCCGATTCTCAACAAGGATGGCGTATTCGAATGCACAGGTGAGTGGGATGCCTCCATGGCAGAATGGCAGGTTGGGCTTGCATTCAAATTAGTTTTAATTGAGGCAACTGGTTGACATTTTCTGTTTCCAATTTCAATGTAGGACATCATTTAAATTTTTTTCATTTTTTCCCTTTCGTCCTGGTTTCACTTGAATTTAATATTCTATTTGATTTTTTTTTTTCTCTCTCGTTTAAAGCTGGCACCAATAACAAACACAGGGACGAAACTTACATTGACCCGGCTATGATTGGCGTTCTGGTAGGAATGGCATTGATGTTTATTATAATTTGTGTCGTCCTCCGATTATTTAGCCAGTAAGTAATTCGCAAATTGTAAATTAAATGCACGTTTTCTTTTTGAATGTCTCTTTAAAATGTTTAACCTGTTACTCAATCCATTCAAAATGGTCCTTTTCTAATTGGGTAAAATGCCAAGTTGTGTCTATAGAAGTGTTACAGTTCGGTCCAGCAATTATGTGGCCTATTGCCGAAAGAATTTAATATTTGTATTCAATTAAAAACTGGAGTTAATTTCAAAGGAAAAAATGAATTCAATTAAGAGTTAGTGGCAAAATTTTAATTAACTTTCTCTGTTGAATGCAAATGTCGAGTGGGAAATTAATTTCATAGTTTATTTTTGTGGTCTTCAGAAGTTCTGTGGGTTTGTTTTTATTTTTGATGGAAATTTTAATTTATTTACTTTACCTTTGGTTGTTGCTGAAGGTTGTCAAATCAACTGTTCAAAGGTGGTATCTGTATAATGAAAAAAGTTAATGAGTTTTAAATTTCGCAACTAAATTTCACATTCTTGACGAGTATTTATGTTTTTATTTAATTTAACTTTTAACTTGATGAAAAAAGAATGAAGCACTTTGGTTGAATGAACTTGATCTAGTGGATCAAAGAATCTTGATAGATTTCTGCAAATAAGAAAAGAATAACAACAGGTATGAAAAAGTAGTTAATAGCTACTTGGGACTTAAAAGGTCAAAACTCCGATTCTCCTCCAAGGTAAACTGAACAAATTGGAACAAGAAAAAGTAGTGACCGAAATAATATAATTTGGTGATTCGTTATTAAAAAAAATGCAATAACTATTTCCCATTTGAATGTTGACCTGTTATGTCAAAAACGATAATGTAAACTACTCACGAGAATTAAGAAGATGGTTGAGAAGCTTAAAAACCTTACGCTGAAAGTTATTTTAATATGAGGTGTCCCAGTTGTACAATTTTTTCAAGAATCCACCGCTTTTTTTGATGCGGTTTTTCACGGATTCGAAGGAGAGAAAGATCTGCTGATGGATCAGTAAACTTAGACTATAGAATTTTGGATTTGGTCTGAGGTAATCCCGTCCGTAATTCAAGGAGGTGGGGCCCCGGGGCAAGACAAAATAAGGAGCGCTGCATTTCAATTACCTACTTCTAAAATGTTATATTCTAACACAAAATTTGTCATGAATTCATATTTGTTTACCTATACCAACGAGTATGTAGTTTGATATAGAATTATTTTTCAGCTTAAAAAAATAAAATATTTTTTCTTCAGTATTTGATAGAAGCGAACTTGCTCCTCGATTTTAATAATTTTCAACTTTTTATGTGGTAGTAAGAAAATTAAAAACATTTAAAGAGCAGTGCGTAGTACATAGACATGTAGCTTCAAAACAATGAAGAATTTTGAATCATTAAATCATAGCCAATCTATCTGTTTACCTGAAAGGCAAGCAACTGAGCAAAAAAATCACATGAAACCTCACTCCTCACCCAAAATTTTCTCAGAAAATTTATTAGCTTTTTCTTTCAAGTCACTTTTTGACGTGCTAAGGAGAGTGTATCGAAGTGAACCTTGCTCTTATACGCTGTCATCTGTCACGAACCTTCTTCTTGAAATAAATGAAACCTATCCCTTAATTTCTTGTTATTCAGCTAAATATTTTGAGTATCTCTCGCAAGACGTCAGACCATCATGAATATTTTGTTTACACTTCAGAATTCTTTATTGTAGTGTACTTAAAGCAAGCTGCATTCTACAATAAGAGGTTAACCATGAGTGCATGTGTTAATGTTAGTAGATTAAGTAAGCTAACACAAGCACATAAATAAATAAATAAACATTAAAAAAGTTAAACAATATACAAAATTGGAAACATAATAATATAAAATCAAGACCTTAAAAATCCACAAGAGTGGAGCACTGGTGCGCAACAATCTTTTTAATCCAACTTTTCTTATGTTAAAATCAACAGAGGAAGCATTTAAATTAAAAAGTCTGGGCATACGATTAAGAGGTTCGTGTATACCATAGTTGATTCTATGAAAAGGAACGTGAAAACGTTTAAATCTTCGTTGTTGGTGGGATCATCTGCGGTAATTAATGCCTATATAGGCTAATAAGTCAACTGCTTGAATTTCACCATAGTTGGTGGAAAAAAATTAAATCTCATTAATTATTAGCTGCGTTTTATATTTTATTATCTCCGGCTCTGAGTCGAGGTTATCTTTTTACACGTATTACAAAAACAACATGGGCTCCAGGTTTCTATCGAGATTAGTTTTAATAACCCAGATAAAAGTTTTCACTCTGACCAGTAGACGGCTATTTACCATTGTGAATGATGTCAGCAGCAACGCCATCGCAAAAAAATAATAAAATGTGGAAAAGTGAAATGCCCAAAGCCAAAGAGTAAGTTAGAAACTTGAATTTGGAGTATAGATAAATAAAAAGAAGCATAATCTCTGGATTATTTTCGCCAAGAAAGTGTATGTGTGGTAAGTATTTAAAATGAAGAGTTGTACAATAGTATGAAGTCCATTCTTTATGAATTCTTATATGGTGAATTCACTCATATGCACATACAAGAAATTTAATTACAGAAACAAAAATGTAGTGCATTTCAGTTAAGATGTCATTTTAACTATGTTTGTGTTTGTTATGTGTTCATCGTCTTAGGGTGTAGTGTAGCTTAGACATGTCTTTTTCAAAGTGGATATAAAAAGTAACAACTTTTCTTTGAAACTAGAAAAATGATGATTTTGGACTCGATACCATTAAAACATTTTTTGGGTCCAAAAAACATGAAAATCACATGATTTCTGGTTTTCATCCGTGTTAAGAAAAGATACAGGCCTTATATGTTTTATGAGGTGAATCATAAGGAAAAAATGGATGGGTATATAGCACTATTTTCTCATTAACTTACATAGAATGCGGTTATTAAGACGCCTTTCATATAGAGTTTGAAGTTGCAGAAACTTAATTATGTGTTCATAAGGTCGCAGGTTATACAGATCAGCCCAAAGAAGACCTGCCAAACCAAAGCGAATGAAGTTATGTTGTACTGATTCAATGCGGCCTTTATGAATTTCGTAAAAAGGAGTTTAAGATGGGGTCTCACATAACAGTTGTATAAGGAAAGAGTAATATACGGATAGTTGAATTCCTTTGTCCAGCGTTTTATGAATCCAAGCATGGAACTCGCTTCATTTACAATATAATTAATATGTAGTATAAAATCTAAATCAGAACTAAAATGGACACCCAGGTCTTTGAAACTTAAAACACGACAGAGTGTGTGCTCTGAAATGGAATAATCAAAAGTACTCACTACACGATGCCATATTTTTTGCCACTCTTTTGACATTTCTCTTCAGTAAGGTTTGCCATTTCATGATGGAAAGGTTACGAGCCAACAACGAGTCAAAATTATAAAAATACCGAAATTCGGAGTCAGTGGTCAGTGGTCAGTCGGCGCTACGTCCAATTTATGGTCGTCATAATCGTCCTAGCAGATCAACAATTGAGCGTCTAGTGGAAAAATTTGAATCCACAGGCACAGTACAAAATGTTCCCGTGCCAGTGAGACAAAGAAGTGCCCGTAGTGTCGAGAATATTGCTGCCGCTGAGGCTTCAGTTGCAGAAAGCCCAAATGTGTCTCTCACACATCGCCGCTACGATCAAACGTACTTTCACAGGAATATAGAATTTCATTGATATCCAGAACCGTTTTTGTTTTATTTAAAAAAAACTTTTGTAGCGCTCTTATTGAAAAACCCGATACATGCTGAAATTTCCATTTAAATAGCTATAGCTTTTTTAAGAAATTTTGAAAAAGTAAAGAGGGAGAAGACTTTACAGACTTTATATGCGATGTATGTACTTTTAGGCAAGTTTTCCGTTCGTGCAAAAAAACAAACAATTCGAGATAACAATCGAACATAACATTGCGATGATGGAGAACAACAAAAAAGTAGGTGGCAAAATTCTGGCTGTTTGTCTCTCTGGCTTCAGCTAAATCGTTTTTTTATTTCGAACTAAAAATAACGGCACCTGCCAGACAATTTTTTTTTATCAATTTTCCAAAAACTAAATTTTCTCACGGTTCCACCACTTTTCTTAATAAACAATTCAATACATTTCTTTTGGTAAAAGTTACCTTTGGATGGGAAACCGTTTTTCAAAAATGATTATTAATGGTACCTCGTAGCGAACCATTTTTTTATTTGGAATTTTCTTCAAAACATTTATTTTGATTTAAATTTTCTTATACAGAGGCTTCTAAACAATTTAAATAGTTTTTCTTACCAAATATTTTCGTACAGGTAAAATAATTCAAAAAAGCCTTCAAATAAAAAAAATCGTACCAGCATGAAGCTTGGTAAAAACGTTTCATGTTCCATGAGAACTTAGAATCAAAAGAGTCTACAAAAATATTTCACATGGAAGGGTATTTTTTTGAGGGGGAAAGAGGGATCAGTTATGGTGTATCAAATAGAAAAATTTCGCTTGGTACAACCTAGGCATATGAAACATTTTTTAAAGCTGAAGCAAATGACATAAAAAGCAAGTCAATGCGGTCTCCGTGAAAAAAGTAATTTCCGTTTTTATGTATGAATAACTATACTCGTATTTTCAGGATAAGAGTAAGATATTACCGAAACCCAATTGGAAGTAATGGTTCATCGATACAATTTGACATCAATGGTTCATTTGTCATAAAAAAACAATTAGCAGAAGAATTCATAAAAATATATGTGGTGAAAAGGTGTTTTTTTTTTTGGATGGGGTTATAGTAGAATTATTAAAATAAAACCTATAACAAAAACGGTACCACCACTAAACTTGGTTAGAATGCTTTATGGACTAACAGAATGAAGTACCCTTAAGGAACGTGGTAAAAAAATTTTTCTGACTATAATAATGAAGAGTGAAAAAAACAGAAAAGGTGAAATGGTGTTTTTGTGGATTTGGGTAATTTGTGTTATTTGTTTTCGAAATAATATTTGTTTTATACTGTTCTTCCACACAAAAAACGGCTTTTTATTATAGATATTTTAATAGACTCTTCTCATTCCTTATTCTGGTAGATCAGAAAACATTTCTACCAAGTTTCCAAGGTACCATTTTTTCCCAGATTTTATGATAAAAATCCTGCCAATACACTTACCCCAAAAAAAACACTTGTTCACTACAGAAATTTTTATCGATTCTTCTTATTATTGATTTTTATTACAAATGAAACGTTGATGCCAAGTCTTATCAATGGACTATTATTTTCAATTGGTATTCGGTAAAATTTACTTTTATACTGAAAATGTAGCCATTCTTACATAAAAATGGTAGTAACTTATTACTATTTTTGATTTTTAAAAAAAGTTCAATATTTTTTTTGCTATCAAATACTTTGGAAACTTAAAAGTCGATTTTATAAAACTGGGTATTTAAGGTTTTTATACTCTATAAAGTATTTTAAAAAAAAATTACTTTTATGAAAAAATAATGGTGCCTTCCATATATGTTAAAAAATCGTTAAGGAAAATATTTTTTTCTTAAAGATGGCTCCTAAGATTTTTATAATTCTTTTTATTTTTACTTAAATTAGTGCGATATGCTAACAAAAATTATAAAAAATTACAAATAGCAACTTTTAATAGTATTTTTCATAGAACGATTTTTTTATTTTGAATTTTCTCATTTTCTCGACTGAACGGATTGAGATTAAATTTTCATATACAGATTTCAAATTAAATTAAAAAATATATCATAATTAAATCTTTTTTTTTTATTTTTAAATAAAGTTAATTTTTATTTTGAAAATTCACTATTTCAATTTTTTTATAAATTTTATTTTTGAATGCACATAAATAAATACTTACGATTTGCATACCAAAAGTTATTCTTAAAAATGTTTTAGGATATTATATATAAAACTAATTTTTTAGAAAACCGCTTTAACGATTTTATATATTTTTTTTTGCAAACAATCATAGTCCATCAAGAATTAAGATGATTATTTTTATTATTAAGAACTCTCAAATAAGTGATTTTAGCTAGTTTAAAAATAGTATTTCATGCAACAATTTTCTCTCATAATTTCCGTGTCTTTAAATATAATGTTCTTTAACCCTCTAAGAGTCTTGAACAAAAGAGCATGTACGTGCGACCCAGTCGTGCATTTTATTTTACTTGCCCATACAAACAAACTTTGAAAATTTCATCCAAATTGATAAAATCATTTCTGAAAATCCAATGAATAGTAAAAGTGGGCGTGGTAATAGGTGGGTTTTACTGAACCCATTTTTAAATTTTGTATTTCTCAATCAAATAATCTCTGAAGATATCATTAAAACCGTTTGCCTTGTTTCCTAAAAATATAGCAAGTACAACTGTTTTTGGGAAGCCAAGAAATACAAAAATTGGGCAAGGCAGTGGGTGGATTTTGAAAAAAAAAAGTATTTTTTAAAATTTTTTCTAAATCATAAGAACAAACTGTGAAATTTTTATCAAAATACACCGTTTTCAAGAACCAAATTTATAAACATAAATATGTGACGATGAGAACCAAAACTTGTCATATCCTTGTCAGAAAAACTTTTCAGAACCAAATTTAATATCATAACTTTTAATGAGGGTGCTTAGAAAGTAATATTTTATATCAAATCATAGATTTTGAAATCTCTTTGTAATGGTTGAAATGAAAATTGTAAAAAGATATTAAGCATGTTTTTCTGGCATGGATATGGCAAATCTTGTTTCTGATCACCTCATCACCGCATAGGAACAATTATACATAATATAAGCTAAGATCATTCAAAGTAATAAGATAAATCAATAAATGCTTGGAATATTTTCCTTCATTATTTTCTTGAATTATTTTTCAGCTCTTAAAGTCCAAACCTGCAACCTGCAACTGCGAAAGAATACATTTTTTTTTAAATTCATTATTCAAATAGCTAGCTCACCATTTAATACCTCCATACATGGTTCAACTAACAATACAAGGCATATAATTGTTAAAATACAATCAACACACACGGCAACTCCATGCAACACATAAATAACCAAACAAAAGAAAATATCCTTATTCAAGAAAATAAAAACAAAAACAAATTTAAATAAATAAACATACTCAATTCAAATTGAAAACAAAAGAAATCACATTCATTCCGTCAATAGACATGAGGGTTATAAAATCCGTGCATCGCCTCGTATTCATGTATACGTCGAGAGAGATGAGAAAGTTGTAGTTTTCACTTTTTTGTTTGTTAAATAACAAAAAAGGTAAACAAAAAGAAAAATAGCATCGACATATGAAAAAGTTTTGAACTTGTTCAATGTGCACAATGTTTGTTAAATGAAACAAAACAAAAATATAAACAAAAGGTATCAACATGGGAGTGTAAGTATGCTTCAATAAATGTTTAAAAGTTTATTTGTATATTTTTAATATTTTGTATATGTATTCCTGGAATGATACCTTTTTTCACATTCTATTTTTTGCTTAATTACAATCTCATTTGATGTTTTATTTAAAAAAAAACATTAATTTAAATTAATTAACAATTTATTTTAAAAATCAGAACACACTGTGTTTACTTAAAAAAAGCACTCATACGCCACAGTGAATTCACGAGACAAAATATTACTCATACGCAACAGTGATCCCATTTCTATAAAAAGGCATTGATTTGATTTTAATTGGGTGTAAAGCAATATTTGCAATTCGAAATATCATTAGCAGGTTAAACTGTCGATTTTGTGTTTTAAAATCAGTAAATATAAGTACTCATAAACAAATAATGCGAATTATGCACTTAACATTTGTTAATTAGCTAACGTTTATGGCCTTTTTGGGAATAAATTCTTTTATTGATATAAATACCCTCCTTCGACAGTGTGTGTGTGCGTATTTGCAATTTCATTAAATGTTTTCAACTACCCCACTTTTAGTGGTTAGCTTCGTATTGTTTATTTATGTATTCATTTGGAAATTTGCATTTCAAATGAAATTCATTAAAACTTTTTTGATTGACATTATGTGGTCATGCGATAGTATAGCACAGCCTGGAAACAGGCGCTAATAACCATAGTTCATAGGTACATTAAAAGGATCTAGTTTGCTGTTTGGTAAATTTCACATTTGAAAGCTTAATAGTGTTTTTGATTAATATTACCACTTGTGCAAATGTATTTTATAACTAACTGAAATATTCACATTTCTATTTCAACTAAAGTGAATAGATTTATCAAATCACTCATGTATGATATGATGAAATGGGTTTGTTTATAATATGACTTTTGAAAACTTTGTGTACTCTGTGGTCTGTGTTGGAAGAAGACAAATTATTATTTAGAATTTTTGATATTCTTGATAAGAATTTATGAGTAGGTGAGATATACACGGTAAAGCGGCGTTTTTTCTCCCCTTCTTTGGAACTTGGTAGTTGATGAGTTGCTGAATTGCTTAGAAGCAGAGAGCTTCAGAGTGATTGCCTATGCAGACGACGTGGCTATATAGCAGTGTCCTAATACTTTAAGAAATCTTTTATAAAACGCTCTAAACAAGCTTACTCGATGGGCTAATCTGTGTGGACTTGAAGTAAATTCCCACAAAACAGATCTTGTCCTCTTCTCCAGGAAATACAAAATTCCGCAAATAGAAAAAGCCGTCGGTAGAAAGTGGGGCCTCCAACCATGAATTATTCACTTGCTATACTTTTCAGTATTTAGACCGATTCAAACTTATGGCACGAAATTCTGGTAAAATTTAAGTATAGTGGAGTCAAAGTAGTAGCCTATGCAATTGACCTAGGACTTCTTGCGATAAGTAAATTCCCATTGAATATTAGTGAACAAATGGAGCCCTGTCAAAGGTCAACACCTGGACAAGAAATTGTGGTCTAAAGGTCAACCCATTAAAAACAGAATTGGTTCTCTTCACTAACAGAAGAAAAATTCCAATGTTTAGAGTACCATGAATTGAAGGGACCCCACTCAAAATCTCGGATCAGGACAGATACCTAGGTGTGATCGTTGATAAGAAACTGAATTGGAGTCTCAATACTTAAGAAAGAGCAAAGAAAGCTATGGTTGTGTTCAATTCCTGCAACAGGATTTTTGGAAAGTCCTGGGGACCAAAAATTATCAGTTGGATGTACACGGCAATAGTTTGACCTATTGTAATTTAGTTTGGTGGAACGCTACTGAGAAAGCGACAATCCTGATAAACTTTACAAAAGTTCAAAGATTAGCATGCGTAGGTATTACGGGGGCGTTGAAAACCACCCCCACAGCGGGATTGGAAGCAATGCTCAACTTGAGACCCCTTAATCTATTTGTGCAAGAATCAGCAGCATACAGTGCCTTGCTGATAAGCCTAAATGTTGGAAACAAAGCACAACGGACCATACTCAGAATCTGCGGAAATGTGTGGGAAATAATGTTTGCACAGACTATATAACATCCCATTTAAACTTCAACAGACCCTTCACTACCTCTATTCCTAATAGAGAGCAGGGGGAGAACAACCAACCTTTCAGTAATGAATCTACAACTGTCTTCACTAATGGTTCTAAGATGGACACTTTAGTTGATGCAAGAATTTTCTCGTAAACTCTGGGACTAGCTAGCTCCTTCAGACTTTCGGACTTTTGCAGCGTCTTCCAAGCTGAGGTCTTGGCAGTGACAAAAGCAGCTACACAAATATCAATAAAAGCAATTCTACGAGCTGATATCACCCTCTTTTTTGATAGCCAAGCAGTAATAAAACGAATTTCTGCAACCGAGATACATTTGAAGCTTGTAACTTGCTGTTGCGAAGAGCTAGGGTTCTTGGCACGCAGAATAACATTAGACTCTGCTGGGTTCCTGATCACAGTGATATAGAGGGAAACGAAAGAGCTGGTGAGCAGGCGAGAACGGGTTCGGCGCTTGATTCAAGTCAAGCCGAACAATATATTAAAGTACTAACCTGTAGCATCAAAGAGGGTATTGGTAACAAAATATTAGAACAAAAAAATTAAAGATGGAAACTGCTAGAAACATGCGGCACAACTAAAAAGTTATGGCCAAATTTCAATAAACAGAGAACAGACAAAATTATGCAAATGAATAAGAAACACCTCCGTTCCCTTGTCAGCATAATCACTGGCACAACCTACTGAGATACCACAAATAGAAAATAAGACTCATTACTGATGACCTTTGCAGAGGGTGCAGCGACAAAGAAGCATACCTGCCACCTGCTAGAACTTCGGCTAATAACTTTCAGAACTTCATCAATGCCTCTAAATGGCTTGACATAGAGCACATAGGTTTTAACATTAAGTGGAATACAACTTCTAGGGTATCACAACGGATCTACATATGTAGATCTTAGTGTAACGGTAACAAGACCTAACCTAACCTTACTTATTACGGCGTGGCAGTATGGTGGGCTGCCTTGAACAAAGCGATACAACAAAGCCAAGTCCAAAGAACTTCATGTCTATTCATAATTGGAGCACTTTGGTCGACTAGATCCGCTGCATTAGACACTCTACTCCATCTGACACCTCTGGATATTTTCATCACAACCATTCGCCTCAAAATGGTTCAATAATGCGATTGGCCATTCCGATATTCTGAATTCATTCGGAACACTTCCAAGTAACACCGACTACACAATCCCACTATTGAATTCCGACAAAAAACTTTGAACTTACCATACCTCCCAAATCCACCTGAGAGGATGTGGGATTATTTAAAGATCAATCGATTCACTTCTACACCAACACGGATCGAAGATCGAAGATGGGGTTGGTGGAGGTGTGTACTCTGATAGACAAAATTTAAGTCTCTCATTATGTCTTCCTAATCACTGTAGCGTATTCCAGTGGACATGAAGTATTATCTTGGCTTAAAGAAAACGTGATATCAACCTCGGATATTGGAAACTTTTCTGATAGTCAAGCCGATATTAAGTATCTGGACTCTGTGTGTCTTTTGTAAAGATAAAAAAGCCTGTGAAAATATGTTAGATCCGTTTCCGAGAAACCATTTACAAGAATTACAAAGTTACAATATTAAAAAAACATATTTTTTCTGCTGATAGCAAACGATACTACTGAAAGTATCGGTAAATTTCGGTTTCAAAAGTATGGTTTGGTTTCGGCCTTAATTAGAGGCAGTTGTAAAGCTGATGAACTTGCGTGAAATGAAACATCACTACCCATTTTATCTGAAAGAACAAATATTGGTATATCTATTTTTGCTGAAGCAAAATGCTTCAGAGAGAACAAACATTAGGTGGAATAATATGACTACTTGTTTGGTGACAAAACTAGTATGGCCAAACCTTGACTTAAAGCACTCCATGCGTTTAATATCTTTTTACAGACTGCACATCAGCTCTGTTGTAGTTGTCATAACAGGACACTGTTTAATAGGCAGGTATGGAACGCGGCTTGGTATACTTACAACTGATTTTTGTAGAAGCTATATAAATGAGGAGGAGGAAAAAACGATTCCTCACTTTCTCTGTACATGCCCAGCACTTTCCAACAGTCGTTGGCTTCACTTAGGAGACTACGTCTACAAAGAACCTAGTGATCTGGAAAACATTAACATAAATAGTCTCGTACACTTCGTCAGGAGCTCTAAGTGGTTTAACGAGTAAGGAAGAGTCTTCCAGATTCATGGGGTATCACAATGGACAAACTTTGGTCTAAATGTATCAGTATTAATTTACTGACAGCCATTATACCTTACCTAACCTAAGATATACAGAGTTTTTTTAGTCAAAAAAGGTTTAATTCATTCTTTTAAAGGGTCATTTTGGATAAAGTGTGTATCTTTTGTAGTACCTCGTGGCATGATAGTTAGTGCGTAGGACTTCATGCCAAAGGTCTGGGTTCGATTCCCAGCCACTGCCACCTAAAAAAACAGAAATGTTTTTCTATCGAGGTACTGCCTCTTGCGAGGAACTGACAAATCCTCCAAGAGTATTCTTGTCATGAATAAGTGCTTTCTCATCTAGCCGTTCGGACTCGGCAAAAAATTGTAGGTCCCCTCAATTCCTGCCAAAAATACGCACACAGGAATGGTTGAGAGTTGTAAGTCACTAGGCCTTGGTTCTCCACGAGCTGTTGTGCCACCAAATTTATTTTTATTTAGTGTATCTTTTGCACTATAAGCTTAAAACATCTTACGATAGAAAAAGCATATATCTTTAGTTACAGTTAAGCAGATTGGAAATTTAACTCTTTAACAGCGAACTTTATCTTAAGCGTACATTGATAGTACCAAAAAATGAGTTCACTTAAGAGAAGAAACACTGAAAATAGAGAACTTTTTTTAAATAACATTTCTTTCTGGTCACTTAAAAAAAGACTACTTTCTGTACATAAAACTTCTAAAGTTAAGACCCAATTTATCCGACGTGGTATTATTTTACTGAAAAAATTACACTTCGTGCCATAGCGCCTCTTATTTTCATTCAATTTGTGGCTTTAAACGATTTATATAGTAAGTCTGAGGAATATTCAGTATTCATAGTACGCCTTTCTATTATAAAGATTCATTTATATCCTTAAATATGGTATGCATGCCTTTATTCGCGTGCACGAATCCCCAAAATTTTGACACTGAATTTCTAACTCATGCTTACATTTCCGGTTCATAGTAATGGACTCACGTTTCATCGTAACTTATTATCCTAAAGGTATGAGCATTTTTTGTTGTTATTGTTTGTTGTTGTTTCTTTACCTTTTAAGTAAATGTGAAAAGATTCTTTAGCGACGATGTTCCTTATTTCATTTTGATTTGACAATAATGGTTCATAACAGTAAGAAAACATCTTTTATAGCTCTAAATTATGATATGACTTTAGGTATATTATGAGTAAGTATTTGTAAAAGTACGTTTAAGTAAAGCTAATGCTATTTCAACTAATCTTTGTAGATTGTGAATGGACACTCGCACAGGAATAAGGAATATGAACGCACTATAAAGTGATTATTTGACAAAAACATTGCATGGAACATGGACTATTTAAGATGTATCGCATTATTTTTTATATAACCAGAATTGATTAGACCAAATAATGAGGAGTATAAAGGATCAATTTATTAGGAAATGAATTGGTACTTATATTATAACGTTGGCAACACAGTACCTTTTGCTATAATTATATTTAGATATAAGGAAAATTTTACTTTATTTAAATTTCCTTTGTGTTTTTAAAATTAAGGAAATATTTGGTTTCGATTATATTATGAGTTTTTTACTAAATTTTAGATTAAGTTATGCAAGGCTACATTTATACAAAAATTTAAATTTATTTATCGATTATTAACAAAGTTATTGAAATTTACCGATTTATCGAACTTTTTTATTTTCCCATATAAAAGTTCTTTCGTTTTGGAGCCTGCAGTCTGGGCTTACGGTACAATAAGAGCTTAAATTATATAGGTTTTTTTTTTGTATTTATTTGGAAGAAATTGAAGAAATTATGGGGCGCATCAACCTAAATTTATTTAAGTATACTGTATAATGTTATTTAAACCAATTCATTTAATAAAATAATAGAAAACTGCTAGAAACCCGATAGATTTTTTGAGGGCTTTCATGAAGATATAAGGTAAAAAGTTATTTTAACACATTTTAAGGAGTACTTTTCTATTCTATTTTCTTAGCAGAAGGTTAAAAAGGCCTCACAAAAATTATTAACTGGGACCTCATATCGACAAAAAATTAAATGGTTTTTCTGACCACTTTTTTGAATTGTGGTTTCTTACCTAAAAACAGCCGCGGTGTCTCAAAATTAATTTTTGGGAAATGTCCCAGAACAAAAATACACATAATAAAGGGTGTTTTTCTTAGTGGCAACAGTATTTTAACTGGCGGCCATTTTCATGGTCGATACTTTGGGGGATAAGTTATGTGATCATTTTAAGACATCAATTCTACTCCGTCAGAGGCATGGGGGTCATTTCCGAAAAATTAACTTTAAATGGAATTAAAAATCAACTTAATCACATACAATAATGTGCAATGACTTTTTTGCAAGAAAATATCTCATTCTTTTATTTGTTTTAAAATCAAGTTGTTTGGGAATATATCTTTTGAAAAATTAAACTTCAAAGTCAATTCATTAGTTAAGACTCTTAAAATTCAATATTTTTGAAGCGAAATTGTTATATTTTTTTTTAATTTGATTTTTTTAGAAAAATGTTGCGTAATTTAATGTCACTACATATTTGTAGTGCTGTTATCAGTTTCACCTTTTAAAGTCTATTATTGATATGAATTACAAAAGTATGCAAACGACTTGATTTTTTATGTCGTTGGCTCTTGGACTACGTATATATATTGGCTATCTCTGGTACTAAAGCTTAGATTTACCTGTACCCGCTTTTCTACACAAAAAATTAACTGCATTTGAAAAAAAGCTACAGGGTTCCCCCTACTGAAAGTTCAGCGTGCTTGTATTTTTCTGTAACTGTTCGTGATAGCTATCACAACAGCAAAGTTCACTTTTATAAAATGAAAAGCGGACGTATATCTCCAGACATTAAGTTCAGCTGACTGCGTTTTTTCGTTTACCTATGACCTTATAGACAAGTTCACAAAAGCTCACCTTTTCTAAAATCGTTTTTTTTATCGTCTGTTTACTAATCAGTGATTTCAAATGAACCAAACGTACAAATATAGGTTTTTCTGCTTTTGGTCATTGCAAATGGTCACTGGCTGGAGAAATACAAATAATAAGAAAGGTTCTTTTCCATCGCTTATTAGTTTCGTTATTTGCAAAAAAAAATAACCCATTTATACTTTTTTTGCAGTTTAGAAAAACGAATCTCAACATTGTTCACTGATTTTTGTCAGTTTTTGTTTATTTTCATATTGTAATAAAAATACTTTTTCCTTATCTACTGACCTTGAATAATCAGCTACATTTTTTTTCAATTCGCTGGAATAATTGTTTTTCGTTTAATAAATTGGCAGACTCAGAGCAGAACAGATCTTTGCCGAAAACACATCGTTTGCGTTTGTTTTCTATGAACCTACTTCCCCTCTCCCCTTTAAAGTTATAAAGGTTGAAAACTAACCCCAAGATTATGAAACAGGCCCTAGGCCGTGTACAAAATTTGATCCATATCAGTTAAACAGTTAATGAGAAATCTAAAAAACAGCGTTTCTTCTTCTTACCCTTCTTTCTGCAAAAAAAACTCACTGAAAAAATTTAAAAATTTCATCCAAATTGTTAAAGTCGTTTCTTAAAAACCAATAAAAAGATTTGTCGCTTGTAATAATTAATATTTATTTTCAAAATTCCAATATTTCTGCCTCTTTTTGAAACAAAAGCTATTAACAGGACACATAAATTATTTTAGTTTCATTCAAACAAAGAACTTAATGTTTATCTGTTTAATTGAATCGGAGTGTGCATAAATATTCCCTTAATTAATGGTTGTAAACTTAGAAGTACAATTTTATTGAAAATATTGTTATAGTAAAGGATCAAAAACCTTAACAATAAAATTGAGTATAGCCACCTTCCGGTCGTGTTATACACACGAAATAAAAATGTATTTATTCTTTTTTCATACATATGTTATGTACATACATACATTTATGTATGTAGTATGTACAATACATGAATTAAAATATAAATAATACATTTACAGATTTTAATTGAATGCGTGCAATATTGCAACTTAATCTAATATCGTTTTTGTTGTTTACTTTTTGTTTGCAGAGCTAGATGGCGTGAGAATCGTACCATCTTTAATACCCCTAATCCACGGCTAATGAACGTATCACTGTTGCGTGACAGTAAATTGTTGCATGGACAAGAACGCCGTGGTTCCAGGATGTCGGTCAGGGCACCGTCACGTCAGCCCAGCATGGCATCGCTGCGTCCACACTCACCAAATCCGTCGTTAGGTAAGACAGGTTTGTATTCCACCACAATTGCACTTTATTCTATATCTTATAATTTGATTGTTTTAAATTTATTTTTTTACTTTTATAATATTGGTTTATATGTGTTACTTACAATATAATTGTTTTGTTAATTTTACGAATTGAAGCAGGTTTTTTATTTTGCAATAAATGGCGTGTATAGGAATATTAAAAAAAAAATAAATACAAAAAACATATTGTATCAGCTCATAAATTGTAAAAATTTCTTTTCAATTATCCAATCACTAAGAAGGTTGACTTGCACGAACAGTTTTTGAAGGACAGTAATCACTAATTTCTAATTGTTTTGTTAAAAAAAATGTATAATTCAGTGAACAGTGATTACTACTGTCAGTTAATTTTCAATGCAAGTGAGCAAATTAGTGTTCCATTTTCGAATTAACAAAAAAAGTGTATTATTTTAGATTTTCTTTTCTCTTCATTTAACTCACCCATGTTTGTCCTACACGCCTCAAAACACTTTAACTTGTTACCGATTCTTCTCATCCTCTATTAGAGCTTACAATTATAAAAAAAAATAATAATACGGTTGAAGTAAAATCAGTTTGGTAATTTTTAAAAAAATCTCACCTTAAATAAGGATTTGATAAAACTAAATATTTTGAAAACAACTTTAAAATATAACTCAATTGAAAGATATAACAAAACAAGAAAATTCTAGCTTTCAAATGAGCCATAACTTTTGAAAGTTCTCCGTTTTTTTTCACAATTTTGTTTGCATTTAAAGATTCTTACAAAACTGCCTTTCCTTCCTAAACGGTAGGAGATAGACCCCTTCTGAGCTAATAAATCACTTGTATTTTGTTCCTCTACAAGAATCTGTTATTATTTTGCAATGCTGTACAAATCGTAATATCCTCTAAGGAACTATTTGCTGGATATTAGCAACTTTCATAAACTGTATTTTATATTATTATTATATTTACTTTTTTTTTAATAATATCCAAATATACAAAAATGTAGAAAACCGTATGCACTAAAAAACTAACGGGTGATTTTTTAAGAGGTTTAGAACTTTAAAAAAAAAAAACACACAAAATTCGAAAAAATGAATAAAATATTTATTTGAATCGATAGTTTGAACCTTGCAATTTAATGTTTAAAGATAATTTCATGCAAATGTTGACCGCGGCTGCGTCTCAGGTAGCCCATCCGCTGAGTCCAATTTTGGCATACTCTTTCACACATATCGGCCGGTATCTCACGAATAAATGCATGGATGTTGGCTTCCAGTGCGTCAATCGAAGTGGGCTTGTCCCTATAGACATTAGCCTTGATATACCCCCACAAAAAATAATCTAATGGTGTCAAATCGCACGATCTAGGCGGCCAATTGACCGGCCCGAAACGTGAAATTAACTGTTCACCAAACTCGCCTCGCAATTGCGCCATTGTTTCGCGTGCTGTGTGGCATGTGGCACAATCTTGTTGAAACCACATATCATGCAAGTCAAGAACTTCCATTTCGGGCAAAAAAAAGTTTGTTATCATCGCTCGGTAGCGTTCACCATTGACAGTAACGCTGCGATTCACATCATCTTTGAAGAAATATGGCCCAATAATGCCGCCGGCCCATAAACCGCACCAAACAGTGGCTTTTTCGGGATGCATTGGTAGCTGTTGCAATGCTTCTGGCTGATCTTCACTCCAAATGCGGCAATTATGCTTATTTACGTACCCATTCAACCAAAAATGAGCCTCATCGCTGAACACAATTTTTCGATAAAAAAGCGGATCCTCGGCCAGCTTTCCAAGAGCCCATTCACCAAAAATTCGGCGTTGTGGTAGGTCGGCTGGCTTTAGTTCTTGCACCAGCTGTATCTTAAAAGGCTTTACGCCCAAATCCTTCTGCAAAATTTTCCACGTAGTGCTGTAACAAAGGCCTAACTGCTGGGAACGGCGCCGAATCGACATTTCGCGGTCTTCTGTCTCACTAGCTGATACGGCCGCAATATTTTCTTCACTACGCACAGTACGTAAACGTGTTGGTGGTTTAATGTCCAACAAAGTAAATTTGGTGCGAAATTTGGTCACAATCTTCCGAATAGACTGCTCAGAAGGTCGAGAATGCCGACCATAAAATGGAAGCAGCGCGCGATGAACATTTCGAACCGAGCACGAATTTTGATAGTAAAATTCAATAATTTGCAAGCGTTGTTCATTTGTAAGACGATCCATGGTTAAATTGCAAACCAAACTGAAGCTGTTTGACAGTGACACAAGGTACTAAACACACGTCAGCTGTCAAAACCAGTGTTGCCAAAACCAAACCAGCTAAAAAATCACCCGTTATTAAAGGGCCAGTTTTTTTTTTTAATTGGGTTAGATCTGTGATAAGTTTTCATAGGCTCTGATGATTAAATAGAGCTAATCAACCAATAAAAACTAATAAAAAGTCAAAATAAAAGGTATATTCATCTATTAATAGCATAACAAAAATAAGCAGGAAAAGTTAAAAAAACTAAAATGAAAAGAATCGAAAAATCAAAGGCACAAAATTTTAAACAGCATTTTGTAAAGGGCTTACCTTAATACCAGTTAATAAACTTCTGAATATTAAGTAATTTATTTTCTCGTTTAACTAACTAGTGTCATACTTTACATTTTATTAAAAACAGATCATCTGAACACGTCCAAACAGTGACAGTTCGAGTTAAAAAAAACCTCTTTTAATAAATACAAATGTCAAAGTGACAACCTTTAAATTTTTGTTTATAGCTAGTGCCCGTGTCCGGTGTATATAAAGTTTGTAAGAAACTTGGCTTTAATTGTGCTTTGGTTGTTATTAGATTTTATTTGTATCAAGGTTCAAGTCATCTGCTCTAAGGTGGCTGTGTTGTTTGGGAAGAACAGAAGAAGCTTGCGGCCGTAAAAAACAAGAAAAATTGTCGGGTGTTCTTTGGGATCGATAGTTTTGTTATCTTTGTCCATCGAACATGAACTATGGCCATTTTCGAAAACGTCATTTGCGTCATAAATGCAATTGCAGAATGTTCTTAAACGCATACTGCAAAAGTTTTCTGTTCGAAAACGCTAATACAAATTTTGCTGCATAAGCAGTGTGTTCGATAATGCAGCTTGCTGAAGTCACATGTCCGAAAACATACATCATCTGCAGTGCAGTTGTGAAGTAAGAATATCGGGTTGACGAACAAAATATTAAAAAGTGAGAGACCGTTTTCCTAAATGTCAAGTGCGTTTGCAAATAAGTTAATTGAGCTTGATCAAACCAATTTTTTGCCAGTAGGACGATTGCACGACGATTAACGAACGCAGTATCTGCGTCAAAAAATTATGATCATTCGACCATCAAATTGACTTTGATTTGACGCTTTCGAAAACAGCCTATTAGAATACTAAATCTTAACCCATCTGGTCAAAATGACAAACGGTCTCACTAACAGCCCCACTATAAGAATTCTTCTAAGTTATAGTGGAGCTGTTGGTGAGATCAACCTGTCATTTTGCCATGAACGGTTAAGTTTTAATATACTAATAGTTCAAGTAGGTTTTTCAAATAACTTTGGTAGATGGTGAAACCACCCTCTTCATGCAAGCAGAGGGAAGGGAGAAAATCAATAATATGGTCCAATGGTTACAAGAAAGCTGAATTAAAAGTCATTTTCCAAGTGCTGGTGAGGGGCAATATGAAAGTTAAATAAACCCAAATATTTATCTTGGTATAATTTAAGCCTACAACACATGATTTAAGGTTCTTTTTTAATGTCTAATTTTATTAATTCAAAATGAACACGATACAACCTCTTAAAAAAAGTTTTAATCTTTTGCATAATGATGACTCAATTTTTAGTGAAACAGGTAAAATATTAACAAACTCTAACAGCATAGTGTTAAAACTTGGTCCACGTATATTGGTCCAGGTTTTTTTTTTTATTTGTCATAAGTAATAAGAAACAAGAAAGTCTACACAAATATTTGTAGTGATGGTGGTGTTTTTTCAATGAAATGGAAAATTTTTTTAACTTCTACCATGAAACTCCTCCCAAAACTGGTATATTGATAAAAGTTGGTGTAAATGTTTGACTATTCATCATTATCAAGAATCAAAAAATTGCATATAAATATCCGCCACCTGAGCTTGTTTTTCGAGGGGGAACGAAAATCTGTGTTATTGACATGACATTTAATGTTTTTGAAACCGGGGTACAATTAAATCAAAATTAAGGAGATAGAAGCTCCAATATAAAAGTTATCTTACTTTTAAAAAGGTAATGATTCTGACTAGAAAAGGTAAGGCATTACCTCTTTAAAAAGACCCCCGGATAATAGATATTTAATTATTTTTTGATTCTTGGTCCTGATGAATAATCAAACATTTTCACCAACTTTTATCAACGCACCAGTTTTGGAAGGGGTTTCATGGTAGTATTTCAAAATGTTTAATTTGATTGAAAAAAAACACCCTTTACTTTTGTAGACATTTTTGGTTCTTATCACTTATGATTATGATAAATTAAATATGTGGACCAAATTTCATCAACATGTTGCAAGAATTTGGTAATATTTTACTTTTTTCACTAAAAATTTAGTCATCATTAATGAAAAAGACTATAACTTTATTTAAGGAGGTTGTATCGAGTTCATTTTGATTTAATAAGACACTAAAAACACCCTTTATACATGTGTCGTGCTCAATGACATCTTAAGGCATGGGCTCGATGGGCCAGGGCACAAGGCCCCTTGATTTGGGGGGCCCCCTGGACGACAACAGTAAAACCAACCGACTGTAATTTTTGAAAGTATGCAAAATTGAGATTGGATTTATATTATATTTTCATGAAAGGTTTCATAATAAGGAAGCAAATATTGTGCTCAAATACTTATTTTTTTTGTTTCTAATAAAATTATACTAAAGCGAATAAAACTCAAATATTTTAAAAATAGCGGTTGGTAAAAAATCCTACAAAACTATTATTATTCGCACAAGAACAAAGGTTAAAAATTCTTGTTTGAATAGTTCTTCTGTTTGTTGGTTAGGACAGAGCTAGTTAAAATAAATATCCAAAACTAAGCGAAAACATAAAATTTAAAATTTTTATTTTTAAATTCCGAATCGATCCTACCTTGATAAATTTTTTTGTTTAAACTTCGTTTTGGGAAACATTCTAAAACATCTTAGCAGTGTTGTAGAAGATTGCAATCTTTTACGAATGGAATCTTTAGCGGTTTCAATAAAATATTGCATTCTTTACATTCTTTTTTTAAGAATTTGACTTCAAAAACTGCATTCGGCATTCTTATTTCGTTTAATAGAATATACTCGTAGCAATGTTTTTGTTTCCAATCTTTTGTCACTTAAAGTTTCTTGAAGTATCTTGTATTCTTTGAATTTTTGCATTCTTTTGAAGTTTTTTGAATTCTTTTGAATTGTTTTAAATTCTTTGAATTTATTGCATTCTTTTGCAATAACATGTTGCTCGTTTTGTTTTATCGTCATCGAAAAAGGTTTTCCATTGGTTTGGGAAATTCTAAAAGCTTGTTAAAAATAATATTCACACACAAAATTTTTGTCTAAGGCATTTTAGGCAATTTAACATAGCTTATTTCTAAGTTAATTTAAGTTCAATAAGTTTTAAAATACTAGTAGGTATTATGGAGGGCAACACGCGAAAGAATGCTTTGAATTCAAAGCATTCAGAGGAGTTCAAAAAATCTTCAAAAGAATGTAAGAATTCGAATAATGCAAGAGACTTCAATAGAATTTTTAAAAAATCAAAGAATGCAATAAATTTAAAGGATGCAAAAGAATTCAGAAGATTTCAAAATAATGCAAAAAGAATGAAAAGAATGCATAAAGTCTCAAAAGATAACAATCAGCTAACGGTGACAATAGATTGGAAAAAGATTGCAATCTTTTTTATGAAAAAAGAATGGCGACAGCATTTTTTGAAGTTGAATTCTTAAATTCTTAGTTTTAAGTACTAATATGCCTATAATGCTGGTAGGTAAATATATCTAATTTTTTTTTATTTATAATCTGGAATAGTTTTTAGAAAATATTTCTTTCCCACATCCTTAGAGGCTCAGGGCCCCTTATTTTCTGAAGACGCCCCTGGCCGTGCTTAGATCATACCAAGGTAAATATTTGGGTTTATTTAACTTTCACATTCCCCCTTCAAGCACTTTGAAAGTGACTTTTTATAAAACCAAAGTAGGTTTTTCAATTAACTCCAGATACAATGTAGTAGATGGTGAGATTCTACGTCGATACCAATATTTAAATTTTAATATTTTTCTTACTTTTTCTGGTTTTGCATTTTCCTTTCCCAAGCCGCTCTTTTATTTATTTATTTCAATCTACGATTTAATCAAGAGGTCTTTGGTCAATTTATTATTTATTTGAATAAAAGTAGGAAATGTTAGTCATTTTTTCGTTAAAATTGTTTTCTTTTATGAAATATTTTTTTATTTTTTATACATTTTAAACTTTATTAAAATAACAGTCCTGTATTTTGAAAAAGGGAAAGTAAATATGTTTTTAGTTTGCGCTCATATTTGGCAGTAACTGATGACTGTCCCTGATTTTATCTCAAACAATTGAAAACTATTTATTCGTTTCTACTCTTATTGTTTTTATTTATTTCTTTTATATTTTTATGTTAATCTTTTATTTTTGTTTTTAGAAACAAAATACAAAATTATCTCAGCACAAGTTTGACTGACAAATTCAAAAACAAAATTCTAGGTCGAATGACACGTTCCAAAAGTAATACCCGTTCAAGTGATTCACGCACGAGCGATGCATCAAATTGTTCAAAATTACTTCTTGAACATTCGCATTCACATTCGCATTCCCATACGCATTCCTCGCATACGCATACCGTCCCTTCAACAAGCGCTGCCACCGCTGCTGCCGGTCTAACCTCACCAGGTTCCATAAGTCCAGCTTGTGGTGCATCAGCTTTATCAACGTCACCTGTAATTGGCCTTAATCAAGCTCGAACAAATAAATTCTGAAATCGGGTGAAGAAGAATCAAAGAAAAATTTCATTTGATTTAAAGGTACCTACTCGTATTTATTCTCCCACAAAAACAAAAATTAATGGAAAATATTTAAGTAGACTTCTACAGTATACTCTTAGTATGGGTTTCAAATTTTTCGTGAATTAAGTTTGTTTGTAAAATATATTATTATTATTTTTATGATTTTTATAATTTTCGTTTTTATAGTATGAACTTGAACCTGTAAACAATAACATATACATATATATATACTCGTACATGTCTGATTTTTTGTTCAATCTGTCACTAGGATGGACATATTAAAAAAAATTAAGCAACCTATCTTCAGAACTCTTGTGTATAATTTATTGTGTATTAAAAGTAATAAAGCTTAGTTGAGTTAAACCTTTGATGTCATAATATAATAATTGAATCAACACATTTAAGAAATCAAAAAATATCTTTCTATCCAAACCAAAAACCCACACTATATCCACACTCAAACATTTATACATATAACTTACCGTTAACACCTATACACGTTGGCTTTTTTTCACTGGATAAATAAAAATAAACCTCAGGAATATGTCCTTAAACCTGTCATTATAGAACATTGAATTGCCATTAGCTCATTTACATATTTACTGGTGTGAATAAAAATATTGTTACTCAAATCTAAATTGCGTTATTAAATTTTTAGTTAAATATAATTTTTAGCTTGTTTGTATATTTTGAGTTTACTGCTTGATAACTAAGTTGCTTTTTACAAAAAAAAAAAATAAATTCAATATTAGTTTCAATGTATATTTTATGTTCTGCACAATATTAGTGACAAATAATATATACCTTAGATAATTGTTGGTGTGAATATTTCAAGAATCATTTGGATTTAAACTAAACAAATTTTTTGTTTTAAATAACAAAAATATGTAAATAATTGTCAAAATAAAATATATACAATGATCTTTTAAATAAATCTAATTAGCAAAAGTTTTTTTCTTTATTTGAAAAGAGAACTGATTAAACTTCTGTAAATGCAATAGAAACAAAAATAAAATTGGAATTGTGAATATATTTTTTTATTTTTTATAAACTCTCAAATTTATTTAAAAATGTGAATACAATAATTCTTTTTTAATAAAAATATAATTCCCTGAACATATTTCAGATGTTTTTTCTTAGGGCCAGTTTTTCAGTTCAGGGTTAACTCTGAATTAAATATGAGTAAGAGTAAGACTCAGAAACAGTTTTAAGTTGAGGATTAACTTTATATTTTAGTTGTAAGAAATCTAAGACCAACGATTTGCGACACTATGGATACCACCCTTTTAACCCTTCCACGCATCGGAATTGAGATGTCGCCACAGCTCTGAAAAGGCACTCAATTTGTTCCCTGAGTTAACTCACCAAAGTAAGTGAGTTAACTCGGCTACATAACTAAGGATTTCAATAGATGAAAAAACATGTTTCTGACGTTCACTCAGGATTAACCCCGTGACTAGAATGATCCCGTACTGGAAAACTGGTCCATAATGTATAAAAATGCTGGAAATCTAGAACTCTACATTTTCTTAATTTTCTGTACAGGTGAACATGAGACTAGAGATAACCGTTGAAAACTATTTCTGAGATTCATCAGATTTGTTGCCAAAAATGGTTTTCTGGTCCTTTAACTTTAAAAAAAAACGTCTTCATAACCGTGTAAAAAAATAATCCATGACAAAAGACAAATAAAATTGGAGTTTTTTTTTTAGGGTTTGAAAGCTCATTTTATAGGACATACATACTTATGTACAGGGTGTCCGTCGGGAAGGTATACTACTTTGTTTTGCCACCATTTTGGTAAGAATTACTCTTGACAGTTCATATTAGGTATTCGTGAAGTAGACTCGTGGCAAATTTATTATGGAAACAAAATCGATAATTCGATAATTTTATGAAAATCAATCATCGATTACTGTGACGATGAGAAAGTTAGTGAAATTTTTGGGAGAAACAACGTGCCAAAAAAACGCACTATTTATCGTGTAGTAAATGATTTCAAAGAAAGAGGGTCTGTAGGTGATAGGCCCAAGCATGGACCACAACGTACTGCAAGATCGGCTAAAAACATTACTGTTGCTCAAGCAAGTGTTCAAAACAATCTATCAACATCAATTCGACGCGCCGTGCTCAGGTAACTGTGAATGGGGAGTGATATCGTGATAATGAGTGAAAACTTTTTAACGCCACAACTGCATGCTTTGGGCTTGATTAATATGTGGTATCAATAAGACGGTGCCACATAGCATACAGCCAGGATTACAATGGAATTACTGCGAGACAAACAAAGTAGTATACCTTCCCGGCGGACACCCTGTAGTACCTATATAAATTATAAATTTGGTAGCGCAACAGTTTGTGGAGAACCAGAGCCTAGTGACTTACAACTCTAAATCATTCCTGTGTGCGTGTTGTTGGAAGGAATTAAGTTGGAAGGAATTAAAGGGACTTACAATTTTTTGCCGAGTCCGAACGGCTATATGAGAAGCACTTATTCATGACAAGTATAACAAAAACTGCACAGAACCAGTGGAAACACTGTCAACAAGCCATCAGAAGTGCCGCCACTGATGTGCTGGGTTTCACTAGGCGACCACATTGAAACCCCTGGTTCGATGAAGAATGCCGGCAGGCGCATGCAGCCAAGAACGAGGCCTATCAGTCAATGCTGCAAACTAGAACAAGAGCTACTGAGAGGGCAGCCCGTGAGCTCTAAGGGCAAAAACGAAAGGAGGAATGCTGACTTCTCAGGAGGAAAAAGAGAGAGCATGCGAAGCGGTCGGTCTAGTCTAGTGAGGACTATAGCGGCAAGGAGGGACGTTCGAATGTTCTACCGAAGGGTGAGCCAATCTACCCAACCCAGGGTTACAAGGCTAGAACGGAAGCCTGCCGGGACGAGGGTGGGAATATGGTGGTAGACACACAATGGCGATGATAGCCAAAATTCCGCTACGAGGCAGAATAATCCATTCAACCTGGACGAAGATGGTCAAAATTTCCGTCCACCCGACCTAAATGAAGTGCGCTTAGCGATAGCAAAGCTTAAGGCGTTCAAGGCTACTGGTGCAGATGGCCTGCCAGCCGAGCTATTCAAAGTAGGGGGAGATGACTTAGTAGGGAGTATACACCAACTTATCTTCAAAATTTGGTCGAAAGAAAGTATGCCCGATGAATGGAACCTCGGTATAGTGTGCCCCATTCACAAGAAAGGAGATGCTCTGAATTCTTCCAACTACAGAGGTATAAGTCTCCTCAACGTCACATACAAAATCCTGTCATCTTTACTGTGTGATCTAAACGACCATTATTGTCAACGATCTGATCGGCCCCTATCAGTGTGGTTTTAAGCCCGGTTAGTCAACTGTCGATCAAATGTTCACACTCTGACAGATTTTGGAAATAACCAAGGAGTTTCAAATCGATACACAATATCTCTTTATCGATTTCAAAGTTGCGTATGATAGCGTAAAAAGAAACGAGCTGTACAGAGCCATGTCGCATCTCGGTATCCCTGCTAAACTCGTACGCCTGTGCAGGATGACGATGAAGAAATCTCGCTGCTCCATCAAAGTCGGTAAGAACACCACCGAACCCTTCGATGTCGAGAAAGGTTTGAGGCAAGGCGATGCATTATCATGCAACCTCTTTAACATCGTACTTGAAGCAATTGTACGCAACTCGCAAGTCAACAACAGTGGTACAATTTTTCAAAAGTCCGTTCAGCTACTTGCTTATGCAGATGATATTGGCATCATGGGAAGAACGAAGCGAGCTGTTACCGGTGCGTTTGCAAGTATTGAATCGGAGGCGGTGAAAATGGGTTTGGCTGTTAATGAAGACAAGACGAAGTATATGCTATCATCGAGAAAAGAATCTCAACATCGGCGACTCGGACAAAACGTCACGACTTTGTCTACCTGGGCTCCACTATTACATCGCAAAATGACATCAGTGCAGAAATCAAACGAAGAATTACTCTGGCCAATCGCTGTTTCTTCGGGCTAAGAAGGCATTTGAGTAGTAAAGCCCTCTCTCAAAGAACCAAGGAGACTTTATATAAGACCCTTATCATCCCGGTCCTGCTGTATGGGCCAGAAGCATGGACCTTATCAAAAACGGATGAGAATCAGCTTGGGTGTTTTGAAAGGAAAATTCTTCGGGTGATCTTCGGTCCAGTCTGTATCGATAGAGTATGGAGGAGAAGATTTAATAATGAGCTCTATGGGCTATACAACAACGTCAACCTGGTCAAAAAGGTAAAAATACAGCGGCTGAGATGGCTGGGGCACGTGGAGCGAATGAACACCTACGCACCAGCCCAACGAGTCTTCGAATCCCCCCTGATGGTCTGCGCAGCAGAGGAAGACCCCACCTAAGATGGCGCACACAAGTGGAGAGCGACCTCAACCAACTTCGAGTGCGTAACTGGAGGCAGTAAGCTAGCGGCCAAGGTGGCAGGAGAGGCTTGTTGCTTGAGGCCGTAGTCCATCCTGGACTGTGAGCAGTACCTAGGGAAAATACATTTCTACTTTTAGGCGGCAGTGGCTGGGAATCAAACCAGACATTCGGCTGGACTGTCATCTAACGCACTAACCATCATGCCACGAGGTTCTACATAGTGCCTTTGTATCGCAAGTAAAAATGAAAACAAAAAATACCAGGATTGCATTTCATTTCTGATGGAAATAGATAATACTATACAATTTGCACCTAACATACAAATGTAATGTAATGCAGTGGAATCGAGAAATCAAATATCCGAATTACTCTCACTGAGGCATGGTGTCCCACATGGTTCTATTTTGAATCCGCTTCTTTTTTCGATACATTTGAACATATGTGAACGATATTTCAATTTTTACAAAATTGTGAAGCACAAATTTATGTTGATGATGTTCAGCTTGTTGAGACTGCCATGTCGAGATGACAAAAACGTAACTGGCACTTTGGATGTTTCCGATCCGGTAAAAAGAATTTCTTACTTGTAGGTACGATAAATAATCTTAACATGAAAATTATTTAACTAGACAAATGAGTTTTGTCTATCTCAAAATGCATGGCAGAAGAGTTATCACCTCGAATTAATAAAAGATTGTGTTAAAATCGCAAATTTTGAATGGTCAGAAAATATGATTTTGTTCTCAGCCCTATCAAAACAAAATGCCTTTTTATTTCCAAGAAAAGTGCTGTCATATTTGTTTTAACACAACTCTTACTCTGAATAAGGAAAACAATAAGGGTATTCATGCAACGTCGTAAGTTTACAAATTGTGTAAAATGATAAGTTTACGTGTTATTTAAAAGTAATCATAACTTTACACAGACACTGTATAGCGTAAGTCATATAAAAAGTTTTATCCATTGTTGTTAAGGTATTTAGGAAAAATCGAAAAAAAAAATGTCTGTGTGTGAAACTTGTTGCTTCAGAAATTAGTTTGGTAAAATTGTTACACAAATCTTTAAAGCTTTTGATTTTGTTGGGGGTTGATTTCACTAAAATCAGTTACTTGCTTACTTAAGGTGGTACTACAGTCCGAGATGGACCAGGCCCACAACCAACAAGCTTTTTCCAGCCGGCTAGGTTTCTAGCCAGCTGTCTCCAGTTTCGAACGCCAAGTTGGTACTGCCCCGTCCCACGGGGTTAAATTCAAAGACTTTCCGGGCCGGAGCATTGTTCATCATTTGATCTAGGTAACTCAGTCATCTCAGTCGTTGGCTTTTCACTGTACTGGCTAAGACCGTGTCGCTGTACAGCTCGTACAGTTCTTAGTTTTATATTCTTCTCCAAAAATCAACCGAAAATCATCTCGAAACAGCCTAAAGCATTCTCATCCACCGCTAATAGTGTCCATGTCTCTGGAACATACAACAGGACCGGGATGATAAGCCTCTTATATACAGGGACATTTTAGTTGCTCGAGAGGGGGCTTTTATTCTCAATTTCTTTTTCAGCCCAAAGCAACCAGCGATTGGCAAGAGTAATTCGTTTGATCTCAGTACTAATATCGTTCGTTGAACTTATAGCGCAGCCTAGGTAGATAAAGTCTCTGACCACCTCAAAATTATAGTTATCTTTCGTGACGTTCTGAACGAGACGTCAGTGCTGGGTGTCCTTTCTGGTCTCAAGTCACTTCCCATCCCTAAAAGCCAAGTTTGAAAATTTCATCCGAAATGCTTATTTCAGAGAAACCTAGGAAAAAGGCCTGAAGCTTCTAGCTTAAAAGAAAAAATTGTAAAAATGTCATCCAAATTGTAAGAGCCATTTCCAAGAAACTAATGACATTTTCAAAAAAATATTTTTTTGTCGATGCCAAATGATACGAACTACCGAGAGGATCGGTAAATTTTAGTCTCGTTTCGGATGCTCGGTTTTCGATACCGATACCAAACGATGCCAAGACTTTTCTGGTATGGTATCGTGGCCAGCCTAACCTTTAAATAATAAATTTGATTGAAATATATCCAGCCGTCATCTTCAGTGAGAAAATAAATATCAACAATATTCAATGGAAGCAATCAACCATAATTTCCCGAAGTCGCGTTTGGAATCTGGAAGCATTTATGCACCTTTAGTCATGTTCAAAACCTTAAAAATTACAAAAATAATCGAACTTTTTATCATAAACTTCAAAAAAAAATTGATCCCGGAAAGCGGTAACCCTGAAATGTTTAGAGCAGGTAACCCTACTCAATGCCTATCTTTTAAGCTATCAATCATAATTTTTCAAAGTCGCGTTTGGAATCTTGAAGCATTTGTGGACCTTTAGTCATGTTCAAAACCTTAAAAAATACAAAAATGAGCTTTTTAAGTCTTTTGGAGTCTTTAATGACTTGAAAACATAAAAAATGTATGACGTTAAGTAAAAAACTATTTTTAAAGTAGCCTCATTTTTTAAAATTTATATTCATTAATTTTTGTCTTCAAATATTGAAATAAATTGTTTGTTTGACTAAAGTTTGGACTTTTGACCCACTTTCTTTAAAAAAAACTATGAATTTTCGACCCACCTCCTTCTGGAGTTTTGACCCACTTAGGTGAGATATAAGTTCATAATGCATTTATGAACTTTTAACCCACCCAGGTGAGCTAAAAGTCCATTATGGACTTTTGGCTCATGGACTTTTTAAACCACGCCGCATTATTTATGTGTTTTACATAGGCTATCACATCGTTTTCAACTTTCCACTTTTTTTTTTCAAATATCAATGCTGCTTAAATTTTTTTTACGTTTAATATCCAAATGATTCAATCTTGTTAATTGTAGTTCTTATTTAAAATATACAACTTTAATAAAATCAATATTTAATGTTTTAAAATTATTTTTTTTTTTATTTTATTTAAATGCATTTAAGAAGGATCACGATCTGGAAGTGGAAGCAATGCATCGGCAACATCTATCCGATCAACTCGCAGCAACTCTGTAGCTCCTGGTGCTGCTGCAATCAATCATGATAGGAAAATTTCTTCAGCTACCCATCATCATTCACAACACCATCAACACCAACCGCATCATCAGCCGCTAATAACAAATATAACATCTAATCCAGCTGCTGAAAATATTACTGTTGAAATAATTAAACCAGAAAAATAATCGAAATAAAATTAAAAAAAAAAAGATTATATGACAAAAGTATAATTAAAATAAAAAAGAAAATCATAATAGAAAAAAAGCATTTAAAAAAAAATGCACGAAAGAAATTATATTTTTCATTAGACTATAGTTAAATAAAAAAATACAAAAACACACACCCTTAAAATGTCTCACTGCTATTACTTTAATTAAAAAAAATCACACAAAACTTAAAAAAAAAATATATAAAAAAAAAATCCAATGAAAAAACTTGCATAACAAATTCATTTCCTTAGCTTATTTTTCTCTATAGCAACACGACATGCAATGAGAAACACTAAACAAATATTTTCTTAAAACAAAAAAACATTTAATGCAAGTTCTTAATTTTCCATTTAAATTAAATTTATAATTATCTATATTTCAAATTTAAATCGAAAAATTTTATGTTTTTTTTCGATTATTGAAAGTTATTTAACAAAAAAAAAATCATTTAAAATTAAGATTAAGTAGAATTAAACAAAATAAATAGAAAGCATTTGTACTCATATGCCATTGCGATAGAAAAAAAGAAAACTTACAAAATATAATACATAAACAAAATATAAATATATAATATATATCTTTATATATATAAGAAATATTTAAAGTAAAATGCCTATTGTAAAAAAATTTACAAAAATAAACGAAAATAAAAATGAGTAAAAAATATTTAAAGAAAATAAGTGATATATTATTATATACATACAAATAGCGAAATTTATTCTATAGTCTTATAAATAACAAAAAAAAAAGCTTTTTTTAATTCATAACTTTTAAAAATGTTTCAAATTTATCTATATATAAAAAAAGTAAGAAAAATATATGAAAAAAAATAATAATCTAGATTGTAAGTTTTAATTAATTTACACATACCCATCATTATCATACAAAAATAAGAAATATTTAAAAAATTAAATTTGTAAATTATAGTAGATACATACTTAGAAGTTCAAAAATAGAGTTTCCTATATTTTTCTCACAAAACTGAAAAACAAAAATAAAAACCTAAATTCTCATCATCCTCAATTATTTCTAAAAAAAAATGTTTCTTTATTTAAATTCACTTTAAAAATGCACCAATTTTAAACTTAAAACAAAAATAAAGAAATTATTTTACCTTACACAACTTTTTACTTTCCATCTCAACTTAGGGACCATATTTTTGAACTAAAAAAAATATGCGTTTCATTAATCTATTTGTAACATAAATCAAAATAGAACCCAACAACAAAAAAACTTAAAATTTTAACAAAAAAAAAATAAATAAGCAACATTTTGAAATGCTTCGTGAAAATTAGACCAAATAAAAACAAAAACAGTTTATGAAAAGAACATTTTATAGCTGAATTATTAAAATTTAATTAAAAAATAACATTTTACTAGAACGAAGACAATTTCAATGTAAAAATAAGGCTCGTATAGTATAAGACATTCGATAAAATCTTTTTAACAAGAAAAAAAATCACGGAAAATAAATAGGTAGCAATTTTATTATCGATTTCTAAACGTAGTAGTATTTTTTCAAGCATGGCAACTCTTTTGCTAAATTTAAAAATTATTTCTATTTGAATAAAAATTTGAAGCAAAAGATAATTTTTTTGAAATGACGTGACGTGAATATTTAGAGAAACTATTTACCATTTGGTAGATTTAGTTTAATACTAACTGAGCTTTTGTAGTGTTTAGCAAAAAAAACTGAATTATATTTTAAAAACATAAATGAGTTATAAAATATCAATTTTTGTTAACCGAACAGTGCTAAATTATTATTTGAAGTTTTTATTTAAATTAGACCTCATACGTTTATTTCAAAAATTGTATTGAATGACAGTCATGCTGGCACAATTCGGATTTAAAGTACTAAAATATTAAAAAATATTTCCATAAAATCTTACAATTTAAAATAACTTTCTGCTAAAAACGTGTGACAAAGAAAACTGTGAGGCCATTATTTTTCAAAGGTACTAACGATACGCCCTGTGTCAACAAAAAAAATGAAATTTTCATTTTGCTCCCAGTTTTATGTGCAAAATATTTGTTCGTATTTATTTCCTTGGAGTGTTCTAATATTGCCTATAAGAAACAAAATTTATTAACAGTAAAGCCTGCACTTATAGAATGAAAATTTAACGCATTCCACAATCTTTTTTAAGCAAGTTTTAAGCAAGTTTTTCAGGCACAGTGCTAAAATGTTTTACACTTGACAATCAATACACTTTGGTGTAATATAGAAACTCGTGGAATGTAAAGTTTAAAATTTTACGACAGGTAGGCTATCGGCATTCCATTTTCATTTGAATTGTGTTATTTATTCACTCTCCATTAGACTTAAAAACGCTTTTAAAAATGGTAAATTTTCGGAAGCACAGTTTGAAATTGAAATTCAAAAGTTCAAAATCTTCGATTTTTGAGTTATAACAGTTTTTTAACAAATGGATGATATGAAACTTCAATTTTTAATGGGCACTTTTAATGGCTACTTTTAAATAAATGAAGAAAATAGTTTCCTGATTAAAATTGATTCAAATTTGTGCTTGCAGCAATTCGATTCATTAATTTTTGTATTTTACACTATACTTTTATGTATTTTAAATGTTTGAATAGTAAATTTATTAATTCTTCATTTAAATTAAAGTCACCATTAAAAAGGTAAAGTTCATAGAACTTGAATAATTTTGGATAAAGAGCTCTTAAAAATTCCTAAACAAATTAAAAATTCTGCAAAATGAAAGGTTTTGCAAGAAAGTTTGATTAAAATATGAATAGCAGATCAATGAAAACTACTTTTTTTTTCAAAGTCTTAGCACAAGATAAAGGTATGTGCATTTAAAATTTTATTTTTAAACATGGCATTATCATGTAACAATGCGAAATCTGACAGTTAGAAAAGCCCGAATATTGAAACCTCGTAATGTTAAAATTTTGCTTTCATTACCAAGAAATTATAAGTTTAAATGTGAATGAACGCACATGGAACTTTTTAAGTCGCTGTGACAAAAAATCGCAAGTGCGGTCTTAGCCTTATAGTTGAAAAATCATCCCATTTTTTCTGACGATACAATTTTCGAAAGTAAAAACAAATTAAAGGCATATTTGATGAAAAAAATTTAATCAGTGGGCTTTTTTTGTCGCAAAGCTAAATAGATCAAAATCAAAAGACATTAAATGAATCAGGACGCACTTGCATGCAATACGTCGTATTTATTTGCGATTATATAATATTACTAGAGATAAACACAATTGATTTTTTTAATCGCAATGAAAGAAAATTAAAAGGTCAGTCCTAGGCTATGTTGTTGTTTTTGGAATCAAAGAATCGCAGGGTAGATAATTGCAGGTGGGTGAATGATAATAATTTCTTGCGATACTGATTTTTAAATTGCACCGACTGAAAATCGCAAGTGCGGTGAAAAATCGTAATAGTCATGCACGCACTTGGAATTTTCAATTATACAGTTATTTAGCCCCAAGAAATGAATCGCATATTGCAACTTTAAAATCGAAGCGATAAAAAAATTAAACATGAAATATTTATTAAGTGTTTTTTCTGTTGAAAAGTTAAAAAAAAATCAAATGAAATTGAATTGATCTGTACGTACTTTCGACGCGATATATTTTTTTGCGATTATATAATCATGCGACGGATAAACTTAGACTAGGACTGCACTTGCGATTTCAATCGCTCGACTATTTTGTCGCCAAAAATTGAACACATGAAGGGTAAAAAGTCGAAAATTTGTTCTATTTTTAAATGAAACAAATTTTCGAGTTTTAACTTTTGAAATTTTTTGGTTGCATAAGCATTCAGTTAAAATGGAACAAACACAGTTAGATGATTGTGCTAACAATTCGATTAAAAATATTGCGTAGACACAAATAGAAAAAAACCATACTTGTGATTTTCAATCACACAATTATTTAGGCGCAAGATATGAAACGCGGGTACACATAAATGTTTCTTTTAAAATCGCAGTGATTAAAACAAATTTAACAACATCTTCTCTTTGAGCGTTATTGCAGTCCCAAAATTGATTAGATCAAATGAAAAAAATTGGATCTGCAATTTAATCGCAATGACAAAAAAACCAAAAGGTCGCTCCTAGGCTAAACGTGTACAAGATATATGTGTCATTACCCTTTGCAGTTGCGCATTTAAAGTTGAATGTTGTATTTGCAGTGATTAAAAAATCACGCGATAAATAATGGCATGGCCATGGTTTCTGTCGACACCAATTTTTCAATCGCAACGACTGAAAAGCGCAAGTGTGTTCTTAGCCTAAAGCTTGCGACTCTCTGTCATTCAGTAGCATAAATCAATAATAAAACGCATGATTTATAAATGTGAATGAACGCACCGTGAAACCAAACAATTCGAAGTTGCGATAGCTTTTTAGTCGCAGCGACAGAAAATCGAAAGTGTGTTTTAGTTTAAGTTCATAAAAATTGCTAAATATTCACAAGTTCGTCTTTTAGGTAAATCGTTAGCTAAATATTTATTATTAATCTTTGTGATTGCTTTGACGCGTGTGCGTGCATTCATATTGAATGCTGTGTATCTTGTATTTTTTGCGATGAAAAAAAAAAACGCGGAAGATAGTCGCAAGTGTTTGCATGAGAATAAAATTGTTGCGAACCAGTTTTTTTAATCACACCGACACAGAGCTACAATTGTGGTCTTAGCCTTAGACAAGAAAGGCATTTGCGATTCCAGTTGTACGATTTAATATTTTTTTTTAGAAAATAGATCAGACTAGGCTAAATGTGAATGAACTCACCAGCGACCAAGAAATTGTATTGAAAATCGAACTTTTAAAATATCCCAGAGACGACTGATAAGGAGCATACACCAGCTCGTCAATAAAACTTGAATGAAGGAAAGTATTCACGTCGAGTGGAACCATGGCACCATTTACTCTATCTATACACAAAAAAGTGAACACCTTCTTCTATCAACACTCGAGAGACATTATTCGTTTTAATATCGCCTTTAAGATTCTGTTAGGCGTCTGAAGACGTTTACTGACGAATTGATTGGCCCTTATTGGTGTGGCTTTAGACCTGGAAAGTCTACCAGTGATAAAATCTTCACACTACACCAAATCCTGTAGAAGATCCAACAATTAAACATCGAAAGAAACACCATCTTTTTCTTATCGCTTTAAAAGAAGCTAAAGACAGTGTTAACAAGTGAGAGCTATAGATACCGTGTCATGTCGAGTTTTTGTAACCTCAAATCTAGTACCTGCTTGTGAATTATGCCGTGAATCCATACGAAATTTACATTTTTGTTCACCCGTGAACTTGCTTGTGAAGCTATGTCAAAAATGTTTTCATTCACTAGCAATTGCAGTGCAAAATTTAATGGGCAGTCTCGGTGTGTTGATTGTTCAATTACAAACGTAACGTCAAACGTTCACAACACATTCGAAAATCTGTACAAGTGAGAAATGTCAAAAAATCACTTTCTTCACTTCACGAGGAAGTAGATATGTAGGTACCTACTAGGCTTAAGCCTTGTATATACTTGTGAACCATGCCGTGAATCTACACAAAATTTGTATTTTTGCTTACCCGTGAGTGTGCTCGTGAAACTGTGTGGAAACAAAAGTGAAGAATTTTCATTCACGAGCAATTTTCGTCAAAAAACTATTTGGAATTCTTGGTAAACAGTTGACAGTATGACTTGAAAAGAGAAAAAACCTTTATTTATTTACGGGTGGGGAATTTGCTTTAAAATTTACTTTTAAAAAAATAAACATGACGGAACTTTCTTAAATACCACACTTTAATTATTTCTAAAGTCAGACCGGAAACCTTTCTTTTTTAATTTTCTATTTTTCAATTTAAGTCCATTAAATAAATAGTTTTTGCAAAACAAATTGTTTTATATTCAAAAAATTACAAAAACGAAATGATTGTTAACCGATATTTAGAAAAATGCATGAAATTAACTGCTAGATTGGTAAAACATAATTATTCAATTTTTTAAAGTTTATTTTGTATCCAATATTTTTTCAAATTTATAATAAAATATCGGAGCCATAAATATTACCATTTAAATGATTAGGAATTAAACCAAGCAATGTGAGATGTCCATTTATATAAACAGCTATTTTCTAACAGAAGATCTAATTTAATACTATTATGTATTCAAATGTTTAAAATGATAATAAATCATAATTTTCCATAAACAAAAAATAAAAATCCATTTTACGAATACAAAAGTATAAATGTACAACATAAACAATAGCAATTCAATATTAAAAGATTATTCAAAATTTTGTTAAAATTTTGCTGATAGTACAAACATTTCTTATTTATATTTTGATTTAAAAAAAAATACAAAATTACAAATACATTTAAAACTTTTGTATTAACAAAAATAGCACAAACATCTATGTATAACTAATTCATTAAAATTAAAACAAAAAATTAAAAAAAAAAAACTATACGTCCAAAAGAAAATTCCTAATAATTTAAACTGCAATTGTTTTTTGTTTTTTTTTTTAATTTTGTTGAGGATATTTTCAATTAACAAGTAACTATCTTATAAACAATCATTATTCTCCCAACAACAAAAAAATACAATACTTATTTAGTCCCAAATATGCCTATACATAAATTATAATCTTCCTTAAACATAAATTTAAATTTAAAAAACAAGGATTATTTTTGTATATTGATGCACAAAATTTATCTATTTTTCACATAGAACATAATTATATTATAGTAAATTCACAGATAACACAACAACCAACAAAAAAAAATCAACAAATTGTTTAAATATTTTCCAAAAAATAGGGGAAGATTTTTTTGAAAATATTTAAATTTTTTGGTAAAATAAATTATGTTATATATTGCACTTTATCATACAGAAAAATAAAATAAAAACATTATAATATAGCCACCTCTTCTGAAGTATTTACAAGTAATAGAATCAAACCTAAAAAAAAAATAATAATACTACAAAAAATCAACAATCCCTTTCATACAAATAAAAATAAACTTAAAGAATTTTTGTTCGAAATGCTTTTTGTGCTCAATCAATAAAGCTTAACTGTGAGAAAATTTTAAAAGAAATAAAAGAAAAAACTGAAATAATGACAAAAACAGACACACAAAAAGATTCCATGAATATTAAACAATCCACAATCCACAGCACACAAAAATATAAATAAACATTTTTTTTTTATTATTATTTTTAATTACTGAAATAAATCGTTAATATTAAATTTAAGTAAAATTTTACCGTAGAATATACTTTTATTTTAACAAAAAACACTTAACAAAGTTGTATTCAAAAATGCATCGAACTTTTATCAAAAACAGAAAAAAATACAAATAAAAATTAAAAATATATAATTAAGTGCAATAAATATTATTATATGTGTGAATAAAATTTAAAATTAAACAAAAAAAATAAAATCAGGACAAAAACAATTCTGGTCTTGAAGTTTGGGGAAGAATTTTAAAATCGAATTGTTTTATCCAAGCAAACAAAAAAATAACATGTATGTATCTATAAATAAAAATCGGACTTAGACTCTAAAAAAAATATATTTAAACAAAAAACTAAAAACAAAAGAAAAATCTTCTACGCTGAAAACATCTATCTTTAAGTTTTTCTTTTCTAGAAAAAAATGCTTTAGATAACAAACAAACAAAAAAATATACATAAAATGAAAGTCTAAGAAAATTAACATTTTATATAAATACCTACCTGTTTACTTTAAGCAAACCAAAAAAAAACAAAACAACACACAAAATACTTCTATACAATAAATTATTTAAAGCATGCGAAAAAAATATATATAAATATTAGTTTAGCAAAAATCTAGTGATACATTTACTTAAAACAATTATTTTCAGAAAAAAATAAAATAACAAAAATAAACTTATAACTTTAATTTTTCTGTTTTAATGCTGTGTTATATGATTGTATATTAATAATGACATATTTGAAGAAAATAAAAATGCTTTAAGCTATTTACATTTGACATTTATATCTGTATAATTCTCTTTTAATTTAAAAATTAACAACAACAGCAAAAAAATAAAAAAACGCATTCTAACAAGTAATAATAATAAAATTATATTTACTAAAGTACTTTATAAATATACCTATTAGAAAAAAGAAAAATAACACAAGTCTAATATAGAAACTTTCGTAAGTAAATAATAATTTATAGGAACAGAGAAAAATCTATATAAATGAAAAGAATACATGTAATGAAAAATAAGCAAAATATAAAAATGATAACAAAATTATAAATAAACATTAACATGGCAATTGTATCACTTTACAAAAAAAAATTATATTTGAACATTTTATTAAATATATTATTATATTACCATTACCTTTATTATTTTTTGTTTTATTTAATATAACTGAAGAGAACTTGTCAGCAGTGTCAAGGTGAGGCTGTGTTTCGCAGCTGCAGGTACATCATGCAAGAGCCTAAGCCGAATACAAATATTTAATTGCTTATAGACTAACAGCCTTATTTATAAACTCGATTTAGGTGGAGTGGGATTTTATTAAGTTTTTGTTGAAATTCTGCGTTTTCATTGAGAATTGATTTGATGAAATTTCTATCAATTAAAATTGTCAGAAGTTGGATTTATTTTGGTGGGAGTATAGAATAAGTCGAACTTCCATAAGTCGAACTCTCAAAATGAAAGAAAAAAAAATTGACTTATAGAAACTTCGATTTAAAGAAATGAGACAAAAATTTTAGTTCTACTTTTTTTGTATTTAGAAGTTTTAAAAATAAGTGTACTTACAGCAAGTCAGTTTCTCCCATTCCCATTGCAGTTCATTTAGCTTTTTTTTAAAGTTGTCCCTTAAAGTGGGAGGTTTTCATTCATAGCCATTTGGAGACAGCTTTGTGAACATATGAAAGGTTCTCTTCTTAAATTAAAATATTTATTTCGTAAAGTTTTCGAATTTGTTTTTTTTGTACTATCTCTATCTTCAGTATGGAGAGTGGACTCTGAGGTTAACCAAATTTTATGGTCACATTTTTTTAACACCACTCCCAACTTATTTCTTCATTATTTATTCGAAAGCCATCAGCTTTAATTTTCTTCCTAACCTTCTTCGTGAATTCGTTTTTCTCCAACAAACTAGAAACTTCTGCTCATACAAACTTTAAACTCGTCCAAAACCAAAGTTCAAATTAAGAACATACAAACTCTAAGCTCAGCCAATCCTATTCCTCAAAAAACTTTCGAAATTTATCACGGTAGACACTCAAGTACTTTTCAAAAAGTTGAAACAAAAGGAGGTTTCCCGATTTAGAGAAAAGAGTTAAGAGTGTGTTTACCGAACAAACGTCCAAAATAATCATAGTAACTTAGTGATTTGAAAGAAAATCAAATAAGAGAAAAATTTCGAATTAAAGCATTAAATGCAATTTTAAAACTTCGAAAAATACATAAATTCGAGTTACAGAATCTCGAATTATGAAGGGCAAAATTCATGAAAATAAAGTTAAAAAGCCAAAGTTCTCGATAAAATTTTGAGTTACAGAGAAGTTCGACTTAAAGAAGTTCTAGTTACGGAAGTTCGATTGTACTACCTAATTTGAAACTCAAACAGGTCGTATTTTTAGAAAACTAAGACTTTTAAGAATTTGAAATGTTATCTTAGATAGATTTTGACGAATAAATGTAAAAGTAAGACAAGAGAATCGATTATTCTTTCAAAAAGAACAACAAGACTTTTGCTCCTCAAGAGCTGCCTTAAAACCAATCACAAGAAGTAAAGTTACTCTAACTTTGCAGCACCTCTAATCCTGGAAAACTTATATATAAAAAAAAGGAAGAATACAGACGGAGTAAGTTCGGGTTTTTCAATAAGAGCGCTACAAAAGTTTTTTTTTAAATAAAACAAAAACGGTTTTGGATATCACTGAAATTCTTTATTCCTGTGAAAATACGTTCGATGCCATTATGTATGAAACTCGATTTCTTTTGCATGGCCACCACGGGCACGCTTGCAGAGGTCCAGACGCTGAACCCAATTTTCGACAGTTTCCAAGCATAAATCGGCCGATACTGCTGCAATTTCACGTCCGATATTCGTACGAAGTTCATCTATCGTCACTGGCTTGTTGGCATAGACCATAGACTTGACAAAGCCGAACAGGAATTAGTCTAACGGCGTCAAATCGTACAACCGAGGCGGCCAAGCGACTGGACCATTTCGTGAGATAACATGTTCTCAGAACTTGGTTTCCAATAAATTGATTGTGACATTCGCTGTAAGGCTTGTGGCGCCGTCCTGTTGGAACCACATGTCCTCCAAGTCCATATCATCCAATTGAGGCCAAAAATATTCGGTTATCATTGAACGGTAGCGATCCCCATTCACAGTAACGTGCCGGTCTTGATCATCACGAAAGAATTACGCCCCAATGACACCGCCGGCCCATAAACCACACCAAACCGTAATTTTTTCGGGATGCAATGATGACTCATGGAGTACGTGTGGATTGCTGCCTGACAAATACCGCATATTTTGTTTATTGATGAAGCCATTCAGCCTGAAATGAGCCTCATCGCTGAAGATGATTTTTCGATAAAAATCCGAATCATTTTCAGGTTGTTGCTCAGCCCAATTCACGAACATACGACGCTCTGGTGGTCAAGCGGCTTCAGTTCTTGCGTCGATTTAATCTTGTAAGTATGTAGGCCAAGATCTTTTCACAAAATTCGCCACAACGGCGTCACAGAGATGCCCAACGCTTGACAAAGTCGTGTAAGAGACACATTTGGGGTTTCTGCAACTGAAGCCTCAGCGTCAGCAATATTCTCGACACTACGGGCCTTTGTCTCACTGGCACGGGAACATTTCGTACTGTGCCTGTGGATTCAAGTTTTTCCACTAGACGCTCAATTGTTGATCTGCTAGGACGATTATGACGACCATAAATTGGACGTAGCGCTCTTAACGTTGAGGCCACTGACTCCGAATTTCGGTAGTTAATTTTAATAATTTCAACTCGTTGTTGGCTTGTATTTCTTTCCATCATGAAATGGCAAACCTTACTAAAGAGAAATGTCAAAAGAGCGGCAAGAAATATGGTGTCGTTTGCTGTCCCTGTCGCTCTACTTTTGTAGTGTTCCTGTTGAAAAACCTTTATCATAGCCAAATATGTTGATCAAAATAAGCTGTTATGGCACTTCCATTAAAAAAAACACAAAAATTAAAAATTTCTTATAATAAGAAGAGGGAAGAGATTGTTAAATGGGTTTTTGAGGGCCAGTTAAGCTATGCAATATCATTGAAATTTTGGTGAAAATTCCTCATCTCTCTGAAAAGCACACAAAATTTTCTGTTTTTGCCATTTTTAATCTGTTAACCCGAGTCAGTACACATAATAAAAAATACTAACCAACCCATCCTCCTTTACATTCGCCACTAGTCACGAATTTTATATAAAAAACAAATTGTCAAATCTTATATTAACTTTGATTAAAATATACAATTTTCCTTAAGTACTAAAAATCCTTATACAAAGTTACACTATTGCTTAAAACTGTTTCTAGGAACGTTTTCCACGGGTATATTCTTATAACTCTGTATTGCCAAATGCCGTAAAAATTTCGATGTTGGATAACCGGTTTGTTCAACTAAGTTGTAAAATTGGCTATTGGTGTCCTGTAGCAGCTCATGAGCATGTCCCATTTCAACAGCTTTTCCACCATCCATCACCAGAACTCGATCACTTGTCATAACTGTATGTAAACGATGAGCGATTGTCAAAACTGTGCAGTCAACAAATCTAGTTCGAATAGCAGTTTGGATCTGTATATCCGTTCTAGAAACAAAAACAAACATAATATTGGTAAAGGAAACAAAAATATTTTAAGAAAATATACTTTGGATCGACATTGGCTGTGGCCTCATCCAAAATCAGAATTTTATTGTGTCTCAGAATTGCCCGAGCTAAACAAATAAGCTGCCTTTGGCCCATGCTGAAGTTTGAACCACCATCATGAACTACAAAACTCAAACCACCTTCCAGAGAAGAGACGTAATTTTTCATCTCTACTTCGGCAAGAGCACGCCACATATCGTCTTCGGTTTTTTTATGAAACGGATCTAGATTGTAACGAATCGATCCAGAAAATAAGACTGGATCCTGTGGAATTATTGAGATTCTGCTCCTTAGATCATGCAATCCTAGCTGACATACATCATGGCCATCAATTTCAATTATGCCTTCTGTGTATGCTAACCGAAATATTGCCTGAATTATTGAAGATTTTCCAGCTCCTGTTCGTCCGACAATTCCTATCTTTTCTCGAGGATTGATGGTAAATGTCAGTCCCTTTAGAATGTAGTCTCCCTTTTCTGCGTATTTCAATCTTGCATCAATAAAATCAATTCGACCATATTGAGGCCATGCACCATCGGGTTTATGCATTGGATCTGATTCCAGGGGTGGTTCTGAGGGTAAGTCAGCATACTCGATTATTCTCTCAACACTTGTCATTTGGTTTTCCAACTCAGCGGTTTGTCGCATACCCCATTGGCAAACAACCACCAATGACATCGATTGTGTTATTGCTAAGCCAACGTCTCCACTTGAAAAGGTTGAATCCAATACCAGAAAGCTAAAGGTCACTGTAAGCGTGTAAACAACACAAATCATATCCGTCCAAAAGGCAAAAGCCCGATTAGCAGCTGTGTAAAGGTATAAAGCTGAAGTATTGACATTCTGAAAACTATGAAACTCGGCTTCAACTATTTTCGTGGCATTCATTGCACGAATAGTGGTTAACCCATGGAAGGTTTGGTTAGTGTGAGAATACACCGGACTTCGGGCTACGGAAATTATATATTTTGCTTAAGGTTAATTTGATACGGTTCTTAAATTTGTAAAAAAAAAAACTTACACATGCTTTCCATTCGTTTAAGACTTCTGCTTGCTCCGATATAAAATTTTCGACCAAAAAATAATAAAACATACAGAATTAGAGCTGGAATAAAAAGCCAATAGTTTGCTAGGGCCACAACTATTACCACAGAAACTGCATACGTGAAGAACTGAAATAAATGCAATTATTTGCTTTTAGAAAAAAAAAAAAAAATAAACAAAGTATTTACCGATAAAACCTCCAACAATGTCTGCGGCATTTGAACATCGACAATATTCATGTCATTAGCAAATCGATTTATTATCCTTCCAGATGAATTGGTATTGAAGAAATACATTGAGGTCCTAATCATGCCATTAAACAGTTTCTCGTGGAGTTTGAATGAAATTTTAAGACACACCTTTAAAAACGCATATGTACGCAAAACATAGAATATCAAAGTGAACACAATCAGTACGGAATAAAGTATAACTCTGCGTTTGCGTTCTCTATCGAAAGGTATAGAATTTAGAAAGTCCTGCTTAGATGAATCAGTAACGTTTTTTAATGGCAATTCCTCCTCCCACGTTGCCCTACAGAAAAATATATGTACATATAATTCATTTTAACTTACATTCTTCAAAACAACATAAAAGTAATTAGTTTCAAGTTAGGAAAGCAACTTTTACAAACTAAAAAATTAATGTGTAGATGGATAATTAGCCATTAATTAGTTGTTATTTACTTGTGATGATTTCGAATTTGTCGATCAATGCTTTCTATGTTTTTTGCATGATTTGCTTACTTGATATCAAGTAACCACATCATCCTGTCAAAAATATAGTAATATTTGTTATTTTATGGCTTAATAATTTTCCGTTAATTCAATTTGATCGTTGAATTTTGTCTATGTTCTTTTGGTGCCTTGCAAACTTGATATCAACCCACTTCCACGGATCAAAAAGTGGATAGGTGCATAATTTGTCGTTAGTTAGCTATGACGATTTTAAATTTGGTATTCTATGTTTTCTATGTTTTTATATTTTCTACTATTGTAAATTTAGCAAAGCAACTTAGAGGAATCTCAAAACGGGTAGGTGAATATTTTGCCGTAAGTTGGTTGTGACAGTTTCAAATCTAGCTGTCATTCAATGTTTTCTATGTCTTTTGGGTGCCAACTTGACGTAACTTGATTAGCGGTAAAAACTCCGTTTACTGAATGTTTTTTGCTAAATAATTTGCCAATAATTAGTTGTTCAATAGTTGTGACAAATTTAATATGATCGTGCTATGTTTTCTATGTTTGTTTGGGTCCTTGGATAGCTTGATATTTAGTTAGCAAAGTATCACATGAAAAAGGGGTAAAAACTGCCAATATCTAGAAGTTTGTAGTTTACTAGTCTTCAATTATTTATGACAATTTTGAATTTCTCGTGCAATGATTTCTTTTCTTACCTAACATTAAATTGGCATATAGCACTAGCACAACCTTATAACTGCTTACACCGAATGGTTTGTAGCTAAATAATTCATGATTAATACCATTGACAAATTTTTAAAATTTAAATTAAAAACTCTATGTTTTATATGTATTTTTCGAAAAGTGGTAAGAACTTCTAAAACCTAACATTTTGTTACTCCATAATAAGACCTTTATTAGTCGTTAATTAGTTTTGACAAATCCAATTTTTTCATGCGATGTTTTCTATTTATTTTTTCACCTAAATTACCTCATTTTATCCTTTGAAAACATAATAAATGAATAAGCAGTTCAATATAATCATTTTATACCCCTTTTAAAATGCTATTTCATAAGAAGATAAAACAGAAAACATCGCATGAAAAATATTAAAACTGTCGCATATAATCAATAGCTAATTAAAGAAAAAAAAATATCAATATAATAGGTTCAAAGAATATTTATAGAGCTGTTTACTGATTTCATATTATTTTAAGAAAATAATACAAAACATAGAAAACATCGCATACAAAAATTAAATTCGTCGTAACTAATTACCTAACCGCAAATTATTAAGCCATAAAACATTAAGTATAAGAAGTTTTAACCGCGTTTGGAGTCATGTGAGGTTAGCAAAGCACCAAAAAAAAACATAGAAACATTGAAAAACAAATTGTCACTATGACCTAAAGACTAATTACCGGCAAATTATCCACCTACCCATTTTTAGATACCCATTTTGAAGAAGAGAAGATAGCAAAACACCCAAAAAAAAAAACATAGAAAACATTGAATGACAAATTCGAAACTGTAATAACTAATTAAAGAGGCATATTCTTCAAATATTCATTTTTCGATTCGTCAAAATTGCTTTTCCAACCTTGACACTCATCAAAAAACTCTAGTTTCTTACCATTTCGATACAAAAATATCCAAACCAGATAGTTGACATCGGGAGGCAATAAATAGCAGCAAAACAAATGCAATAAGAGTTGAGTTTCCGAGGGTCCTAAAATACTCCAAATAAGTCGATACTTTAACTGATCCCTGTGCCTGTTGCTCCTTTCGATCAACACCTTTATCAATGATCTCCACCTTAACGGGTCTTTTTGTTTCCAATATACTTTCATTCCTCTCTAGATTGTTTTCTTCCAGTTCCACATGCGGAGCACGAAATTGGTAAATCTGCGTCTTTAAAGCATGATATTCACCCTGGCACTGAATGCTTCCATTTTCCATTACAATCAAATGATCAGTGTACTTTAAGTGCCTCAAGTGATGAGTAACTAAAATACGAACTTTTGAATCTAAAAACTTCAATATACATTTTTCGAGAATATGTTTTCCAACATATGAGTCTACAGCTGAGAGGGGATCATCCAACAGGTATATATCTGCTTTTTTGTAGATAGCTCTAGCTAAGCTTATTCGGGCTTTCTGACCACCACTTAAACTCACTCCTCGTTCGCCTATGATAGTCGAATCTCCAAATGGAAAAGCGTCGATGTCTCTCTGCAGAGCACAAGCCTTAACAACCTCTCGGTAACGTTCTTCGTTGAATTTTTCAATGAAAATTATATTGTCTCGTATACTGGCCTCAAATATCCATGGTTCTTGAGGGGAATAACTTAGAATACCATTCACTTCTATATTTCCAGCGGTCACATCAAGCTCCCCTAAAATAGCATTGAGTAAGCTTGACTTTCCAGACCCGACACTTCCAATTATTCCCACGAACTCATTTTCCTGAATTTGAAAGTTGCATCCACTAAGATGTTTATGTGGATTATCTCCCTTATCCCAAGTAGCATGAAGATTATGAACTAGCAGTCCTTTTCTTACTGCCACAGGATTATGAATTCTTCCGAAGAAACTTGTGACTTCAACATCATGTTCTGCTTCATAGGCAAAGTTTTCAATGCCTCCATCAGCTGGATCCTCGCTCTGCAAAAGGAAATCAACAGTTCTTTTGGAGATGACGAGTATTTCGGCCCAAGTCGTCATTGCCAGAGGCCAGAAATGCAATAGTGAGTCGTCTAATACTTCAAAAAAAGACGAGACAATGAAGACCTTCTTGGAAGTGATCACACTTCCCGTAAAGACATATGATACCAGGCACAAAAATAGAGCTAAATTTGAGACCATCGTGGTGCATTGGAGGGCTCCATGTATGACCATAGAACCCCTTATGGCTTTCAACTCAGTTTTTCGTACCGCACCTACGAGTCTTGCAAATGATTTCTCCCAAGCATACATCTTGATCACTTGAATCGCATGAACGATCTCATTCATGAACTTAACTCGAATATCAGCGTTCTTTGCAGTTTCACTTCTGTAGTGGGCAGCTACTTTGGCTGACCAAATTTGTAAGGGAATAAAGAGAGCTAGAAAACCAATTCCACATAAAGCTGCCCAACCAATCTCCCTGTACATAAGATATCCAAATATAGCTGCTTGTAAGGGACCCTTCCAGAGATCATGGAAGAAATAGAATCCCAGATCTAACTGACTGAGATCATTTGATAGAAGAATAATCGCTTGACTGCTAAGTCCATCATTATAAGCTGTGATCGAAGACCGAAGGCATTTTCGGTAGACCAATCCAGAGCAGGCTAGTCGAATCTTAACTCCCACCTCGAATATGTAGAACATGAACGGGTGAAATGCGAGTGTGTTGATTAAGGAACATATAACAATGCCAGTTGCATAAAGATAGGCTTGTTTTGTAGATACATCCGGCTTTGCTTCGGAGAAATGTGATATTAGACCACCGAGGAATAGCGGTTGTAAGGAACTGTAAAAGAGAATACAAATTTACTATTTCTTTAGTTTTAAAAGTTAAAAACACAAATAAGCACCTAATTGAGATTTCTAAAATAGAGTACACGATGCATATGGGCACAAATAACCAACCATATGCTCGAAATATCATTCGCAACAAGCTTGGTTTTTTCTGTTTCATCTCTTCTTTCCAATATCGGATGAGACCATTTGTGGTGATTGTACTATCGAGACTGGGTTTGTGCTCATAAAGGTCTTCTTGTTCCAGTTTATCACGTAAACCTTTCATGAAGATTTTATGTAGCCACCTATTGAAAAAGAAATGTGTAGGATATAATAATATCTAAAGGAATGGAAACAATATATTTTAAAATAGTTAAGTCGTTATATCTGAAGGAGATATCGAAGAAACAGATTTGATTGCAAATCTCAGGATCCTGCTTCTCCCCCTGACTACCATCCTGACTACGCCTTTACTTTGAAATAGTCTTCGAGAGGTAAAGGATGAGCTTTAAGGCCCCTCAGTGAGCGTCAATTTTATGCATGCATTTAATTATTACATTTAAGGGAAAGAATACAATTTGCAGTCAATAAAACTCTCACATGCTTTGCATTATATAGATTCTTTAATGTGAGTCAAAATTATTTATCATATTGGTTAATTAATTGGTAAAAATAAAGCCATACATCACCGCAAGAAGATTCGAAGTGAAGATTTTAGTGTCGTTTGTCACAAAAATATATACAGTGAATATTTCTAGAATCCATTGTGAATACTGGAAAATACATCTTATTTTCGTCCCCCTTACCTCAGAATGCAAATTAATTTCAGATTAATTTATTACCCAACTTTATCTTTTTTGAATGCATATAAATAAAATAAAACACTCTTATGGTTTCATTTTTATACTAAGGATGCCATTTTCCAAAATGGCGCCCAACCTGTTGAAAATTTCCATGATCAAAATACCGCTCCTTTGGGTAAGATTTCAGTGTTACCACATTTCGGTACCATGCTTTTTTTAAGCCAACGGGTGGAACCTCCACTTTTTTGATAATTTTTAATATTGTGAACATGAAAAAGTTTCGGGAATGCGTATAAATGCCAACAATGCCAACGCGTGTTGGGAAATAAAAATTAATATTTTGAAAAATAGGTGTTGAGAAAACGCACCTTCGATTTAAATTTCAATAATGCCACTTTTCATAAATATACGTTTTTTATATCAAAATGTGGTACTTCCCTTACTAAACTTCGTTGTCTGCGAAATAAGAGAAATAAGTTGTGGGAAATTTTTCTCCGCTCTCGTTCTCCTACAGATTATTCTAACTATCTTGGTTCTTATCTACATTTTAACGAGCTATACAACTCCCTTTACCAACGCTATCTAATTACCACGCAATCCAACCTAATCAATGATCCTAAGTCATTTTTTCAGTTTGCCAACTATAAACGAAAATCCGATGGCTACCCTAACACTCTCTCTTTCAATAACGAAACCTCAAACTATCCTAGGACTATCGCCAACCTTTTTGCTAAATTTTTCAAAAAATCTTCTGCAGATGACTCCTTTGCACCTGATTCTGCATATTTCAATTTTCTACAAAACTTTTGTCTTGGACCGCTTCTTCCTCGCACTGTCGATCCGTATCTCATCGAAACTAAATTAAATCAACTAAACGATGAATTTAATCCCGGTCCCGATGGTCTGCCTGCCATACTTCTAAAAAAATGTTCTTCCACCCTTTCTCTTCCTCTCTCAAAACTTTTTAGCCTTTCCCTAAATCTTGGTGAATTTCCTCAGATATGGAAATCATCTTTCATTACCCAATACACAAAGAAGGTTGGAAGGGTGATGTTAACAATTATCGTCCAATTGCCAAGCTTTCTCACATTTCGAAAGTATTTTGTATGAAACGCTTAGCTTCCACCGCAAATCTCTCATCTTCCTCAGACAACATGGCTTTCTCAATTGCAGATTTACAACCACTAACCTTGTTAAATGTGTGTCTTTCACGCTATCAGCCATGGAAAAAGGTAACGAAGTCGATGTTATCTCAACTGATTTTAGTAAGGCCTTTGATAAAATCTCCCATAAGCTAATACTTTTCAAATCGTCCTCTCTCGGCTTCGAACCTTCTTTGTTAAAATTATTCTCCTCTTACCTAGATAATCGTTATTACAGCGTTCGTTTTAGAACCGCCACCTCTTGCTCTTTCTTAGCTACCTCCGGTGTTCCCCAAGGAAGCCACCTAGGCCCACTTTTGCTCATCCTTGCTATTAACGATATTGAAAAGGTCATCAAACACTCTTGTATTTCACTGTACGCTGATGATACCAAGTTTTTCAAGATCATTTCGTCGACACATGACTCTTCCCTTATTCAACAGGACCTTGACAGTTTTTTTTATTCTTTTTTTCCTTTATAAAAAGAATAAAAAATAAAGGCCCAATATGGCTCCCCTGCGGAACACCTGAGGTTACTCTAATATCTTTTGATGTTAAATTACCTATTTTGACCAATTGGATCCGCTTAAATAAGTATGAACCTATCCATTCTAAAAACTGTGAGTGAAAACCCAACACAGACAATTTATGAACAAGAACCTCATGATTTATCTGTCTGACAACCTTTTTCAAATCCTTTTACAATGGAGTTACACAAAACAGTGAGATTAGAAGCTGTTGATCTGCCTGCCACAAACCCATGTTGAGTTTCAGCAATTATGTGTTTAGTAAAAAAGTGAAGTTTATCAGAAACAATTTTCTCGAACAATTTTGGAATGACAGATAGCTTACAAATTGGTCTATAGTTGGATACTTGTTGTCTCGATGATGATTTAAAAATTGGAGAGATGAAAGATATTTTCCATTCATCCAAGAATAGACCAGTTTGTAGAGACATTAAAAATCAAGCAAATGGGTAGTGCGAGGGATGATGCACATATTTTTATAATTTTGGGAGAAATGCCATCCGGCCCAGAACCTTTATTTTCATTTAAATCACTCAAAGCTTCAAATACTTCAACTCTACTTATACTAATGCTACCTACATCAACAACATTAGATGGAGAAAACTCCGGGAGTACATGAGGTGATGTAGAAGAATACACTGATTCAAAATAGTCGGCGAAGAAATTGCAAATGGTTGATAAATCATTAGATATGCTGCCGGCAAACTCCATGCAATTCGGTAGTGGGACTTTGGCTACTTGCATAGGATTCTCTTTGTCCTTAAATTCATAAATTGTTTTCTTAAATGTTAAACAAAATCTAGTCTGAACGATTCAAGCTGATTTCGATTTTTTTTTGCTCGAAATTTAGATTTTGATTCGGTGTCAAAAGGCTATTGCAAGCCGAAAATGATCAATTCCATTCAAAATAATAACGAAAACCTGACTAAATCAATGTTTATGAGTCCGTAGTTCAAACCAAATTAAAATTTTTTATAAATATAAGCAGAAAACGGACACTAGATTAGTTCTTCTTATTAATTTCTTTTTATATTTTTTACAATTTCAACATATTTCAAAAATATTTCCTAAAATCATGATAACTCATAACCTTAAAATTAAAATGATAGTTTTTGAATGCCTTATCTTTGACAGAATAAAGCTTTCAGGAGTTATAATTTAGCTATGCAGATATGTTTATGAAATAGATTTCTAGATTATGTCTAATTATACATTCATAATCTTTACGAGTATAACAAAAAAACTAATTCTGAAAATTAATACTCGTAAGCAGTACACATCTTCATATAGTGCTTACGATAAGTAATAGTAATAATTATGAATATATGATGCTTACTATATCTACTGACAGGGAAAATATATATTTTAAAATCTATATACCGAACCATAACAAATAAATTTTTTCTTATAATATATATAGGACAATTATAATTGATTTCGTGAAAAAATCAGGGTTTTAATCAAACATAGACTATGAGCTGGCAGCATATTTTTGGGTTGAACACATAACCAAAAAATGAGTATGAGGTCTGTAGAGTGTAGGTGCATGCATCTTGACATAAGATTCAAAAGTCTCGCAAGATATTTTTGGCACCCGTGGTGCCTCACTCATTCTTAACTTTTCTGATATCATTTAAGTGTTGATGTCTTATTTGAGTTAGCCCACCGCAAAAAATAATAACCGTGTTTTTAGTGGACTTTAAAAAAAAAACCTGTGTTAATAACCACAACAATATGGTATAGTTCCGTATTGTTATTGTTATAAAATATGGTACTTTTTTAAAGCCAAGATAAAAATGCACTAAAAACAAGGCAAGGCTAATGTAGTATAACAAGAAAGGTGGACATTCGATTAAAAGAAAGAGTATTGCCATAAATATTTACATTTTTTTTAATAAAAATCTCGTTATAAATCTAGAAATAAGATATTTGAAGAATTAAGAAAATCAAAAATCGCAAAAAAAGTCTCCAAAATAAAGCCGATAGGGTTCGCTTCAAAAGCTCATATCTTGCGTTTTATTTTCAAATCGTTAAAATTAAAATCTGTGGACTTAAAAAAAAAATGACAGAGTATCTTTTCCCATTTTAAATTAATTAATTAAAGTGCATGTGGCCCTAACACAATTGTCTGAAAACCGCTGTTTTCAACCCGTCATCTTTACCACGGGCCCCAAAAAAATCCTGCCAGAATTTTGAATTTGATGTCAAGATGCATGCACCTACACTCTACAGACCCTTAAACTCATTTTTTGGTAATGTGTTTAACCCAAAAATATGCTGCCAGCTCTTAGACTAATATTAAAATGATAGATAAATCGCACAAAAAGTGGATTTCATCATACAGTACGCAGGTTGGTAAAATAGTTTGTCTTTCATGTTTCATGGTCCTCAAACTATATGGAGCCACAACTTCCAACCTATATAGTTAAATGGTTCATTTTTATAAATGGAAAAAATTCTTAAAATTGTACAACATTCAATAGTAGTTTTTACGATAGGGGTGAATTCGGAAGGCTGAGACCAATTGCATTCGTTTTAGCATTTGACATAATCAACAAATCTTGTGCTTCATAATTTTTACCCGGAAAATTCCTTCTAAAAATAAAAAATGAGGATCACAATATTCACTTAAAGCTTCATTAAAGACATTTAAATTTGAATATTTCTCAAAATAACACTGCAAAAAAAAAAAACGATTTCAGTTTTTATTGGTATCACTTGGTAAATTAACTGCAAGTATTATTTTTCACTCAATTTACATTTAAAATGTCTAAATTCACAACTCTTTAATTTCAATTTTTTCATCTTAACTCACCAAAAACTCCATTTTGAAAATAAATTAGCTTCCAAAATTGGATTAGGAGGTCTTTTAATATTTCTTTTTGAACGATTCATTACTTATTTTATTTTTTTTATTTCACTTTTGCTTGAACGTATATAAGTTTTTGAATTTATTTATATATATATATCCTCTAAAAAACCACCATATCGAATGACACTAACCGAACATGTGAACATTTAGTTTCAAGTATACGCTTGAATCAGCCTATAATTGCATAGTGACCATTTCATTGTTTTATCTTATTCAACACTGTTGGATATCAAGATCCAAAATAAATATTTCCTCAAACAAAGAATTGACAAGTTAAGATTGCGATGAGATATTTATTAGGGATTTTGGCTGGACATTGACGAAAAATCGGCTGTCTGTCTAATTAAGTATTTTTTGTGTTCAACTGAAGTTTTAATAGCCCTTCAAGATACTTTTATACTTTTGCATATATCACGGATCTATTCAATAGATAAAATAGATAATATATCATACATTTACCTAAGCAATACCTGCTATAAGTATTGATATCTAATCGAAATGTAAGTTATCGGAAAATGTATTACCATTAAATTGTAATTTAATTAAGCATAATAATTATCTATGATAGCAAAGTGATTGAAGTTGTTTTTTGTTTGAAAACCAGTGATTTTAGCAAATATGTATGAAGTTTTGTTGTTTTATTTTACTTCCTACAATTCAATATTTTTTATTTTTGACTTTCAACTTCCGACTTTGAATCAGTTGATGAGAAAGGAGTAAGTATTCTGAATTTAGAATTTATTTTGAATTTAGAAATGTTTTATTATTAACAATATGTATGTAGATATGATAACAGGAGATAAATTCTGGAAAATTAATTTACAATCAGACGAATGCAAGTAATTTCTACAAAAAGTTCTATTTCTTATCTTAACCCTTCAATCTTTCAAAATGCGATAACAATTTGATACACTTTACATGTAAGTTTAATCAAATGAAAAATTTAAGTGTGCAATTTAAAGTAGCTTTGTTTTATCTACTGAAACAATTATCTACTGAAACAATTAAACAATATCTTTGGGGATAGCGTAGTCCGTAATACTTGAACTTGTCAAACTTTATACAATGATTGGTTATTTAGCGCCATTAAATGTTTGGTCAATCTTGCCTTCTCCTATATTATTTAGTTTCACAAGCTCCAAAATATTTACCGCCCAGCTGCACTCATTCTTAACATTTCTGATATCATTTAAGTATTGATGTCTTATTTGAGACAGCCCACAGCAGAAAATAATAAGATTTTGAAATTGTGGCTTTGTTAAAAACGAATTAAGAAAAGTGTTTTTTTTTTATTGCGATGACGAGATTTAGATTTTCGAGATTTGATACTCAACTTACTCACTTACTTTCTTAAGATGGCACTACAATCCTCCACAGTGACAATTGGCCAGTTTATATTTCTTGAGCGCTCAGTATTTTTCCTCAATTTTTTGACAGAGCAGGAGAATAAAATATAAACAGTATTCCTCACATAGAAGTCAAAACAACTCTCTTTTTCTTTTCTTCTTATAGAATTTACTGAGACAAAAAATAATTGAGCAAGCGAATCCAAAAAAATTCAGTTTCAGTTTTTAAGAGGAAAAGTGAGGAATTTTTGAGAGGAATCCTGTTTATATTTCTGAGCGCTCTGAGTCCTCTGAGATCTCAGAAATATAAACTGGCTAAATGTCTCCAGTTTCGCACGTCAAACGTTGGTTGGGGTCATCTTCCACTTGCGTGCACCACCTGTTGCGCTTTTTTCCTCTACTGCGCCGTGCCAAGGGGTTGGATTCAAAGACTTTCCGGGCCGGAGCATTATTTTCCTTTCGTTCTAGGTGACCCAGCCATCTCAATCGTTGGCTTTTTAATTTACTGGATAGGTCGGTGTCGCTGTACAGCCTGTACAGTTCGTAGTTGAACCTTTTACTCTATTCCCCATCTATGCAGATGGGACCAAAAATCACCCGGAAAATTCCTCCCCTCAAAACAGCTGAAAGCATTCTCATCTATCGCTAAAAGTGTCCATGTCACTACACTATGCACTATGCATATCCGATTTATTTCATTTTATTTTTATTTAAACATAGAAACACAGATAAGAAATTAACAAAAATCAACAACAACAACAACAACAACAACAACAGAGAGAGAGAGAGTGTGGATACAAGCATATATTGAAATGTAAGTAGGTTCATTCACCAAAGATTTTTCTAAAGTTTAAAGTTCTCTTCTACAAAGGTCAATGGAATAAAAAATAAAATTAACAGATTTCACTCCCTGAGTAACAATGGGGACATTGAAAATGACTCATTTACGCTAGATAAATCTTTAAACTTTATAATTTATAATCTTTCTTTTATTTTGATTGTTATCTTTACCATTTTCCAAACACATTTATACATACCTGCACATCAACTTTAATCATTATTTTTACTAGGACCAATCTAATAATTATATTGAACTGAAAAAAACTTAAAAAATTGTTTACCAAACTTAATTTGCATACTTGCACTCGCATAAGGATATACTGTTGCATAACTTTCGTTTACTTTTTTTTTAAATTCGGTTAAGTATTTCATATTCCCTTTGTTCTATCTTCAACTAATTTGGCTGTAGACAAAATGACGTTAGCATGTACTGATATTTTTTGTTTTGTCACGTTTAACACTACTTGTCTTTTAATTTCATATTTTTCATTTTCCTTGTTTGTTAGCTTACTTTTTTTCTTATGCTTTGTTGTAACACCAACCTTTTAACATTTTATTGACCTTTATTTTTTGCGTTAACTTTATAATTCTTTTTGATTTAGCTTTGTGGTAACACCAACCAAAAATTCAATATTTCTGCTCATCGTAGTTTTTTCTAGTATTTGAATATATTTTATGTTATGTGGTAGGCAACGCTAACTAAAAAATAGATTTTTCACCAAATACAAATATTTAATGCTGGTGAGTGTAACGTCTCTGCAAAATTATTTTTCCCCTTATTCTTTTTTTTTTTCTTAATTTTGGGGCTTCTTGCGAGTTAATTCCTAAAGATTCGAATGGACAAAAGTCGATCAGAAATTCTTGATAGACAGGAAAATATCGGTTTATGCATAATAATCAATTATAAAAGTATTCACTAATTGAAATTCGTAGTAACGATAATTCGACTTTTAGTCTATTCAACAAGTCTATTTTGAATAACTATCCCAATAATGGCGTTTGTTAATTTTCAAAATTAGAAAAGACATATATTTTAGTTTTATGATTTAATTGACCCATGTTTTATTCTCGCTTGTTTTCTTTTTTCATATCTTTATTTTCTTCGTTAATCCGTCTTATCGTAACTTCCCATTGGTGCCCCTCGGAAGCTTGAGGCCCGATGTTGTTTTATTTTTAAAAATCGCCAATTGAAGATTTTTAAAAAAATGTATATATTCAATATATGCGATCAAGTGCAGATTAGTGAGTAGAATAAAACTAACCCAAGACCAAGATCATTGGTTGTTATCAAGATATTTGAGAAGAAAAAATTTGTTTAACAATTTTTGGTAAAGTTTCTTCAAAAAAAAAAATTTCAACGATTTTGGTATAGTTTCTTGTGGTTTTTCTTTGGTTTAAAAAAAAAATTCATATCAAATTGCAAATTTTATCAATTATTAATTATAAACTATTGTGTAAAATTTAATTAACCCAAGGCCACCATCATTTCATGAAATTTGAGACGCAAACAAAATTTCAACAATATTTGGTATAGTTTTCTTTAGTTTTTTCGCTTTTAAAATACTCAATTTTTTTAAATTTTCTTATAAACCCTATAAATATCAATTATTAACTAATGTGTGCAACTAAATTAACCGGAAGCCAATATCATTGTCTGTTCTTAAGATACTCGTATTTGAGACGAAAAACAATTTTCAACAATTATTGCTAAAGTTGCTTGTAGTTTTTTTCGTTTAAGGAAAAAACTATTTATTGAATTTTTTAACTTACTCTATCAAATATCAAGTATCAATTATAAACTAATATGTAGGATTAGTTTAACCGGGAGCCAATATCGTTGTCTGTTCTCAAGAAATTTGAGGTCCAAGAAATATTTTCAACAATTATTGGTAAAATTTCTTGCAGTTTTTTTCATAAAAAAAACGGTTGATTCAATATATTTAAAAAATGTGTCAATTTTCATTAATAAACTAGTGCATAAAATAAAATTACCTCGAAACCAATATCATTGTTCGTTCTCAATATATTCGAAAAAAAAAACACTTTTTCAAACATTTTCAGTAAATTTTGTTATATAAAAAAAAAACTGTACGTTAGTACCTATTTATATTTTTACCAATTGTTTATCATGTTCTTGAGATATTCGAATCTAAAGAAACTTGACTTTTTTTTAAATTGCTTTAGTAAAAAAACCCCTCATTGAATTTTTTTGAAAGTCCTTTCTGCATGTATTGAAGCTTCTATCTATAAAATAAAATTTATTCGAAGTCAATATCTTCATTCGTTCTTGAGATATGGTGAGCGAAAAAAAAGCGAATGAAGGTATGAACGTACGGACAGACACAAAAATCTTTCTAAAAATGATGGATCAAAACGTGAAAATATGTCAAAATTTTTGATTCAACAAATCGGACCAATTACAATAACTTCCAATGGGAAGTAAATAAAACTAAAAAAAAAAAAATAATTAACAAAATAAAAAATATCCCAACGAATCTCACAAGCATCCTATTCTATTACCTACTTAAGTACCTAACTACTAACCAAACATATCCCCCAAGCATCTTATCCTACTACCTACTAAATTAATAACTAAATATGAAAAAATAAGTCTGCCGAGCAGCAGAGCGAACCTCCCCTTACCGAAGCATCCTTATGACTGAATTGAATATGAATAAATAAACAGTGAACAAGCAACACGAACATTGAACGAGTGAACATGAATACTGAACTTGAATGAAAAGTCTTTTTCTTCAGTAATTCACTCACAGAGAGACAAACAAATCAAAGAGCATAATGAATAGAGATAGAAAGACATTTTGAATGAACTATGGCACTATGGGAAATATTTGTGTTCTTCTTCTTTGGGATGATTCTCCGCACACAAACCTGCAAATCGACGACGATGAACTATAGGAATATTGATTGAAGATTAGTACCGCTTTTTAATCAAATTGTATTTTAGATTTGTGAAGCTTATGAAGAACGTACAGTCACGTATGATATACCAAATTAAATGTCAATTATTGAAGCTGGCGAACAAAAAAAAAACTAATTGTACCTATAGGTGCACAGATTAAAGAGTTATTAGGTGGCATGTTAATGAACAGTTATATGTAATTATGTCGTCTCAAGTGCTTTTAAATAATTCAAATTTTACATATTATATGTAAATTCGTGTAATCTATCACCTGTATGAATCTGAGATTTTTAAATTCAATCGTGAAAAAGATAAAAATATTACTGCCAAAAATCGATCAACAAAAATTAGTATATTTAAAAAAAATAATAAAAAATTAAAAAAAATACCACCAAATTTCCTGAAGCGAAAAGCAATTAGTTTCTTACTATCTTTCTATAAGTCTATTATAAGACTTATTATAATCAGACTTAGCCCTAATGTGTGGTAAATAATAATTTTTGAACCATCTATTTTTGAATTTTAAAGTTACAACCTTTAATATCTCATTTCTTAGATTTTTTGGAATTTTAATATATATGAACGAAATTGTAATACTAAACGTAACTATCGATAAACAAAAAAATTGTCACTCTAGCACATCCCATTTGGATTTTTGGTTTTTCGACGATTTCATATAAAAACCCTATCTTTAGCTACTTATAGTTCAAATTAAAAAAAACCGTCACCTGCACCCCTACATACATTTTCTTCTCAAACAGTTTTTTTTTTCAAAAAACCTCCAACACTTTTAGTTAAGCTGCGCAATAAACTGCTGCATTGACTCTCGCATTTATAACTATAAAAATATAGAATTCATTTATTCATTTTAGCAACACCAACCAAAAATTCAATCGTACCCTCCCTGTACGCTAGCTTTCATCTCCATACTTTGTTCATTTTAGTAACACCAACCAAAAATTCAATCGTACCCCCCGTATACGCTAGCGTTCATCTGTTCACTTTATTCATTCTGGTAACACCAACCAAAAATTCGATCGTACCCCCCGTATACGCTAGCGTTCATCTCATATACACATTTATTCACTTTATTCATTTTAGTAACACCATAATTTATCCAAAACGACCCTATAAACATTTTCAATGTTAAAATAATTTTTCTTTCTCAATTTTTAAGGAGCCGAAAATAGTCCAATTTTAAAACTTACTAGTCCAAATTGAGATTTATCGCTAATCACAGTTTAAAGGACCAAGTGAAAAATTCGAGTAGCCCAATCGGCAATAAAGAGCCAATTAACTTCAAAAAGGTAAGTGATTTGTTGGGGGTTTGTTTATTTGCTTTTCATTTCAAGTGCACTGCCTCAACCTAAACGTTAAAAAAATGCTTGGTTATTTCTATCTTAAAAAAAAATTGTATAGGTATACGAGTTTCCGTATTCTCTATGATCTAGTCATCTCCAGAGAGACTTTAAATGTTCACTGTGTGAAAAAAGCTATTCACTAAAGCCTAGTACGCAGATCGAGCTAAAATTTCACTCCCACTTTTCTCTCCTAGCTAAATTTTGACACAAGATTTTTGTGGAGATTACATTAAAAAAAACTGCTGTTCTCTGAAAAGAAATTATATTCAGCAAATTCAAAGAATTTTTCTTTTCAAGTTTTTAAGTGAATGTAACTAAATAAAATAGATTTTTCCCTTTGGCATTAATAAATCGTTTGTCTGTGCATATTTTTTGTTCTCAATATTCATTTTCACAATTTAAAGCTCATATAAATCTCACAAATATAAAAACATGCCACTATTTAGCTCAAGAATGAATGTGCCGCACAAATATTTCACGCGCTAAATTTTGACATATAAGTCCCGTACAGTAAAAAACTAAAATTTGATTCTTTAGCTGGAGCTGCGTACCTCTCGGCTAAGACGCTTAGCTGAATTTTAGCTCGGCTTAATTTTGGAGAGAATTTTGTATGGGAGCGAAATTTTAGCTCGATCTGCGTACTAGGCTTTACTATTATCTACTTCACATTAATTTATTTTTTTCTACAAAAATTCAACAAAACAGTGAATAACTTTTTTCATACAGTGAATTTAAGTAATAGACCGAGAGCCCACAGCAGATTTTGGGTGTATGTGATAGCACAAAAAGAAGTATAGGCGTCGAAAGCTTCATGAAAAGCTATTCAAAATATCGAAGTCTTGCAGTCCACAAATGGGGCCTTTTGTTATTAAACAGTGCATCAAAAAAAAATATGAATGCTACTTCGAAGGTAATCGTGCTTGCCAAAATTGCTTTTACCCCTTTCAAGAAAAGCTCCTCGCCCTGCCAGACCGTTAAAATAAAATGCACGACTGGATCGACGTACTTGCTCTTATGTTCCAGTTGCTTGGAACTAAGATTTTTTACATATGAAAGTAATTATAAAAAAAAATACAAAAATATAAAAAAAAGCATTTAAATCGTTCTTTTAACTGTATAAACAACTAGTTAAAATATGCCATTTGATTACTTGAAAAAATATAAATATGTGCAAAAATTTAAAATCGTTGGAGCGGTTTTCTTGAAAATTAATTTTTTATATAGTTAGTTAGTTAGTTAGATGTGATCTTTATTCAATATTCATTTCAATTTCATCCACACATATATAGTTCACAATTACAGCATGGCGTAAGCCGTCAGCCGAAAAAAGAGAAAGTATAAAATTTTATACAACATTGAATAGAAATGAAATAGTTGTTTTTAAACATGAAAAGTAAGAGTATCTCACAATTAATAGGATTAAATTCCTCAGAAAGTTTCGTTTATTATTTCGGTACGATATTTCCAGGCAGTTTTAACGTAGCTCACTAGAGTTGACCAGTTGTCGCCGTTTAAAATAATTTTGAGTTCATCCAAAGTTAGGCTATTTTTGCCCCAGTGGGCGCATCTAATGCAGTTGAAAATCGGACAAGTTCCTAGAAAATGTATCACATTTTCTTCGGCATGCAGGTTGCAGAGTGTGCATTCACTGTTTCGGTCGCTGCGATGCGGTATGTAGTTTAAGTACAAGAGCTCCCCTCTCACTTTGAAGATTGTTGAGATTGTTTCAATACTGTGGCTGTCGTGGAAATAGTTGTTTAATAGATTGTGCTCCAGCGTTCGATATAGGATCCTGGATTCAATTTGTCTTGCACGCTGGCGGAAATATTCAAATTTTGATTCCTTGATAGAGTTTCTAATGGTATCCAATGGTTTTTGCCATGTTAACGCGTTGCCGCTGTCTATTTGCACGTTGTGTTCCAAGAGTAGTCAGAAATGAGATTTTCGTTGAATAATATGCTACTATTTTGGGAAGTCTGCGGATGGTATTGCATGATCTTTCAAATGAAGTTGAAATGCAGTTTGAGCATGTACAAGTAGAGGAGAGGAATTCCAGTCTCCAAATGAAGCATGTACTTTTGAGTATTTTCTGGTAGACGAAAAATTTTCTTTAGAAAATATCTTAAGAGTTTTTCTACTTCCTCATGCTGAAAACACCTCCAGACCTGACCAGCATAGCACATTATTGTTCTTACAACCGCTTCAAAAAGTTTGTACTTCACACTTGTTGCCACATTATTTTTGCAAAGAATTCCTTTACAATTAAAATTGATTGCCATTTTAGCATCATGCAACTTGGATTTAAAATGCTTTTCGAAAGAGAGATTGGGAGTCAGTATTACTCCTAGATACCTATACTCTTTGACCTTTTCCAGTTCCTCGCCCTCCCAGGTCCATTTCTCCTCCCTTGCATATCTACCAGGGCCATTTCTAAAAACCATAATTTTTGATTTGTTCGTGTTAACTTTTAGGTTCCATTTGCTGCAATATTGATGTAGTTTGTTGGCCATGAGTTGCATCATATTTGGCGTCTCGGCCAGAAGGACGATGTCATCTGCAAACATTAAACATTTGGTGTGTGTTCTGTTGAAAATAATTTCTCCTGGTAGAAAAGATGTAATGTCATCATATTTTTTATATATAAAATTTTAAAAACAATTTTAAATTTTAAATACATTTTTAAAATATTGAATTTGAAAAACATAACATAATTTAAATATTTCTTAAAAAATCCAAAGCTTATTTTTTCAAAATTTTGATATGCAATATTATTGACATTATAAAAGAGTTTCTGCATAAAAATTTTGACCAAAATCGTTTGAGCCGTTGATGAGAAAATCAAAAATTAAAAAAACCCCTATATGGCAGGTACCGTTAAAAACGGTTTTTGGTAAATTTTTTCTTATGAAAAAGTACACAATATCTATAATAATGCACTGATATTTTTTAAATCAAAATCGTTAGAGTCATTTTTGAGATGAATTAACTTTTCATTTACGGTTGTAGGGTAAGCACCATTATTTTTGATGCTAAAAAAACTTCAATTTCCCCTCTGGAGAAAAAACCTTAAGTTCAAAATTTGAAGAAAATTGCTTAGGCTGTAGGTCAATATACGGACAGACAGACAAACAGACAGACAGACAGAATTGTGCCACCTACTTTTTTGGTGTTCTCTATCATCGTAATGTCATTTTTGATTGTTATCTCGAAATTTTTTTTTTGGATGAATCCAAAACATGTACCTTACCTATATCGCAAGTAAAAATTCAAAAATCAAAGGGAAAAATGGTTTTTTCAAACAATCGGGCTGGGCCAACTATGCACTCAAATGGTCTCAAATTCCGTGTTATGTGATCGGATGAGCTTATTTAGGGAAGGGTGACACCCAATTTTGGCTAACACGATTACCTTCCAAGTAGCATTCATATTTTTTTTTTTTTTTTTTTTTTTTTTTTTTTTTGATGCACTATTTAGTCACAAAGGCCCCAGTTGTGGACTGCAAGACTTTGATTTTTTGAATAGCTTTCAATTAAGCTTTTGACGCTTATATTTCTTTTTTTGCTATAATTAACACCCAAAAGCTGCTGTTGAAATGTATGTAAAAATGATAAAAATTACTTTTGAAACATTCAATAGTAAGCCCTTGAGCCTCTTCTTTATTTGTTCTAGGCATGTATTGAGCCTATTCTTGCTCAAAACAAAGTTTTTTTGATTTGCCCTATGCTATGTTTTGTGTACTTTTCGTGCTTTAATATTTTTACAAATTTTTTTAAACCATCAATTTTAAGTTTGACCACTTGGATTTAGTAGCATTTTGGGTTTAAGGCACGCTTATGGGACAAATAAACATATTTAATTATACTAAAAAAAAACCTTGCACGTAATTACTCCTTTATTCCCCTAATTTTCCTGTCCATTCAATACCGTTCAATTCATTACAACCTATCTGTCTACAGGCAGGTTGAATCAAAATTCAACTGTTCCAAATTTCAATCATAATTTTCATAATTTTGTTTCCAATAATATTTAGATTCACCTCATAGGTTCAAACCCATTAGAAATAGATAAAGGTCATACCAAGCTTACACTTTAGCATTTTAACTTACCTCTTATATCATTTCAGCAGTTTTAACAGTGTTTTTGTTTCACTCAAAATCCTCAAAAAAGGAAACTAAATTATACCCCTTATATAGCGTCAAACATTTCTTTATTTGCACCAGTTAACCATATTGGAATTATCTTGTTTTGTTAATTTTTTTAAATATGTCATAATAATATCACACCGGAATCAATAGATGGATTTACTTTGCCCATTTTGCTGTTTCGGAACTATGCTTCCGGTACCTACCTATCGCATAGACAGGAAAATTGGGTAACAAGTTTTTGAAATCATAATAGCAGTTAAAGTCAAATAATTAAAGCTCTGTGTGTAAAAAAGTAATTCGCTTACCAGTCCAGTCCAGTCAACGAAGACTCAAAAAGTCAAAATTATGATCAAATAAAGCAATAAATCATGCTTTCTGGGTTATTATTTTATGTGGTTGGGGTGACCCCCAGGTATATTATACTAAAAGTCCCCAGCTCAGGTTCATGAAATTTAAGCAGAAGGGGGGGGGGGGGTTAAAAGTCTAGATTAGCTTCCATCCTTGTTTGCCTATCGTCCATTTTCTTGAAATAATCAAATCAATTCGTATACCTGTATACTATAGATTATTATTAATAAAAGGTACTGTATTCTTCCCTCTTTTTACCCTGGATTAAGTTATTATGTTTATGCTAATAATTTTGGTGGACTTTTTTTAAATTATTTCATACAAAATAAAGACACTTACAAACGCTAGGTGAATACAAAAATTTAAAACGAAATCTATAATTAAAAAAGTGAGAATATGCCAGAGTGTTCCATCGCCACCAGTGGATTCACTTTTTTCATATAGTTGTTCTCGTATTAGAAAACTCACGAGTCATTATTTAAGAGTCTAGTGTAATATGAGCTTGATTTCTATAGATACGTAAATAGTATTGATACCGCTGCCAATGAAATTGAAAGCGGATGCAAAAGCAAAGGTTTTATTTTTAACAAAAACATTCCCTAAAAAAGTGGTTTTATGTAACCGATAGCTTAAGTCCTAACATTTAAAAAATATTTTGTCTGATAAACTTCTAAGGCTAAGGCCAAAAAATTCCCACTTGCTGTCCAATTTCATAACTATTTCGAATTTTGTCTAGAATAAGCTTTTAGAATATAAAATGCAACAATAAACAAACATCTGAACTGCATTTTGTAACTCAGAATTGTGGATCTATAGGCTTTCATGAAATAACCTGACACCTGGTGTATTAGATCATTGTGCAATTTTGTATTAGTGCCATAAATCTACAATGCGTATCTACTGTAAGAATATTAATTTGTCCTTTTAAGAAGATAAATTATGTAGGTAAAACAATCATTAAATTTTAAATGTGTTTATTTTGTAACCTATTTGAAATTTGTAAATTAAATCTAATACATTTAGACTCCGACAAAAAGTATCAACACAAAAAGTATATAATAATTAAGTAGGTACTATTGGATATATATATATATATTATACAAAATATATTTTTAGTGCAGTAGAAAAATATATATTGCTATATTGACTCTTTAAGTTTTGTTTGTGTTTTTACTTCCTTTTAATTACATCTTAAGTACAATAAATTAAATGAAAAATTTAAACTTAATTCAAATAAAGTTGCAAATAAAAATAATCGATAAAAAAATCAAAAATTCGACACAATTATAACAGATTAATACTGCGCTAGCGTTTCACACAACTATAAGTACGTAATAATAATGTTTCTTCAAGTTGCAAATGAATGAACACAGTTACTTTCATTCGCTTTTACTCTCCGACTTTTTACTGAATTTGTCTTTATAGTTTTTCTGGGCAGTTTCTTTAAGTATAGAGGCAGTTGCATATCCCGTTTGATCGACTAACTCTCGAAGGTAACCTCCAGATATCTGAAGGAGATCATGTGGATGGGCTAGCTCCACTACTTGACCTGCATCCATTACTATTACCCTATCACTGTCCATGACTGTGTGCAACCGATGAGCAATTGTCAGAACAGTGCAATCCGCAAATTTGGTTCGAATTGTTCTTTGAATTAACTTGTCCGTCCTGAAAGTAAGAAAATCAATCAATTTAGAATTATTTTTTTCAAATATAGAAAACAAAAGCTTACTCAGGGTCAACATTAGCTGTTGCCTCGTCCAAGATAAGGATTTTGTTATTTCTAAGAATAGCCCTAGCCAGACAGACAAGTTGTCTCTGACCCATGCTGAAGTTTGATCCACCATCGTAGAGACGGCAATTAAGACCACCGATAAGTGTCGACACATATGAGCGCAGCTCAACATCTTCTAAGGCCTTCCACATCTCGGCATCACCCTTTGCTTCGAACGGATCCAAATTATAGCGAAGTGTTCCGGAGAACAAAACTGGATCTTGTGGAATGATAGAGATTCTACTTCGCAAATCGTGGAGTCCTAGAGTTTCGATATTAATTCCGTCAATGGTGATGGAACCTTCATTGCATGCCAAACGGAACACTGACTGAATAATGGACGATTTTCCAGCTCCAGTTCGACCCACTATACCAATTTTCTCCCTCGGTTCAATTATAAAGTTAAGATCTTTCAGCACCACTGGTTCCTCTGCTGAGTAACGTAGTTTAAAGTCGTTAAACTCAATCTTGCCTTTATTGGGCCAATCTACAGGTGGTTTGAATTTCTCAAGAGTTTCCAAAGGTGGTTCTGATGGAGTTTCAGTGTATTCTATGATTCTCTCTACACTGGTCATTTGATTTTCAAGCTCGGCAGTCTGACGCATTCCCCACTGACACATGCCAACCATACTAATTGATTGCATTATGGCAAGTCCAACATCTCCGCTATCGAAATTTTGACCAAGCACCAAGAAACTGTAAGTTACAGCTGAAATGTAAACAAAGCATATGCAATCAGACCATAAGGCAAAGGCACGCGTGCAAGCAAGGAAGAGGAACCAAGATGAAGTATTTGTATTTTGGTATGAATGGAATTCCTTTTCAAGGTCTTTTTGGGCTTCTAAGGCTCGAATAGTTGTAAGGCCTTGGAATGTCTGATTTGTAAGCGAGTAAATAGGACTTCGAGCTGTAAAGATAAAAAAACAAATTATAGCTTCTCAGGTTTTTTTTTTTAAATATTATTTCTTACAAATTGATTCAATTCTTTTAACGCTTCGACTGGTATTAACGTATAGAAAACGAACAAGATACAACAAAGTCACAACACCGAAAGCAGGAATCAAAAGCCAGTAATTTGCTATAGCAACTATTATAAGAACTCCAGTTACGTCCATGGCGAACTGAAATGAAAAAAAAAATTAAGTTAATGCAGAAATGTAGTTGATTTGAAAGATGAGAGAGCAGTGCGGGACCTCTACGGCCAAAAAAGGAGCGAAGATGGAGGAGCCCAGACTTCTCAGGAAAAAAAAGAGTGAGTACGAATCCGAATCGTGCCGGAATGTGTGATATTCGTAAGTTCTACCGGAGAGAGAAATGATCTCCTGGAGAGAAGTAACGATATGATATGTGGCCGAAGTAGGGGATTAAGATTATTCTGGGAGACTTCAACACCAGACTCGGAAAGAGGGCCATCTTTGGGTAGACAGTCGGAGGTCACAGCCTGCACGACGAAACCTCCCATAACGGACACAGGGTGATGGGCTTCGCGACGACGACGCACGGAGTGAAGTGTCACCATAGCCAATACTTGTTTCCTACAACTTGTTATACCCAAGCGGACTTAGCGGAATTATGAAAAATTCCAAAGCAAGGTCCTTCGTAAAATAATAAATGCCCCTTGGTATACAAGAAATAGCGATTACAGAAGTGGTTAAAAACACGCTGAATCACACAATCAGCCACTGCAAAGTCATTATAACTCCGAAATGGAGACCGTCTTAAATGTACGAGACAATGTTCGGAGATTAAGAAGAACCAAGCCTCACAAGCTGATGGTCTTAAGCTATGTGAAAGTTTTATAACTTTAAAACTTCCCACAATGTGATTTATAAATTAAGAAAGAGAAATCATTTGTCGATCTTTCATAGATTGGTCCTGATTCACCGGTGGTTTTAGTGCGGTAAGGGTCCCACTTTACTCAGTACAGATTCTTACCGAATGTAATTTGAAGATTTCCATCGGATAAAAAAAATTGAAAAACTGGCCCTTAATTTCTTAGCAAACCTGTTACCAACATGGCATTGTCAACAAGCTATCACAACCAAACTCCTGATTCGATGAAGAGTGGCAGCGGGCGCATGCAACACAATGCTGCAGATGAGAACTACAGCAGCTAAGAGAGCAGCCCTTGAGATACACTGCTAAACGACGAATATAGCCAACATTCTGCAAAACATTCTATTCAACTCGGACGATGATAGCCAATATTTCCGTCCACCTAGTCTTGATGAAGTGCGGCAAACAGTTTTCAAACTTAAATCGAACAAGTTTGCTGTTGCAGATGAGCCCCTAGCGAAATTATTCAAAGCAGCGGGAGATGACTAAGGAAGAAGGATATAAAAACTCATTTGAAAAAATTGGTCGGGCGAAAGTAGGTATGCTCGATAAATGAAACCTTGGCATAGTCAGCCAACATTTGCGTCCACCCAACCTTGATGAAGTGTGGCTTACAATTTTAAAACTTAAATCAAACGAGATTGCTGGTGTAGATGGACTCCCAGCTGAGCTTTCAAAGCAGCGAAAGCAAAATTTTGTCGAATGAAAGTATGCCCAAAGAATGAAATTTTGGCAAACTCAGCCTACATTGCCGTCCAATCATCCTTGATGTAGTGCGTCTAAAAGTTGTCAAACTTTAATCGAACAAGGCTGCTGGTGCGGATGGACTACCCAAACTATTCTAAGCAACGGAAGAGTATTGGGAAAGGAGCTAACTCATATGCAAAATTTGGTCGGACGAAAGTATGCCCGATGAATGGAACCTTGGCATCCACAAAAAAGGAGATGTTCTGGGCTATTCTAACTACAGAGGAGTAAGTCTCCTAAACGTGGCGTAAAAAATCTTTTCGACTATATATGTAAACGATCAGAACGGCCCCTATCAGTGCCAGCCAAGTCAACCGTCAAATAAAGGTTCATACTCTGACTGATTTTGAAAAAAAAAATCAGGAATTCCAGATCGATGCACATCATTTCTTTATCGATTTTAAAGTCGCATGCGGTAGCGTGGATAGAGACGAATTATATCTTGGCATCCCTGTCAAACTGAAACTCGTCTGATTGTGCAGACGACTGCTCCGTCAAAAATCAGTAAGAAAACCACTGAACTGTTTGATGTTGAGAAAGGTCAAAAACGAAGGCTTATCATATAACCTATTTAATATCGTTCCTGATGCAAATCGCAAGTCAATAATACTGGTACAATTTATTTAAAACCCATTCAACAACTTGCATTTGCAGATGATATAGATATTGTCAGCAGAACTAACTGAGAGGTGGTTGGCGCAATCGCTAATATTGAATCGGAACTGACGAAAACGGAATTGGCTGTCAATTAAGACAAGACAACATACATTCTATATACGAGAAAGGAATCTCAACAACATTATCAAGTCGGGCAAAACGGCACGATGGATAGATATTACTTCGACGTTTTTGAGGACATTGTTGGCCAAAGAGTCAACAGTGTAGCGATCGACCAAAAAAATACTCTTAAGAATGGGATGCAAATTTACTTGGGTGCTATGGAAAGAAGATTCTTCGAGTGGATTCTGGTCATACCCATAACAAGAGAAACCCCTAATTAATTTATTTTTTTTCGATTTTAGTAAACAAATAAATATACTCACATATAAGCAATCAATAAGTGTGTGAGGCAAATCTCCATCTACCGTTCGAATATCCTTTGAAAACCGATTCAAAATTCTTCCCGATGAATTCTTATTGAAGAAATACATACTCGCCCGGGTTATACCACGAAATAAACGATCGTGTAATTTAAGTGAAATTCTAAGGCACATTTTAAAGAAACCAAAAGTTCTTATGAGAAATACCAAAACTGTTGTTGCCAACAATACAGAATAAAATATCACAATATTTGTCCGGCGACTTGATTCGTCGGTTGATTTTATAAGATCCTCTTCGATAGCTGTAGTATTTTGACTTAAAGTAGTTTCGTTAAGATGAGCAATCATATCCTGACGTGTTAAGGCCACATTTTCTTCCCAAATAACCCTAAAAATAAAAAAAATTGATTAAATGCTTATTCCTTATCAAAGGAAAGATTCAACAAACCATCTTGAGATGAAGTAATCAACTCCAGTCAACATAACTCGAGACAACACAAAGAGTCCAAGTATGAAAAAGAGTGCCAAAGTACTTTCTAATGCCTTAAAGTATGATGCATAGACACTGAACTTAACCGATCCCACCATTTGGACTTCTTTATTGTCATCGGCTAAGTCTGCAGTGGGCATCTGCTGATGCATATGTTCCAAGCTCTTCTCACTGTCACTCTTTGAGATCTTGCTGTGTATGCTGATTGAATCTCCTCCTTCATCATGATTAGTGCTATGTGATAAAAAGTCAAACTGTTTTGATTGCTGCAGCTCTTGAAAACTTCCCTGAGCAACAATACGACCAGCACCCATTAAAATAAGTTGTTCAACATCGAATAAATATTGAATTTGATGTGTCACCAAGATTCGAATTTTACCCGAAAGGAAGTCTCTGATGCAATTTTCGAAAATGTGTTTCCCAACATGGGTATCTACAGCCGATAAAGGATCATCCAAGAGGTAAATGTCAGCTTTCCGATAGATTGCTCTTGCTAGATTCACACGAGCCCTCTGACCCCCACTGAGACTCACTCCTCTTTCACCAACAATAGTTAGATCACCATATGGTAGGATTTCCAAGTCTCTCTCCAAAGCGCAGACCCTCAACACCTTTTGATATCGTCTCTCATTGTAATTTTCGATGAAAATGATGTTATCCCGAATGGTTCCTTCGAACACCCATGGCTCCTGAGAAGCATAACTGATCTTGCCGTCTACATTTACTGATCCCTGATTCAACGTCACTTCACCTAATAGCACATTTAACAAAGTGGATTTCCCAGCTCCTACGGGTCCAACAATAGCTGCCAATGTGTTACGCTGAATGTCTAGGTTAAAGTCCTCGATAGCAGCATTTTTGTTATCGTCCATTTTGTTCCAAGACGCATAGGCATTCTTCAGAATAACACATTTCTTATCAGCATTGGGGTTGAATTTTCTATGAATGATTACGGGGCTTGAAGGAGGTATGATCGCATTTCCATTGATTTCAATCTTCTTGTCTATGACGATCGTGGGTCGCCGAATCTCATCTTTGGTTTTCTTAGGTTTAGCCAGATCCTCGGCTTCGAGCAAAAACTCTTTGCAACGATTGGCTGATACAACAGCTTCCGCGCAGAATGTAATGGCCAAAGGCCAAAAGTGCACCATAGACTCATTTAGCATGCTGAAGTATGAAGACACCGTGAATACTCTTTTAGCTGTAATAGCATCTCCCATATACACATACGACACTATACTTAGAAATACCGAAAGCTTTGAGATCATTGTGGTGCAACTCAGAGCGGCATAAATGTAGGACGTGCCTCGAATAGCATTGACCTCCTTCAGTCTGACCTGAGCTATTACTTTAGCAAATGACTTCTCCCAAGCATACATCTTAATAACCTGGACACCCTGAATAATCTCATTCATAAGCTTCACTCTCACATCCGTCCGCTCAGCAGTTAAACGTCTGTAGTAAGCAGCCTTCTTAGCGACCCAAGCTTGCAGTGGAATAAAGCTCAGCATAAAAGATACCCCCAGCACCGCTGAGAGGCCAATTTCCCTATACATTAGATAACCAATCAGCAGTGATTCCAATGGACCTTTCCATAGATCGTGAAGGAAGCACAGAGCAACGTCAAAACGTCCCAGATCATTTGATATAATATTAATAGCCCGTCCACGTAATCCATCATTGGAGGCACTCTTCGAAACCTTAAGGCATTTTCGGTATACCAGACCCGAAAGGGCTAGCCGAACTTTTGTGCCCACTTGGAAGATGTAGAATATGAATGGATGGAATGTCATAATAGGCAGCAAGGAACAAATAACAATGCCCAGAGCGTACATGTAGGCATCGTCTTTGGTTAAGGTGGTTTGTTCAGCTACGAAGTATGAAACCAAGTTTCCCAGAAACAATGGCTGAAGTGCTCTAAAATAGAAAAAGATTTTTTTTATTGATATGTGATCACGGTGAAGGTGCACATCAATGAAAACTTACTTAGTCGCTGATTCTAATATTGAATAGAAAAAACCAAGAGGCACAAATTTATTGCCATAAACACGAAATATCAGCTTGACAATACTTGGTTTCTTTCGTAGTTTCTCATCCTCCCAGAGTCGTCCGAAGATATCAGTCACTCGTTCACTGTCAAGATCTTTTTTATGCTCGTAGAGTTCTTCTTCGGTTAGGGGTCCCTGTAGTCCGCGACGAAACAAATCTTTCATCCACCTGCAATATAATGAAAAGTTATTGTTAGTCTATATCTTATTGTACAAACTCATATTTTTTAATAGTCTACACAACTACACAGAGTATTCAAGCATTATTTCTTACAGCTGCCAAATAGGCATCAGATAGAGCAAAAAAAGAAAAGAAGTGAACCCACCCTCAGTCAATGCCCCAGTTCCACTATCTAATATAGAAGACCTAGACTTTGCTAAGGAATCTCAAAAACAAAAAAGCTACTGAATTTGATGTTGTAAACCATCAGAGGAGCTCTTTAAGTGCCAAAGGGATGTGTTGCAAGGATGCACGCATCAAATCATCAGCCAAACTTAGATGAAAGTAAGTGTACCCAACAACTGGCTTATCGAGCTCTATATGTCCTACCTATACAAAATTCTCTGATAAACGTCACGGTAGATTGACCATAGACCAGATTTCAGATTTCGAGACAGCGAAAAAGACCAAATCTCCGGCTTTGAGACCAAGATATCGCGAATGACAGCTTGTTCGAGATGACTGGAAGTAGGATACTCGGGATCATAGAGAATGGAAAGTGCCAGATTAAAAAGTCAAATAAGTATACTTGCTTACTTAAGGTAGCTCTACAATCCGGAATGAACCAGAGACACAACCAGCAATCTTTTTCCACCCGACTCTGTCTCTAGCTATCTGTCTCCAATTTTCCATTCCAAGTGGGTTGATGTGCTCTTTCACTTGCGTGTGCCACCTTTGCGCTGTCCTCTTCTACTGTGCCATTTTACTGGGTTGGATTTTAAAGACTTTCCAGGCCAGAAAATTGAAAACTGTGCGCTCTAGGTTAACCACTTGTTTGGATAGGTCGGTGTCACTAAAAAGCCCTTACAGATCGTTGTTATATCTTCTTGTTCACTCCACATATATGCAGACGAGACCAAAAATTTCCGGGAAAATCCGTCTCTCAAAACAGCCTTAAGAGTTTTCATCCACACCCTTAGAAGTGTTAATGTGTATGCTCCTTACATCAGGAGCAGACTTTTATGATAAGCGTCATATACAGGGACATTTAAGTTGTTTGGAAGGCTTTGCTTCTCAGTTGCCTTCTAAGCCCAAAGAAGCAGCGATTGGCAAGAATAATTCTTCGTTTGTTATCAACGCTAGTATCGTTCGCTGTGTTGATAGTGGAGCCTAGAAAGACGAAGTCTTTGACCACCTCAAAATTATAACTTTTTGTCTTTTCCTATTGACAGCGTATATTTGGTCTTTTCTTCAACCAAAGACCCTTCTTGGCTTCCCTCTCAATATCATCGGCATAGTTGGATAGACTTTTGAAAGAATTGCCCCCAGTGTTGATAAGTGATTTTTGCATTATTCTTTCAAGAACGATGTTGAAAGAGTCGCATGATATTAAATCACCTAGTCTAAAACCTATTTTAGTTCCGGTGAGGTCTTTGCCGACCTTGATGGATAAGCGTGCATTTTTCATCGCCAATTTATAAGACGTTCTTTTGCATACACCGAAAGTTAGAGTAGTAAAAGTATGAAATTTAAAAACATCTTTGCCCCCAATTGATGGAATCCAGTATAGAGCCGTAAGGCTAGGAACACATTTGAAATTTTCTGTGAAATTAGCAGGGCAACTTTCACCCACGCAAATGGGACCCTGACAGAAATTTGCTATTTTTTGCATTTCTAATTCCGATTTTCCAGTTCACCAAATAAGGGTGCAATCCAGTGACCTGCAAACTTTACAATTTTTTGTATTTCAACGAGGTTCAAAATTTGAAGCCCTTTTTTTGAAAAAATTTCATACTGACCTGCTACACGATGTGACCTACTTTACTTCATAGTGAAGTCAATTTTGGGAAATTTTTCAAAAAATGGACTTCAAATTTTGAACATCCAATAGAAAGTTTCGGGAGTCATAATGGTTTTGAAACCTGCCAAACCATCTCACGAAAAGAAGTCTTACAGGCCGAATTCACTTCTTTCTATAATATCAAAAGTTTTTGAAAGAATACTACTCCTGTGCCTGCAGCCGATAGTAAAAGAGAAACAACTTATGCCTGAACATCAGTTCGGATTTAGAAGCAAGCATTCGACAGTTGATAAAGTGCATAGAATTACTGACGTAATTGAGAGAGCTCTTGAAGAAAAGAAAATCTGTTTGACAGTCTTTTTGGACGTGTCACAGGCGCTTGACAAGGTGTGGCACAAAGGCCTCAAATTTAAATTTAGACAAGTTCTGCCTGAAGGACTTTATAACATTCTACACGGACATCTAGATAACAGACTTTTTCGTGTAAGACACGGAAATGCCTATTCTAATTTCAAAGAAATAGTGGCTGGGGTACCACAAGGAAGTGTACTAGGTCCATTTCTATACCTTTTATTTATACGCGATAAACCTTAAACAGAAGACACTATCGTAGCCACGTTTGCTGATGATAGTGCAATACTAGTAGTAGGCAAAACGATTAGCGAAGCTACAATTAAACTACAAAATACTCTTAATAATGTCAATGAGTGGACAAAAACATGGAGAATAGCGCTAAATGAACAAGTCAGTCCACGTGGACTGTACGTATAGACAAATAAATAAATTACCCGTCTTTCTTAATACCGCTCGTGTTCCATTTGCAAATAAGGCAAAGTATCTGGGAATGACTCTAGGTGCGAAATTAAAATGGAAGCCACACGTGAAAAAGAAATGCGAAATACTTAATAGTAAATCAAGAGATATGAACTGTCTACTCGGTAAATATTTAAGGCTTAGTATTGAAAGTAAATCGATTTTATACAGACAGGTACTAAAACCTGTTTGAACTTATGGTATACAACTTTGGGGTTGTACCTGTGATACAAACTTAAATAACTTACAAACGTTTGAAAATAAATTGCTTAGGTCATTTGTAAATGCTCCGTGGTATATAAGAAACGAAGATCTTCACAGGGATCTCGGGATTCCAACGGTTCGGAACGAAATACAAAGTTTCGCGCGAAAACATAGAAATCGGCTATTAGAACACGCTAATTCAACTATTATTGACATTCTTGATGAGTTGAATTTAGTACGCCGTCTGCAAAGAACAAAACCTAACGACTTGGTGCGTTGAATAGAAAACCACTTTAAAATAGCGGATTATGGTGGAACTTTCACTGGAAAGTAACCTGCAACACGTGACTTAACTTCTTCAAAAATAAATTTCTAAATAAGTGTCAAATTAGTTGCAATCGGGAAGTGACGGTGGTATTAGTGTAGTAAGAATCTCACACACACATATGAGCACGCGTTTTTTGGTCATCAAAGAGCCTTATGCAAAAAAAAAAAATTTTAACCTAGCAATATGCAAAAAAAACTGCTAATTTGGAGCCTTACTACAAGTTCCTAGCATGCTTAGTTCCTGAGATACACTGTGTAACCTGATAACTTCTCAGTGAAGTTAGTAGGTCACTCGATTACACCCTTATTTGGCGAACTGCTGAATCGGAAATAGAAATGCAAAACAAATGCAAAAAAAACGGGAAATTTATGTCAAGGTGCCATTTGCGTGGGTGAAAGTTGCCCTGCTAACTTCACTGACGTATTAAAAAATGTGGTTGCAGCCTAACAGGATTATTTCGTATCATGTGCGTTCATTCCCATTTAAAGTCATGTGTTCTATTTTTGTGACTGAATAATAATCGTGCGACAGAAAATCACAAATGTGTTCCTAGTCTTAAGGTCAAAGTTGAAGTTCAAATAATTCTCCACTAGATTGCCAAATTTCTTATTATTATTCCTGATTTTCCTTCCCTATCCAATATTTAAATGAATGTTTAATATTACAAATACTTCGTTATCTCCCTCTTTATATACTCCCTTTGCTTTGTAAACAGTCATACTGGGTAAAAATAACATTTAAAGGTTAATAAATAATATAGACCAGTAGGTAAGTCTACAGATTATACGTTTCACTGAGGAGAAAATCTCAATCGCAAAGTATTGTTGACATACACTAGAATTTGATTTCCTTTTTTTTTGTTTAGTCAAACAAGTTGACCTCTGAAAACAAAAACATTGAATGGTACAGACATACTCATATAGAAAATCAAGGTTAATTTGGCAAATATTTCACAAAGAAATGCGTATATTTGTGAAATTTATTTTATTTCGACAAAGCAAATGAAGATTCAGAGCTCGTTTTTTTCGGAGAAATATCACTCATTGCGCGATTACTCTGGGTTTTTTTTGTATCGCATTCTACAAAAGCATCTATCAAAGCTAACCCACCATGTCGGCATTGTATTTTCAATTGATAAGAAATTGCGGCCAAATTTTTTGGAAAATTATATTTACTGCAAAAAAAAACATCATATACCTATTTAAAGCACTGAATAAATTAAGAACTAAATAAGTTTTTTTTTGTTAGTTTTGTACCTATTCATATTTTGTTTTTTTGTCGATATCTAAATATAAAAAAGGAGATAAGGGGAAATTGGTTTTACTGCTTTGAATTTTTCTAAATCGAGAGTCCTTATAAACACTGAGTGATCAGCATGTAGTTCCTCATGTGATGACGCATTTGTTTTGTTGGCGGTTAATCAAATTTGAAAACCATTTTATTCGATTTTAAATGCATTCATTGAAAGTAATTGATAATGTTGTTTTGAATATATACTTCTACATATATAAAAATAAAACGAAAATTAACTTTGAATGCATATACATAACTATAGAGTAAAATTAAAAAAATCGTTATAACGTACATATTTACAGTGAATTTCTCTTCATGAGATGCCTCATTTGTTAAAATAAAGTTGGGTGTGAACGTTGCAAAGGGGACATTTATAACGTAGATAATCTACCTTAATATATTATGTAAATGTAAATGATGACGAAGATAATTTATTCTTCTAATAGAAAGAGGAAAATCAATATAACAAAAAATCCAACAACAAAAAATAACAAACCCACATAATTTCTTGTTTTAGCTTGTTATTTTTATTTTCTATTTATGTACCAGTAGGTAGGTACATACATAGATAGGTACATAGTTTCATTTTTTTACTTAATTGTTTTGTGTTGTAAAACCAATTACTATCAATTTAACTCGAATACAATTTAATTCATCAAATTATATTGTACAATGCAATTAATGGTTGAAAATAATTTGTGAATTCCATTTCAATCGATGATAATACTGTGGTAGGTACGAGTATATGAATTTTAAAGAATTATTTGTATGTTACAGTTGGTAGGTTAGGTATACAGAAACAAATACCAATTTATAAAATTGTGCACAAATATGGTAGACCACATATGCATACATACAAAGAATTATTTATTTGTTAATTTATCATCACCAAATCCATTAAATGATTACAACAAATAAACATAATACAGTAGCAGACCAATATAAGAGAATCTCATATATCTTTTCTTTTGAGAATTGTGAGTAAAACGAAAAAAATAATGTTAAAAGCTAGAAAAATGATATTAGCAATTATTTTTAACGCTAGAATATAAGTTAAGGATGAACTTTTATAAATTGTATATTATTATTATTATTATTTCTTTATTTCAATAAATGTTTACAGTATTTTATAACAAAATAATTTATTGACATGGCAAGTTGCCGTCTGCCAGAAAATGACATTTTTTAACATAGTTTTACAAAAATAAATAAAAATAATTGGTAGATTAATATTTTACATGAATTAAAAAGTGGGTACATAATAATTTAGACATATTTTGATTTGTTTTTACAATATTATGAATTTTATATTTTTAATTTTAATAGATAAATTACACAACAGTGAGGTACAAATCTATAAGCAAAGATTTAATAATAATTTAATTAAGAGGTTGAACACTGAACAGCCTTTATGCTGTAAATATTTCAAAAACTATTTCGATAATTTAATGCATGATCACAAAACATGTAGAGATTTGTCCATCCCACAGACCCATTCAATACATCAAGTAGTTGTTCTCTTGAGAGGACACTCTGTTCAAAGTATAGCCTTCGAATTTCTTGCAGTACTGGGCAAATGGCAATGAAATGGTAAACATCGTCGCGTTCATTTCTGTTACAAAAATTACAGATATTAGGCAGATCTGATCGATGTGGGACATAGTTAAGACTAAGAATTTCTACCCTTGCCCTAAAAATTGTAGTTATGGCTTTCACAGAAAGTCCATATTTGAAATAATTTCTGGAATTTAGAGAATGATTTAAATTTCTATAAATCTCGCGAGTGTCCGATAATGATGCTCTATTTAAATGTTGGAGATACATCTTTTCATCAATATTCGCAATAATAATAGAAAGTTGTTCCTGCCAGTTATCTACGTTCGATTCCGTTAAATCTAGAGATAGGTTGTGAGACTGTGCAAGTTCATTCCACTCCTTGAAAGGCGATGCACATGTCCGCAAGAGGTTTTTCATGATGGATTTGTGAAGATTACATCCTGGTTTTCTCATAACTTTCACAAGAAATTCTGAGTGAGATTTTAAGTTTTTTACATAAATAGGTGTTATTCCTGACTCGACGTGAATTGCATAGGTTGGTGTTGCATTAGGAAGCCGAAATAAGCGTTTGAAAAAAAAACGTTGAATCAACTCAAATTCTTCGAAATAGGTTTGGCCAAAAGCTTGAACACCATAACACATACAGCTGTTAACAGTCGCTTGAAAAACTCGATATTTAGAACCTAAATCAATATTTTGTTTTGAGAAAAATGTGGGCCACATGACACTGAGAGCAATTTTCGCTTCTTTACTTTTTTGCTGAACATGCTTAGTGAAGCTTGCGTTAGCAGACATCAACACTCCCAGATATTTGAATTCCTGTACTATTTCAATCGGATCATTGCCCAGAAACCACCTTTCCTCTCTTAGTCTTTTACACTTGCGAGCTTCAAACACCATGATCTTTGTTTTTTCAGAGTTTATTTTGAGATCCCAAGTTTTGCAGTACATCTGGAGCCTGTTTATTTGGAGTTGGAGAGAAAAAGGGTTATCTGCTAACATGACTAAGTCGTCTGCGTAAAGCAATACTTTTATGAGGATATCCGAAAAAGTGACTCCACCCGGTATATTCTCAGAAACATCATCAATGTAAAGCGCAAACAAGATTGGGCTTAAGATACATCCTTGAGGAACACCCGCAGTCGTTTCAAACCAATTTGAAGTCTGCGACCCATCATAAACTGTCGCATATGTTCGGCATAAAAAGTTTTCGTAAATGGACAGAAACTTTCTGGATATTCCAAGACAAGCCATCTTATAAATGAGAGCTTGGCGATTGACGGTATCAAAAGCAGCTTTCAAATCCACGAAGCAAGCATAAAGTTTTTTTTTCCTTTGCGTAAATTTGTTAGCTATACTGGTTAAGGCAAAAATATGGTCAATAGTTGAAAATCCTTCACGAAATCCCGCTTGAAACATGCTTAACCGATTGTTTGCCTCTACCCATGTAGTTAGTCTGTTATACAAGATTCTTGCAAATATTTTCCTAATGGAATTCAAAACTGAAATGCCTCTATAATTTTCAGGTAAATTAGCGTCACCTTTCTTGAAAATTGAAAATATAACAGCTTTATTAAAACTTGCTGGAACACAGGAGTTATCATACAAAGCGTTATAAAACGAAAGTAGATATCGTTTAAATCCTACAGAAGAGTTTTTTAAAAATTCAACAGGAATGCCATCAATACCCGGGGACTTATTGTTTTTCATTTGAAAAAGAGCGAGTTCTAGTTCTTGGAAAATTATTGGACAGTCAAGCTCGTCAACTATTGTGTTAGGCAAAGCATAATGAAATGACTGGACATCATCACTGCATGTCAGCAACGATCGAAAATAAGAAGCTAGAACTTCAGCTCCTAGTGGACTTGCAGATGGACGATTTCTTCCACCTAACTCCCGTACGTTACACCAAAAAGTCTTGGAGTCCTTACAACTTTCCAAATTTTTTGCTAAGTTCGATGTGTAGCATAGTTTTTTATACTCGCAGACTTGCTTGTATGTTTTGTTTGCTTCTAAATATAAAGACTTAAAATGGTCAGAATTGAATTTTCGGAATAAGTTAAGACATGCGAAAGATCTTTTACGGAGTCTAATGCATTCGGAATCAAACCATTTGCATAAGGGTTCCAAATGTTTACGACCAATGTTTTGGGAAGCAGATGACCTTACAATTTCTGTTATCTTCTCCTCAATCTGGTCAATTGCAAGAAAGTTTGGATCTGGTAGAGAGCCAACGCACCGATTTAATCTTTCGCGGTATCTATCTCCCTGATGAACTATCCACTTCAATTTAGGAAGCTTTTTTAAGTTATCACGAGGCAATTCTTGGCAAAAGATTGCAGAAGCAATGATTGGTAAGTGGGAGGTAAAGGTGGCTGCTAGCACTTCAAAGTTTTCAATAGCCTGAATCCATTCTCCAGTGACCGCACAGAGGTCGATTACTGAACTTCCCTGTCCACCTACAAAAGTCAGTTCACCACAAGCATCATTTCTCAATGCACCATTCAAAACCCAAAAACCAAAACTTTCAAGTAAATCAATAAGGGCTCTACCATTTCTATTAATTAATCCGTCTTTAGAGTTCCTGCTTGAAAATGAATCCGTTCGAATATTCAAATACTCCATGCATGGATTTTGAAAAAGCCCAATTCTGGCATTCAAATCACCGATTAACATAATGTTTGTATAAATTGTATATGGCTTGAATATTAAAAATTACAAAAAATCAATTTAACTTGGATAAGAAAATTTTGAAAATTACGATTTGAATTTTATTGGAAAATATGAGTTTTGATTCAAAAGTTTACGAATAAAAACGCTTTGAAATCAAAGAAAATAAGTTTTATTATTAAAAAAAATAATAAACTCAAAATAATACCTAAATGTCCACGTTTTTGAATGTCATTGGAAAACACAAGATCTAAAAGCGACTATTTTGTTTTGGTGCGGAATTTGATTTGTATGGGAATAGATGATTTTTTGATTGAACGGCTAAGTGAAATAGTGTAGTTTTGAATAAATGTTTATAAATGTATGCTTATTACGTCGATGAAGTGCGTAATAGTTCAGTTAGTAATAGTTCAGTCTTTCTTACTTACTTAAGATGGCGCTACAGTCCGGGGTGGACCAGGGCCTCAACCAACAAGCTTCTTCCAGCCGGTTTGGTTTCTAGCTAGCTGTCTCCAGTTTCGCACGCCAAGTTGTTTGAGGTCCTCTTCCATTTGCGTGCGCCACCTGTTCCGCTGGCTTCCTCTACTGCGCCGTCCCACGGGGTTGGATTCAAAGACTTTTAAGGCCGGAGCATTGTTGTCCATTCGCTCTAGGTGACCCAACCATCACAGTATCGTTGACTTTTCACTTTACTGGCTCGCTGTATAGCCCGTACAGTTCGTGGTTGTATCTTCTTCTCCATTCCCCATCTATGCAGACGGGACCAAAAATCACCCGGAGAATTTTCCTCTAAAAACAGCTTTAAGCGTTCTCATCCACCGTTAATAGCGTCCATGTCTCTGCATCATACATCAGGACCGGGATGATAAGCGTCTTATACAGGGACACTTTAGTTGCTCGAGAGAGGGCTTTGCTTCTGAATTGCCTTCTTAGCCCAAAGAAACAGCGATTGGCAAGAGTAATTCTTCGTTTGATCTCAGCACTGGTATCGTTCGCTGAGTTTATAGCAGAGCCTAGAAAAAAGTCTCTGACCACCTCAAAATTATAACTGTCTATAGTGATGTTCTGACCGAGACGTCGGTGTAGGGCGTCCCTTCTTGTTAACACCATATATTTGGTCTTGCTTTCATTCACCGTGAAACCCATCTTCTAGGCTTCCTCCTCAATACTCCCGAAAGCAGCATTGACATCACGCTTTGTTCCTCCAATTATGTCAATATCATCGGCGTAAGTGAGTATTTGGACGGACTTTTGAAAAATTGTGCCTCTAGTGTCGACGTGAGAATTGTTTTGCACAATTCTTTCAAGAGCAATGTTGAAGAAGTCGCATGACAGCCTATCGCTTTGTCTAAAACCTTTTTTGACATCAAAGGTATCAGTGAGGTCTTTGCCGATCTTGATGGTGCAGCGTACATTCTCCATCAACATCCTGCACAAACGGATGAGTTTGGAAGGTATGCCAAAACTAGACATTGCTCAAAACTAGACATTGCTCTATATAGCTCGTCCCTATAGATGCTGTCATGCGCGGCCTTGAAATTGATGAAAAGGTGGTGGGTATCGATTTGAAACTCCTGGGTTTTTTCCAAGATCTGCCGTAGTGCGAAAATTTGGTCGATGGTGGACTTCTTTGGTCTAAAACTATACTGATATGAACCCATCTGGTTATTGACGAATGGATTCAGGAGTTCACAAAGTACGGCAGAGAAGATCTTGTACGCGATGTTAGGAAGACTGATTCCTCTGTAGTTGGTGCAGTCCAGAGGATCACCTTTCTTGAGGATTGGGCAAACAATGCTGAGGTTCCATTCATCAGGCATGCTTTCCTACGACCATATTTTGCAGACGAGCTGGTGCATACTCCTAACCAATTCATTGCCAGCTGCTTTGAATAGCTCGGCCGCGAGGCCATCAGCTCCAGCAGCTTTATTAGACTTGAGTCTGGATATAGCTATCTTCACTTCGTCGAGATCAGGTGAACGGAATTGTTGGTCTACGTTGTCCAGGTTGAATGGTGCAATCTGCATGGCAGCGGGATTCAGTTCGTCATCGCCGTTATACAATTTACAGAATGATTTTTCCATATCCTCAGCACCGGCTGCGATTCTACCACGATCTTTCCCTGTCGTCCTTGCAGGCTTCGGTTCGGCCCTTGTAACCCTGGGAGGTTCTTTTTACCTTTTGGTAAAACTTCCGAGCTTCATTCATGCAATGACATCCCTCTTACTCCTCGATCACACGCTTCTCATCCTCCTTTTTTTTTTCCTTCTGAGAAGACGGTGTTCCTCTCGCCTCTTCTGCTCGTAGAGCTCGCAAACAGCTCTGGTCCATCTATGCAGTGCCGCTTTCTATGCCTGTTGTTTGGCTGCATGTACCATGGCTACAACGAGGTAGTGGTCCGAGTCAACGTTGGCTCCTCGGAACGTTCGGACATCCTTGATACTGGAGTCCGAACCTTGCCTTGCGTCGATCGCAATGTGGTCAATCTGGTTGGCGGTTGATTGTCCAGGAATTCGCCCTGTCCCCTTATGTATAGTTCAGTTATATTATCAAAAAAAACAGCCAAATTACGGAAAGCTGGATTTTGGTATATATCATTCCCGTGACATTCTAGGGTAGCTGTAAAATTCCCCCATCGATATGAGCGCAGCTAGCAATTTTATGGGAGACAAAAGGTGTGGGTTTTAATGAATATAACCCGAACAGTAAGTCTTACAGAAAAAATGTCAACAACTAGGATGTTGCTTAGAAAATTTCCTACAAAAAAAATGTTAAGTGCCTTTTTTTAAGAGTAACCGTTTTCGAAATAATTTAATCGGTAGAGTTACAGGTTTCATGTTTCTTTCTGCAAAATGTACTCTTATACACCCTACCTTTTAGGATGAGTACAATGTGAGTTTTTTTCTTAGACGGTATCTCCTAGGAAAGTTAGAAAATAGTACTAAAAAATATACACAGATGGATTTATTAAAAGGTTTTGGGAAAGTTCCCCATAGATTAGGGCTGCACTACCTTAATCATACGGGGTCGAAGGTCAATAAAAATTGTATTTAGTTTTAACGGAGTAATTCGCATAAAATGTGACAAAAAGTTAGAGCATGTACATAAGTTGGACTCGATGTGACGACTGACTACTTACCACCTCTAATAGATATTAACAAAAACTTCTCTTTGCAAACGAACCAGTCTATCTGAACCAGTAGTTTAGGAGCATCTCTGCTTTTATTTCGTAAGGGGGTCACAATGGACCAATAGGCCCCCGTGTATGCAACGGCCTCCGTGCTGTGCACACCCCTCCTAACCTAACCTAACCAAGGTTGCGTTCAGAAAAGAAATAAATCAAAATTTTGTAGGTAGTCGTAAACGGTTCTATCACACGTGCTCGTGTATGTGTTAAGAAGTTTTTCGTCGTCATAAGCGGAATTTAACGACTTAAAGTTATCAGTACGTTAACACACTTCACAGACTATTATACATTTGTTTACAAGAATTACAAATTAACCAAGTTAAAATGAAATTAACCAAGGCCAAATGAATAAATGCTAGCACGTTGTTATCCGCCCTTTATTAATATGGGGGTTAGTTTGTAGGATAAAGTTAACCCGAAGCCAATGCCATTGGTTGTTGTCAAGATATTTGAGACCAAACATTTTTGAAGAGAATACATATTTGAAAAGTTTCCTGTAGAGGTGTAGTTTTTTTTTTCTCTTAAAAGAAATCTATTTGTTGAATTAAAAAAAAAAGTTATCAATAATCATTTATCAACTGTAAGCTAGTGTATAGAATTTAATTAAACCGAAGTGAATACTATTGTGTGAATTGAGACAAACAATAATATTAACAATTTTTGGTAAAGTTTCATATAATTTTTTTTATATAGATCTTTAGGCTTTCGCGGTTGTTAATAGATTATTATTTTTCGGAATAGCCGCGTTATCAAAAGTTTTAAGAGTACACTTCGGTACTCACCCCGAACGTTTCGTTTATATTGAGCGTGATCACGCGGCTAGTCCGACAAATAATTATCTTTAACCTATGTCTAGTTTCTTTTTTTTTTGGTTTACAAATCCTATCAATCATCTTTTATAAACTGAAGTTTAATATTAAATCAAGCCGAAACCAATACCAATGTTTGTTCTTAAAATTTAGGAGACGAACAAAAATGTCGACAATTTTTTCTTGTAGTTTTTTTCGCTCATAAGAAAAAAATTATTCGTTGAATATTTTTAAAAATTTAATCAATTATTAACTATAAACTAGTGCTTATGTTTAGAATAAAATAACCCCAAGGCCAATATCATTGTCTGTTCTTAAAATATTGGAGCTGAAAAACTTGTTTCCACAATTTTCAGCAATTTTTGTTTATTAAAAAAAAACTGTTAGTTGATCTGTTTTTATATTTTTACCAATTCTCGATATGCGTAAAATAAAATTAACCCGAAGTCGAAAGCAATTCGTTTTCGAGAGATTCAATGAGGGTGGTCCTTAAATTGGATATAGTCTTAGATAGCCCTTTCATTCGATTCAAAAGAATGGGAAACAATTTCACAACTTTTTCAGATTTTAAGTTCACCCTTTTCGTCTCCCTCTGTTTACTTTAAGTAGGTAACTAATAATGGTCTAAGAATGATTCTTTTTTAACACGCGAAGAAAATAGCAGAGCATATAGATTAGACTCAGACGAGAAAAAAATCGTATTGGAGAGAGGGTCTATTCCCCCCGGTGAAGGTGAGAGGGTTAATTTTCTAAAAAGTTTACTCAAAACAGAAAAAATATAAAAAATAAACGGGAATACTTACAATACTTTAACTTTTTTTTAAAGCCACAAATAAAGCTTTTATTGTAAATAGTTTTTGAAAAAATAATTTTCAAACAAAAAATCTAAGAACAAAATAATAATAATAACAATTTTTTAAGTTTGAAAATTATTTGTTTCAAGAATTATATGTATACTTAAATTAAAATAAATTTGGTGGCGCAACAGGTCGTGTAGAATCAGGGCCTAGTAGCTTACACATACAACTCTCAACCATTTCTGTGTGCGTTTTGTTGGCAGGACGAGATCAGAACAGATAGATGAGAAGCACTTATTCATGACAAGTAAAGGGTTTTTCAACAGGGACGCTACAAAAGTAGAGCGACAGGGACAGCAAACGACGCCATATTTCTTGCCGCTCCTTTGACATTTCTCTTCAGTATGGAAAGATATACGAGCCAACAACGAGTCGATATTATTAAAATTTACTACCGAATTTCGGAGTCAGTGGCCTCAACGTTAAGAGTGCTACGTCCAATTTATGGTCGTCATAATCGTCCTAGCAGATCAACAATTGAGCGTCTTGTGGAAAAATTTGAATCCACAGGCACAGTTCAAAATGTTCTCCGTGCCAGTGAGACAAAGAAGTGCCCGTAGTGTCGAGAATATTGCTGCCGCTGAGGCTTCAGTTGCAGAAAGTTCAAATGTGTCTCTCACACGTCGTTCTCAAGCGTTGGGCATCTCTGTGACGTCGTTGTGGCGAATTTTGTGAAAAGATATGCGGTATTGGTCAGGCAGCAATCCACACGTACTCCATGAGTCATCATTGCATCCCGAAAAAATTATGGTTTGGTGTGGTCTATGGGCCGGTGGCGTCATTGGGCCGTACTTCTTCCGTGATGATCAAGACCGGCACGTTACTGTGAATGGGGATCACTACCGTTTAATGATAACCGAATATTGTTGGCCCCAATTGGATGATATGGACTTGGAAGACATGTGGTTCCAACAGGACGTGTGGCGCCGTCACAATCAATTTATTGGAAACCAAGTTTGGAGAACGTGTTATCTCACGAAATGGTCCACACGCTTGGCCGCCTCGGTCGTGCGATTTGGCGCGGTTAGACTATTTCCTGTGGGGCTACGGCAAGTCTATGGTCTATGCCAACAAGCCAGCGACGATTGATGAACTTCGTACGAATATCGAACGTGAAGTTGCAGCATTATCGACCGATTTATGCTTGAAAACCGTCGAAAATTGGGTTCAGCGTCTGGACTTCATTAAGCGTACCCGTGGTGGCCATGCAAAAGAAATTGAGTTCCATACACAATGGCATCGAACGTACTTTTACTGGAGTAAAGAATTTCATTGATATCCAAAACCGTTTTTGTTTTATTTAAAAAAAACTTTTGTAGCACTCTTATTGAAAAACCCGATATATACTCTTGGAGGATTTGTCAGTTCCTAGCAAGGGCAGTTTTCAAAAACATTTCTTATAAACTTAAAAATCATATTAGAAAATGGATGTTTGGCTTTAAAAAAAAGTCAAAGTATGGCATTGTAAGTCTTCCCGTTTTTTAAATTATTTTTTTCTGATTTGAGTCAATTTTTTAGAAAATTAACCCTCCCACCTGAACGGTAAGATATAGAGCCCCCCTCCAATACAATTTTTTTTTTTGTCTGAGTCCAATCTTTACGCTCTGTTATTTTTTTGTGTGTGTTATAAGAATCAAATTAGGTCCATAAATAAATAAAAATAACAATTTGAAAAATTAAAAAACAAATTTTTCTGATGATGATCTGAACCATTTAGTACCTATTCAGCTTGGAATTTCAAAAAAATAACGAATATGAGGACCACCCTAATATAGGTATATTGAATTTTAAGTATTAAAAATTTACATAATTTTGTAGGTTCCTATATGAAAATGACGTTTGGTCAACCCCATCCATGCAGTAATTTTGTTCAAGCAAAGAGCATTAAACATGTAGGTACCTACCTAATACAAATAAAATTTCCAATTCCTATAATGCAAAACTGGGTTTTGAGATAAGACAGACACTAATTTTGCACTATCAACGTAATGATTAAAGTTACATAATAGCAAAAGTATGTCAATGACTGGCTGAGAAAAAACTCTCAGGCATGTCGTACGTTTTTGCTTCAGATTATAGATGAATTAGTCGTTTTCTCTAATGACTCTATGTGCGAGTATTATAGTTCTACGCTGGCTTATATAATTGGAGTTACCTGAAAACTCCACGATTAGCTTGTTAAATCTATAAATATTTTCTTACCGCCAACCTATGGACAATGGGTAATGAAAAACCACAAAAGATACATATGGTTTTAATAATGGCTTTCGCTTGGCTTGAGAAGAATAAATAGCCTATCTATCTAAGATATATTATCTATCTAAGATATGGGCTATGGGATTATTACCTAGTTTAAGAAGAAAGAGAGTATATTTTTAGTATGTTATGTGGCATCTCATTTGATACGTATGTATGAGACATATACATAATTTAATTCAGGTTATTCAAATTGATTTAAAAGTAGCAAGAGAAATATCACTAAAAACTATTTAAATTTGTAATTTTTTTAAATGTTTTTCTAAATGGACCTATTTATAAAAAAAAAAAAAACAACAAAAATGAGCCTGGGTTCAAGGCAGCACTTCATAATTGCCCCAAGTAGTAAAGTGGAACTGTCCGAGTTTATATATTGATCTCAATTCGCCAAATAAACTTAAAAACTTTTATATACCTCCTTTTTAACTGATTTAATGGCAACGTATTTTTATACTTTTTATATTCACCTCCCCTTTGGGAGTTACTGTAATTAGTCCGATTTGACATATTTTCACGTTTCGAGCTCTGTTAGAATTGGAATCCATCATTTTTAGAGAGATGTCTACATATGTCTGTACGTATACGCTCGTACGTTCCTTCGCTTTTTTTCGTTCACCATATCTCAAGAACGAATGAAGATATCGACTTCAGATAGATTTTATTTTATAGATACAAGTTTTTGCGGTTTTTTTATTACAGCAATTTAAAAAAAAAACCCTTGTTACGTTTCTTTAGTCTCGAATATCTCAAGAACAAATCATGCTTCTTCGGGTTATGATAAAAAATGATTTTGATAAAAAAATTGTAAAAATATAAAAACATATCAAATTACCTATAGTTTTTTTTTAATTAAAAAATTGCTGAAAATTTTTGGAAAAGTGGTTTTTCTCGAATATCTTCAGAACAAGCAATGATATTGGCTTCGAGGTAATTTTATTTTATGTACTAGTTTATTAATAAAAAAAGATAATATTTTTAAAAATATTGAATCAATTTTTTCTAGCAACAAACAACTTCAAGTAACCCGCCTGGAAAAATGTCAAGTTTTTGTCAAGTTTTGTCAATGCCTTGAAAAGGCTTCGGTAGAGGCAATCTGGACAGGGAAAACTTGTCAAATAATAGTGAGGCCCTTGCTAGAAAAAACCTGTCGTAAAAAACTTTTTATCCCATCAGAAATACATCATATATAACAAAAACAAATGAAAAAACATTATATACCCATCATACTTGGTAAAAATAAATTAATGCACTTATATACTTTTTCATTTTTTTAAATTGTATTGCGAACTAGGCCAGTAGTTAGCGTATTAAACTGGTAACCAAAATATCGTAGGATCGAGTCCCACCCAAGACAACTTTTTATTTTTTTTGTCTGTCGAGGCAAAAGGTTACTTAACGGGTGAGGCCCGATACAAAATCGAGTATTACCCTTGCTAGGCCCATGCAAGGGTCAATGTAAGACTCTCTAGTGTCCCATTTAAAACAAGATTGTTTTTCCAGGTAGGAATTTTACTAACAAATGAAACATTTTTGTTTGCCTCAAATATCTTCACAACAGACAACGGTATTGGATCCCGGTTAATTAATAGCCAATCGCTCTGGCAGACTCTAATTTTTATATGTATTTAATTGCTGCCGATAAGGCATTAATACAGTCAAGTCGAATTTTCAAACCACAAGGCGATTGGGAAATTCAAGATCTTCAAAAATATATGTATGTGGTGGTGTTCTATTCAATATGCAATCAATTGCAAACCAAACTCTTTGACAATTTGCTTTCGAGATATTCGAGACAAACCCGTTGTTCAGTAATACGAGTAGTTTGTAGTTTTTACCTAAAAATTTTAGTTTTTCACAAGCCTTATCAATTTTTGTGGCAGGATAAAATTGTGTTGCTTTTTGCTTTAAAAAACTGCCATACACACATATTTGTATCAATAATTCGTCATTATGTTAATATGCGTAAAAGTTAAACCAATTTTAATAACTTCCTTGCTTGCGATATACATATAGGAACTATATGGCAAATTATGCATTTGTAATTAAATCAGATTTGTCATTACGATGATATAAAAAAGCCGGTTTCACAATTCTGTCTTTCTGTCTGTTCAGCTACAGCCTACACGGCTGGATCAATTTTTTTAAAACTTGGTACGTAGTGGTTTTTGGTGATTGTGTCCACACTTTTTTTAATTTTGTTTTTTTTAATTAAAAACAACAATACCTGGCATACAATTGTTTTTAGGAATCTTTTTTTTGCTCCACGCAACTTTGCTACCCTCGAATATGAAACCATTGTTCAAAAAACGGTTATTAAAGGTATCTCCCAAAGAAACATTTTTTTTATTTCCTTCAAAATGGTAATTTTAATTTCAATACTTTATTTTATACAGAAGCTTTTAAACAATATAAATAGTTTTTCCTAACTAAAATTTTTGTTTGTAAATCAAATATTTTGAAAACTACCTACATGGTCGATTTTTATAAAACTCGTTATTCGAGGATTTTTTTACTCTTTAAAGTATCTTAAGATAAAAAAATTTGCTTTAAGAGAAAAAATAACGGTACCCTCCATACAAATGTTAAAAAGCCAGTAGGTAAAATATTTTTATTTCTTAAAAACAGCTCTTTCGATCTATACAAAACTTTTTCTGTATGCTTAAATAAGTCAGATATATTAAGATATTTACAGTACCCCTCATAGGAGGTTTTTTTTAATTGGCTCATTATCGGCTAATCAAATTTAAATTAATTTCTTATATACAAATTTCCGATAAAACTTAAATATATTCCATATCAAAATTTTCAAAAAAAAAAAACAAATTCCATTTTTTTTGGAAAGTTCGATATCTCAAAAATGAATTCACAATATTTTTTGGAATTTAATTTGTATATGCACAAAAATAAACACTTAAAATTTACATACCAAAAGTTTTCCTTAAAAATCTTTTAGAAATTTTAAAGGTAGAAATTTTTTTTTTTTAAAAAAACGCTTCAACGATTTAAATTTTTTCCCGCACAGACATATTTAATTAAGAATTAAAATGGCGTTCTTTTGAAACTTTCTAAACAAAACTGTCTTTATCCCTGTGTCTTATTCTATTTTTTAACGAAGACATTACATGTCATTTGTTAAGGTTTGTACGTACCTACATAATGTACACAGCTCTCTTTTAATTTCTCATTGTACTTAGCGCGACTGACATTCTTATCTGTCTGCTAGGAACATAATAACATAATAATAAACCTATAAATGCCATTTCTGCCATGAATTGTAAAAGTATATATTAATTTCGCAAAATAAACCTCTGTATATATTCAAGTTATAAATTAGAAAGATTTGCTATTAATATTTACAAAAGGCAGACTTACATACACACCAAGGTTTTTATTTATCAAATATGTGTTGATGTACCTATGTACATAAAGTAAAACGTAAAAACAACATATTTTTTTTTCTAGAAGAAGTGGGATGATGTGGTAGGTAATCAAAATAAAAAAATAAATTTGGAGTCAAAGAACTTTAAATTAGAATTAAACACAGAAAAATGTTTTTAATATCCATGACATAATTGGCTTTATTTGACATATAAAATTTTATGGTATGAATGGTAATGTTGCCGCTACGGCTGGCACAAATATGGCGCTGGAGGTCCAATTTTTACAAACTCTTAGCAGTAAATCAGGTTAAATCGTGCCCATTTCGTGATATTAATCGATCGTCAAATGTTTCTTTCATGTAAATTAATTGTATCGGCACTGTGTGGCATGAGACACCACACAGTGGTCATTTTGTTAAATTTTGGCGACAAAAATTATTTCCCAAATTCTAGATAAATATTGTTGCCCCAGGGAACGCATTCCACTCTTAGTGGGTGTCAAATGTGACAGTGACAATCTGCTGCCAAGTAGTTAGAAATAAAAAAAAACTTAAAGTCAAAATAAAGACACATTGGACTTTCGTGTGATAAAGGAGGTTAATTGTTTCAGAAATGTTGGGACTTTTGCTACAATATTAAAGAAATGCAGTACACTTAATGATGTGGGGACGCTGAATTAAGTGGTACTAGCCTAGTTTGCAAGCGAGGGCTTTCAATGTAGAGTATGCCCCAAAATTTCAAAAGTTAAAAAAAAAAAATTGCCCAAATCAGGAACTTAGTGAAGTTAATATTTAAAACGTTTAAAGATACGAGTATGTGCTTGAATGTACATATGAGTAAATTTGCAAATGAAAGTGACTCCAATATAGATTTGCTCTAAACTTAGAAAAACTAGTTCAAAATGTTGCGCAATGAATGTTTCCAAGGGTTTAGAATACATTTTATTGCTATTCTTTTAAATTTGTTCATTGGATATTATTTTTTACTTAATCTGGTTAATCAAATAAGAATGGAAATAAAAAGTTGGGAGCTAGTCCCCTTACTCAACACTAATAAGGTTGTTGCGTGTACTTAAGTTTTTGTACGGTTGGAGTTTGGCTACATCTTTTCTTTATAAAACTTAGTTTTTGGGGTGCCCGGGGTGAGGGGAAGACCGCTATCTTGAAATAGAAAGTGATATGGTTTTTGTTCAACAGCTCGATGAAATTTCCTTTTACAATAAAATCAGAAAAAATGCATTTGTACAAAATTTTATGAACATTAATATAATTTCATTAATTTTTTGAAAAACTTACATTTTCTGAGATATTAACAAAAAACTATATATGTCCATTTACAGTTCAAAATAAAGTGTTACTTTGACACTTCACTTCACTATTAATTAACCTACCGAGTTCGTTTATAGCTAATTTTTTAGACAATTTTATTGTTTAAGTACTATTTTTTCATGAATTTGTTTTAAATGGAAATTTTATCGAGTTATCGAAAATCAAATCGCATTCTTTTTCGAGATGGTGTGGCAGCTTTCCCCTTACCCCGGGCACCCCAAGAACTTGGTTTTATAAAGAGGAGATGTAGCCAAACTCAAATCGTATAAAAACTTTTACGCATCCAATAATGAAATTTTAACAAATTTTTTGACAAAATTTAATTTTATCCTCTTTAACCTCCCCTAAAGAATTAAGCCCCGGCCCAAATTTACCGCAATTTTCAGAAAAAGCTTAAGACATCAAAACAAAGCTCTCTATCAAAATTCAGCTTTGTCGGAATTTTTTCGTACTTCTGGCATTTTTTTTGTCTAATTTTCCTGGGCTTAAAATATCGGGTTTTTTCAATAAGGGCACTACAAAAGTTTTTTTTAAATAAAACAAAAACGGTTTTGGATATCAATGAAATTCTTTATTTCTGTGAAAGTACGTTCGATGCCATTATGTATGGAACTCGATTTCTTTTGCATGGCCACCACGGGCACGCTTGCAGAAGTCCAGACGCTGAACCCAATTTTCGACGGTTTTCAAGCATAAATCGGCCGACACTGCTGCAATTTCACGTTCGATATTCGTACGAAGTTCATCAATCGTCGCTTGCTTATTGGCATAGACCATAGACTTGACGTAGGCCCACAACAAATAGTCTAACGGTGTCAAATCGCACGACCGAGGCGGCCAAGCGACTGGACCATTTCGTGAGATAACACGTACTCCAAACTTGGTTTCCAATAAATTGATTGTGACATTCGCTGTGTGGCTTGTGGCGTCGTCCTGTTGGAACCACATGTCCTCCAAGTCCATATCATCCAATTGGGGCCACAAATATTCGGTTATCATTGAACGGTAGCGATAACCATTCACAGTAACGTGACGGTCTTGATCATCACGGAAGAAGTACGGCCCAATGACGCCACCGGCCCATAAACCCCACCAAACCGTAATTTTTTCGGGGTGCAATGATGACCCATGGAGTACGTGTGGATTGCTGCCTGACCAATACCGCATATTTTGTTTATTGACGAAGCCATTCAGCCAGAAATGAGCCTCATCGCTTAAGATGATTTTTCAATGAAAATCCGAATCATTTTCAAGTTGTTGCTGAGCCCAATTCACGCTTCTGGTGGTCAAGCGGCTTCAGTTCTTACGTCAATTTAAGGAAGGATGTAGGCCAAGAACTTTTCGCAAAATTCGCCACAACGACGTCACAGAGATGCCCATAGCTTGGAAACGACGTGTGAGAGACACATTTGGGCTCTCTGCAACTGAAGCCTCAGCGGCAGCAACATCCTAGACACTACGGGCACTCCTTTGTCTCACTGGCACGGAGAATATTTTGTACTGTGCCTGTGGATTCAAATTTTTCCACAAGACGCTCAATTGTTGATCTGCTAGGACGATTATGACGACCATAAATTGGACGTAGCGCTCTTAACGTCGAGGCCACTGACTCCGAATTTCGGTAGTAAATTTTAATAATTTCGACTCGTTGTTGGCTCGTATATCTTTCCATCATGAAATGGCAAACCTTACTGAAGAGAAATGTCAAAAGAGCGGCAAGAAATATGGCGTCGTTTGCTATCCCTGTCGCTCTACTTTTGTAGCGTCCCGTTTGAAAAACCCTTTACATAATATGCTTGTTGTTATAAATTTATTATTGATAAATATTGAATAGCTGTGTTTTGGAAACTCTTAGTTTACCATGTTGAGCACTCGATCCCAGGTCTCCCTTCTGAACTATAAGGACTCAATTGAAGGACAATTTGTTTTTAAAAGAGAACAACTACAAAGAGATCTCATTTCTTATCACGTCATCAACGCCTCGTTTCCTCGTCGCATTATTAATAATTATTATTATTAGCAGTATTTACTCATTTCTAAAATTAAAATCCAGTCTAAAATGTGTTGACGGTTTTTTAATGAGATTTATGGATTGTAAAAACACCCAAACAATATTATAATAATTATTAACTAACGTATTTTTACAGCAGTATAGCATGATATAACATACTTATCTGTTGCTGATGATTAAGGAGATTTAAGATACCTTTGAAACCATTATTTGAATAGACTATAATATTATATAAAGGGTGTTTTTATTTTAGATGTATAGAACTTTAAGTTGGCAACACTATTTTAACTGACGGCCATTTTGTCAGCTGTCAAGTGATTTATTTTTAGTTTGGTTTGGCATTTCAACGCCTGAAAAACGCTTCGAAATTGTGCAAATTTATTTTGAAAACTATATGATTTTGTTCAAAATACAGATCGCGTGAATTTTGTTTAGCGATGAAATTCACTTTTGGTTGAATGGATACGTCAATAAACAAAGCTTTCGTATTTGGAGTGATGATAATCTGTACTGCCTGACCAGAATATAGTGCTACAACTGGAGCTGCAGCTGCAACTGGAATAGCTGTCAAAAAATGCTGTACGTGTTTTTTTTTTACTCGCCCATAATGTGGGGTACAGCTTTCTGACATTTTTGGTATTTCAAATCAGCTGTGCGTACTGAATTCAACACAAAAATTAAAATTAAAACAAAATAAACAAGTATAATGATAAAATGGAAGCTAAAATTACTGAGATTAAAAAGAGTTTGAAACTCTCTTCAACCCCATGTAAACACTTGGTTGCGCTCATTCTGAGACGTCAAAAAAGCTGCATGCAAAAGTTAAAAGGTGGGCAATTTGTCCAGCTGCGTCTGCAGCCTGCGTCGTGTTCTGTTCGTATATCATTGGATTTGTGTATATTCAACATTTTGACAGCTATTCCAGTTCCAGTTCCAGTTGCAGCTCCGTCTCCATTCTGTTCACACAGTCAAGTGAATGTTGAGACACCGTTACATCCGCAAAACCTGGCCAGAACGTTAAAGTCATTAGTGACTGAGCTAAGATTACTGACTTTTTCGTTCATCAATTGAACAACCATGATGTGCAGGAGCTGTGATTTTAACAAGACGACACAACATGTCACACAGCACGTTCCACAATTGATTTATTGAAAGAAACGTAAGGTAACAGCATAGTTTCACGTTATTGACACGTGAATTGGCCTCCAAGATCGTGCTATTTAACACTGCTTGACTATTTTCTGGTGGATGTGTGAAGTCGCTTGCTACTTGGAGGATAACATTCAACGCGTTATTGCCGATATACGGTCAGATATATTGGAAAATGTCATCGAAAATAGAACCCCCAGATTAGACTTCGACCGAGCCAGGCGTGGCGGTCATATGCCAGAAATCATATTTAAATTATAATGCCAGAAAATTATTTTTCCAATAATATAAATTTCATGTCAATTAAAAAACATCTTTGTTTTTTTTTTCCATTTCAAAGTTCTTTATACCTCTAAAAAAAACCCTTTAGAACCAAAAGATAAGATCACGTAACAATTCCTTTAGTACAAAAAAAAAAACAAAATAAATTGTGTATTCTTCGTGTCAGTAAAAACATATACACATACATATGTATGTATAGTTTTTTATCTATTTTGACGCAGTAGGTACAATTATTCTATCGGTGTTCCTTCAGTCCTTATAGGAGTCCTAGATTGCAAGAAATTCGGTTTTAAGTAAGTCTATAATGTGGCTAAGCAATGTGTATTGAAGATTTTTTTAATAACTAAATGGAAACATCTTTTTTGAGCTCGATGAACAGAACAGGCGCGAGAACATACAGACGTACTGACAGACGCACGGTGGTCTGTTTATTGAATTTTGGCGAAAAAAATCATTTACCAAGCCAATTCTTGATGCAAATTAATGAAATTTGGTACACAATGATTTGGAAACGCTTTCTATATTTTCTATCCTAATCAGAGGTTTCATGTTTTAGGTCAGAGCATAGTGTAAAATTTCAAATTAAAAAAAAAAATAAAATAAATTTTGTGGCGCAACAGCTCATGGAGAACCAGGGCCTAGTGACTAACAACTCTCAACCATTTCTGTGTGCGTGTTGTTGGCAGGAATGGAGGGGACCTACAGTTTTTTTGCCGAGTCCGAACGGCTAGATGAGAAACTAAATTAGTAAACTAAAACTAAAAACTGATCAAATTTGACAATTTTGACGGTTGAAAGTTGGAAATCAAATTTATGGTCAACTTTTCAAAATCCCGAAATAATCAAAAATTATATAAAGTAATAGTTTTAATAATATTGATATTTTTTACTGGCTGCGTTATTTAAATTAAATGACATCAGGCTATGAATTGATAATTGACTGTTGGAGAAACCTTGTAAACATTCGAGTACATATTTTAGGATACATATTTTGAAAATATACTCGACTCAGTTCCTGACTTCGACAATGTTTTGTGTTTTGTAATTTGAAATTTTAGTAGTACCTCGTGGCATAATGGTTAGTGCGTAGGACTGTCATGCCATAGGTCTGGGTTCGATTCCCGGCCACTGCCACCTAAAAACAGAAATGTTTTTTTCCGAGGTACTACCTCTTGCGAGGGACTGACAAATCCTCATGACAAGTATACTCTTGGAGGATTTGTCAGTCCCTCGCAAGAGGTAGTACCTCGGAAAAAAACATTTCTGTTTTTAGGTGGCAGTGGCCGGGAATCGAACCCAGACCTATGGCATGACAGTCCTACGCACTAACCATTATGCCACGAGGTACTACTAAAATTTCAAATTACAAAACACAAAACATTGTCGAAGTCAGGAACTGAGTCGAGTATATTTTCAAAATATGTATCCTAAAATATGTACTCGAATGTTTACAAGGTTTCTCCAACAGTCAATTATCAATTCATAGCCTGATGTCATTTAATTTAAATAACGCAGCCAGTAAAAAATATCAATATTATTAAAACTATTACTTTATATAATTTTTGATTATTTCGGGATTTTGAAAAGTTGACCATAAATTTGATTTCCAACTTTCAACCGTCAAAATTGTCAAATTTGATCAGTTTTTAGTTTTAGTTTACTAATTTAGTTTGAACAAGCGCTAAAATTTGTTAAATTTTGTGCATCTGTATTGGAGACACTTTTATAATAAATGTAAACATTCAAGCATATATGTAAGTATTTGAAGATAAAAATAAACATTACTCAGTTCCTGAATTTGACAAAGTTTTTATTTTAAAATTTAAAATTTTTTATTATGTTTAGACCTTAAAAAAAAAATAGTAAGTACCACTAAATTTGCCTGGCAGAAATCCTTGTATTAAACCCTCCTAGTGGGTGCCGGGCGGTAATGATCACCACAGAAATCTTGTACGATGTCAAGATGGGGATCAGCTAAGGTAAGGTCGCAATGCTTTTGGGTTCCTTTACTCCTTAATAGTTCAACCCTAAAGCAATGCGATTTTACCATAAATACAGGTCCCTAATTTTCAGTGGTGGAGTGAGCGATTTTTCATAATCCGTGCCGAAGAAATGGAAGGCTGGGGGGAAAACCAGTCGATAACGAGCTCATTCGGACGTCCTGGCCGGGTCCGTCTTAAACCTTTGCCTTACCCCGGTATATCGGCTCTGCCGGGGCTGACCTCTTTTTCCGACCTACTCGTGGGAACCAAATTTAAAACCTATAAAAAAATGGACAAACTAATGACAACTACTGACCTTACAACGGACAATGAGGATGAACTCCTGGCCTCCAGCCAGGAAACACTGACGGGAAGCTCTCTCGGCACAGATGCCGAGATGCCTTCCAAACCTTCAGGGAGCATAGCGAGTACCAGCCATAGTACTCCTGTGCTCCCTAAACCGACAAATACCAAGCCATCGGGTAGCAATGCCAGCCATAGCATTGCTGTCCGTGGCAAAAGAAAATCTTCTGGCGTTCTTCGAAAGAACCAATTCCTCCACGCCTCGTTTATTCTTGACAAGATTGCTAAGAATGAGGCTGCGGGAACTGGTCATGTGAGGGATGCCTCAGATAAAATCAAATACCAGAAGATTGTTGAAGAATACAATAATCTTCTGGCAAACAAAGAAAAGGCTGTCAAGCGGGACAGATCTCAAGAAGAGACCTTACCCTCCCAAAAGAAGAGCAGGCTTGATGGAAGGCCGGAAAAGGAGAAGACCAAATCTTCCAGAGCGGTGCAACCGCCTACTCTAAGCGAGGTTGTCAGAGATGACCTCCAGGTAGCGGTTGTTGATGAGCTCTCCGCCAATAGCAAAGGTCTGCTATCGGTGTGGAACTCTATCGAAGCGAAGCTCTCCGAGATGGTTTTCCAATATACCATATCCGCAAGTGAGGGACCCTACCCTAGTTTCGACTCTGGTGAAGTGCTCAGGGGATACAGGGTGATCAAATGCGAAGACGCGTTTTCAAGGGATTTCCTTAGGGACAGCATTGCTAAGGTCAGCAATGACTGGGAGGGTTTGAAGCTCAAGCTTATCCCAGCAAAGGAGATCCCTAGGCAACCTAAGGCTCGCATTTGGTTGCCTCTCATGGGCATTAAACCGAGCGGACAGGAGCTGATTCGGGGTCTTCAAAGGTTGAACCCACTGGTCCCCATGCATGACTGGATGGTGATAAAGGCGGAGGAGCCGCAAAAGACCAGCACCTCATACCTCTTGAAGATCAGCGAGGAAAGCAGAGGGGCCCTCATAAAAGCGGACTTTAAGCTTCGTTTTGGCATCAGGCATGCCAAAATTAAAATCCTGCAAAGTCAGGGACCAGATGCTGATAAAGTAGATGATAACGCTGAGTTCAGCGCTGTTGTCGACGGATCGGCAGTCCCTAAAGATGCAGGCCCTTCACCAAATTAAAAACGCGCTGAAGGTCATACAGATTAATCTGAAGCACTCTAAATGTGCTTCGGATAATCTGAGAGTTTTCCTCAGTGAGGAAAACATTGACATTGGCATTATCCAAGAACCATGGGTTAATGGCCTCAGAGTGAGAGGCCTCCAAGACACCCAATACGACCTTATATACAAACCAGTTAATCCAGAACAAGGTAATCCCAGAACTTGTATCTTAGCTAAAAAACACTTAAAAGCTTTTTTGTGTCCCAATTTTAGCACTCCCGATTTGACAGTTGTCAGGCTGAAAGACAAAGAGACAAATGGACTACTTGTAGCATCTGGCTACTGCGACCACAACCGAGAATCACCGCCTGAGGAGGTGAAGATACTGATTGAAGCAGCGAAACTAAAAAAAGCGAACCTTCTGATTGGATGCAATGCGAACGCACGGCATTCTCTCTGGGGTAGTTCCGAAATCAACGAACGAGGTGAGTCTCTTTTTGATTTTATTATTGTTAATAACCTAATTGTTTGTAACAGAGGTGACACACCCACTTTCGTTTTTCCAAGCTCGGAAAATTACGACGGTTGGGAAGATGTACTTGATATCACTGTTACAAACAACTGTAATCTGGTGGTGGAAAATTGGAGAGTGTCCCTTAAAAATTCCTTTTCGGATCACAGATGGATCCTCTTCAACATAGGTTTCAAGGTAGAAACCCCTCCCCCATATAGAAACCCTAAAAGAACTGACTGGAAGAAATTCAGTCAGATCGCAAAATCCAAACTAGGCAATTTACCATTAATTGGTGTAGAATCTGTTGAAGTTCTTGAATCTAAGGTAAAGACTTTCGAGGCAGCTATTAACACTGCCTTCAAAGTCTCTTGTCCGGTTAAGCATAGCCGTAAAAAATTCCCTCCTTGGTGGAATGAAGATCTATCTGCGCTAAGAAAAATGACCAGAAAAATCTTCAATATCTGTCAGAAGGAGAAGTTCTTCCAACCGTATAAAGACATTCTCAAAGAATACAAGCGAGCCATAGCAGCATCCAAGAAACTGGGATGGAGAGAATACTGTCACTCCATAGAAAATATTAAAGATTCTGCCAGGCTTAGTAAAGTGTTATCGAAGGAACATTGCAATCCTTCGTTCCTGAAAAAATCTGACGATCTCTGGACAGCCTCTCCAGCTGAGTCCTTGGAACTGCTGATGACAACGCATTTCCCGGGTTGCGTGAACAGCAACCCTGAAACGCCTAGTAATACGAACACCAATTTAGCTCATAGGGAGCAAATCAATTCCGTTATAACTGGAGATGGTATTTCATGGGCCATTAATACTTTCTCCTCTTATAAATCACCAGGCCTTGATGGCATAATACCTATTATGCTACAGAAACTGCAAGATTTGGCAGTGCCATGGCTTGAAATGATTTTCAAAGGTTGCCTCTATCTCAATCATGTACCTGAGTCATGGAGACATGTAAGAGTGGTCTTCATTCCGAAAGTCGGTAAGAGAGGTCATGAATCCGCGAAGGACTTCAGACCAATTAGCCTGACATCTTTTGTACTAAAGACACTAGAGCGCATTCTTGACACTCATATTAGAGTTATACTAGTTGGTCGTCCTCTTGATGAATCACAACATGCATACCTCAAAGGCAAGTCTACGGATACTGCCCTGCATGAAGTGGTTCGTACAATCGAGAAGACAATTCACTATAAAGAATATACCCTCGCAACCTTCCTAGACGTGGAAGGTGCCTTCAATAATGTCCTAACTGAATCCATTCGCGAATCACTTGCTCACTTCGGGATAGAAGGCTTCATATCTGAATGGATTGTTTCTATGCTCAGTGACAGAAGGATTCAAGCATCGTTGGGAAACACTACAGCTACTAAATATGTTAGTAGAGGAACACCCCAAGGTGGGGTCCTCTCCCCTCTTCTATGGCTTTTAGTCATGGCCAAAATTCTTGTCAAGCTAAGATGTAGTGGTGTGAAAGCAGTAGCGTATGCTGATGATTTGGTTTTATTGGTCTCAGGAAAGTTTACCACAGTGATTAGCGAAATCACTGAGTCGGCTCTGAAAAAAGTTAGTAACTGGGCCACAAGTAGTGGACTAGGGGTTAATCAGAGTAAAACGGAACTGATGCTCTTTACTACCAGGACTAAAATACCTACCTTCACCCCACCTCGACTTAACGGACAAACTCTATCCTTATCTTCTAAGGCAAAATACCTCGGAGTTATTCTTGACCCCAAATTGAATTGGAAGGTAAATATTGAAGAACGGGTTAGGAAAGCCTGCATAGCTTTCTATGCCTGCAGAAAAACATTTGGTAAGATGTGGGGCCTACAGTCGAAGATGATCTTGTGGACGTACACTGCCGTGGTTCGACCGATTTTATCATACGGATCGATTGTGTGGTGGCCTGCACTTAGCAAACAATATAATATTGGTAAACTTAAGAAGGTACAAAGAACGGCTAGCGTCGGCACTACAGGAGCCCTTCGAACTTGTCCAACAGATGCCCTTAGCGTTATCCTGCACCTTCTACCACTCGATCTTTATATAAAATATCTAGCGGCATGCAGTGCTGTAAGACTAAAAGAATCTAATTGTTGGTTTTCAAAACCCTATGGTCATGGAAATATAACAAAATTGATTCCTCAGGATATTTTTCTAACGAACACCGACTACTGTATTCCCCCTCTTGGCCTAGGCGGGGACTTCAAAGCCGTTTTTCCAACCAGAGAGGATTGGAAAAATGACATTGTTACGAAGGACTACGACACTATAATCTTCACTGATGGGTCTAAGATGGAGTGCGGTGTTGGTTCTGGAATTTTTTCTAAGACCCTTAATATATCCAAGTCCCTCAGACTACCAGACTTTGCTAGCGTATTTCAAGCTGAACTACTAGCAATCAGGGAAGCATGCAAGTTACTCAAATCAAACCATAATCAATTCAGGAACACAGCAATTTGCTCCGACAGCCAGGCTGCCATTAAGACTATTAAATCGGCTACATCCACCTCTGTACTTGTCCAGCAATGTCGAGATGAACTATCAAGTCTGAACATTAACCTCCAGGTCACTCTCATTTGGGTTCCAGGTCACAGTGACATAGAGGGTAATGAACGGGCTGACGTCTTAGCTCGACAAGGCTCGGCCCTTCATAGCTCACTAGCCGTAAATGTAAATATGCCTATTGGTGCTATGAAGAGAAATATTTTCTCGATTTTTCTCGATGAATCTAATCTCAGATGGAGCAGTCTTACAAACTGTGTCATATCAAGAATGATATGGCCATCCTATAACAAAACTCGTTCTAACGATCTTATATGCAGACCCAGGCGCGATATAGCCAGGATCACAGCAATATGCACCGGACACTGGCCCATAGGGGAGCATGCAAGGAGGCTGGGAATCCCCTACAACTCCCACTGTCGTAGCTGTGGAGACCCTCAAGAAAAAGAAACTGTAGTTCATTTTCTTTGCAACTGCCCTGCTTTAGCCAATTCTAGATTGTCATCTTTTGGAAAGGCCTTCCTCGATGACCCAAAAGAGCTTTCTGAGAAGAAAATCAAAGATCTGATTATCTTTCTGAATGCGACTAAATGGCTCTAACAATAGTCCGTTAAAGTCTATAAAGCCATATAATTCCGTATTAAATCCCTACTAGGTTAACACAAGTAATTGGTATCAAAACGGCGCACTCCAGCGCTAATTGAGTCGCGAGGCCAGGGCTAGCGACTGCCATCTCTACCTACCTACCTACCACTAAATTTACAGCCTAAACCACTGAAGTGATTTTCTTCAATTTTGGACTATAGGTTTTTTGTAACTCTCCAGAGAGGAAACTAATTTTTTTCTAGCTCCAAGAATAACGGTATTTGCCATACAACCGTTCAGGAAAAACCTATTGATCTCAAAAACAGCTACAATGATTTCGATAAAAAAAAATTAATTTACCAAAAACTGTTATCAACGGTACCTAACATATCACGGTTTTGTATATTTTCGATTTTCTCAGTAACGACTGACCCGATTTCAGTGAAAAATTTTATGCAAAAGCTGCTTAAGATTGGCAACGATAGTGCATATCAAAGTTTTGAAAACAAAATTTTGGAATTTAAAAAAATATATTTAATTTTTTTTTGGAAAATTCAATATTTCAAAATCGGGTTGATAATTTTTTTTAAACTAGGTTAACGAATGTGTTTTATTAAATATTCAAAATTGGGATACTAAAACTTTTTTTTTAAATCTTAGGTATCAAATTTTTAAATACTAAAAAATATTTTTAAATTTATACTTTTTCAAGTAATCAAAAAGCATTTAAATCGTTCATTTAATTGTATAAACAACTAAAAAAACAGCTAAGGGCCTGAGCCCTTATTCAAGTATGTATACGTAATACTTGTGTAAGGGCTCAAGCACTTAGCTGTTTTGTTAGTTGTTTATACAATTAAATGAACGATTTAAATGCTTTTTTTATAATTTTATATTTTTTCTATAATTAATTTTTATTTTAAAATTTATTCGTGTGATCCAATCGTGAATTTTATTTTTAGAAATTGAAAAACTTCTCGCAAAAACGATAATTTAATAATAAACAGGGTGATTCGTATAAGCTGCACTAAAAAGCTAGAGCCAAAAGGTTGGATTAAGACAAGAAACAAATCATATACTAAGGATAGTGGGTCTATTTCCCCCCTCCTTTTATTTAAAAATAACGGTAAAACTTACAACGCCATGCTATATCTTTTTTAAAGCCAGAAAGCTCTTCTCTTATTTTCATTGTAAATAAAGTTTTGTTAGGGAATAGTTTTTCTTAAAATCAATTGTTCCTACGAATAGTGTTATAATCTTTTTTGACGAAATAACATCTGCTGAGATATTAGCAAAAAACCGTTATTTGTCCATTTACAGTACAAGATTAAAAGTATTACTTTTCAAGATGGCGTTGTTCCCCTTACCCCGGGCACCCCAAAATCATAGTTTTATAAAGAGGAGATGTAGCCAAACTCAAATCGTGCAAAAATTTTAGCTCATCGATTAATGAAATTTTAATAAATTTTTTGACAAAATTTACTCCACCCTGAAGTTCTTGAATGATTTTCTCAGAATTTATTGCTTGTATAAGAAAAAAAGTTAATCTTTTTTGTGTAGAATGACAAGATAAAATTTGTACATTCATATTATTTCAAAAAAAACTTATAGTTTTTGAGAAATTAAAAAGAACTGAATTTTACCCCTTTTAACCCCCCCTAAAATTAAGCCCCGGCCCAAATTAACGAAACTTTTCAGGAAATGCTTAAGACGTCAAAACGAAGCTGTCTTACAAATTTCAGCTTTGTCGGAATTTTTTCGAAGTGAAAGTCTAATTTCCCTGGGGTAGAAAATTTAAACTCAAATCAGTTTGAATTGAACTTAAACGAAGAAAAACATAACTGTAAGTGTCCTTTTGATTCTCATAGGTGATTGGAATCCGAAATAATTGCAAATGCAAATATTAAGATATTAAGAAAAGTTAGCAAATTTAACAAAAAAGAGTAAAATCAAGGTATGGAAATTGAGTCTTATTCCGTAGATCCAAACTGCTGCAACACATTTTATATTATTGAACCCGACAAGATGGACCTACACAGTACAAAGAAGTATTTCCAGTAAATAATCGAATGTACTATAAAAAACTTATTAAAAAAGAATTAAATTAAATCAATAAACTTACACTTGCATTTAATTTGAAGGAGAAAAAATTACGTTTAAACAAAAAACATTTTCGACTTAAACACGGACTAATATGATTCTATTTGAATTGACATCAATTGAAGTTAATTAAAACAAACAGAAATATATTTAAGTTAATTAGAAAACAAAGTAAATTTGAACACAATTAAGTTCAAATCGTGACAACGATGATTTAATACAATTCTATTTAAATTAAATAGAAATCGGTTCCATGCCAAATCATATGTGTTTGAGTTTGTTTAAATACGAATATGTATGTTTCATTTTTTGCTCACTGTAGTGTTCTTACGTTATTAAACATGAATTTCTGTGTTTTAAATGTTGACGTCTTATTAGTGTCTATGTCTAGTCTGGCTTCTGACAGCTGAATTGATTATTGGTATGCACGGTACACATTTTAAAGGTAAAAGGCTCGTTCGTTGAAATTTATCCTGGGTTGACACAGGTTTTCTTGACAACCCCAAGAGCTGTCAAAAAAAACCTATTATTGTCTATACGTGTATTTCAATCCTCACGTTCACAGCCATATTTTGTTTCCGACAGTTTCAATTTTGACAACCTGCGCATTGAAATACCTTAGATTTGTGTACTGTGATTGGTATGTGATTTTTCTGAAAGGTGAAGACTTTTATTAAAGTTATAACTAGATTTGATTATTAGTACCTTAAGGCCCATTGTGATTATTATGTACCTTTCTGCAAGTTTGTAGTGTTGAATATGACTACATATATTTTGTACCTACATCATTTTAATTTACAATAATCTGAAGCAATTTTTGTGTAGCTGCAGATAAATTTTATCGTTTTCTTCTCATGTTGTTTAGCCAAATATTTATAATTTATTTATTGTATTTTATATTCAAAAAAGCGGACCAAGTGAGTTGTATTTTTTTTGCTAAATACCTAATTAGAAATTTGCACAACTGGGTGGCACGTACATATAGGTACTTGCTTTTATTGATCAACACTATAAATTGTATAAACAAATTGAAAATATAAGGTACCGACCTAATAATGTCAGCGTTAACGATGTGGCATTTGTATGATTGTTCTGTGAATATAACACACATTTTTCATATTTTCATTATTTTGCTTAATCTAAAAGATTGCTTTAAAATTGGCACAAACTACCTACCTACAATATGTATTTGGCTTATATATTATGTACACAAATAAGGGAAGCGATTTTTGTATTGACAGTCGCACATTGAAGGTAACACATCGATAAATAAAATCTTAATACTTTTTATTTAAAACAGATAAATTTTTTGATTTTGTGCCACCAAAAATTGATATACATACTCGAAACAAATCCATAAACAAGTAAAATCAAATCAAACATGGTAGGTACTCAAAGCAGTTAACTCGCACCAGATGCGAATACCTAATACTAGAGGGCTTGAAAAAAGTGTTTGTTGTATCGATCATTCTTTATATTATCGGCATTCATTTAACTGGACCACCACTGTATACAATTCATCCAACTCCCATATGTTGGCATATTCTACCAAATATGTTATTCTGCCATAAATTTTCTGTTATGAATCATACAAAATTTCCAACATAAAATATCTAATATGATTTGTGTTCAGTGGCCCAATTCTTCAAGAGTGAGGTTTTTCTGTGTACACAGGGTGAGTTTTAAGCTTTTGACAAATATCGTATGCACAATCAGTCCAATTTATTCACACTTGTTTTAGGCGTGAACGGAATGTGTACACGGAAAATCATTCACACTTGCGGAATTGGGCCCCAGCTGTTCAAACTTTTCTAAAACTCTGTTATGAAACTTCGAAAACAAAGTCAGCCAACAAACAGACCTTAAATCTGTTGTCATAATCAGCTGTTCTTTTATTAAAACTTTTCACATTTTGTTTGTGTTCCAACTTAAATGCAAGTTCTCGTACAAAAGAAATTCTAAGCGACGTGTATAAGTGTTCTATTCAGTGAAAACTTAAAGTAAATAAATCAAAAATATTTATAATGTTTAATTAAGTTGTTTTTGGTTGCGGTTGAGGGATGTCGTGTTGAAGAATCACACTAGGACTATTCAGGAAATTCAATAGACTCCGCTAAGCCGATGTAATTGTTCCTGTGCTTCCGTCTAGAAAAGTTATTTTATTTTAATTTGATATTTTGTTTATAAATATCTGTTTTAATATACATATCTGCTAACGTTTGTCTCCTTTTAAGGTAATTTCGTTGACGAAATAAAAGATAAATATTCATTTTTATTTGATATACTTGTGTACATATTGAAGTTTTTTGTGATAAAAGTGAAAGAGTTCTATCTTTTATTCTTTTTATGATTTATAACAGATTAAATAAAAGATTTTGGCATGTTGAATACCAAATATGCGATTTGTAAAAGATTTTGCATTGGCAGACGGCAAAGCCATGCTCATGCTCATATTACGATTGTTATGAAATTTGTAAACTACTTATAGAATAATTGAATAAAGCACTATCTATCTAAAAGATTTTGCTATGAGTTCGAAAGTTTTGCAATTCATAATAGATTTATTAGAAGATTAAATAACAGAAGATTAAATTCGGAATACCAAAATTAAAATTGATAAAAGATTGTTTGAGATCTTAAACTTTAGTATAGAAATTCATAGCAGAATAAAAGATCAAGCTGAATAGGCCCAATGTTTCTTCTTTTTTTTTAATCCACCTTCAATTTTTTTACTAATTTGGCGTAAAATTTTCAACAGACAAATGTTAGGTAGGTATGATAGGGTAATGTGTGCAAATGGCGGTCACTTACTATGTTAGTATTTAATTTTATGTATTCAAAATACAAAATGACTAGACGCGAAATTAAAATGGAAGCCGCACGTGAAAAAGAAATGCGAAGAACTAAAAAGTAAATTAAGAGATATGAACTGGTTACTCGGTAAATATTCAAAGCTTAGTATTGAAAATAAGTTGATTTTATACCAACAGGTACTTAAACCTGTTTGGACTTATTGTATACAACTTAGGGGTTGTACCTGCGATACAAACTTAAATAACTTACAAACGTTTGAAAATAAATTGCTTAGGTCATTTGTAAATGCTCCGTGGTATATAAGAAACGAAGATCTGCATAGGGATCTCGGGATTCCTACGGTGCGGGATGAATAAAAAGTTTCTCGCGAAAACATAGAAATCGACTATTAGAACACGCTAATTTAACGATTATTGATATTCTTGACGAGTCGAATTTAGTACGCCGTCTGCAAAAAACAAAACCTTCCGACTTGGTGGTGAACAGAAAACCGCTTTAAAATCGCGGATTAAGCAGGAACTTTCACCGGAAAGTAACCTGCAACACGTTACTTAACTTCGTTAAAAATAAATTGCTAGATAAGTTTCAACTTAGTTGCAATCGGGAAATGGAGGTGGTTTTAGTGTAGTAAGAATCTCACACACCTACGAGCAAGCGTTTTTCGGTCCTCATTTAGCCTGAATAGCAGGTTTTGCACCTACCCACGGGAAAATAAAAAAAAAATATATAAATGCAAATATATACTCCCACGCAATTTTGTTTTTATTGATTTATTTCTGGAAAGCTAACACCCAACTTAAATTTGATTACCAATCCCAAAATTCTTTATTTGGATTTCTCTTTCTGTTTAGAAACATAACTAAATTCACTCTAGTTTTGTAAACACTGTACTAAATGTGATTCCGAGATTGCCTACTGACCGACATTACTCACTTTTCTTTTAGCATGATACTACATCAATGATACTACTTGGATGTGCCTAACAACCTGCTAATTTTAAAACTATTACAGTCATATTTATAAACTTTGTCTTATTTTAGACAGCCGTCCAACTCCAAAAAGGTATTAATAAACTTTGTTTACTGTTGTCCTAAAGTTGTCTAACTTGGACAACGGCATTGGTTGTCTAAGATTTGGCTAACTTGACAATTTATTGAATTAAATAAGTCATATTTCCAACTATTAAGGACTTTTAAAAAATTGTCTAACTAGTCAAACGCCTAACAAATCTAATAAATAAGGCTGTTAGTGTTTAGGAAATAACTTTTTATTAATCCTAATAGTATACACTGTTTAAGTAAAACTTTTATTGCGAACCGGACCTATTGGCTCAACTTTCCATTACGGTACACGAGTTTTCACACATGGATACTTTTATTCAGTAAATAGATTTATAGTTTAAAGTAATAAATATCCTTATTTAAATGTGGAAACTTTTGTTAATATTTTTAATAAATTTTTAAAGTTTTCATTTTTCATATGAAATAAATGTTTGTCCAAGAAAACCATTGACATACATAGGTGTCTGACTGGTGACTGAACAATGAACTTACCCTAAGAGAAGCAAAAAAGTCACGTGATTAGAACAGAGGAAGCAAAAAGGGATTTAAAATCCTGAGAAAAAAAAAACTATAATTCACCAAAATGTACCTACCAAAAATCAAAAATTAAAAATATTACATATCACATTTGAAAGTGTTTCCTTACCGTAATATTTTGTTAAACAAACATCAACACTCTATGCGTGCTACCGTAATGGGGGTTGCCTCTAAATTCAATTGAAATTTGTAAAGTCGTCTTTTTAGTCAAGTTTCATACAAAAATAGTTAATATCGTGTAATGTATTTTTTTATTTTCCTCTGAGCAAATAAATAAATCAAAATACAATAAAGTGGCATCACTCAATTCAAAGAAAGAACTCAATACGATACCGTTTACATTATATCTGCATGTATAAAATCTGTGCAATTAAACAGCCGCCGAAAACAGTAATGACAAAAAAAATAAAACCACCCAAACCCAGCAACCCCATCAACAATCAAATAATGTTATCTTGAATGAGTAGGCGCACGTTATATTATGTATATGAATATGTACATATTTATTTATACATAAATCGGCAAATAATTCACAAACAAAAATTACATTACATCATCAATAAAATTTGAAATATGAAGGTAACTTGCTGTAATAATCTTTAAATGTGATTTATGTATAGATTAAGTACAAGCCTGAGCCAAATATAAAAACAAAATGTACTCGTACCATTTTACATACAAAATTTAACTAGTTATTTATATATGTACATATGTAAGTATGTCCCATTAAAATGGACACACGTTTGTCACATTCTCATATTCACCACACATCGAAAAGTTCGATTAGATGATGCCATTTTATATTATAAAATGGGATCTTATCAGCTTTGTTACATTAAAAGCAACAACAAAAACAAACCATTCGGCTTCATCACATAAGAGCGCTAGCATATTCTAGCTTCTGGCAACAACCAAAATCACACACATTTTCTAGTCAAGGTTAAAGTGATGATAGCAATTACATTGAACTTTTGTTCTACTTTTTGTCCTATGTTGTAGGAAATCAATGCAGAAGCAGAACATCTTATTGCCAATTCCGTTAGAATAGTAGTACTCCACTATAACACCACAAGAACAAACTGAGCTGCACCTGTAATTTAAATATAGAATATTCTCACTCACCAGAAACTCCACTTTGAGAGAAAATTCGCCTTCAGTACCGGATTTGGGGGTTTCACAACTTTTCTTTTCGTCCGATTCATGTTGAATAAATTTTGCTACTTGTGATTTTGTAATTTGTATACACTTAACGTTAAAATCTGCAGCTAGACAAAGAACACTTATTGACAAAGAAAGAGTATAGCACTGAAGATATGGGCAGCAGCATGCAGGCAGTTTCACTCAATTTAAAAAAAAATTAACTAAAATGTAAATTGCACCTTTATTTGTTAAATTTAAAAAAAATATTCTAAAATGAGGTTACTGACTGGTCGTTAAATGCCTCATATATGTATAAACTACCTACATTTACACCATAAAAGGAAACACAAGAATGACAAAAAGGTAGACGTAGATGAGGCAGAGAGGTAGAGATTTTGTTTTATTTTACAGATAAATCGATGCCAGACTCTGTGACGTCACACTATTGTATTAATAAAATACTCAAATGCACACCGATTTCTTAAAATCTAGCCCGCCTCAGATTTGGATTATTTATAAAATCAACCGTTGGATTGTCAGTCCAAATCGGACTTATGGTATTATTTCGCAAAAGAATACCGTAAATTTGACAATCACAGTTTTTTCTCCAATAGCCGACAGAATAAAACAAATGTGGTGCCGTCGCTCCCAACAGTCGGCAGAAAACTAAAAGAACCAAGAAAGAGTTCTTTTTGCTCTACCCTATTGTTTTTTTGTTAAGAGAATAAGTTACAGTGTCGAACAAAAGTATGCTTGCAGTCCAAAAATATAAATGGAATTAAAAAATATAACTGTAGGTAAGCAAAACATAGCATGATAAATAAAAGTATAAACAAATTACATAAACAAAAAAATATGGCAATGGAAGGTCGTAAAAGACTAGCAGACGTACTTATAAACTTTGTCTAACTTTATAAAGCCGTACAACTCCAAAAAGTTATAAAATAAGGCACAACTAGGGTTTGCCTAAATTGACATTTTATTTAATTAAATATTAAATTCTTTAGTAAGCTCCAGGCCAATAAAAATGCGATGTTACATGATAAGTGACGTTTCGAGCATAAATACACATGAATGGCGAAACTTTAAACTAACACTTCTTCTTTTGTGAAAAAATTCTTTCTCTGTGAATTCCTGTCCCAAAAATGTGCAAGTGCTGTGATAATTTTTTTTGTTAAATTGTGTTTTTTGATGAAGAGTGTATTCATGCTCGAAACGTCACTAATCATATAACATCGCATTTTTATTGACCTGATGGAGCCTATACTTAAGAACTTCACCAAGCACCAATAAATTCCTATATTTAATTAAATAAGACATATTTACAATTATTAAGCACTTTTAAAAAACTGTCTAACTAGTAAACCACTTAAAAAATCTGACAAATAAGGCTGTAGATATCTAGGCATACGAGTTGGTTAATGTCATTTTCCATTGAATTTTCGGAATGTTCTACTCCTTTTTAAATCCAATCGAATATGAAAACATCATGTTATCAAATTTACACACACAATACTGAATGACGCTATTTTATAAAATGGCTTCTCCAAGCATTTATCACTTTTGACAAGTAGTCCGACGAAAAGCTTTATATGAATGCGTGTGTTCCAAATCTACTCCTTCTTGAAATCGGGAACAGAAAAAGACTCCGAAAACATTACTCGGAACAGCCAATCGTAGGCTTTTGGAGTAGAAGAAGTCAGAAAGGAGTGGAAAAGGAGTACGCCGAACGTCCAAACGAAAACGACATAAGTTAATCATTTGGTTAATGAACTTTTGAAATTTTGAATCGGAAATAGTTTACATTATTTGGTTAAAACACTAAACTGTGAAAGCTTTAGCTACGTTTTATTATCTCTGAGTCTGGGTCAAGGTTATCTTTTTACGCGTATTACAAAAACAATATGGGATCCAGGTTTCTTTCGAAGTTAATTTCAATAACCCAGATACAAGTTTTCACTCTGACTGGCAGATGGCTATTTGCAATTGTGAATGATGTCAGCGTTATCTCAGCAGTGGTAGTTTAATCTAATTTTTTTTCATATATGTAAATATACTCGTATCAAAGCGATTGCTGTATATAATTTAAAAAAAGTTCCAAATATACTGAGCAAAAAATGTTGATTGCAAAATTTACATTCTTAAATTGGTTCTCTATTAAGTTTATAATAAAAGAGAAATATTCTTTGTCGAAATTAAAACGATACTTCTTAAAAATTATAAGATGCCAATGTTGAAGCCGAATGAAAAGATCTCGATTGAATCATTTAAACTCTGGCTAAAAATTAATTATTTAAGAATATTTTTTAGCAAACAGAATATTATTTTTAGTATAGAATTTATATTTGACTCCTTTAGGAATTTATATTCTATAATTATTTTTAAGTTCTTCCTATTTTTGTATGTGCTCTTTTTCGTTCTCTATTATTATTTGAAAGTTCTCTTTTTTATAATTTTTTTTGGGGGGGGGGGGGGAATATTCTCTTTTTGTTAAGGTACAAAATGGACACCCTATGCATAGTTTATGTGCCTTATTTTAGACATTATAGCTAGTTTGTTTGTTTATATTCAAGGGTGCGAATATATTTTGTGTGCGATAAGAAAAATGGTCATCATTGGATACAAATTGTAGATCCATTGCTGTGTGTTTTGAGAGTTATTTCCATTCAATATGTGGTTTTTACCCACACACAAAATTCTAAAATGTATGGATTTAGGGGATTTTTCTCAGTTTCGTGAATATTCAATTCATTTTGTATAAAAAAGTTTGTATTTTTTTTAGGGACTTCCAGCACACACTGAAACAAGAAAAAACTGAGCAAAGCCTTCAACAAATATTGTGAAAAGACCTCACCAATTCATTATTTTCAATTTTTTAAATTACTCACCGGTACTAGGACATTATGTCAATCTAGGTACTGGTATCTAATATGTTTGTATTTGTATTTAAAGTCTATTTGCATTTATTGAAAAGTTCTTGATAAAATCATGGTCATCCATTTTTGTGGTTCCAAACTTAAGTTTTATGACAACGCATTTATACATTTATATGAGATTTTGATTTCATTTTTGCTGGCAGTTGCAATATTGTTTGATAACGTATCGACCGAGTTCAAAATGAGCTCATCGCTAAAAAAAATTTGTGAAATTCTTTTTCCTTTATCTTTTTTTATAATTTCAACTAACCTTAATAACCTTAATTTTAACTTAACCTTAGGTCTTTTAAATGCAACCTGAGTTGCACGTAATTAGTAAAAAAGAGTAGGGAGAAGAGGAAAGATTTGGCACAGTGGATCGAGATCAAGTTGTTTATTATCTCATTAAATCCAAGGGATGGTGTCCATATACTCCACTTTTAGCTTAAACTTTAGTTCAGTAGAACAATTGAACTTAGTTCAAGGTGTAAACGGGACTGTGAAACTGAGGGCTAGACTGTTTAGATTTTTTTTTTTTTTAATTTTCCATAGGGCAATATCTCACAAACGTGACGTATAAGAATATTTCTGATTTCTGATTCAAGTTCAGCTCACCAAAAACATTTAGAAAAGTGTATTACAGTTTCTGTTTCAAAACATTTTCTGACTAGTTTAATTAGGAAATTTCTATGTAATGTCCCACTAGAAAATTCATTTCAAAGTAATTAATTATTGTAATATAATTGTATTAATTGAAGTGAAGTAGTATTGTCATTAGGCACCATTTCAAAGGAAAATTGGTCCGCTACAAAAAAGGTCCTAAGTAATTTTTCGATAAGAAAGATATTAGTTACCATAATATCTCCAATTACTAAAAAAATTATAGTTTAATGATAAATAGATGTATGGCAATTTTATCGAATGAGTCTTACTGACTGTAACTTTAAAATGGCTGCATTTACGATCAAATAGTTAAAGTTTTTTTTGTAGAATGTTCAATTTTCAATAAGAAAAACATATGCTGTAAGTTTTAATTTTTGACTATATTTAGTATAAGAAATTCCAAATACAAACAGGTGGTGTTTTCTCCCATACAAATCGCATGGAAAACTGAGGTTCGGCAACTATCATAGATATGAGTGACATCTATAAATCAGCCTTCTAACTGTTTATTTAGGTGCGTTTGTGTTTCACTCTTCTACAAAAGTAAAAGCTGGGGACGCTTTAAAGGCCTAACTACATTATTTGCACTTTTGTACAAAAGTGAAGAAATGTTTTGTCTTTTTTCAAACAACTACTCAATCTTATCTTTTATCTCAAATTAAAATGTTAGAGCATAATGGCCTTACTACATTAAATTCCCTTTTGTACAAAAGTGAACAAAAATTGTCTGTTTTCAATAAACTAATCAACCCTATCTTTTTTCTCAAATTTTACAAAAGCAAAAGTCAGAGCGTCCCTAACTTTTAGTTTTGCAGAAAAGTGAAAAACAAACACATATAAATAAACAGTTTAAAGCTGGTTCATAGATGTCACTCATATCGATAGTAGCTGCCGAACTAGCCTTTTCCGTGTTTGAATGCATTCAGCTCAACTCAAATTTCATACTCTTTTCGCAGGAAGGTGTCGCTAGAATATATTTGTAATTTCACTTTTGTACAAAAGTAAAAAGAATGTAGTTATTCCTTAAAAGTAAATATTAGAGCGTCCCCAGCTTTTGCTTATGTAGAAAAGTGAAACACAACTACATCTTAATAAATAATTAAAAAGCTGATTCATAGATGTCACTCACATCGATAATAGTTGCTGAACTAGCCTTTTCTATGTTTGAATGCATTCAGCTCAACTCAAATTTCATACTCTTTTTCACACTAGGGTGGCTTGCATACGCTTGTAATTTTTCACTTTTGTACAAAATGAATGAATGAAAGTAGTTAAGTCTCTTAACTTTTACTTTTCAAACTGTAAACCTTGAAAAAAAATATAGGATTGAGTAATTTATTGAAAAGACACCATTTTGTCTTCACTTCTGTACAAAAGTGAACTGAATATAGTTAGGCCTTTAGGAGTGCTCCAACTACTAATTTTGTGAAATTTGAGACAAAAGATAGGATTAAGAAGTTTATTGAAAAGAAACAAAAAATATTTCCACTTTTTAGTATTTTTATACCACGCATCAATAAAAGGATATACTCACTTATATATTCAACCTAATTCTGGCGCCCCATAAGTTTAAACTTAACGAAAATTTATCTCAACTTTTAAATCCACTTTTTTGCTGACTTATTTATCGACACTTTAGGGTTTTGTTGTTTACCAAGAGAAATTTTACTGTGCTCGTCATAACTTTGTCAATAAAACATCCCTATGAATGTATTTAGGCCTTAAGGAACGCTCCAATTTAGTTTAGTAGTTAATTGCAAAATGACAAAACTTTTGTAAAAAAGTTAATTGAATGTAGGGCTCAACTTTCCTTTACGACATCCCGAATTTTGATATGCGGATGGTCTCATTCGATAGATATTCACTAAAAAACACCAAATATCACAATTTTAGGGTGAGGAAACATTTATAAGTATTTTTAATTAATTTTTAAACTTTCAGTTTTTTCATACAAAATGCATGGAAAATAAATAAAGACTCAAATGTCATTGCATGCTAAGTACTGCCAGATGTACACTTTGATTTTGGGATGTTTTCTTTTAATCCATGTTTTTTAAATGCAAAAGAAACTGCATACACCAAACCTTGCCCCACCCCAAATCCTATAATGAGGCCAAGCAGGGGGGTTGCAGGGGGGCAGCATGTCCCCCCATACATACCTCGCTTTTTATACGCAGTAATGCTGTATGCAAGCACTGTATTTATATAAGCAAGTTTTAAATTTCCCGCAAAATTTCCCAACATAAAAACACAAGGGAAACAAAATACGTGTCTGGCAATACTAACAGACCATTTGACATTTCTTTGATTTGTTATTGAAATGGAGTATTATGTATTTTCATTAAACAAAAAGTTCTTAAATTAATTAAAAATACTTAAAAATGTTGCCTATCCTTAACATTGAGATATTTAGTGTTTTCTAGTGATAATCTATCCAATGAGGATATCTGCGTTTTCAAATTCCTTGTGTAAAAAGTGCAATTCGGTAACAAAAAACCCAATTTTCAAAAGTTTAAACATTTTTTAATTGCATTTAGGGGGGTTTCCTCACTTTAAGATTTGGAAAATTTTCTTTTGAGATACCTACCTACCCCTAAAAAAAAAATCAACTTCGAAATCGGGATGTCGTAAAGGAAAGTCGCCCCGAATGTAGTTATTCTTAGCCTTTTTTTTATATTTTTATCCCCGCTTGAAAAAAATAGCATGTCAAAATTCGGAATCATCCCATCTTGAAATTTACCTCGTGTAAAAAACAACTTTTGTTGTTTACATTTTTCCATAGTCTAAATTGAACAATATTATGAACATGCCTATTGAAATAAACGTCACTTTTTTACGATAATGTCACTTTGACAATTGACTGACCGCAGCTTTTATATCGTAAATTAAAAACTAACCAACTCCACTCCAACTCTTCAGGAATTTCAAAGCTGATCCTCTGCCTCAACATTTATATACAAGTATTTTCAAAGTGTTAAGAAAATAAAACCCTCCACTTATAATGACTGAAGGCGAAAAAGTTGCCGAAGCTGTTGAGGCAATAACCCTTAACGGAATCGAAGCCGACGATGATTTTGTTGACCCATGGAATGTTACTAGTAAAAATGATGCTGGCATCGATTATGACAAACTTATAAGTGAGTTACTAAAACTACATAATTGACCTCCCGCAAATTGAATATTGATTCTAAAATACTTCTTCGATTTTAGAAAGATTTGGTTCATCAAAAATCGATGAAGCCCTAATTGAGAAATTTGAAAAAGTCACTGGCAAACCGGCACATCATTTCATTCGACGTGGCATTTTCTTTTCACATCGGGATCTTCATAATATTCTTAATTTAAAGGAACAAGGTAAACCGTTTTACTTATACACTGGTCGTGGTCCAAGTTCGGATTCATTGCATTTGGGACATCTGATTCCTTTCATTCTTACCAAGTGAGTTCTCATCAGAGTTATATCAGAGCATGAGTTGTTTAGCTAAACAAAACTATAATTTATTTTAGATGGCTGCAAGAAACATTCGATGTTCCTTTAGTTATTCAGCTGACAGATGACGAGAAAGTCTTATGGAAGGATTTGAAAATTGAAGATGCTATCAAAATGGCAAGAGAAAATGCCAAGGATATCATTGCAATCGGATTCGATGTGAATAAAACATTCATTTTCAATAACTTGGAATTTATGGGGTAAGTTAATAGAGCGAGGTGTTTATTTGGATAGTTACGTCTTAATATTGTTTGGTCTCTTGGAGACGTTAGATCATTTCTTTCAGTGTGCTTCCGAACTTATGTTCAGAAATTTCTTAAATCAATTTGCGCTAAATGCAGAAGTAATAATCTTTCAAAAGCTCTCTTGATATAAAATTCATACATTAAGATAGCACTTCCACTTACAGTACATCCTAGAACTATAGCCTCATCCAACAGGCACCAGCCAGCCTGTCGCTATTTATGGGTAACTATTAGGCTGATTTTGTTTTGATTTCGATTGAAAAAACCACTGATCGGGGGTAGATTCGAAAGATTCGGGCTGGTGGTTCGCTGTCCATTAGCTCTAGAAGTGCCCCTGCCATTTCACTCTCTGTACTCTGTACTGTACTTCAATAAAAAGGGCTACTCCTCTTAGCGTTTGAACTGGACAGAAAATTGAAAGTCCCTTCCATTCCTGCCGACAACAAGCACACAAAAATGATTGATTGATTGAATCACTTGTCAATAAAAATGGCTACTCCTCTTAGCGTTCGAACTGGACAGAAAATTGAAAGTCTATTCCTGCCGACAACAACCACACAAAAATGGTTAAGAGTTGTATGTCACTAGCCCCTGGTTTACAGTGGAAAGATTAATAGCAGTTAAATTTCCCTCAGTCAAAAATAACAATAAACCAAAGTAAAATGATTTTCTTATTTCAGAAAATGTCCAGCGATGTACCAGAACATCATTCGCATACAAAGGTGTGTAACATTTAACCAGGTTAAAGGCATCTTCGGCTTTGGTGACTCAGATATTATTGGTAAAATAGGATTTCCAGCAGCACAGGCGGCACCTGCTCTCTCATCAACTTTTCCCTTCATATTTGGTGATAAAAAAGTACCCGTGCTCATTCCATGTGCCATTGACCAAGATCCCTATTTCCGGATGACCCGAGATGTTGCACCTCGGCTAGGATTCCCAAAATGTGCTCTCATTCACTCAGCATTCTTTCCTTCGCTGCAAGGAGCGAAATCTAAAATGTCTGCAAGTGAGCAAAATTCGACACTTTCTCTAACCGACACAGCCAAACAAATCAAAAACAAAATTAATAAATATGCCTTTTCTGGTGGACGAGCCACAGTGGAAGAGCATCGGAAGTTAGGTGGTGTGCCTGATGTAGATGTTGCATATCAGTTGTTAAAGTTCTTTTTGGAAGATGATGCGAAGTTAGAAGAAGTACGAGTTGCTTACAGCAAAGGAGAACTTTTAACTGGAGAAATTAAGAAATTAGCAATAGAGGTGGGTTGAGAGAGTTTTTCTTATTTTTTTCAATCAAGAATTAACTAAATTAATTTACAGACCATAACTCCCATTGTTGAAGATCATCAAACAAAGAGAAAAGCTGTCACAGATGAAGTTTTGGATCAGTTCATGCAAATAAGACAGCTTAAGTTTGGAAGTTAAGGAAACCGAAGCCAGAATAATTATTCGCATTTGTACTGGAAAACTATTGAAACGCTTGTATTTCTGTTTATAAAATCATATTTTTTTTATATAAATTTCCATTAATTTATTACACCGCAATCAATGCTACTCTTCTTTTGGCTGATACAAATAATTGTTTTTTTTTTCCTCTTTTTTATGCTATGAATAAAGCTTTTGAATTTAAATGAAGTTTTAACATGTAAGTTTGCTTGTGAGAAAATGGAAATTTTTTGTATCGAAGTTTGTTATGTTGAATTATTCAATTGTTTGCGGTTTATTCGTATAGGCCTGCGGTTTAAGAAAGTTCCAAACGGTGGCGTTGCGTGGACTCAATGCTTACTACTTATTCATATCATTCACCTAGTTTAATCGAAAAGCAATTGCTTAATATCAACAATTTTGCTTTTTGACAAGTCCATTTATCCAAAAAGGGTCTCGTTGCTAAAGATGATAAAAATCACGTGGGGCATGGAATCATTCTACAACGAAACACTCGTTTTGAAAATGAAAATTGATGGTTTGTACAACCTGTTGAACGTTAATACTAGCTATTACCTTGCATTGTGATTTGTCATACTACCGTGCTGTTTAAATTAAGGCCAGTCACATTTGAGGTGTTTTTTATTAACTTCCCATTAAAAGTTATTGGTCCTATTTGTTTTACATAAATCTCCATGTTTTGAGCTAGCTTCAATCGGAATCCATTATTTTTAGAGAGATGTGTGTGTTTCTACGTACGTTCGTCCGTTCGTACGTTCTTTCATCATTTTATTCTTGATCATTTCTCAAGAACAAATACAAACATCTGTCTCGGATAAATTTTATTCTATAGATAATTAGTGGGACAAGAAAACCGTTTTAACCAGGACGTTATGGACTTCGAGTGCCGCCGCTGCACAGTACGGTCAGTACAAATTTCTGGTCGTAGGCTAGTTATGCTTCTAAACAATGTAAATAGTTTGTTTTACCAAAATTTTCAAAAAAAAATGTATTGGATTTTTAAAAATTGTTCATCGTTAAGGAAAATATTTTTTTCTTAATACGGGTCCTACAATTTTTATTAAACTTTTTCTGTTTGCTCAAATTAGTGGGATATACTATTAATTACTACAACTAGTAATAGAACTTCTCATATAACCCTTTTTTCATTCTAATTTTCTAACTATCTCATGCCGAAGGTCTGGTTCGATTCTCAGCCGGTGCCACCTAAAAACAGAAATGTTTTTTCCCCGAGGTACTGCCTTTTGCGAGGGATTGACAAATCCTCCAAGAGTATTACTTGCCTTGAATAAATGCTTCTCGACTCGGCAAAAAATTGTAGGTCCCCTCGATATTTTTTGCAATTCCCATTCCAATTATCATCACCTTAAATATTACCAATAATTCACACTATTTCTGGGTAAATTGATCAAGAAACATTGATTATGTAAAGACGGTTACGTTGTTTTTTACATGTTTGAAAGGAGAATGGGCATTTTTTGGCGTTAGCGGCCATTAATGAAACTAATGTCAAATTAAAGATAGCAGAAGCAACTTTCACTATAAGCGTTTCACTGCATTGCATTTAGAAAAGAAGATATTTTAATATTAATATAATGCAATTGCATTGAACAATATCGCATAGTAATTAAATTATTAGTGGATGTAATGCTTAATCCTATCTTCAAAAAGTCTCTCGATACCGTAGAGGTGTGTTTTGGGAAATTTCAGAACCAGTTTAAAACAGACCCAGTACGATCTTCGAATTTCAACAACTTTTTAATTTTGATTACATATTATTTTAATCAGGATTTAAACCTCGTGTTTGAAGGCTTTAAAGTATCAGGTTCGCTGATTGACGCTTTTTTAAAGCCAATACATGATAGTGTAAACAAATTTACATTTGTAGACATAAATTATGCCCTCTTAAAACAACTTAATCACTTGCTGGACTATGGTGTTTGTAATAAGATGAATAGACAAAAAGAAACGTCCCAAAGTACCACTTGTATTGTCCCTTTTTTGACGAAAACCAAACGGAGGACATTCATACTTACAAACATACAAATCTAAGAATTTTTGTTTAATATTATGTTATTTAAAATAAAAAATGTAAAATGTTAAAAACGTAATTATCATTACGGTAAATGTACTTATTAATGATGTTATATGCGGCCATTTCTGTAAATAAAATATTATAGAACGTTTAGACTTCTTATTGCACTTTTTTTTTTAATTTTTACATAAGTCGAAAGCCAGAATACTTAGTAAAGCTTTATTAAAGTTAGTGTAAAACGAAAATGCATTTTTTTCGTTTTTGAAGTGCGCCACAATAAAAAAACTTCTGCATGGTAATTGTAGAACTGTAGAACTATACCACATCCAAAAATAACAAAACCATTCTTGGCCGGTTGCGCCCATGTTTCATTTTCCCATTCTCCTTTCTACTCCCCGTACCTTTCTAAATCTTGATCCTATCTAAAATATGAATACAACTTTTTCGATACGGAATTTTAAAATCTTTTAATTTATATAGTGTATACTCCTTTCGCTAATACACTTAGTTTTCAATGAATATTCACGAAAAACAAAAAAATGGGACCTTTAACCCCCCTTCAGGGCTAAAGCTCACGGCCCTGGGCTGTGGACATTTAGTTTGTTATACCATATAAAGTAGTAATCTAGAGAGCATGATTTATTGCATGTCGTCGGCTTAGAGTGAAAACCAGCTAACCCTTTATTTTGCATTTTTTACAAAAAGAATATTTAAAAAAAAAAAACGTTTTCACATTATTTAAATAATACCAAGATTTTATTAAATATTTTTCTACTCTCGTTATTGCTAAATTTAGTGAAAATGAAAAGATTTGATAGATTTTTTGATTTTTTAGCTATCTTTGAAGAGGTGTATAATGGTCAAAAAATGTGGAGTTATCCGCTTTTCACTCTTAAGTTAGCCACGAGCTTCGAATGTGAATAAATTTGTTTAGGCAATGTCAAGCTCAAATATCAACAAATTCTTGTTTTTACTTTTCGACAAACTGAATAAACGATCCTATTCCTATCTACAGGTTTTAAAATAAAACACAGCTTGAAATTATTTTAAATTTAGCATTTTTATATCTTCTACGTGACCAACAAGATATTTTCTCCGAATTTTCAAATACTAATTCGTAATCCACAACATCAGGACGCATTTCACAAATCTGCGAATGAAAAATTTGCTCGAATTTAAACTCAAATTTTGTTAGCACCCATTTTACTAGTTTATTTTGTATGACAATTCGCGTCTGCTGGTGACCACTCGTGTGAAAGATATTTCAAAATTCGCGACCATTTCAATTCGCAGTTCGCTATTCGCAGCTCATGTGAAAAGTGAAAGGCACTTAAGGCGACGATTATGTATTTTTCTTCGTTGACTGGACTAAACGGTACTGTTTAATTAATTAATTAATTAATATAATATTATTTTATAGTCTCTTATACAAAAATTAAAAAGGGTGAGCTCCCAACAAACCCCTAACAGATCCGCCCTTGACCTTTTTGTATATTTTATTCTTTCAAACATGAGTGTCGGCGGCGGATAAAGGTGAAATTCGATATTGTTCCATTGTTAAATCGAACGCCCTAAGCCCGACTCGTGCCATACATTTAATTTAAAGATAAAGAAGTCGGCTTCTGTTTCGTCAGTTATGTAGGTACCTTTCTTCTTCTATACATGCGTCCAAAGTGTTTTACAGTCCTAGAGGTGATATTTGTTTATGACAATGTAAACAAATTCAATAATGATACATTGAGTTGAATCTAACGAGACATTCATCAAATGATGTGTGATGGTGCATCGCTTTACGAATCGACCCGATGCACTAGAAAATTCAATGTCTGTTGTTGTAGATGTAGTTGAAGAAACACCAATCCAAGAGCCTCTTTTACGTTTTACATTCGTATGGGAGATGAGACATATATTTTACAGTTTACGCGTTTGGTTTTTGAATAAATAAAGGTTTTGTCAACGAACTTGGCTTACAGGTAGTACCTACATATTTGCACTTCTATACTTTTTTTAATTAATTATAACTTTTCCTTGAAGCGTTTATATTTATTTTAGTTTGTATTTTTTACTAGGAAGGTAGCGAGCTAGCAACGTAAAAACAAGTAGGTAATTTTAGTGTGGCTCTCTGGTATTATTCCCTAGATTCACCTGATAGGGGTTTTCAATAAGAGCGCTACAAAAGTTTTTTTTTTAAATAAAAAAAACGGTTTTGGATAACAATGAAATTCTTTATTCCTGTGAAAGTACTTTCGATGCCATTATGTATGGAACTCAATTTCTTTTGCATGGCCTCCACGGGCACGCTTTGCAGAAGTCCAGACGCTGAACCCAATTTTCGATGGTTTTCAATCATAAATCGGCCGATACTGATGCAATTTCACGTTCGATATTCGTACGAAGTTCATTAATCGTCACTGGCTTGTTGGCATAGACCATAGACTTGGCGTAGCCCCACAGGAAATAGTCTAACGGCGTCAAATCGCACGACCAGGGCGGCCAAGCGGCTGGACCATTTCGTGAGATAACACGTTCTCTCAACTTGGTTTCCAATAAATTGGTTGTGACTTTCGCTGTGTGGCTTGTGGCGCCGTCCTGTTGGAACCACATGTCCTCCAAGTCCATATCATCCAATTGGGTTCAAAAATATTCGGTTATCATTGAACCGTAGCGATCTCCATTCACAGTAACGTGCCGGTTTTGATCATCGCGGAAGAAGTACGGCCCAATGACGCCGCCGGCCCATAAACCATACCAAACCGTAATTTTTTCGGGATGCAATGATGACTCATGGAGTACGTGTGGATTGCTGCCTGACCAATACCGCATATTTTGTTTATTGACGAAGCCATTCAGCAAGAAATGAGTCTCATCGCTGAAGATGATTTTTCGATGAAAATCCGAATCATTTTCAAGTTGTTGCTCAGCCCAATTCACGAACATACGACGCTTCTGGTGGTCAAGCGGCTTCAGTTCTTGCGTCAATTTAATCTTGTAAGGATGTAGGCCAAGATCTTTTTACAAAATTCGCCACAATGACGTCAGAGACATGCCCAACGCTTGAGAACGACATGTGAGAGACACATTTGGGCTTTCTGTAACTGAAGCCTCATCGGCAGCAATATTCTCGACACTACGGGCACTTCTTTATCTCACTGGCACGGGAACATTTTGTACTGTGTCTGTGGATTCAAATTTGTCCACTAGAAGCTCAATTGTTGATCTGCTAGAACGATTATGACGACCATAAATTGGACGTAGCGCTCTTAATGTTGAGGCCACTGACACCGAGTTTCGGTAGTAAATTTTAATAATTTTGACTCGTTGTTGGCTCGTATATCTTTCCATCATGAAATGCCAAATCTTACTGAAGAGAAATGTTAAAAGAGCGGCAAGAAATACGGCGTCGTTTGCTGTCCTGCTCTACTTTTGTAGCGTCTCTGTTGAAAAACCCTTTTTACTAACCTTAAATTCGTTAATATACAATTAAAATGGATGAGTGTGATGCGTTTGGGACTCGAGGTCGAAAACTTGGATTATTTATTAGGCCAACATCACAAACAACTCAGCAAAAAATCAGAACTAACGGATCTGACGCAAGATCTGATGTATGTTTATAGTTACCTGGCTTATCATGAGTATGTACTTCGCCATCTCCAAAGGAAAACGGATATAATTGCAATCTAGAAATCAAGAATAAAATCTGATCATTTCTGTTTAAGATTTCTGCCTCAATCACTATCCCACCCTATTCGTAACTTTGCTTAAATCACTAAAAACTTGTTATGCGTGTGAATTCATTGTTTATGGCCAATTTTTGCCCGGCTTACCATCTTTAATCAATGATTATTATGATTGGTAAGACCGCAATATGCTTGTAAACCACAATTTCAGTCAATGAATCCATAGCTTTATTTGTTAACAATCGAAATCACTAATCAGCCGATATTGGTTGATTAGCTCCATTTAACCAGAGGCTTTGAAAAACGATTTAACCGATTGTGCACAAAATGACCTTTAGCATTGGAGAGTTAGGGAGGGGGGGGGGGGAAACGTTTTAATCTAAAAAAAACAAGTCTCGTAGGGTTTTTCGTTTTAAAAAACCAACACTCAGGGATGTGTGGTAATTTGTGAATGCTGTACATATTACTTCCTTTGGCATTTTCATTAACTTTTTTTAAATCGTTTTGAAAAATATCTACATTATTCTTATACCTATACCTATACATACATACAGGTATGTATAGGTATAAAGTGTATCCTACTAATTCTAAGGTAATGAATTGGTTGTTCTTTTAATAATTTAATTCAATACTCCTACTTTTTGTGCATATATATTACATTAGTTAAAATTTTGAATATCTTGAAAAAACTCAAATTTTATCTCACAATCCTAAATTTAACGACTCTTGGAAATATGAGAAAAGTCCATAATATACTAATTTGTCATGCACTGGAAGTTCTTAAACTTCGAGTGCATATGTTCCAAAAACAACGATTCAAAGCTCAATTTGTCATGAATTACAAATGCTATTAAAAATATTGGAAAAACACTTGCGTCTTGGTCGATAAGCTGAGACTAAGATAACAAAAAAAAAAAAAACAAAATACAATTAAAATTAAAGTATTTAACTCGCACTCGTTTTTTGATATCCAAAACCAAACCAAACGCAAAGTGATCGAGGGAGGTATAAGCCTTTGAGATGATTTTGCTTCAGTATTGTGACCAATAGCACTGTTTATTGTCGAGAGAACAAATCAATCAAGAGACCGCTCAACATGTCCCGATATTATAGCGAAGTGTCACCGGTATCGATATAAGTAAGTCAATAAGACAGGTATACTCCGTCGGCGTAGTCGTCTACCGGCTGCGTAACCGTGTCGTGTCTCATACCGTCATACGTATGAAGGTGTCAGCGGAATCTTATATTCTCAGTACATGAGATCTACGCGAACAGATCAGTAATATTGTGAGTGTTATCGGGACTAGAAAGCGCGGTCTTTTTCAAAAGTTATATAAATATACAGTAGTTAGTCCTTGAAAATATATGTAAATATGAATCCTGAAGTGCAACGTGTGGAGAAAAGTTACAATTCGGATGGTCCTTCCGAGGATGAGCGCGGTGAGGATAATCGAGTTATTTTGGAAATCGGTGTCAACGTTCCCTACTCGTCTGCAGCATCACTTGCAGCAATTGGACCACCCGTGCCGGTAGCATATCCGCCGGATATACGCTTTGCACCGAGTAGCGCTTATCATTCGTCCTATCCATATCTGCAATCACATCCTTGTGCAATGAGTATTCCACAAACTGTCTGTAATTGGTCGATTCCAGAAATGGTGCGACCACCCCTTTATCCACATTACCCAAATCTGCGAGAGCATGCTATTATTAAGGAAGAGAATCCTTCATGGAGGGAGAGGGCTCTGCAATTGGAGAAAGGTGAGAAGAGTTGTAAGTTTTTTTTTTTTTTTGTAAATTTGATAATTTAAGTAGTTCAATTCTTAATGTGTTTTCTTAAGTCTAACTGAAAGATATTTTTAATGAATATTGTTTTCGTGGTATTTTGTTTACACAGCTGAATCTAAGGCTTGTGGGTGTTGAAATGGTTTTTAATTTGTTTCGCGTAGAAAAGTACCTACACATAATAAATAAATTGACAATGTAGATACGAGTATATGGGTTATTTTCAGCAAACTGATGATTTTATGTCCCTGGGAGATTTTAGATATTTACTAAGTATTTTGTCCACTTTTTACAACCGTATTAGCTAGTAGATCATGATGTGTTCAAGTTCAATTCCAAAAGAATCAAAAAGGGCTGTGAACGTGAGAAAAAAAATACACTTAAACACAACAACAAAAATTAATTGAACATAAGTCAAAATTCTAATGACATTATACCTTTAATTTGTGTACTGTGACTACACTGTGAAAAAAAATATACTTGTAGGTTGTAGTGCGACCATACTACTTTCAGCATTAACTAAAGTTGGGATAAAAATCATTATGGCATCAAGGACACTTGAATAAATCATTTACCTATACTTTATCCTCTCTACTGATGAGAAATTGTTTGTTTTTTTTTCGAAAACGTGGTTTGATATAATTTAGGTGTTCTCTAGAATTACTTACTTGAACTTGATTAATCTTCTAACTTACTTATTTACTTTATTTTATTGTTTACTGATCTAAAGAACAGCAGCCTGGGAAAAGGCAGCTTCACATTTCGTTTGTCTGAGGCTATTTCTCGGTGGTTCAGGACTGTCTTATTTTAGTTTTGTTTTCTCAATTTTTCTGTCTCAGCCAAATAATTATTCGGATAATCTTCTGAAAATGTTGTTACTCGTCAAAACTTTTGGTTTTGTATTTATTTTCTTGCGATAAGCGATGTATCAAGCCGAACATTTTTCTATCCGACTCTTCAGTGTGCTTTCAGTCCAATCAGAAGCAAATCAAGCTGCAAACCGAGTTGACCAATTTAGTTAGATTTCCGGATCTATGAACATTTTTGATCTGTGTAGACGTTTTTTAATCCATCGATATTACATACATCCTTCAATGGAATTTAATATTAATTTCTTGACAAATGACTCCAAATGACCTAAAATCATATTTTCCCGGAGCTCTTGCGGTGACACCACAAAGTCCGCGTCGGGTGCTACCCATGCTAACTACGCCACTGTGTTTTCACAGCTTATGATTAAAGGCTCTCCGAAACGAACGCGAATGCGGAGCGACGACGATTTTTTGTTGTTGTTTAGCATTGTATATTGGACATGTTTTGTACTATTGTGAATGATTTGCTGCGCTGGAACACCCATTCAATGGCTAACCACTTGCTATAATTATGGATTAAATATTATAAGCTGTGATTAAACTGGCCCTAAGCGCCTAAGTACTAGGAATTTAATTGAACTAGGTCTTCATATATTTTTGAATAATTAAATCTGTACCTTGGTTCTAAAAGGGCCAATGTAAATTTTGTCAAGACTTAAGTACCTACATAGATACAGTTTTTGACTCTCCGGAAGATATTTTATGACTGATGTGATAAGGGCCAATTTGACCCAATTGTTTCTTAACAACTAACTGATAATAAGACATTTTAAAACCAAAGTACAGAAATATGTTATATAAATCTAAACCAAACGGGAAAGGTAATATTGCAAATTCAATTATTTACTTTAGTTACCCGATGTGGTATGTCAAATGCAAAGTTATTCTATTTAATTTTATGACGCCTCGATACGATAAAATACTCCTACGCAACAAACAATGAGTATATTCACATCATCGATGCCTGATACGATTTCAATCCTCTCATTGATAATTATGTAAAAATATTTTATAGTAGCGAGAGTGTATCGGTATTGGCACAGTAAAATAGTGTCAATCTGGCCTTAGTCACAAACAAAAATATTGGAGCAAATTAGTAGGTAGGCCCAATTTAAAAAAAGTCCAGCAGGAAATCGACTCCTGTACGCTTTTTATGATTGAAATTCAACTTACAAACTAAGGATGAAACTTAGCTTAGGAGTTGTCTTCGTAATCGTTTGGCATCTGGATGCGTTTTCACAACTTTGTTCAAAATAACAAAATTTTAAAAACATGGGGTTTTCACCCGTTCGTTGAGATAAAAAAAGTATGCTCCCGAAAAGTGGCAACACTGAAATTTTACCCGTTTGTTAGTTTTTGAAAACAGAGTCTTTTTTTTCATTATAAAAATTTTCCAAGTAATTTACGATTTTTTTTATTTTAGCATTATCCACAGATTGGGGAGACAGGAATACAAAAAGAATTTCATTCTCATCAGGGCCAAATGTAAAAATATTTAATCCGTTATTCATCTCACCGACTTTGGCGAGTTACTTGAAGTACAACTATGGTTTAAGCATTTAATTAGCTTCTATAGGTGCGTTTTATTGGTATTTATAGCTAGCGAGGCACCAATAAAACGCAATACACGTTTTTATTCAACCCAAGCCCGGGCCATATAAGTTTAAACTTAACCAAACTTTATCTCAACTTTTATATGCACTTTTTTACTGCTTAATCTATTGACACTTTTGGGTTTGTTGTTGTTTTCGCCTTATAACATACCTAAGCCTGGAACTATTGCTAAAACTCAGTGAATCCGTTGAAATTGCTGAACCACGGATCAAAATTTGAACCACCTTTGCACAATTGGCCCTTAGTGTCTAAGGAATGAATTTGAACTCTAAAAAAGGTCCCGCCAAAAAGCGCACGGGATTCGGGTTCCGATCCGGATTATTAGAAAATTATAATTTATGCGAGCTTTAAAAAAAGGTTAACATGATTTAGCACTTCTTCATATGAAGATTAGTCTTCTTTTATTTGAATTACTGTTTTATTAGGCAAAGTTCAAGCCCGATTCACAATGCGACGAGGGAACGAGACGAGAGCGTGACGTGAAACGCTGTCATCTTTTCCTAGTCATAAAATCCTTACCCAATACACAATGTGGCAGGATTTTTAACGATGAAAACTAATTTTCTATAAAAAAAATATCAAAAAATTAAATGAAAAATATTTCAGATAACAGATTATCAATTGCTTTATCTATTAATCTCAATTTATCGTATTTTTTCTTGCAAAATTTTGTTTCCATTATGTAAATTACTTGTCAACAAATAAAATCGTTGTCACTTCGCGTCTTTTTTCAATTTTTAGAGTCCTTGGCGTGACGTGACGACGAGAAGCGCTGCATTGCGTATACTCTCGTATGCTATCATTGTTTGAATGTCATTTGACATAACCGACGAGAACTCGTCACGTTCACGTCTCGTTTCCTCTTTGTATTGTGAATCAGGCTTCACTGAAGAATTGTTTTGCGTTTTTTTTTTAGAAATTAAGGTTATCTTGGTAGAATCTAAACATATAATACATGATTGAATGATGGTTTAACTGTCCATCTTATGAAATCAAATCAAACCCGATACAACGACCATAAACAGTCAGTCCTTTTTAAAATCTCAGTTGGGGCATGAATTTATTGATATACCCAAAGCTCAAACCATCAGGTTGAAAAGAAAGGTTCTTCTAACTAACAGCCCCACCTTCATACTCATATTTTAGCTAAACATCCATTCTTAAAATCTGCTGTCGGCTCTTGTTCATAAAAATGTATCCTTATATTATGCGGCGCAAATTGTCAAAAAGTGAAATAAAAAGAATGGCTACTCCTGAGACACGTAAAATACACCAACAAATACAGTAGAGGCTCGATTTAGGGAATCTCGAAATAGTGAACTATTCACAACAGTGAACACACAAAATTTTATTTAAAAAAAAAATTTATAAAAATGTCTCCAAGCATTTAACATTGCTTGAAGAACTGCATTACTGAGGAACTGTTTCTCTTTATTTTTAAAACCTGATTGAAAGCTTAAATTAATGTTAGAATATTCACATCGAATAAATTGAGCATTTGGAATAAAATTCATCTTTAGAAAGCCTTTTAAAACTGCCACTCGTGTGAATAATCTCGAAAGAGTGAGAAGGCCTGGTTTTTATTAATTTAATATATCGAGCGTTTTCGGTACTGACATTTAACATTATTTTGATTGATGCGCAGAATTAAATAACAATAATTAAAAGACTAAATGATACTGCCATAAGGTTATATAGTCCGATAAAGTAGATTTCAATATTATTTAAGAACACTTCTTGGCTCTGCAGAGAAAATTAGTAAGAAATTACTAGAATATGACCAGTAGAAAGGGGTTAAGTTAAAAAAAAACATTGCTCATGAGACATACATAAGACATCATCATTATTAATACTCTGGCAATGACCAAATTTTTCCTTCAACAGCTTAATGTTATCACAGATGACTATTTCTATTATTGATTTGCATTCTAAACTAAAAATAACTAAGGATTTAGAAAAAAAATCCATGTTAAGTCTGAATTTCCAGAATTTTTGTCTGACTAAACCCCTTTCTACCTGGCACCAGACAGTTATAGTTGAATTAAAACCCACTTTATAGTTTTCGCCTTTTCACACCGAATGAAAATTTAGATTTCGACAACAAGGTTTCCCATACATTTTAAGATTTCGTAATCTTGTAGATTTTCACCAAATGTTCTTAAAACCTAATTGGCCTATTCACAATCACACTTAATTTCTCTTTTTTTCTCTCCCATATAACAGTTTTCCCATAGAAGGGAGGAGATAGACACAAGAAATTTTATGCTTATGAGTACAGTGTAAACTGATTGTGTTCCTTTTAACGTTTTATTCTAAGAAAAAGTTAAATATGTCCAATTGTATCCTGGGACTTTGACTGATTGCAATGGATCTTTTTTTTTTAGAGTTCCTATGAGCACTTAAATTCTTTTGAAATGTCAGATAACGGGTGATTTTTTAAGAGGTTTAGAACTTTTAAAAAAAAAAAAAAAACACAAAAAATTCGAAAAAATGAATGAAATATTTATTTGAATCGATAGTTTGAACCTTGCAATTTAATGTTTAAAGATAATTTCATGCAAATGTTGACCGCGGCTGCGTCTCAGGTAGCCCATCCGCTGAGTCCAATTTTGGCATACTCTTTCACACATATCGGCCGGTATCTCACGAATGAATGCATGGATGTTGGCTTCCAGTGCGTCAATCGAAGCGGGCTTGTCCCTATAGACATTAGCCTTGACATACCCCCACAAAAAATAATCTAATGGTGTCAAATCGCACGATCTAGGCGGCCAATTGACCGGCCCGAAACGTGAAATTAACTGTTCACCAAACTCGCCTCGCAATTGCGCCATTGTTTCGCGTGCTGTGTGGCATGTGGCACCGTCTTGTTGAGACCACATATCATGCAAGTCAAGAACTTCCATTTCGGGCAAAAAAAAGTTTGTTATCATCGCTCGGTAGCGTTCACCATTGACAGTAACGCTGCGATTCGCATCATCTTTGAAGAAATATGGCCCAATAATGCTGCCGGCCCATAAACCGCACCAAACAGTGGCTTTTTCGGGATGCATTGGTAGCTGTTGCAATGCTTCTGGCTGATCTTCACTCCAAATGCGGCAATTATGCTTATTTACGTACCCATTCACCCAAAAATGAGCCTCATCGCTGAACACAATTTTTCGATAAAAAAGCGGATCCTCGGCCAGCTTTCCAAGAGCCCATTCACCAAAAATTCGGCGTTGTGGTAGGTCGGCTGGCTTTAGTTCTTGCACCAGCTGTATCTTAAAAGGCTTTACGCCCAAATCCTTCCGCAAAATTTTCCACGTAGTGCTGTAACAAAGGCCTAACTGCTGGGAACGGCGCCGAATCGACATTTCGCGGTCTTCTGTCACACTAGCTGATACGGCCGCAATATTTTCTTCGCTACGCACAGTACGAAAACGTGTTGGTGGTTTAATGTCCAACAAAGTAAATTTGGTGCGAAATTTGGTCACAATCTTCCGAATAGACTGCTCAGAAGGTCGAGAATGCCGACCATAAAATGGAAGCAGCGCGCGATGAACATTTCGAACCGAGCACGAATTTCGATAGTAAAATTCAATAATTTGCAAGCGTTGTTCATTTGTAAGACGATCCATGGTTAAATTGCAAACCAAACTGAAGCTGTTTGACAGTGACACAAGGTACTAAACACACGTCAGCTGTCAAAACCAGTATTGCCAAAACCAAACCAGCTAAAAAATCACCCGTTAGAATGTAGAGTATGTGTGGTGTGACCGATACTTGAATCGTTGATTTGATTGATTTTAAAATCTTGTCGCTCAAAATCAAGATTTCGGTTCGATGTGAAAAGGCTATTAGCAACTACTTGTTATAAATTATATACCGAAGAAAGTACCTATACTTTTTATCTTTTAATATGGAGTGAAATTGAGCCAAGGTTTCTGTCGGTCACATGAAATTCTAACATGTTTTCAAGGATTTTTTTGGAAGATTATATCTGCGTTTATTATCTCCGGGTCTGGATGGAGGTTATCTTTTAACACGTATTTCAAAAATATGGCTTTTCAATCCGTATGGATTCATTTCGATCAAATATCAGAACAGCATGGAATTTTAGTTCAATAACCCAGGTACAAATGTTCACTCAGACCGACAGACGGTTATTTGCCATTGTGAATCAATTCAGCAACTTGTCAGCAGTGCATTGCAGACTTTGCATGAAAAAAGAGTAAACATAATGAAAAAAATGGGTGTAAAGCACTGTTTTTGCACCAACCCACATGGTTTTATTTTCATGAGGTGAACCATATGGTCAATGAGCGATTTTAAAACGCGGCTAGTATACATCGCCGTGCCGTTCAATGAAAGCTCTCTAAAATTCCATTGTTTTTAATGGGTTTTCAAATTTGTAAATATTTGAATAAGGGTAATTTTTATTTTAGAAATAGGCCCACATAATATGATGATGAGATCTTTAATTGAAATAATATATTTATATTGAATTTAGTACATAATGGGGGCTATCGTGATTAAAATTTCCCACGGAATTTCTCCCATCTTATAAAATTGTAAATGCCAATTTTCCACTGTGCCTTGAAGGTTTGGTCGATCAAAATATGGTAGCCTAGTATAGTAGCCATGGAATATTAATTTTCTATGTCAATCAATTCCGAAAGAAACTACGACCACGATTCGCGTTCCCAGTTTTCGATGATGGGAAATATTTCGTGGGAAATTTTATTCACGAAAGCCTCAAATGTATCCTATTAAGGGGGGTTTGGAAAAAATAGAGTTAGGGAGTTTTCATAAAACGACGACGAGGTAAGTACTCATTTTTTAAATCTTAAGATATGTAGATATTTTTTAGTATACATGCATAAATAATATATTTTAATTTATCAAAACACTTTTTTATTTTATAATTGTTTCATTAAAAAAACTAATGGAAGTTCAGACTACAAGAAAACAGCATGTGATCGTGAGCGTACAAGAATGCGGGACATGAATAGAGCTTTTGACTTGCTGAGACTCAAACTACCTATTTCAAAACCAAGTGGAAAGAAATATTCAAAAATAGAAACATTAAGGTAATTTATTATAAAGTATACAGTTTGATACATTTCTTGATTATTATTATTATTCTTACAGAATTGCTATTGAATATATTCGTCATCTTCAAAAATTTTTGAAAAAGCCACCTGAAAAAAGATCATCATCACCAATAAGCTTTAGATATACCGAGACCGTTGCAACATGTTCCTATGAATCCCAAGAATCAGCCAGATCTTGGCAAGGAAACTCTTCTGCTTATGAAGTGGACAATTCTCCAGGATATAATTTAGAAAAATCCTGGGACTAAATCACGAAACAAAGAAGACAATAACTGCACCAAATACTTTGGGAATAAATATAAGAGTTTCAAAATTAGAATTTGAAAGAAAATTAACCTAAAAACATAATTACGTAAATACATATATAAATTAAAAAAAAGTTGAGACAAAAAGCGTGTGTTCTTAAATATTATGAAGATTTTTAAGAAAACTAAAACAAAAAATTATCTAAACAAAGAAGAATTAAATCCACAATATAACTAATGCTATATTTTCACCAAAGGTTTATAACGGTTCAGATTTAATAAATCTATTTTAGGTGTTTTCTCCGCACAAAAAGGTTTAAAAATATTTATTTACTTTATTATTATTATTTTTATTATTTATTTTATTATTTATAATTTTGACAGTACATTAAAAATGTAAATGGTGTACATTTTTTTTTACGAAGTGGAAGTGACATAGATTGGCTGCGAAGTTATCCTTTTACATGTATTACAAAAACAACATGGGATCCATCAGGTTTCTATCGAGGTTTATTTCAATAACCCAGATACAAGATTTCACATTGACCGGCAGGCAGGGATGATTGAATTTTCACTGCAGAAATTCTTCAGTCTCCGGAGGATTATTTCTATTTACCATTGTGAATGAATTCAGCGACTTGTCAGCAGTGCACTGCAATGTTTAGAAAAGGGACAGGCTTTGCATGAAAAATTAGTATACATAATGAAAAAAGAGATGGGTATATAGCACTGTTTCGCTTAACCCTTTCAGTATATATAATATGGAGAGCTCGTTTCTATTTCAAATTCGTAACCATCATAGGGGGCGCTACTCAAGCTTGTGTAATTTAAAATGACAGCCGCCAGCCCACTGATCTCTATATACACTGGATAGTGTATTCCTTATAATGTATAACAGTTTTTTTGCTTCCATTTGAAGATGACAATAAGGTGGTCGGCTTCAAATTCGTAACCATCATAGGGGGCGCTACTCAAGCTTGTGTAATTTAAAATGACAGCCGCCAGCCCACTGATCTCTATATACACTGGATAGTGTATTCCTTATAATGTATAACAGTTTTTTTGCTTCCATTTGAAGATGACAATAAGGTGGTCGGCTTCATAATAAAAACTTTGTGTGAGTTTGTTTTATTATTTTTTATCATTAAGTTATTTATTGTGTGCATTTTTTTTGTGATATTGTTTTTCAATGGCACTAGAATTATATCATTAGAAAAGTGTTAAATAAAGTAAATATGTAGATGGGAACCATCGACTTCGTTCATCTTTTCAGTTTGCAAACAAGTTGAACAAAACAGCTGATAAGTGTTATGAGGAGAATGCGATTACATAGTCTGTGTTTCTTTATAATTTTACCTCTTACACTCTTTACGTTTGTAATTCCGTTTCATTTTACGATTTGTGGATGAAATAAAATTACAAACACAACAATGTTAGCAAACAGATTTGGGAGGAACAACGAACAGAGATTTGACGTCTTCATAGTGTATAACTTGTTATACAGTTATATTGTTATACAAAAAAGTGGTCAGCTTCATAATATAATAATTCTTCAAATGGAAGCAACTTTTTTTATATCGATACGCTATCCAGTGTATTATAGAGATTAGTGCGCCAGCCGAAACATAATTGTTCTGTTGTGTTGTGTTCTGTGGGAAGAGGGATAAGGACTAAAAAGTAAATATAAAGCGAATGTGAATAAACGTGTATGGACAGATAAATTAATAATAGTAATAAATTAATAAAACATTGTTCTTTTGTAAAAAAAATAAATCATAAGAAAATTAAACTGGAAATAATGTCGAGAGAGTGCAAAATTTATAAGAGACAAAGTGGCGAAAACATCACACTGCTCAGGTAATTGTTTGATAAATGGCTCTTATTATTTAAACATGTTTTATAAATAGTAAAGAATTGAAATATAATAAAAAGAAATACAATTTCGAGATAAAATACTAAAATTTCCTTATGACTTAACTGCTTGACTTTTTATAAATTGACAGCTGATGGCTGTCACACCTTAAGTTACAGAAAGTGAAAAAGCATCCCCTATCTGTGCTACACGTTCTACACTGCCTTAAGTATAAGAGCAAGCGCTCCATATTATATATACTCAAAGGCTTTGACCCACATCGTTTCATTTTCATGAGGTGAACCATATATGGGTTATGATATGAGCGATAATAAAACCCGGCTATTGCTTAATTTGTGAAGAATGAATTCAGCCGCGAATGAAACCTTCAGCACCAAACACACCGAACATTACCCGTTTTCGTTTGACTTTATGGTCTTTTTTTTGACGAATTACTCACATTTTTCCTTTGAGTTTTTCTTTGTTTTCTTCCATTTTATGAAAGTAAAAATTTTGATTATTTATATGAATATAATCCATATGAATAATTTGAATTACCACAAGAAAAATACTAAGGGTATTCATACAACAGCATAAAGCCATCGGAAACGTTGTAAAGTCTTAAACTTCGTAATTCTGTCTCAATTTTAATGGAAAATTTGTCTGATTTACGCAGTATACAACTTTACTAGACTTACGGCGGCTTTACGCTGGTGCATAAATACCTTTGCTATCAATAAATTAAAAACAAATGAGATTTGAATTTTGTATTTGATATGACAGCTGATTTCAAGTTTTTTAAAGCATCCAATCAGTTTCTGTTTTGCCGTAAGATTTTAACATTTATTTATATCGATGACTATATTGGTCGGAAGAAAAAGTGTCCATACAAGAAATATTCAATTTACAATACTGAACAATTGTTGTCTTAGGACCAACGAATTTAACCGCTATCCTCATGCTTTTCGGAATGCTAATATGTTAACCTTTGAGCCCAATAGATGTACTGTCAAGTGTATAGAGACACATAAACACAGAGTGCATATAAACTGGGGTGAAAAAAGTGTCACATAAAATACCTCATAGTGAGTTCAATTCAACTCAGTTCGCCACAGTGCTAAATGCGTGCCACAACACGCTTAAGGCACATATGTAGGATAAAAGTAAGACCGCACTTGACGGAACTGCACTTCAAAGGAACTGCGCGTGACACTGCGAAGCACTCTTCGGTACTTTTTTGATTTACCGCACTTGAAATACAGCTACGTGACAGGACATATATCTATTAGCTACACTCATCACAAAGAAGAGAACTGCCTGTTAGTAAAAACAAAATATTTTGCGGTACAGTCGGGGGGCAGTTCCGTTGAGTTTGAGTGCGGTCATACCTTTAAACTCCTTTTTTGTTTAATATTTTAAATTTAACGGTAGTTAATATAGGCCATCTATGGGTCAAACACCAAAACAAAAAACACTAAACAGCCATTTTCCATACTCACTGAACTGACTCTGAAATTGAACGAAAAGTTTTGTTTTTATTTGATCGAAAAAAAAAAACATTTTTTTCTGTCAGTTGCAAATAAACATCAAGCCGAAAACGAAACACACAAAACGAAAAGAAATCTCTCATCAAATCAATTGAATTTGTTAATAATTGTTTATTCGGTGGTTTATTATTGGCGGTATTATAAACTTTAAATTAATCATAACACACAGAAAGTGAACATGTGTATTTCAAGTAAACTAACATATTTATTTTTATAAATTTTCAATTCCAATTAGAAAGCCTAAAACTAAATCAATGCACGTATCTACGACGAAATATGAAAAAATATAGCTAAAGTGAGTTCTTTCCATTTTATGTTGTATTTTAAATAAAAAGAACATTAAAGAGAATAAACCATAATCTTTTTATTGGAAATAAATTGAATACATCTCTGAAATATCATCAACGAAATTCTGTGGCAAAATCGGACATTTTTAAAGGTGTTGCCTTTTGTCCGTGGTAAATGGTGAGTGGTGTTCTTCTTCTCGTGCATTATATCTATCTACCGATGTACCAAGCGTTCAAGTTATTTCTTGTTTGTTTGACCTTTTTCTTTTGTATTTTTACTCTACTTCTATCTATCTATTATATGTTGTTATATTAATCAAGTTCTAATCTTATTGTTTATATATTATAAAATACCAATTTTCAACATTTTTAGTTTAATTCGGTTGAAAGATATAATTGTGATTAAGTTTTTTTTCCTTCCCGCTCCTTTATAAATACAAAGTACGTGCCCGGTGAACACATTCATCGGTTTGTATCAGTGACTTAACAGAGAAATCTTATACCTATCTGAAATTCTTCATTATGTTTGTATTTTGCTAAAAATGAAGACCCCACATTACCCCCTAGAAGAGATAGAAGTGCAGAAAAAACATGGTCTTCAAAAAAGGGCATTAAAGAACTTTCAAATAAATATTTAGTTGGCATATAAAGTCTTCCTTTCTCTTTCATAAACATATTAGGGGGCGTATAGAAACAATAAAGCCTAGTACGCTGTTTGATGTCAAGATCCAATTTTCAATGGATCAGCTACGATCAATTATCGTACGTACATTTATGATTTAATGTTAAAAGTAAAGAAGTGCTAATCCATAAGGTATTTTGTCTTTCGCAGTATTTTTTGTTGGGCCAATGTGCATTCCTCAAGTGACAGAAAAAAACTTGTTTGCCCACCAACCGCTTCTTAAATATATGTCGCTGCTAGGTTGCATTGAAATAGGTACTTCCTGCAAATTAAATACATTATCAAAACATCTTTGGAACTTTAATTTTAAAGCTGCTTTGTTTGATGAAACGGCTCAACTTTCCATTAGAGTAGCACGAATTTTCACACGCGAATACTTTTATTCGATAGATTTATCGTTCAAAATAATAAATATAACAATTTTAGTTTCAGGAAACTTTTATTTATATTTTTAATTAATTTTTAAAGTTTTTCATATGAAATGTCTGGGGTTTGCGATTGAAAATACTCCTAAGCGGAGCGACAGAGTCACGTGAGCGGGGCAGAGCCCGAAAAAGGGAGTTAAAATCCTGAAAATCCGCGAATCGGCCGGGCACAGTCCTTTTTAATCCTTAACCTTAACAAAAAATGAAACTTGTATTTCGCAAAAATGTACCAAAAAATCACAATTTTTTTAATCACACTAGCTCACTGTAAAAAAAATCAACACTCTAATCGTGCTTCCCTAATGGAAAGTCGACCCTTTGACCTTAAAAGAAAAATAGTGTTATTATATTTACTGTTCAAAATGTTATGAGCAATAATATAAACTCATTCGTTTTCTAAAAAAAAAAATAAATCCGCTGAAATATTAACAAAAGAGAGTTTTTTGTCCATTTACAGTACAAAATAAAAAGGGTTACTTTGATACGCTATAACTTCAGGATTAATGAACCTACAGAGTTCGTTAATAGCTCATTTTTTAAATAATTTTACTGTCTTGATTTAATGATTTTGCTCTAAAATGAAATTTTATCGAGTTGTTAAACAAAAACCAAATCACTTTCTATTTCAAGATGGCGGTCTTCCCCTTACACCGGGCACCCCGAAAACTAAGTTTTATAAAGAAAAGATGTAGCCAAACTCCAACTGTACAAAAACTTTAGCCCATCGATTATGGAAATCCGAGTAAATTTTTTGACAAAATTTACTCCACCGTGAAGTTCCTTCATGATTTTCTCAGAATCAATTGCCTTATGAAAAAAAGGATGTTAATCTTTTTTGTGTAGAATGACATAAGCTACAATTTCTACCTTCACATTTTTTCAAAAAAAAAATATAGTTTTCGAAAAATTAAGAAAAAACTGAATTTTTCCCCTTTCAAACCCCCCTAAAAAATTAAACCCCGGCTCGAATTTTCGGAACTTTGCAGGAAATGCTTAAGACGTCAAAACAAAGCTCTCTTCCAAAATTCAGCTTTGTCGGAATTTTTTTCGAAGTGAACGTCTTATTTTCCTTGGGCTACAAGCAAGGGTAACCTTTTGCCTAGAGCGACAAAAACAAAAAAAAAAGTAGTGCGATCTTCTAATTACCAGTCCAACACTTTAGCTACTGAGCTATTTCGCAATAGAGTTGTGCAATGTTGAAAATGAAAAACTATATACCTACTTTCATTTTTCTTACTGTTGTATGTTGGACATACAATTTTTTTTTTGTTATATATCGGGTATTTGTAATGGGATAAAAAGACGGTGAGGGCCTTGATTAAATAAATACATAAATTTGGTGGCACAATAGTTCGTGGAGAACCAGGGCCTAGTGACTTACAACTCTCAACCATTCCTGTGTGCGTGTTGGTGGCAGGAAAGGAGGGGACCTACAATTTTTTGCTGAGTCCGAATGGCTAGATGAGAAGCACTTATTCATGACAAGTATACTCTTGGCGGATTCGTAAGTTCCTCGCAAGATGTAGTACCTCGGGAAAAACATTTCTGTTTTTAGGTGGCAGCTGCTGGGAATCGAACCCAGACCTTCGACATGACAGTATAACTATCATGCCACGAGGTACTACGGTGGCCTTGATTAAACTTGGCAAAATCTTGCCATTTTTCCAGGCGGGAGATTTTGGCCTAAGGGTCTTGTAAGGTCCTTTGATGGTTGACTTTATTACCTAACTAAAAATAACCCAAATAGCCAGTTCGGGAGAGTTGGTTGGGCACTCCAAATCGCCCCTTATAGAGGTGAGGCGCTCCGGGAAGTGTTCCCTCGAAATGAAATATTCTTCGAAGCGCTTGAAAGGCCTTTTTGTCCAGTTTAAAGTCGGGAAAAAAAAATCTTCAACATGTACACACACCAGTCTGAATTCCCTGGATATTGTTCTCATTTTCAATTGATCTGATGGCCTCACAGACTCTATTTCCCTTTCTTGCCACACTTGCGGGTTTTCTGAACATGTGACCTACGGTGTTACACGAAAAAGTAGACCTTGATGGCCAATGCACGATAGCGATTTAAATGAGGAAAAAAATAACAAAACCTTAGAACCACGCTTATCGAATGCGACCAATCCCGCCCTGTTATGACCCTTATAGCCTGTATGGTGATTATCCTGTATTATGCTATGGCTCCGGATTGGTTCTATACTGTTTGATCAAAATCGGCGCAGCAGTATTTGGAGAGCAATCCAACGTTCATTGGGCTGGGGTTAGAATATATAAAATCTTAACAATCAAATTCATCTATCACAACAGGAGTGCGAGTTTATATCAATCTTTTTTCCTATGTGCTATGCATTTTTATTGCCACTTCATTTTATAAATAAATTCATGGCTATCAGACTTGTGAGCTATGTCATTCATTGAAACCACATTGTTGCTTAATAAATGTTAGATGATAGTTAATTTCCTAAAAAAAAATCGATTTAAACACTGCTGGGTTTTCCCTAGAGTATTCTAGATTCATTGTACCAAACTTTACTTACCCAAATATATTGATCTTTGTCCAAAAGTCTATTTTTATAGTTATTCAATGTCCATAGATTAGTCTATTTTTAATAAATTAATGGGCGGGTTTGGCTACTTATACAAAGCTCTCCAAATAGGTTTGTATTAAAAATCAGCTGATGCAAAACAACTCAAGGTACCCGAAAGTTTTTTGAATAGCCAGTTAGACTAATCCCTAGTGGATAGGTACTCCTACGCTAGAATATTTTTTTGAAAAGAAATTGATATGGTTTTGTCGTTGCGCCCTGAAGTCACCCTGAGGTCGCCCCAAAGAGTTTTTTGGAAAACCTGAAGCAACCCTGACGAGCCAATTCTGTGTTTTTTTTAAACCTGGGGTAGAACTAGGTTTTTTGCTGCGGTGAGTTGAGGTTAAGAATAAAATGTCATAGTGACAGGAGCTTTGAAGCATTTTTTTGTTGTGGATTCACGTGCTGCAGGTAATTCTTTTGTTTTTGGAAATATACTTATGAATGAAAATTGTGGTTTCTTTTTTTTTTCAAATCAAATTTTGTTTCTTGCTTATCTTAACAACTTGAGAGCCGTTTGGTGTTTTTTGAGAACCGAAAAACCCAGTTTTTTTTTGACAATTTGGGGTTGTCAAGAAAACCTGGGTCAAAACTGGGTAAACTTCAACGAACAAACCTATTATATTGCAGCAAAAAAAAATTCTGGAGTTTCAGATGAATCCGTCCAGCGTGAAAAGTTAGTTCAATTTAGTTCTAAATAGTGCGATGATAAAAAACAAAGGTTTTGTCACAAAATATAAAATTAAACATTAAATTTAAGTAGAAACATGCATCTTCTATCTTCTATATATATAAAAAGCCTTAAATAAATTTTGTGGTACCATTTTCTCAAAACGTATTCAACCGATTTGATATTAAAATCCAGGCAGTTATAGACTAGTTGCTTATGTTTTGATTAATACTGTATAAAGTAAAAGAACTGGGTTAAGTAAACACTAAATCCAATATCGGTTAAAATATTTCAGATGAGGCTAGAAATATTAATTAAAATGTCTCTGCAGTCTGCTTTACCATTAATGTGCGTTAAAGAACTTAATGATGATTACAAAATGCTACGTTTCCAGAAACCCCAAAAATCAGATTTACCTTTCATCAACTTCGAATCCTAATTAATTAAATTTAACTTTCAGGTGCTCAAATAAATCAGAAATATTCATAGGGTTAATAGTCTTACAAAATCAAAATAACTTATTCCCAAATCTAATGCAAAGCACATTAATTCGAAAATCGAGTTTTATCATCGTTTTAAAAAAATGAAACTTTCGATAGTAAATGTTAAAATTAAAAAACACAATTTTGGGCAAATACAAGTGACGATACAATTAAGAGTGAATTGTTCTTCATCAGTACGATTTAGCATGTCTTGCTCAATAAAAATAGCTTCAAGACCTGTTAATAGCTTTTTTTTTTATAGTTAAGCGACGATATATTTTTATAAGCTTAAGTTTCGAGAACCTAGCTTGACCATAAGCAACAGATCTACACATTTCCTTCAAAACCTCGTAAGTCTGTTTTGAAAAATTGATAAACAAACTCTAAAAAGCGATTCAAAAATTAACAAAATGGAATTATTAGATCCTAAAAGGTTTTAAAACTGGTTGAAAGAACTAAATGGAAACATGACACAGTTACGAGTTTTTTTTTTAAATTTAAATTCAAGGGTTTGTTTTTGAAATACATAAAAATACCATTTAAAGACTTACGAGGTTTTGGCAGAAAGCCGACGGCATACAGGAAACGTTAATAAACGTAGTTAATAAATTTGGAGAAATATTTCAAGCTAAAAGTGTGTAGCTAAACAGTTTGGGATCGACAAAGGTTTGAATTGAATATTAAAGAGATTTTAAGCTACATATATATACATATTATCCTTTTGAACTTTGTTTTCAATTATTGTGCTTGACAACATTGCTTTAAGTTGCTCACAATTCTTCAACTACATTTTCTTTAAAATATGGCAAAGAAATCCGAAATAAGTTTGAGACATTGATACTTAAAAACAGTTATCGAAAGAAGATAACATCAAATCGATAATGAAAATAAGAAATCATCTTTAAAATAGAATCGGATTGAATGAAATCATTTTGAATGTTCATTTGTGTGGCAATGTTTATGGCGTTATTGTATAATGCTTCAAATGAAGATTCCTTAAAACTCTTTATCTGAAAATTCTGTCGAAGATTTTCTTAAAGTTCCAAAAAGTTTAAAAAGTATATTTGTTTTGATTGACGCATCTTCCAAAGGATATTTATTTTGCATAGAAATTAATTCCAAATAACCGTTGACAAAACAATTTTGAATTTTATTTATATGCATTTATCAAGTTAAGTGGCTTTTAAACTTGCATTTTCCTCTCTGAATGCTGCCATAGGAATTGCCTGTTTCGCCTACTGGCAGGTTCGATACCGACTATCCTCGTTAGTGACTTGTAAATAGCTTAATGTGAAGCTTATGTATGTTGCAATAGATAACCGCATATGAGGCATAAGCTGGACGCATTCGAAGGCCTCAAATCATTAAGCGTACAGCAATGTCAGTTTTCAGCAGTTCGGTTTCGGTTTAATTTTTTTATTTACAAAAGACTTGCAGACAAAGTATTTTGATTGTATCTAAAAAGCAAAATCTGAATGTTTGGACTGCTAACTAGATCAAGAATGTTTAGGTGTCTTATTAATTTGCAGTGGCCAGTGAGGAGCCGGTTATTTTTCTTAGATTATTCCTACTTTGGTTGGTGCAGTCTATGAAACGTACTCGGTTGTAATTACCAAGTAAAAGTTTTGCCTGCCTTAGCTTGGCGAGGTCCTTCCAGTTTTTGGATCTTTTAGCCTCCTCTAGTTCTTTTATTTTGTTTTTTATCACATTTTCTCCTATGCCACAGTAGGGTTCAGGTCCCATCAACGGAGGAATTGCGACTATTTTCGCTAAGGAATCTGCTTCTTCATTTCCCTGGGCCACAACCAATAGGTACCCAATGCAGTGTGGCACTATTATTCTTACCAAGGACATTCAGCTTGTTCACACACTCCCAAACTACCTTAGAGCTGATGGAGCAAGAGCTCAGTGCTTTAAAAACGGTGCCTAGCTTCTAAACGATTTAAAACCATCATCATTTTTGATCCACTTTTTATTAATTAAACTATTTAAACAAAGATAAGTCAGATAAGATAAGCATATTTCGTTGTGACAGCTGGAACTTGTTTTCTCTGACGCGAATTTATATTGTTTTACTCGACGCAAACTAATCAGCGGTGATGTAAAATTAAGTTTCCTTTATTGTGTGCTCGAGTTTCCTTACCTAATGAATCAAAAATGTTATCACTCATCTGGGGTCTATTCATAAAACTACAAGATTAGTAGATATTGGTGAATTATAGTCTGGGAGGCGATTGGACTCAAAGCAACAACTTACTAAAGTCTGTCTGACCATCAGAGAACTGTCCTAGCTTTCATTGAAGTTCCTTATGTGAAAGGTATACTTACATACATAGTTGAAAATTCAACCTGAAAATTTCATTTTCTAGTCCTAGCAACCACGAAATCATATCCGAGCAACGGTTTTGTAAATGTATGGAATAAAGCTGTCGGCCGATATCCTTTTTTTCAGAAGTCGGAATGTGATAAGAAATCTTACGGTTGCTTCTATGAACGAACCATTATGTGGTATGAACTCCAAAAAAATTAACATTCCATGTATTTTCAAGCCCTTGTCTAAATGGGAGTCAAACAATTGTTTAGTAATAATTTGTGCATATTCAAGAAATTGCGGGTACTGTTATAGGAGCTAGATATTTATGGCTCTACAGAGAACCAATCTTCAATCTTTTTATTATTTTTAATCAAGTGGGGCATCGCACGAGGTAAGGTGTAGAATTTTGTTGAAGTAATTTTAATTTCTTTATGAATTTAGATAAGCATTTTGGAATCCATCCATCACATATTTTTTTTAAATGAAGGTGGTCATTGATACTATATATATACATTGTACCTAACCATTTCGAATTTTTTTGAAAATCTCTTCCAAACTGACCCGCCTACCAGCTTAAATTAGCTTTTTAACCTTGCTTAAAAGTTAAAATTGTTTAATTGGCCTGGGACTAGGTGGTGCAGTCGCTCAGTTTTCCGCAGCTTTTGAATTGGTCCGCCTACGAGTGATGATTCAACTTATCTGAGAGATTTAACATTGTAACCTGGTAACGGTAAAAATGGGTCACACATCACTGTTTTTCTAAGCTCCTTAGTTTATTTTATGATTAAAAATAGTTTATACAAATATTTCATATTTTTTTCCAAACTAATCTAAATTTTTCTTTTATTATTTTATCCAGATTTTCAAATATCAACGGCAACACTTCCTATATGCGCACAACCCACGTAATAAATCTACCAATACAAACCACATCACAGAGCCAGAGCTCCAACGATTACTGCCGAGAGTGTCTCTATCCCCAATTTGCACCAGCAGTAGCGCGCAGTCGAATTTTGTCGTCTGCCATGAAGAGTGCACAGCAGCACACCAGTCGAATGGAAAACCCGATTCCAATAGCCATTTATCAATGAAATACAACAAAGCAAAAAAGTATATTGAATTAAATTGTTTATCAATTCAAATGAATGAAGAAGTAATCAGTTGTCCAGTAATAATAATTGTGTGAGAAAATTGAAATGAATCGGCTATCCTAAGTGTGATTTAATTGTGTTAAGCTATCTGTTTTCTCTGATCAAACAAACAGGGCTCTGTACCGAAGTCCCTATAATATAGCTCCATACGATCCATTCAAGAGAAAAAGGGCGGTGTCGTCATTGTGTTCTGTTTATTCTTTCTTTGTTATTAATTTTCTGTGTGTACAATCTTTGTTGCGGATTTGAAAAGAAAAAAATAAACCAAATAAAGAGTGTATAAGTGCAAGTTAGCAATAGTTATTGTTTTGCTGGTGAATTCGTTTGAGATTTTGTGGAAAAATTGAAAAATGCAATTGTCTTTGAAAAAATCGAAAAAATCAAAAATCTCACAAAATCCCTTCCTCATCCTAAATAACGTCCTCGTTCAACTTGTCGTCGGCGCCGCGTTAGTGTTGGTGTGCACTGTCGAAGTTTTATGTATTCAGTGAAGAAAATTCATTCCTGATTCACGAAATAAATTTGTTTATATATTTTTCTTCTTTTAATTTGATTGTCTATTTAAATCAAACAAAAATTGTAATTAAAATTCAATTCAAATGCGCCTCTCAACAAATACAACACCATCAAGCATGGCTGAGAAATCCAGTAAATTGGAAAAGTTATCGTCTTCGGGCAACATGAATGTCGGTAGTAGCAACACTGGAGGCGGAGGAGGTAGCAGCAGTGGAAAACCGGTGCCAATGAAGCTGTTTGCTGCTTGGGAAGTGGATCGCACACCGCCAAATTGCATACCAAGGTAAGTTTTTTTTTTGCTTTAATACAATCTTCTATAGATACATTATGTAGGTATACAAAATAAAATAAATAACATTTTTAATTATTGCTGCTTTGTGTCCACACAATCGTGTCTGTGCCAAAAGAAATAAATAATCATAATGTGAACTTGATTTTATTTCGCCAAATATGTAAAATGAGATTGGGACTTAGGAGGAGCAAGAACAAGGCAAAGGAGAGCGAGAGATGTTCATTTCATGTCTCTTTATCTTTGCCACGAGCTGAACATTAGGGATTTATTTTTAGAATCTATGCATATTTTATTAAAATTTTTTTGTTCGTTTGTTTTTATTGTTGTTTGAAAATGAAAACATTTCCTTCCGAAAGCAAATAGCAAAACCCGGTCTAAAAGTCTCTTTAAAATTTAATAATTCAGCATAATTCCACTCCTTTGAACATTTTCTTCCTTTTTTCATTTTTGTATTCAAAATTACATCCTTTAAAAGAATATTATGTACATATTTGCATCTGCGCTTGCACATAGCTGGTAGTAATTGCAAAAAAAAAGAAGAAATTTGCGATTTGTTTATTTTTATGATCATCGTTTTGTGCATTGATTTTGCCCTTAAATTCAGAGCAAATGCTATTTAAACAACGCACCACACCCCAGAGTGAAAATAGGAAGAAATTAAGGCGGCTTCTCATGAATTCCTAAATGAAGGACTATTGAAAATGGGGGAGTTTCGAGTCGAGGTCCCTAGGGTGAAATATTGTAATATTGGTCAGTACTATTGCGCAATAAACTGCTTATATACACACATTGATGCATTTGTAACTATTTTTTTATGTCATCTATTTTACATTATAGTGAGGATGTATTTTTGTCAGTATATTTTGCAATTAGGTTGTAATTTATCCGATAAGAGGTTTTGTAGGTACATATAACATTAATGACTTAATGACATTTAAACATTATTGTTTTTTTCTTAAATTTTCACTTCTTTTACGATTTGGGTCTTCTTCTTAAGGAGATTTTTATTGACTCGTATTCTTGATAAGACTACTTACAACCATAATACACTTGGTAACTTTTATTGTTCTATACAAAGTTGTTTGAGATTTTGTTTTATGAACACCACACATTACATCTAATGATTTTGATTAAGTGCATACAAGTTATGTTGTAAATTGTAGGTAGGTTTATGTTGTATTGTATTTGAGAATTTAGTGTTAAAGGTTTTTATATCTTTGCATTAAATCAAGAAGAATAGAAAATTTTTTATAGGTACCTACTCGGATTTATTGATTATTGTTTAATGGTACTGTTGTTCCATTTAAAGTGAAAACAACAAAATAATTGGGTACTTTGGTGTTACTACATATTGAAACGAAATTATATTTGCTCTCAAAAAATACTTATTCATCTGTGTTGTGTGTAAACAAAGATAAAAGCATACACAAAATTGACTTTATAAAATAAACAGCACGACTTAAGTTAGTCGCAATAACCATTTTTCTTGAAATGATACAAGATCTTTCAATAGAGACATTCGAAATTTGATAGGTTATAGGTACAGCCGACGGTTTTTAATGCAACAACTGTTAAATTTGTTGTGAATTTCTTAGAAGCAATTGGTATGTTCCAAATCAACATGGGAAGTTAAAGGTACCATTAAAAACAGGTCAAAGTCATCAAATTTGTATGATAAAACAAAAGAGACTTTAGATAAGAGATATACCTATGCAGGGTGATCCAGGTCTAGCTAACATGTACATATTTAAAACACATTAAAAATATTTATTTTTATTTCATTAAGAAAATAATTTTACGCAAAGGGCCTAAATGGCGGTTTTGATGTGGTTTGGGAAGGGGGCTTGGCTGTTAACCACGGTTGTAGGCTAGTCCTGATTTTTTTGTTCTTGATTTATTAAAGGGTTTCATTTAAAATTTGCTTAAAAATAATTTATAACGTATAGGATATATTAGTAAATAATAAAATTTTGTGAAACTTAATATAAAATTTAGTTTGCTCTGTCGTCCTCGGTTTGTTCGTTCCCGGTTATCCAGTGGCAGTACACTGATTTTAGGTGGATATATGGTTGGCGTTTATCTACGGCAATGGGCTGGTCCTGGGTCAAACTAGACAAGTACTGCTTCATCATCGGCTGCTCTTGAGGATTGCCATAACGCTAAGGCACCTTCAGGATGTCTTTGTTGGTTTGTCATCGTTTTCATCAGTTGACTATAGGCTGACCCTAGGTCGGTGGCATAGAATATACCTTTAAGAGAGTTGCTTCTGCTGGGTTGCCGCCGGTTCGGTAATATAGTGATGTTTCTTCTTTATTGCTTTTCTTGTTGAAAGCAGTAAGTCTAGCGGGATACCTTACGCTTGGTCGAAGTTAAATCTTTTGCAGATGCTTAGCAATTATCTTTGAAAGACTTGGAGTTCTCTCATGAATGTTTTGGAGATCGTTAATCAACCCAGGAAAGTTGTAACAGATAAAAATTCTCAAGTGCTGGGGTGTCAGCACGTAACTATAACTAATCAGTTGAGTTGATACAGTCGATAAAGAAAACTATGGAAAAGGCCAAATAAAGAAATTTGTCTGCACTTTTCTGTTGTGCGACTGCTTCTGGGGGTTAAGGTTCTGGTCAAGCAGACGAGTTGCGGTTCTGATTTAGAAGTGTGAATACCCTACTTTTTGTAGTAGATGGATACTCAAAAATGTTAACAACGTGAGCTTTGACTTTTCGAAATGCTAGTAGTGATAACATCGAATGTAGTTTAGGTGAGTGACTTATCGGCAAAGAGTAGGTTCCCGCATTCGTTTGGGATTGATAGATTAGAATTAAGAATCAGGTCATAGAGTTTGACGTTGTATCTTCGACTCCATTCACCCTCCTTACACACAGTAGGTTATATGTTCTCCCTTTTTGCTTGTCGCCCAACAATCGGCGTCATAAAACAGTACTGGCTGCTAGGAGTTTTATTGAGGTGCAGTTATCTTTCGTGTGAGGAGTTTTGTATCCATATTTTCCCCCAAACCGAAGTAATACCAATTTGCTAGAATTAATAATTCTTCGTTGAATCTCCACTAAGATGCAGTTTGTGTGATAAAAGTTAACGCTAAGTTTAACGAACTCCTTAACTACTTAGAATTTGTTATTATCAACAGTAACATTTTGTCCTAGCCGGTGTTGTAGCAAATGAACGATAGGTAGTTGTGTTTTTTTGAACTTTGTTACATTTGACGTCATAAACATTGTGACAGCTGTCTAATATATAGTGTTACTGGGTACGTTCAGACAACAGTAGGGACTTGATATTCAGGCAACTGCATTCACTGAACTCAAATTTGACCAAAGAGACTAGGCTGTATTGAAATGACAAACTTGGAACCTTACTTCAAAATTTTAACTTCAGCTAAATCCGTTTTTAACATGGTACTTATGATACTAAAATAAAAAACCATCGTACTCAAGCTACTTATCGATGGTTTTTTTGTCAAGGTTGCCGTTTTGATACCATAACTCGTTTGATCTGTAGGTGAAAATGGATTAAAGTGAGGATTTGTGGATGGCCATCAATACGTTTAAGTTGACAGCAAAGGGACCCACGAAGGCAGTAGGTTTGTTTGTACATCTCGACAAACCTGATTCCTTCGGGGGTCTTCCAGATACATGATTAGATGCGAGATTACTTCCTGGGCTTATTTGCACTAGATTGTGGGCTAGCACCAACGTGAAGAGGCGGTACAAATTTTGAAACAAAAATTGTTTTGTAACGGTTTTTCTCGAAATGCAATAAAAAGAGTATTATGAAAGTTAAAACACTTTGACATATCCACTAAGTATTTAAAATTATTTTTTTTTTATAATCGCTTCTATCTTAATGCGATCTATTTTCTTGGAAAAAGATTATACCTACACAGATACATCCATTATAGTTGTATAAACTTATTTAAATGAAAAATTTATTTTTTATTTTGTGATAAACAACCTTATGATAAAGCAAGAATACAAAAAAAAATCAACAAAAAAAACAGTAAATAGAATTTTACCTACGGCACGTTTCCGAATTTCGATTAAACAATTAAAACAAAATTACGTTACCGAAAAAGAATTTGTCAAAAATGAAATGCGTATGCGAAAGTTGTTAATTTATTTAATCAGAACAATTTCTTATCATCTGAAATCCTAAAAATAAATATTCATTGGGCCAAAAGTCATTATCATTCAAAATTGATTTTAACGACCTTCCAAGTCTATTCACTATATACGAAAATCATCAATTAAATAGTGTCAATAAGCAAATTTTTGTTGTATTATGAAACGCTTTAAAATTATGCTCGGGTTTTTTAAAGCCGTTAAAAGTATATTAGGTCAGTAGGTATGAAACGTTTGGAGATTATGTAGGATTATATTTCGTGAGATTTATTGATTGACATTTAGCAACATTAGGTTCTTTAAAATACTTTTAACCTTATTTTTTTTAATTTAAATAGTTTTAAAGTAAAGGATATGAGTCAGTTGGAGTAGAAATAACCTTAACTAGTTTTAATAATAGAATATGAAGAGAATTTGAAAAGAAAATTTTTCTGTTTAGGTTAGGTTAGGAGAGGTGATAATACCGCAAGCCGCATCATCTCACTCGGATCTCTGTGGCTCTGCCAATACACGCTAGTCTTAGAATTTAAGTAATAATTTCTAGGTTTCTTCATCTAAGGCTGGCCACCAAAGCAAGCATGCATGCGTTAGAATTGACCTTATTATGGCTGTGTTCATCCAATGAATTGTTCTAGGGCTGGCACCCCATCTTTTACCAAAAGACTGAAGTGTAGAAAGCTATTGAGGCTTTTCTATCTTTCTTTAGGTATTATTTTCCTTCCAGTCCAGTTTTAGGTCAAGTTTTTTGGCTGTACCCAAAACCTGAAATCTGGAAATATTATATTTTTCGTTGTTAACAACACCAAACGGGGTTGAGCTTGCCTTTCCCTTTTGAAGTGGAGCATGAAATTTTGTAAACATTAAAAATTGCTGGCATTAGTTCACTTATATTTTTTTTCAATACCTGAGATGGTTACTAAGGGTCGATTTTTATAGTGGCCGACAGATGAGGCCAATCTTATATTGAAAGCGTCCCGCAGTTTGCTCTCCTATGATGGTTCCTATAGGACTTTAGATTTTCAATCTCATGTTCAATCCGGAATTTTATCATACTATGTTCTGAGAATGTTACATTACTTGAGACTTTTGAGTCGCTGATTGCGACGGAATCAGAGTTGGTGGAAAGCGTTACATCGAGCAATTCTTTTCTGTATTCTTGTCTTGTAATTAAGCATATTTAGTTAAAAATTATAAATTCAAAAAGTGACTCACCTCTTTTGGAGAACTTTGGTTTGACTTACCTATTAACCATTTCCTTAAATTATTCCTGAAATCGAAGCAGCGCTGAGGTTTTAAAGGCGGTTACATTCAGTTTTTTGTTTATTTCTTAAACATTTTTGAACAAAATAACAAAAAACAAAAAATTACATAAGCTATAATTTTTAACTTTTAAAAATTGATAGTTTTTGAGTTTGTTAGGTTAGGCTGGAGAATAGGAACAAATGTTTGCTGTCACAGTTAACTGAGGATAAAATGTTTATTATTTCACATCATTTCAAGGGTATTGTGTTTACTTGGAGCTGGAAGAAAACCATAAAAGATTGTGAAGAGTGTAGTACGAACCCTACTCTAAGTTAACAGTAAAGCCCTACATTTAGTGCATCATCACTGCCCGCTGGCTCTGTTTAGTTCATATTTGACAACCAAAACAAATACATTTATCTCCATATTAGTTTTCATTAAGTTTGTTGCAAATCTACGTACATACATACATATGTACGTACTAGTTATAATGTTATTAAACTACTGCGATGTCGAAATTCACTGAATCTGATAAGGAAAGAAAATATTTTTGCGGATTTTAATCGTATAATTTGTTTATAAATGTCAGGACCTTTTCTATTACCACACACTCGACATTAGAAAATAAACAAAATGTTAATAATTCAAAGTATATTTAATATTTATGTAAACAAAAAAAAAAAAACTAACTGTTTATCGACAATAAAGATATGAAGGTGTTGAGCATTTAATCGTAGTTCTTATCTCTAGGGAAATATTGTCGGTAAATTAGGAACGCATACAATTTTTTTTTCAAAGCTCATTTAGCAGCAGGTGATATAAATTTCTTTGATAAAATCGAATCAAAACACATACCTACCATTTTGCTTGAAATTTAAAACTTTATGATGATGGTGAAATACAAAAAAAAAATAAGAGACAACAAGTTTTTGATAGAAAATTGCGTCGCAAAAATTGTTTTTAATTAAAAGCCACGGTCAACTGACCATTACCGATTTTTGGCAGTTATATTTAAAAATTTTAAATTATCAAAATTAATTAATGTTTCTGTTATTATTTTATGGTTTTTGTCTCAGAGAATTTTAAATAAATAAATTGATCATGTGCTCTGTGTGATGTAAGGGTTTTGGCAAGAATTTTTGCAATTTAAAAAAAAAAATGCATATTGTTGTCTGCTACAATGTATTTACATTTCTTAGATATTTGTAACTGAGCGTTTGTTTTGACTTTGATTGTAAATAAACAAATAAATTCTTCGAGACTGTTTTTTTTAGCAGTGTTAAAGAGCCGTCACGGTGAGTTTATACACAGTGGGTTTGTTTGGTTTTCACTGTTAATGAATAAATGGCGCTAATCAATCTAAATAAGGTGATGACCGATTTTGAGGGTTGGCAATTTTTCTTTTGTATTGACAGCTCATGCTATGAATGCATCGATCAAAAATAAATTGCAAACTTGTACATTGATAAAAATGATACCCTGTGATCAAATTGCCATTGTGCGGGGTCTGGTATTCGAAGTTTGGGATTATTGTTATTTACTGGCATTATTATTTACTTAACATTTTTGGTAGGAAATTTTCTAAGCTACAACCTAATACTTGACTTTTTTTCTGTAAGAGTTAGTTACGGGAGATATTCCTTAAATGCGGTTGGGGGGGCTTTTGACCCCCCAAGTAAAATTGTTAGCGGTGCTCATATCTATGGGGACTTTTTACAGTTTCCTTAGAATGTCATGAAGAGGCTTTATACCAACATTTAGCTTTCCGACATTTTTGGCTGTTTTGTTCCGTAATTTGGCTATTTTTTCGGCTAATATGACAGGACTGTAAGGTAAAAACCAAAATACCTATCTGTGATTAAGATTATTAGGAATTAGCTTTATCAATTGCTTAACAAGAAATGTTTCCCTTAAATAAATGCCAAGTAATAGAGAATCGCGACTGTAGTTTTTATCTGACTAACGCAAATAAAATGTGTATCAATGTTTCACATCAATTTCTCATCATCAAATAAGATTAAGTCATTTTATATTTAAATAAAAAACAAAACAACTTAGTCATATGGTGGTTAACACGAATTGACAGTATAGTGTACCAATTCATTGAAAACACCTCATCATTCCAATCATTCATACTATTCTTCCCACTCGATCTTCGAATCTCAAAATATATGACGAAGCTTAAAGAGTTTTGTTTAATCTTTAATTTGCGTAACATCGTCTCCATCGTCTTTGTCGTTGTCGTGTCATAAAATCAATTTCACCCGATGTTACCCTATACTGAACAATGATGATTCATTAGTGAAGTTCTATCATCTTTTGTTGGGTTGTTATAAATGAATCTCAAAAAAGAGCAAAGAAGAAAGTGAAAAGCTTGAACTTAATTGCATTGAAAATAATTAACGTTCACCCAAATTAACTTTGCGCACAATGATTGTGTTAATTTATGGATGCTTACTACTAATTACATTTATATCGCAATTCTCTGCACTTTTTTTTTCATCGCCAATAATTATGTCAACGTCCGCGACGACGACGACGACGACAGATGGTTGTTAAATATGGAATAAGAGTCTTGGTACATATTTGTTGCTAACAAGATAGCTAATTGTCGACGATAATAGTGTTGATAGTATATTTTGTATAGTTGTTGTAGCAGCAACAATTATGCACTCGTACATTTTTTCCTGGACGACATACTAATTGTCAAATTAAAGGGTTTATAAAATTGTGCGAATTTAGCAGTTTTATGTATAGGGAAACCTCTATTTGCAGGTTATATTGATAGACGACAGATGGTGATGGCTTGCGGTTATATGTAATTGCGCGGGAGTGGGAGATGGAATTTTAAATGAGCGTTAATTTGAATTGCGAGAATGAAGCTTGTTGCTGAAGAATGTTTGGTGTAGTTTAAAATAATTATACGATTTAAAGGCAAACTTTAGCTATTCACTCTTCGTTGAATTTGGAGTTGTCATAAGAAAGTTTATAATTATTACTAATCCGGCTCCCGATCCATGGAGGGTCTCTGCCTGAGATATTGTGGTCTCCCATTGGTTGCGGTCCCTCGCACGCTCCCTCCAGTCATCGAGACCAAGCGAACTTGCGTCTGAAACCGCCTTGTCCCTGTAGGGGAGGTTCGGTCTTCCTGGTCGTCTCGAACCTGGGGGGTGGGATTCGAAGATTTTTTTTTGGCTGGAGCGTTTTTGTCCATTCGCTCGATGTGGCCGAGCCAGTGTAGTCGACGTGTTTTGGCTCTTTGGACCTCATCCACATCTTGGTACAGCTCGTATAATTCACGATTGAATCTTCTTCTCCATTCGCCCTCGTCGCATATTGGACCAAATATCCGCCGAAGAATTTTTCTCTTTTGAACCCATTTGTTTGGCCAAACCGAAGTAGCAGCGGCTCGCTAGGGTAATTCTTCGTCTGATTTCCACTAAGGTGTCATTCGTGGGGTTGGTGTTTGTTCCGAGGTAGGTGAACTCTTTGACTACCTCGAAATTACTGCTACCAACAGTGACGTTTTGTCCTAGACAGATGAAGCTTTGTTTCTTGATATCATTTGCTTTGTTTTGTCCTCATTCACTTCAAGACCAACGCGTTTCACCTGTTCATCAATAGCTGTGAATGCTTCTAGTACAGATCGCTTGAAGCAGCCGATGATGTCGATGTCGTCCGCAAAACTATTGAAACTGTTGACTATATGCTCCAGGACTAGGTTGAAGAAGTCACATGATAGGGCATGTCCTTGTCTGAGCCCTGTACATGCCTGGAATAGCTCGGATGAGCTGTTACCCATTTGCACGTTGCACCGCATATTTAGTAGCGTCATGCGGCATAGCTAGATCAGTTTTTTCGGGATCCCGAGTTCCGACATCGCCAATAGAAGCTCTTGGCGACTTATGGTATCATATGCGGCTTTGAAGTCGCCGAAAAGATGGATGGGTCTCGACTTGAAATTCGTTGCTCTTTTCCAAGATTTGCCTTAATGTGAAGATTTGGTCTATCGTTGATCTGCCTGGCCTGAAGCCACACTGGTACGTGCCGATCATAGTGTTGCAGAAAGGTTTAAGACGCTCACATAGTACGTTGGATAGGATCTTGAATGCATCATTAAACAGGGATATACCTATGTGGTTTTTAGATTGGGCATATGGAACTAATCAACCAGTCGTCGGGAACACTTTCCTCCTCCCACACTTGGTTGATGAGCTGGTGCATGCACCCTACCAGGACATCTCCTCCATACTTGAAGAGTTCCGCAGGTAGGCCATCCGACCCGGCGGATTTGTTGTTCTTAAGCTTGTAGATGGCTTTCTTAATCTCTTGAGTACTGGGCGCTGGGACTGAATATTCATTGACTGGTCTCACGCTTCTTCTTTTTCCTGTCGTTTGAGCAACTGATGGAAATGCTGCTTTAACACGCCTACAGTTCCCTGTGCTTCGGTGACTAGGTTCGTTTCGCTGTTTCAAAAAGCTTGCGTGCCGGTTTCATATCCCCTGGCCAGTTGATGTAGAACTGGCTTTTTTGTAGAACCGGCAGGTGTTGGTGGTGGTACTAGACTCCTCGAGATACCTAAGCAGAGAGGCTGCGGATGCTCTTTTCTTTCTACGCAGGGTTTTTTTTCTCTTTCCATTTTCATTTTTAATGGTGACTTTAAATTTAAGGCAGAGATTTTTTATCTTTCTTCCATAGTAAATACTTAAAATCTAAATTTCTTGTATTGTTATTTTCCTAGAAATACCACTAACTCCCTTGTGGTCAACATACGAATAAAATACCAAAGTGTCGATAAAAATGTTGGAATGTGAAGAATTCCTTAAAGAGTTTGTATTTGCTCAGCAATGCACAAAGAGCCGTCCACTTATTCAAAAACATTTTTAATATGATTATTTTCTTAGCAAAAATAAAAATGCACAAAAACACAAGGCTATTATGATAAATATTATGATTTTGTTGGAAAAATTATAATTCGTATGGAAAATGGCTTGACTTAGTGCTAGTTATAATTTTTATTTGGTAAAACCAAATAAAAAGAACACACGAGACTTTTTATTTTTTTTTTTCGTTACAAAAACAAACTTAAAAGCTCAAGAATAATGAACAATATATTGTGGGGCTTTGGGTTCTTATAATAGATACATATGTAAATAAATTATTTAAATGCAATGTTGATGGGAAACACTGATAGAAAAGAATCAAGATCCCATCAAAAAGCCAACTCAATTACACTTAATAATTCAACAAAATAATTTTCCTCAGCTTAGCAGAAAAAAATCAATAAGTTTGCTGATGCTTTAATAAGACTATAATTAAGTGATAATTAAGTACTCAACATACAATTTAACTGCTCTAATAGTTTTATGAAAACTTTGAATGTTCAGAAAACTTATAATAAAGTTGGCAGAACAATAGAATTTGAAATTAACTTAAAGCCGATTGATATAAGAAGCATTATGTAGTACAGTCATATTTTATTTTTACTTTTTTTTTTTAATTTGCCCCTCTTGTTTTCGGGAGTGCTGGATCCGAAACTAAAGTTCCCGGCTAAAATTTGGGACACAATATGGAAAAAATGCTAAAAATTATGCAAACAATGCATTTTTTGGGGGGTTTTTCACAAATGACTCGAAAACTACAAATTATTCGAAAATTACATGAAAGTACCATTGAATGTATGCACAATTTCCAATTAATATCTGTCTGAGGTTTTTTTCTGTGACAATGCATTCGGAACCAAGCGCTAGTTGAAAATTGATTTATTTTTACTGTTTTCGAAATAAAACTCGAAAGCACTATAAGTTATTACTTTATGCGGAAATTTGTATTTTTATCTAAAACATGACTTTTTTCTGATGGTCTTTAATGCGCTGAATTCGATTCTGGTCTTGAAATTGCTCTAGCATATCACGTTTTTGAGATATTCGAATCTAAAGATATAAAAATTGGTTTTTTAAAAACAAATTTGGGGCTAGGTATATATTTTTTGTATATTTTATATTTTTTCGAAAAAATGTTTATAGTCATTCTAATTTATGAAAATTTTACTTCAAAATTCTTTTTGAATTTTTCAAATACCCTTATTCATCTTCGAGAAATCGTTAGCCTTTGTCTTATAGACTACGTAATTCGAAAAATCCAGTCAATTTGCATTTTTGTAACACTTTTTGCAAATTTTTGCATGTTGCGTCACGAAATTTTAGTCACAAACCTCAGATTCGGATTTAGATACGATTTCCCGAAGATGAATGGTGGTATTTAAAAAATTCTAAAAGAATTTTGAAGTAAAATATCAATACTTCAGAATGACAATCATTTTTCAAAAAAAAAAAAAAACAAAAAAAAATACCTCGACAAAAAATACAACCCCAAATTTGCATAAAAAACGAATTTTTTATATCTTTAGATTCTAATATCTCAAAAACGTGACATGCGAGCGATTTTAAGACCAAAATATTATTATATTATATATATATTATAGTTCCAACCTTCCTTGCTTTTATAATACCCACAAAAATCGTATGTAAATTTAATTGACCCAGCCGTTATTTTACTCTGGAACATCACGTTTTTGAGATATTGCAACATAAACATGTTAACATGTTGGGTACATTAGAAGTCGAATTGCTTGACCACTAAAATTTTTTTTGCAAAACTATTAATGAGATCTCAAAGAACTGTATTTCATCTTTCTAAATAATTTTTAATATTTTTAAAATTCATTTTCATCTCAGAATAACAAAATTTTCAAGAATCACTCGCTTGAAAAAATGTAAAAACTGATGTTTGGGGAATAATGATATGAAAAGTCCAATCTGTAACGAATTTTTGTGATTTCAAAACCAGATTTGACTGTACTTTCAGCGAAAAAAAAGTTATAGAAAAAATCTTTTTGGATTTTAATATGCTTAAATGTTTCTTTTTTTTAAATTCTCTGAACAAATTATCGAAGAGAACTTCCACTATCTCCCAAATAAGATATTTTTGTTACAGTGTAAACCTTAAAAAAGTGAAATCTGACATAATTTCAAAAAAAGGTAATTTTTGGCAGACTGGTGTAATCCTTGACAAAATGAAAAAAAAACGAGATCCTTGATCATTTAGTAGTAGTAGAACCTCGTGGCATGATGGTTAGTGCGTTGGACTGTCTTTCCGAAGGTCTGGTTTTGATTCCCAGCCTCTGCCATGAAAATACAGAAATGTTTTTCCCGAGGTTCTGCCTCTTGCGAGGAACCTGACAAATCCTCTAAGAGTGTACTTGTCATGAATAAGTGCTTTTCAACTAGACGTTCGGACTCGGCAAAAAGTTGTCGGTCCCTTCCTTTCCTGCCAACAACACGCACACTGGAATGGTTGAGAGTTGTAAGTCACTAGGCCCTGGTTCTCCATGGTCTGTTGCGCCACTAAATTTATTTTTTTTTCTTAAAGGAATTTATTTATCGAAATTTTTACTTTTAATTATTGTTGCTAATAACTTTAATGCTTTTTGAATATAAGAGCAAGTACGTGCGAGCCAGTTGTGCATTCTATTTAAAACTTTTATTGTATTTTGAGTTTTTTTAACCAACCTTATTTATCAATTTTAATATTTAGACCCCAAACCATGTGGCTGTTTATCTTTTACATTTGCCATCATCGTGTTTTTCAAATAAAATACAAAAAGCTCTTAATATGCCTGGTCCATAGAGCACGTTAAGAGTGTTTTAGACGTGATTGACGTGCTCATTCACTCTTCAGCGAACAAAAAACGAAACTATTAATTGAACTCACAGCTATGAATGAATGCATGTGTTTATTCATATTTATCTAACATTAAAAACAAAGGTATGTAATTTTCTATGCAGACACTTTTTTTGTTCACAATATGAAACAAATTGGGTTACCTAAAAGCAGTTATGATCATGTAATTAAAAATATTAAACGACATGGTTTATAAACAGGCAAATGTGAATATGAACATTATGATCTTTGTCATGTTGCCATTAAGCAAGAACAAGAAAGAGATTACCAGAGTTTTTGACTCAATCATCTAAATGACATTTTCAGCAGACGTAATTAAATATTTGAGTCTCTTTTTAGCAATTTTCCATCAAAAATCAAATATTTACCTACAAGCTTTGAAATCATAACATTCGAAGTTACATAAGTGGATCAGTGTTGGTAATTTATAATTTTGTGAGCTTTCCTGCATAAGAGACCAACAAATAATGGTTAAGCGAATTTTTAGACCAAAAATCTTTGATGTATTTTTTTGTTATTGCTGGTAAATGTTAGTGTAGTCGCTCTATATTTATTCTTCCCTAGTATCTCCTAAAATGTCATGACAGAAATTCATATGCAAATAAAAACAAACAATTTTCTGTGACATTCCAATTATTCTTACTTTATGGTAATATCTGTATTTATCACATTTTTTTAACGTTTGAGCTTTCTCACGGAGCTCTTGAGTGATGCCAATGGTGTTGCTGTTTTCATGGATGATAAATTTTTGGTGACATCGTCGTTAATCAGTCTGCTGATAGTTGGTCCATATGAAACTCCATCTTTTGATCTGATAACGGCAGACAGAAGACTATCAAATTGTCTGGTCTTTATAATAAGAAAAAAAGTTATTCAAGGCCTATGAAAATAATAAAAATGTCTAGGTTCTTCTTTAAGGTAATAAATAAACGATATTTACCGGCCAAACAAACGTCATGAAGAAGCTTATTTATCTTGAAAAAAGTCTATATCGTTTTGGATTTTTGTCTGTATGCTATTGTTTATGTACGTACATACGAATAATTATATTGTCTACAGTTTAGCAGCGAACAAATGTATCAAATGCTTTTTATTAAAGGTACCTGCCACAGAACGCTTTTGTCTTATGTGCTCAAAATAATTGGTAGAAATTCAGTACCTTGATATTATATTGAATTATGTACGTTCTACGAAATTGATCCTATTTGTTGGCCAACTTTGTCAATGCTGTGTTGCCAAAACAAGCTTCTTCGTGATGTTGGTTTTCTGATTGATAACCGAACTTATTCCCCCTTTCTTTCTTTGTCCTCAATGAAATAGTGGAAAATAGAGAGGTTTTACCCTACCAAAGGTGGGGTAGTTCTTAATTTTTGAAATGTTTTTTGGTATGGTTGGTAGATGAAAATTCCAAATGGAACACGAGCGGTATTAAGAACGACTGGTAATCGTTTTTTTACATACGTAAAGTCCACGTGGACTGACTTTTGTTCATTGAGCGCTATTCGACATGTTTTTGTCCACTCATTGACATTATTAAGAGCATTTTGTAATTTAATTATAGCTCCGCTAATCGTTTTGCCTACTGCTAGTATTGCAGTATCATCAGCAAATGTGGCTACGTTACTGTCTTCTGTTTGAGGTAAATCGCGTGTAAATAAAAGGTACAGAACTGGACCTAATACACTTCTTTGTGATACCCCAGCCACTATTTCTTTGAAATTAGAATAGTCGTTTCCGTTTCTTACACGAAAAAGTCTGTTATCTAGATATTCGTTTAGAATGTTATAAAGTCCTTCAGGTAGAACTTGTCTTAATTTTAATTTGAGGCCTTCGTGCCATACCTTGTCAAACGCCTGCGACACCTCAAAAAAAAATGTCGAACAAATTTTCTCAATTGTCGAATGCTTGCTTCTAAATCCGAACTGATGTTCAGGTATTAATTGTTTCTATTCTTTCAAAAACTTTTGATATTATAAGAAAAAGCGAAATTGTCCTGTAAGACTTTTTTTCGTGAGATGGTTTGCCAGGTTTCAAAGCCAATATGACTTCCGCAACTATCCATTGGCTCGGTGGTTAAAGGAGGTTAATAAATCCTTTTCGAGGGAGCATTTTGAAAATTTCTGCCGTGATTAAGTCATTTTATAACAGGGCTTTTGTGGCGGATTCTCATGTGCTTGATGAAATGGGTAAGTCATGAGTGCGCAAAAATCATACCCCGTGTCTATATTAATGGTCAAGTAGCTCGAAAAAAGGCTTTCACAAATAAAAAATCAACAAAGTCGTCTTAGCTTTGCCAAAGAACATGTTTCTAATGACTCTTACTTCTGGAGCATCCTTATTTTTGACGAATGCAAATTTAATATTTTCGGCTCAGATGAAATACGAGTATCTTACGTATGGCGAAACGCGAAAGCCTATTATAGAGATCAAAAAAGGAAACATCAAACCTGCAATGAAGCACGGGAGCGGCAGAGTAATGGTTGGTCCTTAGAACTTATCGATGGGATTATGGTACCGATACCGATACCGATACCGATGCCGATACCGATACCGATACCGATACCGATACCGATACCGATACCGATACCGATACCGATACCGATACCGATACCGATACCGATACCGATACCGATACCGATACCGATACCGATACCGATACCGATACCGATACCGATACCAAGACTTTTCTGGTATCGGAGCCAGCTATATCGAAAATAACAAAATACGAAAAAAGTTAGAAAAAATCATCAGTCGTGTAATTTCGATGTATTTCAAAATTCATATACAATAGGTCTCAACTCTCAACTATTTAGCTCATTCTTTGACCACTAAAATTTTGTGTAGACTATTTTTCACCAGTTTTAACACTTTATTAAATCTTACTAAAGAAATGTAATAATGAATTTATCTTTTTTATTTCCTTTGCAGGTAAACAATTTTCTCTTTTTCTCTTGAATTATCTCAAGTGACCATTTGACACGTGTGAAAAAGTAAGCATTTATGTTTTTAACCAGTTATATAAGAATTCCCCAAAATAGTTTAAAGGTTTTCTCTTTTCAATAATTGAAGGCCACCACTCATTATTAAAAAGAAACTATTAGTGGTATTTCCGGGCAGTTTTTTAACTTATACTTTCGACTAATAGTATTAGCTCTATAATGAAACGGGGCCCTGTACTGATTAAAATGCATTATTTGTGGTATGTAACAAATACAGAATTCTATGTACTTATTACATAAAACCCCCTGGAAAAACAATTTAATTTCTAACGGACCCTAACAAGTTTTTTATTGATGTTAACAAGGGCCTAGCTAGGATAATTATGGAAATTTTCTAAGCGCCTCACCAGATACCTATGTAACCTTTTGCGTTGAGAATCAGACAAAAAATATTAAAAATGGTGTATTTAGGATAAAATCATGGGGATTTTCCGCTCACCAGTCCAATACGCTAACTATACTGGGTCAAAACAGCTGTGTAATGTTGAAAACAATAATTTTTTATGAACTTGAATTGGGGTTTATTTCCTTGACTTAGCTTAAAGGTTTGTTTTTGTTACATATGGAATAATTGTATTTGTGAATAAAACTCACCGAATAAGTTCTTACCAGCAGGGGCCCCACGATTATTTGACAAGTTTTTCTTATACAGATTTCCCTTACAAAAAAAAACCGTTCTAGGATCTTGGCTAAACTTGGGAAAAACTTGTCATTTGTCAAATCGGGTATGTACCGAGTACATAGATACTGTACTCATCACAATGTCTTATAATATTTGTATGTGAAGGGTACACGGTACATTTTCTCTCGTTACAATTCAAAAAGAAGCCAGCGAGTACCAAAGACTTCTTCATTTATAACTCAACCGATTCTGATAAAATTTCTGACGCTCTCAAGTGTCTGAAGTGTGAAAAAAATGGTATTTTCTCATTTATTACAAAAAGAATTGTAATATATTTGTAGGGATTTCAATGTCAAAATTATATTTCGTAACACTTTACAAGTTAACACCCCTATGACACTTAAATATACCTACCAAATACATATTTTATTTGAGTCATCTCGAATTTCTCTATCTACCACACACTGTGTCTGTTTTTTTATAAAAAAAAAAAATACATAATCTTATTTTTGCTTTATAATGCTGTCAAATTGTAAGAAAAAGGAGTAACTGCAAAAAATAATATAATCCCCATCCGCGTATATGCCAGAGGTTATGCTTAAAACTCACGAACACCCGCCACCATATCACTATATCGCCGCAATCTTCACCATCGGCGTCGTTGTTGTTATTGTTGTTGTTGTCGTCGTCATCGTTAGTCGTTTGCTGTGTGAAATAGAAATGGAAGGTAAATATGGAAGAGAAACAGTTAGTGTTATGTGCGGTGAAATCGAGCCATTTAACACCCACCATATCACTATATCGGCCACGACATACGGTGACAGTGAGACAGCGAGCAGCGACAGCCTTCAGCTCCAGCCACCATAACCATAGCCGTTTTATTTATTTATGTTTTTTCTTTGGAAATTTATTTTCATATTGCGCTTCGGGTGGCTTATTTGGTTCATAAATTTGATACAAATTGTAAGACAAGTCAACGAATGCCGGTTGAGTTAGTTTGTTTTAGTTTATTTATAGAATTCTAGTTTTTTTGTTTGTTTTTTTCTTATGTTATTACTTATTACATTTGTGAGTCATGTCTGTGCGTTCGCGTTGTGCTACCATGCCTCAGTAACGATTGGGGTATGCATGTTTTTTTTTAATTTTATACTTTGAACTTGTGGCACTAATTTACTTATGAAAGTGAATATGATCTTCTTTTGCAAGACATTATAACTGAATTTATAATAATTGTAATAGGAATTTTTACAATTATTAATCTTTTAAAATAAAAGAAATTATTATCTTTGTACTGAATCAGAAAAATAGAACAAGTGTATTCTCAAACGTGTTTCAAATCCCGTCCTGAGGCACATCTGTCTGCCGCGTTATTTCTCAAGAACGAAAACTCTCGTTTTGAAAATTTATTCTTCGAATTGTTTTTTTCTTACAACTCTTCTTACAGTGTTTAACTTTCATTTAACTACCTGTGACTGAAACGATTTTTATTTAACAACAGGCAATGTTCTTTCATCACTGTCGCTCTTTCGTGAAAGATCGGACAAGGTAGAATATATATGTAGTTCGTCCCCTATTTTTCAAGCCATTAACACTAGAGTGTAGTAGCCCCTAATGTACATTAGGATAGTCCTTAAATTAGAGAGAAAATTTTCTAGAAATTTGGTCAAAAAGAGAAAAAAAAATATTTAAAAAAATGGGAACACTTGCAATGCCATGCCTTAGCTTTTCTTAAGGCCACCGTTCCATTCTATAATATAAAGTTTTTATTTTAAATAGTTTCTGAAAAAATAATTTATATCTTTAGAAGTTATAATTTTTTTTTAATTTTTAAGTTTGAAAATTATTTTTTCAAAACCTTTTTGCAAAACTTTATTTAGAAAGCATATTATAAAGGGTTTTTCAACAGGGACGCTACAAAAGTAGAGCGACATGGACAGCAAACGACGCCATATTTCTTGCCGCTCTTTTGACATTTCTCTTCAGTAAGGTTTGCCATTTTATGATGGAAATATATACGAGCCAATAACGAGTCAAAATGTTTAAAATTTACTACCGAAATTCGGTGTCAGTGGCCTCAACGTTAAGAACGCTACGTCTAATTTATGGTCGTCATAATCGTTCTAGCAGATCAAGAATTGAGCGTCTAGTGGAAAAATTTGAATCCACAGGCACAGTACAAAATGTTCCCGTGCCAGTGAGACAAAGAAGTGCCCGTAGTGTCAAGAATATTGCTGCCGCTGAGGCTTCAGTTGCAGAAAGCCCAAATGTGTCTCTCACACGTCGTTCTCAAGCGTTGGGCATCTCTGTGACGTCGTTTTGGCGAATTTTGTGAAAAGATCTTGGCCTACATCCCTACAAGATTAAATTGACGCAAGAACTGAAGCCGCTTGACCACCAGAAGCGTCGTATGTTCGTGAATTGGGCTGAGCAACAACTTGAAAATGATTCGGATTTTCATCGAAAAATCATCTTCAGCGATGAGGCTCATTTCTGGCTAAATGGCTTCGCCAATAAACAAAATATGCGGTATTGGTCAAGCAGCAATCCACACGTACTCCATGAGTCATCATTCCATGCCATGTACTTCTTCCGTGATGATCAAGACCGGCACGTTACTGTGAATGGAGATTGCTACCGTTCAATGATAACCGAATATTTTTGGCCCCAATTGGATGATATGGACTTGGAGGACATGTGGTTCCAACAGGAAGGCGCCACAAGCCACACAGCAAATGTCACAATCAATTTATTAGAACCCAAGTTTGGAGAACGTGTTATCTCACGAAATGGTCCAGTCGCTTGGCCGCCTCGGCTGTGCGATTTGATGCCGTAAGACTATTTCCTGTGGGGCTACGTCAAGTCTATGGTCTATGCCAACCAGCGACGATTGATGAACTTCGTACGAATATCGAACGTGAAATTGCAGCAGTATCGGCTGATTTATGCTTGAAAACCGTCGAAAATTGGGTTCAGCGTCTGGACTTCTGTAAGCGTGCCCGTGGTGGCCATGTAAAAGAAATCGAGTTCCATACATAATGGCATCGAACGTACTTTTACATGAATAAAGAATTTTATTAATATCCAAAACCGTTTTTGTTTTATTTAAAAAAAACTTTTGTAGCGCTCTTATTGAAAAACCCGATATATATACAAAGTTAAAAGTGACACAGGTAATGGCTCAAACAGAATTAAAAAAAAAGAAAATAACATTTTTAACCAAGGAACAACGAAGTTGCAAAATGCTGACACTTTTTGCAACACTCTGTTGAAAATATTTTTTCCTTTTTTTTGTCAGAACCCACCTTTATGAATTGAATTGAATCACTCAAGCAACATCGAAGCTTCAAGGATTTCTTTACATTGTCCTTCGATACTTTGTCTTGTGTAGCTTTGGCTTTTCGAAATTTCCTCTTTCCTTTCTCTTTTGCGAAGCAAAAAGCAAATAAGCTGGGCTAAAAACAGGTCACCTCTTGATTCGAGCCAAACCAATGCATTGGTGCTTATGCCACTTGAGCAGGAGCACGTTATTTCAATTTCCTTGAAGCTGCAGAAGTAAGATGGTCATTTATCGACACTTCTCGGGTTTAAAGATTTATGGCCGAATATTTCAAGAAAAAAAAAACGAAATACTTATTCAATATAAACAGGCCTCAATAGTCAGTCCTCGTTATAGAGAGAACTTACGGGTTACATCTCAATGGAAACCTGCATGAGGAAAATGAGCATAAGCTAATCGGACTTGTGTAGAGGTTGCCAAGATAAAGAGGCTGAGGATGGCTCACCTCAATTGTTTTGTGAATGTCCCACCGTAACCAACACCAGAAAAACAGCCCTAGGAGAATACTTGGCGACATCTCTATCTTGCGAATAAACATCCTGAAATCTATTCAGATTTTAGGTTTCACATAAACATCCCCTTAATCCCCCCTTCCTCCCTCCCTTCCCTAAAATTTTAAATTATGTGCCCCTGATCAAATTCGAAAGTAGTAAAATAACACTTCGCAAATATAATATATAATATATATATATACGAACGGTACACCCAGACGTATACGTACTTTTTTATGTGAGCTTAACTTTTCTTTTCTTCGTTAAATTAACGAATGAATGATATATTACGGTTATTACACTGTGATCACCTTAAGATCTATTTACCCCCATTTAGAGCTGTTACAGCTGTTTCTTCAATATTCACATTTCCTGCTCAGGAAGTCTAAAAGAATGGCTCCACTTTGGCTAGTAAAAATTATACTGAAATATCGTAAGTCTGCCGACCACTGGCTCACTAGCACTTCCCTATCATTTTGCTTCATTTATTTTTAATCGAATATGATATTTCAATTGTTTTTTGTTCGAAGTTTAAAACCGTCAATTCAAAAACTCAGATTGAAATGTTGATCATAAATTTTCTTTTTTATAAATCTTCGAAGTTAGTCTAAAATGATAGAATTCGGGATCAATTTATTTCGAGTTTTGGAACTCAACAAATATAAAAGAATTAACTTCAAATTCAAGTTTTTAGTTGTATGTAAAGAAAAGTTAAAACTCATCCCCTTCAAATATCCATTTTCTTCATTCAGGAGTTATGGATTTTATTTATTTGGTGAAGTCATAACATGAAAACAAAACTTTCTTGCCTTTTCTTTTTCGGCATCAACTAAAGACTTCATTATTCTTAGTTCCTATAGAAATTAATCTATATAATACCAAATCAGGCTCAGAAATTTGATTGAAATTTACTCATAACCTTTCTTTAACACTAATAAATGTCGATATTTTAGTGTCGAAAAAGACTTAATATACAAATATAAGATTATCAATTCCATCAGTCATATACAATAGTTCTATCAATTCTTAAATTCTATTTGACAGTTGTTGTTAAAATCAAGTGGCCATCGATCTGTCAACATAAATCAGAAAACGAAAGCTTCATTAAAAAAAAATCAAATAATACAAACTAACACAAACAGCATACAAATAAGATTTTAAAATCTCAATCCAAAATATTAAAACAAAAAAAAAAAACTTTCTTAAATCGAATTCCAAAAATAAGTTTGGTCTTTGCAAAATGTTTTTGTGTACAGTCATACTCTCTTGAAGTCATTGTCCGGGAAAAGCTCATCAACTTTGCTTCATGGCCATTGTGCAATATTGGAAAATTGATTTGAAGAGTCTTCCTCCGACTGCCCCTCCTCCACTTTCCTGTGGCAATTTGCATAAAAACGTACTAATCATCATGCCTCTTCATCTTCATGTTTTGGTATGATAATAGCAAAACTCTACGAAATGGAAATTTCAAATTACCATTCTCGCCCTCTTTTCCTTGTTTGTTTTTTTTTTTTTTTTTTGCTTTTGACGTGCACACGCGTAAGGCCACACTTTCTTCGTTTACCAAAAAAACTAAATAGAAAAAATAAATTTATCGGATCTCATCAATTTTGTAATTTGCATATGAATTGGAACTTCTTCCGGATTTTTGGCATTCACTTTGATGGATGTTTCTTGTTGTTACGTGAGCATGTCATCTCGACGTCTATTGGTGCGCGCCAATCAAAAAAATACTTTAATCTATGTTGTTAGCAATCAAAGTTGATAGCTTGGTTTTTTTTTATATAAATAAGTACATATACAATATCGAAAGGAGAATGACAACACACAAACAAAACAACGGGTGAAATTTCCGTCACACAAGCTCACTAATTCATTCTTATTTGACGTCGTCATTTGTTATAGTTTGTGAGGTAATGTTGTATCATCAATATTAGAACTATTTGCTAAATAGTAAAAATTTTCAATTTCAATTCAATTTATTAAAAAAAATATTTTTGTTTTTTTTTTTGAAAACTGAACTTTTTTTATCCTAAGATTTCAAAAACCAGCCAAATATCAAAAATATATGTTTTCTTATCTAAATTCTTAAATGTGTTTCCACGCTAAATTTTTTGACACATTTTTTTCTTTCGATGTGTAGTGGGGGGGGGGGGCTTTTCTGAAAGCCATAAACGGAGAAATGTTAAGCCCATGTGGTATCTCCTTTCCTTCCATCATTTTTGAAAGAAGGTATGTTAAAAAACTTAAAACATCGAAATAATTAAAGAAAAATATTTAAAAGCATGAAACACGAAATTTAAATTAGCTAAAATAATTTTTTTGAGAGTTTTAAATGAAAAAAAAGAAGAATGCCATCTTAATTCTTGGTTGAATGATTGAGAAAAAAAATATTTCATCTTTAGAGCGTTTTTTGTAAATAATTTTTTAAATATATAAGTATTTAAGTATTTGTTTATGTGCATATAAAAATAATATTAAAAAAAAATTGTCAACCGGTTTTTGTTATCGAATCAAAAAAAAAAATTTAAAGCTTTAAAAAAAATCAAAAACTTTTTTTTTGAAAACTTTATACCTATGCAATTAATTATTAATCTTATTTAAAATTTTTTTTATAAAAAAAAATAATCTAAAATCTGTTCCTCCGACAGCGAGAAAATTAAAAAAACGTTCTATAATTTTTGGTAGTAAATTTAGTATTAAGCATAAAGAAAAAGTTTTACAAAAATTGTAAGAGCCGTTTTTAAGAAAAAAAAAATATTTCCTTTAACGGTTTTTTAACATAAATAATTTTTTTCTTAAAATATTACACTTTACAGAGTATTCCCTTAAATACCGAGTTTTATAAAAATCGGCCATTTAGTTTTCATAATATTTGATTTAAAAAAAAAAATTTCGAATATTTTTTAAAAATCCAAAAAATATTTTTCTTTGAAAATTTTAGCAAAAAAAATTATTTGCATTGTTAAGAAGCCTGTATGGAAAAAATTATTGAAATCAAAATAATTATTTTGAAGAAGCGAAAATTAATGATAATTTTTTGAAAAATGGTTTCTCAAAAGAAATTTGTGCAGCCGTTTTTGAGAAAAATAAGATTTTTAATGGCAGTACCGTTTAAAAAAAAAATAAAAAAGAGGTTTTAAGAGAATCGATTAGCCGTTTATGCTGTAGCCGAACAGACATACAGACACAATTTTGCCAACAACTTTTTTTTGTGTTCTCTGTCATCGTAATGTCATTTTCTATTGTTATCTCAATTTTTTATTGTTGCACAAATCCAAAACTTGCATTAAAGTACCTACCTATATCGCGTAAAAATAATAAGTATTAAAAGTAAAAAAAAATTAATCACAAAAATCTGAATAAAAAAATTAATAAAAAATTTATAAAAAAAATATTTAAAAAAATAGTAAAAACAAACAAATAAGTATACAAAATTAATAAAAAATTATTTGAAAAAAATTAATACAAATAATTATACAAACAAATTAATAAACAAAAATTATTTCAGAAAAAAAGTTGTACATAAAAATTTATTAAAAAAATTTTTATAAAAAAATAAGAACTAAATTTAATTTTATGTTCGAAATTTTGAGTTTCAAAAGTTTGCTTCAAAATGACTTCATTAAAAAAAAAAATTAAGAATGGAGTTCTAGCTTAAAAAAAATTTATAATGATTTTCTTAAGCTAAGAGTATACGGCATGTTGAATGTCGCATGCACATACAGCACTGACGTCATTTGGCTGTCACGAACATGTCAATTACATGATATGCTGCAATTGGGAAGCATATGTGACGTAAAAATGATGTCACTGCGCTTGCACTGCTCATGTGGCATTTTACATGCCGTGTACTCGTAACATTAGTGTTGCCATTGTTTTTTAACAATTTTTTTCTATTTTAAATAATTTTTTTTTTTAAATAAAACTGGGCCTCCTGCCTAAGCAAGGGAAAAAAAGACACACTCTCTTCTACCTTTTTTTTTATTTCGAACCAGCCTTAACCATCTAGCGTTTTGGTTCATCTTAAAGATTTAGCTGACCGGTGTTGTCAAATTAATGGAAGAAATCAGATTTTGTAAATTCATGTTGGGATCAAAATGAATGTCATGGATTAAAACTCGGGTACCCCAGACCACCCGCGTACCCAAATAACTGGGTGTAACCCGGGGGGTACCTGGATACAGGGGTACCAAAATATATTAACCGAGTACGGGAATATTTAACAATACACATATTATTGAGCGAATGCACTTTTTTGATCTAAATAATAATTTTATTTTGTGTACTACCTTCGAATTATATTTTTAATGCAAAAAAAAAACAGCTTTTATACTCCAGTGCTGGTGTCTATCGGGTACCCGAGACCCCTGGGTACCCGAGTACTTTACTCGGTTACCCGAGACAGACGGGTGCTCGAGTACCCTGGTACTTAGGTAATACCAGGGTATTTTTCTACCCAATTCAAAGTCCGATATCTCAGCGAGAAGTGGTCTTATCAAAGTCTACTAAAAATAAAATTGAAGCTGGATGAACAAATTAACTTGCCACAGGTATGTTGGTTAGGTGAGACAAATTCTGTTTAAGTCCGCGGACAAAAAAAGAAAACAAAACCAAGAAATTTTTTTTTCACGGTATTCATAGGACTGCGAGATTCAAATACCTTGAATAAATTTTCATCTTTAGATTTAAAATGTAGAAACTTTAAGCCAGATTCACATTATAGTTCTCATATCGATAAAGTCTCGATTCGATAAAATATTCTAATACAAAAAAAAAAAAATGAGTATATTCACATAGTCAAAACCTGATACGATTTCGATCATCTCATTGTTTCTAATGTAAAAATATTTTATCGTAGCGAGACTGTATCGGTATCGGCACAATAATGTGGATCTAGTCTTAAGCTTCTAATTACTTTTTTACAGCTCTGATACTCAAATAAAATAAATTATTTTAGTCAGTGAGTGAAATATTATCAAGATAACTCACCAAAATTTGATACATTAACGAGTTATTAAGCTAAAAATAATTTTGTCGTTTTCGCCAAAAAGTAGATGATATAACAGAAAAGGGACGAATGACACACATACAATTTACAACCCGAAATGAGAGATGGTGTGTGTAAAGAATCTAAAGGGTATTTTTGTTTAGACTTGTGGTTTTCAATCTGGCAACACTTGGTCGTTTTGACAGCTGTCATTTGATTTATGCTCAGATTGGTTTGCCAATCGTGCAAATTTGTTACCAAAATAATAGTTGGGTTTGCGTGACGTATAGCGAAACAATAATTTTTTTGAAGAAAACTTCGAAAATCGCAAATGAAAATTATCGTTGCAACATTTTGCATTTAAATTTAAAAAATCTCATGGTGAACCAGCCTATTCACTATTCACTTATGCGTATTGTTGGCATGAATAGAGCCAAAACTTTGAACCAGTCAAAAATTAACCAACACTACCTTCCAGACTATTAATTTAAGTAAGGAAAGTGAAAGACAATTTCCCGTAAACTTTTTTTGTAGTTTTTTTTTTTTGCAGAGCCAACAGACACCGATGGTGATTGAAGCACGTATTTTATGCTCAATGAATTCAAGACTGTTGAAAATTGAGTGTAGTGCTGGGTAATTACACGGTGCGGTGCATAAGATTGTTTATTACGTTATATAGTTTTAGGTCTAGTCTCTAGTTCAATAAATTGGAACAAGACACAAAAAAAAAAAACTACCAAAAGCTATTTATTATTCTTATATGCGTTTGAAGTTTTGATTACATCTTGTTGTTGAGTGAAATTGCAAAGCATAATATATATGTTTATTGATGCTGAAATCAATTTGTTTATACTTATTTTGATAGCTTTTGAATAACTAGAAAGTATTTAAAAGATGTTTGCAATGCACAGATAAGTAGAAAACTTATTTTAACAGGTGTGAAACAAAGTCATACATATATACATACATATATAAATTCCACCAAAATATAGAAATAAACAAACTTTTGAATAATTTTCAATATCTTGTTGGTTTTTTTTTAAATTAATATCGATTGTATTTTAAGAGCTCTTTAATAGTGGAAGATTCCTGCGGTTGGTCATTGACTTTGACTACAAATACAAAAACCCGTTCAAGTTGAAAATGAATATTAAAATAACGATCTTTAACAAATCTGGGAGACGAAATCATTCTTAGAAGATGACTTGATAATTTTTTTTCACAAGTGAAGGTGTATACCCAAATTAACGAAATCTTAGGGCCGGTTCGTTTCCAATGGGTTAAATCTGTAATAAGTTTTTCACAGGCTACGGATAAATGGAGCTAATAAACCAATATTGGCTGATGAGCAATTTCGATAATTAACACCTCAAACTATGGATTCAATGAACAAAATTATTGTTTAACAAGCACATTCCCAAATTTACCAGTCACAATAATCATTGATTAAAGATGTTAAGCTGTGAGCAAGCTGTCCCCTCTGTGTGATTATTATACCGTTTCAACAGTGATTTTCGAAAAGTGGTTAGTGTTATTGGTGTCGTATTACGACACAAGGCAATATACTACTTCATATACAAAATAAGACAAATTAAAATGTTTGAGGTAGAATTCTGGCTCAAAAATGTCAAAATAGAAAAAGTAGTGGACAATACAATGTACTACTTGTTTAAAAAATAAAAAAATTACAGATTTATATTCGATTTTATGAGTCCAGTTTGGTTGATTGATAGTATAGAATGCATGATAGAAAAGACTAAATTGATTTCAGAACTATTTCAGGTCAGAGAATACGGTCTAGCATCTAGTAGAATTAAAAAGAGGAATATCTACACCCTTAGGAAAAACTTATTTTCATGTTTTAATGTCATACTAAAACAATGAAATATCCCTAGCCATTATTCAACCTCCTAACGCGATTAGCTTAAAATGGCTCTACTGAACGTCACATGACTTTCTTTATAACATTTTCGCGTCTAGAGGCATTGTTACCTTACGTAATCTCTAAAACAATTTAAAAATTAAAAATGCAGTCAATTTGGGCTCTGGACCTTTGGCACTTATATATGGGAAATTTGATTTGAGAATGCCGTCTAATTGGTCAGTTATTAAGTATGCCATTTGAAAGGCCACTTGATGGTCATTTAAGGTCAGCTTTTTTTCAGTAATTGGTGAATAATACATATTTTTTATTGAATTAAAAAAAAAAAAAATCAAATCATTTTAAAATAATCTATGGCTAACCAATTACTAAATCTAGCTGATTTTACATAAATCTAGAGATCCTTCAGATGGTATACAATTTTATCAAATTTCCCATAAATGAGGTGCCAAAAATCGCAGTGACCTTGAATTTTGTTTTTACAATTATTAAAAATTCATTAAAAAAAACATGTATGGTTGATCAGTTACTGAAAATAGCTAACCTTTTATGATCATGAAGTGGCCTTTCAAATGGCATACTTAATTTTTTGGAATGACCCAAATGAGTTGCCAAAAGTTTTTTTTGTGACCTTGAAACGAGTTTTGAAAATTCATAGAAAAAAAACTATAGCTGAGCAATTATTGTAAATAGTTGACCTTTTATCGCGATTTAGAGATCTAGAGAAGATACTTTTTTTTGTAAATTTCCCTTAAATGAGGTGCCAGAAATCGCGCGTGACCTTGAGAAACCTTAAGCCTTTATTATAAGTTATCTCTGGCTGACCAATTTCTAGGATTATTTGACCTTTTCTGACCAATTAGATGACATTCTAAAATATCAAATTTCCCATATATAAGGTGCCAAAGGTCCAGAGCCTTTTCTTTTCCTTTCGAGCAGAAATAGTTGTAGACATTGCTTCAAATAAAATAAAGGAAATAAAATTTCCTTTATAAAAGTTTTTGTAAAAAATCAACCGATATAAAGTAAAGTAAAGTAAGACAATTTTTCCGCTTTTTTAATGGGCTTTTATATTTTATTTTAAATTTTAATTAAATAATTTTCCATTTTATTTTTTAAATAATCTAAATATTCTCTACAAAAGGGTTTGTAGCATTATCTCAAAAGTTATGTAAAGGGGTTTTCAACAGGGACGCTACAAAAGTAGAGCGACAGGGACAGCAAACGACGTAATATTTCTTGCCGCTCTTTTGACATTTCTCTTCAGTAAGGTTTGCCATTTCATAATGGAAAGATATACGAGCCAACAACGAGTCGAAATTATTAAAATTTACTACCGAAATTCGGAGTCAGTGGCCTCAACGTTAAGAGCGCTACATCCAATTTACGGTCCTCATAATCGTTCTAGCAGGTCAACAATTGAGCGTCTAGTGGAAAAATTTGAGTCCACAGGCACAGTACAAAATGTTCCAGTGAGATAGAGAAGTGCCTGTAGTGCTGAGAATATTGCTGCCGCTGAGGCTTCAGTTGCAGAAAGCCCAAATGTGTCTCACACACGTCGTTGTCAAGCGTTGGGCATCTCTGTGACGTCGTTGTAGCGAATTTTGCGAAAAGATCTTGGCTTACATCTTTACAAGATTAAATTGACGCAAGAACTGAAGCCGCTTGACCATCAGAAGTGTCGTATGTTCGTGAATTGGGCTGAGCAACAATTTGGTGTGATTTATGGGCCGGCGGCGTCATTGGGCTGTACTTTTTCCGTGATGACCAGGACCGGCACGTTACTGTGAATGGGGATCGCTACCGTTCAATGATAACCGAATATTTTTGGCCCCAATTGGATGATATTGACTTGGAGGACATATGGTTCCAACAGGACGGCCGGTGCCACAAGCCACACAGCGAATGTCACAATCAATTTATTGGAAATCTCACGAAATGGTCCAGTTGCTTGGCCGCCTCGGTCGGGCGATTTGACGCCGTTAGACTATTTCCTGTGGGGCTGCGTCAAGTCTATGGTCTATGCCAACAAGCCAGCGACGATTGATGAACTTGGAACGAACATCGAACTTGAAATTGCAGCAGGATCGGCCGATTTATGCTTGAAAACCGTCGAAAATTGGGTTCAGCGTCTGGACTTCTGGAAGCGTGCCCGTGGTGGCCATGCAAAAGAAATCGGGCTCCATACATAATGGCATCGAACGTACTTTCACAGGAATAAAGAATTTCATTGAAATTTAATAAATACATAGTTTCGGCAAAAGCAGTTTTTAAGCTAAAAATTTTGTGAACAAAATAAAAAAAAAAAAAACTGCGTATGACAAAGACCCTCAATATGTCACTTATAAGCCCAAGTGAGTAAGCCGGACGAAACGGCAATTAGTAGGACTAAAGGTCATTAAAAGCCAGTTTGAATAAAGAAGTAAGGTTTTTATATTTAGTGCTATTTGATGTCCATCCAACTTGACACTTTGATCTTTTTCAATCTTTTTTGTTCGCGTGTTTCAAAATCACATTGCACTCACAACTACACTAACTTAATGTGAAAAGAGGGTGACAAAAAGGGGAAACAAAAACCTAAGAAAAAATTGGAAAATTGTTTTTTTTTTTATGTTTCGAACCGCATGAGGGCCATCCAAGACCTTGTTTATTTAATTTTCCAACCCTGTGGTTTTCTCATCTTCAATTACCCATTTTATGATTTTAACAATAATAATCCATGCAGTTGTATTTAGCTATTTTTAAAGATCCACGCCATTTTTAATTGTTCTTGGGTTGAACCTACGCATCCTATAGCAATATAAATTTACCGCCACTTTGCCACTCAGCTGCGGCAACTTTTTTCTGTTTAAAAGAAAGTTGGTGACGTATACTTCAATTGGTGATTTATAGATGTTAAAGTAGCAGCGAAAATAAAGACAAACATAATCTGCAAAATGTACGCTTTGTAACAATAAACTAAGAAGGCATAACGAAATAAATAATAATAATGGTCCAAAAGTAAGTTCCAACGCAAAAAAAGCTCAAAAGTCAACTCAATTTAAAGAATCTAAATCTTAAAATATTCCATTTGACACGAACTGTAAAATTAAGCAGAAATTGAAGTAACCGTACAAACATATCTAAATTGATTTATCTCCGCCTCTGCCACTTAAAAAGAAAACAATGTTGTTTTTAAAGTTACTGCTTCTTGCGAGGAAGTGACAAATCCTCCAAGACTATCAGTTCTCATTCACAAAAATGTCTTTCAAGCTAGATTTTTTTTTAACTATGTTCATACAAAAAAACAAACGCCTTAGTCATGTTTCAAATTCAACAACAAACATTAATCCAAAAAACTTCCCCATTCATCAAGTCCCCATGATAAAAATTAGTGCGACGGGCCCCCTTTGGATACACATAATGCTTGCAAATTGAAATGACTGAAAAACTATCTAGCACGGGTCACCGCATTCGATATACACAACTCAACAATGCAATCAGTTGAACACACACTCAAAAAATTCTTTTCTTTTTTTTTTATATAAAAAAAAAACTAAACAGCTCTGAATACTTATGTCTTTTGTCATCTGTGTATAAAGGTTATAAAATGAAAGAGGGAAAAATGTCATTTAATGGAATTACGTTTATTGTATTTATACTCTTATGTGTATCTGACATCTGACTGACTGTAGCTCGTTGGTTCCCTATTGCTGGAATTTTATTTGTTCAACGGACTGAATATTTTAAATTCGTGGGGTTCATTATAATGGCCAATATAGATGGAGGAGGGTGGTAATATGAAGATAAACGTAAACATATGTATGCAGTAGTTGTAGTAGCCTTTTTTTACTTAATGCGATTCCAGAAGTATTTTTTTTTTGTTTTCTGTAACAAAAGAATGGAAAAAAGAAAGTATGAAATTTCAACATGACAAAGCTTAAAAAAAAGAAGATAAATGACACGAAAGCATATTCAAAAACTTTAATATTTACAAAAAGGAAATTTGACCAGTTTTTTGCTTTAATTAGTATATGTCGAAGTCGAACTTTTGTCACCTCATGTGGGTTTTTCCAAAAAATTAAGTATGCCATTTGAAAGGCCACTTCATGGTCATAAAAGGTCATCTATTTTCAGTAATTGGTCAACCATACAAATTTTTTTAAGTTAAGTTTCTGTTCAAGAGCATTGCGATTTTTGGCACCTCATTTATGGGAAATTTGCAAAAAATTAATACCACCTGAAAGGCCTTAAGATCAATATAAAAGGGAAGCTAGTTTCAGTAATTGGTCATTATGCCAAAAAACGTTCGTGACCTTAAACTTTCAAAATTCGTATACAAAAAATGCAAATTTCCCATAAATGAGGTGCCAAAAATCGCAATGACTTTGAACATAAACTTAAAAATTCATTTTAAAAAAATTAAGATGATATTCACAGAAATCATTAAACCCAAATTTCCGTCATTGAAATTTTTGGCAAAAAATTGGAAACGAAGTTTCATTTAAATCACTTAAGAAATTCACAGTTATGAAGATTAATCAAAATCTTATGAGCCGTTTTTGGATAAATTTGATAAAATTAAAATATGGTAAATTATAAAAATTAACAAATAGCAGTTATTGATATCGGGTTGTTCAATAAGAGCGCTACAAAAGTTTTTTTTAAATAAAACAAAACGGTTTTGGATATCAATGAAATTCTTTATTCCTGTGAAAGTACGTTCGATGCCATTATGTATGGAACTCGATTTCTTTTGCATGGGCACCACGGGCACGCATGCAGAAGTCCAGACGCTGAATCCAATTTTCGACGGTTTTCAAGCATAAATCGGCCGATACTGCTGCAATTTTACGTTCGATATACGAAGTTCATCAATCGTCGCTGGCTTGTTGGCATAGACCATAGACTTGACGTAGCCCCACAGGAAACAGTCTAACGGCGTCAAATCGTACGACCGAGGCTGCCAAGCGACTGGACCATTTCGTGGGATAACACGTTCTCCAAACTTGGTTTCCAATAAATTGATTGTGGCATTCGCTGTGTGGCTTGTGGCGCCGTCCTGTTGGAACCACATGTCCTCCAAGTCCATATCATCCAATTGGGGCCAAAAATATTCGGTTATCATTGAACTCTAGCGATCCCCATTCACAGTAACGTGCCGGTCTTGATCATCACGGAAGAAGTACGGCCCAATGACGCCGCCGGCCCATAAACCACACCAAACCGTAATTTTTTCGGGATGCAATGATGACTCATGGAGTACGTGTGGATTGCTGCCTGACCAATACCGCATATTTTGTTTATTGACGAAGCACATTCAGCCAGAAATGAGCCTCATCGCTGAAGATGATTTTTCGATGAAAATCCGAATCATTTTCAAGTTGTTGCTCAGACCAATTGACGAACACACGACGCTTCTGGTGGTCAAGCGGCTTCAGTTCTTGCGTCAATTTAAACTTGTAAGGATTTAGGCCAAGATCTTTTCGTAAAATTCGCCACAACGACGTCACAGAGATGCCCAACGCTTGAGAACGACGTGTGAGAAACACATTTGGGCTTTCTGCAACTGAAGCCTCAGCGGCAGCAATATTCTCGACACTACGGGCACTGTACTGTGCCTGTGGATTCAAATTTTTCCACTAGGCGCTCAATTGTCGATCTGCTAGGACGATTATGACGACCATAAATTGGATGTAGCGCTCTTTAAGGTTGAGGCCACTGACTCCGAATTTCGGTAGTAAATTTTAATAATTTCGACTCGTTGTTTGCTCGTATATCTTTCCATCATGAAATGGCAAACCTTACTGAAGAGAAATGTCAAAAGAGCGGCAAGAAATATGGCGTCGTTTGCTGTCCCTGTCGCTCTACTTTTGTAGCGTGCCTTTTTTGAAAAACCCTTTAGTTGGTACTTCTCATAGAACGATTAATTTAGATTTAGATTAATTTCTCATATGGGTGATTCTCTGCCAACTGTGATTCCTTTTTTTTAAATTTCAAAAATAAAAACTTAATAGAAACAATTTTATTTTAGTGGCTTTTTTTAGTTGGAATATCAAATCTGTAAAAGCATTTTGCTATAACTTTTAAAGAACAAAAAATATGATGAAATGTACTGAAACTGGAATAGAGTTTAATTATATTATTTTACTTCTTTTTTTATTTTTATTTCGTTCTTTTCTTTTTGACCATATTTCTGTTGATATTCTTGATAACGTGTTATTTTTTGACATTTCTACTTCCCTTATTTTCTTTAAAAATGTATAACTATTTCGTTTTTGTAGTCTATTCTCCTGAATGGCAACCCTTTCACTGTACTAGGTTATTACTTAGTTTTTATTGCGCGGAATAATTTTTATTTGGGCCGTGCGAGGTAATGGTACCGTTAATGTAAGAAAATTGGTCCAAAATAAATATAATATATATATAAAATATTGGTTCACAATGCCACGGTACTGACATTTAGACATATGTGACCTTAATTCGCTATGCTAATGAGAAAAATAATTTCTCGGAAAGTTCTAATATGTGCCGTTAAAAGAAAAAAAAATCGGATTATCAAAAACTACGAAAAAATTGAAATTTCTCTATTATTTTTTACTTTAGTGGTCAAGAATGAATCATACACCCAGTTTGGGCGTATCATCTTACAAATTTCTCAAAAAAGCCATAAATGCCATATATTTTACTTTTAAATCCTAAAATCAGCTAAGTTTGAGCGGCCATTTTATCCAAAACCTTTTTACATCATTTTAAAGAAAATTAAATTATCTTTCTTTTATATTGTGCCTATACCTATCTTGCAGGTAAAAAAGTTATTGGCAAATAAGTAAAGAAAATCAAAAAATGTGATTTTTCACTTTTTTATTGCAATGATTTTTTTTAATTTAGATAACTAAAAAATTAAAAAAAAATTACTGATCGAATTCGATGGTTACTTTTGTTGTCTACAAAAAAGGTACTTATTTCAAAATCTTGCTTCGTTTATGAGTTATATGCAAAAAAACTGAAAAGGGTGTATTTGCATCCAAAATGTACCCTCGAATCTAATAGTACTTCGCGGTTTCCTTTATAATAAGAACCCATGAACGTCTTAGTTCCTTTTAAAATGACATAATCAATACCCTAATAAGAGCAAGTTTACTTGCGACCCAGTCGTGCATTTTATTTTAATTGTAAAAACATGAAAAAAAATCTACTTATAAGAATCGAAACAAACTGATTTTTTTTGCAAAGGTTACAAATTGAGGGAGTGTGCTTTTATTTTTGATAAATCTTTAGGCTATAGAACTTGAATTACATTATTGTTGTAATACACAAGACTATATAATTTTTACTGCGTAAACACCAGTCCACCCTCCAGCCATCCAATAAACTTTAATGTTCGTACAATTTATAAAATTACTTAAGTATAGTTCTTTATGTGGGGAAATTGTAAACAAAAAAATGAATTTATTAATACATTTTATATAGTGTTGAATATGTTTTAACCTTGAATTGTTTACAAAAAAATAAATTGATTAGAACAATTGTGATGGGACCCCTAAACAAAACGCTACAAATTGAGTGACAGATTATCTTAATTTAAATCATCGACCATTTTTCAAAATTCAAACTCACATGTGTTCTTAATAATTTTTATTACGACTTTCGTTTTGGCTTTCGTTATAATCTTTAGTTGTTTTTATTGTGTAGATATATATATTTGAAAATGATGATACCATATACCCGTTTTTATATATTTTTCTTATTTACTTTTCTCAAAGTGATAAACATGCGCTGCGTTTCAACAAATATTATAAAATTTTAATCCTATATCAGACAATATGAGAATTTAACTTTATTTATCTTTTAAACGAAAATTTCTATATGTATATGTACATATATATTCATTCTAAGTGGGGCCCACTTAAATACATTGAACAATTGAGACAAAGTCTTTGCTGTCAACGATGTATACTTACGAGCAAAACCAAATAAAATTTTTCAACAAAATAAGATACAAAAATGAAAAAAAAAAACCTACCTACTCAACAAGTTGAGGCATTTTGATAATTTAAGTTAAGTATCAATTGACTTATATTATTCATAGAAGGAAAATTTTGTTGTTTTTTTAACAGAGCATAAATAAAGTAAAAATAACAAGGCGTTAAAAGGCTTAGAGAAAATTTTTGTTTTTATTCTAAATGGTTTGAAAACTTAAAAATGCATATCTAAGTGCCTAAGATTTTTATCGAAGAAGTTTATTTTTGTATCATTCTGTCTGGTTTCTAATACCACTGACTGCAGTTTATTGTCAAATGAAGGATTGCCTACGTTTTTCTGAAAAACGGTTTCCCGCGTCACGTTTGCCCGAAAAGCAATTTCCCGTCGATCGTTTTCCCCACAAACGATATCCCGCCAATCGTTTTCCCGTGTAACGTTTGCCCGCGGATTCCTACTATTCTTGATACAAAGCAACAGCGCTGTAATCTAATTAGATTCTTATATGTTTTGTGACACCAGCCAATCAGAGTCATGGAATATGAATTTCAAAAATCTTTTTGATTTTTGACAATATCAAGAAGACTTCACTATATTGAAGCCGCTCCGCCTTGGTTATTTGGTTGGTATGGCTGGGGTGACAGACGACGACGGACAAGACAACGACACGGCGTCATCGTTGGCATGATGTCGTGCAGAATTTTGAGCGGGAGGATTGTCGATTTTTTTAGGTAAAATTAATTTTCATTCTTTTAAGCGCGGCTTTTAAGCGTAAAAAGAAAAAAGTTCATACGAAAAACGACTGACATGAAGACGACGATGATAGGTATGAGGGGGTTGGATTTGACGAAGTTGGGTCTGGAACTATCTAAATTGGATAAAGGTTAAATTTAGTTTTAATTATATTTTTTTATTTGCTTCTAAATTACAAAATCCGCCAATCTTTAATTTTTTTTTTTTAAGTTTTGAAAAACATTTTTTTTTGACCAAGGTTTTTTTTTTTTGACTTTATAAACCTGACCCTTCCTAGATCACGAATATGCATGTTTAAAGTCGCAAAAACGCTTAGATTAGCCGCAAATCAAGTTTAAGGGTGAAAACTTTGATTCCTCTAGGACGCTTAGTCTAGCCGCAAATCGCAAATTCAATTTTTCGTATAATTCGATGCATCAATTGAGCCCCAACGTCAAGTTTTCTTGAGGAACAGTACCTTGGGTGGCCAATAAACGCCAATAACAGTGAGGCATGTATGGGGGGCATGCTGTCCCCCTACTACACCCCTGCTTGGGCTTACTATAGGATTTGGGGTGGGTGCGAGGTTGGGTGTATATAAAGTTTCTTTTCATCTCAGGAATCTGGATTTATAAGTCGCAATCACGCTTTGTTTAGCCGTAAATTATGTTTAAAGATGTGCGTCCTCTAGGACGCTTAGCTTAGCCTCAAATCAAATCAAATTAAAGATAAAAGTCGATTTTTCGTATAATGCGATGCACTAATTGAAAGTTGACAATTCCTAAATTATGAATATGACGCTTATAACGAGCTTCATTAAAAATGTCAAGTTTTCTTTTGCAACAGTTGCTTGGGTGGCCGGCTTCGCGGGTTCTTAGAATTTTAACCCTGTTTTTTGCGTCCTATGTCCCGCTCAAGCAACACCGTTGCCCCGCTTTAGGCATTTAAAGTCGTCAGGCAGGCGCTGTTGTCAACATTGACTTGTCTTCGTCTCAGAAGTGCAGAAAATCACCTTATATTCTTCGCAAAATAAACTTAATTTCCCTTTGCAATGCTTTGTATAGCGCTGAAGAGAACTTTTTATGGTTGAATTGCACTTCAATAGCGTTTTAATCAGTATGACATAGAAATTCTTGAGCTATTTTTATCGTTTTCGCTTTCATCAGCATTGAAATCGCCCTTAAATCTTCGCCACTTCACTGTTTAGACAATTTGAAAAATATTTATTCATTTCATATAAATCTGAAATTTGAAACTGTGAGAATCAACAAGAACGAACATCCAAAGAAGTTGACAGATAAAAGTATACAAGAAAAATTAATTCCAGAATAAAATTCAGTCCTCATTTGGACTCGGTAGTAGGATAAGCATCTTCAAGAGATAAAAACAGAATTCTTGTTTGTTGGTGGTTGAGTTACAAGGACGCTTAAAATAATTTTAAGCGTTTAAGGTAATTCCTAAGACAAATTTACTTATACCCTTAAAAGCTGCGTTTGGAGAACAAAAAATTATTTTATCATTAAATTTTTTTAAAGCTTAAAATGGTTTTTAACCGTTTTGAACAGGAATTACATTTTTTTGACTTAGAATCGTTTTTGAGGATTTTAATTTTTTTTGCTCTTAAAATCCATCTAAATAAATTTTGAAGAATTTTTTAGTTTAAGATTATTTTAGAAGAATTTAATTTTTTTCAAGTCTAAAATGGCTTTAAAGCATTTGGAACATAAATTATAGTTACTAAAATAAAATTCATTTATTTTAGTAACTATTTTGATGGATTTCAAGCGCGAAAAAATTAAAATTATCAAAAAATCTATGAAAACATAATTCTTGTTCCAATGCTTAAAAGCCATTTTAAACTTTAAAAAACTTTCATCAAAAATAAAATATTTTTTCAACAATACAAAAAAGTACTTTTCAAAAGTATTAAATATATTTTCCAATCCTGCTAGAAAATCCATACGATACTGTGCCACGGGATATCGTACTGCGGAATTGGAGTCTAAAAGGTACATATAAAGGGTTTTTCAACAGGGACGCTACAAAAGTAGAGCGACAGGGACAGCAAACGACGCCATATTTCTTGCCGCTCTTTTAACATTTCTCTTCAGTAAGGTTTGCCATTTCATGATGGAAAGATTTACGGGCCAACAAGGAGTCGAAATTATTAAAATTTACTACCGAAATTCGGAGTCAGTGGCCTCAACGTTAAGAGCGCTACGTCCAATTTATGGTCGTCATAATCGTCCTAGCAGATCAACAATTGAGCGTCTAGTGGAAAAATTTGAATCCACAGGCACAGTACAAAATGTTCCCGTGCCAGTGAGACAAAGAAGTGCCCGTAGTGTCGAGAATATTGCTGCCGCTGAGGCTTCAGTTGCAGAAAGCCCAAATGTGTCTCTCACACGTCGTTCTCAAGCGTGGGGCAGCTCTGTGACGTCGTTGTGGCGACTTTTGCGAAAAGATCTTGGCCTACATCCCTTCAAGATGAAATTGACGCAAGAACTGAAGCCGCTTGACCACCAGAAGCGTCGTATGTTCGTGAATTGGGCTGAGCAACAACTTGAAAATGATTCGGATTTTCATCGAAAAATCATCTTCAGCGATGAGGCTCATTTCTGGTTGAATGGCTTCGTCAATAAACAAAATATGCGGTATTGGTCAGGCAGCAATCCACACGTACTCCATGAGCCATCATTGCATCCCGAAAAAATTACGGTTTGGTGTGGTTTATGGGCCGGCGGCGTCATTGGGCCGTACTTCTTCCGTGATGACCAAGACCGGCACGCTACTGTGAATGGGGACCGCTACCGTTCAATGATAATCGAATATTTTTGGCCCCAATTGGATGATATGGACATGGAGGACATGTGGTTTCAACAGGACGGTGGCACCACAAGCCACACACAGCGAATGTCACAATCAATTTATTGGAAACCAAGTTTGGAGAACGTGTTATCTCACGAAATGGTCCAGTCGCTTGGCCGCCTCGGTCGTGCGATTTGACACCGTTAGACTATTTCCTGTGGGACTACGTCAAGTTTATGGTCTATGCCAACAAGCCAGCGACGATTGATACATAATGGCATCGAACGTACTTTCAGAATAAAGAATTTCATTTATATCCAACACCGTTTTTGTTTAATCAAAAAAAACTTTTGTAGCGCTCTTATTGAAAACCCCGATAAAATCCGCGGGCAAACGTTACACGGACAACTGATTTTCGGGAAAACGTAGTGTTCCTCTAATGTGAAATCATTGGTGAGAAAAAATGTTTAGTAAAATTCTTTTTCATACGGTTGATACTAAAAACACCCAAAATCAGATTTACATCTAAAGAAAAAACAGCTAAAAAAGTCTAAATTATAAAATTGTAGCCCAATTATGACTTGAAATTAATTGATAATGAATGCAATTGAAATGTTAATAAATCAAAACAAAATATTCTCTATCAATTAACAACTTTATTAATTGATTTTTCACACATTTAAATTATATTCAACAAATAAATTTGAAACGCTATTATATAGAAGCAGAGTTAATTTAATGATTGTGGGCTCAAAATAATTATCTAATAAACAATTTACAGCCATGTATTTTAAATGTCGTTTGTTGAAAACAATATGCAGTGCCCTATCTTATAGCTTATAGAATAGGAAGCAGATGTCAAAAAATAAATTCACATTATATTGGCTACGAACAAAAAAAATAAAGAAAGAAAATATCATCATCAAGAGTTAAACTCCAATGAACTTTTTTTATGTCATTTGTTTATCGTTGGCGGAAGTGTCATATAGTACACATACATACATACATTGAAGCACATCCGCCATTGAATGCGCTTGGCACTTCCGAGTTGCTGCTGCATATCTATTTAATGTTAATTATGAAAATATAAAAACAAAAAACTTTTTTTTTGATATCATAGGATCAGTATTCAAGAACCAAATGGTGTTGTTATTGTTTTTTTTTTTCAAACGGAAATAGGAAGACAAAGTAAAAAGACAGTTTTTAATGGCAAGGGAATATACCTTATGGCTTATCATCACTGATGATATACAAAAAAAAAAAACGATAATTAAAAAGATTTTCTCGCATTTTGATGCCCTTACAACACATCTTCCTACAACTTTTGTACGAGATTATCTTGATAAAGTCTTCGTTTGAACTTTGAAAGAAGAGTGAATCCCTGTCGGCGCACGGCGCGCGGCGTTGTCGACACTGAAGACTTTAGAAAAGTTGAAGTTTTTGCAGGTGAATATTTTAAATATCTTTTTCTTGCGAAATTATCTTATCAGTTTATCCCATTTACTTATCAAGAAAAAAAATTTAAATAATGTCGAAGTTGCTTGTTTTTTTTTTTAAGGATTACATTTTTTTTTTTTTTTTAAGAGACGTTTTGAGATTAAACCTGTTAAGTAAAATTAATGAACTCTTAAGAAGTTCTTTAACGTTTGACCTAAAACATTTTGCATGTCATATTTATAGAATTGAAACCTGTTTAATAACTTTTTGTTTGTGTTAGATTAACTGAAATTTAAAAGAGTCGTTTATAGATTGGTTACCCTAGTGATATTGTTTATTTAAAATGTTTGTTGGTTACTCCTTAACTGAATTTTTTGGTTTCCAACTTCCAATGGTTACTGCAGTATATGGCTTTCTGTAGTCACTTTCTGTGCGGCTGGTTCTTTAATGCTTTTAGTGTAACTTCGCCAGGCTGGTTGTCGTTTATCAGAATTTTCAAAGCTTGGCATGCTTTCAACGGCTTTTAGCTTTATTCTCAACTTTTATTTTTTAACGGATTTTTATCGGCTTATTAAAAGTTTTTAATTGGTTTACCTACGGCTTTTAACGGACTTCTAAACGGTTTAAACCGGCTTATCAACTGATTTTTACTGGCTTATCAACAGTTTTTATCTGGATTATCAACGGCTCTTAACCAGCTTTCAACCGGGTCATCAACGGATTTTAACCGGTTTATAAGTGGCTTTTCACCAGCTTATTAACGGGTTCTAACTGGCTCCTCAAAGGCATTTAACCGGCTTATCAATGTCTTCTAACAGGTTTCCCAACAGCTTTAGATCGGCTTATCAATGGCTTTTAACTAGGTTATCAACGGTTTTAACCGTCTCATCAACGACTTTCAATCAGCCTATCAACGACTTTTAATCGGCTTATGAACAACTTTTAAACTGCGTATGAACGGCTTTCAAACGGCTTATAAACGGTGTTTTACGAACTTAGCAATGGCTTTTAACCGGCTTATACACTGCTTTTTATAGGGTTATCAATGGTGTTCAACTGGGTTATCAACGTCTTTTAACCAGCTTATCAACAACTTTCAACCGGCTTATCAACGGCTTTTTACCGACTTATAAAAAGTTTGTATCTGGCTTATTAACGGCTTTTAACCGGCTCACCAGTGGCTTTTAACTGGCTTATCAGTGGCTTTTAACCCGCATATTAACGTGTTTTAACCGGCTTATCAACAGCATTTAGCCGGCTGATCAATGGCTTTTAACCGGTTTCCTAACAGCTTTGGACGGACTTATCAATGGTGTTTAACACACCGCTAGGTTCCTGATCAGCCTCGCTGTCCAACTTCCTCTCTTTTCCGAGCTCCAACGGTCTTGCCGATTCTGTCTCGTGAGCTGCTTAGCCTCCTCGGATGCCGCTTCCGTTCCCATTTCCGCCTTTTTGTCGTAGTCGTACTTCCTTTCTGTCGCTAGGAGATCGATGGGGATCACTCCTGCGACTACCAGGATGGCTGGTTCCGTAACAGTTCGGTAAGAGCTAGCTACACGGATAGCTCCGCATCTTTGCACCGCCGCCATCTGTTTCCGGTGCTTCTCTTGTTTTAGAGCGTCTGCCCAGATTTCGCTGCCATACAGAAGGATGGAGTGCATTATTGCCATCAGTAACATTCGCTTACCGGACGTTGGACTACCAACAATTGCCATCAGCCTGCTCAGTGATGCAGTTGTTTTTGAGGCTCTTTCTGCTGCTGCCCTTATGTGTTGCCAGTAGGTAAGCTTTGTGTCGAGCCTCAATCCCAAGTACTTAACCACGGCGCTGTTTCTTATAACCTCTGCCCCGATTTCGAAGTCGATTGAGAGACGTTTGAGGATGAATTCCCAGCCACCTTTAAACAAATTATCCGGGGTACCTACTGTTTCTTACGAGAAAATGACAAACTTTATTATTTTTGTTTTTATTCACCCATAAAAGATAATAACAAGCCCTCTCTTCTACTGAAAAAGTGCTTCTCATCTTGGTCCTTCAGATTTGACAAAATTAAGTTAATCATTTCCGTCCATCTGCAAGAATTTCTGTCCCACCAAAATTAATAGTTCTTGTCCTATAAACTAGAGCAAGTGAAAAAACTCGAAACTACGACATAAAAAGCTTTCTAAACAAAAAACTATAGCCTTAATGACAACATATTAATCTTTAAAAAAAAAATCCACAAAGAATCAAAGTTAAATTAAATAGAACTTTTAATTTCTATTAATTTAAAAAAACACCTAAACTCCAAGAGCTTTGATATTTCGATTAAAGTTTTTTTTCTTTATACTAAATTGCTTTGTGAATTCAAACATTTTATTTGTTGAGTGTTTGTGACCGTTTTCTTCCCAACCGACGATGAAACAACAAAATTAGGCTTTTCAGTGGGGTTGGTCATGGTAGGACACAAAAATCAATAACTTGGTTCCAACAACATTTGCTCTTGCTGAAATGTTCATGTTCCAAACTATTTTGGATGAATTATTACCATCAATTAGGTTATTCTACCCATGCATTCATGTCGCACAGCAGACTAGGATAGAATTCTAGCGCGCCAAAGTTATGTTTGCAATAATTATACAGGATTTGGTCGTAATTTATTTCGCTTATATGTTTTAAGGTCGCTGTGTACCCGATTCAGATATTCTTTTATAGCGTTAAAACAAACAATTAGAGTAGGTGGTAATGGTTATGGAGGTTATAGTAAAGGAGTAGAGAAAAACAATTTAACTCAATGCGTTTTTGGAGGCGTTATATAAAATTTTTGGATCTTAATAATAAAATAAAAATTTTGTCTTCAAAATCAAAATATAAAATATTTGTAAGAAACAATATTTTGTCTTGGAAAGAAGACAAGAAAGCGCATTTATTATGTTTAAAACAAGCAACTTTTTATTAAAAATATAGATACAAATCAAAGATTCGTGTTTTGTTAATAAATAAAGCTGTTTGGTTTTTTACATGGATGCTTCAATTGCGTTAGACAACAAGTCTAAAAAATAATATAGTAAAAAGCTTCTGCTGAGATATTTTAAAAGCACAAAAATTAATTATCTAGTTATATTGTTTTGAAATATTTCCAAGAATACCCACTGTGTGTCCTAAGACAATTTGTATTTGTATTCAATCTTTGTGAATGGAAACGAGTCGATGTTGTGTCAACTGACTTAAGTAGAGTCATTGACAACATTTTTCATTGACTTTTCAAAGTGTCCACCTTCGGACTTGAACCTACCTTTCTTTAAATTAATATCTCTGCTACTCTCTACGTAATCCGTTATTCCATTGTTCGTTCTCTTCAGGCGTTTCTCAGCAACCTCGGGGTGCCGTGAGGAAGCCACTTAGGTCCTCTTCTTTTTATTCTAACATATTTTTCTAATATTAAAGGCATAATATCTTCATATTTCTTGGACACATAGCTCTATTTTAAATAGATATGGACAGGTTTTCTGTCTGTGTGGCGTGAGAGAGAAATTCAATATTGATAGATAACAATTAACACTTTTCACCTAAATAGATCAGTAATCTCCTCTCATTATTAATCTTCTCCATAATCTCCACCGTAGAGGGTGAAGTTGGTTGGTGACAATCAATTATCGATTACTGTGACAATGAGAAAGTTACGTAAAATTTTTGGGAGAAACAACGTGCCAACAAAACGCACTATTTATCGTGTAGTGAATGATTTTGAAGAAAGAGGGTCTGTAGGTGATAGGCTCAAGCATGGACCACAACGTACTGCAAGATCAGCTGAAAACATTTCTGCTGCTGTCAAGAAAGTGTTCAAAACACTCCATCAACCTCAATTCGACGACGTGCTCATGAGTTTGGTCTTCTAAGAACAACTTTGGCCACAATTTTGCACAAGGATTTGCATTTGGGCTTGGTTAGCATGTGGTATCAACCAGACGGTGCCAGATCGCATACAGCCAGGATTACAATGGAATTACTGCGAGACCTCTTTCTACAACAAGTTATTTCAAGAAATGGTGATGTTGATTGGCCTCCACGGTCGCCTGATTTGACTGCTCCGAACTTCTTTTTGTGGGGATATCTGAAAAGCAAGGTTTATGCAAATAAACCAGAAGCGCTTGAGCAACTCAATAAAAATGTTCGTGATGAAATTAATGAAATACCGCGTGAAATGTGTGAGAATGTAATGAAAAATGTGCTCAAAAGGGCAAGCATTTACAGAGGAGGACATTAACCTGATATTGTGTTCCATACATAATTGCCGACTTTAAATAAAACATTTATCAATACAAGATCCATTCTCTTTCATTAAATCAAAAACTATAAACAAACAAAGTAGTATACCTTCCCGGTGGACACCCTGTATATAGAACAGTTCCTAGTTTCTTCCCTCTTTTTTGGAAAAATTCATAACTTAAACTTTCGCTGGACTCACATGAATAGCTATATGTCAATATAGCTGTTCTATTTAAGCTACATGTGTTTTTTTAAAAAGAACTCATATTTTTCTCAGACGTTTTTATTTTACAAGAAACCAGCTTAAATCACATGCAAAAATTGAATTTGTCAAAACTGTTTAGGAAATTAAATGTAAATTTTTAGTAGGCTTTACAACTTTTTGAAAAAAAAAACAGAAAACAGAACGACAAACTCGAAATTATCAAAACTTTTAAACGACATTATTATCCACTTTCCGATCCTCAAGAGTTGTTTTGCTTACTTGAAATCAAGTTAGCAAAGCATCAAAAAAAAAACATAGATTACATTGCATGATCAAACCAAATTTGTCACAACTAAATTAATGACTAATTAATGACAATTTATCCACCTGTTCATTTTTCGATGCATCAAAATTGCTTTGCTAACTTGAAACTTATCATTAATCTTATGAAAATGTGAACTGAAAAGTCAAAACTTCTGCACGCTTCGTCCTTATCGTTAAGAATTAGGTAACTCTTTTTTATATTTTAATAGTTCATATTATAATTTTTAACAATAATATCGACAAAAACGGTATTATTTTGTACAGTTTTAAAAACTTTTTGTCTTATCTTTTTCTACCATAGACAAATAAAGTATATTTGTGGACACACAAATTGCTTTCCGGTAGCTAGGTTAAAAGACTGCTATCTCCAAAATTTATGAAATTGAGTTACCTACTTATAGTTCTTGAATGTACTTGATACTTGAAAAACACCAAGTACAAGTACTTTTTCTCGTACTTGTTTCAAATAAATGTACTTGGTACTGTAATACTGCCCAGTACATTTTCATGTACTTATATGGAAAAAAGTACCTACTTGAAAAAGCTCTTGTACTTGGTGTTTTTTAAGTACCAAGTACTTTTTATTTGTTTTTTGTAAAGGGTTTTTCAACAGGGACGCTACAAAAGTAGAGCGACAGTTTAATCGGCCGGCGCCGTCAATTTTGCGGAGCTACTTAAAACAAAAAAATGTAAATGTTTGCCATAATCAAGTCGATCAGGATTGCTAGTAAGGCGATGTATTTTTTACAAAAGCTTATGCGTATTAGATTTTGGGTCAACAAAATTAAAAAAAAATTAATTTTATATATATATATATTTTCTTTTTTGCTTCGAGTTTAATTTTTAATGAACAAAATTTAAAAAAAACAAAAGAACAAACATCAAAACAGAGTAAAAAATGTTTAATATAAAGTTTACTGACGACGGAAGCTAGCCTCCAAAATGCATATAAGTAAATACATAAATAAAATAAGTGTTTTCAGTTATTTAAATTAAAATCTTTTATTTATTATAATATGTTTAGTAAAAATGTATTCTTTTGATAATCTTCTCTTTAAGACTGTGTGAGGACTACTGTCAAGATATGAAACTGCTATCATTTTGACTTTTCATGTTAAAAAATTCATGTACATATAAAGTTAGCAGACAGTTAGAGACTTTTGAAAATTACCATTAAACTGTTTCCTTTCATTAGTTCCTACTTAACCTCACAATGAAAAGTACAGTTTATTACTTTTGTTATTAAAGATATAAAATTCATAGTAATTTCCGAAAGATTTGAAGCAAAAAGAAATCAAAATCATTGTTTTGGATAAAACAAATAAAACTAAAATTTATTGAAAATAACTCTATATTCTAACTAATATTCGTTTTTATTTATTCAAATACGAATTATTTTTTCAGCATTTACCCTTGCAAAATTAAAACCAGCTAGTGCCAAACACTATCAATGAAATTAAGTCAAGTCTAAACGGTCATTGACATAATTCTGGATGATTTAATACCCGTTCAAAGTATTTTTCCTGTTAAACGCTTTTTTTTTTCATTAAGTAAATAAAAAGAATTCTAATTTTCTGTCCAAAAAAAAATAAGTAATTTTCTATTCAGATTTTATTATGAATTCTTTTCTCTTTTAACGCTGAAATGTTAATACCTACTCGTGCGCCAAATTATATTTGTATTTTTATTATTAAGCGGACAATATATTTAATGCCTTGGCAACCGAACAAACAAATTAATTACAGAAAAAAAATCGCGTATTTTGCACATATATTTGTTTGTGAGTGTGAATTTTTTTCTTGTAGCATGGTGGTGGCAGTAAAAAAAAAATTTATTTTATAAACGATTAGCTTGACAGATGAAAGACTATTCTTTAAAACAATACCGGCGGTATTTCTTAGTAAATTAAAATAATACATGGTTTTTTATATCTTATTTGAGAATCAATCCATTTAATGATCTATTGTATCTTGTTTTGTTTATTAAAAATTATTTTTTAGAACGAAAGATTGTCCAATAAAAAAAAACAGTTGTCCATTACTGCAAATCCGGTTGTAATTCATACAATGAGTCTCAATTTTTAAAATCAAACAACAGAAATTTATATTTAAGTAACATTTTGAATGTAAACTTTTAAGCTCCAAATTTAAGATTTTACACTTATATAACAGATACTTACTTAGTATAAAGATAATAAAATTTTTTCTCTTCTTCTCTTGCAGGTAAACAACTCTTTCTGTGTGTCAAATGAGCCTATGAAATATGAACTTTGAAAAAGTAAGAAAAAGAATTTTAATATCATCAACACATCTTTTCAATTGTTTTAACAAAAATAAAAATGGGCCCTTTTCTGCAAGCCCTTTTTTCTTCTTTAAAACTCAAAGTGACTGTACCGGTTATGCGTAATACTCTGTTAAATTTTAAGTGTAAAGGTTTAAAAATGGGAGTTAAACATATAAGAGCGTGACTAACTGAGGTGGAGAGTAAAAGTGTCTTAGGTCGCCCAATACGAATTTCAAAGAATATATGTATCTCCCTTTTTTGGTCCTCTGAAAGGATTTCAACTCGCGTATCGGGACCTTTATATTGCTTACGCAACTTCCTTACTCCGATTAGGGTTTGTTAAGCCGACAGGTAGGCGGCTATGGCAAGGGTTTACTTGGACAGCACCTTAAACCAGGGTAGGTATACCCAAAAATTAAAAATAAGTCGCAGATCAAACCACACATTGCTGGAATTGACTGCTAACCTCAAAGTTAGTTAGAAGTTAGCAGTACAGTGGGTAAAACCGACTGTTTGGTGAAGTGCAAAATCCGGAATAAAGAATGCATACAAAATGGTGATTGGTCTAGCTTAAAATTTTAATGCTAACTTCACAGACGTAATTTCATTAGTCAGTAGGCAACATTTTGTGTACTCGTAGTCAATGTGGATTATCCCGCGTGCATCCCAAAAAACAGTCACCATAACTTTATTGGCTAACAAACCCACCTTGGCCTTCTTTGGGCCCGATTCACCCTTAGAAACCCACTGTTTTGACTGTTGTTTGGTCTCTGGTGTGTTGTGATGGATCCATGTTTCGTCCACGGTTACAAAACGGCGCAAAAACTCCTCCATATTGCGATTAAGCAACGCCAAACCTTCCTGTGAAGTTGTTACACGATTGCGTTTGTGGTCGACTGTGAGCAAACGCGGCACCCATCTTGCGAAAAGCTTTCTCATGCCCAAGTGATCATTCAAAATTGAAGCCACTGAGCCATGCGAGATCCCTACGGCTTCCACAATCTCTCGCACTTTCAATCTTCGGTCGGCCAACACCATATCGTGAATTTTTTCGATTGTTTCGGGTGTAGAGACCTCAACTGGGCGTCCAGGACGTTCGGCATCTTCAGTGCTTGTACGGCCACAACGAAATTCAGTAAACCAATTTTTTACCATTGAAATCGATGGTGCAGAGTCCCCATAGTATTTATCAAGCCTAGCCTTGGTCTCAGTAATGGTTTTTTTTTCGCAAGAAATAATGCTTAATAACCACACGAAATTCACTTTTTTCCATTTTCTCCTCAAATTAGTGAGTAGTCTGATAAAAATAGCTTTCAAACACAAACTAACTGACGCAGCAAGTTTAAATTTTGACAGGAGTCAACTGACAGATGCCTGTTGACAGGAGCAGTGTTGCTGTTTCAGTAAAGAGGTCAGAAATTCAAAAAGTCACGGACTTATTGATCCGCCCTGTCAACAGGCATCTGTCAGTTGACTCCTGTCAAAATTTAAACTTGCTGCGTCAGTTAGTTTGTGTTTGACAGCTATTTTTATCAGACTACTCACTAATTTGAGGAGAAAATGGAAAAAAGTGAATTGGAAATTTTCAATAACAATTACATGTATTCAGAATTTTCAATGACAGTTACATGTTATTGTAATTGAGAATTTTCAATTACTTATTACATGTAATTGAAAATAAGTAATAATTTTCAATTACTAATTACATGTAATTGAAAATAAGTAATTGAACAACAAAAAGTAATTGAATAAACCTGTAATTTTGTAATCATTACACTAAAATGTAATTGATTACATGAAATTTCAATTACATTTAACAAGATGTGAAGGAACAATCTTTCCGTACCATTTATTCAGCTCATGTTAGGTGAATGGGCATACATTATTGATCGTTAGAAAGGTTTTATCCACCAAATGTGAACAAATTAAAAATCACGCTCAGTCAGTTTTTGATTTTTATATTTTTTAAAGGTTAAGTTATAGTCTAAGAGATAGAAGTCGGGAAGTCATTTAAGTATGGCTGGCTTTTTTAATTGTTGTCAGCTTTTCCGTTGTTTTTTAAACTTTTTTTTTGTATTTTAAGTGCTTTTTCTTAAAAGTAAATGATAAGTGACCATAGTGAACAACTATTAATGTTTACAAGTTCAGTTTCGCTTCAACTTCAGTTTCATGCCTAGGTACTTTAAGGTTTTATTTATCTAACTACAAGTCGTAAGACCTATTCTCGTCGATAAAATGTTAGTTTTTTGGCTATTCCGGACGAACGGGTTTTCTCTTTTTTTCTTCTGAAAGCCCTGGTTTTTGTTTCCTCTCCTTGCAACGTATTGGAATTTCTTCTAAGTAACGTTATAAACTATGTATATTCAGAATCTAAATAGCCGAAGGCGGTATTTGACGAAAACTTTAATATTATTAAATTTTATTACCTTCATTAAAATTTCAACTTAGTGATTTATTAGATTTAAATACTTGCTTTAAATTGTCTGCGTTTTATTAAAAACTTATGCCTCATTTAAACAAACACAAAAAACATTCTCAAAAAAACCCATTAATTAATCAACACTCGGAGTCTTACTCACACCTCTCCGAAAATACAAAAAAATAATAAATCAATAAATTTCAACAGTTGTAGCTCTTTTTCTTAAAATTCTTTTGTATTAAATGCAATTCTCCAAAAAAAACCGAGACTTTAAATTGTTTATGTTTTCTTTTTTCTGTTTATCACTTCTGAAATGTAAATTCCAAACTCAAATATAAAAGTCTGCTACCTATCACAAAGGGAAAAAAAGCGAAAGTCTTTTATTTGACTCTAGTTGACTTATATATAAAATTCCACTGAAAACGTTTCTGAACGGATAAAATATACATAAGTACTCGTATAATGTTAACATTTATTAAGGTACAAATATTAAATTCGACACATGTCTTACAAATTAAAATGTACATATGCTTTATTTTTAAATATTTATTTAATGAATATAATTAAAAAATTGAGGATTAATTCCAGTTAAATTTTCATTTACGATGTAAAAAATTCAAGAAGCACATTTAAAAAAGCTATGATTAGTGACTTTTTTAATATTCGTGAAAAAAAAAATAATAATTACACAACAACTTCTTGATTCCCTGGTATCCATTGGTCTAGACTGCGGCAAACTGTCCGGCCTAAAATTTGTATAGTTTCTTAAATTAAGCGTATGGAGTATATGACGGACCACGACCTCAACTAACAGCCCCTCAAATTATCCCAGTCCGTAGCTTGCTGGCTGTCATTAAAACCGATAAAGTATAGATTTATATGGTGCATCGATTTGAAATTCTTGGTTGTTTTCCGAAATGACTTGGGTTAGCAAAGTGCTATTGAACCACACAAATGCACTCAGAAAAAAAAAACGAATTAAGGTCATGAAAAACAGTGTTGGAATAAGCCTATTTGTTGACGAATCGTTAAGACAAATGCCAAAATCTTAGAATTCTTGTTTCATTACTGCTTCTTAACAATTTTAATAATTTTTGAGCTTAAAATAGGCCAACAAAAAACTTATTTTTAAACAAACAAAAAAGTTAATGACTTGCATTTGTAGGGTTTTATTTCAATATTATTATTTTATTAGTTTTGAATTTATCTGTTATTTTTTTTAGGTTTAGCTATGCTTTCTTTGTCTTTCTTAAATGTTGGTTTACAATTTTATTCCATTGACAAAAAAAAAAAACCTTGAAACCACTCCGATCGTACTGGATTTTAAGCTTGAGATTTTTTTTCTGAGAGTAAAAATTAAGAAAGAGCTCAGATGTATAAGGGCTTTTTTAACAGCTCAGCCGACAAGATTTCATATGCGACATTCAGGAAATTAATTTCTTTGTATAGTTGTTATTAGTGTTACCTCTGAAAGTTTTAATAGAGTGTCAAAAAAAGTGGTCGAGAGGTAAAAAGGTGTCCCTTATAAATCATACAAAAAACGGCAAACACGAATTTTGTGGTACAATTTACGCGGTCTACAAAAGCCGAAGGCACATAAATTATATATCGTTGTAACGATTTTTTTGCACAGAAGTGTGCAGAATGTAAAAATGTATTAAATAACTACACCACAAAAACTAAAAAACAATAAACTAAAAATAGGTAATAAGTGCAAGCAGAAGGGAGAGTGAGACCGAGCAATTATTTGTTTTTATGTGTCGTAAAATGAATGTTACGTTTTGCTTTTTTTCCACTCACCAACCAACCAATTTTTCAGCACTGACTGGAAAATTAACTGGAATGTGTGATGGCAGAATTCAGTCCTGCAGAAAATAATAACAAGTAGCTCATACCACGTTTACATGAGCGGATCGAAGGATCGGATTCCATCCGGATCGACATTTCGAACCAGGTTTATGACAATGAGCTAGATTGGAACGAGTAATCCGGATTCAATCCAATCCAGGTCTACATGGACCTAAATCCTGATTAAATTCGGATTCAATTCTCCATGTGTAAACAAGGTATCGCTTTTTCTCTACGCTAAGGACAGCTTTTATTGACAAATAATGTTATTAGCTCTCGAGTTTCGTGGGCTGGACGTACTAGTTTCAATTCAAACGCATTTTTCGATGGACAAAATATTTTAAATAGAATCTGTTTGGGTACGCCTCCTGAGTTTTTGGGATATTTGAGGTTAAGGAAAAGCCGCCATCTTGAGAAGAGATTAGTTTGGTTTTGATTTAACAACTCTTTCATATTTTATTTAACAACAAAATGTTTAAAATATTGTGCAGGGTACAATTATCTAGAAAATAAGCTAGTTATTAACAAAATCTGACAGTTGTTTCACCTTTAAGTTATAGTGGGTCAAAGTTCACCTATGAGTTATGTGTATGTATCGGGTTTTTCAATATGAGCGTTACAAAAGTTTTTTTAAATAAAACAAAAACCGTTTTGGATATCATTAAAATTCTTTATTCCTGTGAAAGTACGTTCGATGCCATTAAGAATTGAACTCGATTTCTTTAGCATGGCCACCACGGGCACGCTTCCAGAAGTCCAGACGCTAAACCCAATTTTCGACGGTTTTCAAGCATAAATCGGCCGATACTGCTGCAATTTCACATTCGATATTCGTAAGAAGTTCATCAATCGTCGCTGGCTTGTGGCATGGACCATAAACTTGATGTAGCCCCACAGGAAATAGTCTAACGGCGTCAAATCGCACGATCGAGGCGGCCAAGCGACTGGACCATTTCGTGAGATAACACGTTCTCCAAATTTGGTTTCCAATAAATTGATTGTGACATTCGCTGTGTGGTTTGTGGCGCCGTTCTGTTAAAACCACATGTCCTCCAAGTCCATATCATCCAATTGGGCCCAAAAATATTCGGTTATCATTGAACGGTAGCGATTCCCATTCACAGTAACCTGCCGATCTTGATCATCACGGAAGAAGTACGGCCTAATGACGCCGCCGGCCCATAAACCACACCAAACCGTAATTTTTTCGGGATGCAATGATGACTCACGGAGTACGTGTGAATTGTTGCCTGACCAATACCGCATATTTTGTTTATTGACGAAGCCATTCAGCCAGAAATGAGCCTCATCGCTGAAGATGATTTTTCGATGAAAATCCGAATCATTTTAAAGTTGTTGCTCAGCCCAATTCACGAGACACATTTGGGCTCTCGCAACTGAAGCCTCAGCGGCAGCAATATTCTCGACACTACGGGCACTTCTTTGTCTCACTGGCACGCACGGGAACATTTTGTACTGTGTCTGTGGATTCAAATTTTTCCACTAGACGCTCAATTGTTGATCTGCTAGGATGATTATGAGGACCATAAATTGGACGTAGCGCTCTTAACGTTGAGGTCACTGACTCTGAATTTTGGTAGTAAATTTAAATAATTTCAACTCGTTGTTGGCTCGTATATCTTTCCATCATGAAATGGCAAGCCGTACTGAAGAGAAATGTCAAAAGAGCGGTAAGAAATATGGCGTCATTTGCTGTCCCTGTCGCTCTACTTTTGTTGCTACCCTGTTGAAAAACCCTTCAGTATGACATTTCTTGTGATATCTCGTTTTCCTCTGTTTTTTTTTTTTTATAATGTTTATAGAATAATTTGTATTCATTTAAATAACCTCTTAAATGAGCCTTCGACTGATGTTATTGGCAACATATTTTGTGTTCAATGTAACTACAAAGCATACATTTTTTAGAATTGAAAAATAAGTTGAGCTATTTTGAATTTTTTCGAACTATTGCTCGCAAAACCGGTTCGTTTCAATATTGTACACAAAAACAATATGAATCAAACAAAAATATGTTCTGTTGAGATGCATCTGTGACACAAAACGTCATAGCTCAATCGGTAGGGCCCTAGCACCAATGTTACTTGTTTTTAAAAATTTAAGTTAAGTTCAACTTAGAAAACGCTGCTATAGTCTTATATTTCGCCCAAAACGTACGTCGCCGTTCCGTCGCGTGCTGGCCGCTAGGTTCTTTTTTTGTTGACAGCATATTATTGGTCTTGTTTTTATTCACTGTTAAACGATCTTCTTGGCTTTTTTTCTCAATACTCACGAAAGCACCACTCACATCACGCTTTTTTGGTCCGATTGTGTGAATATCGTCAGAGTAACCAAGTGATTGGACGGACTTTTGACAGATTGTGCCTCTAGTCTTGGCGTGAGTGTATTGCACTGTTCTTTCAAGAACGATGTTGAAGAAATCGGATGAGATCGCTTCGGTAAGATCTTTGCCGACCTTAATAAATCATCGTGTATTCTCCATCCTCTTCCTGCACAAATAGTCGAGTTTAACAGGGATACCACAACCAGAAATTTGCTTATTTAGCTGGTCTCTATATAGATGGTGTAATACGCCACCTTGACAATCTACGTAGGCAGCGGCATTCGATTTATAATCGCCGCTAAATAATTTGCAGAAATGATTTTTGCACATCCTCAGAACCGACTCCAATGTTCCCCGGGCCGCCCATGCAGGCCTTGATTCAGGTTTTTTCTTTCTTTAGAGGTTCTTCAAACCTATTTGTCAAACATTATTCTTGTTATGACATCAATATACTCTTCGATGATCGTACGCTTCTAGTGCTCCTTTCTGTTCCACTTTATCTGCTCGTAGAACTGGCGAGCAGCTCTGGTTCTTCTTTCAGCTGAACTTTGTACGTCTGTATGTTGTTTGGCTACATACTCTTGCCGCTTTTTGACATAGTATCAGGGGTTTCATTGTGTAAAGCTTGGGGCCGACAGAAGCTTCTTGGCATTGTTTTTACTGGTTCTTAATGTTTGATGTTTGATCATGCTAGTGGTGGTAAAGGACTTAATAAGATGTGAATGGAAATGGACTTAGCAATCGCTTTATATGTAGAACTTTTTAAACGTACTCTTTGACATCAAAAAATAAGTCCCCGAAGTGTGACAACACTGACATTTTATCCAAAGGTGCGACTAGTAAACACCTATCTATTAAGATCTCAACCATTATTTTTAGCCATGGGCATTTTCCAGGTATTAAGAGTTTTTTCTTATTATAACATTTTCCACAGATTGGGCGCCATTTTTGAAATCGATAAGGATCTTGTTCAACAAGTGGTTTTTTAGTCAAAAAATCCACGTAAGTCAAAATGAACCAATCTCAAATTGCGTATGACAAAGACCCTCACTATGTCACTGTTGAGTCTAAGTGAGAAACGCCGAACAAAACACAAATTTGTAGGACTAAAGTTCATAAAAAGCTATTTTAAAACAAAAATTGTTTGCATATTTTTAGGAACTATACGAGTTAATCTGTCTTATTTTTTTTTAATGAATAAACATATTTCACAAAACTTGAATATGAATAGCATGTCAATGCCTCTCTGTTCCTTCCATAAACAAGTGCCATTCATGTATAATTGTACATTTTCAAAGTAATTACTGTTTGCCGTTATTGTTTATTATATTTAATCTCATTGAATTGGTAATTGTTGCTAAGAGTGTTAAAGGTGCGGCATTAAAATAAGGAACGGCAAATTCTATATATTTACATATACAAAAAGGGCCTGGCAAAGAAAATTGCTCTCGACATTCAAATAGTAGGTACTAGGTATAATTATTATTACCCAAGGCTACGACAAGCCTACAAACTAGAAGTCATGTTTCATTTCAACCCATTCCCACTTGCAAAAAAAACGCTCCCTATGACCTTCAATGAATGTAATGGCCCGGAAGATTTTTGTTTTTTGCTGGGCAAAAATTATTGTTGTTTTTTTCTCTAAGGATATCTTCTTCCATCTCTTCCTCAAAAAGTATATACCTAAACTTCTGGGAATTGTAACTAAAAAAAAATCAATTTTTTCGCTTCCATAAAGACTGCTTACAATATCTCCTTCATCTAAATCTCCGTTTTTCCTTCCCATCGGCTTTTCTATACATGAATACAAAAAAATTAAATTGTTTTCATTTTTTTGCGAACAATCTCACTTACATTTCTCTATTCGTATTCGTATAAAACCTTTCTCAAGAGTGACAATAGCAAGTGGTTAATTACACTTAAGCTATTCTATATTTAGAATTTAATTTTAACTTTTCGTATAAAATTATAAAAAAAATAATCAAACAAAAAAAAAGTAAATTTAAATATCCAAGTTCAACCCTCGTGCCAACATACTGCATGCATAACGTGGCACGTCGTTTTTCTTCGTCTCGCTATGTTGCATCGTCATTGTTGGGATGCCTTTCTTTTGAGAATTTCACCAGAAAAGATAAATTTATAAAAAAAAATCTGCTGATGGTTGTAATCAATAACACTTGAGATCATAAAATGTTATAAAAAAAAGTATATTTTGCGTGGAAAAACGTTTGTATGACCTTGTTTTAAAAAAGGCATTTCCTAGATATTTGCAGCCGTATTTATAAACTTTGTCTAACTTTAGACAGCCGTCCAACTCCAAAAAGTTATAAATAAACTTTGTTTACTGTTGTCCTAAGGTTGTCTAACTTGGACAACGGCATCGGTTGTCTAAGATTTGTCTAACTTGACATCTTTATTTCATTAAAAAGGGCGTATTTCCAACTAATAAGGACTTTAAAAAACTGTTAAAAACTGTTAAAACTAGTAAACGCCTAAAAAATCTAATAAAGAAGGCTTTTATTTTCTAGGTCTGTTTTTTCCATATTTTTTTAAGGAAATAACTAAAAAAAAATGTTAATGTTATAAACGCCTTCAGGAGTTTGTCCTTAACCTTCTTATTAGGGCAACTCGTTCTGTTTCCATAGAAATTTTAGTCAAAAACGCCTCTGAAATTTGGTGTGGCAAATAGTTTCGTAGGAAGGAACTATTATTAAAAATTACACTATCAGCATCTTTTATAAAGAACAAACCCCTCATTTACGTCAACGTTTGAAATTTTGATGACCTATTTTAAAAAGTGGGCGTGTCAGTGGGTGGAAATTTGATCGTTCCTGAATTTTAAAATAAATATCCTTATCATTCTTAATCGATCTTTTCAAATCGTAAACAAAATTAGGTCGCGAACGATAAAATCTTTGATCTATACAAAATGTATCGTTCTTTTCTGCCACGAATGAAACCTATAATGTTAGCTGGCCAGGTCATAGAAATAAAGAAGGGGGTAAAATATCTAGGAATCACACTAAACAACAGACTCCTTTGGAACAAACACATCGAATTAACAGTCGGGAAAGCCACAAAAAAAAACACAAGAAAAACCTGGGAGTGTCAGCCAAACATTGTTAGATGGATGTACACCATGATGGTAAGACCCATCATTACCTATGGTGTAGTATCATGGAACAAAAGAACCGAATTACAAACTAATAGGAAAGCTCTAAACAAAATTCATAGGCTCGCATGTATAAGCATCACTGGAGGTATGAGAACTTGTCCTACAGCAGCAATGGAGGTTATACTTCGCCTCGATCCACTGCACGTGGTTATTGGAAGTATTGCTCAAGGAGCAATCATGCGAATCGCCAAGGAGGGAATTGGGAAAGGTAATTGCATAGGCAATAAGGAAAAAGAAAATATTACTCGGTCCACTTTGGGTCAAGAACCCAAATTTCTGTACCGATGGGTCAGTCCACAATCATTTTTAAGGCGTAAGTAAATGCCAGGAAAAAAAAACCCCAAAGAAAATACCGTAATTATAACAGCGCAGTCATGACAGATAACCAAGCTGCACTAAAGGTACTAGGCTCCTACGCCATCAGCTCCAAACTAGTTGAGATTCCGTAAAAAGGCTAAACAAACTTGGCGAGAATAACGCTGTAACTCTCTATTGGATACCGGGACACGTTGATATTCAGAAAAACGAGGAGGCAGACACCCTAGCCAAACAAAAGAGCAACAGACCCCCTTATGGGGTCTGAACCCTATTGCGGTGTGGGTGAAAATGTAATCAAATACACAATCAAATTAGAAGAGGAGGCCAAAAGTTCAAAAATCTGGAAAGAACTCCCAAATCTGAGGCAGGCTAAACTATTTATTAATTGGGAACTATAACCAAGCACGTTACACATCCTGCATAAATCTAAGTAGAAACAACCTTAGAATAATAACGGGCATTCTCACAGGGCACTGCAAGCTAAGAAGACATCTTAGTTTTCTCGGACTAGCGAGTAATGCATTTTGCAGATTCTGCTACTTTTTATGAGAAAGAGTTTTTACTCCTCTGGAAAAGGGTAATTTAGGAATAATTGGGTTGACATTTGAATTTAAATACACTTTTTCCGTCAAAATATAATTTGTGTTCCATCTGTCAAGCTATGAACTGTCACATTCCATTGGAGTATGGTTGTAATGTCTATAGGTTAAAAAAGTAAATTGGTTTAGATTGACCTCAAGAAGAATGATTTGACAGGAATTTGTATTTTTTTGCATTTCTATTCCCGATTTTACAGTTTGCCAAATAAGGGTGTAATCGAATGACCTGCTTACTTCACAGTGAAGTAAGCAGGTCACATAGTGTATCTCAGGAACCGAGCATGCTAGGAACTTGCAGTAAGGCTCCAAAATTTGCAGCTTTTTTGCATTTCAAGAATAACCTACTCAAACATTTTGAAGTCCTTTCTTAGAAAAAATTTCATACCGAACTTGCAGTAAGGACTGTGAAGTTAGCAGGTCGGAAAGAAATTTTTTTCAAAAAGAAGGACTTCAAATTTTGAACCTAGTCTATCACTGAAATGCAGAAAACTGCAAATTTGGAGCCTTACTACAAGTTTCTAGCAGGCTTTTCTCCTGTAAAAAAGCTATTGGAAGCAAATGGAGCTCGTCGCTACATATCACCCACTGGCTATACACAGCAGTCATCAGACCGATACTCACTTATGGGAGAGTATGGTGTATGGTGGTATGGTATGATAAGTTAAGCAAAGTGCAGAGATCGGCTTGCATGTGTATCAGCGGAGCTCTCCGTTCGACACCTTCCACTGCTTTAGACATACTGCGAAACATCTCACACCGCGATATATGCACTAAACAAGTGGCAGCGAGTAGAGCTATTCGTATCAGAGCCATCTCTCAATGGTCCAGTAACTCTATTGGCCACACTATCATTCTGAACAAATTCGAACCAATCTTTAAACACTTCAACTACACCATCCCTCAGCTGGTTTTTGGCAAAAATTTCGAAGTCACAAGATTCACAACAATATCCACTTGGGATGATGATGAATTTTTGAGAGATTAAGCATTTCATTTCTACACGGATGGCTTAAAAACCGAAGAAGGGTTGGGTGGCGGCGTGTATTCAGAACGACATTAGTCTCTCCTTCCGTCTCCCTGATCATTGTAGCGAGTTTAAAGCGGAAATCCTGGGGATAAAAGAAGTTTTATCTTGGCTCAAAGAAAACGCTATATCTACTTTGAATATCCGCATCTTCTCAGATAGCTTAGCCGCCCTTAAATCACTAGGCTCTGTTTCTACAAAATCCGTAACTGCCCGAAACTGTCGATCGTCTCTAATGGAGATGGCAGAACAGTTCAACATTCACCTTTTCTGGGTGCCGGTACACAGAGATATTCCATGAAACTGCAAAGCCGATGTACTCGCCAGGATAGGAACTAATGCACCAATATCATTTAACAAGGTGAATATTGAAATACCGATCGCTACTTGTAAACTTATGCTTAAGCAAGATTCCATGATGATGACAAACAGCAGATGGACAGGTATCACTACTTGTCTGGCGACAAAACAGATCTGGCCAACATTGGATCCGAAGCGATCGAAATGTTTGTTATCTCTGAGTAGATTGCATATTAGCTCCACAATTGATGTCATTACTGGACACTGCCTCATAGGCAAATACGCCAATAGACTCGGTGTTTTCTCAAAAGATTTCTGCAGAAGCTGCATGGACGAGGAGGAGGAAGAAACTATCCCACACCTTCTTTGCTCATGTCCTGCTCTTTCTCAAAGACGCAAAATACAGTTAGGAAATTTTTTCTCTGATCGCTTTATTAAAAGCTCCAATTGGTTTAATTAGCGAGGATTACCTCGCATTCCTTAGTGGTATCACAATGGGCCTATTCTGGCCTAAGTGTGTCAGCAGTTTTCCTGACAGCCACCTTTACCTCACCTAACCTAACCTAGGATTCATTTATGAAAGTAAGTCTGCCGACCACTGGCTCTTAGACTAATAGGTGCTTGTGATAAAAAAAAATCTTCTCATTTAGCCGTTGAGACTCGGCAAGAAAATTGAAGGTCCCCTCAGCAATGACTGTGAGTTGTAAGTACTCTCAAGTGGAAACCAACCTTCATACTTGTATCATTAGGTTACTAAGCTTTACTTTGTATGTTCAAGTTAAACAAAAAAACAAAATATTAATTTCTTGGTTTTATTTTAACTTCGTTTTTTAACGAGCTTTCTTCTCAATTATGGTGCTAAGCTTCGGTAAACTATTATTATTCTTCAATTATTAATCTGTACAAAACCCTTTATAAAATATATGAATATAAAAAAAAACTTGCTTAAGAAATACAGTTTTTGTGTTTTCGTGTGATTACGTTATGGCAAAGGCTTTTGAAAATGTCATCTACATTGTGTCGGCATAATAAACTATGGTCACATGCATGAAAGTATTTTGTTTTCTGACTATTTTTTTGTTTTGTTACAAAAATATAGTAGGTACATAGATATGAACGTATATACACATAAAAAGAGCTTCACATTTAAGTTGGTTCGTTTATTTTTTTTTTATGTTGGCTTTTTATCCTGGGAACCTTGCCAAAGTTTGCATTAGTTACATTCAAGACATTGACATTTTATGAGTATAAATTATAAATAATACAATATCAACGCTTTGTACATAAAAACTACGAATGTATATTGATTTTCGTAGCTATTTTGGTTCTTCTTGAAATGTAAGTTACTCGTATATTGGAAACCGGGTCAAATACATCAGGTGAGAAGTTTTTTTTTTAGAATTTGCACTTGGCAAGGAATCGCGTTTTCTGTCTTTGTATATCTTTTGTTTTTCTTCTTTTATGGACATTTTGGAAAATTTACGACTTTTAATTTGATTTACTTGAAAACATTGAACATTAGACAGCAATAAGGTTTAGCTTTGAAGTTTGTATGCTTTAAAGTAAGGTGTCAAAAATTCCAAAAATCATAATTTTCATTATATTTTACCTGTGTGATAAAAATTGCGCGCTGAACATTTTTAAGCTGTTTATTTATGTAATCATAAGCAACTTCTGCCAAAGATACTTAAGATTTTCCTGTATAAAGATGTTAAGAGAGGACTACCCTACATACGGAAAGTCGAGTAGTTCCAAATTTTTGATATGCTATTAAGTATGGTTTGAAAATGAAAAATATAAGTTTTCATAACCACACCTCCTTTTTAATTCCGGAAAAACAACTGAAAATTGTTCCTTTTTCAGATTTTTACTTTGAACTTTTTTCTTGCAAACGACGTTAAGTTCCCAAAAAAAAAAAAAATCTAAATTATATGTTTATTTATTTATTTATTTATTCGAATTTTTGAGTTAGTAAAAAATTTTAAGACTAACAACTTAGCAGTATATAAATCTTAACATAACTTAAATATAAATTCTAACAATCATGATAAAAAGAAATAAATATCTTAAAGTGGAACTAAAGTTAATTTAAAATTTTTAAAAGCTCAGAAATTGATTTTTTTACATGAATCTATTCTAATAAGTCTAATTGATTTTTAATATAATTGAAAACTCATCAGGAAAGGGATACCATACAGGTTCACTTTTACCAATAGTTATTACCTAACCTAGTCCCGAACAGACACTTACTAAGACTGAGATCAAGCTTGTTATTTTTACACCAATCATATAACAAATTTTGATTAAGCTGCAATAGTCTACAATCAGATATTACAATCAGATATTTTAATTGAACTGAATAATTTTAAGTCATCAGCATAAAGTAAACACGATGAAGACAAACAGATATAAGGAAGATCATTGATGAATAAGAGAAAAAGCAGTGGACCGAGATGGCTACTTTGGGGAACTCTAGAATTGTTAAAAATTGTTTAAGATACTTTTGAACTTATTATAACAACTGTTTACGTTCAATAAGGTAGTTATTGATCCACAGCATTGTAAAATTAAAACCAAAAAGGTCAAGTTTTTGAAGAAGGACGCTATTTTGAATCCTATCAAATGCTCAAATGCCGTAAAGATTATGTCTACTTGATATCTTTTTTTCATATTACTTTAACAGTAATTAGAGAACATAGCAAGATTGGTAACAATCGAGCGACCGACAAATCCATGCTGCACTTCAGATAAACCCTAAATGGTTTCGAAAACTTCAACTGAAGTTTCGAGATAGGTCGATAAACAGAAACCAATAGTTTTGAGCCAGATTTATGAATCGGAATTATAAAGGGTTTTTTAACAGGGACGCTACAAAAGTAGAGCGACAGGGACAGCAAACGACGCCATATTTCTTGCCGCTCTTTTGTCATTTCTCTTCAGTAAGGTTTGCCATTTCATGATGGAAAGATATACGATCCAACAACGAGTCTAAATTATTAAAAGCGCTACGTCCAATTTATGGTCGTCATAATCGTCCTAGCAGATCAACAATTGAGCGTCTAGTGGAAAAATTTGAATCCACAGGCACAGTACAAAATGTTCCCGTGCCAGTGAGACAACTGCTGAGGCTTCAGTTGCAGAAAGCCCAAATGTGTCTCTCACACGTCGTTCTCAAGCGTTGGGCATCTCTGTGACGTCGTTGTGACAAATTTTACGAAAAGATCTTGGCCTACATCCTTACAAGATTAAATTGACGCAAGAACTGAAGCCGCTTGACTACCAGAAGCGTCGTATGTTCGTGAATTGGGCTGAGCAACAACTTGAAAATGATTCGGATTTTCATCGAAAAATCATCTTCAGCCATGAGGCTCATTTCTGGGTCAATGGCTTCGTCAATAAACAAAATATGCGGTGTTGGTCAGGCAGCAATCCACAAGTACTCCATGAGTAATCATTGCATCCCAAAAAAAAATACGGTTTGGTGTGGTTTATGGGCCGGCGGCGTCATTGGGCCGTACTTATTTCGTGATGATCAAGATCTTCACGTTACTGTGAATGGGGATCGCTACCGTTCAATGATAACCGAATATTTTTGGCCCTTGGAGGACATGTGGTTCTTATAGGATGGCGCCACAAGCCACACAGCGAATGTCACAATCAATTTATTGGAAACCAAGTTTGGAGAACGTGTTATCTCACGAAATGGTCCAATCGCTTGGCCGCCTCGGTCGTGCGATTTGACGCCGTTAGACTATTTCCTGTGGAGATACGTCAAGTCTTGGGTCTATGCCGACAAGCCAGCGACGATTGATGAACTTCTTACGAATATCGAACGTGAAATTGCAGCAGTATCGGCCGATTTATGCTTGAAAACCGTCGAAAATTGGGTTCAGCGTCTGGACTTCTGCAAGCGTGTCCGTGGTGGCCATGCAAAAGAAATCGAGTTCCATACATAATGGCATCGAACGTTCTTTCACAGGAATAAAGAATTTTATTGGTATCCAAAACCGTTTTTGTTTTATTTAAAAAAAACTTTTGTAGCGCTCTTATTTAAAAACCCGATATGCTCGTATGATACTTTCCATTCCTCTTAAATTCTCACCATTACGGAGTGATAAGTTGAAAAACTTTGAAAGAGGTTTGGCTAAAGTATCTTTGCATCTTTTCAAGAATAAAGGCGGTATATTATCATATCGGATTTTGGCTCCAAAATTAAGGCCCAGAAATTGTGAAACCACTTCTTCTTCAAGAATATTCAACTCACCAACAACGGCAAATGAAGCACGAACATCATTATTCACAAAAAAACCCAATGAATTTTGAACAAAACTCGACTAGAAAAAATCTGAGAACAAATCACAAATTATCAACAATTAGTTAGTTTCTTCACTCTTCAAAAACTCTGAAACTTCTGAAACTTTCGATTTCAGAGCAAATGTCTTTAAAATCAATCTGGTAGATTGTCAAACAAAGTTGAATTAACACTCGTGAAATAGTCGTGACAAATGTTTTTTTTATCATCCCTAATTTTTATAAATTTTACTGAAAATATTAATTTTATGCAGCATGGCTGTCGAGGTTTTTAGCTCGCCGGTCTTGTCAGAGTTGTCCGGAAGAACACAAGAAACTTCTAAGGTGTCGGATTTTTTTAAAATTTTTTTTCTTCAAAATGGGTATCGTGGATCTTGTTAAGGATTTAGAAAGAAGTAATTTTTGTTCTGGGACATTTTCCAAAATTGAATTTTGAGACCCCGCGGCCGGTTTTAGGTAGCAAATTACAATTCGAAAGACTGGTCAGAAAAACCATTTAAATATGCATCGATATGTGGTCACAGTTACTTAATGTGATTTTTTTTGCTTTGCGACAAAAAAATACTTCTTTCTAAATCCTTTTCAAGATCCACGATACCCATTTTGAATAAAAAAAAAAAAAAAAAAAATTCCGACACCCCTAAGGTACCCTTGAATTGTTTACGGAATTCAGCAAGCTATTTCTCTTGAGTATTATTGATAAAAATGACGATAAATTAAAAAGAAGCATGTAACACTTCAACAGTGCTCAAGAGAGTTCAATGTTACTTTTATCGATCTGTTTGGATATTAAATCATAAAAAATGTAATAAATAAACCTTTCCATTTCACGGTTCATGTGGTAAGCAAAGCATGTCATATCATATTATTTGTGTGGCAAGTCCGTGGCGTAACGATTATCCTTGATATGTTTTATTTAATCAGCGTGAGCGTTATAAAAAGTATATATATTTTTTTTAATTTATTTTTCTAAAAATAAAAAAAAGGAATTCCTTTGGCAGATATAAATAAACAAATGGCATAAATACCATTTTAAGAGTTGTTGCTGTTTTTGTACTTAACAAGTTCACTAAGTACTTAGTACAATTATTTAACTAGGTCAACAGTTAACAATTTAATACAAAAAAAAAAACAATTAAATTTTATATTTTATTTGTGAAATAAAAAAAAAAAAACACACACCACACCTCAAGTTTTTTTGAAAGTAAATGGTTTTAGTAAACAAAACTAAACCACATAAACACTCTCAAGGGTGGTTCTTCTAGCAACAGTTTTTTTTTTAGGTCAGTACCTACGACGTTTATTGTAAACAAAAGTGGCATTTGTTCTATAGTTAAGCGCCTAAACATACACATACACACGTGTAGAATGAAGATATCTACCACATTACAGAACATTTATGAGGATAATAATTTACGAGACCTTGTCGAAAACAATAAAATGAATTTTTTTTTTGCAAGTAAGAACTATTTTTCAGACTAGGTCAGACACAGGGTATGCCAGAAACCAACTGCAATTTTCCGACTGTTAGAAATGCATTTTTAGAATGATGATGAACAATATTGTTTAAATTATTTTTGATCTTCTGTGTAATTTTTTTTTTAATTTTGTTAATATAACTATTGGTTTTGTGATAAAACAAAAATATCAGCTGAATAGATGCGATGATATTAAAAATTATTTTTTTTCTTCAATTTAGTAAAACGAAGTGTTTGGTGAAACCAAGTAACCTTAAAAGTTATTTGTGAAATTTACCATTAAACCAACATACCTGTCTGAGTTTTTTGTCGAACCTTATGCGAATCACACTGCATATTTACGAGTAATATTGATTTCATCTGAGTACATCTGTTTAAATTATACTTAATCACTGATAACACAGGTTTAAAGATATCTGTTTATTTTTTGAAGCAAATCAAAAATTGCTGAGCTAAAATTCGTCATTCATTTTCTGCCATCAGCTCGGGTTTCCGAGATTTTGCCCGTTAGAAAACAAAAAAATAACTTTTTTTTGCAATTTTCGCGGCAAGGTTACAACAAAGGGCAGTTGTTACTTGCGATAAAAACATGGGTACTTGATATATGGCAAGTTACTCGTATGCATTCGTAAAAAAAATTTATAGGCAAGATGGAAAAAGTGGATTTCAGAATAGTGTTTTTTTAAAACTTGGTTCATAGTGGTTTTTGGTGACTCTGCCCACACGTTATTTCTTTTTAACTTAAAATAACGGTACCTGCCATACAAATCTGTTAAAGCAATTTAACACAATCTTATTGTTGTAAAAAAAAGCCTCTACAAATTTTCTCAATTAAAATGCAATAAATTTCTCTGAATAAAGGCAACCTTTGCATGGCAAAAATAAAAAAATATAAATTTGGTGGCACAACAACCTCGTGGTGAACCAAGGCCTAGTGACTTACAACTCTCAACTATTCCTGTGTGCGTATTTTTGGCAGAAACAATTTTTTTGCTGAGTCCGAACTTCTAGATGAGAAAGCATTTATTCATGACAAGTATACTCTTGGAGGATTTGTCAGTCAAAATGGTAATTTGTAGAGGCTTTTTTTATACAGACGCTTTTAACTAAACAAATAGTTTATCTTACAAAAATTTTAAAAAAAAATATTTTTTGTATTTTTAAAAAATGTTTAAAATTTTTTGAAAATCAAATATTATGGAAACTGAATATTCGATTTTTATAAAACTGGTTTTTTTTTTTTTAATTTTTTTTAATATTTTAGGAAAAAAGATATTTTTTGAAAAAAAAAATAAAAAAATTAAATGCTGAAAAACCGTTAAGGAAAATATTTGTTTTCTAAAAAATGGCTCTTACGGTTTTCATAAAACTTTTCCTGTATGCCAAAATTAGTGCGATAAACTACCAAAAATTATAAAAATTTTCAAATAGCAAATGTATTAATAAAACCCCTGATAGAAGGTTTTTTTTTAACTTGAACTCTCATTATTGACTGAACCGGTTTAGTTATATTTTTTTAATACATATAAGTGTAAAATAAGACTAAAAAATATTGCATATCAAAATTAAAAAAAAAAAGATTTTTGAATTTTTAAAAAAAGTTTCAATTCTTTTTATTTTTTGAAAATTCAATATCTCAAAAATGACTGGACATTTTTTTTTTAAATTTTATTTTTATATGCATATAAAAGTAAATAAATACTTAAGATTTGGAAATCGAAAATTGACCTTAAAATTATTTTAAGAATTTGATGTATAAAAAAAATAGTTTTTAATAGTTTTTTCATACAAACATATTCAATCAAGAATTAACAGGGCCAATTTTCTCATCTTCATCTCAAACTCTCAAAAAAGTTAGTTAGCTAATTTAAATATCGTATTTCATGCTTTAAAGCATTTTTTCTTCATAATGTCCAAGTCCGTATTTCTAATTTTCTTAGACATTCAGCGTCTTGAACATAAAAGCAAGTACGTGTGACCCAAGACTGGTCATTTCGAGTGTATAGTTCGCCCTGCCAGACCTTTTAAAAAAATTCAAAATTCAAATTGAAAAAGGTTTTTTTTAAACAGTTGGGCAGGGCAAATTATACATTTAAACCTCCTCTGCCTCTGCTCCATATGGGAATTTATTCCATCTTAAATGGGAATCTGTTCCACTTTTCAAAGTGCAATTTATTCTCACCGATAAAGGGAATTTATTGCACTTTTTAGTGAGAAAGATCTCCACTTGGAAAGTGGAGTTTTTGCCCACTTGGTATGAGAATCAATTTCACTTTTTTTTCTTTGATTCGTTCTTAAGAGGTATTTTTTTGTATAATATATAGTATTTAATGTTATTAGAACTGCAAAAGGATGATCCATACCTCTGCTTTTAAATACTCTTCTATATAAAGTTATCAAAATGATACAGTTACAATTATTGTTGGATATAAAGGATAAATTCAAATATTTTTTTAAATACAGATTCTTTAAATGAAAAAGAATCTTTACATACCCCAAATCCTAAAGTGAGCCTAAGCAGGGTGGTTGCAGGGGGGCGGCATGCCCCCCCGCCCCATACATGCCTCACTGTTTATTCGTGTTTCACTCAATTAATACATCGTTATTCGGGAAAACGTAACCAACCCCAATAATATATCAAATTCCAAATTTTAGGTGGGAAAAAATTCCACAAAATTTCGGGTGTAGTAAGTACCCTCTCGTCGTGAGATTAAATTCCACTTTGAGAAGTGGAATAGATTCCCACTTAAGATGGAATAGAATCTCATGTGGAGCAGATGCCCGTGGATGCCCTGCACCCACTAAAACCACATCCACTTCCCGATTTTTCTTAACGAAGTTAAGTAACGTATTGCATGTTTATTTTTCGGTGAAAGTTCCTGCTTTTTCCGCGATTTTAAGCTGTTTTCTGTTCTGTTCACCACACTAAGTCGGAAGTAGTCTAAATAGGTTAAAGTACCTGCCTGTATAAAATCAACTTATTTCCAATACTAAGCTTTGAATATTTACAAAGTAGCCAGTTCATATCTCTTAGTTAACTTCTTAATTCTTTGCATTATTTTTAACGTGCGGTCTCCATTTTATTTTCGCGTCTAGAGTCATTTCCAGATACTTTGCCTCATTTGCAAATGGAACACGAGCGGTATCAAAAAAAACGGGTAATCTATTTTTTTTTTTTGTATGCGTAAAGTCCACGTGGACTGACTTTTGTTCATTGAGCGCTATTCGTCATGTTTTTGTCCACTCATTAACATTATTTAGAGCATTTTGCTATTTTATTATAACTGCGCTAATCGTTTTGCCTACTGCTAGTATTGCAGTTTCATCAGCAAACGTGGCTACGATAGTGTCTTCTGTTTGAGGTATATCACGTGTAAATAAATGCTACAGAACTGGACATTATTCACTTCCTTGTGGAACCCCAGCCACTATTTCTTTGAAATTAGAATATTATTTCCGTATCTTACACGAAAAAGTATGTTTTCTAACTATTCGTTTAGAATTTTATAAAGTTCTTTAGGCAGAACTTGTTCTAATTTGAATCTTAGGCCGTGTCGTGCCACACCTTGTTGAAAGCTTGCGACACGTCCACAAAGACCATCGAACAAATTTTCGTATCTTCAAAAGCTGTGTACCAACCTGATCGTTTTTTGAAAATCGAGGACTGATAGAGAAAAACGAATAGTGGATTTTTATCCAGCGTCGAAAATTACCTTTAGGATAAATTTAACATGTCCTTGTCAAAAACCGTGTAAACCTGTGTAATTTTCTATTCTATTTCACATGGGTTTAGTTTTATATTCAAATCGTTATGTCAACGAATTTTTTCCATAGGTTTAAGATTTAGAAAAACAAAATGGCCATGCGAGTGTCTCTTGACTCTAAAATTTTGAGGTCGAATTGTTAGAGTTTTATTAGAGCCCCAAACAACTATTTTTCGTTTATCAGGAATTTGAATGCAAGTTATGAGCATACAGATTCCTGTCTCAGGAATCTCATAAATAAACTCAATTTTGTTGAGTCAATTTATTCAACGTTTTTTGACTTTTTCGACAGCATCTACAGCTGAAAGTGTTCGCAGTTATGTTTTCTCTTCTATTCAGACACATAAGACCAATTATATCCATCAAAGAAAACTCTTTCTATAGCTCTATTTAAAGTTTTGTTATTTAAGTAGAACATCAAATTATTTATTGTTAGTCACGAGCTGGTTTCTGCACTCGAGAGGTTTTGGTGCGTTGGTTTCGAGGTTACACTGTATGGTTGTTATAAGAATGTTTCTTATATCTATTTTTAGTTGTATCACTTGATGTGAATGGAATGCACGTTCTGCACGTTGAAACTTTATTTATTTTGGCTCATTATAGGAAAGCACCCGCAAGAATGGTTTACCTCGCGTGGGATATAAAAAATGTCTCAGAGAGCGCGTGGGAACAAATTGCTTAGTAATTTTATGGCAAAAGAAGAAATCGCACTCAGGAAAAATAAAGGAATTTGTAAGGATTTCCTATCAACTTGTCACATGCTTAAATAATTTAGTTTTAACTTTTGTTTTGAACATGGCGAAATAAGTATTTTAAGTTTGCATGAAGTGAACATAAAGGGTTTTTCAACAGGGACGCTACAAAAGTTTAACGACAGGAAAATTACGGTTTGGTGTGGTTTATGGGCCGGCGGCGTCATTGGGCCGTACTTCTTCCGTGATGATCAAGACCGGCACTTTACTGTGAATGGGGATCGCTACCGTTCAATGATAACCGAATATTTTTGGCCCCAATTGGATGACATGGACTTGGAGGACATGTGGTTCCAACAGAACGGCGCCACAAGCCATACAGCGAATGTCACAATCAATTTATTGGAAACCAAGTTTGGAGAAAGTGTAATCTCACGAAATGGTTCAGTCGCTTGGCCGACTCGGTCGTGCGATTTGACGCCGTTAGACTATTTCCTGTGGGGCTACTTCAACTTCGTACGAATATCGAACGTGAAATTGCAGCAGTATCGGCCGATTTATGCTTGAAAACCGTCGAAAATTGGGTTCAGCATCTGGCCTTCTGCAAGTGTGCCCGTGGTGGCCATGCAAAAGAAATCGAGTTCCATACATAATGGCATCGAAGGTACTTTCACAGGAATAAAGAATTTCATTGATATCCAAAACCGTTTTTGTTTTATTTAAAAAAACTTTTGTAGCGCTCTTATTAAAAAACCCGATATCACACATATTGACATTCTCGTAAATAAAAATTCAGTTCAGAGTGTAATTACGGAATTATAGTAAGTATACCTACATCTACGTCTACATTCAAAAATGAAAAAAAAAAAAACAACTATTTTTAGTCAAAATAAATGCAAAACCAGAATTAATTGGGACCAATTCCAAGAAATGGCGAAGACAAATTTTTCGTTAATATGTCTTTATAGAATGATATCTTGAATGGGTTGGCAACAAATTCACATTAAGGTTAGTTTAAAAATCATTAAATGCTATTAAGTGCGAAGTGATTTCGTATTTATCACTTAACATTCTTAAAAAAAAATCTTATGAATAATCTTAAACAATCCAAAAACTGCAACAAAAAATTACTTATATTGCACCCCAAGTCCATATATTGCAAAACAAATTAAAAATAAAAGAAAAACATTTATCCGACAATATTTCCTTAAATAAACACTCATCGACTATTATAATAAAGTAATCCAAAAATAGAACTGACAATAATTCAGTGGCAATTAATACTTTTCCATTTTTCCTCCGATTTATGTTTCCTTAAGCGTTCTCCATCAAGTATAGTGGGAATCGCACTTTGCAGACATATCCATTGAGAAAGCACGTCGTGCTTCCATTCACACCATCATACATCAAAGTCCCCAGCACGACCCCAGAAAATAATCATTAAAATGTGCGGTTCTCCGGCTTTGTTTACATTCCAAATAATTATCTCTTGTGCTTCGTTGTATTTTTTTGTTGTGTTTGTTTCTTCATCTTCTGCTGCTGCTACCGCTTCTTTTACTTCTACTGCTTCTGGCAGTTTATTCGGTTTCCCTAAAAATAGGTTCCGAAGGCGAACATAGTACGATTACAAGTTTACCTCTGTGTTTTCCGAGTCAGCTGTGAACTGTGACTCGTGACTGCGTATAGTATAGGTACACGATACACCCCCTATTTCTGGTATTTGCTATTTGTTTACAAATAATTCTTGGCAAACAATTAAATCGAATGCATACGGTCACCAGCTAGTAACAAGTGTTTATCTTTTTTTTTTCTTAATTTTATTTGTTTTTTGTAAATTAGACGTGAGGTATTTTTGCCCAACCCCTTTTCTACACCAGCTACACGGTTTTGTATGTTTAAAAAAAAAAACTAAATGCCTTGTTGTAGTGGGTGTAAAACTATTAATAGCTTAATGTAATACGGTTACCGGCTGTCAAGTGTTTTTTGTTTAATTTAGAAAAATTACCGTCGAATTAAATTCTGTTGCATTCATTTGAGTTCATTATACTCACCTTGGAATGGTTTTTTTTTTGTTTATTTTGCAGCACAGGATGTGATCACAATTAGAGAATGCAATACGAGTATCTTGTGGTGTTAAACTCTTGTTATATACTGTGTGAGCTTACCTCCATCCATCTTGGTATATCAAGGATTCTGGGGAAAAACGACTGAAGTCGATTTAAGTTTATTCCTAGAAAAATTAAATTATAATTTTAATATTTAAAAAAAAACGTTTCATTCAAAGGAAAATAATTGATAGTACCTAACGAATTATTTTGTCTTGCACAAAGAACTAAATTGTGCAAACAAATTGATTTTAACTTCTTATTTATTTTTATGATATGCTAATAGGACTTTCGACATTTGGAACAAAATTGTGTGTTTAAAAATTTCTTTTAAAAGAATTGTTTTTTTTTTTTGCTTTTCATTAAGACATCTCAAGATTTTTAAATTAATAATTTGACCCCACTTTGGAATTCAATTTGATTTGACAGGACTTCGACCGAAAGTATTTTAAAATATCAAAAAAAATGTAATTGTTTAGCTGGCATGTAAATAGGTCTAGGCACTAGATCTAGGCGGCTCTGAACCTTTGGCACCTCATATATGGGAAATTTGATATTTTAGAATGTCATCTAATTGGTCAGTAATTGGTCAAGAAAGGTCAACTAGTCCTAGAAATTGGTCAGCCCTTGATAACTAGTTATAAAGACTTGAAGTTTCTCAAGGTCACTCAAGGTCACGCGCGATTTTTGGCACCTCATTTATGGGAAATTTACAAAAAAAAGATGCCATCTGAAAGATTTGTAGATAGTGATAAAAGGTCAACTATTTTCAGTAATTGGTCAGCTATAGTTTTTTTTCTATAAATTTTCAAAACTCGTTTCAAGGTCACAAAAAAAACTTTTGGCACCTCATTTGGGTCATTTCAAATAAACAAGTATGCCATTTGAAAGGCCATTTCACGGTCATAAAAGGTCAGTTATTTTCAGAAATTGGTCAGGCATAGTTTTTTTTTAATGAATTTTTAATTTATTTTAAAAAAAATTTCAAGGTCATAGCGATTTTTGGCACCTCATTTATGGGAAATTTGCAAAAAATATATACCATCTGAAAGATCTCTAGATCTATATAAAAGGTCAGCTATTTTCAATAATTGGTCAGCGATAGATTTTTTTTAACAATTTTTTTTTAAATTTCAAGGTCATAGCGATTTTTGGCACCTCATTTTTGGGAAATTTGGGAAAATTGCATACCATCTGAAAGATCTCTAGATCTATATAAAAGGTCAACTACTTTCAGTAATTGGTCAGCCATATATTTATTTTTATGAGTGTTATATTTTTTTTTATCTAGGTCACAGTATAGATTTTTGGCACCTCATTTGGGGTATATTTGCATAAAATTTATACCATCTAAAAGGCCAGTAGATCGCGATAAAAGGTCAACTTGTTTCAGTATTTGGTCAGCCATAGACGTTTTTGTATGAGTTTTTGAATTTTCGTCAGTAGTATAAGAGAATGTTAGTAGCTAATTTTGAACATGAAAGCAATGCCTACTCATGCGCGAATTACCTATGCATCTGTAAAAACAATCTAGTTGTTAAAAAACCCTTGAAAAAATTATTTTGACGCTAATAAGAGCTTGGCAATGGTAATAATCGAAGGTGTCGCCTTGCCAGCAATTTTTAGCCCAGGAAAATTAGACTTTCACTTCGAAAAAAATTCCGACAAAGCTGAATTTTGGTAGAGAGCTTTGTGTTGGCGTGTTAACCATTTTCTGAAAAGTTCCGTAAATTTGGACCGGGGCTTAAATTTTTAGGGGGTGTTAAAGGGGGTTAAGTTCAGTTTTTTTTCTTAGTTTCTCGAAAATTATAATTTTTTTTTGAAAAAAATGTGAAGATACAAAGTTTAGCTTATGTTATTCTACACAAAAATGATTAACATACTTTTTTCATACAAGCAATAGATTCTGAGAAAATCATGGTGGATTAAATTTTGTCAAAAAATTTATTAAAATTTCCATAATCAATGGGTACGATTTGAGTTTGGCTACATCTCTTCTTTAAGAAACCAAGTTTTTGAGGTGCCCGGGGTAAGGGAATGGCCGCCATCTTGAAAAAGAAAGTGTTTGATTTAATCCACCATGATCCACCCCCTTTAACACCCCCCAAAAATTTAAGCCCCGGTCCAAATTTACGGAACTTTTCAGAAAATGGTTAACACGCCAACACAAAGCTCTCTACCAAAATTCAGCTTTGTCGGAATTTTTTTCGAAGTGAAAGTCTAATTTTCCTGGGCTAAAAATTGCTGGCAAGGCGACACCTTCGATTATTACCATTGCCAAGCTCTTATTAGCGTCAAAATAATTTTTTCAAGGGTTTTTTAACAACTAGATTGTTTTTACAGATGCATAGGTAATTCGCGCATGAGTAGGCATTGCTTTCATGTTCAAAATTAGCTACTAACATTCTCTTATACTACTGACGAAAATTCAAAAACTCATACAAAAACGTCTATGGCTGACCAAATACTGAAACAAGTTGACCTTTTATCGCGATCTACTGGCCTTTTAGATGGTATAAATTTTATGCAAATATACCCCAAATGAGGTGCCAAAAATCTATACTGTGACCTAGATAAAAAAAAATATAACACTCATAAAAATAAATATATGGCTGACCAATTACTGAAAGTAGTTGACCTTTTATATAGATCTAGAGATCTTTCAGATGGTATGCAATTTTCCCAAATTTCCCAAAAATGAGGTGCCAAAAATCGCTATGACCTTGAAATTTAAAAAAAAATTGTTAAAAAAAATCTATCGCTGACCAATTATTGAAAATAGCTGACCTTTTATATAGATCTAGAGATCTTTCAGATGGTATATATTTTTTGCAAATTTCCCATAAATGAGGTGCCAAAAATCGCTATGACCTTGAAATTTTTTTTAAAATAAATTAAAAATTCATTAAAAAAAAACTATGCCTGACCAATTTCTGAAAATAACTGACCTTTTATGACCGTGAAATGGCCTTTCAAATGGCATACTTGTTTATTTGAAATGACCCAAATGAGGTGCCAAAAGTTTTTTTTGTGACCTTGAAACGAGTTTTGAAAATTTATAGAAAAAAAACTATAGCTGACCAATTACTGAAAATAGTTGACCTTTTATCACTATCTACAAATCTTTCAGATGGCATCTTTTTTTTGTAAATTTCCCATAAATGAGGTGCCAAAAATCGCGCGTGACCTTGAGTGACCTTGAGAAACTTCAAGTCTTTATAACTAGTTATCAAGGGCTGACCAATTTCTAGGACTAGTTGACCTTTCTTGACCAATTACTGACCAATTAGATGACATTCTAAAATATCAAATTTCCCATATATGAGGTGCCAAAGGTTCAGAGCCGATCTAGGCTTCCAATTTGCGATTTATGTACATAAAGGTACTTTTTATATATACATACGTGGAGTTATGTAATAGTAAAAAATATTGAACTCGATAAGAAACCGTTTTTTTTCAAATTGCTATTAATGGTAGGTATTCCAAAAAAATTTGTTTCAAATTTTATCTTAAATATATATATTGCGATGTAGCTAGTATAGGGCAAGTTTTGGATTCAAAACATGACATTACGATGATAGAGAACACGAGAAAAGTGGGTGACACAATTCTGTCTGTCTGTCTCTATCTGTCTGTCGGTCCAAATTAAGCCTAAACCACTAAAGCAATTTTCTTCAAATTTTCAAATTAAAGTTTTTTTGTAACTCTCGAGAGGGCAAATTGAATTTTTTTTAGCACCAAAAATAACGGTACATGCCCTACAACCATAAATGAAAAGCTTATTTATCTCAAAAATTACTCTAACCTTTTTGATAAAAAAATCACTGTTTTAGTGTAGGTATGGTGTACTATTTTATAAGAAAAAAATTACCGAAAACCGTTATTAAGGGTACCTGCTATATAACGATTTTTTTAATTTTCGTTTTTCTCATTAACGGCTCAAACGATTTCAGTCAAAATTTGTATGCAAATTCTTTGGATTTTTAAAAAAATATTTTTTTTTAAATTCAATATTTCAAAAATTTGTATATACATAGGTACTCAAAATATGTATACCAAAAATGTATATGTATACCAAAAATTTTTTAAAGATGTTATTAAATTTGTATATATACAAAATTATTTTTTAAGAAAACCGCTTCAACGATTTTTTTTTTGCATATATTCACATTTTTTTTATTAATCAAATAGCATAATTGTTTTTGAGCTCTAAGTTTTTAAACAATTTGTTTATGAATTAAAAGAACGATTTCAATGCTTTTTTTATATTTTTATATATTTTTTATAATAACTTTCATATTTTAAAAGTTGTTAACTTTTTGAAACCGAGTGATAAAAACTTGTTAATGATTTGCACTCTATACAATACAAAAACAAGGCCGTAGCCAGAGGAGGATTACAGGGTTTAATATCCCATCTCGAACATTTTTAGAAATACATTTTTAAATCATATATTTTCGGTTTAGGATAAGTACTAAAATTTCTAGGATGATTACCAATTATGCTCGAAACTTTCAGAATTTACTCTAAGCTCGCGTAGTTTAAAATTTTTAATGAACATAGTAAGGAACCTCTATCCTGATGATTTATTAAGTCAGATTCGAGAACCATAAGTCCAACTTTCTTCCTTGTGCACTCTGATTTCCTCAGTTTTTTCATAAAAATAAACAAAATTTCAACGAATAAAAAATTTGGAATTTGGCAATTCATATTTCAAAGTCTGACTTCATGCTTAGGAGCCAAATATTGTTTTAACATAACACCAGAGAGGTGTCACAATAGTTTTGACCAGTGAAACGTCTAAAAACATACCTAAGAAATTTTACTATAATTTTAATATAATTTAAGAAATTTTATCGTCGAAGAAAAACTTACAGGATTATGGTAAATGTCTAATCCCCAAAAAATTGAAATTAACACAGAGGAAGTTATAGATATACAAATATATTTGCTGCAGGCCAGAAATTCAAATGGTGAACTTTTTTTGAAAAATTTCATAATCCTTCCACCCTAAAATAAAATAATGTCTGGCTACGGCCTTGTACATACACATGCCTGCAATGCAAAAGTTTCTTCAATCTTTCCAGATTTGTTAAAAGGAAGGAAAGCCCAATTTAACAAATCAGAAAAAAAACCAAAATGTTGCACAAAAATGACTATAAACAAAAATTATTTTTTAAATACTAAACTGAAATAACTTTTGTCCTTCAATTTGATTTATAAAATTTGCTTAAAATGAGAAAAAAATAAATAAAAAGAAATAATATTTTACTTAAATTTTTTAAGAAACAAATGTTAGGGCAGAACCTAAACTGACTTTTTCCAGGTCTTTCGTATGTCTGTGGTCTTTTGGAGATACATGATAAGTCCATTTCCAAATTTTTACATCGAGCTTCATTGAGCTTAAACGGGAGAAGCGAATTTTTTCAAATTTGAAAAATAATTTTCGATGATTTTGGTCATTCCTTTGAAGAAAAGTGGTAAACTCGTTTAGGCTCTAGTTAAGACGCAAATTTTAAAATGGAGTTGTCATGTTTCTCCAAACTCCAAAGATATTTACGTTGTTTTCGATTGGATGTTTGGAGTACTCCTTTTCTATTCCTCTCTCTCCCCTACTACTCCAATTTTTCCAGAAGCCATAGGAATGAAACAGAACACAAAACTAAGTGAAAACGTTTTGGTCGTTTGAAATATTTTGCATTTTAAATGATAAAATGGTAGAAAAAACTGCTAAGGCTGACTGAAACTGCAAATTGAAATTCCATTGCCGCATCTCATTCCATTTCATTAAGTGTCGGCAATTCTCAATTTTATTTGGCATATGGACAAAAAAATCCTATTTGTTTGCTACGCTGACGTTAAGTGTTGTCGACAGTCAGGCGCCTGTGTCAAAAATTTCCTAGAAAATTCAAGGTCCTGAATGTCCCGCTTCAGGCATTTGACTGTTTTATTTTTAAGACATCAAGAAAACATTATTTCATCTAAAACATTAAAGTTACTAATTCTTTGAAAACCAAATACTTAAAGCCTAACAAAATCTTCAGCAATCTCAATAAAGATTCGGTGTGAATATCATTGCTAAAACTATGTTGGGGGTCTTGGGAGATTTCGGAATTCCCCATAGAAATTTTGTCTAGTCGGATTTTGGAGATTTCGTGCGATTGAGATATTATTTTTTTGGGGATAACTGGTGTCACCTGCCTCATTGTCCGTCAATCTGTTTGTCTGTTTGTAAAAGTTCATCGAGCAAAACCCTAAATTTGTTAAATACCATTTTTAACAATTTCCTTAAAAAAAAAAACCAAATGTTAGTACTTTTGACTACTTTTTTACTTTTTCACACTCTCTCGGTAATATTATTATTTAACTACTGTGCCAGGACCATGATCTTGCCACATAATAGCTTCGAATTCCGAGGCAAAGAAAAATGAGCTTGCTTTCTTCTATGCAATTTTTTAGAAAAAACTCAAAAGTATTTTTGTTTGAAATTGTAACAAAACCAACAAATATTCCAACATTTTTCTTACTTTTGAAATAAATTCAGAAACCTCGTTTTTTACGAGTGATGTGAGCTTTTAAAAATTGCATAATAAAGCAAACATTTTGTTTATATAGCCATAACTAGATAGGTAAGTGTTTCTTTTAATTTTTTTGCTGAGATTTCTGGACGTGATTCGTCTTTAATGTTATATTATAAAAAATTATTTTTATGTGAATGTGCGATAAAAAAAAAGCTTTCAATCAGTTCATCGAACCCCTTTTTTAATGTAAATTTTTCTTATCTTCCAAAACAAATCTCTAGCCATAAAACTTCTTATCCAACTTCAATATAGAAACTAAACAAAATGTATCTCGTATATTTTGTCTTGTCTACCTTTATTGCTCTGAAGCCAAAGCCGTCAGTCCTCTTCATTCTAATAGGCACTAGCTATTCCCGGTTTTATGAAACCATCGTGAGGTGGAAATCGCTAGTAATCAAATAAAATACTTTGCACAGTTCCATTTCGTATCGAATTACCTCTGTAAGAGGTCCTTCCGATTATTATTATCCGATGACTATGACAAAAACAGAAGAAGAATATAAAGGTGAAAAAAACAACAACAACAACCAGTAGGGTGCATAAAAATCCTTACTCATCGGGTTACCTTATAGAAGTATGCGTTGTTATCGATTCGACTTCCTCCTGATAATGGGTTTCTGAGGCGCAAAGTCTGTTAATCTGTTAACGTGTGGACTCTGGGAGCGTTTATTGCTCTTATATACTGATATTCGACTTAATGTCTTTAGGTAAGGCAGCTTAAGTGACAAGCGGATATAGTATAGTGTAAAGGTATGGTTCTAGAAAGTTAAAGTGATGGACAGTAAAAAGTAAAAGAAAAAAAAAAAAGATAATGTGACGAACCACATTTTCTGCCACCCATGAGTTTTGAGCGCTGACAAAACAAAGGAGGAGTAATGTGCTGTTTTAAAGAGTCACGAGTCACGACCTTTATAAACAATGAGTGTAATTACTTTAGATTTAAATAATACTTACAGACGATGAATGAGTGCATGATTTGTATACCTATCATCAGCAACCACACTTAAAATAGATGTTAATATATTGAAAACTTAACATTTTATCGTTTTTCTTCGTTGTAATTTTTGTTATTGGTAAAGATAAGAAGATGTGTGTAATTAAATAATATGTACCATGTATGATAGATACCCCAAAAGAGGATGCAGAAAAACTGTCAGCATCACATACATAAAAGAAATGTACATATATGCAACCATATCGTACATTTATCTTTCCTTGATTAGGTTCGTTAGGATTGAGTAGGAACAATTACTTTTCTTCGTTAAGTTTTTAGATTGAGTAAGTTTGTTAATTATACAAAGTGGTTAAATACATATTTTTTTGTATATATTTCATGTATTTTTAAATAAGGCTGAACACAAACTTATGTATTTACTTACTTTATAAATGTATATGTTCATGTGTGTTCAGTAAACATACGTATTGATTTTATATTATAAAGTTCTAATGGATTTCATTTTCTTTCGTTGCAGGTAATAAATGACTTCTTTAGAAGTTTATGTAAGTACTTAGTAAATAGCTTAATGCTTTTTTCTTGGAAGTTTATCAACCTTCAGTGCTTATACTATAGGTATGGGGTGGTTACTGTCAAAAAGGAACAAACAATATTAAAAAAAACAAATGTTGTTTTGGGAAATTCATTATTTACTAGAAAGTGATACTTTACTGCATTATGGACATTGGATGGATACATTATAACCAAAATGAAATATGAAATTCAAATTGAACAACGTGGAATCAAATATGTGTACATATTGTTATGCATTATATATTATATGAATATATTTTTCAAATCTGTATTTTCCTTAGTTTTATAAAAAAGTGGAATTAAAAAGGATTTTAAGGAATGGAACTTGAAAGGGTTGCAAGAGGAAGGATTTTATTAAAAAAATTGCTAAATCTATTTTAATATGACATGTATTGGTTTCGCGTGCAAACAAATTTCGAAGTTTCAATCAAATCTAACATTACGATAGTCAAGAAGTCTTACTAAATATATGTAGATCTCATCATGGCGTCCATCAGACTGCGCATCCGTACATGTGTGCGTCCATTCAACATTAAAGGATTATTCACCACCAAAAAACAACGAATAAACAAACAAATTGGAATCGCATTAGCTGTTTTCGAAAACGTCAAATTAAAATCAATTTTACTGTCAAATGACGCAGGTACTGCGATCGCCAAATATGCAATCGTCGTGCTAGCAAAAAATCGGTTTAACGTCAATAAATTTTCTTGCAAATGCATTTGACGTTTACGAACACACTCTCTGACTTTTCAATATTTTTTTGTTCGTTAACGCGATATTTTTACTGCCGAGCGGCACTGCAGATGATGTTTTCGAACATTTGACTTCAGCAAGTTGTGTTATCGAACACACTGCTTATGCAGCAACATTTTTACTAGCGTTTTCGAACAGAAAACTTTTGCAGTTTGCGTTTAAGTACATTCTGCAATTGCATTTTTGACGCAGATGACCTTTTCGAAAACGGCCATTTATAAACCTAAATTCTTCCCAAAAAACAAGAGCAAATGATAGAAAGTTTTGAACATTTGGTTTTATTGAATATTGAACACAAAAAAAGCATTAAATAGCTCAAAATTAAAAAAAAAATTAATTCACAACTTGAGATAGATAGAATTCTTGAGATTAAATTAAGTTTTAACTGATTTCTTAAGGCTGATGAAGTTTTTTAAGTATATTTGGTTTTCTGTCACTTAAATGACCGCTATTATTGCAGTTATCAATTTATTTTTTTAAGAAAAACACTTTTAATTTATTTTTTGCAGTTAAAAAATTATATAAGTATTGTTAAAAACCTGAATGATTTTAAATTACCTCAGAAATATGAGTCTTTAAATAAAGTTCTTTAGATTTCGAAAAGTCTCTGATTAAAATATGCCCTAGGACACTTTGATGCCTACAATTAGCTCTTTACTTAAGTAGCTACTGTTTCTTATCTTCATAAAATTTATGTTTTAGCCAACCCAGTACATTTTCAGTTATGCTCAAATCTAAAGAGTAGAACAAAAGAAAGGAGGTACTGTCTATAGTTTTGCTTTCCAACCAAATTAAACTTACACATGCTGTATGAAACGGACCATTGTTTTGCTGAAAAATAATCAGCAACCTTCCAAAAATATCCTCAAACTGCTGCAAGAAAGTTTCCAATATGGTCGTGTAGAATCTCGTTGCTATTTTGCAGTTAAAAAAAATGAAATTAATAAAAGGCGTCAAGCGTCTCGGGCTTATCTGAGTAGACAAGCGACTCCACAGAACCCCACAAAAAAATAACCCTACGACGCGAGATATTGCGCTCACCAAAAGTTTCCTTCAATGAATTGATTCTTTCGCAATGCGTCGCGCCAACCGAACCATTATTTTGGTAATAATTTTGCACGATTTGCAAACGTCGTTCAGTAGTAAATCTATTCATTATGAAATGGCAAACTGAGAATAAATCAAGTGACAGCTGTCAAAAATACCAACTCTGAAAAAAGTATTGCCAGATTGAAAACCACACGTCTAAAAAAACAACCTTTAATTAGTATATTGATGTCTTGGACAATTTGTATAGCCATACCATTGAAAAACATGCAGTAAAAGTGATTTTACAAATTGGTGATTGGTTTTCAAAAATATTAAACTAAAGCCTTTAACATCTTAACAATGTCTTAAACTTGAAATATAAATACTTCATACAAACACATATGGCGTTTAGTTTGTTTAACCTAAAATACAAAATTATCATTAACCAAATAAAGATAATAAGATGGTCAATCGAATCAATAACAAACAAAAACTTCCGTTGAAAACACTAAAAAGGAAATTAAATATCACAGTGACTCTCCTACAAGGCAATGATTCTATTATGTAACTCCATGACAAACCACTGGGCCATTAAAAATACAAAAAAATACGCCCTCAACGCATGTCAGATGTCTTCTCATACCAAATTATGACTTGATTAATAAATTTTACTATAAGCTGTAAAACAACAAAGCAAATATTACCAAATAAACCCATTAAATTTTTACAACAACAAAAGAAACACAAAAAATAATAAAAGTGAAACCTATCCTAAAGCTATTAAAACTAAAGAATGTTTAAAGGGCTTGTTGCTTAAATCAAATCAAAGCAAAGCAAAGATATAAATCAAACATCCGCCACTATAAAATTTATGCTAATCAAATACTTGGTTATATTTCCTTTACCATTGATATTTTTGGAGCATTGTTTTCGATGTATATGTATGGAGCATAAACTACGCAATCAAATTTGCCAAAGTAAACGTCAACGCACCTCAAAAGATTGTGCTTAATAAATTAATCAATCGACATTCAAGCGCCGGCCGGCAAGGGCGCCGATAATAATATTATTATTGTTGAATTTATAATAAAATTCGAAATGCATCGCTTAATTTTAATTATAACGAATTATCAACTCAATTACACCCATGCTCAACGACTAGAGATGCCCTCCCGTGCCATTCGATTATGGGGGCTTACCATCGAAATACTGGAGGCATTTTATTTTTGTTATGCTTAGCGAACGAGCTGATAAAAATAAACAACAACAAAAAAACTAAACTAAATCAAACTAAGCTAAATGCGACTATCGCTAAGTCAAGCTTCATTAATTCGCTTCTGAATATGAGCATGGCGAAATATCTACTATAAAACTGCAATAGTTCAAAAATAAATCATAATATTAGTGCACTAATTTTAGTTTGTACACTGACATACACTGCAGTCCATTTGGTTAGATACATTTCTATAAAACTTTTTTTTTGCGTTTAACAAAAGGCGCAGATTTAAAAGTCCATAAGCCAAGATTCCATAATGGGCTTTTGGCTCACTTGGGTGAGTCGACACCCAGATATTTCACCGATGGTTTTGTCAGTTGCGATCCGTCAGGCAGATTGATGATAATAAAAACAAGCCAACTCAGATTTGGCTGAGTTAACATGTTGTGCAGAACTCCCCCAGGCGTCTCAAGTATTCTTCTACTCTTGGCTCTAATGACTGGTGAAATGGATTTGGCGTATTTTAGTGAATCGTCCGCATAGAGCCAATTTATAGGGTTTTTGGGTTGAGGTTGGTCTGACGTGAAGATGTTCTAAAGGTACGGTCCCAGCTTTGATCCTTGAGCAACTCCTGCTCTGATGTTTTGACTGGCTGTTTTCAATCTGAACTAAGAACTATCTGAAATTGAGAAAACTGAAAATTATTTTTATTAGTGTACCAGGAAAATTTAAAGTGGTTAGCTTATGAATTAGCCCCTGTATCCAGATGCTGTCGAATGCTTTCTCTATATCCAGAAAGCATCCAACAACAACTTGACAGTTATTGAGGGTGCTATAACAACGTCATTATGGAATCGCCAGAGCGGATGTTAGGTAGATTGTTTCTCCCGAAATCCAAATAACATGTCCGGAACGATGTTGTAAGTAGTGCAGAACGCCTTCAATTTCCGAAGATTATGTCCCTCAAGGATTTTGCTGGTGTTGTTAAGAAGAGATATAGGACGATATCCAGAAACGGTACCTATGCCGGCTTTCTTCAGTATCGGTACTAATTTAGCTGTCTTCCGTCTTTTCGGAAAACAGCAATTGTCGACGCAGCTGTTGAACAGGATCGTAAAAAACAGCCCCATGACTTGGGGAAACTTCTTTATGATGTAGCTGGAAATCATATCTGTTCCAGATGATTTCTAAGGTCGTCCGCTTTGGATTAGTTTAGCTACTTCTTCGGGGTTGGTAAAGCCTCCAGTCAGCTTGAGACCACTAGCAATATTTTCATTAATAAAAATGATAATTTCAGCGTCCGTCTGCTGCAGTTGCTCAATTGTTGACTCAACTTCCTCTTAGAGTGCAGGATCGCTGGATGGGTTTGACACGAAATTTTCTTCAAAATATTCGGCAGATGATTCCGCTTTATCGTGAAGTCGTAACTTCCACTTGCCTGTAGCTGATTATGTCTGTCATTTATTGTCTTTTGCCGATGATATTGTTTATTTCTTTGAACGCATGGGGCCCTGTTTCGATGGATTGAAGCCTTTTTTGGAACTGGTTGTTGTTGAAATGTTAAAGAGCGTTCCTTAACATAATTTGCGTACATTAAAGTTCACTCTTCACCATTTGGTAATTTCCATTGGCCGTTTTCCCATCCCTATGTTGGATCCCTTGCAGTGGCTCCGCAATCGCTGTTGATTATCATATAGTTGAATAATTCCTTAAGGAAGATGCTGGTATCTGTCCCTTGAGGTCTTCCATCTCTTCTGCTCGTCCAGGGCGTTGTTTACACTGAGCTTCATTGCTTCGATGGCTTCTTCGATTTCATTGTTGGAAAGGTTTCTGTTGGCATCCCCGATCCAGTTGTTTGTAGTTGATGTATTTCTCATATTTGTCAGCATTGGCTAGCCCCGTTTGATGTGAAATTCCACTGGCTCGTGGGCCCCATCTCCCGTAAAGGTCCGGCATGAGTAATTCCGCAAATCGGGAACGATGCTGATGAATTTTGAGAAAGCCAGGTAGAAGTCCAGCCAGGATTGTGTTCTTGGAAACGTTGGCTTTAGTTGAGAGACCACCAGAAATGAATGATGCTCAAAATTTTCATCCATCCACTTCATACAGAAGTTTTCATAAAAACTCACGTTGTACTCAACCTCAAAGGTGTTGTAAAAGAGTATATTTTATACAGAAACATCAAATCCGTAACTCTACCAATTGAATTATCTCGAAAACGGTCACTAATATGAAAAAAAAGTTCTTCACACTTTTTTTTATAGGAAACTTTCTAAGCTACAACCAAGTCCTTGACATTTTTTTCTGTTAGAGTTACCGTTCAGGAGATATTTATTAAAAACCCGTAAAATTGTCAGCGGTGCTCATATCGATGAGGACTTTTAACAGTTACCTTTGAATGCCACGCGGATGCTGCATACCAAAATCTAACTTTTCGCCATTTTGTCCGTACTTTGGCTGTTTTTTTGTTCTTCTAATAATTTGTCCATAATAATTTTTTGGCCACTTAATTTTGACCCTTTTCTTTTAAGCCGTGAAGGATGTAGAATCAAAAGCAGAAAAAAGTTTTTCATTATCATGTTTTTGTAACAACTTGGAAGACCCTCTTAAGCAAAATTTGTTTGAATGTATCTAATCAATCGAACTGTAGTGTACATGAACAACGGTACATGTGACTGGCAATTTTAAAAACGTCAGTGAGACATTGAATGGAATGAAGTAAATTTAACCGGACAACTTAATGACTTCTTATCATAGTCATTGATCACTGCGAAAGCAGGTTGCCCGATACTTGCTGTCGACTGGAACTCGACTTGACGTTAAAAAAAAAAAACAAGAAAAAAACAATATCAAACCATCCGACATTTATGTTTTTGTTAATTGCATTGTAGCTCATATAAATGCATATTTTTGTTTGTTTTGTTATTTGTTTAAGAAAACTTAAAACAGATACCGATTGAATGCTTAGAGATTAAAAAACGGGGAAACCTATATGAAGCGCACGATTCGTTTGATATTGAAACGAAAGAAAACAAGAAAACATTTTTGATTTGATAAGGGAAATGCACTAGTTATGAGATTGAATTGCAATGATTTTTTTAAGAAATTAATCGTTTGAAATTTTATTTCCACAGAAGAATATTCTGTTTTTGTTACTTGCTTTCTTTTCAAGTCACGAATTTCGTTTTTAAATCTCGTATTACCTGAATTGAGTATATAAATGTTAAACAATTAAGAAGCTTGTTTGAAACACTTTTAAAAATATAATCATGAGACCAAATTATTGCACTAAAATAAAATAATGATCTTTTATTTTTAATGGAAAAAAAAACAAAATTTAAAAAATTTGAATAAAAAAGAACTTACTTTATAAAATTGTTTTTTTTTTTTTGTTGTGCCTCATTTTTTTTTTGCTTTGATCACAAAGGGCACTTATAATACGTTGAATTTCGTGTGTAGATGAAATTCTTATCAAATTCAGTACTTATGTATTTAGCTTTGTTTGAAAATGTATTTCTTTAAATTGCAGTTATTCGATTTTAATCTTGATTTTAAAATAAGCTCATCAAACTTTATGTGTTGAATACACATTGCTTTTATTCAAAACACGTCATGTGTGCTCAGTTCACATTGCTTGCACCCAGTACAAGAACACGTTACTTTACTAAGTGCACGTTGCTTGCACGTAGTTTGTACACAGTGCACGTTGCTTGTATTCAGTACACGTTGCTTGTACTCTTTACACGTTGCTTGGAATCAGTACTCGTCAAACATACATAATAGGTACACGTTGCACACACTGAGTACAGTACGTTGCTTGCACTCAGTACTCTTTGCTTTACATGAACAGTCACATGAACTCAGTATACTTTGCTTGTTCCCAGTACAAGAGCACGTCACACGTACTCACTGTATCAGTACGCGTTGCTTGTACTAAGTACACGTTGCTTTTACTTAGTACAAGTTGCTTGTACTCAGTACACTTTGCTTGTACCCAGTACATAAGCACGTTATTATACTCAGTACACAGTTTGTTTGTGCTCATTACATGTTGTATGTCCACAGCACGTAACTTACTGTGCAAGTTTTAAATATTTATGTAGGCAATTCATATTTCATTAAATCTGGCCCATAGCTTTGTGTTGACTACATAACGCCTGTATTCAGTACTAAAACGTTATAAATTTTCTAAAAAGATGATCACATAAATATTGACGGATTACACGATGACGGTGGATAAACATATTGGAATGTAACCAGTACATGTGTGAATTGCACTCAGTACATATCTATTGCTCTACCTGTAATCCCATTAAAACTTCAGTACTTACATTTTCTGTTAAGTCTCAAGTGCGTACACACTTTTTTCCTTGAGTATACTGTTCATATCTATGTAAGTTCTTAAATATTTTGTATCCTATACAAAGTTGATTTATTAATTATTCAACTGTTAACATAAGCATTTCTTAATATATACTACAGCGTAAGCAGACCCTTTATGAAATAAATATCAATAAAATACTGGATACTCATATTTAAATTCTGAGAATTCAGAGCTATCACAATAGCTTAAAGGCAAGTTTCAACTGTACATATGTGTAGCCTTGTTGTGCCTTTTTTTTGTCTTAACTTAAAAAAAATCTTTCGTCAAGAGCATGCTTAAATGTTATCTAATATTACTTCTCAGCATGACAATCTGCAGTATAAAAAATAAAAAAAAAAAATGAAACAGATATCAAGCCATAAGTATATTGTTTGTATGAGCACTCTATTTTGTGGTTAACCTGTTTGCGGATGACAGGTGACATTGCCGGTATTTCATTAGGATATTATATACGGTGACCTGTTCCCTTTGTCTTGCGGTTTATTATAACTGGCAACGATAGATATAGATATTATACTGTCGGTCGCATATTCGCGTGATAATGGAGGTTTCGTTTTATGATTTATGAAATCAGAAATTGATATTGTTTGTAACACACACCACGTGTCATAATGGGTTTGTCTGATGAGTCGTTAAGAGATAAATTTTAGGCGTGTTTCATTTTGTAATTATTTATAGGTGTATAACGTAGCTCACCAATGTCAATGTCAATAAAATGATATACTCAGTTTTATTTTAACTTTTTATAATAGACTGACACAAGAAATAAATTTTGCTTAAAACAAAAAGGCGAACAATATATCAAAATGGGTCTGGCTAAAATGTAAACTTACCCTTAAATAAAATCGTTAATTCTATTCAAAAGCATTTATGCAAGCTTAAAAGTCAAAATGCTAAGGTCCATAGAAATTATAATACTATTAATCTGAAACCTTTATGTGTTCTTACTTTTCCGGCCTTAAAAAGCTGCAGCCTTTGACACAGCAGCCTTCCATCCTCGACGATTCCGATCCCCCTGCTTTCGGTCATATAGAAGACTAAGTTTTCTGGCGCCTGTGAAGTCTTTGTTGTTTAACTGAAGGCTCGGCCTTTTATGTTCTCTCGAACCTGGGAGCTGGTATTCAAAGACTCCTAGATGAAGCATTATTGTCAATGTAATCGAGGTGTTTGGGCTATCTGGACTCCATCCGTCTTGATACAGCTCATAAACATTGCGTCTATATTTTCTCCTCCAGAACCAAACATAACCAAATATCCTTCGAATGAATTTTTCTTTCGAATAAGCCCAACATCAGCTTTTCCTTTCTTCAAATCGCCCATCACTTCTCTCCGTAAAGCAGAACTGGCATTATAAGAGTTTTGTAAAGTGTGCACTTCGTCTCTCGTGTGAGAAGTTTTGAACCCATCTGTTGCTCCACACCGAAGTATCACCGGTTTGCTAGGGAAATTCTTCGTTGGATCTCCAATGAGATGTGGTTTGTGGGATTAATGATCAATCCGAGGTAGATAAACAGATCTTTCATTGCTTTTTAACAGCATATATATTATCCTCTTTTAACTTGGACATATCTATTGAAAATAGAGCCTTCAGTGTTAATGCCTGTCCTGAGCACTATTTTCTCCAGAACGAAATTGAAGAAGTGAATGCAGAGCGTTGAGTCTCTCTGTAGGCTTAGGTGACTCCAGGTAGGTATGCTAAGGCGACTAACGTCGAATAACATCTTTAGGGCGGTTCGTTGTTCCTTTTCATTTTACAGTTTAGCTATTAACCTCGCCGCCAAACAATTATCACAGTCGATGTGTGCCCCTCGCAAAGAACGTACGTCTAAGACATTAGAAGCATGTACCTTGTTTAGATTTGTACACGGTTGATTTGGTTGATACATTGACGTTGAAATTAAGTGCTACTTAACACCGTATTACGAGCTTCAGAAAAGTCCTTTAGTCGGAGGCTTTTACTATTGTGTCTTCAAGGAGGCTATGTCTACCAACTAATCTGCCTAAAGTGTGTTCCTTTTCAATTTGGACATTGAGTTCCCCGAGTAAAACAAAACATCGTACCCCGGGTAGACTCCGTAAGTTCTGTCCATGAGGTCATAAAACTTATCCTTAAAAAAGCTTTCAATTCCATTGTGAAGGGCGTGTGCACATATAAGGTTTTTATTTTGAAATGTGGCCTTGACAGCTTAAAAAGATTACTTTCAAAATGGCGCCCAATCTATGAAAATTGGTAAAATTAAAAAAAAAACTCGTAAATAAATTAGGATATTTCCAAAATCAGAATAAAGAATCATGTCTCAAATAAAAGATGTTGAATAGACACACCTTCGGGTAAAATTTCAGTGTTGTCAATTAATTTAAATTTTTAATAATTTTTTATGTCAACGGTAAAAACTCCACATTTTTGATAATACATATTAACCGTGTTGAACATGAAGAAAGTAGTGAAACTGCCTCCAGATGTCAAATACAAGTTGTGAAATAACAATTTATATTCAAAAATTGTGGTGTTGAGTAGACGTACTTTCGGTGGAAATATCAATGTTGCCACTTTTGGGGAACATACCTTTTTTTGATGTCGAAATGTAGGACTTCCCCGTTTTTTTTGGTAATTTTTTTTATATTTTGAACATGAAAAAAATGCGGAAATGCCTCTTGACACCAAACGTTCGCTCGAAAAATTATTGTTAGCGGTCTTAAAAGAATGGTATTAAATAGACGCACCTTCTGGTAAAATGTCAATGTTGCCAATTTCCGAAATGGTCTTTTTTGATGTCAGAATGTTGGGCTCTCCATTTTTATTGGTAATTCTTAATATTTTTAGCATTTAAAAAAGTTACAAAAATGCCTCTAGATGTCAAATGCGTGTTAGGAAAATACTTATTGACGATACGTCTTAAAACATATACGTATTGAGTAGATAAGCACCTTCGGTTAAAATGTCAATGTTGCCACTTTTCGGGAACATCATTTTTTATGTCAATATTTACGATTTCCACTTTGGTCACTTTAAATATTTTGAACAGCAATACTTTTTTAGCGTTTAGCCGAAGGTTCTTCTATTTTACATCAACCGTTATTTGTCTAACATATGTTTGGCGTCTGGAGGCGTTAAGTATCTTCCCGAAAAGTGACAACACTGTTAATTTAACTGAAGTTGCGTCTAGTAAACACGTATCTTTTAAGACATCAATCGTTATTTTGATCATTGAAATGTTCTTAATAATTTACGCATTTTCTTAAAAATCATTTTCCATGGATTTAGTGCCACTTTTAAAAATGGCGTCTCAGCGAGAGGAAAAATGGCGTCTCAAGGTAAATTTCATATTTTGTGTAGGAGAAATGAATTCTTGAATGTAAAGGGTTCTCACGTTCTAAGTACACATTCTCAAGTCGTTATCCATCGATGTACCGCGCATTGTTGTTTTATTATCCGAGGCTCCCCATGTCTCTCTCATAACGGAAAGTTTTTACGAAGTAGGCAAGTTAAACCGACGACACAGCTCCGGGTCTTTGTTAAGCTTGGGACAGCATTCTGGATAATCCGACGACGGTAAGCCACTACGGGGATGTGAGCGCTGCCGTTTTAAGGCTTTTAAAAATTTCTATTTTCAGCTTTTACTAAAGGTCTAGTTTTTAGAATAAATACAAATTATTTACTCCAAATATGTGTGTACCTATAAGCAATTTCTTAAAATGGCATATCAAATGAAAGTTAAGATAGTCTTCTAGACGATTCCAATGATCGGAGAAACGCTTTTGGCTGTTGTGATAAGTCCGACCATTTCTATAAAATTTCTTTCATTTTCATCAAATTATTAACAAAATACCTTATTTTTCAAGAGTTGTCAGACTCGTGGTAACAATCAAATCAGTATGTCAGAAGTTGCATATTTTATAGACGAAAACGCAACATGGAAAGTGCATTTTCTAATCATTGTCCCAAGATAAAGCCTGTCCCACCAGAAGTTTTTAAATTTTAGGGCTAAAACTATTCGTTGGCATCCTCTTTTTGCGGTAGCAGCGATGAGTTAGGTAATCTTACGGTCAGTTCCCGGATTTTGAACTTAAAAACCTGTGTCGGAAATTCAACCCTAATATACAAAAATCTTTGACGAAACGTCAAGTTTTCCGTAACTAAAGACCCTTGAAAGCTTTTTTAAATTAAAATAAATGTTGTTATATTAAAAATAAAAAAAAAAAAAACAAGTACCACAGCTCTTGAAACTGCACTAAAATTTTTCACCGAATCCGAACGGCTAAGGAGAGACGTATTTCATCATGCCACGCTTAGAAGTAACTACTTCCTCGTCGCAAGAGGAAGGATTTATACCCATTCCTCTGGCTTTATATTGCAACGCACTTATGTTGTTTTCATTGTACTTTTTTGGTAAAAGATTTAAAGACCTACAGATTACACAGTTTGCAACTTTGACTTGCAAATTTAATTTGTGCATTCATTTGTGCCATCATCCGTTACCAACTACTTAATTCATCGCCCTCTTTATCTTCAATATTTCTTCACTTTATGTCCTTATCTTATGACTTTAAAATTTACCTTGTTCTCACTTTTTGTTTGTTAATTTGCACGTGTAAAATTTTGCGAACAGCCATATTGAAATAGTTTACTATTCCTTTGGACTCTTATAAAAACACATAAAAAGATGAAAAATTAATTTCATTTGAGAAAGTAACGACTTCTTCACGAATAAATAACCGTTAAATTCAATTTAATTACTATTGTGCAGTCTTGTTTGAAGCTGGCGCATAAACGTCTTTATTTAATTTATTTATGCCCTTTTAAATTGGAAAACTTTTCTTCAAAGAAAGACTCAGCTCTCTCTCCTTCTCTATCAGCAGAGGTAGAAATAACAATTTGCGTTATCCTCAAATAAAATACCAGGTTGTTTTCTTGTTTTCCTGTTTTTCGCACTTAATGTCTTACATTTTGCCGAAAGGAAGGACACCTGAGAAAATAGTAATCAAATAAGCACTTTTGTAATTAGTTTTCAAGGAAAAGATGAAAAAAAGAAACAAAAAAACAAAATGAAAGACTATAAAGCCCCCCGATGTAATTTAATTTCGATTTATAGTTTGCGAAGTAGTGTTGTAAATTGTGTACAGAGTGAAATATTATGTGTAATGCTCTTGTTATGCATTAAATACTGAGAACTCCAATTTAACTAAAAATTCTGAAAGTTTTTGTGTGTTCTTAGAGAGTTATAATGTAATCGATCCAAGGTGGACTTAAAATGCATCAAAATCCATATTGAGCTAGAATGTCGGAAAAACAAATGCACTAGTCAAAAAAGAAACATAGGAAATTTTTGTTCTCGTTTAAAATTTTGACTGAGTCCAACGCTGAAGTATACTTGGCCAAGGTTCAAAACTTCCCGTGTAGGACATGAGCTTCTTAAAATAGACTATAGGTAGGTACTATTTTTATCTCCAATAAGCTAAAAACAAGACTTGTTTATTTGAAGGAAACTTATAATTTTTTCCAAGTTAATAAAAAATACCAAAATATAACTGTAATTCACGAGCTATATTGAAGTTAACTTAACAGATTGTAAAGCGTTTTTTTATTATGCTTCACTTTAAATAGATAATGTTACTTTCTAAACAAAACTACTTCTATTAATAATTGTAAAACTTTAGATCGTTAAGTTGCTGGATGATGGCTCCCACATCTTTTTCACATCACAAATCTTATTCTGTTACTTACAGAAAAAGCTTTCTCCATTTAAAAATTTTAAATTATTGACAAAACTCCAAAGTTTGTACACGTATTCTTTATTCGCCCCATACTTTAACATGATTAATTGGAATTGAAGGAAATTGAATGTTTGAAATAATAATAACAAAATATTTTGATTCATCCAAACCACAATATTTCTGATAATTCAAACAATAAAACTAGCCTATAACCTTCTCATGGAAATAATCAATGTTATGAAATTTATTTAATGTGGATTCGTCAAGTAATTTTTGAAACTACCATGCGACATCGGTTTAAGCGCTTTGAATTTTCTTTTTTTTTCACCTATAATTGTACCTCGACCTTCATTTCCCACCTCTATTTCGGTCTATCTTGAATGCAAGCCACTTAATTCTATCTTTCTTCTAAACTGTGTGATATTTCGAAAGCTATGTCAAATGTGTCACAAATATCACAATTATTTTTGCTATGATTAATTTTTATGGCATGGAGTTTCACAAAACGATTGCTAATTTCATAATGCAACATATTTTAAATTGAGATCGTTGCAGTAACAAGCGCTTAACAGGAAACCCCCCAAATCGTTATGTAGATTCACTTTGGCTTTTACGCTTTAAATACATATACGCAAAATTGTTGAATTTATATAAGGAAAACGGAATATTTACTACGCCATAATCTCTCAATTACATTGAAATTCAAGAAGATTGGAATGTTTTGTTATTATGTGGAGTACTTATGAATATATCATGTCATGATCAACGGAGTATAGAGACAAACAATAGAGGTCTAGTTTTAAGGCTCTTAAGTGCTTACTTGCTGCCTCGCATAAGTCTACTTATACTCGTACATAATTTGATGTGGAGCACAAGCTGGAATGCATATTAACACCGGAAAGGCCATTCATTTTCTACTGCACTGTGATGCATATTAAATTTATTTGATTGTTTTATACTTAATGAAATTTATTTTATTTTTAAGAATCAATTTGATGGAAAATTATTAACAAAACTTAATGATTCAGGTTTAGTTTAGCTCATTATACTTGTTAGAAGGGTGAGGCACCAGAAAACTTAAGGCAAGTTCTTATTCCTGATTTAAAACATAGCTGTTTCGTGATTTGTATAAACTCTACCTTCCGGAAAAAACCTCTGCGAATAGCGATTAGTTTTTTGTTTGTTCACTTAAGTGCTTAAGTTAAAAAATTGTAACAAGTAGGTAGTGATAATTTGAGAGTTATTAGTTTTTGGTGTAAATGGCTCACAATTCTCACAGAGCAATATCAGCCTCGTTAACAGGATTCCTTAGCAAAAATTTATCAATTTTACTTTTGGGCGGAGCAAAATTCGGTGAGGTGAGATCTCCTTTTCGTGAACATACCTATTATATTTATAATCGGGATCGAAAAAACATATATAACAATTTTTTTTAATTCAAATGAATTAAAATAAGGGAAACCGAGTTTCAAAGGATAAAGTTTCGAAAAACCAAAGTTTCGAAATGACAAAGTTTCGAAAAGACAAAGTTTCGAAAGACAAAGTTTCGAAAAACAAAGTTTCAAAATAAGAAAGTTACTATAAGCCAAAGTCTCGCTGGAGGAAGTATCGAAGGAAAAAGTTTCCAAGATAAGTTCCAAGAGCCTACGAAAGCCGTTGTTCCTTGACCGAATTTAACAGAATTAAAAATGAAAAATATTTGCGATTTCAACGAAATTCAACAGATGATGGCTGACAACCAGAATTGAAAAGTAATGTTAAGAAAAAAGGTCAATTTCAATTACTTGGAATTTAAGAAATTCAATTACTTATTACAGTAATCGAAAGCTGTCAATTACTTGCATTACATTAATGTAATTGAAAACAAAAGTAATCATTACTTTTTTCAGTAATCATTACACAAAATGTATTTAATTTCTTCTTCTTGTTAGTTACATTTTCCGTGATATTACTAATTACACGTAATTGAAGTGGAAGTTGAAATAAATTACAAAAAGTAATCATTATTTCCCAACTCTACTGATAACTCATTTCTTTCATGATCGCTTTTGAACTAAACAAACAACAAATCTTATATTTTTTTCAATTCGGTGGAAAATGAGCGTATAAGAAGTCTGAAACCAAGTTTTCGACCGCCCAGATGTTTAACTTTGGCCACCGTCTTGGCAGCCATATTTGAAATCGCTCACGAACAACGAAGTTTCAATATGTTGAAAAATTTTTGGAACGCCCTCATTTTGGAAATATTTTTAGTTCTGTATCAAGTATCACCTGTGTCAACTTTATTGAAATCACTCAAGAAACAACGAAGTTCCGAAAATGGCTGAACTTCTTTTTTCGAAACTTTGGTCCTTTCATACTTTCTCTTGCGAAACTTTGACCTTACAGAACTTTTTCCCTTTCGAATTTTTCTCATTTCAAAACTTCGTTTTTCGAAACATTGTCTTTTCTTTCGTAGTACCTCGTGGCATGTTAGTGCGTACGACTGTCATGCCGACCACTGCCACCTAAAAACAGAAATGTTTTTTTTCGAGGTACTGCCTCTTGCGAGGAACTGACAAATCCTCCAAAAGTATACTTGCCAAGAATAAGTGCTTCTCACCTAGCCGTTCGGACTCGGCAAAAAATTGTAGGTCCCCTCCATTCCTGCCAACAACACGCATACAGAAATGGTTGAGAGTTGTAAGTCACTAGGCCCTGGTTCTTTATGAGCTGTTGCGCCACTTAATTTATTTATTTGTCTTTTCAAAACTTTGTCGTTTCCAAACTTTGGTTTTTCGAAACTTAATCCTTCGAATTTTTGCCTGTCGAATCTTGGTTTTTTGAAACTCTGTTACTATTTCTTCAAATAATAATGATATAAACTAGACGATTTTTCCGAATTTTCTAGTATGGACTCCATAAGGTCGATTTTTAAAATCTCGATGAAATAAACTTCGACAGTTTATTTATTATATCGATTTTATTGTTTGCATATTTTTAATCGTTTATTTAATCAAATTTTTACTTTCAATAAATCAAGCTCTATTGACTTCTTGGAGCCCATTTGGGAATCCATCCAATACGTCTTGAATATCTGTGTGGGGTATATTTGGCTATTCCTCTACTGCTGCAGCTGTCGTTAGTTCCGTTATGGTGGTTGGCGCCAGTGTCCTTGCCCGAACCTGTCATTTAAGATTGCCCCATATGTGATTTTTAAAGGGATTCATATCCAGGCTAAACACCGACGTCTTCAAGATATTCTGTGACTGATCTGGTGACATAACATCGTACGTTATCTTGCATAAGAATAAAGTGCTCTACAACAAATTGCTCTTAAATTGTGAAGTTTTTGTTGACCTTCCTCCACGTATTTCTCAGCATTCAAACGTCTTTTATCAAAGACTACGAGCTAGGTACGAGCCTCTTTACTGATTCCTAACCATACCTCTCTGATATTCTACTGTTACGGCTATTTTGCATTAAGCAAATCTCTACTTCTCATTTCATTTCCTGCTGTATACACATCTTGACCTCATACTCAAACCACAAAGAACTTAATTGACAAAAGACACAATAACCAAAATGTTTGATTGATGGTCATCTCTTATAAGACTTACGCACACATTTTTAAAATATTAGATTTCAAGTGAAAATAAAAGAGAAACCTTTTAACATACATATTATAATGTGTCATTTGTTCCATCTGTAATCCGAAGCCTTGAAGTTACAATTATATCCTTTAATTAATTTTTTGATTCATTTGATCTGAAAATAAATCAATACGCAAAATAACAATTTGTTGAGTAGTGACACAAACGAAAGGGTAGATATTTTCTCATGCGCTATGTAATATTGGCCTTTAAAAGGAATACAAGTAAATTTTGATGACAGTGATGTTTTTTTTTTTTTTGTAGTCAATTTTATCAACGCTTCAGTGCTTCATACATTTTTTGCCAATTCAAAGTAATTTATTGGTCGTGCCGTTTTTGAGATATATTTTATATTTTAAAATTATTTTAGTTTATCAATATCTACTTCTACTTCGATTTCGCAAACCAGATTTTAATTTATTATCCTGTGTGTTTGTAACTCTCGCAACACGTTTTTAAATTTTCTTTTAGAACCCAAAATAACGGTACCAGATATAGAATTTTACAAAATCTTATTTTTCTCAAAAACGGCTCCACAACTTTTCATTAAAAATATCAACAAATTTCTTTTAGTAAAGCCTTCTTTTGGATAGGGAACCATTTTTAAAAAAATGACTATCAATGGTACCTTCTAACGAATTATTTTTTATCAATTTTCTTCTAAACGGTATTTTTAATTATAATATTTTTTTTTTCTAACAGATGCTTCTAATAGTTTCTTTTACCAACATATTCAAAAATATTTGATAGATTTTTAAATGAATTTAAATTTTTTGAAAATCAAATAATTTTATCGATTTTTTTAAAACTAATTGGGCCAGCGCACACGAGATTATTTATTGCGGGTGGAAAACCAGTTTCATTCCATACTGCAAGCGCACACGATATGAACTATTCTGTTAGAAAAATGTATACATGAACCAATTTTTTTAATGTGGTAGTATTTATTACAGACCTCGCAATGTAAGACTTGTGTGCATATTTGTTTTCTACTTCGATCTTCCACTCCAAGTATGGAAGAGTTTTTCTTCCGTTTCGTTCCGCACACTTTGCTTCCCTCTCCTAAAAAATCAGTGTTCTGTCGAAAGAAATTATGTCGTGTTCTCTGGCCCATTATATAAGGGATTTTTAAAGTCTCAAGAATATTCTTAGAAAACAAAACTAATTTTTACGAAAAAATAACAGTACCTTCAATTCAAATGTTAAAAAACCGCTAAGGACAAAAATTGTTTTGTTAAAAACGGCTCCTACGATATTTATAAAAATATTTCTGTATGTTTAAATAAGTGTAATCTACTACAAAAACTTAAAAAAAAATTACACGTAGCAACTATTAAAATTACTTCTCTAAGAACGTTTTTTTTATTTTGAATTTTCTCATAAACGACTTATCGAATTAAGATTTTCGTTTTACCTACCAACAAATTTCAAATAAAAGCTAAAATAATAAATACCTACTGCATATAAAATTTTTCAAAAAAATGGGTTTTGAATTTTTATATTCAAAAATTGCCTTGCAATTCAGGTTGCGTTTAAAAAGACCTAAGTTCTTGCAGTCATATACTTCAAATTATTATTATTATTAAAAAAAAATCTCAATTTTTTTTACCGTCTTGAAAATGAACTAAAAAAAATAATCTGTGAGTTTCAAAATGATTCACTTAGTAGATTCCTGAATAGTCTGACGGCAAATGCTTCTACCGAATACTCCTTATGGAAAGCAGCTAAATGTCTTCTACCGATAAAATCTCAAGATGGTAAATAGATCGAAAACCCGAAACAAAAGGCTGAATATCTCGTGAATGTCTCTAAGCCATTTTCAGCAAACACAGCTACAGATCCCTTACAGTTTATTGATAGAGGCGACGAGTGTGAAATTCCTCTTCTCACGTTCAAAGAAGTAAGAAGCAAGTGTCAAAATACGATGTCTAAGTATACTCGGCTATATTCTTAGATGTTTCTCAAGACTTTGGCACGGTTTGGCACTTGGGACTTGTGTACAAACTACATAAGTACCTTCCCAGGCAGTACTACGAAATACTGCAATCCTAAGGTATGAACTGACTCTTTAGAGTACGGTTCGACCAAAATTATTCAGAACTATAGAAAATTGAAGACGATGTACCACAAAGAAGTGTCCTAGGACCAATACTGCATCTGTTATATGTATATAAAAGATATCCCAGTGGATATCAACGTTTTCATGGCCAACTTTGCTGATGATACTCCAATATTGGTTCTAGATAAATCCGCTACGAAGGCTACACAAAAACTGCAAAATGCAGTCGATTAAGTTACTGACTGGACGCAAAAATAGCAAATCACTGCAATACTCCAATACTGCCAAATATCTTGAAATGACTTTGGATGAAAAGCTTAAATGGGAACAACACATCAAAAAAGAAAAAAAAGAGAAGAACTAAACTTGAAATATAGAAAAATGTACAGGTTACTAGGAAAGAACTCTATCTATGCAGAACAATCTAATGTTATATAAGCAAGCATATAAGCAATGTTAAATAAAACATATGGCATCCAACTATGAGGCTGCACAATTAAAACATTATGATAATCCCATCCAAAAATTCCAAAGCAAAGTCATTCGTGGAATAATAAATGGCCCTTGGTATATAACAAATAGCTATCTAATCGTGACCTGCAAATTGTAAGGGTTACAGAAGTGGTAAAAAAACACGCTGTATCACACAATCAACCACAGCAAGTTCATACCGAAATGGAGACCGTCTAAATGTACAAGACAATGTTCGGAGATTATGAAGAACCAAGTTCTAAAAGCTACGGGAAACTTATATATAATATATAACTTTAAAAACTTCCCCTAAAGTGATTTATAAATTAAAAAAGAAAAATCATCTGTCAATTCTTCATAGATTAATCCTGATTCACTGGTGGTTTTTGTGCGATAAGAGTCATACTCTACTCGTTACCAATTCTGACCGAGTGTCTTTTGAAGATTTCCATCCGATAATAAAAAAAATTACCTTTTCTCTTATAATTTCCATGTCTTTATAAACAATCCTTAGCAGAAGAGTTCGAAAGTAATGATTAAAAAAGTTTTATTTGAATTACTTATAATTGAAATCTCCAAACACTTTTTCTATAACTTTGAAATGTACCTAATTGAAGAAATTCAATTACTAACTACATATAATTGAAAAGTGTCAATTACTGGTAGTTCAATTACATTAATGTAATTGAAAACAAAAGTAATCCTCAAAAAATAAGTATTGAGTAAATAATATAATGAGTATTCAGAATTCATTACAAAAAATGTAATTAATTACTTGCTTTTGTCAATTACTCGTACATGTACTGTGATATTCCGAAAAAAGTTCCGTGTAGTGTTAAATTTCCATACGTGTGTAATTTTAAACTAATTAATATATATTTTATTCACTTTTATCAAGTTTTTAATTTTCTATCGTCTTTTAAATAATCTCTTTTTGAAAATAGTTAAATTAATAATAATAAAATGGGCAAATTTATCTTTGCATTTGTTCGCAATTAGTATACCTTTTTTTTAATTTTATTATTACTATATTAATGTTTAAATAATAAAAAAATATAATTTATTGCAATACAAGTAATCAATTACCTTAAATGTAATTAACACAGTGATTTCCTTCGAAAACCCATTACTATTTTCAATTACATGTAATTTATAGGTAGATTTTTTCAATAACAGTTACAAGTAATGGAAATGTTTGTTTTTTTCAATTGCAATTATGTGTAATTGTAATTGAAAAAAGTTCAATTACTAATTACATGTAATCGAAATGGAAGTTGAAATAAATTACAAAAAAGTAATTATTTTGTCCAACTCTGCTTAGCGGGTGTAAGCATATTAGTAGGTATACTGACCGTTATTTTTGGATCTTAAAACAATTTCAATTTCCACTTTAAGTAATCATCAAAAACCTTTAAGTTCAAAAAAAAGAAAATCACTTCAGTGGCTTAGGCTGTAAGATCGAGGAACGGAAAGACAAGCATACAGATGGAATATTGCAACCCATTTTTGTGTGGTACATTGCCTATAGTACCTACTCCTATATATATAAAGGGTGCTTTTTAGAAGGTATAGAACTTTGAAATGAATTAAAACAAGGATGATTTTTTTAAATTGACATGCAATTTACTTTATTCGAAAGATAACTTTATGGCATTATAATTTTAATATGATTTCTGACAGCGACGGCTGGCTCGGACGTAGTCTTATCTTTAGGTCCAATTTTCGATGACTTCTTCCAACATTTGTGGCCGTATATCGGCAATAACAAGTGAACTTTGTCCTCCAAGTGGTCAATCGTGTTCGGGCTTATCGGCGTAGACTAGCAATTTCACATGTCCCCACAGAAATAGTCAAGCGGCATTAAATCGCACGATCTTGGAAGCCAATTCACGGTCCGTTACGTGAAACTATGCGGTTACTAAACGTTTCCTTCAATAAATCAATTGTGGCACAAGCTTTGTGATATGCGCCGTCTTGTTGATACCACAGCTCCTGCACATCATGGCTGTTCAATTGATGAACGAAAAAGTCAGTAATCATGACTCTATAGCGGTGACCATTGACTGTAACGTTCTGGTCAGCATCGTTTTCAGAGAAGTACGGACCAATTATTCCACCAACCCATAAAGCACCCCCAAAAGTCAATTTTTGTCTATGTAATGGTGTCTCAACATATACTTGAGGATTATCGTCAGTACAAATACGGCTGTTTTGTTTATTGACATATCCAAAAGTGAGCTACATCCCTATACGTATTTCGAACAGAACCATGATTTTCAAAATAAAATTGCACAATTTGGAAGCGCTGTGCAAGCGTCAGTCTATACGACGCTCGTACATGCCTAAATGCCAAACCAAACTAAAAATTAATCACTTGACAGCTGAAACAATGGCCGACAGTTAAAATAGTGCTGCCAACTTAAAGTTCTATACCTCTAAAAACAACACCCTTTTCTATACATTTGGTTTCTTTATAATATAATGATCTAGTAATGCAAAGTATTGCCTCCAATAATCATAGCAAGTAAAAATCTAATTACTCAAGCCATTTTTTTGACCAAAATTATCAGCATTTATCAAAAACAAAAAAAATGAATGTCAAAGTTGATTCTCTCAAAGACATAACCTCTTAATGAATAATTGATCAAAAAATTAACTCGTGAAACAACAATTTGTCCAGAATCAAGAGAACAAAACCAATCCTTACTGGTAATAACTGCGTCGAAATATTTCTAAAAATATATATATCAGACATCAACTGCGGACATAATAATGTAAGCTAATATTGGATCAACTATTTGAGTACATTTATATGATTGTTGGAGCTAAGTAATTTTTGATTAAAGTCGAATGTCAATTACTGTCGATTGTATATACTGTCTCACAGACCGGCCGGCACAATACCAGTGGTTCATTCACTTGGCCAAGTCAACTCAATTAATACCATTTTCTCTTTAGAAACGTGAAGCTCTATACTCTGAGAGGAGGGAGACTTTTTAATAAAATAAAATATTGACGATTTCAATTGATTTTCCTTGCCTTCTTGCCCAGCAGATGTTTTATTCTGACTTTTTTGCTGTGGGGCCTGAAGTCTTGAGACCTTATTTGTCATTAAGAAAACATCGAGGAACCAAACGAAATGAGTGTTCTCAGTTTTATTGTCTTCGCTGATGGCAACTTCAATTGTCAATGACTAAATGCGGTGAATGAGAAAATTGTTTTTCTTGTATGTGCATAATTACTTATTCAGAAAGAATACCAAATGAACTTCACAAAAGGTTAATGAACTTGTATTTTTATTAATTTTTGTATGTGCTGATGCATTTACGATGATACATTTAGTGACAGCAGAGAGAGTGATTCAATGGAAAAATTCTGTGACATTTTTAAATTGCCTTGAGATTGTCAAATGATATAATTGATTCACACAATGAAATCATTATTTGTTTCTCCAGACAGTGATTTTTGAAGTGCATGAAAAGTGGGGCAAATGTTTCCGCTGAACATCATTCTTGCAATATATCAATGTTCTCAGAAGTTAAGGCCTACAGGTTTAAGTAAACAAAAATAGGTTTTTATCGAAACTAAAGCTAAGTGTAAAAAAGAGTTTTCCTTCATATTTGATGCATGGTATACATCAGTGCCTCTGTGAGCCAAGTACCGGAAAATGATGAGAAATCAGGAAGAATTACCTTAAAGAGTTTGTATAATTGTCTCATGTGCTCTTCAATTCTTTGGGCTGCAATGACTGTTGACATGATTTTAGTGTATGTTGGCGAATCGTCCGTAAAGAGCAAATTCTCAGCGCTGTTGGAATGAAAAGAGAGATTTGGTAGAAGTACGGTTCTAACTTTGATCCTTGAGCAACTCCTGCTCTTATGGATTTGGTTTCTTTTCAATCTGGAAGGATATGGAATACAGAAAACTTAATTAGTGTACCAGGAAAATTCAAAATGGTTAGCATATGGATTAGACCCTGTATCCACATGTTGTCGAATACTTTCTCTGTATCCTGGAGGCATCTAACAACAACTTGATTGTTATTAAGGGTGCTACAAACATCGTTCTGGAATTTTGAGAGTGAAAGTAATGTAGAGTGTATCTCCCGAAATTCATATTGCATATCCAAAATGATGTTGTGCGGTGCAGTACGGCTTCAATCTTCGAAAAATTAGTCCTTCAAGTATATTGCTTGTCGTGTTGTTGATAATATCCCTTCTCAACGACGGCGAAACGCTTCTAGTTTCGCTGTCCTCAATCTCTTGGGAAAGAAGCTTTTAATGATGAAGTTGCTAAACAGGATCGTGAGAAACAACACCATGACTTAGAGAAACTTTTTTATGATGTAGCTGGAAATTATATCTTTATTCGTCCACTATTAGATTCAATCACCTTGTTCTTCGGTCGTAAGCAGCATTTCCTTCTTTAAAAATGCTATTTCAGCCTGAGTGTGATAGATTGTAAACTCAACTCCCTCTAATAATGATGCATCACTGGGTGGATTTGGAACGAAATTTCATTTAAAATATTCGACAAAAGCTTCCGTTTCATCATGACTTGTCGTCACCTCGATCTTGTGTGGCGCTGATTTTGTTTGGCATTTGTTGTTCTTTTTTGGTAATAATCTTATTATTTCCTTGAACGCATGGGGCCTATGTTTGATAGATTGTAGTCTTTCGAAAGTTGAAGAACGTGCCTCCATATAATAACTTGTATAAACTGAAGTTCACTATTTACCATTTTGTAGTTTCCGTTGGCCGTGTTTCAATTCCTTTGTTGGATCATTTGCAATCGTTTCCGCAATCGCTGTCAATGATTATACAGGGTGGCGCACCAATTGTGCTACAATAAGAAATTCAAATAACTTTTTTTTTTTAATCGATGTATTTCATTTATTTTTGTTTTTTTATTGGTTAGAAAATTAAATTTTATTTTAAATAGTTAGTTGTTTTTAAAGATTATAGACCGCAAATGACCTCCACGCTCTCCCACGCATATGCGGCACCTGATCAAAAAAATTATTCATTGCGGCCTGAAGAGTTGAAGTTGGGATCGCCTCAATTATTGTCGTTATGGACTGCTTTAATTCAGTTAAATTCGTGGGCTTCGTTTTATACACCTCTTGCTTGACATAACCCCATAAAAAGAAGTCTGGTGCAGTCAGGTCAGGTGACCTTGGGGGCCAGCGAAGAGTGGAGTTCCTAGAAATTAATTTGTTTGCGAATTTTTTGTTTAGCTCCGCCATAACTGGTCTGGCTATATGTGCAGTTGCTCCATCTTGCTGAAACCAAACGCTGTTGAATGGTATACGTCTTCGGCGCAGTTCTGGGTAAAAAAACTCCTTCAACATCTTTAAATAACGGTCCCTATTGACAGTAACGGTTACACCGTTTTCTTCAAGGAAGTACGGCCCGACAATACACCTTGATGAAACTGCGCACCACACAGTGACTCGTTCTGGGTGCAGTTCCGTCTCATGCAGCATTTCTGGATAAGACTCATTCCATATACGGCAATTTTGCTTGTTTACATTGCCGTTAAGATCAAAATGGGCCTCATCAGACATGAACAAACAATTGATCAATGTGTTGTCTTCTTCGGCCATTGATATCATTTTTTGGCAAAATTCCAGGCGAACAGGCAAATCCTGAGGGTTGAACTTGCTAGTAATTTGGACTTTGTACGGAAACAAGTTTAAATCGTCATGAAGTATCCATTGTAATGACCGTCTACTAACTCCAATTTGCCCCGATAAGTTTCGGATCGAAACGCTCGGATTGGCCTGTATTGCAGATGCTACTGCTGCAATTGTATCCTGAACCCGAACATTGGCATCTCGATGGTACGGCCTTCGTGCGATGCTTCCAGATTCGGCAAACATGTTTACAAACCTCATAATGGTCCATCTACTCGGGGGATTACCGCCAAACTCCCGCCTAAATTCCCTTTGGACGGAAATGACGGACTGCAAAGCATGGTACCGTTGCACTATCCAAATTCTTTTCTCCGTATCCCAAGCATCCATTTTTATAAATCTAAATAGTAACCTACAAAATAAAAAAAAAATAAGCCGATTACTCACACAGAAAAAAAGTTATTACGTTTTATTTTTGTAGCACGATTCGTGCGCCACCCTGTACAATCGAACAAATCCTTCTGGAAGATGCTGTCCCTTGAAATCTTTGGTCTCTTCTGCTCACCCACGGTGTTTTTTTTTTTGGTGATTTCTATTGCATCGATTGTTTTCTCAATTTCATTTCTAGAAAGATTAATCATTATTGTCTCTTTGAATCAACCTACTTACCTCCTGCTGTTTACATTTTGTAATGATAATAATACAGACAAAGCCCGTCCTCTGCACCTCTTCTTTTCCTGGTCTACGTGGTCTAAAAGACTAAACGGTCAACACATCAAATACTTGCTGAATTCGTAGGAGATTTGCCGAAATCGTCCGTGATTTGCCAGATTGGTGTAAGATTTGCAGGATTCATCCACTATTCGCCAGATTTGTATGTGGTTCTCGGATTCGTCCGTATTTTGCCAAATTCGTGTGTGATTTGCCGGATTCGTTCGAAATTGTTAGACTTGTCTGTGATTGCGGGGCTCGGCCGTGATTTGCAAGATTCGTCTGTGGCTTGCCTTATTCATCCGTGATTTGCCAGACTCATCTGTGACTGCCGAATTCGTCCGTGATTTGCCGGATTCGTCTGTGATTTGCCGAATTTGTGTGTGATTGCCAGATTTCTCTGCTCTTTGCCAGATTCATCTGTAATTTGTCAGATTTGTCCATCATTGCCAGATTCGTCTAACTACCAGATTCGCCCGTGATTTTCTAGATTCGTCTGTGATTTGCCAGATTCGTTCGTTATTCAACAGATTTTTACCTATGTGCGGTTTTCGGATTTGTTCCTATTTTGCCGGATTCGCCCGAAAATTCGTTCGAAATTGTTAGACTTGTCTGTGATTGCGGTGCTTGTCCGTGGTTTGCCAGATTCGTCTGTGATTTGCCGGATTCATCCTTGATTTGCCAGATTCATCTGTGACTGCCAGATTTGTCTGCGTGATTCGTTGGATCCGTCTGTGATTGCCAGATTGATCTATAATTGCCGTAACTTGCTTCATTATGTAATTACCTTCAATGTTTTAGTTGCATTCCATTTTGTCTTTAATTTAATTTTTTAATTACAATACTGTTACTTGTAATCCTGAACGGTAGCATACAATTGCAATAAGAATTTTCAATTACTATTTATCTGTAATTATGAAGTAATTTACTTGATTACAATTGTAATTGAAATTTTTAATTACAGCTACTGAGTGATTGGAGAGTAGTTAAAGTACATTGTAATAATTACTCGCAATATAATTGAGATGTAATTAATTACTAATTCATTACAATTGTAATTATAACTACCAAACTCCCAATAGTTTGAAACCTTCAATTGTATCTTTAATGTTTGTTTTTCTTTTGGTGAGTTGTCAATTTATCGAAATAAATTTGCATTACAATTTTCGAGTTGATTTCATTCGGTTCGGTTTTAACATCTTTTCAATTACACCAATATCCTTTTGTTCTTAATTGCTCTATACGACTGCAATTTAAAATCCATTATCAGATCATTATTATTTTTCTCATGACATTTTGTCCAATTAAAACTGAAAAACAAAATCAATGAACCACACAAATCACAATCTCATGGCAATCTCGTGCTGCTGATGCCTCAGACGTGTGCTATAAGCTTCTTTTTGCTTCTTTTTTTTCTGTTTGTGATTCTCTCCTCTTATCATCGCCATTATTGCTCCTCCTGCGTTAGTTCTCAATAGCACCGCATCCTTATGAAATAGCAGTCATTGTATGACTCTTAATGCCTTTGTTATATCCCGACCTACATTGCTCGTGTAATCCCTTAGCATGTCCTTAATATATTTATACACAATTTTGTGGTGGTGGTGGTATTTTATAATGCTATGAGCTATTGTTCCGTTAAAAATATACACGAGTATGGTTAAAGTAATGATTTTTTTCTATTTATTTTTCTTATTGCAGACTCTGTTCGCTGACAATAACGAGATTATCAATATTGACACCCTTGCCAGGGGACATGACATCCTTGTCGTTGGCTGTCAAAATGCAAAGCTCCAAGCGTACTCTACGCTCTCATGAAATTCCAATAACGCAAAACCTCAGTGGATCTCAATTGGGCAACAATGTGACTGGCTCAGGTGGTGGGGGTGGAGGAGGTGGAAGTTCCGGTGGTGCATCGACGCAACAGCAGCAGCAACAGCAAGGAAATAATCAAATGAACTCCATGGGGGGTGGTGGGTCTAGTGGTGCCATTGGTAGTGGCAGTGGCCCTGGAGGTGGAAGTGGTCAGATCAATTCATCACATGGACTTAGCAACAATGGCGGGGGTGGCAACTCGAATTCCAGCTCTGGATGTAACCTTGGCAATATGAACAATATCATGGGTGTTCCACTAGCCGAGACCGAACTTGATTTGCACTTCAGTCTACAATACCCACATTTTATTAAACGAGATGGAAATAGGTGAGATGTTTGTCATTATATTATTTTTAACCAGGGTCAAGATGTTTAACGATTTTCTTTTTTTGTTTGACTTAGATTGGTGATATTGCTGCAACGCCGTAAGAAATATAAATCACGTACAATACTGGGCTACAAGACTCTAGCAGAGGGCATCATTCGCATGGATGCTGTGCTACAGAAATCCATGGATATGACAGTTGAATTGATTGCTTCGGGAAAAAACGGACGACCGGGTACGACTGTAGCCAGCTTGAGGGCCGAGCGTGTTTCATCCATTCCAGTTGATCATGACAATAAAAATAATAATAGTGTGATGTTAGCAGGTAAGGTGTAAACTATTAGCTTAAACCTTGTTCAAACATTTCTATCGATTGAATATGGAGAAATATGTTTTAATTTTTTTTAATAATTAAGTTGATGCTCATGATATTTTAGATTAGCACTTGGTGTTTGGGATGAAGATGAGGGTATGCTTAGCAGTTATTGCTGGTTCTGTATGGCTGGGACAAACTCAAACGAATTTGAATAGTGTGTTAACACAGCAGAAGCTCGATTTGTCTTCTAAAAACGTGTTTAAATTTCATTTAAAACTTAGCTACTTTGAAGCAATTTCTGAAGGCTCGCTGAGTTAGCGATCAAAGAACACCTGCTCGCAAAGTAAACCTCGAGTTTCCATAATTATGATAAACCATGCAGCTATTCACAAATTCCAGCCAGTCACTGACCGTTTTCGGAAACGGCAGTTCAACTTCAATTTGATAGTCAAATGATCTTCATTTTATGACACAAATATTGCTATTATATCAAATATACATATTGTCCTGTTTGCAGAAAATCTTTTTGTTCAACGTCAGCCAATTCTCTTGCAAACGCATGTGACGTTTGCGAGCAAGTTCTTTTGCTTCTCGATATTTTTTTTTCCAAAAATGTGGCATAATCAAACTGCAACACAATGCTAATAGCCTTTCACACTGAATTGAAATCTCGTTTGCTATTGAAGGCAACAAAATTTACTGAAATCGTTCACACCACATAATCTAGGCTTTAAAGACTTAAAAAACATCCATTACAATCAACCAAAGTTAAAAAAAATTGAAACGAGTTTAAAATAATTCCAAAACTTTTTGAAAATTTTGAGAAAAAAAAATCATAGGAGCCGTTTTGGAAAAAAATATTTTTCTTAAATAATTTTTTAACATTAGTGGGGAAGCTGCCGTTAATTTTTCATTAAATTTAATTATTTTCTTAAAATACTTTAAAATATAAAAATAATTTGTTAAATGTTTAAAAGCTTCTTATAAAAAAAGAAATATTGAAACGGAAATACCGTTTTGAAGAAAATAGAAAATAAAAAATGGTTTCCTATCCAAAGGTGGCCTTTACTAATAGACATGAGGCAATGAGAACCAAAACTCGTTCGAAAAACTCGAAGAAAAACTCTCCATTACCAAATTTTATTGTTTAATAACTTTTACATGAGCGTATACTTAGAATATAAGTTTTTATATCAATTCATAGATTGTGAGATTTATTTGTCATGGTTAAAGGAAAATCATATTAAAAGTTCCGTTAAAACGATATTAAAAAGTTTCATCTGGATGTGACGAGTTTTTCTGCCATGGACAGGAAATGGCGAGTTTTGGTTCTCATTATCTCACATTTATTCATTATAAAAAAGAAAATAATAAAACACTTGCATAAATAGTTAATCCGTGGTTCAGACATTTTAAATCACCGACTACGGTTAATTAAGCTGACATTCCACGTTTAACATACTTGAACCTTGAACCATCGTTAATCCTCAGTGATTCCACTGAAATCAGTCAGTAAAATTGTTGAACCACGGATCAAATTTGAACCACGTTTGAAAAACTTAACCTAAAATTAAAGCACATAATTTTTTTTTTCCAAGGAAATATCATTAATTTTCCTTTGGAAAAAAAAAATTTGATACCTACTTTTTATGTTTATGATTGAAGAGTGTGGGTGTATGTAAACGCAGAAAATCTGCGCTAGTACAATCGCATTTCTTTTCTGATGCATTTGTGAACGCACTCCCAATGCAGAATGTCTGCAGTAAACTAAAAGGTCTGACTAAGTCCGATTTGTATGTAAACAGAGTTCATAAACGTCAGAGAAAAATGGCTGCCAAACAAATTTTGTTGAATTTGATTTTTGATTTGCTTACCCAAAAAGAAAAGAAAATTATAAAATAAAATATAAAAAAAATATAAAATATTTGCAATTACTTACATTCTTTACGAGTCAGTACCGCTTTGTCCTTCTTGTTGTATTAAAAAATTATTTTAATAATTCCCGCTGTTTCTGCAGCCAAACAAATTCAGCTGCACAATCTGCCCGACGCTGACGACAGTCTGACGTTTATGAACGGTACGTACTGCAGTTCGACTAGGTTAGTTCGATCGAAAATCTGACTTTATGAATGCAGGTAACGCACCGGGGAAAAATTATTTTCGATAAGGTTGGTTGATTTTGTTTGAAAAAATGTTGTGAAGTCGTTTTCGGAAAAAATAACAATTTGTGAAATTGCTAAAAAAAATTTATGGGGAGAATTTCCAAACACCACTGTGTACCAAGTTTAAAAAAATCGATCCAGCCATTTACTGGCTGAACAGAATGGAGACGGAGCTGCAACTGGAGCAGCAACTGGAATAGCTGTCAAAATGTTGAATACACACAAATGCAATAATACGAACAGAACACGACGCAGCTGCAGACGAAGCTGCAGACGCAGCTGGACAAGTTGGCCAACTTTTAACTTTTGCATACAGCATTTTTGACGTTTCAATATTGTGAGCGCAACCAAGTGTTTACATGGGGGTTGAAGAGAGTTTCAAACTCTTTTTCAACTCTGATAAAGACTTAAAGTAGATTTAGCTTGCATTTCATCACTATCCATATTCATTTTTGTTTTAATTTTCATTTTTGTGTTGAATTAAATTCGCACAGCTGACTTGAAAAGCCAAAAATGTCAGAAAGCTGTACAGCACATTGTGGGCGAGTAAAAAAATTGCGTACAGCATTTTTTGACAGCTATTCCAGTTGCAGCTGCAGTTCCAGTTGCAGCACTCTATTCTGGTCAGGCAGTTAGGCTGTAGCCGAACAGACAGCCAAACAGACAGAATTGTAAGATACACTTTTTTCGTCTTCCCTATCGTCGTAATGAAAAGTCTGATCAAATCCTCGATTTTAATTATTTTTGCGAATGCATTGCATATATGTTTCTTATGATTTTCTAAATTTTAACGAGAAACCTTATTTCCTTAAATTTTAAGTATTTATTTCATTTATTTCTAGTTTTAAATTCAATCAATAGTATCACAAGAGCGTGCCAGATTTGTTGGAAATTGTGCTATCTTTCTCCGAAATTGCCGAAAACTATTTTATTATGACAGCCAAATCATAATTGGGCCACTAATAGCCCAAACCTAACCTTGAGAGATTTTTGTTCGTATAAATAAATCGTTGATAAAACTTTTTTCTACCCTTAAACATACTCTTCAGACATTCCACTATTTGGCACCACTTTTTATTCACTAAATAGTCCACTATTACACGATGATTCCTTGCGTCTTACTCTTTTCAATCGGTGCGAAGTTGAAATCAGATATGGAAATTTGAAAAGAGTCAGACGAAAAAAGTAGTGGTGCTATAGAGGTAACATTATACTCATTTCTTTTGACATTTCAAAACAAATGCAACAAACTTCACTTTAAAATCATTCAGAATTCAGTTTATCTGTTGTTCCCACAATTTCCATTTAAATTCTTCTTTCTTTTATGAAGAAAAAATTTATTTTATTTTTCGTTGTTAAGAGAACACTGTTTTTGGGCTACTTTTTCGGCTCCGATTTTGAGCTACACGAACTTCTAAATTATGAGGATCAGGCTCTGCTTTCAATTTTATGGTATTAAACAAGGCTATTTGGTCTTAGAACTGGATCAGTAATTTCATATATGTGAAATTCTTGCAGAATTCTATCTTTACTTGCATCTTATATTAATACTTAGCATGTTGTCTGCCATTAATTCTCTTAGCTGGTTTTATACGTACAAGTACTTCCAGCCCTCGAAACTAGAGTGCTTATAACATTATTGTCTAATTGACAAACTTTATTCTAAAAATTTTGAAAACTTTACTTTTCGATAAAACATTCGAATAAACCATGTTATAAATTAATTAAACATTAAGGTTTCCATATAAAGGGTTTTTTAAACGGGACGCTACAAAAGTAGCGCGACAGGGACAGCAAACGACGCCAGATTTCTTGCCGCTCTTTTAACATTTCTCTTCAGTAAGGTTTGCCATTTCATGATGCAAAGATATACGAACCAACAACGAGTCGAAATTATTAGAATTAACTACCAAAATTCGGAGTCAGTAGCCTGAACGTTAAGAGCGCTGCGTACAATTTATGGTCGTCATAATCGTCCTAGCAGATCAACAATTGAGCGTCTAGTGGCGAATTTTGCGAAAAGATCTTGGCCTACATCCTTACAAGATTAAATTGACGCAAGAACTGAAGCCGCTTGACCACCAGAAGCGTCGTATGATCGTGAATTGGGCTGAGCAACAACTTGAAAATGATTCTGATTTTCATCGAAAAATCATCTTCAGCGATGAGGCTCATTTCTGGCTGAATGGCTTCGTCAATAAATAAAATATGCGGTATTGGTCAGGCAGCAATCCACACGTACTCCATGAGTCATCATTGCATCCCGAAAAAATTACGGTTTGGTGTGGTTTATGGGCCGGCCGGCGCGCGGCGTCATTGGGCCATACTTCTTCTGTGATGATCAAGACCGGCACGTTACTGTGAATGGGGATCGCTACCGTTCAATGATAACCGAATATTTTTGACCCCAATTGGATGATATGGACTTGGAGGACATGTGGTTCCAACAGGACGGCCGGCGCCACAGCCACACAGCGAATGTCACAATCAATTTATTGGAAACCAAGAAGGTGTTATCTCACGAAATACTCCAGTCGCTTGGCCACCTCGGTCGTGCGATTTGACGCCGTTAGACTATTTCCTGTGGGGCTACGTCAAGTTTATGGTCTATGCCAACAAGCCACCGACGATTGATGAACTTCGTACGAATATCGAACGTGGAATTGCAGCAGTATCGGCCAATTTATGCTTGAAAAGCGTCGAAAATTGGGTTCAGCGTCTGGACCTCTGCAAGCGTGCCCGTGGTGGCCATGCAAAAGAAATCGAGTTCCATACATGATGGCATCGAAAGTACTTTAACAGGAGTAAAGAATTTCATTGATATCCAAAACCGTTTTTGTTTTATTTAAAAAAACTTTTGTAGCGCTCTTATTGAACAACCCGATATATTATGAGCCACATACTTATTATTATTTTCTGCATCACTGAACGCTGCCATAGGTTTGGTTGGTTGGTGGGTGGAAAAAATTGAATCGTCGCATTTAGGTTATGACTGATCAAAAAAAAATAAATAATCGCTCTTGCTCGCACGTATTGGGTTTTCTTTTATTGTTTTTAAGATTTGTGTTGCAATTATTTAATAAATGCTTACATTCTGCAATTCTGTGCAAAAAAAAACCTTTACAACGATATATAATTTATATGGTTTCGGCTTTTGTAGATTCCCTAAAATGTACCACAAAATTCGTGTTCAGCGTGTTATTATATGATTCTTTTTCTACTGCCAAGCGTGACAACTCTCAAAACGCAGAACAAAAGTTATCTTCAAAATTATAATAAATCACAAAACATTTGCTATATTTTTTTTTTGTCAGAAAAATCGTAAAGCGAGCAATTGTACAATTTTTCAACGAAACGATTAGAACCTACACACATTAATTTTGTTGCTAATATCTATTTGCAAATCGATTTACACTGAAATATTTAAAAACTTTTGAAGTCAAAGCTCAAATATTATTAAAAAAAAACTACTTCATCTTTGTGCATCGTGTATTGTGTTCGTTTTTCTGATTTGGACAATAATTTTTTTGCACATCTACATATTTTTTGTTTGCTCAGGGTAACCTCATTCTCTCACATTGTTCTTCTGTTCTATAACCACAACCCAAACAATATACAAAAGAAATTGAAAACTGAAAACGAAAGTATTTTTCACAACATCACAACACAACAAAACAAAACAAATTAAAACTCGTATAAAGCTACAAGTTTTTCAAATATAAAAAAAAAATCATTCATTGGAAGAGCAAATTCATCAAACCACTAACACGCTATTAAAAGCCATAAGAACTTGCTACAAGCTATAACCTTGAAGCCATAGACACACAACTATACTCATAAGTAGTTCTTGTATTATGACTGGAATAAGAATCCATTAATAGATCGTTTCACTTAAATCAAAGACAAGCACATAACTAGCACATGAATACTTAATATGGACATAAAAAATAGTAGAACAAAAAAACAAACAAGACACGGTTGAATGCAATTTTAATTATGTATGGAACACCCTAATAATTTATTATCATGGATAAAATGAAAACAAACCGGAAAGTGATTATATCTGGCAGTGAGACTGTTTAGAAAATGGAAAGTGTCAAATCTGTGTCGTTTATTTAGACGATATTTTGTGTACATAATTGAATAATTGATGGTATTTTTGACAACTAACTTGGGTTTTTTTTTTGTTTTGTTTATACTGTGGGTGGTTGCTCGTGTGATATTAAGAGAAACAAATGTGTTTTTTATGTCAACAAAAAATAGGTCGTTGATTTGGTTGAAAAATGTGTCATTATCATTTGCGCCCACTTTTGTTTGGTCATTAAACCAAGGTTATTTAGCTTTAGATACAGTTTGAAAATAGTTTCTTCTCCAAGTATCAGAACAAAAACATTGTTCAATATTTTTCAATGATTGTTGTATTAATTTAAGTGACTGTCTGACTTGGCAGCAGGCCAACCTTCCAAAGCAATTTTTCGATAATTTCGAGCCTTATATCACGTTTTTTTTGTAATTATATTGAGAACCAGGCTAAAAAAGAGGAGCTTATGACCGATGGCGGCAAGAGTTGTTTTAGCATCAGTATTTTCGCCTGTTGACTGAAAATGTCGTCAAAACGTACACTTACTTGCACTTGAAAATTACGACCCGAAAAGTAGTTGCAAGCTAGTAAGCCAGTAACAGTTGAATTGCGACTAGTTCGAGATTGGTACGATATTCTGCAAACCAATATCTTCAATAATGAAATCTGGGAAAGTTGTTTTTCTTAATCTCGCAATTATAAAATCTCGCTTTTAACAATCTCTCATTTACATCTCGAAAATTTCGATTGAAATCTCGCAAATTCATAATTTAATTGCATTGCATTTGTTGCACAAAATGTGTTTGGTGCAGTGCCAATAAATTTTGAGAGATTATGAAAAGTGGGTTTTTGTAATTGCAAGATTTCAAATGCGAGATTTTAATTTACGCGATCTAGCACCCGACCCGACTATAGGTCCTGCCAGCGCTTGCACGCAAGTAAATCACTTGCTGCAAGTCTTCTTTCAGCACCACGTTCCCAAAATGGTCATACCTTAATAATTTTTTTTTTCGATCAGCAGCATTTTGCTGTTTCAAATGCTGCAATATAGAAGAGGATCTCGTGTTTTTTTTAATGCAATGCATCAATTTGCTTTTTTAAAAAAATGAAAGAAATTAATGAAAAATGCAACGAAGCATGATACTCTTTCTTTGAATAATTGTAAAACAAGTTGCTTACTTACCTGGCGTAGGGGTTACCTTACCGTGGCATGAAGGCTTTTTCCCGGGGCGAGGTTTAGCCATTTGCACCCTAATCCCTATAATGCGAACAATTCTTGCGTGTTATTTTTGGTAGCGCGTGCAGCGTCGAGTGTTTTTTCGAAAGCTAAACAGCATGTCAAGGATGATAACATTTTCAATGCAGAACCTGTTGAGCATCCGAAGGATTACTTTCTCCAATATTTTGCTGATGTTGCTGAGAGAGAAGCTCAAGTTAAAAGTTCAAATAAATTTGAGAAGCGGTATAGAAATAGCTGGACAGTAAGGCTCCGTAAAGCTATCATTGAAAATTTTAATGCTTGATTTCCAGACGTTTAGAAAGGAAAATCATTTATTATTTTGATGGACAAATAAATAATAATTAATTAAATAACACAAATAAATCATGATCGAAAAATTTAGTTCTTCTTTGCGTTGCGCAGTACGCTGTTCGAAAAGCGGAATTGATTATTGTAGCAGAAGATTGTTTGGAGAAGTCTATACTCTTTTTTCGCACAAAATTAACTACAGCGACCATTTATTGTGTGCGAAAAAAATGACTTGTTTGTTTTTTCGAAAAAAATGACTTGTTTGTTTTTTCGTGTTTATTTTTAATGTTTCTTTCGTTTCAGATTTTGTTCGCATTTGCATTTGTTTTAATTTTTTGAATTTGTGCAACTATCGATGAATATTTTTCCACTTCGTTTTCGTAATCATTTCGTTGTCTTGTTGATGACCAACCTAGAATTTCGTTTCGCATCAGCAGTCTACTAAGTACTACTAAGCACGGTGCCGTCACACCGTGCAAAAAAAGTATTTGCTGCAAGTAAAACTTGCTAGATGTGACGATCAAAAAAAGTACTTGCAAGCAATTAATTGCTGCAAGTACTTGCCCAAGAAGTCACTGTATAGTACTGTTACGGTATTTTAGCATTACGTCGTTTTATCAGAAAGTTGAAATGACTTGCCTTCAAATCAATTTCTGCAAGCGATCGCATCAAAATCGAAATTTTTAAAACAATTGTTGCAAGAACTTGCGCGGTGTGACGGCACCTTTAACCCCATAAAGTTTTTGTTACTTCCTTGATAATTTTGTGGTTTTGTAAGCATTTTTAGACAAATTTTCTTTCATATTTTTAGCCATCTCAGTTAAAAAAATTTCCATATAAAATGAAGCTTTAACTAGTGGAAAAATGATTTAAAATACATATTTTAATGAAAAATCAGCAATTACTTACAGCAAGAACTTTCAGCAATTAATTTTAGAAGTACCTGCGGCAAGAAATTTCTGCAATTAACTGCTTGCACGGTGTGACAACATGTAAAAAGTCGTTTAAGCAAGCAATTTACTTGCCTGGTGTAATTGCTTTCGCAAGTACTCGCAAAAATACTTCAAAATAGGAATTTTTGAAACATTGCTGCAAGTACTTTTCTTGCACGGTGTGACGGCACCTTTAAGCTTTATTGGTCCATCAAAATATTAAATGATTTAACTTCCTAATACTATGTTTTCATTGAGCCAAATGAGATAGTTTTGTTGAAAATTTTTCAAATTCGATACGAAATCATTTCATTTCTCACACAAATTCACATTTCGAAATGAGATAACTTCAACCAAATTTGCACGAAATTACGTTGAAAATTATGTAAAAACCTATTGAACACACAGAATTGGCTACAGTTTGAAAAGCTCTGAAAAGGTTTTGTGTGAAAATGTCAATGTTCAATGGAAGTAGAAAGAAAAAACAACAACAAAAAGTGATTAACCGCCAGTTTAAATTCAGAAATGAAATGAGCTCTGTCAAACGAAACTACCAAATTACGAATGAAAACAATTTTTTGTGATTTGCGAAATTATGTACCTCATTTCGGCTCTAATGAAAACGTTTTCATTTGTAGTATAATAGTACATTCTCATTGGAACCACATGTGGGCTATCGATTGGTTCTTTGTTCTTTGGTTGTCTTAATTGCTGAGTCGATTGGACCTAATCTAATCTAAGTTCCTTATAAAAAATCCCCATCAATTCAGTTGCTGAGATCTTTGATGCGTTGGGGTTCTCCGGCTCAAGCGCACTCTGCAATATTTTGCGTCGAAAGAAAGAACACTGACAAATTTTCGGTTTTATCAATCTTCAAACCAGTTTCCGATACTTTATTGACAAACTTGTGTGTAGCTAGTGCATTATTTCGACCGAAATTTCCATTAAAAATGTACACTGTTTCGAATTCACTTATATGGAAATAATTTTGCGATATTTCAAAACGTTGTTAGTGCGTAGGACTGTCATGCCGAAGGTCTGGGTTCGACTCCCCGCCACTGCCACCTTAAAACAGAAATGCTTTTTTTCCAGGTACTGCCTCTTGCGAGGGACTTACAAATCCTCCAAGAGTATAATTGTCATAAATAAGTGCTTCTCATCTAGCCGTTCGGACTCGGCAAAAAATTGTAGGTCCCCTCCATTCCTGCCAACAATACGCACACAGGAATGGTTGAGAGTTGTTAGTCACTAGGCCCTGGTTCTCCATGAGCTGTTGCGCCTCTTAATTTATTTATTTTTTTCCGATAAAGCGCAAATCCATTAATTTCTTCGTAATGCGTAGTTACAATACTGGCTTTTTGTCAATTTAAATTGATTTAAAAAGAAACCAACAGATGGCCTGCGCTTTACAATTAAAATATATACATATACTCGTATTATTCTTCATAATAGGAGCATCTTTCTGTTAAAAACTTTTGTTTTCTGTTGCCAAATATTAAGTTTGACTTGGACCCTTTTAAAGATTGTCAATATCTCTTCAATGATGAAAGATTTAATGAAACATAACTATTCTTTTACATTTTAGCCCCTAAAACAAAAATGCAGGTAACAACTCTGTTATCTTGACTCCATTAATACTTGTCAATTTCATAAATTCATGCTTCACCAGTAAACAAACAAATTTGCTCTACTTACATTTAGTTGATAGAAGCTAGATACCTACAGCACGTGTCAAGGACAAAATAAGAGTTTCCACAACCAAGCGATCTCACCATAAATTTACAACAAAATTCTCTTTTTACAACACTCAAGAGGACCCAGTTACATTTATTGACGCAATAATAGCTTCACTCCTCCATGTTTTATATGCATGACCCTCAAAAGTGATTATGAAGTTCAAGGGAAATATGTAATAATGTAGGTATACCAGCTATAAAAAGAAGGGAAGCCCTTGGCACATTGCCAAATAAAGAAACTATTAAAAGAACTACATCCATTTATATGTGCATATGTATATGCAGGACTGTGTGATGTAGTATTGGACTAGGTAGAAAGGACACAAAACCGTTTGAAGTAACATCCTCATGCAATTAATGTTGACATTTCCAAAAATCGATTAACATACATACTTTCGTTATAAAATGACAACCAAGCCCTGGAATAACACCGGCGGCGGCAGTGTCAAGCCTTCATTTTCCAGTGAAGTGCATCAAATCGCATATATGCATATTCATGCACATAGCTAACATCATCTGTGTGTGTTTTTGTATTTGGGTATCTGTAACCAAAAGCTTAAAAAAAAAACAGCAAACAAACAAGCGCAGGTGGAATAATGTGTCATTTGATTCTGTTGATGCAACAACAATGATGACGGCAACTGCGGTTTTTCATGCTCTCGTAGACAGACGTGTTTTTGTTGTTGTGTTTTTTTTTTTCTCATTCAAAAAAGATGCTGAATAGGCTTAAACGTGATATGAATGTGAAAAACCTCAGCCTTTTAAAAATATAAAAAAAAAAAATGTAATATGTGCATATCGTGTAGCTGAGGTTTTGAGGTTCCTACATCAGGAATGATGTAAAGAGATTCCAGTTTCAATGACATTTATAATTATGTACATGTTATTAAGAGCGCCACTGCGTTGCATTTAATTTTTATATTTTAAAGTAATAAGATGCATAGAGTTTTTGAAGAAATGTGTAAAAAATAAACTTTTCCAAAAACCGAAAAAAAATACTGCTAAATTCAACCTTGCGTTTCTGAAAGCATACTTACTTTAAAGATGGTCTTTTTTCTTAAAACGGTGACTTATTTTACAATAGTGGGTCGTTTTCGACCTTTATATATTTTGCATGAATATTTTTCTTACGTTATTCATTTATAAAATTGAACACAAGTGACCATTTAAAATCATTGTTGTTATTAAATATTTGACACATATATTCCGGTTGTGTATATTCTTGTAAAACACCTTTTCTGTACAAACAACAAAGGTCTTACAGCCTTTTCGCCCCAAAAAATAGCACATCTGCCACGATTTTTAAGTAATAACAAAATAGAAAGGCGCGGATCGCATCAATTGAAAGAAAATGGAAAACTGAATTTTGAAGAAGAAGAATAGTACTTTCAGTAGTCAAGGTAAATTTTGCTAAACAAAATTAGTCAAAGTAAATAGTCAAGTAAAGTAGTCAAGGTAAATTTTGCTTAACAAAATTACAGCTCGACTAACTTCAAAAATAGCGGAAAACCCACGTTTTTAAATGTTATAACGAGAAATGTTACAATTACGAGACACACTGATATTTGAATTAAGTGATTTGATTTGATCTGAAATACATCAAAATGTCATTTAAGCACTAACGAGGTTTTCAAAAAAATAAGCTAAATATCTTTGCAAAAACGTTATTATTTTGAAAAGTTTTCTGATTTTTTTGTTCAATCTTGTTTTGCCATAGACTATAGCAGCGAATCCCCAACTTTTTTAGCTGTGGTACCTTAAACATGGTCAGAATATATTTTCGAACCACAACACTAATTAACGAAAGCCAAAAATGAAAGACACAAAATTTTAAAATCTGTTTATTTGTTTGTTAAGAATTAAGTTCTATGCCCAAAAACTGTATTCGAAGATCTGGGGAGCGAACAATCTCGATCTTTATTGAATTGGAAGGACAAAAAACTTATTTTAATGAAAAAGAACATTGCAGATCTATCAGAGATGCGTTTTTCTGTATACTTAGCTTAGCAGGCTGAGTTTTCATTAACAATGGATTTTGCGCTCAAAATTTTTCAAAATTAGTACCTTTGCGAATATTAACTCGGAGCTCAATCAAGTTTCCTTACAAAAATTCATTTAATCCAGGAAAATATTTAATTTTTGTTCTTATAGAGGTTTTTTTTAAGGCTGCCAATTTGTCTCTTGTGAAAAATGCAGTTGTGGATTTTTCTTGCAGTTTCTGTAGCATTTTGTTGAATTTTCTAAAGATTTCTGAAAGATTTGCTTATAAATATTATAATTTATTTCTCATCCCATACTCGTACACATTGCATGAGATTATATTTACATAGAAAAGATTTACGGATAAGGATATATTTTTCTCAAGTTGAAAAACATTTAGCTTATTACAAAGTTGTTCAAATAACCTGGATAAAGCTTTTCTTCAAGACAGCCATCGCATTTTATACTTACCTATTTAGGTCCGTGCCATATTTTTGTGCAATTTCCTGAAAAAATCTACTGAAGAGGACACCTTTTCACAAAATTTAAAATCTTACGCTCTGAAATAGCAAGGCATTTATGAAGGTTGCTACTCGGATTTCCAAAATTAAAAAAAGATCAAGTTACTTTGCTCTTGCAATCGGGTGATGATATATCGTTTCAATCAAATACTCTTAACACTTCTTTCTATTCTTAAAAAAAAGTATGGTAAAAAATTCTTGAATTCTAGTCCCAGGTATATTTATCCTTTAATTATAAACTTAAAAAAAAGAGGAGTTTTTAATATTGGATTCCTCTCTTTGGTTTTACCCCATTTCACCCTATAGACATATAGCCTAATGTACCTAATTTGCGAAAAATATTACCCCATCCTCTAAGTCTTTAAATTATAAAATATATATAATAGAATTTTGTGTTCTTTTTATCCGTTTACCTAGCCTTTACGGCTCTGGACCTTTGGCACCTCATATATGTTAAATTTGATATTTAAGAATGCCATCTAATTGGTCAGTAAAGGGTTAGAAAAGGTCAACAAGTCCGAGAAATTGGTCAGCCCTAGATAACTTGTAATAAAGGCTTAAAGTTTCTCAAGGTCACCCGTGATTCCTAGTACCTCATTTAAGAGAAATTTAGAAAAAAGTATACCATCCTAAAGATCTCTAGATCGTTATAAAAGGTAAAGGTCAACTATTTACAGTAGTTGGTCAGCAATAGTTTTTTTTCTATGAATTTTCAAAATTCGTTTCAAGGTCACAAAAAAAAAACTTTTGGCACCTCATTTGGGTCATTCAAAAAAAACTAAGTATGTCATTTGAAAGGCCACTAGATGGTCCTAAAAGGTCAGCTATTTTCAGTAATTTGTCATCCAAAAGGTCCAAGGCCCTTGAACAAGTATGTGCTTCCTGCCTTGTCTTTACAAAATCTCATTTTTCTCAAAAATGACTCCCTATTTTTTTTTTCAGTAAAGGCTACCTTTGGATGGGAACCACTTTTCAAAAACTGGTTATTAATGGTACCCTCCAAAAAAACATTTTTTATTTTTATTTTTTTTCAAACCGGTTATTTTGATTTCAGTAATTTTGTTAAAGCTTCTAAGCAATAAGTGTTTCATCTTTATTGAACGAGTCTTACCTGCCCGTGTCAAAATCCGTGTAAACCTGTGCAATCATTGAAAAGAAAAAATAATTGAAAAAAAGTCTATATAATCCGTCATAGACCTTTTTGACCCCCCTCTCCCCTATACGAAAAAACTTAATTTTAAAGCGCATTAACCGGTTTGATAGAAATTCATTAATTTAATAAAAATAATTAATTTTCACCAGCGAGATGTCCCAAAAAAAAGAACAGAGAGAATTTTTTGTTGCCCTTGTTCTCTATAATCGTTTTATCATATTTTATCATAATGGTTTCTTTATGTTATAGCCGCAAGTATAAAAATGAGCTTTTATGTAATAAACAACAAACAAAAATCCTCTTCATCTTTATACGAAAATTTTTTTTGTTCGCTGTTATTTAAGAAAAACAATTGTTGTTTCCTTGGTCCAGTTTTAGGACCTGTTTGCATGTGTACCCTACACTTAAAGGAACAATTTTGTTATCAGCATAAGACCGACCTCAACAACATATCCATACCAAATCGACCATTTTTTGTTGGTTATTTCCTTTCTCTAGTTTTTGGATAAAAAAGTATAATTGAACTCCAACTTTTAATTTAAACCAAATACAAATTACTCTCGGTGTAAGTCCTTAAACAAAATGATTCATCTTCTAATTTTTAGTTGCCACGGATAAATCAAATTAACCGAGAAACTACTATTTTTTGTTTTGATTTCTTGCCATCCTCGAATCATCTTTAAAGAATTGAAAAAAAAAAATAATAATGTACCTAAAATTAATTTCTTTCTTTCATACATTTTGAACAGAAAATTGAAATAAAAAATAAAAATTAAAACAAAATAAATAGAAAAAAAATTCATCATATGGAAATCCCAATCTTATAGCAGAATTAATCATCTTCTATTTTATTTTAATTTTCGTAATAAATTTCCTCATTAATTCGACATGATTTTGTTAAAAAATGAGATACACAGTGATTCATACAAAAATCTGTCTCAAATCTCTGCCAAAATGTAACCAAACAAATAGTTCCTTATGATAAAAAAAACAACCCATACCCGCTAGGGGATGCAACGAGGCATCTGATAAGTTTTTATACTTACTCTTTACCACCCCTGATCAAAATAGCGATTACTAAAAATTGTGTACTTGATTTATATAAATATTACTCGCAGGATGACAACAAGAGCTAATCATATGCGTGTAAAGCTATTTCAGATCCAAGACTCATTAAGAGAGAAAAAAAAATTAATTTTACTACGTACGCTACACAAGCGGTCCTCCTACGCCGCGCCGCAACCCCTAGTGACTCGAGACTTGACCATGTGTATTGTACGTTACACGTAGTTGTTAACAATCCCTCTTTCTTTTTGTCTCTTTTTCTCTATCTCTGTCTCTTTGTTGGCAACTTGGGGCTTGGGGTGTCTTTAGAATCTTAATTATAATTCACTTAGCAAGCGGCAGATATTAACGGCAAAAAAAGGGGCAGAAGGTGGTGCGCTGGCGGTAGTGGTTGGATTGGTGGCGGTGTAGAGCTGGTGTCATTCGGTATTTATTGATTTCCACTTGTATTCCGTACAAATACTTGTACAAACCTTGTACACTATACCTACTACACTTTTATAACAAAAGAAAATCATTTTTGCTTGGGGTTGTAGCCATAGCCATCCCTCTGCGGTTTGGTTGCAGTCAGTTGATATTCGGTCGTGCTGCTGATCGCTCGCTAATTTTCAAAAGATACACAAATTCCGTGCCAATCCTACATAAATATATATTCAAAATATTCAATCGAAAAATTAAAACAAAAATTGAAATTGTAACAAAATTTCGTTCATATGTCACTTCCGTATAAATTAAAACTTTCAGATCGTGTCGCAGAATACTCAGACGAAGACGAAGAAGGCGAATTCAGTTCGGGCGAATTTAATGATGATGGCACTGATTTGGGAATAACCGGCTATGATCCGAAACGTGATTATACCCAATCGAAGCATGATATGCGTAAATATCGTAAATTACAGAGATCAGAAGTGGAGGATGTTGCATTAGGTACAAATCCAGTGGATAGTGATAGTGAATTCGAAATGAAGGATAAAAGTTCATCAAGGGCGAAAATCAGTCGGGTGAGTAAAGTTTTTTTTTTTATTTATTTTTTTTTTTTTTAATAAATTTATCAACCCAGTGACTAGTGTCGTGAGTAAATATTTAAATTGTGATGACAGCTGAACTGTATTGACTCTTCGGGTTTCGGGTGATAAAATCCAGTTGTCAACTTGATAAAATTACAGTAGTCCCCGGTTGATTGTAAAAGTCTTTTCTTTCCCGCTCAAATTAAAATTTGAGTTGTGAAATCAAAAAGTTTACTTATATCCTAAAGTCTAGAGAAAAATTATTGTATAGCTTCGAGTCTGAGATTTTCACATCTTATGGTATGAATTTATTGCACATATAGCTACTGCAGTTCTACTGTTTGTTTTTGCATCGTAAATGTTTTTATTTGCTTTAAAAAATAGCAAAACTCAGTTAAAAACTGTTACTTATGTCTTTTTAAAAAAAAGCTGTCACATTATTGTTGATTTAGGAAAGATATAAATGTAGGTACATATATGCAGGAGATAATAACAAAGAAAAAAACCTGTACAGTATACATTAATATCTGTAGATACCTAATTAAAGAGATATTATTACGAATTCATTATGTAGGATTTGCGCAGTATACTCAAATTGTCTTGAACTGAAAAACAAAAAAAAAATACTGTCTAACAATGTTGATCGTTTATTTTTATGCATTTTAGGGTGTGACACTAGGAAAACAATTGTTTATTGGTTAATGATTTTGGCATCATTTTCAAAAACAAATATAAATGTAGAATAAAATTTTATTGTTTTATTTACAAAAAAAAAAAAAAGTGCAATTTATTTATATCGAGAGCTTGTTGAAATTTGTTTATAAACTATTCACGTATCTGGGATTCCTATGTTTCAAACAAATAGTTGTCTCCTTAAGAATATTTTTTTTTTTTTACAAAAATAAGCAAATTATTTATTGTATTGTAGATGTTTGTACTCAACATATTTTAGTTTTTAACTTAGGGGGTATAGCACTTGCTTATACAGCTATGATGCCTATAAAAGTAGGCATCTATAGAAAATAATTGGACCACCTTGAAAAAAAAAATTGAGATTAAGGCCAAGTGTACAAAAGTGTTTTGTCACTCTTCCTGTCAATCATTGATTTTTTGTAGAAAATGAAGTAGTAGGTACACAACAGATGTGCCACGTAAAAGCGATTCAAGTTGAAAAAAATTTAAAAGATTTAGCCAAATAATTGTGAGGTGATTTTTTAAGGTTTACCAAAAAAGCACACAAGTTCGCCATTCTCTCTTTCAAGTATACCTAAGGTAAATACATTTACTGTTGTTATTATTAAAACTAGTTTTGTAAAATATTCTTTAACTGAAGGAAACATTAATATGTACTCCCCGCGTAAACATAACTTGTGTACGTACATAGGTACTTATTAAATACTTAAATCTGTACTCACTACATCAGAACATGATTATTGTAAGGGGTGTTATTTTTTGGCGTTTGATTTTCAATCTGGCAATATTTTTCTGGAGTTGGTCTTTTTGACAGCTGTCAATTGATTAATGCTCAGTTTGGTTTGCCATTTCATAATGAATAGAATAACTCCTGAACAACCTTTGCAAATCGTGCAAATTTATTTCCAAAATAATGGTTTGGTTCGCGCGACGCATCCCGAAACAATCAATTTATTTAAGGAAACTTTTAATGAGCGCATTATCTTGCGTCGTGGGTTTATTTAATGTAAAGTCGCTTGTCTACGCAGATAAGCCTGAGACGTTTGACGCCTTGGAAGAGAATATTTGGCGCCTCACTAAAAGCTTCCTTCAATAAATTGATTATTTCGCAATGCGTCGCGTGAACCATTATTTTGGTAATAAATTTGCACGATTTGCAAAGGTTGTTCGGGATTAAGTCTATTTATTATGAAATGGCAAACAAAACTGAACATAAATCAAGTGATAACTGTCAAAAAGACCAACTCTGAAAAAAGTATTGCCAAATTGAAAACCACCGTTTTATGGCCATACAGTTGAGTTGTAATTCACCAATCGTTGTTTTCGATCGCAACAAGTTGTCTGTCAAAAGCCAATCAGGAGACAACTGGCAAAATGACTTATGCCTTTTAAGTTTGGGTTTTCTTAAAATTTTTGAATTCTAGGTAACGGACACATTACACTGTTGTTTAGAAAATTTGAAACCTGGAGTCTACATCAAATCATCCTTCCATATTACATTTTAAGCGTTTTTCGATTTTTCGAGTATTTCAACCATACGGTTTGTAAGATTTAGATGTTCAAAGATGTTGACTCCAAGGGCTGGCCACGATATCCAGAAGAGTCTCGATATTGGTAGGTATTGAAAACCGAAACCATACCGAAACTATACCAGCTCCAAACATCTAAAATGATACCGAGCCGACACCTTCCTTTTTGGCCGAAATTTGCCGATTATCTCGGTAGTACCGTTTGGTACCGGCAGAAATAATGGGTTTTTGAATAAAATTAAAGAAACAATTTTTGTAATTGGTTTCTCATAAATGGCTGTAACTATTTGGATGAAATATTCACAGTTTTTTCCATTTAGCAGGGAGGAGGTTTAGACAATGATTTGTATTTTAGCCACCCACTGCCACGTCCATTTTTCTTATGCTTAGTTTCTCTGCCATCAACGATTGGATGAAATTTTCGGACCTGCTTCTTTTTATCTGGAAGAAATGACTTAAGTGAAATCCACCCACTGCCACGCTTATTTCTTCTTATATATTTGGAAAAAGAATTTTACCAAACTTATTACCTTAATAAATACTTTTTTTCGATTTGCCTGACTTTTGAATGGCTTGCTGTATACAACGTCTGAGTTATGATCTGATAACCAATAAATAATACATACATTTTGAAACAAAGCCAAAGTTTTCGCGTCAAAAAAAAATAATTTTTTGGATTTACAACTCATTTAGATGTGCCATAAAAGAGTTGTGCATTGTTTTCTGGTGAACATATGATTCTGCGTCAGTTTGTATGTCAAATACCTAATCGGAACCTTACTCAGATTTTGTATACAAGCCCTTTAAAGTTGTTGAATCAACATAAGAAAACTTTTGTTAAAAAGATTGTCTTTCGTTCATTATGTATACAAATTGTATATAATGATTTCTTATTAAAACTTTAAAAAAAAAAACAAGCGAATTCAACTACAAGATGAAGAACATGTAACCAAGTCATGATTTTTATTTGTGTTTGCTACTGAGACGAAACCGAAACCAAACGAGACCGATACCAAGACGATATTTTCTTAGACGAGACGAGACTGAGTTAAGCGATACTGATACCAAGAAGATAATGAAATTTTTCTAATTTGCTGATACTGTGCGACGATGCTTATAAAATTATCGTTGTTTAGTTTGGTATCGTGGCTAACTCTAAAAGCAATTCACTATTTCGATTTCTTGATGTTCAAGGAATCGTTTTTCATTTTAAAAGATGATGACTGTTGTCTTGCTAAAGATTGCCTTTAGAAGCCCCCATTGTGCTTTTTTGTTAATCATCAAATTTATTGTAGACTTTCAAACTTTTCAGCAATTACAACAATATCGTCTGCAAGTCATGAAACTATGACCAGAAGATTTTTAGTAACTTTTGCTGCTCCTTGTGGAAAATCCTCAATGTCAAATAAAACAGAAGAGGGCCTAAATTGCAGCCTTGTCTTAAACCGATTTCTACTTCGTTTCGGTAAACAGTTTTGGAAAGAGATTGCAGATGTAGTTGAATCAAACAGCATTATAGCTTTAAGCTTTTATATACATACATATGTACATTAAGAAATACTCGTGAGTGCACAAATTTGGCCTTTTTTGAACACTTCTTGTGGAAATCAGCTTTGGGCACACTCAATGCTTATTTTGTACACAGATATAAAAGCCAATGTGGAGCTTTTTTTATCCAAAGTTTATCCAGATCAGTTTTTAACTCAAACGTGTTTTTTGGAGCGACCAAGACTTAGTTCCTTTGTAAGAAATAAATTTGGCTGGATTAGCAAAATGTTTATTAAAATCATTTTCATATATCAAGAGGAAGAGTTAGATCTTAAATGGTTGTTATAAAATCGGCTTTTTCCATAGTAATGTATTTAATTCACAACGCCACTGTACAGATTATTCACTTTACTTAAAAAAATATTTTAGAAGTCATTTCATATTGCAGTGTAGTTTCTCTATAGTCATTAGTTATGTTTTGAGTTATTAATTTACATCATAGCATGAATTCTTAGCTATTGAAAAAAATTGAAAAATGTTAACGAAAGAATGGAAAAAGCTGAAAATTCTGGTAGGACCCAGTAAATAACAAAGTAACATAAGAAGTGCAGATAAGCTACAACTTGACAACAACTTCCTACTTGAAACCTAAAGTTCCTCAGCCGCAACTCCAGCCATAACCTATAATGCAAGTCTTCTATAAAGTCTAACAATGTAGGAACACATTGTGCTCTTGATTGGTACTGTCTAACTATTGAATTCGATTTTTGCGTTTCATATGCCATGAGTGAATGTGAATTATGTTTCACAAAAAAAATACTATAAAATTAAATAAGTTTGGGGGCGCAACAGCTCATGGAGAACTAGGGCGTAGTGACTTACAACTCTAGAGCATTTCTGTGTGCGAGCTGTTGGCAGAATTGGATGGGACCTACAATTATTTGCCGGGTCCGAACGGCTAGATGAAAAGTACTTATTCATGCAAAGTATACTCTTGAATGATTTGTCAATTCCCCCAAAAAGGTAGGACCTCGTGAAAAACATTTCTGTTTTTAGTGGCAGCGGCTGGGAATCGAACCCAGACCTTCAGCATAACACTCCAACGCACTAATCATTATGCCACGAGGTACTATTATTATTATTCTTAAAATAGGCTTACTGAAACCTTAATTGTTTTATTTTTTATTTTTCTCGTACAATGCGTTAACATATTTTTAAGGCAAAAACTATGAAAACGCTAAGTCTTCTGGTGTCACAGTCCCTTATGCACTTTAATTACAAATTTTATCCTTAGAGGCTTCAAAAATCTTCAGTAAATGTTGTTTTTCTTTTAAAATACTTGTAAAATAAAAAAGACGACTCTTTCATACGAACTTGCTCTTATTTTCAAGTGGCAAAAATATTAAAAATTAACAAGAAAGTTGACATCAAAAAAGTTCCCGAAAAGTGGCAACACTGATATTTCAACCGAAGGTGCTTTTACTCAACACTTTTAAAACGTTAATCATTATTTTTCCAGTACGCGTTTAACATCTGGAGCCATTACTGCACCTTGTTTCATGTTTAAAATATTAAAAATCACAAAAAAAAGTGTAATTACCAACTTTTAATATACAAAAGTATGTTCCCAAAAAGTGGCAACACTGACATTTTGTCCAAATCTGCGACTACTTTAAAATATTTCTTTTTAGACATCAATCGTTATTTTTCTAACACAAGTTTGACATCTGGTGGCGTTTCTACATTTTTTTTTCATGTTAAAAACTAATTTTGACATAAAAAAATATTTGTCCCCAAAAATTGGCATCACTGAAATTAAAACTGAAGGTGCGTCTATTCAGCACCTTTTTTTAAAATATAAATTTTTATTTCCCCCACGCGTTTGGCATCTATAGGCGTTTTCACAACTTTTTTCATCAAAAGTGGGGGGTTGTCATTTTTAACAATTGCGTCTAGGCGACAGGATTGCAACAATGCCCTTTAAGGAGAAAATCGTTCATAATTTGTCCGATAGTTTGAAATAAGTAAACAATCAGCTAAACTTCTCAAACTTCTTTGGGAAATGTTAAATTTAATACGATACAGGAGGTATAAAGAATCTATATTAATAAAAAATAAATAAGATCGTCTGCTCTCAAGACAAGGCAAGTCGATAAGTTTAAGTCTATTGTTATAGGAAGGGAGCTCATAGGGATCTTACCAACCTAAGCCTCTTAGCGCAAATCTCAAACATCTTTTTTGCACTTGTTCTTATCTGGCCTTATTACAGTCATAATGGGGTAACCAGACCTGATAGGCATATTCCAAAATGGGTGGAACAAATAATACATAGAGCTGTTTGATTACAACAGGATCGGAAAACTGTCTTGACTCCCTTTTAATCCTACCTAAAACTGAATTGGCCTTATAAGCTATGGAGTTGATGTGGTTAATGAAATCATGTTTACGAACAAATAATACACCGAGGACATTTATATCGCTTATACGTGACAAGAGTAAACCGTTAAACAAATAGTTAGACGAAAAAACGGAAAGCTTCCTCGTAAAACTTATAGTTTTACATTTATCGATGTTGAAAAACAAACAATTACGAACACACTAGTCAAAAAAACAATTAAGGTCATAGTGCAACTTCTCACAATCTCGAATATTCGAAATATGTTTAAATATTGCATATATCAGGCAGTTTGAGTACTTTAACACTGACGGTAAGCCGTTAATAACTAATATAAAAAGAACTGGTCCCAAATGGCTACCTTGTGGTATTCCGGAATTAACTTTAAATTTATTCGATTCACAAATAAATAAGATTGAAGCCATATTACAAAATGTTCACTTAATCCCAATTTTCTTAATTTAAATAGTAAAAGTCAATGAGAGAGTTTATCAAACGCCTTACTGAAGTCTGTTAAGCCGCTGTCTACTTGCCTTTCGTTCTTAAATGAGTCAGTACAATTTTCAGCCAATTCCATTAAAAACGTATCAGTTGAGCGCCCTTTTGTAAATAACCATGTTGATTTGGAACTATAAATGATTACACATAAAAACATAAAAAAGTTTAATTAAGATCGTCAGAAATTTTTTCGAAAAAGAAGAACAAAACAAAATATTTAATGGTAACCATAGCTACCCGTTTTAGATGATGAGCTAAAAGAAGAAAATGTACAAAAATAATAAACCGCAAAGATTAATAGCAAAACTCATTAATAATAAGAACAAATTGCGCTGCATTATTTCACATTAGTAAATAAAATTCTTTATTCAATAAACAAAAAACAATAAACAGACAAAAATAAAAAAAATTATAGTCGTGCCTTGAAATTAATGGCGCCCGGCAAAAATATGACTCATGAGTTGCATTTAAATGAAAAAGCAACGTTAAGCGCATACATGTTAAATAAAAAAGAAAAATAGAAAATTATGTGAAACCTGTCAACTACTTTAAGTTATTTTACAAAGCTAATGTGTATAAGCATTAAGTAAATCAAGTAAAAGTGTAAACACAGTCCAGAAGGCTAATGGTCTTTATTGTGTCAATGTTCGATGTTTGTTTGAGGCATCATCAATGGTGTATGTATTAATGCAGCATCTTAAATGGAAGGCAAACTTTAGCTATAACTCTTTTGAATTTGTTTACACAAAATGTCTCATAAGTTTAGCGTGTTCAACTAATTCAATTTTGAAAATAAAAACAAGATGCATCTTCTGATAGATGGCTTACAATATGCATTCGTTTTAGTCCATTCGAATAATGACCAAAGTAGCTGACCTTGATTGAATGTTTAATTCTTTAAACAGAAAATAAATTTATCAGAATTAGGTTGGTAGATTACTTTTGCTTTGACGCATGAGTACGTACTTATTAAAACAAATGAGACAACTGCATCTATTTTATTTAAATAGTTGCAGCTTTCATTATCTGAGCTTATTCATCACCGCTGGAAGTCTTTAATGTTAAACTCGATTCTGCCTGTTCAACGTGTGCCTTCTCCTCATTTGATTAAGTAATAAAATATTCATTGTTATTGAATTGAAATCCTTTTTGTTTCTGACGTCAAACTATGGTCTCAGACGTTAATTATATTGAAACGATATATAGTGTCCTTGTCAACAGATAAAATAATACGATTTCATGCGTTCAATGACACATTATCTATACCCCTGCTCTACTCTAATGTACTCGTATATCGAAAAGCCGCATGTGAATAGTAACACATGTATTTCTATTTATATTGCTATTCGCTTACGAATATGGCTGCGTTCATTCAGAATGTTATTGAATTTTATTCAATTATCTTCTCCCAATGAAAGTTTCATTGAGAAAGTAAAAGGAAAACGAAACAATTTAATTCATGAATGAATGTGCAAATAAGCACATTTAAGTCTTAAGCTCATAATCAAACCTATATGGACTTGGACTTTTTTTTTCAAATAGTTAACTTTGAGATTCGAATTAATGGTGGTAAAAGGAATGTATTCGGGTTGACGGCACGTCTTATGTTCAAAAATCCGATTGTACCTTTGAGTGGCTGCATAAGCTGTCTGCATCAAAATTAGTTCTCTTCTATAAATCTTTTAAAAAAAGTCGGCATGTGTTATTTTGACAATATTTTCGTCTTACTATGAGTCTTTACTTTCAGAAGTGAATAACATTGAAGATTCTTTTTAAAACAGTTTTGCTTATTTTTATCAAAAATAAATTAATATGTTAAGGTTTACAAATAAAGTGCTACGCATTGGGAAATTATTTTTTTTTCTAGTAAACTAGATCACGACCGCTTTCGAAAACGTCATCTGCGTCGAAACTTATTTGCCGAATATTCTTAAATGCAAAGTCCCTTATTACAAGATGATTCTTTGCGTCTGACTCTTTTCGAACATAATGAGTGCAAAAGAGAAAAAAGATGAGATGGAAGACCAATTGCCCTGTGCATCGTGCACTCTTTTTGACATTTCTTTTTAGCACTTTCAGTATTTTCATATTTTTCCTGTACAAACCGCTTAGACAGTAAAGAGAAATGTCAATTTCGCATCAACAATCAAGAAGCTCCGTGTAATTTGCATTTCTTACAAAAAGAAAAACAACATTACTTTGATTATTTTTTCTATACACTCGTTATTGCTAAATTCAGTGGAATTGAAAAGATTTGATCGATTTTTGTATTTTTTAGCAATTTTTGAAGTGGTCTATAATGGCGAAAAAATGTGAAATAAGTCGCTTTTCACTCTAAGCCAGTGTTTCGCAATCCTTTTTGTGCTATGCCTAGAGAGTGCAATCCCGGGATCCCGATACTTTAATCCAGGGATTTTCGCTTAAAGATTTGGATTCAATATTTTGGTTCTTGCTTGCATTTATACTTTCTTCAAGTATTAACTAATCAACATTTTATAGTTCAAAACAAGTTTTTCTGTAATGACTGTATTTAGATAAGTATTTGAGATTTGAACGTTTTTGTTATAATACAAATTGTATAAAGAGAACGATCGGGCATTATGGAATATGTGGCTAATATGAACCACCGAGTTCTTTTTGCAACCAATAAATACAATCTTGGGGAACATTTTAACAGTTATGCGCAAGCACGAAAAACTAATCTAAGTTTGATTTAAGACAATATGAACACGGTTTCTACAGAGATTTATCATTTTTAGCTATTAAAACACCAATTTTTCGAATGGACGAATGAAAAAAGAATATGAAATTTACTTTTAAACTAGTTCAATAAAAACAAATTGTTTCTATTTAAAATATTTTATTTCCAAACACCAAACCATTTAAGCGGCGTACAATTATTTTGAAATTTGTTTGTTCTCTTTTGTATTCAATGCCTTTTAACATTTTTTTTTCCACGCAGGGTTTAAAAATCCAATATTTAACTGTAGTCCTTAGAGTTCTTAAATAAAATACATTTATTTTGTATTTCTTGAAGACTATTATAAAAATAATTCTGAATAAAAAAATGGTCGTGTATGGCCAGCTTTAGATTTGTTTAACGTACAGATATTCCTAAAAACTTTTTAAAACACTTTTTTTTTAAATCCCGGGATAATCCCGAGATCCCGGGATTCATTTGCTTGAATCAGGAAATCCCGACAGCAGGTAAAACAAAATACAATCTTTGTTTTTGTTTCGACAAGAGTTTTTTTGTTACTTAAGTTTTTCGATAATATCGACTAAATAACTCACAAATTCCATAGGTCCCATCGCCCGTTATCAAATTTACAATTTCGGTTTATCGCTGAAGAGAATTGTAAAGTTCGACATACTTTTTCAAATAGTTTTGAGAGTCAGTGTAAACTATTGAGTTGGGAAAACGTACACAATTTGGCAAAACAAATTTTGAGTCCGGACCCATTTCGAAATTAAATAAGTGAGAAACTGAGATCTTTTTTCTCATTCGCACTTTATTAATTTTGAGACCTAAAACGGTTGTAATGCATCAAAATGTGAAATTGGCCAACTTCAAAATGAAATTGCCCCACGGAAACACTACTACTGTTTGCATGTCTTAAGTTGATCAAACTGCTTTTGTGTTGGCAGCACGATTGCATATTTGACAATCGCACTATGCTTCTAAAAATGATGATCAAATTGACTTTTGTTTGACGTTTTCGAAAACTGCCTCTATGTTGGCACTCCAAACTTTAAAAATATTCGCCATCCCTGCCCTTGTTATTATGACATTCAAGCGATTCTAAGGACACTCACTTGCATAACCAAATTGTGATTTAATCAGACAAAGACAATATTGCAATACCTAATGTTTTAACAGTTCAACAGTTATCTTTTTAGACATTATCGTCATTTTCCCACAATGCGTTTGGCATTCCCGCACCTTTTCTATGTTGAAAGTAATTAAAAAAAATTACAAAAATAATTGAGGTCCTATCCTTTGACATAAAAAGTATGTTCCTGAAAAGTGGCAACAGTGATATTTTACTTGAAAGTGAGTCTACTCAACACTTATTTCTAAAGACACCGTTATTTTAACCATTTCCCAGTAATTAACGAGTTTCTTTTTTATTGTACCATTTGGTCCATATTGGGCGCCATTTTTCGAAACAGGATTTTTTTAAAGAATTTAACGACATGATTTCAAAAATGACTCCCATGCTCCCTTACTTTGTCAAAAATAAATAATTATAAACATATTGAATAATTCTGCTGCCAAAAGCGCACGGGATTCGGTTCCTTAACCCGACTTAGAACTTCAATAATGAGTTGATATTGTAGAGAAAGAAACCTTGATTCTCTCATATCGATCGGTATTTTGCACAAACTTACATCGATTACCTTCCTATTGTGTGGTGGGGTAGTAATGAGCATCACTGTCTTTGTGCATTATCAAGGTGGTAATCAGCTAAAGTCAGCACAAATTGTGAAGTATTCCTTGTACTTCTCAATATTTCAACATTCAGCAATGTGAAGGTCAAACCTATGATTAAAGGCAAAGGGTCCCTAATTTTCATTGGTGGAATGAGCAATTTTTCATAATTTGCTCACTTTTCTTTTCTAACCTATTCGTTTATGCTTTTTTAGCTAAAAACGAACTTGACGAAACAGATTTTCTGTCATTCACCGAATCGTATAGAATGACCGTCTCAACCATCAGCAAATTATGCTTTGGAATATTAAGACCTTAGGATATTCTCAAAAAAGTATATTCTAACTAGTAACTAGTCAAAAAAGCAGTTATCTTTTTCCAATCCTCTGTGAAGTAAGCTGTGCTCCTTTCACCTACGCCTACGCAAATGGGACCTTGATAGAAATTTGCAGTTTCTCTTTTTTTGCATTTCTTTTCTCGATTTTGCAGTTCACCTAATAAGGCTCGAGTGACCTGCTAACTTTACAAGAAAGTTAGCGACTCACATTGTGTTTAGTATTTTCCTTGAAATGCAATAAAGCCTTACTGAAAGTTCTTAGCATGCTCGGTTCCTAAGATACACTTCACTGTGAAGATAGCAGGTCACTACATTCCACCCTATTTTGTAAAATTTAAATCGGGAACAAAAAACTGATAATTCCTGTCAAGGATCCATTTGCGTAGGTAAAAGTTGCCCTGATACCAACTTCACAGACGTCATTTCTAACTATTTTCATTAATTGTGGTCAGCCAAAGATTTTGTTATGATTTTTTAAATTATATTCAAAGTCACAGCTCACAGTATAAATTGTAGCTATTTGTACTTTGACCTTTAAAAAACTTTAGGAACTCATAAGTCAAAGTTAAAGTTTCATAAAAAAATATCCCATGTCTAAGATACATTTGTAAATACATACCTACTGTTTTCGTCTTACTTCCTCGGGTTGATATAGATTAAGGCTAAGCTTGAGAACCCACTGCAAAGTAATTTCTTGGTCTTCATTTATATGCATTACTAATGCCATCCAACGGGCTCCATAAGTATAATTTGACGTTGTCCGCGAACATATGACCACTGCCAGACTTCACTAGATAAGAAGTTTCGTTTGCAAATAGCGAAAATAATAGTACTCCAAGAATGGAGCCCTGTGGTACTCCTGCAGGAACTGTAAGTTATGAAGACAACTGACTTCTCGCCGCCAATCATCATTTAGCTTTTTGAAAATGAAATTTTGTGGCGCAACAGCTCGTAGAGAACCAGGGCCTAGTGACTTACAACTCTCAACCATTCCTGTGTGCGTGTTGTTGGCAGGAATGGATTGGACTTATAATTTTTTTTTTTTGCCGAGTCCGAACGGCTAGATGAGAAGCACTTATTCATGACAAGTATACTCTTGGAGGACTTGTCAGTTCTTCGCAAGAGGCAGTACCTCGGGAAAAACATTTCTGTTTATAGGTGGCAGCGGCTGGGAATTGAACCCAGGCTTTCGGCATGACAGTCCAACGCACTAGCCATCATTCCACGAGGTACTTTAGCTTTTTACAGAGCTTAATGGGTGGTTTGTATTTAGATACGCTTGGATTGGTTTTAAAATCGATTTTTTGAAAACTTTTGACAGAAAGTATGACAATATAGCAAAAAGCCTGTATTCAGGGTAAGCAGATTTGTTTGTCTTGAAACTGGAAGTGTCTTTGCATTCCTCCATAGTCTCGGATTACTCAAAAGTTGGTAATATAGACTTGAATACAGTTGTTGGGTTTTACATAAATATTTTTGTTACAGTTTTTACTGCTTATAAGAAAAAACTGTAAACTTAGCGAAAATGGTTCAATAGCATTTGAATATGTTGAACTTCAAAATAAGCGAAATAATATGACAATAATATTATTTTTTGTTTGTTAACCAACTTGAAAATATCAATGGCAGTGGAATGTAAAAATTTAACATAACCAAAGTTGTGGAAATAAAAATTTACAATAATATTTGTTCAATGCATTTTTGTATTTTGAGATGAAAACGAGGTAGTTATTTGATTTAAAAAAACAATTCACTTGGAATTGAAAATGGCGCCCAACTCAAATCGGTTTGAATCCTGAATCATTATCATCCTTTAATGACCGAGTTTTCTTAAGTTTCAAAAGTAAAAAATTCACTGGTCTAAATGCCGTTTTTATGTTCCTGATAAAGCTTGATAGCTTTATCAGGAACATAAAAACTTCTATTATTCTTCATTTATAAAAACATTGTAGGTTACAATGATGTTAATTAATATATACAAAAAATAAATACATAATTTTTGTATATATTTTTTATTTTTTTTAATATTTTAAATTTACTATCTATTCTTTTTTTTACAGACAATTTCATTGCAGCAACGTAATTTCAAACAAAAAATTGTTGCTCTGCTTAAACGTTTCAAAGTCTCTGAAGAATTAGATGGTGGTGTTACACGTGGCCCATCATCGCTGCGTGGGGAACGTGATTTGGATGCCCTATTTCAGGAATTGGAATCTCTATCGTGTTGTGAAGGAGATGACTCTGGACCGGATATGGACAGTTTGTCAATTGGTTCAACACCAAAGCCATCATTAAGGCCATTCTTTACGAATTCCCGAATAATGTTACACGATTCTAATGCAGGTAAATAAAATAAATAAATAATATCGATTAGAGTCAAGATAAAATTTGTGCTTTCATTTTGTTATTTGTATTCCGTTTTCTCTCTATCATTTTTGTGAGTTTCATATTTAAAAGAAAAAAATGCAAAGATTCAAAGTACTTAGCTTTTATAAAGTTTAAACTTTCATGGTTGAAATTAAGTTGTTTTTTTGAAGATTATCCTAAAGGATTGTGCAATAGAAAAATTAAATTAAAGCTTTATAAATAGGTAAAAGTTGTTTTGAAGATGGTGAATGCATGCGTTTTTTTTTTTTCTAAGTACTTTCTTCTTGAAAGTGATGTGGATGCATTTTCTACAACTTTCAACAGCTTTGAATCAGTGCATTTAATGCAAACAATTGAAACAAATGTTTAAGAATTTTTGTATCTTCTTTAAGATCGAGTCCTAAGTCAATAAGATAAACAGATTCCCATAAGTCAACTAAAAATAATTCAAGAAAATTGTAAAACAAAAACTTCCAAACTAATTTTACAATGTCAAAATTCTTAATATATTTACCCCTTAAATATATAAATAAGCCAATAGAAAGACTAAATGCATTACTTAATTGAGTTTTTTCAATCGATTTGAACAAACTTTTACGGCTTAAGCCCACGCAAATCATCTCGATGGTCTCACTAAAAATCTTCACCTGAAATGCGAGGAACTTAACATAATTTTATTTATCTTACTTACTTATCCAGCTCTTAATCCATGGAGGGTCCCAATCTGAGACACGGCATCCTTCTATCCTCTATGTATCCCAAGTACGCTGCTTCCAGTCATCTAGAAGACCAAGTTTTCTGACATCGGCGATGGCGTTTTCTTATAACCGGAGGTTTTCTTTGTTCTCTCAAACCTGGAAGCAGGGATTGAAAGACTCATAACAGGAGCATTACTATCCATTCGCTCGATGTGGCCGAGCCAATGTCGTCGACGTATGTTCATTTTCTGGACTACATCCACGTCTTGATACAGCTCACAAACTTGTTGGTTGTTTCTTTCAAAAAAGTTCAGTATAAGCTCTCGGTTTTTTGCTTACCGTCCAACACTTGGCGCCATTAAGCAGGACTGGGAGGTTTAAAAGTCTCTTTTAAACCTTAAACTGAGTTCAGTTTCTTCAGCTGAATTGTAAGGAAGGGTTTTTAAGAGCCTGCATTTCGTTTTATCACCTTTTTTCTGGAGAAGTAAAAATTCAAAATTTTCAAAATTCAAAAATTTCGGACTTTCTTAGAAGTTTTTTAATTCATCGACATTGAAACAATCCTAAAATGTAATTTGACAATTGTTGGCTTGACAGATAGGGAAAAAACTATGTTTTGACAGGATAAGTGTATTTTAATCCAAATGTCAACCAATCGACGTAAAATCACATTTTACCGGAGCAGTAAGAAAACTGAAAATTTAAGATTTTCTAAACAGTTTTTAATCCAATGAAATTGTATTGTTTGTTATTTAGGAATAATTAAGATTCGATCAACGGTGCTGTATTGAATTGAAGATTAGATTAACAGTGTTCCCTGCTTAATTTTACCGGCCGTTCGTTTTGTCTGATTTCTCGATCAATTTACCGGGGAGTTCAATTAACCAAAACATTTACATGCTTTGCATTAGTCAGCTGCGGTTTTTAAATATCAATAAAGCGGGAAAATCAATTAAGTGGGGTGCAATTAACTGGAGAATACTGTAATCGAAATCGAAATAAAAATAGAATCAGAGCAGTATCGAATAATGAACTGAGTGAAATAAAAATGATCGAATAATCGATTGATTGAAATAATCGAATCATTTTTTTTTATCGATTCTTGAACGATTCGATCATTTGAAACGAACGATTTGCTCTACTTTATAATGCAAACACAAGTCGTGCAAAAAATGTTCCCCATCTATTAAAGAATTTGAATTTTAATAAACTTTTTGACAAAATTTTTGACAAAAGTTCTTGCATGATTTTCTCTGAATGTAATGATTGTATATAAAAAAAAGTATGTTTATCTTTTTTTGTGTAGAATTACATAAGCCACAATTTGTACATTCACAAAAAACTGATAGCTTTCGAGAAATCAAGAAAAAACAATTTTTCTCCTAAAAAAATTCAGTCCTGGCAGAACTTTTTAAAAAATGCTTAAGACGTCAAAATAAAGCTCTCCACTAAAATTCAGCTTTGTTGGAATTTTTTCGTAGTTTTGCAATTTTTTTTTGTTTAATGTTCCTGGGTTATAACTACTCCCTTGGGCAATACCCATGTTTGTTAAATTATCACCACATAAAGAAGGGAACTCTTATAAATCTTTGTATTTTCAACATCAAGGGTTGTAAAAAAAAAAATACAATAATTTCTGCAATTCTAACTAAACAATTTCTTGCACAAATTTATTCAAACGAAAAATGTCAATTCTTTAACCTAAACTTTCTCCTTCTTCATCCTAATTATTGCCACCACCATGAATCCCTCATATTGGCCTTTTCAATTTAAGTGCTGTGACAAAGTTCTTGCAACAAAAAAAAAAAAAAAAACGAAAAAAAAACAAGAAAACATTCGACCCAGGCTCATTGATGCCAACTTTTCTTCTTTGCTATATAATAAATCTCTGTCGTTACATTTTAAGTTCCTTTTAATGTTTCTTGTTCTTCCAATTAAACAGAGTGAAAGTAAAATTTATCCAACGGTTTTATCTTCGCGCATGATAGCATCAATTTCAATAATAATTGTTGTCGACAAGGAGGCAATGATATGGTCGAAGTGATTAGTAGAACACCAATAGCTTCTTGTAATAGTTCAAAGAAGTGTAAATGGAAGTTAAACTTTTACGACTTAGCTTAAGATGGACTTTCATAAATTTAGTGTTTTTTTTTTAAGATACTCTAATTAATTTGTTAACAAAATTGATATACCTGCTTTATACTATCAAATAAAGCATTAAGACAAAAATATTTTTATTAAGTGAAATTTTATTATAAAGTGATGGTCATCAGTCGTTTTCCTTATTTTAAAATAAAACAACTTGTTTTGATTACAAAAGCGGGATAGTAAGAAACGGGACTATAAAAAACAGGATTATAAGAATCGGGATTGTAAAAGCGGGACTATAACAAACGTGATTATAAAAAAGCGGGATTAAAAAGACGGGATTTAAAAAAAATTATAGTAAAAAGCAGGATATCGTACCCAACCCATTTGAACATTTTACATACTGAAATCAGATTCTTTCATAGAATTGGTAGAGAAGATCCTCTGCGGATGGATGAAAATATCTGTAAAAAGCCTAATTGTTTTTCAGTTTACTTACATACGAGTACTTCTCGGCAAAATTTGATTTTACGGTGATTTGGTGTAATTTTTTCTGTCAAAATATAGTTTGTTTCCCATCTGTCAAGCTATCAACTATCAAATTATATTGAAGGATCGTTACGAAGTTGATGATTTAAAAAAACAATAAAAATTCCGAAATATTTGATGTTTTTTTAGTTTTCCAGGAAAAAGTAATTTCAGCGCAATTGGTTGACAATTTGAATCAAAACATAGTTTGTCATCCATCTTTTAAACCCTTAAACCCTGTCAAATTCCATTGAAGAATTGCTACGAAATTTTTATTTTTCTTGAATACAATTACAAAAAAGGGAAATTCTGGGTGAAACTCACAATAGGCGAAAAGTGAAATGTCAATTTTCCGGATGGAATTTTGTTCATTTGAAACTCACAATGAGACTGAAAATGCTTTGAGCATTCTATACTCGCAAAATTTAGTAGAGACTTTCTTTTACTTTTTCACGTTCAGCGGTTACAACTGTCAAATTTTGCACTCGGGCTGCACTTGGAATTGAAATTGAAATCGAAATATTAAAGAAAAGAAAATTTCAATTTTAAAATGTCAGCTCTTAAAAAAATTAGGTTATGTAGATTTCTTAAAATTTCACATGCATAATGCTAAAACAGCTTAAACAGCTTATTGACAAAAATTTCAGCCCTCTAAATAATCATAATAATCTCATAAATACAAGAAAAGTAGGCGTGGAAGTGAGTGGATTTTTTCAAAATATATCATACCTATTACGCTGAAGGTTGTTCCAAGCTCGTTTACAAAATGTCAGCTCCCTTAAGCAACAGAATTAAAGAGAAAACTTAAATGTGTACAAGAAGAGTAGGCGTGACAGTAGGTGGTTTTCCAAAAATTTTAAATGTACTTTAGGTTCTAGACAACCTATTTACAAAATTTCAACTCACAAGAGCAATGGATTAAGAAGAAAATTTTATAAAAACGGAAGTGTGGCAGTGGATTGATGTCAAAAATTAAGCACTTGCTTTGCTTTCAATATCAATATCAGACTCTCAAGTTTAAAAATCTACCAAATCGGAAAAAGAAGCTCTATCAAAACACCACCCACAAAACATAAAAGAAATCATGACATTGTTCTCTTGATTTGTGTTTTAATTTCTCTTGTGATTTTATTCTGTTCGTGATTTTGTTCACAGATTAAAATGAATCACGACCATATTTCTTTACGTGATTTGTAAAATATGTAATTAATTGTGAATCTATGATTTTTTCATACCTACGTAGAGTTAGACGTTAGGACTATCACAATAATTGCTTATTGATATTGAAATAGATCAATGTATTGTAGACCAAATAATCACAAGTTGGAAATTACAGGTCGTGAGGTTTGCTCTTCTCTAGACGTGAGTTCCAATTCATCATGTATAGGCTCATGCCGAAGCAACGTTTGCTTATTGTTTCAATTTAATTGAACATTTTGCCTAGTGATAAGCACACTTTTGGTTAAATGGCTATATCAATAAGCAGAATAGCCGTTTTAGGAGCGATTATATCCAACAAGCATCTTATGAAACACCATCACTTCAAAAAAGTCAACATTTGGTGCGGTTGGTGGAATCATTGGTCAATTTATGCCCTCAAAAATGATGATAGTCAGAAGATTATATAGTCAAAGACTCTTTCCTATGAGGTTTTCTGAAATCGCAGGGGTATGCGAGTGAGCCAAAATCAACCGATGCCCTCAAATAGTCAACATAACACAGGGCCGGAATCGCGTAAGACGAAAACGATAATTAAAGATAAGGATATGATAGAGATAGCGATTGTCAAAATAACTATAACAGGCGTTATGCTCAAATCTATCATACATTTTTCGCTATCACCTTGGGCTTTCGACATATTTTCGTTGTTAGAAACTAAAAAAATAATGATTTTTCACCTTTTTTGAAGTCATGTCAAAATAAGAGGTATTTTTTTTTTAACAAAGTTAGCAATGATTCTAAATAACACTAATATTGCTATACAACAATTGGTCTAAAGTTTTTTTAGAGAGTCTTGTAATTTTCTTGGAAAACTTACTTCAAACATAACGAAAAAAAAACCAGATATAATGGCAAAAATTACCTCTAGAACGAATCAAAACCGTGAAAACCTGTTTAATTTCTGACCTATATGATGGCATAATCTTTTGCGATTGAAGTACTAAGCCGTAAGTACGCAAAGCCGTTTTTGATTAACGATCCAAAAGCCTTCTAATTTCAAATCTTAAATAAAGCCCCAGAAGCATTTTCTTTTCAGAAAATAAGACTTTCATTACCATTCTAAGAGTTCTGAATGGCCTATCGTTAACGCCATTTAGATTTATAAGTGATTTGTCCATGTTCATTTGAAATATTCAAAAACTTCTTTTTTTTTTATTGCAATCTCTGCGGTTTGCAAAAACTTCTTAAAACTTAGAACTAGCTCAAGTGTTCAACTAAAATTTATAAATTTATAATTTCACGCAAATGAAAACGTTAGCTCGCTTTTGTAATGCAAAACTATTCAATTTCTAGATATTCTGCACGGCTCTTTTTTCATTTCCTTTGGTCACAATTAAGCAATTAAGTTCTTGTATTAAAATAGTTGTTTGTAGGTTGCTTTTAATTTAACGCAATTTAAAAAATTATTATAGCAACTTTCTTTTTAAATTACCTCCTATGTACCTACATATAATAATTTCTAAATTAAAATCTCTGTTAAGTTTATAAAAAATTTTTTTTTGGTTCCATTGTTATTTATTCAAATTCTTATATCTTTAGCACAAAATACTACATTTTAAATTTAATAAATAAAAATAATACAACATAATACATGAACATATACGTATATACAAATTATATTACATATATTTTGTTTTTTGTATTTTGGTTTTTTTTTTTGTTTGTTTTTGTTTCTTCTTGTGCATGGCTTGATGATTTCTTTTGCAGGCAACTTGGAGAGAAGGTCCTCGGACAAAAGTGATCCAACATCGATTAATAATGATAATAAGAAAAACAATACTTTTAATAATAACAATTTGGCCTCGACACCAGGTGATGTGATGAATCAAATTTTTTCGAACAAAATTTAAATATTTTTTTTTTTTAAATATTTTTTTAGAAGTAAAAAATAAATTATTTCCTTTTGCAACTTCGATTTGTCATTTCACACCATTTCTGGTTTTCTATTTTGATATATTTTTTGTTTGCTACTTTTAAAATTTTCTTTAATTGTTTTATTTTCCTTTACGTAGTCACCGATCTAGCTCTTGCTAATAATTTTATTTTCACTTTTTATTTGTTTTTCTTTTTATCAAATATTCCTTGAATGTGTATTTAATATTTTCTGTAAACATAGTACATATATATTTGGCATTATTTTTCTTTAAACAATTTTTTCTAATTAATTTTTCTTGCAATCACATTTATCAAAACATCCATACACTTACAAAAGCATACACATTACACTAGTTAGCCAAAACATTTCATTTAATACCAAAAATAAATTCCCTAGACTAATCTAAGAACAAATAAATAAATTATACCTACTGCCCCTATTATGAGTTGCGATTCGCAGAGTCGGACATTCGACTCAACTCGAACGTTTGACATTTCAAAAATAAAAACTGCTATTTTGTTCAAAGTCACCAAGAAATTCAGTTCGACATCGACGATCGAGGCAAACGTTTGCTAAACGTTTTGAGTGACATTAAAATTTTCCAAATTTGAGCCAGATAAGGCATACTTAATTTAGGCGAGTCACAAACGATAATGCCACAAAGTCACATTCGAACGTTCGACTCGGTGAATCTTAAGCCATAATAGGGGCATACGCCCAGATAATTTTCCCAAGAAGCATTTTCGAAATATGTATTTCGATGATTGTGTAAAAAACAAATGTTTTGCTACATTTGAGATTGTAGGACTTTTCGTTTACTTCCTAAAACTGCAAATTTCGAACAATTTTAGTGCAAATTTATGTCAAAGTTCAAATAAAAAGAGACAGGGTTTTGGACAAAAATTTGCCGAAGTAAATGAATAGACGATATGTTTCATATCGTGGTATAAATTTTCTTCAGTAAAACTCCTAAAAGAACCCGAAATCAACGTAAAACAAATGTAATCATGTAATCTTCAATGCCACAGATATGGTAGATTCCACATTTGTATGTATTTGTGTTTGTATTTACAAAACATCGCAACGGAATTTGACCCTTAACAATTATGTATAATTTTTCTAATATTTCTTTTCCTTTCGAAGAAATCCTAAGTTAAAAATAAGAAAGAATTGAAAGCTCTTCATTTTTAACCGCCATTGTGAGATTTTTTAAGATAACATTAGACGGGATCCCAAATCTACCCAAAATGTGTTTCTTTACTATTTTCTGACAAGAAAACGCCAGAGGTTTGGACTTTTTTTTTTCATTACCCCTCTGGTAAGAATCTACCCGAACATTTTATTTCCTGTCAAAAAAGAATTCAGCTGATCAAAAAATTTTGAAATTAAATTTGTCAACTAGCGTATATAAAATAGTTTAATTTAATTAAATTAAATGAAAATGATACAATGGAGACAAATATAAATTAAAATATTTCTTATATCTTTTAATAGAGCCAAAATGATAAGTTCAAATGTTAACAGAATTGAAATTGCATAATTTTGTATGCGTTGAGTCTACAAGCAATGAAGTCGAATCCGTAATTTACACCGCAACAAATTAGAAACATCCCATGCGTTTCATTACTTTTCATTTCTGGTTAAACACTACAAAAACAACAACAACATCAAAAAGCTCATCCCCAAACTTTATCCGAAAAGTAAAGAAACAAACCTATTGACGTAACGTTCTTACCTCAACACCGTTAGTTATCTGTTTGAATTCTTCTAAAGTGGCGGTAAAAATGTGACGTCCGATTAATTGTAAATTTAATAGGGTTTTCTTTTGGTAACAAAAATTGATTTTTCCCCCCTTCCGATTTGTCAAAACACTGATTTTGACAGTAAAAACCTTCCAATAGTGAAAAAAAAAATCAACTTTTTTTTTTGATCGAAAATCAAATTTGCAGATCTGGATTTTTCGGCAGACTTACCCCTCTTTTACTAACATCATTACCACCAGAACAGTTCACAGCCATCAATTTGACAAGCCTGGATCGCCACAGTTTCACAGACACAAATTATACACCAATACAATGAAAACAAAAAATCAATCTGCAATCGTAAGCGACGAAAAAAATCAATTTTAAGAATGTGTTGGCATTAAGTTATAACCGTTTTTACGTTAAATACCGTCAGCTCTCTGTTTGACGACCGTATAACCTGGCGATAAGAACGTTAAGACCTTACATTTGTCTATACAAATTTTACCGTGGGGTGTTATAAACTCTGACAACTATTGACAATATCTCGAAGTAGAAATAAATTAAATAAATTTTGAAAGACGAAATATACGAGTACTTTATATTTCATTCCGTAACTATTTTTTTCATAAAAATACATATATATAACATAACTTCATATAAAGCAACAAAAAAAAAGGATTTTTTACTTCTTGATTGTAAACTCTCGAAAACACTTCTTTTGAAAAATAAATGAGTAATCCAAAATTAGTCCTGAATAACTTTTTTTTGACAGAAAACAAAAAAATGAATACGAGCGTCACACAAATGACAAAAAAATTCATTTCACACTGATTTTGGCAAAGCTAAAAAAACTCGTTTAGTCCTTAAACCAAAAAAAAACTATTTGTTTGAAATTTCAAATGAATCCGTGTAAATTTGTGTCATACGATCCATCATACATGCCATAATTTCCTAATTACTGGTCTCAATCTACTAAACTCCCACAGATAACCAGGTTTATAATATTTGAACAATTTAAAAGCGAGTTATACAAACTTGGCTCAAATTTTTATCCGCGACTAAGCAATTTCAACTCACCGATTTTGTTGGATTAACTAAAGGTTAAACGATGGTTCAACCATTTAGTTGGCTTCTGTCACATACCTGGTCTTTGAACCATTCGTCAAGTTATAAGGCACTTTACTAAATAGCTATATGGATTTTGTTATTTGACTTGTTGGAATCTGGGTTTCAACCAATAAGCCAGTTAGTTTGGTCCAAATTTCATAGATGCCTGCATAATTTGCTTACCACAAATTCCTTGAGGTTTCCTTCCACCTATGCGTGTTAAGTTAGGCGAATTCTTCATTTTAACTCGAGGAATTTACAAGCCTGAGCATTGTATCCCTTCTTTCTAGCCCATGCCCTATCAATTTGAGCCAATGTATTCGTAGTCGCTTCTTCTTTGATGACAACTGGACTGACTATCTTTCGGTGAACGACTGCGACCAAAAATGCCTTCATCGGGCTACAACAAGATCAATTCTGTAGCTCTGTCCTGCGCTGTAAAGCAGGAGTGTAATTTGAAATGCATTCTGTTTACTCCGTGCACGTCATTATTTTTTGAAGGCCAGGTCCACGGAAGAACGGATACAAACTCTAAAGTCAAATGTTTGAATTAATATACTTGAGTAGCCTAAATGAAGTGTTCACCAAGTATTTCAGGCTCAATTTTCTAAGTAAGTCAAGATATGCCTTAAATGCCCCAATAAAGATCAAACCCTTACTAAATCCAAAAGCAATAAATTGTATACAACTGTTATCCTTCTTAGCACTCTCTATGTAGTGTTTTATTGTTCATGTATCAAGTAATGGTAGAAATTGTGTAGACTTTCATTAGAATAGGCAAACTAGTCAGTCAAAAGGAGGCAATATCATTCCCATCTATTTCGTGTGTATCTCATATCATAAATCACCGTAAATCTTTATGCACATCTATTCTACATCTTGATTAGTTTCTCTTTTATTTTGGTTTTTCTTATTCTACTGTGGCATCTAATTCGCTAGATTCGTTATAGATTTTAGTTATCTAAAATTTGCGATTAAAGAAATTAAATACAAAAATGTAATTTTTTTTTTTACTTTTTTTAGATCGCTGTCCTGAATTCCGTAATGATAGCTCTGGTAATGAGGCTAATGCAGGCAACACAGATGGTCAGACCTCAGATCCCCAAAATAGTCCACCACGCGAAAAAGACTTTTTGCAAAATGCTTTCAATATGACACCGGTGACGCCAGGTCCTCCAGTAACAGTTCTCTCCCAGCCGCCGCCGCCCAGCGAGAAGCGTAGTCGTCTTTTTCGGACTTCTAGCAGTACTCCGGGCGGCGGCAAGAAAAAGCAATCCTTGAGTCTGACAGCTGAACCGCGATCAGTATTAGAGACATGTTTGTCTCCAACAAATGTTGAACCGAGGAAAATGCTCCTCGATCAATTGAGTAGGGTGTTCGCAACTGATGAATCCGTTATTCCGGATGTGGTGACAATAATAAGCCCCCCGGAGGCTCTGGTCAGTATCAGTTGGGCCAGTAAGCTGACGCAGCTTTTTGCAAATACATTTAAGCCCGCATTTTTGCCCCAAAATACCGCAGAGGTGAAAGCCGTGCTTCAAGCACTCATGGGGAAGATACAGAAATAGTAAGTTTCACACATTTTCTAATGCAATTTATTATTTATTTAAAAAATACACTTGTCCATTTCAGTTGTAACTCGAATGCCAAACCTCCAAATACAGTGAAAATACTCCTTTTGGGAGGTGATTGGTTGCAGGGAGCCGCATTAAGACACTATGTGGAATTGCTGGGCGTAAGACCGCCCGACTGGGTTAATCACCTACGATTTTACATTGTTCCTATCGGCAGTAGTACCATATCACGTCATCTGAGCTCAGTTGACCAGTCATATTGCGCAATGTTCGGCACGGAACACTGGTATCAGTTGTGTGAACGTGCCGCAGCAACTGCGGCTGCTGTTACTGCCGTTTCAACAGTTAATGCGCAATCTATCTCTTCATCACTGAATGATCCGATGGCAATGAACAAATCAGATATTGTTGAACTGATCAATCGAGTACAAAGGTACTTACATGCAGCTGGTCCTTGCACACAGATTCCTATCGCCGAAGCAATGGTAAACTACAAAGATGAAGACTCTTGTCAGATCTTTGTTCCATTTGTCAGTGTAAGTATAACAAAAATACAAACAAAAATGTTCTTCATTTAATATTATAATACATTTTTTGCAGGATGTCCGAATTGGTTACGCCGATGGACCACAAGTCTCATTAGATCTCGAAGAATCGCTACAGTTGGCACAGCAAGCGGCTGGTAATGCTGGTGGTAACAGTGGAACTGGTCTTCTATCAAGTTCTCCTCCATTGAGTGGAAGAGTTTCACCACCCTTGCAGACTCCACCTTCAAATCAAACTACAGCTGCATCAGCACATGAATCAGTTGAATTGCAAGTTGATTATTGGCCAATAATGCGACCATTAGATGCAAAAGAAAAGAGCATATCAAAAAGTGGTGATCAGGGAAAAAATAGTATCAAGAGTTCGTTCCGAAATTTACAAGTGTGGCGGTTACCGCAAAATGCTCAAATCGGTGAGATTTCAAATGGACTGACTGTTAGTTTTGCAACGAAAGAGAAAAAACAAAAAAGTAAGTAGCACTATTTTCACATACATAACTGTTGTTTTTGACTGATTTCAATAGAAAATTAGTTACATGCACCTGTGAAGAAGCTTATTATCAGACACTACATGACCCGTTGATTTGCCTTATTTCTAATATCTGAATGTTTTCGTCCTGATTTATTTTATAATGAGGAAGAAATAATTTCTTTTCTATTCAGTTATTCATATTTGCGTGAATTTCTGGTGGCAATATTTATATAAAATATCTCCAACAATTACCGCGGCCTATAAATGAAAAAATCGCTTACGATTTTATTGACACAGAAGAGTTTGGAAATATGAAATCCCAGAAATCTCTGCAAACTGCAACATAAACAGGGGGGGAATCGGCTTAGGTAATAGTCGTTTTGACAATTGCGATCTCTATCATATCTTAAGATATATGTAGAGAGAGCAATAGTCAAAACGACAATCACTTATTTTAGCGATCGCTTTAGTATTACGTGCTTCGGACCCTAGATTCCTCAGAAAAAAATTCTCAATTTACGAATGAGGAGCAATTCCTACTCTTTTCGGTTTATACATACCTTACAATAACAATGAAGTAGATGCTTACACTGAGAAGATTCTCATCAAACATGTAGATACTTAATGCATTGAGTACCTTCTCGAGTATTTTACCTATTCATACCAAATGAAGCACTTGCCTCGAAAATTTTTGAGCAGGTGCTTCGTGTTGTATTCACATCACTCTTTGACGGAGCGTTTTTAATGAGATCTCATTTCCCTGAGCACCTGAGCTGGGCAATTGTAGTCAATATGCATTTTGCATACCTCTATATAGCTACTTTGGTGCTTATTAGCTACTTTGGTACGCATTGCTCTGACATGAGTTAGTTAGCTTTCTGTTGCATCTTATACGAATCATCCTGTATATTTCTGCTTGTGGTTGCAGATGTGGGCCTCGAATTTCCGGACATCATTTGTGACACCGATGTGGTATGTGGTATATTCGGATTGGTTAGTCAGAAGTCAAGATGCTGTAAAAAAATGGTCGAAGATTCGAGCCTCCAACTCTGAAGTCTTTCACAAGTTTGAAGTTTGTAAAGAAGTTTCATTGAACAACAACAACCTCTGTGTGTGCTACCACCAAGTTTATATGCTGGAGTTATAGCTATTTCACGGGTTTACCTCGATATTATAGACTCCTTTAGTGGTGCTTAGTCTGGTTTCAATTATGAGTAAAATGACAGATATGAGAAATGCTGGTTGGTTGTGCTTAATTCTTGCTGGTGAGCCTCTTGCAGGTGTTTCCTAATTCGGGACATCTTTCCCTTAAAGTCTTTGGCTGATTTTGGTCATACAGTGTCTTCGTGACATCTAATTTCAGATAATCAATAGCTGCGTTAGTTTTAGTGTTTGGCCAGTTTGTGTTTTAGGGGTTGATAAATTATATGGCGGCTTCAAGTTAGCTCCATTTTTAAAATTATAGTTGTTTGGAGTTTGAAAGAAAAAAGTCTAATTTAGAAAATATCTTTGGACAGGTTGATTATGGTTTTCTACACAAAACTGAGAGACGAGACGCTGATCATCATTTGCTTAGGAAAAACATATTAAGGCTTTGTAAATGTATGTCTCACACCCCAATGTTATTCAATTCCTACTTCAATAAAAATTTGTTTTAGTACTAGAGTACACGCGCCACTTAGACTACTATAGTTGTAGTCAATTTTTAAATGTCAATAATTTTTTTCCGGATAACTTATACAATATACATTAACCAAATAACTCCATTTAACGATTATATAATTTTAACTCATATGTACATATTGTGTAGAAAATTAAAATTAAAAATTATTTAGTTATAAAATACAACAAATTAAAAATGATAATCTACTAAAGTAGTGTTAAATAAAGAACTTTGTGATACCTAAAATCAATCATGAGCAATCTCTTTTAGATTATCTTACACAGAAATATATTTATTATTTGCCTGTCTTCTTTTCTTTAAAGATTTGGCACTCGTAGGTACTTTTCTTCGGTTCTTCTAATCACCGATTCAATTACAATTTTCTACTATATCAAATAAATTATAAATGTCAGAATATCATTTTTTCAAATTTTATTTTCAGTAATGCGTTTAGGTAAGAAAAAGGAGAAGGATCGCGATCTCGAAAAAGAACAATGCGTTGAAGGTGTTGCACGATTGATTTGTTCACCAAAACAGTCACATCCAGTTCCATTGAGAGGTAACTTCGTATTATTTTAAAATCAGCTATGTACATTTATTTTATGATAATATCTTCAATTACAGTTTACATCGATGGAACGGAATGGACTGGCGTTAAGTTCTTCCAATTATCATCACAATGGCAAACACATGTTAAAAATTTTCCAGTTGCTCTAATTGGTTATACGCCAATGTCCTGTTCAGAGCTATCCTAGTCATTTTAAAATAATATAAATAATTACACATTACGTCATACATATAAACCGAAAATGTTTTAAAAATTAATTAATATAAACAATAATTATACACAATAAAACTAAATTAAATCCTATAGTATGTATTTAAAAATTAAAAAAAGAAAAAAATCAATACGTACACATAATAAAAAGTAAAACTACCAGTGAAAAATTAATTTACAAAAGCAAATAAAATTTTAAACACAATGATTTTGCAAAGCTTGACTATCTTAATCATCATCCGTATAAATGTAATATTTTCAAAACTATCCCACAGATATAAATAAATACAAATCAAATTGGCGACAATTAACGAATAAAATATAAATGGAAACTAAGGTGAAAGGAAAATTGCAAATCATTACTCATATAGAGCCGATAAATACACTAACTTTCTTACTCTTATTGTTGTGATTAAATTAAAACTATAAAATATATTGTAGAAATATAAAAATATAATGCAATAAGAATTTAAATTAAATAATGTTTAAAACAACAACAACAAAATGGTTACTCATTGTTAACGTATGTAACTTAAAAAAATACATTTCAAAAGAAAACAAACTTAGATAAAAGTACATATTCCCCAAAATCTGGTTGCATCTCCTTTTTTTAAACTTTATTTGATTCTTTTAAGGGTTATACTACTTATAATATAATAAGTTTGAATAGCATTTGGGGCATTTCACGTGAAGCGGACAACGAAAAAAATGTTGGGTCTTGAAATTCGTTCATCTTTGGGTTATATATACTATATGTACTTCTTAAAATACATATATAAGGATTTTGACTTTTGAGCCCTGGTACAGGATTTATGGGCTCGGGAAGCTTCGGAAAGCTGTTTTGAATAATTTCAAACGAAAATATTTCTTAATTAAATAAAGAAGTAGAAGAATGATTTCAATGGTGAAATATGTAGTAATTTAGACGCTCTTTTAAGTCATGCCATCAAAACCGGAAATCGTTTTTTTTTTTTTGCTAGAAAACCGGAAGTAAACATTTCAAATTAAATTTTAAATAACTTCGACCATTTTGATTTTTTTTTTTTTAATTTTAAAATGAAGCTCATACAATATAAATACTACATGCCAAGTTTCAGAATGGGATCTCAATTCGTTTGGAAGATACATAATTTTTAGTGAGGTGGCGCCACGCAAAAACGATTTTTTTGTATGGAAATCCAGATTATAACAATTAAAATCGAATTATAACCAATTAAGACCCTTCTTATATTAAGATACAAAACGTTTTTTTAAGGAGATTTTCGGTTATTTTTTAAAAATATAATCGAACTTAAAAAAAATAATCTGATTTGCTAAACCGGAAGCAAGCATTTCAGACCAAGACTTTCGTAATTTTAGCCATATGTTTTTATTTTGAATTCTAAAATATAGGTTAACGTGTAGGTACCTATAACACGCTAAAAGTTTAAAAATTTGATCTGTATTAATTAGCTAAGGAGATAAATTAGTAAATGTACAATCAAATCGCACAGAGAAAGGTGATTGTTTATTTTGGCTGGCTTGCAATATATCGCAAATTTCATAAAATTAACTCAAGTATTCCTTAGCATTTCTGTTATGTGCGATTTTCTTCTTCTTCAGAAAAAAATAGAAGTATGACACCAACCCATTAGAACTTCCGTTATTGTTTTAGTTGTTGTTCTAACCTCTCGGCGGCTGGTGTTTATTCTTTGGCAGTGTTTTAATTTATAATGGCTCCGTACGGAGATCGTTGCTTTAATCCGTTTCGCTTGGAAAATCATCGAAAGTTTAAAGATTTAAGAAAAATTTCAAAGTGTTTAGTTGAAAAATGGGGCTGTCTAACAAATGTGTATTTATGTACATCCTGTAGAAAAAAACTATTACAAGGAAAACCTCCAATAGCTTATGAAGGCATTGTGCAGTGCAGTCAAGCATCGAGTGGGCTTTCGCAAAATATACAAGACGTAGACGAAACATTTATTCCCGACGACAAATTTAAGCATAGTTCAACCCAAACTGACCCAGTCACAGAAACCCAAGAAATGTTGAGACAGCTTAAGGACAAATTTAATGATCCATCAACTTCTGCTTCTGTAAAGACAATGCTACTGACCATAGCTCCAAAGTCATGGAGTGCAAATAAACTTGCAGAAGAGTTTGTTACATCCAGGCGACAAGCAAGAAAAGCGAAGCAACTTGTTGAGCAGTTGGGTATCTTGTCATCTCCAAACCCACGTGGTGGTCGTAAGCTACCAGTCGAGACTAAAAACTTAGTTAAAAATTTTTACCTTCGGGAGGACATTAGCCGAATAATGCCTGGCAAGAAAGATTTTATATCCGTAAAATTAGATGATGGGCAGAGAATACACACGCAAAAACAACTTCTATTGTGCAACATTGATGAACTTTATCAGAAGTTCAAAGAAGAACATCCCAGCATTAAAGTTGGTTTGACTAAGTTTTTTACTTTACGACCCAAAGCCTGTATCCTCGCTGGTGAGTCTGGAACCCATATGGTGTGTGTTTGTACTTACCATCAAAATGTTAAGCTAATGCTGAATGGTGGAGACATTGCCAATCTAACAGCTGGAACTGACATGGAACTTCCGAATTATAAGGAGTGTCTTCGCAAGATGATGTGTACCAATTCAACACCAACCTGTCATTTAATGACCTCAAAGACACCTCCAGATGAATGTTGTGAATCTTGTCCCGGCTTAAGTGCAATGCGGGATCATTTAAAAAACGTTTTTGACTACAATCAAGTGACAGAAGTGCAGTTCGAAAAATGGATGGGTACTGAACGCTTCACGATTTCAACACAAATATTGTCTTCTGATGATTTTGTAGATAGCTTGTGCGATGCTTTAGATGCTTTGAAACCTCATGCTTATATTGCAGAAGCACAGGCCCTGTATTTCAAAACTCTCAAGGAGAATATTGGTGAAGGTGAAATAATGGTACAGTGTGATTTTGCAGAAAACTATAGTTTTGTTGTCCAAGACGCAGCACAATCATACCATTGGAATAACGATCAAGCCACTCTTCTCACTTCGGTATTTTATTATAGAGATGGCAGTGAAATAAAACACGGTAGCATTGTTACCATATCAGATGACTTAAAACACGATACAGCTACGTTTTACGCATACCAAAAAATATTACACAAGCATCTTGAAGAAAAAGCCATATTCGCATTTAAAATTATATATATAACTGATGGGGCACCGCAACATTTCAAAAATAGATTCAACTTCGTAAATTTTATTATAAAGATGATTTCAATATGGATGCAGAGATACATTTTCACGCCACATCTCATGGAAAGGGGCCATGCGATGGTCTTGGTGGAAATCTCAAACGCTTGGCGGCGCGTGCTAGTCTACAGTTACCTGCAACAGCAATTGTTTCACCTTGGCAGTTATACCGATGGGCAAAATCATCTTTAAAACAAACATCGATTTATTACTGCTCCAAAGATGATATCGAGTGTGAAAGAGCGTTTTTGCAACCCAGATTTAATCAGGCAACTACCATCCCAGGAACTAAAAAGTTGCATGCTTTCATCCCAACAACAGAAGGCCTTCTGGTAAAAAGAACAAGTGGTGCTAGTTTGGAACAGGGTAAAATTGTAAGAATTTGGAAATAAAATAAAATTAACATGAAATACTACTTACTTAAAACATGAAATATGTCTTTTTTTTCCCGTAAACGAGTCGACATAAATAGTCACCAACCGTGCTATGTGCGATATGAATGAATATTTACTATAGTTTATCTCCTTAACTTACACGTTAACCTATATTTTAGAATTCAAAATAAAAACATATGGCTAAAATTACGAAAGTCTTGGTCTGAAATGCTTGCTTCCGGTTTAGCAAATCAGATTATTTTTTTTAAGTTCGATTATATTTTTAAAAAATAACCGAAAATCTCCTTAAAAAAACGTTTTGTATCTTAATATAAGAAGGGTCTTAATTGGTTATAATTCGATTTTAATTGTTATAATCTGGATTTCCATACAAAAAAATCGTTTTTGCGTGGCGCCACCTCACAAAAAATTATGTATCTTCCAAACGAATTGAGATCCCATTCTGAAACTTGGCATGTAGTATTTATATTGTATGAGCTTCATTTTAAAATTAAAAAAAAAAATCAAAATGGTCGAAGTTATTTAAAATTTAATTTGAAATGTTTACTTCCGGTTTTCTAGCAAAAAAAAAAAACGATTTCCGGTTTTGATGGCATGACTTAAAAGAGCGTCTAAATTACTACATATTTCACCATTGAAATCATTCTTCTACTTCTTTATTTAATTAAGAAATATTTTCGTTTGAAATTATTCAAAACAGCTTTCCGAAGCTTCCCGAGCCCATAAATCCTGTACCAGGGCTCAAAAGTCAAAATCCTTATATATGTATTTTAAGAAGTACATATAGTATATATAACCCAAAGATGAACGAATTTCAAGACCCAACATTTTTTTCGTTGTCCGCTTCACGTGAAATGCCCCATTTACTTCTTAATGTTCGGAAACCCTATTTTGCAGTTGGTCAATGTGCGACGTGTGAGTGAGAAGCCATGCACGACAGTGTCAACGTGCCAAATTCCCCCGTACCAATCCAAAACTTATCGAGTGTCGGATGAATTGGTCGTCGCACAGTGGGGCGAGTTGGAAAAAATCTCATATATATGTGTTTAGTTTGGAATTGTGGTGCACTTTTTCAGTATTTTTTTTATGAGGAACCCGGCTGTTATACTGATTTTAAGGTAAAAAAAAATCGCTTTCAGCCGAAGGGGTTAAACCGAACCATTGAAATTTTGAGACCTAAAACTGATGTTTTTCTATAATTCCTCTATTTCATATAGGTAATTATTCAAAATTTGTCCTTCAATGTAATCCTAACTAATATTATAAATGTGTTTATTTGTTTGTTTGTTACGCTTTCATGTCTATTGTGATGAATTTTGATATAGAGATAGATGGAACTCCAGAAACGGTAAAAGGATACTTTTTTGTACCATACGAAACAAAATATTCGGTACCAAAACAACATTATTTAATACATATATATATTTAATGTATATAATATAAAATAAATCAATAAAGTTTGAAAACAATTCAGTCAAATTTGATATTTCGTTTGAGTGCTTAATTTTTTTTTATTATTTTGAGTCTTGATAACGAATATAAAAACTGGCAGGATTTGTTTTGACGCCAAATATAGCGACGATGTGAGGTGCAGGGTTAAAAGTCCATAAGCCAAATGTCCACAATGGGCTTTTGGTTCACTTGGGTGGATTAAAAGCCCATAAATGCATTATGAACTTATAACCCACTTTCGTGGACCAAAAGTCTAAAAAAAAAATGTATGCACTACAAGCCCATCGTTTATGGAATTTTGCACCACTTAGGTGAGACAAAAGTCCATAATGATATGAAATGACACAATTACAGTTGGATGTTATAGAGAAAAAATTCAAAATTTCTTTAAATCCAGATTCTTTAAATGCAAAAGTAACTATGCATACACCCAGACTAGAACCTACCCCAAATCCAAAAATGAGCCTTATATACCTCACTGTTTGTCCGCCATAATACTGATTTCTAAAACTGTATTTATGTAAGACAAGTAAATAAGATCTCGAAAAAACAGTCACTTTTGAAGCAAATATTAAAGATTGTTTGTATGGACTTTTGATCCACTTTCTTAAAAAAACTGAACTTTCGACCCACTTCCTTCCGGAGTTTCGCCCCACTTGAGTGAGATATAAGTTCATAATGCATTTATGGACTTTCAAACCACCCAGGTGAGCCAAAAGTCCATTATGGACTTTTGTCTTATGGACGTTTAACCCTGCGCCACCATGCGATGGGATGAAAATAGCGCCTTTCATTGTTGCCAGAAAATATTTTCTGAAATCGGGAAATTACCACATTACAAATCGGTGTAAATCGGGGAAGTAAAATAACTTTTCGCCTGTTCTGTGCAACAAATTGTATAATATGCATGGCAAGAAATGTTTGCCTCGGCCTTAACCACCCATTGAGTCATTAATTTACACTCAATTAATAAACCACAGGCATATACTTGGAGAAATAATTATTTGTGTGTTTCAAAACCATTTTCATGCAAATTAGGTGAATATTTTTTTTTTTAAGCTAACATCCCTATTTTGGCAAACCTCACTGATACCTCACAAGTCACAACAACCTCATAAGGTGAGGTTAATTTGGTTTTGTGAGGTTTTCGTATTCTGGCAGCAACATCACAAGTTGTGATCCTCACAAAAAACTTTCGAAACTGTAATCTCCCTCGGAGGAGGTCACAACGAACAGCCCTATTCTGGCAAACCTCACTGATGCCTCACAAGTCACAACAACTTCATAAGGTGGAGTTAGTTTGGTTTTGTGAGGTGTTCGTATTCTGGCAGAAACCTCACAAGTTGTGATCCTCACAAAAACTATCGAAACTGGGAGGAGGTCACAACTTAAACAACTTAAAATAAACACCTCGGATTTCATATATAACGACATTAACATGTTCATTTGTATTTATTTCTAGTTACTTTCACTTTAAATAATATAACTCATTGGAAAATAAACACTCATACATGTATTATTTGATTTTAGCTTACCTATTATTAAAAAAAAAAACAATCTAACAAATCATATGTTTTTTCTTCCGTAGTAAATAGGTGCGTTCAACATAAATCGAGAAAATTATTAATTTCTTTTTATGACAGTCAGCCAATCAGAGCCCAAAAAATCATGAAAATCTGAAATGCTTGAACGTGCCCATTGACTGAGGTGAGTTTCTTGTGAGGATTTTCTCAGAACACCGAAAATGTTATCGAATCACAACAAACCTCACAAGGAATACCTCACAAGAGCTAGTGACTTGTGAGACCTCACAACGCCAGAATAAGGCTGTAAGTATACAGTGCCTTGACGAAAAAAACTGAATGTATTTCTTATGACAGGCATTTTTGTGAAAAAAAATCTTGACGTTTAAATTTTTTTATCGAGCTGTGAACTAGCCCAAAGAAAATAAATTTTATATTCACATTATTCAGGCATTTTTGTGAAAAAAAATCTTGACGTTTAAATTTTTTTATCGAGCTGTGAACTAGCCCAAAGAAAATAAATTTTATATTCACCACGATATTTTTTTGCGTAAAACAATGCCACATTTGCATAAAACAGTCGTATTCACACTTTTTTTTACTAACTGTAAACTGACGAAGAATGCAAAAAATTTGTTTACACCACGGTCATTTTTTACTTGCCGAATTAATTTTTTTCTCACCATCAAGTTTATTTTTATTCAAAAGAATTGTATACTAAGCTTTAAGTATAAATCGACCATCAAGAAATAAAAAAATGTATTCACCACACTTTTTTTTCGCATGCAAAACAATTGCCGTCGTCCATTGTTTTTCATGACAACAATATTTTTCTTTGGCATGAAGCTGTAAACAAATCTTGCAAATAATTAATTTCGCATTTTATCTCAATTATTTTTGACATGCAAGAATATTTGCTTAGATTGCGGGAACGAGGCTTCAGCTGCTAACTATAAGCATCATTAGACAAAATGAAGATAGGGTGCAGTTCGTTGAGTCGGTATTTTCTGTTGCAGAACCCAACGTAAATAAACGTTCGGATAAAAAATTGTTTGTGGCCGTAAAAGTTAAAGGAGTTCTCCTATAATTCCAAGTTGATAAAGGTGCGAATTGTTCAATAGTTGGAGAAGCTGGTTAGAAGCATAGGAAAGGTATGCTGTAAAACCAACAGTTGCTGAAGGGAAATGGTCATTACGTTTCACGTGGTACCAGTAAAATGAAATCGGGAATAAAAAACGAATCCGAAAACAGTCGCTACAGTCAATCGCAGTTTTTTGATGTAGTTGGTGTGAAAATGGAGTGCAAAAGGAGTACTCCGAACGTCCAACCGAAAGCAGCTGTGTTTTATTATCTCCGGGTCTGGGTCGAGGTTATCTTTTACTATCGTTTCTATCGAGGTTTATTTCAATAGCCCAGATAAAAGTTTTCATTTTGACCGGCAGGTGGCTATTTACCATTGTGAACAGAGTATATCTAGTAATGAGTACGGAAACTCGGAATAATTTCTCTATCAGTTCACATGTATTCTCACACAGATATGAAAATCAGAAAGTAATAAGAAATTCCAAGAAATGAAAGAGAAAAAATATATGCCATTATTTAAAAGCATACTCACACGAAGCATATTCGCTCAACTTATAAAACCAAAGCCACAATGTAAGTCAGTTAGTACAACATTTTTATTATAATAATTTCAATTTGTACCATCATTACTTCTGATTAATTTTTTTATATTTATAATTAAACTTTATTTCTTCTAATGTCCATAAAAATAAGAACCTGATGATGTTCATAACATGAACGAAACGTCGTTTGAAACAATTACTTGTGTTTACTTTAATTTGAGAAAAAACTCGTACAAAAGATCCTATGTTGGCCATCTATGTAGGTAACGGGTGATTTTTTAAGAGGTTTAGAACTTTAAAAAAAAAAAAACACAACAAATTCGAAAAAATGAATGAAATATTTATTTGAATCGATAGTTTGAACCTTGCAATTTAATGTTTAAAGATAATTTCATGCAAATGTTGACCGCGGCTGCGTCTCAGGTAGCCCATCCGCTGAGTCCAATTTTGGCATACTCTTTCACACATATCGGCCGGTATCCCACGAATGAATGCATGGATGTTGGCTTCCAGTGCGTCAATCGAAGCGGGCTTGTCCCTATAGACATTAGCCTTGACATACCCCCACAAAAAATAATCTAATGGTATCAAATCGCACGATCTAGGCGGCCAATTGACCGGCCCGAAACGTGAAATTAACTGTTCACCAAACTCGCCTCGCAATTGCGCCATTGTTTCGCGTGCTGTGTGGCATGTGGCATGTGGCACCGTCTTGTTGAAACCACATACCATGCAAGTCAAGAACTTCCATTTCGGGCAAAAAAAAGTTTGTTATCATCGCTCGGTAGCGTTCACCATTGACAGTAACGCTGCGATTCGCATCATCTTTGAAGAAATATGGCCCAATAATGCCGCCGGCCCATAAACCGCACCAAACAGTGGCTTTTTCGGGATGCATTGGTAGCTGTTGCAATGCTTCTGTCTGATCTTCACTCCAAATGCGGCAATTATGCTTATTTACGTACCCATTCAACCAAAAATGAGCCTCATCGCTGAACACAATTTCCAACATTTTGAACATTTCGAACCGAGCACGAATTTTGATAGTAAAATTCAATAATTTGCAAGCATTGTTCATTTGTAAGACGATCCATGGTTAAATTGCAAACCAAACTGAAGCTGTTTGACAGTGACACAAGGTACTAAACACACGTCAGCTGTCAAAACCAGTGTTGCCAAAACCAAACCAGCTAAAAAATCACCCTTTATAATATTATGAGTTTTGCTTTAAGTTCTTTTGGCCTAAAATAATAAAAAAAATTAGCGCAAAGGGCACTAGTATTAGTACCCTCTGTTTTGCTTTCGTTCCGTTAAAAAATAAGTGAAAATTGAAATTTCTCCCGAAATGAGTACTCACAAAAATGGGCTAGTTTTCATTTTTCGGGTAAAACTTACAATAGGCGAAAAGTGGAATTTCAATTTTCCGGGTGGAATTGTTCTCGTGAAACTCACAATAAGGCAGATTAAAATCTTTGGCGAGGGGTAAGCAGTGCACTGCAGTGTTAAGAAAATAGACAGGCTTTGCATGAAAAATCTGAAAACATAATGAAAAAAGAGCAGGGTATAGCACTGTTTTCGCACTAACCCACATCGCTTTATTTTAACTAGGTGAACCACGATACACATATTGAAGGTAATATCATTAGCGTTTTCATTTTTGTTCAGTTCTGCGCATATCTCAAAATCAGTGGAAAATGGTGGATCCCGTGTTATTTGACTGAAAATTATTGTATGTTATGTGTGTATTTCTTTGTTACTTGATAAGAATATAAAATTGTTTCGACATATTTAATGTTTATAATAATTATTTTATTACTTGACAATAAGAACATTGGTTTTTAGTGTTATTGAAATAATTTCTTTCGTGTTTGTTGTTGTTGTAATACGGCAAAAATATCACGAGAACGGCTATCTTTAGTTCCTTCTGACAGTTCTCATTTTAGACAACCTGCTGTTTGTGTACTGTGAACCATATCGGTCATGTATGACAGAGCGATAACGACATTAGAAGAAGTAGGCCCTCATTATGAATAGCGAATCGAATGTTAGCTTGAGAGCGAATGATTTTGCGAATTCCCAATAAGCCATTGTTTGACGTTTAAAATGTTTTTATGAGTTATTTTCGGAATATTTTTAGCAGCATTGATTTTTGAAGCGAATATGGAACTCGCTATCGATATTTTACCGTGATTAGAGGAATTCGCTAAAACATACGCTTTAAAGCAAACGTTAATTCAATTAATTTCTAATTTCTCTGAGAATACAAAAAATGAAAAGTCAATAATGCCATGTTATTTGGAAAGATTTATTAATGCTTGGAATAAAGTTTTGAGTACATAAGCAACCTTACACATACATATATAGGCAATTGAACATCAATCCCAATTCTTAACTGACAAACTTCCTGACATGCAAAAAGATGAGGTAGTTGTTGTGTAGTGCAGACGTTATCATAATCTTCAGTTCTAGTAGAAAAAGTTAACATTAAACTTGCCATATATTCTATTATCTTTTGTTTTTTTGAGTTTCTGTTGTTAATTAAACTGTTGTTAAATTCTAGTATATATCGTTACTTTTCTTCTGAAAAAAACAAAAAAAAAATATATTAGAATGGTTATTACCTTGATTTGAACTATTTTACTTTATCACTTTTCAAATTATTATACAAAAAATAGAGCTCTTTAGCAAATAGCAATTATGTTCCTCTCTCTTTCATTTACAAATCGCTGGCTTAAAGGTTTTATGTCACTAAAACTAAAACTACCAAAAATGAGTTTTATACATCAAAATTTTTCGTTATTTTAGCGGCTTTTAGATAGGATCAAAAAGAAAAATTTAAACGAAATGCCTGGCAACGCTACAGGCAACAAAGATATCGAAATTCCACAAATATTAAATGCTATAGATCCTTTTACAGAATAATAATAATACCGAATGACTTTAAAGTCATTTAATTAACAATTTTTTTAATAGGTTTATGGCTTATAGATGATTCTACAAAAACAGTTTTTCAAAACTTTGGGGACGATTTTCTCGAAAAAATTTTGTTTTACATGCAACCTTTAAGTATTCAGCCAGCGAAATGTCAAAATCAGAACTGTGGCGAATTATCATATCGAAAAAATATGCTGTGGATATAGTATTTTGAAATTGATAGAAAGTGTAATTAGTCAAAAAAGGGCATGAAATAGATTAATAAAATGTGGAATCTGATTGGGTACGCATCCTTATTATAAAAACAAGTTTTTAGGGTTAGGGAAAGCCGCCATCTGGAAAAAGAGATTGGTTTGGTTTTTATTTTAAATATTTGTATAGACTGATTGATTCTTAATTCTCATGGTACCAACTTAAAAATGGCTTCATAAATCTATACACAAAGAAATAATAAAAAAATAAAATAATTTTCGGTTTCATTTCTATTCAAATACAAAATATTTCACAAAATTGTTTTAAAATATTCGGTACACTTTTGTTTGAAATAAATATAGAACAATTAGAAGCTTTGTGAAATTTTTATGGAGATTTGTAAATCGGGTTTTTAAATTCTTTTACAAACGTGGGTACTGCTGGGTTTGTTATAATTGTTTCTGAAAAACTTAACTGCAATCTAACATACCAAAGACACAGACGTATTGGCCACGTTTTCAAGGTTGTTTTTGTTTACTTTGGTGACTCTGTACAGTGGTCCCAGTTGTATGGGGAGGCGGTCATAGGTTCATAGAATCTGTACCATATTATCGATTTCGATGAAATTTTCAGGGACATTTTGTCAGATGATTTATTATAAAAGATAAATCATCTGACAAAATGTCCGCCCACTATTTTTTTAAGGAGGAACTTCGAATCGCTAGAGCAGTATTTTTGTGGAAAAAAGAATATAAAAATTTTTTCTTTAGCCAAAATTTAAGCTTTTTGCATCATTTTCATAAGTTTTCCAGTGAGAAACACTATCCCAAAATTAGTTTGAAAATTTTCACTTTTGTGTTTTTTCACTTTTTTGACTTATGTACATAGTAAGGGCTTTATTCTTCATCAAACACTGGGAACTAGATATTTTTCTAATTACTTTTTTTTTTGATAAAATTGGAAATTAAAAACTGTTGAAGTTGTTATATTTTTCACTGATTTTACTGAGAAGGCAATATTCAAGAGAATTTTGTACAACCTAAATGACTTAATTTTAAAAATAAGACATCAAATTCTTTTCTTTACATCAAACAATAGTTTTTGTTCTATAAGTGTAGTTTAATTATTTTGTTTTTTTTTTTTGAAATAGTTAAAAAAAAAAGCATTTACAAATATTGTGGTCTTTTTCACATTTTGTTTACTTACAAATATTTTGTGTAAGAGATACTCGTATTATAAAAATATAAAAATAAAATAAAGAAAACTCCTTTAAGCGGCTCTGGAAAAAATTTCGTGGATTATTTGTTGGAAAGAAAATTGTTTAAAAATTTCAAAAGAACAGAACTCAAACGGTTCCCGTTCTATGAACCTATTACTGCATCGCTGTACAACTGGAAAAACTCTAAGTTGGAAGGTGAAAGTATAGCCAATCGCTTCTAGAGCACCTTGTTGCAGCTAGATGTTATTGTTTTTGAAACTATATATGCATACCAATACTTTGGTTTGTGATTTATGCATGATTTTTCATGACTTGTAGTAGTTAAAAGTCTCGTTAAATTTGAGAAAAAGAACCAAAAAAATAACCAATTTCAGGCTCTCTTTGTGTGGGCTTTTTCTTTGGTTTGAAGTGGTTACAAAATAAAATAATTTTTATGGACATAGTTAATGCCTTTAATTTGAGTATCCACGACCAAAAAAATATCATGAAAACCTATTTAAAAAAAAATGAGACTTTAAACATACTAGAAATAGAGCGCCATGATTTTGATATCGAGCACTAATTTTGTATGTTCCGCTTTGGAAGTATACAATTCTATTCTGTTCTGTTTGTGGACTTGAACTTTGTTGTGGCATGAGGTAGTATAGTTACTAATAGATACTATAGGGAAATATGAGGCCATAAATCCAACACCAAAATTTTAACCTATGTCCTTCTATGGTCCCACTGTCCGCTGGTGCTCCCAGAGGTACCAAAACTTTGAATTTGGATTGCCCATTTAAGTTTAATATAATTCCTCCACTAAATATAAATTGTACTGAAATACCGTAAGTCTGCCGACTACTGACTCTTAGATTATTATGCGACTATTCTAAAGGGAAAATCTCAAAAACGATAGCCGATGGAATATTTCTGACTTCGAAATAAGACCTATAGAAAAGCATATTTTGATGACCAATGTCATTAAATAAAATTCAAATGCTAAGACTAGTTCATTTAAAAGAGTGAAATGTCAACAACTTTAGTTTTAGCACTAAATATCTTCTGAACGGTAAGTCCTGTCTAATTTTTGATTTCGATATTTTTTTTAGAACATTCAATTTTCTATTCAAAAACGTCAATAAATTTCTTCCAGGTTCAACGGTTAGGAAGTTATAAAATTTCAAAGTTTCTTCCAAAATTTTTCTATACAATTTGTATGGAAAGAACAAAACAACGATGAGGGAAATCTAAACGTTAAAATTTTGAGCTAATTTTCGTAGAGAATTTTTTATGAGCCCCAAGCTACCAATTTTGTATGGTATCAAGAAAATCAAAGCAAGTTCGTTGAATTTGACCCACCCTAACATAAATAATAATGCAGATAATAAATACCTACCGTGGTATTACGTTTTTTCACACAATTGGTTGTATGGCCGTTTTCGCAGGTGACTGCGCAACCTTGTATTATTTTGTTTGGCTCACATTGGGGATAATTACTGTGAAAGAAAAAATATTTATAGATATAAGTTATTTATATTAATTTATAGAAATTAGGTAGAATTAGGTACCTACGTACCTATTATTGTTTCTCCATTATGCTTTTAAAGTATTAGAACTACATATAATATTATATTGGAACATCAAATAAGAACAAACAAAAATGTAATGCAAACTGTCACTAAAAACGATAGATCCCACGGTCCCAATTCGCAAGGGTGAATAAGTAATTAGTATACCTACTAAACCTATATATATTTACATGCGGATAGGTAGACATTCTATTCATGTATGTATATGTTATGTATGTACCTACCGACACCTTATCTATCGAAAAATATAATCTAATAATATTGTAATATTTTCTTAGGTTCGTTTATAAAACTCATATACTTTATTTAAACTTCCACTTATTTATTTCGTAAATCAAAACAATTTACTTTGTTACTACAAAAAAAAAATTATCATTCGCCATGGCCTCAGGCCATTTGCTGGATGTTTCGTTTGCCACTTTCGGTTTCTGGAAAAGGTTGCAATCCTCTCAAAAGACGTGTCCACGTTATGCTGGTGCATTTTACTCTGGACTTTTCTGTCTGATCCCTAGCTTGCAGCACAAGTATCACATTTTCAGCACCATTTTTCATCGTCTTCTCTTGCATTGCATGTAGCCAGTAGAATCGCTGAATTACCATGTCCAATCTTATTGATCCCCAAATTTCAGAATAGAAGCTAACTATCATGGTTCTCGTAAAAGTATAGATTACTAAAAAATATTAATTTTCCCAAAAGGATTCCCCCTGTAATCTAATTTTTTGAATAACAAGTATGGATTGCTCGTGTTTCTATGGACCTCTGAGGGGACTATGACCCCCATGACTCCCCCGCCCTATATCCACCACTGTGTATGTACCTATTCAAGATTTATACTACATATATTCGTTGAAGTGTAAAATTTCTGGGTTAATAAAATTTTTATTTTATTTAATCTTATTTACTTACGATGAGGGTACCGGGACAGCGTGATCCGCTGAACACTTATCAACGGGTCTGTCATTGGGACAAGTACTGGAAATATAATCAAATACACATATAAAAGAAATAATTTGTTTGAATTATATGTAATTGGCGTGTTCAGGAAAATTAGATCTCGGAGGGCTCAGCAAATTTTATCCGTCCTTTCCTCTGGAATTTTTCTGAGGAATCCTGTCCACGAGACTGAGTGCTCTCAGATCGCTTTTCCCTGAACATGCCTAATATAACTTTTAAAAATGCTTGAAACAGTAAGTGATATAAAATTCTTTTCGAAACCTAAAGCTCAATCATTCAAACCCCTGAATTGTCAGTGCACATTGAGAAATCAAGTCTCAGAACCATGAAGCTTTGCATTCGAAACCGCATCATCGGTTGTAAATAGTGTAATAACTCGCACCCTTTTCGATTATTCAATTCAATTCAATTATGCCCTAAGTTTCTTCAATATTCTATTCAAGATATATTTTTAAAAATTGAACCTTAGAAATATTACTTAAGACCCATTTAGACGATCATTTCAGTTTCAGCTTCAGTTGGGCATCAGTTAAGCTTTCAGTTGAACTGATATCTATAAGCCCTATTCAGGCCATAGAGTACCTATATTATCTAGAGTCGCGACTCGTACCCCTCTTGCCTAAAACACCCGAAAATTTTTTTTGAGCACATTAAGAGAAAACTCTCTTGAATTCCCTGTCCGTGAATACGTGTGATAGCTCTAATGTGACGTTTTCAATTTTTCGATTCAATTTTTTGTTGTTTTCAGTCTAATGAGCCAAAATCCATTAAGTTATCATTGTATTGGTGAGGTTCCATTTAAAATGCATTGGGCAGCTAACACATGCTCAGCCATGTGGAGGAAATACTCACAATGGAGTTTGTAGGGTAAAAGAGAAAAAGCCCTGAAGTCGGTTCTCTAGATAATATAGCTACTCTATGGGCACGAGACTGCTACAGAGCAGACTTCACCACCATCCAAGAAGTGCGATTGGGTTACGCCTTACACCACCGCCGGGCAAAAAATAAAATGAACGACTGGATCGCATGTTCAAGTTGCAAGGAATTGAGAACTTTTAAAATATGAAAGTATGTAATTATAAAAAAAAACAAAAATATAAAAAAAGCATTTTAAACCAACCAGTTCAAAAACTTAGAGCCATTTGATTATTTGAAAAAATATGAATATATGCAAAAACAAAATTTAAAATCGTTGGAGCGGTTATCTTAACAATTATTTTTTTATATACATATAACACTTTTAAAAAAAAGTTTTGGTATGCCAATTTTGAGCATGTATTAAAATACATTTTTAAACCTAGTTTCAAAAAAATGCATCAACTCATTTTTCAAATACGAGTATGTATTGAATTTTTAAAAAAAATATGTTTTTTTAAAAAATCCAAAATTTATTTTCTTTCAAAATTTTGATATGCAGTATTACTAAAAATTAAAAAAAAAATAGTATGCAAATTTTGCGTGAAATCGTTCAAGCCGTTAATGAGAAAATCGAAAATTAAAGAAGCGTTATATGGCAGGTACCGTTTATAACGGTTTTCAGTAGATTTTTTTCTTACAATAACAGATTTTTTTTATCGAAATCGTTAGAGCCGTTTTTGAGCTAAATAAGCTTTTCATCTACGGTTCTATTTAGTTGTAGGACAAGTACAGTAATTGTTGGTGCGATTTCCCCTCTGGAGGTTACAAAAAAACCAAACTTAAGTTCAAAATTTGAAGAAAATTGCTTCAGTGGTAAAGGCTGTAGGACAGACAGACCGACCGACAGAATTGTGCCACCCACTTCTTTCGTGTTTTCTATCATCGTAATGTCATGTTTGATTGTTATCTCGATTTTTTTGTTTGCACGAATTCAAAACATGCCCTATGCTATAGTAGATACCTATACCGCAAGTAAAAATTAATGATTGTGATATTTTTTATGGCGACTGTGTGGATTTGTCGTTAGAGGCAAACTTGAACATAAGTCTTATATGAAAATAAAATAAAAAGAAAATTTTGTTATATTTTATAGTTTTGTTTGTTTATTTACTAATTTATATCACAACTTAATTTTGATTTTTTGCTACGCGTTTCGGAAATAAATTTCCATCATCAGGCGAATTTTTGTTTGATTGAATTTTGTTGTTAGATTTGTTGTCATCTGTGATTATATTTAATGTGGATTTATGTTTTTGTCTTCTTTTATCTCGTGTAGTATGTTACTGCGGTGTCGAATAGTGCGTTTGCTTTAAATGTTAATTTGTCGTTAAGTAGTTTGTCCTGTTCTCTTTTGTTTGCTTTGTAAATCTCGTGCTCTTCTAGTGCGTCTAGTAGTCTTCCCTTTTTACAAAAGTGTAATGGGCTGAAGTTGTGGTCAAAGTCTGAATAGTTATGTTTGTTGTCAATTAAGTGTAAAGCGTAGTTTGGTTTTGTGTTAGGTTTTGGTAAATGTTCTGTGAATCGTTCGTAAAAAGTTCTACCTGTTTGTCCTATATAATATTTGTTGCAATCGTTGCATTTTATTTTGTATGCTCCTGTGCATGTTTTTATGTCAAAATTTCATTTGGGTTGCAATAGTTTTTGTAAATTATAATTTGTTCTGAAAGAAACGTTTATGTTCAGTTTTTTTAATTCGTTTTTTTATTTTTTGTGGCAAGATGTTCGTGTACTCCATCGAAATGAATTTTTCGTTTGCGTTGTTACTGTCATTATTTCTATTATTATATTTGTTCATGATTTTCCTTTTCTGTTTTGTTAGTATTTTGTCGATTATTTTGTTAGTATTTTGTCAATCGACAAAATACTAACAAATCAGAAAAGGAAAATCATGAACAAATATTTTCATATAACAAACACAACTTGGAGACCGAAAAACTAACAATGAATCTAACAGCTGAAGAAGCAATACTGGTCTATAAATACAAAAACATAAAAATCAAAATTATAAAAACTACGATGAACATCAAATTTATTAAAAAATGCCTTAAAATAAACGTAACCCCCAAGTACGCTCAAGTAAACATCAAACAAACATCAACTGCAGCCTCAAGAGCTCAATTAATTGCAGAAAAGACTTGGATAAAAGAAGAAATTAAACAACTTTACATTAAAAAAGTCAAACTTAACCAAGAAATGTATGTAACCCACCTACAATTTCTAAACAATATTCAACATGTAAATTGCTACGAGCAACAGCTCGTGGAGAACCAGGGCCTAGTGACTTACAACTCTCAACCATTCCTGAGTGCGTGTTGTTGGCAGGAATGGAGGGGACAATTTTTTGCCGAGTCCGAACGGCTAGGTAAGAAGCACTTATTCATGACAATTATACTCTTGGAGGATTTGTCAGTTTCTCGCAAGAGGCAGTACCTCGGGAAAAACATTTCTGTTCTTAGGTGGCAGCGGCTGGGAATCGAACCAAAACCTTCAGCATGACAGTCCAACGCACTAACAATTATGCCACGAGGTATAACAATTAATATATAAACTAAATTAAAAACAATAAAATAAATAAAAAGAAAACACTAAGATCTCTAAATTTTAAATTTTTTTAATTTTAATCTAAATTCCAAATTATTATCACAACTTTAATTATTTTTTATTTTAATATCTAGCGACGCGTTTCGGAGTGTAGGTATATCTTCATCATTGGGCTAAGAACTTAATTTAAAAATAATACCATTGCACATATGCAAAAATGGAAAATACTTGACCCAACAAAAGAATATGAAATTTATAAGGCCAGTAAACTAGAACAGGACAATCTATTGAACGACAAGTTGACATTTAAAACAAATCCAAAATAGAGGAAAGAAGACAACAACATAACACAACATAATAGCAAAACTCTACAACATCACAAGAAGAGACACCGGCTTTGACAAGAAACACCAATTTTAAATTAAGTACAAAATTTACAGTATGAAATCACAATTAAATGCCAGCAGTGTTGCCAATTTATTATTCAATGAACTAGTCTAGAAACTTTATAGATGTTGTCATAGTAGGATGTTGTCAGTCACACAGAGTAGGTAATGTAAAATAAAAAAGAATATAATTTTTTTTAAGACTCACTCTCCAAGTTTAGCATGATTCTCACCAACATAAGCTAAAACCAGCAAAAACCAAAATATACTTCTTTGAAAAATCATGTTGCTTTCTATTTTTTAACAACTTTTTTAAAACTTGAGGTAACGCCGAAATTTCAAATTGAAGGGCAAATAAAATAATTCAGTTTACTACTCCTCCAACCTATTGGACGTTATTTTGAACACTGATTTTATCCATTACAAGTTTTTTAAAAATTTAATTTCCCTAAACGTAGTAAACATTATTGATCATAACTCTGAGTAATAGTTTTGCTCACAACTTGCAGTGTAATGTATGTGTAATAATTTTGAATGATGTCACGCCATGAATCATGTCATGATCGATAGTAAGTGCTTAAATCTCGGAGCCGCAGAAGTACGCGTTTTAACCGCAAAGTTGTTTTGATATTATAATATTTCCTGTATTCTTGAAAATAAAAGTTAACAGGGGTTGTGAGTATATTGTTTCCAATATGAACTGATGGTGTGACAGTGATATGGTTCTGTCGCCGCACCGCGTCATAAGCACGAAGAAAATCCAAGAAATTGTAGAGCTCCATGCAGGGGCGATTGTCGATCTTAGATAAGTCTTAATTAATTTTAATTTTAAAAAGCTTTGATTACACGATGCAAATAACAGACTTGGTGACGAGTCTGAAAAGTCTTACTTAACAATGAAGCATACAAATTCAAAGGCTGTCCAAAATTTCTTAATCTTTTAAATTTATTTTTTCAACTATCACACGACGCCATATTCATCTGGTTTCCAATATGATATTGTTGTCTGTTAGTTCTGTTAATGTTTAGGTAAGCGTTGGAGCAACAGGACGCAATTCTTCTTCTTTTCCATACAGCAATATTTTAAAAATAAATAAATTTAGTGGCGCAACAGCTCATGGAGAACCAGGGCCTAGTGACTAACAACTCTCAACCATTTCTGTGTGCGTGTTGTATGTAGAGCTAGTAAAACTGACGAAATATCTTCCTTGGCCTAGATCGATGAATAAGTTCAGTGTAAACTGTATCCTAACATCTGTTTCAACGACAAACCAGCATCTTGTACCTTTCTACCTGGCATAATTTTCTTCTTTTTTTTCTTTCCCGCCTTTCAATTGAAGTTTCTAGCTCAGTACATTGTGTTCTTGCGAATATTATGGCGGATATTATTACGGATGTCCATACCTCCTTATATAACATTAATTTGTTCCGCATAGACAGGTCAGAGTTCTTTCCTAGTAACCAGTACATTTTTCTGTACTTCAGGTTTAGTTCTTTTCTTTTTGATGTGCTCTTTCTATTTTGGCTTTGCATCCAAAGTCATTCCAAGGTATTTAGCAGTATTGGAGTTAGGTACTATTTATAAGAATTGGAACATTGTTTAGCTTTTTTGTTTGTACAGTTTATATACGTCGATTTTGTTTCATTTAGTTTGATTCGCCATTTTTGCGTCCAATCACTTACTTTATCGACTCCATTTTGTAGTTTTTGTGTTGCCTATAAAATTAATAAATTTTGTGGCACAACAACTCGTAAAAAACCAAGGCTTAGTGACTTACAACTCTCAACCATTCCTGTGTGCGTATTTTTGGCAGGAATGGAGGGGACCTACAATTTTTTGCAGAGTCCGCACGGCTAGATGAGAAGCACTTATTCATGACAAGTATACTCTTGGAGGATTTGTCAGTTCCAGTTCCTCGCGAAAAAAAACATTTCTGTTTTTAGGTGGCAGCGGCTGGGAATCGAACCCAGACCTTTGGCATGACAGTCCTATGCACTAACCATCAGGCTACGAGGAACTACCGTTTGTGTAGCCTTCGTAACGGATTTATCTGGCACCAATATTGCAGTACTTTCAGCAAAGGTGGCTATGATAGCGTTGATGTCCACTGGAATATCCCTTGTATATAACAGATACCGGGTTGCTCCTAGAACACTTCCTTGTGGTACACCGGCTTCAATTTTCTTTAGTTACGAATAATTTTGGTCCAACCGTACTCTAAAGAGTCGGTTCGTAACGTAGGATTTTAGTATTTCGTAGTACTAAAGTCCCAAGTGCCAAACCTTGTCAAAGGTTTGAGCAACATTAGAGAATATAGCCGATCATACTTGTTTTTCTTCAAGTGCCTTTTCCACAACATCCGTAATCTACCTCCGATGCACTTGGTCAAGCGTGGAATGTTTATTTCTAAATCCAAACTGATGGCTCGGAAGTAGTCTTCTTTCTTCTATTATTTTGCTAAGTCTTTTCAGAAGCAGTTTTTCGAAAACCTTCGCCATGATTTGTTTAAGCGATATAGGTCTGTAAGATGTTACTTCTCTTGGTGGCTTACCTTGTTTAGGTACGAGTATAACAATGACTTCTGCAATTTTCCCAATGATGTGGCACATATCTTAGTTTAAGGCATGCATTTACTATACATTGCAGTTTTTTGAAGGCTATTGAAGGCAATTCTTTCAAAATCTGAGCAGTTATTAGGTCATACCCTGGTAATTTTTTTGTTAGGCCCTTAGCTGCTTTCTATAAGGCGTATTCCGTAGAAGCATCCACCGTCAGAAAATTCAGGAATTTACTAAGTGAATCACTTTTAAACTCACAGATTCTTTTCTTTATATATGAAAATAAAATAAAAAGAAAATTTTATATTTTATAATTTTGTTTGTTTATTTACTTTTTATCACAACTTAATTTTAATTTTAATGCTACGTGTTTCGGAAATAAATTTCCATCTTCAGGCGAATTTTTTTTGAAACTAACAATGAATATTTTCTTTAGTTCGCTTTTAAGACGGTTAAAAATTGCCTTATCATCTGGAAATCTCGTACCTTGCCATTTTCTTCGAGCTCTTGTTTTCTTCAATATCAGCTCCTTTATTTCGCTCAGTGATAATATTACTGGAGTAAGATAAAATCGTAATTACATGATTATATGAGTTCGTTTAATACTTTTAACTGAGAAAAAGTCTATAAGGTTGGTATTTTGTTAGTATCAGATGGCGAGCCAGAAGAATGAAATTCTTAGTTGTATTTGCGGCCTGCTTGATATAGCCGTTTACCTTTCGTTGTTATGAGCCTAGATCCTCATTGGGTGTGTTTGGTATCAACAAGGAAGTTATGTCCTAACAATTTTAGGAGTTCTGCATAATCTTCTTCAGATGGAGAGCGCCTCGGAGGGCAGTATATAGCTGCTATCTTAAACTATTTCTTTTTTATACCAATACTAATTGTTGTTACTTGCATGTTTTCATTAGTAAATTTAGGTTCTTCATAGTGTGTTAAACACTTTTTTATAATTATTGCCGATCCCCCCCAAGCTTTGTCAGCTGGGTGCGGAGCGTGATAACATGTATAGTTTGGTAATTTATTATCATGATTTTGTTCTATAGCGAGGTGAGTATCTCACACCAAACAAATGGGTATATGCTCTATGTCAAAAAAATGTTTAGTTCATATCAGAGAATATCAATTACCAAGAAGCCAATCTTTCGTACGTTTCACCCTCCAAAACCCATTTGTTTACTTTGTTGTATTTGTAATTTCACTATTTGTCGATGAATAGATGTGAATTGCAACAACAATGTAACGCGGTGAGATTTATGTGTTTTGACAGCTCAGTTTTTTTTCTTTTGAAAATTGGAAAATAGTTTTGAAAATTCTTCGGCTAAAAACAAAAATATCGTTGTGAAATTGTTTAATGTATACAAACAATTGTAATTATTAGTTAATATTCATCCACAATTATAATAAAATACAAAAAATGAATCCATAAATTGTTTCCAATCACTCTGATTTCCGTTCATCTTCAACACATTTTGCATATTATACAGGGTGGCCCTTTCATTATCCAGAATAATTTTAAAATTTTTGTTGGATATATTCTTAGGAAAAAAATAGTTAAGAAAATACGAAATAAAAAATAATTTTTTTGCAATTTGACACCCGAAACTTCAATTTGTAGTTTAAATTCCACTAAACTCTCAATTTCCATTTTAGAAGTATTAAAGTAGATATTAGGTGGGTTTTATTATTATCTTCTGTCGGGGTTCGGGTATTGATCTGGATTAACCTTAAGTACAAAAAAGAAAACAGGAATTTTCAAAATCGTTTTTGTTGCACGTGTTAAAAGGTAATCTAGGTGCGCATGTCTCTCGAATTCGAGTATAATAAAACAACAATAGCTATTTTTGATTTTTTTAAACTTCACGACATCTAAATATTTGGTTTTGAGTGTTGAATATAGGAGTATTGAACACTTATTACTAAAATTATAATTCATAATGTAAAAAATTAAATAGTTTTAACAAAAACACTATCTTTTTTTTTACTTTAAAGTTTGAAAATTATTTTTGAAAACATCATTACGAAACAACTTAATTTGAAAAATAGATTCGAGAATGGATTTTAAGAAATTATAGCATGACCTCGTAGCTGTTGTCGTATTTTTAAGTTATTTTCATTTATTCAAAAAAAAAAATAATTTAATTTTGATTGATTTTTATTTTTGTATCTCTAATCTAAAAGAGGAGAAATAATCCGCCCCTCTTAAACAATTTTTTTTCTAAAAATATTATTTCATAAATTATCCTGCATGAAATAGGGGACACCCCGTATTTGGTTTTGTTTTGACATCTAGTTGACAGACCGAGGTGAATAATTCTGACCACGGGGCGTGTTCAACAAATAGAAACCAAACTAGGCCCGGTTCACATTGGAACGTATTTGGCGTAAATTAGTGTGTAGCAGTGTAATGGCTCTCCCAAACCGACGCGAATGCGGAGCGACGACGAATTTTGTTGTTGTTAGGCGTTGTGTATTTGTCATATTTTGTACTATTGTAAATGATTCGCTGCGAATCGCTCCGCATTCGCGTTGGTTAGGGAGAGGCTTTAAACAAAGTGACGAAAATTTAAATCTATTTTCACATTCCCTACTCGTAGCTACATTTTTGCGTAGTAGGCTTTTCAATTATTACTTCAATAGTGCACAAGAGTAGGCAGTAGGAGGTATATTAATCGAATATGAAATAAATTTTAATTTGCAAAATGGAAGAGAGTTGACGAAAGTTTTTGGTTATTGTTATGCATTGCTTATATTGCGAATAATTTGCTATGATTATTTGGTGTTGGTTTGGAGGAGCTTTTAATTCAATTGCACTCATTAAGCCTGAATTAAAAAAGAAAAACGGATTTAGGTGTGGATTTAACTAATAAATAAAGGCAACCCCAAACTAACGTGAAATCATAGCGAATCATTCGTAAAGATACAAAATATGGCAAGCACACAACCTTTAATGGCTCTCCCAAACCAATGACAATTTGAATCATTCATTCCCAAAAATATGACACATACACAATGCTAAAAAACAACAAAAAATCGTCGTCGCCCCGTATTCGCTTTGGTTTAGGAGTGGAACCGGACATTTCGGTCCGAATCTTCACATTTCCCTATACAGTTTTGAAATTTCGAAATGTGCGATTTCGGTGAATTTAAATAAATACGAAAGAGACAAATATCTAATCTCACAGTTTGCACTAATTTAATTTCAAAAAAGTAATGACTCAAAAGTTATCGTGGAATAGCAGAAATAGTCCCGTGAAAACACCCAACACCAATGAAAATAAAGAAAAAATTAATTTGTCGCTATATGTTCCCACAAAAATGAAATTCGAGCTTGTGGTTAAAAACTATTGATATTTCAAGTATATGGAACAAGAAGAATATTTCGATGAAATCAGAACAAAAACTCTAGATCGGTTTCGTGGGAACGTAGTATTAGATTGCGTATTAAGCCTTAACTACAAGTCTGTTCATGTACTTCCCATAACTACGAATTTTATTTATTTTATATGAGCTTTAACAAAACTTTGGGCTAAATTCGTGGAAATTTGTATTTTTGGGAGTACAGACATTACAGTGGCACATTTTTGCAAAATTACCACAATAAAAATATTTCCCCTGAGAGCAGTTGTTTTATGAAAAAGAATGTACACATTTTTTCCTTAACCAAAATTTATTTTTATTTTTTTATTTTTATTTTTATTTTTGCAATTTTACACAAGTAAAAAAAAAAATTCCCGCTAGAGCAGTTGTTTTGTGAAAAAGAATACACAAATTTTTTCTTAAATCAAAATTCAAGCTTCCTGCATCATTTTCATAAGTTTTCCAGTGAGAAACCCTTTCCCGAAAAAATCAATGCTCGTGTAAACAAGAAAAACTCAGGTTTTGAAACTATGCTTTTACCATTTTGTTCTCGTAGTTTATAACATGAACATGACACACTATAATATCCGTACCACTTATTTGTCACGGGTATTATATTAGTAACCTACGCCTATTTTTATTTAAAGTTGCTCCAAATCTTCCACATAATTTTAATTTGGATGATATATAAGGTTAAGTAAGCACTTTAAGTTTCGTTCTTCAGGTTTTAACACTTTTTGAACATGTCCACGAGCTTCAAAAATAACCGACAAATTAATTCACCATTCCTATACAAACTGTGGTCAGTGACTAGTTGCTTCTATGTGTGCGGCTGTCACTCGTGGTGAGTGACTAGTTGATTCTATGTGTGCGGCTTGTACTGCTTTTCACTAATACTTTGCAAATATAATCTTTACAGCTGTTCGCTTCAGCTTGTAGGCAAATCAAACTGACAGCTGAGGATTGCCATCTTTATTAGTTTATCTATGGTTCATATGCATGTTGTAAAAGACCGTTTGCATTCCGTGTTGCGATTTTGAGTGCTCTGTCCATCATTGGTTTTTAAGAGCGACTTCTTCGCTTAGCTACTTTTCTGCTTTCAACTATCGCTTTTGTGGTTTGTTGGTTTTCTTAGCTTGTTCCCAGTTTTGTTTTCTCCTTTTTGTGTCTTGGAATTTTTTGGCGACTGGACATCCTCTGTAACTTGCAGGATGGTTGCCTTGACAGTTAACACGTGTCGCTTTCTGTTCTCTGCCCATGGGACAGTTTTTAATTGCATGCTTGCCTTCGCATTTAACACAAACAAACTGTAATTGCATTCATTTTAAATAAGATTATTCGCGTCGAGAGCTTGAAAGCCTTTTTGTATAAGATCTTCGACAATATCTTCGGCAACACATGAAGAGTGGAGGCCTCTTGCTACTACCTTTATCAACCTTGTAGCTTTTTTTTCGTACGAGTGCCACAGAATTTTCTTCAGTGATAGATCTACATGCATCAGCGGCGTCTTTAACAATGAATTTCTTATTCTCTTTATTATATGATGTATATTTACATGCTCTATTAGTGCATTTTTCTACTACGTTCTTAAGCTGGCCAAAAATTGTCATCTTTTGGAATACAAATATATAAATGCCGTAATTATTCAATTATTATAATTTTTTTTGTACTAATAAGAAAACAGTTAAATAATGACAAGACGATACCTCATCAGCTATCGTCTCAGATCTATCGTTCTGTCGATAGTGTTTCGACGATTATTGACTTACGTAAACACAATATTTAATCGCCAAAACGAGATCGCCAAAACGAGATCGTCAAAACGATATTAATTTCCATGTTACTTGAAGCAAAAATATCGTCAAAACGATATCGTCTGGCGATAATCGAAATACGGAGTGACCCCCCTGATATAACAGTTTTATAAAACAACTTGAAAATGAGGACAATAATTGCAGGAGAACCGACTTTCGCAAAAGAAAAAATTTTAGGCCAGGTTTGAACAGTTGAAAATTGTAAATTTAATAAGAAAATTTAAGAATCGATAGGGGTTTGGCAAAGAAAGAGCCAATTAAAAGAACCGGGTACTTAAATCATAAGAACTGTTATAACTTCTAAAAGAATCGAAAAGGAGAAAATTACCTCTTAAGTTTTTTGACTTAAAATTACCTCGGGAACCCACAGTTTTTTTCTGCGGTAGTGACTGTGGGACACCCTGTATACACCGTCACTCATTTCGCAATCGTTTTTTCTCGATAAATACATACCTGTGAGAACTATTTTTCCTGGAAGTTTTTGATGCCTAGTAAGTGATATTTATATTGTCTATTAAAAATTTATAACATTAATTTGGAAAATCCATGGAATTTCACAAGTTATATGAATTAGTTGCAAAAATTGGGTTAAAAAATTGCGTCACTTGATTGAGGCCACTCAAAGAATTTTTTAAAAAAAATAACCAAAAATAAGCAAAATTTAACTTTGTCTATTTTCAAATATTTTGTATTATGTATTATTGTATTATTTCTGTCGATAAATTAAATAGATATTTTTTTGTAATCATAGACTAAGACCTGACAGCATATTACACATAACCAAAAAATGATTATGAGGGTCCGTAGGTGCATGCATCTCGACACACAATTCCAAAGTCTGCCAGGATTTGTTTGGCGGCCGTGGTAAGGACGAGGGGTTGAAAATAGCGGTTTTCAGACTTTTGTGCTAGGGCCACATGCACTTCACTTCATTTAAAAAAAAAAAGAAGAGAAATAGCGCTCTGACATTTTCTTTAAGTCCACAGAGATTAATTTGTACGACCCGATTAATAGAATTCAAGATAAAAACTTTTTAGGTGCACCATATCGAGAGATATTTCGAGAATTAAAAAAGTCTCCAAAATAAAACCGGTAGAGTTCGCTTTAAAAGCTCATATCTTGAAAATTCTGCCAGACTTTTGAATTTGATGTGAAGATGCATGCACCTTCAGACCCTCATACTAATTTTTTGGTTATGTGCTTAACCCAAAAATATGCTGCTAGTTCTTAGACTATTAGGGCTTTCAGATTGTTTGGAACTGAGTCGTAAGGTTTTTTTTAATCAAGGCGTTTTTATCTTCAAATTTCTTACCATCTTCATAAAATATTTGATAAAGCCAGACCGAAAAGTTTTCGATGATGTTTGAGTCCGGTGAATAGGTTGGCTATGGCAAAAGTTTCTGATGTTTTTACTTTTCTTTTGGTTCCTTTTCATTTTTTACCATAGTGTTTAGTATCTTCTAAATAATTTCACTTCCCTTCATTCTCCATGCTATTCCACGGCCTGAAATCCCCAGTTCCTTGAAATAATCTATTGTCCCTATTTCAGATACCGTCAAAGTGTTTCCTAAGCCCATTTGTACCTAAAATTAATATTTATTATGGTTTTCAACCCTTCCTCAAATATTTAAAGCTCTTTTTAAATTTTCAGACATTACTTCAATGTATGGGAAAGGAAAAATATGAAAATTGAATTTTGTTAAGTAAGCCCGACTCTGCCACTCCCACTTTTCTTAGTTCTTAGTTTGTAGAAAAGGTCTTTACTTGGTCTATCTCTCGGAATCCACTAAAATAATTTGAAACCAATCTGTCATTTTGACCTGACGAGTTGAGCTTTATGTCGATTTCGTTTGAACGTTCGGCGTTCTCTTTTCCCATTCCTTTTTGGCTCCTTTTACTCCAAAAGCTTTCGATTGGCTGTTCCGAGTAATGTTTTCGGAGTCTTTTTCTGTTCCCGATTTCAAGAAGGAGTAGATTTGGAACACACGCATACATATAAAGTTTTTCGTCGGACTACTTGTCAAAAGTGATGAAAGCTTAAAGAAGCCATTTTGTGAAATGGCGTGTGTCAGTAGTGTGTGTGCAAATTTGACAACATGATGTTTTTATATTCGATTGGATACAAAAAGGAGTAGATTATTCCGAAAATTCAATCGAAAACGACATTAGTATACAAGTAGTTCATGTCCTAACTTTTTTTAAGGAAGTGTTGCCAAGGTGCAACACTGTCAGAAGAGCAAGCCATCTGCTTCATACATTGGCCTATAAATTGAGAACCAGAGGTCGGACGATAGCTGGAGATCTCTCGTTAGATTCAGCACATTCGTAACCATAGGACCACATTATTGATTTTCTCCCTCCCCTTGCATGAAGAAGGTGGAAAAGCCGTTTGGGAAGTGAAAAGGCAAAGCTAAAAAAGTAAGCAAAATATTTATATTATTAAAATTAAAAGATCGGTGTCGACGCAGAATTTCGGCATCCACTACAATGTATCCAAAGTTAATTAAAAAACCTACTTTGGTTTTAAAATAAGTCACTTTCAAAGTGATCCAAGTTCTGATTTCTTTAGTTTTTGGTCTAGCTGAAACGGTTCCACGGATTTTAATGAAATTTTTTATTACATTGTATGTAAGTTCTTCGTTTATCCAAGTCCATAGATGGGGGGGGGGGGGGGTTTCAAAGGTTTATGGGTATCATAGCTCATTGGGCTCTTACTACTTTTATGTAATTATTTGTTAGAATAATATAAAGCAATTAAAGATAAGATAAATAAAGGCGTCACGTGAACATGAACTATTTTAATTTTAAGCTGGCCAGACACAATGCAATTTTTCTGAATTTTTTTTTAAATTTGGGTTTGGTACAATCATAAAAGCAGAGACATTACTGCCATGTGGACAGGAGAAAGAATGATAATCACTTTTATAAAATGGTCCTTAATTTAAATGCACCCACAGTGTGTAAGATTGTTATTCTGCAAACTTCCGCGGCTATAACTTTTAAGCCCAAGAACGAAAATTCTAAAATTTTTGTGAGCTTTTCTGTATTACTTACTGATGTCTTTCAAACCATCACCATCGTGTGATTTAAGTCTGATATTCCATTACTCGCTGATGGTTTAATATACATAGGTGCTACGCAGAGCCAGACAAGCTATACGTGCAAGCGGTGCAAATGCGCAGGGCGCTGAGCCCAATGGGCTCTTTGAGCAATCATTAAAAAATACACTTCAAACCACTACTTAAATACTTTTTTAATTTTCACTTCTTTTTAATAGCTCACACCAATTTTGATTAAGACCAAATTATTCTGAATTTAAAGACAGATATACATATATGTGGATAAAGGGTGTTTTTTTAGACGCGAGGTTTTCAATCTGGGAATACTTTTTTTCGGATTTGGTCTTTTTGACAGCTGTCACTTGATTTATGCTTAGTTTGGTATGTCATTTCATAGTGAATAAAAAAAAAATCAATTTATTGAAGGAAACTTTTAGTGAGCGTATTATCTCGCGTCTTGGGCCTATGTCGGGGCCTTCCAGATCGTTCGACTTAACACCGCTGGACTATTTTGTGTGGAGTTATGTGAAATGCTTTACTACGCAGATAAGATAAGATTGCTTTCATACTGAAATGCTGAAAAAAGTGGTCGAAAATTGGGCCGCTCAGCTGGAATTTATTTGAGTGAGTTGCGTTGGCCACTTGCCCGAAATCATTTTTAAACCATGATGGGAAACCCTTATCTTTGTAATAAAACTAAATTCTTTGCCATAACATTAAATTATATGCGTTTTATTTGTTCTTGAAAACCACACTTCAAAAAAACACCCTTTAATCTACTTTTAAAAATATATAAGTAAGTCGATGCATACCTTCCTATTAACACCCATCACAGTAAAAAAAACATACATCACAAAATATTTTCAAAGTGCACGATTTTGGTAGCCTCTTCGGGATACCTCGGTCGTCTCTTTGGGATACCTCGTTAAAAAATCGCATTGCAAAATCTGCCCCTTAAGAACTTAGGAAATGACTTCTTCCACCAATAACTGCAATTGAGGGGCGCTAAACATGAAACTCTCACAGGGCGCTAAATAAGCCCGGGCCGACCCTGGTGTTACGAACCATAAACGACTAACAGAAAAAATTAGCTATGCAAGAATTTTCAGCCTTGTTAGCATTTCAATATTTGTGCTGAACGCGATATGAACTACCAACTACGACCTTGAACAAGAGGAATAAATGTACCAGCCACATTCCTACATACAATCTAAGTAGTGAGATAGTTTAGGATGTTCTGTTCGACAATTTGGGATGTTATTTCATTTTAGAAAATAAACTTTAAAATAACAAAGAAATGGGGGTATTATTTAATTTTGGAAACAAATACAAAACAAGTTGACCCCATTTTTCATTAATTTGTTGGTCCTTTTTTTATTTCAGTGGGGTCTTATTTCATTGGGACATAATTTCACTATGAAAAATTACCCCAAATTGGGGCCTTATTAATTTTTTTTATTGCGGGCTTATTTCGCGGAGCCACATCTATACTTATACATCGGTTGATTACTTTTTGAGAATATGGTACCAGACAATATTTTTAAAGCCACATATGTATGTATGTGTACAAGGGATAGTAAAGACACTTCTGATAATAATAAACTCCCAAAAAATGAGAAAGCAAAGCTAAGAAAATTAAAAAAAGTTGTTCCGAGCAAAGCTTGGTCGCCCAGGTAGGTACTATTATTTATTCGGAAAACCGAAGTTCTTACCTACTTACTATTAAGTAGTTGAATATATAATTGTACCCAATATGCAATATAACATGTATACAGGGTGTAGGCACCTACATATATAAGTACACTGATTTATTGAAACACAAAAATTAGCAAAAGCAAACAAAATTGAATCAAACAAAATTAGCAAATTTAATTTTAATTGAAACAAAAATACAATCAAGTTTAATTTCCATTTGTTATAACAATTGGGAATCAGCAGTTAAGTACATTTGTAGAAAATTTTAAACTTAAGAATTTATTAGGCATACTAATTGTTAGTTCAGTTCAAAAAGTATAAATAGCTAAGAAAGTTTAGCATTAAATCCAGTTGATTTGAAGACTTATTCTGTCTCCTAGAACAATTAAAATGAAGTTAATCACTCTAATTTTCGGTGTTGCTGTTATTCTAGCTTTGGTTGCCAATAATTTGGCAGAAGATCCAACCACAACCACAACAGAAGCTGCAGCCGATGCAACAACAGCTGCAGCCGATGCAACAACAGCTGCAGCCGATGCAACAACAGCTGCAGCCGATGCAACAACAGCTGCAGCTGCAGCAGACGATGCAACCACAACAACAACTGCTGCAACAACCACAACAACAACTGCAGCAACCAGAACCACTAGAAAATTAAGGATTACAATCAATGGTATATTATCATCTCGTCCTGTTCGTCGTCCACGTCGTCGTCGTCGTCCTTTTACATCTTTCGGATCCTCTACAGGATTTCAAGGAGGTAGATTCCCTGCCATATCAAGGCGTCGAATCCGCCCACTGCGCAGGCGCCGCAATTAATTAGGAAAATAATTATATAAATTATAAGAGATGTCCAGAGCATTTCTTCTATTTTTGCTGTAAATGTCTTAAGTTTCCTAAACTTATTAATAAAGTCAGAACAATTCTTAAAATTCGAATGTTATTATTTTTGTTCAAGAAGAAAATAATCATATGGTTTGTATGTAGGTACACATATATGTAAGTAAGACTGAAACTGAATTCAAAAGATAACTCAACATAACATTGCGCCTTTGTATATATAAATACACAAAGATAGTACTATGATTTATATATACAAAGATCACGCTACGCAAGGCAAATTCATCTTAAACCAGAACCTTTTTATGTATCTTTCTAATACACTAACCTTTTAATAAAATTGTGAACTTACCATTAACTGAGCGAAATTGCAATATTAAAAAAAGAAAAGTGGACGTAAAATTAAACAAAAATTCAAAATTAACTAAATAAATTTAACTATCAGAAAGTTTATTGGAAAATACAAAATGGAAGGAAGTAAAAGTATTACAATAAACTCACCACACCGATGACACAATCGAACACAAAAAGGAAGAACGAGAATGAAGACAATCGCTTTCCGACCGCCAAGAAGTTTATTTAAATTTTAAGGTAATCCATGAAGCCTATTTTATTAATTTAAATTTTTCATTAAATATAATTTTGAAGAATTAATCTTGTTTTTATATTATTTTACGGAAAATCCTATAAACTCTAGGGGCTCGTCCGGGATGATATAATAATATCAAAAACTGGGAATAATTATACAACATTCTGAAATTGAAAAATTTTAGATTCATAATTTTTTTGTTCACGCAGTTAATTGAGTAAGTGGACCTTGCAAAGTAGAAGCTTTCTTTGTCCTAGTGAAATTGCAGCCGCTACGTTACCAATTACCACAGAAAAAAAAGCACACAGAAGCAGTTACACAAAAATAACGGTTCAGCCTATACTGTTTGTTGCTGGAAGTCATCAAGAGCAGAACAAACGGATCAGTATTTACCTTTTAACATTAAAACAGTCGATCATTGAAAATAGTTTTTGTTTCTACGAAAATGGTCATAATTGCAAAGCCCTGGATAACAATGGATAACAACATGTTCAGGGCTAAGAGATTTTTTGATGGAAGAATTCTCAGATAGGATATCGATGGCAGATATTCATAAGAAACTAGGACAAAGAAAGCAGCGAAAAGATGAAAGTGTTTATGATTATTTACTAGCTATGAGAGAGTTTGGGCCAAAGGGCATGTTGGATGACATTTCTATTATACAGTATGTAATCAAAGGTGTTTCTGACTCATCACAAAATAAGGTAATCCTTTTTAGTGCTTCCAATTTCAAACACTTTAAGAAAAAAATATCCAAGTATATAAAATTTAAAGAAAGTCTAAGTAGCAACACAAAGTCAAAAGATCGATGGCTTGCAGAGAGAAAATCACCAGGGAGATATTTAAACTGTAGGTGTAGAGGCCACAAAAGTAGTTCATGCTACGAAAAAAATCTGAAATGCTTCAATTGCAATGAGTTCGGACATAAATCAATGAATTGTCCAAAAAAGAAGTCGCAAGAAAAACAATCGAACTCGGTTCAAGCCAAGCCCTGCTCGAGCGCAATGAAATATGTTTTTGTTAATGATTTTGAAGTTGAGGGATTGATTGATACCGGTGGCGATATTACTATTATTCGAAGCGATGTGTACATTAAGGAGGTTGCTCCTCCTATACTGCAAACGGAAATGGTAGTTCGAGGACTTTCTTCGAATCTGTGAAGGCTTTAGGGTGCTTTATGGCAGAGGTAAGAATAGACGAATGTGTTTCAAAAACAAGTGTCTATGTGATGTCAGATGCAGTGATGCAAGTACTTTTCATAGTAGGCAGGGATATTCTTATTGGCAAAAACATTGTACTAACTTCTATAGGAATAGTAATCCGTTGTCAGTCAATTTTGTCAAATTCATAGTGCTTGCTGGAAGCAACCAGAGTTAAACATTGGCAGCCTTATTTATTAGATTTGTAGGCGGTTGACTAGTTAGACAGTCTATTTAAAAGTCCTTAATAGTTGGAAATATGCCCCGTTTAATTTAATAAAATTTTAAGTTAGACAAATCTTATACAACCGTTGTCCAAGTTAGACAACTTTAGGACAACAATTATCAAAGTTCACTAATAACTTTTTGGAGTTGGAAGGCTGTCTAAAGTTAGAAAAAGTTTTTAAATACGATTGAGGAGGTCCCGAGTACAAGGAAGAAATCGAAAAAACATTTGCATGTTATAAGATAACCCATCGAATGAAAACACTACATCCGTTGAAATGAAGCTGGTTCCTAAATCCGATTTCTCAACCTCCAAGAAGACTACCTCCCCAGGAGAAAATAATAGTTGATGGGCAAATAGTTAAGTGGTTAACAGAGGGTATCATCCATTCTATTAATTCAAACTTTGCAAGTCCAGTGGTGCTGGCAAGCAAAAAAGATGGTAGCAAACGATTGTGTGTAGACTACAGACGACTAAACAAGCAGATAATAAGAAACCATTTTCCGTTACCTTTGATCGAAGATCAAATTTTTTGAACATTACACCAAAACCAAAAACAAAATGTGATATTTTTCTAAGCTATATGTGCAATAACAAAAGTTAATTTTTGAGTGCAATACTATTTTTAATTTTCAAGAACGTGACCCCCCCTGGGAAAAATCCTGTATCCGCCCTTGATCTTGCTTTGTTTGACGGATGAATAGCGTGGTAGTCATTTGGGTCAAAAACTATTTTCGGCTTACTTAACCTATCAAAGATATGTTTATTTGTTTCATACTGTTCTTCAATTTTTAACAAAATTATTGAAAAGACTTTCGAAACCGGGTCTGTTTTGTGTTATGTACGGGTATATATTTTGCCGCTATTTGGGCATATGTTACTGCATTTCCTTGCTTTGATATTTTCTCCGAAGATATTGACACTGTTTTCTTTTCCCTACGGATACTAGGTTTTGGAACTTTCGTAGATTTGGAAGTCTTGGGAATAACGGTTGTTAGTTGCTTTGGTTGGTTTCTTTGCATTTGGGCAGATTTTGATCGTCGCTTTTGTAATTCTTTGGTTACTTTGCAATCCCCATAGTTTGCAGGATGATTTCCATAACAATTAATGCACGTCTGTGGACTTTCACTTTTTCCGTTGCAGTCAACGGTTAGATGTTTTCCAGCGCATTTTAAACACCTTAACTCTTTTTTGCAATAAGTTTGGGTGACACCCGCAGCGTTAACACTGAGGGATTTCTTATACGTTCGATTATAACTACGATATTAAGAATTGTTTTAATTTTATAAATTTCATCTAGTTTTTCAGTCTTATCGAACGAAAGTATAAATAGTGGGAGATCACGTTGTACCACTGTCGCGTCGCTTCACCCTCTTTTTTCTGTTTCTGTGAAGAGCCAACTTTACGCTTTTTGCTTAATCTTTTCCTTGAGGAGGTCTCCGTTCCGTGTGCTAGCTCTTCTTCGTCCGTTTCATATCTACAATTACTGACTTGAATTTCAAGATTTTTTGTTTAATCTGAGTCTATTTTGCCGCGCGCAGTCGTCTTTTGCCCGAATTCATGGTTGGTCATGGATGGTTTTGCACTCGATTTAGATGGTGGTAATCGAGATACCCTTGCACTTTTTAGGAAAGGACTTATTAAATGCAATAATTGGCTCTCCCCAGAATCCATAGAGCCGACCTCCAAACTCCAAAGAAGGTGGACTTTCCAGTGAACCTAGACTGCCTCCTGGGGTACTATATCTTATTGTTTTCCTCATTGCATAGTTATGTATACATCAAACCCAGTATACGGAGTTTGGATTTTAGTCGCCTCTTACGACAGGCGTGCCTACCTCGGGTATATTCATCCCCCCTACCCACAGGGGGCAGATATGCTGAATGACGAGTTTATTCTATGTGTGCGTGTTTCATTGGTTTTCACTAATACTTTGCAAACCTAATCAATCCAGCTGTTCGTTGCAGCTTGTAGGCAAATCAAAGTGACAGCTGAGGATTGCCATCTTTATTTGATAATCTCTGGTAGTAACTGTAATTAAAAAAATATAAAAAAATACAATATTTTTGTAAACTTATCTAATTCTTGTTTCTTATGACAAATGGAACGCGTGGACTAAGTTTCATCATTGTGTCATTGGAATTTCGTAATATTTATTGGGTGTCATGTGTGTGTGTGTTTTAACTTAGGTGTCACGTCGAAATAAACTGGTAGAGGGCTTCTCTTTTTATTTTGTCACGCTGAAATAAACTGGCAGAGTGCTTCTTGTATAGGGGTCCAGGTTATGAACTGTGTGTGTCCTTTTTAACACTGGTGCCTTGTTGAAATTAACGTTTTTCTCTAAATGTGTGTGGATAATAAAATGCGGCTGAAATTAACGTCTTTAGTTTATTTTCTTTAGTATTGAATTTTATTCATGAAAGTCCGATAAAAGAATATATTTTGGAATTATTATTGACATTTTTTACTATTATCATTTTTTTTTCTTCATTTTTTCTTAAAAATAATTCTTATTAATTGACTTCACCTGACCAAGGGTATTACAACTACAAGTCAAAGTGCATAACTTTGACCAAAGTTCCTTAGACACGCATATAATTCTCAGTGAGCTCTTTCACTGAGTGTTGTATGCATAATGTCGGCAACCATCGACAGAAACAATGCGTCTTGGGTATGGTGGCATCTAACTGATAAGCCCACTACCATGCCTAGGCAATACGCATTCCTTGCAGTTTAATTCATAGGTGAAATAAGATAATGTGTAATATAATAAGATAGTTAGCGACTTATTTTGACTTGAAAATAAAGTAAGGGGTAGTACACTAAGAACCACAACAGCATTGTTCTGAATGCATTAAATTAATGTTAATTGTTTTTGTTCTTAAGCATAAAACAAAGTTCCTTCATAAATTGTTTTTAAACAATACTCAACGTCACTTGAAATGCTTGTTTTATTTCTTGAAATTGTTGTTGTTGGTATTATGAGAACTTCCATGGTGCATTTTGATTCATTAAGGACGTATCAAGGTCCACAATGCTTACTATGCACCATTATACACTTCTTCTGAATAATCAATTTTTAATTTATTTATATATACATACGTACATACACTGTGCAAAAATAAACTGTGAACAAATCTGTCTAACAAATCCATATAAATGATGTTAAAAAACTTCATAAAACTAATTAAATTTAGAGACCCTACCTATTGTTTCTTCTACCAAGAAAGAAGGAAGCAAATCTAAAGTACCTACAATCAATTTAGATCAAGGTTAATAAATATAAGTAGCTTTGATTGCTTTCAAGGAACGCTCTACAAACATTTATTCTAACATCTTATTCCGAAAATAATAACAAAAACTAATTTTTATTTCGCAACATTGATTTGGCCCAGATTCTAATTATTGATTGTTCAATAATTATTTCTATCATATAGTTATTTCTTTGATAGTTTAATTGCCGTTAATATGTACTTTCTGGAAGTACCGGCACTAGCACAGGTTAGGTTAGGTTAAGGTCGTTGCCAGGAAAACTGCTGACACACCTAGGCCAAAATAGGCCCATTGTAATACCACATAAAAACTGCGAGGTAATTCTCGCTAATTAAACCAATTGGAGATTTTAATTAAGCGATGGAGACTGTGAACATCGATTTTATTTAAATCACATCACCAGCACAACATTTTTTAGTTTATGGCTGTGTCACCTGACAGATTGATTAATTCGAGTTTTATTGAAGGAAGCATATTAATATAATACTAGCATGTCCAGCACTCAAAACTCGAGGGCTAATATCATTATTGTCTAATTGACACACTTAAAAAAAAATGTATTGTAATTCTAGAAAAGTTATTCGCGCCGGTTACACAGTTTTGTGCATTCGCTCTTAGTTTCGTATCTACTCATCACAAAAACTAATATATTAATACTGATTGTAGGTGCAAGCGCACCACCTTCTCATGTACTCCAACATTTAACAACACATTTAACAACTAACTGCCATCGGCCATTCCAATAATCTTTCTAGTTAATGCTTGAAAGTTGGAAATTGGCTGGTTAGTGGGTGGAAGAAAATCGAAACGTCAAATTTAGGTTACGACAAATCAAAACCAATAGGTAGCGCAATTATTTAATAAATTTTTGCATTCTGCACTTCTGTGCACTCAAGAAATATAAACTGGCCAATTCTTTTTACTTTTTTTTAGTATTTATCGAAGAGCTGTATCTTTTTGAAAAGAAGTGGAATTGAGAGGAAGCAAAATACATTCTAAAAATTCATATTACAAATATTCAATATTTTTTATTCTGCAATTATGTACAACAATTAAAACGCATTAAACATTTTCAAAAATGAAAAGAATTCAAGTTTAATTATAAAGGATCCCACCAACCGAGCTGTGGAGATCTCCAGATATCTGTAGATGCCACCAACCGAGGCTCTACCGACCCAGTTCTGAGCGAGGCTGATCCAAAGATCAGTAAAGGCCACTAACTGAATTCTGGTGGGTCTCCAGAGATCCGTAGAAACCACCTGCTAAGTTCAAAGGGCTTCCAAAGATTCGTAAAGCCTAATTTCTGGGGCCCGCCAAACATGGATTTCGATCCATAAAAACTTTATATTTGCTGATGAAACTGGGACAGTGTTGCCCCATACTACAACTGTAGATTTTTTGCTATACTGATTTTCCTCAAAATGTCACTACGTACATTCGTAAAATATTTACAAAACACTACATTTTCATACATTGTCATGTTAAAAAAAATCCTTCTCTTTAAGAAAAACTTACCACAGATTTGGAGTGGAGGCGACGGGTATTCAGTAATTTAATGTCGAGTGCATATTTGAATTTTTTTTAATGATTGTTTTGTTTGAAAATTGCAGTTTTGTTTTCGAATTCAGAATCCAATTCAGTGTAGCTATACTGTATACCTAAATTAGTAACACACAATATGCTTGTTTTATTGGAAAATATTATAGCTAGCGGAGTAAAATTTCCTTCGATAAACAATAACAAATCCCAGAAAATGTCGATATATAAGTCAGTACTAAAGTGGCTTTTTTGTTATTTACCGAAGGAAATCTTACTGGCTCCCCCACTAAAACACACCTAGTATTATATTTTTTAAGTGCCACTGTATTAAAATATATTTCAAATCAAAAACACTACATTTTTGATCACTAAGAGGGCAACACTGGACTGGGAGTCCAATTTTATAAGAAAGTTAAAAAAAGAGAAAAGGAACGGGGTGGCCCAGTGGCCCATTCCATCAATGGATCAAAATAAAATAAATGCCCAGGTAAAGTTTAATGCTTTTATGTTTAACACAAACATTTGACAATAATTTACTTTAAGTGTTGATGTTGAGATATGTTTCAAAAATAGTTCAGAGTGCTCAGAATTTAGCCTTGGGATCAAATTAACTGCATATTTTTGACGCAATTAACACACGGGGCACGGCCTAATAGAGTTTATTTCAATTTGATATTTGTAAAAGTTACATATAAGTTCTGTCCTCATACAGTTTTATTTATTCGGAAAATTTAAGCACCTACCTGGGTACTACTGTATAAAGTAAAGCTATACTAAATATAAACAATATGAATAGAGCATGTATGTATGTATACTTTATTTACTCGTATTTATTGAAACGCAAAAGTTAGCAAAAGCAAACAAAATTGAATCAAAAAAATTAGCAAATTTAGTTTGAATTGAAACAAAAATACAATCAAGATTAATTTCCATTTGATAAAACAATCAGGAATCAGCAGATAAATAAACTTGTCGAAAATTTGAAACTATAGACCTAAAACCTACATAAACTATTTATGAGTAAAGTTCAAAAAGTATAAATACTAAAGGCAGTTTAGCATTCAATCCAGTCGATTTAAAGACTTATCCTGCCTCCAAGAACAATTAAAATGAAGTTAATCACTCTAATCTTCGGGATTTCTGTTATTTTAGCTTTGGTTACCAATAATTTGGCACAAGATCCAACCACAACAGAAGCTGCAGACGATGAAACAACAGAAGCTGCAGATGCAGCAGACGATGCAACCACAGCAACTGCTGCAGCAACCACAACAACAACTGCAACACCAAAAACCACTAGAAAATTTATAGTTATGTTCAAAGGCAAGTTAAATCGTACTAGACTTACTACTAGACGTCCTACTTCTACTCTTCGTCCTACGAGAATACAATATACAATATCACAGCGCAATCCTTTCGGAAAATAATTATTTTATTATAAAAGATGTCCAGAGCAATTCTTCTATTTTGGCTGTAAATGTCTAAGGTTTCCTGAATTTATTAATAAAGTCAAAACAATTCTTAAAATTTAAAGGTTATTTATTTTTTTTAAAAAGAAAATAATTATAAGGTTTTTGTATGTAAATAGTATATGATACCCGAAACAACGAAATTGACAAATTTTGCTATTTGCTTTTGTACCTATGATCTTCTTCTTGAGTAGGTTACATGAAAGGCTTTGTAATTTGGACAAAAATTGGCAGGATTGCCCAGTTTTCGATGATAAATTTGTTAAATAAATTCAAGTTTTTTAGACTAGACAAATATTCCATGCTGGATGTGAAATATAAATTATTCGCCAAATAAATAAGGAATTCAGTGGGCGCTATTAAAAGTGAAATTACTAAATCTGATTATGCTTTCACGCCTAATTCGATTCCCGAAGCATAGAGTACCTATTTTATCTAGAGAACCGACTTGAGGGCTTTTTCTCTTTCACCCTACAAACTGCACTGTGAGATTTTCCTCCACATGGCTGAGCATGTGTTAGCTGCCCAATGCATTTTAAATGGAACCTCACCAATACAATTATAACTTAATGGATTTTGGCTCATTAGACTGAAAACAACAAAAAATTGAATCGAAAAATTGAAAACGTCACATTTGGAGCTATCACACGTATTCACGGACAGGGAATTTAAGAGAGTTTTCTCTTAATGTGCTCAAATAAAATGTACGGATGTTTTAGGCAAGAGGGGTACGAGTCGCGACTCTAGATAATATAGATAATATAGGCACTCTATATCCCGAAGTGTGAAGAAATGAAAACAAATACCAAAATGTTTTTATATGATAATTCTTTTATCACAATCAATTCATTCTGTGAAAACCTGTGAAATGATAAAGGGAAAGAATGTATGCTCATTAGATACACCCAAACCCAAGTCACCAGCTTGGTCTCTCTATGACACAATAACCATCTTTTATTATGAGAGATTGGGAGAAATGAAATGCATTTCTCATTTTGGTACGTTTTAGTACTCTCTTTGGCAGTTGTTTTTTATAACGAGTTCGGCAATCACCTTGCGCGTGTTTTGTGAAGTGATAAAATGATAAAACTCTGTGAAAACTGAAATGATAACTTTTTTCACTTCACGTTTCACAGTAAGGGAATCCTATCTAGATGTCCTTTTTTCAAAAAAAATATCCTGTATGTTGTTAAAAAACATGCAATCTGCCCACTTTTTGGGTTTTCTCAGTTGACTAAATTTATTTTTCGACAACAAAAACCTACAACAAAACTTTATTTGACATATTACAATTTACAAATGTTCTTAATCTATCGGGTGTGATCACGACCAGAGAATATCAATTACCAAGAAGCCAATCCTTGGCTGTCATCCGGCTTTGCCTACAAACTGAAACACGCACACACGTGGGCTAAGTCCACCACTAGGTTTTTGCACACATTGACAGTTGGGATCAACCCACCACTGATTTATTCGCACACATAGACAGTTGGGATCAACCCACCACGAATATGTCGGTTATTTTTGAAAATCTTCAGTTATTTTTAAATTCACTTGGGCTGCAATGGGCTTGTTCAAAAAGTATAAAAAAGGGAGAAATTATATATCAAGTGCTCACCGGATCTTATGAGAATAAGTTGTGTTTTTTTTTTAATGTAAATTGTAGTCGCTTTTTACTAATTCCCGCCTGTCTGAAAAATAAATATCTTTAATTACTTTCTTTTCGATAAACAATTTGTTTTTTCTGTTTATTTTTTCTTTTCAACTCCCGAAATATATAAAGAAATATAGAAAAAGTACTCTTTTCTTGACGGAAAATAACTGACGCGTGAGTAAGAAGAAATTTTTAAATAATTATGCGAAATGAAAAAAGATATTCACAAACTAGAATTTTGGCATATATACTACGCTTGCATGTGTTGTTAAGCCAGCTTGAAGCTCGCGTCATTTTTTGTAAGCCTGGGTCGAGTCGAAATGAGCTTGATTTGACTAGATCTCGTTCGAGGAGCGGAGTCGAGTCAAAATTTGTGACGAAAAACCTGGATCAAAGAGATGTTCTTACAGTTATTGCATTATGATCTGTTTATTTGCTTGTTTGTGGGCAGATATAGTTTTGCTTTAATAATCGTCGAGCATCAGCTAACCAGCTGTAATTAATTAGTGAAAAAAAATTACTGAATATTGGATTAAATAACTCTACAATGAGCCCTATAGTTTTTAATCAATTGGTTATTAATAATAATAATATTAATATAATGCATATTTAAACGTTTTCATAAGAGCCCAAATGAGGTAATTTTGCAAATTACAGAAAAAGTGTTTTCATCTGTAATTTGGTATATCTTTTGACAGCTCATTTCATTTTTTGAGTTTCAACCCTGCCTGTAAATCACTTTTTGTTGTTAATTTTTTAATTCAGCTTTAACATTTTCGTTCAAAATCTTTTCAGAGCTATTCAAAATGTGCCCAATTCGGTGTGTTCGTTAGGTTTTGACTTAATTTCCTAGAAAATTGTGTGCAAGTTTGGTTTAAATTTTCTCATTTCGAAATTTGAATTTGTGTGGAAAATGAGATGATTTCGTATCAAATTTGAAAATTTTCAACGAAATTTCCTCATTTGGTCTAACGAAAATGTAGTATTAAGGCTCTCCAAAACCAACACGAATACCGATTGATTCGCAGTGAATCATTCACAATAGTACAAAATATGACAAAAACATAGACAATACTTAACAACAACAAAAATTCATCGTCACTCCTTGTTTTACTTCATTTCTATTTTGATTGTATTAGAAAACATGGTCACGCTAGGAGCTACTAGCCATTTTATAATTGTAATTCAGTTTGGCACCCGAGCATATTTCTATTATTTCTTATTACTGTAAGCCAAAATGCTTTAGGTTTGTATTTATTAATTAATCTATTATATCTATCTATTTCTTTATTTAACGATATGTGTTCGTATTAATTGAACAGGGTTATTGTTTTGATCCATAGCTCCGCACTTTTAGCTCACTGATTTTGTGGTTTAACTGAGGGTGGTTCAAGCATGTAATTGACTTTTATAACTAACATGAAACCTAAATCATCATTAAAACCCAGTTAATCTACAGAAATTGATGGATTAAAAATTTTGAACCACGGAGCATTGCTTAGCCCCGACGTCGTTTTTTTCGTCCAAGCCCATTCAGACAAGGAAAAAACACACCTAATGTGAACCTGGCCCTAGTTGGGTTTCTATTTGTTGAACACGTCCCGTGGTCAAAATTATTCACCTCGGTCTGTCAATTAGATGTCAAAACAAAACAAAATACATGGTGTTCCCTATTTCATGCAGGATAATTTATGAAATGATATTAAAAAAAATCGTATGGGAAGGGGGGATTATTTATCCGCTTTTAGATAAGAGTAGTAACTTTCTTTAAAAAAAAAAATGAAAATCAACGGCACTACTAACTTGCAACTTGCAATGTTATGCTCTTTATTTTTGTTTAATTAACTTTTTTGAATTTTACGACCAAATTTATTTAAAATAAAAATAACTAAAAAATAAGACAGCTAGAAGGTCATGCTAAAATTTCTTAAAACCATTCTCGAATCAATTTTTCCAATTAAGTTGTTTCGTAATCATTTAAAAAAATACATAATTATACAACTTAAAACTTAAAAAAAGTTAGTGTATTTGTTAAAACTATTTCACTTCTTTTATAGTATGAAGTAAAATTTCAGTAATAAGTATTCAATACTCCTATTTAACACTCAAAACCAAATGCTTAGATGTCATGAAGTTTAAAAAAAAAATTAAAAATAGCTATTGCTGTTTTCTTATCTGCAAAAGAGGGCTGGATTTACTTTTAACACGTGCTACGAAAACGATTTTGAAAACTCCTAATTATTTCTATTTTGTACTAAAGTTAAATCCAGATCAAAACCCGAATTCCGACAGAAGATAATAAAACCCACCTGATATCAACTTTAATACTTATAAATTGGAAATTGACTGTTTAGTGGAGTTTAAACAAAAAAAATTAAAGTTCTGGTGTCAGGTTGCAGAGAAACTATTCTTTTATTTCTTATTTTTCTTAACTATTTTTTTCCTTAGAATATATCCAACAATAATTTTAAAATTATTCTGGATGAAGAAAGGGCCACCCTGTATAATATGCAAGATGCATTGAAGATATTTGGAAATCTGTGTGATTGAAGATATTTTATGGATTAATTTTTTGTATTTTATTATAATCGTGGATGAATATTAACTGACAATTACAGTTGCTTGTGTACTTTAAATTAATTAAACAATTTCACATCGATGTTTTCTTTTTTCAATTTTTTCCAATTTTCAAAGAAAAAAAAAACTGAGCTGTCAAAACAAATAAATCTCACCGCGTTACATTGTTGTTGCAATTCACATCTATTCATCGACACGAAGTGAAATAACAAATACAACAATGTAAACAAATGGGTTTTGGAGGGTGAAACGTACGAAAGATTGGCTTCTTGGTAATTGATATTCTCTGATCACGACCTTTATCCTAGCATTTCTACCGGAACTCATTGTAAAGCCTATCTTGCATAGCTTTGTAACCATGTTTGTTTCTGAACGCCATTCAGCTGTTGTTGACATTTCTCATAGGATATATTTGTATTGGATGAAATAAGACAGGAATTCGACAGGGGATGTATTAATTTGCTTTGCCATCTAGACTTTTCAAAGGCCTTTGGTAAAATCAACCAAACCATACTTTGTTGAAAAGTTCGATATTTTTTTTGGTTTTGGAGACAGGCCTTACAGCTTGTTGGTAGTTTTTTGGATGATAGATTTTAAAGAGTTGTGATTGTAAATAATTGCTCTGAATTTATATCTCTGTACAAGGTGTAGGTACCCCAAGGGTAAATCTTGGGTCCAATTCTTTTTTGTGTGTATATAAACGATTTACCCTCAATTCGCAAACATTAATCAATTCACCTCTACGCTGTTCCTTTTCTTATCATTGGTCTGTTTCTCTTTCTTCAGATTGACATCTTGGAAATACGTTTTTTTTGTGTAATTTAGACGTCAAATTCTGAAGCCGACCACCTTATCGTCATCTTAAAATGGAAGTAAAAAAACTGTTACACATTATAAGGAATACACTATCCAGTATATATAGAGATCAGTGAGCCTAATTCGCCCACTCGATTGAACACACCCTCTCAATTGACAGGTCTTTTTTTTCTGTTTAAGGTAAATACAACGCTTTGCTTTGTTCTTTAACTTCCCATTGGAAGTGGCCTAAAATGGCACACCAAAGCAAAATGGTTATTCTAAGCTCAAATGTTAATATTTTTAAAGAGAATAAATAATGCAGCTGATGATTTTCAGGTTATCTGTGAAATAAGGCCTAAAAGTGTTTAAGTTTATTAGGTTTCAAAGACTTCCCATGTAGCTACATAAGAAAATGTTTAGGAAAATGGCATACCATGTCATTGTAGCATAATTAACCAGCAAAAGTCAACCAAAAATGGTTTAAACTTTGATATAAGCGAACAAGAACTTTAAACTGAACAAAAGTTGAAAAAATAATGCTTAGTTTTACTAAAAAATAATTAAAATAATTACTCCAAATGGCTTGAAGGTCTTCAGCCAATCCGTTTCCTTCTTATCATCGCCTTTAAGGCGTTGCGGGGTGATTCCTCTACCTACAACTGTTGCGCCGAGTGTTGTTGTTATCGGTCAACCAGCTTTGCAAACATAAAAAATATGTTAGTGGGTGTCCAAAATAGCACTAACCCATTTTGCCCAAAAGCGTGGTGTGCCATTTATTAAAATCTCATATTGGGCTTAATAAAGGTAAATAGTGTTTATCTACATGCGTTCACTTCGTTTAATAAAACAATCATCTTTTTGAGCGAAATCTTATTTTATAAAGTCGAGGCTCAGCACAAACTGATCAAAATTTTATTTTGGACAGTATTTTCAGAAAAACTAAGGGACTGCGTTGGCGAAATAAAAGATCATCTGTTGAAGAATCGGTTCGTGTAAATGCCGACTCACATAAATCTCACAAATAAAAAACCTACAACAATTTAGTTCTAGAGTTAAATTATATCCTAGAGTTAATGTACCGAACAATTATTTCACGCGCAAAACTTTGACAGATAAGTTCCGCACGATTATGAAACAAAAATTTGACTTTTTAGCCAGAGTTGCGTACCTCTCGGCATAAGTAATGCTTGGCTTTATTGTAGCTTGGCTAGAATTTTGTATAGGAGCGAAATTGAAATTAAAATAGGGCAAAATGTTGAACTTTGACCTTATTTCACGATTGCAAAGTGAAATTAATTTTCCAATTTGACCATACTTTGCTTGGCCTTTGTTTTACGGCACCCAAAAGCTTTGCAAAGTTTTATTCTGAGCAAAACATCGGTGCTATTACTAGCGAAAAACAGCACAATTATCTATGTAATGTATGTATGTGCAGACGTGACACAAAGTTTCATCATCATTTGAATGTAGAGCTTTTGGGAAATATTGTAATCCATTATTACTAACCACAGAGCAAAAACAAATATCACCACTTCAAATTTAAAATCGGTTTTTGAATATTTTTGAAACACCCTATAAAAGCACTGGATGTGGAAGAACAGACGATTTTGTTAGTTTGGTGAAGTAAGCTTTTTGGCAATCTTACAATGTGTCCCTTAGAGCCTGTTTATATTGAGAAAATTTAGTCCGGACTCGTGAGTCTCATTGTGTCCATACATTCGAAAATTTGAGGCACCTCAAAACACAAGAAACAACAACAACTTCAATGCTTGCACATTGAAAAAACAACAAATGAGTCTCATGAGTCAGGTGTTTATATTTTGTTCATGTCTTACTACATCGTGACCGTGAGACCGGTCTCAATCTTCCCAATCTAAACAGCGTCTTAATTTGTCCATAATATTTAAGAAAAAAAATTGATTTTAAGGCCGTGTGCCAATTGCGTTAAAACTATGGTTAAATTTGATGAAATTTTGACATTACTGTCATATAAACGCTTTAATTTAACCTGCTCGGAAGATCGTTAAAATTTAAATCAGTGGTTAATTTTTGACATGTCTATGTCTATGCTCATGATCGAATGATGGAAATGAATGTAGAAAAATATGTTATTTTGCTGTAGTGAAGTTACGAATACTATTGCAAAATATCAAAAATAAACTCAAATTAAACGAAAAGATTGGCAGAAGAATCACAATAAATGGAAGTATGAACTCAAAAAATTTAAAATATAGAAAAATATTCAATAATTTTTGTTTGCTTAGTATCTCGTGGTTCTTATAAAATTACCATTTTCAAGCGTACATTTTTTGCGGCCATTTCGACTGATCTTCTTATATTTCGAGTTTTTTTCGCCGTTTGTTTTTGATAATACAAAAAATCAATAAAATGTATTGAAAATACTTTTTCAGATTTTCAATCATTTCACAAACAGGGGCCTATTCTAGAAAGCTTGGTGGATCGAATTCAAAGCAATAGCTCAATTTCGACTGTCTTCGCTTTGAGTTATTCCCACAAGCGAAAATGAAAGAAAACGATCCTTCCAGTTGTCTCATTTGAGTTCCAAATAATTCCAGTTTTCTCATTTAAATTCCAATTAATTCCAGGCTACTTCCATTTTTACTTCCATTCTCTCATTAAGCTCGATATCATCAAAACTATTTTTCCTCTGTTTTGTGCATGATTTCGCCATTTGTTCCTCTTATTTAGAAAATAGAACATTTCGTTGGATTCAATAAGTGTGTTTTAGATTTGTAGAATAAGGAGGACAATATTGGCACAGCAACAACCTTACATTTTATTCACCCCTATAAAAGAGCATGAAATTTAACTGGGATCAAATTTAACCAAAATCTTAACGCAATTGGCAGACGGCCTAAATGCAAAAAAAGAGGCTGGGTGCGACCCACACTTCACATTGGTGCCCTCGGAAGCTAGATGCCTGAAATTGGTATTCCTTCAATCAAGTGAAGATGAGTGAGTAGAATAAAACTTACCAAGCCAATATCATTGGTTGTTCTCAAGATATTCGAGAAAAAAGAATTTTTGTTAAAGTTTTTTGTAGTTTTTCCACTTAAAAAAATGTTTGTGGAATCACTTTACAAAACCAATCAAATATTAATTATAAACTAGTGCACAGAATTTAACTAACCCTTAGCCAATGCCTCAGGATATTTTGGAGAAAAAAAATTCAACGATTTTGGTAAAGTTTCTTACTGTACTTTTTGGTTTAAAAAAACTACATGTCGAATTTTTTTGCAAATCCTATAAAATATTAATTATAAACTAGTGTTTAAAATTAAACTAACCCAAGGCCAACATCATTATTTGTTCTCAAGATATTCGAGATAAAAACAATTTTCATTTCATTTATTCGTTTAAAAAAAAAACTATTTCTTGAATTTTTTTTACAAACCCTATCAAATATCAATTATTAATTTTAGAGGATTAATTTTACCGGTAGCCAAAATCGTTATCTGTTCTCAAGATACTTGAGGCAAACAAAATTTTCAACAATTAGTGGTGAAACTACTTGCAGTTTTTTCACTAAAGAAAACTATTGATTCAATGTTTTTAAAAATGTAATCAATTTTTATTTAAAACAAATCACTTTTTAAAAAAAATGTAGATATGTATGTTTTATGTTTTCCAATTCTTTATCACGTTAATATGCATGGAATAAAATAAGCCCGAAGTCACTAGAATGATTTGTTCTTGAAATATTCGAGACTAAGGAAATTCGACAAGGGTTTTTATTAAATTGCTATAGTTAAAAACCGCTCATTGCATTCTTTTGAAAGTCCTTTCTGCACGTATATTGAAACTTTCATCTATAAAAAAATATTTAGATGTCTTTATTCGTTCTTGAGATATGGTGAACGAAAAAAAGAAAAGGAACGTACGAAAATATTCGAACGTATGTACAGACAAAGACATCTCTCTAAAAATGATGGATTCAGTTTCTAGGGAGCTCAAAACTTGAAGATATGTCAAAATTTTCAATTTGACAAATCGGACTAATTACAATAACTTCTAACGGGAAGTTAAAAATATTAAAAAATCAACGAAAGCACTTACAATTAATAGGTGTGTTTAATGAATCTATTCCGAACAGAAAATTACAGAAAATAACATAAAAATACAGGAATGTGTGTTCCACGAGGAAAAACTTTGCCCTAAACTGTTCTACATTCTGTAACTTTGTGTTCCATGACGTTTCTCAGAACAGTTTAGAACAATATTTCCTGCACCTACTTTTGTGGTGGAGCAAGTGAGTGAGAAATGTGAAATTACCAGCTGATGTGTTGGCTTGGGATAATAATAAGCTAAAATTTATCACAGTAGTATTTTTTATATTTTTGAACTAAGCTGCACAGCTGATAGGCAACAGTCAATCCCGTCTGTTCTTTCTTGTTCTGACAGTTTTCACACACTTGTGCTGTTCTGTTCTGTTCTGATCTAGTTTTTCTTCATTAAACACAGCTAATTTGTTTTTTTTTTAAACAAATACATTTTTCAAGCTGATATTTTTGATGTGCTATTTTGTGTTCGATTTTCATGCCATAATCAATTCTTAGTCGAATACCGAAAACTAAATACAAAAATCTTACAAGTTTTCGAAAAATATTAAAAAAAAAAGTAAGTTTCCTAAAAAATAATAATTTGTGTCGGATTTTCATGCCATAATCAATTCTTAGTCGAATACCGAAAACTAAATGCAAAAATCTTTCAAGTTTTCGAAAAATATTTAAAAAAAAAAAAAACATAAGGTATGTTTCCTAAAAAATAATAATGCAACAACGTAAAGTCGTCGTAAACGTTATAAAGTTGTAAACTGCGTTAATCCGTCAGATATATTCCAATAACAATTGTGACAGAATTACCAAGTTCAAGACTTTATAACGTTTATGATGGCTTAATGCTGTTGTATGAATACCCTTAATATAGAAATAATTTATATTATATATATATATATATTTAGTAAAAGTGTAGTAAAGTACCTTGGCATCTGGATGGATCAGTATTTGTATTTCGACAGACATATAAATGCTGCTCTGGCCAGGGCTAGGGGAGCTTTCGCCCTGACGAAACGGTTGTTTTATAGCAGCCGGCTTGACAGCAGGGTGAAGGTGATTTGCTACATGGCCCTTATCCGGCCGATGATTGCCTATGGGTGCCCGGTTTGGTTCAACGTTGCCCCATCTCAAATGGAAAAGATTCGGGTGTTTGAGAGGCAGTGTCTTCGACGCTGCCTTGGATTGCACAGAACACCAGAGTCGGAGTACAAACACTACTATTCCAACCTGGCTCTATACAACGGGGCCAACATAAACAGGATAGATAATTTCTTGCTGAAGCTTATTCGAGGTCACATTGCAAGAGCGATGTCCTCGTCTAACAGCTTAATTTTCGGGGCTTACTACCCCAACAACGAATACTACGAGAGTGTGCGTCTAAGCGGCTTCATTCCGCCCGATGCATTCCTCCATCTAGACAGTCGAGGGTTGATCCAGGATAGAGCGGCGGTTCCGCTAATCTACCACGTCTGCCGGAGAACTGTAGATCGGCGGCTCCTGTACAGTCGGGACGTCCTCGCACAAGACGGAGCTGAGCACCTTCGGTTCAGTAGGACTGTGTCCGAACGGGACCGAAGAGATAGGGTAAAGCAGGAGAACCAGTTCTGGTGGTTGAAAAACGAAGGTGAAGTTCCTTCAGACATTTAATAGTTGACCTTGCTATTTTCTCTTGTATGGCCGACTTACATAGGTTTAGGTAGTTAGTTTTAAGTAGGGACAGTCAGGGTGGCACAAAAAAAAAAAAAAAAAAAAAAAAAAAAAAAAAAAATTATAAAATCAACAAAAATACAAAAAAATTATAAAAACCGGAAAATGCTTGCTGTGGCTGTTCTAGTTTGTAAGTAGCTTATAAGTAGGTTGTAATTAGTTTAAAATTAGTTGTAAGTAGTTTTAAGTAGTTTTAATTAGCTTTAATTTAGTTTTATGTAGTTTGTAAGTTTTATATAAAACCAAAAAATAAAGACATAGATACCGAGTTTTTTGTGAAATTCTTCTCGGTAAAAAATAAAACCGACCTGGATTTAGTATTAAGATAGTTATTAGGCCGAAAGGCATTAGCATTAAGTTATTATAGTTTAACTTAGAGCGCCCGACTGGGGCCAGTAAGTTAGTTTTAAGATATTGAAAAGTAGGCTAGTTTTTATGAATTTTTGTCTAGCTTTAAGATAGTTCTAAGATAATTAAAAAATAAAAATGAATTTACAAAAAAAAAATAGAAATAATTTATCATACCTAATTAAACCCATTTTTGAGTTTTGTTTTCATTTAAAGTCAGTTTTTCTTTAATTGCCCACCTGCCTTTGGAGGGGGAGATACAGACACCCTGTATTATGTTCGAAAAATTTTCAGAACCCAAACGGGAATTTGGCCAGAAGAAGATCAATTTAAGTCATTAAAATCAAAAGTTTGTTGTATTTTCCCTTATAGACCAAGAGCCCACAGCAGATTTTGGTTGTGGGTGATAGCAAAAAACGAAGTATATGCGTCGCAAGCTTCAAAAAATCGAAGTCTTGCAATCCACCACATAGTGATTTAACAGTGCATCAAAAAAAAAAAAGAGTTGTGAATGCAACTTCGAAGGTGTTGGCAAAATTGGTTTTCACCCCTCCCTAGATAAGCTCCTCGGATCTTATATCACGGAATCCGAGACCATTTGAGTGTATAGTTCGCCTTGCCCGACTGTTTAAGAAAACCGATTTTCACTTTGAATTTTCCTTTTTTTAAAAGGTCTCGCAGGGCGAACTATACATTCAAATGGTCTCCTCGGATTCCGTGATATGTGATCCGAGGAGGGGTGAAAACCAATTTTGGTTAACACGATTACCTTCGAAGTTGCATTCATATTTTTTTGTATGCACTGATTAATCACAAAGGCCCCAGTTGTGGAATGCAAGACTTCGATTTTTTGAATTGCTTTTAATGAAGCTTTCGACGCCTATACTTCTGTTATTGCTATCTAATCGTTCACACCCAAAATCTGCTGTCGGCTTTTAGTCTATAAGGCAAACTTTTCTCCACTATGCTTTTATTTGTTGAATTTTTAATTGAATTTTTATGGTCTTAAGAAATCGATTTATTCTAGAAAAAAATGCCCGTACCTTTACTTATACATACATTGAACTAGTCCACGCAATTTCCTTTCCATACACGACAGACCCGAAGAGCCAAATGGCCCGTGCCGACTCAAAATTGGTCGTGGTGGATTTGGATTTTCAGCCAATCTGAAATCCAGCCGAGCCAAATGGATCGGATAGCTCGGTCGGGTATGGCCAGCTAGGCTCATTTACTGATTTAAAATTTAAGCTTTAATCTTTAAGCTAGAACTATAATGCTCGGAGGGGCACTTCAGTGGTCGGAAGAAAACAAGCGAATACACAGAATCCATATGGTGTGGCTATAATTGCGGAGTGGGCGTTTTGTCAAGTTTTCTTCAACTTTCCTCACGTAAACCTCAAATTTGGTTAAATAGGAATGCCAAAAAGAGATAGATGATAAGTACAGTATGGGTGTGTACCCCTTTTGACCATACAGAAAACACTTTTGTTTGTTTTTGACATTATCTTCAGTACCCTTCCGACAGTTATACCTGTGTCTGTTATCCTGAAAATTCTTGCAAAATTTCACAAATTGTCACAAATTCCTGTTTGTTAACTTGAAAAAGTTACATCGAGGAAGCGCAATCACAGTTTTGCCACTAATCGGAAAATTTTTTGAAGTAGGTTTTCAAAAAAAATGCAGTATATTCAATTTTCATCCAGAAGATCTGGAAATTTCCAAAATAGAAGAATAAAACAATTTAAAATAGCATAATACAAATAATTATGAATCGTGAGATTGCCATCGAACTAAGCCAATAGCTGGAAGCCGTAAGAATAGACGTAAAAAATTACTGGACTGAATTTTGATGAATGCTAATTTTCTCTTTCGAAAAATAAAGTGCAGTAGACTCGACTTAAAAGCATCAGATTTGTTTTACGATAAAAATGCATTAGATCAATTGAAATCACTATTGAAATCATGGCAAAGTGGCAACGCCGCATAGTGGGATGAGAAGCAATTCTAGCGCGCTAAAAGTATTCATGGGTTAATTATATGGGATAAAGACCTAATTTTGATTAGCTTTTATTGTTTTGTGGTTGTTGCAGCGTTTTCAAATTTTTTTCCAGGGTGGTGTTAAAATTAGGAATAAGAAGGTGAGAAAATCTCATCAGCGTTCGAGAAAAGGGTAACCCTTAAATTAGTCGGGATTATTTGAGAAGTGATTCTTGGGTTCTTTCTGGAATAAAAATTGCATGAGACGGGGTTCTGTTTCCCCCCGTTTTAGTAGGAGGGGCAATTTCTTAAGAAAAATAACTAAAAATAAAAAAAAAAAAAAACGGCAACAATTTAAATGATACGAAAGCTGTTTTAAAAGTAAAAAATCCATCCTCTGGTAAGCTTTTTCAATTAAGTTGTTTTTGTAAATACTCAAGTCAAAAAAATTTAAGGAACAAGATTTTCCAATTTTTTAGTGCTTTTTGCTTGATGTTTTTAGTTTCGATTTTTGTTTGTAAATATTGTTTTTGCAGTACGTCTGTCTATATTTCGACCTACAGCCTTAACCATGTAAGTACAAACTTAAGCTTTTTTGTAATTCTCTTGAAGGAAAAAATTGGAGTTTTTCTAAGCTCAAAAAATAACGGTACATACTATACAATCGTTTAGGAAAATCTTATTCATCTCAAAAACGGATCACAGATTTTGATACAAAAGTCAGTGTATTTTTGTAGGTATGGTGTACTAATTTTTGTTATTTTTTTGTCAAATTTGAGTGTTTGTCAATTAAAAGAACCCAACAAATGCAAAAAAAAAAACACTCGCTCCAATGAATTATAACGGACTACATACCCAACCCGGGAGATCAGTTTGACGCTCGGGGCTAACGTTACCTCTCATTAAAAGTTAAAAAAAATTGTTAGTTGCTAGTACTTGGTAAAGATATTTATAGGATTGTAATTATGCCTATTGGATTAGATAATAGAAGTACAGGTAAGAGGTTCCACGAGGTTCCGGATTTTTGGCGGTCTTTAGAAAGAAAAAAATCGCATAAAAATTGTTTAAATAAATGATTTAAAATTACAAACAACAAGTGAAATAATTTTATAGGAATTGCTCGTTTTTAATGATGACACTATTGGTAAACGTGCAAAAAAAAACTGGCAAAAATAATCATCGTCCAATATCGACATTTTAAAAAAGCAGTAATTTGACTTCATAATGAAGATGTTTCATCGCCTTCTAAGAAACGGGGAATTACAGAAAGATGCATGCAGTTTTACCAAAACTGGTACTCGAATCTTTATGGCCCAGGTATTGACAACATTCCCTGAAAAAATTTCACATTTTGGAGTCCATTTTTTATATCACTTTTGGCGCGCTAGAATCACTTCTCATCCCACTGTGCGCCGTTTATACACAAAAATAAAGTTTCTAACAAAAAATGGTGTTCAACGCGTTTGTTACCTTTTTTTAAAATTTCCCCAACTCTGATTGAATTTTCCCTTCTTTTCAAAATTTGACAGAGGTTTTACACATTTTTTTTGGATAAAGATACCAAAAAACCTCATGGTTCAATGCGTTTGTTAATTTCTTTCAAGTTTCCCCAACTCATATCAAATGTTGGACAGGTTTTACACACTTTTTTGGAAAAATATACCAAACAAACTTATTAGGTTCTGGGAAATTTGAAAAAAAAAATTGAAAAAGTTGACAAAGGCATTGAGCCATACCAATTGTTTCTTCTGGTGCCCAGAAAAACGCATCCGAAAGTCTACAAACGAATCCGGCCTGCGTAAAAAGTTATTCTAGCTAAAATGTCAAAAATACTGGTTTTTCGCTTATAACTTTGAAACGGTACATGGTATTAAAAAGTCGTGTCAGAAAGTTGAAAAAATATATTTTTTTTTATATAGAAAGTAACACAAGTAAACCTTACTCACAATTTTTCGATAACACTCACCATTTTCTGAGTTATAAGCAAACAGGGGGTATTTTCGACAATTTAAGTTAATTCAAACGCCGACATCTTCTTAACCATCAGTGGGAGAAAAAAAGTGTTTCAATATTTTTTGTAGAAAATTATATGTTATCTAAAAGTTTTTACACTACTTTTTAATACCATGTACCGTTTCAAAGTTATAAGCGAAAAACCAGTATGTTTGGCATTTAACCTCGAATAACTTTTTACGGATGCCAGATTCGTTTGTAGGCTCTCGCATGCGTTTTTCTTGGCCACAAATAAAGATAATCGCATTTAAAAATCTTCACTTGGAATTTTTCCGCAGATTGGCATTTTATCTGTACATTTTTCCTGGGCTATACCAAGAAAGAAGGAAGCAAATCTCAAGTACCTACAATCAATCAGATCAAGGTTAATAAATTGAAGTAGTTTTGATTACTTTCAAGGAACGCTCTACAAACATTTATTCTAACATCTTATTCCGAAAATAATAACAAAAACTAATTTTTATTTCGCAATATTGATTTGGCCCAGATTCTAATTATTGATTGTTCAGTTATTTGTGTCATCTTATGTTTTGATAGTTTAATTGCCGTTTATATGTACTTTCTGGAAATACCAGCACCAGCACAGTACAGATGCCTTTTTAAATTGATTGATGGATTGTAGGCAGCGTTTCCGTGAAGAAAAGAGGAGTATAAGCCTTTTCGATGTTTTTTAAGGCCGTTTAACAAAAGCTGGGGCCACATTTCTTACATAAAAATCCTTCCTTAAGAAGTTAAACTATAATTCATTATACATTGGCTATTATTGTATCAATATGTTATAAATTGTGTTTCTTTTTTTTTGTTCTGAGCGTGTTCATTAGCTCAGAACAGGGACGGACTGGGGGTCAGAAAGCCTACCGGAACTTTCAGAAAAAGGGCCACAAAATACAACACACAAAATTTATTCATATATGGAATTTATAAATTTTAATTTTGAATTTAATTTTATTTTATTAAAACATTTTTTTGTTTATGGCTGTGTCACCTGGCAGACTAATTAATTAGAGTTTTATATAAGAAAGCATATTAATATAATACAAGCATGTCCAGCACTCAAAACTCGAGTGCTAATAACATAATTGTCTATTTGACAAACTTCAAAAAAAAATTGTTGTAATTCTAGAAAAGTTATTCCCGCCGGTTACACAGATTTGTAACGGGTGATTTTTTAGCTGGTTTGGTTTTGGCAACACTGGTTTTGACAGCTGACGTGTGTTTAGTACCTTGTGTCACTGTCAAACAGCTTCAGTTTGGTTTGCAATTTAACCATGGATCGTCTTACAAATGAACAACGCTTGCAAATTATTGAATTTTACTATCAAAATTCGTGCTCGGTTCGAAATGTTCATCGCGCGCTGCTTCCATTTTATGGTCGGCATTCTCGACCTTCTGAGCAGTCTATTCGGAAGATTGTGACAAAATTTCGCACCAAATTTACTTTGTTGGACATTAAACCACCAACACGTTTACGTACTGTGCGTAGTGAAGAAAATATTGCGGCCGTATCAGCTAGTGTGACAGAAGACCGCGAAATGTCGATTCGGCGCCGTTCCCAGCAGTTAGGCCTTTGTTACAGCACTACGTGGAAACTTTTGCGGAAGGATTTAAGCGTAAGGCCTTTTAAGATACAGCTGGTGCAAGAACTAAGGCCAGCCGACCTACCACAACGCCGAATTTTTGGTGAATGGGCTCTTGGAAAGCTGGCCGAGGATCCGCTTTTTTATCGAAAAATTGTGTTCAGCGATGAGGCTCATTTTTGGTTGAATGGGTACGTAAATAAGCATAATTGCCGCATTTGGAGTGAAGATCAGCCAGAAGCATTGCAACAGCTACCAATGCATCCCGAAAAAGCCACTGTTTGGTGCGGTTTATGGGCCGGCGGCATTATTGGGCCATATTTCTTCAAAGATGATGCGAATCGCAGCGTTACTGTCAATGGTGAACGCTACCGAGCGATGATAACAAACTTTTTTTTGCCCGAAATGGAAGTTCTTGACTTGCATGATATGTGGTTTCAACAAGACGGTGCCACATGCCACACAGCACGCGAAACAATGGCGCAATTGCGAGGCGAGTTTGGTGAACAGTTAATTTCACGTTTCGGGCCGGTCAATTGGCCGCCTAGATCGTGCGATTTGACACCATTAGATTATTTTTTGTGGGGATATGTCAAGGCTAATGTCTATAGGGACGATTGACGCACTGGAAGCCAACATCCATGCATTCATTCGTGAGATACCGGCCGATATGTGTGAAAGAGTATGCCAAAATTGGACTCAGCGGATGGGCTACCTGAGACGCAGCCGCGGTCAACATTTGCATGAAATTATCTTTAAACATTAAATTGCAAGGTTCAAACTATCGATTCAAATAAATATTTCATTAATTTTTTCGATTTCTTTTTTTTTTTTTTTAAGTTCTAAACCTCTTAAAAATCACCCTTTACATATGCCCTTGATTTCGTATCATTGGTGGCCCATTCCGTCCAGAGTTTAATGCTTTTATGTTTAACACTGTTTGTGTATTGTGTTTGACAATAATTTACTTTAAGTGTTGATGTTGAGATATGTTTCAAAAATAGTTCAGAGTGCTCAGAATTTAGCCTTGGGATCAAATTAACTGCATATTTTTGACGCAATTAACACACGGGGCACGGCCTAATAGAGTTTATTTCAATTTGATATTTGTAAAAGTTACATATAAGTTCTGTCCTCATACAGTTTTATTTATTCGGAAAATTTAAGCACCTACCTGGGTACTACTGTATAAAGTAAAGCTATACTAAATATAAACAATATGAATAGAGCATGTATGTATGTATACTTTTATTTACTCATATTTATTGAAACGCAAAAGTTAGCAAAAGCAAACAAAATTGAATCAAAAAAATTAGCAAATTTAGTTTGAATTGAAACAAAAATACAATCAAGTTTAATTTCCATTTGATAAAACAATCAGGAATCAGCAGATAAATAAACTTGTCGAAAATTTGAAACTATAGACCTAAAACCTACATAAACTATTTATGAGTAAAGTTCAAAAAGTATAAATACTAAAGGCAGTTTAGCATTCAATCCAGTCGATTTAAAGACTTATCCTGCCTCCAAGTACAATTAAAATGAAGTTAATCACTCTAATCTTCGGGATTTCTGTTATTCTAGCTTTGGTTACCAATAATTTGGCACAAGATCCAACCACAACAGAAGCTGCAGACGATGCAACAACAGAAGCAGATGCAGCAGACGATGCAACCACAACAACTGCTGCAGCAACCACAACAACAACTGCAGCACCAAAAACCACTAGAAAATTTATAGTTAACTTCAAAGGCAAGTTAAATCGTACTAGACTTACTACTAGACGTCCTACTTCTACTCTTCGGCCTACGAGGATACAATATACAATATCACAGCGCAATCCTTTCGGAAAATAATTATTTTATTATAAAAGATGTCCAGAGCAATTCTTCTATTTTGGCTGTAAATGTCTAAGGTTTCCTGAATTTATTAATAAAGTCAAAACAATTCTTAAAATTTAAAGGTTATTTATTTTTTTAAAAAAAAGAAAATAATTATAAGGTTTTTGTATGTAAATAGTATCGGATACCCGAAACAACGAATTTGACAAATTTTGCTATTTGCTTTTGTACCTATGATCTTCTTCTTGAGTAGGTTACATGAAATTCTTTGTAGTTTGGACAAAAATTTGCAGGATTGCCCAGTTTTGGATGGATGAAAAACGGACTAATATAAATTTCTTTAATAAATTTGAGTTTTGAAAAGAAATTCTTCGTTTTTTTCTTCATTTGGTCTAAGCAAATTGAGAAGAAAAGTGCTCTCTCCAAGCAACTAACTCCCTGTATAACTGCTCGAACAAAATGGGAGACAGAGCAGAGCAGAGCTGCGATAGATGTCATAAATGCTGCAATGAAAGTCAAAATTTGTTCAATTCTTTCGGCTGCAGCTGCAGCATTTTTGACATCTATTTCCAGCTCCATTCTCCCATTCTTTTTAGGCACATTTTGACAGCTATTCCAGTTGCAGCTCCGTCTGCATTCTGTTCAGGCAGTTAGGCTGTTTTGAGAGGGAAATTCTCCGAGTGATTTTTGGTGCCGTCTGCATAGATGGCGAATGAAAAAGAAGATGCAACTACGAACTGTAAGGGCTGTACTGCGACACCGACCTAGCTAGTAAAGAGTTAAATAAAAAGCCAACGTCTGAAATGGCTGGGTCACCTAGAGCGAATAGAAAATAATGCTTGAATCCAACCCCATTGGACGGCGCACAAGCGGAAGACAGCGCAACAGGTGGCGCAAGCAAGTGAAAGAGGACCTCAACCAACTTGGCGTGCGAAACTGGAGACAGCTAGCTAGAAACCGAGCCAGCTGGAAGAAGTTTGTTTGTTATGGCTCTGGTCCACCCCGGACTGTAGCACCACCTTAAGTAAGTAAGTTTGAAAAGAAATATTGTTCCTTTAGACTTTTTTCCGAAATCATATTCTAAACTCCAAATTCCCATACCTACATTGAGGTAATTTAAAAATCTACTCAAATCACTTAGTTGTAGTAAAATTGCGTTTGAAATTATGACAATTTTATGTTTTACTTTTCCGATATAGTAAACAAAAACAAAACTAGTGAAAATAAGAGCAAATAATTATTTAAGTCTAAGAGCCAACGACATAAAAAGTCAAGTCATTTGCATACATTTGTAATTTTTATCAATTACACGCTTTGAGGGGTAGAACCAATGATAGTTTGCTTGCTTACCTTAACATGTGCCAAACAAGTGTAAAATTTGACGTAAAATTTTTACATCGATTTATTTCAATGCCTGTTGGTCAAAGGGCAAAAGTGCACATACAACATATATTTAGCTTGCAATATTGAACTTTGTCGTCCTCCAGTTGTACAGTCCCGTGGCAGTATAGTTATTTAGGGTGGGGATAGACTTGACTTTTAGCCACGATAATGTGCTGAACCTGGATAAGAGTAGAAGGGTACTGCTTCATCGTTGGTTGTTTGAGTAATATCCAGGATTTCCATAGCGCATAGGTACCTATGATTACGGATGTCGTTCGTGGTTTGTCATCATTCCCATTAGCTGATAAGGGTGGTTGGCGATGTTTCTAACCAGCTTATCTGCAGATAGCATTAAGTACTTGCGCAGGGGAGCTACTTTAGCCTCAGAGTAGAGTAGCTCGTTCTTGAACTGCTTAAGCCACTGACGATCGAAGTAAGGCTCAGTGCAGATCTTCAGGATTTTCCTTTCGAATATTTGCAGTTCCTTCATACCCGTTTTGGAGATTGTTTTGCTCAAGCTTTTTTGAGCAATGAAAAGGGCACGGCCTTAGTTTAATCGAAAAAATACTCCGGAAAATTGAAATAAAGAATCTTTCTTCGTTATAAATTCAATTTTATTTTATAAAATTTCAAGTGATTGAATGATTAATTTGCGATTTAAAAATACTTATATTTTGGAAAAGTGATCTTGACGGTTCGGTTGTAAGACTTCAAGACCGCGATATGAATTTTAATTTTCTTGCTATACAGGTAATTTAAGTTATATTAGTTACATCAGTTATACAAAATATGCAAGTTTTACAAATTATGCAAGTTATACAAATTATGCAAGTTATACAATTTTAAATTTGTAATAGAACATAGCAGATCAAATTCAGGGTTGGCAAGCAATTACAATAAGTTTCACATATAAATTTTAAAGTAGCAAAAACGTCTAAACAGAGATGGTGAACCAAATTGGGAAGCTGTAACTGATGACTGGTCGCAGGAATTGCGTATAGTTTAACGCTTTTGTCTGTTGGCTTAGTCCAATTCTCTTCTTTATCAGCGGATAGAGGCGGTGAAAAGCAGAATTCACTTTTTTCAGGACAGTCTGTGAGTGTGGGTTGAATCTCTGCAGCTTGTTGAAGTTAAGGCCTAAGTATTTGGCGCTGCGTTTGGCTAATAATCTGGTTCCGTCTGGGAGCGTTAGGGTGATGCTTCTGCAACTTCCAGGTGAGCGACCACCTCTGCCCTCCGGTTTTCTGGGAAAATAAGCTCCGCTTTGGATGATTTGAACCGGATACCCCATTTGGTGTAAAATTGGAATAGCTTGCGGATGTTTGCCTCGACTTCTCGGACAGTTATCAATAGGGAAAATGACGAGCAATATGTAAGTGAGTCATTAGCAAAAAGAAAGTTCTGGCATTTACTTGAAATTGGTTAGTCAGAGGTCATGATGTTGTAGAGAAGTGGTCCAAGTTTTGGGCAACTCCAGCCCTGATGCTCTTCACTGTCGATTTGCAGTTTTCCAGTTGCACGAAAAAGTTCCTAGAGGAAAAAAAATAGAACATAATTTTGATTAGTGCTAAGGGAAAGTCTAGTATGTGGAGTTTATGGATAAGGGCTCCAATCCATACATTGTCATCCAGGAAGCATCCAACAGTAACTTTATTGTTGTTTATGGTGGAACTTCAGGAGTGGATGTAGGATCGAATGTTTTTCCCGAAAACCGAACTGCATGTCTGGGATGATGTTGTTTTCGCTGCAGAACTTCTTGAGCTTCCTTAGTATCCTCACATTTTTCCAAAAACAAAAAAAAATTTTTAAATTGTAAGTTTTTCTGTAAGTAAAGTATTCGTTTTTTTAATTTTTTTGGAAAAAGTATTTTTTATTTCATTTTAAGTCAAAAAATTATCTAACCAATGCGAAACTGTGAAAAAAGTGGACGAAAATTGTTGATTTAAATTCATTTTGATGACGACTATGCGATGTATAGGAACAACCCAATTTGTCCCCTTAATTTGGTAAAGAAAAACGGTTCGATGAATGAACTAGAAAATCAACAGAAATATTGATGCAGTAAAAGTCTATAAATCTGCATACCAACGCAAGTTCTCAAATCAAAATTTGAAAAGTAACAAAAGATTTACCGAAAGACCACAAAAAGTCGTTTTTTAGTACTTTTTTTAAGCTAACGGTGAAGAGTCAAGAAAATTTCTGTCAGAATATCAGCTGATTATATTTTGTCACTCAACATAAAGCTGAACATTATTTATTTTTTGATTAATTTCTTATTTTGCACGATCTTTTTTACCATTTTGTGTAAAGGTTCCCTATAAAATACGAAATAGAAAATTAAAAAGCGTATGATACCTATGTAAAAAATACAAGTTTTGCATGAATTTTTTTAATTTTAGGTTTGGTTTCCTAATACCACAACCAAATAGTTTTGACAAACTTTTTTTCGAAAACTTATTTATTAAAACTCGTAAGGGGGTTATTTCATATGTGACACTTTTCTTCGATAAAAATAATATTAGTACTTTCTAACAACCAACTGACAGTAAATGTTTGAAGTAAAGTTGCAAATTTGATATTTCAAAGAAACCTCAAAACTAACAATTTAGCTTGTATAAACTATATGAATTGTATTGAACTTTTTAGCAAAACTTAAAAATGAAAAACTAATGGCAAAAAATTTAAAAGATCTGGAACCTACCAAAGACAAGTGAAAAAAAAACAGGGAATCAATTCTTAAAACAGCCAGACAACATTCAAGAAGTTTGGAAGAACAGAGAACAGATATTAGATGCGCACAGTTATTGACCGTTCCCTCTGCTGCAATAGGAATTGCTGGTCCCAGCCAGCACGCTTTTGTGGAGGAATTTACTATACCGTCTGACAGTATTTCTGATGTGATTACCAGTAGTTCTACAGGTAAAATTATACATAATCTGTTGACTAGAGTTTTATCATACCTACCTATTAATCTAAAACTTTTGTAGCTGATGATATAAACACTTCCAATGTCGTCAGTGAAGATGATTCCGAAATGGATAGGAACAGACAATTTCAAAATCATTTACGGCAATGGGCTATCGAACACCAAATACCTCATACGGCCTTGAAAGATCTCATGAAAATAATAAATACTGACATTGGGGTCATGTTGCCAGAAGATCCGCGAACGCTGTTAAAGACTCCAAAGGAAATCATAAGCAGAAAAATAGGTAGTGATGGGCTTTATTGGCACCACGGCTTTGAAAAGTGTATCCGATACATATTTCGCAACACGAGTGAATCAAAGACATATTCAATAGTTCCAAAATAGAGTTTTGGCCTATTTTATTTACTATTTTCGAAATGCCAGAGTTTCCAGCCATGGTAATAGGAATATTTTGTGGAAAGTCGAAGTGCACAGAATTGGATGCATTTCTATCGCCCTTTGTCGATGAAATGCAAATAGTTATGGCGCATGGAATATTTATAAATTCGCACAAAATTTCGATAAAACTACGTTGCATTATTTGTGATTCGCCAGCAAGAGCATATGTAAAAGGTATGCGTCAAAAAAGAATATTAATGTTCGATGGAAGGTTTAGGGTACATAACTCATTTTTGTTTTTGTGTCCTTGCAGGAGTTGCAAATTTCAATGCTCAACACGGCTGTCAAAAATGCAACACAAATATATTCCCAAGGACAGTTTGCGAAAAACGTACCGATTCGAAATTCAGGCAGAAGCTTTACGGATCACACCATAAATACGATTCTCCACTTTTAAAATTGGATATCGATGTGGTGGAGCAATTTCCGGTAGGTGATTCGCTGCATCTGCTTCATCTTGGACTGATGAAACGTCTTTTGTTTGGATGGCGAGACGGAACCTTCCGTCTATTGAACACTAAATGGCCTTCGCGAACAACAAATGAAGTATCCGCGGACCTCAAAAAATGCAAAATGCCAGCAGAATTTCATCGGAAAATTCGTGAACTCGATTGTCTTGCTCACTGGAAAGGCACTGAATATCGTACATTCTTGTATTATATAGGAATTGTCGTTTTAAAAGACCATCAGACAAACGAAGCATATGTGCACTTCCTTTTGCTTTTTTGTTCCGTCACAATATGTACTAGCAAGGACTATTTGTATTTGCTACCGACAGCCCGTGCAATGTTGGTTCAATTTATTGAAATATGCACAACTTGTCGCATTTAGTGGATGAAGTTGAACGATTTGGGGCATTGGATACCTTCAGTGCTTATCCCTTTGAATACGCTTTGGGTAAAATAAAGCGTCTGCTTCGGAACGGTAACCTTCCACTTCCACAAGTAGCTAAGCGGATAATCGAAGACTTCAATTGCACAATGGAATCCACATGTTATGTATCTGGTGAAAAAAATAAATATGTTCCTATTCTGAGCAAACGGAATGACGGAGCGAATGTGCCCGATTCCCTTAAGTCCACAATTGCAGAGGAATACACTTATTATTCTAAGGTTCAATTGAATGAATTTTGCTTGGGCACAGATCCAGAATATTGTTGATTGCTTAATAATGATAATGAAATATTATTCCTCAATAACATCATCCATTGCAAAAGTCAGCAGGAAGTCAAACTATGCTGTTTTGAAGTAACTGAAAAATCCAACTTTTTCATCCTTCCGCTTGAGTCTAAGAATTTTAATATATACTCTGTAGACGACCTTGTCCATTTAAAAAACACAGAACCAAAAGTAATTGCATTGGTGCAGGTTAAATGCAAAATGGTTCGATTGATTTATCAACAAACACATGTGTTTGTTCCATTATTACACACTCTACATACTACTATTTAAACTTCAACTTTCCAATAACTTCATATTTATTTTGTTAAACAATAAAACAGAAAAATATACTTTAAAAAACATAAGAACTCATTTCATAAAAAAAAACATAAAAACTTATTTCATTGAAATAACGCACTAAGATATGTGCTATAAAAAAAGAAACCGAAAATAAATACTGTAAATAGCAACTCAAAATCAGACTTTTTCCTTATTTACACCCATTATCTGAAAATGAACAAAATTATTAGACTTACATAAGAGCAGCAAATATAAATTAAAAATAATTATTCACCAACAAAGCTCCACTTCACTCGCTACTTTCGGAATCACTTTCCTGATTCCCATTATTAAAATCAACCCCGTCGTTGACAACATCAATGTCATCCCCTGTGTTAACACTTCTCTCCAGCCTTTTTGCATAGCCAGGGTATTTAGGGGCAGAAGCTCTTTTCGGGAAATGGTTTTTAGCAGACTCGTACCGCTTTCTGGAGTTATTTATTATTTTTTTGGAAAAAATGTTTAACACTAGTTTCCGAATAGCTTGGTTCGGTGATCTTCACCAAACTATGGAAGAATTTGAAAACGTTGACGAATCTACTAAAATTTTCATTTTCTTTTTTCCTGGACACCCCAGACCAAGACACAAATGTGAAAAGTCTTCTTGTGAACAAGCAGTCTATAATTTTGTAGCAGGCACTGTCACCGCCACATTTGGGGTGGCAAACAGAACCAAATTTCTGCCGCTTCAAATATGTAATAAAAAGAAAATAAAAGAGTTTAAAATTTGTAGGTAGGTATATTTAAAATAAAATATAAATTTTTTTTCAATTTTGTAAAATAGACAGAATGCAAGATATTCATTAATACAAAATCTTTGAATCCCTTTTTGCATCAAGAAGATCAAGTAAGTATAAAAACCATTCCTGTAGGACCAATGGTCTAGTAGCTATGGATCAAACTCTTATCGCTCCGCATTCGCAGCGAACCATTCACAATAGTACAAAATATGACAAATACACAACGCTAAACAACAACAAAAATTCGTCGTCGCTGCGAATTCGCGTTGGTTTGGGAGAGCCTTTAAGCTTTATTTGTTCATCAAAATAATAAATGATTTTGATTTCTAAATGTCTCAAAATCAATCATTAAAGTTTTCAATTATGAGTTTCAATGATAGCTATAACTGACACCTTAGAACTAGTACCGGTACCAACTTTTAAGGAATCTTTGAAGAAACTGGCTATAAGTAATTTGGTAATGAAAAGAGGGGCAGTATTCACAATGTTATCTTGAATTTCAACTAAGCATGAAATATGTTTAGCAAACGATTACTTATACACCCCGCTATCTGGATGTTCTTTCTTCCAATTCTGTATGGCAGCTTATTTGTCCATAACCAAGAAAATAATGTTATTGTTGATCCCAACACCCCAGAAGATGATGAACACTCTGGGGAGGATGAACTTATATGGGGTAAAGAAAAAAGAGATATATTTTGTTAGACTACTTGTGGAAGAAGTAGAAAAATATAGGAGCCCAAAAACAAAACGTGAAATATTTTGAGAACTCATAAAATTAAGATTTCTTCAAGAATTTAAGAATGTTGTTGTGACTGGAGAAAAGTTGCAAAAAAAACTGGCACATTTCAAACAAAGGTATTTTTACGATACACACTTGTTTTGCCATTTTCTATATACATATTTGTTTGTTTACCGAACTTTAGCATTTATGAATTTGGTCTGAACCTTTTTTAATTATATTACCTTTTGTTTTGCTTGAATTAATCAAAAATGTATGTACTTGGTTTTATTATTTGTATTTCCTAAATATTTCGAGGTCTTTATTATTGCCTCAAATATGTTTCTACATATGTAGGAAATACTAATAAATAAACGAAATGCTTTAAATTTAATTGAACTGTTCTTGTCTTGAATCAAAATAAATATATAATCACCCTCATTATGGTTCCGCAAAAAGTTTAGCAAAAAGATAATAATTATCAAATTAAAAAATATTTGCCTACTAATAAAAATTCTCAATACCGAGAAGTCTATTCGACTTAGGACCGGTTGTACAACCGTGGTTAAAATTTTAATCCGTGGTTCAAAATTTTTTCCTGGCTGATTTCGATGGAATTACTTACTTTCAACTATGGTTTACGGTTCAAGTATGTTGTAATAGCCAATTTAATGCCTGAACCATTGGTAAGTTCGCCGAAGTCGGGGAGTTAAAATTACTAAACCACCTATTAAATATTTGTACAAAAAATCTATTCTAAATAGACTCTCGCAATAAGGCCCTAAGTGAATAATTATTTGAATATAATTGTTTTAATTATTAAGTAGATTTGTTTGGTAAAATCGTATTTAAATGCTAATAAAACAAATTTATTCCACCTTTGTTCCTTATGTTTTCTAACTTTTAGGATAGATTCTGAAGGTTACGAAATCACCCACTAATATAAAGTCTTTAATTTAAGTTTTAATTTACGGTTGCGTTAAACGACTATAGTCATAAAACTTCATAAAAACGAATGCCAATGCTAATGCATTCAACAATTTGTTGTAGAGTAGAGTTGTCTCACTTTTTCATGATTTCACAAAGATGAAAGACTTAAAGGTGTATCGGTCACTTGATGCACCTAGGAATCTTTGTTTATATTCAAGAAAACCCGGATTAACTGTACCTGCTGGTGTTAAAATCAGATTAGAAAAAAGAAAACAATTAATATATTATTGCTTGATTAATAAATTTATCTAATTTTTTTAAGTTACACAAAAATCGACTAGACGTTATCTTACAATAAAATTTTCCTTATTCACTCCAATGGCAATAATCGCCTGATTTTTTAATCCAAGTTTTCCTCCAATACCATCTTTGGGTAGAAGAAATTCAGAATTTGGATAACCAACTGGCTGTGAAAATTCCTCCAAATTAGAATTACTGGCACTCAAAGCTTTCAACGACCACACAGCGAGATTTTTTGATTTTCCGTGACGTGAAATTACGAAGAACTTTAAAAATAAAATAATAAAGAGATTTAATAAAAATATAGAATGTTAAGATTTGAATAGAATACCTCATCCATTTCGTCGATCAAAAAACCTATAATCAAAGCCCAGTGAGCTTTATGGCCGTATTTTAAACAGGGTGAATTGTTGAAGTCCGGATCGTATCTAGATTTTTGTATGTTAAGGAAAATATGGAAATAAAACTTAAACTAAAAAGGCGCAATTCAATGAATAAAACAAACATTATATTTTATAAATATTTTTTTTTTTTAATTTTTATCATCTTCAAACTACTCTAGTTTTTGTATGATAAAAACGACTAACTTAACATAAATCTTTGGGCGCGAAGCCCTGTCATTTTCATTTTAAATTTCAACAATAAGTTTAAAAGGAGTTTTGCGTAGAGTAAATTTTTGAGACAAATATCAATAATTGTTGCTGCACGCACACAGCACAGCCATTTGTTTTGGTATTCTATTATAAGCTGATGCGAAAAATCACATACAAAAACGAAATCATTATACGAAAAAAATGGCAATAACTGTAGACCATTAAAAAGTTAATATTGAAGATCCGAACATAAGATCCTGTCCAAATTCCTAAACGCAAGATTTGAAAATCAAAACACATGCAAAGCAAATAAAAGTAAATTGATCAACACAAATTTTAACATTTTTACAAATCCTTTTACATTTATGCAAGAAAAAGAGTTTGCATTTTCGGAGTTTGCTTAGGAGAGGTTTATATGTTTTCGTTTGGGAACAAGGTATTTGTTTACCATATTTCGCAATTTACGTAATGCGTTTAGTAATTTAACCTTTTCTTAAAATAACGAACAATGTCCACTGAAACTTGACCATAAACAAGCTGAAAGCTTCGAATTTGATTCATAACTTTATAATTTTCCTTGGGAAGGTATAATTTATGGTGTAAAGACACTTAACCCACCATTGCATATATAGAATCCATAGTATTATTATGAAGGCAATTGATAGCGGCGACATCTGTTACACATTAAGACAACTAAGAAGTTAGATTAGAAATATAAGTGGAGTCGCCGCAGCGCCACAGCAGATATCAAGACTACTACGAAAAGTCTTTTCATAATAATACTATAGATTTTATATACAAAGATCCCACGGACCGATAGTACTTCCACCTCTTTTGGGTTTTCTCATCTTACTTCCCAGAACCTGCATAAAGCTTCTTTTGAAAAAAAAAGTACAAATACTTTGTTTATAATTTATTTTATACAACATAAATTTTATCTAGCCTGCACGCATTGGCGGCGAGACAAGGATTACTCCATCACCACGAACAAATAACATTGGAATTGTCCGCTTAGCTGTCTTGTATACTTCTTCATAAGTTTCCTCGTCGATTTCAACTGTGGTTACGGTTTCCTCAGCATCTCCCAGCACCATATTTAAATGTTGATCAAAAGCCTGAAATTATGTTTGTAAATAAAAAAACAAAAACAATAATAAATTTGTTTTACGTGCAATCTCCCACGAAGCTCCCGCTCATTGCGCATTTTTACATAGATTTTCTCATCCAAACTAAGCCGAATCAAGTCAAGCGGTTCCTTTACTGGAATTACTTGGATCTGTGGTGGAAATGTAAAATAATTCAAATTGCTTGAACATTAAATGGTTATAGATTTACCTGCTCTTCTTCAGTTGCCATTATTATTTTATTTTAGAACAAAATATTTATTAATTAAATGAGGCAAATTGAAAAACACCGGCACCGCATGTAAACAAAAATCACAATTCTGATTTCTGACATGAACTTGAACAGTCAGCTGTCAAGGGACAATCTGTCACTTTGAGTGCAGTGATGCCACTTTAAATATAATTAAATCGAGACTCACCTGATTTCATGTATTAAGGTGTGTTCCACACTGAGTTTCAAATTGTTTCAGGCGGCCAGATTTAGTGCATACCCCTTTTACAAGTGAAATAAATAAAAGTAGTTTTTTTGCAACTCAAAATAATTCTGTCTGAAAAAACGACAACAAAACATAGCAATTTACATGTCAAATACAACAACAACAACTATGTCCATATAGAGTTAGCTATGTCCAGAAAATTAAGTGGATTTTACTTTTGTCCCGATAAAAACGGTATTTGCCAGGCTACTACTGTCGTTGTGCAATCGAAAATTTGTATAGAAATTTCAAATAATATGGCGAGTAATATGGCTGTTCTACTGGCCCACACTAGATCTGACGGTTTAAAAAGAACTTACGAATATTCAGTCAGACAGATTTAGTGCAAACCCGCTCCACAAGTGAAATATTGTACTGGCCCGCACTAAATTAGGCGGTCTGAAACTGTTTGAAAAAAGTAAGAAACAAAGGTATTATAATACCATGTCTGTTTGGTAACATGAAACTTCTCGTTTCTTATGGCCATTAGGTGTACTTTACACGATAAAAGAAGTCATATGACCTGTCTATTATTTTTTCTGTATGATTTCTCATATGAGCTGTCATTTCAAGTCAAGTCATACGGTTATCATTTTTTTATGTTTACACGTCTTTACTTCGCATTTGATTTTCTCTATGGTTATCTCTAAAAACCAAAATAAAAGAAAAAAAACTCGTAAACAAATACATTCTTGTAAAGCAAAATTACTTTCTTGGAACTATCCATTGTTGTTTTCATTTAAAATTCTAATTTTTTTGTAGAAATATTTTTATTTTCAATACTCTGAATTCACTATTTTCTATGAAAACAACTATTTCTGTTTGACTTCTCAAACGGAATTAGCTGCAGTTCTAATGTCAAAAAAGTCATATGCTTTTTGCTTTCGAGAAGTCATATGAGATCTATGAGTGTGTTCAGACGGTTTGGTTTGATTTGTTTGGCAGCTCATTTGAGAAATCATATGACTTCTATAATCATGTAAAGTGGCCTTTAGCCGTATTACTCACTAGGGATTTAAGTTAACTTTAAATCTAACCAATCAAATCAGATTTGCAACACTTGCATCTACATTTAAATCTATGCCAATATTATTCATTAAAAGCGATTAAGGATATTCATGCAATAAATGAAGGTATGTTTTAAACTGCGTAAATCAGTCCATATTTTCTATGTAAACTTTGACAGCTTTAAAAAGTTTAAAAAATTTACGATGGCTTTTCCACTTTTTATAAATAATTTTATTAAGTCCAATAGATTTATAAATGGCGTGTTTTATTTGAGAATATTATAGCTAGCGCAGTAAAGTTTCAATCGGTGAACAACAAAAAATCCCAGAAAGTGTCGATAAATGAGTCAATTAAAAATGGCTTTGTTGTTGTTTACCGAGGGACTGTGCGGGACAGTTGACTGTGCTAGATATAGATTTCCCATAATAAAACACACCTAATGTTGAATTAAAGTGCGGGCTAAGATGGTTAATAATATGATAATGGATTAAATTTTCGAATACAAATTATTTTAAATCTGAGTTAAAGTTTTAATCTTGATAATGTGAGCGAGTAATATGGCAATAAGAATACAGTTCTTTTGAATACAAAAATGCTAAAAAGACCGGTTGTTCACGTATTTCAAATTGAATCACAAATGGGAAGAAGGGAATACATCCATCTGACCTTGCCTTTGGGAAAACTTAAAAACTGAATAACTTCTTTATTAGACGGATTTTAGATTTTTGATAGATAAATAAGGTTATTTTGTTTCAATTATGAGAAAATGACGTTCATTTATATTCAAACTTTGTTTAGTAGCTAGATATTCAGTGTTAAAATGCATAGATTTATTCCCTTCTTAGAACTAAAAATTTTAATTTTGACATGACATATCGACACGTATATTGTTGGAAAGGCATTATTATGAACTAAGCCCCATTTTAAGTTCTTGTGTGAAAAAACTATGTGCTAAATAAGATTGTGTTCGGCTGCATTCTAGTATGAATAAAAGTGTTTATTAGGAATGAAATTTACGTATATGTTGTATAAAATCACCAATATTTCTGTAGTTCTGTTAAAATTTTACAACTTTCTTAGACTTAACAGATGACTCCGTATTGAAATGACTTTTGCATGGAAAAGCAATTTTTGGAAGTTTTGGGATTTATTTCCTTCTTTCAACTGGTTATTTAATTTTGATTTCAAAAATATTTACTGACTGATTTCGGTGGAATTACTTATTCAATGATGGTTTTAGGTTAAAGTATGTTATAGAAGCCAATTTTATACCTAAACCATCGTTGAACCTTAGTAAGCTGATCTCAGTAAGCCTTAAGAGCAAAGAGAACATATGCCCGTGGTGTAACGAAAGTTTCTTATTCGTCATCGGTTTACATATTTCGCAAAGAAATTAAAATGAAACCGTTCAATGCAAAAACACCAAATGATTTTTTTTACTTCTCTTGCGTGAAAAAAACCGTAATGATGTACAAAAATTAAAACGTTAAGAATTTTTGCTTGCGCAAGAATCACTCCCATAAGAAAAATACATGCATGTAGTTTTTTTTGTTAGTCGAGGAATTATACAAGTCGAGGAATTATATACGTAAGTGAAATTTCTTGTAAGACTTGTTAAAAATTTTATGTAACCAAACAAAGCGTAAAGCTGCCCAAACTTGGGTTTTTCTCCTATGGTTTGTGACATCAATTTTTTAAATTTTGTGAAAATTTGAAAGAAATTTCCCGTTAACAAACATACCTATAGAATCTAAATAATTTATTGAATTTTACTTCAAAAAACATAAATAATTATCAAATATAGAGCTAGGTTCCAGAAATCAAGTGAAATAAAAACAAAATTAAAATTTAAAATCAAGTGAATTCGATTTCAGTGTTTCATATTTCAATCGGAATGGATTTTGAAAACATTTAAAAATTAAAACATAATCAAATTAAACTCAATTTACATCGGCTGTCATTTGAGAAGGTAATCAATTTATTTTGATTTTAATAAATTGATTGAATTTTGGTTTACAAATCCGTGCGAAGTGACTGTCAAAAACTAAATGCAATTTTTTAAGAGACAAGAAGGAACAAATTTGTCTCGAGACAAATGCAAATTAATAGGCTTTTCCAAACTAAATTTTATAATAAAAACTACTTTTTTTTAAAATTCTTTAATGCATAAATTATTAACGTTTCATAATTTATTTAAGTAATGTATAGGAAATGGATATTAGTTTTGGTTATATTTCACACCATTCAATGAAGAACTTATTTAAAAATATAAATTATTTATGTGGTATATCGTCGGCGTACAGTGTAAAGCGGATAATTCCACATTTGTTTGGCCATTAAAAAATTCAAAAATCTATCAATTTTTTTCAATTTCACTGAATTGAGTAATAACAAGTATCGAAAAATACTAAATGTAATTTTGGTTTTATTCAAGTAATGCAAACACTTTTTTTAAATATTTTTCCGTAAAACATGAAAAATACTAGTTAGCTGCTTTACACTCTAAGCCGACATTATATATCGATATATATATCGACGTGGTAACAAAAATGTTGGAACAACACAACTTCTATAAATAAAAAAAAAAAAACATTTGCGCCATTTCCTGGTATGAGGTGCGATATTTTGGTTAGTGTCATCTGGTGGTACCCAATATTACGAATTTTTGAAAGGTTTGGAGCGTGCAAAATTCTAGTGAAAGCTTATAAGGTATTAATTAATTAATCGTCATTATTTTTCGCTAATATTTAACAGAGCGCCGGGATGTTAAAATAATTTATACAAAATGTGGCCAAATTGAAGTCAAATTAAATTGTACAAAATCGTAATGTGGAACACAGAAATTTCATTCGTTTTACCTCTAAAAGAATCGAAATTAATATCGATTTAAGTAAAATGCATAATACCACACTATAGATCGATTTCAATTACATCACCATCTACTATTAATTTTCTTAATCTTGAATTAGTTTAGTCTTTAGTTTGCCTTTGCGTTTCTTCGTATAAATTTTGTATTTTTGGTCTCTTTTCAAGTTTTTTCTCTTTTTTTCAATTTTGTCTAACTTACACAGTGAATTTTTGAAAATTTATATTTTTATATTTTTGGGCAGATTAAAATTATCATGCCGATTAGTCAATTCTAAATATTCTACTCCCGTGGAGTTGACCAGATTCGCACAATACCACATTCCCGTTTTTTGCAATTAGTGAACTCGTCGAATGAATTGTATTATCAATTCCTGAACTTCCCTACCATTGACTCAACTTTACTATCGCGTATGTAATTTATTGACAATGTCAAAATCTTGGAGGGTGTTCAGACAGGCCTGATGCCAAAATAAATCGCTTCACGTGAAGCCTGTTTGAACACCAGCTTAAGATTTTAAACAATTTATTTCTTTAAAAAGAGTGTTAAATACTTTTCTTCAATTATACTATACTTTTACATTCAGAATTATAAGTTCTAACTTTTATTTTTTGTTATTCATGATGATTTTCTGGGGAATAAAGAAAAGCAACTGCAGATTTTCAACACAATCGGTGCGGATATAAAATGGGAAAGTTTGTATGAAGAGCGAATGGTTTGCGGTTTCACTAATATCAAATTAGTTGAACAAAATATCAGTGGTGCAAGTAGTGTTACTGACATTCGTCCAATTTTCTATCGCGAATTTACTGTAAGTTAAAATTTTTTACACGAGTTCAATGGTGGCTAAAGCTCATTCGCAGAATTCGCTAATATTGGTGTTAAATAATATTATTCGCAAATGGTATATTTAATAATAGCCTATTGACCTTTTAAGAAGGGACAATTACGTGCAAGGGTTTTATTATTGTATATGTTAGTTTGCCCTAAAAGCATGCTTTAAGGCCAACTACTATTACTTAATTCACTCATGCGTTTTTGAGAGAATTGTCACAATGGCCAATTCTCAATATTTTTGGTATAACTCCGAAACAAAGTCAAATGTGATAGTTTTACACATAAAAAAACTTTTTTTATCGAAATGGATAATTAAAAAAAAAATTATTAAAAATTTAAGGCAGAAAAGAGTTATCAAAAACTAACCTTAAAAAATCGAAAAATCTAAAATTTAATTTTTTTTTTAACTATGCATACTTTTTTTAAGTAATAAAAATACGTTGAAGAAATACTCAGACATAATAAAGAATAAAGCCATATTTATTAAGAAAATTTTAAGGCTTCGTAACTTTAAAATGCCTCTAAATTGCTCTTAAGTGCGAAATCGTTATCTATAATCAATTTTCACTTTTAAGCAACGTTACTTATATGCATCCTTACTTAAACGACATTCACCGCGTTTATAGGTTACTTAAGGCTATCTTAAACATATTTTGACATTTGAGACCAATTATTTTTTTTATTACAGAGATATATTTATATTATAGATATAATGGAGTTCATTTCGTTTGCATTTACTATGTCAGTTGCTTTTCTTTCTCTCTTATAAATACATTTGCTCATCTTTCGTTTTTGCATTTGTTTACAAACTGTCAAAAAAACAGCTGAAATGAACATCTATTAGTGAGTTTTCTTACGTTACGTTACATTTCAATCGTTTAGTTAAGTAGCAGTAGAAAATTGATTATAGATGAGAATTAATGTAACAGAACTTAAAGGCACTTTAAAAATTTAAGCAAGCTTAACTAAATGACCTCTAAGGGCAGTATTCACCGAACGCTCATTACTTAAGAGCTTCATAAACCTATTCACCAAGCAATAAAAGTGAATATTTTAGAGCGCTCATAAAAGTTATGCGTGGTCCTGACGGCTCATAAAGTTATGAGCGGTCTGTCTGAAAATTTATTCAAAAACCTTCGAAGTAACCCTTCGAGCAAATTCACTTATCCATTTTGTCGTGTCGCAGGCACACATACTATAATTCTTTTTGTCTTCATAGATTTTATTTTGTTTCCCAATTATTTTATAAGTTTATTTTTGTAGGTTACGCGGTGAAGATCTTTGTTGGTTTTAGTCCGTGAAAACCTAAAAAAAAAACGTCAGTTATACAAATCCTTCAGCTTCACTCCCCTTCAATCAAAGGAGTTCATTTTGGGTCCGCAAATGAAGTAAACAACGTATGAACGACACACCTTGCGACACCAAAAAGTATTAAAAGAAAATTTCCCTTTATATAACAAACTGAAACATGTAAAGATATTCAGCGCAGGATTTACAAAACCAAAATGAAAACAAATAAATGAAAATAAAATAAAATCACTTTAGTCACACAGAATATGTGTAAATGTGCGTTCAACACTAATTTTTTTACGGATCATAAAAGTGCCAACAAAGTTGGGCCAATCTGAAATCAGTTTGATTTGAGCTATGAGTGGTTGGTGAATAGCACAAATATTATTTGAATTATGAGCCTCATAAACTTAAGAGCCGTTTCTGAGTGCTTGATGAATACCGCCTTAAGAGGCATTTTAAGAAAATCTAATAAATTTGGCTGTAAGACTTTTCTTACTATTATATGTTAAAAAAGTCATATTAAACCATTCAAACCTTACCATTTCTAATAAATATTCGCAGTTTTCGTCCGAAAACCTACCTTTGGATACCACATGACAAAACTCTGCCAAAAATTATAATAGCCTTTTTACACTAAACCCTTTTACACTACACAAAACATTCTCAAAAACTCGAAAACCATTCACACCGAACATTGCACGTTTTCGATTTTTATTGCTTTTGCCGTTTTGTCCAGCTTACTCACTTGGACTCATCAGTGACATGGTGGGCGCCTTGTCATACCCAATTTCTTTAACTTACATGAATTCTTTCACAAAAATTCACTATAATATCCAACAAGATTAGAATTCCTAATCATTAAACTGGAAATTTTTTGTCCCCGAAGCTTTTTTTTATCATACAAATTCTATATACTACTGAAACAAATCAGCGAAGTAGAAGACTTATTAGCATTAAGGATTGGACTTGTTTTTTTTTGTTGTTTTCTTCCATTCTATGAAAGTACAATGGAGTTTATTTGTATAAATATTATCCATATGAACAATTTGAATTACCATAAACAAAATATTAAGGGTAATCATGCAACAGCTTAAAGTCGTAAACGTTGTAAACTGCGTAAATCTGTCAAATACTCCATACATATTGTGACAGAATTACAAAGTTTAAAACTTTACAACGCTGTTGTATGAATACCGCCTTATTATCAATTTTGAATACATTAAAAAAAATCGAGATTTGAATTTTATATTTGATGTGACATAATTTCGTCAGCTGTTTTCAGTTTTATTTTGAAAGCATCCTATAAGTTTCTTTTTTTACATTTTACGAGTACTAGGCACTAAACTTTTCAAAAGGTATGTTTGTTTATTCAATCCCTGAGTTCCAAAAAAGTTTTCTCTTTTATATAAAACTTGTGTTATACGAAAACTTGAAGTATAAAAAAATTTACGGGAAAACTTGTGTTTTCGATTAGGCTTTTCTCCAAGCGAATAATACATGGAACGTCACAATTTGTCCAGAAAAATAATGCTTCGAGCATTCTTTTTCCGCGGAAAATTAAGTGGAAACTTTCTTAATCTTTTCACGTATAACGGTTACAGCATTTTGCGCTGGAGCTGCGTACTGCTTGAAAAAAATCCGAGACAAACTTTTTCCACGGAAAAATTGTATATGGGAGATAAATTTTGAAATATAGCATTAATTAATGTCCAATGGTTGGTATAAAGTGGCAGCACTTTCATTCACATGTATGTTATGTCAAAAAACGTGACTTTCGAGTATCGAACTCGATTCTCAAACTCGAAAACGAACGTCAGACACCTGTGATCTGAGCGATGGACTGCAATATTTTTTGTTTATTCACTTATTTAAATTTTTTTTTGATTTTAACTCTTATTCTTGTAAAAGGATACTATTAAAACATAATGCAAAAATAAAATATAGCTAAAAATAGAACTGTAATAAATTAAAAAAGGATACGCAACAAAAATACACGCACCGCTGAGTAAACAATCTCTGACCTTGGCACAATTCAGTTGACCTTCGAACATTTGACATTCGAATTGGGCTACTCCACCTGGCGCTGTCCCGTCGGCCACTGTATCACAAATCAGTTTATATAAATTTTTGGCACTAAACATTTCGCCGTTGTTGGTGTAGTTATGTTGTTTGGCTGTTTTGAGAAGTTCATTTGCCGCTGGAGTTCCACCAAGGAGCATACTCAGTGCTGTTAATCCGCAGGTTGGTCCTTCTTGAAGAATGCTGGGTATATTTTTATACCGACAGGCCTTTGGTGGTGTGTAGGTGCAGACTTTATTTAAATAACAAGCTTTTTGTAGTTCTGGCCAGGCGTCCGCCCAGGTACACTCATCAATACCACAGCCTTTAGCTTGGGTCGTGAAGCAATTTTTATTTAGAGGCCGGTTGCCTGCAAAATTCCACAGCACTGGTGGTGGGGGTGGTACCGAAGGCAGATTCGTTGGACTCGACATTTATTTAACACTTTCCCACCGACACTGATACTATTAATTTTAATCACAAAAATATTAAATTACATTTGAGGTGGCGACAAGTACAAGAACATCTAGCGATACGAAACTTAACAACAAAAATACCCAATCAGAATTACACAAAAACTGATTTGACATTTGGCGTTCAAAGAATGACCAGTCCGAGTATGTTCGATTTACGCCAGATGACACTCCATGCATTCTGGTTCTTGTACCTGCTATATGTTTGACTTTAACTTGAGTTAGCGGTAGTGTTGACAGAAAGAATCATGTAATTTCCGTTTCCCAATTTCTTTCACTTGGCGGGTTAATATTTTCGTAATTATAATGAATACACAAAAAGCATAACGTTCCAAAACAACACTGTGGTCCCTTATTTTTTCTCTACAATGTGAACAATTTTTAACACTGATCGTTCCTAAATTATAAAATTGTTACAAAGTGTTACATAATGAAGTCATATAATCGTTCCTAAACTCAATGTTGAAGTGTCAGAATGTTACACTTTGTAAGAATTTCCAACTCATCTCCTCGACATGAATTGAAAGTGTTAATCTGTCAAAACACTTAAAATTGCAATGTTTTCATTTTGTGATTTTTATGTTTACTTTTCATTCTTTCGATTTGGAATTATATTTCCATTATTTGTAAATGTGTTTTCAATTTAATTGATTTTAGTGCTGTTTTTGAGTTTTGAATTGTTTTATGATGAATTTTTGAATTTGGTGATTTTTGTTAAATAAATTTGTGCTCATAGTTTGCTAAAGTTAATACAAATTTAATTTTTAAATTGAATATATTTTTTTTTTCGATAAATGCTTTTTTATTTTTTTTATAATTACTTTCATATTTAAAAAAATCTTAATTCCAAGCAACTTGAACATAAGAGCAAGTACGTGGGATGCAGTAGTGCATTTTATTTATTTTAGTTAGAAAATATACACACTTTTCATTATTTTAGTATAATTTTTATTTATTTATGTTTGAAATGGTAAAAATTGAAATTTGGTACACTTAATGATTAGCAACCCTGAATTCAGTGGAACTGCCTATTTTGTTATGCTTTAAACAAAGGAGCTTCACAATATAGGAAGGTTACAAAACGGTCAAAAATTTCAATGTTGTAAGTATATAATTAAAGTATTACAATTAAAGAAAATTCTTCTTTCTGAGAGGAGTGATCGAAATTATAATTATAATTTCGGTCACTCCACTGAGTTGAGTTCATTTAACTTTTAACTTGAATTGTAAGTATATAGATAGTAAGAAAAACTGTTTAACTACCATTATTTAATTCTTATATTCAAAAATAATGGTAATTTAACTGTTTTTTCTAAGTGTCAACTATCAGAATTCATTGGTTTAAATAATACAATAAGAACAAATATAAATGTTATTAAAACTATTTAGATTATTTTTAATTTTTCACGATTTTTTTAGTAGTTGACCTTAAATTTGATTTACAACGTCAAACGATTAAAATTGTCAATTTTCTTTCAAGTTCGATCAGATTAAGTTTAGAAATAATTTCCGGCACTAAAACTAGTTCTAATCCCTTGAAGACATTTCTCAACATTTTGAACTATATATCTTCTTTAAATTTTGCACAAATCTGGTTTGGAGTCATTTTTATATGAAAGTATACATTTAATCACATATTTTAGGACATTTCAAAAATAAAGTTGATCTTATATTGTAAATACCCTATTTAAAAAAGAAAACAAAAAATAGGCAGTAACACTGAATTCATCATCCCAAAATCCTTAAGTTTACTTTTCATTACTTTGTATCAAGAATGGGAGTAGAAAAAGTATTTGTCGCCAAAATTCAACAAACGGACCACTGTGTGCCTTTTTATTTTAGTTTTAAGAAGTTTAAGTTTTATAGTGGTATTCTAAAAGAGACACTCTATTTATTAATAGTTGTTGTTTGTTGTTTTTTTAGAGTGATATGTTCTCATTCGAAGAAAGTGTGCTACCTAAAAATTCACTTGTCAGTACCGTGAAAGTATTTTTTAAGCATTTTATGACATGTTTTTGGTTAATTATCAGAATTTTGTATTCAATTGAATGGCTTTAGTTAAAATTTTCTTGGATATTATTTGTCTCAAGAGCATTCAGAGTTTCAGTACCGTGGATGTCAGTATCGTGGCAGTTCAAAAAAATTTCATTGTCATTTCGAAAAGCGTATGTGACATTTTTTTTTTATCGAAATTAAAACATTTTAAAAATTAGATTTTTAATACCTTTTTTACTTAGTTTTTTTTTATTAATTTTTTATGTAACATTTTTCTCTTATGAGCATTTTTGTATGTGAGTGCACCAATTGAACACTTTTTTAATGAACATAAAGTATGAATTGCAAATACAAATTTCAGATCATTAAAAAGATATTTTTTTTTTAAATTATTTATGATTGGGGTACGTTACACCCCAGTATGAGGAACGTGTAAGAAAAGTGTGAGGACTGAAGTATAAGAATGGTACCAATACCTCGGACAAGCTAAACAAAAAATTATTTCGCGCAATAAAAACTAGGTAGTAACACAGCACAATACCCTACAACCAGTAGTGGATCCAGGATTTCAATTTATAAAATATTCGACTTGATTTTGAAGAAAATTTCTTATGGAAATGACTTTTTTTCAAAATTTAGTTATTTAATGAATATTTATCAATTAATTTTTTTTTAAAGAAAACCAAAAGGGAAAAATTGCATCGTTTTAATGAAGCCTTTGAAATCGTCAAAATATCTTCGCGCTGCAAAAACACATTTCCTGTTGACCAAAGTATTTATTCGCCACTGGCACTGGAAACACAGTCTCTGGGCTCAGCTTCATACAGTTATGGCCACACAATTAGAAACGAGAAATTTTTAATATTTTCATCAATAAGATTTTTTTTTAAGCACCACTGTGCCACGGCTAGTACCGTTAGTCGAAAATGGCTGACATGTGTGTTCAAATCATGTGTTTTCCTGAACGCGGGGAGTTGTCAAAACGTGGTTATTTTAGGGAATTCATTTAAAGTCGACATTTTTGCTGGACAGAAAATTAGAAACGACAACTAGAATCAGTGAATTTGTTATAAATTGGGCTTTTTATCGATGTGAGTTGATTGTTTTCATTATATTTTCATTATTTCTACAATATTAATAATACAGTGAAAAAATGGGTAAAAATAAGTCGTGCAGTCCAGAACTCCGGAAGCTGATTGTGCAGTGTTACCAAAATGACAATGAGTCAATGAACTCCATAGCAGCTAAAAGATTTAGCTGTTAAAAAAAGATGGTATTTGGAGCCATACAAGTATTTAAAAGAACAGGAAGCTTTGAAACCCCTAAAAGAAAGCTAATTGAGCGGAAAACGACATCAAAAGAAGACAGGCTGATATGCAGAATCAGCAAGGCCGATCCTTTCTTGACTTCTGGCAAGATAAAAGATATTGTTACGCCCCAAATCGGTCGAGAACTGTCAGCTAGAACCATAAGGCGTCGCCCCTTAGAACATGGTCTACGCGGATGTGTTGCACGGAGAAAACCACATGTGTCCAAAAAAAATCTTAAGACACGATTGGTTTTCGCTAGACTGCACTCAAATAAATAATTGAAATTTTGTAAAAAAATTCTCTGGAGTGATGAATCTAAATTTAACTTGCTTGGGTCAGATGGTAAAGTATACGTTAGACGTCCTCAGAAAAAAGAATTAGACCCAAAATACACGCTGAAGACCGTGAAACATGGAGGAGGAAACTTAATGGTTTAGGGTGCATTTTCTTGGAGTGATGTTGGTCCATTAGTAAGGATAAACGGTCAAATGGATCAACATGTTTATACAGGCGTACTGGAGCATGTCATGGAGCGTTATTCGTTCGCACCCATGCCCATTAGTTATGTTTTTCAGCAGGACAACGATCCAAAACATACTGCACGTATTGTTAAGCAGTGGTTTGCGGATACAAAAACCAGTGTTTTGGATTGGCCCGCGCAAAGTCCGGACCTGAATCCGATTGAGAACTTATGGGCAGACGTCAGATGAGCTTTTTCAAAACAATTAGGAGGTCTGGGAAGGTATACCGTCTTCAAGATGCCGCGCTTTGGTTGAAAGTATGGAAAGAAGATTGGTTGCGATTATACAAAGAAAAGGATTCCCAACAAAATATTAACACTTACTCTATGTTAAATTGAAGATTTTTAATGAAATACCATTTTGTATTTTCTGTTTCTAATAGTATGGCCACACACAATTTGAATTAAATACATGTTTTTTTGTTGTATTTGATATTGTCTAGCTTTTTTCTTGCATTAATTATTTAATGTGTACTCTTATGCATGGGCTATAAATTTAACCTCTTTTCAACCTAAAGAAATTTCTTTAAAAAAAGTTATGCATACTTATATTACTATATGGGTGTCGTTTCTAATTGTGTGGCCACCACTGTATGTCCAAAAGAAATCAACAAGCGAAATTTGGGAAAAAAAGGTGACATTCATTCTTGTGTTCAAATTCAATTATTAACTTGACGAGTCGAATTTAGGACGCCGGCTGCGAAGAACATAAATTTCCGACTTGGTGCGGTGAAAACCGCTTTAAAATCGCGGAATAAGCAGGAACTTTCACAGAAAAGTAACCTGCAACACGTTACTTAACTTTCGTTAAGAATGAATTGCTAGATAAGTTTTAACTTAGTTGCAATCGAGAAGTGAAGGTGGTTGTTGGTTTTTTAGACCCAATTTTGCTTTTTTTGCCCCATTCTTTTCCGAATTTTACAAATATTGCAATAGTTTATTTTATTAATGCAGGTTTAAAAACGAAAAAAAAATTGAAACATGGTTACGTGTTGTCTTTTGTTATTAAGGGGGGGCTTCAGCCTCTATAGCCCCCCCTCGATCCACCACTGCCTACAACCCATATCTTGTTTTTTGTTACATGAACCTTTTTGGGGTTCCTCCACACCCCACTTACTTTATAGCGGTATTATGTCAAACTAAAGAACAACTGATATTTTTTTCTTTTTCATTCAAAACAAATTCATTATAAATAATAATATTAAAAAACTGAACGTATGAATGGAAACTAAAGTAATAAAATCTAATTTTATAGAACAACCCTTGAAGTACGAAAATTTTAATGAGTCTTTCATAAATAAAAAAAATTTGTAAGGACGGAACTCACAAAATTGGTTTATAATCTTAAAAAAAGGCATATATTTTAATAAATATTTGTATAGAAAAGTTATATTTTTAAAATACTATCAATATATTTTTGGTCAAAAATTTGCAGCTCCTACATGTGTAAATGCGATGTTTAGCGCAAGGTGACTTTCGAATTTAGGCACTTTGCTGTATAGTTAAATATTGCCATTATGTAATAGAATCGAAAAATTCTATTACTATTTCCAAAATTAAAAAAAAACATCACTTATATTGATTCACCAAGTTATTTTTCTCAAAGGCTTTTGTTAAAAAAAACTGCCGCAAACCAATTTGGGGTACCTGGACCCTCCAATGGCTAAGATATCCAGTCAATGGAGAGATTTAACATGATTTAACATGGGCAATAGAAGCATTTTCAATTGATTTATGATCAATCACCGCAACTGAATGATTCATCCAAAATGGGACAAAATCCCTCAATGGGGACATCCCGAAAAATGGGTTTCGAAATGGCGGTTTTTTTGGTTTGTTGTTTTTGGTTGTTATTTTTATCACGCTGTAATTTGTTTCCTTTTAAGTATGAGAAGTTATGACTGGATGCTCCGAGGAGGGGACTCTTACATTTTCGAGTCATTTCCCCCTCCCCAGTCATCCCTTCATAACCCTAAAGAAAATGATAGAGGTGACCAATCTTCACGAGTATTGAAAGAAATGGTCTCCATTTATGACCCCCTTATTTATATATATAACATATCTACCAAATCTACAATTTATTTTATCTAAATCTACCTTAGATCACTAGAGAAAAGAAATTAATGTATTTTACAGTTCAGGCAAACTAAGCTTAAAATACCGTGAAGATGATGATCATCTGCAACCATTAATTAAACAACATATCTAAAACGGACCAAATCTGACCCCGGGAACACACCGAAAAACGTATTTCAAAATGGTGGCTCGACTGGGGTGTTGTTTTAGGTTGTTATTTCCATTATGTATTAGTAATTTCAACTGTTGTTGTGTGTAGTAATAGTTACGGATAGTTGATCATGAAATACTTGAACTCCAATCACGATATCCTCTGTCATGACTCCATTTCAGTTGTGAACTTGGCTCGCCTGGCTCCAATAAAAAAGGTTCAAGCAGGAGAGGGGGTTAAAGGTCCCCTTTTGTAGTTTTTCATGAATATTTTGAAAACTAAGAGTATTAGTGGAAAAGTTTAAACTACAAAATGAAAGCAAATTAAATTTCCTACAAACAAAATTTATTCATATCGTCGGTAGAAGTAAGGTTAAGGAAGATGCGGGGAGTAGAAATTTTAAACATTTGAAAAGCAACGTTATTGTCTCACATAATTCATATTTTTTTGATTAATTTACCGACAAATACCGGAAAAAGTAAGAATGTTGAGGTGTAAGGAAGGAGGTTCTGTTTGAAATGTCCTCTCTTAATTTTTTTTGATACAGTATTTTTTTTTCATATGAGAGACACTCTTTCTTCAAAGGTTAGAAGACACAGTATGTTTCCAAGTTATTAAAACCTTTTCACATCAAATGAAAATCTAGATTTTGAGCCAAAATTCCAAAATCTCATCAAAATCAATGAGATTTAAGATTTCGAAATCTATAGTGGATTTTCACCAAATCTTCTTAAAATCTAATTGGCCTATTCACAATCACACTTAATTACTCATTTTTTCTCTCCAGTATAACAGTTTGCCCATAGAAGAGAATCACTCATGTGATTTCTCTTGGTAAATTCATATTTTGATCTGAAAATTGATTTTTTTCGTCACGAATGGTATACGATTGCAGATTAATTTTTCGTTTTAATCGTATTGGGGAAAATTTGTGTCTGTGAAACTGTGGCGATCCAGGCTTGTCAAACCGATGACTTTCAATTGTTGTGGTGTGTTATGGTGTTAGTAAAGGAGGGGTAAATCTGCCAAAAATCCAGATCTGCAAAATTGATTTTCCATAAAAAAATTGATTTTTTTTTCACCATTGTAAGAAGGCTTCAAAATCTGCATTTTGACAGATCAGAAGGGGAAAAAATGATTCAAAAAGAAAACCACATTACGCAGCGTTCATAATACTATCTCGTAAATCATCAATTTTAAGTATTTCAGCTCGCACAACACACTTTTCACCGAAAAACATAAGTGATGGACAAACAGCCAGATTATGTTGAAATTATTGATTTAAAAATATTATATAAATCTTACCGTGACCTTCAAGGCTTAAAAATGTTGTTTTTGTTTATATTTTAGAATTGTTCCATTCTTATCGAAAATGGAAAATCTTTTACTTCAAATTTTTTTTATTCGATAGGAATGGATAAATTCCAATCGAAAAGGACATATAGAAAACATTTCAGAACTCAAGTTAACAGCTCTTGAATAACTAAATAAAGAGTCCATTTGCATAGGATTGTTAAGTATTTTTTGCTGAACTAAAATACAATACACGATTTGTACCTATTTGCAATTTTCAATAAGTGCAAAAACTAATTACCTTTATTTCCTATGCCAAACATAATGATATATGAACGTTTTATCAAGTTTGATGTTTGACTCCAAATTAAATTTGCCTCATTGTGGCTCTTAATCCTCTGTAAAAAAAAACAAACTACCTACATTATGTGCCCGATTTGAATGAAGTTTATCATCGTAACGTTTAAACTCATAACTACATACATCAAAACACATAGTCTAGACTAGATTGAAAAAAAATGTATCTTTATCTAAATCATAACAAATCGTCACGGTCGTTGACAAATATTAGGTAATCTCTATTTTTTTGACTATAGAAAAAAACAACAACCCAATGCATATTGCATGTATGTAGGTATCTACTCTCAGCTGGTCATTGCTTCGTTTCGCTTACATTTTTTTTTTAAACTTATCTAATTTTTCGTCTGCAAAAATCGAAAATAAAAAAAAAATGCCAACATGCCCCGCCGATAAACAATAAATTCTAACAATTTCCGCACTCTTCAAAACAGAGGTTTATCTATGCATACCAATATCTAGACTATGGTCGAAGAATGCATTTCACGAAAACAACAACAAACATTTGACATACAGAAATTCCCAAACAAACTATAAAATGCTAGGTCAGCTGGAAATACAGCTAAGTTGCTCTTGACTTTTAAGTTATGGCAAAAGTAATTGTTTATTCGTTGTTTAGTATTCTTTTGCTTATCAATGTTGAAAAGTGTCGTGGAAATTATTTGCAATCATGTGAAGAACCGGATGATCCAGTTTGTGCAACCGACGGAACTTGTTTTAATTTTTTCAAAAATATCTGTATGTTAAAAAGTGAGAATAACGATCGTGAAGATCATGGTCTTTCAAGTGAGTGTTTTAAATTTTTGTGTTGAATTGAAACAGAATAAAACTAATCACCTGTAATTTTAGAATTAGAAATAACGGATAAAGCAAACTGTTTCAAAAATTGTGATAAATTGTGCCGGGAGGAATTGGATCCAGTTTGTGCTACATCTGAAGAAAAAGAGAAAACATTTCCAAGCATGTGTGAACTTGATTCAGAGAATTATAGATATGGAAAAATTTGGAAGTTTCTTCATGAAGGCGAATGTTCAGCAAAGCCTATACTAATCCATCATTTAAATAAACGCTCGGCACACAAAGACAAACATCTTCACTCTCATTCACATCCTGATGTGAAGCTGCATACTTCCCACTCCAATGAACATAGGAACCAACATACTCATAACAACCCACATCCACACCCTCATGAACAGGCTCATCCAAAACAACATATTAAATCTCATCCACATCAGTCTTCTCAGAAGCATTCACCTTCTCATGAACAGCCTCATCCACATGCTCATAATATCCAACATTTACAACCACATAGACAAGAAAACTCACAAACTCATGTAAACAATTCTCAAGATCACCCTGCTCAACAGCATTCACATTCCCATGAGCATGCTTCTCCACAAAAGCAAACTGAACATGAACATCCAATTCAAAAACCACAAGCTCATTACCCTTCTCAGCAGCATTCACATCCCAATAAACATGCTCATCCCATGGTACCAGTTCAGACCGAACCAATTCATAAGCCAAATGAACACCCAATTCCAATGCCAAATGTGCAGCCATATCCACATCATTCTGCTGAACACCATTCACACTCTCATAAGCATACTCATTCATTGATACCAGTCCAAACTGTACAAATTCATAAGCAACATGAACACCCAATTCCACAACCCCATGTTCTGCCACTTCCACATCCTACATCTCAGCAGCATTCGCATTCTCATGAACACTCTCATCTAGTGGTACCAGTTCAGACCGGAACAGTCCATAAGCCAGATGAGCACACAATTCCACTGCCACATGTTCAGGTTCATCCACATCATTCTGATGAACAACATTCACACTCTCATGAGCATACTCATTCATTAATACCAGTCCAAACTGTGCCAATTTCTAAGCAACATGAAAATCCAGTTCCACAGTCCCATGTTCAGCCACTTCCACATCTTGCATCTCAGCAGCAATTGCATCCTCATGAACATTCTCATCCGGTGATACCAGTTCAGACCGCACCAATTCATAAGCCAGAGGAACATCCAATTCTACTGCCACATGTTCAGGCTCATCCACATCATTCTGCTGGACAACATTCACACTCTCATGAGCATACTCATTCATTGATATCAGTCCAAACTGTACCAATTCCTAAGCAACATGAAAATCCAGTTGCACAGTCCCATGTTCAGCCACTTCCACATCCACCATCTCAGCAGCAATTGCATCCTCATGAACATTCTCATCCAGTGATACCAGTTCAGACCGTACCAATTCATAAGCCAGAGGAACATCCAATTCTACTGCCACATGTTCAGGCTCATCCACATCATTCTGATGAACAACATTCACACTCTCATGAGCATACTCATTCATTAATACCAGTCCAAACTGTACCAATTCCTAAGCAACATGAAAATCCAGTTCCACAGTCCCATGTTCAGCCACTTCCACATCTTGCATCTCAGCAGCAATTGCATCCTCATGAACATTCTCATCCAGTGATAACAGTTCAGACCGCACCAATTCATAAGCCAGAGGAACATCCAATTCTACTGCCACATGTTCAGGCTCATCCACATCATTCTGCTGGACAACATTCACACTCTCATGAGCATACTCATTCATTGATACCAGTCCAAACTGTACCAATTCCTAAGCAACATGAAAATCCAGTTCCACAGTCCCATGTTCAGCCACTTCCACTTCCACATCCACCATCTCAGCAGCAATTGCATCCTCATGAACATTCTCATCCAGTGATACCAGTTCAGACCGTACTAATTAATAAGCCAGAGGAACATCCAATTCTACTGCCACATATTCAGGCTCATCCACATCATTCTTCTGAACAAAATTCACACTTTCATGAGCATACTCATTCATTGATACCAGTCCAAACTGTACCAATTCCTAAGCAACATGAAAATCCAGTTCCACAGTCCCATGTTCAGCCACTTCCACATCCACCATCTCAGCAGCATTTGCATCCTCATGAACATTCTCATCCAGTGATACCAGTTCAGACCATACCAATTCATAAGCCAGAGGAACATCCAATTCTACTGCCACATGTTCAGGCTCATCCACATCATTCTGATGAACAACATTCACACCCTCATGAGCATACTCATTCATTAATACCAGTCCAAACTGTGCCAATTCCTAAGCAACATGAAAATCCAGTTCCACAGTCCCATGTTCAGCCACTTCCACATCCACCATCTCATCAGCATTCGCATCCTTATGATCATTCTCATCCAGCGATACCAGTTCAGACCTTACCAATTCATAAGCCAGAGGAATATCCAATTCTACTGCCACATGTTCAGGCTCATCCACATCATTCTGATGAACAACATTCACACTCTCATGAGCATACTCATTCATTAATACCAGTCCAAACTGTGCCAATTCCTAAGCAACATGAAAATCCAGTTCCACAGTCCCATGTTCAGCCACTTCCACATCCACCATCTCATCAGCATTCGCATCCTTATGATCATTCTCATCCAGCGATACCAGTTCAGACCGTACCTATTCATAAGCCAGAGGAACATCCAATTCTACTGCCACATGTTCAGGCTCATCCACATCATTCTGATGAACAACATTCACACTCTCATGAGCATACTCATTCATTGATACCAGTCCAAACTGAACCAATTCCTAAGCAACATGAAAATCCAGTTCCACAGTCCCATGTTCAGCCACTTCCACATCCACCATCTCAGCAGCAATTGCATCCTCATGAACATTCTCATCCAGTGATACCAGTTCAGACCGTACCAATTCATAAGCCAGAGGAACATCCAATTCTACTGCCACGTGTTCAGGCTCATCCACATCATTCTGCTGGACAACATTCACACTCTCATGAGCATACTCATTCATTGATACCAGTCCAAACTGTACCAATTCCTAAGCAACATGAAAATCCAGTTCCACAGTCCCATGTTCAGCCACTTCCACATCCATCATCTCAGCAGCATTCGCATCCTCATGAACATTCTCATCCGGTGATACCAGTTCAGACCGTACCAATTAATAAGCTAGAGGAACATCCAATTCTACTGCCACATGTTCAGGCTCATCCACATCATTCTGATGAACAACATTCACACACTCATGAGCATACTCATTCATTAATACCAGTCCAAACTGTGCCAATTTCTAAGCAACATGAAAATCCAGTTCCACAGTCCCATGTTCAGCCACTTCCACATCCACCATCTCAGCAGCAATTGCATCCTCATGAACATTCTCATCCAGTGATACCAGTTCAGACCTTACCAATTCATAAGCCAGAGGAACATCCAATTCTACTGCCACATGTTCAGGCTCATCCACATCATTCTGATGAACAACATTCACACTCTCATGAGCATACTCATTCATTGATACCAGTCCAAACTGTACCAATTCCTAAGCAACATGAAAATCCAGTTCCACAGTCCCATGTTCAGCCACTTCCACATCCACCATCTCAGCAGCATTCGCATCCTCATGAACATTCTCATCCGTTGATACCAGTTCAGACCGTACCAATTCATAAGCCAGAGGAACATCCAATTCTACTGCCACATGTTCAGGCTCATCCACATCATTCTGATGAACAACATTCACACTCTTATGAGCATACTCATTCATTAATACCAGTCCAAACTGTGCCAATTCCTAAGCAACATGAAAATCCAGTTCCACAGTCCCATGTTCAGCCACTTCCACATCCACCATCTCAGCAGCATTCGCATCCTCATGAACATTCTCATCCGGTGATACCAGTTCAGACCGTACCAATTCATAAGTCAGAGGAACATCCAATTCTACTGCCACATGTTCAGGCTCATCCACAACATTCTGCTGGACAACATTCACACTCTCATGAGCATACTCATTCATTGATACCAGTCCAAACTGTACCAATTCCTAAGCAACATGAAAATCCAATTCCACAGTCCCATGTTCAGCCACTTCCACATCCAGTATCTCAGCAGCATTCGCATCCTCATGAACATTCTCATCCGGTGATACCAGTTCAGACCGTACCAATTTATAAGCCAGAGGAACATCCAATTCTACTGCCACATGTTCAGGCTCATCCACATCATTCTGATGAACAACATTCACACTCTTATGAGCATACTCATTCATTAATACCAGTCCAAACTGTGCCAATTCCTAAGCAACATGAAAATCCAGTTCCACAGTCCCATGTTCAGCCACTTCCACATCCACCATCTCAGCAGCATTCGCATCCTCATGAACATTCTCATCCGGTGATGCCAGTTCAGACCGTACCATTTCATAAGCCAGAGGAACATCCAATTCTACTGCCACATGTTCAGGCTCATCCACATCATTCTGCTGGACAACATTCACACTCTCATGAGCATACTCATTCATTGATACCAGTCCAAACTGTATCAATTCCTAAGCAACATGAAAATCCAGTTCCACAGTCCCATGTTCAGCCACTTCCACTTCCACATCCACCATCTCAGCAGCAATTGCATCCTCATGAACATTCTCATCCAGTGATACCAGTTCAGACCGTACCAATTAATAAGCCAGAGGAACATCCAATTCTACTGCCACATATTCAGGCTCACCAACATCATTCTTCTGAACAAAATTCACATGCTCATGAGCATTCTCATTCATTGATACCAGTCCAAACTGTACCAATTCCTAAGCAACATGAAAATCCAGTTCCACAGTCCCATGTTCAGCCACTTCCACATCCACCATCTCAGCAGCATTCACATCCTCATGAACATTCTCATCCGGTGATACCAGTTCAGACCGTACCAATTCATAAGCCAGAGGAACATCCAATTCTACTGCCACATATTCAGGCTCATCCACATCATTCTGATGAACAACATTCACACTCTCATGAGCATACTCATTCATTGATACCAGTCCAAACTGTACCAATTCCTAAGCAACATGAAAATCCAATTCCACAGTCCCATGTTCAGCCACTTCCACATCCAGTATCTCAGCAGCATTCGCATCCTCATGAACATTCTCATCCAGTGATACCAGTTCAGACCTTACCAATTCATAAGCCAGAGGAACATCCAATTCTACTGCCACATGTTCAGGCTCATCCACATCATTCTGATGAACAACATTCACACTCTCATAAGCATACTCATTCATTGATACCAGTCCAAACTGTGCCAATTCCTAAGCAACATGAAAATCCGATTCCACAGTCCCATGTTCAGCCAGTTTCACATCCACCATCTCAGCAGCATTCGCATCCTCATGAATATTCTCATCCGGTGATACCAGTTCAAACCGTACCAATTCATAAGCCAGAGGAACATCCAATTCTACTGCCACATATTCAGGCTCATCCACATCATTCTGATGAACAACATTCACACTCTCATGAGCATACTCATTCATTAATACCAGTCCAAACTGTGCCAATTCCTAAGCAACATGAAAATCCAATTCCACAGTCCCATGTTCAGCCACTTCCACATCCAGTATCTCAGCAGCATTCGCATCCTCATGAACATTCTCATCCAGTGATACCAGTTCAGACCGTACCAATTCATAAGCCAGAGGAACATCCAATTCTACTGCCACATATTCAGGCTCATCCACATCATTTTGATGAACAAAATTCACATGCTCATGAGCATTCTCATCCACTGATTACAGTTCAAAGTGTGCCTATTCATAAGCAACATGAAAATCCAGTTCCACAGCCACATGTTCACCCACATCCACCTTCTCAGCAATCAATACATCCTCAACAGCATGCTCACCCACAGCCATCAGTTGACTCATCAGCTTCTATGCCAAATACAAATTTGACCTCACAACCACATTTTCTTCCTGAACCACATCGCCCATGCAAGAAACGTCCACGTTTTCATTTAAAGCCACATGTACAGTCACCAGTTCAAAACCTAGCAGTCCAAAAACCAAATAAAAACCAGGTTCCACAGCCCCTTCACCAATCTGAGCTGCATCCAAACCTTCATCTTCATGTACTGACTCCACATCCACAGTCACCAGCTGAGGCATTACCAATTCTGAAACCAAATGAAAATAAAATTCCCAAGCTACAGGTTCAGTCTCATCCAATACATACTCATAATGCCAAAACAAATCTGCAGCCACCAGTTCAGACCCAAACTATCTCAAGGACAAACGAAAATCCGATTTCGCAGCCACTTGTTGTTCCTAAGTCCCATCGTCAGTGTCAGAAACATACACATTCTCACAAGAAGCCACATTTACAGTCAACAGTTCAGACCCCGGCCATTGAAAAGACTAGTGAAAACCAGATACCTAGTCCACATGTTCAGTCTCGTCCACATCTAAATTCTCAGCAACATCCTCATGAACATTCACACACCCAACCACAGCCATCGAGACCGATTCCACAGCCACATGTTCTCCCTCATCCACATGCTTCATCAAGTGTACATCCTGAAAATAAGCCGAATGCATATTCTCACGCTAGGCCGGATTATTATCACCGTGGAAGTTCTCTTCTTAGTCCCCATTATATTTCAGAAACAAAAGCTCAGCCTCATGTATATCCTCAATTACATCAACCACATTCGCAACACCGTTTCAGGCCGCACCTACATTCCCATGCCAGACGTCTACGACCACATCACCATGTTCAATTCCAAAACCCCCATGTACATGCTTTTCCACATACACAAAAGCTTTCTCAGAGATCTTACCAAACAAATGTACATCAACTTCCACAGCCTCATTATCAAATTCGGCCATATTACTATTCTCATGCCAGGTCACATCCCTTTGCTCAACCAAATAAATACGTGATTCCACAGCAAGAACAAACTCGTCCACAAGAGCAGTCCCATCACCAGCTCCCTATTCATGTAAACTCATATCCAGAGCCAATACCACATCCATTAATCATTAATCGTCGATGTCCCACACATTGCTCACTCGAATATGATCCTGTTTGTGCTACTTTCGGAGGCGTTGATCAAACATTTGACAGTCAATGCTTCATGAGAGCGGACATCTGCGAATCATCGCGAGGTGAGTACAAAAGCTAACAAATTTAAATAACTATCCGTTCAAAAATTTTGTTCATACCATACCAGTAGAGCACATTCTCCAAAACACAAAGTACTTAAATCTCAGGTCACAGGTGAAATTTTTTGTCCCGCTCAAAAAATCTCTGAGCACTCTGAGATTTTATTTGTTGAGGCACGCCTATTGTTGCAAGTTCTTCATGTTTGAAAATTCACTTCATCGCTTCGAACATTCTCGTTTCCTCGTCGCATTGTGAATCAGGCTTCTTTGCGATATCATTATGATAAGGTCCCAATGAGTGCTATTTTTTATTGTATAGGCATTAGTGTGTATCTCCTACATTGAAAGTGTTATAGCTCAATAGCTGTTGCAATGCGCTACACTTTAACAGTTATTGGGCTATAACTGCACGAGATATAGACTTATGGTCCAGTCAAAATAATAATGTCTGAAAAAATCGACAACAAAACAAAGCAATTTACATTTCAAATACAACAACAATATGTCGTTGTTTGTTGGTAAGTTAGTTCAATACAAAATGGCTGACCAATGCAAAAGGTAAATAAATGTTGAAAGGTCCAAATATCGTTGCCAAAGCTCATAAGGACTTTAGGGGTGTCGGATTTTTTTTTTAAATTTTTTATATTCAAAATAGGTATCGTGGATCTTGTAAAGGATTTTGAAAGAAGTAATTTTTGTTCTGGGACATTTTCCAAAATGAAATTTTAAGACCCCGCTGTTGGTTTTATAGGTAAAAAACCACAATTCGAAGAAGTGATCGGCCGCGCCATGGTCGTTCAAGCGTACTTTTCAGTACCACATGGTCATTAAGCTCGTCTCGCTGTGGTCTTGCCATGTCCATTTACACGGGAATTTGTGTCATGGTTTTCTCGCTATGGTCTCGGGATTGCGAGGTCAGAAAGAGTTACAGCACAAAGAACGCAATTTGTGCAGGGAGAGAGTTATAGTTCAGTGCAACAGTTATTGGACTATAATACCTTCCTAGAACGGGATACAGTCTTAGGACTATACAACAAATAGTACTCATTGAGACCTTTTGCTCTAATGATATAGGTCATAAAGTGTAACAAAAAGATGAGACGCAACTCATACACTTTTGCCCATTCTCCTTTTGATTCCTAATTCCTTCAAATTGAAGGCTATTTCAGAAATTCGAACCAAAATCAACTAAACTTATCTCTTAACCTTAAACTAAAAACTAATCTAAATGCATTGTTACTATCTCTAGCATGGGTGTTAAAACACGAAGGCGAATGCATCGAACCAGAACGTTGTACTGAAAACTGTCCACGAATCTATAGTCCTATGTGTGCAACATTAAATGGTCAAAATAAAACATTCGCAAATGAATGCGTTTTCGAATCAGAAATTTGCATTACTAGAAATCGTAAGGCTCTATATCATATTGATATGAGAAATAAAATAATCCAGCACTGTCTCATTTTTAGCTTGGGATTTCTTACATATCGGTGAATGTAGAAACCCCACTCAGAGTTTACCAACAATTTATTCAAACATTTTTATCCCACCATATAATCCGCGACCATTTACTCACCAAACTTTCAATCAGCCCCAATTTGCTCTGCCAACCACTACGCAACCACCATCATCTGAACAGCCAACAACATCAAGTGTCGCAGCTTTGGCTTGTCCAATATGCTCTGATTCCTATAAGCCAGTTTGTGGCTTCCTTAATGGCCAACAACAAACATTCAATAATGAATGCCTGCTGTTATCTGAAAATTGTTATTCAAATACAAAAAGTGAGTATGATAAGGACTTTAAAATATCCCCAATTTGTGTGGGTTCACCTCGGAATCAATTTTCCGCAAACGTCTTTTGAGATACAAATTATGTACTTATTTTCTTTTAGAATGGATTGTTGGACATGAAGGCGAGTGCCATGATGTGGCAGCTCCAAGAAGTTACCCAAATATTTGCCCGTTGAATTATGATCCTGTGTGTGCTACTTTGAATGGAGTAAGGCGAACTTTTCCAAATGAATGTGAACTGAATCACGAAGCATATAAAACTAATAACCGTAAGTTTCTTAATCTTCTTTTCTATTGGGGGAAAAAAATACAAAACACGCAGGATACTTTTTATAAGATAACGATTTTCCTTTGGAGAAAACACGCTTATAGCTTAAAATTCTGTAAGAATGGTAAATGGTTCAAAGCAAGGAGATACGCGCACTTTAAGATACAGCTAATTCGTTTTTTTTTTAATTCTGAAAATTCATAGTTCTTTTTAGTAAAAACTTGGCGTTCCAACATTCTCTTCCTCATTAAAGATTGTTGCCCTTCTTCAATTTTGCATGGTAAAATTTTTTACTTTGTTCTCAATGGCCTCCATTTCTTAGAATTACAAAGTACAACTAAGTTTTCCTTTTTTCGGGTTTCCAAAACTCTCTTAACTTTTTAACATAAATTATCTTAGGATTTAAAAAATTGTGTATAAATAAGTACATCTGGAATTGCTACATTAGTCTTCATTTATAAATTGTTTTCAAAAAATTTAAATGGCCTACTAAGAAAAAGTAAAATATATCTCACAAGCAATAATTTTCACTTCTCTTAGAGAATTTCTTCATAGTTTCTTCAATCGTATCTTTTATTTTTATAATTTGTTTTATTATTCAGAGTGGGTGATCCTTAACGTCGGAGAGTGTGATTATTGCCCGGTTTGCTCAGATGATATTGCACCAGTTTGTGCTGAATTTAATGGTCAGACTCTTACATTTGATAATGTCTGCAAAGTTGAAGCCGAAAACTGCAGAACTAACAGTGGTAAGCTTTAAAATAAAATAAAATCACTTTCATAACATCTCTTCGTTAAACTAAAAGCTCGATAAGTTCAAATACTGCAGTTTTACTATTAATAGCCATGTTTTCGTGATATAACATTGTAAAAGCTTTAACAAATTGGTTTGAAATATGAGCCAAACTCTTCAAAGAACCAACTACATATTTATATTAAAATTTATTTTTCTTTTATTATTCAGTTTTTCCTAAAAACTTATATTTTTTCTTTTAAAATTTTTAGACTGGAAGATAGTTTCAAAGAATTCTTGTGGAATCTACAATTGTCCAACGTTTTGTACAAGCGTTTATATTCCTGTTTGTGCAATCAGCAATGGTGAAGCAAGAACTTTTGGCAATGTCTGTGAGATGAGACATGAAGCTTGTAGAACAAATACAGGTATGTCTTGTCTACTTAAGCTTATAAACAACAACACAAAAAAAACGTATTTAAAACTTTCTTCACTTTTCTGTTTTCAGCGTGGCATATAGCCAGCAAAGGAGAATGTCCACGCCCAAATGTAAATTGTCCATCACCTCTTTAGAAGCAATAGAGTTCCATAGAAAGATGCTGACCAGTAATATTCTTACAAATTTGTTTTAATTTTTATATTAAAACACTTCTGCAGAAGACAATTAGTAATGAATATGAATTCATTAAAAACTTATTCTAAAAATATTCGTTAGATTTTAATAAGATTTATTTTTATAATTATATTTCTGACTTTGTACTGTAATAATAATAAAGTTCTTATATTCTTCAATTTTTAATAAAAAATAGTGTATGTACTTATGTACGAAGTAGAACTTCTTTGTATTTTTTTGGTACTACGACTTTAAACACTTATAGCCTTTTTACACCAAATGAAAATCTAGATTTTCAGCCAAAAGCCCAAAATCTCATTAAAATCAACGAGATTTCCCATACATATTAAGATTTCGTAATACACTAGATTCCACCAAATCTTCTTAAAATCTAATTGGCCTATTCACAATCACACTTAATTACTCATTTTTCTCTCCCATATAACAGTTTGCCCATAGAAGAGAAAGATAGAAAAAAGGGATTTTATATTTATGAGTACAGTGTAAACAGATTGTGGTCCTTTTTATGTTTTATTCAAAGAAAAAGTGAAATATATGCATTTGTATCCTGGGACTTTGACTGATTGAAATGGATCTATGAGCACTTAAATTCTTTTTAAATGTCAGATAGAATCTAGAATTCTAATTCGGGATTTCCGTTCGATGTAAAAAGCTATTAGTTTGAAACTCAGAACTATTTTATTTTCTGATCAGAACACGACGCAGCTGGACAAGGTGGCCAACTTTTAACTTTTATATGCAGCTTTTTTCAAAGTTTCAAAATTGTGAGAGTAAAGGAAATTTAGCTTCCAGTTCATCATTATCCATTTTAATTTTTGTTTTAATTTTTATTTTTGTAATGAATTAAATTCACACAGCTGACTTCAAATGACAAAATGTCAGAAAGCTGTACACAGGGCCGCACAGGCTATACTTGCAAGCGGCGCAAATGCGCAGGGTGCTGAACCCAATGCTTTAATAAAGCCACTTCTTCGTAAATATTATTTACCTACTTATTTACTTTCATTTCTTTTTAATAGCACTAATATTGACATACATTTTATAGCTACTAGCTTATTTTGAATCTAAAGATAGATGTCGTCCTCTCAGAAGAAAAGTGGCTTACCTCAAAATTTGATATATGTATCGTCAATTTGATATAAGTAAACTATACCATTTGACAGAGGAAAAAAACCTTTTTGTTTTTTGTTTTACGAGTTTAACAACCAGATAAAAATTAATTTTTTTAAGAATATCTTAAATCGTTTTTCTGAAAAACTCAGATTTTGAGATACCTAAGCTTCTTTGTTTCTAAGGGGACGTTATAAATATATATAACCCAAAATAAGTCGATGTCTGCGTTCCTATTAACACCCCATTAAAAAAACTACAATTCAAAATCTTTGAATAGTACACGATTTTTTTCGCTTCTTGGGGATACCTTGTTAAAAAAGACATTGCGAAGTCTCCCCCTAGGTTACTGAGAAAATGACTTCTTTTACTAATTAAAACAATAAATAAATAAATTGGGGGCGCAAATGATTACTATATATACAATATTTTTATTTATGCGCTAATGATGCATTCTCAAGGCGCGAATATAACTCGGGCTGGCCCTGGGTGTACAGCACACTGTGGGTGAGTAAAAAGAATCACGAACGACATTTTTTGACAGCTATTCCAGCTACAACTGCAGCTCCAGTTACAGCACTCTATTTTGGTCAGGCAGTTTATAATCAAGTAAGTGATTTTGATATGACATCGTTTTTTATAAACACTTACAACAATTTTTGTTGTTTTAAGCATTTGTGTATAATTGAGGCAGTGAGTGCAAAAGTGGTATAACCCAGATTTTTTTAATCAAATTTTTCATCTTTAATCGATGTTAAATACTATTGAATATGAGATTATAGGAGAAACATTTTTGGAAAGATTAGAAATAGATGAATTAAGAATTTTGGCTTAGATGTCTTTTGATGCATAAATGTAAAAAAAAAACGAGACAAAAGTATCAAATTGGCAAAAAAACGGGTTAAATAACCCTTTGCACTCAAGGCCTCAATTATATAGAATACAAAAACTACAAGAATTTCTTTCGATTTCTTCTTAAAATAGTGGATTAAGTTGCCTTGTAGGGATTGTTTACCTGAATTATATTATTAGCCCAGGAAAATTAGACTTTCACTTCGAAAAAAATCCGACAAAGCTGAATTTTGGTAGAGAGTTTTTTTTTGACGTCTTAGCATTTCCTGAAAAGTTCCGCAAATTTGGGCCGGGCTTTATTTTTTAGGGGGGGTTAAAGGGGGTAAAATTCAGTTTTTTCTTAATTTCTCAAAAACTATAAGTTTTTTTTGGAAAATGTGAAAGTGCAAATTATAGCTTATGTCATTCTACACAAAAAAGATTAATATACTTTTTTTCATACAAGCAAAAGATTCTGAGAAAATCATGCAAGAACTTCACGGTGGAGTAAATTTTGTCAAAATATATATATATTATATAATATAATAATAATAATAATAATAATAATATAATTTTATATAATTTATAAAAATTCCAATTATCGATGGGCTAAAATTTGTATATGATTTGAGTTTGACTACATCTCCTCTTAATAAAACCAAAGATTTTGGGGTGCCCGGGGTAAGGGGAACACCACCATCTTGAAAAAGAAAGTGATTTGGTTTTGGTTCAGCAACTCGATGAAATTTCCTTTTACAACAAAATCATGACAGAATAACATTTAGACAATACATTTATCTAAAAAATGAGCTACTAACAAACTCTGTAGATTTATTAATCTTCAAGTTATAGCGTATCAAAATAACACTTTTTATTTTGTACTGTAAATGGACAAATAACGGTTTTTTGTTAATATCTCATTAGAAATTATTTCTTTTCGAAAAACTAATAAGTGTATGTTAATACTCATAAAATTCTAAACAACAAAAATTATGAGACTTTTTTTCGTAGGAGCAACAGAATTTGAGAAAAACGTGCACACGCAAACGTGCAAACGTTACCAAGGCAAAATGAAGAAAAAAATTAATTACAGTGAAAAGCTCTTACTATAACGTTTGTGCACGTTTTTCTTGAAATCTGTTGCTCCGTCGAAAAAAGTGTCAAAATCTTTTTTGTCCAGAATCTTATGGGCATTAACATACATTTATTAGTTTTTCGAAAAGAAATAAATTCTACTGAGATATTAACAAAAAACCGTTATTTGTCCATTTATAGTACAAAATAAAAAGCGTTACTTTAACAAGGTACTTTTGTTTCATACCATACTTCAATATACATATTTTAGTTAGTTTTTATAAATTAAAAAAATCAAAAACTATCACAAGTACCAAAAAAAGAACACGAATATTTAGATTTAAGCTTAAAAATTATATTTTACCAAAATATTGTATAGTAACAGTATAAAAAAATTAATATAAATTAAATAAGATAACATTTTAAGAATAGGTTTTATGGTAGGAGCATATGTAACTGATAGTCTTGTTTAGAATCGTTCTTTCCATACAGAGTCCACCCGTCTCAAAAGCTTTAATATAAATTAAAACAAACTTGTCCTAAACTTAGCAGATTAGGTAGTAAGAAATTACTGAACATCTTTGCTTGGAAATCTTCTTCTACGGGCTGATGTGTTCCGGCAACTATCGTGTTTAATTATTTTCCAATCTTAAAAACAAATTATATATTTAAGTTTTTTTTTTTTCAATGATGAAAGGTTTTGTTTTTTTACCTTCGCCAGTTTTACATTTGAGGTTATGTAAATAGCAAGCATTCGAAAAAGTTTTCTCTTCTCCATTCAAAGTAGCACAGACTGGATCACGAAAATTTAAGCACTTGGAAACGTGACAGTCCGGTTCAAGTTCTGCAATGGGTGTTGGAGTAATTGGCTCAGGAATTGATACTTGAGTTGGTCTATGATTATGATTAGCACAAGGTCCAGCATTGACAAACTCCCAATCTGTCAGAAATAAATTTTAGTTGTTTTGTCTTGTGTTTGTTTGTTTTTTTTTTTAGAATAAAGTTATACCTATGTGAGATTTGCAAATTTCAGATCGCATAAAGCATTCATTGATGAATTCTTTTAAAACTTCTTGGTGAACAGCACAAACAGGATTATACTGTAAGCTGCATGATTTCGGGCAGTTATCATTTGGACCTGGGCATTCACCTTTGCTGGCTATATGCCATGCTGAAAACGGAAATTGAAAAAAGCGTTAAATGATTTTGTTTGGAGGCTTAAGGATAGACAAATTATATACGTCATACCTGTGTTTGTACTACAAGCTTCATGTTTCATCTCACAAACATTACCAAAAGTTCGTGCTTCACCATTGCTAATGGCACAAATGGGAATATAAATTCTTGGGCAATAGGTTGGACAGTTAGTGATTTCACAAGAATTTTTTGAAACTATTTTCCAAGCTACAGAATGTTCAAACAAAATATTAGCTCATTAGAAAAACTGAGGTATTGAGAGAAATATTGGCGTTAACCCAAATTCCAGTAGTTGATATAATCGTGATTAAGGATTAATTTTAGTAAGTAATTAAATGTGTAATCCCAGAACAAAATATGTTTTTGTATATTTTTTAAGCTTACCACTGTTAGTTCTGCAGTTTTCGGCTTCAACTTTGCAGACATTATCAAATGTAAGCGACTGACCATTAAATTCAGCGCAAACTGGTGCAATGTCATCTGGGCAAACTGGACAGTAGTCACACTCTCCGACGCTAAGAATCACCCACTCTGTTAAAATAAAAATATAAATAAATAAAATGCACGACTGGATCGCATGTTCTTGCTCTTATGTTCAAGTTGCTTGGAATTAATAACTTCCAAAAAATGAAAGTAATCATAAACAAAAATATAAAAATATAAAAAGTATTTAAATCGTTCTTTTAATTTAAAAACAACTTGTTAAAAAATTTAAAGCTCAAAAACAAGTATGCCATTTGATAACTTGAAAACTATGGGTAATATGCATAAAACATAGAAAATGCTTTTACTGGAGAATTTTTAAGTATATGCTATTTTTAATATGCATACAAATGCAGTAAATGCCAAAATTTAAGTATTTACTTCAGGCTATAGCATTAACTTTTTTAGGATGAATTCTATTAGCAAATACTTAATTCAGTATGCATAAGAACCAGTAAGTCCTTTATTTTAATAGTAAGTACTTGATTTTTTCAGGGTTGAAGAATAGCAACATGAAAATTTCATATTACTTACTTTTTTGGTTCTAGCCCGCAATTAAGGAGTTGTAAAACCAAAATTAAGAGTCTTGAGTCTGATTTTATGGTAAAATCAGGTCTCTATGTTTTATTTTTTATGCGTATTAATTCTCAAATATGGTAGAGGATCATGTTTAGAGTCTTATTTTAAACAACTTTACCGTTCCAGGGTCGTGTGTCACTTGGATTGGAATCGCATTCGGTTTGATATCAAGTTTAATTAGGAATGTTTTAATTTAGACTAGAAATCAAATTTAAACGAATTACTGACCCAATTGACACATAGCTCAAAAAGGAAACCACCGCTTTTGTCTCTTTTGCCTCGTTTTGTCTTGATCCTCATTAAGTTCAGTTTCAGCTGTAAGTTTTAACTAAATCATAAATAGTCTCAAAGCATAAGGTTGAATTAATATTCGGAGGTATTCATACCGTGAAAGGAAAGGGGCACACAAGCCATAGTACTCAAGTGAAAAGAATCTTCCATTACTTAGTTGAATTACTTTTTTACGAATGCAATATAAGTTTAGCTCACCAGGCTCACTTACTCGTATTATAGTAAAAAGAACATAATTCGCCGAAATGTAACAATCAGCTATTGCACACGACAATTGTAATGGAAAATAAGTATTAACTATCAATTTCCGATGAATTTACGTATTTACTTGGATGAATCTACTATCTTCTGAAAGTATTTGCCAGCTAGTATAAACTTATTTCCATGCATAGGAAATACAGTAAATACTTCAAATTTTACCTTCTACTAGAAATTCTAGTAATTACTTTCCCCTTTTTCTTCTAGTAAGTACTTTCGTTTTATGCATATCACCCATAGTTTCAAAAAAAAACTCATCAACTCGTTTTTGAAATACTGAATTTTCCAAAAAAAAATTTTGATATTTTTTTAAAAATCCTAAATTTTTTAATTTTTAAAATTTTTCAAAATTTTGATATGCAATATAAACAAATATTAACTGAAATCGTTTTAGCCGTTAGTGAGAAAATTGAAAATTAAATAAGGATTTTCGGTAAATTATTTTAATGCACTGATTTTTTTTATCAAAATTGTTAGAGCCGTTTTTGATATAAATAAGCTTTTCATTTACGGTTGTGGGGCAAGTGCAGTTATTTTTGGTGCTAAAAAATCTCAGAGGGGAACCACTATAGAGAGTTACAAAAAAACTTAAGCTCAAAATTTGAAGAAAATTGCTTCAGTTGTTTCGGCTGTAGGTCAATATACGGACAAAAAGACAGACAGAATTGTGCCACCCATTTTTTTCGTGTTCTCTATCATCGTAATGCCATGTTTTATTGTTATCTCAATTATTTTTGCACCAATCCAAAACTTGCCCTATAATAATATATAGTAAGTGCAAATATTCTCATTGTCAAAATAATTGAGGTGAAATTCAAAATTATTGTTTACATGATTGGTTTACAGTTTTACCAAAAAGAAACCATTGCTGTCATGAAATGTCATGCAAAACAATGGACCGGCAAGTGTTTTGCATGCGAAAAAAGGGTGATAAATAAAATATTTTTTTTTTGAAGGTCGGTTAACACTTAAAAAAAAATATATTTACATAAAGGCATTATTTGCATGCAAATGGTTTGTGCATTCAAAAATGATTGTTTTCCATTTTTAGGCCTATATGTAGTTTATTAATTTGGGTTGAATTAATGACTCAATGGGTGGTTTAGGCCAAAGCAAAAATTTTTTGCCTTGAATATTATACAATTCGGTGCACAAAATGAGTGGAAAATTTTAATTATTTTTTCGCTTAGGAACTGTAAACTAGGCTTTAGTATTTTTTTTTTAGTATTTATTTAACATGATTTATTCCTGTACAAATAAGTTTACAATTTTTATGTAGGAGAAACAAATTAAAATTAGAACTTAAGTAATTAAAATGTCTCTATGTGATTAAGAACAATTTTTCCTTTTAAGGCTGCGCCAAAACTTAATTTTTTTTAAGCTACTTTTCATAAAATTGTGCTTCCTTAACACGAAGATAACAACAAAAATGTTCTAAAACATACCATTTCTTGTTTTTTCTATTAAAAATAAACGGACATTAGATAGTTATGACGTCATATCTTATAGGTAAACGTGACAAGTGCTGGGTGCACACATTATTTAGAAATTATGGTCTTAATTCAATAAGCTTATCCTAGCTTAAATAATTCATGTTAGAAAAACCCTGTCACTCAGTCATAGTAAATAGTTGCTAGTGGCAATTTTTTTTTCAAATATTTAGTAGTGTATCGCAATAATTTAAGCATATGTGCTGACCAAATTTGATCAAAATTGTAGGAGTGGTTTCGGGAAAGGAATTTTGTTAACCTAACGGTTTTTTAATATTTTAATAGAAAGTAGGTACCGTTTTTTTTTTTATAAAATATTTTCTTTTTAAGAGAACAGTAACTGTTTGATGTCAAGTTTAAACAAAATTGACCTTGCAAAAAATGTTAAAAATTGTAAAAAAAAAAATCTATAGCTGACCAATTACAGAAATTACTTGATAGAAATAAGGGTCTTTCAAGGAGTATTAATTTTTAGCAAATTTTTAAAGTAGCAAACAGCTTAAACAAATTCTTTGAGATGAAAAAACAGACCGCCATATTAATTCTTAATTGAAAATGATTGTATGGCAAAACAAAAATTTAAAATCGTTGAGCGGTATTTTTTTAAATATATTTTTATATATGTATCAAATTCTTAAAACAGTTTTAAGGAAAATTTTGTTATACATATCTTAAATTTCAAAAAAAAGTTGTCATCTCGTTTTTGAGATGGCGAATTTAATTAAACAAATTTGCAACTATTTTTAAATTCAAACATTTTTTTCTGAAGGTCTTGCAATATTTTAAATCTTATATAAAATTTGTATATGTGTATAAAGAAATTAATCTAAGCCCGTTCAGCCAAAAATCAAAATGCGACATTTTAATAAATTTAGTTGCAAAGTGTAAATTTTTGTGATTTAATCATAGGAGTCATTTAAAAACAAAAAAAATATTTTTCTTAACGGTTTTTTAACATTTGTAGGGTACCTTCTCCCTTAATTTTTCATAAAAGTAAATTCCTTTTCTAAAATTACTTTAAAAAGTGTAAAAAAAACCTCAAACACCGAGTTTTATAAGAATCAACTATGTTACTTTTAAAATATTTGATTAAATTTTTTTTTTAATTTGGCAAGAAAAATAGTTTGTAATGCTTAGAAGCTGAATGATATATAAAATATTATTGAAATTAAATAACCGTTTTGAAAAAAATCGAAAATAAGTAAAATGGTTCTTTGGGAGGTACCATTAAAAAATAGTTTTTGAAAATAGTTTCCCATCCAAAAGTAGCCATTACTGAAAGTAATTTATTTAATTTTTTTTAAGGAAAGTTGTTGAGCCGTTTTTGAGAAAAATAAGATTTTGTAAAATTGCTTAAAAAAAATTGTATGGCAGGTATAGATACTTTTACAGCTTGAGTAATATGCTTAAAGCGGCGATATCAGATTTCAAATACATTGAAGTTGAAAATTGCCTTGAAGGCTTGACAGAGGGGAAAGAACCCAACTACTCACTTTAAAAACAACGAAAAATCCAAAGCTTCCAGTGCCTCCGATTAAGCCAAGCCAAAATGAATGGCTAAAAGTGACAAAGAATAAGCGATAGTACTCGCCGATTACTTAGAGGAAACATTTAAGCCGTTCGATTAGCAAGAACTCAACGAAAATATTAATATGAATTTTACCTCAAATGAAAGCTACATAACAAGAAATGCTACACTTGCCGAATCAAAAAGAGAAATAAAGAAGGTTAAGTCCAATAATAAGGCTCCAGGATATGACTTAATTACCACAGAAATTTTAAAAATGCTCCCTCGTATAGGATTTATTAACCTCCTTTACATAATAGATGTGACTCTTAGGTTAGAATATGTTCCGAGCGAATGGAAAGTTGCGGAAGTCATAATGGTTTTGAAACCTGACAAACCATCTCACGAAAAGAAGTCTTACAGGCCGATTTCGCTTCTTCCTATAATATGAAAAGTTTTTGAAAGAATATTACTCCTGCGCCTGCAACCGATAATAGAAGAGAAACTATTAATACCTGAAAATCAGTTCGGGCTTAGAAGCAAGCATTCAACAATTGATCAAGTGCAAAGAATTACTGACGCTCTTGAAGAAAAGAAAATCTATTCGATAGTCTTTCTGGACGTATCGTAGGCATCTGACAAGGTGTGGCTCGAAGGCCTCAAATTCAAATTAAGACAACTTCTACCTGAAGGACTTTATAATATTCTAAACGAATATCTAGATGAAAGACTTTTTCGCGTAAGATACGGAAATAACTATTCTGATTTCAAAGAAATAGTGGCTGGGGTACCACAAGGAAGTGTAATAGGTCCAGTTCTGTACCTTTTATTTACACGCGATAAACCTCAAATAGAAGACACTATTGTAGCCACGTTTGCTGATGATACTGCAATACTAGCAGTAGGCATAACGAAGCTACAATTAAATTACAAAATGCGATTAATAATGTCAATGAGTGGACAAAAACATGGTGAATAGCGCTCAATGAACAAAAGTCAGTTCACGTGGACTTTAGTATAAAAAAATAAATAGATTACCCGTCTTTCTTAATACCACTCGTGTCTCATTTGCAAATGAGGCAAAGTATCTAGGAATGACTCTAGACAGACGCGAAATTAAAATGGAAGCCGCACGTAAAAAAGAAATGCGAAGAACTAAAAAGTAAATTAAGAGATATGAACTAGTTACTCGGAAAATATTCAAAGCTTAGTATTGAAAATAAATTGATTTTATACCGACAGGTTCTTAAACCTGTTTGGACTTATGGTATACAACTTTGGGGTTGTACCTGCGATACAAACTTAAATAACTTACAAACGTTTGAAAATAAATTACTTAGGTCATTTGTAAATGCTCCATGGTATATAAGAAACGAAGATCTTCACAGGGATCTCGGGATTCCTACGGTCCGAGACGAAATACAAAGTTTCGTGCGAAAACATAGAAATCGACTATTAGAACACGCTAATTCAACGATTATTGACATTCTTGACGAGTCGAATTTAGTACGCCATCTGCGAAGAACATAAACTTCTGACTTGGTGCAGTGAACAGAAAACCCCTTTAAAATCGCGGAATAAGCAGGACGTTACCTAACTTTCATTAAAAATAAATTGCTAAATAAGTTTCAACTTAGTTGCAATCGGGAAGTGGACGTGGTTTTAGTGTAGTAAGAATCTCACACACTTATGAGCACGCGTTTTTCGGTCCTCATAGCGCCTTATGCAGGTTTTGCACCTACTCACGGGAAAATAAATAAAAAAAAAACATTTTTTTTCTTTGGGTAATTTTGTTGTTGTTATACTTTTCCCCAATAGAATGATTTATTTGGAACAGACGAAAGTGCCTCGTTGTCCTGCTAAGTATAAGCTCAAACACGAAACACTATGTTCTTTTAACGAGTTTTCAAAGAAAATAAGCCAAGAAAAATAGGCGAAAATGCCAGGATATCTAAATTTCGCACTTAAACGGAGCCGTATACTTTAATTCGCACATTAACTAGTTAAAGTGCAAAAACTTGGTCATTGCAGTGAAATTTCGCATTTTAACGGCTCGCACATTAACTGGTTTTGGAAATTTAACGGTAACATATTATATTCAAATGCAAATTTACTTTCTTTTCTTGAAGCATCTTAACAGAATTTTAAACCACACAGACTAGTGTTCTCGAAACAAAAATTGCGTATTTAGTAATTTTTAGAATGTTTAACATGAAGATAAAATTTCCTTTGTCTTTCTTTAACATAATGACTTACGGTTATTGGTTTTGTATGCTTCGTGATTAAGTTCACATTCGTTGGGAAAAGTTCGCCTTACTCCATTCAAAGTCGCACATACAGGATCATAATTCAATGGGCAAATATTTGGACAATTGCGTGGAGTTTCCACAGCATGACATTTGCCTTCGTGTCCAACAATCCATTCTAAAAGAAAATTAGGAGAGAACAATAAAATATTATCTCAAAAGACCGCTGAGTTCCACAAAATCCAGCTTTAAGCTTCGATTTATGTATTTCGACGGATATTTTAAGTCTCTATCATACTCACTTGTATTTGAATAACAATTTTCAGATAACAGGAGGCATTCATTATTGAATGTTTGTTGTTGGCCATTAAGGAAGCCACAAACTGGATTATAGGCATCAGAGCAATCTGGACATCCCATAGTTGAGACACTTGATGCGGTTGGCTGTTCAGATGGCGATGGCTGTAGTTGTGCTAAGGGTGGCTGAACAAATGTCGGCTGGATTAAAGGTGGATGAGTAAATGTTGGTGGATTATACGGTGGTTGAGGTTGTGCATTTGGTGACTGTGTGTTACATTGTCCTGGGCCTGAACATAAGGATGTTGTAGGTTCATGGGATCGTTTGCATTGACCTTCATGCACAATTTTCCAATCTTAAAAAAAAAAAATTAAGTATCCCTTGTGATAAGAAACTCAGATAATTACCTTGTCTTGATTTACAAGCTTCAATAAAAACATAACATTGATTGGGGAATCCTCTTTGTATTCCATTGAAGGTAGCACAAACTGGGATAAATACGTTTGGACATATTGTGGGACAATTATTTTGATTGGGGTTTCTGCATTCACCGGTATGTAAAAAATCCCAAGCTTAAAAAAAAGACGATGTTAGGAGTTATATTTTGTTTTCCATGTCATCATATAACGAAGAGCCTTACGATTTCTAGTAACACAAATTTCTGATTCCAAAACGCATTCATTGGCAAATGTTTTATTTTGACCATTTAATGTTGCACATACAGGACTATAGATTCTAGGACAGTCCGAATTGCAAAGTTCTGATTCTGACTCAGTGCATTCGCCTTGGTGTATAACAACCCATGCTAAAGAATAGAAAAAAGTTTAAGGTTTAATTGCATATAAATTTTAGTTTAAGGTAAACTAGTTAGTAAGATTTAGTTAGTTTGAGTTTTTGAAACAGACTTTAATTTTGAAAAGCGGAAAAGAAGGACAAATTGATCTTCCCAACTTTGTACCAAAATGTTTAAGGCTATGAGATGGAATTTTACTTCTATAAAGAATTAGCAACAAACCCACATACTGAGGGGCAGATGAGAAATGGGTGCGGTGTGAATAAATGCAGAGGTCCGCACACGGAGTATGGAGCACCTGGTCCATACTTCTGAGCACATGGAGTATGGAGCACCTGCTCCATACTCCGTTTTTCGCAGAAGAAGTCCGCAATTCTATGTGAGTACAAATCTTAAGCACTTCTCTTCCCATTAAAACCGACTTGGCTTAATTATGTGAGCGAAGCATCTGCTCAGAGCATATGCTCAATTTTAATTGTTTCACTTTGATTAAATTCATTCAAAGCAGACATCAGAAATAACTGTCAGCCTTTTTTTTCAATCGGTTTCTCTCTGAAAGTTTCTGTTAGGTTATCGGTTGAGATTTATTTTTTATTTTTATAAATATCTCATCTCTTAATGGTTGAGTTTTTCACGAAAAATAAATGGAAAAGGTCAACCTTTAGGTTTAGGAAAAGGTTAACGCATAATTAACTGGATTTCTTAATGAAAGGCCCAAACAATAGAAACATTCATACCAACCAGACTTGTAAACTTTCAAGTACAAGTACTAGTCAAGTACCCAGTATCTACCTTGTACCGAAATCTTGCCATAGTCGTTCAAACGTGATTTTCACTGTCGTGGTCATTGTGTTCGTCTCGCTGCATTCTCACCGTGCCCGTTTACACGGGAATCTGGTGTGGTAGCTTTCTCTCTATGTTTTCGCTTTGGTCTCGTCGTGACATTTACACGTGCTTTTTGCCATCAAAGCAAGAAACTTTGGCGAGACTATAGCGAGACAAAAACGAGGTGACAGAAAACAATTCTTAATGCCAAAACCACGCGTCACGGCGAGACCACAATTGAGACTGTAGCTAGAAAGATATAAACAGATCCCCATGTATACGGGTTTAGCGAGTTCACAGCAACACACAGTGACCAACACACTGAAAAAGTAAAAACCACGTTTGGACTTTTAACCACGTTCTTAGCTTATTTTAACTTTTTTGAAAAATATTTTTTTGAGAAAAAAACTTTGGTGCGACTGTAGTGAGACAAAAGAGAGATGCTGGAAAAGCATTCAAAATGCAAAACACCCCGTGTAAATATCACGGCAGGACTATAACAAGACTATAGCGAGAAAATCCAACACAGATCTCCATGACTTGGTGATTGCTTTAAGTACAAAAATGTAGTACCTTCAAATTTTGACTCTAAGGAACACTCTGATTAATTCAGATGAGATTTATTTTTATCTCTCAGTGATAAAAAATCTCATTGGCTGACCGAAATATAAGGGATGTTTAGAATATTTAGACGTGTGGTTTTCAATCTGGTAATACTTTTTTCGGAGTTAGTCTTTTTGACAGCTGTCACTTGATTTATGCTCAATTTGGTTTGCCATTTCATAATGAATAGACTTACTCTTGAACAACGTTTGCAAATCGTGCAAATTTATTACCTATCCGCGACGCATCGCGAATTAATCAATTTATTGAAGGAAACTTTTGGTGAGCGCATTATCTCGCGTCGCAGGCCTATTGATGGCGTGGCCTTCAAGATCATGCGATTTAACACCGCTGGACTATTTTTTGTGATAATTTCGAGACAATTGACGCTTTGGAAGAGAATTGGTGCGTTTGTTAACGTGAAATTTCTTGCAAATTTTCACAATTTGCTGTTAGAAACCATAAAAAAACACAAGTTTGGGAAACTTGGTGAAAATCTCACGTTACCAATTAGGCATAATATTCGGTGCGTTATTGCAGACATACGGCCCCAGTTGCTGCAAACAAGTAGTCAAAAATTGGGCCTTTCGGCTGGAATTTAATCGAGCCAGCCGCGGCGGCCACTTGCCCGAAATCATTTTAAATTTTTTTTTCATTTTTAAGATTCGTTAAGTTTAAACTTATGTGGTGCGGGAATTGGGTTGATTATAAAAGTGAGTATAGCGTTTTATTGGTACTTGTATTGCTGGGCTAGCTATAAATATTAATAAAACGCACCTCTTGAGGACACTTTCAAAAGGAGTTTTACATCCGATCTCTGATTCAAAGTGAAATACCGACTTAAGCAATGCTTCAATTAGAATCGTACAACCTATGCTCCAATAAGGTTATTATGTAGAAATTGTTTTGTAAGCTTTTGTACTCACCTCGTTTTGATCCACATATATCCGCCCTCATGTAGCATTGATTGTCAAATGTTTGATCAACTCCTCCAAATGTTGCACAAATTGGATCATATTCGACTGAGCAATGTGTGGGACATCGACGATTGATGATAAATGGAATTGGAACTGGCTCTTCATGAGAACTTATAGGAACAGGGAGACGAGGAGGACTAGTTTGTTGTTGTGGATGTGGATGGTCCTGTATATACGGTATTTGGGATGGCTGAACCTGTGGCTGTGGAAGCAAATATTTATTTGGTTGAGCAAGCGGTAAAGATTGCAGTTGTGTCTGGGGATGATTTTGTGCGAGTAAATGTGAAAGTGGCTTAGCGTTGGTATGTGGATGTGGACGGGAATGAGATTGGTGATTTCGTTGAATTTGATGACCATGCGGCTGTGGAAACTGATGTATTTTTGGTTGAGAACTAAGGCGTGCATGTGGCTGTGTTTGAGCCTGGTCCTGATACTGTGAATGTGGCTTAGCGTGGAAATGTGGGATTGGATTTGCTTTTGGATGTGAATGTTGCTGGCTATTAGGACTTGGATGAGACTTATTATGTGGCTTTGAAACCGTACTCAATGGCTTAGGAATAAGCTGTTCTTGTGGCTGTGGATGGGGCTGTTCGTGCAGCTTTGTATATTGCTGAGAATGAGGATTTGGATGAGGCTGAACATGTTGTGGATGTTGTTGAAATGGATTGTCATGTGGCCTATGAACTGGTTCTATCCGAGGATTTGACTTGTCATGAGGATGTGAATGCTGTTGAGAAGTTGAAGGTGATTGAAGTTCACTATGTGGCTTTGGGATCGAATTTATATTTGGTTCAGGAATAGCCAGGATTTGAACTGATGGCTGTGGATGAGCCTGTTCAAGAGGATGTGAGTGCTGCTGCTGTGGATGAAGCAGAGTATGTGGCTGTGGAATTGAAAGTTCACTTTTTTGATTCTGTGGGATCTGAACTACTGGCTGCTCTTGATTGAATTGTTGGTCATCATGGCGCTGTGAAATCTGCGGGGTATGTGGATAAAGCTGAACATGTGTCATTGGGATCTGACTTTGATTTAGCTCAAGACTTGGTAGAGTTTGAACTGGTGGAAGTGAATGAGCCAATTCATGAGGCTGTGAATGTGATTTGTTATGTAGATATAGCTGAGAATTGGGATGTGGATGAAGTTGAACATGAGGCTGTTGATTTGGATATTCATTTGACTGAGGATTCGATAAGGAGTGTGTTTGTGAATGATACGATTTAGTATCAGAATATGGATAAGAATGATGATGTGAGTTTGGATGAGTATCTGACTGAAGAGAATATACATTTGACTGATGATTTAATAAAGGAACTGTTGATGGACATTCGCCTTCATGAAGAAATTTCCAATTATTTCCATATCTACAATTTTCTAAATCAAATTCACATCTATTAAGGAATGTTTTCTTGTCATCTTCACAAGTAGCACAAATCGGAGCAAATTCATCTGAACACACTTGATTACAATGTTTGAAACAATTCGATATATCTATGGTGTTTAGTTCTAAAATTATAACAACCGATTAGTTTTTTTTATTTAATCCAATAACAAACATTCTATACAAACACTCACTTATAAGACCATGATCTTCTCGATTTTTATTTTCACTTTTTAACCGACAGATATTTTTGAAAAAATATAAATTTGTTCCATTTGTTGCACAAACAGGATAGTCTGATTCTTCACATTGCTCCGAAGGTTTTCCACGGCACTTATTCACATTGATTACCAAAAGAATACTGAACAACAAATAAAGAATTAATTTTGCCATAACTTAGAAGTCAAGAGCCGAACTAAGCCGAACTTCCAGCTGACCTTGCATTTTATACATTGTGTTGGGAATTTCAGATATGTCAGGTGTTTTTTTTTTCATTTAGCGAAAATAGTCTAGATAAAATTACATCTGCTACGGAAATTGTTGGAATTTATTATTTATCGAGGAGCATGTTGGTATTTTGTAAACATTATTGTGGTATTGCAGACGGAAAATAAGATTTGTTTTGAAAAACAATAAAAAAAAAAAAAAAAGCAAATCGTAGTGCGGTTCATGATCAGCTAAGAACACTTGCAAATTGTTATAAGTAATTTATAAACATTAACATATGAACAAAATGAAAATTAACATTTGGTGACGAATGTTTTCATTTTTCTTCAATTGAATTTTGACACGTTCTTTTTTTTTAATCGGAGTCAAGTGTTTTGATTTATTTTGGGTTCATACACGATGATGTAGGTGGATGAGAAATAAATTTCGTGTATAATTATAAAGCACATAATGTAGATTAGTTTATTTTTTTGAAATGAAGGTCAAATCTTCTAATTGATAAATAAAAACGTGTTTCTAGGTTTGTTTTAAAATTATCTTTAAATATTGAACATTTTACCGGCCGGCCGGCCGGTGGTTATGTACGACGACGGACATGTCTTTGGACGTTACTATAAGGTTGAGCTTACGTCTGTGGTTCAAAATCCTATATTTTACATCGATTTTGATTGTGAATAATAAGACAAAAAATAAAATGCTCTTATGTTGAAAAGACTGAGGGTTTTAAAAATTGTATTTAAAGAAATGGAAATTGTGCGAGAAAATTTTTTAAAAACATGAAATACTATATTAAAATTAGCTCAAACAACTCCTTCAATAGGTAAAAAATTAGAATCTGAATTCTTGATATCAAATGCATATAATAATAAGAAAAAAATAACCCGTTGGAGCTTATTAAAAAACATAAATAATTTTGTATGCAGGGTGTGAGGTAAATAGGTATTGGATAATCCTGTAACAGCAAAAAACACACTCTATGACTGCTCTGAAAAAAGAGGCGTGAGTCAATTTAACTTACTTTCTTTACGTTTTTGCGTACCACGACTACAAATAGATCAATTGAATCGATGGAATTCATCCATTTGTAGTCGTGGTAGGCAAAAACGTAAAGTAAGTAGATTAAATTGTCACAAGCCTCTTTTTTCAAAGCATTCATTTTCTACACAAAACATAAAGCCTATAGTACATACTTCCTCGTGAAGTGAGCAATAGCCAGGGGAGAAATCGATTTTTTGACCTTTCTCACTAGTACAGACTTGCGAATGTGTTGTGAACGTTTGACGTTTAAAACTACCATGCCTCAAATGACAAGTAATCGAACTGCCAACTGTTCCAACTACCAAGAGTTCTCGTACATTTTTCACGGGAATTTCTCGTGAACGAAACCTCTCCACACAGATTCACGAGCATGTTCATGGGTGAATAAAAATGCAGTTAAAGTTAAAGAATCTCTAGAAAAAAAAAAAATTATTATGGAAACCCTATTGCAAACTTTTTAAAAAATTGGCGCAGTAAATTTTAGAATAGTTTAATTTTTTTCAGTAGCTATAAAGCTTCCACCATAAGTATGTAGCTATTAAAATTTTCTACCCATTATGTTTTGGTACCAATATTGTAAAAAATTGCTGCAAAAGAATGGAATGGATGGAATTCATCCATTTGTAGTCGTGGTAGTCAAAATGTATTGTAAATAAAAAATAGTATACTGAACGAAAAAATGCACATATTTTAAGTACCCTTTGAGATAGCCCATTTGTATTTCCGGTTTCAAAACAGTCATAGAGTGGACTGTACGCCGTTTTAGATTTATCTAATGTTTACCGGTCACCCTGACTATACATACTGAAATTTTCATTAAAATTGTTTATAGCCTTTTTCGATAAATTATTATGATGTAGTAAATAAGACGTTCCAGTGGTAAAATTTTATCAAAACCACACGCCAATTTTTATTTCTAATTAAACATTGTAACGACTTAGATGCCAGTTATAGCTATCATTGAAACTTATCTTTGAAAACTTTAACGATTGATTTTGAGACATTTAGAAAGTAAAATCATTTATTATTTTGATGGAAAAATAAAGCTAAGGACTTTGTTGATATTTCAAATCAAAAAAAAAAAAAAAAAATCAAATCGGCCCTATTTTTCACATAATAAGAATTTTCTTATTTCAATGATTGAACTACCTTACCAATGATCATTGAAATCTTAAAAGTAATTTATGTGGAAAGTGGAGCCTATTTGAATTTTTTTTTGGCTAGAAATATTAACTGAGTCTTAAACTTTATGTGTCATCAAAATAATTAGTGATTTTGATATCTAAATGTCTCAAAATCAATCATTAAAATTTGCAATGATCTGTTTCAATGAAAGCTATAACTGGCACCTTACACATTTGTACTATAACGACTCTTGAATGAAATATAATACTACGTTTTCACTAGGCCAAATGAGAGAATTTCGTTCCAAATTCGATACGAAATCATCTCATTTCCCATATAAATTCACGTTTCGAAATGAGGTTATTCCGAACAAATTTGCACGAAATTAGGTTGGAAATTAAGTCAGAACCTATTGAACACGCCCAATTAGCCATAGTATGAAGAGCTTTGAAAAGGTTTTGTATGAAAATGTCAAAGCTCGATGGAGATAGAAAGAAGAAAACCACAACAAAAAGCGTTTAACAGCCAGTTGAAATTCAAAAATGAAATGAGCTGTCAAATGAAATTACCAAATTACAAATGAAAACACTTTTTATGTGATTTGCGAAGTTACCTCATTTTTGGTCTAATGAAAACGTTGTATTAACACTCTCGAATGAAGAAGCGCAATCTTCCGTATATTATACGACCCAAACGAAAAATAGTTGGTCTATTCATCAACACATAATAATGAAATTCACTGTTTTACCTTAATCTCAATCAAAGATAGGGGCATAATAATATTTGGTCTAATCGCTTTTGGGTGAAAAATAGTTGGTATAAATAGAGTTTTTGTTTGCTGTTTGTTTTTGATTAATCACTTCTTTTATGCAATTCACCAATAGTTCCACATACACCATGGCCCGTAGCATTGCATTTTTAAGAGACCTTTGGGAATCAATAAATTAATGCATATGAAACTGGAATGTCGAGTTATAAAATTGCTTACATGCTTAATTTACCACGCGGATGGCTTATCGGTAAAGAGTCTTGTTTAAAGATTTTGGAAATATGGAAGTAGGTGAAAAAAATGCACACCCAGCGATGAAAAACCTCACGATTGCCGGTCTTTAAAGAACATAACAAAATAACTGTTTAATGGTGAAAATAAATTCTAAAAATTGTTGAAAAGAAAATAGAATACAAATTTAAAAATTTTTTAAAATTTTTTAAAAACCACTTTTAACACTTAAATAGAAGAAAATGTGACAAAGGAAATTAAAATCCAGCTTTCCGTTATTTCGTTCACTCAAGTCACCTTTTCTGAGACGTCATCCAAGTTCGTTGCTGAGAAACCAATAAATAATAAAAATGTGTGTGATAGAGGGCGTATTTTACTTGAACCGTTTCTTATGCTTTGTCTTTTTAAAGATAATAAACTCTCAATATATTATGAAAATCATTTAGTTTTTCCAGAAAATAGAGCAAAATCGAGCGTTGAAACAGGCCAATAAATATTTCCCTTCTTCATTTTTTAAAACAATACTTGTTGAAATAGGCCGATATAAATGAGACTATTTTATTTTTATTTTCTTTACATTTTTTTTCGTTGCTATATAAACTAAATCTAAAAATTTCATTGAAATCATTTTAAATATTTCCGAAAAAAACTTTAAAATAATAGAAAGGTTCCTAGTTTTTTCCCCCAGCCCCTATTAGTAAAATCTGAAAATGTCACTCAAAATTTCAATCGTAACTCGGGCTGACCACGATACCAAACCAAACGTTACTTTTGTAAGTATGTTATGGGATCGGCCTATGATGTCCATGTGGTCCAGATACACTGGAAGTTGGATGGACTTTTTCAAGATGGGGCACTCTGTATTAACACTTTTTCTATGCACAATCTGTTCCAGAAGGAAATTGAAAAAGTCAAATGTTGTCGCATATATTTACCGAGGGCACTCTTCATGTTTTAAATATTCTCTAGTTGCACATCGCATATTGCACCTTGTGTATTTTAATGTCACGGATAAAGCTGGATTATTTTTCTTGAGATCTTGAGTTCAGTAATCGCCATAAAGAGCTATTGAATATGAATAGGCTTCAATAAGCGGCTTTGGAGCCAATGCAGAAACGGTGGGTCCTGACTTGAAATTTATTGGTCATTCCCAGATTTCCCAGAATGTTTATCAGTGTGGAATTCGTTTTAATGTCCTTTATCATTACTAAAAATTGATCTTCAATCAGTAAGATGGATGAAAATACTTGCTTCGTATTTAAAGAACGTGTGAAAAATATGCATAACCGATTTACTAAAAACCATTGTTAATCATCGGAACAAAAAACCGAATTTTTATTTGGGAAATAATTTTTTAAAGAAGTAGACATGGCCAGTGAATGGAAATTGTTGTATCGGTTTTTCATCTCGTCAATTATCATGTCTATAAATTTCATCAAAATCAGAATAGTGGTTTAGTTTTAATAGAATTTTATGAGCTCCCTAAAACAAAGTGCACTACTGTATGTCCAACATTTGTTTGAAATTTGGGCCCAGAATATCGTGATGTCTACCCAAGTTTTTTCACTCTCCTATTCATACTTCAAATGATTCTGGTGGTTAGCCAAATACATGGGTTATAAAATTTCTACGGGACTTCAGTACAGGGACTGTATAAAATCGGCAGAAAAGAAAGTGAGTCAGTATAAATTTTTGAATAAAAAATACTTTCTCATTCCTCATCGGATTGTATTGGTAAAAAAAATTTTAAAATACAGTTGACTCCCTCTAAGCCATATTTTCACAAAATATCAAAATCAGTTCAAGTTTGAGGAAGGTTTACGAAAACTCGATTTTGTGCAGAGTATGGCGAAAAATTCTTGTTAGAGGCAAATTCGATCTATAGGGAGTTCGAATCACAGGAAATCGAATGTGGTTACTTGCAATTGGTAGCCAGTTAAATTATCTACGAGATTAATTATGCACAATTTTGCCCGAAACTTGACGGCTAAGGAGTTTTTGCGCTAAAAAGAGGAAGGAAACTGAAAATCTTACAAAATACGAAATATTAGCCTTTTTTGGGTAGCGCTGTTTTTAGTGGTTATGCAAAAATATTTTCCGAATTATATTCGTAGGAGCAAAGGCAAAAAAACAAAAAAATGTGAATTAGAAAAAAAGTCAAAAAAGGCAAAATAAACTAAAATAAACATATATTTTTGTAATCAGGAAGACGTATTTGTATAAAGTCGATACTTAGATACAATACCGCACATTAAAGGTCAAAGCCTGTAAAATCCAATCCCTTATTATACACATCATGTTCATTATTAAGGCTTATTTACTTTATTTAAATATTCACTTATTTATTTCGTTAATCAAAATACTTTACTTTCTTACTACAAAACAATTTATAATTCACCACTCAACTGTACTGAAATTAAATCACCAACTTTACTTTTCACTTTTATTATAACCAACTTTATTCATTCACGATTGAAAAGAAACTGTGTCTATCGCCGTTTAAATATATCTTTTTATACCCATCACACAGGTTCCCGAAATAGCTTGAAGGTTCTAGTATTTTCCTCTAGAGCTTTCCATGGGGGAAATTTCCAATAAATTTCCCTTGCCAAAGCTTTCATTCTGACATTTAAGCCTAGTACGCAGATCGAGCTAAAATTCCGCTCCCATACAAAAATCTCTCCAAAATTTAGCCAAGCATTTTAGCCGAGAAATAAAAAAAATCAAATTTTCGTTCTTTACTGTACGGTGCCATCTGTCAAAATTTAGCGCGTGAAATAATTGTTCGGTACATTAATTCTTGAGCTAAATTGTGGCAGGTTTTTTATTTGTGAGATTTATGCGAGCTTTACATTGTGAAATGAAAATTGAAAACGAGAAATATTCAAAGATAAACGATTTATTAATGCCAAAGGGAAAAATCTATTTCATTTGGTTTCATTCACTTGAAAAGTTGAAATAAAAATCTTTGAATTTGCTGAATATAATTGCTTTTCCGCGAACAACTGTTTTTTGTAATGTAATCTCCACAAAAAGCTTATATCAAAATTTAATTCAATTCAATTCAATTCAATTTCAATTTATTAAATACAAATGTACAGTAAGACTTAGTCTTTTATAGTACTTAACAGTTGGATAAGAAACAATTATTTTACTATATTATATATAAAAAAAAGCTTAATATTGTATGCATAAAGTACGCAAATTGTAATGTGTGGGTATAAATAAATACTTTTAAATTTTATTTAAATTATGTATATGCATTATGTAGAAAAGAACCTGTTTAATTTTCCTTCGTTTACCTATAATTTATTTAAAAAAGCATTGAGGAGTTTAGCGAAATTCAGAAGTAATTGCATTTCTGAAATTTGAAACACTTATAATTTTTTTAATAGCCACTGGGAGAGAGTTCCATAGCTTCGTTGCATAGATCATGAAGAGCCGCGAGGAGTTCAAATAGTTATAATACGGTACCAAAATCTTTAAAGTTCTGAGGGATTGAGCAAATGTAAGTTTTTCATAAATGTATAAAGGTGTTTTACTTTGAATAATTTTGTGTAAGAATATACAGCACCTAGCATCAAGATATAGCTGAAGGGAACATCCAAGGACAAGTCGATGATAATGCGATATGTGCTCGTATCTCCGAAGTCCATACACATATCTAATCATGTCATTAAATGCGACAAGGAGCTTGTGTTGGGAATGCGAATCAGGTTTACAATACACGGTATAACCATAGGTTATTAAAGGCAAAAGCAAAGTTTTTATGAGCCTGAGTTTAGTATTTACAGGGGTTAGGGAAGAAAATAACCAGAGCTTTCGGAGTCCAGCGTAAATTCTACTGACTATATAATTTGTGTGGTTTTCAGCTGAAAGCGATTTATTCACCTTAAAACCAAGACTGGTAACACTGTCAACAAATCCAAGCTGAGATTGAAGTAGAAAAATTGGGGGCAGAAGTGACGTGTCAAACTGCTTTTTGGATATCGCGATGAGTTGGGTCTTTGTTGGATTAAGCGTAAAACCATTTTTGAGTGACCAATTGGATATTGCATTGAGATCCTCATTTAATCTACATACCAAATCTTCTTGCAAGCCAAGTGGACGGGATATATACATTTGTACATCATCTGCGTATAGATGTAGCAGTACATTCGAACATGCTTTTGGAAGATCATTTATTTAGCTAGGAGTTTAGCTAGTGTTTGGAGAGAACAGTGGGAGCGAAGTTTTTAGATCGATCTGCGTACAAGGCTTTAGTACTAAAAGCTCACTAAAGCTCTCCGAAGGTTGGCTTATATCAGGTATAGGCCGGAAGAAGGCACTTCTTCATTCGAGAGTCGTTTTAGTACAAATGTAAGAGCCGTTGCATTATGCCTATAAACAAATATTGAAAAATTTTACAGTAAGCAACTAAAACGTTATTCATTTTGAATTTTTTATTTTTAATCAAAAGATGTAATGAGATGCTAGAATCATTATTAAAAACCATCCCTGACATCTTTTTTTGAAGATAATTTTACTGAAAGTTGTCCTTGACTACGCGTTATATGGTCCATTGGGTCCACTTATGTTGCCATGTTGGCTTCCTGAATCAAAGCTGTCGTATTGTCGAAGACTTTCGACACAGAAGAGAAAAATCATATGGTGTGATATCAAAAGATCTTGACAGGTCAGAAAAACCCTTCATAGCCCCTTGTTGCTGAAACCAAAAGTTACCGATATCATGGGCTTGAATTTCAGACATCATCAAGTCCATTATCATGGTGCGGTACCGCTTGTCAATGACAGTTATGTTCTGTCCTTCCTCCTTTTTAAAGATGGATCGATGATTCCACCAGTCTTTAAACCACAACAAAAATAGCATTTTTGTGGATGAAGGGTAATTCATGAATCATGACTCTCACCGAGTTGATTATCAGTTCAAATGTGGCAATTTAAAATATTGACATAGAACATACTTATTGAGTCTTAAATATCTCATTACTGACCAACATTTATTGCAAAATCAGCGGAAGCGGTGTAAGTCTTTCCATTTAATATGACTTGCCAAGCAGCACTGAATAAAAATTACATGACATCATGATACCAGACACTCGTGATCTGTCAAAAAAATCTATGGAGAACCTGTAAGTGAACCACCCGCTATGAAGTGATAGTATTTTAACTAAAAATAATTAAATCATTGCAAATTGTTTCGATATTAAATCGCACACACACACACACAGAATATAAGAAAATAAAATGTTTCACATACTCGTATATAATCAATCACTTACCCCAGCTACCGTTCCATCCCTCCCGAACTACCTGTCAACATGAACACTGATTTTCTACATCACATTAGAAGTTCATTATTCCTATCTCACACGCACAGTTCCACATTTACTCCACAACTCTAATATAGTCTACACTGCATATAATTCCATTGACCTATTCACAAACTCACTCAGGCATTAATTAAAAATAGCCAATCTTTCAAAATCATTTCGAGAGTGTGTATGGAGAACCTGTGCTGCTTCTAAATACTTCCTGCCATGTTCTTTGTCCAAGCACCTCGCTTACTAACACACATAGATACCAGTAAAAAGCAGGCAACAAACAAAAAAAAAAAGACTTCATCCATCCAGGATGTTCAGTACAACGGTGCTAATGCAAATCACATCCTAACTACAACTATGCGAATTCAAAAAAGCTTAATTAAAGCACACCCACTCGGCACCATAACCTACCAGCTCCGGCATTGAGCCACAACCAGCACCAGGGCGTTGCTGCCATCACGCCACTTTACCGCTCGTGCATCTCCACTGTTCCACACACTTTACTTTTTTCCTCATTACACACAACTAACCAATGTCAACTGAATGGAGGAACGAAAACCCTATTGCTTTTCCTGATCCTAGTTCTGTTGCCATTGCCATCACTGTCATCAGCACCCGGTCTGCACCACGTGGCCCACAGAAACCGAATAGCTGTACAAAAGCGGCAAAATGTCAATATCAGTATCGGTCTCTCTGCGGCACGGCACTCTTATAGCACTTAGCATATTCGCTGTCGGCAACGTTGCCATTCGTGGTTGTCCTATAGTCGCCGAGTCGTCCCAGTCATCGTTCGTTCAACATTATTCACCAGCCAGCGTCCTTTGCTTCTACCTCTTCGTTGCATCGCATCGCCGTCGTCCTTGTCAACGTTCTTGTTGTTCTCAATCTAGGAGCTCGAAGGTTCTCGTTTTATCAGTACTTGCGTGCTGCAGAGAGTGAAAACCTGGAAACCCAACGCCAGCGCCCCCAATGTGCACGACCATAAATCTAGTCAAAATAAATTAAAATGAAATTTCGAATCCTTTTCCCAGAGTTTAACACAGCACATCGCGCTCCTAGGCGCAGGCTGAGGCAGCGTTTGCTGACTATAATATGGTAGCTTCTCTGCCCTTTGCCTGTACCACTGAAATTCCATTTGGGGCAATGTAGACAGAGCTGTAAAACAAACTCACATGGCGTGTGATGCGGCATGGCGCGGCACGGCGCGGCGTCACTCTAGTCGTTTTCCCAATAAAAAGTGTCGAATGAATAAAAAATACCTCGTCTGCGTCGGTGGTAACTGGTAAAACGAAAACGATTCCCTCTAACATCGCTCCTTGCTTCATCAGCCAACGCAAGTTCCAACTCTGGCACCAAATTCTATTCCAATTCACGTCGTTGGCGGCGTCATCGTCATCGTCGTCGTCGATTCAACGAACATTTTATTCAATTGAATATCGAATCTATTCGATTTCCCTAGAGAGATTAAAAATGTTTAATGCATGAGGATATGCGTAACCGGCAGCAGTTGGCAACTCGGAACTCCAAATTCGGAACCCGTGGGACATGGTTACATATAGTGGCGCGGTGCAAGAACCCACGCACGACTCACCACCACCGTTCTCTCAAATTCGTCCGCTAATGGCGGACGCCTATTGAACAAATGGAGAATGGTTATTGGAAGCTGATTGATTCCACACAAATCCTCCAGGACTCTTATCAAATAATTTGCAGGATATTTAGGCTAGTTTTAGCTAATTTGGAAAATTGGTAAACATTGATACGGCTTTGTGTAAACAGTCAGTTTTACCTACATGGTCGGGTCTACACTCTGTCAGAAGTTACTACAAACTAAATATGCTTTACATTTTCCCATTGAGATTCTATTTTGGTTTGGACTTTTCTTGCTTGTGCTTATGGGTGGCTTGAAAAATCTATACCCTGTCAGTTCGGGGGTAAATCAATTCGAACTCTTTCCAGATGAAGGACTCACTGTGGTTGTAGCATGAGCTAACTGCTGTTGCTGATGCTCGTGCTGTTCTTGCTGCTTATATGGGGGATGAATGCCTTTAGATTTTTTTCTATACAGCCCCCGGGGCACTCATGTAAGATTAAAGGACATGTTGACTTAAGAACAAAAAGACAAAAAAAAAAACAGAAAGTAGGCTAAAAGGGTTAAATAAGACACGAGTAGATATTATACATATATACAAGTCTATTTGGCAAAGAGTTCACTGTGTGTTTAATGTGTAAAGAGAGGGTGGATTTGATTGATTGGGGATTTGTATCGAGGATGAATTGATGGGTAAATAACTTTGATTAGTTTAGGTAACTGGAATGTATTTAACAAATAGTGAATGAAAATCAATGCCCAAAAGGTGAAAAGCAACAGTAGGTACATCTACCTATATGTTACGTTCTGAAAGTTAAATAAAACCTTTGAATTGATTTGGGAATTTTACCCAAAAACTTTTTGGAAATTTGTTTGAATAGAATAAATGGGAATTCTTTGTTTTTTTTTATTTGTGCATCAACAAAGAATGATTAGCTGAATTTTGTTTTGTTTTGATTTGATTGGAATATATGTTGTACACACACATAATGGTTTCATTTGAGATCCTAAGTTTTGGATTCAATTATGTCTATATAACAATTTTGGAATGGATGCTAATGGCCAGGCAAGTTTTCAACTTACTTTAGCAGTATACATTAACTCACTTGTTTATAAGGAAGCACTAATGGCACTTTTGACCCAATCCTATTTCCTGATTCATGCCAACCCATTTTAGGATTTTTCATGCACAAAACAATAAGATATAAAAATTATTCCAGAAAAATCCTAAGAGAAACAAAACGAATTTTTCATCCGCTGATTTTATGATCGAATGCGTCCTATATACCTAAACAAGGTAAGGCACCAACAGAAGTAACTTACAGACCAACATCGTTTATACCAATCATGGTGTAAGTTTTCGAAAAACTTAGCAAAATAATAAAAGAAAGAAGACTTATTCCGAGCCATCAGTTTGGATTTAGAAATAAACATTCCACAACAGATCAAGTGCACCAGACTATGGATGTTGGGGAAAAGGCACTTGAAGAAAAAGAAGTATGTTCAGCTATATTCTTAGATGTTGCTCAAGCCTTTGACAAGGTTTGGCACTTGGGACTTGGGACAAAATACTGAAGTCCTACGTTACGAACTGACTCTTTAGACGGTACGACAAAATCTACTCGGAAATAAAGAAAATTGAAGCCGGTGTACCACAAGGAAGTGTCCTAGGACCAACCCTGTATCTGTTATATACAAGGGATATTGCAGTACGCTATCTGATGGTACTGCAATATTGGTTCCAGATAAATCGTCATGAAGGCTATACAAAAACTTCAAAATGCAGTAAGTGATTGGACGCAAAAATGGCGAATCAAACTAAATGAAACAAAATCGAAGCATATAAACTTTACAAACAAAAAAATAAACAATTTTCCAATTCTAATAAACTGTATAGCAGTACCTTACTCCAATACTGCCAAAAACCTTGGAAAGACTGGATGCAAAGCTAAAATGGAAAGAGCACATCAAAAAGAAAAGAGAAGAATTAAACTTTAAGTACAGAAAAATGTACTGGTTACTAGGAAAGAACTCTGACCTGTCTATCCAGCACAAATTAATGTTATATAAGTTGGTATTGACATCCGTGGACATACATATGGCATGGGCTGTACAAAGAAAACAAATACTGAACCCATCCAAAAATTCCAAAGCAACGTCCTTCGTGGAATAATAAATGCCCTTTGGGATATACGATCTACATCGTGACCTTAAAATTGAAAGGGTTACAGAATTGGTTAAAAAACACGTTGTATCACACAATCAGCTACTGCAAGGTCATACTAACTCCGAAATGGAGAACGTCTTAAATGTACGATACAATGTTCGGAGATTAAGAAGAACCAAGCCTCATGAGCTGATGGTCTAAAAGCTAGGGGAAAGTGTAATAACTTTAAACTTCCCACAATGTAATTTATAAATTAAGAAAGATCTTTCATAGATTGGTCCTGATTCACCGGTGGTTTTAGTGCGGTAAGTGTCCCACACAACTCAGTACCGATTCTTATACCGAGTGTCTTTTGAAGATTTCTATCGGATACAAAAAAATGCGTCCTGATGTTGTGATCTATAACATACGAGTATTTGAAAACAAATTTAAAAATCGTAAGTTCGATAAAATATTTTTATTATTATTTTGTTTTTCAATTATTGTTATTGGCAGGTACAATAGAAATTCTACTTGTGGACTGCTCTGATAAGCGGAGAATTCCCTTAAAAAATTTACTCTCGGAAACTACCGGAATAGTTTCTATTTGTAAATATTTTAATTTTTGGTAGTATGTATATCGCGCTAATATTTGGATATCGAAAAAATTTTCTCCAAATCGTTGGAGGTGTTTCTAAGAAAAAAAATATACTGAGTTCTATTAAAATCGACCATGTTTGAAGTTTTTAAGATACATATTTGATTTTCCAAAAAAAAATTTCACATTTTTAATAAATCCAAAAAATATTTTGTTGAACATTTTGGTAAGAAAAACTATATATCTTATTTATTTGAAGCTTCTGTATGAAAAAAATTATTTAAATCAGAATTACCATTTATATATATCAAAATATCAAAATATCAAAAAAATCGATTCTTTGGTACCATTATTAACCATTTCTTTGAAAAGTGGTTTCCCATCCAAAGGTAGCTCTTTTTAAAAGAAATGTATTGATTTTTTTTTTTCAAGAAAAGTTGTCGAACTATTTTTGGGCAAAATAAGATTTTGTAAAATTGCTAAAAAAATGTATGGCAGTTACCGTTATTTTTAATTCTAAGAAAAATAAAAAAAAAATGTGGGCAATATCATCAACAACCACTGTGTAACAAATTTTAAGAAAATCGATCCAGGCGTTTAGGCTGTAGCTGAACAGACAAACTGTAGCAACAGCCTAACATAGAATTGATACTTGTTTTATCAAATATAAAGCACAGTACTTATTCGATATTCGTATGAAGTTCATCAATCATCGCTGGCTTGTTGCCATAGACCATATACTTGATGTAGCCCCACAGGAAATAGTCTAACGGCGTCAAATCGCACGACCGAGGCGGCCATGCGACTGGACCATTTCGTGAGATAACACGTTCTCCAAACTTGGTTTCTAATAAATTGATTGTGACATTCGCTGTGTGGCTTGTGGTGCCGTCCTGTTGGAACCACATGCCCTCCAAGTCCATATCATCAAATTGGGGCTAAAAATATTCAGCTATCATTGAACGGTAGCGATTCCCATTCACAGTAACGTGCTGGTCTTGATCATCACGGAAGAAGTACGGCCCAATGACGCCGCCGGCCCATAAACCACACCAAACCGTAATTTTTTCGGGGTGCAATGATGACTCATGGAGTACGTGTGGATTGCTGCCTGACCAATACCGCATATTTTGTTTATTGACGAAGCCAATCAGCCAAAAATGAGCTTCATCACTGAAAAAAATCCGAGTCATTTTCAAGTTGTTGCTCAGCCCAATTCACGAACATACGACGCTTCTGGTGGTCAAACGGCTTCAGTTCAGTTGCGTCAATTAAATCTTGTAAGGATGTAGGCCAAGATCTTTTCTGCGAAATTCGCCACAAAGACGTCACAGAGATGCCCAACGCTTGAGAACGACGTGTGAGAGACACATTTGGGCTTTCTGCAACTGAAACCTCAGCGGCAGCAATATTCTCGACACTTCGGGCACTTCTTTGTCTCACTGGCACGGGAGCATTTTGTACTGTGCCTGTGGATTGAAATTTTTCCACTAGACGCTCAATTGTTGATTTGCTAGGACGACCATTAATTGGACGTAGAGCTCTTAACGTTGAGGTCACTGACTCCGAATTTCGGTAGTAAATTTTATTAGTTTTGACTCGTTGTTGGCTCGTATGTCTCTCCATTATGAAATGGCAAACTTTACTGAAGAGAAATGTCAAAAGAGCGGCAAGAAATATGGCGTCGTTTGCTGTCCCTGTCGCTCTACTTTTGTAGCGTCCCTGTTGAAAAACCCTTTATATAAAAGTATATTTATACATCCAGAACAGTCTCTTCTGTATTCTTAAATTCATTTGGAAATTGTCTCTCTAGAAAAGGTAATAAAATGAAAAGATTTCATATTATTCAAAACTACGTTAATTAAATTCCATTATATATCTTTTTGTGGGTTATGCACTATGCAGTTATCAATTATCCAAATTGAGAATTCCTGCCTTTTTTTCTTGGATAAATCAATGCAGTAAAGAACATTGAAGAAGGCCTCAAGTCAGCAGAAGAAGTTAAGGAATATTTCCAAAAGGATAAGATCGACTATTTAAGATAATTTTCCAAAAAAAAAGGATAAACCGTATGTACCCGTGTTTTCAAATACTTCAACTTTCTCGAAGTTTGGAACATCTTACATCATAAAAAGAAGTTGCCGATTTTTTTTGCTTTGCTGATAATAATCAAATTTTTTTTTGAATAATTTATAAACTAATTTTCGCTTAAAAATTTCGTTAAATTTTCAATACCTATCAAGTTAATAATTTTCTTTGTAAGTTTTGTTTCAATATCATCTTGCAATTTACCAGTTTTTTTAACATTGTTCAAAAGAATCGCTTAAAGGATTAAGATTTTGAATTTTAAAAACCATTTTTTAGACATATGATAATTTAATGCTAAGAGTTAGGTTGCGCAACATAGCTTTGGGGAAATTTCAGATTTAGATATTTTTTTTGCTTTGATTTTATTACATAATTTTATTTTTCTGCTTGTTTTATTCTAATTTAAGTTCTTATTTTCAAATTAAGTAATTTTTATTTATTTTTTTTAATGAAATGAAACTATTATACCACATTGTAAAATACAACTTGGAATTTTATTTAACTTGAAGATTTCTAGATAAAACTATGGAGTAGATTAAAACTAGAGGTGAGATATGTATGCAGTGAAAAAGGAGAAGGTGAGAATTAGTTTTATAAAGGGGTTATTTGCCAAAACATGGGATGCAAATAACATGGTGTGGTATTGGAATTAATACCATACGAGGGAGGGATGCCCAAATCAAAAGTATTAACATATCTTTACTTTTGTGTGTATGAGCAGTTTGGCAGAGTTGAAGGGAAATAACTAATTGATAAGTGTTTTGTTATTTTTATTTTCTTCTGATAAGTCAAGCAATTTAATACTTTTTTTTATAATTAAAATATCGATTTTCTTTCTCTTTCATTTTAACTTTTCATATGATATTTCGAATTTGCAATTTTCTGAGATTAAGTATGGCACGATTTATTTGATTTGCTTTGTTTGACAGTAGCAGCAAGATCCCCGACCATTACGGCGAGCTTAAACTAACGTGCCAGCTGCATTACTGACCCATTTCGTCTTCTCTATCATCGTAATGAGAATGTCTGATCAAAATCTCGAGTTAAATTTTTTTGTACCTATGCATTACTTGCCATAATATACTTAGTATCTACATACTAGCTACCAGTATATATCGCAAGTACAAATTCTCCCAAAGGGTTTTTTTTTATATCAAAAAATGAACCCAAAATATATTTTGATTTTCATAGGCAGATCCATGGAAAATTTGCGTTGAGAAGACTTGAATCTCTAATATCAGACTAGATCGATGATGCTGAGAGCATAGCAGGGGATTTCCGGGTATAATAAGTATGCGTTATTTTTCGAGCTTATGGTTTTTATCTCCAAACGCAATATATCGTTTAAAACGCTTAACTTCAATTCTTCCAATTGTCCTTGGTGAAGTTTGATACTCAGCTCTTTTGATTTAATTTATACATCAAGGAAGGTATGAATCCTTCTTCTCTTATTTTTTAATTTCAAAAGCTAAGTTTCAATAAATAATTTCAATGAGGGGAGGTGATTACATCGATACTCATGATCAAGGGTAAGGTTACGAGAACATAGAATATCCAAAGTGTGGATATACTTTTTCTTCGGGAGATTTTTTTTTAAACTTGAGTTTCACTTTGTTATAGTGAGCTTGAGCAGCCTGTAACCTATAATCAGAGGCTCATCATAACTGCATGTGTTAGTGGTTAGTAAAATGAGGCGACCGAACACCTGCATAACAATGAACAAATACATTTACAAAGTTAAACAAAAAATCAATATATGTTTATAATTAAACAATGTACAAAGCATTTAAGGAACGGAAAAGAAAGTCCCCACCAGGAACACGATCGTGAAACACTGGTTCAAGATAATTTTTTTAATCCCATTTTACTAATGGCGTTTTCTTTTGGTAAATTCAGATTTTGATCTAAAAATTGATTTTTTTCGTCGCGAATGGTATACGATTGCAGATTGATTTTTTAATTTTTATTGTATTGGTGTACAATTTTTATCTGTGAAACTGTGGCGATCCAGGCTTGTCAAATTGATGGCTGTGAATTGTTCTGGTGAGTAATGGTGTAAGTAAGAGGGCATAATCTGCCGAAAAATCCAGATCTGCAAATTTTAATTTTTGATAAAAAAAATATTGATTTTTTTCACCATTGACAGGCTTTTACTGTCAAAATCTTTGTTTTGAAAAATCGGAAGGGAAAAAAATTTATTTTTGTTACCAAAAGAAAACCCCATAATGTTCATATCAATAGAGGAGCCATGTAAATTAGAAATCTTGCACATGTGGTTAAGAAGCTCATTAATACCGTAGTTTGTTCTATGGATATTAACGAGTAGATGTTGAAATCTTTGCAGGTCTCGAGATCCTAAAAGGCAATTTATGACAATACAGTTTAACAAATCAGGAGCATCAATTTGGGCATTTATAAGTTGGTGAAGAAAGATTAAATCATTATTAACATGCCTTTGATATAAAGTTTGGACCTGCAGTAGCTGGATCTAATGTTCATATGGTGGATGGTTAAACAGCTCAGTCTAGAAAAGAGCCTTCAGAGAAAAGTGAATGAAGTTGTAATTGATAACTGGTCTCAGAAGTAGTTTGTAAATTAGAACTTTTGTCTGCTGGCTTAGCCCAATTCTCTTTTTCCTCTTGATAATCGGATGGCTGTTATCGCAATAGAACTTCATTTCCTTAACCGTTGGGTCATGAATGATTGCTTGAGAAATCTGAACTACACCAACATCTGAAATGTCGATGGTCAAATCTTTAACTGCCAACAATTAGAATTGTTTGAAAAAAAAAAAATAAATTCGACACTTTTTGAAGCTTCTGGGTTCCTGTATTAGTTTAGTTAAGTCTGAATAGATGGAAGGCTATAAGGTTTTACAGTTGGAAGTCAGTTTATAGCAAACGTGCAGAAAAGGACTTATATACCTACTGGACGTTGATCAAGGAGGAAGGGGCGCTTATTAAAAAACGGGCATTAGTGTAGAACTCTTGGTTTGAGATGCAAAGTGTATAGATAACCTCATATTCATATGAATGTAATGTGACGTGTGTCGAGACAAGTATAGTTCCTAATATTGAAATGTTAGCTTTTGAGTTCGAAGAAATATATGAAAATATATAAAAAGTTGCCTCTCGATACATTTTCAATTTATTAGTCACTGTTTATCACCCGCACTAACACTGACTGAACCAACTAATATTAGCAGTTTTGTATTGAACTTCGTGGTTCGTGTATTTTTCCTTTTTCTTTATCTTCAAAATATTTTTTTTTAATTCCCTTTGATACGTGATGTTTGTCATAAAGTTCATTTAAATATTACTCAACATTGCCACTAAATTTCAAAACTATTTGCATTACAGCAAAATGTTTATTTTCTATAAGTATTTTAATCTTCGCACAATTAGTCACACGTGTAATGTAAATATTTATGACGTTTTCGCTTGCTGTTGCACATAAGTTCTTTCAGTTTGCCAAAGTGAAAATTTTTTACAAAGGGGACACTTCCTTTGCTGGGAGTTGAGTTTTTTTTTGTTTAAATTATTTTTTGAGTGCTTTCTCCATTAAGAAAACTGTAAAAGAGTGTTCAACACACAGAAACCCCATCAAGTACAGAAAGTGACGTGAAAATCCTTACAAAACCACGTCATTCACTTATGTTCCTTATTTCATTATGAAATTACATTTCTCGAGTAAAGTAACTGTAACATTAGCGGGAACACCATCGCATAAGCTTTTCAACTGATGCAAGGAGCCGCACAATTGCTATGTTGTGTATATATACTTTAGTACTTGCACTAGGACGAGTTTAGTAGAGTCCTGCAACTGAAAGTAGCTGTAAGTTAATGGAGCATATCACAGAAAAGTTAGTCTAATTAACTTTTCGCACAGAGGAGCAGCTAACTAACAATATCAACAACAACACACACATAAACAAAAAAAAAAAACATTCTTGAAGGACCATGATGAAAGTTTTAAAGTTGCTTAGTTAAGCTCTCGTATATGCATAAGGCAAGAAATTTGCCGGAACACCCAAGGATGAATTGGAGAAAGGACAACCCACCTACTTAAATAAATTTCACCAGTAGGTTATAGTCACGTATAGGGACAAAAGCAGTAAGGCTATAACATAAAGAGGGTGCGTTCAGTGTGATTTTACAAATCTCATTCGATTTAAACATAATAAAGTATTTGATGGTACTCGTATAAAAGGTATAAAAGGGAAAGTTAAAATATCTAACATTTTTCAAAAACACTTATATTTAAGTTTAATTTTGAAAACAAATTACTGCTGTTGATATTTTTTTATTTAGGTAAGAACATTTTTTAAGATTGGAACTCTTCATGTTACTTGTTCTAAATATAATAAGGCAAGTGAAAGGATTTCGTCCGTTTTTTGTCTGATTCTTAGGGGCGACTTTCCTTTACGACATCCCGATTTCGAAGTAGATTTTTTTTGAGGGGTAGGTAGGTATCTCAATAGAAAATTTTCCAAATCTTAAGGTGAGGAAACCCCCCTAAATGCAATTCTTATCACTAGAAAACACTAAATATCACAATTCTAAAGAGAGGCAACATTTATAAGTATTTTTAATAAATTTTAAAACTTTTTGTTTTGCAAAAAAAAAAAATTTCGATGTGAAAAATACTCCATTTCAATTACAAATCAAAGAAATGTCAAGTGGTCTGTTTAATATTGCCAGGCACGTTTTTGTTTTCCTTGTGTTTTTATTTTGGGAAATTTTGCGGGAAATTTAAAACTTGTTTGTATAAATACAGTGCTAGCAACCAGCATTACTGCGTATAAACAGTGAGGTATGTATAGGGGGCATGCTGCCGCCCTGCAACCCCCCTGCTTGGGCTCATTATAGGATTTGGGGTGGGGCAAGGTCTGGTGTATGCAGTTTATTTTGCATTGAAAAACATGGATTAAAAGAAAACATCCCAAAACCAAAGTGTCCATCTGGCAACATTTAGCATTTGAGTCTTTATTTATTTTCAATGGATTTTGTATGAAAAAAGTAAAAGTTTAAAAGTTAATTAAAAATACTTAATAATGTTTCCTCACCCTAAAATTGTGATATTTGGTGTTTTTTTAGGGAATACCTATCGAATGAGACCATCCACGTATCAAAATTCGGGATGTCGTAAAGGAAAGTTGAGCCAAACAATAAAATAAAATTGCGTAAAAAGTGCGAGCAAGAGCAAGAGCGAGACAGAAAAATTATTTGTTTTTATTTGTCGTAACATAAATGTGACGTTTCGATTTTTTCCACCCACCAACCAACCAATTTTCCAGCACTGACTGGAAAGATTTTTGAAATGTCCGATGGCAGCGTTCAGTGACGCAGAAAATAATAATAATTAACTCATGTAATAGTTGTGTTTTTTTGCAAGCCAAAATAATAAGTCTGTTCGTGTTCTTCCAAAAACTGCGAATTTTTACGAATTTTATTATTTTTATATAAGTTTTGACTGAATTTGACAGTTTTGGGAGGTACGTGAACATACATTATGTCTAAAAAAAGACAACAAAGCAAAGAAATATACATGTCGAATACAACAACAACTATATCCGTATAGAGTTAGCTACTCGTATGTCCAGACAATTAATTGGATTCTACTTTTGTCCCGATAAAAACGGTATTACTAAACTGTCATTGTGTTATCGATAATTTATATTGATATGTCAAATGATGTTCATTGGCGAGATAGTTCAATACAAAATGGCAGACCAATCAATGGCATTTAAGGAAATACCAAACCAGCATGAAACATAAAAAATATGGCTTGAGAAAGCCTCAATAGCCACGTATTATTACATACGCTCCTGGAATCCAGATTACAGGATTTGAATCAAGATCATTTTTTGACACGTAATACAAAAACAATCCAAAGATCCAAACATTAAGTCTTACTCTGGCAGGTAGATGGTTTTTATGGTAAAATAATGTTAAATGTAGTTTTATGGTTGGTCAGGCTGACTGGCAGTCACCGGGCTGTCATACGTAATCGATAATAACCCTGTTCCCTGTTTTTTTGCGAATCCAGCTTTTGCCTTGGCCGCCATAGTCATTGGAATTGAACATAGGTAATGGAAAACGTTTGAAGTTGGCTTTCGAGGAAAGTCAACGATAGATGAAAGCAGTTCCAAACAAAAGAAGACTTAATTGAAACCATAAAATAATCTTGGGAAGAGATCTCAATGGAGTGTTTGGGTTCCCTTCATGACTCACTGCATTGCAAGCTTTTGGAGGTAATAGAAAACTCTGGAGGTAAATAGTATACTCACAACTAATTGTAAATTTTGAATAATGTCTGTCTATAAAGACTGAATTTAAAAAAAAAAACATTAATAGTTATATTTTTGTATACTACAAGACTATATTTTTAAGATGTGTAGGGTAAAGTCGGGTGTCTTTACTTTTTGAGTTACAAAAAAAACTAAAAATGGGTGCCATCATTTTTAGTTTTCCTTATAGCTCAAAAAGTAAAGGTGGTTTTTGTTTTAAACTTTGATATACGTGTTCTGTAATTAATTTTAAAAGACAAAAAATAGGTTGATTACGAAAGCTATAGAAAATCATATTTTTAAGAAAAAAAAAAAAAATTACCTTAAAAAAGGACATGTCAAAAAATGGTGCGTGATTTGGCACTTGCTAGAGGGTGATATGGAACTCTACTTTTTGTATGGATTTTTGCTAAGCTCAATGCAATATTATATGTCAAACGCAATGAGAAAAGTCAAATAATTCACTTGTTTGACACGAAAGAAAGCAGTCCTACTCCGCAACTGCAGGGTTGCGAGTTCAAATCCAAGTAAAGAGTCAAGCGTAATGTATTTATTTAAAATAAATTAAATTAAATGCAAAATGAAAGGCATCAGAGCAATATTTCTTTCAATTTCTAGTGGCAATATCACGAACTAAAAGTAGTGATCACAAATCTTGAGGAATATTTGGATTAAGTTGCGATTGGTTGTTCTCAATTTTTGTTTTCTCAAGGTAGAACAATTGATACTAAAGAGTGTTGATTTACGATTTTTGAGTATTAATATCTTTATTTTGGTCAGTTTCGCAAATTGCAAACAAATAGGTAGTCGTAAATTACGAAATCCCGAGCCAAGGCATTATTTTTTCGTGATTTGCAGCTCATTTCTCGTGATCTGATCCAAGAATTATTTCCGTGTACAAGACATTTAACATAAGATTATAAATATTTGAAATGTAAAGGAAGCGGGTCGAAATTCTTGTTTTAAAATGCTGTTATCAAAATGGTTTTTTTTCCCAAAAATACTTTTTCGTTGAAAATTTCCAAATTCAATATGAAATCATCATATTTCCCCTATAAATTCTGATTTTGAATTGAGATAATTTTAACCAAATATGCACGAAATTAGGTAGGAAATTAAGCCATAACCTAACGAACACACCCAATTGGGCGTAGTTCGAAGAGCTCTGAAAAGATTTTGTATGAAAATCTGAAAAACGGAAATAAAAAAACAACAAAATAGTGATTAACAGAAATAAGCTGTCATACGAAATTTCCGAACTACAGATAAATTTTTTTTCTGTAATTTTACTTATATCGGCTGTAATGAAAACGTAGTACAAAGTTGACGCAAACGTATTATAATTTTTAACTTCGTTAATCTGTCATAATTTAGGAAATTAAGACAGATTTACGCAGCTTATAACTTTACTACGTTTACGACGACTTAACGCCGTTGTATGAATAACCCCTAATAGTTTATTTTTGTTGTTTGACTGCTGACCATATTTTTTCCAAAAATTGAGATTCATGGGTAAGTTAGCTTGACTGCTTTTAAACTTTATGGAAATAACTATTCAATTTCTTCTCTACTCCTCGTAATAGCTTTAGAGCCAACGAGATGAAAAGTCAAGTCATTTGTAAATTTTGTAATTCATATCAAAAATAGGCTTTGAGGGGTTGAACAAATAACCGTTTGTCTGCCTACCTTAACACGTGTAGAACAGGTGTAAGATTTGAAGTAAAGTTCTTGCATCGATTTATTTTAATACCTATTGGTCGGAGGGAAAAAAGTTGCAACACATATTTAGCTTGTAATTTTGAACAATTGTTGTCATAGAAATTGTTCTCTGTAGTTAGTCCCCAAGAAGATATAGAGAGTGATGAAATTTCCAAAAATCACTCAGGATTATATATTTACCTGAGTGGTTTTTTGAAACTACATTGATCTTTTTCTTCTTAGGGACTAACTCTAGAAAGTTTGACCTATGACAACAATTGTTAATAACTGCAAACAAGATATTTGTTGTAGGCACACTTTTTTCTTTCGACCCAGCACTAAAAAAAATTGGTCTAAGATATTTACGTTAAATTTTACACCTGTTTGACACGTGCTAAGGTAAACAGACAAACGGTTATTGGTTCAACCCCTCAAAGGCTATTATTGATGTAAATTACAAAAGTATGCAAATGACTTGGCTTTTTATGTCGTTGGCTCTCAGTCTATAAAACATTTTTTTACTTTTGGTTTACACATTCCCACAATGAAAATTTTTGCATCGACTTATTTTTTCACAATACACTCTTAGAAAAATCTCCTTGTTACAAGCATTGCGTATTTAATTCTGTTTAATTTAAGTAGATATAATTTATTACCCACATTAATTTATGGGAAATAGCGTTTAGCTAGGTCTCTCAAGAATTTAAGGCTTTATAACACATTTTTGGACCAAATTGTTTGTGAATATGTTTTTTCACTGTATTCAACAATGAGTTTTGTTCACAAATTGCCAAAGAATTTGACAGACACGTTAATTGCATTAGTGGGGAAAATTGTTTCTTACAAATGCTTTAGATTATGCTGTGATTAACAAGGAATGTGAGGTTAAATAAGTTGCGAAGTGGGTGTTAGTATTCAGAATTTATAGAATCACGTGCTTTGAACTTTATCGTCTTTCAGTTCACACTCTCTTATATCAATAAAATTTATAACATTGTGCAATGTTTTAGAAATTTTTGGTTCGCTGGTTCGGCCAAATCCGAACTGATCTGTTTCAGACGACCAAATGGCTCAAAAAGTAGGGAGGGCACTCAGCCACCAATCGCAGGAACACCAAGATCACCCTTCCCGATGGAACTCAACTGTCAGCAGGAAATAACGTCAAATACCTGGGAATACATTTCAATGGGTTATACCAATTTAATCCTCACACAGCAGCTGTAGATACTAAAAAAAGCCAACTTCGCCTTCTATTGCATCTATCCGCTAACGTGAAAACAGAACGGACTAAGCCAAAAGGCGAAGTTTCTCCTATTCAAGCAGCTCATTAGACCCGTCATCACCTACTGCTTTCCCATATGGTACACAACTACAAAATCACAAATGAAGAAACTGGTAATTTTCGAGAGGAAAGATTCTGCGGAACCCTCACAGGACTGCACTTCGACAGGAAACGAAGAAAACACATCAGCAACAAGAGACTCTATGAAGAGGCCAATATTCTACAACTAGATATATACCTCATCCAATCCAGCAGAAAATGTCTACAAAATCTGATGAACCACCCAAACCCTCTGATAGAAGGAATTGTAAACCAGCCAAGACATCCCCACCAGCGGTACCTCAAAGCGATGCAACTATTAGATGAGGATATTGATTCAACCGCTGACATAGAGAACATTCTCTTCTACGCTGACCCAAGTCAGCTCACTAACGTGGCTGAAAACTTCACTCCCCCCCCCCCCCCTAACCAACCACATGAATGACAATCGGACCTGAACAAGAACTTAAAAATTAAAATTTAAAATTTTGAGATTAAAAATTGATGCAGCAGGATTTTGTTGAAATCTAGAGTTTTCATTGGGATTTTGATGAAATTTTCATGAAATTTTGTTCAAGTTAATTTAAATGTTGTTCCTTCAATTAAAAATGTTAAAAGTTGGATTAATTTTGGTGAGAAGATAGCTTAAAATTCAAGCAGGTCATTGTTTTGGAAAATTGATGGCATTTAAGATTTAAAAATGGTATCTTAGATAGATTTTGAAAAATAAATGTAAAAGTAAAAAGCAAGAGAATCGATTTTTCTAAAATAAAAGTGAGCTACAACACTTTTGCATTTCTATGCAATCTCAATTTAATTGCTTAGACAAAAGAATTTATCCCTTAATGTTTAAATAAAGCCGGCCCATAAAGGATCCCAATTATCAATAATCTCACTTAACTCAGAAATTATCATAGCAAAATTCACCTAACTGTATACAATACAAAAAAAAAAACATTTCTTCTTATAGGTATACAAACGTCAATGCTATTAAGGACTTTATGAAAGTCTGCCTTTTTGACCAAAGCTATTCTCATTTATGCTCTTGACAAAATAAACAATTGGGCAAGAGAAGAAAAGGACAATATGAACACCAATTTATTTAGAGTGTCATGTTAATTTTAAAACAAGAATTCGCCATCCATCATGTGCACCACTGACCTGGCAACAAATTTATCCTGCAACTTCATATCCTTCGTATCCTTAAGACAAAGACCCAAAGTAATGGCTAATCCTCCGGCAATATAACTCAAATGCGTTCAGCAGAACTTAATTATAATTTACTAGGGGTTTTTGCAATCCATTAGAGCTGATTCTATACGGCCAGTTTTTGCCAGGCAGTTTAGTGAGCATGAGCAACGGGAATCCTTTTCTGTTAAACAAATCTGCCTGTTGAGTCTCTGAGACGTGTATATATGAACTTATACCTTACTCCTACTATACTATACTTGCTACTTGTATAATACAATCCCAAAATCCAAGTGTATGCCTCGTTGCCACAGATAATATATTTTTCGTTTAATCTTAAAGCAAGTCCAAAGTACCTACACCAAAGGATAGTCTCATATAGTTATTACAAAGACTACTTAATTAGTGATTCACATTTATTTATGTTTAAACTCTATCACACACTGGTTGGCAGAATAAAGGGCCCAACCGAAATGGCAATAAAAAATATCGTTTCCGGGCTTCTGTAGGGCAACCAACCAGGTGCGGTTGGATTTGGTTGAAAATCCAACATTGCTTTCCGGGGCATAAAGCTTATATAGGTACGAATATATGAACCAACTGTGAGGTTTTGAAAAAATACATATATAAATGTATGTTATATCAAAAATAAAAAAAACACACTCACACACAAACAAAAAGTGTGGGCAGCACAGGAGGAGTTTTCACAGTAAAGATTATAACGCTGAAAATATAGTTCTCCTAGGACTAATAAAATATTTAATGGCCCCATTGGTCGGTTCCAGTTATATGTAATAAAATATCCGAAATGGACATTGAATTTAGATTCCTTTTTTTGCAGAAGGGAGATTAGGTGTGATTTGTGGTTGATGTAATATAAGTGTGGCCGCAAAAGAGGGATATTAAAGTATAATAAATAGAAAACCCACAAAAGACAAATAAAATTATCTTCGGTTTTAATTTTGAAGTTCGACAATTTTTGAAATTAAATTTTTATTGAGGTGTGCGTCAACTATTAAATTTTCTTGAAGCTAAATTATTCTTGTAAGGTGATAAATTTTCTTGCATGGGGGAATTTGTCATTGACCAGAGAGTTGTCCATTTCAAATAAAAAAAATAAAAAAGAACTCTGGACAAACAAATATAATAAAAAACATTAATTCTGTTTGAATGGGACGGAAGCAGTAAGCAGTGTTTTTTGGTTATAACTCTTTCAAGATTCTATTCTACATAAATGTATTTAGCTTGAGAAAGACGACCCTATACCGCTGAAAAAATACCTCATAGAATAAAAGACACATTTATCAAATCCACGTGCCAACAAAAATTCTTTTGTTTTTCAAACCAGTCAGTGGTTTCTGGTTTCATCTTTTCTACTAGTAGTTATTGATAAAATTAAGAATTGTGATAACTACTTTTTTCTAACAATATTTTTGTATGGGATCCTGAGCTGCTTCTAGTCATCAAGGCCTATAGCCTTCTGGCATCAAACGAAACAAAACCAAGCCGCTCTTAACCCTCAGGCTTGTCCTTTTTCGGCCTTTCGAGTTTGAGGGCTGGAATTCAAAGACACTTGGCTGAAGCATTATTGTCTATTAGCTAGATGTTGAAGAGCCAATGTAGTCAACGTGTTTTTTCTTTCTAAACTACATGGAAATTGACACAGTTCTCGACTTTCTAGAATTGGTTGTTGCCAACACACTGAATATCCTAAAGCAGACCCAGACGTTGAAGGATAGATATCAACACCTTTCAATGTATATTCAAAACCTATATGCCCATAGGGAAAAATTAAGGAAACGTTGGCAGAAGATCCACCAGAGAGAACTAATCACAGCTAAAAGCAACTGACAGACAATATGGAGTGAGTTTCAGTTATCAACGTTATGTTTTGGAATTCCATCCTAGGCCACAAAACCACAAACATTTGTTATCTACCATGTTCATCTGATGATCCAGTCTCTGTTGGCTAAATTTAGGTATCCATCCAGCAGACACTGATACCCAAGTGATCCAGTCGACAGCCCTAGCCAAAGCACCACAGAAGAGATAGCTCAGAGATAGCGGATGGGGTATTTTACTTTCTTCTAAAAAGGTTGGTGTTTTAAGACATCATCTTGCATCAGCAAAAGTTACTTTTCAAAGAAGTGGAAAGCTGAACAAATCATGGTTATTCCAAGATAGGTGAAATGAACATTATGTTTGTTTGGTATCTTTTTCCAAAAAATGAATAGATAAAATAAATTTGGTGGAGCAACAGCTTGTGGAGCACTAGAGCCTAGTGACTTAAAACTCTCAACCATTCTTGTGTGTGTGTTGTTGGCAGGAATTGATGGGATCGTAAAACGAATTTACTACTTTAAGATCAAGTCTATGCACTTTTATTTTTGGGAAAATTAATTTTTCAATTCTATTCTTACGTTTTCTGGCTATGGGATTGCTTTCATAACATATTATGCTTTTTTTTAATTTCTTTTGTTCTTCTTTTTTGAAAACAAAAGTGGAAAAAGCAAATCTTCTGTAAGAAAATGTATTTTTTTTTTTGAAAACTACTCGGGAAAATTTCCCGATTAGTGGCAACGCTGTGACCTCGATTTTTGACAGTAGTTGTAACATTTTGTGTCTACCGAAATTTGTGTAGCAGGAATTCACAAGTTTTCCAACGGAGGGGAAATTATTTGCTCTCTCATTGCGCTCTCTCGATGCTACTTTTTTGAGTTAACTTACGGGAATTTGTGACAATTTGTGAGAATTTGTGAAAATTAGCAGAACATTTCACGACAACAAACTAACCTATTGTCACCGACTACAGGCCGATATCTCTCATTGGAAGAGCTAATTTTCAGTGAGTTCAAGAAGTTCTGCAGCGAAAGCAACATCACTCCCGAAATCGGTTTCCGGAAAAAAGCAATTTCCTACATCCACTCCTGATGTTTCGTCATACATAACCTATCACCACAGCTTTAAATAACAATCAAGTTACTATTGTTTGCTTCCTGCATGCTGAAAAATGGCGTATAGCATAAGCAAACTAGGTTTTCCTTTATAGCTTAAATCAAAATTATATTTTCTTTTCTTTCTTCCAGGAACTTTTTCGTGCAACTGGAGAACAGCAAATCAATAGTGAAAAGCATCGGGACTGGATTTACCCAAGGGACAAAACTTAGACCACTTCTTAGCAACATCATGACTAACCAATTTCAAAGGAATACGAGAACCTTCCCTTGGCTGATGAATCAATTTGAAACTGCTTATTATTCTCTCCATTGAAAGAAGTCAACCACATTCGCAAACAAAAAATTGGGTATCCGGATAAGCTCATGCAAATCGGAACTTATCTGCTTAAGAATACCAGGGGGAAGACATGGTTGCTCAGCTTGAAGCTGTAAAACATCACCCTAGCACCTCCAGACGGAAACACATTACCAGCCAAACGCAGTGCAAAGTAAGCATCAACTTTAACGAGCTTCAGAGACCCACCCTTAATTGTTTATTAATTTATTACTGCCACCGGACAACCAGGACTGAACAGCCCGAGGATGGCAAAATCAAGCCGGATCCATCAAAGATTTTTTTTCTTTCGAAAGATGTTAGTATCAGCTCTTCTTTTCTACTTATAATTGTCAAAACATTCGGTGCCATAAAGCCGGACTGTCAGTATAAAAGGGTTTAAAGAGGGTGCACGTTATTCACTTTTGAGGATTTTCGAACCAATTTTTTGCGACACATTGAAGTAATACCGTTTTACTAGGGTGGATCTGTAATAAGATAGTATATTGTTCGTGGGATTAATATTTACTCCGAGGCAGATGAGCTCCTTAGCTACTTCGAAGTTGTTGCTATTAACAGTGGTATTTTGTGCTAGCTTATTGACAAATCTTTGATTGTTTGTTTATGAGGTTTTCCTTGCCCGACATAAGGTCTCCACTTCTTTTATGCGCCATCGTATTTTTTGGAAATGTACCTCCGCTCCCCTTAGCTCTTCCCCAATTGTGCTGATCCCTCTTCAAACGTTCTTCTCCAAGTAACTCTTGTACATCCTACTGGTGTGTCTGGCTGGGTGCGAGGGTTTTATGGCATCGCTTGACTAACAATGTACTCGTGACCTTACCACCTACACTTTCGTATAATAGAGTCGATGGTTTTCTGACCTGTCCTTGCATGGAACATGTTGCTCATTATAAAACGGTTAGGCCAGAAAATCAATCCCCGAGATGTTTCACAGACTTTTTTCACGGTTGTTTCCAAACACTTTGCTGGTTCTTCAGTTTTCTGATTGCAGTTAAGATTTTATCTCTACTGAGTAGAATAGGATAGTGTTACGAGTTGGAGCGCAACCATATAACTTCACTAGTTCCTAAAATATCTATCTTATACAGCATGAATGCTTTCGTATTTTGAAGAACTTCACTTTCCATATGAAGAAGCGTCTTTCGCTTTCCAGAAATCTATCTTTGTCCGGCCAAAAGTCGTCAACGTGTTCATTTCATCATTTCATTTCTTATCCAAGGCATATTGTAGGCTTCGCCAATATCCGTAACCTGTCCTAAAAAGCCTTGGCACGTATTATTTTAGAAAATAGTTGCCCAGAGACCACCACGAGGAAAAAAAAAGCACATAATCGGGAATGAGTGTTACGTTTGTGTTAATAGCCCAAATCAAGTTCTGAGCAGTCAATTGTTACCCGATCACACATATTGATTGTTTATTGATGGCTTGCATTTGGTCTCGATTGTTTACTTGAAGACCAACAAGTTCTTAAACTGCCGTGAAAACCTTTCTATAACGGCCTGTTGGGAGCAGTCGATGATGTCGATATTATGGAACATACCCATAGAGTACCTATACTACCTAGAGAACCGACTCGCAAATTTTATTTCATCACATTAAGAGAAAAGTCTCTTAAATTCCCTGTCCGTGAATACCTACGTGTGAATTTTGGATAGCTCAAAATTTGACGTTTTCAATTTCTTGTTGTATTCAGTCTAACGAGCCAAAATCCATTGAGTTATCATTGTGTTTGGTGGTTCTATTCAAAATGCCTTGGGCAGCTACCACACGCTCAGCCATTTGGAGGAAATCCTCTCAGTGCAGTTTGTAGGGTTAAAGAGAAAAAGCCCTGAAGTCAGTTCGCTGGATAATATTGTGTTGTTCAATAAGAGCGCTACAAAAGTTTTTTTAATAAAACAAAAACGGTTTTGGATATCAAGGAAATTCTTTATTATTGTGAAAGAACGTTCGATGCCATTATGTATGGAACTCGATTTCTTTTGCTTAGCCACCACGGGCACGCTTGCAGAAGTCCAGACGCTGAACCCAATTTTCGACAGTTTTCAAGCATAAATCGGCCGATACTGCTGCAATTTCACGTTCGATATTCGTACGAAGTTCATCAATCGTCGCTGGCTTGTTGGCATAGACCATAGACTTGACGTAGCCCCACAGGAAATAGTCAAACGGCGTCAAATCGCACGACCGAGGCGGCCAAGCGACTGGACCATTTCGTGAGATAACACGTTCTCCACACTTGGTTTCTAATAAATTGATTGTGACATTCGCTGTGTGGCTTGTGGCACCGTCCTGTTGGAACCACATGTCCTCCAAGTCCATATCATCCAATTGGGGCCAAAAATATTCGGTTATCATTGAACGGTAGCGATCCCCATTCACTGTAACGTGCCGGTCTTGATCATCACGGAAGAAGTACGCCCCAATGACGCCGCCGCCGGCCCATAAACCACACCAAACCGTAATTTTTTCGGGATGCAATGATGACTCATAGAGTACGTGTGGATTGCTGCCTGACCAATATCGCATATTTTGTTTATTGACGTAGCCATTCAGCCAGAAATGAGATTCATATCTGAAGATGATTTTTCGATGAAAATCCAAATCATTTTCAAGTTGTTGCTCAGCCCAATTCACGAACATACGACGCTTCTGGTGGTCAAGCGGCTTCAGTTCTTGTGTCAATTTAATCTTGTAAGGATGTAGGCCAAGATCTATTCGCTAAATTCGCCACAACGACGTCACAGAGATGCCCAACGCTTGAGAACGACGTGTGAGAGACACATTTGGGCTTTCTGCAACTGATGCCTCAGCGGCAGCAATATTCTCCACACTACGGGCACTTCTTTGTCTCACTGGCACGGGAACATTTTGAACTGTGCCTGTGGATTCAAATTTTTCCACTAGACGCCCAATTGTTAATCTGCTAGGACGATTATGACGGCCATAAATTGGACGTAGCGCTCTTAACGTTGAGGCCACTGACTCCGAATTTCAGTAGTAAATTTTAATAATTCGACTCGTTGCTGGCTCGTATATCTTTCCATCATAAAATGACAAACCTTACTGAAGATAAATGTCAAAAGAGCGGCAAGAAATATGGCGTCGTTTGCATTCCCTGTCGCTCTACTTTTGTAGCGTCCCGTTTGAAAAACTCTTTATACAACAATTATTTACCAGAAAAGATAAAGAGAAGCAGAAATAAGTTTTTGTTTTTATGTTTTGACTTAAAAAGAGTTCTTATAAAACTTCGGTAAAACTGCAAAGATCGTATTTCATATCTCCAGCAAAATATTATCTATTTAAAATCAGCTTCAAATGAACTCCCTAAAGTTAAACCACTTAGCCTAAAGATGAGAGTTTTATTTCTAATCGAGAAGATAGAAGTAGTTTTTGTGCTACAAGAATTCACCAACAATCTATAAGACTAATTAACAAAGTTTCCTTAGTTAAATTTCGATTCACTTCTAGAAATGCCTATGTATGTATGTCTAAACGAAAATAACAGAAGGACCAAATTTTCCCAACAGTTTATAGTTTTCAATTATTCATTTTCCTTCAGAGCCATCACTTTAAGACAATCAAATTAAAATCTATTTCGTATGGGAAATTGTAAAACTTTTTAATTGTAAACTGTTTCGTAAATATTTTCTCGTCCAAGCCAGTTCAGCCAGCCGGCAAACAAAATTGGTCTCCGCACCAAAACACAACTTAAACTTTTAACCAATCTTCTTTTGTCCAATAAAAAGGCCAGCCAACCCCAACTATAGGTATACACGACCATCCATTTGGGCCAAGTTGTTATACATAAGATACAAAAATCATGAAGCAGGGATGGGTATTTGTTATTTTTGTTTTTGTTGTTGTTGGTGTATTTTTTTTTCTTGTCCGAGCTGTCAGTGTCAAATATCCTTTTACCATAGACAGTTTCAACTTTTGCAGTTTCCAATATTTTTTGTTTTTTTTTTTGTATTTGTATTGTTTGTTTGCTCAGTCACAGAGTTCGTTGTTGTATTCGTTATCCATTTTACAACTAAAACTAGAAGGAAGTAACTTCAATATCTACTGAAGTAGGTATCTTCTGGATCTGCCCCTGTTTTCATAGCCTTGTGAAGTATTTTTGTATGCATAAAGACAACACGCTGAGTTCCAATCTCGCAAAGATATAAGAAGGAATTCAACTATAAACTATTTGCAAGTGGATGAAATCAAAAACAAAAATAAAAACAAAAAAAAAAAGGAAGTCAAACAAAAAAATTGAAACGATGCAAATGTGCAACACCACAAATAAAATGTTTCCTCCTTGCAAAGCTATAGGGACCTTTTGAATATATTTGTACATATTTTTATGTACCTACGAAGCGTTATCCTTTTTTGATTTCTGTTTTTGCCATTGCTGTCGTTCGATTTAGAATATTTCTTTTCTTTTGCCACCAACTCTCATACCTACTTGCTTATTTTATAATATCTAAACTTTTCCAATTTTCACAATTTAACATCCTTGAGAAAGCGATGAAGCATGGAAAAATATATCAGGGCGGGAGATAAAAAATAAACAAAACTAAACCAAATTTACAAAAGCCATCAGGAAGAATTCTGGATCAGGACAAACTGGGATGAGTTTTTGAGGTGCGGTTAAGCCAGAAGATCGGCATATGATTCAGAAATGATTATATAGTTTGATATTTTCTTTAAAATTGTCCTTTGTGATTGTCTTGTGATGTCCACCAAAAGTTCATTCTTAAGATTCATGTCTGCTACTCCACAATAATTGTGGACTATTAAGTTGTTGTCAACTAGGAGTTTTATTAGGTAGGCAGGTAGGTCTTTGCCATTTGGATACCATAATTTGTTTTAACTGTGGATGAAAGTTGATTAGAGTAAGGGTTTGTCTACATATCAGCTGAAGCTCTTCTCCAATGCCTTGAATTTGACAGCTAATGCCAGAAAAAGCAGTTTGTTGGTTTCTTTAAGCACTTATGCGATCTCTTAATACAGTTACATGATTGAATCGGAGATTTTCCTCTGCATGACCAGAGGTTTCCAGTGAAGATCAACATACCCACCGCCATGAATCCAGATATTTTCATTGATTTGATTTTATTTTTAACGGATGTAGGGTAAACTAGCACAACCGACAGGAGGCGGGTCATAAGACACTCATTCAGTTTGAACGCATCTTACCCAAAGCCAACTGTGGTATCCTAAGCTTGGCAGGTAGCAGAATATAGCATGGAAGCGTAGTCGTTCCAACCCTATCAAAATTGTCATTTAGCACCATGAAACCCCACAGAAACCAGGAGTCTGGAAGGGAACATGATAAAAAAGTAGCCGACTTTCGTCTTAGATCTATTTCGTTGCGTTAAGAAAAAGAGATTGAATCCTTGATCTTAATTTCGAAGAGTTCGTCAAGTTCGGTAAAAAAATGCCACTGCAAGCGATTGCACTCTTATATTGCCCAGAGCAGGACATTTGTAAAAGAAATGAAATTACTGTTTCCTTTCCTTATTGGTCTCCACAGGTGCGGCAGTGAGTAAGGAATACCCAGCCTCGCCACATGTTCTTCTACTGGCCAGAAGTCCAGTAAAAGTTGGAATGACCCTTCCAACTAACATTTCAACTTTGTTTCGTCCTAACTGAATATACTTTCTTATTTCTGTCAAACTTCTGTAAAATTTCTTTAAAAATAAAAAAGGAGAACATTACCAAAGTTCTAAAGTAAGTTCTTGACGGTCTTAAAGAAGTTTTAACGAGCCTTATTCGAAATATTAATGTAGCTTAGGTTTTGTCAAATAGCTCCAGAAAGGTTTCTTTAAAGAAAAGAGCACAAGTTTATATAAAAAAGCAAATATTTTTCTAACGATTCCAGGGATCGAACCCAGAACCAGCTCGGCCATCTCAGATATGATACGGAAGATGCAAAAACTTAATTTGACTTTTTCTTTTTTAGAATTTCAAAATATATATTACAACTAACCCTAGATGCGCGTTCATATAGGGAAACAAGCTATAGATTTAGACTTTTACAAGTTTGAGCCTCTGTAATATAAACTAACATTTTCTTTTATGTTTCGTGTCTAAGATTTCACATGTCAAAGTGATTCGTTTGTTAAGACTTTACATGTCGAAGTGAAGTATTCTATAAATCTTCTTGGAAATTGTAACAGAAACCTTTTGAAGATTAGCTGATAGCAAGTGCAATAAAATATCTTCATAGAATCCTTATAGAGTCATAGCTGGATGTTCCTTCTTTAAATAAATTTACAGAGGTCCATGTGAAAATAGATGCTAGCCACGTTTAATTTTCTATATCTAGCTTTCAAACAATTTTTAAAAAAAGCAGTTATTGAAGTCATGACTTCTATAAGAAGTTTATTTTTGATGAAAGCTTTATAGAAGCCTTATACACATCCAGACTTGCAGCATATGAATATTTCTAAGCTAATAGAAACTGAATTGTTAGTTGATCTGGTCTAGTCTTTCCTGGATCTACAACACACTGTTCAATTGTTCGAGAATTTTAATAGTTGGGCCAGATCTTTCTGGATATTTTGCATTTGGTTAAGCTGTTTTACCTCAAATTGGATTAACTAAGGAAAACTGAGAATATTTTGCCCTTCGTAACTCCAAGGGGATTGTTAACTCTTTCCCCCAAGTGATCTATGAAGGGCTGATCCCTACCTAACCAGTTGATCTGCCCGTTCATTTACTTTAATGCCACTGTGACCTGGAATTCAGTTTGAAATACACTGGAAAAATTGGGAAGCCTAAAGAACCTAGAGATATTAAGAGACTCCAGAAAAGATTTCTGAACCAATACCGTTCTCCAACTTCGAGCCATTAGTATAAATAGTTTTGTAGAAGTCTCTCGCCACGTTGACACCCGCCGGCGCACAGTTGGATTAGAGGTGATTCTAGCGCGCCAAAAGTGTTTTCAAAAATGGTCTCCAAAATTAATATTTTGTTCAGGGACTAGTGCTGATTTCTGGGCCTGAAATATAGCAATGCCAGCTTTTGTTAAACTTTATGTTCTATTTTGTTAATCGCCGTTTCTTAGAGGCCTTTGAATGATCCGAATTATAAGGCCAATTACTGCTTTTTCAAAATATCGTCATTGCTTCCTTTAGTGGAGTTAAAGATACAGGCATTTTTGAACTAAGAGAGAGGCCAACCATTATAAAATCATTATAAAATAAAATCTAGAGTGCAAGAATTATTTGTCTGATAAGTTATAACGGAGTTTTTTTTGAATGCTTGAAGTCATTTAACTTCATGACGTCTTTTTACTTTTTTAACCTTTTTAAAACCAAAAACCATTATTGAAATTAATTCGAATAATTCTAAAGGAATCGAAAATTAAAAAAAAAAAATAAGTTAAAAAACTTCATGCAGTTAAAAGACTACAAAGCAGTCATTTAACTGCAGTCGTAAGACTGCCATCAAACGACTTTAAGAATTAATTTTTTGTAAAAGACTTTTACATGACTTCAAAGATTTCAAGCAGTCTTAAGTACCTAAGTATTACTTAATTTTTTTACTTAAAGGCTTTTGACAGCTTTAAGTGATTGCATTACTAAAGACTTTAAAATGTAATCGTTGGAGTAAAAATACTAATAAAAAGTAATTAACTACATTCATAAAGGAAATAAGTACTCAGCATTTGCATATCAAAAATTTTCTTTTAAATTTTTTAAGAATTTTATATAAAAAAAATGCATTAGTGATGTTTTCCTAGGGCCTATAATCCCCAAAAAAATCCCCGAGTTAAAACCCAGTTAAGACGAAAACCCCAAGAAAAAATTTCTTAAAAATAATATCCCCACTAGAAAATCCCGAAAATGAAGATGAGTCACCTCAGTATTTAAGTGATACATATGCATTTTCACCATTTTTGAGTTAGGAACGTTTCATAATTGAAACGAACGTAGTATTGAAGGTTTATCTTTTATTCGTATTCAAGAGCATTAAATTTTTAAACTTCGTTTTCTCGAAACTAGATTTTTGGTGTTTAGATCCTCGTTCCCCAAACTGTATTCCACGGAACCGCGGAACCGAAGGGTAACTACTGCTAAGAGTTCCTGATTTATTTTTGTATGATGTAAAAACAATGCCAGGAATTATATCAGCCAGCATGCATCGTTATGAACTTGTTGAAATAAAACTGATTTGAAAAAAAGTTCTTGAGTGATAAAAAAATAAGAAGTATAGGCGTGGAAATTTTCATTAAAGGCAAATCAAAAGGAAAGTTTTGCATTGCAGTCCACAAACGGCTTAAGTGATTAAACAGTTCATCGAAAAAAAAATGAATCCAACTTAGAGGGCAATCGTGTAACCAAAATATCACAGAATCCAAGATGATTTGAGTATTGTAAAAAATATTTTCTCAAATTCGTTAATAAAACTTATTCACTTTATTTAAATTCACCACTTATTTACTTTACAAAACAAAACACTTTACTTTTACAACCACAAAACAATTTATTGTTTACCACTGAAATTAATTCAACACTTTACTTTTATTACAACTAACTTTACTCATTCACGATTAAAAATAAACTGCGTCCTTTGCCGGTCAGACATGTGCTTTTAAACTTTTCACAAGGTTCCCGAAAAAGCTGGAAGGGTCCAGCATTTGCTTCCAGAGCTTTCTATAGGGGAAATTTCCCATAAATTTCCCTTTCCAAAGCTTTCAATTTGGCGTTTAGTATTGGAAGTTCGAAAGCTCACCAAATCTCTGCACAGGTTGGTTTGTGTCATGTCTAATCCGGGATTCGGTGTTTCTTTTATTCGAGAGTGGTTATAGTTCATTCGAGAGTTAGCCCTGTCAGACCGTTTTAAAAATTAAAAATTCAAAGTGAAAAGCTTTCAATGAAGCTTTCGATGTCTATACTTCTTTTTTTGCTATCACTCGCACCCAAAATCTGCTGTCGGATTTTAGTCTATGTATGAACCATTTCTATTTTACACCTTATTCCGATGGCTTTCTTGAGGAAAAGCTGTAGGCATCCAGGTTATTTGAAATTCACGATGAGATAAATGCTTTTGAACTGGATCAAAAATATAATAGTCGTAGTATCACGGGATAAGCAATGAATTGCAAAACTAACTTATCTTGCAGAAATTTTTTGTAAGTTCAACGAAACTGCTACGACTTGGCTGGAAAAATCAACAAATTGGCAGCTTAAAGAAAATTCAATTTCTGACTTACTACATATGTCTTGAAAGATTTTTTGTGTATTTTCCAGTCTTATACTAATTTCGCTAGGTAACATGCTGGAGATCCGAGTTGACATTCACAATGAGATCGCTGAACATTTGTTAAGTCTAGAAAGATCTTTGCTAGATTGCTATTCGTTTATAAACTTTGGATTGGTATTGTAACGACTGTCACATTTGTACTATAACAACTCTGGAATGAACTATAACCACTCTCGAACATCGAATAAAAGAAACACAGGACACAAACCAACCTTCGGAGAGTTTTGGTGAGCTTTCGAACTTCAAATACTAAACGTCAAAATGAAAGCTTTGGAAAAGGAAATGTATGGGAAATTTCCCCTATGGAAAGCTCTAGAAGCAAATACTAGAACCTTCCAGCTTTTTCGGGAACCTTGTGAAAAGAATAAAAGCACATGTCTGACCGGCAGAGGACGCAGTTTATTTTTAATCGTGAATGCGTAAAGTTGGTTGTAATAAAAGTCAAGTGAATTAATTTCAGTTTTGAACAATAAATTGTGTTGTAGTAAGAAAAGTAAAGTGTTATATTTTGTAAAGTAAATATGTGGAGAATTGAAATAAAGTGAATTAAGTTTTATTTACGAACCTGAGAAAATATTAGAGTATTAAGAGTGAATACCCTGGTTTTGCCAAAACTGCTACACATACTAATTTTGCTCCCTTTTATAGCAACTGATATGCAAATATCTACAACTTTCGGGCTTAGAACTCAACTTTAAAGCAAATATCAATCAAATTCACTTTTTGGACTATAGCTTTGCTGGAATTTCTGAAATTGTGAAAAAAACATGATTTTAAAATGTTTTGTAGACATTTGAAATTTTTCTATCGTTTAGTATTGTTAAGGGTCCCACATCTTAAAATGTTTAAGAACCGCTGGCTTAGATCATTCTTATACTGGGGTGATGATATATTGTTGGATTCACTATAGGTACATCTTCTTTTTGGGATTTTCTCTTTTGGTGAGTTCAAATATTTTTGTCCATTTATTCAAAGACTTTCTTATTTAATCAAAAAAAACTTAATATTTTAAGGCCAGTTCTTTCAAAGCAAATAATCTTTAAACAATGATTATTGGAACTGGTAAATCCGCGAATGTGCTTGTTAACCACAGTTCAATCCCTAATTTGAGTTGTTAATTATCGAAATCCCTAATCAGCCAATATGGGTTGATCAGCTTCATTCAACCTTTTGAGTTTTCAAAACTTAGAATAGATTTATACCCAATGTGAAAAAAACTGGTTCTTAGTGCGTTTAATTTTTAGTTAAAAGTAAAAAAGAGTCGGGAACTACTAAAATCTAAAATTTAGGTCCTTGCTCCTCTGAGACTAAAACCCTAAGCTGTAAAAAGAAAATGTCAGCCATACACCAATGTTTACAACTTTCCTGGAAAAAAGAATCTTGTATGGTCCTCTTCAGGTTAAAGCTCTTTTCACTTCATAATATCATACCTTTGCAAACAAATGTATTTTATCCGAAACATAAAAGTTACCAATTCTTAATGAACAAATGCGTAAAGCCTAACAATTCTACAGCAATCTCCACAAAGATACAGTGAGTATGCTATTCGCAAAACTATGCTTGGGATTTTTGGAGATTTTTTTTTAGAAATTTGAGAATTTTGTCTAGTTAGATTAATTTTTTTTTGGGGGGATTCATCCGATTGCGATGAATATTTTTTGTAAAAAAAGCCGCTCAAACGATTAAATTTTAAACATAAGAACAAGTACGTGTGACCCATCAGTTGCACATTTAATTTTTCTTAACTATACCAACAAATTGCTGATTTCTATACAGAAATCGTTAAAGCTGTTTCTGAGAAATCAAGATGTGGTGTATATACGAGTACAATCATGTAAGAATATTCGAAATACATTCAAAGAGAACATTTTTCAAATCTCTAAAACAATCTAATAAATCTGGGACAAATATGAAAAATCTGTTTATTTCCAAATATTGGCTTTGTCCTCTGGTATGATACTAGAAAACTTTGTATAGATACCTACTATATAGGATTTGCATAAATCGTCACTTGAATAAAAATCAATGAATACAAATTCCTCAAGTCCTTTTCATCTTTCATTTAAAAGGAAAACGAATCCCAATTATAATATGTTTTGTATATATATTCTGAACCTTAACTTTCATTCGATTCAAAAAATAATCATAGATTTTATAAAAAGATCTTAAATAAAATAAACCTCATAAATAGAGTATAGATACCTTCGTATATTATCTTCCTCTCAGTATCCTTTTGTATAACATATAAGTGAATATACATACCTAATTGTATATAAATATATGCAAAATATCCTTCTTCTTATATGTGGTCAAAGTTTTACGTGTACGAGTATATAGGCATCTTTCTAATTCCCAACAAAATGACCACAATAATATGCCTCAGAATATTTATCAACATTTTCTTACCTTATATCTCATATAAGAAACCGTATGGAGTTCCAAGGAAAGGATAGAAAAAATAAATAAATTAATTGGCTTTGATATGAAAGCCTTCGGTTATTCTATCCTCAACATCCATCATCATCAACAACAACAACAATAATAACAACTTCATCATTACCATCATCGTTATGATCGTCTTCATCGAGTAGACCGCAAAAGTGAAAGGCTTCTTGGTCTTTTAATAATATCCTGACACCCCTTTCTCTCCCTGGTCTTGTACTCCCTTTTTCTTTTTTTGGTTGCGGTGTGGTCATCTGATGGAATTACCACAAAACTCTTCCTTCTCCAGCTTAATCCCCATCCGGGTAGTCGAGGCCGAGATAGAAAAAAAAAAAAAACAATACACATATTCCCCATATTATCCTTGTTCTGATTGGAGTTGCAGTCGAGCAAGGATCTATATCCGGTGAAACGATACGAAGACGAAGCAAAAGAACGAGATAAAGGAAATTTGAAGACAATATGTGTGGTGTGGTATACTCTCTAAGTCTGAGATGTCGGCAAAATGAGTTGCCACAATGCTTTTTAGTATGATGAAACTTTTTACTTAATGGAATTGGCATACTTAAGTGAATTCGAACTTTAAATTCCAAGCAATTTTACATCTCTCTTTTGAGGGTAAATATTGGTATCATGTCAAAAAAAAATGTAAGGTTTTGAACATTAAGATGACGTAGAAATCTAACAAAATGAATTTCGTCATGGTGTCCATTGGTCTTTGCGTCCGTACGACCTGTGTGTCTGTAGGTGCGTATGTACATATACGTTTGTGCATCCACTGTTCATTGAGTAAGAGTCTTAATTTGAACATTAATTTCATTAACTTGGTATGTAGATGTGGTAACTGAATTTCAATATTAAAAAAAAACGAAATGTCAATTTTTCATGATTGATCTCAAAATCTCGGTAAAGGTTCCTTCAATATAAATCCTTCTAAGATGTCAGCTTTATATATTTTCATATTTTTACTAAGAGATATTTATTCTTCTCATGTTTCTTGCGAGGAATTGACAAATCCTTGTATACTTGTCATGAATAAATGCTTCTCATCTATCCGTTCTGACTTAGCAAACAATTGTTGGTCCCCTCCATTCCTGCAAATAGCACGCACACAGGATTGGTCGAGAGTTGTAAGTCACTAGGCCCTGGTTCTCCACGAGCTGTTGCATCACCAAAATTTTTTATTTTTATGTAGAAACGTAACTATTTTGTTGAACAAAGTTACCTCACGATTTAACATAGCCTTGGAAACAGTGAAAAAACATTTTCTTTGACTTTGAATTCGAGTTATAAAAGTGTATTTAGTTTCAGTTACAAAAAAATTGTTGACCAACAGTGTAATAGGGGAATTTTTATTTAATTTCCCATTCAAAAATCCGTTTAGAATTATTGTAATGTATGTTATTGTAATGTTTGACGTGAAGTAGTTTTATTAGACACCGATTGATTGAAAAATGGCTCATGTACAAAAGAGATCTTATGAAATTTTGATCAATAACTAAACCTATTCTTTTAGAACCAAAAATAATGGTTTCTGCCATGAAATATTTTCCTTTTTCATAAAAAAATTATCTTTTCAAAAATGACTCAATAGATTTTTCTAAAAACAATTCTATAAATTACTTCTAGTATGTACCGACAATTTTTAAGCTGAAAACAACTTTTCGAAAAAAATTAATACCAATGGCACCCCCGATAAGTCCATTTTTAGGACTTTAAGTTCATTTGAAAACAGTTTTACTGATTTTGAAAATTTTTTTATGAATAGTCGATTCAAAACTTTTAAAAATAGTGTAATGTACTAAAATATTAATATTAATACTTCTTGGAGTCTTAGAAAATATTTAAAAAATTTTGAAAACTCAATATTTTTAAAATAATGGTACCAAAAAGGTTTATTTACACTCTTTTAAGGATATTTACACATATACCTTCTAAAAATGTTAAAAACACTTTTGGAAAATCTCATTTTTCTAAGAAATGTCTTCTTAAATTTTTCCACATCTTTTCTGTGTGCTTAAATTAAAAGTATAAACCAATTGTACATTAAGTAACTATAACAGAACTCCATGAACGCTAACTTAGATTATCTCATTACCGGTTGAACGAATGTAATCTAATTTTTTTTTTAACAAAACTTTCCAAAAAAAAAAAAATCAAAATTAAATAAAAATACAATTTTTGAATTAAAGAAAAAAAGTAAGGTTTGGTTAGAAGGGGTGATAATACGTCGAGCCGCATCATCTCACTCGGATCTCGTTGGATCCATTGCGCTCCCCAGAGTAAAGATGGGAAGTGAGGAGGGATAGGGAGGAGGTTAAGGTTAAGTTTTGGTGAGGGAGGCCTCCCTGAACCATCTTGAGTTCTGAAAGAATTTCAGGATTTTTTTTAGAGGCACACAGAAGTCCACAAGAAGTGAAAAGAGCCCTCCTCCGTCTCTTCATCATGACATCCTCTAAATAAATCCGATGAGCTGATGCTCATTCTGTTCATGTGGATTCCCATTGCATTGTGACCCGTTGGGACTCCAACTATGAAAGATAATTGAGGCCTGCTTAGCTTGAGTAAGTATTTAGTTTTTTTTTCGAAATATTTGGCCAAACGTTCCTTAAACCCGACAGGTGGCGATAGAAGACCATCTGACATTTACAGCTTCCAAGAAACCTTCGTGTATTCTATTTTTTTCTTGTTCCAATGGCATGAGAACTATGTACATTAGGGTGGTCCTAAATCGGGCTCAGTCTTGTAGTCTTGGATTGTCCTCATTCGCTTCAAAATATTGAAAAAAAAAAACATTTTCCGTATTTTTCCAAATTTTTATTTCTCCCCCTGGTACTTAAAAAAAAATGTGAATAATTTTTTAAAATTTATTTTAAGAGTGCATTATTTTTTCTAGCGATAAAGGTTCTACACCGCAAGTTAAGGATTCCTGCAAAAAAAATCAATCAAACATGGCATTACGATGATAAAGAAACCAAAAATGTGGATTTTAAAAATTTTGTCTGTCTGTCTGTCTTTTTGTACCTAGATCTAAGTACAGCCTATAAACTTGATGTGATCTTCTTCAAATTTTGAACTTGGGAAAAAGATTTTTTTAAGCTCAAAACGTAATGGTTACTTGCTATACAACCGTTTAGAAAAATTTGTAATTTGTAATTGTAATTGAACAAAAGTAGACTGTCAAACAGTGAACCATTAAAGTTTTCTACTTTCCTGTACATTAAAAAAAATTGGAAAAAGTCTAGAAATAACCGCGTTTTAAGAAGAATTTGTGAAACCAGCCAGAAGCAAAGACATGCGAAGACGACGATAGTTTTTTTATGACCTTTATTGCTTATTTTTTTATTTTTCTGAAAATACTAAAATTTCTTCTTTTTAAATCAACAATTTGCATTTTGATTTGATAAGAATAATCCTTTATTTTTGGCAACTTTTGATAATTTTGCTCTAATTATTACGATAAGCAAATATCAATAGTTTACTGTGTAACACACAGTTGTTCACTCTTGTCAACCCCTGTTACACAGTGAACCAGTTGATATGGTTTTTTAAAAAACTCAAATCAATTATTTCCCATGAACTTTTTTGAATATTTGTATTTCATTTTTAATATACATAAAGTTAAAAAACCAATTAAAAAACACCTTTAAACCCCTGGAAGTTTAAGCTAATATTGGGTTTTTCAATAAGAGCGCTACAAAAGTTTTTTTTTAATAAAACAAAAACGGTTTTAGATATCAATGAAATTCTTTATTCCTGTGAAAGTACGTTTGATGCCATTATATATGGAACTCGATTTCTTTTGCATGGCCACCACAGGCACGCTTGCAGAAGTCCCGGTGCTGAACCCAATTTTCGACGGTTTTCAAGCACCGATACTGCTGCAATTTCACGTTCGTTATTCGTACGAAGTTCATCAATCGTCGCTGTCTTGTTGGCATAGACCATACACTTGACGCAGCCCCACAGGAAATAGTCTAACGGCGTCAAATCGCACGACCGATGCGGCCAAGCGACTGGACCATTTCGTGAGATAACACTTTCCCTAAACTTGGTTTGCAATAAATTGATTGTGACATTCGCTGTTTGGCTTGTGGCGTCGTTCTGTTGAAACCACATGTCCTCCAAGTCCATTTCCTCCAATTGGGGCCAAAAATATTCGATTATCATTGAACGGTAGCGATCCCCATTCACAGTAACGTGCCGGTCTTGATCATCACGGAAGAAGTACGGCCCAAAGACGCCGCCGGCCCATAAACCACACCAAACCGTATTTTTTTTGGGATGCAATGATGACTCATGGAATACGTGTGGATTGCTGCCTGACCAATACCGCATATTTTGTTTATTGGCGAAGCCATTTAGCCAGAAATAACCTCATCGCTGAAGATGATTTTTCGATGAAAATCCGAATCATTTTCAAGTTGTTGCTCAGCCCAATTCACGAACATACGACGCTTCTGGTGGTCAATCGGCTTCAGTTCTTGCATCAATTCAATCTTGTAAGGATGTAAGCCAAGATCTTTTCGCAAAATTCGCCACAACGACGTCACAGAGATGCCCAATGCTTGAGAACGACGTGTGAGAGACACATTTGGGCTTTCTGCAACTGAAGCCTCAGCGGCAGCAATATTCTCGACACTACGGGCACTTCTTTGTCTAACTGGCACGGAAAATTCACGGCACGGATTCAAATTTGTCCACTAGACGCTCAATTGTTGATCTGCTAGGACAACTATGACGACCATAAATTGGACGTAGCGCTCTTAACGTTGAGGCCACTGACTCCGAATTTTGGTAGTAAATTTTAATAATTTCGACTTGTTGTTGGCTCGTATCCATCATTGGTTGGTTGGTTTATTGGACAGTTTACCCTAATTGAAAAAAGTAATAGATTTTTGGAAGTAATTGAAGGAAAAGACTATGTTAATTACATTTAAGGTAATGGATAACTTGGGTTGTAATTAATTAAATATTTTAATTATTTAAACAGTTAAATAATAATAATAAAGAAAAAAAGGTATTTTAACTGCCATATTAATACAAATAGACAAAAATGCAGAGAAATTTTCCTTTTTTATCATTATTAATTTTTTTTTATTTTCAAAAAGAAGATAAAATATAAGTTAGTAAATTTAAGATAACACACGTACAAGAGATTTAACACTACAGGGAACTCTGTGTGTAATATCACGGAAAATGTTATTGCAAAAATAAGTATTTTTTGATGATTACCTTTGTTTTCAATTACATTAATTGAATTGAATTACAAGTAATTGACACTTTTCAATAACATAAAATTATTAATTGAATTTCTTCAATTATATTTAAAATTAATCGAAAAAGTGTTTTGGAGATTTCTATTACAAGTAATTGAAATTGAAATCATAAGTAATTGGTGAACTTTTAGATACATTTTTGTTTACCAAAAACCGTTAGCAACGGATTTTCTCATTAACAGCTCAATCGATCGCTTTAAAAATTTTTATGCAAAAGCTCATTTTAAATGTCAGTAAAATTGCATGCAAGAATTTCGGAAAAAAAAACAAATTTTGGATTAAAAAAAAGATTTTTTTAATCAAATATTTCGAAAACGGGTTATTGAATTTTTAAACGGAGTTAATAAATACTCAAAATTGGCGTACTAAAATTGTTTAAAAAATGTTTTCAAAATTCTATATAAAAAAAATTGGTTTCTAAAAAACCGCTTCAACGAATTTAAATTTTTTTTGCACATATTCTTATTTTTTCAAGAAGTTAATCAAATGCTATTCTTGTTTTTGAGCTCTTACGAGTTGTTTATACCAATAAAAGGACAATTTAAACGCTTTTTTCTATTTTTTTTTGTGTATTACATGCATATTTCGAAAATTCTTAAGTTCCAAGCAACTTGAACATAAGAGCAAGTACGTGCAATCTAGTTGTGAATTTTTTTTTAGTATTCAATGCATGAATTCTTGTAATCCAATCAATTTGTGTTGAGTAGTATGGTTTGTAACTAAAATTTTATGACACAATTTGGAAAGAAACGTAAAAATTGATGCCAAACGAATTTTTTTGAGAGTTTTTCATTAAAGACTCGAAAACTATCAAATATTCGTTAATTAATTAATTTTAAATAATTAATTAATTAAAAAATCATATAAATACCTGTGAAAGTTTTAAAATGTCTGTTAAAGTGTTTTTCATCAATTTATTTGGACTGTTTCCGGAAATTCACTCGAAAAACCCTAATTAATTAGCATAAGTGAAAAAAATTGAATTTTCGTCTCTAACATGAACCAAAATATACGTTTTTTACGCCTGAGAACTTCTCTAGATCGTCACGTTTTTTAAATATTCGAATCTTAAATTTGTCAAAAAATGCGTTTTTTATGCAAATTGCAGGGTTATAATAAAAGAGGTACCTACAAACATTTACTTTCGAAATTATTTTTGAATCTTTCAACTAATTTCATTCATCTTTGAGAAATCACTAATTAGTTGTTGGCCCTCGCCAGATGATGATAAGAATGTTTCTTAATTTTTTTAACACCAAAACAACTAAAGGTGAACAATTTAATTTAAAGAAAAAATAGAAGAATGGAATATACGCTAGCAAAAAACTTATAGCACATCATAGTATGTAGGTGCTTTTCTTGATTTTTAATATTTAGCCTCGTGTACAATTTTCTAGTAAAAATTATCCCAAGAATCATCCCTCAAAATGTCCTGAGCGAGCAAGGGGATGTCCTGTAAAATTTTTGAAATTAAGTCCCTTGAACGTAGAAGAAAGTATGTGCTGCATTTATACTTCATTATATTTTCATTTAAGATATTTACCACTTTTAGTGGCCACTGGTAAGCTCAAGTGTGATTGGAAGCATCGAATCTTTACATATGAACATCTGGTAAGAACATCTAAGCAGATATGAAGAAATGTTCTTTCAGATTTAAGTCTTTTACCTTGACTTTTACTATTAAATTTGAAACTATAGATATGGAGCACAGACCATTATTTTTTAAATTTATTAGTTCTGCGTGTTTTTTGTCGTGTTATTTGAAAAAACCTGTTTAAATCTTACTAATGGCAACCCTGGTCAAGATTCTCGATGGGCTCATGTCCAAAAGGACCCAGTCGTGTGTGATATGGTAACAGAAGAAAAACAGTTTAAATCATGTACACACATAATATTGGCCTTTGATACGGATCCATATCCGGATTATTCTTACCATCCCTTTGGTATTAAAGTCAACGAAGCAAAAGATAAAATCTGTTTATAAAATAAACAAAATGATTTAGGAGGCCAGAGCAATAGAAAAGCGGAAGACGGTTCCTTTATCTCACACAAAAAAAAAAATAATATTAAAAAAAAATCCAGGGACGACGATGACGAGAGAATATGATACCGTTCACAAGGAAAATCTTCTTTCGTGTGTCTGTCCATCCATCGGCCAATAAAGGAGTTAAGTTGATGGGTTTACTAAATGTGTGAGTCTGTGTATGTGTATGTGCCTAGGGTTGTGTTTGTAACGGTTGAAGCACAAAATGAAATAATGCTTCAGAAGATTACTTTTAATTCGACATAAAAAGCGGAAATAATATCGTGTACATAAAGTATCTACAGATACTACGCCAGCCCAAGACCGAGTCGACGAAACCCACTTCTGAAACTTACTTATCTTTCTGCCGGTAAGAATAAGAGCGAGCTGAGAAGATAGATCATCATCATCGCTATACTCATGGTGCTGGTAGCCGTTTAATACTCGTGCGGTTTGAAGGCCAAACGTTAGACGGGCCAAATAAAGAAAAACCAACTTTCGTTTCCACTTAACTCAACTTAACTCAAAGACAAAGACGGGCAACGCAAGAGATGGGCATTAGAGTATGAAGTTCTGGGTATCTGGTTAGCAAATCTGGCACACTCAAAGAAAGTTAATTAGGAAACTAAAGCAAAGATATTATCCTTAGTATCCTGTTGCTCCTTTGTTTGCTCCTTCGTATTCCTTTATATTTTTAGTAAATTCGTTTTATTTATTTTTGTTTTCTACTTTATTTCCTCTCCAATATGGTAATAGCTCTGGCCTTCAGAAAATACTTTTTGCTATAAAATAAAGTTCTATTTGGATTAGTTTGGTTTGTTTGAAAGCGATTTTCATTGCGATAGATAACAACAACAACAGCAAGCAAAAAAAAAACTTGGAGATGAACTTTAATTTGTAATTGCTTTTGCTGATTTCCGGGGCAGTTATCCCTGACTTTGGCAAAAACTGATAAATAGATGATATTTGTCTGTATTTCAATTTTATAAATGGAAGCAAACTTATAAATGCTGGCTAAAAGCAAATAGAAATCAATCGTTTTAATTGAAAATTATTATTTTTTTTTTTAATCGTGATAGAGGATTAAATTCCTTGAAAAAAAAAGATAAAAAGATAATTTTTAAGACACAGTACAAATATGTTTACTACGCTTTAAGGCTTATCTGTAATATTTAATGTTTTGTTTTAAGCTTTGAAGGGAAACAAGTTTTAATGTCCAACTTAATGAAATTAGAAGAAAAAATTATTTTCCAATGTCATGCGACACAACTGGATCAGTTTTCCGGGGTTTCCAAGCACAGCCATACCATTACCAAAGAGTTTTCCAAAGATGAATGTTGTTATATGCGGCTTTGAAGGCGATGAATAGATGGTGAGACTCCAGTTGAAAATTGAAATTCGTTGGTCTTTTTCAGGATTTGCTTAGGAGTACTGGTACTCACTGATTCCATTGCTGCAGAATGGTTTGAGACGATTACACAGTACGTCGGAACGGATTTAGCATAAGACGTTTGTCAGGGTTATGATTCGATACTTCTTGCAGGACATGGGATCATCTTTATTTGTAGATGGAACATATGGAGCCATCTAAAGTTGATTGAGGAGCTGATGCATGCACACTTTCAAAACATCTTCTTTTGAATTTGAAGAGTTCTACTGGTAAACCATCATATCCACCAGTTTTGATGTTTTTAAGCGTATTTACATTTATCCTTTTATACTGGTCATTGGTGTATTTTAAGAATTTCCGCCCGGGCCAGTAAGTTTTGGTGCCACATTAATTAAAATAAAGATATCAGAATATGTAAATAAATAAAGGCTTATTTGATTTGCAAACTTAAATATGTAATTTGAGAAATTTTTTATTTTTGAAGTTTCTGCTAAAATAAGTCTGAATTAAGTGGCGAAAATCTTAAATAATACGATCATAGATTTGTATTATTTTATTTTATTTTATTTTATTTATTATTTTAAATATTTAAGTTTCCACTAAGCAGTACTGAAGTAAGCGAACGAAAATCCTGCACAAAATTGTAAATTTTTAGATACTAATTTCTTACGCATAAATGAATACCTTTAATCGGTCGTTTTTTTTTTTAATTTTAAAAATGAAATCCACATTTAATTATGCATTTTTAATTAATAGCATGCAAATAAAAATGATTTAATAGAATGAATTACGAGCATGAGCTTTGAAATGTAGTCGTTGTGAGCTTTAACTTTACAGCTGAGGCAAGCTCGGTGGTTTCCACAATTTTCCCTCAAAAAGCAACGAAACTTAGGGTTAGGAGGATCAAATCTCCAAAAGAAAAGGCTTAAATTCATTTATTTAAACATAGACAAATTCCTCTTTTATTTTCAAATTAGGAATAACAAATAATTTCTTATATAAATTATAATACTAATTTCTCAGAATAAATAACATGGTATTTCATATAGTTTACAATGTGTTCTGATCTTAAAAATAACTGGCATGGTATTTCATATAATATATCCCTAGCAAGAAACCTCGGGATAAAACGGTCGGAAACCTCAAATGAGAACCTTGTCCAGCCAGATCCTAGAAGAGAAACCCAATGGATCAATGCAGCTTCTAGAAGAGTAGTCCGAAGAAATAAAACGTTTATCCCTGGCATACAATCCAGGGAAAGAAATGGTTGGAACTCTCAAAGGAGAGCCTTGTCCAGTGAACTTCTAGAAGAGGAGTTCAAAGGAACAAAATGGCTGTCCAGGAGTCCAGCAAGAAACCTCGGAATAAAACGGTCGGAAACCTCAAATGAGAACCTTGTCCAGCCAGATCCTTGAAGAGAAACCCGATGGATCAATGCAGCTTCTAGAAGAGTAGTCCGAAGAAACAAAACGTTTATCCCTGGCATACAATCCAGGGAAAGAAATGTTTGGAACTCTCAAAGGAGAGCCTTGTCCAGTGAACTTCTAGAAGAGGAGTTCAAAGGAACAAAATGGCTGTCCAGGAGCTTAGAGGAACAAAACAGTTGTCCCTGGCACACAAACCAGGGAAAGAAAGGGTCGGAACTCATGAAGGAGAGCCTTGTCCAATGAGATTCTTGAAAGAGAGCTCAAAGGAAATAAACGGGGTCCCGGATCCTTATCGGAAGCCCTATGTCCTCGGTAAATCAGGAATAAAGTGGTCCGAACCCTCGATGGAGAACCTTGTCCAATGCAGCATCTACAATAGTAGCTCGAAGAAACAAAACGATTGTCCCTGCCATACAATCCAGGGAAAGAAACGGTCGGAACTCTCAAAGGAGAACCTTGTCCAATGAGTTTCTAGAAGAGGAACTCAGAGGAAAGAATTTCTAATGTATATCCCTGTAAAATTGTATTATACGCCTATATAATAATATGCTCATACTATGCCCATACTATTCACCTTACCTAAATTATGGTAGTTCTACACTAGCAAAATTTGATTTCATGGAAAAAGTTAGATTGGGCTCTGCATTAACAATTCCTATCTGTCACTGAAACGCCTAGCGAAAAGTCTGTGTTATCGCCTGATCTTTAATTCTCTATACTTTTGATTGGTATCCACAAATGGACGAGAAGAAAAGACCATTCTTTCTTTCTTCAAGAAAAATACAGTTTGTTTTCGTTTTCACTAAATTTTATTGAAGTATCGAAGATGAAAAAAGGAAACCGATTTCACCCCCTTCCTAGCCTTTTTGCACATCTACCTAACTTGTGGTAATCTGTTATGGGTACAGTGACTATATATTTTTAGGGTCAAAAAGGAGGACAACTTTTCAGTAACGTAAAAAGGTTTAAGGTCGAATTATACTTATTTAAAAGTTTTATTAAAAAAACCATTAAAGGTATAACAAAAACAAAAGATAATAAATAATAAATTCTATGACCATAAATACAAAAACAGTTTTGTTTTTAGAGGTATATAACTTTAAGTTGGCAACACTTTTTTAACCAGCGGCCATTTTGTCCGCTCTCAAGTGATTTATTTTTTTGTTTGGTTTGGCGTTTCAACATGAAAAGACTGACGCCTGAACAACGTGATAAGGCGATGAAGCTCAGTTTTGGTTGAATGGATACGTCAAAAAACAAAACTGCCATATTAAGAGTAATGTTAATATTCAAGTGTATGTTGAGACACCGCAACATTGTTGGTGGAATAATAAGTCCGTAATTTTTTAAAAAACGATGCTGGCCAGAACGTTACAGTCAATGGTGACCGCTATAGAACCATTATTGCTGACTTTTTCGTTCATCAATTGAACAACTATAATGTGCAGGAGCTCTGGTTTCAACAATATGGCGCAACATGTTACACAGATCGTGCCACACATGATTCATTGAAAGAAACGTTTGGTAACAACATATAGTTTCACGTTACGGACCCGTAAATTGGCTTCCAAGATCGTGCGATTAAACACCGCTTAACTTTTTTTTTGTGGGGATATGTAAAGTCGCTAGTCTACGCCAATATGCTTGAAAACAATTGACCACTTGAAGGGCAACATTTGCCACGGTTTTGCTTATATACGGCTACAAACGTTGCAAAAAGTAATCGAAAATTAGACCTCCAGATTAGAATACATCTCAGACAGCCGTGGCAGTCATATGCCAAAAATCATATTCTACTCGTACTATTTTCTTAGGTTCGTTAATAAGATTTATTTACTTTATTTCAATTTTCCACTTATTACTTAAAAAAAACACTTCACTTATCTTACTTCAAAACAAGTTCAACACTGAAATTAATTCACCAACTTTACTCATTCACGTTTAAAAATAAACTACGTCCTCTGCTGGCCAGACTTGTGCTCTTATACTTCTCACTAAGGTTCCCGAAAAAGTGTAAAGGTTCCAGTATTTGCTTCTAGAGCTTTCTATAGGGAAAATTTCCCGTGAATTCCTATTTCCGAAGCTTTAATTCTGACGTTTAGTATTGGAATTTCTGAAGCTCATCAAAGCTCTCCGTTGGATGGTTTTTATCATGAATTTGGTGCTCCTTTTATTCAAGAGTCGTTATAGTTCATTCGAGAGTCGTTATAGTATAAATGTGAGAGTCGTAACAATATTTAAATTATAATGCCAGAAAATTATCTTTCGAATAAGATAACATTGTCATGTCAATTTAAAAAAAATCATCTATTATTTTATTCCATTTCAGAGTTCTATACCTCAAAAAAAAAAACACCCTTTGTAAGTTTTATTCGAATTTACTTTGTGTCTTATTCTTGTATTTTTCTTTGCAATGTGTTTTTTCTAAGACCTCGTTACGATTTTTTAAGAAAAATTAAATTAAAATTTTGCACATTTGAAGTCGTAATTTATTGTAATTTGTTATTAACATTGCCTCAGTATCTTTCTTATTTTTTGGGTGCCCAAATGTTTTTTTTAGTATAAAACACTTTTAAGTTCGTTATATACAACCTATAATTTTTTGCCGAGTCCAAACGGCTAGATGAGAAGCACTTATTCATGACAAGTATACTCTTGGAGGATTTGTCAGTTCCTCGCAAGAGGCAGTACCTCGGGAAAAGCATTTCCGTTTTTAGGTGGCAGCGACTGGGAATTGAATTCAGACCTGCGACATGACAATCCAATGTAATAATCATTATGGTAGTACAATTGCAACATATCATCAATTTTACAATTTTTTTTTCTTATTTGGGGGAAAATTGTCCACTTAAAAATTTGACTCAACTAACCTTGTAAAATAATTCCTTGTCATTGATTTCTAGATCTTTTTTAAACTCAAGTACTTGAGAAAAGCGTTTCGATTTAGACTCAAATCACTGCTGTTTACTTTTCATGTTTAAGTGCTAATTTAGCTATGAAATTAGTATGACGGGTTATGCTCCTTAAGCGTCAAAATATCGGAGTGAAATAAACAAACATATAAGAAAAATGTTTAATAAGCAAAAAATACGAAAAATACTCGGACGTAGAGTGAGCTGCAACATTTTGTACAATTTCAACTAGAAAAAAATCAAGGTTTAAAATACAAAAATGCATAGATACAAATTGAAGAAAAATTTCTGTACGTCGACTTCCTCTAAGTCGAATTTCTCTCTAACACCAATTTTTCGCACCAATTTTGTACTCCCCTCAAATTTCCATATTGTATTTATTTCTATCCAACTCAAATTTTCGCAAACCTTTGTCTAAGTCGAACTTATTTTGATATCCCGTGAAAATTCAACCTAGAGGGAGTTGCATTTCAGTTCGCAGAGGGCATTGGAAGCACGGTTCACTAAAAAGATGAAAAATTACGGTCCTCTTCAATAAAATAAAATAAAATAAAATAAAATAAAATAAAATAAAATAAAATAAAATAAAATAAAATAAAATAAAATAAAATAAAATAAAATAAAATAAAATAAAATAAAATAAAATAAAATAAAATAAAATAAAATAAAATAAAATAAAATAAAATAAAATAAAATAAAATAAAATAAAATAAAATAAAATAAAATAAAATAAAATAAAATAAAATAAAATAAAATAAAATAAAATAAAATAAAATAAAATAAAATAAAATAAAATAAAATAAAATAAAATAAAATAAAATAAAATAAAATAAAATAAAATAAAATAAAATAAAATAAAATAAAATAAAATAAAATAAAATAAAATAAAATAAAATAAAATAAAATAAAATAAAATAAAATAAAATAAAATAAAATAAAATAAAATAAAATAAAATAAAATAAAATAAAATAAAATAAAATAAAATAAAATAAAATAAAATAAAATAAAATAAAATAAAATAAAATAAAATAAAATAAAATAAAATAAAATAAAATAAAATAAAATAAAATAAAATAAAATAAAATAAAATAAAATAAAATAAAATAAAATAAAATAAAATAAAATAAAATAAAATAAAATAAAATAAAATAAAATAAAATAAGATAAAATAAAATAAAATAAAATAAAATAAAATAAAATAAAATAAAATAAAATAAAATAAAATAAAATAAATTAAAATAAAAAATATAAAATTAAATTAAATAAAATTTTTTGTTTTAAATTTACATTACTGGCCCTGGAGTAGTGAACATCACCAAGGACATTTCGCATAAGCGATTTGAGGATAGGATAATCTCTCACAGATAGCTAATGTGAATTAATTGGTGAAAGTGGAAGTTTTCTGAAGTCACAGGTGATAAACAACCAATGATCTTATTTGTTGAAAACTTTTTTAGCAAAACATAATTATAAATTTACAATTGTTTAAACTTTAATATGCTTTGCCCAAAGATCGTCTACCAGATTGACCCTTTCTATAAGGTCAATAATTTAATAATTTGTTTGATTAAAAGTCTCCTTCTATAATATGTTTTCTGTAACTCAGAGCAGTTATGGTGTAGGTACTTATATAGGGTTTCCGCCGGGAAGGTATCCTACTTTATTTTGCCGCCATTTTGGTAAACAGTAGTCTTGACAGTTCATATTTGGCAGTTGTGAAGTAGACTCATGGTAAATTTATTATGGAAAAATATTCGACCAACGTGTTTTTATCGTTAAAAATGTTTATCAAAACTAATCATCGGTCACTGTGACGATGAGAAAGTTACGTGAAATTTTTGGGAGAAATAACAAAACGCACTATTTATCGTGTAGTGAATGATTTCGAAGAAAGAGGGTCTGTAGGTAATAGGCCCAGGCATGGACCACAACGTACTGCAAGATCGGATCAAGATGAAGGAAGTGTCCAAAACAATCCATCAACCTCAATTCGATGCCGTGCTCAGGAGCTTGGTCTTCAAGGAACAATTTTGAAAACTTTTTAAGGCCACAACTGGATGCTTTGGGCTTGATTAACATGTGGTATCAACAAGACCGTTCCTCATCACACACAGCCAGGATTGCAAAGAGGAGTGAGACCTCTTTCCACAACAAGTTATTTCAAGAAATGGTGATGTTGATTGGCCTCCACGGTCGCCTGAAAAACAAGGCTAATGCAAACAAACCAAAAACGCTTGATCAACTTAAACAAAATATTCATGATGAAATAAATGAAATACCGCGTGAAATGTGTGAGGATGTAATGAACAATGTGTTCAAAAGGGCTCGCATTTGTGAGACTAACAGAGGCGGACATTTACCTGATATTGTATTCCATACATAATTACCGACATCAAACAAAACATTTATCAATATAAGATCCATTCTCCTTCATTTAATCAAAAATTATAAGCAAACAAAGTAGTACACCTTCCCGGCGGACACCCTGTACAAAATTTCCCAGCCTAATTTACCATTCAAAATCTCCAGGACTGAATTCATTTCCATTGTAGTTACTCAAAAAAAACTCACTCGAAACTCCCTTAGGATAAGACATCTGCCAATGAAATGATATACATCCTCCCTTTCCTTGCGATTGCAAAGATCATACAAAATTTGTTGGTCGGGTCGATGTGGAATGTAGTTTAAATTCAAAATTTCACCTCTTGCTTTAAATATAACTTTCATAATATTAAGCGGAAAACGGTTTTGGAAGTAGATATATTCCCTAAGGTCGAAGTTCAGTTGGCTGGAAACAAATTTGTGCTTCTATTTTATAATTTTCAAAAGAAGATCGGCTTATCCTCTCAAGAATATCATTAAACATATTGCTTAGGTTCTTAGTACTTATATCGGATGGAATGCGTACGTTTTTCCCTAGCTCTTACCACTTTGTGACAAGATTTCCCCTTGTAACCAGCATGTGCTTCAGTACATGTTTTGGGAGCCATCCATCATCCATCTCCAGAACTTAACATAATCACAATGCATCTTGGGGGTATCTAAGAACAATGGTGGTACTGTTGTCTCTAAGTGCAGCATGTAGTTGGGCATATAGGATGGTAAGTGAAAAATTCGCTTCAACAAATACCTAAAAAATCTTTCAACTTCTCCAAATGGACAATATCCCCAAGCTAGGGTACCGTAGAGCAATATTGAGACAGTGATAGCACGGACAATTTTCATTTTTAAACTATGTTCAACATATTTATTATCAAGGCAACGGTCCCACACTGGAGAAATTGCTCTTTTTGCTTCGGCCAGTTTGCATTGAAAGTGCTTTCTCATATTGAGGTTCACCGTGATAAGTATCCCAAGATATTTTTACTCCCGAACATTTGCAACAGTTTCTCCTTGATATTTCCAGCTTTCGTTGCGCGAATACCTTCCTCCCCCTTCTCTGAAAATCATAATTTTAGACTTCTATAAATTTGTGGAGAGGTTCCACAGCTTACAGTAGCATTCCAGATGGTTCATCATTCACTGAATCCCATCGACAGATTCAGACAGAAAAACTATGTCATCAGCAAAAATGAAGCCTGGTATTCGCATGCTATTCCAAACGGGATTCCTCCAGTAATGAGCTTAAAACGCATCCTTGCTTCACTCCCATTTTCGTTGTGAACTCCTCAGAAACAAATTCACCATACCACACATAAGCTACATTGTTTTCATACATATCTTTTAAAAGAAGTACAATTTTGCCTGAGATCCTCAACTTGTATAGCTTTTAAAAAACGGCTTCAGCACGAAAGTCAACGAAAAATTCATAAAGCTTTTTCATCCTTCTTTTGAAATTTCCAGAAGTATTTATCAGGGTAGTCGAGTAGTTAGACCTCAAATGCAGTAGCAACAATAATCAAGACAAATATGCATGATTATTTTTTTTTTATTAAGGTGTTTCATAAAATTACGATATTAAAACAGGTATCTCAACCTAAAAGAGCAAGAGAATATAAAACTTTCCAAGTAGGTATCGCTTATTGTGATAAATAAATCAATACAAGAACACGGGATATTTTTAACAAAACCTCCACATTATTCAGAGATTCTGGGACTTAAATATATTCTGAAATTGTGCAAACCACAGTTGCTACTAATACTTCATTGTTTTTTATCTAGTCGCTATTGTTGAGAAGTTTCTTTCAAATCCTTTTTGTGAATTAGGTACTCTTAGTCTTTGGCCCCGTGTTTAAGTTTTTAAAATCCCTCTGCCCTAAAAAAATACATCATCAAATGGAATACCATTGGACAAAAGCCACTTTCCAGTTTTCACTCATATATGATGGCAATGGCACAACTGGCAACAGAGTTTTAGGTGAATGCTTAAGTAGAAAAATGGGCAAAATAAAAAATAACTTCGCTGAGAGGATAAGAATGCCACGCTTATGTTCACATTCATTACGAAAGCTTTTACTCATTCTCACTTCGTTTATCTTTTTGCACAGTGTTATCCTCTGTAAACTGTAAGTGCTTCACTTTTCGTTCTTTTGCTTCAACCCAGTATATAGAGCCAGAGCACAACCCGACCCAGCCCAACGCAATTCGACTCTATATACCCATCAACCCGACCCGACTCGGCTGGTTTTGCATACAAATTTTCTGTCTATTAAGAATTTCTAGTGCGTGTGTGTAAAACATTAAGCCAGGGGAGAAAAACAGGAGGGCGGGAATAATAAAAATGACTCTCATATGCACAGCCACTCTTTTAGTTTAAAGTAACCCACTGACACAATTTAATTCAATTTAAGCCATTTGCCCTTTTCCGTGAAAGTTCCTAATGACAGTGTAAGTGCGCGTGGCCTTTATAAGGACAAAAAAGTTGATTTTTTAAAATTTTTATATTTTCTTAAAATGCAAAGAAACAAAAACAAAACTCGGATAATGCATTTTGTGTATTATTATGCTCAAATATAGGATGTATACAATTACTAGTGCACGTAATGGTTTGCGCTGATTAAAATCAAAACAGGTCGAGTCATTTTCATTTTCAGCCTTGACTAATACACTTTTAGTTGGATAGAATTTGTTGGTGTAGGTATTTAAGTTGGAATAATCAAAAGAAGATTATCTTTCTGGTGAAACCCTTAAATAAATGACGTGTAAATCGCTAAGCACACTAGTTCCATGCACATTATTTATTTTGTGTGTTTCACGATTATAATAACCTTGTTTCCGAAATTTTTTTCAAACAGTTTCAGACCGCCAGATTTAGTGCGGGCCAATACAAAATAAATTTCACTTGTGGAACGGATTTGCACCAAATCTGGCGGTTTCGAACTCTTTGAAACTCGTTGTGGAGTGAGCGATCAATTTAGTTCAATTAGTTAGAACTAGTTCGTTTATTTTAGTTCAATTTAGTTCAAAAGTCCATTAAAAAAAATACTTGTTACACGTATAAATTCTTACATGAAAATTATGTTTGATAAATAACATCTCAGTTGAGTTCGAAGTTTGTAAAAGGTTTCTTTATTTTTAAAAACTCAAAAGGAAATATAAAAAAAAAGATAAATTAATGAGCTTTTCTCTTTCTTGGAAAAAAAATTAGTGAACTAAGTGTGTGAACTAAGTTCACTTCAGTGAACTAGTTCATTGAACTAGTTTGTTCGCGAACTACACAAGCCTAATGACAATGTACTTAAAGAATATTTCTTTGCTAAAGTTTACTCATTTTTATTCATAATAAAGACTTTGCGACTTTTAGTCCAAATGCATTCCAGTTAGATGCTGTTGTACCCTTCTAAGTCGCATTATTTTCAATCGATGGATACCGACAACTAATTAAACTTACAGCGCCTAGGCTCTGTAAATTATATTATTTTTGTTTTTACTTCTAATCATTCTTTAATCATTATTATACATGTACGTTTCTTTTTCTTAACATTCAATTTCTTGTACAGTTATTTTATAAGAAAAAATTTGATTGACTATTGATTGCACTACGGCAGCTCTAGTCAAATATTTCTTTTGACGTGGTGCAAATTAGTGCCCAAACCTTTCCCGACATTTTGACAGTTTTTCTTCTCTTTGAGAGGATTTCATTCCCATCTGTCCCAATTTGACATTATGTCCGAAATAGTGCGAAGAATTTAAGGAACACGCCTAATATCACAAGGGAACAAATTTTTAACTTTTGTATCAGATTGTACTAACTTTATATTACTGAAACTGTAAGTTGATCAACTGTAACAGGTCTACATTTATAGACCAATTTTTAGCAATTTTGGCAAAATGGCTATAATTTTTAATGGTCTAATACCAGAGAGTATTTTGAGCCCAAACTTAACTGGTCAGTGACATTTTTTTGTCTTTCGTGAGGCGGTGAATCTTATTTTTTTTAAGAACCAACAAAATAAAGCATAAAATCTGATGACTCGGCCATATTGATGGAACCTTTTTCCTTGTTCATCACTCGCAGCACCGATATTTTTCGGGAAAAGGTCTAAACGGAGTTCTTGAAGAAGACATTCTAGTGAAATTCTGCCTCCAAAGTATTTGTGCGACTGAAGCCTGTCATTTTCAAACCATTGACAGTTTTCTGATTTATATTGTCTACAAAATATTTCATGACTGTTAAGAAGTATCATGCTTGCAGTATCGCTTAAATAAATTTTGGACAAACAACTTTTTATTGACTAATTTTCTTGTTTCCGGACCTAAACACTTTTTTTCAGCTAGGCATCACTAAGTTGAGGGATATTTGGTGAATTTACAAAATCTTCTTTCATCACTAGCCATATTTTAATGCATAAAACACCCGTATTTTTTTTTTTACTATCTGGAAATCTTCAAAAGACACTCGGTAAGAATCGGTACCGAGTAGTGTGGGACTCTTACCGCACTAAAACCACCGGTGAATCAGGACCAATCTATGAAAGATCGACAAATGGTTTTTCTTTCTTAATTTATAAATCGCATTGTGGGAAGTTTAAGTTATAAGACTTTCCCATAGCTTTAAGACCATCAGTTCATGAGGCTTGGTTCTTCTTATTCTCCAAACATTCTCTCGTACATTTAAGATGGTCTCCATTTCGGAGTTGGTATGACTTTGCAGTTGCTGATTGTGTGATATAGCGTGTTTTTTAACCACTTTTGTAACCATTTCAATTTGAAGGTCACGACGTAGATCGCTATTTCTTATATACCAAGGGGCTTTCATTATTCCACAGAGGACCTTGCTTTAAAATTTTTGGATGGGTTCAGGATTTGTTTTCTTTGTACAGCCCCATAGTTGGATGCCATATGTCCAAACGGGCTTCAGTACTTGCTTATAACGGGTGATTTCTTAGCTGGTTTGGTTTTGGCAACACTGGTTTTGACAGCTGACGTGTGTTTAGTACCTTGTGTCACTATCAAACAGCTTCAGTTTGGTTTGCAATTTAACCATGGATCGTCTTACAAATGAACAACGCTTGCAAATTATTGAATTTTACTATCAAAATTCGTGCTCGGTTCGAAATGTTCATCGCGCGCTGCTTCCATTTTATGGTCGGCATTCTCGACCTTCTGAGCAGTCTATTCGGAAGATTGTGACCAAATTTCGCACCAAATTTACTTTGTTGGACATTAAACCACCAACACGTTTACGTACTGTGCGTAGTGAAGAAAATATTGCGGCCGTATCAGCTAGTGTGACAGAAGACCGCGAAATGTCGATTCGGCGCCGTTCCCAGCAGTTAGGCCTTTGTTACAGCACTACGTGGAAAATTTTGCGGAAGGATTTGGGCGTAAAGCCTTTTAAGATACAGCTGGTGCAAGAACTAAAGCCAGCCGACCTACCACAACGCCGAATTTTTGGTGAATGGGCTCTTGGAAAGCTGGCCGAGGATCCGCTTTTTTATCGAAAAATTGTGTTCAGCGATGAGGCTCATTTTTGGTTGAATGGGTACGTAAATAAGCATAATTGCCGCATTTGGAGTGAAGATCAGCCAGAAGCATTGCAACAGCTACCAATGCATCCCGAAAAAGCCACTGTTTGGTGCCGTTTATGGGCCGGCGGCATTATTGGGCCATATTTCTTCAAAGATGATGCGAATCGCAGCGTTACTGTCAATGGTGAACGCTACCGAGCGATGATAACAAACTTTTTTCTGCCCGAAATGGAAGTTCTTGACTTGCATGATATGTGGTTTCAACAAGACGGTGCCACATGTCACACAGCACGCGAAACAATGGCGCAATTGCGAGGCGAGTTTGGTGAACAGTTAATTTCAGGTTTCGGGCCGGTCAATTGGCCGCCTAGATCGTGCGATTTGACACCATTAGATTATTTTTTGTGGGGGTATGTCAAGGCTAATGTCTATAGGGACAAGCCCGCTTCGATTGACGCACTGGAAGCCAACATCCATGCATTCATTCGTGAGATACCGGCCGATATGTGTGAAAGAGTATGCCAAAATTGGACTCAGCGGATGGGCTACCTGAGACGCAGCCGCGGTCAACATTTGCATGAAATTATCTTTAAACATTAAATTGCAAGGTTCAAACTATCGATTCAAATAAATATTTCATTAATTTTTTCGAATTGTTTGTTTTTTTTTTTTTTAAAGTTCTAAACCTCTTAAAAAATCACCCGTTATAACATTAGTTTGTTCTGGATAGATAGGTCAGAGTTCTTTCCTAGTAACCAGTACATTTTTCTGTACTTCAAGTTTAGTTCGTCTCTTTTCTTTTTCATGTGCTCTTTCCATTTAAGCTTTACATCCAAAGTCATTCCAAGGTATTTGGCAGTATTGGAGTAAGGTACTGCTGTACTGTTTATAAGAATTGGAACATTGTTTATTTTTTTGTTTGTAAAGTTTATATGCATCGATTTTGTTTCATTTTGTTTGATTCGCCATTTTTACGTCCAATCACTAACTTTATCGACTGCATTTTGCAATTTTTGTGTAGCCTTCGTAACGGATTTATCTGGCACCAATATTGCAGTATCATCAACAAAGGTGATAGCGTTGATGTCCACTGGAATATCCCTTGTATATAACAGATACAGGGTTGGCCCTAAGACACTTCCTTGTGGTACACCGGCTTCAATTTTCTTTAGTTCCGAGTAATTTTGGTCGTACCGTACTCTAAAGAGTCGGTTCGTAACGTAGGATTTCAGTATTTCGTAGTACTGCCTGGGAAGATCCCTATGCAGTTTGTACTCAAGTCCCAAGTGCCAAACCGTGTCAAAGGCTTGAGCAACATCTATGAATATAGCCGAGCATACTTGTTTTTCTTCAAGTTTCTTTTCCACAACATCCCTAAACCGATGCACTTGGTGTATTGTGGAATATTTATTTCTAAATCCAAACTGATGGCTCGGAATTAGTCTTCTAATTTCTGCTTAGTCTTTTCAGAAGCAGTTTTTCGAAAACATTTGCCATGATTGCTTAGCTGCTTTCTATAAGGAGTATTCCCTAGAAGCATCCGCCGTCAGACTATTCAGGAATCTACTAAGTGAATCACTTTTAAATTCACAGATTCTTTTTTTACCGAATTGTTAAGATGGTTAAAAACTGCCTTATCACCTGGAAATCTCGTAGCTTGCCATTTTCTTCGAGCTCTTCTTTTCTCCAAGATCAGCTACTTTATTTCGACAGGATATTTTATTTCTTTTTCTCTTGAGTTCGAAATTGTTGGAGTACTTTCTTCTGCAACCTGTTGCACATCAGCAATAAATTGTTCTACTTCATGATCAATCTGTTCAATTGTTTGCATAGGGGATCTTAGGTTTATGCAACTTTCAAGTTTATCTCTGAATTCGTTCCAGTTTGTTCTTTTACTCACGAGCCTGTTTCGCTCAGTGATAATATTACTGGAGTATGATCTGACGATAAATCGTAATTACCTTCGACACTTATATGGTTTCGTTTAATACCTTTTACTACGAAAAAGTCTACAAGGTCCGGTATTTTGTTAGAATCAGATGGCCAATATGTTGGCGAGCCAGAAGAATTAAATTCGCAGTTGTATTTGCGGCCTGCTTGATATGGCCATTTGCCTTTAGTTGTTATGAGCCTAGATCCCCATTGGGTGTGTTTAGCATTGAAGTCGCCACCAACAAGGAAGTTATGTCCTAACAAATTTAGGAGTTCTGCATAGTCTTCTTCAGTTGGAGAGCGTTTCGGAGGGCAGTATATAGCTGCTATCATAAACTCTTTCTTTTTTATACCAATACTAATTGTTGTTACTTGCTTGTTTTCATTAGTAAACTTCGGTTCTTCATAGTGTGTTAAGCACTTTTTTATTAGTATTGCTGATCCTCCCCTAACTTTGTCAGCTGGGTGTGAAGCGTGATAACACGTATAGTTAGGTAATTTATTATCAAGATTTTGTTCTATAGCGAGGTGAGTTTCAGACACCAAACAAATTTCTATATGCTTTATATCAAAAAAGATGTTTAATTCTGATACATGTTGTAAAAGACCATCATTGTTTTTTTAAGAGCGACTTCTTCGATTAGCTGTTTTATGTTTAAATCTTTTTTGTCAATCCTTTTCAGGATAAGTTCAAGCATTTCTTTAATAGATTTTTCTTCGTTCTTCCGCACATTTTTAACAATCTGGGAATAGGATTTATTTTCATCACTTTTGCTTAGTGCAATTGCTTTTGGCGGTTGATTTTTAGTTTTCTTTTCAACGGCTACTTTTTTGCTTTCAACTATTGCTTTTGTGTTTGTTGGGTTTCTTAGCTTGTTCCCAGTTTTCTTTTTGTGTCTTGGAATTTTTTGTAAGGAAAGTTTCAAAATATTTAATCCATAACAATATGTATAAATTAATAAAAGTTATATTACTTAAGACCTAATATCTTACCTTTTTTTTATAAAAATAAAACAATCTCTTACAAATTATTTTTCTCGTTTATTTTTATTCTATAAGAAGACTCGACTTTTACTATTTACAAAGCTCTTAACTCAATTTTATTTGTGTAGACATTTGTTATTTTTTTTCAATCGCAAACAATCAGCAATAAATTATTATTAAAATTAATTAAATAAAAAATCAAAAAAAAAAAAACATTCCGAAACTTTAAAAAATTATTATTATTTTGTTCTCAAACTACTTAACAAACAAAAAAATTTAAAAAAAAATTTAGTTATAATAAAGTGTTTGCTGCGATTAAATATTTAATTGTATTTTGTGTTTTTGTATTCATTCAGTCTTAAATGTCTACTGTCATCATCGTTGTTTTAATTTATTGATTTTTTTTTTCAACTCATACAGCCATGTTGAGGAGAATATTACAATAACTGCATCCTTAATATCCTATTTTTTTCAAAGCCTTCAGATCTACATCACCATAGTAGTCCACACTGGAAATTGTAAATAAATATTAGATGATAAGGTTGGTTGGATTAATTAAATGAACACACACTCATATTAAAATAGGAAAAAAAAAGAAGAAATTTGAAAGGAGAAGTTTTGTTTGTATATGAAGGTCGTTATTTACAAACTAAGACACTTGGAATTCTCGGTTTAAATGTAAAAGTTACTTACTTACAAAACGAATTATTTTGACAAAAATTCAAGACTCAAATATATTTATATATTTTTTTTTTTAATTTGTTGCGCTTAATTCATATCGAGAAATTATGACTATGACAAAGTTCAATACATAATGGATTTAATTTTGTAAGAAAAGAGTATATGGTTTGTAAAGACACTCTATCAATGTTGTTATTTTTAAAAATCTTAAAATCACCTGCAAACAATAAGTTTTCATAGTAACAGTAGGTGATAGAAAGATAAAATAAATAAGGTCCCAGGCGACTTCCTTGAGGAACCTCTGCAAAGTTGTATATTTTCCAAGACACATTCCCATCAATCTTTAAAAACTGGATCAGTAACTAATTCAATCTTTAAAAAATGCATTGAAATGTACATAACTTCTAAAGGCTTGTAGAAAAAATCAATAACAAGTTAATCAGAAAATCTACTAACTAATTAACTTAATCATCTCCCTAAATTTCCACTCATTTCAGTTTACTAGACAACATCTAATAGTGGAGTTGCAATTTACAACATATTGCTATTGCATAATAAAACCAAAAAGACAAATAGAATTTTTGTTAATCCTATTGTTGTTTATTTTGATGGCAAAAACTAAACTGTCAACAACTGTCTTAAGCAAATAAGAGTGCGAGAGAAAATTCAGTTAACAACAGGATGTATGGTTTGATAGATTATATTTTACTTTTCATTTTTGTTCCATCAGCAAAGTGCTCTGTCAGTAAAAAATAAAGTTTTAATTGGACATTTCTTGTTTGTCTTTTGGAAAGTACAAACTAACAAAGGGCAATAGAATAAAGGCAGTATTTAAGTGAACTTTTGTATTTATGAGAAACTGACAAGATAATTCGATTTACACAATATTTTTGACTTTTTGAGTGTTACATAAGGAGTGTTAATAAAGTTTGTTAACAACAATACCTATCATGGTTTTGATATCTCAAATTGAAGGTATTGTGAAAAATGTCTTAAATTTTCCTTAGGTAAATATCTTTGACAAAAATAAATCTTTTTCAAAATAAAAAAAAAGAGATTAGGAAAAGATACTTAAATGCAATAAACACGTTAAGACCTTTGTTCACACAGTGATTTTTAATAATTCTGTTGTGTGAAGTTCATAAGAATACTTTTCCAATGACAATATGTCTCGTTGTTATTAGTTACTAGACCAGATTTCAGTTTCACAAATTTTTGGACGATTATCCCTCGCTGTAAAGAAATTTTTCCACAACAATGATTGAATGTATTTCAGAAAAGTTGTTGCTCCATACATCGATTATTTTGATAGTCTTTCGTATGCATTGATTTACAGTGATTTATTGGAATATTTACGGTCTTAAGTTGTATGGGTTTTCAGTCTTCTCATAAGTAGTATATGATTTGAAAGATGCTATTGAAAATTGTTCCCATTTTGAACGCTTTACATTCATTCTGCGAGGGGTGTTTTGGGTATAATTTAGTTTTCACTGAACGACAACGATATTTTGTTTCCATCTGGGGCATATTTATAGATGTATTGTACATATTCTCGTCTAAGGTGTTTTTGTACAACCACAAACCGAATTTTAAACTTATTGAACTTCTCGGTACTTATCTCGTTAATTACTAAAAATTATTTATAAATTCTACTTCCTGACGTTTAATAAGTTTTTAATGGTTGATGTTCACAAAAAGAAAAGTTTAAAGTTTCTTCGAAACAAATTTTTTTCGTTTGTATCTCAGGCATATACATTTCCGCCACTAGTATTTATCTCCACCATTATTCATTTTTTGGCAGGTTAATTTTTTTTTTGGAGATAACTGCAAGGTCTTGAAATTTTGACTGCTTTATTTCTATAACATTAAAACGAGTTTTTGTCGCTTGTGCTGTAAATTAAGTTTAGCAGGTCTCCAGTCAAAATAAGGTAATGGTTGACACTAAACAAACGAATGACTTTTCCCTTTCGACTTACTAAAGTAAGGAAAAAAGAGTCTACAAGAGTCTCTAAAATCACGGAAAACGTTTCAATAGAGATAAAAACACTCCATAAATGTTGGATTGGTAATCTTATAAAAACACCCTTAGGTGGTAGGCAGGTATGAGAAAGCATTGAAGAAGTGGAAAAATTAAAGAAACCTCAGAAGCAGAAGCTTTTTGAATAGGGAAAAGACTCTCTTAAAATCAAGTAATGTCCAGCTACTTGGAAAATGCTAATGCATTATGGATCAACTCTTGCAAAGAACAGCTTAAATTTAGCTCAAAAAAATGTTAAGAACACTGGTCCTCAAGGTCTTATTACTATGGATAGGTTGAGTGCAATGAGCACCAAACAGCTTCAAACCTTAGACGACATAATGACATAATACCAGCTGAGCTCCAAATAAATTCTGATATATTTCTGTTAATAATGGAGATAATTTTTATCAGTTCCTTTAAAAGACTTGCCAAGGTTGTTTTTATGAGTATACCTTAAGCTAGAAAATGATCCAAATGAAGCCGAAAAATCTCAGAACTATTATCCATCATGTTTCTTTAAACCTGGAAATAGTGCAACACCACCAACGCAACGAAGAATTTGCCAAATATATCCTTCATGTAAGCAAACACTCAACAAACTTTCTTGAAAACCTTTAAAAGATTGATCGATATCTTCTTACGAACAAGTGCCAAAACGAGACTTGATTGCTCTTCAAGTCAAAATGCTCATTTCATTGGAATTATCGGTGGATACAGCTACACTTTTTACTAGGGCAAACTTTGAAATCTTCTTTCTATCAAAGAGAATTTCTATCAAAGAGAATACACATGGTTGATTTTCAGGCAGGTAAAGAGGGGGCTTTTGACAATGCCGACACATAAAAACATAAGTTCTAGTTATGCCTAGCAAAAGCTTAAACGAATCTATGAATATGCTTTTTTGTATTTCACTAAGAACAGCAGCTCTCTGGATAGCCAATGACTTTTTTGTTTTATGATTTTTTAAAGTTTCTTTCAAAATTTATTACAATTCAGCAAACAATACTTAATTGTAGTTCATTTTGACACATTTCTCAATTAAAAAAAACATAAATTGGAAAAAAAATGCAACACAACAACTTAGCAGCACAGCAAGTTTATAAGAGCAAAACAGCATAAGTCACACACTGTTCATAATTTTTTTCTTGGAATAACGGCACAGGTCTACTTTTTTCCAAGGATCTCAGAAACGTTTCTTTTTAAGTTAACTTGTGTTAAGTCTTCTCAAAGATAGGAATAAGGAAAAACTACACAAGTCAAGTTGTTTTCGTATAAACCAAAATTTTATTTTGGAAAAACGCCACAAAACAACTTATATCTCAAAGAAAATATAATAGTTTTGGAGAAAAAAAATATGTCAACTTATGTGTGTATTGATTTGATTTTCTGTTTTAGCATAAAAAGTAAAAATGTAAACATTGTACTTATGCTGTTTTTCCTTGTGCAAAGTTAGTATAAAATGACTTGTGTGTTTTTTTTTTGTCTATAACTTGGAAATGTAAAAAAATTAAATTATGAAAAAAACATGTCAAATAGAATCGCGTATTGCGCATCCGATAGTACTCGTATAATAAACTTTATTTCGACTTTAGTCGACTTATACTATTTTTCCTTGTGGCCACAGAATAATACCCAAAATATCCCTTTTCAACATTATTAGGTCTGTTTCTTTACTTTGAATTTCTGTGATTTTCTGTACATTTTTGCGATTTTTAGTGTTGTTTCCCTCGCACGCATGTATATGCTTTCGAGAAGAAGCGAAATAGCATTAGGGATGAGGGTATAATTATTGTGACAGCAAATTATCAACTGTTGTTTCTGCTCCTTTACTTAACAAAAAAAAAACTTTTAAAATTTAATGAAAACAAAAACGAGCTTTTAGTTTACAAGACCATATAAAATTTTGTAAAACTTAAAAGCATTTGGTGAAACCAAAAACACAACTTTAAGGCGTAGGTAATTGGTTTTTAAATAAATAAAACTCTTTCCTGCAATTAGCCTTAAGATTTCTGTTATAAGAATTTTTAGGAAATACAACAATTACCAAGTTGTTTGAAAATGCTTATGGTTTAGTGAATATTAGGGCTGCTAGCCATAACAAACCAAACGAGACTTTTGCATAGTCTCTGTAGGCAACATAAAAATCGAAATATTTCACTATAGTTTCAGTATCGATCTCATATAACTATAACAAGACCGAGACGAGGCTATCTCGGTCTCGTAAAACAAAGTCTCGTCTGAGTAGTGGTTTCTGTCTCCACCTAAGAAGAAGTTTTATCCATATCAATTAATGAGCAAATTGAAAAAAAACGTTTCTATCAGTTTAACAATGAGTTAAGTTAAAATAAAAAAAAACTCCTATAACCCCTTTTGATAAACTGAGCTATAAGAAATAACTAGGCGTGGCAGTCGTGGTGGGTATCACTAAAGTAACTTCTTCTAGCTGAAAAGAGCCAAGTCTGAAAATTTCATCCAAATCGTCTGTGACTTAGAGACCTTAGAAAAATGGGTGTGGCAGTGGGTGGATTTTACTAAAATCTCCCTCCTCCCTATTATAAAGATAAAAACTGAAAAAATTTCATTTCAATGTTTGGAGCCATTTGTGAGAAACAAATTCCAAAAATTTCCAATTCCAAACGATACTGAGTCTCGGTATATTTTGGTCCAAAATTTACGGTATTGTTTCGACTGCTTTGGAGGTGGTATCGTGTTGGTAACATTTCGATTTTCGATGATACCAGTTTTCTTCCAAATGGCTTCACTTAAAATATATATAATATTCTGCTTAGACACATGCTTGTTTTTTTTTTTTAATTTGAAAAGCAGAATTTCAAGAGACAAAAGTGAAAAAAGCAAAATTTTGAAAAACATAACTTTCGTGAAAAAGAAAAAAAAAATTAAAACAAAATTTCGAAAACAAATTCGACTCACTCTTGGTTTTTATTTTCTGGATTTCTGAAAGGCCTGCTGGTCAGCTGCACAAGGGTTATCATATTAGAAAATGGAAGAAGGGGGTTCTTGTGTTTTTTTTTGCGGCACATATGTGTTTCAGGTGGGGAAAAAATTTTAATAAAATTTCAGAGCTTAACTGCTTCTATAACTATACTAAGTTTCCTTGTGTTTGTTGATTTTTTGAGCTGTTTTTCATTCTTGGTGCCATTCATGAAATTTTAACAATATCATACGATACAATTAATAACGACCAGTAAAAATGCCAAGTTGAAAAAATAATTTTTTTTGTGATTTCATGTTCTATAACATGTCGATACCATTCCCGTAAGAATGTACGAGTATTCAGCGACTTCTTAAAAAATTCAAATTCAAATTTTTAAAAACCACTTGCTTAGTTATTTATTTGCGTACATATTTTGTAAAAGTATTTTGAAGCGATTTTTAGTTGAAAATCTTTTTTCAAGTCAGATATATAACTAAGCAAGATTTTTTTTTAGAAATGTCCTTAATACATTCCTACGGGAAGTAATAAGAAAGTTCAGATAATTTCTTGCTTTCAAAGAAAAAAGAAAAAAAAAACAGATATACTAAAAAGGGTATCATTTGGGTCCCCCTTTCACACTTTAAGTTTTGGGGGGCAAAATTAATATTGAGATAAAAAAGGAGAGAATCCCCTAAAAAAAGGCCGACGTGTAGTAACCCAAGCTGTACCGCAAGAGGTTGTATTATTTCCCATTCTTTCCAGCTTGATGGTAACTAGCAAAAAGTCCAAATTTTTGATATGTTATTACTTTATGGCTGGTTTAGGAAAAATACAAATTTCTCCAAACCGTTTTCTCCACCCCTTTCAACATCCTGATAAGATCACCGAAAATTTTTTGACATTATTTCCTTCAAATATGATCCTTAAAGAATTTTGTACAACCGAAATTTTGAAGCTCCCAAAAATGAGCGAAAATTTTGATCTCTCAAGGAACAACGAAGTTTCGAGGGATTCAAAACATTTTTTTTCGAAACTTTCCCCTTTCTTAACTTTGCCTTTTGTAAACTTTGTTCTTGGAATCTTTGTTTTCAAAAAGTTTTTTTTTTTGCATATTTAAGTACACGACTGGAAAACAGTCACATGTTAGCGTCTTAAAGAAGCTAAGCTGACATCTGAGCTACGTTAATTTGAAAGACAACAAAATTTCTGCTCAAAGAAATTTTTCAGGAATAATTTGTCTGAAACGGGAAAGGCTTACTCTCTGGTTAGCACTTTCTTCTTCCTAAAACAACCTAATTTTGGAGGTGTGGAATAAGTCATTGTTTGGAAAAAACAAAAAATTAAACTCAAAATTTTTCTTTTTTAATTTTAAGATTTTACTTTAATCTTAAAAATTAATGAATAGGTGAAAAGACAAAAGAGATTTGGTGATTGTTTGGAAAAACTTAAAAAAACATTTTTATATGTATTAAAATTTTTGTTTCACCTTAAAAAATAAGCTTTGAGGAAAAAATGACGAAAAAGGGCAAAATAGGTAAAAAAGCAAAAAGGCAAAAAAAGGCACTAGCGGGTAAAAACGCAAAAACGGTATAATAATATTATAATATATTTTTCAAATCAGGAGGACATGAAACGTATATATATAAAAAGTCAAGACTTTCATTCAATGAAGCCCAAAAAAAAAAGAAATGAAGGGCTTTATAAAGAGCAAACAAATTTAGAAAGTTTCAGAAGAAAAAGCTAAATACTCGTATATTTTCTGTAAGGTGTCAAATATAATGACAGTAAGCTAGCAAATACTAAAAATGCTTGGTGTGTATCTTCAAGTACCCAAATCATGCCTTGAAAAAAGTCAACTTATATTGTTTCAAAGATTGAAAAAGAAATTCTAAAATATTATATTAAATATTAATTACTCAACATTTAAATTAAATATTCTAAAAAGTTTTTTAGTAAATTAATTAGAATGCGTTTGGTTATTAACAGATTTCAACACTTCGTTAGGTTTTCGGTTAAATCTATATAAAAGCTAAGAATGTTTCAGAAACTGTCAAAAATATTCGTAAAGTTTGTTATAGGCAGAGTCAACATATTTTTGTTTGTTTGTTTTTAAATTAAAATAAAAGATTTCAGTTTATTTATTTTCTTTTCTCTTTCTTTAATTCAGAAAAAAATCGATTTACATTTTCTTTTTACAAAAAAAAGTTCTTACATTTTTTTTATCGGTATATTTTGTGGCTTTGCGTTTTTTTTGTTTTTGTTGTTATTGTAATCTCATGGTTTATTTTTATTTTTTAAACGTAATGAAAACCGATAATTTTTACATTACGCATTAATCTCTCTCGAGTCTCGATCTACATTAAATCAGCTAATAAATTTGAACTGATTTTATTTTTGTTTACATCTCTTCATGTTTCTAATAGCAGTCTCTCATTTGATAAGAATTTATATAAAATTAAAATTTATATAATTATGAATATCTACTATTCTTAGTTATAAGAAACATTTTTTTTGTTTTTGTTTTGTTTTTACGATTAACTTAACAATTTGGTGTCATTGACGAACACCACCCTATCCTGCTTGATTATAGGAAAATTAAAAAGAATTTTGAGTTTTACTTAACAATAGTATTTGATTCGAATAAGACTTATATCTTTTGCTTAATTTAAGACAAAACAAATAAAATAATTATAACAAACAAAAATTAAATAAAATAAAAATGGATAATCAAAAAAAAAAAAAAAATTACAAACAAAACTAAAATGAAGGATTCATGTTTTATCTCTGTGGAAATTTGTTTTTGTATTTTTTTGTTTTTAGGTTAATTTTGTTTAAGTTACTGATAAAGTTGAAACACTTATTTACGCATCCTTGGCAGGAGTAGCTTTTACTTTAGGTGCTTTGTTACGTGCTTCCGGTGTGTGTAATCCGGCTAAGAGTTCACTTTTACGAATGCTCTTCAGATCCAAGTCACCGTAGTAGTCTTCACTGTAATTTTTAGAATGGATGGTATTGGTTTTTTTTATGGTTCGAGTTTGGATTTCTTGTATTTTTAATTTTTTTTCTTATTCGATATGAGACTGATTTGGTTTTTTTTTTTTTTTTTAATGTGCATCGATTTTTAGCAGGCATTTAAACATATCAACTAATGATCTACCTAGCGCCAGATTTGGATCAGTTTTTTTATAAGCAAATAAAAGCTTACAAATAAGCAACAATGTTATACTAAAAGAGGCATGGTATAAAGATAGATATATAGAGCGAGGAAAAAAGTTTTTATAAAGCCATATCACCACAAAGTTGTAAAGTTAAGTCTTTAGCGTGCAACATAAAGTAATGGTTTTTTGAGATGAATGATTATATAACTTACCATCCGGGAACATCTTCGGGATCTTCACAGGCTCCGGTACCTTCACCATCACCAATTTTGAAGACTGTACCAATTGGGCAACCATATTCACGGGCAACACCATCTAAGCAAATGTAGTATTTACGGCAATCTTCTGGATGAGCATGACGAGAGAAGGAGCCTGAGTTTGAGATTTCACCAGCAGCGGGACATGCGAATCCATTGGCAACTTCTATTTAAATACAATTTTTTTTTGTTGGCTTAGTAAAAATAATTTTTTTTAAAGTATTAAAATAAACAAACCTTCATTTCTGCATTCTGGAACTTGATCAGCCCACATGCACACACGAGAATCACGATCGTAAGCAAGACCGGGAGAACATTGGTATCTTGAGGGTTCACCATTCCAACAATTCCAGAAGACATCGCACTTTTGTTCATCGGGGAAGATTCCATACAATCGTGAACAGTGAGAAGAGGAAATTGGTGGTTCTTAAAAAAATGATAAAAATGAGTCAAGATTGATTAAGATGCTTCAAAAAAAAAATAAATTAGCAACATGTTAAGAAAGTTTTCTTTTTCAAGGAGGGGTACTTTCGGCTACAAAACACGTGCAGATATAGAAGTATGAAACGTTCATGGGGAGCTGGTTAAACGTGAAATGCTTGCATCAGTATTTGGGGTCTCAGTGAAACTAAGTTGATAGTGAAGGTTGAAAATAGTGCTGACTCTGGACTGACGAGAATGCGCTTTACTCCGGTGAAGATGAAACCGATAGAGGTCCAAGATTGAATCTTGAATGGTGTCGGAAGCTTGCAACAGACTTATATCCTGAAAACAAGGTTCATTGACGCTAATAACGGCACAGCTTAGCTCCAAAATTGGCGTTCTCGTCACACTCTTCTGAGCTCGTTGTAAAGAAGTGTTTCTAAAGAAGATGCCAAATTTAGCCCAGACAAAGCAGTTCTGAAAGGGTTTTGGGTAAATATTGCTTTGGTCAGAGAAACTGAATGTTCCTTGACTTCGGTAACTCTCGTTAGCTTGTGGTTAGTGGATCAATGTTTCAGCACAAGACTTGTCATAAAGTCACGTGGAATCATCCGAATCTTCGAACAAAAAAACCAAATTGACCATTTCATAATACAACAACGATGGAGGAAATCACTTTGTGATGTTTGAAATGTTTGTAAAACTGATGCTTTATTACCCAGCATTAGTGATGATGCAGCTCCAAGCAGTTGCTTTCTAGAGACACTCAGAGGTAATGACGAGGAGACCATATATATACAATACACATATATGTCACAACTTCACTTTAATTTCATAGAAGCTGCGTCAAACATAAGGGTAAGCGATGATATGGTCCAAAAACGACAAGTGGGACCAAGAGTAAATGAAGTGATCTGCCACTGTCAGTAAAGATTTGTAAATTTAATATTTCGACTTGACAGAATATACAATTTTTGAGTCTTTGGATATCCATCGAATAGAACGAACGTGTCCCACCCAGTCTATCCTTCAAACAGGATATCCTTCAAAATAAAAGAACGTGTTTGTGTCAGTCGGTCAAAGTTCATAAAACAGCTATCGGACAAATCAGACGCAGGCTACAATAGCAGAAAATGTTTATATGGAAACCAGCTCCGCAAGCTCTGAGGCAGAAACGATCTAGAGATTCCTGGACATCCCAAGACACGTGGAACAAAATAACACACTGACAATTGTTGAAAGTGAGAATTATTGCTGAAAATGTTGCGCTTCGGAGAGTATAGCTCGAATCAAATTACTTGGCCAAGTAAAAGTTGCGCAGAGAGAGTATTAAAGAGAACAAAAATGGTGCTAAATTGATTAAGGGCGTAAATCACAAACCTGTGCGTAGCTTAAGCTGGAAGTCTTTTTCTTTAAAATGAACAAAGCAGCTGGACTTGACAAACATAACAGACAAATTCTTGAAAGTGAGCCCTGGAAAATGGCTGCTATTTTGTTACTTTTGTTCAGGATGGATATTTAGGAGAAAATAAGATATCTCCATGACTGGAAAGATAGTGTTATTGTAAGGATTCCAGAAAAAGGCGATCCTTAAAATTCCTATTATTGACGAGGTATAACCATTCTTTCTCATGTTCTCTTTCTCTTCAAGGAAAATGATAGAGTCATCGCTCAAGAGGCACTAAGTCTTATTTCACTCACAGTGGTCAATCTTGTGTTGATCATATTGCCAATAGTTCTCGAACAATTAGCTGAGTATCAGTCCTCCCTATACCTCATGTTCATCGATTTGAAAAGGCATTCGACATTGTTATGGTTTATTGCGAATGTATCAGGCAATCACTTATCATGAGAGGTATCACTGAAGAAATAGTTGTTATAATTATAATTAACGCAAGCTGCTGCGTGCTGCATAATGTACAGCTTCCCGATTCGTTCCAGATGCGTCAAAAAAGTGACATTTAGATGTGTTATCAGCAATTCTGTTTTAATTTGGCATTCTACTGCCATGGTTGATACGAACGATAGAAATGGCTTCCAAGGAAATCTTTACGAAAATCTTATTCATTTTGACTAGGCCGACGTCATATTTTTCTTCTCAAACAGTGTGGGTGTTGTGGACCAAACGTGATAATTGCTACAAGCATACGGGGCTTGGCTTTAGGATCAACGCTTGAAAATACATTCTTTTTACATTTTGAAAAGATTCCTTGGCCTTAAATCATATGATCTTGATTCCAGCCAAAGAATATGGTAATGGATTTGCTATAATCTTAGGAGATCAAATGACAACATTGCATATCAATCCTTCGTGTGGAATCCACATCAGGGTGTAAAGTGATTTGAAAGACCAAAAAACACATATGGAGATCAACTGTACTTAACGAAGATCAGTGCATTAATATTCAAAAATTCGGCTTCAAAACACCATAAAGAGCAATAAATAAAAAAAGCTTATAAATTATTCAAAGCTGGTTGCTAGGCTAACTAACTAAAGTTAAAGACCGAAATATCTCAGTTTTTTCATTACCATAAATCACTCTCAATTCATTAAAATAAACTAAATTAAATTTAATAGTTTAACCATAAAATTTATAGTTTCAAACAATGGCATGAAAAATCATAGAAATTAAAATTAATTAAAGAAAATTTAACTAAATTCATTGTTTCTTTAACAACTGAATAAAAATTATTACGATTACGCCCCATTAACCTTAATACTGTTTATCAAATTATGTATGCTCTAAAAAAATATGACCTTCAAGTTAATTAACACTGATTTATATCTAACTTTAAAATATTCACAAATATACATAAGTTTTACTCACCCAATTGTGAACGATCTCCACATTCAACATTATGCAAGTAATCACAGTTCTCAGCCAAAAATTTCTCATCGGTAGCATCGAAAGCTAAACCATTTCCGCAAGTCTTTAATTCAGCAACACTGTTATCGCATTTCCAGTATTTGTCGCAGGATTTTTCATGTGGATAGAAACCAAAATCATCAGGACATTTAAATGAATCCTGGGCCAGAGCTGTAAAACAAAAAAAAAAAAACATTATTTAATTATACGAATTTTGAATTAATCGAAATTTTATCACTTCAATATAAATATTTTCAAATCAATATCATCATCATCATCATCACTATTGAAAACAGTTCGCATATCATCGAAAACATACTTGAATAACGAAGCGTCGATGCTTAAATTGATATTCCTCTATTGGTTTTTCCACGAAATATATATTAATTGTTTCATCGCTTCCACATATTAACCATGCGGAATTTCTAAAATTCATATGTAGATAGACACTATCCTTTTGATTACCGAAAATGCTTTGCACAGATTAGTATTGTCCAGCTATGATGACAAATTCATATACTCATTTGCATTTGAACAAAGGATCTCTAATTGTGTTGGAGGCAGGAGATCAAACTATTCCTTTATCATTCTATCCATTCCAAAGTCATTGAATCGACAATATAGTACAGCCTTTAGTTAAGTTTTAGTTGGTATGATTGGAAACGCACTGAACTGATAACTTTTTAGTACATACGATGATGTTAAGTGTGAAAAATTCCATAATGAACTATTATAATATTTGCCCACACAAAAGTATCTGGTATCCGTATGTCTATCACAACGGCTCGGCTATTCGATAAATATGTATATCCTCTGAATTCTAAACAAAAGTTTTCACTCTCATATTGAATGTCCTTTTTGTTCTAATAGACAGTATAACATTATGAACTTTGAACTACATTTATGTGTGTATATCAGTGATAACGTATAGAATGTATTTTGTTTTGAAAGTGCAACTCTATTATAGTTTAATGATTCAAACTATTGGAGCTCAAGGCACAGTTTCCAATTATGTATGGCGTTAAAATTTTCAATTTAATTTTCTCTCCAAAATTTACATACATTCATATAATTATGTGTACATAGTATTGTTTCATTTTGTAGATATTTGAATGAGAATTATCTGTTTTTTTTCTTTACAAATGATGTCGGTAGGAAACAGAGAAACCAGGGGGTAATATTCGATGAGAAAGGTTTAAAATACTATTGAAAATGAATCATGTTCCTTTCAAGATTTGGAGACTTTTAGAATAGAAACATTTTACTGTCAGAATTTGGAGCTAGGTAATAATAAACTGAGTGTAATGATAATTTTTAACAATTTTTTGGCTTTTAAGGGTAATTTGCAAATGAAGATACATTTTTTTAGAAGCTTTACAAAATTTGTGGTGGAACATCATTTTTCTTCTAATCTTTTTCATGTTTTCTATTGGAATTTCCTGAAAGCTAGGAACAAAAAAGAAATAAGAAATTTGAGAACGTCTGTGGAGTCTTGTCTCCACTTAAACTAGCCTTGCAAAGGCTGTGTTCAGAATTTTTCCCAAAACATTGAAAATCAATTCATACGTACAAGTTTAAGGATCAAGTTCCAATTGTACCTTTTAAATATTCAATTCATACTGACACTTCGTTCTAAGTACTGTTCTAACTGCAGTTGGGAGTAAACAATTAATTGTAATTGTAAACAATTAATTGTTGTGTAAATGTAAATTATAGACTAAGCATTTCTAAAAGAATCTCACGATAAGCTCTGCTGCTTTCGTGAAATAACTATCTATAGCTACAGCATATAGAAAACCTGCTATTGGCCAACTGACAACAACTGTTGTTGTTACATTCAAACTTTCAATAACAAAAAAATTAAGGATTTTCTGATATTATGATATGCCAAGAGCTCTTAAACACTATTTTGAAAGGAAGAGGATGCAAGAAGCATCTGAGAAATATTAAATTACAAGCCAAGTGATGCAATTTATCCTTCTTATGCAGGAAATCATACTATTGGGTCGTTTCGTTTTAGAAAAATAAGTAGAGCAGTTATGAATCAAGCACCTGTTGCATTTCAATGTTAGCGTAGAACATTTAAAGGAAAATAACCACAACTGAGAAAGAATTTGAGACAAGCTGAATTACATAATGTAAATCTAACGAAATGGTTCTTTGAAGATCAGGTTGGAGTGCAATAGACCTTTTGTTCCTATAGATCAATTGCAAAGACAGTTAAGATTTTTGGCTTGTTATCTTAATGAAATAAATCCTATAAGGGATATATATGTGAAGAAAGTATGCACTCTTACTTTCCATGGCGTACGATTTTTTTTTTTTGATAAACAATATTCTAGACGTGTTATTTGGTCCTTCGACCCGGATGATGAGAAAAAACAGCAGTCGTTCGAATTCAAAAGCTTTCATTTAAAAAAAGCACCTCGACAAATCTAATTTCTGTCTAAAAATAAATAAATAAATTTTGTGGCGCAACAGCTCGTGGAGAACTAGAGCTTAGTGACTTACAACTCTCAACCATTCCTGTGTGCGTGTTGTTAGCAGGAATGGAGGGGACCTACAATTTTTTGCCGAGTCCGAACGGCTAGGTAAGAAGCACTTATTCATGACAAGTATACTCTTAAAGGATTTGTTAGTTCCTCGCAGGAATAAAAAGATAAAATTTAAAAATAATTGTTAAGCTGGTTTTGATTTATCGAATAATAAAAAAAAAATTTAACATTTTTTTTTTAAATTCAAAATTTTTTTTTTAATTTTTATATTTAACACTTTTTAATTTTATTGGAATATATATGTCTATAAAATTACTAATCTATTTAGAGAAAATTCAAAAAAAAAAATTCTCAGAGAATTAAAAAAAAAAATAATAAAAATCGAAGGAGTCATTTAAAATTAAAATTCCCTTAACGGGTTTTCTACATTTTTACAGAAGATACCGTTATTTTTTCACAATTTTTTATTCAGAATTCTTTAATAAATAGAAAACCCTTAAATACCAAAATTTATAAAAATTTATCATGAAGTTTGCAAAAATGTTTTCTTAAACATTTTTTAAAAATACAAAAAAAAATGCTTTTTTTTTAAAATTTTGGTAAAAAAATTATTTATATTTATTTAGAAGCTTATTCAAATCAAAATTGCCATTTTGAAGAAAATAAGAAAATCAAAACTGAGAAAATGGTTCCTTGGGAGGTACCATTAATAAACATTTTTTTTAAAATGGTTTCCCATACAGTGAAAGCCTTTACTAAAAGATATTTAATAAAAAAAATTCAAGCCCTTTTAGAGAAAAAAAAATTAGGAAAATTGCCAAAAAAAAAATTGCTTGACAGGTACCGTTATTTTAAGTAGTAAAAAAAATAAAATAAAATTCAATTTCTTATAAGAATGTAGGTATAACTTGCTATATAACTTTTCATGTTTGGCCTTAAAAAAACAAGAAATAATCATTCCATGAACCCATAACCCTTACAAGCTAAAAATAAAAACTCATAATAATTGAGGAATTTAATAAAAAAAAAAAATTGAGAAATTCAAATTGCTTTCACTCTATCTTATGAATATCAGGTCACCTTCACTTGAATTAAGTACTTTTCCCCTACTCCTTTTTTATATTGAAATCTTTACAAACCGAGCACCTTGGTTTACATTTATGTATTCAAACACCCTTGATGATCATTATCTTAAATTACATGCCACAAATACCATTCCTACAACAGAAGAAAAAAATTGTATCTGCCATGCTCTTCTCTGCATAGTAAGAAAAAAAAAAATTGTATCGCCTTTCATCGTGTGATAATTTTTGCATAATTCAAGGTACATTCTACAAATTAAGATGAGTTTAACAACCACATTGGACAAAAGATTGAACAGCAACACTATACACAACAAAACATACCACACACCATATCAGTCAGTTCCAGCATCAGCAACAGCAATGCGGTGAAGACTTTTTTGTTTTTGTAAATGATGCAAACCATCAGAGTGCAAAAACTACTATTTGTGTGTGGTGAAGATAGAATAAACCAGATACAAAAAAAAAATGTATCTCAAGGTGGACATGATGATGTGGAAATAATACAAAAAAAAAAAAACTGACTTTTTATTTTCAACAACGACGAGATGTTGTTTTTACACTTTATTGCATCCTGTATTTCCTTCATTTACAAGCAGTGAAAGCTCCCGCATGAAATACCATACAAAACTAGATTAAAATGTCCTTGCAAAAAGTTACAAAGTTGATGAAAACCTCATTCACTTACCTACACACAATTTATAGTTTTTTCTTTCTTTTCATTTTATGAACAAAAAAAAAAAAACATATCCAGTTTCATTAAAATAATACAATATTCGGTTTTTGTATCCTGCATGGATGACCTTTTCCAAACCAGCCGTTTCAAAAATAATTGTAGCTTACAATTTTTTTTTGGCCTGTATGTGTAGTACAAATAAAAAGTAGTTGAAAAAAAATTCTATTATTAATGTTCAACACAAGAAAATAAATAAATTTTAAATTGCTATACTCAAAAAAGGATTTTTGTGTTTTCCATTGAACTAAAGTTCATAGAGGACAAACATGAACAAAAAAGACTACTTTGAACTGCAACCGCCAATTTCTGTTGTATCTTTATATGTGAATTTGGACTGTTGATGAGCTGCCGGCCACTAGAACTGCCAGATAATAAAATGAACATCATCGACGCCTGTGGATGGCGGCGCGCGTGGTGGTGTGGTGGCTTCCAATGACGTATAAAGTCGTGTAGATATATGTTCAAACAAAATAACTGGTAGGTATAGAAAAACAAGGACTCCCCCAACACCAAACACCAAATGCCAATGCCCAACAATAAAAATAGCGCATGCAACGTCATTGCCAACATCAAACCCAAACCTTAATTTGAATCTGAATCGCATTTTGTGAATACGTATGCAGAATCTAATTGCATAACCGCACTGATTGATGGAGTTGTAGCTTTCGTTTTTTGCATCCGATGTTGTGTATATGGCATTTAAACCCCTTGTTCCAGCAGCAGATATACCAAACTCACTCGTCATTTATGGGCTTGTATACAATATTATCGAGTCAGATAGTATGAGAAGAGTTTTTTTTTTGATTTTTTTTTTTTTTTGAATTTCATTGCTAAAATACCTCGAAGCAATTCAGCAATAGTAACAAGGCAAAACTTGGAGGACAACATTCAACAGAAAAAAAAAAAAAAAATCAGTGGGAGAGTGAGGTGTCCTGTGGACGACATATACCCAAATGTACATACATACTTGGTATTTTAATTAAACATTTTACAGAGCGCACTTTGTGGCACTATTTTGTGGTCTTTGGAATGCGGATACCACCAATATATCCACATAACATATATTTAAAATATATGTTTTAGAAAATACCTACATATAGATGTATATATTATGATATCCCTCGGGCAGGAATGTAATAAATCTGATAAATTTGAAATGGTTTTCAATCAATGGACACCACACAGCCAGCCAGAGATTGCAGCGCAGTGCTAGGGAAATATACATAAACGGGAAGTGTTCCACTTGAGTGAGTTTCGAGATTGGGTGTGATATTTATTTATATATCTAAGTGATATTAAATAGAAAATTAGTGTTTTTTTATTTTAATTTAGTTTATTGCATAGTAGCAGTATGGTCAAGTAAAATTGGAAATTTGGATAATTATGCAAAATATGTTTGTATAACGTAGAAAAATTGACCATTTTTGATTGAAGCATACTTTTGTTGGTTTGACCTAAAAACGAAAAAGTAAACCAGGAAAAACATGTGCATCGATATTTTTGAAATAAAATTTCTATAGACTGAAAATTTTAAATGTTTATAAACAATCCCGAATTCCGATGGGAAAATTAGGAGCTGAGTTAATGTCGTGTGATAAATATGTATTTTGAGTTTGAACTCTTAAAGTCCATAGTCATATGCTCATTAATTGATGAATGAAATAAATAAAATAGGTCTTAAATGGCTTCCCTGTGTTATTCTAGAACTTAGTTTTACATAAAAACGCAGAGATTCATAAAAAGTTATCAGCAAACATTTTGTGATACCTTTGTTATTAATAGGGATGGTGATTATTTTTCAAAAGTGAAGCAAACACAAAAGAAGTCATCAATAAAAATTGAATAAGGGACAAAAAGTGACCTACGTAAACTTTTTTTTTCAAAATAGTAGAAGCTATATTGAGGGCTTGGTATTCAACAATTATCTTCATTAGAAAAAAATATAACAATATTTTCCTGTGTTTTGTGATAAAATTAATATTAGCCAAGTATAAGGCAAAGATTTAAAATTTACAAAATTTTGGGCGTTTTAGTCCTGTGTATAACAGTTCAAAATATCACACTTTAAGGTATCACAATAATTTGATAGTACCTTAGTTGAATTCAATTTTAAGGAATTTAGACATTATCGGTGTTATAATGGGTTTTTTAACGATAAAAGGCCAATTCTTCAATATTTTATGGGAAAACACAAAAAAAAACATTAATTAGTAAAAAAAAGACAAACAAAAAGTGATTTAGGCACACAGTTCTTTTTCAATGTATTAGAAGTTTACCAAGGGATCTTATATTCAATAACCACCCAAGAAACAATTTTAGCCGTTTAAATGCTCTAAAAGCGCTTTCAGAGCTAGTCTTAAAGCTCGTTAATTTCAAAAGAAGCTCTAAATGCACTTCTAAAGCAAATGGAGAGCTTGCCTACAGCGAATTCCTTGAGTTTGAGAGCTAATTTTGTTCCAAACCAGCTTGTTATCAGTGTCTAGTATGGCCTTGGAGCTCTTTGGTATGTGAATTGGAAATTTATAGAGCAGCACTTTTGACAGCACTTTGTTGGTATTAGTTTGGGAAATATAAATGAAATTTAAAATGATATTAGAACATTGTGTTTACTTTATGTGTAATAGTAACCCGCGAGAACTTCATGTGTTGTAATGTCACACAAATTTATAAAATATTTGAAGAGTAAATAATTACGTGAGAAATTAAATTAATATTTATCTGTCTCATATTGGTGAATTTTTAGTGCGCGTTTAGTTTTATCACAATTGTACTGAATGTACTTCGCAAAAGTAAAACGCGCCTCCGAAATTTTTGATATTAAGCTGTGAAATGATTAAAAAAGTTAACTTAAGCAACACAAAAAATTGTTAAAAAAATTAATTTAAACATAAAATAAAATATTTTTTATTTTATTGCAATACTTGCAATATTTACTGTGTTTTATATTGAAAAGAAAGAATTTTTATTCGTTTCAAATAAAATAAAGAAAATTTATTCAATGTTTTTTTTTCCGTCGCCATATTTTTTATCATGAAAATAGTTTGCCTTCAATAGAGCTGCAATATCGCTATTTTCTACTAAATGAGAGTTTAGCGTTCAGTGCTGAAAAGTAGGGTGTTTTGAAAATTGAAGTTTTGAATATTTCTAAATCGTGGAAAAAGTTTTTGTTTATTTAAAGTTTAAGTTCGTAAGCAAGTACTTATGTGACTCAACTGTTCAATTGATCTTAGTAGAAAAAAACTAGGAATTTCGCACCTAATTCGACTATTGAGATGCATACTCGGTATTCCTTAGATAGGAAAGGAATAATTTGTTTTCTAGTTTTGATTTAATTTTTCCCGGTGCAATCATGTTTATTGTATGTTATTGTGGATCACCCTACTATATGAGTAGTAGAATTTTATTTGAGAGCGATTCAGTATTAAGCTCTATAGTCGTTTTGTTGAAGCTCTCTTGAGCCTTCGCATTTCAAAATGCTCAGAGAGATTTAACCATTCTAAGAGAGATCTCCAATGCACATGCGTTTGTGCGAAAGTATTAGTAATTGTACTCTACAGCCACTTTGTGTGATGCTTTTGAAATGCTATTTTTTGACATTTCTGTAGAGTCATGCAAAGAATATTGAACATGGGTTTTTAGAAGCTCTACAATGCATGTTTATGAGCTCAAATTTAAAGTTTGCTCGTTTAAAGAACGTTGAACGTTATTAAGGAGCATAATTTTAAATCTTGAGACGTTACAAAATTAATGGAGCTCACAGTGTTCCTGAACTTAGGTTATAGAACATAATTTTTAAATAAAATGTAGGGAGCTATAAAATAATCTATTACAGAGCTAAAGTGTTGTATTTCACTACTCACAAGCTGTTAAAGAACAGTTTGGCTTCTATTAGCTCCAACGATGTTACTTGGGCATTTTGAGTAGTTTTATAAACTTTGTAATGTTGTCGGTATTTTTTTTATAATAATTTAATATCAGTCAAGAAAGAATTAAAAAGCCTAAAATTTTAGGCATTTTTGTTGTATCTACCACGCAGTTCAAAATATCCCAATACAAGGTATGACAGTTGAATTCACTTTAGAAAAAGAGAAAATATACGGTGTCACAATGTGCATCACAATGTGTCACAATGTGTGTCAGTTAAATATTTGATAGAAAACGCAAGAAGAAAAAAAAGCAAAAGTTTTCTTTGTGAGAAGAATTATGATTATTTTTCAAATAAATGAAAACACATAAGAATACATCAATAAATAGAAAAAAAGATAAACGAAAAGTTACCTAGGTAGGTACACAGTTTTTCAAAAATAGTAGAATCTTTACAAATAAGGCTTGGTATTTAACCAACATTTTGTTTAAATGTAATCCATAATGTTATCGGTATTTTTATTTAATTTAATATCAGCTAAATAAGAGAAAGATTTAACAAATCCAAAGTTTTGGGCATTTTCGTCATAACTATCACATTTCAAAATATTTCAGTTTAAGGTATTTAAGTTGTTTAAAAGTAAGGTTGTGAAACACGGTTGGAGGCACTTTTGAAGAATTAATTTTTTTATGATTAAGGACTAATAATTTGTCAATAGTAAATTTAACCTCACCTTCAGATATTTTGTAGTTATTTATTATTTAAATAGAGCAGAAATACAGTTTTTTTCCTTTGAGAGTTAACAGAATTTTCAATTGAAGTTTGAAAATAAATCTTAAAGGTGCGTGTCCATTTGAGAGTAAAAACACTGTGAGTAACTGCCCTGTAGCTCTCGAGAGTAAAGCTTGGAAGTGAACGCAGCCATAAAATTAGCTCCCTTCAGAGTTATTCTCACAAGTTTTGTAGTGATAATCCGTTTCAGAATAGAAAGACTGCGAGTAGCTCTCAAGAATTTCTCAAGAGTAAAACTAGCAAGTGAACTCAGTCATGAGATTAGCTAACAGATGACTAGATAGATTCGAGGATCACTCTGGGGAGTTTTGTAGAGGAATTACTATCAAAACATGGAAACGCATCTTTAAGATGGTGTACATTTAAGATTGAAAGGACTGTGAGTACCTCTTGAATAGTTCTCGAGAGTTAAAATCACTAGTAGAAATTATCTCACTGAGAGGTAGACAATCATGCAAAAGTCACTCTCAAGTGTTTTGTTATGAAAGTACTCTTTACAAATGGAAACGCATTCTTAAGGGTTGTGTCCATTTGAGAGTAAAAGACTAGGAGTAACTCTCAAACAGCTTTCGAAAATAAAAATTACAAGTAGATACAGTCATGAAATTTGCTCCCAAATAGGTAGATAGTTATCCGAGAGTCACTCACAACAATTTTAAAGTGAAATTACTCTCAAATGGAAATGCATCCTTAGTTATTTTGATGCCTACATTTTATTTTGATTTGATTCTCTATTTGAAATGACACACTAAATGCGTTTATCAAACCTCAAATCTTGAAAAAAAATTTGAAGTGCAGTGGGTTAAAATTTGTATAATTAAAAATTAGTAGAAAAAAACAACAATTTTTGTAAAAAAAAGGAGTAATTTTTATAATTTTGAATTTTATCAACAATTATTTTTACTCACATCATGTTCAAGCGTCTTAGTTGCAAGTATATGCTACTTTTCAATTACATTTAAAACTTTTTTTTTGGAGAATTCAATTAAAAGTAATTGTAATTGAACCTTTTTTGTATCATTTTTTCCCAATTCTGATTAAAACGTATTTAGAAATTCGGCGTAAGCCATCTCTGCCGTTTAGCCTCAAATTTAATATTGTCCTTCCGAATTAATGGGAAAGAATGGAATGAAACCCTTTCAAATGTGTCTTTTTTTTTAAATATGACATTCAATCATTTCCCAAAATACTAATACTTAACCTGGAAAAGCTATGCGTTTTGGAGATGTATGGCGTATACGTAATTTTTGCCTTCAATTTTCAGGATTAATATTAAGTACAGCCATCTTTACAAAAAGTTTGTAAAAGGCTTAACTATGATCTTCAAAGTCTTGCAAAAATTGGAACCATCAATCTCCCATCTTTTCAATGCAGTCCAAATATTATGACTAGAAATCTTAAAATTTCAAAGCTGGAAAAATAATATTTTCCTATGGCATATGTATGTATATGCTAAGCATAGCATAACATTTTCATCAGAAGTCTCAGGTGATGTCTATACGTAACGCTTGAGCTTCAATGTCAAAAAAAAGAAACATCTCACTCGAATAACAAAGGCCACTACCACAACGCCTCATGTTACATAAAAACGAAAAAAAAAAAAATTAAATCCCAACTGACAATGAAAACCCAAACAAGGCCTCTGACTTACGCAAAAATATGCATCGGATAATAATACATATAGCGTCTGTGGCGGCACCATTATAATCTTTCCTCCTGAGGCTGTTGTCGTTGGGATGAAAAATGAAAGTTTAATTGCTACAACATGCCCTCCATTTTTTTCATTCATTTCATGAGAGTGAACACATTCCAAAGCATCATGAGCACTAGTAGTTAGTTTTGGTGTAAAATTACAAACAAGCAAAATGAGCATTAAAACAGTTACTATAGAAAGAAAATAAAAAAGTAGGAACTACTGTAACTTGTTGTGTATACCTACGAACTAAACTTAACTAAGCTTGGATAAATTGTTTCAGATGGTTAGCTATGTGTTTTCAAAGTAAACCAACAGCAACAGCAGCAGCAGCAGCAGTAGCCAGTACCACAATCCAATCAAAGTTATACACCCAACTTTACAAAACTGATGAAAAAACAAGGTGTGTCTGTGCCTGTGACTGCTACCATTTCCGTTCATATTGCTGTTGTATATACTCCCTGGAACTAACTCTCTTAAAATCCGTTCAAAGTAAACAACCACACATCAAAGCAGTTTGATTTGTAAGCCTTTTTTTGTTTTTTTTTTTATTTTGTTTGGGCACTAAATAAATTTACTTCTTTGCTTATGTAATGGTTTTTATTTAATTGAAAATTTTGTTCTTTTTTCTGTTTCATTTGTATCACAACGAACACAAAATAATACAAAAAAAAAAATAAATAAAAATAAAATCGAAAGTAAAACAGATTTCAGAAAAAAAAAAATGTATCGCATATTCAGAAACTACTTGGTTTCTTTATCCAGCATAGTTAGTGGTGTTACTGGTTTTCTGTTTTGGACATGTTACATAATAAAAAAAAAATAAATTCCAATCAAATTGAATAAAATCAATAAAAATACGCAGGGAGTCGGCTTAATGTTACCTCAGAGATCCAGAGCCATACGAAAAAAAAAAAAAATATGGAGATCTTGATATCTACTCTACACTGAAGATGAGCTCCCAAAAAAACACATAAACTCGTTATCATGGCTTACTAACCCAGAAATGTGGTACTCAATTTGACTGGACCATGCCAATTCAAATGACGTAACAAATTGTTTTTAAAATTTACACATTGATTTTTTTTTTAACCAAATTTTATTAATACCGGTAGAGTTATGCAACATAATACATAAATTTGTCAATAATATTATCATTTGCCGGTTTGTTATTTTTAGTGCCACACACGCCATTTGACCTTTTCTTGAAAAGAATGCTGATGGAAAAAAGTTCCTCGCTTTTTTGTTGTTGTTGTTTTGTTTTTTAAATAATTCGCAATAATTAAAAACACGTAAAAGTTGAAGTTGTTTACCTTTAAAAGAAATGTGTGTATGGTGACGACGATGTTATTGCTGGTGAGATTTATTAATTCCTGTCAAGTGAATGTCACTTATGTTTCTATGGATATCTTTAGTTAGCATTTAAAATTAATAATTTATTCATTTTCAATATGCCTTATGTGACCATAATTATGTTAAATTTCAGTCAGTTTGGTGATTTTGAATAAAACATGATTTAATTAGTAGATATTTCAATTAAAATAAATATAACTACAAATTTGAACAAATGAAAAAAAAAATATTCATAAACTGTCAAAAAGAGAACAAAAAATGTCAAACAACTGGTATGCATCATTTATTTGACAGCAGGACATGTGTGATTCTCAGTTTTCAATGTCCATTATATTCAATTTAAATATTAATTAATGCACATTTTCGTTCTTATTTTATTTTATTTATTTTTTTTATTTATAAACATGACTTTGTATAGTTTCAATGCATTTTCATCATCAACACACATAAGGACAATCAAATATGTATTTAAAAATTAATTATTATTTTGATCATATAGTGTCACTTTTCAATTTGGATAGGTTATAATTTTGTTTGACATTTGAGTTTAACAAATAAAACAAAAAAAGGTGTGTGCAATTGAAAAATGCCAAGTATTTAATTTTACCAATCAAAAGGCATCAACCTATAGAAAAAAAACACTTCGTTTAAAGTGCATAGATATAATAGATAGACGTGTGTGAGTGCAATGTGATTTTACTCATTTCCTATTGACATTACTTGTAGATAAAAATAGAAATGTGGTCGTTGACGTTTAACATTTTGCATAAATTACCGTAAAATCACTTGGTGAGTTGAAAAGCAAATCAGAAAAAAAATATATAGCTTTACCTTCTGTAGTACATATAATAGGTAAAATTTAATGGTGTGAGGAAATTGCAGTGTTTATATTTGCAGTTTGCACATTGAAAGAAAATTATGAATATGTTGTGAATTTTACATTAGTTTTATCTTATAAGTAACGGTAAGACACAAGTCATTTATGATTGAATAACATTAATTTTTTAAAATTGTTTTGTTGTATGTGTAGTTATATTATATTACCAAATCAGTTTTTGAAATTGAATTTTCATTAAGAGTCAACCCAATTAAGTGGCGCCCAATCCGAGGTATATAAATTATATTATTAAACCAAATAATGATTTAATTTTGTTATTTTTGTATTGTTTTTTAACTGTTGTTTTGTTTTTTAAATATTGAGTTTTCATTAAAATTCATCGAAATAAAATGGCGCCCAATGCAAGGACAATTCAAACAATGTTATTCAACTTATTTATGACTGAATTTTGTTCTTTTTTGATTAATTTTGTGATTGGTGTTACTACATGGAGGTAAATTAACAGTTTGTTTGCTGGAATTCTCATTAAAAATAAAATTAAAAAAAAAATTCCCAATGAAAGGACATCATACAATTTTTATCTTTTTTAAATTGAAAATTACAATTGTGTAGTTTTAATATTATCTACACAAAAGCAATTGGAATATAAAATTTTCAACAAAAAAAAGTTAACAAAACGAAATGGCGCCCAATGCAAGGTCAGTGCAAACAATATTTTTTAACTTATTTTCCACTAAATTCTATTTTGGTTTCAAAAGGATTTGGCATTAGTATAATTAACTTACATCACAAAAGAACAATTCTAATTATCAATTTTATTTTAAAATCAACAATATGAAATGGCACCCAATTGAGAAATGTAATAGATAACTCGTTTATCATTAAAGTTTCTTTATTTTTATTTTTTCGTTTATTTTATTTATTAAGTCACAAAAGAGTTTTTATGTGGAATTTTCATCAAAAGTCATCGAAATAAAATGGCTCCCAATACAGAGAAATTTCAAACAATTCTATTTAATTCATTCATGATTGAATTTTGTTATATATTTTTGATTGATTTTTTTATTGATGTTTTTGAATAATGTGAAAAGAGCATCAGTTTGTATGGTGAATTCTTATTAAAATCAAACAAAAACATTTGTACCCTATGAAAGGACATTACAAACAATGTTATTTCATTTCATTTCTTCGTTTAATATAGTTCTTTTTCGTTATATATTTGTTTTGACATTTTTGTAGTTTTATTTTGTGATAAAAACATTTTGCATAGTATAAAAGTTTACTATGCAAAATGATAACATATTGAAATGGCGCCCAACGAAAGAACATAGCAGATAATGATCTTGAACTAATTTATCAAATGTTTGTTTTTATTGGCTAGCTCAAGTTTACTATTGATACAGCAAGAAAAGTTTTTAATGGAATTCTTATGATTAAGTTTTATTCTTTATTTTGACTAAAAGCCACCAAACTAAATGGCGCCCAATGCAAATACAGTACAACTAATGCTATTTAATTCATTTATAATTAAATTTTCAAATCGGTTCTTCATTGGTTAAGATACCTGATGAAATTAGGTTCATTCTGATAAGAATTAAAAATAAAATGGCGCCCAATGCAAGGAAATAAGAAATTATTTTAAAGTTTAGCAGAACAACAAACTGAATAATTATTCAAGTGATGTTGTTTTGTGAAAATTGTGTGCAAAATTATATGAGATACTTGTATTTTTTTTAAGGGAAATTATTGTTTACATTATTTAAAGCACAAGAAAATCTGAAAACGTTTATGTATAATATTGATATTTTATTGGAACTATAATTCAATTTAAACGATAAGTTAAGTCTGGATTATGTTATGAATTTTATGAATGTGGTGGTTCATTTCTCTCAGATTGTTGTCTAATTAAAAATTACATAGAAAAAGGGAGTCATGTTGGGCGCCATTTTAATTTTGACTTAATTTAAACCTCTTCTTTTATGAGTCTGTTTTCAGATCTCAAGTGAATAACTTGACATTATGAATCATTTGGTGTACTGATTTTTTTGCACAGAAAACATTAATTGCAGGAGACTGACATAAAATGATCACATATGAAAATATTTAAGTTTACAACTATTCAGTAGATAAATGTATATATATTCATTCAAACAGTTTCTTTGAATGTAAGAAGTGCATTTATGTCTGTCAGAGACATGAAATTAAAAAGATTGAAGTCTTGAGGTTCACATTGGGCGCCAGTTAAGAATGTATCACAAAAGAGCACACAACATCAATGGTATCTAAAAAAAATAAAAAAAATAACTAAAGCTATATATGAATGTGAAGATACATAGATATTTAGATAGAGGCAGCTAAGCATGCATTTGTGATGTTCACTTGATAAAAATGATATAAGCTTTCAAAAAAATCTCTGTTCCAACGTCCATAAAGCCTTTTCATCAATTTTCATAGTAATTTAATTCACTTGAAAATTTCTTATTTTTATATCTGAAATATTTTATTGAATGTCACAACAATTCTATACCTATCTACACAAAAGGCAATCTCCTTCTCTCTCTTTCTTTCTATCTTCTTTGCAATTTTGCAGAAAGCAATAAAAATTCTTCTTCAGCGCACATAAGCCTTCAATATTATGAATATTTACTACTTTCCAGTCTTTAAATTACATATCCTTTCATTTAATTTAATTTTCTATCAATAAAAAAAAAAAATAATAAGGATGTAAGTTGTAGTGTAGTAGACGTAGAAGTTGAAGTAAAAAAAAATAAGGAAAATTGAAATAAGACCCAATTCATTGATATGTTCCACCTTTTGCATGATATTGTGTAGAAATGAAGCAGCATATCTGTAGCCCGATGAAGTACAAAATAAAATCCAAATTGAATTCCATCATACTCATCATCAATATCGTTGTCGTATAAAGTACAAGAAGTAAGAGTATACTATGTACTATAGTTGAAATAGTCAACATACATACGATTACATTACATATAGTGAGTGAGAACATGTGTTTGTCAAAAGACTGTATGGATATACAAGTACGTCAATGTTAAACTCTATATACATATGTACTACAACTCAACTATATATATATATTTATTTGTTTACATTTTATACTTTCATTTCTTCCATAGAATTGTGTGTAGATAGGTTATAAAAAAATACAAAAAAAAAGCTAAAAAATGAATAAAGGAAGTACCATCATCTTTGTTTAATATAACAGATGGGCCAAAGCAATCAATTTTCAACTATGTTGATGATGACGACGACGACGACGACAACGACGACGAAGATGATGATGATGATGATGATGGAAATGTTGAAAACGGATTTCAATGAAGTAGTATTGCTTCAATTGAGAGACATTGAAGCGTACTCTGTGTTCATATATGTATACTGTATCTATTTCTATGTACATATCTAATGTAACACATACATATATCTGTATGTACTTCCCTGTATTTCATACTTCATTTCTATTTGTTGTAGCATGAAATTTAAACGAAGGAGCATTATTTGTGGAGGCATTGAATAATGGTACTTCTATGAAGTGTCATGTGGGACCTATAAATTTCTTTTGAATTGAAACAACAACAACAAAAAAATCAAGCCTGTATATTTTCATCAATGAAAAACTATTTTTTATTAGATTCTGTCTCCGATGTCAATGTATAATAATGCACTTTAAATTTATTTGAAATGAATCCTGATTAGATAGAACTTCGAATAGTTATCCTTGATAAAAGTGTAAATCAAATATCTTAGCTGTATAAATGTAAAAAAAAATCTTATTTGTAGGCCAACATTATACTAATATTCTCTTACAAAATTTCAAAATGTTTGATAGAATCTCAAAAGGTTGCCTTGATAAAGATGAAACACCTTTATTTTGAGTAATTTATTGCGTAGATATTACAAAAAAAAAAGCTTCAAATGAACACTAAAATATGTCTTAATTGGCGCCCAACAGTCTTAAATAACTTAACAATGTCGGGTAGAATTTGAAAAAACTTGCCATGAATAAGGTGCGATTCATATATTTTGGGTCCTTTTATTCATTTCAATGTCTTGAAAATACTAATTTAACCAAACATTTAAGAAAAAAAATCTAAACTGGCGCCCAACATTGCACCGATTATCACTAAAAATCTTCGCAATAACAGATATAATTTTAAAAAGCTAGTCCTGATTTAGAATGGAATCATAAAGGTTAAGTTTTCAATTATATTGAAGTCAGGACAAGTCAATATTCTGCAAACGTTTTCAAAAAAAATGCCTTAACTTGCACCATATTATAAAGTTACTTTCTCAAAAAGAAATAACATTCATTTGCATTTCAAAAAAGCTGGTCTAAATGAAGATGATAGTCAAATAGGTTAAGTCCTTCATTGCTCTATAAATGTCAGTGTAACCCAAATTATAAAAGACATTAATACAAATTTTCGTAATTGGCGCCCAACATTTAATCAAGTGTCTTAAAAAACTTCACAATTTCATTAAAAGAAAGTGATTAAAAGTATCACCGTTTCTAAGTTCGTGTTTGAAATATGGTGAGTAGAGAAAAACAACAATTGTCTGTCGAATCCAAACGGCACTTTGTCATGATAAGATTCTCTTATCTAAGAAGAACCCTTGGAAGAAAAGACTTTTATCTTGAAATAGGCTGAGCTTGGATGAAATAAGACTTAAAGACCAAAAATAAATCGAAATAGTTTTTTGGTAGAACAAGTATTTTGAATGCATTTTAAAAAAATGTTCAGGTATTTAATTCTTTTTTATAACCAGAATATCGGAGATATTATTGCGATGAAATGTGATATTATGCCTTATTTTTGCCACTGTGTGACTTCTACTGTTTACAAAAAACAATAATTTCAATAGCTTAGCTTTATTCTTAAAGTAACAATTCCTAATGAGTGACTTACTATAAACAGGTTGATTTGCATAATACCAAACAAGTTCATTTAAAAATCCCATCAGAATAATAATAATAATAATAAAGTTGAATAAAGTTGAACTACATTTTTTTTCTGCGTTTATTTTATAGAACCGGAAGCTCTGGTCCAATAACTTCAAAAACAAGTTTTTTTTATAATAATAATAATTCTTAACGTACAAAGAGAATTAATTGACATTTTGTTTGCTGCTTGAGACTCATATTAAAATAGAGAGTGGTTAAGGTATCTATGGTTTTATACCTACACATAGTATGTATTTCAGAGTTATTAAAATATTTCGAGTCATTATGAAGCAGTTTTGCTTATGATGTCAGATTAATTTGTATTCCATTAGTTTGATCCAGTTATATTATGAACATTAAAGTTAAATGCTTAGTGAGAACTTATTAAATATTCATATGACAAGATGAGATACAAAAAGTAGGATCTTATGAGATTAAGTAGTGTTTTTAAAAACTTAAAAAAATATATCATAATTAGAGGAAATTTGAAAACTCATTTTTAAAATTTAAAAAAAATTGCTTATGTACAATTGACTTGAGAAAATATGTAATTTTGTTTTTTTTTTATGTTGAAAAATGTAAGGTTTTCTTTAATAAATCTTAAGCTATTCTTTGTTTATTTACCAGCAAAATGATCAGTTTTGATTTTATTTAAGGTCTAAAAGAGATAAATAAAATAAAAAATGTTTTTCTAAAATGGCGCCCAACACACGAATATAGAGAAAAATCCTATCTATGTTATTTTGTTATAACAAAACTTAAACTTAATTAAACAAATAAAAACATATTAAGACCGGAGATCTACGAATGATCTTTTTGTAGCTCGGTATGTACCTACTGTGAACTAGACCCATGAGAAACTAAATAGAGTTTAGATTATAGGTATAAGGTGCCAGTTATAGCTATCATTAAAACTCGTCATTGAGACATTTAAAAAGCAAAGTCATTTGACTAGAAATGTTAACTAAGTTCTTATAGCTTTATTTGTTAATCAGAATAATAAATGATTAAGCTTTCTAAATGTCTCAAAATCAATTATTACTATTTTGAATGATGAGTTTCAATGAAAGCTATAACTGCAGCCTTAAACTTTAATAAGCAGTCGGGGTTGTTGCATAATTTTTTCCTATTTTTGGGTACATGTTATAGATAAATCAGAAAAGAAATGTTATTTGGAACAAGAAAGGATTTTATGATGTTTTTATAAAAAAAAAAATATGAAAACGAAATGGCGCCCAACGCAATTATATTTAAAAGAATTTTTTTTGGTTATTTTTTGATTAAACAAATTTGAAAGTAAATGAGAAAATAAAAATTTTGTGAATAAATTGATTTCAATTAAAATACAACTACAATTGATTTACAACTAAAAACGTCACAGTTGAGATACATTGATATAAACTTATTTATTTATAAATATTTCTCTTCAGGTCCGAATCCAAGATGATCTCGTTGTGATAAACAAGGCTTTAGTTGGTTATTTAGACTAAAATATAACGAGAAAAAGTGGCGCCCAATGTGAAGATAAACGTTAAAAAAGCAACTATAACCTTTAAAACAAATCACAAAGTAATTTATTTGTAAGTTTAAGTGATATTTTCCAGCATAAGCTGGAAGTTTTTGAAGTGTCAAAAGTGCTCTTTACATTTCATAACACATTTTACATCTTACATACACCTCCTTTTCCATAGTTGTTATATGTACTTATGAACACCACCTCTTCCATAAGACATGTACTTATGAATATAAAAAAAAAAAAACAAAATATAAAACAATTTGTTAACAAAAAGTTTAACTTTATATATGTACCTACCAAAGAATTCTGAAATTTTGAATTACCTTTAAGCGAATAAAACATTTGCAGAACTACCTACATCCATTAATATAGTTAATTTTCTTGTTACTTATATTTTTGTGTATAGCTATACAGTAGCAGCATGGATTAAAACAAATTTTTTTCTGTCTATTTTACTCTTAATAAAAATGTTGAATGCATAAGGCTAGATGTGTATAATATTTCACGCACCAAAGAAAAATAAAATAACTATAAGAGAGATAAAAATAAAGTGAAAATGTTGTTACACGCCCTAGCGCTCATTGCATTTCAATTAAAAGCGAAAGTAATTACTGTTGACGCCATATACTATCTACTTTATACTCTTTACACCAACAAAATGTAGAGAATTTTCTGATAACTGTGTGTTTTTACCGTGTCGAATATATCGTTGGATGCGTTTTTTAACTTGCAATATAGGTAGGAGTAAAATTTAATGGTCTGATAATGGATTCTTTAAAAAAAATATGTAAACATTTTTTTATTGAGAATGTGTGGAAAAAAAGTTATGAAGCAGAAAACAGATGGATTATACGGCAGACAAGTATATTGAAAAAATATTTATTTTTTTTAGCGTCTTTCATGAGAAGCTTGATTTTAGATTTGGTATTAAGACTCAGAGAACGAAGTGAATCATGTTACTGAGATATTTTGAAAGTAGTTGTTGCTTGGTTTGTTGGTTGAAATCTTCTTAAGCATCACTATTTGCCATTTCATTTTTAACTTATTCGCGTACAGTATATGCTAGTCATTTTAAGGGTATTCCTCAGTTCATGCTCATGCAAAAATTAAAACACAAAGAAATTGCAAATGTAAAATATTTTTGTTTGGGCAGTAAGTTAAAATTAAAATTGTTTCTTTATAGCTTGACTATGAATATGTGAGAATGTATGAGATTCGTTCCATAGTCATGTGAGAGGGACACCTAATTTAAAGTTGCGTACTTATCCATTTGGGAGTAAGAAAACTGCAAATAACTCTGAAACAACTCTCGAGAGTAATACCTTTATTGAGAGTTTTATGTACTTAAGTTTTAAAACTCAAACTGTTCATGACTTTTGTTGTAATTCACAATAATTTGCATAGTTTTCAATTATAAATATTTATCAACAGCTCTTAATTAATAGTTGTAACTCACAATAACCGAAAAGAGTATCAAACCACTTACTTTCATAAAGCCTGCCCGATATTGATGAATCTAGGTATTAAACAGTAAGATGGCTATCGATTTGAGAGTAAAAAGCCTGCGAGCAACTCTAAATCAGTTCTTAAGAGTAAAACTCATAAAATTAGCAAACATAGGGGCAGACAGCAATCCAAGAGTTTTTTTCGAGAGTTTTATAGTGAAACTACTCTCGTAGGCACCAAAAGGAAGCTGGTATTATATGAAATAAAACAAACTTTAAGGTGCGTTTCCATTTGAGAGTATTTTGACACTCAAATAGCTGCTTACCCATCTGTGAGCTAATATTATATTTGTGTCCACTTGCGAGTTTTACTCTTGGTAGCTGCTAAAGAGTTGCTTGCAGGCCTAACTGTGAAAACGTGTTCATTTCAGTTTTCACAGAGTTTTATCACTTTATCACTTCACAAAAACGTGCAAGGCGATTACCGAACTCGTTATGAAAAACAACTGCCAAACAGAGTACTAAAAAGTACTAAAATGAGAAATGCATCTCATCTCTCTGAATCTCTCATAGTAAAAGATAGTTTTTGTGTCATAGAGAGACCAAGATGGCGACTTGGGTGTATCTAATAAGCATAGATTGTTTCTCTTGTTCATTAAACTTTTCACAGGTTTTCAATGAATGAATTGATTGTGATAAAAGAATTATCATATGAAAACATTTTGGCATTTGTTTTTATTTTTTCACACTTCGGAAATCCCATTTGTCGTGAAGGCATAATCAGATTTATCACTTTGAGTTTCACAGATCTGGCTGTGACGATTTTTCTGGCATCTACATGGAGAGTTTTGGTTCTCATCATCTTAGTTATTTGAGACTTGGTTTATGTTACTATTTTTCTTACTAGGAAAGCCCTTATGCAAGTAAAGATTCACTTATTTCAATCTTTATGTAAAATTAAATTCATCTAACGATTGAATTCGGAATTCTAATGAAAGGTTAATGGGCTGATCAAACAACAATTATTATTTTTAAATTAATGAATATATTTTATTAATAAACTTATTTTATGATAAATAATGAAGAAAATTCATTGGCTCAACGAAAAATTGTATTTTGATGAAAAAGCTCTTTGAAGAATATTATTCATTTATTCAATGGAGTTTATCATTATTTTCTGAGCTTTTGATTTCCTAAAGACTTCGTTAATTATTATAATTCAAGATTTCCTAATTCCTATACCCCTTTGAGAAAGTACATACGACAAGGTTGTAACCTTTATTTAGTTTTCATCTTTATTTATGATTGTATCTCTTTCACTATGTTCATGTGTTACAAAATTTCCTTCTCTTCATATGCATATGTAATTACTATTCATGATTTAAGGAAATGAGTTTTAAAAGTCTTTCAAAAAAAAAACCCTAGGATTAAATGATTTTTCAAAAAAAAAAAAAAAAAATAGTGAAAACTACAAAAGTCTAAAGTTACTGCGTTATTTAAATTTTTTATATTCATTTATGGAATGCCACAGTCAAGTTCATTAATGTTGTAATAACAATAAAAATACAAATTATAATATAGTTTTTTTTTTTACCAAATAAACATCATCAATTAGCTTGTTGTTTGTATCTATTGTGTGGTTAGCGTGTTTTTGTGTGATTCTGTTTACCACTGAATTGAGGCTTTCTTGCAAAATAAACAGAAATCATTGAACTTGCTTTTATTTTGATCGCATCAATACACGCTGCTCTACAAAAGTATATTGAACTGTGTTGATGTTGTTGTTGTGTAGTGTGGTGTGGTAATATAGATTATTTAGATCAAGCTATCAGATAGTTTCTGTTTATTATTATTTTATATTTGCCTATATGAAGACAGATGAAGCGATTCATGAAAAGTAAAAGTGATGCTCTTTGCAACTTAAAGAAGACAGAGAAGGAGATAGACTATATACAACTTGTGTCTGTCTGAAGTCTGACTATTAATGCACGATGCAAGCTTGGCTTTCTTTTTTTTTAAAGTTTTTTTTTTGTATGATGATTATGCTGAAGGTTTTATGTTGAAACATTTTTGTTGGCTTGTGCTGAAACTGAAGGTTTATCGATAAATCACGACTTATGTAATTGCAAAGGAGATATTATAAGAGGAGATAAAATAAATTTCAAACATCAGCGTCAACGTTGATCTTCTTTTCTTAAGAGAATGTGTTGCTAACAAAAAAAAAAAAATTGACTAAAACAACAAATTTAAGATAAATATCAAAATATACTACTTAAAGTAAATCCCTATTTTAATCACGATTAACTTACGTCTCATTTTATGCAAGAGATGTTTTGGTGAAAGATAAGGACTGGGTGACAGTGATGAATTATCAAATAAGTATTTCAGGAAATTGACTATAAAAACAGTTGTGATGTTTTTTTCAATTTTTTTTTTTTATTTCAAATGGGGTAAAAGGCCTTTTGTGGGTGTGCACGTGCAATGTATATACATTGCGTACCTACCTTTCACTAAAGACATAATTTTCAATTCAAACTGTGATTTGAAATTATTTATGAACGTGCGCCGATGCAAATAAAAATGTTGACTGATTGAGATCAGTTATTTTTAATACGTAACAGACTGGTATTTTTAAAGGCGAATAAAATTTCATGCAAAAGGAGTATTTTTTTTTTTTTGTTATTTTGGTGAAATGGGAACAAAACTAATGAAGTGTCTAATGTGGGTATACTCTTAGACGCCTTTTTAAATTTGTGTACTATATATTCCGAATATTAATATGAAAGCTAGAGACCATATGAACGATACCATAATTTGTTGAATAAGAGAGGATTGAATCCCTCTGAATGAAAATTATAAAGAATTTTGCATTCAATATCAGTTTTAGATATTTAATTCTTTTTCCTATCTTAGAAATATAAATTTAATTCATAAATTCCTTCCATAGTTTAGAGTGCATATCAATAAAACAAGAATGTGAAATACGAATTCAATTCTTATTTAATAATAAATTCTTAGTAATTGAATCAAGAACTCCAAAATGGCAAATGTGCATACATCATTTTCTCAGAGCCAAGATTTATTCTGTGAATGAACAGTAACACTATTGTTGGTAAGAAAGTATGGAAACTACAAACATAGATTGATGGGGCTTAGAGATGCACAGAAACAATGCAAAAATAAGTAAATTTATTAAATTTGACACTAATTAGCTGTGACAATTTCAATATTTTCATCCACTATCTTCATATCATGTAAGTGAAACAACCTTTTTATACTGATTAGATTGTTGCTTAATTACAAACAAATTAGTCATTAATTAGATATTACAGCTTCGACTTCTAATGGTGTAAGTTTTCTTCATACGTTAGCAAAGCAGCAACAAAAACATAATTAATAACATTGGACGACAAAATCTAGATTGCCACAACAATTATCGACAGATTATCCACCATTACTGCTTCACTACCTTGACATTCATGCCAAATAAGTACAGTGGGGCTTCTCATCAACCAGATCACTAAAAAAATATCAGTCCTTGTTTATGAAACTAAAATTTGTATTCGTTCTTGAGCTCTTTTGACAGTTTTTTGTTTATAAAAATTGTTGTATTATAGTGAATATTCTGAAATACTTCTCAAAAAATATAAAATTTGGACTTAGGCCCAGTTTTTCAGTGCGAGGTCGTTCAAGTTTATGAATTTAATAAGAGATAAATTCTTAAATATGCCTTTCAATTCAAGAAATACTTTAAATTTACAAAAGTGACAAAAATAAGAAATATATAGCAGAAAATTAGAAAGAAACAAGAGATTAAGGGCGGTATTTATCAAACATTCATAAACGGATCTTAATTTTAGGAGCATCTTAACTCAAATAATATTTGTGCTATTCACCAACCACTTAAAGCTCTTTTTCGAAGTCGGAAAATGAAAACAGCTGTCTCTTAACCAGGCATCCCCAAACTAGGAAATCAAACTGACTTTGACCCCAACTTTGTCGATACTTTTTGGATCCTTGAAAAAATTTAGTGTTGCACGCGTGTACACACAAATTCTTTGCGTGATTTTATTTTATTTCCACTTACTTTAGTTTTATTAAGTTTTGTAAGTCTCCGTCCCGCATCGCATGTTTCAGTTTTTTTTTAATACTTTTTGGTTTTGCTATAATGTCGTTCATACGTTGTTTACTACGTTTGCAGACCCAAAATGGACTCGTTTGATTGAGGGGGAGTGAAGTACTTGTGTTATTGGGGCTATTTTTTAAGTTTTCACAACAAAAAAGACAGTGATCTTAACGGCATGATTTACAAAAATAAACTTATAATATAAATGGGAATAAAATAAAATAACTGAGGACAAAAAGGACTTTAGTGCAAGTAAGTGCAACACTCATTTTTGTAAGGATCCAAGAAGTACCGACAAAATGCGTCAGTGAATTTGATTGAAGGGTTATTTCGAAGGTTTTAAAATAAGTTTTTGAAGAGAGTGCTTAGTCTTTATGAGTGTTCACTCATTACTTTTATGAGACCTCATAAATATTCACTATTATTGGTTAATGATTATGTTTATGAAGATTTTAGTTATAAACGTTTGGTGAATACCACCCTTAAATCAGGGAAGAGTACCAACTATAAGAAAGAGTGCCAACTACAAACATTTTTAATAAGCAATGCTTAATTTGAAAGATAGAAGAAAATAATATTAGAAGAAGAAAATTATGTAGAACAAAAACTGACAATTCATGTTGAGCAGAGTTTAGCAAACGTTAATTGAAAAATTATTTAAATAAGAAAGCAAAAATTACTTAAATGAGAAGAAATAAGTTAAGTTAAAGAAGAAATGGTAAATAAAGAGTAGTTAGTAAAAGGAATTATAATTTGAATTAGTAAGAAGAAGGTACGGGCGGAAAAAAAATCAAGTTAAACAATTTATTTAAAAGTGGAAGTTATAAAAACTAGTCGATTAAAATAGTGAAAAGGAAGAAATATATTCATAAAATGGTTGAGCTGTGAAGTTAAAATAAAGTAAAATATTATTTATCTAACTTTAATATTCACATGCCAGAAAAAATTATATTTTTGAATTAACACTTTAAAACTATAACTAGGAAATTATTAACAGAAGAGGTAAGATTGTATGCATGTATGTGCTTAAAGGCGTTGAACTTTTTATAGCTTTACATAAATTGCTGTTTTTTTAAGTTTTATTATTTATTATTTTGACAGGGAAAACGTGTTTTTTTATTGTAACTCTTTTAAGTTTCTTGTTATAAGAGTGTATGATAGGATCTAAGAGTGTTATGAGAGTAGATTTGCAGATATATCAAGAACTTAGCACTGGAGAGTTTGTTTGTGAGACTTACAACTATTCCTTAGTGCATATTGTTAGCAGATGGAAATAAGAGAAGCTAAAACTTTCTGTTAAATCCAAATGGCTGTTGAACAAAACAATGCATATCTACAACTTGGATGATGATGTCAAACATTTTCGTATATTTGACTAACAATTCAATATTGTGGTATTCAAAATTGTAAGTTCTGCAAAGCTAATTCTGTACAAAACTTACCGGTTAGCTATTCAAAGTATGAGTAGCAGAAAAAATTGATAAGAAACCAGTTGTCTTAAGAATTTGGTTCAATATAAGTAAACAGGAGAAGGAGACATTCGAAGTTATTTGTTATCGGGAACCTCTTTTCAAATATTGATAAAATTGGTATCAGAGACTTTTTTAAGGAAAAAATTTCAAGGGAAAAAAAACTGGCGATAGCTTGGAAATTAAGTTCGAATATTATTTGTTTATAGTTTTAATGTTAAAAAAAACTTGTTATCAACAAGGGAAAGCATTCTGTGGGAAATTCCCGATTTAAAGAACAAAAAAATTGATAGAATTTCCCAATGTACCTAATTCTGAACATTGAATCAAAACTGACTGGTGACTGGGACTGGATGACTCACCATTTACCACTAACCCAATTGATACCTTTCAGTGGTAAAATCTTCAAACTCTTGACAAATTCTGGTTTCAAGAATAAAAGATTTTTTAAGAAATTGCAAAGACAAGTCACGACGACATGCCATAATGTCAGCTTTTTGAACATAATTCTATAGAAATATTTCTATGCAACCTGCAAGCCATACCTTGAAGTGTATAAATATAAGTTTGTTCAACTACTGGTGTGATGATATATTAAATTTATTGGAAGCACGTGGAGTAAGCAGTCAGCAACTCATTTTATATGAGTGAAGGCAGCGAATGAAGATTCCAAATTATGTAAGTAAGGCATACAAGTTGAAAGAGACTTTAAAAGTTTAACAGTTTTGGCAAGTGAAGCTTACTTCATCTGGTTGACCAGAGTGACATTCTGCTTCACGATCAGGTTTCTTCTAGACTGTATCGGTGAACTTTAGCCAGGCACCATTTAAGGAAACCTCGAGTTCAATGTGAAAAAAAGGTTCTGGCATTAGTGCATTTGCATCCCATTTTAATTTCTAGGAACTGAAAATATTTATTTGTACCAATTTTATTTGTTATTCAATTTATGAAAATAACAATCAAAACAAAATCAATTGTGAACTTTTTTCAATTGCAAGGAACGAAAACACAATATTTTTTTAGCTTTATTTATAAAAAATGGTAAAATATTCAGTAAAATTCCAGTGATGGAAGAACTATCAAAAACTAAGCCTCACATTACTAAAAAATTAAAAAATGTCAACTCAACCGGAAATTAGATGTAGTTCAAAATTTATTCATGTATCCAAATTTAAAATCCAGCAATTACCATCTGAAGAAGAGCAGTTTCTCGAAAGCATAATGAACATTTGATAAAAAAAAACAAGTGCTTGCATTACGTCTATGCCATCATAACTGACAGGCAACCTCATCTGAATGTCAAGTTTATTGGATGTTATCAGTTAAAGACGTAACAGTTTTTACATATTTTCATAATTTTTATTGCATTTAGTTATTTATACTTTTTTCTTAAACATTATTAACTGTTTTTATAATTTTTTTTAAGTCAACTGAAGTGTTGAAAAGGTTTCTAAAGTGGTTTCAAGCGACACAAATATTTGTAATTTTTCAATACTGTGTAATTGAAATATACATAATTTGATTCCACTGTGGTTGTAAAAAAATTATTTCTCATTTTCCAATTGTATTATAATTGAACTTGATATGATTATGTAATTTGTTTTTAACATCGATACTAACTCTTGGTCATGGTCTATATTTATAGATGAGTGTAGAGTGCGTTATAAAATTATTATAATGTATTTTTAGTTGCTGCGACAATATTGTTTGTTTTTCCAGTTTTGAATTTCAGGTTTTTTAATAAGTATGCCAATGTCACTACAATTATACTAGGATTTAAAACCGGCAGATATGGAGCAACTTTTTTGATTCCATAAGTTCATTTTATATTTAATTTACATATTTATGCGTAAGCTGTTACCAGTTTATTTATATAGTTTTGAATTTAAAATAAAACATAAAAACTTGTACGATGAAAACCTTGTTAAGACGTTATATTGTTCACCCCTCAGGCAACAGCATTAACTTGTAACTACATTAATGTTAAAATTACTATTTTTGCAAATATGATTTTTGAATATTCTACTCGATAAGAATATAGTCTTGCTTCTTTTAAAGCAAATTTTTCAGTAGTAGGTTAAACATAAGTTATTTCTTACTTATTCTATAAAAAAGAGCTCAAATTCGTTCTTATTTATTTCCTTTGCAACTAACTGAATGTTTAGTTGATGATAAATCGATTATTAGTAAACATGTTGATAAGCACACAAATACTTAAACATATTTAAATAAATATTTTCATCGATCTAAGAATGAAGATAGTTATGCTAGTTAATGGAAAAATGTAAATTTTTCAATGATGTTATCCCTCAGCTTCGCTTCAACTCCCTCAACTTCCTTGCATTTTGAAAAGTGTTCTATAGGTTAAGTTTTATGTCAAATTTTTCATTAAACTTATCCAGCCATTAAAGTGTGCATGAATAACTCATTTAAGTAAAAGTACAATTTATTATAACTCTTAAATTTTTTATTATATTTTTTGTAAATGAAAATAATAAATCAAGGTTAGAATTTATAGCCCATGAAAAGATCTATGACCGATTAAACGCATATTAAACTTGAATTATGTGCAAAATTTTAGTTCAAAAACCTTGATTTTATGCAAAAATATATATCATTTCAAAAGATAACAACCTCCATTTTGATTATATTGTTTGAATACTTCTTCAACAAACTTCTACGCCACATTAATTCTTGTTTCTGTTGATTTACCTTCTTGTTAAATTTTTCTTACGAAGATAGAATTGTTAACTAAAAACTAAATTTCTGGATAAAATTTAAGATTTTTCTTCATGTTGCATTACAAAAATTCGCACAATTCAAAAATTGCAACAAATAAACCATCAATCTATCGATGGATAAAATTTCAATCAGATTTCACAATCACTTTTTTTTGTATATATCTACAAAATAACATTGCCGCTTGCGAAATGCGTTCAGATACAAAACACGTCCTCGAAATGGCAAAAATCTAAAAAAAAAAAATACAAATATATTCAGCAGTATAAAAAAAAATCTATACTTATGAACATATAGTACCATAGATACATTAAATCGATATGTACATATATTGCCGACACTGGTACAGACAGATAATTTGCATATTTTTTTTTTTACGCAAGAAATGAACTTTTTGTTATGTATGTTCAATACAGGTCAGGTATAGATACAAGAATATCGAGATATTATAACTAAATTGTAACAAAAATTTAATTTAAATTTAGAAATATTTTTGTTCAAATTTTAATAAATATAGCAGTACCAGCTATAGAACTGCATTTATTATTTAAAATATATTATTTTGTGCATTCATCTAATACAAATTATTATATTAAGTGAGTGGTACTTATTCATCTGAGCAGTTTTCAATTAGAGACAAATTATTTAAATAAATTAATTTAAAGTAAATTAAACAATAATTTGCAATTTTTAATATTTTTTGTTTGTATTTCTGTGAAAAAATGTTGAGGAAAGAATTTAGTTTGGAAAATGCATTAAGTCAAAAATTGTATTCAGAAAATATATCAAGTCGAAAATTGACAATTTTAAATTTGATAAAATTGATAAATAATCCATTTTATTTTTAAAGGAAAACAAAATAAAATCAAGCTTCGGAAAATTGTTTTAATTTTTCAAAAACTGTTTTTTTTTTTAATTCTTCAATATTTAAGTACATTTTATCCGTGATTAAAGTACAGAAATGACAAATATACAGTTTAAAGATGAATTGAAAGATCACTGATTTAATTGAATACGTAAGCAACAGTAAAGTTGAAATGTCCTCTAAAAAAAAAAACATTTTCTTAAATTGTATCCATTTTGCAATATCACAAGTGTTCTAACAATTTCTGGAAAGTTCTATCCGAACACACTTTGTCGATCTTAAGGCTTTTAGGAGTTCTTTCAATCTTTGCAATATAATGGCACTTCCTGACAAAACCAAAATAAAGACTAAAAATTTTTCAATATCTTTAATATCCTTAGATTCCTCAGAGAAATTCATGAATGTGGTAATTCCAACTAGTGCCTGACAATCCAGGTTGCATTAGACTTTAGGTCTTCAAACTTATATGTAGATAATCAAAGATTATTGTTATTTCTTAAGCTAAGCCACAGATTGGTTAACAAATATTTCTATAGAACTTTCTAGGCATTTTTCGATCATAAAAGTATATTCCAATTAAAAACGTTGACATTTAAAAAAAATTAAAATTACACTATCACATTTATCCATTTAACAGTTCGAGATAATTCACTGATTTCTTATTCACGCATTAATTTTTATTTTTTTTATTCAAAGTCATTATCCAGTTGTAAAGTATTTTATTCCTGTTTAAGGATAATCCCATAAATGTTTGTAATCGATGATGATGATCATAGTGATGGCACTCTTTAAGTTTTTTTTTTTTTTTTTTGTTTAAATCAAATACATACCGGCTCCAAAGAGGGCAACAAAAACAATCATACACTTATTCATTTTTAAATTTATGAAATTTAAAAATATTTCAAAAAAAAAAATTATATTTAAAAGAAAAAAAAAATGAGACGAAATCAAAAAGGCTCTTTCGACTACAAAACGCTTAAACCGACTGTGTGTGGTTGGAGGTCTTACATTCGCTTTTTATACCAGGCCAAGAGGTGTAAAACTGTGTTATGTGCCTCAAAAATTTTGCCGTTTTATTTTCAGGCTATTTTTGTTGTTGTTGTTATTTTATATATTTTCCTACTTCTTGAATTTTTGTGGCGGGGGTAGAGACTGCTTTGGCTAAACTCTATACGACGACGACGACGACGGAGACGACGATGATGACGAGTACAAAGACCACTATTTTTATAAAAATGTTGGTAGTTGGTTTGGTACGTGTTCAATATAATTTTTTTTTTCTTTTCTGTCTGTCTCTCAACGGTACGAGTACAAGTATATCTTTCAGATACACCTCTCTCTTTGTGTGTCGTGCATTTCATATTCCTCATTATTCTTTAAGCCTAAGTTGATTACGATGATGGTTGGCTTAGACTTTATTGGTATCTCAACTAAGTGTACCTACTACCTACTATACACTTTGAACTAATGTGTTTTTGGCTTTCTTTCGTTAAAAAAAGATATTGTTGATATTAAAATATTGTCAAATCAAGTCACAGATACAGATAAATACCTACATACATAGATAGGAAGATAGGTAGTTTAAATAATTTTTCTTCTTCTCCAGTTTGCATCTTATTAGTGTAAGAAAAAATTAAAAATTTGGCCATGCTTAGGTCGTAAATGTGCACTGAGTTCGACCTGACTAACAAACAACAGGTAGATGTGGCATTATACTCGTACCTAACTCAGCTCCTCATATACATATACCTACTAAGTATTTCCAGTTATGTGATAATATTGTCGCTCCTTTTTTCTTAATAAATTTATATTCAAACGGAATGGCATTAGTAATTATAGTACAAAACTCAGACTCAAAACTCGCAGCCGACTCAGCAGATAGCATTTGTAGTGTTGTAGTAGAATATTGTAAAATTGATCAGATCTTGTTTGTGGGGAGCTTTACGATAGTCTTAACTCGTATACGAGAATGCGGTATGTGTGGAATTGCTTTCAAATGAATTTCAATCTTTGTTTAGGTCGGTTTTGGCAATGGTTGATGGTGATACGAGGGGTGTATTGTGGGTGCAATTGCAGCAGTAGCATAATCCTATAACTATCATCCATGTATGGAGAACGAGAAGGAGGTGTGTGCGCGATACAGACGAAGAAGAAGAAGCAAAAAAAAAAAAAACTAAATATGTTTTTTACAACGGTGTTTGCAGCTCGTGCCAAAAAAGGTTTATGCAATTCCGGGGAGTTTAACGGGTTTAACCTAAAGTCGTGGGCTAAAAGTTTTATGTTGGTTGCATAGGTGGATGTTTGTTGTTTTGTTTTTTAGAGAGTTTGTTGGATTCCTACCTTACCTACCTACCTACATTTAGCTTATGTTGTGATATCAGGATAGATATATAAATTTGGTGGATTCATCTTCTTTTAATCGTATAGAGTTGCCTTATGCGGTGTGGCATAGTTTAAGTTATGTGGTTATGAATTTGTTTTTTTTTTTTGTTTTAACATAAAATAAACTTTACCACTGAAAATCATATAGAAAAACTTGAGACCTGATTTTGTCTAGTAAAGGTATAATTGTGGGTAGGTTTAGTGTAAAAATATCTTCAATATTATTCAACGCTGCCACTCCCTTGAATTTGAAAATATGTGGCTTATAAATATGTAGTTCGAAACTTAAATTGATATTCATTTGAAATATGCTTTATATAATGATGGCCTATACAAAATCAATTTTTGTTTGAATTTATTTAATATGTTAAAACACAAAGATTAGACCAAGAGCAATACATAGATACGACTGTAATGATATTTTTAGTTTTTTGACAGACTGAAATATAAAAATCTTGTCTCGTGGCAAGTTCTGCTCGAGATTTTAATCAAACTCGACATACAATAATAAAAGGGAAGATAAAAAACTATATCTTGGAATTTGTAATTCGGGACCTGTTTGCATTTTTTTTTGCATTGAGAAATATTATAAAAGTAAATTAAATAAAATTAATGACACTTTAGCTCATGGGGAACCAGGTCCTAGTATTACTTACAACTCTCAATCATTTGCGCTGTTACCCAGGAATGGAATGGCCTACTAGTTTTCTGCAGAGTTCTAATGGTCAAGATGAGAACACACTTTTAATGATAAGAGCTCTTACACTTGGTCGGAAGAGGCTGAATGGGAATCAATTGCCAAACCATTGTCGTGTTATATCAACACACTAACCATTTAAATGGGCCAGTCTTGGGGTTCAACCTGAGTTAACTCCAGAAATGTGATGTTCAGTCAATTAAAATCATCCTAAGTTAAGTCTTAGGTGATTCACTTAATTTGCTGTGTTAACTCAGGGACCAAATTGAGGACCCTATCTGATCTGGTTCCATTTTTATTTGGAAAGTAAAAGTCATTGTCAGTGAATTTTCTTTTTGACACCATCTCTATTCCAATGCATGAAAGGCAAAAAAGGGTGATATCCATGGTGTCGCACGCATCGATGACCTCAGATTTTTGACAACTGTGGATAAAGTTAATCCTTAGCTGAAAAACTGTTCCTGAGTTAGATTTGAGTTTATTTATTTTCACGATCAGCTAACTTTGATTTAATTAAGACCCTCGAACTGAAAAAACAGCGGCCCTAAATACCAAAGATTTACAAATATCGGTTAACTTTAGCACACAACAAGACAAGAGTGTTTCAAACACTAAACTCGAAGTCGGCTCCTACGACTTAAAATAAAATGCACAACTGGATCGCCCGTACTTGCTCTTATGTTCAAGTTGCTTAAAATTAAGAACTTTTTAAATACAATTTTCCATAAAATTAATTTTTCATATACAAAATTTTAAAAATATTTAAAAAAAAAGTTTTGGTTTGCCAATTCCGAGTATGTATTGAAATAAATTTTAAAATCTAGTTAAAAAAAAAATTCATCAACTCTTTTTTGAAATATTGAATTTCAAAATTTTTTAAAATATTTTTTTCTTAATACAAAATTTATTTTTTCAAAATTTTGATATGCGATATTATTAACATTTTAAGAGAGCTTTTGCATACAAATTTTCGCTGAAATTATTTGAGCCATTTATGAGAAAATCAAAAATTAAAGAAAAGCGCTGCATGGCAGGTACCGTTAAAAAACGGTTTTCGGTAAATTATTTTCTTATCAATATACGGACAGACAGACAGAATTGTGCCACCTACTTTTTTCGTGTTCTCTATCATCGTAATATGTTATGTTTGATTGTAATATATCTCAAAATTTTTGTTTGCACGAATCCAAAACTATATCGCAAGTAAAAATTCTGTATGCTTAATTTAGTGCCATTTTCTACTGCAAATTAAAAAAAAAACCTAGCAACTTTAAATACTAGGTACCTTTGATAGAACGTTCTTTTTATTCTGAATTTTCTCTATTTTCAAACAAGATTTAAAAATAACACATGCAAAAGTTTTCGAGCGATGATAACAAACTTTTTTTTGCCCGAAATGGAAGTTCTTGACTTGCATGATATGTGGTTTCAACAAGACGGTGCCACATGCCACACAGCACGCGAAACAATGGCGCAATTGCGAGGCGAGTTTGGTGAACAGTTAATTTCACGTTTCGGGCCGGTCAATTGGCCGCCTAGATCGTGCGATTTGACACCATTAGATTATTTTTTGTGGGGGTATGTCAAAGCTAATGTCTATAGGGACAAGCCCGCTTCGATTGACGCACTGGAAGCCAACATCCATGCATTCATTCGTGAGATACCGGCCGATATGTGTGAAAGAGTATGCCAAAATTGGACTCAGCGGATGGGCTACCTGAGACGCAGCCGCGGTCAACATTTGCATGAAATTATCCTTAAACATTAAATTGCAAGGTTCAAACTATCGATTCAAATAAATATTTCATTCATTTTTTCGAATTTTGTGTGTTTTTTTTTTTTTTTAAGTTCTAAACCTCTTAAAAAATCACCCGTTAGTTTGGTATATAAAAAATTATATTAAAAAAAAAATGCTTGAACTATCTTAAAATATTTTATAAAATATAAAATTATATTAGATCAAGAATTCAGGTTGCATTTTTTTTTCTTCTGAAGCTTTTTAAGGAGTTGTTTTTAAAGTTTTTTAAGTTGCCTCTGAACATTTTTTTTGTCATAATTTGTATGTCTTTATGACATGATTTTGTAAACACTCAGCATATTAAACATAAGAGCTACGTAGTAGATAGATAGATAGAGACCAAATCGTTCATTTTATTTTATTTTTGGGTATTGTTTTCAAGTTAAAGAAGAACGAGTAACTTTAGTTAAAACTGCATTAATTGAGATTTTACGCTAAATTTAGTGATAATCTGATATTATTGTTCTTAAAATAAGTAACTTAGTAGATAATAGTTAATAGGTGGCACATTTACCTTAGTGACATATCACCCGACTTTATACACATGAAGATTTGATTACAGAAAGACCAAACTTCCGCTACAGGGACCAGGCCATTTCAGACACAAGAACGCTTGGTATCTTTGACTGAAGGGAGCGTGCGGGGGATTGAATCCGATTGGGAGACCACAATATCCCACACAGAGACTCTTCATAGATCGAGAGTTAGATAAAAAAGTAAGTATCGGGTTGTTCGATAAGAGCGCTACAAAAGTTTTTTCAAATAAAACAAAAACAGTTTTGGATATCAACAAAATTCTTTATTCCTGTGAAAGTACGTTTGATGCAATTATGTATGGAATTCGATTTCTTTTGAATGGCCACCACGGGCAGAAGTCCAGACACTGAACCCAATTTTCGCGGTTTTCAAGCATAAATCGGCCGATACTGCTGCAATTTCACGTTCATCAATCTTCGTTGGCTTGTTGGCATAAACCATAGACTTGACGTAGCCCCACAGGAAATAGTCTAATGGCGTCAAATCGCACGACCGAGTTGGCCAAGCGACTGGACCATTTCGTAAGATAACACGTTCTCCAAACTTGGTTTCCAATAAATTGATTGTGACATTCGCTGTGGGGCTTGTGGCGCATGCCGTCTTGTTCGAACCACATGTCCTCCAAGTCCATATCATCCAATTGGGGCCAAAAATATTCGGCTATCATTGAACGGTAGCGGTCCCCATTCACAGTAACGTGCCGGTCTTGATCATCACGGAAGAAGTACGGCCCAATGACGCCGCCGGCACATAAACCACACCAAACCGTAATTTTTTCGGAATGAAATGATAACTCATGGAGTACATGTAGATTGCTGCCTGACCAATACCGCATATTTTGTTTATTGACGAAGCCATTCAGCCAGAAATGAGCCTCATCGCTTAAGATGATTTTTCGATGAAAATCCGAATCATTTTCAAGTTGTTGCTCAGCCCAATTCACGAATATATGACGCTTTTGGTGGTCAAGCGGCTTCAGTTCTTGCGTCAATTTAATCTTGTAAGGATGAAGGCCAAGATCTTTTAGCAAAATTCACCAAAACGACGTCACAAAGATGCCGAACGCTTGAGAACGACGTGTGAGAGATACATTCGGGCTTTCTGCAACTGAAGCCTCAGCGGTAGCAATATTCTCAACACTACGGGCACTTCTTTGTCTCACTGGCACGGGAACATTTTGTACTGTGCCTGTGGATTTAAATTCTTCCACTAGACGCTCAATTGTTGATCTGCTAGGACGATTAAGACGACCATAAATTGGACGTAGTTCTCTTAACATTGAGGCCATTGACTCTGAATTTCGGGTGTAAATTTCCCTGTCGCTCTTCTTATGTAGCGTCCCTGTTGAAAAACCCTTTAATTAAAAGTTTGCGTCCAATTTGTTTTATTTAAAAAAAAGCTCTTGACATTAGATTGAATTGATTGAATTTTGTTTGCATAAATTTATATTTGTTTAGAAATTCAGATCAAATTTTAAATATTGTTTAAAAATATCGAAAATAATTTGTTTGTATACTCCGTATGCTACTTAATACAGGGTGTCCGCCGGGAAGGTATACTACTTTGTTTGTTTCGCAGTAATTCCATTGTAATCCTGATGGCTGTAAGCGATGTGTCTTGTTGATATCACATGTTAATCAAGCATGCAGTTGTGGCGCTAAAAAGTTTTCAGTCATATCACGACATCGCTCCCCATTCACAGTTACCGTTACGCCGTTTTCATTTGAGGTTAATGGATTGTTTTGAACACTTCCTTAGGCAGCAGTAATGTTTTCAGCTGATCTTGCAATACGTTGTGGTCCATGCTTGGGCCTATCAACTGCAGACACTCTTCGAAATCATTCACTACACGATAAATTGTGCGTTTTGTTGTTTCTCCCAAAAATTTCACGTAACTTTCTCATCGTCACATTAATCAATGATTAATTTTGATAAAATGTTTTTACGATTAAAAGATTTTCTATTATAAATTTTCCACGAGTCTGTTCACGACTGCCAAAGAGGAACTGTCAAAACTAATGTTTAGCAAAATTGTGGCAAAACAAAGTAGTATACCTTTCCGGCGGACACCCTGTATATGTTTATTCTAAGTTTAAAGATTTTTCATGCATTTTCAAACTTTTACCGATTTTTTGAGTAAATAAAATCTCCTTGTATTTTGTGCAAAAAATTTCACACAAAATTTTATTTAATTACCTTGATCACTGAAATTCAACTACAAAATCACATTCAAGGCCCTGGTACTTTAATTTATCTACTTATTTTGGTTTACTTACCAAATATCATTAGTTTGTGGTAAAAGCAAAAAAACATCAACTTAAATTAAATTAAACTGAACTAAAAAATGGCAGTTTGGAGTCGTAAATGATTGTTCCTTCATGAAAATTTTTACAACATTTTGCAAATTTTTCTTAAGTTTATGACTCTTAATAATCAAATTTAGACTTTTTCACTTATTTTGAATATACATTTCTCACCGAATTTAAATTACCAACGCTTACAACGGGTAAATAATCACCATAATAAATGCATAGAAAGTGCATAATAAACAAAAACAAATTATAAAAATGAGAAACAAAAATAACTTTCTCAACCTTGTTAGAAAATTTAAGTTTTTTTATGATTAATTATTATCGAATCAACCAAAAATTAATCGGTATAATTTATATTAAATCAAATTTCTTTAAAAGTCAAAAACCTCTTTCCTTTTGTAATTATTTGTTTTCTCTATTTTGGAAAGTCATGCACCATTGATTTACATCCAAATCTGGTTGTAGTCAAGGAAGCAGTCAGCATCAGTAGCACAAAAATTTATAATGTTTACACAAATCAGTTCAATTTATAGACGCATGTAGCTTTTTTTTGTATTTATTTTTTGGTGTAAAGCGAGAAATATCCGCGCCAAAAACATTATTTGCTTGCAGCTGCAACTTAAGATTAAACAATGACCTACTGTTTTCATATTGTCCTCCCAGTTTGGGTCTCAATAGAGTCTATGTATATCTCTTTTATCTGAGTCAGCCTCAGCGGGTAGTCATTTGACAAAACTTCGATTTATTCATTATTTCAAACGCTTTGGCATCACCTCTGATCTTTGTAGTTGACTTTCTTTGATTAAAAATACACTGAACGAAAGATTTTGGAAAATCTTATTTTGTTTTAAGTTCTTAGTTGTTATAGATAGAATTTTCAGAAACTTAAATGAAAATTGATTATTCGATGGAAAATTATTAATAAAAAGTTCTGTTTAATTTAGATAGCTCTTATTGGTCCGGAAATTGTTGTTTTAAATCAAATGAAAAAAATATATTAATTTTAAAAAGTTCTAAAATAAATTAGTTCCCAGAATGAAACACAATATTCAAAATAAATGTTTTTCCATTTTCTAAAATTGAATGAAGAATGTTTTTTATTATACTATCGAAACATTTGAATTGGTATTATGTTTTATTAGGGGACCATTAGTAATTTTTAGTTCCTGGAAAATCATGATAATTTTTAAACACAAATACATAACTCAGAGAGGGTTAAATATATGTTTACAACTGATTAACCATTTAAATGATGGTATTTATAAAGCTTGAATCAAAAATATAAAATATTTTGAATTCAAAACAAATTAGTAAAATTATTATTTTATGATTTAAAAAATACTTGAACTAAAAACACAATTCCAAACTAAAAGCATTGCTAGAGGTATAACATAATAAAAAAGAAAAAGAAAATCATGAAAGCTGATATTCAAAGAACTGCAATTATTTTCTTCGAATAAACAAATATTGATTGTCAAGTTAAATGTCATACATATTTTTTACAATTATATTTGATTTAATTTTAACATGGAACTATTTTTTTTTAACTGGACCGTTTTAAACGTATATATGAGAAGTGAGTAGGTATGAGTATTTTTATTTTTATAGTGGAATTTTTGCATAAATGCAGTCGAAATTAAAATATTGCAAAGAATTTGAGGTGATTTGATTCAGCTTAATGAAAAACAACTTTATTGTGTTCATGATTCAAATGAAAAATCTGCCTTTGAAATCCCATTTTTTTTTCATGGTAATATTTCAAATTTATAAATGAATAGAATGACCATTTTACATGCTTCTAAGGTATAATGGTATAAAAAGTATTTATGTTTTTGTCAAACTATGTAAATCATGAACAATTGAAGAAAAATTATGGTGATAATGACCTTTAATTTATGACTGACTAAAAATTTTTAATAAGACTTTGATTCAAAAAATATGTTAAGAATTAGTCACCCAGTACCCCCAAGAAGATAAAAAAAGGCGTTAAGAACTCCAAAGGTTCTAATGAAATTTGAATATTTTGGTTACTTAAAAAAAAAATGTTATAATGTTAAGGTTTTATTAATATGTTATCTATAAGCCCAGATTCAAAAATATTAATTAACCCGTTTCTTAAATATTGAATTTTTAAAAAAAAAATAATATTTTCAAAACTATCATAAATTAATTTTTTTTTCAAAATTTATATAAGCAATATTACTAACATTTTAAAGAAGCTTTTTCATTAAAATGTTGATAAGAATTTATGAAAAAATGAAAAATCAAGAAAACAGTAGGTGCGTCAACAATTTACAAATAACAATCTTTGATGCCGTTTTTGAGATAAATAAGCTTTGCCTTAGTACCTCGTGGTATGATGATTAGTGCGTTGAATTGTCATGCCAAAGGCCTGGGTTTGATTCCCAGCCACTGCCACCTAAAAACAGAAATGTTTTCCCGGTTTACTGCTTCTCGCGGGGAACTGACAAATCCTCCTAGAGTATACTTGTCATGAATAAGTGCCTCTCATCTAGACGTTCAGACTCGACAAAAATTGTGGGTCGCCTCCTTTCCTCTCAAAAACACTCACACAGGAATGGTTGAGAGTTGTTAGTCACTAGGCCCTGGTTCCTGACAAGCTGTTGCGCCTCTATTTTTTTTAATTTAAGCTTTGTCTTTACGATTGTATGGTTATTTCTGTTATTTCTGGAGTTAAGAAAATTTGTATATCCCCTCTGGAGAACCACCAAAAAGAATAGAAGAAGATTGCTTTATTGGTTTAGACTGTAGGTCATATACAAACAGACCTCAAATTTTTTTTCCACGAGTCGGAAACTTTCCATACTATTGTACTTATATCACCAGTAAAAAAAACTTGAACATTTATGTTATGGTGGTAATGAATGGCCAATGAGTAAGGTAGAAGCATTAACAGGACATTTGATTATTAAAATATAATTTCCCAATAACCTTCTTATTAAAAATAATAACATTGAGTAGGTAATAAACATATAATAAAAAAGTACGTATATGTCACAGTGTACCCACCAATGTTTCAGGGATTCACTTTTTTGACAATAATTTATAATTATTTTGATGAGGAATGTTTATAAATTCTTTAAAATACATTTGAAAACTAATTTTTCAAGGCTGTAATTGCTCAAATAGGGTAATTTCGAAAGACCGTGATAAAAGGGTGATGATGACTTATACTTTGAAGAAAAGCACTGAGTAATTTAGAAAAAAAAAAAACGTTGTGAATGATTAAACTGTCTGCATACATTCCAAGTAAATGGGATAGAAGCAGACGTTTTTGAAAAGTTAAAATGATTTCATTGCCGTTAAACGGCTTTTCTGACGAAAAGAAATTAAACTTGGATGGACAATTACTATTTTCATGATCTGAGGAAAGAGCAGCAATTTTTGAACCGTCATCACATCAGAGAAGGTGGGGTTATGGTTTGGGTGCAATATCCTATTATTGCAGAATAGACTTGGTAGGTGAAAGTACAAATATGACTGGAAATAGCTACAAATTGTTGCTAAATTCAGTTTTTTCGAAAATCAACAATCTTTTTGGAGCAACCTCATCAGTAAGATAATGCGCCTATCCATACAGCTCGAATCGTTGAATCTTTTATTGAAAATTAAATCGTTCACTTGTTGCCTTGGCCACCATATTCACCGGACCTTAACATAATAGAAAATGTGTGGGGATGGAAAAATTACGAAGGAGAGAAACAATACGATGACAGGGAAGAAATGATTAACGCCATTAAGTTGGCCTGAACTACTTGGCATCACTGTATAGTTCTCTTAAAGATCGAGTTTTTGAAGTTATTTTGAAAGGTTGTGGCTGTTCACATTATTAAGAATATCTTAAAAACAAACAAAACCATGTTTTTTCTTAATTTTTTCTGAGTGTTTCTAATCTTATGTCCCGATAGAACTACTCAAAAAATATCTCAGTCAACATTTATTCTCGTAGATCCAGGTTTTTCTATTGCACGTTAATCAATCTCTCTTATGGCTTACAAATTTTTGTTCTTTTTCCAACATAACCGGAGAAATTTCAGTTTTACTTCTGAAAAATGTGTGCTTCTAACCTTATGATTTAGAGTGTATGTATTTGAATTCACCATTAATGTTTTCAATTAAGAATTAATTGATTAAGTTTTTGTACACTGTATGTCATAGAAATAAGCAATTTCCTACCATAAAAAGCCTCGCGCTTTTTAGTTGGCGAAATAATTTAATAAGAATTATTTTACTTAGAATAATATAGAAATTTTGATATTTCCATTTTCGAAGTTTCTTTCCAAAAAACGCAATATTTTAGAGTCACTCTAAATAAAAACAAACGCTTAAATAAATAAAATGCTGAGTCTGGACTACGTCACACGTACTTGCTCTTATGTTGAAGACGCTGCAGGTTTAAGCATTATATTATGTAAAAGACATGGAAATTATGAAAGGAATGTTTAAAAGCATGAAAAACGATATTTAAATTAGCTAGAATTTGAGAGTTCTAAATAAAAAAAAAAAATAGAAATTTCACTATAATTCTTGATTGAATATAATTGTATGGAAACAAAATATTTAAAATGGTTAGAGCGGTTTTGTTAAAAAACATTTAAAACTTTTTTAGTGAAAATTTTTGGTATGCAAATCGGAAGTATTTTTGTATGTGCAAAAAAAATTGAATTTCGAAAATAATTATCACCTGTTTTAGAGGCATCGAATTTTCAAAAATAAAAGAGAAACTTTTTTTAAAAATTCAAAAGTTTTTTTTCGAAAATTTTGGTATGCACTATTTTTAAATCCTATTTGACATTTGTATATAAAATAAATAATCTTAATCTTTTCAGCAGATAATGAGAAAATTCAAAATAAAAGAAATGATTCTATGAGATGTACAAGTACTCTTGATAGATGCTATTTGTAAATTTTTATAATTTTCGGTAGTAAAGGGCCTTTCAACAGGGACGCTACAAAAATAGAGTGACAGAGACAGCAAACGACGCCATATTTCTTGCCGCCCTTTTGATATTTCCCTTCAGTAAGGTTTGCCATTTCATGATGGAAAGATAAACGAGCCAATAACGAGTCGAAATTATTAAAATTTACTACAGAAATTCGGAGTCAGTGGCCTCAACGTTAAGAGCGCTACGTCCAATTTATGGTCGTCATAATCGTCCTAGGAGATCAACAATTGAGCGTATAGTGGAAAAATTTGAATCCACAGGCACAGTACAAAATGTTCCCGTGCTAGTGAGTCCAAGAAGTGCCCGTAGTATCGAGAATATTGCTGCCGCTGAGGCTTCAGTTGCAGAAAGCCCAAATGCGTCTCTCACACGTTGTTCTCAAGCGTTGGGCATCTCTGTGACGTCGTTGTGGCAAATTTTGCGAAAAGATCTTGGCTTACATCCTTACAAGATTAAATTGACGCAAGAACTGAAGCCGCTTGACCACCAGAAGCGTCGTATATTCGTGAATTGGGCTGAGCAACAACTTGAAAATGATTCGGATTTTCATCGAAAAATCATCTTAAGCGATGAGGCTCATTTCTGGCTGAATGGCTTCGTCAATAAACAAAATATGCGGTATTGGTCTGGCAGCAATCCACACGTACTCCATGAGTCATCATTGCATCCCGAAAAAATTACGGTTTGGTGTTGTTAATGGGCCGGCGGCGTCATTGGGCCGTACTTCTTCCGTGATGATCAAGACCGGCACGTAACTGTGAATCGGGATCGCTACCGTTCAATGATAACCGAATATTGTTGGCCCCAATTGATTGATATGGACTTGGAGGACATGTGGTTTCAACAGGACGGCGCCACAAGCCACACAGCGAATGTCACAATCAATTTATTGGAAACCAAGTTTAGAGAACGTGTTATCTCACGAAATGGTCCAGTCGCTTGGCCTCCTCGGTCGTGCGATTTGATGCCGTTAGACTATTTCCTGTAGAGCTACGTCAAGTCTATGGTCTATGCCAACAAGCCAGCGACGATTGATGAACTTCGTACGAATATCGAAAGTGAAATTGCAGCAGTATCGGTCGATTTATGCTTGAAAACCGTCGAAAATTGGGTTCAGCGTCTGGACTTCTGAAAGCGTGTCCGTGATGGCCATGCAAAAGAAATCGAGTTCCATACATAATGGCATCGAACGTACATTCACAGGAATAAAGAATTTCATTGATATATACTGATATATACTCTATAGAAACTCTGCCTGGCCCCGGGCAAAAAAATTTCCAGCTTAATGATTAGGAATTCTAATCTTGTTGGATATAGTTTACAGTGGATTTTTGTAAAAGAATTCATGTAAGTTGAACTGAACTTAATACAAATTGCGTATGACAAGGCCCTCACTACGTCACTGATGAGTCCAAGTGAGTAAGCCGGACGAAACGCCGATTTGTAGGACTAAAGGCCATAAAAAGCTATTTTGAATCAATAATTCAACAAGTCCAACTTTAATGCTAAGTCTTCTACTTGGCTGATTTATTTCAGTAGTATATAGAATTTGTATTATAAAAAACCTTCTAATTTATATTTGTTATTTTTTTCATAAAAGTTAATTTTTTTTTTCTTTAAAAATGATTTAAAAAAAAAAAAAAAACTTGGAAATTATTTAAATATCCAAAACATATATTTTTGAAAATTTTAGGGAGAAAAACTATTTGCATTGCTTAGAAGCTTCTATATGAAAAAAAATTATTGAAATCAAAATAACCGTTTTGAAGAGAATCAAAAATGAAAATGATTTTTGAGAGGTACCATTAATAACAAATTTTTGAAAAATAGTTTCTCATCCAAAGGTTTATTCAATTTTTATTTTAAGAAAAGTTGTGGAGAAAAATAAGATTTTGTAAAATTGCAAAAAAAATTGTATGGCAGGTACTGTTATTTTTGGTTCTAAAATAAAGAAAAAAGTGGTGACAGAATCACCAAAAACCACTGTTCTGAGACAAATTTTGAGAAAATTACCTCTGCCACCTAAGCGGGGGATAATAGACCCCTGCTCCAATACATTTTTTTTTTCGTATGAACCTAATCTATACCCTCAGATTATTTTTTCGCGTTTTATAAGAATCCACCTTACCCCATAATTAGGACCTTAAAAGCAAAATTGGGAGACCAGGCGCCTATTTCATAAAACAACAAGGCTAATAATTATTTATGAATTATAGTCGGGGATACAATCAGACTCGAAGCAAAAACCTTCAAAAAATCTGTCTGAGCATTAGTGAAGTATTGAGGACTGTCCTCATTTTCGTTCATTTGATATCAAATTGGTAGAAATTCCTTATGTAAAAGGTATACTAGTCAAAAAAGCAGCCCGAAAACTGCATTTTCGAACCTTAGCAACCAAGAAATCTTATCCGACGAGCGACTTTGTAAGCGTTTGGAATAAAGCTCTCGACTGGTATCCTGTTTTTCAGGGCTCTGAACCTTTGGCACCTCATATATGGGAAATTTGATATTTTAGAACGTCATCTAATTGGTCAGTAGTTGGTCAAGAAAGGTCAACTAGTCCTAGAAATTGGTCAGCCCTTGATAACTAGTTATAAAGACTTAAAGTTTCTCAAGGTCACTCAAGGTCACGCGTGATTTTTGGCACCTCATTTATGGGAAATTTACAAAAAAAGATGCCATCTGAAAGATTTGTGGATAGTGATAAAAGGTCAACTATTTTCAGTAATTGGTCGGCTATAGTTTTTTTTCTATGAATTTTCAAAAATCGTTTCAAGGTCACAAAAAAAACTTTTGGCACCTCATTTGGGTCATTTCAAATAAACAAGTATGCCATTTGAAAGGCCATTTCACGGTCATAAAAGGTCAGCTATTTTCAGAAATTGGTCAGGCATAGTTTTTTTTAATGAATTTTTAATTTATTTAAACAAAAATTTCAAGGTCATATCGATTTTTGGCACCTCATTTATGGGAAATTTGCAAAAAATATATACCATCTGAAAGATCTCTAGATCTATATAAAAGGTCAGCTATTTTCAATAATTGGTCAGCGATAGATTTTTTTTAATAATTTTTTTTAAATTTCAAGGTCATAGCGATTTTTGGCGCCTCATTTATGGGAAATTTGGGAAAATTGCATGCCATCTGAAACATCTCTAGATCTATATAAAAGGTCAGCTAGTTTCAGTAATTGGTCAGCGATAGATTATTTTTTACGATTTAAACAAAAAAAAAAATTCAAGGTCACGAACGATTTTTGGCACCTCATTTGGGTAATTTTCCAAAAAAAAATATACTATGTGATAGGTTACTCGGTCATCATAAAAGGTCAATTAGATTCAGTAATTGGTCAGTCATATTTTTTTTTTAATTAATTTTTAAAGTATTTGTATGTAGGTCACAGTATAGATAGATTCGGGTAATTTAAAAATTTTTAAATAGATATAGATCCAATAGATTCTGAGAAAATCATGGTGGATTAAACCAAACACTTTCTTTTTCAAGATGGTGGTCATTCCCTTACCCCGGCACCTCAAAAACTTGGTTTCTTAAAGAAGAGATGCAGCCAAACTCAAATCGTACCCATCGATTATGGAAATTTTAATAAATTTTTTGACAAAATTTAATCCACCATGATTTTCTCAGAATCTATTGGATCTATATCTATTTAAAAAATTTTTAAATTATCCGAATCTATCTATACTGTGACCTACATACAAATACTTTAAAAATTAATTAAAAAAAAAATATGACTGACCAATTACTGAATCTAATTGACCTTTTATGATGACCGAGTAACCTATCACATAGTATATTTTTTTTTGGAAAATTACCCAAATGAGGTGCCAAAAATCGTTCGTGACCTTGAATTTTTTTTTTTGTTTAAATCGTAAAAAATAATCTATCGCTGACCAATTACTGAAACTAGCTGACCTTTTATATAGATCTAGAGATGTTTCAGATGGCATGCAATTTTCCCAAATTTCCCATAAATGAGGCGCCAAAAATCGCTATGACCTTGAAATTTAAAAAAAATTATTAAAAAAAATCTATCGCTGACCAATTATTGAAAATAGCTGACCTTTTATATAGATCTAGAGATCTTTCAGATGGTATATATTTTTTGCAAATTTCCCATAAATGAGGTGCCAAAAATCGATATGACCTTGAAATTTTTGTTTAAATAAATTAAAAATTCATTAAAAAAAAACTATGCCTGACCAATTTCTGAAAATAGCTGACCTTTTATGACCGTGAAATGGCCTTTCAAATGGCATACTTGTTTATTTGAAATGACCCAAATGAGGTGCCAAAAGTTTTTTTTGTGACCTTGAAACGATTTTTGAAAATTCATAGAAAAAAAACTATAGCCGACCAATTACTGAAAATAGTTGACCTTTTATCACTATCCACAAATCTTTCAGATGGCATCTTTTTTTGTAAATTTCCCATAAATGAGGTGCCAAAAATCACGCGTGACCTTGAGTGACCTTGAGAAACTTTAAGTCTTTATAACTAGTTATCAAGGGCTGACCAATTTCTAGGACTAGTTGACCTTTCTTGACCAATTACTGACCAATTAGATGACATTCTAAAATATCAAATTTCCCATATATGAGGTGCCAAAGGTTCAGAGCCGTTTTTCAGGAGCAGTAATGAGATAAGAAATCTTAAGGTCATCTCTCGAACTATAATTCACAAATAATTATTAGCCTTGTCATTTTATGAAATAGGTCCCTGGGGGTCGATTCCCTTACTGTGAAAATGTGAAGTGAAAAAAGTTATCATTTCAGTTTTCACAGAGTTTTATCATTTTATCACTTCACAAACACGCGCAAGGCAATTCCCGAACTCGTTATGAAAAACAACTGGCAAACAGAGTACTAAAAAGTACTAAAATGAGAAATGCATCTCATCTTTCTCAATTTATCATAGCAAAAGATTATTGTTGTGTCATAAAGAGACCAAGATGGCGACTTGGGTGTATCTAATGAGCAAAAGTTGTTTCTCTTTATCATCTTTTCACAGGTTTTTACAAAGTGATAATTGATTGTGATAAAAAAATTATCATATGAAAACATTTTGGCATTAGTTTTCATTTTTTCAAACTTCAGGAATTGCATTTGGCGTGAAAGCATAATCCAATTTATCACTTTACAGTTTACACATAGGGAATCGACCTACAGGGGGGTGAAATAAAAATTTGAAAAAAATAGGAATTTTTTTTCTATGTAAGGTCATTTGATTCCTATCCATCTCAGAATTAAAAAAAAAACAATATAAGGAAGACCCTAGTGTATATATATTGGGTCGCCCTAAAAAACACTTGTGCGCCGAAGTCAAAATAGGTATGTCGAATTTTTACTAAAAAAACGAGCATTCTATAGTGGCTTTCTGATATTTTTATTCCCATGGGTTACTCAAAACAAGTAAAGAAAATCAGTTCAGGAGGCCATATTTAGCCAAAAGAATATTAAAGCTCCACCCTTATTATTGATTAAAAAAAAAAATGCCATTTGTTCAGTGTATCAATTTTAATATGGAGTTCCCCATAGATTGAGTATGCGGATAAGACCAGTTAACGATTTCTTTATTTTGAAATAATTTACCCAAACTAGAGCAAGCTAGAGCTAGGTATATATGATCTCAAATCTATAAGTATGTTTAAAAGAACCTATAAAAGTATGCGTTTGATTCGTACGAGTACTTGGGCTAGTACGTTTGTTAACGTTATGGTCACCTACATTCCACACAACTGCATCACAACAGACATATACCGTCCATTGCGTCGGTCGTCGTCGTCAGTGTTTTGTGGAATAAAAATATATTAAAAAAAAGACTTTGACAAGGTAGGTGGGTTGTCTTATTGCTTCGCTTTTTGTGCCACTCCCGTCTTAATGCATTTCACACTTAAAAACTAGCTTTTGAGACTTCAGTTCAGCCTCAGAGCTGCTCATGCAATGCTCTTCCTGCATACCGAAACCTTGAATCACTTAAATGCACTATGAACGCATAACAAAAACCCAGCCAACCAACCAACCTGGACCGAACGATAAATAACTAAATGCTCACTCAGGGCAAACATCACCGAGTAGAGTTCGGTTTCCGTTGTTGGTGTAATGACCACGCTATTGATGGCTGTTGATTAATTCCCCATCAGCGTAAAACAACAAACCAATAAATGCGACTCTTGGCGGTCTTTCTGCTCTCTAAAGGTACGGCAAGCCGGTTGGCCATGTTGTTCATTTGCTGAACTAGTAATGTTTTACGAACCCGGTTTGTTTGAATGTTGTGCTAAATGTCGATTCTATATCTAATATTTGCATATCAAGAACAAGCCCAAAGAATTCACTTCTGGAGCTTTCTCCTTAGCGAAACTACTAAGCTCAGTGGTGGTGGTGGCGGTCTCTAAGCCTCGGCCGACGACCGACCGGCTTAACAAGATGCTTTACCGATGTCTGCAATTGGTATTTTCAGAGAATTATGAGGAATGTCAGCAACGGCATTGTGTCATTATTTGGTCTGTCAAGAGAAATAAGAAAAAAAAATTGCAACAACGGGTTTTCAAGGTGGCTACAGCCAGTCAATACTCAGAAACGGGTCCGTATTATACTGCGGGGCCTTTAACTGAAGTAGGTAGAGGTATACAATTTTATTTGCTGGCCAATGAGGCTTCTAGAATGAGTGATTGGAGTGGTGCTGGTCGAACAGCGTAAGTCACATGGGAGACATGTTTTATTTTCGTATAAAAGTGTCTCCATGTGTGTGCACCCTTAAATTTCTACCTTCACTGTCGCTTTTGGTTTCCGAACATGTTGCCGTTTGCCGACCTATGAGTAAGCAACCAGCTCCAATCGAGTTTTTTTTTTGTTCGTGGACAAGTTTTTCACAAATAAAGTCCCACAAAGGAACTAGATAGTGCCTGGTAATGATCACGGCGAGTGGTAGATTGAGGTAAATTAGTGCAATTCTGCGAAAAAGCGGAATGCCCATTGACTTATTTCATCACAGGCATTTGTTATAACAGAATAATCGAGGATAGACAATGCTCCAAGGAGTGGTGGGTTGTCTTGTCTTGTCTATTCATAAGTTTGTATTTTGACGTATAGAATAGAGATTGGAGATTTTTTATATTTAAAATCTGGGTCATTGGATGGAATATATTTATTTTATATTACATAAACTATTAGATCAGTGAAAAAGCGGGTTTTCTAAAGTGATTCGGTTCTAATGCAAGGCAGTTTAGGTAGGAAAACATTGAAAGTAGTTTCGTTTTTATTAAAAAATAACTTTTCGAATTGAAAAAAAAAGGAAAGGGAAATGTATGGTAGCTAGTGCATGGCTTAAGGCTTTTACTGCCTGAAGTTATAGTTGAGGGTAGACACGCACTTTCAAGTAAGATACAAGAAAACAAATTTATCATTTATTGGATGTTAAATAGAGACTTTATTGCATTGAAACATTTACTACATTTTAAGCTACTCTTAATGGCAGTTATAACGTATTTATGTATATTTAATTGTTATGGAGCTATAAAACATGGTGACATATGAATAACTGAGAAGGTATGCAGGTATTAAAATAGGAAGGTTATTTCACGCAACTTTTTTGTTTTGGTTAGGTATCGTATAGGATTTATGTATGAATATCCCGGAGCAGCTTGGATTGTGGTGTTTTGGCACAACAACTACATGGCCTCACCTATATGGCTGTGATATTGAAATAGGTGCATGCAGGGTAAGCGATCAGATACTTCAAAAAAGGGGTATTTTTGTTGCGTTTGAAACATTTGATGAGGAATTAAATCACTCCTGTTTTGTTTTTAAACCAAAAATGACCAACAATGTCGGTACTATAACTCCTTAATGTATTCTAGGGTGGGTCTTATTAAACGAACTCGCTTTGATTTTCTTGATACCATGAAAAGTTGGTAGCTTTGTGCCCAAAAAAATTTCTCTAAAAAAATGAGGTCAAAATTTTAACGTTTAGGGGTCCCTCATCGTCATTCTGTTTTTCTTTCATACAAATTATTTGGAAAAAAATATAGTTATATTGTCCTTGAGCAACTGTTTCAATATAGTTCCAAAGCTGCCAGACACCTACAAGGGGACCTTATGTCAGCCAGACACCTTTAAAGGTGTCAACAAATCGTTAAATCACGTTTATCAAAGCTAGGTTTTATAGTGCCTATGTCAATGTGTCATTTCGATTGAATAATTTGCAAGAATATAGGGACTGAAGCCCTCCCCTTCCTAAGCCGATTCCTTAAGTTAATTCAATGGCAAAATGCAATTTATTATGAGGTTTCAGTTTTTTATTCGGGATCGGGGCTAAAATATGAATATTATGATACTCGTAGTTGTGTTTTTCCAAACCCTTAGGAATAGGAACTTGTAATATTAACACTAGGTTGGGGCTGAAAATTTGAGTGAAAGTATATTTTTTCTAAGCCCCGAGGAAATTGGGAGAAAAAAAGATAGAAAAAACAAAGCAAATGGAATGTGCGTATAGGCTCTATTTATTCCAAGCCCTAAAAGAAAGACGAAAAATTAAAGTTGTGGCTTGTCATTGACACACTGCAAATTACACCAGGTACTTTAAAACCTCATTGAATTGCATTTAAAATATTATAAGGTATTGGCAGTTTATTGAAGATGATGATGATGAAGTCGAAGAAAATTCAAATAATTGGTTGGTTGACGAAGATCATGAAGAATCCGATGAACATTAGCTATTCTTTAATTCAATTGCCAAGACTTGTTTGTGATTCACATAAATTACACTGGGTATTTTACTATTTCTAACATTGTAGTGGTAGGTGTTGGTAACATTTTTAATTTCGTCATATTTTTACAGAAACTATACAACTTTCTCAAGATGATAATAAAGTCTGGGTAATTTAAATGATAAGAGATTTAACTTTTTTAATAACTAGTACGTCCAGCTCTCGAAAGTCGAGAGCAAAATTTATTATTTGTCAATAAAAGCTGTCCTTAGCGTAGGGAAATCCGAATTTTATCAGGATTTAAGTGTATGTTGACATGGATCGCATCGAATCCGGATCACTCGATCCCATCCAGCTGGTTGTCATAAACCTGGGTTGAAATCTCGATCCGGATTGAATCCGATCCTCGATCCGCTCTTGTAAACGTGGTATGAGCTACTTATTATTATTTTCTTCAGCACTGAACGCAGCTATTAGACATTCCAGTTATCTTTCCAGTCAGTGCTGGAAAATTGATTGGTTAATGAGTGGAAAAAATCGAAACGACACAATTTAGTTACGACAAATAAAAACAAATAATTGCTCGGTCTCGCTCCTGCTCGCACTTATTATACAATTTTATTTTCTTGTTTTTTTAATTTTTGTGGTGTTATTATTTAATAAATGATTGCATTCTGCACTTCTATGCAAAAAAACCGTTCCAACGATATATAATCTATATACTCGTACCTTCGGCTTTTGTAGACCCCTTAAATTGTACCACAAAATTCGTGTTTGTCGTTTTATTATATGATTACTTTAGTTAAAATTCTTTCAGAATACATATTTAACTATATTAGTGTTTTTGTTTTTGAATGAATGAATAAAATAGTTAAGTAACGTTATGTCCTAACACTTTATTTAAATTTTCCCTAATTTGTAATATTTTTCTTTTTAAAAAGTAAGTTACATGGGCTGCATGCAAAAATTTAATTGTTGTTATATACTCGTATGTCACGTTTCGAGATATATTATATTTATTTTAATCGTGCTTATATATGTATTATGTAGAATTGTACATATATATATATATTAATCCTGCTATGTACATGTTTTAAGATTTTTGCAAGCTCCCATTATGCTTCCCATAGATTCGTAACAATTTTCTGATACCTTACAAGGTGTCTAGAAAATATAATATATAAAATTCAGCTTTGATATTATAACGTAAATTTCGATACTTTTTTGACACCTTTGAATGTGTCTGGCTGACATTGAAACAGTTGCCAAAAGAACATATGTAAAACTAAGCTTTGATACTGTAACGTAAATTATTTGACTTTTTTGACACCTTTGAACGCTTCTGGCTGGCATGGGGTCCCCATGTAAAAATATGTTTATCACAACTTTCTTTTAAACATATCAAGAAATCAGCTTTGATAAAATAACGTAATTGTGCGTCATTTTATGGACTTTTAGCACTTAATACCTCCAAAACGCACCCGGTTTTCAGTACCATTGGTAGTATCTATTTATCCATACATACCTTAGTGTACATTCACACACTCATGAACACAAGAACTCATCATAACTCATATGATAAAATGACGTATGCCTGGTGGCCTGGGATTTTACTCTATTAAGGAAATAAAATTTACTAAAACCGACGAATATGAAAGCGGAAAGAAACGGATTCGATAATTCGGTGGGAGAGTTCTGATTCAAACTAATGATGTGAACTTACCTATACCTAATATTAATATGTTATAGATATAATAAATGCAGTGGTTCCCAAACTTTTTTAAGCTGTGGAATCATAAACATGGTCAAAATATATTTTGGAACCCCAATCCCCAACACTTAATGATATTAACAAAAATCAAAGACAAAGATTAAAAATCTGTTTATTTCTTATTTAAAAGGCATTTCAAAAGCTGAAACAGTTTTATTGTTTGCTTAGTAAATTGTTTAAAATCAAGTTCTATGCCTGTAAACTGTATTCGTTATTTGGAGATCTGGGGAGCGACCAATCTCGATCTTAATTAAGTTGAGAGGACAAAAAACTTATTTAAATGAAAAAGAACTTTGAAAAACTATAAGAGATGCATTTTTTTGTTTACTTAACGTGGAAAAAGTTTTCATTATAAATGGATTTTGCACTCAGAATTTGTCAAAATTAGTGCCTGAAAAGTAAAGTTGCCAAGATCTTTGCGAATATCAACTTGGAGCTCAAGCATTTCTCCTTGCAAACATTCATTTAAGCCTGGAAAATATTCAATATTGTCCTTTTGTAGGTACACAGGTACACCAATTTTTTTAAAGCTGCCAGTTTTTCTCTCATGAAAAATACTGTTGTGTGTCAAGATTTGCAGATGAGGATATATTTTTCTCCAGTTGGAAAACTTTTAGCTTATCACGAAGTTCAAATAACCTAGATGAAGCCTTTCTTCAAGACATCCATTGGATTTCTCACTAATCTCAGTACGTAATATTTTTGCACACTTTGTAACTTTCGTAGTGTATTTAAATAATCCAAATACTATTCTATGAATTTTTATCAAAAGTCTATGGAAAGTTTTTTTTTGTAACAACCGAAAATAAATAATTTTTATTTTTATATATTTCGAAATATTCGCGGAACCCTGGAGATTGTTTCACGGAACCCTAAGGTTCCGCGGAACACGGTTTGGGAACCGAGGTAATAGGGATTTTTTTTTTGTTTTTTTGCTGGCTTAACCAAGTTGAGCATTGAGCATTTCTTAATTTAACTCAAAGAACAAACATTCCACAAATAAAATATAAGAAATTGTTAAGGTAGTTTTCAATTTTCTCGAAAATTACTAGATCTAAAACCGTCGGGTTTTCGGTATTGGATTAAATTCCAATAAAAACAAAAATAATGGAAAAAGAAATAAATATTTATTGTATCACAGTTTGGAATAAATACAATATAACCAATAATTTTTAGAATTTTTTTTTACAAAATTTTGATTTTGAAATTAGTTTTTTTTCAAAAAATGTTCATAGAAATTTCTTAATTTAAAAATAAGGTGATAGAAGAAACTTTTAGCTTTAAAAAAAACGTGTAATACTTAGTTGTAGCTTTTACCATTACAATTATTTCTATCGGTTTTAAGTATTTTTGTTTAGATAATTGCCCCTCCCGCCCAGATGGGGGGAGATAGACCCCCCTTGCAACAGCAAAAAATTCTTGTATCCAGATATTCTACAAAACTTACTTATTATATCTTGTCTCCTGAATTATCGTACTCATGCCATTTTTGTCTCATTTGCCCTGACTGCACTGAGGAAAAAATGAATGCACTCAGTAAATAAATGTTTGTACTCATCCCATATTTTTTGCACACATACTTTTTATGCCCACTAAATAGAGCAATATTGAGTAGCTACTCGTACATAAGGTAATTTTATATAAAATATAGACTGAACACAAACGTACCTTTATTCTCAACGCATAACTTGATGTACTCAGTAAACGTCTTTACATAAATATTGAATCATTGCATTATTCGCTGTAATATGAGTAACCGTTCTTTATTTGGATAGGTGGTGAGTTTCAGATATTTCTATATTTAAATATAGACCGAATACACGTTGCTTGTAGCCATTTTTTTTTTAAATTGCTGGCAGTTTTTTAAATGTTTGCTACATAATTATTAAATAGGCACACGATGCTTGTAATAGAGTTTAAGATAGTATTTAGTCAGTACAATATTATGTATTGAATCAATATGATCTATATTCAATGCAAGTTTTTACACTGAATACATACATTTTAGTGATTTATTTTGACACATAATTTCAAATATAACCAGTGCATGTTGAATGCACTCAGTAAATATAACTTTTATGGCAATCCCACACAAACTTTGGTACATAACTTTAACATAAACATCTTTGTGATGAGTGCATTGGTTTTTCCCTCAGTGTGACCAGCCCTGTTACAACGATGGACCGACTGGCCAACGTGGTGATACAAGTTTGATAACATATTTAAGGTACCTGTTCTATAGTACGCTTGACTGGACGCAGTATGAGGATGTACACTACCTCTATAGCGAACTGACCAAAAATTCTATTGTTTTGATAAATTCAGAGCACTTTTTGGCGCTGGCCCTTGGACTTATTATAATTATTATCTTTGTTGTTCAAGATAAAATCTTGAAAATCATAAAGTTTCCTTCCAACATATTTCAGTTTGAAAATATTGATTTTTGTTCCTTTTATTTTTTACTTAGATAACTACTTATAAGGAAAATTTTTGTCGAAATTCATCTACCAAAATCTAGAAAGTTTGGTTTTTGGTTTGGTTATATGCAACACCAATCTTTACCTAAGGTCGATCGTTACTTTTCAAAAAAAAACTCTATTATAAAGGGTTTTTCAACAGGGACGCTACAAAAGTAGAGCGACAGGGACAGCGAACGACGCTTTATTTCTTGCCGTCTTTTGACATTTCTCTTCAGTGAGGTTTGCCGTTTTATGATATACGAGCCAACAACGAGTCGAAATTATTAAAATTTACTACCGAAATTCGAAGTCAGTGGCCTCAACGTTGAGAGCGATACGTCCAATTTATGGTCGTCATAATCGTCCTTATTGAAAAACCCGATAGAATACGAAATAATAACATATTCCACGAGAATTAATAAAGTAAAATTAAGATTTATTTCTTTTGCAATTAGGTGCGACTACGTCTCCTATCCTTTATGGACCAACTTCCATAGCCTAGCACTTATTGAAGACTAAGAAGAAACATTGCTAATGGAAAATGGATTAGCGTGGGTACCTAAATTAAAGTAAAGGTAACATTCCTTCATTAGCTTATTAAATAACTCTTTGTTGCTTTCAGTGAGTTAGTTAAATAAACAATTTCTTATGGTTTTTTAAATTGACTTCGAATCGATGAACTGAATCGACTATTTAAAAATTTAAATAAATTTATTGTAGACTTCCATCTCAAAAACTTAAATTTGTAAAATATTATTTACAACTCGTATTTGTCACAAAACAAGTAAACAATAATAACGATAACCCACAGTGCCGGTTGGTTACGAGTAAAATGAATATATGTCATCGCTATAAAAACCAGAATGAAAGAAATAACTTTAACATTTTGATTTCAAATGTCACTTCCCATATTCATGTTCAAATTGTATGCATTAGGTTAGGTACAAAAATACATATGTATGAATTTACTCTCAAACATTTCAATCAAATCATCTTATCAGTTAGTTTTGCTGAGATGATTATATTATTATTTGTTATTTCTTGACTTATTAATGAAATTCAATCAATTCAAAACCAATAATCCTCCCCAAATTGATGTTTCATAAGAAATTAAATACAAATCTTGACTAAATTATCATTTCTCAAACAAAATAATCACGATTACCACACATGGATTAATGAAATTAACCATAAATCTCCAACTCGTATAAAATTTTTGTATATGCCTGTGTGTGTGTGTTGTTGTGTATGCTACTCTGATATAACCACAAGCTCAAACTCTCAATGGAAATCTACATAATTCAATTAACACAATCGATAAAAATCCACTCTCATCATCGATCACATAGCTATGCTACACGCTACCATCCAGCATCCCAGCTTCATCCAATTCAAAAGAATGAAATTCGATTTCATTCCAAATAAAAAAAAATCTGAAAAAAACAAAAACAACAACAAAAACAACAAAATGAAGAAGAAATTAAAAGCAAGAGTAGACTGGCAGCGCCGCCATTGTGTATAAGCGATCTGAAAACGAATTAATTGAATTTATCGACAACAAAAGCTGTGATGTGATGGTGCAGGGGCCCGCATGGTGTTGCTTTCCATTTCCCTTTGACATAAGAAAAGAAGAATAAAATTCAAATAAAATTTAGATCTCGAACATCACATCTTAATGAATTTAAATACACCCGTTTGTTTGGATCTAAACTAGCTTATTTGCCAATAAAATGGGCAAGGACGTCGAAATTTTAATTACTAACCCCTACCAGCGTTTCTGAGCCAATTCAAGAAAATTTTTTTTAAAAAAAGTTGATACGAAAATGATGCAATAACCTTGTAGTCCTTGAATTAAATCAGAAATTGTTGCAAACATTCATTAAGGTGCATTATATTTGTGTGATTGGTTGGTAACGGTGCTCGGTGTTGAGGCGAATGGTTAATCAATAGGTACACCATCGCTTTTACTTGCTCTATTGGGCAGGTATTGGATTTGCGTATTAAAAAACAAGAATTCAATTAACCAGGAGCTCCAATATCTCTATACTTTGAGGTACCTATACCGCCTTAGAAGATGGATGAATTGGTTTCAAATTTCTAGAGGAAAAATATGAATTTTTCATTAGCTTTGATAGAACGTGCACTTTCCGTTTCCATACACATGTTTTTTTTTTTTATAATTTCTCTCGAAAACGTCTCCTAGGATTTTGAAAAAACTTAAATATGGTCAGTGCTAAGAATGAAAATGTCTTTCATATTCATTTCCTAACCAACTTAAAGTCTTGAACCATTAGAACAAGTACAATCAACATAGTCGTGCATTTTATTGTCTTTCTTTTGCAGAAATAAAAATAAGTAGATGTGAAATTATACTCATACCTTACCTACCACTTATGGGTTCAATGGTCTTTAAGTCAGAAACAGACAATTTGACATAACATGTCAATGACGATTATGTCAGTTGTGTTGTTGGAGGTAAACATTTACACACAATACACACAGGTATCAATATATATAGCGGATCAAATATTAACATGACAGTTTATGTTAATTGGTTACCTTAAGACTGGTATTTAATATTTATTTATTTTTTGTTTTTACTTCATCCGCATTGAATGAAGTTGTTGTCTTAAGTGATTAAACTTTGTATAGGGTGTTATCATTCGATAAGAGCTTGTTTTTCTAAAATATTTTTCTTATTTTCTAACTAAATGAAATTGGAATTAAAAATAAATTAATTGAATTTTGAGAGAATGGTCACATTGGTCCCTTTTTAATATGTTTGGTATCTAAGCTAGACTTATCTATTTATTTCGCCTTCAAAATGTTTTTTAGGAACTAAATTTGTTATCGAAATGCTGTATTTAGAAAACTTTATAAAAATAAAATACACTACTGGATCGCACGTACTTGTTCTTAAATTCAAGTTGCTTGGAACTTAAGAACTTTAAAAATATGCTAGTTAGTGCATAATAATTAAAGAAAAAGTATAAAGAAAGAATTTTAATTATTCTTCAAAAACAAATATGCCATTTAATTACTTGAAAAAAAAATTAAATTATAAATAGATAAATAATACATATTTATATCTACAAATGCAAACAAATTTAAATCGTTGGAGTGGTTTCCTTTAACAAATTTTTGTATATACATATATAGATTTAATTACATTAAAAAACAAAACAAAATCGTAGGCCAATTTTCAGTATTTATAAACATGCGCTTACTAACCTAGATTTATAAAAACTCGTCAGCCCATTTTTGCCAATATTGAATTTACAAAAAAAGATAACTATTATTTCTTTAAATCCAAAAATTATTTTTTTCAAAATTTTGAAATGTTAACATTTTGAAAGTACTTTTTCCCAACAATATTGATTGAAATCGGTTTAGTCATTAATGAAAAAACTGAAAATTAGGAAAAAATAAATTAAACTGATATACAAATACATATATGGGAGGTACAGTTAATAACATTTTTTGGTAAAAAAAATTTATCATAACTCGAAAAATAACGGTACTTGCCACACTACCGTTAAGGAAAATCTTATTCATCTCAAAAACAGCTCCAACGATTTTGAAAAAAAATATTAAATGCACGACTGGGTCTCATCTACTTGCTCTTATGTTAAAGACGCTGATTAGCTAAAATTACTTCTTTGAGAGAAAAAAGATCGCCAGTTTAATTTTTGTTTTACTATGATTGTATGGACAAAAATATTTAAAATTGTTGGAACGGTTTACTTTAAAAAATAATTTCTTATGTATCAAACTCAAATTGTAACTTTTTATTAATTAACATATAATAAATAAAATCTCGAAAGAAAAATTGTCAAACTGTTTCTAAGATATCAAATTTCCAAGAATTTTGTTTACTTATTTTAAAAATTCAAATACTTTTTTCTTTGAAAATTTTGATATGCAATATTTTTTGAAATTTGTGTTTTAAAATATTGATTTAAATTTGTTCAGCTGATAAAGAGAAAATTCAAAATTGAAATAAAAACGTTCTTTGAGAACTACTCAATTTGGCTGTGGATGCAAAAGTGGTAGTTACACCACCACAGGGTTTGCCAACTTTTCAGATAGGATAAATGAGGGGTACAATAAAGGGTGTAAAATAAAAACCTGAAAGGCATTAGCATTAAGTTATTATAGTTAAACTTAGAGCGCCCGACTGGGGCCAGTAAGTAAGTTATAAAATATCTATAAGTAGGCTAGTTCTTATGAATTTTTGCCTAGCTTTAAGATAGTTTTAAGAAAATGGAAAAATAAAAATTAATTTATAAAAGAATTAAGTACTTAACATAAAAATGTTTGTTGTTTTATTATATGATTATAAATTTTAACTATGCAAGTCTAAACATTGCAATTCTATTCATATAAATCAGAAGTGAATTTTTATTCAATTATAACTAAGCCCTATTTTTTCTTCTCACCACTTGACGTGACATTCATGACCAAAAGACTCAATTACAACTAGGAAATGTTGAAGTGGAAGGAACAGACAGTTTGTAGCTTAACAAAATTTGAATTAAAAATTCGTCAGGACTTTTTTGAAAATAATTTTAAATTTTTCTGTAGTATAGCTACCTATTTTTTGAGTACAAATCAGTGTTTTTTAGCCAATCGCCCTGCAGTTCGTTTAAAACTATTACTTCAGAATATAAATTATCCATTTTTCGCGTTCCATTCACGATCGGTGTCATTATTTTCATCATTAATTTTAATCTTTCTAATTTCTAAACTAAAAACAATAATTACAAAGTAGAAGAAAAAAAAAAGAGTGCCTTCAACGACTTGTCATTTCACTTATTATGTTTTGACAGTTGTGGGTGCGTTCAAAAACACCTGTGTATAAGGATAGGTTCACTGTAACCGGGTTTTACTGTACAAAGGAGGAAACAAAATTATAATATTTTATGGACGCACGTAGGAAGTCAGATGTCGTGAAAATATTCAGTTTTTGAAATGAAGTAAAAAATACTAACACTAAGAAAAAGTGTTCGACGGAAGAAGAGAATTGGAAAAAAGTTAGTTTACTCAAAAAAGAGTATATTTAAGCATTTTCTATTAGAATCATAGGCTCTTGTGAATAAAAAAAAAGCTTAAGCTAAAATTAGCATTTTTAAGTAAAAGCTAGGTTTTGTGTGAATAAAAACAAGCTTAATCTAGCATATAAAGGATGTGTTCTAGTTATATGTAAATATTTAAAATACCCAAAGCCAAATTCATGCAGCTTAAGCTTGTTTTTCTAGCTTAAGCTCCAATATGTGTGATTAAAAATAAGCAAAAATATAATAGTTAAAGCAATAAAAATATCAAGATTCTTGGACCCTTAACAAAAAAGCTTTGACTAGTTCTTATTTTGTAGATTTGTCTTGAATTGTAGAGCGTTCAGGGCCTTAGGCTAGAAATCGAAGATATATGGCATGAATAAAATTTAAAAATGGATAAGAAATGTCCAAAAACAAATATTTTTTTATAAATACAAACTTTTTTTTGTAAAACTTCAGAATCCAAAATTGTTTTAAAGTTCTTAAAAATATTTGTGCCGAAATTGGATTAACTTGTATATTGTATATTGTATATTTTGTACCGAATTAAAAAACAAAACTCGATCTTATCGTGCAGGTCCCATATCGGTTTACAGTGAACGTACAGGCGCACGAGCGACAGACTGACGGACGGATACAAAATATTTCTTGGGCTAAGCATTGTAATGTTAAGTTCGACTAAAATCTCGGAATATTCTTTTTACATGAAAATAATACTTTCATAGAGGGCAAGTAAACAGTTTCGGTAAATTTAAATATAGAATCCACTTGCTTTGCTTTTTGGTTGTAAAAATAATGATTTTAGCTAAAGCTTATAAGCCAAAAGATGTGAATTAACAAAAAAAAAAGCTAGAAATATTAAGCTCAAGTTGGAATTTTCTAGCTAAAGCTGTATAAAGCTAAATCTTAAGGTAGTCATATCTAGCTTTAGCTACTAGCTACTAGTAAAAGCTATAACTAGCTAGCTTCAGCTTCTTAAAAAAATAGCTTTAACTTCTTATTATTCACAAGGCCCATAGATCATAGAGTACGCTTTAATGAAATAGAGTAGAATACTCTATTTTAAAGTACAGTGGGCAACCCTTGATGTAACCCACTTTTTATCATATCTTTAATCTTTAATCGTTATTAAATACTGAGATTTAAAGACAAATATTTGAAAAGCTTAGATATATATATTAGAATTTATAATTTTGACTCTGAGTACGAGACAAAAATGGCAAATGCACTCACGGCCTGAAGTAATAGTTGCTATTTGTAATATTTTGGAATTTTTGATAATAAATCGCAATACAGAAAAAAATTTAATAAAATAGTAGCGGCTGTTTTTAAGAAAAAAATATTTCTTTAACGTTTTTTTTTACATTTGTATGGAAGGTACCGTTTTTTTTCCATAGAAGTAAATTTTTTTTAAATACTTTTCAGAGTGTAAGAAATAAACCATATTTAATAAATAAATAAAATTGTTGTACATTTTATTAAAAATAAAAAAAAAAAATTTTTTTTTTTAATTTTGGCAAGAAAGACTATTTTAGAAGCTTCTGTATAAAAAAAAAACTATTGAAATCAAAATAATCGTTTTGAAGAAAAATCGAAAATAAAAAATGGTTCTTTGAAAATGGTTTCCCATCCAAAAGTAGATTTTACCAAAAGGAATTTATTGATTTTTTATAAGAAAAGTTGTTGAGCCGTTTTTGAGAAACATAAAATTTTGTAAATTTGCTACAAAAAAATGTGTGGCAAGGTATCGTTATTTTAAGTTCTAAAAAAAATTAATAAACGTGTGGGCAGAATCACTAAAAACCACTATGCACCAAGTTTAAAGAAAATCGATCCAGCCGTTTAGTTTAGGATTTAGCCGAACAGATAGACAGACAGAATTTTGCCATCCACTTTTTTGGTGTTCTTTATCATTGTAACGTCATGTTTGATTGTTATCTCGAAATTTGTTTTTTGCACGAATCCAAAACTTGCCTCACAATTAAAATGGTTAAAAATCTATAAAGTTTAACTTTGATGTTGGTCCTAATACATATGTAACACTTTAAAAGTACTTGCACGGAAATTCAAAATTCGATTTCGAAAAAATATTGTTATATTGAACTTTGAACTTTATTATACGGCTAAGATGTACCTCGTGGCATGATGGTTAGTGCGTGGGACTGTCATGCCGAAGGTCTGGGTTCGATTCCCAGCCGCTGCCACCTTAAAAAAGAAATGTTTTTTCCCAAGGTACTGCCTCTTGCGAGGAATTGACAAATCCTCCAAGAGTATACTTGTCATGTACAAGTGCTTCTCATCTAGCCGTTCGGACTCGGCAAAAAATTGTATACGAGAAGGTCCCCTCCATTCCTGCCAAGTACACGCACACATGAATGGTTGGAAGTTGTAAGTCACTAGGCCCTGGTTCTCCACCAGCTGTTGCGCCACCAATTTATTTTTATTTATTTTTTAATACAGCTAAGTTATAATTTGAGCTTGTCATAATTTTACTTTCATTACAACGCATTTTTCAGAAAAAAGAATGTTGTCGTCATGGTAAAACTTTCCGTAACAAAATTTGTTCTTACAGTTACCTAAATACTTTCTGCCGCCTTCCCATTTCTTTTCTTTACCTACAGGTGTTTCATTCAATATGATATGCTGAGAGGGATAGGGGTAGCATGGTCCATCAGCCATCGGTTCAATCTCTCAGTATTTTGAAGAAACAATATAAAGGCCGTCACTTTAACACGAAAAATAGATGGCTTATCTACTCTTATGGACACCCGGGTGATCTGTTAAAATCTGATTACATGAATTTAAAACTCGATGTTGTTAATATTTGATGACTTAAGTGGATGAATGATCCACCTCAAAACAAATTTGATCCAAGAGTTTTGGTGACATTTAGTCCCCGATCATATAGAACAATCATTGACAGGCAGCGACGGTCTGCTCTAAAATACTATACGCAAACAAAGCAAGGAGGACGCTTGGTCCCCGACATTGGTTGGTTGCGACATTGCTCATTTTGAGAATGGCTGAGTGCCCAACATAAATATGAACCTACATATTTTTAGTTCCTAAAATTTTATATTTTTGTTAAAAATGGATTCCTATCGGCTTATCCTTTTATCCTCAGAATTTGACGAAAGTCCACCCAAGTGGTCTATTTTTTTGTAAATTGCGCTTAAGAAGATTATTGACAACTTTTTCTTTAAACAAATTTAGTCACTGGTCACTGGTTGTTTCACTGCTGCAAAGTTCCCTTTATTTTGTTGTGTACACGGTAATTGAAGTGGAAGAATGTACTTATTAATTAGTTTGAAATTGATTTCTTTGGTTTTTGATATTATGTGTTTCTGTCTGGCTCTCTCTCAAAAAACAAAAATATGCGGAAATTAGCTGAATGCGTTTATTGGTTTCGTCGGTCCTGGAAGTGAAACCCAGCGGTTGGTGAATTCCATGATGATGGTACAAATTGCCAGGGTGCTGTGTATAAGAAAGTAGGTTTGCTAGATTTCGTCAACGACAGCTCAATTCAGCAATAAGATAGCTGCGTGTGGCTTAAAATGACATGATAGACGATATGCCCCTAATCCAAATTTAAAAAAATTCACACCTAAAATTTAAAAAAGTAAATAATTTCTTAATTTTGAAATTTTTATTTTCACAAACTTTTATTCAGTAAAAACTTTATTATTACAAGAATATTAGAGAGTGAATTTGAGGTTTTTTAAAAAAATATAGCGACACAATGTTGGTGTTCCTCTTTTTTGTCAATATTTTTTTTTCTATTATGAGTATTTTTTTTTAGAAAATTGTCTTTGCCATCTGAACGAAAGAAATTGACCATACGATTTTTTTTCATCTGAGCCTAAGCTATACGCTCTGAAATTTTGTTTGCATACGAGTATTATAAGAATCATACCCTAAGCCGAAAATAGAGTGACGAAGAAGGATTCAGTGTCTGTTTTTGTATCTTAAACTTGTGTTAAGAACGATAGTTATTTAACCTAAGTTCATAGAATGAATTAGACCTGAAAGTTTTGAATTTATGAATTTTGGAAAGTTGAAAAAGTGTGAATCTGATCGTTAATCCTCGCGATCCTTCAATTTTTTTTCGAAGGGCTGCGTGAAACTTCGTTAAAAGTCAATTTCTGTCAAAAGGTCTCTTAAAAACGAGTCGAACCATATGGAACAATTTGGAAAACAATGAGGGAATGGTCATAATTACCCCGGGCTTTTCGATTTACTTACGAGATTATCTCAAAAACAAGATGTGATAGATTATTTCTGACTTCAAGATTCGAGTTCGGCACAATAAAAACTTGTAGAAAAATAGGCTTTGGTTTCTGTAACAAATTCTGCGAAATCGGAAAACTTTGACTAGGATCGTTGACGTGTCCCAACATTTACTTAAAATAACATTTTACGAACGCCTACAAATAAAACATATATGGAACTAAACAGCACTATACCAAAATTTGCAAATTTTCAAAATAAACATTTAGATTGAAATGTAAATGAAAAATAGATTTGAATAGATGTTATTGCAATTATAATGCAGAAACTAAAATATCCTACACCATTAGATATTCGTTAATTGGTTTTAAACAATATCAACTCATACAACATATTTATCTGTGGTTTCATTTACTATGGCTTAACAATACCAAAGTTAAACTGAATAGTTAATGCATTTCAAATGAGCACATTAATCTAAACTCCGATTCGTCTTTCCAACAAAAAAACTCTATTTGTCAATCAATGTGACATTTTGCCAAAATCCACAGACAATTGCAAATACCAACCTAATTCCCATTGTCTATTAGACAAATTTCCCAACAACGTGACAGCTTCTGGCAGCGCAGTTAATGCCATATTGTAATTGTTGTAACTGTTAAATTTTAACAATGAAGTAGAGCTATTAATTTGCAATTAAAATTGAAATTGACCCACGCCACCACCACACCGCAACTACTATTAAACAACAATTACAAATAATAATTTTTGCCTGTAAAGGTAACTTTTAAAAAGCCACTCTCGATTTGATTGAATGGACTTTCTTTTGGGAAACCAAAGAAAAAAATAAATATAATTTTGGGGAAACCACACACAAATAATAAATCAAGTTTAACATAGACCTCCAGAGCAATTGGAATGAAGTATTTTTTTTCTGTTACGAGGAGATAGCTAATAGATGTATTGTTTACAAATCATTGAAAACCATACTGCTTACTTCACAGTTTCACACTATCGAAGTAATCGATTAGTTTGCAGTTGTTGTGTGTACAGGGTGTTTTAGGAGTAGGTTCATAAAAATATCATAGCAGTTGAAAGTTATTAACTGAATTTTTTATACTTATCCTTGTTTTGAGGTTAAGCTGGATTCAACTACTGAAACGTGCTTTTTAGTCAATTTAAAACCAAAAGCCTAGTACGCTGCTGAAGTGAAACGAAAATTTTATGGGGTCTCCAACTAGAGAACAATAAATCATAAACGAAGTAAATCAAAAAAAGGAGAGTTTTATTAGATGTGATTATACGAGTAAATAAAAAAAAAAAATAGCACAAAATCTGACTTCAATTACTTTTTTGATATTAAATATGATAATAAATTAAAAATCGGGGAGTATCCAGTCCTTAAAAACTCAAAGTTTTATAAGTTCTCAAATTTTTTTGAAGATGAATAAGGCCGGAACCACACTTCTCTTGTGTGGTATGTTTTTAAGTCCTTTTGCCGATTGAGAAGAGACCAAAAACCTAGTGAATAAATTGATTAAGTATTAAAGCCTCCCCCAAAACCAACCATGAAGCATACGCTGACGACTGGCTTTTTATTGTTGGTAAGCGTTGTATATTTTTCGCATTTTGACTATTTTAAATGATTCGGTACAAGTTTGGAGGTTTTCCTAAACCAAATCGAATTCATACCGAATCATTCACAATTATAAAGAAGATGACAAATATTTAACGGGTGATTTTTTAAGAGGATTAGAACTTTAAAAAAAAAAAACACAAAAAATTCGAAAAAATGAATGAAATATTTATTAGAATCGATAGTTTGAACCTTGCAATTTAATGTTTAAAGATAATTTCATGCAAATGTTGACCGCGGCTGCGTCTCAGGTAGCCCATCCGCTGAGTCCAATTTTGGCATACTCTTTCACACATATCGGCCGGTATCTCACGAATGAATGCATGGATGTTGGCTTCCAGTGCGTCAATCGAAGCGGGCTTGTCCCTATAGACATTAGCCTTGACATACCCCCACAAAAAATAATCTAATGGTGTCAAATCGCACGATCTAGGCGGCCAATTGACCGGCCCGAAACGTGAAATTAACTGTTCACCAAACTCGCCTCGCAATTGCGCCATTGTTTCGCGTGCTGTGTGGCATGTGGCACCGTCTTGTTGAAACCACATATCATGCAAGTCAAGAACTTCCATTTCGGGCAAAAAAAAGTTTGTTATCATCGCTCGGTAGCGTTCACCATTGACAGTAACGCTGCGATTCGCATCATCTTTGAAGAAATATGGCCCAATAATGCCGCCGGCCCATAAACCGCACCAAACAGTGGCTTTTTCGGGATGCATTGGTAGCTGTTGCAATGCTTCTGGCTGATCTTCACTCCTAATGCGGCAATTATGCTTATTTACGTACCCATTCAACCAAAAATGAGCCTCATCGCTGAACACAATTTTTCGATAATAACGATAATTTTTCGAGCACGAATTTTGATAGTAAAATTCAATAATTTGTAAGCGTTGTTCATTTGTAAGACGATCCATGGTTAAATTGCAAACCAAACTGAAGCTGTTTGACAGTGACACAAGGTACTAAACACACGTCAGCTGTCAAAACCAGTGTTGCCAAAACCAAACCAGCTAAAAAATCACCCGTTATTTGTGTGGAAATCAATTTTTTTGCTAGCGTTGCCTACAACACACGTTATACGAGTTACGAAAAATAGATTCAAATACAAGAAAAAGTAATATGAGCAGAAATATTGAATTTTTGGTTGGTGTTACCACAAAGCTAAATCAAAAACAAAAATAAAGTTACCACACAAAGAAAATGGAAATATAAAGATAGAAGACAAGCGGGAAAAATAAAGGTCAGTAAAATGATAAATGGTGGGAAGTGTACAGCCTCTCTGTTTAAAAGAAGGTTCTTTCTTGTATTTTTGAAATGAAACCAAATTAAAGACCCACAAAGGTAAAAAGTTAAATAATATGTTGTGGAGACGTAACAACCCCTAGCATTTAATGTTTGTTTGAAGGCATGTATTTAGAGGAAAATTAAATTTAAGTTAAAGGTTTTAGGAAAAATAAATACAGATACAGATCGAAAAAAAAACAAGGAATGAGGGTTGAAATTTTGAATTTTTGGTTGGTGTTACAAAGCAAAAGAAAAAAGAAAAAGTGTATTACCAGACAAGGATAATGAAAAATATGAAACTAGGAGACAAGTGGCAGAAAATATAGGTCAATAAATTGACAAAAGAAAAATATTAAATCTCTTTTGTATTTTTGGAAATGAAAAAAAATTTGAAAAAAAAACTACAAAGGAAATAGGACAAATAATATTTTGTTGAGTTACGTCTCAATCCAACCAACATTGAATATTGTATTTTTGGAAAATCAAATTTTAGCTAGTGTTAACAAAAACGAGATATTGAAAAGGAAAAAACCAATACATAACAAAATAACAAAACAAAAAATAGCAATACATGTCAACATCCTTTTGTCGGTAGTCAAAATTTTGTTGATGATAGAACAAAGGTCTCAATGTCTCAAGAATGATCAAAATACGGAATGATGAAATGGCTTCAAATCCCTTAAGTGTTTTTAAAGTTGTAGAAAAAAATCTATTTATGCGTTACTATGTGCAAGTAAAGGTAGAAATGCGAGTGCAAGTATGCAAATTAAGTTTGGCTAACAATTTTTTTAAATTTTTTTAGTTCAATATAATTTTTGATTGATCTTAGTAAAAATCATGATTAAAATTGGTATAAATTGCTGTGCTTGGAAACCAGTAAAGATAAAATTCAAAATAAAAGAAAGTATAATTATTATAAAGATTAAAGATTTCTCTAGCACAAATAAGTCATTTTCAATGTCCCCATTGTTACTCAAGGAGTGAAATCTGTAAATTTTTACAATATAAATGAAAACAATAAATTTCCATGTAATGTGCAACTGGATATAAAGATATTTGAATTTCAATATCTTACAACTACCGATAGGGTTGCCAACCGTACTCAAAATAGAGCATTGTACTCTATTTCATGAAAGCGTACTCTATGATATATGACTCTAATAGAGTACGCTTAAATACTCTTTTTTTACTTAAATAATTTTTTTCCAATATTATTCTTTCCTCAAATATTTTGTTTAAAGTATAAGTATTTTCAACTCCATTTTATGAACTTTACATTTCCACACAGCCATACTATCTACCTGCGTTCACAAAATGTCCTGAGTTTGTGTTTCTCTTTTGTAAAGCTTTAATTAATATTTTTTCTTGCAACTCAAAATGATATATCTGAAAAAAATTCAATACATGTCCAACACAACAACAACTTTGTCCAAATAGAGCTAGCTATATGCAGATAGTTAAGTGGATTTAGCTTCTGTCCCGATAAAAATGGCATTGTCAGACCACCATTGTCGTTGGGTCATCGATAATTTATATAGAAATTTCATATAAAATGTCAGACTAAAGCAAATGTTGAAATCATTTCAACAAGCCAAAGTCCATATGGATATGCAAAAAAACCCAGATAATGTGAACCAATCCCAACACTCAAGTGTTTCTGAACGCACCTCAAAACTGTCAAAGTCGGCATTTACATGACCCGATTTTTCCACAGACGATCTTTTGTTCATAGGTGAAGGGTGTATAAAGTGAGGGGTAAGGACCCTTTCACACTTTTTCCAGTTTCTTCTGTTTATTTGGTGTAAATCAGTGTTGCCACTAACCGGAAAAATTTTCTAAGTAGATTTTAAAAATATGCTGCAGGTAGATTAATTTTTTTGGAGTTTATAAGAATTTTCAAGTTTGTATTTGTTTTTTAGAAAATCAAAATAATAATAACTGTTTTTTGACGAAGTGAACAAACGATGTTTTAACAATTTTAAAAAGAAGCATGGCTGTAAGTATGTATGTTGTAATTGTAAAATATCGCATTTCATTTTTTTTCATTCGACCAACAAGTTATTTTCTGAGAAACGCATTGCACAAAAGCAGAAAATGAAAAATGTAAACGCTTATTTAACATTCATTTTCTGGTTTAATTATTATAACAAATCATGTCATTCGGCGACCAAGCAAATAACTCATGTGAAAGAAATATCAGAAATCACAACTATTCGCAGTTTGTGATTTGCTTCTCACAGCCTCTATGCAAGGAAGCCTAAAATGGATGTTTCAGGAGTAATAAGAATAACTGCGTTTCAAAGATTACTTACTTTAGATGGCGCTCACAGTCCAGGATGGACTACGGCCTCAACTAACTGCCTCCAGTTACGCACTCCAAGTTGGTTGAGGTCACTCTCCACTTGTGTGCGCCACCTTAGGTGTTCCTCTACTACGCAGACCATCAGGGGTGGATTCGAAGACTCGTCGAGCTGGTGCGTGTTCATACGCTCCACATGTCCCAGCCATCTTAGCCGCTGTATTTTCTGCTTTTTGACCAGGTCAACGTCGCTGTATAGCCCGTAGAGCTCATTATTAAATGGTTGGTTGGATCCATCGATACACACTGGACCAAAGATCACCCGAAGAATTATCCTTTCAAAGCAGAACAGCAGATTCTCATCCGTTTTTGACAGAGTCCATGCTTCTGCCCCATACAGCAGGACCGGGATGATAAGGGTCTTATATAAAGTCTCCTTGGTTCTTTGAGAGAGGGCTTTACTACTCAAATGCCTTCTTAGCCCGAAGAAATAGCGATTGGCCAGAGTAATTCTTCGTTTGATTTCTGCACTGATGTCATTTTGCGATGTAATAGGGGAGCCCAGGTAGACAAAGTCCTTGGCAACTTCGAAGTTGTACCTATCCATCGTGACGTTTTGCTCGAGTTGCCGATATTGAGATTCCTTTCTCGATGATAGCATATACCTCGTCTTGTCCTCGTCAACAGCCAAACCCATTTTCACCGCTTTTCAAAGATAGAATTGAGGTTTTGATTTTGTAGATTTTTTTTTTCGTAAAACCAAAAAGTATGTTACTGGGCATAAGATTTGTTTTACAAAAAAAAATCCAATACATTTTTTGCTACTGTGGCAACGCTGGTGTAATGTGACGTCCAACTCTGAGTGCAAAATAAAAAGGACAGCAATAAAGTATAAAGAGGACAGAGACAGAAATCAGCCTGGAAAGATCGTTTCATGTAAACATTTCACCCGATCTTGGGAAAAATCGCACTGGAAAAATCGGGTCATATAAATAGCTACCGACAAACATGAAATGTCAATGGCCACGTTTCGATTTTTCAAAGTTTAGTGGTTAGAAAAGAAGGACATGGCTTCAAAATGAAGTTCTAATTTGTATTAACGTAAAATTACAATGTTTAGACTCATATAATTATTTTAAAAACAATACAAAAATGTTATTTTCAGCAAAAAGTATAAGATAACATGTTTTAAAATTTTTTAAGCTGATACTCATTTTTAGTGCACCATACTTTTTATTTATCCTCTCTAAAATCAAATAAACTCTATTTATTCTTTAAAAAGTTTACAACCTTAACTCCCGACTACCTACAAAAAAAAAAAATTATTTGAATTTCATTATTTTAAGGACTTCCTAGAAAAAAAAATTATAATGGAATTTTTCATGAATTTTAATACAAACATTTGCAAAAGAAGTACCTAATGTACATACAAAATATCTGCTTTGCTTTTCACCAAAATTAATAACAATGGTTAATTAAACATTCACTGCACGCATTCTTGTTGTTAGCTTTATTTTTCGGAAAGCAAATGACATTGTTTTCAAATTTTGAAAGCAAAACAAAACTATTATTATTGAATTTGATTGCAATTACGAACGCAACGCACTAGCACTGCCAATAAAAAAGAATATCCATAATATGAAACAATTTTGATCTCATCGATTTGTTGGCCATCCTTTTCCTAATGGATCTGACAACACGCCACTATTTTATGAAGCATACGTGCCCGAACTCTCAAAGAGCAAAAATCAAATCCTATTTGGGAGGACAACACGTTCCAATCAGAGTATTCACTTCGTCTCACTACCTTCACTTGGCTTGGTAGTTGGTAGCAACGAACGAACTCGCATCACCGACCGCATCGTTGCCATCATTGACACACTAAAGTTGCTCTGTTAAATTCACACAGCAGCAGCGCCCACTGTCTGTCCTATTGTTATTCCAAAGGCATATTCCAAATGCATTGAAAATGTCTCTCATTTGTCATTTAATATGTTTTCAATAAAAATAAAATAAAAAATAAAATAAATAGAAATAAACATCAAATTCCAAACAGAAATAACAAACATAATTTTGAAACGTCTGGCTCACATTTAAACGCTTCAAGCTATCCAATCCAAATATTTTGCCATTCCTATACAAAGCTTCTTAAACCTTCCATATTTTTTTTTTAGCATAAAAAAGATGTTAACAGGTTGTGCAATAAAGTTAATAAAAATAAAAATGGAAATTTTTAAAACCTAAATCGATTGCGTCGACGAAAAAGAAACGATGACGACGCAAGGCGACTCGGCAACGAACGTGACGGTCGAAGTCGTTACTCTTGTAAACCTGTTGTTGGTAACGCATATTTTTATCTGTGCTACTGTCAGCATCATGCATGGCAGAGGATTATCCTAACTAGGGTTGCCAATGGTTACAAGGTTTAACAAAAAGTTGAATATATACTTTTGACTTTTGTTGACTCTTGTCGCACATGAGTAGGTTAGGTACTCGTAATTGATTTGCTGGATTTAGGAATCATTCAGAAATATTGCGAAAAAGTCAATTTAAAGGAAAAATTTCGATACAAATGTTTGTTTAAATAAGTCTGGAATTGAAAACAGAATAAAAAATAAATAAACCAAAATATTGTGTATGCAATTTTTTTTTTACAGAAAAACATGTTTCGATGAATGTAGGGCTTAAGGTAAAATAAACTTATTTTAAATATTATTGGTGTTTGTATAATATCAATTCAAAAAAAGCTATCGATAGTCCGGAAACAGCCGTATAGTTGTGGTAAATACGTCTTGAAATCAAATAAATTGACACACTATTTATTTTCCCGAAAAAAAACACTATCCTTTATTTGTTTTTTGTTTAACAAAACTCTTAACAAAATTAAAAATTTCCATAACCTAAATCAATCAGTGATATTCCAGAAAAAATGTTCCACATACGCCACACCGCACTCTGTAAGCTTCATAGGTATGTAGTTACTAGTGATTTTAGAAATGAAATAAAAATTGTGGCAATTTTGATTGATACATTTGTATATGAAATTTTAACAGAAGAATAAATTGCAAAACAAAAAAGTCATTTAGCAAATAATTCACTATATTATCCATCAGAGTGATTGTATGAAATTCATTTAAAATAATTAAAAGGGAATAAAACAATAATGGTGCCATAAACGAGGAATTTTCAATTCAATTAAGTGCTAGTTTTGGAGCGCTAAGTTTAAAAAATATTATTTATTCAAAATAGCTTTTAATGGCCTTGAGTACCAGAAATTATCGTTTCGACCGGCTTACTCACTTGGACTCATCAGTGACATAGTGAGGCTCTTTGTCATACGCAGTTTGTATTAGGTTCAGTTTAACTTACGTGGAGTTTTTGAAAAAAGAAAACAACTGTAAACTAGTCTTCTACTGACTTAAATCAGTATTATTTAGAATTTGTATTATAAAAAACACCTTCTTATGTCTGGGCCCAGGCAAAAAAAAGGCCATAAATTTAATACGGTACGTTTTAGAAAATTTTCGTTTGTCATTTTGGTATTTAAAGAGTTTAATTTTATGAAAAGTTCTAAAATATCTTTAAAAGCTAAAAAAAAGGTTTTTTTTTTAAATTGGAAATTGAGGTTATGTTTTATAAGTTAAGCATATTTTAGAATTAGGCGAAAGCTGACAAAAGGCATTTGAAAGTTTTAAATGAAATTCAAAGGTGAATGTCAATACTTCCGACTGAATGTATCAAAAAAAGAAATTATTTCGAGAAATAATGTAACTTCAAATTTGCCTAAAACGAATGTTTTCAAATTTTAGATTAGTATTAGATATTATAGGTATTTAGTGCAGGTAAAATAGTACAGAAAGGCCTTCGAATAAAAACAAATTGGTACCAACATGAAACGTGGTGAAAACGTTTCATGTACCATAAAAATGAAGAATCAAAAGAGTCTATACAAATATTTGGTATGAAAGGGTGTTTTCTTGAAGAATTTGGAAGCATCGTGTTATCTTTCAAAATTCTTTGAAAAGGATGGTATCTTCAAGAAACATATGGTATACATGTTTGATTTACAACGAGAATTAACAAAAAAAGAAATTTACAAAAATATTAAGGGTGAAAGGATATTTTTATGGTAATGAGGAGAGGGTGTTACTTATTTTTGGAAACAATATTTGTTTTCGAAAAAGTATTATACTTTCCTGCACCCATAAGAAAACGCCCTTTTACTATAGACATTTTTATAGACTCTTTTGATTCTTAATTTGACGGGCAGACGGCAAAGCCATGCTTATAAGATTTTTTTGTATCTAAATTTATGTAAAATGTTATTTTAAAACTGAATAAAAATCATTTAATCCAAAATCTAATCTAATTTTAGTTGTTCAGAACACATTTCTACCAAGTTTTATGATGGTACCATTTTGTTTTTAGGTTTTATGGTAATAATCCCACTATAGCCCCACACTTTAACCCCACTATAACCCCTTACTTACCTACTTTAGATGGAGCTCACAGTCCAGGATGGACTACGGCTTCAACCAACAAGCCTCTCCAGCCCGCTCGGTCCCTAGCTAACTGCCTCCAGTTACGCACTCCAAGTTGGTTGAGGTCACTATCCACTTGTGTGCGCCACCTTAGGTGGGGTCTTCCTCTGCTGCGCAGACCATCAGGGGTGGATTCGAAGGCTCATCGGACTGGTGCGTAGGTGTCCATTCGCTTCACGTGCCCCAGCCATCTCAGCCGCTGTATTTTCAGCTATTTCAACAGGTCGACGTCGTCGTACAGCCCGTAGATCTTATTATTAAATCTTCTCCTCCATACTCCATCGATACAGACTGGACCGAAGATCACCCGAAAAATTTTCCTTTCAGAGCACCCAAGCAGATTCTCATCTGTTTTTGACAGAGTCCATGCTTCTGTCCCATACAGCAGGACCGGGATGATAAAGGTCTTATATAAAGTCTCCTTGGTTCTTTGAGAGAGGGCCTTACTACTCAAATGCCTTCTTAGCCCGAAGAAACAGCGATTGGCCAGAGTAATTCTTCGTTTGATTTCTGCACTGATGTCATTTTGCCATGTAATAGAGCCCAGGTAGACAAGGTCTTTGACTACTTCGAAGTTGTACCTATCCATCGTGACGTTTTGCCCAAGTCGCCGATGTTGGGATTCCTTTCTCGATGATAGCATATACTTCGTCTTGGCCTCGTTAACAGCCAAACCCATTTTCACCACCTCCGATTCAATACTTGCAAATGCGCCAGCAACAGCTCGCTTTGTTCTCCCCATGATGTCAATATCATCTGCATAAGCAAGTACCTCTGTTGTTGACTTGCGTACAATTGCTTCAAGTACGATGTTAAAGATTATAATGCATCGCCGTGCCTCAAACCTTTCTCGGGTTCGGTGGTGTTCTTACCTACTTTGATGGAGCAGCGAGATTTCTCCATCGTCATCCTGCACAGGCGTACGAGTTTAGCAGGGATGCCGAGATGTGACATGGCTCTGTACAGCTCGTCTCTGTTTACGCTATCATACGTGACTTTGAAATCGATAAAGAGATGGTGTGTATCCATTTGAAACTCCTGTTTTTTTTTTCCAAAATCTGTCGGAGTGTCAACATTTGATCGACGGTTGACTTGCTGGGCCTAAAACAACGCTGATAGGGGCCGATCAGATCGTTGACAAATGGTTTTAAGCGATCACACAGTAAAGATGACAGGATTTTGTATGCGACGTTGAGGAGACTTATACCTCTGTAGTTGGAACAATTCAGAGCATCTCCTTTCTTGTGGAGGGGGCACACTATACCGATGTTCCATTCATCGGGCATACTTTCTTCCGACCAAATTTTGAAGATAAGTTGGTGTATACTCCCTACCAAGTCATCTCCCCCTGCTTTGAATAGCTCGGCTGGCAGGCCATCTGCACCAGCAGCCTTGAACGCCTTAAGCTTAGCTATCGCTAACCGCACTTCATTTAGGTCGGGTGGACGGAAATTTTGACCATCGTCGCCCAGGTTAAATGGATTATTCTGCCTCGCAGTGGAATTTTGGCTATCATAGCCATTTAGCAGTCTAGAAAAGTGTTGTTTCCAGATTCTCAGCACCGACTTTGTGTCTACCACTATAACACCACTCCCCCCCTCCCCAAAAAAAAAACACCTTTCCACCACAGATATATTTTTGAATTCTTACGAAGCCAAGTTTAACCAATATGCCAATATTTGCAATTGAGTTTCGGTAATATTTAACCTTATTACAGAAAAAACAGTCATCCTATCGCATCGACTTGGTTTTCGTGTCATTTGATTCAGCATTTAAAACTACCTTGAAAATATGGGTCATATGCTTAGGTTGCAACAAAGTTTATTTTTCAGTTTGATGCACCACAACTTCTCCCTCTCTACCATTTAAGTATACACCCTTCCATGTAAAATATTTATATAAACTCTTTTGATTCTTCATTCTCATGGTGCATAAATGTTTTCACCAAGTTTCGTACCAATTCTTTTGTTTTATTTATCCTACTTTACCTTTACCATATCTCAAAGACCTGACGTTCTAGAGCAATTCCGAGACCAGATTCAAATTCAGTGCATTAAAAACTATCGAGAAGTACATATATTTTGTTTCATGTAAGACATACAGGCTAAAATCTTAAAATTAAAATTGAAATAAAAATTGGATAGTACGTACTTGCTCTTATGTTCAAGTTGCTTGGAACTTATTACAGAAAAAGTATAAAAAAAAATCATTTTAATCGTTTTTTAAACCGTTGAATAACTAAGACCTCAAAAACAAGTATACTATTTGAATACTTGACAAAATATAAATACATATATGCAAACAAAAAAGTAAAATCGTTGGAGCGGTTTTCTTCAAAATTATTTTCTTACAAGACTGGATGAGAACCAAAACTCGTCATATCAACTTTTATCAAAAAATGATATTTCGATGCAGTTTTGTTAAGCGTGGTGTATTGAATAGTTTTAAAGGATATTTTGATACTCTTACTCCTCCAATCCTCTTAAATATTGATGTCAAATATCGTAATGCCAAATTTTCCATATCCACAGTGCGATTTGCATCACAGCTTTCCATATCTTTTGTTTGCAGTAGGTTTGCTTTCAAACCTCTTCTTATCCATCATAGACTATTCGTAATGTCATAAAAGATTGAACTAAAATGTTGAAAAGTTCTTATGGTAAAAATCTTTGAATGGGTTTAAAAAATTTGTAACGTTTAAAAAAAAAAAATAGTATTCCAATATTGAGCATTTATTAAAAAACATTTACTAACTTAGTTTGAAAAAAATTATCAACCCGTTTTTGAAATATTGAATTTTCATAAGCAAAATTATTTTTTTTTAAATCCGAAAAATATTTTTTTCAAACAATTTAAAAATTCAAACATTTTATTGACATTTTAAAGGAGCTTTTGTAAAAAAAATTATTTTAATCGACTGAGCCAATAATGAGAAAATCGAAAACCTGTTACCATTAATAACGGTTTTTTCTAATTTTCTTTTCTAAACAAAAAGTACTCGATACCTACAAAAATACACTGATTTTTCATCAAAATCATTTAAAGAATAAATAAATAAAATATTGGGATTGTTGCTCTGCGACCTTAAAATCTATTGTTCCCCCACCTATAACCAGATGAGGTTGCTGATTCTACAGTACTTCCTCCAATTTTATTTCCCTAAAAATCATTTACGCCGTTTTTGAGATAAGTAAGCTTTTCCTTAACGGTTGTATGGCAAGTACCTTAATTTTTAATCCAAAAAAATTCAATGTCCCCTCTAGAGAATCACAAAAGTTCAAAATTTGAACGAATCTAAAATTTGCCCTATAGTCAGGCCTCGATCTAGGGGGGGGGGGGGCAGCTGGGAATTTTGCATCGGGCGACAAAATTTGGGGCGGCAAAATTAAAAATTTAACGTGTTTAACGGGTACTAAAAAATTTTATATATTTCGTAACTGATCGAGGCATATATCTACAAATACATAAAGCATACTTAGTTATTTCGACCATATGAAATTATTAATAAAAGAAGCTCTTCATTATACTATTCATTGACAACTATTCAAACTGATCATGAAACTGAAAAATAAAAGACCAAAATTTAAAAAATTATTTAAAACTAATTCGATAAAACACTAATAAAAGGGTGTATATTGTCGATAGTGAATTGTTAGAACATTGTAACCTCAAGAAAATTATTTTAGCCCAGGGCGGCGAAAAAGCTGGATCGGGCCCTGTCTATAGTACCTTTATTGTAAGGAAATTAAATTCACGACTGGTTCGCACGTACTTGCTCGTGCAAACTGAGGGTTTGAGAAAATTATATGTAAAGACATGGAAATTATGAGAGAAACATTTTTAAAGTATGAAATAAGATATTTTAACTATAGTTTAAAAACTTTTAGCCCAGGAAAATTAGACTTTCACTTCGAAAAAATTCCAACAAAGCTGAATTTTGGTGGAGAGCTTTATTTTGACGTTCTTGCGTAATTTATTAAAATTAAAAAAAAAAAAATTTAAAATATTAAAATTTCCATAATCGATGAGCTAAAGTTTTTGTACGATTTGAGTCTGGCTACATTTCTTTTTTATATTCAAGGCTATTTATTGAGAGTTTGAGATGAAAAAAAGAACGCCATCTTAATTCTCTATTAAATATGATATGAACGAAAATTTTTTAATATATAAAATTCTTCAAATATTTTCATGGAAAATTTTTGATATGCAAATCTTAAGTATTTATTTATGTGCATACAAATATTAAATTTGAAAAAAAAATTTTAACTTGTTTTTGAAATATCGAAAAAAAAATAGAAACTTTTTTTAAAAGTTCATTTTTTTTTGATGATTTTGATTTGCAATATTATTAAATCTTATCTTAAATTTTTATAAACAAAAATTTATCTAAGTTCGTTCAGCCAATAAATAGAAAATTCAAAATAAAAATCATGTTTTATGACAGGTACTATTAATAGTTGCTTTGTGAAAAATTATATAATTTACTATAGTAGATCGTAGTTTATAAAAAAGTTTAATCAAAATCGTAGGAGTCGTTTTTGAGGAAAAAATGTTTTCCTTTACGGTTTTTTAACTTTTATATGGAAGGTACGGTTATTTTTTCACATACGTAAAATTTTTTCTAAAAATTGTTTAAAGAGTACCTACTAAAAACTCCGAAATTTCGAGTTTAAAAAAAATCGATCAAACCGTTTTAGAAATATTTGATTTTCAAAAAACATTTTTGAAACATTTTTTAAAAATCGAAAAAATATTTTTTTTTTAATTTAAGTACATAAAAATATTTATAGTTTTTGGAAGCCTCTGTAAAAAACAAATTATTGAAATCAGTCATACCTTTTTGAAGGAAATTGAAAAATAAAAATAAATGGTCCTTTGGAAGCTACTATTAATAACCATTTTTTGAAATATGGTTTTCCACCCAAAGGGAGCTTTTACCGAAATAATTTATTGAATTTTTTTTAAGAAAAGTTGTCGAGTCGTTTTTGAGAAAAATTGAAATTGAAAAATTATGTAAAATTGCTAAAAAAAATTTATGGCAGGTAGCATTATTTTTGGTTCTTAAATAAAAATGAAAAAACGGGTGGACATAATCACCAAAAACCACTATGTATCAGGTTTGACAAAAATCGTTTGGGCCGTTAAGGCTGTAGACGAACAGACAGACAGACAGACAGAATTGTGCCACCCATTTTTTTGGTGTTCTGTATCATCGTAATGTCATGTTTGACTGTAATCTCAACTTTTTTTTTGCACGAATCCAAAACTTGCCTTATAGTACCTATATAGCATTTAAAAGAAACCATCGGTGGACTCAAATTACACGACCTAACGTCTGTTGACAGTCATGCAGGAAATATATTATGATAAATTTCGTGGAAAGCCCCACTCGAACTAAAAATTTAATATGAGGTTAAATAACTGACAATTCAAAAGCTTGCACTATAAACACTGTCTTCTATAATTATCTTCGTTGAATTGTCAACATAAACACAATAATGTAGTCTATACTTGATGCACTCAAAACTATCGAAACAATCCGGCGAAAAAGATAATCGTGTTTCTTGGCAACACTATACTTATCATCACATCCGACGCCAAATTTTTGCAGAAGCACCACGATGCAATATTCTCCAATGATTGTGCTTGATGATACACGAATAGATAGGTGAATAGAATATAGACCTATGTATACGAAATTATAGATGTATTCATATACAAAAATGCATAAGTCTTTTGTAGGCCTGATGTTGCAAAAGCAAAACTACCTAATTCGATGTCTAACTCAACTTGATTGAGATAGATTACCAGCCAAAAGTGACTCGCAACGAAACATCAGCATCAACAGTATTCAGTAGACATAAGAGAGATACCATGGCTGATGCTGCTGGATAGAGTGGTGACAAATTTTAACATCGATTTTCTTCGCTGCTTTTGAGTGATGTTTGTAAAAGGTCTTTCTGTCTGGTAATGTTTGGAATTGGAAGTGATAGTGTTGCATCCATTCGTTCATCATCGACAGACCTTCTCTTTAAAAATTGCATTAGTCGTAGTTTGAAATGAAAATACTAAGACTTTTGTTTCAAGGTAGAACTCGGGGGGCAAAATTGTTCAGAATCATTCAAATTCACTTAAATTACCCAGTAAGGGCTTCAGAATATCTCATTATGATGAAGCAAGCAACTATAATAGCCAGTAGCTCCTTTTGGTAATATAAATGTATCTATAAGCTTACTTGAATGTATTATGTTCATAATTTCAATGAATGAATTGTTCAGAAATCATGTTGGTGGAAATATTTTGAATTTGAAAAGGCTTATTAGAAAGCTCCCTATTCATAAAAGCTTAGGACAAAGCCTATCTAAAGATTTGATCAAAAATAATAATTTCAGTCACTGAGTTCCTCAGTTTCGTTGTTTATTTTGACCTACAAAATTAAGCCCTGCTGTTATGAACGAACCTATACCGTTACAATTTTACTGATATTTAGTAGGAGAGAAGCATTAGTTGGCAAGAGTTCACAAGAGTGTCTGATGTCTTCGGTGCGCGATCTATTGTTGCCCAATTCCCACAATAATGACTTGAAGAGGTTATTTGAGTGCACGGTGCATCGTTGCAATCGGTAATTTTTTTGTCTTCATTAAAACAGCGGCAAATTGTTTGTAAATAGAAGGCGAGCCATTGCCAGTGCCAGACGCCAAAAAAAAAACCGCCACCTTCACAGAAATGCTAGACGATCCGAGAGGTGGAAATAAAATTAGCCCACTTTGCGTTTATTTGTTTTGAATGGCCCGTGCCTCGTCTATACAGCAATCATGATGATGCGATGTGAATAAAACGCAATATTTCTGCTGTGAAATGTGTTCGTAGCATACAATGTACTTGTCCGTACACGGAGTGGAGCGGATGGTAGATGCATTTTTTTTTTTTTTCATTTAATTTCCTCTCAATTTAGTGTTTTTGTTTTCGATTGAAGTGGGAGCTGAAAGGTAAATTACTGAACTGTGAATCACAAGAATAAATGAGTGTATCTGGAACTTACCTTGACTTTAATTATTTAGAGATGATGAATAAGAAGATATATTTTCTGTTCTTGTGGGATGTAAGAAGAAACTCATAATTGGGTTGGAGTTATCTGGTAAAATAAAGGAGTGACATTTGTTGGAAACCATCGAAGCTTAAAATATTGTAGTATTTTCTCATGCTCATTAATAAAACTTATATTCACTTTGTTCAAAATCACAACTATGTATTTACATATTTCACAAAATAAAATAATTTACTTTTCTTAGATATGTGCTTTTAACTTATCACACAGGTTCCCGAAATAGCTTGAAGGTTCTAGTGTTTGCTTTATAGGCTTTCCATAAGGGGAATTTCACATAAATTTCCTTTTGTAGAGCTTTCAGTTTGACGTTTAGTGTAAAAAGTTTTAAAAAGTACCAAAGCTCTCCGTAGGTATGGTTTGTATCATGTATAATCTGGAAGATGGTGCTTCTTCATTCGAGAGTCGTTATAGTTCATTTCAGAGTCCTTTTAGTACAAATGCGGGAGTCGATACAATTATGCATCTTGAAAACCTGTGTTTTCAAACTTTTTTGTGCTATGTCTATGCCACATCAGAAACTTTTCCAAAATTCTAATGTCTCCCCAACACTATATGTATGTATACAATTTCTAACATTCATACATTTAAAATAAAGGAAGAAATCACTTGAATCAGAAAAGCTTTTTTTGAAATCCAGAGATAAATTTTTCAGATAACCAATAATTACATTTTCGTTTTTGCTTCTAGAAGTGTTTTATTTTTTCTTTTAAGTTGCTTATTAAATGTGTATGAAGTTGTTCCAATAACTCAATTTTTACAGTTTGTAACTAAAGAAGATTTTTGAGATTTTTGTAAAGTGCAATTAATAAATTTGTATTTGACAGTTTTTTTTTTATTGTTATGCGCGCACTAAAGGGGTTGTGACCATCCTTAAGATGATTGAACACAGTGGGAGCGTAAGGAAAAGAGGGAGAGATTTAAAGATGAAGTGAAATCTCATATTAGCTATGTTTTTTTTACTTTAAAGTTTTAAAAAACTTTGTCAGTCATAAGTTTCTTATTGATCAGCGAGATCATTTGTTACACTGTAAAATAATCAACAAATCTTGCTAGGTGGTTCAATTTACAGTATGTACCTTATTTTTAAATCTCGTTTTAGAGCGAAGGACAAACATTAATATGAACGGAACTATCACCAACAGATCTGTGTGAACATAGTTACATATTGTAACGACTGTCACATTTGTACTATAACGACTCTGAAAGAACTATAACCTTTGTAATATATAAATTTATATATACAAAGCTATAACCACTTTCGAATAAAAGAAACACCGAATTTCGGATTAGACGGGACACAAACCAACTTACGGAGAACTTTCGAACTTCCAATACTAAAATTCAAATCGAAAGATTTGGAAAGGGAAATTTATGGGAAATTTCCCCTATGGAAAGCTCCGGAAGCTCCGGATGTCTGACCGGCAGAGGACGCAATTTATTTTTAACCGTGAATGAGTACAGTTGGTTGTAATAAAAGTAAAGTGTTGAATTAATTTCAGTGGTGAACAATAAATTGTTTTGTGGTTGTAAAAGTAAAGTGTTATATTTGTAAAGTAAATAAGTGGAGAATTTAAATAAAGTGAATAAGTTTTATTAACGAACCTGAGAAAATATTACAATATTATAGGTCAATCTCCCAAAAATGCACTAAAACGTTCATGGGTTTTTATTATAAAAATCAATGAATGGGTCATAGAAGGTCGTAAGACCGTGGAATGTTATTGAATTAGAAGTCCATTTTTAAAGGAGGGGGGGGGGGGAATACATATCTCAAAAATGAAACAAAATTTCGAGATAATGAACAAAACCATTTTTGTAGACGATAAAATTTACACATTTATAAATAAAAATTGTAAGCATTAGCAGCTTGACGATTGAAAATTGTGAAGGGGGTTATTAGACTTTTAAAGTAGATCTATTTTGTTGGAGTGGAGTTGGAAGGAGTTTTTTTGGAGGTGAATAAACGGTATTCTTGCATTTTCTGACTAAAACTTACGTCAAAATGAAAGATGTTCAATAGAATAAAAAAGTTGTACATCTAACAAAAATCTACGAATTATATATGAGTAATTTTTTAACATAATATCAAATTTCCGAGATAATGGTGAAAACCAGTCTTCTGTTTTTTTTTTTAATTTTTCATTTTTCAAAAATAGTCCAATCTAAATGAGACTTTGTGAAAATATATCTCCTTGTGTCTTTAATCAACACAATTTTTTCAAGTCAAACCATAGAGTAGTTTTTGAGATATTCAGTTTTGTTCATAAAAATCCTTTTTTTTTTCAAATGAAAAATGTATTTCAGAAAATCATTTGTGTTTTGTTTTTACCACGGTCAAAAATGCGAAAAAATAACAAATTAATCTTGCAACAAGTAATTTTTTAATAATTGTTGATAAATTGTTTCAATTTTTTCAGAAAATGCAAAAATGCAAAAAATAATTACACTATTGAATTCTACGGAAAAAATACAAGAAATTGTGTTTTTCGGATGCCACAACGATATTGCTAGAAACATTCAATTCAGTAAATACATGTTGTAGGACTTAAAAAAAATAATAGTTTCTCAATTTTTGGTGGGAGTTCGAAACCATCTTGGTGTCCTATTCAAGTGTTTGGGTCATCAGCTCTTCAATTCACAAAAAAAAAAAAAATAAGAAATCAAACTGTCATTTTCCTTTAGGCTGAAGACTTTTATTTTGATGATCCAATCAATAGGACCCATGATATTAGGTTTTTAAGAAAACCTTATCGTCTTGTTTTGGAGGCTCTATTTTGTTGATTTTTGTTTTGTTTGAGAGCTTAAAACCGGGTAATAAGTCTGGCATAAAATAGTTTGGTATATCTTGAGTTTCTAGCAATATCGTTGTGGCAGCTGCAAAAATTTTGTTTCGAGTCAAATATATCAAAACACATTATTTTTATTTTTTTTCCATAGAATATAATGGTGAAATTATTTTTTTTGCGTTTTGCAAAAATTTTAAACAATTTATCAACAATCAATAAAAAATTGCATGTTGTAAAAGTAATTTTAGCTTTTTCATACTTTTGACCTTGAAGGTTTCTTATGTTATCATTATTTCATTTGATTTTCTGAAGTACATTTTTCATTAAAAAAAAAAAAAAAAAAAATTTGTACGAACAAAATTAAATTACTCTACGGTATTACCTAAAAAAAATTGAGTAATTTAAAACGAAAAAAGATATATTTTCACAAAGTTTCATTAAAATTGTACTATTTTTGGTGAAATAAAAAATAAAAAAAGACTGGTTTTGACCATTATCTCAGAAATTTTGAGGGTATGTTGAAAAATGACCAGTATAAAAGTTGTAGATTTTGGCTGGATCTATTAAATTTTCCATTTTTTATATTGATGTTAGCTTTAGTCGGACAACTCAAGAATACCATCCCCCCTTTTTTCACCCCAAAATCTACTTCCAACTCCCTTCCTGGGAAATAGATTTATTTTACATTTCTTTAGTATTTTCAACCGTTAGATTGATGATAACAATTTTTTTCCAGTAAAATATGTTATTATAAAGCCTGCACTAAAAGCTGATTTTGAGATTTAAAAGTAGGTAAAATATATAGCATCATAGCTATTTTGAAAAGCTTGTTAGATGATATACTGCGTTTATAATTCATTCTTGACCATTTAAATAAAAAATAATAAGGAATTTTCAGTTTCTTCGCAGTTCAAGAGTTGCCATATAATTTTTTCCAAAATTTAAAATAATTGCCAAAATTAACAAACTTATTCTCACAAACTGAGTTTCGGAACAATTAAAAGAAAATTAATTATTAAAACAGGTTTCAGGCAAATTAGAGATTATTCAAAATGGAGATTATTCACTTGGCCCAGTGTTGCCAGAAAATATTTTCTGAAATCGAGGGATTACCACTTTTGAAATCGGGTAAACAGTTCTAAGCCTACAAGACTTGAAAAACGCACATCAGATTTAAAAAAATGTCTGCGTTCAAATTTCGCTGGATAGCTTTGTATCCTATCAATAAGTATGTATGTTTTTGAACCCCATTCAGCTGTTTTTGACATTTCTCATAGGATATCTTTGTTTCCTAAAATTTTTAGGATATTTTGGGATCTCTTTTTATCAGCTGTTTTCTAATCGTTTTCTAATAAGGGAATACAACATCACAAACCTATTCAGATCACTTTGGATACAAGTTTGACCACTGTCAATCATTTTCTGCTGATTTTTTACGAATGTACATAGATTGTTTTTTTTCATTAACATCAGAAAAAAATATTTGTTTGAAGGGAAAAATGTCATATTTTTAAGAAACAATTTTTTTAATTTCAATTGTTTAATTTATTTTGTGTTGTTTGTTCATTTAAAAAAAAAATATTATTTGAGCGCAGTGGGTATACCTAACCTTTAAATTAAAATTAGATATTTTTAAATTTGCATGAAGTATCAAAGGCCCAAGAATTTTGTTGAAAACTTTTAATATTTCAAGTTGATGGAACATGATTTCATGGAAATTTCAACGAAATTTAAATGAAAACTCGACATTTCAACAAAATCTTAATGAAATCCCACTTCATCAATTCGAAATCTCAAAATTTTTCAGTTAAAATTTCAGATGTCAGGAGTATTTTATTATTTTTTTTTTAAGCTAGACATAACCAGGTTAAGAAATGCAGGTACACATTTGTAATTAAACTATAAACTATAAATACTATGAATTCAAGAGTGGAAGCTATTTAATTTACTTTATTATTCAAAATATTGAAAATCGGGGAACACTTGGATCAAAAATCGGTGTATTGGAAATTGGTCTAAAAATCGGGAGAATGACGATAAACCGGTATGACAATGGCTTGGTCATAAAACACTTACACTGAATAAGCTGATTACTGGCATTAACCATTCATGAGTCATTTTGCTGCATTTAAATAAATTCGAAATTTAAAAAAAAAAACCCAAACAACAAAATATTCAAGGGGCCACATGGGGTGACTGAGCTGGATGTAATCGCATCATGTTCTGAGATAATCTAATTAATAAGATGGCTTAGATGGACCAACAGCATGCTCGACAAAATGGCTGGTTGTCCAACATAATGCTCTACTATTTGAACGCAAAAACAACTGCTGAATCAACTTGCTCGACAGTTTTCAAAATGTTTTGAAATCTTGCTAGCTCGTCCACCAGTCAACTTGTGTAAACTAGAGCCCTCGATTTTATGTAAATAAAAATACACGTGTATTTAAAAAATCTTTGAATATAGTATGAATTGATTATCAGTTCTGGTATGAAAACGACACCGACGACGGCGGATTTTTCTAAGCCCAATTTTAAAGATTTTTTTTATCGGGTTTCAGAAAAACCAAATAAATATAATGAAGTGTGTTATTTTAATGGACTAGTAGAGGTTATTAACATAAAACAATTTGTTTGTAACTATTCAAACTATAACTGTACCTATTTTCAACGTGCATTAGAAAAATTGTAAAAATGGTTTCAATAATAATTACACGTGTATTGCTAAATATGCGGGTAATTATAAATACACGTGTAAATATAAGGACACGGGTTCATGCACAGATAATTAATTACACGGGTAATACGTGTATTTAACTACACGTACATTAGGGGTCTCTAGTGTAAACAGATGCTCGATAAATTTTTTTGTTTGCAATATTTAGTCACGGTGACGGAAAAAATGGTAACAAAAACAAATAGTGAGTTCTGGAGAGAGTTATTAGAATTGTACAAGACCTTACCAGAGGTTTGGGAAATAAAAAGCAAAGTTTATAAAAAAATTTTGAAGCCATCCGTTCGTTTCGAAAAATGGAAAATAATTATACTCGCCAACATAAGTATCCATGTTAACGCAAAGTTGGTCCATGTAAACTCTCTTAATGGGCGTAGAACTCCACTGCTTTGTCATGTCACGCTAGTTGATCGCCTGAAAGTAGCGATCCTACTTACTTTCGGCTGATAATCTATGAAGGGTAGAACACTGAGGTACGATCAATCCTCTTGGATCATAAGCATACTCTTTCAGTCTTTCAGTCATCAATACCAAGGCCTCAGGTATCTTATATGGCTTTGACTTTTAATCAGAGGTTTGGTCTTCCTAGTTCTCTTGAACTTGGGGGCTGCGGTTCAAAGAGTCTCTTGGCTGAAACATTTTTGTCTATTTGTAGAAATTATATTGATTTTCAATATAGATAGTGCCCAACAGATGGAAGTAGTTTCGGAAGGAGCACTGGTTACCGATTACAGAATATCCCCTTGAAAAGTATGCTTCTATACGACTAACGCAAACACCTTACTGTTGTTTTCGATGTTGGCACACCACGACGAACGTACATGTTTTCAATTGGAAAGCAAAAATATCGGCCGACTAGGAGAAAAATTTTTTTTTGATAGCAACACTTTCGAGATAGTTAAGGGCTTAGGAGCTTAGGTTCGTCTACCTTGGAGCATAAAATAACTCTTGACTAAAAGAAATCCAACGAGGAACAATTCGAAATGAATGATATCCCGCTTAAAATGAAAGGCATACTCTAAAAACCTCGCTAGTCTGGTTCTTACTTTATAAGGGTCTGAGTGTTGGGCGACAGAGTCTTATTTTTATCCTATAGCCTCCAGGTTCGATGCAAAGCAGAATACCAGAGTGCTTAGGGTCTAAGGGGAGGGAGAGCCACCATGTCTCAGGCAGAGTCTCGGGGGCATGTTAGGTGGAAAGAAATCTATATCAATCCATTTTTGTGAAACATGGGGAGTTGAGAAACTCTGAAGCCAATATTAAGCTAATTATTTCTTCAGTCGATTACACGGTTTCGTGACCTTTACTCCACATTGATTGTGCTATAATCCTTCTAGCTGAATTCTTATTTTATACATTTAATTAGCCTAATGAAATATTATGAGTTGCTCGTAAATTTCAAGAATTGCCATCACTTTATATTTACCTGAGTATGAAGATACCAACGAAAGGACACACCTTGTATTACTTCTTCTTCTTCATGTATGCTTGCAACAAAAAAAAAAATATTTTTAACCTTCCTTACACAATCCTTAAAGATAACCCATACCCTCACTATAGCATTACAAATTGAAAACATTTTTTTTGGAAGATCTGAACAATCTTTCAACTTCAAGCTTAGTACTGAAAAATTTTCATTCTTATTCGCGAGAGCATTGTTGCGGTTTTCACCTTGAATTCGTTTTCAAATTCGCTTTTCTTGTTATAAAATTTTTACTGCGATACATTTATCTGTCTGTCTGCCTGTTTGTTTCAAAAGCATTTAGTTGTAGAGTTGTTGGTATTTTTTGTTTTTTGTAAAGCAGAAGACTTACCTCTGAGAATATAAGATGTCTGCCACCACACAGCACCGCCTTGTGTGGAGAGTAATGAGATACAGTGACACTGAAGATTTACTCATTCGTTTAACCTACACTTTTTTGTAAAGATACTTTTTCTGCTTTGTATTTATTTACAAGTGGCATCTTAAAGGCGTCAAATGAATGAGATGACAAAAATAATAAAAACTATTTAAAGACTCTGCGGCGGCGGCGAAGGCACAACTTGGAATACCAGAAGACTCTATATGCCACATATTGTGGTCCAAACATCAAGACCTGAATGTCAATGAAGGGAAAAAAAGAGTTTAAGATTGTATCGGACGATGCGGCAGCACCGGCAAAATATATGGAATAATTACCTCAGCCATATTATAAAACGAAATCGGATTGAAAATTGGCTGGACGTGAGCGTTTTTTTATATGTTGAGGTCAATGTATGATTAATGAGAGTATTTATGGAAGAAGTTCCGGGGTCATGTGTGCGCGTATAATACCAGAATAAAAAAGTTGTTCAATTTTGAATCGGAAGCTGCTACATCCTTATATCTGAAGAACTTCACACATCACCATCATGTTTGAATTTGTGTATGGAATTACTTCTTAAGGATTTCTACAGGAATAAAGCGTTATTGAAAATTATTCAGTTCAGTTCAATTTTTTTTTTTAATGCAAATCAATACTCTGGGAAATTCCAAAATTTGAAGGCTGCATAAATAAAACATGACACAGACACAAGACACACTGCTTTCAATTTCATTAAAATCACTTTAAAATATGCCATTTTCTAAAAGAAGATTGATGTCTTGTTATCATATATTTGCATGTTTTTGGTTTATTGAATATTTATAACAACAAGCTTTGGACTGAATATAATATATCGATTTGTAATAGCAGAGTTCTATGGGTATCATACAAGCCAGGGGTGAGAATAATGACAGCCTCATTTAAATTTAAATGATAGCTAAAGAGCAGATGGTGACTTGGTGCTGATGTTGGAAGTTATCATAAGCAAATGCAAACATTTAGTTTCATCTTATTTGTGTATTCAAAATATATCGGTTATCGGAGATCAAAGCGGGCATTATTTGTTATTGTGTCCATGTCCATAGTCAACTTTACTAGTTTTAGCCAATTTCAAGGTTGCTATTTAGGATTTAAAATAAAATTAATAATGAAAATATGAATTGAAAAAATATAATATTTGCAGCCACAGCTTTGGTGTTTTGCCAGATGACACTTTAAACAAGTGAAAGTGACAGCTGAGAGATTTGCTTCAGGTGATTTTCATAAAGTGAATTAAGAGCAATTCGGCTTAGTGTATATCTTAATGCTTGATGGTTATTATTTTATTTACAAATTTCCTTGATAAATTTAGAAGGCTTTATATATTCTAAAATTACTGGTTATGTTGCCTTTAGTAGGCAAGGGTCATAGTTCAGTGACAAAACTTGAAACATACTGCAGTCGCTAAATGTAAAAATAAACTGGAAAAGTCTTAAGAATGAAATTTGAAGTTGGGTTATCTTTGAGTGTTTAGAAAAATTATGCAGTAGCTGTCAGTTTTGTGCATCATACACATATTACAACGGCGCTGGTAATAGGACTTGATTCCTGGAGCAACAGAATGTAGACAAAAAAGAGGTTCGTCACTAAATTCCGAAGAAGTTATTCAATAACAGTCAAAAAAGAAAATGGGAACAATAGCTTTTCAGTTATACAGCTGATTAATTCTATTGAAGTTTATTACTTGCACAGAGATATATGCAAGGACACAAGACCAAAAGAGAATCCTATTGACATGAGTTTTTGCAAAATGGTACTAGATAGCCAGTAAGAATACTTTTTCAGACGAATTTAAATTTAGCAAACACAACTCATACTCTTAACCACAAATATTCTATCAATTTGGACAAGATTTTTCTCCACCAGACCATCAAGAAAAAGAAAGTGTCAATAGTGGGGTCCAAAGTTATAGAGGGCTGCTGGGATGGATGGTCTACGTCTACTGAACCACTCAAAGCAGTGGAAGATGATTGTATAAGGAGCATATTGAAAATTTTTCGGATAGAGCTGAACAGGATAATCCAAAAATATGTCAACATATTGTAACTTAGTTGTTCCTTGAAACGAAACGAAATTGCCACAGATGAAAGCTGATACAGAATACAGAATACAGAAAATAAAAAAACAATATTTTCAAATTTGTTCCAAAAAAATATGTCAAGAAAATTGACACCGCGTATTGCTTAACAGAATAAAAACAAAAAAATGTTTCCACAAAAAAGGTCAACCCTGCTGTTTCTTTAGCAATTTTAATGAAATTAACCCTAACCGGATGTTTCACAAAAATGTCGACATTTTGTAACTTCTGTCTGTGCTCCTTGATAGATTAAATTGAAACTGACGTAGGTGAGCTGATGCAGAATTAAAATGGAGAAACATAATTTCAAGAAATGTCACCTTTTTTACTAAACTCGACTGACCCACACAACAGGACAAAGATTTCAATACGCCTGAAAAAAAAAATTAGTCAAAATCACTTCTTAAATTTCTGAGGAACATTATGGAGACTAAAGACCACAATTACACTCAGAGAAAAAAGTCAGGTAAATAATTAACCTGGGCCCTGTTAAATTTACAAGGTGCATTATCCCATATAAAATTACAGACATTTCAGAAATTTACCAGATTCTAATAACCTTATATTAAGTGTTTAATCAGCCTGGTGGCCTATATTACCATATTGAAGTTGATTTAACAAGATGAACTGTTTATTTAACACGGGATTAGAAATTCCGACTAGAATATAGCGCTAATTTAAATCGGTTCTTTTAACACTGCTAGTTATGAATTTCTATTCTACCACAAATCAAGTTGAAGTAACATTTTATATGGTTACTTTTACGATGTTTACCTGTTGAATTTAACATTGCCTCATCTTAAAAAAACAGTCTGCCAGTTAATTTCAATGTGACACCAGTGTTAAGGCACATACATACACAAGCCTTCCAAACAATGCCAGTTTGAACTTATTGATATTTGGCACAAGTTTTTTTATGAAGCGAAGTGGCCCAGGGATGCGTACTATCTCCATGTATTAGAGGCTCCCAGTTCAAAACAAAGTAAGTATCGCAAAGTGTTTTTAAAATAAAATAATATATGCACATAGTAATAAAATTCTATATTTTCAGAATAATGCAAAGCATTGTTACAGATGGGAACTACAAGCAAGGATCCAAGGCATAATAATTACCGGATACAGGTTTGATTCAACATTGAATCATGTTAAATAAACTAGATCTTCACGTTAAATTTATAGGTTTTTGAACATTTTATTCATGGTTTTGAACTAGATTTTCATGTAAATTTAACTAGATTAACAGGTAAAAATAGCAAGATTCTCAGGTAAAATTTAAAGTTTTACTTTTTTAAGGCAGTTTTAACTTTACCTGAAACCAACGTTAATTTAACCCAACAATAAAATCAGGTAACTGGTTAAGCAGTTAACCTGATCTACCAAGTCGAAAAATAACAACCTGGAAATCAGGTTAAATAACCATCAATTGGTTAGTTTTACCTGTTTGTTTCTCTGGGTGTACCTTTTTATTTAATTTCACTCGTGTCATTTTAAAAATTTGCTCATAAAAACAACCTCTGAAAATTTCTTCCAAATCGTAACAACAATTTCTGAGACCAATAAATAATAAATAATAAATTTTAATTCTGTATCAGCTATAACCAGAGTTAACGTCATTGAAATCGCTCAAAGAATAATGAAGTTGACATTTTTCTGAAACACACTCTTGAAAATATTTGTTCTTTCTTTATATTATGTCAGTTATCACCTGTTTCAATTTATTTGAAATTGCTGAAGAAACAACGAAGTTTTAAGGGTTTCGGACGCGAAAATATAATATTTTACAATTTTTTTCTCAAAATATGTAGGTATAGGTGCACTCAATGCAATCTTTTTTAAATAAATTTTTAACCTAAGATTTCGATAGTTTTTTTGGACCACCCTCTCGCAAAGAATTTTTGCTTCATATACATCGGGTTGATCAATAAGAGCGCTACAAAAGTTTTTTTTTAAATAAAACAAAAACGGTTTTGGATATCAATGAATTTTTGTATTCTTATGAAAGTACGTTCGATGCCATTATGTATGGAACTCGATTTCTTTTGCATGGCCACCACGGGCACGCTTGCAGAAGTCCAGACGCTGAACCCAATTTTCGACGGTTTTCAAGCATAAATCGGCCGATACTGCTGCAATTTCACGTTCGATATTCGTACGAAGTTCATCAATCGTCGCTGACTTGTTGGCATAGACCATAGACCATAGGCTTGACGCAGCCCCACAGGAATTAGTCTAACGGCGTCAAATCGCACGACCAAGGCGGCAAACGACTGGACCATTTCGTGAGATAACACGTTCTCCAAACTTGGTTTCCAATAAATTGATTGTGACATTCGCTGTGTGGCTTGAGGCGCCGTCCTGTTGGAACCACATGTCCTCCAAGTCCATATCATCCAATTGGGGCCAAAAATATTCGGTTATCATTGAACGGTAGCGATCTCCATTCACAGTAACGTGCCTGTCTTGATCATCACGGAAGAAGTACCGCGTAATGACACCGCCGGCCCATAAACCACACCAAACCGTAATTTTTTCGGGATGCAATAATGACTCATGGAGTACGTGTGGATTGCTGCCTGACCAATACCGCATATTTTGTTTATTAACGAAGCCATTCAGCCAGAAATGAGCCTCATCGCTGAAGATGATTTTTCGATGAAAACCCGAATCATTTTCAAGTTGATGCTCAGCCCAATTCACGAACATACGACGCTTCTGGTGGTCAAGCGACTTCAGTTCTTGCGCCAATTTAATCTTGTAAGGATGAAGGCCAAGATCTTTTCGCAAAATTTGCTACAAAGACGTCACAGAGATGCCCAACGCTTGAGAACGACGTGTGAGCGACACATTTGGGCTTTCTGCAACTGAAGCCTCAGCGGCAGCAATATTCTCGACACTACGAGCACTTCTTTGTCTCACTGGCATGGGAACTGGCTGTGGATTCAAATTTTTCCACTAGACGCTCAATTGTTGATCTGCTAGGACGATTATGACGACCATAAATTGGACGTAGCGCTCTTAACGTTGAGGCCACTGACTCCGAATTTCGGTAGCAAATTTTAATAATTTCGACTCGTTGTTGGCTCGTTTATCTCGTTTATTTATAAAATGGCAAACCTTACTGAAGAGAAATGTTAAAAGAGCGGTAAGAAATATGGCGTCGTTTGCTGTCCCTGTCGCTCTACTTTTGTAGCGTCCGTGTTGAAAATCCCTTTATATGTATATCTTAAATTTCGGAATAAGCTGGTAGGTTAAAAATGGATTTCAAAACTGTTGTGAGCTATTAAAAAGAAATTCACATAAAAAAAAAGGCATAGGTAGTGGTTGCTAGATAGGGCTGTTTTTATAAATGCTGCGCATTTGCGCTTACACGATTAGCTTTTGTCCGTCCCTGTTTGCGTTTTTTTCGGTTCAAAATTTTAAGAAATTTAATTTGCTTGATGCAAGATAACCAACAGCGGTTTTCTCTGGACATGGTATTGAAGAACCTCTCTTTTAAACAATTCATTGTAAAAAAACCTAAGCTAAAATAAAAAAATTGATACCGATTGGCAATATCCATATTTACGAAAACAATCAAATTAGCCATGTTCAAAGTTTTAAAATAGGTACATTAATGCTTTTTTTCATATATAATACCTCAACTTTGCTGGAATGGCCAATCGGGTAAATTTTTTAAAGAGTAAGAAGTGAAAAACTGATGTTTTCGGAACTGAATCTTGAATAATTATTTGTTTTGCGTGTGTCAAGTTGATGAGTATACTGTTTTCAGTTGATTTGTATTGAAATAATACAGGTATGCATCAAATTTCAATGGAGTGCGAATTTTGTTCATGATTAATATCTTTTTTGACTCGAGTATTAGGCTGAATCCAAACGTTTATCTGTTTGAATTGCGAACAATTCCCTATCATCTTAATGTCAAGTATGGTATGATCGAAATCTTGAGACTGATATTTTCACGTATGCTTAGACACATAAATAACATGCCGTCCGTGTTAGGATGGTTCTTTCATTGAACATATAGTCTTGAATAGCCTTCATACGGTTCGAAACATTAAAAACAATTTCCCTATTTTTTTAGATTTTAATTTCACTCTCTTAAAAATTATACAATTTTTCTTTTTCGCATTTCTAAATTCTTCTTGAGTCATTTATTTATTTTGCTTCATTAAAACTGGCTAAGAAATTGAAATTTACCAAAAAAAAAACAATATTTTATAATATTGATGGTCTTTATTCTATTATATAGTCTTCCACATTTTCCTTCCGAACAGTAATTATAAAATCAGCAATGTGAATGTATTAAAATCTTGCAAGTTTTTTAACCAGAATTAATTACAAAACTATTAATTATAGGTCTAATAATCATTGTAAGTATATTTTAAACTTTAAAGTTTAAAAGTAACCGATGTGTTGCAAAAACAATTTAAATAATAAGCTTGATTTATAATCTATTCCAGTGCGGGATTAGTTATATGTATATTTATAGTCATTCAATTGGAAAATGAAAGTGTTTTGTCATGCAAGTGGCATTTTTTATTTAATATGCTATTTCATGCACTACTGATCGCACACAATCGCTTAACTGTTTTGAATAATTTTAATTTTTCTGGGAATAACATTATGGATTTATCTATATTATAAAACAGCACGTGTGGAGATCGAAATTTACAAGTTCATTGGTTTCGTAGCAATGAGTTTCTACACATATATATAATTAAATACCATTCAAAGATGAATGTACTAAGAATTAAGAATATTATAAAATTCTCATGCTTAAGACACATTACGTACTTGTCGGCATTTTGATTTGTATGATACTTCTAAGTATCATAATCTCTTTGGCCTCTAAGTGATTTAACTCATTTTTCCGGGGTAATTCTTGTTTACTGATGCTTGCCTTATTCAGTAAAGAGGCATGCTTAAATCTTTAAATTTTGACAAGCAGCTAGATATTAAGATAATGAAGAAACAAAAAATACTCATCTGGGATGACGATTTATATATCTTAAAAAAAATTTTGATCGTCACGAAGGCCCTCCTATTTTCTACTTTCTCATTGAATCACTCGATATGGAGTATTATTAAGCTCTAAGGAGATCGCTGTGAAGTTAGCAGAACAATTTTAAACTAGACCAATGGGACCACGGCAGGAACTTGCAATTTTTTTTTGCGTTTTCAATGCATTTTTATACCGGATTTTGCAGTTCACCAAATACTGGGTGTAACCCACTATGCTGCTAACTTCACAGTGAAGCAAGCAGTGTATGTCCTTTTCTCAGAAACCGGGCTAGCTATGAATCTGAAATAACGCTCTGAATTTGCAAGTTTAATTTGCATTTCAAGAAAAACCAGGTTCAAAATTGTGAACTCCTTATTTGAAAAAAAAAATCGAATACATTTATTTTGCACTATTAACTTCACAGTGAAGTTAGCAGAACAGTCCTTTCCTCAGTATCAGAGCTTGATAGAAATTTGCAGTGAGGCTCCAAATTTGCAGTTTGTATGCACTTCAAGAAAAAACTGAGTCCAAATTTGTTAGTCAAAAATTAAAAAAAAAAAAAATCATTTGGCATGGTTAAGTTCCGTGTGAAGTTAGCAGTACATGTGCTTTTTTCAGCAAATGAGTAAGATAGGAAATTGGCATTGTGTTCCAAATTTGCAGTTTTGTGTGTACTTCAAGAAAAAACTAAGTTCAAATTTGTACACGGAAAAAATTCTTGGATCAGATCACGAAAAATGAGCTGCAAATTACGAAAAATGAATCCCGATTTCGTAATTTACGACTATTTGTTTGCAATTTGCAAAACTGAGCAAAATGAAGATATTAGTACTCAAAAATCGTAAGTCAACACTCTTAAGTATACAAAATTGCGAACAACAAATCGCAATTTGATCCAAATATTCGTCAATCGCCAATTTGTAAATTTGCAAAAAAGATATCACCACTTTTATATAATGATATTGCGGCTTTGAAAGATTAATCTTATTTTCTCCCTTCAATTGCAGGTATACACATTTAATTAATGAAATAAATACTTTAACGCTTGACTCTACTTGGATCTTGGATTTGAACTCACAACCCCGAGTTGCGGAGCGAGCATGCAACCACTAGGCCAATTTGCATTACAAATCGATGGCGTCACACATTAATCATTAGATACATACCATGTTGTGGTGCTTTACCTCTTCGAGGAGTAAATTGCGATAAGAAAGTCGAGATTTAAAAATTTTTTGTTAGTGATTTGCAGTTATTCTCATGGAGTTGCAAAATGCGACAGAAAAAAGTAAATCTGTGGTTGAGCAATGTAAGTTACTAGATATTTATCACAAATCAATATTTTTAAATGTTGTTTGTGAAATTATTTTTTTGGAAAGTACAAGCTCGAATCATGGATTTTAATTGCAAATCACGTAAAAACAAATGTTGTAAATTGCTACGTTTTGAATGTTAAGTTACCAGTTTTTGTATGAATTTGGGATCAAAATGCCTTGATTTACGGATAAAACTTGATTCGTAAATAGCGACTGCAAATTTTTCAATTGGTGATTTTTCAATTCTTTCCGTGTAAGCCCAAATTTGATAAAAAAAAAAACAAAAAATTATTTTGCACTGTTAACGGAGCTAGCTGAAAAATTGAAGTTACATCCTAAATTTGCAGTTTCTTATGCACTTCATGAAAAAGCTCGGTTTAAATTTTTTAGCAAAAATTTTAAAAACAAAAAATCAAAAACTCATTTTGCACTGTTAACTCCACTGTTATGTAAGAAGTACATGTACATTTTTCAGTAAACGAGTAAGCTAGGGAACTGCTGTTGTGTCTCAAATTAGCACTGTTTAGGTACTTTAAGAAAAAAACTCTGTTTAAATTTTTATGATCAAAATTAACAAAAAATCAAAAAAATCTGTTTTGTACGACACACGTTGTTGTTGGTTGAACCAGCGTTCAAACATTTTTCCCATACTTAACAAAAACTTTTTTTCACACTAAAATGCATTCAAGCATTGTACTTGTTAGCAAATAACTTTGTTCATACAGTTATTTGAACGGAACTGCTTTGAAAGATATTATAGGTAAAAAAAGTAACTTTCGAATAATACGAGTATATGTGATGACAATGTTGGTTCGACCAGTTTAAATAAATTTTGGCTATACTAAAAACATTTTATTTATACAACAATCCACCAGAACATAACTTTATTTAGCGAATAACTTACATAGCGAGTTGAAAGAAGCCTCCAGCAACATTAAAATACCTTTCCAATGATATATATCTCGTTGTTTTTTTGTTGGTTTGTTGTCAAATTTGGACTTCAAAATTTGAACTGAGGTTTTTTTTGAGGTGCATATAAAGTGCAAATTTGGAGCCTATTGCAAATTTCTATCGAGCTTCATTACTGAGATAAGGGCTGTTCTGCTAACTTCACAGTGAAGTTAACAGTGCAAAATGAGTTTATTCGATTTTTTTTGTCAAATTTTGACTTACAAATTTTAACTCAGTTTTTTCTTGAAGTGCATAAAAAACTGCAAATTTGGAGCCTAACTGCAATTTCCTAGCTAGCTCCATTATTGAGAAAACGAATGTTCTGCTAAATTCACAGCGAAGTTAGCAGTGCAGTTTGAATTTTTTTGTATATAAGGACTTAAAAATTTGGGGTTATCCTTTTCTTGAAATGCAAATTAAACTGCTAGTTCTTGTCTTAGCCTTATTTCAGGTTCATAGTTAGCCTGGTTTCGGAGAAAAGGACATGCACTGCTTACTTGACTGTAAAGCTTTGTCTTAGCTATAATTTTGTAAAAGTAATTTTATTTTCAACATGACATTTTGGTATTTTATTTATTTATTTATTTATTCATCATTCAAAGAACCAAGTTCTCTTATAGACTAATAGACAACAATAATTCAATAAAGCTTCATACATTAACATATACAAAAATAATATATTATATAAAAACATACAAACATCAAGAAGATCTAAGTACATTTAAAACATACATTTTAAAGGCATCTCTTGTACAATTTCTAAAAAAGTCTAACCTAGTACAAACTGAGTTAGCTTCCCTGATGCAACGAGAAACCGGTTCATTACGACCATAATTTGATCTATGAAATTCCTCGTAAAAAACAACATAATCTCTGGAATTATAGGTAGGAACACGAATAGATATTAGTGCGAGAAGTTGTGCACATTTTATATGATAAGTAAGTAACTATATCTCTAATGAACATTATCGCAAAATATGTACGTCGATCAACTAAACTCTGCATACCAAATAAAAGACATCTAGTTTCATAAGATGGAATATCATTACCCCAATGAAGTTTATAATACATAAACCTTGAAATATTTTTTTGAATTTTTTCGATTCTTACACATGAGTTATTGTAGTAAGGGTTCCAAACCGTGTTGCAGTACTCAAGCCCTGATCGAACGAGAGAGATAAAAAGAGTTTTTATAGTATACGGATCTGTAAATTCTTTACTATTTCTTTTGATAAATCCTAACAATTGGTTAGATTTGTTTATAATGTAGTCGATATGAGGAGGAAAAGAAAGTTCGGTATCAAGGATAACACCTAAATCTTTTTTTTGCACTACTCGATCCAAAGAAGTACTATCAATTTGATAATCATAATAGATCGAAGAAATCTTACGAGAGCAAGACATGACTTGGCATTTTGAAATATTAAGTTGTAGAAAGTTTATATTACACCATTCTGCTAATTTATTTAAATCATTATTTAATAAAGTACAATCATCGGAGCATTTTATACTTCTATATAGCTTAAGGTCATCCGCAAAAAGGAGACATTGAGATTTTAGAAAGATTTTAGGAATATCGTTAATAAAAAACAAGAACAATAATGGGCCTAGATGGCTGCCCTGAGGGACACCAGATGGAACCAGTATTTGATTAGAATGATTATAATCAATTTTAACAACTTGAACTCTCGATGTCAAAAACCCAGTTGCAAGAGTTTGTGTAAAAGAATATGATGGTTAACACGGTCAAATGCTTTGGCAAAATCTGTAAAAATTATATCGGTTTGACAATTTGATTCAAAATTATTTATAATATAATTAGTCATTAATGAAAGATTAGTGGATGTAGATCTTCCAGAAATAAACCCGTGTTGGAAATCTGATACAAAATCTTTTAATTTGAAAGGAAGCTTGTCACAAACGATTTTCTCAAATAACTTAGGTAGAGCAGATATTTTGCAGATTGGTCTATAATTAGTTATTTCTTGTTTAGATCCTGATTTAAATATTGGTGTTATATAGGACAGTTTCCAACAATCTAAAAATTCACCTTTCGAAAGCGATAGGTTGAAAATAGCCGTCAATGGAATAGCTAGAGATGAGGCACATTTAAGCAATAAAATTTGTGGGATCCCATCAGGACCAGCAGTTTTGTTGGTATCTAAATCTAATAGGGCTGATTCTTCTTCAAAAGACGATAAAACCATAGACCCTATATTAACGATGGTAGAAACTTTTGGTAAATTTACATAAGTAGGAGTGACTGAAAATAAGCAGTGAAAAAGTTACAAATTTGCTGAACGTCACTCGCTGATTGGTTCAAGTACTTCATACAGCTTGGATACCCATTGCTCTTACGCTTAGAGTTAATATATTTCCAAAAGTGATCACTATTATATTTAATATTTGACTCAATAGAGAACAAATAAGCACGATATAAAAACTTATTGAGTGTATCGAATTCTTTTTGAATAGTCAAATGGTAAGACCGCAAATTAACATCATCGCGGTTTTTTTAAGTAACTTAAAAGATTTATTTTTTCTATTTTTAAGATTTATAAGTCTCTTGTTAAACCATGCAGGATTACTCCTAGATTTAGCTTTTTTATTTGGAACAAATCTACGTACAGCTTCATTGACAATAGATACTAGAGTATCAGTAGCGTTATCTAATTCGGTTTTAGACAAAAGCGATTCCCAAGGAATAGAAACAAAATATTCATTCATTGCATCAAAGTTAGCCTTGTTGTAGTTAGGTACAAAAATATCATCGTTTAAGACATTTTTCATGTATGTAAAAAAACACAAGTTACCTTCTAGTGCAATATGATTGACAGAGTCATTGACAATTGGAATATCAGATTTTTCAACATATATATTAAATTCCTTATCTACAAAAATAAGGTCGAGAATTCGGCCTAAGCTATTAAAAACATCATTGATTTGTATTAAGTCAAACTGACTAAAGAAGTCTATTAAATTGATCTCAATTTCAGAAGTAACATCAAATGGAACTAAATAACTATCGTCTGAGTCCAATAACCACTTTATATTTCCTAAATTAAAATCACCTGTACAAATAATATGTTGCGAAGGGTTTAAGTTTTCCAGAATAGATTTACAATTATTTAGAAATATATTATAACATTCACAAGAACTCCTTGGAGATATATAGTTAATAATACAAAATAATTCAATATTTCCGCTTAAAGTTAATGAAACAATCAATTGATCAATATCATAATAAGTTGTGGATATAATATTTGAATTTAGTTGTACTTCTTTACATGACAAGGACGAACGAATGGCGATAAGAACACCACCCCCTCTGTCCATACCAGTAGTTAAGTAAGATCTATCTTTTCTAAATACAATATAATCTGAGTTGAATAATTCGGATGTTAATTGACTTTCTGTTAACCAAGTTTCAGTTAATAGTATAATATCGTATGAGCAAGATGCAAAAGTAAGATATAATGATTCAAGCTTTGTTCTTATACCTCCTACATTTTGATAGTAAAATGATAAGTTACTTGATGAAGCAGCAACGTTGTTTAAAGATGATTTTGAAGGTCCAGGAATGGCGTTTAGTTCATAGCTTGTTACGTCGGATTCACAGATTGGCACGCAGCGTCGTTTTTTTGATGGTTAATAAACTTTTTCACCTTAACGAACATAGGCCATATAGAAGAGTCGCTCATGAGTTTATTGTAACAATCAGAGGGAACACTTAGTTTAAAGTTCACATGAGAAACATCGGTTAAAGATAACCCTTTTTTAATTAGCTTGAAACATTTGACATAGTTTTTTGGGATGTTTGACTGAGCAGATACATGATTAATTAAGTTTTCAGGTTGAGTTTCTTTATTAAATTTTGAAATGTGTAACCAAACAGAAGAGGTCAAAGTATTTATTTAAATCACTTATTCCGCTACCCATAAAGGTATAAGCTTAAAACATAGTTAGAAAGTCAAAACATGGTTTTCAGTGTTTTGGTTATTGTGTTTAACTTGCTGTGTGTCTCCCCATGCCTTTACTTAGGGATTTGTGCTATGGTTTTCTGGCTATGCTCTCGCTCTGGTCTCGTCGTGACGTGTACACGTAGTTATTAGCATGATTTTGCTATCATCTCGCTTTGGTATCGCCAAAGTTCAATTTATAAAAATAATATTTTTCAAATAAGCATTAAAAAAATTCTATTGAAAATGCTTAAAACCGGATCAACGTTCTCATCACGTAAACCGCAAAACGAAAAATAATTGTCATGACATGTTTTTGTAGTGTAATCATTTTGAAGATACAAATTTACGATATGTATTGTTAAAACGCACTATTTTTTTTTTATAAAAAATTGTTTTGTGTGTTCTAAACTTATTTACATCGTTCTTATGGCCAACGGAGTGGAACCACAGTGCAATCTCTTTAACGTCACAGTTATGTACTTTTCTATGGCTTGATTTCAGTGGGCCGTTTGTATGAATGTACTACAATTTTAGTTACCACTTAAATAGTTACCATATCAGCAAATTCTAAATCATTGTGTGAAAAAAAGTTATTCGTAACTAGGAATGAGTGTTGGAGTATTGAAATACGAAAACGATGCAGACCATGAGGAATATGACTTGCAATTACTAACTCTTTCTATATTTAACACCATTTTGCGCCCATTTTTTTTTTAGCCATAGAACCTCTAAAATGCAAATCTACCCTTTTCCAATAAATAAAAAGCTTCAAAACTTAATCTTAATAATGAGAGTCTTAGAATATGATTTGCAAGAACATTGCTCTGTGTAATTATTCTGGTAAATACTTTAAACACCGTTCACGGCACGGCGACACATTTAAGTTACCCTGAAGGCCTAGTTTCGAAGAACAACGTGATTTAATCGTAAATCACCAAATATTCACATCCTATCTTTTGCAGTAACAAAAAGTAAATTCAAATATATTTCATTGCTCAAGGGGGTTTTCAGTATTTTTTTTAGTCTTTTCCGCTGCAGTTTCCGTCCATTCAAAACAGACAAAAAAAAAAGAATGTTAAATCTTCTTTTCCGAAGGCCATCAGACTGCTATGCTGATTGAATTACATGACCAATGTTAAACTTGCTGCATGCTAATGTCATTTTTAGTTGGTGTTCTTCGCTGACTGTAACTACAAAAAAAAAAAAAAACAATTGACAATCTCAAATATTTCGTATATTCTCTTACGAAAAAAAAAAAAATTAGGATGCAAGTTTTCCAATGGTAAATGACATTTCCGTCCGTCATACGACCCCAGGCATGATGCTAGAACTTGGTTAAGTCAGGAATAGACTACTAACATTTCAAAAGTACTTACAAACGTTTCCTTCACACACAAGCATACCCATCCACCTACATACATTTCTAAAAACGATGAGTTTGTATATCCGTCCAGGACGACGACGACGGATGGATAGAGTAACAAAACAGTGTTGTGTTGTCCCTATTGGCTAGTTTTTTGCTTTCCGTCCTTCTGCCATCACCCATATCCTCCCCCCTCGCCACTATAAATTCAGTTTCGAAAAAAACAACAATAGGAAGACCACTCAAAAACAGAAACACAAGAGGTGAAGAAAAGCGAACCCAAATGCTTCGATGTACGTGAAAGTGTAGCGCGTTTTAGTTTTTCTTCTTTTTTTTCGAGAGAGTGAGTTCCGATGTCCTTTCGGCGTTACTGTTGCTATCCGTTTGTTGTTCTAAATTTCTTTTTTTTTTATTTTATGGGTGAATTTTCCTGCTAGAAAAGAAGAAAACAAGATCGGAATAAATTCACAACACATCCGAAACGGGATACCAAGAGAGAGAGAGAAAAAAAAACAAAACAAAAACATTTGGGGAAAAAAATAAGTTAAACCAAACGTAAACAGAGAAAAGTACTTCTCTCCACATAAGCATCCAAGGATTGGTCAATGTTCACCGCATACGGATTGTACTGTAAACATTTCAGTTTTCAAATGTTGTGTAGATCTATATATGTATGTATGTGTATAACATACCACTCAGGCGATTACCATATCTAAAGTGCTTCAGGGCTGAAAAGAATGAATTGCAAAAGGAACAGGAGCAGAAAACCAGTCTTGGATATACCAAATTGCAACATATTACACAATACCCTATTTTTGATGAGTAAGACATTTTTGACAGTTGATATGTCAAATATCAACTCACAGTTAATTGGCCAAGTGATTGTAAAGTAATGCTGGATTTATTCATGCCTGTGACAATATGACAAAAATTGTCCTATTTAAGTGACCACCAGAAAAACATTCATAAGTACCCAACTGTTTTTGAAGCTTTTAACCACCTTAAAATTCTTAACTCTAGTAGAGGGAGTAAAAGTCTACAGACATCAGAGATCTTCTTACCTATCAGCCCTCAATAATAGATAGTCATGAACCTTCTGTGTTTCGAATATTCAAACAATCGAAACATACCGTTCAAAGGGACTAACATTTTTGGAAGCATAGAAGAAGAAGAAGAAAAAAAAAGGATATAGGAAAACTCGTAATAGCTGAACAGTGTAACGTCTCCTAAATCGCTTGTAAATATCCATGCGGGCATAAGCCTGCAGAGTAATAAATTCGATTGGGGTGGTCCCTTTGTGGTCCCTATATAGTCCCAACGATCTGCTGGATGATGCTGATGCTGCTGCCTGCTGCTGGTGCAACTATACTGCTTTTGCTTCTGCTGTTAGCCAACGATGACGATGACCGACCGACGACGACGATGAATACGACGCACACGACCATAGTAACCATTCGATGGTTGCTATATATAATTTTGCTTCCTCCAGGTGCAGGGTCCAGGTAATCGACCGACGGTGGTGGTGGTGGTACAACTGGAAAATTAAACATTGCTGGTTACGGAGTGATTACAATTCAATTTTCTGACTCATTTCACTTGGAGATGGTGCACTTCAGTTGATAGAACAAAGGTGCATCAAAATGGAAGATTTGAATGTTCAGTTTGGTTTAAATTTTGTGAATTAAGTATTGGTGTTTGGGTAATAATCGATTCTTTATCATATGGGTAGCTTCATAGGGACTATGTTGTTGAGCAGGTAGTCATTTAAACGCAAATATAATAATTTAGTAGATTTTTTTGATTTTAGAGCCTGTTTTTGTCTTATTAAAATATAGTTTTGCTTTAGTTAGCTACTAAATACTAATTATGTCGTTTTTTATAAATACTGGTTCACTCCTTTGAGTTATAAGTCGGCTCTTTAAAGTAAAAGTATTTAAAGGAAGGCCAGGTTAAGTTCTAGACTCTCTTTACATAAATAAAATCAGGTATTATGCTTCATAGTTGATTGCTGTTGTTGTATCCAAAATTTATTTTGGTGCCTTAAGTGAAATTAGACGAGTCAATATAAGCCTCAAAGTAACTTTTAGTGGGACAAATTCCAACAAAAGGTTTTTTGATGGTGTTTTGCTTCAACGGCTGGGGTTTGCATGAGAAAGGAAGTTTACCAAAATCGGACTATCGAAAGTCACTTTTTTCAAAATGGTTACCCTGAAAATCAAAAAAAAAAAAATCTGCAACTTTGGTAATTTTTGTCGGAGAACAATGATTTATATATTTAATTTAGGGTTCAAGGGCCGTAGAATTAATTTCAAAAAATAAAAGTTGCATATTTTTAGGCATATCATTTTGTTTGTGGTGGATTTTGTCTAAAAACCGTGTTCCAAACAGTAAAATGCACGTGCATAGACTGGAAACAAAGGCAGAAAACCAAATATTATAAAAAAAAATGCATAGTTTTTATATCAAGAATAGATTCTAATGAATTTTGTAACATTCACAGTTATACCGGCTAGATTACCAAACATTTACTTCATTTTCTCAGTTGCTGGGTATAGAAAAGTGGAGAAATACTACTAATGCATTTAATTTTTTAATTTGGTAGATCAAATACTTCATTTATTTGGTCATAATATGTAACAAAAAAGTATATGCAACTAATCGGTACTGTACTGTACGTACAGTGACTCAACTTTTTGATCAAACGGTTAGCAGAACATTAAGCTTTTGACTATAACTTTTTTAAAAGGTAAGATATTTCAACGAAATTTTAGACTCGATAGTAAAATAGTATTTTAATTTTCTAAGAAAAGTAGGGCGATCAGAATTAAAACGTTCAGTTAATTTGACTCAATTAAAGACAAAAATGGCCCTGTGAAACTGTTCCTTATAACTACCTCGCGTGGCCTCCTTTTGCTTCCTTTTGCTTTGGAGGCCACTTTTTACTTCATGACGTAGATTTTTTAAATATTTTTTATTGACTTGAAACAGTTTCAATGCGGTGTCAAAATGATTAAAAATCAAAACAATATCCAAGTAGATATATAGTGGCATGTTTATCTTGAGCCCAAAGATGTTCGATTGGACTAAATTCAGGATATTTTATGGTGAGCAGACATGTGTTCATAATAAAAACTTTGAAGTTACCATACCTTCCAGATCCACCTGGGAGGATGTGGTACTATTTAAAGGTGAATCGATTCACTTCTACACCGACGGATCGAAGAACTAAGATGGAGTTGGTGGAGGTGTGTACTCTGATAGACTAAATTTAAGTCTCACATTCCGTCTTCCTAATCACTGTAGCGAATTCCAGGCGGAACTTCTAGCGATAAAAGAAGTATTATCTTGGCTCAAAGAAAACGTGATATCAACCTCAGATATCCGCATCTTCTCGATAGTCAAGCCGCTATTAAGTCTCCTCTGGACTCTGTCTCTTTAAACTCTAGAACTACCCTTAACTGTCGAGCATCTCTGGTGGAGATGGCGCAACAGTTCAATATTCACCTTTGTTGGGTGCCGGGCCATAGTGACATTCCAGGAAATTGTAAAGCTGATGAACTCGCTAGAAGTGCAACATTACTATCCATTTTATCCGAAACGACAAATATTGGTATACCCATCGCTACTTGTAAACTTTTGCTGAAGCAGGATGCTTTGGAGAGAACAAACATTAGGTGGTGGAATAAAATCATTACTTGTTTGGCGACAAAACTAATATTGCCAAACCTTGATTTAAAGCGCTCCATATGTTTAATATCTCTAAACAGACTGCACATCAGCTCTGTTGTAGGTGTCATAACAGGACACTGTTTAATAGGCAGGCACGCAAAGCGGCTTGGCATACTTTCAAACGATTTGTGCAGAAGTTGTATGGACGAGGAGGAGGAAAAAACGATACCTCAACTTCTCTGCACATGCCCAGCACTTTCCAATAGACGTAGGCTCTACTTAGGAGACTAGTTCTATAACGATCCTAGTGATCTGGCAAATACTGACATAATTAGTCTCGTTCACTTCGTCAGAAGCTCCAAATGGTTTAATGAGTAAGGAAGGAGTTTTCCAGATTCATGTGGCATTACAATGGACCAACTCTGGTCTAAATGTGTCAGTTTTAATTTACTGACAGCCACTTCTACCTAACCTAACCTAACGTTTAAATTATGATCTCCTTACCTTCCTTACTAGATTGGTATATTTTTTTTTATCATTAAGTTTTAAATTTCGTTGAAATATCTTAACAAATAAAAATTAATAGCCAAAAGCTTAGCGTTCTGCCAACTCTTTGATCAAAAAGTTGAGTTCACTCTATGTACAGTCATGCCCGATTAGTTGCATATGCCTTTTTTGTTAGAGGTAACTTATGACCAAATAAACACAGAAGTTGATGTACCAAAAAAAAAACTTAAATGTAGCATTTTTCCATTTTTAAAGCAACCAAGAAAATAAATTAAGTGGTGGATAATTAAACAGGTTTTGCTGTAAATATTTTTTTTTTATAATTCATGCTTGATATAGAAAAAAACTGCGCATTTCTTATTATATTCGGTTTACTGCTTTTGTTTTCAGTTTTTACTGCGTAGACGATGACCCCCAAAATAGGATATGCTTCAAAATATGCCACTTTTCGGCCCCATAGACAAAATTTATTTTTTGAAATTACTTAGATAAAAAAATTATTGTTCTATGGTTTCTTCTGGGAGTGCTTGGGCGATGCTTCTTTTGCTTTTAGCTCAGCCTCGTCTGCCTCCTGGTCTTCTTAGGCAGACAAGCTTGGATTTGGATGAGTTGATTCGGATACCCCATTTAGTGTTAGCCTCGAAGAGCTTACAGATGTGGGCCTTAACTTCTCGGACTACTGTCAATGGAGATAATAATGAGTTATATGTGAGCGCTAGGGAGCGCGATTGATCCACCGAGATCCAAGTATGATGATGCGGCTCGCCCAACCAACAAAATTGCTTCGCATTTCAGACATTAAAGTGTTACTTGTTTCTATAGCGCTCCATTTAGCCCTCTGACAGAAAGTAAATACTTTATTGGACTATTACTGAATCCTTAAATATTTTCTGGTACAAATTATATCATATTATAGAAGCGGTATATCAATGTTTCCTTAATCTTTCTATAATGCTTTTATGAAATAACCAAGATACTATCGCTTCAATAGTCATCCCATAAAATTCTTATACAATTTTTATATTAGTCTTTGTTTCTATATTGCTTGTATTAGTGTATATGGCGTCACCAAGCTATATAATCGGCCATTTTATATTTTATATTCAATTTCGCATCCGAGCACATATATTTATTATTATTGTCAGTTTTTAAGGTTAGTATTAATTAATTAATTAATCAATTATACCTCTATTCATTTAATTAACCTGTGTTTGTTATAGACATACAATTCTATTATTTTATATTTTTCTGAGCAAAGTTTTTTCTTATTAAACAAGCTTTTTGTTTCAAACGAGACAATTCAAGATAAAAGTGATTCCAATTTAATGCATTGAATTATATATCTGAGATTGGTGGAGCGGTTAGCGAGCAAGACAATTCGTTCAGAGGGACACCGGGTTCGATTCCTGGACCTGACAACTTTTTTTTTTTATTTAATTCAATGTGAACTTCTTTAAGACTCTCATAATTAACTCCATAAGGGTACAATAGGAGTTAAAAAGGTCGCCTTTTTCACTCTATGGAGTTCTATGCATTGGTTATATGCGAAGGTTGAATGAAACCGAAAGCATCTATGGAGGAATATAGAAGCGAAATTGTTAGTTGGGCGCGTCTCACCCCTTCTAACATACCACCCATATGTGTGCGAAACATCAGCGAAGTGAAGGTTCTCGCATTCACTTGAGATTGGTTGGATTGGTCGGAGGTCGAAATGTTGTAAAGAAGTGGTCCAAGCTTTGAACTTTTGGCAACTCCAGCTCTGATGCTCTTCACTGTCGATTGCAGTTCCCCATTTGCATGAAGAAAGTGGAGTTTATGGATAAGGGCTTCAATTCATACACTGTTGAATGCTTTTTCGACATCCAGAAAGCATCCGACGGTAACTCCATGGTTTCATGATGAAACTTCAGGAGAGGATGCAGAATTGATTGCTTTTACCGAAAACCGAACTGTATATCTGGGATGATGTTGTTCTCGCTGCAGAACTTCTTGAGTTTCCGGAGTATCAGCTCTTCCAAGATCTTACTTAGGTTATTGAGGAGGGATATCGGCCTGTCGTTAGAACATGGTTTTCTTGCACCTTTCTTGGGATCCGCCACGATTTTAGCAGTTTTTCATTTCTCAGAGAAATAACTTTTGTGGGTGCAGTTGTTGTGGATGATGGCAGCAAGTTTTTTTAGGATGAAGTTGAATACCTTATCCAGCCCAGTTGACTTCTTTGGTTTTGAATTGATAATAATCTCAGTTATCTCCTCTGGGGTGCTCAAGTTCGGATTGTCAACTGGATCACTCGTAGGATTGTTGTCACTAAACATTGCTCTATTCAAGTTGGGTATCAGTGTCCGCTAGATGCATATGCCTCAATTTTGCCAGGGAAGACTGGGTCTTCAGATGGGTTGGATGTGAAGTTTCCTTCAAATTTGGTAGCGAAGGCTTCAACTTTATCCTCTACCATTGTTGCTTCTCCATTGCTGGTGATGATCGTATTAGGTATTGCTGATTATTAACCAATCAATCTGTTGCTGGTCTTCAAGGCATCAGGTCCAGGTTTGATTGATTACAGTCTCTTTTGGAATTGGTTGTGGTTGAAATATTGGATAGAATTCCGGGACATAATGTTAAAGCACTGAAGCTCACTCTACACAGTCTGGTAGTTACTGTTCGTTGTGTTTAGCTCTCTATGGTTGATCTTTTGAAGACGTTTTCTAGGTCGTTGCCTATGTGCATATAGGTTTTGGATATATTGGGAGAAATACTCTATCCTTTGACTTCCTGGGCTGCTTTTGGTTATCTACCAGTGCGTTCGCTACAGCCAAGAGTCGATGGCCTTGTCAATTTCAATATTCTGCTGGTTCTTGTTTTGCAGTAGAAGTCTTTTAGTGTCTTCAACATCTCTTTTAAGCCAGGCAATACACCATAAATAAAGTTTTTTTACGTTCAATATAGCGATGGATGTTAAATATATCCTTTTCGGAGAATAATAACATCCACGGACTTGATGAATGTACAAAAGAATGGAGAAAACCAAATGCGGCGTAAGATTCCTAGCACCGTGCTAGAGCTGTTAAGCATAGTAGTGGTTCGGAAATGGCTTGAAGGTGCACGCAGAATCTGAAGTGGGTAATTTGATTGTTATTGAGAACACAATACGATATAAACAAAATACGATCAAAACAAAATTTCCATCAGAGTGGCCAAAAACTTGGCTGTGAGGGATCATTTCATTTTCGAGCGACCCCCAAGAAAACCTCGAAAATCTTCAAAGAAAGATTCTTGTATATATATTTATATGTGCGTAGATAACTCAAAACTCTCAGATTTAAGTACTATTGAAAATTTATTTAAAAAATTTAAAATTGAAATTGAAATTAAAATTGAATAGAAATTGAAATTTAGAATTTCAGCGTCACATCCACAAACACGAAATTAAACCCGAAGTTTAGGTTTAAAAGTTCTTTCAGAAAGAACGGTCCAAAATAAACCCACAAATTGTCCAAAAAAGTGTAATGTCAATGCCTTCGAGAGTAATTGCAGTAATTATGTCAACAGTTGCATTCAGTTGCATTCTACCTCTTGTTTGCATTGCAAGTGTATTCTATTAGTCTCTTACCTTTACAATGAGTGTTATGTGCGGAAAGTGTGCCGACCTATCTAACAACATTGATATTATTTTGTGTGGTATTTGTGGTACACAATTTCACCATACCTGCACTCTGCTTGAGGATAATGAAATAAAAATCCTTAAATCCAATTCTATTATTTTCTGGAAATGTGAAAATTGTTCAATCATTGATCTATATTCTTTGATGAAAATGCTTTATGACTGTGTTGCACTTTTAAAAAGCTCAGACACAAAACAATCAAGTTCATGCAATGACAATAATGTAAAAAAAATCACAGTAGAAAGTAAAAACTTAGATGTGAGTAGAAATGTGCGTGTTTCTACGAAGGGTCAACGACTCCAAAAAGTGAATATGCCTTCAAGTAAGAAAATACAAACAAAAGTGCATTCCTCTCTTACCCCAAATCGCCTCTCAACGAACAATTCAAATTCTACGCCCTCACCCTCCCCAGTTCTCCTGCCAAAATCGGCTTGTAACAGAAAGCTACCAACAATAATCTCCAAAAATAAAAAACCACAACAACAACTGCCCTATGCACCGTCTTCTTCATCATTGAATACTTCCAATTCCAATACTGCACACGATGTGCAGAAAGAAGAAGGTGTGATGCAAAAGCAAACAAATAACAACGACGACGACACTTCATGCATTGATGCTTTGAATGGAACAAATTCTACCTCTCTTATAAATAATAGAGAGGATTTAGCAATAAGTTCTAATTCTTCTGCCGTCAATTTGAATTTGGATACTGTTGGTAAGGCAATCGATGTCGATGAGATGAATGCAATATGTGCGGGAAGGGGTTCACCGAATACAATCGAAGGTGAAGTTCTCCCACATGAAATAAATTCTGAGGTTGTGTGTGTTGTTGAGGAAGATCTTACTATGAACGCAACCAACGTCGACCCCGGCATTCTTTTAAATAAAATCAATGCTGATGATGTGTATGCTGATGATGACAAATCTAATAGCGAAAATAGTAAAGCTAATGCTCTTATTGTAGCTCCTAAAAGTTATATTGTTAAGTCTGGTCTGAATATGGATGCGGATGACCTACAGAAAAATGTGTTTAGTAAAACTAAAATGCGATGGTTTCATTTATCCAGTTTTAGGAAGGAAACATCCACCGAAAATATAACCTCTTACATTCATTCAAAAACAAACATTGATGCATCGCTATTTCCATGTTATAAGCTAGTTATGAACAATTTTGATCATGAAAAGCTTAGATTTATAAACTTTAAAATTGGTACCCCTTTGGAATATGCTGATACGATTTTCAACTCAGAGCTTTGGCCAAAAGGAGTTCAAATTCGCCCGTTCGATTACAGGCCAAAAAACGACCGGCCACCGGAACCAATTGTAATGACTTAGCTGATGAATCCTCATATATTTCTCATGTTAATATTGCTGATGCCGATGCTGCTGATGGTGTTGTAACTAATGTGGTTGTTCATGAAGTTATTTTTGCTTATGTTGCTGTTGCTGATGTTGCTGTTGCTGTTGCTGATGTTCTTGTTGCCCAAGACGTAGTTTTCACTATCGATGCTGATTATGTTTCTAATGCTGCTGTTGATTCGGATGAAGTTGAAAAGTTTACCGATTCAGCCGTTGTTGATGTTGCTGATGATGAAACTTTTGCGGATGCTGTTGCCGGTTGTAACTATGCTAATAATAATGATTTTTGTAGCTCAATCTATTATCAAAATTCTGGAGGTCTACGGACAAAAACATTCGAATTTTTTAATGCAGTAGTTGACTGTTCGTATCTAGTTATTGCTCTGACGGAAACTTGGTTGTGCGCTAACATACTCTCAACTGAACTCTTTGATGCCAGCTATGTTGTCTACAGAAAAGATCGTTGCAGTATCCAAACTGGTTTATCAAGGGGAGGTGGTGTTCTGCTTGCGATAAAATCTTCCCTGAGAAGCAGTTGGGTGAATCTTGATGATTCATCGGGTATGATTGAACAAATTTGTGTAAGCGTCGATTATATTCGTTCTAGTGATGGAGTCACTATTAAAATATATTATTTTTTATCATATATACCTCCTAATTCCGATATAAATATTTATCTAGCTCATATTTCTAATATTAAAACCATTGCTAACAATTTAGATTGTAATTCATTTATAGTGGTCTTAGGTGATTTTAATTTAAGTAACGTTAAATGGGTATATTCTAACGACGATAAATGTCTGCTTCCATGTAATGTGTTAAGAGATGTTGAAATTGAAATGATAGACTCTATGTTCACTATGAGCTTTGTACAGACTAATGGAGTTCTTAATAGTATTGGCCGCATATTAGATTTAGTTTTTTCTTATCAAGACTTTAATTTAACTGTAACTGAAGCTGAGTTTTTACTGTCAAATAATAGTATTCATCATAAAGCCTTGCACATTTTTTTTGATATTGCTTTTTTAAACTGTTTTTCTAATGATTCTTATCAATATGATTATACTTACGACTTTTTAAAAGCTGATTATTGTTATATTAATAATTATCTATCTTCGATTGATTGGGAACTAAGTTTATCGGCTTTATCTAATTTGGAAGATGTATATGTTTTGTTTATGCATATAGTTGAAGACGTTTTCTCTAAGTGTGTTCCTGTTAAAAAAGTTTTAAATTCAAAGAAGCCTGTCTGGTTTAATAAACGTTTAGCTAATTTAAAAAAAGAAATGAAACGTATGTACAGAAAAAGTTTATATGATCCTTCGCATCATGTTACTTTTAGTCGATTGAGAAAAGAATATGAGTTCTTAAAAAGATTTCTTTATCGGCAGCATATTTTGTCCGTTGAATCTAAAATAAAGAGCAACCCCAAGGCTTTTTGGTCCTTTCTTAATACGAAAAGAAAGTCAGTTGGCATACCTCTTTCTATGAAATATAATGCCGAAGTTAGTAGTGATTTGAAAAGTATTTGTGACATGTTTGCAAACTTCTTCCAATCTAACTATGCTGCTGAACCAGAATCTAATTTTGAATCAATTCTTGAAAACTCCTTTATTAATTTGGGAAATCTTTATATTTCTGAGGATGATATTTTAAGTGAACTTTCATCTCTTGATTGCTCTCATTGTCTACCACCTGATAACTTGCCACCTATATTCATTAAAAATTGCAGATATAATCTTATTATGCCTTTTCATAAAATTTTTAATCTTTCTTTATCTACTGGTTTATTTTTGGACTGCTGGAAATACTCATTTATCACTCCTATTCACAAATCCGGTTCTAAGCAGGATATTCAAAACTATAGGCCCATTGCAAAATTACAATTGGTCCCTAAATTTTTGTAAAATATTTGAAGCAATTGTCAAGCGAGAAATATACTCTGTCACTCGATCATTTATTTCAGAGGACCAACATAGCTTTGTGAGTGGTAGATCCACAACAACAAATTTGGCAATTTTTACCAACTTTTGTCTTAACAGTATGGAACAACACTTTCAAGTTGATGCTATCTACACAGATTTTGCGAAGGCTTTTGATCGTGTGCAGTTTCATATCTTAGAGCGTAAACTATTAAGCTTAGGTTTTCACTCTACTTTATTAACCTGGATTATGAGTTATTTAACCAACCGTAAACAATATGTTAAATTAGGCTCGCATCTTTGGAAAGCTATTTTTAATCACTCAGGTGTTCCACAAGGACGCCATTTAGGTCCTCTCTTTTTTCTTTTGTTTATAAATGATCTACCAGGGTTTATTTTAGACTCTAGTGCACTACTTTTTGCTGATGATTGCAAGATTTTTAGGCAAATAAAATCTCAGTCAGATTGTACCAAGCTGCAACTTGACATTAATAGGCTTACAAATTGGTGTAATATCAATTGCTTGCATGTGAACATTCTTAAATGCTCTGTTATGACATTTACTCGATCTAAAAATCCAATTTCATTTGAATACAAAATTTCTCAAAGTGCTCTCACTCGTGTTACGATGCTAAAGGATTTAGGAGTTGTTTTTGATTCTCAATTAAGTTTTGCCTTGCATATTGATTTTTTGATCTCGAAAGCTAACGCTATGCTAGGTTTTATTTTCAGAAATTCCAAGGAATTTAGTGACCCTTACACTTTGAAGTGTTTGTTCGTGTCTTTGGTTCGGGCAAATCTTGAATATTGCTGTATAATATGGTCACCTTACTATAACAATAGATCATTAAGAGTTGAACGAATTCAGAAAAGGTTTACAAAGTTTGCTTTGCGAAAAACATACTTGTATTCTGAAATGCCTTCTTATAATATTAGATGCCAATTAATTGGGTTAAATCCACTTCATAACAGACGAGTTTATTATTTCGCAATGTTTGCTAGGGATATTATTTGTAACCATATTGATAGCCCAAAGTTACTGTCATTATTCAATATCTATGCTCCAGTGCGTACCCAACGACTTAGAGAAAACGACTTCTTTTGTATTGCTAGACATAATACTAATTATGGTTCTAATAATCCTATTTACAATTCCGCTTCACGTTTCAATCAATTTGAAGATTTGCTAGAATTCCATTTAAGTCGAAATGAATGTAAAGTTTTACTTTTAAATAATATTTAATTAATTAGTTTTAAGTTTAATTTTAAGATATTCTATGAAAGTCAATGTACTTGTTAGAGTTATAAATACATAAATAAATAAAAAACAAATTTCCCTTTTAATTGTATTAGGTTAGGTTAGATTAGAAGGGGTGATAATACGGCAATCCACATCATCTCACTAGGATTTCGATGGATCAATTACGCTCCCCAGTGTGAAGGTGGACAGTGAGAAGGGATTAGAAGGGGGTTAAGATGAAGTTTTAAGTGTGGAGGGCCTCCCTGAATCAACCTGTTCTGATTAAATTTAAGGATGTTTTTTAGCGGCAGCCCAGAGATTTCACCCAGTTCGTCGAAGAAGTATTCTCCTAGGGCTTCTTTTAAGGTTCTAGCTAGGCTGGAGCATTCACACAAGAATTGAAGGGAGCTCTAAAAGATTTGAGAGATTTGAATATTATGTTGAAAATTGTTATTATGTTATTATTTTGAGGAGTGTATACTTACTTTTATAGCCTCAATTTAAAAACAAGTTCATCACCTATTTATAGAGAAAAATGTTTAATTTTTGGTGACATGAAAAGAGGATGAAAATCCCAAAAAAAAATATGCCACATGTGTTAGTAAAATAAGTTTATTCAATTTTGTTCTTTTTGTTTATCATTCAAGCATTCATGCTTCCTTAATTTAATTTTCCATCTAATCATATTGCTTTTATAAAATTAACTATCCTCTTTTTCTACCACATTTATAATATCTAATCTTCCCAGCATTTAGGTTCGTCAATGTTCGAAGTCCGATCCTAAAACACTTTAGTCACGCAAAATTTATATTCTAAATTGTTACCGATCAAAATTTATTGAGCACATTTACCTAACGGCATACTTTATCCGATAAAATCACTTTGCACAAACTCAATCGCTTATCTCAAGTAATTTCACATAAATCAACCTGTTCGATTTGCCCCCCCCCCCCCCCATATATAAGGTCCCTAAAGAGGTTCATTGTTTTCATAAGAGTATGTTGAAGGCACCTTCCTAAAAATAAATAAATAAAAAAAAATTAGATTACGAGCACTGTTCACACATTATCGAACATTATTTACCATCAGCAATTTATTCTTAAAATATATACACCTATACATAATTATATATGTTATATCCCATGAGGTCGAACATCACTTCTCCAAAGATTGTCTTCTTTCCCTTTGTTTGCAAAAGCAAATTGTATCTTTGTTCTTTGCCCCTATCCGCGCTCTGCTAAGCTGGAGCACGCCTTACGATAAACTCAAAAACCATCAACATTATACTCCAATGTATTCGCATCTTAAAGCAGCTCTCTGTCACCTTCGCTTTCCTCCTCCAAATGCGACAGCCAAAAAAACATCTGGTGATACCTAAAAAAAAAATCCTAATCATCACATTTTCTCTGACATCAGAAGAAGCACGTCGTATCTTAATTTAATCCCACATTTTGGTGACATAAACAAGATACTGTTGAAAAAAAAAAAAATCCAAATGAAGAAAAAACCAAAAATAAAAGAAATGGTCCTCGCTTCTCGTCCTCATACCTTCGTACATGATTTTGACTGCCACACAACCAATCTTGAATACTAATTTCCACCAAAAAAAAGCTGCAAATGATATCAAAGTGTCGTCGTGTATGTCTAATGGTGGATTCGAAGAAATAAACACACTACTGGCATAAAATAGCAAAAACCCAAACCAAGTGATGGGGGCTTCTTCTATCTAGTTGGCTTTGGCTGTCTCCAAAATTACTGCACGATTTTGCAGCAGCATTATACTCGTAATATGAACATCCCCAATTCATAGCGAAACTTTCTTATAAGAAGAGCTGAAGACGGCTCCGGGGAGGACACAAACAAAAAATCGAAAGTTAATCGAAATAAATAAATTCAGTTTGTGTAATCACATTTCGAGACGAGCATGTGGTCAGAATAGAGTGGACCCTAACAACTATGACCAGACCACCAGCCCGCTAGCAGTGCCACACCCGCAGGGCTCGCAAAAGACTCGCAACCCTCTGTCTCCGATTACAAATTAAAGTCACAGCATAAAGAATTTTATCGGTAATGTCTCATTGCGGTTGTCTTCGTTATCGTCAAAGGATCAACTCTCTCCATACCCACCATTGCAGGACACATTCTACAGTCGGTCTTGAAGCAAAAGAACTACCAAAAAAATCTCAGTAAAGTCAATAGAGTTTAATAAAGTTGTCCTTCGTCCTTGAAAGGCATTCAAATTTTCTTTGAAGATAAATTTAATTTATGCAAATTCTTTTTATTAATTTTCAAGATAATTTTAACATTTTGAATAAATACAAAAATTTGTATATGATTCCAGGATCATTCGATGGGTTAGGACAGTTTTTTTTATAATTTTATGCAAAAAGGGTAGACCTATATTGACACGTCAATATTTTATTTGACTTTAAATAGCAAAAAAGAAATGTCTGGAAGTTAATTGAGAGAAATTGACAGCAACAAAACTCCAAGATAAACACTTTACACAGAGTCCTTATATCATGTTGAATAAACAAAAAAGGGACCAAGGTTCTGAGGTTTAATATCAAATTAAGGCAAAGGGATACAACCGCATTTGTTTTTTTTTTCTAATAGAATATAAAATTTAAACTGTTATGTACTTACTTCAATGTTTGCAGAGTTATGGGGTAATGAGTTCTATCTTCTGTCACTTTTATGAGGTCTGAATAATAAATTTAAAGTGTGTTCTTTTTATTTGTTCGAAGAAAATTATGATTTGTAAATAAACTTTCTTCCTCCAGTTATGTTTTATGATACTTTGAACTTGAATTAAATTAGAATGCTGACAACCTTTTCACTTTGTGGCTTCGGGCTTCACACTCAAATTATATTTATCTATAATTATAAGGTTTGCGACATTGACAGAAGAAAATCTTCGATAGGATTGAAGTTTTAGATTGCAATTTTTATGTCCTAGTAAAAGCGGTTCTTTGTTGCATGTATGCGCTTGTACGAGGAGTATGGCGATTGAGGCATAAGGTTTGATATGCCATCAGGATCTACCTTTATCATGGTTAAACCAGCTGAACAGGATGGGGACGTAGGATTTTGTAAGATGTCTTTTTTGGCGGGACGAAATCCTCGGTTCTTTGAACAAAGCAAATGAAAGGCTTAGTCATTTAGACTATGCCGAAGATAAGCATTATGTCTCCTGGAAAATACTATCAGCGGGAAAAACGGGATGTGACACTAAAGATAAAATGGAGGGTTCAAAAGTCTGAAAATTAATAGCAAAAAGACAAAAATAAGCTTGCATGCAGCTCTAGTCAGGGTAAGTAGAAATGGTGGCACGGGAGTAACACTCACTTGATGTCCAATCAACGTTGAATCGTGCCGTTTTGATACCATAACTCATTTGACCTGTGGGTGAAACGAGGATTAAGTCAAGATTTGTAGATCGCCTTCAAAGCGTTGAAGTTGACAGCAAAGGGACCCGCGAAGGCTGTAGGTTTGTTTGTACACCTCGATAAACCTGATTTCTCCGGGGTTCTTGCAGATACATGATCCACCATGAGACCAGAGTTCTTTGGTTTGAATTAGAATGGGTTTGGGGTATGGTTGTAGTATATTGTGGACTAGCACCAACGGTTCTCACCCAAAGCCAGCTATGATATGCTGATAGCAGATAGCAGAACGGCAATCGAGTGCGAACGATCTAAACGATGATCGTTGTCATTGAGCATCATGAAACCCAGCAGAGGTCTGTATTCCGATTGCTCACGGTCTATGGGGTCTGAGAGGGAAAATGATGCAGAATCAACAGATTTTGTATAAGATCCATTTCGCCGCGTTTAGAAAAGAAATCAAGTTTTTAATTTTATTTCAGAAAATTCGTTAAGGTCGTCAAAAAATGCCACTTCAAACGGTTGGGATCTCATTCTATCCAGAGCCGGACATTTACAAAGAAAGTGAAAGACTGTTTTCTTTTCTTGAAGGCAGCTCTACACATCAGCTTATTTTTACGACAGGAGACGCCACTTGAAGGGGTTGAACAGTAAAAATCTAATAATAAGGTCCTATCCAGAAAATTCGGTCCTCTGTCCTAAATTTGTTATCCAGTCAAATTTCCTTACGCCAGTATGTAAGTTCATGCAAAATTTGGAAAGTCTCGTCCACCATTTCCAGGAAATTACAGGCTTTTGTCAATCGCTGCCTACGTCACATTCTGAAGATTTACTGGCCACAAATTATATCACACGAGAAATAATTTATGATGGTGAAGTTAGCAGGGCAACTTTCACCAAAGCATGGGACCTTGACAGAAATTTGCAGTATTATTGCATTTTTTTTTTGCATTTTTGTTCCAGATTTTGCATTTTGCCAAATAAGGGTGTAATCAAGTTGAACTCGATTCCTTCTTCGTACCAGTCTTGCACTCTACCACTATGCCAATTTGCTATTTAAGAAAACATATACTTCACGTTCACGCAGAGGGAACAGTCAATAACTGCGCGCATCTAATATCTGTTCCTTGTTCTTCCAAACTTCTTAAATGTTTTCTGGCTGTTTTAAGAATTGCTTCTCTGTTTTTTCTCACTTGTCTTAAGTAGGTTTCAGATCTTTTAAATTTTTGCCATGAGTTATTGATTTTTAAGTTTTGCTGGAAAGGTTAATGTTTCTGTAAGCACTTCTTTTCTGTTTTACGATGTTCAATGGGTACTTACCGTTTTTATTTATTTTAATCTGATTTTTTTTATAAGCACAATATTTTATGAGACACACTTGTTGATCTTCACTGAATATTTTAATTTGTTAAAGGCATTTACAAACAAGCCTTATACAAGTTGTTTGCAATGATTTGTCGTAGAGAGTCTTGTATAGAGCTTGTGTTACTCATATTTTAAGGTCTTATAGCAGCTATTTCTTTTAATTCCTTAAACTCAAGATTGCCTTATACAAGCTCTATACAAGCTATAACTTGCCAAATTCGAAAGATTTTACTTTATACAAGCTAAATTGTTAGTTGGGTTGTTTGGTATCGGTGTCGGAAACCGAAACGATACCAATGCAATACCAGCTCCAAAGCATCCAAAGCGATACCGAGACGATACGAGAAGAGACTTTGATATACAGGGTGTCCACCGGGAAGGTATACTACTTTGTTTTGCCGCCATTTTGGTAAACATTAGTCTTGACAGTTCATATTTGGCAGTCGTGAAGTAGACTTGTGGCAAATTTTTTATGAAAAAATATTCGATAAACAAACGTGTTTTAATCGTTAAAACATTTTATCAAAATCAATCTTCGATTACTGTGATGATGAGAAAGTAATGTGAAACTTTTGGGAGAAACAACAAAACGCACTATTTATCGTGAAGTGAATGACGCAGACGTTAAAGTAATATACTTATGTATGTACAAAACAAACACGTTTTAATCTATACTAATCTGCCAGAAAGCGTAATAAAATTGACGTTTTTTTTTATTGAAACCTTTCATTTGTGATAATTAATCAGTAGTTAAACAAAATGAATGGAAAAAGATCTTTTTAATTCTTGTAAGTGTTTTTGAAGAGCTGTAGCTTTGTGGTAAGTGATTGAACAAGTTAAATCAACGTTTTTTGTAACAAGATTTCCTTGCAAATGATTTACTGCAAGAAATCACAAGAGAAAAACATTTTTACTTTAATTAATTTCTTTTGATAAGTTTTTAAGTCAATCAAAAATACAGGTATTGGTCAAATAAAATGATTTATCAGATTTAACTCAATTTTTTGTTGTTGTTGTACATTTATCAGCAAATAATGACGTCTTGAAAAAAATTCTTAAACACTTTTGGAAAATTTAAATAAGGTTTTAAAAAGGTTTTTTTTCAAGATTTTGAAGAGATTATTTATTATATTTCTAGAAAAAATTACTAAAAAACGGGTTTTCTAAAATTCTTTGTGCCCTTGGAATTTTTTTTATATAATTACTATTTCTGTGAATCTTCAAATTAAATCACCGAACCTTCTTTTTCACTTGATGGCATACAGAGCACCTGAAAACGTTTTTGAAGATTTTTAATGGTTAGGAACGAAAATTCTACTATGTGTCTCTGACAGAATGGTCATATTGGCTACTTTTCAATATTTTTAGTATAACTCCGAAATTAAGCCGAATTTGACAATTTTACACTTCAAACTTCTTGTTCAAGATTAGATTTTTTCTCAAAATGGATGGTTTTAAAAATTTTATTGACAAATTTAAGCTGGAAAAGTTATCAAGAACCAGACTAAAAAACATCGAAAAATAAAAGATTTATAATTTTTTTTTGTCTGCTCAATTAACAAAATTGTTAAGCTATTAATCCAATTTCTTGTACTAAGAAATAAATAGTAAACAAATGTAAAACTGGTGAATGTTCAATATTCTTTCCCTCTAAGCCCGGGTTTTGTCTGCTTTCTTCGGTAATGCCCTGAACTATAAGAACATATCAAATTGCGAATGCGATTGAAATGAAAAAAAACTCTTAGTAGTTTTTATTGCGTTTCAAATGTTTCTTTCACCTTATACTGTGCCTTTTACAATACCACAACACCACTACTGAACTGGTTGCTTCTATTAATTAGATTGTTACAAACACACACACAACATCATCCCTAACAAAGGCCACATTCGAATATTTTTATCTTTGAATGATGCTGGGAATTAGGTTATCATTTCCGCATGTACACATTTTCAGCAACACAAAGTAGTCTGTCCGTCCGGACTGGACCGGACCGGACCGGGACAACATTGTGGCATCCACTGATCCAGACAACATAATAATCCGACCAAAAACTCCCAATGACATCATTGCCAGTGGCACAAAATATTTGACACTTGCAAAGAATTAATCCTGTAACACCAACTGGACCGCGCTGAACATGACCACGAGAACCAACATCATCACCCGGACCCTAACGACCAACCTCCCCGACTTTAAAACTATATTCGAAATAGATTCATGTCGTCTGATGTTTGTGGGGTTTCTATAAGTGAATTTTCCAATAAGGGGCAAAGGACTTCTCTCAATCTACATGTGGGTGTGGTATTTCCAATTAGCAGCTAATTTTCGATATTTTGTTTTTATTTTTTTTATTTTGTTCGTTTGTTTTTGTTGACTTCACATTTTTAACCGTATTAAAGGATATTATTTTAAATGAAACCGCTAAAGTCAACTGCTGCTACATGACACCCGAACGCCTGGCCAACAACCACCGCGCACCGGATGTAGAGATTTTGAATTATTTGAACGTCCTTCCGAACATCCGAATGAACAAGAGCAGAATGTGTGATGCAGTTTTATAGTTTTTTGTTTTACCTTTCCGGTGGAGCCAGAAAGAGCTTAATTTTTCAAACCAACCAATTGTGGCTGAAATCAAATTTGATATAATGAAAATTGGGATGTGTGGCAGGAAGACAGGGCACGGCAGGACACACGCGTTTTGTCCCTATACGCACACAATAAAGTCCAGAGGCATACACCAGCTGGCACGAGTCGAATATACACAGTTAAAAAGTACTACATACTCGTATCCTCGAATCAGCGCACGGGTTAAAACTAAAAATTGAATAGTCAAAGCCACATTGTGATTTTCCATTAAAATTTCATTATTTTCATTGTATTGTTGGACATTGTATAGGTACTTTAGTACGTGGTGTGGATTTTTGTTATTTTATTTTTCTCTCTCCCTGGACCCTGGCAAAATGGAGTTTCAAATTTAATTTTTAATAAAATTAGAGATTAATTGGTACTAATCGCATTGAGGCCCTGTAGTGATTCATTTATTGAATTGAATGTGGTTTACACAGATTTTTATTGAGTTTTAATTACATATTTTCCGAGGGAGAATCGTACGCGTCCTATTAAAAATTGAATTTAAATTGCTTTGCAGTAGATTAGTGGTGTTGTTGGAATTTTGTTGGCAGTATTTAGAAAATAGGAGCTTTTTGCCCTTAGGCTTGAGGTATGTTCAGAGTTTAGATACTCATAATCAAATTGATAGAACCTTGAATTTAAAGGCATTTTCAATCAACAAAGATAGTGCCCAGTTTAGTTTGCGGTACTACACCCTTTCTACTGGAACTAACTTTGGCCTTTTTTGACCCCGATACTATGTCTCTAAAATAGATACCAAGTAAGTCAGAAACTTCAGATTCGCAGTATTTTTTTAGTTAGTTAAACACAGTTGGATCACTAAATTTTTTTTGAGTTATTGCAAGTTTTATTTTTCGTTTCTTTCAATACAGCATGGTTTTCTGTAATTTTTGTGACATTTGTTTTTGTTTTTTATTTGCAATTGAGAAAAATATTCATGAAGGCCTGAGTACAAGGCCTTAGAACCAAAAACGTTCCTAAGCATTTCCGTTTGTATGAATAGCGAAAAACGTTTTAAATAATTTATGATATTATGCTGTTGTTTATTTCTTTTTTATTTTTTTCTTCTTTGTACAAAAACATAACTGGTATTTGTTGAGAATACCGTCAAATCTCGAGTGGTTGTTTTACTCACTAGAAAAATCTCGAGTAGGTAGTGCTACCCACACTTCCCATATTATCTGCTGGGCCTATACCCCAAGGTTGAACTTTTGGGTTGCGAGAAGAGCTCGGTGGTTCATATTAGACACACATTCCATAATGCCTGATCTTGGGGCACATTCGATATCGGGGCACATTCGTCTTTGCAATTTTCTCGAAAACTGTTTTGTGTAAACCCTTAATTTAAATGACGAACGCACCCTTTTGTATACCTATGCCTTGTGTTGTAGTTTGAAAGTTCCAGTTTGTTCGCAAAAAAAGTTAGAAGCATTAAGGTATTTTTTATATCTTCTGTGTAATTTTCCACTTCTAGTAAGTAAGCATTTTTTTAATATTAATTTTTTTGTAAAGTCCTGTCTAATTTTTGTGAGGAGTATTTAAAAATATTTGTCTTTAAGTTACCCAGAACGAATTCGTAATTCATTTATTTCTTTATTTCAACGGGGCACATTCATCGTTTAAGAGGGGGCAGATTCGTCAGAGTAGTTCTTATGAAGCTTAAGGAAAATTTATTAAAACCTATTCAGCGTCGTTCTCCAGAAGTCGAAACAAATATTGCATTGGTATTAATTACCTAAGTAACGTTCTGGTTTTTTAAAACTCCGTTCTACTCTTTATTTCGTTCTCTATGTTTTTGAATTTTTTTGTTTATGAAGGAAATTTATTTTTTTTTTATTAATTCCAGTTATGTTTTTAAATGAAATAAATAAAGTTAATACCATGTATAAATTAAGTTTAGAGTATTTTTTGTGGTAAAAATAGTTTTGTGCCGAAGGTGCGCCAAGCATTGACAAAAGTGCCCCGGGCTGGGGCACATTCAGCGAAATGACTTTTCTATTTAAATACAAATAAAACATGCTTTGAAGCTATACGAAGAGGATTCCTACTGCAGATAAAAGACAAAATATTAACTTTATAAACAGTGGCTTAAACTTTTAAGAAAGTTCAATAATTTAGATTTTATGATGCTTTGAAATTTTTCTGTTGAATGTGCCCCAGTTTACCATACCTAAAAACAGTCATTATAGAAAAAACCTGTTTTGAACGACAAAGTGTTGATCAGTTAATACTTCAAGAAATAATTTAATTAAAGCTAGCAAGAATAAAAATATTGTTTCCAAATCTTTAAGAAACCAGTCCTGAAAATCCCGGGATTAGGGCATTGTAATCCCGGGATTTTCGGGATGAAAAAATGTATTGGAATCCCGGGATTACAATCTCTTCTTGCAAGCGAACGTATGTTTTTCGATCAAAATAACCGTATAAATCGTCACCATCTGCCTGACCTAAAAGTCCCTCATAATGTTGTAAAAAAGGAGTTGGTATTAGACAGAAAGAGACTGTACTTGCACTGTTCTTTCATTCAGTTAAAAAAAAATACAGTAAAAGTGTTTCAAATCTTATTTTTTTTTTTTTCATTTTTATAAGCTTGAAATGGCAGTTCTTTGAGTAATTCTATTAGAGTGGATGATCATTATTTATTGTGTTTTCAATGAAATTATTGTATACGGCAGTAAGACTCCAAGACCTCTCCAGTTATTATATTCTATTGTTTTCTTAATGTATAAATGTTTGAATTTTTTCTCCACGAACTGTTATGTGTCGATTGGATGCTTTAACCAGTTGAACTTTAACTTCTTATAACAGCGATTGAATGACAGAACAAGTATGAATCCCGGATTTGTACTGTTCTTTCACTCAGTCAGTCAGAATTTGACTTTAGAATGTACTTTTATTTTGTTGATTTATTTACGTAAATAGAACATATTCGCATTGTTAGCCCATAATTAATTTGTTGGTACTTGTAGTGTTCTTTCACTCACTGATTCAATTATATGTGATTCTATCAAATCCCCTTCTTTTCTGGGTCACTAAAAATACACTGAAATTTCTGAATTTTTAGATTCTTTTTAATCCATCCACAAAGCAGCCATCTTTCTAGAGCATTTCATAATTTAAAGCTTAACAACAAATATGGGACGAACTTTTATCTGAGAACAAAAGTGTATTTCTATACAAATATTGCCCAACTGTTCTGTAATCAGCATAAAAGCCATACAAAAAACTCTGAAAATTTCGATTCATGCTTCTTGTATTGTTTTTTTACTTATTGATTTAATGAATTGTCAGTAATGGCTGCTCAAGTTATTAAAAATAACATCTTATGTCTCTATCGTGTTTGGTTCTTAAATTTTTATTGATGCCGGTTGGATGTATTTATCTAAATGTTAAAATAAAAAGTTTAAAGAATACATGAAAATTAATTTTTGAATTAAAACTTTCCTTTATTTTAATCTTAATTTGCTTCTTTTTCAAGTACGTGCATCACATTTTCGTTCAGACCATGGTTCCAAATTTCAATACATAAAAAAGTACAGGAACTGAGTCAAGCTTTCTGTTCGAAATGTCCTAAAATATGAGCCTGAATGTATCTATACAAAAGTTTTTTTAAATAAAACAAAAACAGTTTTCGATATCAATGAAATTTTTTATTCCTGTGAAAGTACGTTCGATGCAATTATGTATGGAACTCGATTTCTTTTGCATGGCCACCACGGGCACGCTTGCACAAGTCCAGACGCTGAACCCAATTTTTGACGGTTTTCAAGCATAAATCGGCCGATACTGCTGCAATTTCACGTTCGATATTCGTACGAAGTTCATCAATCGTCGCTGGCTTGTTGGCATAGAACATAGACTTGACGTAGCCCCACAGGAAATAGTGTAACGGCGTCAAATTGCACGACCGAGGCGGCCAAGCGACTGGACCATTTCGTGAGATAACACGTTCTCTAAACTTTGTTTCCAATAAATTGATTGTGACATTCGTTGTGTGGCTTGTGGCGCCGTCCTGTTGGAACCACATGTCCTCCAAGTCCATATCATTGAACGGTAGCGATCCCCATTCACAGTAACGTGTCGGTCTTGATCATCACGCAAGAAGTACGGCCCAATGACGCCGACGGCCCATAAACTACACCAAACCGTAATTTTTTCGGGATGCAATGATGACTCATAGGGTACGTGTGGATTTCTGCCTGACCAATATCGTATATTTTGTTTATTGACGAAGCCATTCAGCCAGAAATGAGCCTCATCGCTGAAAATGATTTTTCGATGAAAATCCGAATAATTTTCAAGTTGTTACTCAGCCCAATTCACGAACATACGACGCTTCTGGTGGTCAAGCGGCTTCAGTTCTTGCGTCAATTTAATCTTGTAAGGATGTAGGCCAAGATCTTTTAGCAAAATTCGCCACAACGACGTCACAGAGATGCCCAATGCTTGAGAATGACGTGTGAGAGACAAATTTGGGGTTTCTGCAACTGAAGCCTCAACGGCAGCAATATTCTCCACACTACGGGCACTTCTTTGTCTCACTGGCACGGGAACATTTTGTACTGTGACTGTGGATTGAAATTTTTGCACTAGACGCTCAATTGTTGATCTGCTAGGACGATTATGACGACTATAAATTGGACGTAGCGCTCTTTCGGTAGTAAATATTAATAATTTCGACTTGTTGTTGGCTCGTATATCTTTCCATCATGAAATGGCAAACCTTACTGAAGAGAAATGTCAAAAGAGCAGCAAGAAATATGGTGTCGTTTGTTGTCCCTGTCGCTCTCCTTTTGTAGCGTCCCTGTTGAAAAACCCTTTACTGATACTTTTTTTAAAAATTAAAAAAATTAAAATTTAAAAATTTATTTTTATAAAAATTACAAAATTCAAACAAGATATTCCAAAATATTGAGAAATGTTTCCAAAAGATTAGAAATAATTTTAGTGCTGCTTTTAAAATTTGTTTGTGTTGGAAATAATTCTTAAACCCAATTTGATCTTAAAGAAATTTGACATTTTTTACTGCTGGAAGCTGTCAATCAAATCTTAGGCCAACTACTCAAAAGATATAAAAAACCAAAAAAAAAATCTAAAAAGTAAATATTTGAATAATATTGATATTTTCTCTTGTTGCATTATTTAAATTGTAACAAAGTTTCATCTTTTATCACATAACCGCCCGGACCATCTAAGAATAACCAACTGCCGACCAGTATCTAGAATAAAACGGCAAACAAGAATTTTGTGGTACAATTTACACGGTCTGCAAATGTTCAAGACATATAAATAATATCATTGGAAGAGTTTTTTACACAGAAGTGCAGAATACAAATATTAATTGCGCCACAAAAACTAAAAACACAGTAAGAGAAAATTGTGTAATAAGCGGGAGCAAGATCGAGAGCGAGAGTAATTATTTATTTTTATTTGTCGTAACCTTAATGTGACGTTTCGATTTTTCCACCCACCAAACAACCAATTTTCCAGCACTGACTGGAAAGTTTATTAACAAGTCTGATGGCAGCGTTCAGTGCTGCAGAAAATAATAATTAGTAGCTCAGTTTGACAAATAATGTTATTAGCTTCTGAGTTTCGAGGACTGTATTAACAATGTCATCCTCTTAGGCATTTGTCAAGACTAGCGAATCCGTCCCACCGCCTTTCTTCGTTAATGTTGTTTTGTCATTGCCTAAAACTAGGGAATACGTCCCAACCATCGGCGTCTTAAGTATCCGTCTAGACTGGGGAATCTGTCCCACCACCGCACCGCCTCTCTTCGTTGCCTATGACTAGACATACGTCCCAACCATCGTCGTTTTAAGCAACAATCAACACTAGGGAATCCGTCCCACCGCCCCTTGTATATTAGTTTCGTTTTCGACGTCGTCGACGTCATAAGCCCAACGGCGTATACAAGGGGGGGGGGTCACGGGGTCATGACCCCCCCCCCCGAGAACTCAAAAGATATACGCAAAAAAAATAACAAGAAAAGCAAAAATATTTGCAATCTGAAAATATAATTTCAAAAAAATTATTTTTGTATAACTTTGGAATAGGTTACCTACTCATTATTGGTAAAGTTTATTTACCTTCTCCTATCAACATTTACAAGCCATTGCCCGAATAATACTATTGGGGTTTTATTGTCGAGATTAAACAATTTTTTTTTAGGTTAAGATCTATCAAATAGACGATTTTAACCAATTGCATTTAGAAAATTTAAGCATTGATGTATTTTTTGATTCAAAATCAATTTGGTAGATCTACGTTTTTGGCAGATATACACTCTTTAATTCTCAAAGTATTTTCAATATTGTTTTCGATCGGTTTAACTTACTTATTTTGTGAGAATTTTGTTCAAAATATCAAGGAAATCATCTTCGATAAAAAAAATTAAATAAATGAGTGTATAAAAAAAACTAACAGACGATATTATACGAATATTACAATGAAAAACAAAAATTTTACTTTAAACCGTATTCGATACACCAGGGCCGTTCCGACTCAAACCCAGTACCAACATGTTTCAGTATAGGTTACGTACGAATTACCAGCAAAAAAGGCGATTTAAATAGTTGAAATGTCGGTTTATATCGAGTTTTTTGCATGTAAGAATACCTATTTTGATTATTACTTCATAAAATGTTTGGCTTCGAACTTAGACAAAAAGTCAGCAGCCTAAAAAAAAAGTCGAGAAAAGGATCAACTTTTATCAAATTTTCGATATTTCTCCCCAATATTTAGTACATAAAAAAAAAGTTGATATAAATTGATTTTTTAGCCTGTCAACATTTTTATTTTTAGTTCGATATTTTTTCTATCGTTAATTTCATTCCAACGCAACGTAACTTAAAATACATCGCTCTGCTTGGAATGTTTGAATGAAATCAATAAGAACTCTAATCATACATTCTTGTCTGACTTTTAAACACGAATTTAACAGTTACTATTAGTTTTGAATTATGTTTAAAATACATTTTCTTTTGATCGTATCGATCGTATATTCGATTGATGACAATCCAACGCAAGTTAAGCGTGCTTTTAAACATTATTCCCTAAACTATGAATTGATCATAATATCGGTCAATCAAAGTCAATTTGTTCGTGAAATGATCGTCATTTTGTTTGACGCAGAAAGCTTCATGACAAATAATATATATGTAACCGTCCTGATTGTTGAAAATTTGTTTTCATCAACGCCAGTCAATTAACTTGCTAAGGCTTTTGACGTTTTCAAACATGCTCTCTGCCTTTTCAATAATCATTAACTCGATTTTTGTACTACTTAGTTGCACCGCAAACACATTTGATGGCACCATTCATGGAACGTGGCGAGCCATTCGCAGTACGGCATGGCCCCCTTCATAGGAAGGCACTGGGGCATTTGCTCCAGTGCCCCACCCTTAGACACAGCCCTGTGATACACCCTAAAAACATCAGATCTGATTTTATTAAAGGATTTTTGGCTTATCTACGAATTAACTTTTAGGGATTCCAAAAATTTTATCGATTTCTTTGTATGGAGATTTCTAAAAATAGTCAATCAATGCATCAATTTTATTCAAATAAATATTTATACAAATACATATAGTGGTAGGTAATGGTTTTTAGAATTATTTTGTATGTTTCAATTATCATGAGAAAACCCATTGAGAAGGTAATTTTAAATTTACACACATTTTAAACATTTTTGAAAGTTCGAAGACCATTTTGCCTCTGCATTCAATTTTTTTTATCTACGACCAATACTTCACATATGTTCATTTTCAGGCATAAATAAAAACAAAGTGTGAAAGCTAAGAATTTTTGTCTTCAATAAAGGAGTGGTTCTAACTACCACAATTTTTGATTGGTAAATGAGAAAAATATCCCCTCATTATTATCACCTTAACAGATTAAAAAAAAAAATGAATGCAAACTGTCTTCAAACGTAAGATATTAAGAAAAATATTAAAAAATATTACTACTAACTAAGATATTAAGATTAACATCTCCAAAACCTACATATTTTTTAGCGTGCACAAAAAATCCATACGAAATATTTTTGGTACACAACCTCAAGATCATATTAAAATTCGGGAGTGGATCAAAATTTTGTTTCCAAAACTCAGCTCTACAAAATTTGTGTTTTACCCAGAAAATAATAAGGGTATTCATGCAACGTCGTAGGTTTACAAATTGTGTAAAAAGTTTGCATGAACGACCTTTGTTATACATTTGATTAAATGCTAGGTAATTCAATCAGAGTAAGAGTCACAATGACGTTTGGATAAGCTTAACCAGTTTGGTTAATTTTACGAACAAAATCCCTTGATAACTTTAACAAAATTGTGTGAATCATTTCCCATACAAAATTTGACAGTTCATTAACTAAAAGATAAATTTAACAAATTTGTAAACTTATCTACTTATTTTCGCAAAATAATGTAAACGGAATTTGGAGAATATTGAGAAACAAAATTTCGAAAGAAAAGTTTTGCAAAACGAATTTTGACCTTGCTAAAATTTCGACCCCAACTCTTTATAATAAAAAAAAAAAAAATGGCAACATTTGTGGGACCAGCAGAAATTAATTCCAAAAAAAGTACAAAAAGCGAAAAAAATGGAAACCGTGGATCAGTCTTTTAATTAATAAATTTATAAGAACTGAATTGATTTTTTGTTTTGGTATGACCCCCTCCAAGAAATGGAACTGTATTCACCGCTGCTTAAACCATCGTCAAGACAATAGGCAATCCGTCCCACAAGCTATTTATATGAAATAACGTGTTATCTCATGGTAGAAAGTAATAACTACTGTCATTACTTCTATATTAAATAACGTGTTAGCTTATTATTTAAGAATTGCGAAATTGTAAACTTATATTACATTGTATCAACCGGAGTTCTGAACCTCTACAAACCGAGTTTTTATTATCTATGGTTTGACCCTGGACCCCCAAACATACCTCATTTTTTATTCATAAACACAGTGCATGCACCCAGGATAACGGCCCCCGGCTTTGGCTTATTATAGGACTTGGGGTATGTGCGAGGTTGGGTGTATGCAAAGTTTATTTTGCAATTTTTGACTAAATTATGGACTTTTGACCCACTTTCTGAAAAAAAAATATGAACTTTCGACCCACTTCTCTCTGGGATTTTGGCCCACTTTGGTGAGTTATTATTTCATAATGCATTTCTGGACTTCTACCCCACCCAAGTGAGCCAAAAGCCCGTTATGGACTTTTGGCTTCTGTACTTTTAACCCTGCGCCGGTTGCATATTATGTGTGCCATCGAGTGAAAATCTTAAATTTTATGTTGATACGAAAAGAACGAGTCATTCGTAATAATAAAGCGATCTTTTCAGCTTATTTTCCTAAATACATCAAATACATTAAAATATCAAAAAATGCAATACAATTTTGGTGGATTGTTGGTGTCATATCTATTGCTTAAGAAGTTCACAATATTGGTTGTTGTGTTCTTTTTTATGACGCTAAAAACATCATCAACATAATCTTAGCCAAGTTCTTAAAACTTCACTTTTTAAATTTGACTTTAGTCTAGGTAACATTCATTGAGTAAGGAAAACTGCTTCAAGTTCTTATTTTAGATGGACAAAAAAAATATGTTCATTACTTACTTATATTATTAAGCATTAACTAACTATGTATACGCGTTTAAGTATCAACAAGTTTTCAATAGAAAAACCATCATAGTTTTCTTGACTACAAATTACCACATAATTATGTGCAATTGTTTGAAGAGTTTATTGATGTCCTATAAGCTTTGTGAACGTTGTACCACGTACTTACTGAGTAGAAACCAAGAGAAGTCCTGGAGCATTTGCAATAAAGTCTCCCCAAACAACCACAACTGACTTTGATCGGAGAAGCTATGCAATCCATTCAATTCCTAATAAAGTCATCATCTTTTGAAGTCTCTCTCTCTCTCTCAGCCCAAATGCATGCCGCCACTTTATGATGGTTTGCTGTCAGTCACGTTTAACTCATTTCCATTCCCCTTTGGGCGTTGCAACAACTGCAAGTAGTAAAACTTTGATTGCAAGCCATAACGTTGACAACCTTTCAGACGTTGCCTTTTCTTCTAAACCTACCATCGAATAGCTTTAGCTCTATACTACCAATAGCCATAGTATATGCACTGCACACTGGCAAAGGTACGAACCCCCCACAAAACAGGCTAAAAAATAACTGCATTCTCCACTAGCTATGATGGTATATCACCGTTAGAATGATTTCCTGCACTTGATCGAATTCAACTCCAACGACCCAACCGCCAAACAATGAAAAACCCACAGCCGCCATCCATTATACTAGTTGGTGATTTTTTTCGTCGTTTGCTTGGCTTGGCAGTAGGCAATTGTAGAACGCGGCAGCGAGCGTTCAGAATTCATAATCTTCTCCGGGAGAGTACTACGTGATGCGTTTGACAAGTTGCACGAAGGCGCTACGTTGGAATCGATGTCGCTTTGACTATGCTGTAACGAAATGAACGTTCCTTGACTTTGTATACCTACAGCAACAGCAAATTACGGTAAGAGAATGGACTATCATTAGTCTCCGTCTCAGGGCCGCTTGACAAGTCAGCGCTACCAGGTGTACTATAGAAGATAGCGGTAAATACATTCGATTGACGTAAATGAGCAAAGAAGCTGCACGTAATCACTTAAAACTAAAATGCAACCAGTTGATACTTTAGTCATCTTCTTCAATCAATTTTGGAAGTTGAATCTTTCATAACTAAAAATTAAATTAAGGTTCAAGTTTTAGGACGAAGCCGATGACATCTTGTGTAAATGAAATCTATCAATGTCACCAGTGACCATCAGAGTGATTCTATGTGTAACTCATTTAAGTATCAACTCACGTTGATTGGATTCGTGGTAGAGATTGGTTCTTTGTCACTTATCCGATTGGAATTTTAGTGGTTTTGTTTTCCTCAATTTGTTGTTATGTTAATTTACAGTTATGAATGAACCAGTTGACATTTAAGCATGGAATGCGTGAGTTACATTATAAACAATGACAACGTAGTTTAATCGTATTTCGGTATGTGTGTAAGATATTTTCTCACAGATTCTTTGAACGTTACTACTTAAATAGCAATAGGTATGTACATTATGTGCCTACTTCATTTTTGAAAATAGAATACAATTATTTATTGTTACGTACATTTAAATGAAGTCTGAATCTTTAATGAAGCGAGAACAATTATGTTGATATTGATTAACTTTTATGTTATTTTCTTTGAACAAATAATGCAGGAGTTCAGATTTTGTTGGATAAAATAGGAGTGTGGTTTTTGTTTGCTTTAGCTTCTTGTTTCTGGATTCCATAGGGACGTCAAAAACATCTGCTTACAATCTTTTACGGTTTTCTGAAATACGCTTAAGCTCCTTCCACTAAATTTAGAGTATCCTATATTCCTCTTCCTTCGAAAGTTTTCTCCATGTCTGCTAATGGTGGCCTGATATCTTTTTGAAGACTTATTAGTAAGCGGATTTCATTTCATAACGGGCTTGGTATGAGAAATTTCTTCACATATAAATGTAATTGGTGACTATGACTATAGTACTTTAAGGACTTCACTTTTTATAACAATTACTTATTTTAACAACCCGGCTCCCAATCCATGAAGGGTTGCATCCTAAGACATGGCAGCTTTCCGTTCCATATTCTGCCCTGCACCCTGCTTCCAGTCATCTAGACCTGTGGTCCCAAAAACTGTGTTCCCCGGAACCCTAGGGTTTTGTGAAACAATCTTCAGGGTTCTACGAATTGTTTGAAGCAGAAACAAAAAAAGATCAAGTACCTACAGTTTAAAAAAAAATAAAAATTTGTAGTGACTTTTAGTGAAAATCCCTAGTTCCTTTTTTGTTCTTGAAGCACTGTAAGTATTGTAAATTCCGTGAAAATAGCTCCTGTCCGGCAACGGCGTATACAGGGGGAGGGGGGGGTCACGGGGTTATGAATTTCAACCCTAACTCTTTAAAATTAAATTAAATTGGTAACACAAGGCCAAAAGCGAAAAAGATTGAAGCGCGTGGATCAGTCTTTTATTTGATAAATTTATAAGTACTGATTTGGATTACTTTTTTTTTGGTATGACCACTCCTCCCCGCCCCCAGAAGTGGAGCTGTATACGCCGCTGCTGTCCGGTCGTTTTTTTTAGGAAAGTCAGCAAACATTAAGTTTATTTTGTAGAAATTTTTAGAAAGCTCAATAAAACACTACATTATTTATATTTCTTACGAGAGACAAATAAGCAGTTTAAAAAAAAATATTTCGGGCAATTTTGAACAGGCTTGCCATATTGGGCTATATTATTCCGAAATTTCGGACTACAATTTCAGTATTACAGCTCAATCATAATTGGGCTACAAATATCCCAAATCTAATCTTGGGCGATATTTATTTTGTACCAATTAATAATTAATTAAACACTTTTCTCCCCCTAACCATACTTTTTAGGCATTCAACAATTTGGTACCATTTTTTGTTAATTGAGTAGTCCCCTATTACATGATGATTCTTTCCGTCTAACTCTTTTCAATGGGTGCGAAGCTGCGAAGGTGAAAGTAGGAGCCGAATAACCGTGATTATGTGATTTTGGAATTACAGCTCACGTTTCAAACAATCAATTATACCACAATTTGAAGTTGTTACTTCTTTTCATTCGATTTATGATGGCACTCACTCACGCTCACTCGATCAGTGAAGCAGCAATTCGTCCCAGATATAAAATTTCAAAGAGTCAGACGCAAAAATCGTGTTATAAAGGATATATACTCATCGATTTTGACATTTTAAATCTACCGCAACGAACTTCACTTTAAAATCATTCAATTTCTCTGTTGTTCCCAGAATTTTCATTTAAATTCTTCTTTCTTTTATGTCAAAAAATTTATTTTATTGTTGTTTATTAAAGTAAACGTAAATAATCATTAAATTTATGAGAAATATTTGTATTGGCTACTATTTGAGGTACTTTTTCAGCTCCGATTTTGGGCTACAAAAATTCCTAAATTGGGCTATCGAATTTGTTCAAGACATAGCAACTTTGATTTTGAATGCTTTTTTAGCTCTAAAACAATATATTAATCAAATAATGAAACTGTTTTATTCTTCGCACTATTTTCGGTGGAATATTTTAAATAAAAAATAAATCAGCTCGTGGAGAACCAGGGCAGCCTAGTGACTAAAAACTTTCAACCAACCTGGAGGAAAGAAAGGAAACTATAAACAATTTTTTGCCGAGTCCGAACGGCTAAATGAGAAGCACTCATTTATTTGTCAGTTCCTTGCAGGAGACAGTACCTCAGAAACAACATATTTTTTTAGGTGGTAGCATCTGTGAATCAATCCCAGACTTTCAACATAACAATCTTACGTACTAACGATTACATGCCGGTTCCACTGGACATGAGCCATCATGCTTAGACTATGAACATGTCTTGAAAAAAATAAATCGAACCACAAAAATCATATCAGAAATCTTTCTGCTTATTGGATTGTTATTTGGATGTTGGACATCAATCATGTCCAGTGGAGCCTGGATGTTATGCCCCGAGATACCAAAAAATAAATTTCTACCTAGAATTTTAAATTTGGGTCCCCTCCATTCCTGCCAAAAATACGCACACAGAAATGGTTGAGAGTTGTAAGTCACTAGGCCTTGGTTCTCTACGAGCTGTTGTACCACCAATATTTTTTTTAAGTGGTTTTAATAATATTGATATTTTTTCTGGTTGCATCATTTAAATCTGACCTCAGGCTGAGAATTCTTATAGTTGACAGTTATAAAAAGTCGTTAAACTACCATTATTTTTATAGGAATATTTAATTGCTTCACAATTTTTTCCAAATGTCAGAATTTTTAGCCTAAGCTTAGATTTAAATAATGCAGCCAGATAAATATCAACTATAAAAACTATTAGGTTCTTTCGATTCTCTTGATTTGTTTGCGTTTTTGAGTCGTCAAATTTCTTTGTTCTTTCAGATTCGATCAATTGCACTTAAACTAGTTCTAATCACTAAGGAATACTTTTCACATATTTGGAATCATTTTCTTTAGGTTTTGAACAAACCAGTATTGGAGTTATTTCTATATTAAAGTGTACATTGAGGTACATATTTAAGGGTATTTTGATAAACTTGGCTCAGCTCCTGACTTCGACAGCAGAACTTTGTTCTGACCAAAATTGTGACCCATCTGTTTGAAGTAAGAAAAAAAAAGCAGAAGGTACATATCACTGAATTCAGTATTTCTAAATATTAAGGGTGCATTCATTTTTATATAGAATTGACGTGGAAAATGATTTTTGTCTCCAAATATCAACAAACGGACCACTTGCAAAATTTCAGTCTTCTTCGTTTTCTTGAAACTGTGGACTAGGATTCAGAAGACTGTCTCGGCTGGAGTATTATTGTCCATTTGCTTGATTTGGCAAAGCCAATGTAGTGGACTTGTGTTGTAATTTTCTGGACTAAATCAACATCTTGATACAGCTCAGCTCATAGAGTTCGCCTTTGTATCTTCTCGTATGTTCGCCCGGCTCGAACGCATGACCAAATATCGGTCGAAGAATTTTTCTTTTGAAAGAGTTTGGCACCATTGAGCATAAATGGCAGTATGACGTATGAAGGATCAAATGTGAGAAGTTTTGAACCCGTCTGTTATTATCCAAACCGGTTTACTGGGGTAATTTTTCATCAGATCTCCAATAAGATATGTGAGATGTGAGATATAGAAGAACTCCTTACTTTCTTTGAAGTTCTTGCTAACAGTAGCGTTTTGTCCTAGCCGGTTGACAGATGTTTCGTTGATTGTTGATAACATATACTTAGCCTTTTCCTCGTTTACTTAAAGGCCAACAAGTTTTGCGTGTACTTTAATTGCCGTGAAAGACTCTATAGCGACTTGTTGGAAGCGGCTGATGATGTCAATATCATCGGCATACTTTAGAAATTGGACAGATCTGTTGAAAAAAGTATTTTCAGTATTAATGCCTGTTCTGTTTTTTCTATTTGATATATTTGCTCCAGAATCACTCATGATAGCGCATCTCCTTGTCAAAACAATGTGCATGTTTGGATTTTTTCGGAAGAGCTTTTCTCTAGTTGCACATATAGCTTAGCGTGTTTTCCAATGTTACTTGATACAATTGATCATGGATCAGTTTTCCCGGTATCCCAAGTTCATCCATCGCCATGTGGAGCCCTTGACGATGAATGCTTTCATATGCGGCTTTGAAGTCGATATGAGTAGATAGATAGTCGTAGTCGTGACTTGAAATTTGATGGTCTTTTCCAAGATTTTCCTGGGAATAAATATTTGGTCTATGATCGATCTGACTGGCCAAAATCCACACTGGAACTTGCCAATTATAGTGTTGCCGGACACTCACACAGTTTCTTCACAAGACTCATCAATCTCCTTGATCTGGGACGCAACGTATGCCGTCTTCTTTCTACACAAAGTCATCGTCTCCTCTCTCTTCTCCTTGATTGATACTCATCTCTCCCTCTTGTTGTATCTTCGAATGTACAACTTCTGCAATTTTTTGTCAGCTGTGCGCATTCATTATCACACCACGGGTTCTTCTTCGGCGGTGGTTAGTTGTGGATTGTGGTTTCAGCTGCTTCTGATGATATCGCGATACTGGCACCACAACGATGTACAGCGGAGAGCTGCTCCAAAGCGACCATAATGACGACTTCAGTTGGCAGTCGAACTCTAAACCTTTCCTCAACAATAAGAAAATGGTCACGGTCAGGGTTACATCGTAGGTACTCTGGATCTGTAGTAAGTTCTGCTCAGGAGGTCATAAAACTCATCTTTTTAAATACTTTTGACTCTCCTCGTGTGCACATATCGCATACCAGCCTTTTTATTTTGGAAAAAGGCTTTGATGCTGAGCCTATACGATCACCTATCGGTTTAATGTAGATAACTTTTATTTTAACAGATTTCCGACAGTGAGTCTTTCATCTTAGCTGCTTTCATCACAACTGTAATAAACGTTGACAACTATTCTTTCCATCGTCATACTCTATCTTCGATTTCGGTAATATCGGCCTTATAAGGTGAAAGACTCATGTTTTTGAGTTGCACTTGGGGTGTTAAGAGTTCTCACTGAGTCACTCACTCTTGTAGCCATTTGAGAGTTATCAGTATGCAGTGCTCTTCATGTGCCTCTAACAACTGGAACTTTTGTTAAGTGGTAGGGAACGGAACAATCTCCACACTCGGAAGGCCAGAGGTCCTTGTTAAGCAAAAAATAATATAATCCAATCCCAGTGGCCCTCTACTATAAAATAAGAGCGCTGGCTTTGGTCTGTAAGGTATTCATCTTCCACCATCTCTTTTTCAGAAATCTTGCAAGTACTGAAAATCCATACTTAGATATGAGTTAAGTATGCGAGAAAAGCTCATGTAAGGTCCGTGGCTTCCAGACTGTTTGGTGATATCGTTGATTTTCTTCGTTATTTGTTGAACCATTCTCCTGAATTCTAGTCAAAGATTTCAGCAGAATGCAAGCCATTCATTTCCTACAAAATTGCATAAAATTCAAAAAAATAAATTCATTTTCACTGTCATCATATTTATATAAAAAAAGTGCTTTTAATAACACACAGACAAAATAAATAGTAATATTATTATTAAACTTAAAAATGTTAAGCCCATAAGCATGTGAATTCTATCCAAAAATTATTTGATTTACCCATCCATGAATCGATGAATAATTTTTCATAAAAAAAAACAAATAATGAAAAATCTGGGAAGCTACCTACCTGCATATGCATGTATGTTTTATTGATTCATTGAGAGTGTACTAATTAAAAGCTAGGAAAATAACTATCTAGTTAAAATGAATTAAACTAATAGGAAACTTTATCATTTTATCCAAAAACTGTTTCATATTTATTTTTAACTTGAAAAATCAAATTAAATTTCAAATCCATGCAAAAAATAAAATAGGTCACATCAAAATTTTAATGATGCTATCTATTTCAATATTTTCGAATAACCTACATACTTACCCCCATAACACCTGCCTGCTATAAACAAAAACTATATTCTATATAGCCCAATTCTAATCGGGGTATAGCCCCACAAATTTGACAACAAAATCCACCGTCAACTATTCAAACAGAATATTAACGAATAATAATATTTATGTGGCAAAAGTAGGTAGAATTCATCAGAACATTTATTCATATCACCATCATCCGTGATGATATATAATCAAAATTTATTAATTAGAAAAGAATTATTCTATATTTTACCTACTTTACGTGCTCGCTTTGCTCAATTAATGTCAACGTTATTTCATGCCCAAATACTCGTATATAGAAAATGTCTACCTTTCTGCTTGGATGGAATACTAAGTAAGTGAGGGAAAAACATTTGACCCATGTGGGCAGATGGAAGACCATCTTCGAGTAAAAAAAAATATATCTTTTCTTCCAAATACGAGTGATACCATATAAGGATTGGACAAAATATTGTTTTTTAAATCATCATTGTCATCATCAACATAATATAATCATTTTATTTCTTTTAGTAGTTGATCAAAAATTTCCCTTTTGCAGCCGACCCCAATTGAAGACGAAAATAAAATTCTTTACGATAAAAGAGTCTTCACGAATCACACTTTTATCACTTTATTAATAAAAAATAATATTTGGTTAGTTTTGACAAAAATGATTTAATGAAAATGAATTCAAATCAAATATTTCTAAATGAACTTCTAATAAATTGGTTATGAACCTTTGGCACATTCTTTATGGGAAATTTGAAAAAGAAAATGCAATTTAATTGGTCATTAATTGGTCAGAACAGATCGACTATTACTAGAAATTAGTGAGCTTTAGATAACATGTAATCACGTTTTAAAGCTTCTCAAGTATTTATATAAAACGTCATCCAGTTTCATTAAACTATTTTTGAAAATTTCCCATAAACGAAAATCGGTATGACCTTGGTTCATTAAAAATTAAAAAAACAGGGTACAGAATAATAATAATAATAAAACGCTCTTAGCTCATATTTCGCCCACAAGCATACTTAGGGTTCAAATCAAAGGTTCGCGACCGCGAGTGTGAGCGCTTTAACTCAATAGCGCTCGCTCATGAGCAAGAGCGCAAAAACCAAATAGTGATTCGCTCACTCATGGGCAAGAGTGCCAAAACTCAATAGCGAAACGCACGTTCATAGGCAAGAGCGAAAACAGCATATGGCATGGCTCATTGCTCGCGGACGAACGGTAGCGGTTGTGAGGGCTCATGAGCGCTTATAGGCAGTGTATGAGCATAATAGGTTTTCATTAAATTTTTCAATACAGAAAATGCGTTTAGGAATTTGCTTCCTTTGTTTTTGTTTAAAGGAGGTAAAATAACGTCGGTTAAATGTAAAACACATTTACTAACAAAATTGACTTTGGAAAAAATTTGATTGAAGCATACTGTCTGAAACTAAAAACAAAAGGCACTAGTTTTTGTTTGTTACTTTAAGTTTAGTCGAATTAATTCTTGTTTCAGAAGTTATGATAAGGCTCACGAGTGTACCTCACTTGAGTGAATTTTAGAAAAAATGGCGAATCTTATGGAAAATTAAAGATCATTAATTTCACTTAAGCGAATTTGTTCACCCATAGTTAAGGTTTCTTACCTTTAGCCTAGTTGAATTTACTCTTGCTTCAGAAGCTATAAAGGCTCACGGGTGCACCTCATTTAAGTGAACTTAAGTGAAAACAAAAAATCTTATGTAAACCTAACTTAAGTGAAACTGACGTCACTGAATCACAAAGAAGAAAACGGTTTTTTCGAATAAAGTTTGCACTTATGAACTAATGAGCTCAATAAATGTGATGAATGTAAGACTCTTTTCATTAAATGAATTTTAAAATACTTCGTATACAAATCTTTCTTTTCTAAATTCTAAAATACTCGCTAGCGATAAATTGGTTCGCTCTCGTCTCCCCCTCAGGGGTTTGCGATTTTGCTATCGCATATAATGAGAGCGCGTTTGACGTGAGCGTTTATAAAATGAATGCTCGTGACTAAAAGCGCTCACATCTGATGGCTCATGGGCGATCGTATCTGGTAAGGGCTCATTTGAAAAGCCACACTCGTGAGCCGCTTATGAGAGCACGTTAGAGTAAAAACCAAAAAAACCGTAATTTCTGACTCTAAGCCAAATACACAAGCATCTTTCTAAAAATTATTGATTCCAATTCTTGGGAACTCGAAACGAGAAGATATGTCAACATTTTTTATTCGACTAATCGGACCAATTGGCTGGTTGGCTTACATTACTCCAAGTTGGTAACCATAGGATACTGGTCTTGGCTTTATGTCATGACTTGCCAAGCTTGTAAGTGCGAGTGTTGATCAAAAATAGAATTGCAACTACAAAACCATGGCCCTACAGACTTGAAGTAAGTGCGTTGGGCTAACGACTCGGCCACAGTAAAAAACCAATTGTTATGAAAGAGAAGCGAGAAGCCTCGGATAACGAACCCCCTTATATGGTAACCAGATCCGAAACAAAAATGACTACGACCTACTAGTATGCATTTGGAGTTTAAGGACAATCTATACGCCAGGTGCTACTCAAAAACTCGAATCTGTCCTCACGGAGTACAAGGCAGATATTACCCCGAGCCATGGGATGTGATAGATAGGATCAGGGATAACGAAAAGAAAATATTGCTACATTTATTACAGCTGTCATCAAAGATTGCACATGCTAGGATGAGGATTGGTGGTTGGAAATCGACTCAGATCAAATGTCATTGATTTTAAGCCGATCAGCAATTGCCTGGCTGTGATCCGCATCATCAGCCTAATATGTTCACACGCCCCTACAAATGAAGCTGAGGAGTGTAACAAGGAGGAGTTTTACGATCTCCTGTACGGAGTCTACGATGTCTTCAATGCTAAAGTCGGAAGGAAAATATCTTTGACAGATTAGTTGGATTAGCTCAGCTTCCACGAAACGACAATAGAAGACGGCTTTCGGCTAACCGACTTTGCTGTAGCTCGCAATACAGTGATAAGAAGCACTAGGTTCCACAGGCAAAGGATACACACAGCAACCTGGCGATATCCAGATGGTCGAACCGCCAACCAAATCGACCATGTGCTGATTGACGCAAGGCACACATCTAACATCTTGATCTTGGAGGTGCGAACTTTTCGAGGTGCAAATGTGGACTCTGACCACTTTCTTGTTTTGACAAAGTTTGGAGCCTAACTGTCCAATGAAAAGAAAGCAAAGACCGCCCAAAAAAAGGTATTAACCACAACCAGAAAAAGAGAAAGCCAGAGACTACAGTGAGCAATAAACCGGCAAACTCACTGCCGTACCCCCAGTCACAAGCGTCAACAACCAGTAGAACCTCTATCGCGACATCATGAAGGAGAAAGCCGAGGCCATCATTGGCTATCAACCACGCGGTATTGAAGCAGAAGACGAATAATGCGCGAATACAAATGCTGCAGAAAACAAGAGCAGCAAGAGAGAAGTACAATGAAAAGAAAAAAACCCTATGTAGAAATAGAAGAGCATCTACAGCCTCTCAACTCAGGTATCTCGAGGAGTCTAGCACCACCACCAACACCCGTCAGTTCCACAAAACAGCCAAGCAACTGGCATGTGGATATAAAACCGACACGCAAGCTCTTCGAAACAGCGAAGGGAACCTAGTCACCGAAGCACAGGGAATTGTAGACGTATTTTCCAGCAGCTGCTTAATGGACGTTCTGTAGAATAAGCGACAGGAGAACAAAAAAGCATGAGAACAGTCAATGAAGAGATTAAGAAAGCCATCCACAAGCTTAAGAACAACAAATCCGCTTGCTCGGATGGGCTAGTATGGAGGAGATGTCCTGAAAGGGTAGGGTGCATTCACTAGCTCATCAATTAAGTGCGGGAGGAGGAAAGTATGCACGACGACTTGTCACACAGCCCTATATGCCCAATCTACAAAAAAGGCGATTCTATGTCCTGCAAAAACTACAGAGGCATATCCTTGCTTATTGTTGCAATCCAACGTACTATGTGAGCGTCTTAATAATTGGTACGTACCAGTGTGGCTTCAAGCCAGGCAGATCAATGATAGACCAAATCTTCACATAGAGGCAAATCTTTGCAAATCTTTGAAAATACCAACGAATTTCAAGTCGAGACCCACCATCTTTTCATCGACTTCAAAGCCATATATGATAGCATAAGTCGCCAAGAGCTTTTATTGGCAATGTTGGAACTCGAGAACTGATCCAGCTATGCCGCATGACGTTACAAAATACGCGGTACAACGTGCAAATGGGTAACAGCTCATCCGAGCTATTCCAGACATGTACAAGGCTCAGACAATGAGATGCGCTATCTTGAAATTTCTTCAACCTAGTCCTGGAGCAGATAGTTCGCAAGAGTAGTGTTTACCTGGAAGGCACTATCTTCAACAGGTCTTCGCAACTTCTTGGCTATGTGGACGATATCGACATCATCGGCCTACTAGAAGCATTCACAGCTATTGATGAACAAGCGAAACGCGTTGGTCTTGAAGTAGAATGAGGACAAAACAAGGTATATGCTATCAACAAACAAAGCTTTGTCTGGCTATCGCCTAGGACAAAACGTCACTGTTGGTAGCAATCATTTCGAGAAAGTCAAAGATTTCACCTATCTCGTCGGAACAAACATCAATCCCACGAATGACCTTCGTGTAAATGTGAAGAAGAATTACCCTAGCAAACCGCTGCATCTTCGGTTTGGCCAAACAAATGGTTTCAAAACTCCTTTCCCCAAAAGACAAAGGGCACGCTGCACATTCGAGAGAAAAATTCTTCGGCGGATGTTTGGTCCAATATGTGATGAGAACGAATGGAGGAGAAGATTCAATCGTGATTTGTACGAGTTGTACTAAGATGTGGATGTATAGTCCAAAGAGTCAAGACACGTCCTCTACATTCGCTCGGCAACATCGAGCGAATGGACAACAACGCTGCAGCCAAGAAAATCTTCAAATCCCGGCACCCAGGTTCGAGATGGCCAGAAAGACCGAACCTCCTCTACAAGGGCCAGGTGGTTTCAGACGCAAGAACGCTTGGTCTTGATGACTGGAGGGAGTGTGCGGGGGACCTTAACCGATGGAAGACCGCAATATCTCAGACAGAGACCTTCCATGTTTCGGGAGCCGGATAAGTAAGAAAGTAATCGGACCAATTACAATATCTTCCAATGCGAAGTTAAAAAATGTTTCAATTGTTATTTGTTTGCATTTATTTTCAATTCAAAACTATATTATATTCACACTTTATATATTTTTTTAACTTTCTTTTCTTCATGTTGTGTAGCTAATTTCAAAAATATAAGAAAAGTATTTCTGTGATAAATTTTAGCTTATTATTATCCCAAACAAACAAATCAGCTGGCACTTTGACATTTCTCATACACTTATGCTCCACCTCAAAGGTAGGTCGGTAGAAGCAGGAAATATTGTTCTAAACTGTTCTGAAATAGTTCATCGACAGAAAGTGACAAAATGAAGACCAGTTTGGAGTCAAGGTTTTTACTCATTGAACTGTACTTTTCTGATCTTTTATGTAATTTTCTGTTCGGAACAGATTCATTAAAGATCAAGCACACCTAATGAGAATATACTTATCTCCGAAACCCATCTGTTTATGAAATTTTCGGTGCATTTTTTTTTCAACTTTAGTTTTACATTTTCCTTTCGTTTGGTCCTGTCTGAATCACCTTTGGAATTTTGTTTACAATTTGTTTGTATTATTAATTTTATCTTAAGCAAAAAAGCAATGAAAAATAACACCAAGTTCCGTTGACAAACTATAAAATAACGTTTAACTAAAAAAAAGGTTAAATTACATAGAATAAGCAACACAAAACACGAATGCAGTGATGAGCAGGTTTAGAAGGCGGACAAAAAACTTTTTTAATTTTTTTTTTGTTTTTGAATTCTGCATAAAAACTAAAAAAGTTTTATTTTTGTTTATTTTCAAAACAACAGATAAAATTTCGAAAAACATTTTGTGTAGGTACGTGCTTGAAGCTTAACCTGATTTTTCTTTTTCAGTTCTCCTTAAGGACAAGTATTGGATTTGTTCAAGGAAATTGACGTTATTTTAATCAAGCAACATGTAACATTAAAAGATAGCAATATAGTAAGCATCACACAAATGTAGCCGTTACAATAAGTTAACAACATTTAATTTACCATCTTCATACATGTACAACAAAAGACAATACTTCGTGTTGTAAACTTTGCGACTTGTTGTAAAAGTTTTTCCATACGAATTGTTATAAATTTTTAACGGCGAAGCTGACGTAGTAATTTTTACGACGTTACTAGGTTCACATAAGGTAAAGAAAATTGTTTCCCTTCGATTTTCTTTTACCCTTGTCTATACTGGTTCTTATTAAAGCACATGAGCATGTGCAATTATTTACGACCACGTCATGTCCATTTTATATTTTTCCATTCTTTTGGTTGTTGTGTTATCGTCCTTTTCGTACGTATACTTGTTCTACACAGTCTTGGTGGTATTTTGTTGAGTCAAAAGTTTTCTATTTGTTTATAAATTTTATTCATCCTTTTTCCATTGTGCAATTGTTGTCAACTTGAGGACCGTTGCGAGTTTTTTTTTACTTTTTTAACTACTTATTATTGTTGTACTTTCTTGCCGGGGAAAATTTATTTTCTGTAAGAAAATTTCATTACCTTTAGTTCTTGTTGTTATTTTTCTTCGTTATTTTCAGCGTCCATTTGAACATCGTCGTCGCCGTCGCCGTCGTTACTCGCGATGCTGACGTCTTGTGTAAGGTGTAATTTTCCTTTGTTAGGAACCTTAAATTAAAAACAAAAAATATAGGTATATCTGCTTTGAATGGACAAGAAGATGCAAGCTTGAAAAAGAGCTCCTGTCAGGTAAAATGATGTGTCTTTTAAGTTTTAATATTCACAATTTTCAATTTCGACATAGTCAAATTCAGAAACTGTTCGAACGCATTGTTTGCCATTGCTTGTCCTAAAGGTAGGGTTGCATTTTGAGTATTTATAAATAGTTTTACATTGCACTTTTTTGAAGTGAACTTTCTTACAACCATGGTATGGAATGGGAAGTTACAACGGTATGACAGTGGAGAAAGCGCCATTGTTAAGGATTTTTTCAAAAGACCCTTTGATTTTAAAAATGTAAAAACGAGCTTTGTGTGAGATTTTCTTTATTTCCTTAAAATACCCGTCGTGGATTTACTTGGTGGCTCTTACTTGAGAGCTTCCATTATATCGATGATTTCACGGCATCAATAATTGTTTCCGGCTCTTTTCCATAGACTTGCGATTTATTCCCATAATCTTAAATTGGTTATCTCAATGGCCAGTTTCCTTTGCCACCACACAAAAAAATCATGTCCTTAAACCGATTGCAGTAGTTGAGAAATAGAGAAAACAAAAACAATTGAGTCTCACAACAATTCTTTCTGTCTGTTTAGTACAGGCAAGTGGGGAAAATCCGAAAAAAGTTATATCGTCTTCAAAGTTTGAATGCATTTTTGAAAAAGGGTTACTTTTCAGGGGCGTCCGCCATCTTGAAAAAAAAACAATTTGTTTTGCGTTTTTCTCCCTTTCAGTATTTTTTAATGAAAAAAATATCAAAAACTTTCTTGTTTAAATTTTAATTATCTACAAATCAATACATACATTATTTTTCTGATGTAGATAACTTAGAAGTTATAATCGAAAAACTATTATCTTATCATTTTTCTAGAAAATTTTTCAATAAAAAAATAATGCGTGGTTCTTAGAAATCTGATAATATTTAGTCCTACTATGAAAATTTTCAATATAGATAAGTATTTTATTCATAAAGGGTGCAATTCTTAACTTTATATTTGGAAAGAATAGGATAACTCAGGCGACAAAGTTTAAAGACTGATTTGTATAGAAGAGCTGCTTACCAGCATTTTAAGTATGGCAGTTTTCTAAAACTAATTTCAAACTCAAAATTTCGGAAACAAAAATGAAATAAAAAGTTTTTTTGTATTTATTCCAAAATTGTGAAACTACATACATAATATACTCATATATCGGGTTTTTCAATAAGAGCGCTACAAAAGTTTTTTTTAAATAAAACAAAAACGGTTTTGGACATCAATGAAATTCTTTATTCCTGTGAAAGTACGTTCGATGCCATTATGTATGGAACTCGATTTCTTTTGCATGGCCACCACGGGCACGCTTGCAGAAGTCCAAACGTTGAACCCAATTTTCGACGGTTTTCAAGCATAAATCGGCCGATACTGCTGCAATTTCACGTTCGATATTCGTACGAAGTTCATCAATCATCGCTGGCTTGTTGGCATAGACCATAGACTTGACGTAGCCCTACATGAAATAGTCTAACGGCGTCAAATCGCACGACCAAAGCGGCCAAGCGACTGCACCATTTCGTGAGATAACACGTTCTCCAAACTTGGTTTCCAATAAATAGACATTCACTGTGTGGCTTGTGGCACTGTCCTGTTGGAACCACATGTCAGACCAATACCGCAGTCAGAAATGAGCCTCATCGCTGAAGATGATTTTTCGATGAAAATCCAAATCATTTTCAAGTTGTTGCTCAGCCCAATTCACGATCATACGACGCTTCTGGTGGTCAAGCGGCTTCAGTTCTTGCGTCAATTTAATCTTGTAAGGATGTAGGCCAAGATCTTTTCGCAAAATTCGCCACTAGACGCTCAATTGTTGATCTGCTAGGACGATTATGACGACCATAAATTGTACGCAGCGCTCTTAACGTTCAGGCTACTGACTCCGAATTTTGGTAGTTAATTCTAATAATTTCGACTCGTTGTTGGTTCGTATATCTTTACATCATGAAATGGCAAAACTTACTAAAGAGAAATGTGAAAAGAGTGGCAAGAAATATGGCGTCGTTTGCTGTCCCTGTCGCTCTACTTTTGTAGCGTCCCTGTTGAAAAACCCTTTATTTTCAATATTAGTTCTTAATAAACAAAGAACTATTTTGTTGATATGTTTTTTTTTAAATAAAAATAGAATTTTGATAGCAGAATCACGGCCCGCTTCCTATTGAAAATTTTATTCTTTTAAATAAAATAATAAAGCACAGGGTTGCCACTTCTAGAAAAGAAGAGCACAGTAGATTCTTTAAAAAAATGCAGTAGATTTTTATTTAACAAAAAAAAAAGAAAAAACAATATCGGTTTCTTAAGTCTATAATAATAAAGATGTTATTGAATAAATATTAGGGTATTTATTCAACTGCGTAAAGTCGTCGTATGGGTAATAAAGTTATAAAGTGCGTAAATCTGTCAAATTTTCCATACAAATTGTGGCAGAACTACGAAGTTTAAAACTGTACTACGTTTACAACTTTACAATGTTATATGAATACCCTTATTAAAACTTAATCAAAAAAGTCTTCAATTAATCACTTACTTACACTCAGATGGATTTACTTTTCATCTGTGAAAATAAAATTTTGAAAGAACCCTAGAAGCCCAAGAGAGTCTGACGATGTCCCTCAACTGTCACTGACATTCATTTTCTTAAACAAAATAACATTTTCCAGAGTTGGTATTAACATTTAATTTGTAAATAAGAGATATTGATTTTAATAACTGAAAATACTTATTTCATTTATTTATTAACTTATTTGCATTTAGGAAGATACGCTTCCATTGTCAGTAAGCTTTATATAAATAGCTTCCGAAATGCGTAAATAAATTAATAAAAAAAGTGTTTTCAGTTATTTAAATTAATATCTTTTATTTATTATATGAAAAAACACGTTGAAAATCTCCAATATTAACCCAATTTAATTTGTTTCCCCAAGAGCGTTTTTGTATCGAATAAATCAAACCTAAATCTTGAAGAGTTCAAAGGATCATTATATTTACATAGAGGTTCTTGGTTCATTAGTAAGGACCTCCAATGACTATTAAATTTCGTTTTCATTGCTATCAATAAATAGAAAGCATTCAAAAATATGTAATATTGATGGCATCATCACTAATTTTGCATCTATGTACTTCAGCAGTTTTTTTATTTATCATTCAAATAGAAACTTGCAGCGATTAAAGTTCTGCATGTTTTTTTTACATCTGCTCTAGAGAAGATTTATGAAACGAAAAAGTGCACTAGATTGTATTAAGTGGCAGTAGAACTAGTTTTTGCTGAAAATGCAGTAGATCTACAGCAATTGCAGCAAAGTGGCATCACAGATAGAGCATGGTGAGCGGAAAATGTCTGTTTCTAAGAGAGAACCAGTTTGTGGTGTGAATACAAAAAATTTCACGCGACTTTTTTTATTATAAAGCCTAGTACTCAGTTCGATTGAAAATGAAATTTCCATAAAAAAATGCCGGTTAATTCACAGCGACAGAATTCGCAACGAGAGGCGAGTACCCAAATTCGAAAGTGAAACATGAACCAGTTCGATTGTATTTCACGAAATGATTTTCATTTCCCAATATACAACCACCAGATAAAAATAAGGAGACTTGGAAAAGTCTGACATTTGTCAATTAATTTATTTTTATTGCTACCGACAGAACAAAAATAACACAAGACACGAAAATACAACAAAATACCAAATAAAAATAACTATTTTTCAAAAAATATTTCAATATTCAGTCAAATAAATTTCATAAAAACAATTTTTTTTCCACTCGAAGTGAGTATTAAAAATTCCAAACTGAGTATCAAAAATACACGTGAAAAAACAATGATATTTTCATAATGATAATTCACGTGTATTTTGAAGCGGTTTAAAATTTTCATTTCGCAAGAGGTGAGTACTTAACTAATGAGGCTTAACTAATAAAATTGGTTCTCTCTTGGGAAACTGAGTTTTTCCGCTCAATTGGCTCGATTTCCATCAAGAATATGATGACAACATGCTGTTTCATATAACAGTGAATCTTTATTTTTTATTATTTTTTATTTTTACACCCCAAATTAGTTATCTCCTGGGAGCACAAATTTTTCGCTCGCTGCGCTTTGCGCATAAAATATTTTTTGAATTTGTAACACACCCTTTTCGCATTTAATTATTCACAGGTTCATTTGTCTATGGTTAGAAAATGCATTTGGAAGTGACATAAGGGCATAACTATTTCCTTACGAGCCTTTCCATATGAAATCGTCAAATCGAAAATGCCAACCCATTTTAGATTTTTTTCAAACTTTGTGAGAATATCCCTTACCGTTCAAAGGAAGGATATCCACCGTGTTTTAATTTTCTCATGCCTCATTGCCATCTTGTCCCCATATAACGGGTGATTTTTTAGCTGGTTTGGTTTTGGCAACACTGGTTTTGACAGCTGACGTGTGTTTAGTACCTTGTGTCACTGTCAAACAGCTTCGGTTTGGTTTGCAATTTAATGGATCGTCTTACAAATGAACAACGCTTGCAAATTATTGAATTTTACTATCAAAATTCGTGCTCGGTTCGAAATGTTCATCGCGCGCTGCTTCCATTTTATGGTCGGCATTCTCGACCTTCTGAGCAGTCTATTCGGAAGATTGTGACCAAATTTCGCACCAAATTTACTTTGTTGGACATTAAACCACCAACACGTTTACGTACTGTGCGTAGTGAAGAAAATATTGCGGCCGTATCAGCTAGTGTGACAGAGGACCGCGAAATGTCGATTCGGCGCCGTTCCCAGCAGTTAGGCCTTTGTTACAGCAATACGTGGAAAATTTTGCGGAAGGATTTGGGCGTAAAGCCTTTTAAGATACAGCTGGTGCAAGAACTAAAGCCAGCCGACCTACCACAACGCCGAATTTTTGGTGAATGGGCTCTTGGAAAGCTGGCCGAGGATCCGCTTTTTTATCGAAAAATTGTGTTCAGCGATGAGGCTCATTTTTGGTTGAATGGGTACGTAAATAAGCATAATTGCCGCATTTGGAGTGAAGATCAGCCAGAAGCATTGCAACAGCTACCAATGCATCCCGAAAAAGCCACTGTTTGGTGCGGTTTATGGGCCGGCGGCATGATTGGGCCATATTTCTTCAAAGATGATGCGAATCGCAGCGTTACTGTCAATGGTGAACGCTACCGAGCGATGATAACAAACTTTTTTTTGCCCGAAATGGAAGTTCTTGACTTGCATGATATGTGGTTTCAACAAGACGGTGCCACATGCCACACAGCACGCGAAACAATGGCGCAATTGCGAGGCGAGTTTGGTGAACAGTTAATTTCACGTTTCGGGCCGGTCAATTGGCCACCTAGATCGTGCGATTTGACACCATTAGATTATTTTTTGTGGGGGTATGTCAAGGCTAATGTCTATAGGGACAAGCCCGCTTCGATTGACGCACTGGAAGCCAACATCCATGCATTCATTCGTGAGATACCGGCCGATATGTGTGAAAGAGTATGCCAAAATTGGACTCAGCGGATGGGCTACCTGAGACGCAGCCGCGGTCAACATTTGCATGAAATTATCTTTAAACATTAAATTGCAAGGTTCAAACTATCGATTCAAATAAATATTTTATTCATTTTTTTGAATTTTTGTGTTTTTTTTTTTTTAAAGTTCTAAACCTCTTAAAAAATCACCCGTTATTATATTGATATTATAGTCTAAAAACTGTGATTTTTCAAAATCTAAAAATTTCAAGTAGCGATTTTTAATACAAAGATTAAGTTGAACCAGTCAATTTAAGGTTTTGACTTCTTTTATAACAAGTGTACTTGATATCCAAGAAAAATTATGTAGTAGCGTTCAACAGTTGTGACACCAGAGTCAGTTGAAAACGACAAAAAATCAGGAAAACATTCGTACTTTCGACACCGCTTTTGATATTGTTTGACATCGATTATGTGAACTAAAATGAAAGTCACAATTAGTACTCTTTTTGAGCTTTAATATGCCATATCAAACGTTTGATATCTTCAATAGAAATGGGAATGAGGCATGAGAAAATTTAAACACGGTGGATATCTTTCCTTTGAAATATAAGGAATATTCTCACAAAGTTTAAAAAAAATCTAAAATGCTAAAGTACTACTTTTATATAGAATGACTCTTACCTATAACGCTTTATTAAAACGATTTATTGTTATATATGAAAATATGGACACATTGTGAGAGCGTCATAAGACCTTCTTCAAAAAAAAGTCTTATGTACAGAATTAAGACTGCCATACAAAATCATCAACAAGACTATTTCACACCCATTTCCGCAAAATAACATTTTTACAAGGAATTCTTTTTCTCTTTTATTTTCTCGAATTTTTTCATAAGCAAGGTGAGAAATAACTTCACCAGATTTACAGATCAAATTATTTCCCACGATTAGTGGGAAAAATCTTGACCAATAACAAGTGAAACTCTATCCCACTAGAGGTGAAATTATTGCCCATTTGAAGGTAGTTCCCGTGATATTAGTTCCCTGCACTGTCAAATTATATGAAGAAGAAGTGTAAATTTAGATTTTTACCAACCAGAACCCTCAAAAAGGAGAAGACTTGAGTAGTTTCTTAAAAAAAAGTGATCCAAAAAACTATTGCGGATTAGAATTCTACTTATTCCCAAGGGATTTTAAGAGAAATAAAACTTTTGAACCAAAGGTCATGGAACAAAATTTTATATATAGTCTCTGTGTAGTCAAAATCGAAAAATTTCAGTATCGTCTCGGTATCGGTCTCATATAATTCAGTTTAGTCTCGTATAACAAAGTCTTGTCTTGGTATATAGGTATCGGTTTCGTCTGGTATCATTCGTTCTCAGTCACAAACGAAAAAAAAAAGGAACGACTTGCTAACTCGATCTTGTAGTTGAACAAAAGTTTTTTTTTTTGTCTTTGTAATTTTAAAGAGCTTGGTTCACAATGTCTAAGGTTAGCCAAAACATAACTTCTGCGTCAAAATATCATAGCAGGAAAATAATGCTTTAACATTGGAGACATTTCCACGAAACCAAGATAATGCAGTTAGTGGACTTCACTAAACTCACTTCCTCCATGTAAGAAGAACAAAATCTGAAAATGTCATCCAAATTGGTTACAGAAGAACAAAGCAAAAGTAAAAAGGGCTTTGACATCGGTCTTGTATAACTCAGTATAGTTTGGTCTCGTGTATGATTTGGTAACAAAAAAAAAAAAAATCTTACTATTGTTTTGTGACCTACCCTAAGGTTTTCCAACAGGGACGCTATAAATGTAGAGCGACAGGGACAGCAAACGACGTCATATTTCTTACCGCTCTTTTGATATTTCTCTTCAGTAAGGGTTGCCATTTCATGATGGAAAGATATACGAGCCAACAACGAGTCGAAATAATTAAAATTTACTACCAAAATTCGGAGTCAGTGGCCTCAACGTTAAGAGCGCTACGTCCAATTTATGGTCGTCATAATTTCTGGCTGAATGGCTTCGTCAATAAACAAAATATGCGGTATTGGTCTTGCAGAAATCCACACGTACCCCATGAGTCATCATTGCATCCCGAAAAAATTACGGTTTGGTGTGGTTTATGGGCCGGCGGCGTCATTGGGCCGTACTTCTTCCGTGATGAAGATAACCGATGATAATCGAATATTTTTGGCCCCAATTTGATGATATGGACTTGGAGGACATGTGGTTTCAACAGGACGGCGCCACAAGCAACACATCGAATGTCACAATCAATTTATTAAAAAACCAAGTTTGTGTTCGTGTTATCTCACGAAATGGTCCAGTCGCTTGGCCGCCTTGGTCGTGTGATTTGACACCGTTAGACTATTTCCTGTAGGACTACGTCAAGTTTTTGGTCTATGCCAACAAGCCAGTGACGATTAATGAACTTCGTTCGAATATCGAACGTGAAATTGCAGCAGTATCGGCCGATTTATGCTTGAAAATCTTCAAAAATTGGGTTCAGTGTCTGGACTTCTGCAAGCGCTCCCGTGGTGGTCATGCAAAATAAATCGAGTTTTATACATAATGGCATCGAACGTACTTTCACAGGAATAAAGAATTTCATTGATATCCAAAACCGTTTTTGTTTTATTTAAAAACACTTATGTAGCGCTCTTATTGAAAAACCCGATACATACAAATTCAGTCTGAGCCCCAGAAAAATCCTGCGTACGCTCTCTGCTCATTATGAGTGCATGTGTAACAAAAGCACATAAATGGGTAATTCGGCAAACGATGGAATTTTCGACGGCTCCTCTGATTTCGTAAGAATCGTTCAAGTATTTAATCCGATTTTTTACTGATTAAAACCAATGTCCAGTCCAATTTATTAAGATCTGATATCTTTTTTTTACTTAAAAAATTCTAGTGTCTAATTCTCAGTCCCCTGACATGTCCCTTGACCGTTTTTGAAGAGAAAAATTCTTACGGTTTTGTTATTTTAGTTCAGGGATCGGCAATTGTCGGACTGCGGTCCAGATCCAGACCGTAAAGGATACAAATATGGAGCTGTGATGTTTTTACTCTTAGTTCGAAAGACTTTACATCGCTCTAAATGTTCCTGTTCAATTTCTTTTCTTAAAAAAATTAGGCAGCGATCCTTTAATTTTGCACGCCTTATACTTATTTTTATTTAAACTTACTTCCCAACTTACGTCACACTTATTATTTTACATCCCAAATTTTGACATTAAAATGAATGATAAAAAGTGCACATTTTTTACAGTGAAAAAAAGACATTTTTTTAGTAAGTGTATCGAACATTTTTTACGCCAACTGAATGCCGTCCCTGAACTATGCACCAATGTGTTACAGAGTACATTTTAAATTATTACAAACAAAATTTTAATTCGAAGATTTCGATTGCAATTATATAATTGCAATCGAAATCTTCGAATTAAAATTTGACTTTAGTCAATTAAAAATAATGCCAATAGTATCACACTGCGAATCTAAATAAGTCACGCCAAATGATTAATCTTGAATGCTTAATTTCCAATGTTCTGATTTTTCGAGTGCCAAAAGATAAAGTTATTCCAAGAAGAACATTAAGAATAACACAAAACATACAACATAAAGCTCCCAAGAGTTTACATTTTTTTTTATTTTCTTACCATTTTATGGTAAAAAAGAACATACGTCAGGGTGTTATCAAAGTTACAATCATATCTTTTAACTATATACCGCCCGCCAGTGGATTCACTCCATATAGCAATGTTACAAACCGATTTGGAGATGCCAATAGGAAGTGTCTAATCTTAAAGTCATAAAGACAACGCACACAAGAAAGTCGTTACTCTAATGTGCAGTGAAATCATTTTCAAATAGCAAATCCTTTGTATATAGGGTAAGAAAAAAAAAAAAATTAACCTCACACTCTTGTGCTTCCTCATAATCTCTATCATAGCTTAATTCATCTAAACAACTAGAAAGGACATATAATACGCTTTCACTATCTGCACCTATTACTTAACGCCTAGCTAACACAGTCGAGCAATTCAGTCATTCTCTGGAGCACTTCGTCCTTATTTTTATTTTTTTTATTTTTGTGTTTTGTGTATATGCTTTCGCATCTCCTGACACAGTGAATAAATAAGAAATTGAAGGATCCTTTCTTTTGGCTCGAAATTGCTTGGAAATAAGGTTCCGAAATGCTCGAGGGAAATCATTTTATCTGTCGTCTTTAATCTCTTGTATTGCACAATTGTTTGCTGCTCTTGTCTTTCTCTGTTTTCTTTCTGTTCGGTTTTTACTTGTTTTATTCTATTTTTTTTTATGTCCTTTTACTACTCGATTTGCTTTTTTCTGCACTTGAAGAAAATTTAATCTAGCCGACTCTATGTAGATAAAGTCGTGAACGTACATGACATTCTAATAAGAGTGTGACCAACTGTGGTTAAAATTAAAAAATTCTTAGAATAAAGCATAGATGAAATAAAACGGTGTCCCTTCATACCATAATTTTTATTTGTTTATGTGCTTGTGTTAGCTTGTTTTATCTGAATAAATAAAATAAATAAATTTGGTGGAACAAAAGCTCGTGGAGAACCAATGCCTAGTGACTTACAACTCTCAACCATTTCTGTGTGCGTGTTGTAGGCAAGAATGGAGGGGACCTACAATTTTTTGCCGAGTCCGAACGGCTAGATGAGAAGCACTTATTCATGACAAGTATACTTTTGGAGGATTTGTCAATTCCCCGTAAGAGGCAGCACCTAGGAAAAAACACATTTCTGTTTTTAGGTGGGAGCAGCTGGGAATCGAACCCAGACCTTTGGCATGACAGTCCTACGCACTAACCATCATGCCACGAGGTACTACTTGTTTTATCTACTAACCATTAACACTTGCAATCATGATGAGCCTTTGATAGAAGAATGCAGCTTGCTTTAAGCTCACTAAAATAAAAAATTCTGAAGTTTAAACAAAAATACCACAGTCCGGAAAAAAGACATATTAACGAACGAATGTAGGAACGTACAAACGTACAAACGTACAAACGTATGAACGTACGAACGTACGAGCTTCGGAACGTACAAACGTATGAACGTACGAACGATAGAACGTACGTACAAATACAGACATTTCTCTTAAAATGATGGATTACAATTCTAGAGAGCACGAAACGTGAAAATATGTCGAAAATTTCGATTTGACAAATCGGACCAATTACAATAACTTCCAATGGGAAGTTAGATATTTGTTTTCAACCAACAAATCTTGGATCGCTCGTCTTTATTTTTGAGATCGCTGTCCTGATAAGTTTACATATTGTTGCAGGCAACTTATTATTTGTTCTCAAAGCCAAAAAGACTTGACTCGAATCGAATTGACTCGACTCGACTTGACTAGACTCGAGTGGAGTTGAGTCAATTAAACAAGCTAAGTCATCTACTTGGTTAGTCAACCTGAGTAGCGGACTAACCAAGTACAGGAAAAATTTGGCTCTTTTGAACAGTTTTGTTGAATTTCAGTTTGTTAGAAAATTTATTTTTAGGTGTTTCAATGCTATTTTGGACACAGTTAAAACAAACGGTTTTCTATAAAATTATAATGTGGATTCAAAGTTGCCATGATTGTACATAAATAGTCAAATGAAAAAAATATTTTTATTTGCGATATACTCGAAGGTACTGTTGGGCAAGTTTTGGATTCTAGCAAAAAAAAAAATCGAGATAACAATCAAACATGACATTACGATGATAAAGAACACGAAAAAAGTGGGTGGCGCAGTTCCTCTTTGTTTGTCTGTCTGTTTGTATCTCGATTTTCAGCCTAAGCCAGCGATGGCCAACCAATGGCACGGGTGCCAGTGGTGACATGTAACGAAATATTAAGGTTCGTCAAGCTGCGTCCACCACAATTGAAATTCAAAAATGTAAGGATGCAATAATTTGATGCTAATTTAATACTGCAATCCCGCCCGGTTACTAAATTCCCTTGACGTCAAGCTGCGTCCATCACACCTTCCTACACAAAATTTCAAATAACTAATGATGCCATAATTTGATGCTAATTTTGGGCTCTTCAAATGGCGGAATTTTCAATACCTCAAGGCCATCCTTACCACTTAAAAATAGCGTGATATCAAGTGAGCTGTGTAGACTTTTTAAATACGCCTTTGAAAATAAAAATAAAAAAGTGCATAAGACGTAAAACTTAGTAATTTGAAAAAAATATAAGATTTTATCTTTCTATCCCTACCACAGACTTTTACAGACAAAAAACTGAATTCTGATGACGTCACTTGTATGAAGCTGCTTCCACTACAAAGGAAATTCAAAAAAATATTTATGCAGAAACCTAGTGCTTCTTATGGTCTCATTTATTGTTGTAATTTAAAATTTTTGGGCTCCATGGTTTGATCTTGAAATCTTTTGTTGAATATGCAAAACCGTGTGGACCTTCTAAAGAACTAGGTTATTTGAAATAATAACATTTTCCATACCAGATCTTCCATTAGTTTTCTTGAAGATATCATATTAACCATTTTGTAACATTCCTTTTATATAATAGTATAATTCAACCAATCAGATCGCGAATTCTTTTTGATATAAATCATTGATGAAAATTCAACTAACACATACAAATCATAGCTCACACATATTATACTTCTTTAAAATAAATAAGCAAACGAAATTATTTTTTTATATTACACCTGTCTACATACATATCTATTTCCTTAAAATATATATACGTTGAGAGTTGACTTGTTGATTTTTATTTTTATTCTGCCTATTGCAAGGCTTTCTTTGATCAAAATAAAGGATATACAGGGTGATTGGTATAAGGTGCACCAAACAGCTGGAGCGAGTAGTTTGAGTTAAGACAGAAAAAAACTTGTATGTGAGGAGGGTCTATTTCGCCCGTTTGGGCAGGAGGAGCAATTTTCTAAAAAATTAACTTAAAACAGAAAAAAATATATTTAAAATCCAACGGCACAATTTACAATATCATGCTATTCCTTTCTGGAAAGTCAAAAATTTCTTGTTTTATTTTAATTTTTAATTAAGTTGTGTTAGTGAACAGTTTTTGAAAAATTAATTTTCAAACTCGAAATAAAAAAAAAAAAAAATAATAAAAAAAAAAAATATTTTTTTCAAAACTTAATGTAATTAAGTAAATTTTTTATTTTCAAAATTCAATGCTTTAATTAATTTTCAATTAAAAACAGAAAACCGGATGTTAAAATGTATCCTAGTTTTTCAGAAATATAAATGAAATGAAAAGTACTTTTTTCCAAGAAAAACACTTTTTTTTGTTCTATCTTTGCATTAATACCATTAGTTTTATTTGCAAGTAATACAAACAATAATTTTACTAACTAGTAATATTTTTAATATCTGTTATATATTTGCCTATTCTAATTAAAATAAATGATGTTATAAGAAATTTTAGATATGATCCCCACGATTTGAAAGGCAAAGGTTGTATCTTCTTCTTATGGTTGCAGATAAATTTAAGTCCGCCAAATTCTCCTGCAACTTGAATCCAGCAGCTTTAATGTGTTGTTTAAACTGCGTTTCATCTCTCCAAACTATACTTTTAAGGAAGTTGTGTTCTGTTTCTTCCCTTAGTAATAGCAATCTACAGAATTCAGTCCTCAAAATTTAATCATTTGATGTCAACTCTTGCCTGGGGTAAAGTAATATGGGTGAAGGTCATCGGTATGAACCACTGCCCAAACCCTGCTTTGAGGCAATCCAAGCATAGTTGCTATTCTTCGGGTGCTAAGGATGGGATTACGTCGTTACAAATCCAAAATCCGTTCCTCTATGTCCGTTGATACAACAGCTGACCTTTCTCTCCTTCGAGTCTTCAGGACTCCATGTTCCCGAAGACTGTTGTGAAGTCTTGTAAAAAGTGAATAGTGGAGACATCTCCTATTGGGGAGTCAATTCTTCCCGAGAGTAACTTAACATCGTTTTGTATTGACGATTTGATACGCAATTTAGAAATAAGTTTCAAATAGAATGTCCTTCCACATTTATTTGTGGTTAGGTTAAACTTATTTGTTTTATTTTTTATTTGGTATAGGTAATCATTTTAATTTGGGTAACAGGTAGACGTGCAGGTCAATTTTGTTAAATTGAACATATGTCTCAATAAAAAAAGCTGAAATCTAATTAATCCAGTTTGTTTTTTTATTATTTGCTCAAAACTAGATGATATGCAATAAAAAAGGGGTAATCCGCTAATTTAATAACTAACCTGATCTGATCAAACTTGGGAAAAAAAGTGTTTTCCTTGAAAAAAAGTACTTTTCATTTCTTTTATATTTCTGAAAAACTAGGATACATTTTAACATCTGGTCTTCTGTTTTAATGGAAAATTAATTGGAGCATTGAATTTTGAAAATAAAATTTTTACTTAATTACGTTAAGTTTTGAAAAAAATATTTTTTTTTTATTTTTTTTTTTTAATTTCGAGTTTGAAAATTAATTATTCAAAAACTGTTGACTAACACAACTTTATTTAAAGTGAAAATCAAAGAAAACATTTCTGGCAAGGTGTAGCATGGTATTGTAAATTGTACCGTTGGTTTTAAATGTTTTTTTCTGTTTTAAGTCATTTTTTTTGGAAAATTGCCCCTCCTGTCTAAACGGCGGGAAGTAGACCCCCTTCATTTGCGATATTTTTCTTGTCTTAGCCCAACCTACTCGCTCCAGCTTTTTGGTGTACCTTTTACCAATCACCTTAATCTTAAAGTAGATAATCAAATGGCATACTTGTTTTTGAGCTCTAAGTTAAATTTTTCTTATAAGTACAAAAAATTATTTGTTTTGGAATCCAAAATTGTCTAATTTTTGTGCCAAAATTGGATAAAATAATTCAAATATTCTCAAAAAACTTAAACGATCTGTTTCCATTACTTGATTTTTTTTGCCAATAACTACAGGTACAAAGTTTTTGAAAATATTTGAGAATATCAAAACCGTTGTATTGGAGAAACCTGTCCTAGATGGGCTAGCACACAAGCTCGAACTTTTCCTCTAGGAAATGTTAAAAAAAGCTCTGCACCGAGTTAAAAAAAAACCGTCCAAGATGGCTCCAGATCGATGTACAGTGGACGTACAGACGAACAGACTGACGGACGGTATGTATGAAATAAAATATTTCTTGGGCCTACTCATCAGCATCGTAATGTTAAGTTTGATTTAAATCTCGAAATAATCTTTTTACATGTAAACAATCATAGATAGCAAGTAAACAATTTTGGTAAATCAAAATCCCAAATCCACTTGTTTTGCTTTTTGGTTCCAAAAATAATAGTTTTAGTTAAAACCTATAACCTAAAACATGTGAATAAACAAACAAAACCTAACATATTAAGCTTAAGCTGTAATTTCCTAGCTAAAGCTTTTTAGCGTAATCTTTTTTTATTCACATAAGACAAGGCTTTAGCTAGAAGTATCTAGTTTTAGCTTCTAGTAAAAGCTATGACTAGCTAGATTTAGCTACTTCCAAAAATAGCTTTGACTTCTTTTTTATTCACAAGGGTACAACAGCATTTAACTGATGAGCCCAACTGGTGTACCTGGACGAAACGCAATAATATAAAGTAGAGCTCACTGAATACTTTTATTTGAATTACACAATTACTTTAGTATTTCTATGCTCGGAATGTCAAAGAGGTTTTTAATGTTCAAATACTTTTTCAGGCGAAAAAATATAGGTCTTTTGAGGTAAAAACACATAAATTATTTAAAAAATTTGTTTTGTTAATATTTTGATGTAAAACCCTAATACTTCACATTTTTTTATATTTTTCAAAAACAAAATTGATTTTTAAGGAAACAAATGGCTGAGTATTAGTTTCGTGTGTGTCCCGTACGCAACAAGTTTATCTCACACGTAACGGGGTACTTAATTCATTAATAAGTTCCTATTTCGTAGTATCGTAATTTTTTAACTCGGTCATAATTTTGAGAAGTCATTAAGCAAGTAATCCAGGTTATTAAGCACATTTCAAACTCCACGATTTGCTGAACTTGTGCGCTAACAACAAAAATTTAAAACAATGGTATAGTTTTTATGTCCCAAACGTAATGCTCAGCAAAATTTAGATTGAGCCAAAATACTTGCAAATTTTTCAAAAATATCTATACATTTAAAACTTATATATGTAAATCTATTTTGTCAATCAGTTCTACATATTTTGAATCACATTAAATTAATAACCTGTTTGTTTTCACAAATAGTTCGCAGTAGTAGCTTTATTTGGACTAAGAAAAGGAATTTCCCCTACTGCCAATATCATTTTTATTGAGATTATATTTTTAAGAAGCAAAGAATTGCTAAAGTCTAAGACCATTTTTAAAAAAGAACTTTTTTAATAATTTTTTAAACAACGAACCAATATTAAAATATAAGCAATTCAATAAGAGACATTCAAAAACATATTCGAGTATAGCTGGTCACACTTATATTGTATAATAGTGTTCCTATGCTTCAAATCCTATTAGCTTTTTATTGAAAGAAGAAAGGAAAAACAAACACTTCCGATGTGGTGATGTTGAAGGAGGCTTATGAGCGATATTTTTCCTTTTTCTGTAATTGACGCCCGGGTATCCTCTTAAAAGGATACATCTCCACTTTTGTCTCCCTTGTGAGTACTTTTTATTTTTGTCTTCGCATTTAATCTGCAAGTCAGTTGCAAAATGTTAAAAAAAAAAACAAGGTAGATATAGGTAAGTTATGTTTTTTTGCAAAGGCTTTTGGAACGCCATCAGTTATTGGAAGAAGCTTAAGGGTTTACAGGCCCTTCACCATAAACAAACGATTAGAGTGTTGAATTTATGAGTTAATTTAATTTTACTTAGGTATACTCGTATACATTGCTTTAGAATTTTAAAATCTATAAAAAAACAATTCAAAATAAATACATAAATATTTTTTTTTTTGGTTTTTCATTAATTTAAAATGGGAATTTCCTAAATGTATGTATGTTTATTATATTGTTTTGAGTTTAAAGCAAATTAAATAATAACAAATAGTTTGTCCTTAAAAATAAGTTCTCTAAGGGTAATGGATTGGTGTGAAGATTTGTCTTATAGTTATTGGCACCTCCCCTAAGCAGTTAAGTTTGTCTACGCATTATATTTGAAATCGGAGTTTGACAATACAAGGAATATAAAAACCATCCATCTTCGAAGACACTGCGAAAACCCCTATTAACATTAAATCACATTTTGCTCTGTTTTTAAAAGCTATAAAAGATGCACCAAATTTGATTTAGTTGCCTCTAAAAATATCTGACCAACAACGAAAAGTTTTATAAATTCTTTGTCTTTGCTTCCATATACTAACTACCAACAAGCTATAACAGCTCTATATAGGTTTTATACAAAATGAAGAAATAAAATTCCCAAATTTTATTGGTGAAGTTTTAAATGAGTGCAGCAAGCAAAAGTTTTTGTAATGTTTTTTTTTTTTTTATTTCTGTGTACAGTTTACACTCTAACGACCCTTAGTTGTGCAGATAAGTCTAGCTTTTGGTATCCACAGAGACTATAAACATTTTACACGCGACTATTTGCTTCATCAGCGTTTTGTGATTCTTGGGGAATTTAAAAACTTCCTTGATACTCACATACATAAATATGAAGACACATATATCTAAAAATGTTGGTGTTTGTGTATGTTTTTTAATGTGGCTGTGTATAATGGTATAGCATGTGCGTGCGTGTACTTTAAGTTTTTAGAGGAATTGATTTTACGACCATTGTTTTTAGGGGATATATGGATTAATTTGATGACAATGAAGCTTAAAGAAACTTTTCTAATTTTATTTAAATATAAAATTTAAGGTCGAGAGGGAATAAGTGCCTTTTATGTCCAAGTTCGTTGTTATTTTTTTTATTATCAAATAACAAATATGCTTATAAAACTTTAAATAAATACACGTACCACTTGAATCCTGAATCCTTCCGCTAAATGTGTTAAAGAGGATAATATAGTTTTGTATTTATTGAAACCAATAAAAGTGCCAATTTGTATCCTCTATTTTATTTCTTTATCATTGAGACAGGGTCGGGTACGGAAATATTTTTACTTTTACGAGTACGTCTAGAGCATTTTACATTCCATTTAAAGGTCCACCCATCTATTTTCAAATTTGAAGTGGCTAACAAAAAAAATAAGAAAAATCACCATTTTATTTCTGGATGCTAACTTTTTGAAAAAGGGGTTGTAGATATCAAAATTGAAAGATATCACACATAACTTCGATGGATGGTGGGAATTCAGTTTTTGAATTAATTTTTGATGAGTCTAACGTATATTTAGATGATGCTGAATTTGGTGATGGAACGTATTATGTTGTTATTGTCCTAATAGATCACAACTCAATGGGAACCCACATGAGGAGAATGGGCATCAGCCCATCGGACTTATGTAGAGGGTGTCAAGTTGAAGAGGCATCAGAGGAGGGCTCATCACATTTTCTTTGTTAGTGCCCAGTTTAGCTAGAACTAGAAAAGAAGACTTCGGAGAGAACTTTTTTGACGAAATTGGTGACATTTCTTCCTTGCCACTAAAGAATATCATGAAATTCGTTCAGAATTCAGAATGGTTCAAGGAGGCATCCCATTCCTAAGCTCCCTTCATTCGCCCTACCTTCCTCATACCAACCTACCATAACCCTGAGGAGCGCAACAAATACATGGAGATCCAAGTGAGATATGATGCAGCTTGCCGTATCTTCAACGTCCTAACCTAACCTAACCTAAGTTGCTGTTTTTCGAGGGCACTGGCATATAGAAATAAGAATTAAGAATAATCCGCAAACATAAATTCTTATGGGTTAAAATTGTACAACCTCGGTGGGGCTCTGGACCTTTGGCACACATCATAAATGGGAAATTTGAATAAAGAAAGTGCCATCTATGTAGTTGGTCAGTAATTGGTCAGAGAAAATCAATTATAATTCTAGAAATTCGTCAGTCAAAGATAACTTTTAATCAAGGCTTAAAGTTTCTCATGGTCAGGCAAGGTCACGTGCGATTTTCGGCACCTCATTTATGGGCGATTTATAAAAATCTGAAAGATCACTAGATCGTGATAAAGCGCCAACTTTTTTCAATAAATAGTCAACCGTACATATTTTCTTGTGAAATTTGGCACCTCATTTATGGGAAATTTGAAAAAAAAATGAATACCGCCTAAAAGGACCTAACATTTATATAAATGGCTAGCTGGTTTCAGTAATTTGTCAGCTATACATAGGTAGATTATTTTTCCATTTTTTTTTTGTCAGGGTCAGGAACGAGTTTTAGCACCTCCTTAGGTAATTTTATAAAATAAAATATACTCTCTGATAGGTTACTTAGATCATCATAAAAGGTCACTTAGTTTCAGTTAGGCCAGCCACAGATTTTTTGTTATGAATTTTTATATATATGCCATATATTTTTATATAATATGCCAAAAAAAGTTTGCGACGTTGAACAAAAAACTTCAGAAAAAATCATAAAAAAGAATCTATAGCTGACACAAATTACTGAAAATACCTGCCTATTTATATTTTTAGATTTAAGGGTCTTGCAGATGGTGCTAGTTTTGTACAAATTTCCAACTATCAGATGCCAAAAATCGCAATGACCTTGAACAAAAATTAAAAATTAATTTAAAAAATAATGTCTGACAAATTACTAAAACTATCTGACCTTTTATAAAAATTTAGAGATTTTTCAGATGCTAAACAATTTCTCAAAATCTCCCATAAATGAGGTGCCAAAAATCGCTACGACCTTGACGACCTTTATTTTTTTTTTAAATTGATTAAAAATTCACAAGAAAAATATAAAAGGATATGATTGACCAATTACTGAAAATAGCTGACCTTTTATGAGCGAGGGTGGCCTTACATATGGCAGACTTCTTTTGAAGAAATAATCCAAATGAGGTGCCAAAAGTTTTTATGTCACTTTGAAACGAGTTTTGAAAACTCATAGAAAAACAATATGGCTTACCAATTACTGAAAATAGTTGACTTTTATTACAATCTAGAGGTCTTTCGGATGGTATACTTTTTTTTTTAGTAAAATTCCCATAAATGAGGTGCCAAAAATCACACGTGACCTTGAGAAACTTAAAGAATTGATTACAATTGATTATCTAGAACTGACCAATTTCTAGGACTAGTTGACCTGTACTGACCAAAAACTGAGATGACATTTTCATTTTTCAAATTTTCCATATATGAGGTGCTAAGGGTTCAGAGCCGATAGATATGAATCATACTTAGTGGATATAAAAACTAAATAAATCATTGAGGAAGCTGGTGATGGGGATTCATTCGTTCATTTTCATTTTAAACGAACAAATTCGCCCACAAAAACACACATATTACCCACCGTACTGTGCCGCAAAAAAAATAACGAGTTTTTGTAGAACGATGCAGGTATTTTTAATTTTAAGAATGAAGGTTTAACTCCCCCTGTTGAGGGAGGAGTGGTGATTTCTTGAAGAAAGATACTCAAAATAAAAAAAAAAAATAAAAATAAAAACATCGGCAACTTTTACAATTATGTATTATACCAGTTTTGAAAGATAGAAATTCTGTTATATTATTACATTTTCAAACCATGTTATATTCGTCAATAGTTATTGAAAAGCAAACACTTTTTATTAATTTAAAAAGTTCTTGTTGGAAATAAGCGTACATTTGTTTGAAACGGTTATAACTTCGTTGAGAATTATTATAATAGAACCGATTTTGATTTTGAGCTTTGAAAACTGAAACTTTGTACTATAATTTTGTAAGTGTTGCCGTCTTTTAAGAATTTTTTTTTCATTTTGAGTATCTTTTTTCAGGAAATCGCCCCTCCCTCTAAAGATAAAAAATATTTGCACTATATCCTTCTGCAAGAATCCGTTATAATTTTGGGCAACAGTATGAATCGTAAATAAGAAATTATTTGATGGATACTGGCAACTATATTTATAATGCTGTATTTTGGTCCATTTTTATATTATATAAAATCTAAATATAGAAAACTGCAGGAAATAACTTGTTCCAAAGAAAATATTTCAGTAATTTTTCGCTCACATAACCAAGGCTTAAAACAATTTTTTTATTAAAAAATTTCGAAAGTTTTTCGACATAACTTTTCATCTGAAGGGATGCCAAAAACTTTGTAGGCGAAAATTCTTTAAAAATTTGTATCTTCAAAGTCAAGCAAGAAACATTTTACAACGCTCAAAAGGAGCCGAGAAAATCGATTTTGGGTCTTTCAAAGGTTATTTTCAAAATGGTGAACAAGACGTACTTTTTAGGAAATAACAAAAATTTTATTATATTCTTATTATTACGCCTAGGAAAATCGTATGAAAACCTTTCAGTATGCTTTTCTCCGTAAATACTCAACCGAAATGAATATGATGTACTGTTGAAGAGGTGTGCAGAATCTTTATATCATATAGATATCGAGTCATTTCTACTTTCAACTTAAATGACTTTCTTGAGGCTCTCAGATTATTTGAAATTCATGATGAGGTGAAAGTTTTTCAACTGGATCTAAAATATAACATTGACGGCTGTATCGTGGGATGAATTGCAAAATAAGCTTATCTTGCAAAAAATATTTTGAAAATTCAACGATATTGCAATGGCTTTGTTGGGAAAATTAACAAGAAAACAGGCAGCCTTAAGGAAGAATCAATTTCTAAATAACTATAAAGATTTCTTTTGAAAAACTATGCTGAGTATTTTCCAATTTTATACGAATTTTGGTAGGGAGCATGCTGGAGATCCGAGACGAATTTCGTAATAAGATCGCTGAATATTTGGTAAGCCTAAAAAGATCTTTGCTAGATGGCTTATCATTTATAATGAAAACTCTGTCTAACTTAGGTACTTAATATAAAGGAAATACTTAACACTGATATTTCTTCTTTATCAAACTCGTAATACGAGTATGTTTTTGATTCTGAATGATAAAACAAATGTTAGTTGATAAGGTGAAAGAGTTAATACCTTGAGTTTCCAAAATACTAATTTTGCTCTCTTTTATCACAATGTATAGCTGGTGAAACGAGCTTTTCAGCAAATCTATTAAATATTAATTTTTGTTTTAGTATTTCAAAATAAACTAGGTTTTGTTTTCAATCCCTTTGACTATGATAGAAAGTTTGTTTTTCTTGAGCGCTCAGTTATTTTTTGCTGTTCTTGGACACAGCAGGCGAGTAAAATATAAACTTTTCTTCTAACATGTGTACAGTGGCGGATCCAGGGGGGCTATAGGGGCTGAAGCCGCCCCCCACAGCCAAGCCGATTCTTTAAATTAATTTAACAGCTAAAAGAATTACATTACGATGTTTCAATTTTGTATTTATTTTTGAACCCTTATTTTATTAAATCACTTGATGAAATAGAATGATTCTTTTTTAAATCATTAATTCCAGATATAAAATGTGTTTTTTTTTTAAGCTGGAAGAGAATGGAAAAAATATGGCTGGGGCTAAAAATGTGTAAGTTAGTTGTATTTTTAAAAGCCCATTAAAAATTGTACTATTAATGCAGGGTTGAGGCTCACAAATTTGTTTTGTTTTTTCTAAGCCCCAAGGCAATTATATTAAAAAACAAAGATGACACTGAACTATTTGAATGTATGTAGGCTCTATTTATTCCAAGCCTCAAGAGAAGGATGACAAATAAGAGTTGGGGCTAAAAAACGTACGTCTAAATGTGTTTTCCAAGGCCTAAGGAAATTCAAAAATAAAATGATATGGGACTAGCAATTTAGCATGTTGGCAAGGTTGGCAAGGTTGGAGGAGGCTGGGGTTTAACAATCTTCATAACTTAAAATCTGTTGTTTTCCCAAGCTTCAAGGACATTAAACAAAAATACTATTTTTTTTTTTTTAATTCATTTTTATTTTTTTATTTTCTTAAAACTATCTTAAAGCTATACAAAAATTCATAAAAACTAGCCTACTTATCAATATCTTAAAACTAACTTACTGGCCCCAGTCGGGCACTCTAAGTTAAACTATAATAACTTAATGCTAATGCCTTTCGGCCTAAGAACTATCTTAATACTAAATCCAGGTCGGTTTTATTTTTTACCGAGAAGAATTTACAAAAAACTCGGTACAAAAATACTATATTGGTGCTTTAAGAATCAAGGCGCGAAAAAAAAAGGAAGGTAGTTGAAAGAATGCAACATTTTTTTCTAAGCCCTTAGAGCATTGGGCGAAACAAATGAGGTTAGTTCAGAAAACTTACATTTAAAATGCAATTGAAGATCTCTGAAGAACAAAACCTGATATTTTCATCTTATTTTTTTTTTTCTGAAATTGAAAAACCAAAGTTCCAATAGGTTCTGCATTGAGTGAAAAATGTTACATTTTGCCTTGGAAATTCCTTTTCAGGTAAAATTTTCAGTAAAGTATGTTATTGTTTTTAGCGAACGAATTGAATTTTATCACAAGAGTGAAAAAAATTTATTTCCTTAGCTCATCTGTTCTTATGTTTCATACTGGGCCCAAAGAACTTTGTATACTTATAACTTTAAAAATTGTGTTTTAGGTACCAAAAATACTTTCGTATTGATAGTTTGCATGAAATTTTGTCGAGAAATGCAATCAAATAATTTTTGTTTATTAAAATCAAAGTCCTCGAAATTGAATCTAAAGCTGGTTATTTGTTTGGTTTGAAGATATTTTTCCTATTTAATAGGCCTCCTGTGATTTTAACTTCTTTTGGCTTTCTATAAAATAAAGCATTGATAAATCAATAACATATTTTTTAAATATTTATGATAAGAACAAAATGGCTTACCTGTAAAATGAAAATGGTTGTTCCAATCACCGTTTTGAAAAAACACATATAACCAACATCCTTGGATCACGCTAACATTTTGATCACATACAAAAGTCTCTCCAAAATTTGGTCATGTATTTTTGCTAAGCAGCACACAACTGCAGCTTAAATATTAAATTTTGGTTTCCAACTGTACATCATTTACACTAATTCTGTTAAAATTTAGGACACGAAATAACAAGTAGTCACACATTATTCTCGAGCATTGATCTTAATTGTGATATATTCATTCATGAGATTTAATTTTTTTTTTTAATAAAAATCGACAACGTGAAATATTCAAGAAAAATGATTTATCAAATCCACAGGGAGAAATCTATTCTATTTCAATAGATTCACTTGAAATATTGAAAAAAAATTAAAATGATTGAGTTCAAAAACCAGCTGTTAAAATGTACAGAGAAAACTTTCAGAATAAAAAAAAGAAATTTGGATTTTTTTTTTAAATATCCTTACAACTTTTTATATAGTGTGAAGCTGTTAAGGTACTTAGGTTAAATTGCATTTTCCAAAATGGCCGCTGAATAGTGCAGCCGCTCCCTACTCCACTTCCAATCATAAAATTTTTCACTAAGTAGGTATATTTTTGCATTTTGAAAAATTTGTTTGACTCTGGCGACCAGTCTTCATTCTGAAAAAAGAAAATTGGAATTGAGAGAAATTGCCAGTATATGATTGAGCCTTTTTTAAATGAAATGTCACATAGGTGCCTCAAGCACCCCCCCCCCCCCCACAGCCAAATCCCAGATCCGCCACTGCATGTGTATCTATTTAATTGACTATGATAGAAAATAATTAAGCAAGCGAATTAAAAAAATCTTAGACTCAGTCTTAAAGGGGAAAAGTGAGGATTTTCTTTAGAGGAATCCGTTTGTATTTCTGAGCCTTTTGAGTCCTCTGAGATTTTAGAAATATAAACTGGTCTATGGTATACAATTTTAAATCGTCGAATTTCGACCACTCATGGTTGGATATTAGTTAAAATAAATAAACAAAAGTGAAAAATTGCCTTTTTCACACAATGTATATACTGTTTGTTACATTACACCAAAAATAAAGTTTTGCCTTTAAACTATGACAATCATTTTTATGGACCGGATGAGATTAATTTTTTGTCAGGATGTATGATTCCGATATTATAGTCTAAGAGCCGACACCAAATTTTGGGCACCCCCCATTCCAAATACATCCGCTGATGTATAACCAAAATATGAGTACATGATAACATTTATATAGATTTAAGCATCATGATATGGAATACAAAAGACTGGGAGGTTTATTTCTCAGCTTTTGGGGATAGCAGGTATGGTTAAAAACCGTGATTTTTCCGATTTTTGTGTGAGGGATATAAACCCTGCTTACTTCAATAAATATATACGAGTATATTAAATATAGGAAATGGACCTTCTGGTCTCAAACAAAATTAATTCCCTGAAGTTTCATTTTCAGCTTTGCTCCACCAAGCCCAGAAACCACCTTTCGATGTCCGGGGTATAAGCAATGTGCGAAACACCAAAAAAATCAGGAAAAATCTCCTGACTACAAATATATAGGTGCCAGTCATTCTTCTTTTAGCTTTTTCCCTGCCAAACTCCCCCAAAAGGTTGGAAAGTCCCTTTTATTAATCCATCTGGAAAAATCCCCTGACTTAAAATATATCAGTCCCAAAGTGATAGAAAACCTATCTTTTTAATGCCAGAAAAATATAACCAAAAGTGCGGTAAACCAAAAAATCATCTGATTTAAAATATTTCAGTCCCAGACTTCTACCTTTAAGCTTTTTCCCTGCTAGACGCCCTCCAAAGTGGCTAAAAAACCTCCGTTTTTGATGCAAAAAGTGAAATATTACAAAAAGTGTGGTCCACCAACAAATCATAAAAAAACTCCCTGCTTAAAAATATATTACTTTATTTGGGCAATAATTCATGTCAACTGATCGACGAATGGATTTTTTACTATAACCAGGAGTGGTAAACCAGACAGGAACTGCATTCAGAATTCCTACTAATAACGTGTTTAAATATATAACTCTTTGTAATGTATTCTCAGTTCTGAGCAAATCATGTTAAATATTGTTCTCTTGGCTTTGAGAAGGGCGGTACTAAATTGTTTCCATTTGGATGTTCTTATTCAAAGTTAATAAAATATCAATAGCCATTAGCGGATCCGGAAAAGTATTAAATTATCTCGTACAGATTTACGATAAGTTAAGCTTTGATTTTGCAATAAATTTAATTTTTTAATGATATAACTTTTTGTCTCCATGCCTTTCCTTTTCCCGGAAAACATGACCAGAAGGAAGAATAACTAAAAAATCATACTCATAAAACCATAGACCCATAGAGCTTAGAGCTGATAGATATCTTAGTTTGTTAAGAAAGACTTATCATAAGGTATTCGAAATTTTAAATGGTGAAATAGACCCCTCCTCATATACGAATTTTTTCTTTTCTTAACCCAACCTACTCGCTCCAGCTTTTTGTTGCACCTTATACCAATCACCCTTAATTATTTATGTTTTTTGTTTGCCTCTTTTTTGGCCTCTTTATTTTCTTTCGTGGTTTTTAAAGCTTCTAGTTACTGTGAATACTGCAATAGCCCCTCATGTTACATGTTTTTAGAGCACAATATCTTGGCTCTGAACCTTTGGCACCTCATATATGGGAAATTTGATATTTTAGAATGTCATCTAATTGGTCAGTAATTGGTCAAGAAAGGTCAACTAGTCCTAGAAATTGGTCAGCCCTTGATAACTAGTTATAAAGACTTAAAGTTTCTCAAGGTCACTCAAGGTCACGCGTGATTTTTGGCACCTCATTTATGGGAAATTTACAAAAAAAATATGCCATCTGAAAGATTTGTGGATAGTGATAAAAGGTCAACTATTTTCAGTAATTGGTTAGCTATAGTTTTTTTTCTATGAATTTTCAAAAATCGTTTCAAGGTCACAAAAAAAACTTTTGGCACCTCATTCGGGTCATTTCAAATAAACAAGTATGCCATTTGAAAGGCCATTTCACGCTCATAAAAGGTCAGCTATTTTCAGAAATTGGTCAGGCATAGTTTTTTTTTAATGAATTTTTAATTTATTTAAAAAAAAAAAATTCAAGGTCATAGCGATTTTTGGCACCTCATTTATGGGAAATTTGCAAAAAATATATACCATCTGAAAGATCTCTAGATCTATATAAAAGGTCAGCTATTTTCAATAATTGGTCAGCGATAGATTTTTTTTAATAATTTTTTTTTAAATTTCAAGGTCATAGCGATTTTTGGCACCTCATTTATGGGAAATTTGGGAAAATTGCATACATTCTGAAGGATCTCTTGATCTATATAAAAGGTCAGCTAGTTTTAGTAATTGGTCAGCCATAGATTTTTTTTAATGAATTTTTGAATTTTTGTTCAAGGTCATAGCGATTTTTGGCACCTCATTTATGGGAAATTTGGGAAAATTGCATGCCATCTGAAACATCTCTAGATCTATATAAAAGGTCAGCTAGTTTCAGTAATTGGTCAGCGATAGATTATTTTTTACGATTTAAACAAAAAAAAAAAATTCAAGGTCACGAACGATTTTTGGCACCTCATTTGGGTAATTTTCCAAAAAAAAATATACTATGTGATAGGTTACTCGGTCATCATAAAAGGTCAGTTAGATTCAGTAATTGGTCAGTCATATTTTTTTTTAATTAATTCTTAAAGTATTTGTATGTAGGTCACAGTATAGATAGATTCGGGTAATTTAAAAATTTTTTAAATAGATATAGATCCAATAGATTCTGAGAAAATCATGGTGGATTAAACCAAACACTTTCTTTTTCAAGATGGCGGTCATTCCCTTACCCCGGCACCTCAAAAACTTGGTTTCTTAAAGAAGAGATGCAGCCAAACTCAAATCGTACCCATCGATTATGGAAATTTTAATAAATTTTTTGACAAAATTTAATCCACCATGATTTTCTCAGAATCTATTGGATCTATATCCATTTAAAAAATTTTTAAATTACCCGAATGTGGTGCCAACTATCTATACTGTGACCTACATTTAAATACTTTAAGAATTAATTAAAAAAAAAATATGACTGACCAATTACTGAAACTAGCTGACCTTTTATATAGATCTAGAGATGTTTCAGATGGCATGCAATTTTCCCAAATTTCCCATAAATGAGGTGCCAAAAATCGCTATGACCTTGAACAAAAATTCAAAAATTCATTAAAAAAAATCTATGGCTGACCAATTACTAAAACTAGCTGACCTTTTATATAGATCAAGAGATCCTTCAGAATGTATGCAATTTTCCCAAATTTCCCATAAATGAGGTGCCAAAAATCGCTATGACCTTGAAATTTAAAAAAAAATTATTAAAAAAAATCTATCGCTGACCAATTATTGAAAATAGCTGACCTTTTATATAGATCTAGAGATCTTTCAGATGGTATATATTTTTTGCAAATTTCCCATAAATGAGGTGCCAAAAATCGCTATGACCTTGAATTTTTTTTTTTAAATAAATTAAAAATTCATTAAAAAAAACTATGCCTGACCAATTTCTGAAAATAGCTGACCTTTTATGAGCGTGAAATGGCCTTTCAAATGGCATACTTGTTTATTTGAAATGACCCAAATGAGGTGCCAAAAGTTTTTTTTGTGACCTTGAAACCAGTTTTGAAAATTCATAGAAAAAAAACTATAGCTGACCAATTCATGAAAATAGTTGACCTTTTATCACTATCCACAAATCTTTCAGATGGCATCTTTTTTTTGTAAATTTCCCATAAATGAGGTGCCAAAAATCACGCGTGACCTTGAGTGACCTTGAGAAACTTTAAGTCTTTATAACTAGTTATCAAGGGTTGACCAATTTCTAGGACTAGTTGACCTTTCTTGACCAATTACTGACCAATTAGATGACATTCTAAAATATCAAATTTCCCATATATGAGGTGCCAAAGGTTCAGAGCCCAATATCTTGTCTGCAATTAAACCCATTGAGCATTTCTGATTTCAATTAAACAATTCGTTTTGGTTTTTCGGGTAAACCGTATACTTCTGTTATTTTATTCCACTTTTTCCTAGTATTTGAATTAAACCATCTAAAAATTATTAAAAAAAACCTTTCCCAAGGCAATTATATGAAGTTTTTGAACAAATTGACTATCGTTTCTAGTTTCACATTTCCAATCAAATTCACTTCCAATCCCAACTCACGGGGACGTTTTGTGAAATTTTTCGTTTCAAGACGAGACTCCCAAAGTAACGCCTAGCTTAGTATTGTGACAGTCAGCCCTTACTTTCTTTAAAATTCCAGGCAAACTTCACTAATAATATATTTTAAATTAATGTCTCTGTTCCTACAAAGAACATTCATACATTTTTCACTCACCCAGTGATGTTGACAACAAAAAAAAAAAACAAACCAACAAAAACCATTTATATATTTCCCAGTATCATTTTAAAAACAAGAAATCATTTAAAATGTAATTTAATTTTACAAAAAAAATGTCAAATAAAAATTCCAAACAAATTTTCTGTAATAATTCACATTGCACAATTCATTACACAAATTTTCATTAAAAAAAAAAAACAAACACAAAACCCATCCATACATCCCTGCAAAAGAATTCAATTAAATCAATTTAAATAAATAAAAACCAGGACTAAAAATGGACATCGCTTAAGGATTTATATGCTTAGTTATTAATGTCGTTTCTTTTTTTTTGTATAACTTTTAGGTGATACTCATTCCACATGTGTATATATTTCTATTCTCAACCAAAAGCTAACGTAAAAATGCTAGTAAAACTATCCTTAATGGTTTCTATTTCAAAGTCATAGAATTCAATTTTTATTACACATATTAAGCTATAGTGTAGCGTGCAGAGAAATCTATTTCGTTTTTCTGCATTTAAACAGAAAGTTAAAAAAATGGGCAAAAACTGTCAAATTGAATAATTTTCACTAAGCCCAAAAGAGTCATGGGCGGTAAAAAAAAAAACTTTAATTGAAATATTTTTTTTTTTAAGTTCTCGCTAACTTATACAAATGTACCTGGAATTTTCATGTTGTGGACCAATTATGAAACCAAAAAATACCTGTAAAGCACAGGCCGGTCGAAGTGAAAGTAATTTCACGTATTGAAACAAAAAGATGAAGTTATTCAAACAAATTCATGTTGCTTACAGTCGGTTCAAAAAGTTGGTATTATAAGAAATTGTGTGTAAAATAAAGCTATTGGCTCTAAGACTATGTATATAAATATACAAGTATAATGTTTTGTAAGGAGAAGAACTTTAAAATTTTCAAACCAGCATTTAAATGTGACTTGCATTCAAAATTAAACAAAAAAAAATTTAATTTTGTATAATTATTCAATTTTATCAAAAAGTGTTATAATTCAAAAGTATGTCATATTTTGTTTACCTCAGTATTCAGTGATTGAAAAAAGTTGGTCTCACAATTCTGTCTCTCTGTTCAACTATACAGCCTTACGGCTGGATCGATTTTCTTAAAACTTGGTAGGTTCGTAGTGGTTTTTGGCTCACACGTTTTTCTAATTTTTTTTAGTTCCTGCCACACAATTTTTCTTAGCAATTCGTAAAAATCTTATTGGTCTCAAAAATGGCTCCAAAAATCTTATAAAAAAAAAAAAACTATAAAATTATTGGGAGCCGAACATAATCCCAAAATTTTTAATCTAGAAAACCCAAGATCCTGAAAATCTAGAATCCTGCAAGCTAAAAATTAAGAAAGGCTAAAATCCCGAAACTGAAGTTGAAAGTTGAAGAAAAATATATCAAAATATACAAAATTTATTAAAAAAAAGGTTATATCGGGGTTTTCAATAAGAGTGCTACAAAAATTTATTCAAATAAAACAAAAACGGTTTTAGATATCAATAAAATTCTTAATTTCTGTGAAAGCACGTTCAATTCCATTATGTATGGAACTCGATTTCTTTTGTATGGCCACCACGGGCACGCTTGCAGAAGTCCAGACGCTGAACCCAATTTTCGACGGTTTTCAAGCATAAATCGGCCGATACTGCTACAATTTTCGCGTTCGATATTCGTACGAAGTTCATCAATCGTGGCTGGCTTGTTGGCATAGACCATAGACTTGACGTAGCCCCACGGAAAATAGTCTAACGGCGTCAAATCGCACGACCGAGGCGGCCAAGCGACTGGAACATTTCGTGAGATAACGCGTTCTCCAAACTTGGTTTCCAATAAATTGATTGTGACATTCCCTGTGTGGCTTGTGGCGCCGTCCTGTTGGAGCCACATTTCCCCCAACTCCATATTATCCAATTGGGGCCAAAAGTATTCGGTTATCGTTGAACGGTAGCGATCCCCTTTCACAGTAACATGCCGGTCTTGATCATCACGGAAGAAGTACGGCCCAATGACGCCGCCGGCCCATAAACCACACCAAACCGTAATTTTTTCGGGATGCAATGATGACTCATGGAGTACGTGTGGATTTCTGCCTGACCAATACCACGTATTTTGTTTATTGACGGAGCCATTCAGCCAGAAATGAGCCTCATCGCTAAAGATGATTTTTTCGATGAAAATCCGAATCATTTTCAAGTTGTTGCTCAGCCCAATTCACGAACATACGACGCTTCTGGTGGTCAAGCGGCTTCAGTTCTTGCGTCAATTTAATCTTGTAAGGATGTTAGCCAAGATCTTTTCGCAAAATTTGCCACAACGACGTCACAGAGATGCCCAACGCTTGAGAACGACATGTGAGAGACACATTTGGGCTTTTTGCAACTGAAGCCTCAGTGGCAGCAATATTCTCGACACTACGGGCATTTCTTTGTCTCACTGGCACGGGGGGAATATTTTGTACTGTGCCTGTGAATTCCAATTTTTCCACTAGACGCTCAATGGTTGATCTGCTAGGACGATTATGACGACCAAAAATTGGACGTAGCGCTCTTAACGTTGAGGGCACTGACTCCGAATATCGGAAGTAAATTTTAATAATTTCGACTCGTTGTTGGCTCGTATATCTTTCCATCATGAAATGGCAAACTTTACTGAAGAGAAATGTCAAAAGAGCGGCAAGAAATATGGCATCCTTTGCTGTCCCTGTCGCTCTACTTTTGTAGCGTCCCTGTTGAAAAACCCTTTAGTTGCTATTTGTAAATTTTTGGTAGTATGCCGCACTAATCTTAACTGATAGAAAAAGTTATATAAAAATCGTATGACTCATTTTTAAGGAAACAAATATTTTCCTTAAAGGTTTTTTAATATTTTGTTTGGTAGATACCGTTTTTAGTGGGGAAACTACTTTTTGTGAAAATTGCTTAAATCAAAATCACCATTTTTTTAAATGGTTTCTCATCCAAAAGCTTGCTTTTCCCGAAAGAAATTTATTGAAGTTTTCTTAAAAAAAAGCTGTAGAGCCATTTTTGAAAAAAATAACATTTTGTAAATAAATAAATAAATTTAGTGACTAACAACTCTCAACCATTCCTGTGTGCGTGTTGTTGGCAGGAATGGAGGAGATTTTGTAAAATTTGTAAAAAAATGTTGATATTCTTATTTTTAGTCCTAAAAAATGAGAAGAAAAAACGTGTAAGCAAAATTATTAAAAACCACTATGTACCAAGTTTTAAGAAAATCGATCCAGCCGTTTAGGCTGTGGCCAAACAGACAGAATTTTGCCACCCACAATTTGGGTGTTCTTACAATGCATTTTGGAAAAGTGTTGTTTTGAAAATCAGAACCTGGAATAGATGTGTTTTGAAATTTTGTTTTCGGTTGAAAATAAAACGGAACATATTTTTGGATCAAGATAAAATTTTACTATTTTAAAAATGTCTTTTTTTTACCATTTTATAATAACAAGTATCTGGTCTCATCACTCAACAACACAATAGAACAAACCGAAAATGTATAACACTTACTCCCATATCTATTTATATGTATATACCTATCATTTACTGTGTAACTTACAAACGAATTACCAACTTATTTATTCATGTACAATAATATTTCATTTAATTTAATTTAATCATTAACTTCATTTTGTTCATTTGCCTACTTTAATTTTGAGCTCATCTAGAACCCCAGTTACAAAAGAAAATACAGGAAATGAAAAACTAATGTAATGTGGAGCTTTACAAAAGCTCTTTATAAAAGAAAATAATATAAAATAATATTGTAAACGAAAGCTCTTCAAGCATTAAAAGAAGGGCCACAGGCCAACAATTTTTACAATTGATTTTATCTGTGAGCAGTTCGGTTGGACTCTTCAGCCTCTGCAACCCTCATAAATACCAATTGTTTTGGATAAAGTAAAAATAAAAATAAATAAACCGGCACCCGCTAAATAGCAAAAAAAAAAAAACAAACGCTTTGTTTTCTCATTTCTTCTTCTACTCTTCCGCCACTCACAATAAGTGTGTATGTATGTGTGTGCTGTAGCACAAACGACTCTGTCCGATACCTTCGCTCCCTTCACTCTTATCGCAACAGTTTCATTCTCTACAAATGTTAAATTCACGCATAAAAGTTCGACAATAATTAATTTTTGCACCATAATTATAATACATTAGTTTTGATTCAAATACAAAAAAAAAAATTGAATTTAGGTTGGAATAAAGCATCTTTGATTCTTAAGTGGAATAGAGTTGTTTTGATTCAAAAGAGTCAAAAGGTGGTCAAAAATTTGAATAAAAAAACAAAATCGCTCAAAATTGTATTTTAACACAATTTTTTAAGTGCGCCAAGTAATAATAATTTATTTTTTTAATTCAAACTTGGCTTATTAAAGGTACCTAAAAAAAAAATTATATACCGGTTTTTTGCATATGCCATATTTGAAGCTATGCTGCATCATGAAAAATATTACTTCTTCCGGAATCTGAAAGTATTATTTTCCTCCCTCTAAAATCCATTTAGAAATCCCGTAATATTTTTACTCCCACAGCGTAATCCTAAGTTGAAATTTTTCAGTGTCGGCTCCCCTCACGCAGTTACTTTGAATTTTATTTTCCTGATTTTGGATTTTTTGTATGGTTTTTTGTACTGATGGAATAAATTAAATAGAAATTTAATACATTGAATAGAATATTTTTGGGATTTCTTTCATTGCATATTTTGGGGAGTTATGTCACCATGAAATAACCACCCATTTTAAAAATGAAAAGAGTCCCCAAAATGCCATGAAATTTATATCCAATTATGGAGAATTCTTTCATTTGAAGAAAAATTTCCCATTTCCTACAAATTTAGGGTATTTTTGCAGGTTGCAGTTTTTTTAACTTTAACGAAGCCTAGCCTATCGTATAAGTGCAAAAAAGACTGCAATATTGGACCCTTGCTACTAGTTTCTAGCATACTTGGTTCCTGAGATACACAATGTGACCTGCTAACTTCACAGTGATTGTACCCTAATTTGGCGAACTGCAAAATCAGGAATAGAATTGCAAAAAAAAATTTTAAACAACTGCAAATGGCTGTCAAGGTCCTGATTGCTTGGGTGAAAGTTGCCCTGCTAACTAATGTCTCAACAAATTAAGTTTTTTTTTGGCGTTAGAACTTTTGAGTATATCGTGCATTTAAGCTACAAGTGGTCAAAACCCTTTGAGCTGTGCACGTTTTTTAAGAATAAAATGTGGAAATCGAAAAAATGTATTGCTTAAAAGATCCTTAAAAGTATTAAGCTATACTGTTTTCATCTCGTAACACCTACTGTGAAACAGGAACTTTAAAGCAAGTGACAAAAAAACGCCCTTAGGGGTGCGGAACAGAATTCATCGGTATTCGACACACCCACTGATACATTGTCAAGTATAGATTTTATATGAATAACATATATATACCAAACCTATATAGATATCAGGGCAACCACATGTGCTTGGCCAATTTGAAGTGGTAAAATGCATGCACGTCCGTAAGCAATGTGTATAGTTGTGTACCTACATTTGCATCCGGTATAGAAATTTGTATACCTCTACCTACATTTAAAAAAAGGGAAAGAAAACTTGAGGAAAAAATGTGCAGTTGAAATAGCGCAATAATCACCAGTACAAAAATCACATTCGTGAAAGTCGAAGCGAAACGTAAATTTTTCAATAAAATATTTGAAATAATAAATTTTGTGAAACGAATTCTGAATTGGCTACAGGACTTCCTTACTATATAAACAAATTCATATGCATATACGAAGTGTAAAGGCAACAGAAACAGCATCACCATCGATCCTCCATCAGTAAAAAAAAAAAAAAAAAATACCCAACGTGTTTTAATATTTGACATCAGAATAAGAGAGGAAGCATATCCCAACGGCCGGTGTGGCGCGGCTCGGCATGGTGGGTTGAAATAAATTGGAAAATTCAAAGTGGGTGGAAACTGAGCCTCTTAACCGAAATCAAGCTAAAAAGGCTTGACATGTAAAGTGGCAGAAGTCCGAAAATCTGGTGATTTATTTACGCTGATAAAAAGATCTCAATTTACTAGGAGTACGGCATTACCAAAGGCATATGGAAATGGTGGCATAATGCTCGGTTAACAAATTTAAAATTGAACTTAAGAAATTGAAAAAAATTAAAATAAATAAAAATTGAATTGAGTAAGAACTTTTAATGACCACACTGACGAATGAAATGAATATGAATTCTGATTATTGAAAATGTTCTTATTTATAGTAAAATAAATTTGTAGGATCCTTGCCCCGTGCTTTTAAATGTGCGAATAAATTTTATGGATTTTTACAACGTTCTGTTAAATTTAATTATACGAGTATTACACCTTTATGAGTTTTTGTTCATGACACCGGAGCTAAGAAAGGCATCACTGACTTACCAACGCCTGATTGTGACAATTTTGCGAGGATTGGATTTTGCAGTCGGTTTCGTTGACAATTTACTTATTGCCTCCAGGAATATGCAAGAGCCAGAACACTATCTCTGTATACTGTCTTTGAAAGACTTGATGACTACATCCTTAAAATTAACTTTTTAAAGTGTATTTTTTTAGGGAAGCCTGAAATACAGTTCTTGAGACAACCAGTTATTTCAGAAGACATTAAATCTTTACCAAGAGAGCCCAGACCATTGCGAATTATTAAAAGCCAACTTTAGCTATGAATGTCGCTGGGCGATGATAAATATATATCGGTGGTTTTTACCAAACGCCGTTGCCGTCAATATCCAAAATCGTCTGCAATATTTGATCGAAGGTAAGGTGAAATTCGATTAGAGACCTTAAAGTGGAGTTCTGATGCTGAAAAACCCTGAATGAGGAAATACTGCGACAGTCCATTTGGATTCAAGCGATAGTTGAAAATTGACGTTTTTTTAATGCTTTCGAAAATCCACTCGAAAGCACTAAAACATGAGCAAAGATATACTTTTCTGTTGGTCTTTGATGCGTTGAGTTAGAATTTGCTCGATACGTGCTCTTTTGAGCACAAACTGACTGGATTTTTCGAATTACGTATAGTTTAAGTAGAAGGCCAACGATTTCTCGAAAACGAAGGGTGGTATCTTCAGAATAACCATAAACATTTAAAATAAGAACCTTTTTAGGCACAAATTGTCTGAACTACTTTTAGTTAGTTTCCGGAAAACCAATTTATAGTTTTTATTCTTTTCTGTGCTTTTTTAGAAAGTTCATCTTTTGGCAAAATTCGATGTCCAATACAAAAGATAAGAGGTGTTTTTTAATTGGCTAATTTATAGACAGCGTAGCAAACGTTCAACACAGTAAACAACAACAATCGAGTAGTATGGATAAATTATTCACTAAAAAATAGTGCATAAATAACACTGCAGATACGATTTTTGAATGTTTTAAATGGAATAATACTAGGGGTTGTAGGAAAATATTTCCTAAGTGAGTGTTGGCAGACGTGGAAAAATTTTAATCCACAGGCCCAGTACAAAATGTTCCCGTGCCAGTGAGACAAAGAAGTGCCCGTAGTGTCGAGAATATTGCTGCCGCTGAGGCTTCAGTTGCAGAAAGCCCAAATGTGTCTCTCACACGTCGTTCTCAAGCGTCATCTCTGTGACGTCGTTGTGGTGAATTTTGCGAAAAGCTCTTAGCCTACATCCTAACAGGATTAAATTGACGCAAGAACTGAAGCCGCTTGACCACCAGAAGCGTCGTATGTTCGTGAATTGGGCTGAGCAACAACTTGAAAATGATTCGGATTTTCATCGAAAAATCATCTTCTGCGATGAGGCTCATTTCTGGCTGAATGGCTTCGTCAATAAACAAAATATGCGGTATTGGTCAGGCAGCAATCCACACGTACTCCATGAGTCATCATTGCATCCCGAAAAAATTACGGTTTGTTATGGCTTATGGGCTGGCGGCGTCATTGGGCCGTGATGATCAAGACCGGCAGGTTACTGTGAATGGGGATCGCTACCGTTCAATGATAACCGAATATTTTTGGCCCCAATTGGATGATATGAACTAGGAGGACATGTGGTTCCAACAGGACGGCGCCACAAGCCACACAACGAATGTCACAATCAATTTATTGGAAACCAAGTTTGGAGAACGTGTTATCTCACGAAATGGTCCAGTCGCTTGGCCGCCTCGGTCGTGCGATTTGACGCCGTTACACTATTTCCTGTGGGGCTACGTCAAGTCTATGGTCTATGCCAACAAGCCAGCGACGATTGATGAACTTCGTACGAATATCGACCGTGAAATTGCAGCAGTATCGGCCGATTTATGCTTGAAAACCGTCGAAAATTGGGTTCAGTGTCTGGACTTCTGCAAGTGTGCCCGTGGTGGCCATGCAAAAGAAATCGAGTTCCCTACATAATGGCATCAAACGTACTTTCACAGGAATAAAGAATTTCATTGTTATCCAAAACCGTTTTTGTTTTATTTTAAGCAACTTTTGTAGCGCTCTTATTGAAAAACCTGATATATTGATATTTGTTACGGGGTAAGAGGGTGTGAGGATGTGGTAAAGGGGTAGGATCAGAAAAGGAATAGTTAAGAAAATAGGAAAGGTAGCGCTTGTAAAAGGTTTGGAAATCTAAACGGATTGAAATTGGAAAGAAATGGAATGTCTAGCTTGGTGAACGTGGCCTGGTTGCGAAGCACGGCTTAGCTTGCCGGAATGGGTGGGGGAGAGATTATTCGAAATATTGAAACAAACAAAATTTCTTTCAACAAAAATGGCGTGAGCTGAAGTTTTATTTCTTTTAAATTACAAAAGTTAAAAGGCCAGTTATAAGAAAAAAAAAGCAAAAAACTTTAAGCAACAAACTTATCAAAAGAAAGTGACTAAATTTTTTTGAATTTTAATTCAACTATCAATACTCCTGAAAAGAAAACGTTAAAGCTGGAAAATTGCGTTTGATCTTTTTCCCAACAGATCTTTCACTGGGCTTCCAAATTGCCTTTTTTGGATTGACTGACTGAATACAAATTCCTTCCTTCATATAACTCTGTGGAGGGGGATTCAAAATGGTAGCAGACAAATGAAAACATAAACCAAAAATTAATGGGAGACGGGGAAATAAAACCTTTTCACTCACAAAATGTTGAACATTAAATTATATAGAAAATTAAAAAAAAAAAATATTTTAATAAAAATATTACTAAGAAAATTTATTGATAACTTTACTATAAAAAACTTCAACGCCAATATAATTTTACCATATAGCTGATATGGCAACTTAAAACATGAATGTTTAACAAAAAAAAAATAATCCGTTCCAGGACTCTCATTCTTAGTGGGTTGATTTATAAGACGGCTACTTAGCGCTCCAACTTTTAAATAGTATCGGAAAAAATCCGTCTCTTTCATTCTCGTTTGAGTATTTTATTTATGTATATGGGCTTATAGATATTAAACTTAGGTTTTATGTCTTTACAGAACTCAGACGGCTCCACAATCCAGCGCTTCGGAACAGGCGTCAAAAAAAGGATCCAGACTGATGACGTGTCTTGGGGTTATAATGAAACCATTACTTGATCGTGAATACACTCGTTGGGACTTAACAGGACTACCAAGCAAATCGCCTTTAAAGTAGGAAACTAGGTAACCCATAGCTCATGTCGATTTCAGTTAGCGAACACACCACTTTTTTCCTTGCAGTTCTTCCTCACACACTGTTTGAGTCGTCCGATCGCATTTAGCTGTTTATTTGTTTTTGGCATTCTAATATCAGAGTATTGGTAAAGTAAATTTGCCAACTCATCTTCCTTTTTTGTTTGATTTTTTGGTTTGACATTTCGCTAATACCGAAATTTGCCCATCTACTACTTTTCAGCAATTCTAATAGTTTTGGGTAGATGGCACTAGCTGAGCATTTAATACCCCCTTTACATTAGAATGACATTGAAATGGAAGTCACCATTCATATACATTAGGTGAAGTAAACCAAGTTCATATTCAATAGTTTCAGGGCGTCCATTACACATATTAAGGAGCAGCTTTTTATTCTATTTTCTTGGCAGCAGGTAACAAAAGCAACAAAATTCATTTTAACCACATATCGACGCAAATTTAAATTGTTTTTCTGGACCTCTTTTTCGAATTGTAGTTTTTTACCAAAAACCAGCCGCGTAATCTTAAAATTCAATTTTAGAAAATGTCCCAGAACAAAGACTTCTTCTTTTTAAATCCTTTACAAGATCCACGATACCCATTTTGAAAAGTTCCGACACACTTAGAACATACTCGTATTATACATAAACACGTAGGAAACTACTTCGCATACAATTTACCTACACCTAGACATGCCTGAAGGTCTATAACACAAGACTATATGAAGTAATTTTCCTTTAACCTTTGTCCAAAGAGATGATGATGATGATAAACAATACTAAGAAGGAACAAACATCCTTAACTTAAACCTAAGTTCAAAGTCTACATTAAGCTCTTGAATACATCGTAAAATGTCTCCCGATGCATCAGGATTAAAGGATATTAAAGTGAAAAGAGATGTTAAGATATGTGTACACACACTGCACGTACACCTAAGTTCCTAAGTCAAAATAGTGTGCTGATGGACATATTATTCTAACAGGGAATTTCAAAAGCCATGTTCTATTTATCAATTGACTTAGATAGAAAGCTAATTAATTAGCACTCTGATTGTCTTTCATCCCGCCACGGGTCAAAATGTATTGATTACATACTTGGTTATCTTGGTTCCGCATTTCAATATTTGGGGTTTATACAATTTTGTCAATAGACAATATACCTAGGTAGGTACATAACAACTTCGAATGTATTCTCAGAAGGGGTATAAATGTAATTATTAATTATTTTAAATGCAGCTGATTCAATAGAGCATAAGTTTGATTATAAAAGATATTGGGGAGATGTTTTCAGGGAATCAAATAATTATCAAAAGTTAAATTTTCAAAGTGATAGCAGATAAGAAGGTTTTTGTTCAAATATTTAAGAAATACTGGGCATCATGCACTAGTTGACTACTTTTGTTAAATGACTTTCTTAGCTATCCTTCGATGAACCTATGTGGCCTGTCAGATTGTTAACGGACTATGTTTATTAAAATTACATAAAGTGTTAAAGTTTGACTACGTTCTTTTCTAAATTTCCAAAAATTTCTAATCGATTTTTGAAGAAAAAACAATTTACAAAATGAATAAAGGCGAATGGTTAGAACAATGATTTGAAATAAGCTCAAACGGGATAATGCTCCTTTTGCCATCTAGCCAAAATCGTAAGCTTGGACTTCACACTTCTTCAAAGCAATATTTAACAATTATTATCTATGCTTTTGCAGCAATAAACTTTCTATATCTATAAGTGCTTCTCCAAGTAATGGCAGTGTCCACGTTAGCCATATATCGTACACAAAATCAAAAGCTGCATAAAATATTTAAGGATAAGGACTCACTATAAAATATAAACTGGAACAAAATACGTTGAAACTACACAGACGATCTTGCTTTGTTTGTCCTTTATAGCACTGCTTATAGAATTAACTAACTTTTGTTTCGAATGTTTTACTAAATTTGGTTTAATTTAATGTTTTGTGTAACTTTTTCGTTTGTTCCTCGTGTCTAACTGTTAGTGCTGAATATTGGTTTGAGTTCAAAATACACAACACATACAGTGTTCAAATATAATTAAATTTTTCCTTAAATAATGTAAAGTTGTTGTATAGCATTATTTGGCACTAACATTTATGTATCCACAGAATTTTAGTGAATGCATGTTTGCTTGGTTGTGGTTTGTTTCATTGTTTGCAGTTAAAATTGTTGTAAAATTATTGTGTGTTGTGTCAATTAAGAGATTTCTTTTTTCTAGAAATGTGCCATTTTGTTATTCCGACATTAAGTTGTTGTTTGAAAATTATGAAAATTTATTTGATTTGCAATTTGTGTACTTGGAAATTAAATTAATTAATCTTAAAACTATCGAATGTTTTAGCTGATAAAGAATTGGATAAGTTTTCTATTTTCTAATTGGCATTCCGAAAACTTTATATATACATATTATATATAAAAAATAAAAAATGAATTTAATTTGGTGGCGTAACAGCTCGTGGGGAATAAGGGTCTAGTGACTTACAACTCTCAACTATTCCTGTGTGCGTGTTGTTGGCAGGACTGGAGAGGATTTGCCGATTCCAAACGGCTAGATGAGAACAACTTATTTATGAAAATTATATACCCTTGGAGGATTTGTCAGTTCCTCGCAAGAGGCAGTATTTCAGAAAAAAAAAATTTTTCTGTTTTTTAACGTGTCAGCGGTTGGAAATCGAACCCTGACATTCGGCATGACAGTCCTAGTAATTCCACGAGTAGGTACTACTACAATTATATTTAGTATTGAATTAAATAAATCAATATTTCAGCAAAACAAAAGTAGATAATACCTGCTTACATTAGATTTCTGGACCAAATGTGTCAATTGCTTTAGGTTTTTGGTTTTTTAAAACCCAAATAGCCCAAATTGGGATAAATCAAAAATAGCAATTTGAAAGAGCAAGTGAAAATATCGAGTAGTTCAATTGGTAATAAATAACCTGTTCACGCAAAACTGGCCCGGAGAGGGAACAAGTGCCCTGAAAAAGTGCTCTGAAAAATATTACTCTCCCACCATTATGTACTTTTAATTTTTATTTGCTTACCAACTTACTTAAGGTGATGGTGCTACAATCCATGGTAGACCAGGGGGTCGATTCACTAACTGTGAAAACGTGAACTGAAAAAAAGTCATCATTTAAGTTTTTACAGAGTTTTATCATTTTATCACTTCACAAACGTGCACAAGGCGATTCCCGAACTCGTTATGAAAAACAACTTCCAAAGAGAGTACTAAAAATTAAAATGAGAAATGCATCTCATCTCTCTCAATCTCTCATAGTAAAAGATGGTTGTTGTGTTTCTAATGGACATACATTGTTTCTCTTTATCATTTATCTTTTCACAGGTTTTCACAGAATGAATTGCTTCTGATAAAAGAATTAGCATATGAAAACATTTTGGCATTTGTTTTAGTTTTTTCACACTTCGTGAAATGCATTTGGCGTAAAATCATAATCAGATTTATCACTTCACAATTTCCCAGATAGACCCCCATGGTTACAACCAACAAGCCTTTTCCAGCCGACTTGTTCTTTAACTACTTATCTCCAGTTTTTCATTCCAGATTGATTCAGGTCCTCTTCCATTTTAGTGTGCCACAAGTTACGCTATCCTCCTTTACTTGCACCATCCCATGAAGTTAGATTAAAAAACTCTCCGAGTCGGAGCATTGAGCTATTATTATTCATTAAGTTGATAGTGGAGCCAAGATTAACAAACTCTATTATCACCTTAAAATTATAGGTGTCTATAGTGACATTCTGTCCGAGACGATGGTGTGGGGTGTCCTTTTCTTATGGTCAGCATAAGTATATTTGATTTCGCCTTCATTCACTGTTAATTCCATCTTCTTAGCTTCATTAAATGCTTTGTTCATCCGATTATGTCAATATCGTCAGCGTAAGCGAGAAATTAGTTGGACTTTTGAAAGATTGTGCCTCTCGTGCTAAAATTAGACATTCCTCCAAATAGCTCATCTCTATATTGGCCTTGAAATTGATGAATAAGTTTCAGGTATCGATTAAAAACTCCTAAGTTTTGTCCAAGATCTTAACTGGAATAAAATTACAATGATATCTACTTACCAAAGATCTTGTACGCCATCTTAAGGAGACTGATACCTCTAAGCAGTCCAGAGGATCGCCTTTCTCGAGGAACGAGCAAACAATGATAAGGGTTCCATTCATTGAGCAAACTTTCCTCCGACCATTTTTTACAGATGAGCTGGTGCATACTTCTTACCAATTCATCACCAGCCACTTTGAATAGCTCATAAGGCCATCAGTTAGCTCCAGCAGCTTTATATTGGACTTAAGATATAGCCATATTTACTTAGTTGAGATCGGTTAGACGGAATTGTTGGCCGACGTCAACGTTATTCAGGTTAAATTGTTCAATCTCCATGATTGCGAAATAAGGTTTTTCGTCGCCGTTAAAAAAGGCGGAAGACTTGGCCACGATACCAAACCAAACGGTACTTATGTAAGTATCGTTAAAATTGAAAAATTTAAGTATCATCTCGGCATCGGCCTCGTCTGGTTTTGGTCTGGTCAAAGTCACAAACAAAAATAAAATTCATCACTTGGTATTGGTATTTTAAGATTTAATAAAAATTCATTATATAAAAAAATATAGTAATTGAACCACAATCTTTCTAACTAAAGCTTTTTTATTGTCTTAAAAGATTTAAAGAGCTTGATTTACAATGTTTAAGTAAAGTCCCGATTGACTATCCGAAGCATAAATCTTGCGTCGAAATATCAGCAGAAAAACAAAGCTGCTACAAAATCATTGGAGCCGTTTCCAAAAAACCAAGCTTTAAGAAAAAATATGAGACGCAGTTGGTGGATTCCATTAAATCGTATCGTGGCCAGCCCTACTCTTAAAGCAATAGGCTCTTCGAGTTCGAACCAGAATTCGGTTGACTTGAAAATGCTGTAAGAACTTTGAAGTACTCGTAACTAAAAATAAGGTATTTGCTTACTAAAAACATTTAATGTAAATTTAACTTCGAAAATGAGAAGGAATAATCAAGAATGGAACACATTTTGGAAGCTGCTTACGAGTTTCAATTGAATTTTGTAACTATGTACTATGTCCTTAAAAAGTTCAATTTTTCATTTTAAATAACGCATAATTTCTTCCAAATAAGTACAAAAAATCCTGTTAAATTTTAGCCCACTATTTAACCGTTAGCCCCCAAGACGAAAGAAGTTGACTATGGGAATACGGTGCAGGGAAATAATTCCACGGGCATCTGCTCCACATGAGAATCTATTCCATCTTAAGTGGGAAATTGTTCCACTTCTCAAAGTGGAATTTATTCTTACGGCGAGAGGGTGCGTACTACACCCGAAATTTCGGGGAATTTTTCCCACCTAAAATTTGGAATTTGATATATTATTGGTTCATAAATATAGAAACCGTCATTATTTTCTTACATAAATACAATACTAGCATTGCGGCGAATAAACAGTGAGATGGGTTGGCTACGCTTTCCCAAATAACGTTTGCCCGAATAACGATGTATTAATTGAGTGAAACACGAATAAACAGTGAGGCATGTATGGGGGGGCATGCTGCCCCCCTGCAACCCCCTGCTTAGGCTAACTATAGGATTTGGGGTATGTAAAGTTTCTTTTGCATTTACAGAATCTGCATTTATATGTCACTAGGACGTAATTCCGGCAAACGTGATTCGGGAAACTGAATTTCGGGCAAACGTAATGTTCCCAGCGAGATATGTATGGGGAGGCATGCTGCAACCTCCCTGCTTGGGCCCATTATAGGATTTGGGGTAGATGCGAGGCTGGGTGTATGCAAAGTTTCTTTTGCATTTAAAGAATCTGGATTTAAGGAAACTTTGAATTTATCCTTTATATCCAACAATAATTGTAAATGTATCATTTTGATATCTTTATATAGAATAGTATTTAAGAGTAGAGGTATGGATCATACTTTCTCAGTTCTAATAACATTAAAGACTAAATATTATACACAAAATACCTCCTAAACGAATCAAATAAAAAGAAGTGAAATTGATTCTCATATACGAAGTGGGCAAAACTCCACTTTCAAAGTGGAGATCTTTCTCTATAGAAAGTGCCATAAATTCCCTTTATCGGTGAGGATAAATTGCACTTTGAAAAGTGGAACAGATTCCCACTTTAGATGGAATAAATTCCCATGTGGAGCAGATGCCCGTGGAATTATTTTCTTGCACATGGGAAAACACATGTAAAATGTTCAATCAAATTAAGAAATTTTATAAATAAGGTGCCAAAAATCGTTCGTTACCTTGAGTTTTTCGTAAAAAAGATTCTATCGCTGACCAATTTCTAAAAACAGCTGACCTTTTATGACAGTGAAATGGCCTTTCAAATGGCATATATACTTCTTTTTTAAAAAGACCCAAATGAGGTGCTAAAAGTTTTTTTGGAGACTGATTACTAAATACAGTTGACCTCTTATCACTATTTACAAATCTTTCTAATGGCATCATTTTTTTTTGTAAATTTCCAATAAATAAATTGCCAAAAATTGTGCGTGACCTTGAGTGGCCTTGAAAAACTTCAAACTTTTATTATTTGTCACCTAGGGCCGACCAATTTCTAGGACTATTTGATCTTTTCTGACCAATTAGATGGTATTCTCAAATATCAAATATCCCATGTGCCAGAGGTCTAGAGCCAGTAAAAATACGTCAATTTTCAAGTTGTGGTGAGAATAAAAATAAATAATAATGTTTTTTTTGTTAAAAGTTCTTAATTTTTGAGGACCCTAAAGTCGTCCAATTTAAAAACTTATTTCTACATTGGTAATTTGTAGGCCAAATAAAAATATTACACGCCTCCAACGACCAACATATTTTTAATTTTTATAGTTTTTTGTAAGAGTCGATGATTTTCCACCCCCTGCCTTTAGTACAAATTGATACTGTGGTGTCTTTATGGCCACAAGCATCTTATTTAAGAAAAAAATTAATAAAAAGAAATATTTTTGGTGCTTTCAAATATATATTTGATTTAATTTTATTCTCTTATTATAAATTGGAAAAAATTTTTGTAATTACGTACTTATGTGTAGGTAATATGTGTCTATACATACGTCATGTGCATTCAGCTGAAATTATTCAAAATTAAAAAAAAAAATTCAATTCGGTTTGTTTTCTCTCCCATTTAACTGGACTATTCTACGAGTATCTACGATCAAAAGGATCTGAAAAATGTAAACTACGGAATTACAATATTATTTTCGCTAATATTATTATTAGTAAAGTAAAAGAATTTTGACACAAGTAAGAGGATTTAATACTTTTTACGTATGTAAGTATGAATGTTACTTTATATACATTTATTTCAAAGTAGATTTCAAACCTTGGTATCTTGAGAATACAGAATCCACTATGCATTTCCCATAAAGCTGAATATATTATATGTCTTCGCTTTGCAATTGTACGAATACACAGTTTGGATGGAAATTTTTTTGCTTTTTAGGACCTTGGGCGAATATTTCACTAATCTGCATTTATATATGTATATTGGCTCCTTTTTCTTGTCATAGCCAAAGGAACTATTTATTCCACTTAGAGCCATTTACCTTTCTAATAAAATTTCCAATTCCGCAGACACAAGTACCTTTAGTATTATTTTTTTATTTGCATTTCTTTTTTATACACAAAAATGAAAAAAAAAAAATAGAAATGCATTTGCTTGAGTGCATGAAATTTCTGCAGCAAACAGAGAGGACTAGACCATCAGTATAGTGAATGGGGCAAACATACATATATAAACCATATACCTACTTAAAAGTACACATTGGTACTTATACCTAAAAGGTAAAAAATATCTTACTTCATGGTAGTATCCGTAGTATCCAATCGAAACGTTAGCTCCTTTTTCCGACTATGGCAGATGCATCTCCTCATAAATAAGATGCATGAATTCACTTAAATGCAGAATGATTTAGTGGATGAGTGGAGAATGATGCTTAATTCTTTTCCCATTTTTTTTTTTTTTTTTTTTTTGTATGTATCTATATTTTTTGGATCTTTTTTAAAGTATCTTATCTACCAGAGAAGGAGTTATGGACTTTGGTGATATATTCTATTCAATTTTTAAATTGCCCTATGAATGGTATAATTATTGTGTTTTAGCTGACCGTATGATCATATCTTTTAGAATTTGGAAGTAGATAAACAGCTTTATGAATTTTATGAGTGCATTCATATGGCATTAAAAATGAGATTATTTTATTTTTGTAATATATGTGAGCTTGCTTTTTGTATGGAAATCGAAGTATATTAAATGTTTTTTTCTGCTTGCATAAGCCATGGGCCTTAAACAATATGGTATAGCATTTTTGTATGCACTTTTTTTTCATCTAGAGCAAGGAAAATTGCACGAGGAGAACCCAACTCCAACTCCAATCCATTAAAGGCTGAGTTCCAGTACTAAGTAAAGAAGAGGTTGGAGCATACCAAGGAAATACATATTGCTATCGAACCGATTTCAAGACTAATCTTACGATCAACTCTGACTCTGAGTAAGGAAGGGGTTGGCTTTTTACAATTTATTGCTGGATTTACACGAGTGACAAATTGTCATAATTTCTTCCATTTTCACGCCATTAATGACAAAATCATGTAAATGAATTGAAAATTTACCAAAATATCTGTTATAAAATAAATGACAGATCTAACTGGCATTTAATATTGTCCAATAAAATAAAACTATGTAAATGCACAGTGACGCCATTTTGTAAATAATGACAGTACACTGACATGCCAATATAATGACAGAGCATCAGAGCGTCATTGTTTTGTCTTCGTGTAAATGCATGTTATTGATAATTTAATTTTTCCATCTTTATACCAGTTTAATGACGTGAATTAATGGGTTGGTACAGCCAAGGGCGTACGCAAGATTTCGGTAAGGGGGGACAAATTCATTCAGAGTTTCTGTTAGAACAGGGCAAACTGACTCAAAAAATAGTTGTTTGGTACAGAAATATTATTAAAAAAAGATAAATTGCCTAATGTATGAAATATTTTGTGATTAGGGGGGGGGGCCAAGTGCCCCTTTCAATTTTTTAATATATCGAGTTTTTCAATAAGAGCGCTACAAAAGTTTTGGATATCAATGAAATTCTTTATTCCTGTGAAAGTACGTTCGATGCCATTATGTATGGAACTCGACTTCTTTTGCATGGCTACCAAGGGCACGCTTGCAGAAGTCCAGACGCTGAGCCCAATTTTCGACGGTTTTCAAGCATAAATCAGCCGATACTGCTGCAATTTCACTTTCGATATTCGTACGAAGTTCATCAATCGTCGCTGGCTTGTTGGCATAGACCGTAGACTTGACGTAGCCCCACAGGAAATAGTCTAACGGCGTCAAATCACACGACCGAGGCGACTGGACCATTTCGTGAGATAACACGTTCTCCAAACATGGTTTCCAATAAATTGATTGTGACATTCCCTGTGTGGCTTGTGGCGCCGTCCTGTTGGAGCCACATTTCCCCCAACTCCATATTATCCAATTGGGGCCAAAAGTATTCGGTTATCGTTGAACGGTAGCGATCCCCTTTCACAGTAACATGCCGGTCTTGATCATCACGGAAGAAGTACGGCCCAATGACGCCGCCGGCCCATAAACCACACCAAACCGTAATTGTTTCGGGATGCAAAGATGACTCATGGAGTACGTGTGGATTGCTGCCTGACCAATACCGCATATTTTGTTTATTGACAAAGCCATTCATTGGCGTCGTTTGCTTTTCCTATCGCTCTACTTTTGTAGCGTCCCTGTTGAAAAACCCTTTATATATATCTCTAGACGAAGCGTCCAATTACTGAAATGTTTATTTAGTGGAATTAGTTCTTTCATCGAAAAAGTTCTTTATTTTCCCTCCGTCTGGCTTTCGTGGTTGGAATTACTGAAAACTACAGAAGAAAGAAATGTATATGTATTACGTTTGTAATAAAAAACAAAATGAATTGGTTAAATGTGTACATTTGTTTGTGTCACATATTATTTTAATGTTTAGAGTATTTTAGTACAGTGGATGCTCGATATAGTATGAAGTAAAAAAAAGGCCTGTTCACTATTTTGAGATTTTCACAATTTGGAGCAAAAATTTTCTCTGCTTTTTCAGACAATCTTAACCTTTATGGGATCTTCGGGTTATTCTTGACCCATTTTTGGAAAAAAAAATTGGTTTTCTCAAAAAATAAATTTTAAGGGACTTGATATTTTTGACCTTTTGTACAGCTTTGAACTTAATATATTTGTCGTATATTTTTATAAAAATATGTTTTATTTTACGATGTACACATTTTTTCACATTCGCCAATCTCGAGTCAAAATTGACCTTACTGTATTACGTAAACAACTATGTCCATTTAAACAGGATTCTAAAACTACGAGTATCACTCTTTGTAAAAATTGTAGTAACCCATTATATTTTTTTTCCTTTATGATTTGTAAAAATACAAGTAAATAAATATGTAAACCAACCATGTTTAAAATTGTAAGTAAATATGAATAAACTTTTATTTTCATTATAAATACATAAACTTTAAAAGTTTTAGCCCTACAAAATTCCTGAAATATGTATTAATAATGGGTCAAATTCGACCCGAAGCCCGCTTAAGTTAACTTAAAGGGCTGAATGAAGATTAAATTCTTGGGGGGCGTTTCCCCCAACAGACAATACAAAAAATAATTATCACTGAAAACTGCTCGACAGATTTAGCGACGATCAGTCAGTCAGTCAGCTCGTCAATTATCTTGCTGAGAAAAAAAGTCGTCGAATTGCATAATTTTGTAATTCTTAAATCTCAAGTTTTTATATTTATGCTACTTAATATTTTATTAACAACATATTAATACACCATTAGTTCGGTGATATGGTATTCTTACCATGCTTATTGTGGGGTACACGGAAAGAATTCTTGGATCAGATCACGAAAAATGAGCTGCGAATTACGAAAAATTAATCCTGATTTATACCTTGACTTGTTTTACGACTATTTCTTTGCAATTTGCGAAGCTGAGCAAAATGAAAATATTGATACTCAAAAAAATCATAAATAAGTGATTTTGCAATGTAAATTACAAAGTATTTATCGCAAATCAATATTTATAAATGCTGTTTGTGGAATTATACTTAAGGGTAGTAAATTACGGCAAAAAAGTTGTATTTTGTTTTGAAAAGTACAAGTTTGAATCATGAATTTTAATTGCAAATCACAAAAAAAAATGTTTGTAAGTTGCTACGTTTTGAATGTAAATAACCAGTTTTTGTATTAATTTCGGATCAAAATGCTTTGGTTTACGAATAAAACATGATTCGTAGATTCCAACTGCTAATTTTTCAATTGGTGATTTTTCAATTCTCTCTATGTAGTTTTTATTTTTGCCCTGCCGATTTTGAATTTGAAGTTTTCTACTTAAAAATAAGGAAAAACGGCCATTGTGGCTCATTTTTTTTAGGAATTACACGGTAAAATGTTCAACTCTTCCAAAGTTAAAAATTTGATATTAGACTTTTTAGAACCAAGGTACAGAATCATTTAGTGGTTTCGAGTGGATTTTCGGAAACAGAAAAAATATATCAATTTTTAGTTTGCGCTTCAGTTTTGGAAATTGTGTATACTTTGAATTTATTTCTTTACTAAGATGTAATTTGCTAATAATAAATCATTTTTAAAGCCATATGTGAAAAATTCCCCAAAAAATTACTTTTTGCACTTTTTATATGTTGCGTCACAAAAGTTAAAAAAAGAGCACAATTTAGTCACTTAAAAATTATAATTTTTTTTTGTTTTTATTAGCATTCGGGCAGAAAACGATGAAGTTATCATGCATTAGAATTAAGTTTGGTTTCCCCTTTTTGTAAACATCCCATAAATGAGCTGACAAAAATCGGGCGTGACCTTTAGTGACCTTTAGAAATCTTAAGACATGATGACAAGTTATCTAGGGCTGATTAATTTCTAGGACGAGTTGACTTTTTCTAACCAATTACTGACCAATAAGATGTATGGGATAAAACCGTAGATATTCTTGAGAAATATTTGTTTTTGATAAATTAAATATCAAGTTTCATGCTTTCAAACATATTTCCCTCATAATTTCCATTTGAGGGTTGCATGTTGCATACTTTTGTGCATTTTAACAAACAAAAAACTACATTTACGGGTGAAGAATAATTCAACAAAATAATATCTCATGCGATAAAGTTACAACCTTTCTGCTCTTACAGCCTAACCTAACCACCCCAACCCACACCTCACCCAAGGGCCATTTGCAAAATTCAAAAACAATACGACAGATTCAAAAATAGGAATCATCTGTCTCTAGAATAAAAAGAAAAACAGATAAGCTGCAAACTTTCCTAGCTATATGTCCCTTAGGTGAATCATATTTTATGATCTTTGGTCCGCTGTGAGAAAGTGCGATTTTAACTTCAGTGTTAGATTCACCAACACATTAAGGGAGAAATATTTCTGCAGCTAAATTTATCATCAGGACTTGTGTACAAGCACAAAAATGAAATAAAAACATTTTGTCTCCTCTCGAAGTTTGTGAAGTTTTTCGGTTGAATTTAATGCGACTATGATAACATGCTGTTTGTTTTTGTTCTATATAAACTTAGCATTAAGAAAAACAAAAAATAAGTATGAAAAAAAAAAACAAAAAATGGACTCAACGCAGAAAGCACTAGGTCTAGGACCAACGCCACGACCGACACGACGACCAAAGGAAATTTTGAACTTTTGCCTCCGCTAAGTAGTGACACCTTTTCCATGCTCCACTAAGCACAGCTTTTGGTGGCTCCTTCGTTTTTTGTTTTTGTTTCTTTGTTTGTTTTGTTCGTTTATATCCTTCAACTGTATAAACAAGGATGGATAATCCTTCTTTGCTTTAGTGTTAGTTTTAGTAAGAAGGTTCAGAAGGGAAGGTATATATATACGAGTACATTTTGCTTTCTGCAAGTTCCGCAAGAGGACCAAAGTCATAAATTGCCTAATATTTTGTAAGTTCTTTTTGCACTGTGTGGGGCCAGTGAACTCAGAAGTTTGTTTGGCAGTTGTTGTTCCGCAAAAAGGATTTACAGTCATTTACTTGATGAACTTAAAAGTTAAAATATAATAAAACTCCTTTATGTTGCAATAAAATGTAGGTAGGTATCTATTTATTTACTTTGAGATGTTTGTGCGAATAAATCAAGGGAAATTGTATTTAACTTTATTACATAAATGCGTCGCCTAATGGAGTACGTTGTGCTTTTCCGATAGGAGACGTAATCCATTTTATGTTTTTCCATAAAAACTAAATTTAATTAAAGTTTTTTTGTGACCTTTAGCCCAAATGCGTTTTGCCCAGGCAGGAATCAACAGTTAGTCGATGGAAACTAAAACTAATAGCAAAATACCACTTAGACACTGTGAATTATATTTTTAAAAGTAATTAGGTTTTATTCACCCTCCTATAAATATCGGGTTGTTCAATCAGAGCGCTACAAAAGTTTCTTTTAAATAAAACAAAAACGGTAAAATTCTTTATTCCTGTGAAAGTACGTTCGATGCCATTACTCGATTTCTTTTGCATGGCCACCACAGGCACGCTTGCAGAATACCAGGCGCTGAACCCAATTTTCGACGGTTTTCAAGCATAAATCGGCCAATACTGCTGCAATTTCACGTTCGATATTCGTAAGAAGTTCATCAATCGTCGCTGGTATAGACCATAGACTTGACGTAGCGCCACAGGAAATAGTCTAACGGCGTCAAATCGCACGACCGAAGCGGCCAAGCGACTGGACCATTTCGTGAGATAACACGTTCTCCAAACTTGGTTTCCAATAAATTGATTGTGACATTCGTTGTGTGGCTTGTGGCGTCGTCCTGTTGGAACCACATGTCTTCCAAGTCCATATCATCCAATTGGGGCCAAAAACATTCGGTTATCATTGAACGGTAGCGATCCCCATTCACAGTAACGTGCCGGTCTTGATCATCACGGAAGAAGTACGGGCCAATGACGCCGCCGGCCCATAAACCACACCAAACCGTAATTTTTTCGGGATGCGATGATAACTCATGGAGTACGTGTGGATTGCTGTCAGACCAATACCGCATATTTAGTTTATTGACGGAGCCATTCAGCCAGAAATGAGCCTCATTGCTGAAGATGATTTTTCTCTTTTACCTCTTAAAAAATACCCTTTATTATTTCGACAAACTGTAACGAGCTACTTCAGCAAGTTAAGAAACGGTTCAGTGGCCCGAGGAGAACAAAAATGGTAGTAGGCAACAAATATATCACTGAAATCTGAGAGAGTCCAAGTAGGAAGTTAAGAGTTAATTAAGAATCGAACACACCAAAACTTTTTCAGTCTGCTGAACGGAATGTGTTCAACACTCTTTACTCTGAACATAAATAATTAAAAATAAAGCAGTACCAGAATGTGGATGTTGATAAGAAGTCTTAAAACGTCAACAATATTTGTTTGGTCACATCAACACAACTATGTTCCACCGAATTCAATAAACTTACCATCCTCAAGTGACGAGGAAGATTGAACTTCCAATTTTCTACTAAAAGCTGGAATACCAGATCGTTGGTTGGTGTGAATGACTTGAAGCAGCTACGAACTTGAGATCGTAGAAGATGGATCTTGATGGATAGATGGTGGTGCTGCCACCATAAATTTTACATTCCTCTATCCATCAAATTGAAAGTTCTTAATCGACAAGAAGAGTTGCTAATAAGAAATCACCAACTTTCACTTTCATTTTTTAAGTCCTTTGCTGTTTTCCAATTGTGTCTTCACCCTCCCGTTGTGATCCTCCATAACTTATAGTAAAGAGCTCCTTAAGAACAATTTCCATGGTACATCATCACTTTCTAAATTAAAATACCTATATATTAAATTCTTCATTTTTCTTGCTTCAACTAATCAATTTTCATCTTAAGATTCTCTTCTCACACATCACATCTGTTAGAAGAGACCACGACCACCAAAGCTCGTTGGAACTAAATCACCCATTGAATTACCCTAACCAAGCCATAGTTACAGCCACTTACACTTTCTACGTAGCTACATAATACATATCAACGTATAAATTAACATAGCCGCAAATTGTTCAGAAATATGATCCGAGGAAGTTGAGAAACCACCGTAGAGTTGGTCTATGAAGTACCTACCTTGCCATAGTTGTATAGTCGATCAAACTATTATACGTCAAGGTAAGTAGAGCAATGCATAAGTAAATAGGAGCAAGGTAACCTACTTATAGTTTTGCTTGTGCTGTACTCGTATGATGTGTCCAGAAAGTGAACATACATACGAGTTCAAGTCTAGGACTGTTGTAGTAGTAGTTATGGCTTCTCAGCAGAACTCATATGAGATGCGTTATGAGAGTGTAAACTTCTGGCTGAGGATGACATGCGGTGACCTGGTTGGACGGAAATGTTTTGGTCAATTTCAATTGTGCGTTGTTCCTTTCTTATATATGTACGTAAAGGGTTTTGTGGTTTTAAGAGTGTTTCAATAGGATTTGCTCTTGTTCCGTTGGCAATAAAACAATGACAATGATAAAATTCGTATTCCTGTGCGTTGACTTGACTAAGAAATAAAAAAAGTAGGTATCTACATTCTTCATGTCTGTAATATTCTCTTGGTCGTCAGTTGCATTGTTGCGGTTTTAACTATTTTATGGGTTGGCTCAGGTAAGTGCGGTTACCAAAGCAGATAAAGTGGCAATGAGCATTGCGTTTAGGTAATTGAGATGCCTGAATTCCTAGTGCATCTGATGGTTATGGTTTTAAAGTTCAATGTAAAAATTCAATTTTAGCTCAAGAAGAATATCTGTCTAGTGGAATTCGACGAATATTCATGGTCTTGAATCATATACGTAGGTAAGACGTAAGAACGAGACTTACTGAAAAATGATGAATACTTTTTCAAACAGAAAGGTAGGTATATTCAACTTACTTTTTTTTTTTAAACTTTAAAGCTTTACAAAATAAAAAGGCTTAAAATTTCATTTAAAAAAATATTATTTTTATTATAAGACTAAAGGCCTTAACGTATTCATTGACATTCACATAACAACCACTTGAACTTCAAACACATAAAACTACGTTGCCAACGCATCTGACGGAGTGGAAAAGTTAAAAGTTGGGCTACTTTGTCCATTGCGGCTGACGCGAAGATAGTTTAAAAACGTTAGTGCAATTTTCTTTGGATCTAATGGACAAATAGCAAAACTTTTGTTTCATTCTGTAGGCCAAAATATATCTTAAAATGTTTGCTTATAACCATTTTTGGCATTATTAGGTATTGTTAATTAGTTTTTTTTTTTTAGGCTGAGCAATTGATATCAGTATTGTTAATTTTTTTGTTAACTTAAATTGTTATAAAATAAAATAAAAACTTACAACAATGTCGCGGCACCATACTTTAAGTTTTAAAAGAAGGTATACAACTATTTTCCAACTTTATTTGGCTTTGCAATTTCCATTTCCCATAACGGCTTTTTTCCGCTCTTTTAATGCAAGGAGACGAAATGGAGAAAATAAATAATGTGGTATTATATGGTTACAAGGGTGCTGAATCCAACAATTCTTAATAGTCAAGTTAGGAGATGAACAATAAATATACTAAGACTCAATCCGCTTGGTGAGGTATGCCCTCATATCGTGCATGACGCATCGCACAGCGGTTCAAGTTGTTTGGGCTAGCCATGATAGCAGAAGAGTCTTGGTATTATTTGGTATCGCTATCGGAGGCCGAAGCGATACCAAGACGATACTAGCTCCAAAGCGTACGAAACGGTACCGAGACAAAACCGAGACCAAACCATAATTTTGGGACCGAAATTTACCGATACTTTCAGTTGTATCGTTAGGTATCGGCAGAAAAAATTTATTGTGTGTGAGTTCACACTGCCAAAAGCAAGATTTCATATCAGGTTTTTCAATAAGAATTCTATAAAAGTTTTTAAAATAAAACAAAAAGGGTTTTGGATATAAATGAAATTTTGTATTCCTATGAAGGGTCGTTCGATACCATTAGGTATGAAATTCGATTTCTTTTGCATGGCCACCACGGGCACGCTTGCAGAGGTCTAGACGCTGAACCCAATATTCGACAATTTTCAAGCATTAATCGGCCAATACTGCTGCAAATTCACGTTCGATATTCGTACGAAGTTCATCAATCGTCACTGACTTGTTGGCATAGACCATAGACTTGACGTAGCCCCACAGGAAATAGTCTAACGGCGTCAAATCACACAACCAAGGCGGCCAAGCGACTGGACCATTTCGTGAGATAACACGTTCTCCAAACTTGGTTTCCAATAAATTGATTGTGACATTCGTCCCGTCGGAAGTCAAGATCTTTTCGCAAAATTTGCTACAAAGGCGTCACAGAGATGCCCAACGCTTGAGAACGACGTGTGAGAGACACATTTGGGCTTTCTGCAACTTAAACCTCAGCGGCAGCAATATTCTCGACACTACAGGCACTTCTTTATCTCACTGGCACGGGAACATTTTGTACTGTGCCTGTGGATTCAAATTTTTCCACTATACGCTCAATTGTTGATCTGCTAGGACGATTATGACGACCATAAATTGGACGTAGCGCTTTTAACGTTGAGGCCACTGACTCCGAATTTCGGTAATAAATTTTAATAATTTCGACTCGCTGTTGGCTCGTTTATCTTTCCATCATGAAATGGCAAACCTTACTGAAGAGAAATGTCAAAAGAACGGCAAGAAATATGGCAAACTGTCACATTTGTAGAGTCCCGTTGTAGCGTTGAAAAACCCTTTATAAACACAAACAAATACCATTGTATGCTTATGTCTTTGTGTTTCTCTGCGCTCAAATAGTCAAATACAATATCATACTCTCTTTTTTTGCCTGATTGGCGTTTGAGTGCAATATCGTAATTTTTATCAAATAGCTTCTCACCATTCCATGGTGAAAGCTGACAATGGGTCATAAAGAAAAATTTGCATCGTTACTTGATTTCATTGAGATTTCAAAGAATTCCTGCAATTTTAATTCTCAAAACTCTATGGAGGAATGTGAAGATCTGGACTGAAATCTCTGAAATCCGAGATTTCGCTACGATGGGAACATAGTATTAGATGACATTTTCATTAATTTTACTTTGTTTCTCTGGAAACTAATCAATTGGATGATATTTTCAGACTTGGTTTTTTTTGCTTTTGTTTTTCGGAAACGGCTCCAATGATTTTGTAACAGCATTGTTTTCCTGCTATTATATTTTGAAACAGAATTTATTTAATTTTTGTTTGTGACTGAGACAAGACCGAAACCAGACGACACCGATATCGATACCAGATTTTGTTATACGAGACCAAACGAGACTGAATTAAACGAGACCGATACCGATACCGAGACGATACTAAAATGATTCTATTTTGACGATACCGAGACGATACTTACAAAAATATCGTTTGGTTTGGTATCGTGGCCAGCCCTACAAGTTGTATCGAGAGGCAGTCTTAAATCTATAAAATCTGGAATAGCTAAACAATTTATAAAAAAAACTTCAAGCAAACTTATATTATATTATAAATGATATCAAGGCATTATCAGAGAAAATTTCCGCCTACTGACACGCCCACTTTTTAAAATAGGTCATCAAATCCTTGAAAGTTGACATAAATGTGGGGTGTGTTCCTTAAAAAGATGGAGATAATTTTAACTGCGATTATTTCCCTATACAACATTTTTTTCCACACCCACTCCTTGGGCGTTTTTGGCAAAAAATTGTTTTTAATAATATCTTTGAAGATATATTGCCAAATAACTGGTAAGGATTAAAACATGATGTAAAATGTTTTCCCCGCCATTCTTGAGGGCTTTTTTTTTTTACAAAATTTCAGTTTTGTAATCGTTTCCTAAAAAAATTGAAAAAAAAATGTCTGAGAAATGATTTTTTTCAAAAAATAGGTCTTACAAAATTTACCATGTCGACTTTTAAGTAAGAGGTTTAGGGGAGATATTACCTACTTAAACTTACAAAATTCGTAAACGATAGTGTAGGGCGTCATACAAGTCATAAATTGGATTTTGTATGGCCCCTACAAAATGTTCTTAAGTAAGTGGATTGAAAATGGTCCTGATGCAAAAATCTGCCTCCGCATGTAACATACTAATTATATGTTTTTCCATGATTTGAAGGATTTGAAATTTCATGAAATAATATTATTCAAGAATTTTTATTTTCGGGGGTCTTAAGACTTAATCTCTGTGCTTTTGAAGGTTCGCAGGTATTAGCAGCAATTTTTTAACATTGAAAATGTTTATAGGGTCGTTTTGGATAAATTATGGTGTTACTAAAATGAATAAAGTGAATAAATGTGTATATGAGATGAACGCTAGCGTATACGGGGGGTACGATCGAATTTTTGGTTGGTGTTACCAGAATGAATAAAGTGAACAGATGAACGTTGGCGTATACGGAGGGTACGATTGAATTTTTGGTTGGTGTTACTAAATTGAATAAATGAATTTTAATTCTATATTTTTATAATTAAAAATGTGAGAGTCAGCAGTTAATTGTGCAGCTTAAAAAGTATAAGTGTTGGCAGTTAAAAAAAAACCCGTTTGAAAAGAAAATGTAAAGGGTGATTTTTTTGAGGTTAGGATTTTCATGCATTAGTATTTGACAGATCACGCGGGATTTCAGACATGGTGTCAAAGAGAAAGATGCTCAGTATGCTTTGACATTTCATCATGAATAGACTTACTAACGAGCAACGCTTGCAAATCATTGAATTTTATTACCAAAATCAGTGTTCGGTTCGAAATGTGTTTCGCGCTTTACGTCCGATTTATGGTCTACATAATCGACCAAGTGAGCAAACAATTAATGCGATTGTGACCAAGTTTCGCACTCAGTTTACTTTATTGGACATTAAACCAACCACACGAATGCGTACAGTGCGTACAGAAGAGAATATTGCGTCTGTTTCTGAGAGTGTTGCTGAAGACCGTGAAATGTCGATTCGTCGCCGTTCGCAGCAATTGGGTTTGTGTTATTCGACCACATGGAAGATTTTACGCAAAGATCTTGGTGTAAAACCGTATAAAATACAGCTCGTGCAAGAACTGAAGCCGAACGATCTGCCACAACGTCGAATTTTCAGTGAATGGGCCCTAGAAAAGTTGGCAGAAAATCCGCTTTTTTATCGACAAATTTTGTTCAGCGATGAGGCTCATTTCTGGTTGAATGGCTACGTAAATAAGAAAAATTGCCGCATTTGGAGTGAAGAGCAACCAGAAGCCGTTCAAGAACTGCCCATGCATCCCGAAAAATGCACTGTTTGGTGTGGTTTGTACGCTGGTGGAATCATTGGACCGTATTTTTTCAAAGATGCTGTTGGACGCAACGTTACGGTGAATGGCGATCGCTATCGTTCAATGCTAACAAACTTTTTGTTGCCAAAAATGGAAGAACTGAACTTGGTTGACATGTGGTTTCAACAAGATGGCGCTACATGCCACACAGCTCGCGATTCTATGGCCATTTTGAGGGAAAACTTCGGAGAACAATTCATCTCAAGGAATGGACCGGTAAGTTGGCCACCAAGATCATGCGATTTGACGCCTTTAGACTATTTTTTGTGGGGCTACGTCAAGTCTAAAGTCTACACAAATAAGCCAGCAACTATTCCAGCTTTGGAAGACAACATTTCCGAATAAATTCGGGCTATTCCGGCCGAAATGCTCGAAAAAGTTACCCAAAATTGGACTTTCCGAATGGACCACCTAAGACGCAGCCGCGGTCAACATTTAAATGAAATTATCTTCAAAAAGTAAATGTCATGGACCAATCTAACGTTTCAAATAAAGAATCGATGAGATTTTGCAAATTTTATGCGTTTTTTTTTTAAAAAAAGTTCTCAAGCTCTTAAAAAATCACCCTTTATTTAGATGTGCAAAATTATGTTTTTTTTTTTAATTCAAACTTTAAGTAGGGCTTTTATGTGAAATGTTCGAAAGGCCAAAAATCTTAATGAGATGTGCGTGAGTGACAACTATTTTGTTTATCGATAGTTACGTTTAATATAACAATTTCGTTTATATTTTTTGAAATTCCAAAAAATCTACAAAATGAGATATTAAAGGTTGTAACTTCAAAATTTAAAAATAGATGGTTCATAAATTATTTACTAGACATTAGGGTTAGATCTGATTGTAATAAATTTTAGTTTAAGAAAGATAATAAATAACTGATTGCTTTTCGTTTCAGAAAATTCTTATAATATTTTTATTTATATTTTTATATTTTTTTTAAATAAACTAATTTCTATCGATCGATTTTTGGCAGTTATATTTTTTATCTTTTTAACTATTCCAATTAAAAATCTCTAATTCATACAGGTAACAGATTACACAAATCTACATATAATATGTAAAATTTGTAATATTTAAAAGCATCTGAGATGACATAATTACATATTACTGTTCATTAAAATACTACCTAATAACTCTTTGGTCTGTGCACCTATACAATTTATTTTTCTTATTCGCACCTTCAATAATTGACAATTAATTTGATATATCATACGTAGCTGTACGTTCTTCATAAGCCTCACAAATCTAAAATACAATTTGATTAAAAAGTAGTACTAATATTCAATCAATATTCCTATAGTTCATCGTCATCGTTGATTTACAAGTTTGTGTTACTATTTACGAGAATCCGCCCAAATAAGAAGAACACAAATATTTCCCATAGTGCCACAGTTCATTCAAAATGTCTCTCTCTCTCTGTTCATTATGTTTTTTGATTCGTTTCATTATTTGTCTCTCTGTCAGTGAATTACTGAAGAAAATGACTTTTCATTCAAGTTCAGTATTCATGTTCACTCGTTCAATGTTCTTGTTGCTTGTTCACTGTTTGTTCAGTCGTGTAGATGCTTCGATAGGGGTAGTTTGATCTGCTGCTCGGCAATTATTTTTTTCTTCTAATACCTACCTAGTTTAGTTAATGGAATGCGATTTGATGCGTTTGGTTATAGATACTTTAGTAGGCAGAAGGGTAAGATGCCTTATGGGATATGTTTGGTTAGTAGGTAGGTACTTTAGTAAGTTAGGTAGGATGCTTGTGAGATTCGTTGTTTTTATTTTGTTAATTATTTTACTTTTGAGTTTTGTTTAGGTATAATTAGAGGGATTAACGAAGAAAATATAGATATGAAATAAAAAAACAAGAGGAAATAAAAATATACATAGGTCAATGAAATCTGAAAACTAAAACGTAAACCGCTTTATTTATTAGATTTTTTATAAGGTTGACTAGTTAGACAGTGGTTTTAGAAGTCCTTAATAGTTGAAAATATGCCTTATGGATATATTAAAATAAAACGTCAGTTTAGAAAAACTTAGACAGCCGAAGCCTTTGCCCAAGTTAGACAAATTTAGGACAGCAGTAAACAAAGTTTATTAATAAATTTTTTGAGTTGGACGGTTGTCTATACTTATAGACAAAGCTTATAAATTCGACTGAAAATGTATTTTCTATTTTTGAAAATGCGACAAACGCCCTTATTGGGATAGTTATTCAAAATAGACTTGTTGAATAGACTAAAAGTCGATTTATTGTTATTGCAAATTTCAATTGGTAAATACTTTTATATTTGACTATTATGATCGACTTTTGTCCATTCAAATTCTTTGGAATAGACTTGCAAGAAGCCCCAAAATTAAAGAAAAAAACACAAAATTGGGAAAAATAGAATTTTGCAGAGACGTTACACTCACCAGCATTGAATATTTGTTTGTAGGCATAAGTAAGGGGAAAAATCAATTTATTAGTTAACGTTGCCTACAACACACGTTATAAGAGCTACGAAAAATAAATTCAAATTCAAGAAAAAAGTAACATCAGCAGAAATATTGAATTTTTGGTTGGTGTTACCACAAAGCTAAATCAAAAACAAAATTAAAGTTACCACACAAAGACAATGAAAATTTAAAGATAGAAGACACGCGGGAAAAATAAAGGTCAGTAAAATGATAAAAGGTGGGAAGTGTAGAGCCTCTCTGTTTAAAAGAAGGTTCTCACTTGTGTTTTTAAAATGAAACAAAATTAAAGACCCACAAAGATAATAAGTTAAATAATATGTTGTGGAGACGTAACAACCCCTAGCATTTAATGTTTGTTTGAAGGCATGTATTTAGAGGAAAATTAAATTTAAGTTAAAGGATTTAGGAAAAATAAATACAGATACAGATAAAAAAAAAACAAGGAATGAGGGTTGAAATTTTGAATTTTTGGTTGGTGTTACAACAAAGCAAAAGAAAAAAGAAAAAGTGTGTTACCAGACAAGGTAATAAATAATATGAAACTAGGCAACAAGTGGCAGAAAATGTAGGTCAATAAATTGAGAAAAGGAAAATATTAAATCTCTTTTGTATTTTTGAAAATGAAACAAAATTTGAAAAAAAAAACTAGAAAGGAAATAGGACAAATAATATTTTGTTGAGTTACGTCTCAATCCAACCAAAATTGAATATTGTATTTTTGGAAAATCAAATTTTAGCTAGTGTTAACAAAAACGAGATATTGAAAAGGAAAAAACCAATACATAACAAAATAACAAAACAAAAAATAGCAATACATGTCAACATCCATTTGTCTGTAGTCAAAATTTTGTTGATGATAGAACAAAGGGAATATGAAATACTTAACCGAATTTTTAAAAGAAAAAGTAAACGAAAATTATGCAATAGTATAAATAAATAAATAAATTTGGTTGCACAACAGCTCGTGAAGAACCAAGGCCAAGTGACTAACAACTCTCATTTTTGGCAAGAAAGGAAGGGACCTACAATTTTTTGCCGAGTCCGAATGGCTAGATGAGAAGCACTTATTCATGACAAGTATACTCTTGGAGGATTTGTCAGTTCCTCGCAAGAGGCAGTACCTCGCGAAAAAAACATTTCTGTTTTTAGGTGGCAGCGGCTGGGAATCGAACCCAGACCTTTGGCATGACAGTTCTACGCACTAACCATCATGCCACGAGGTACCACTATGCAATAGTATAGCCTTATTTTAAGTTTTGTATCATCTTCCTATATTTGGGTATTTGATAATTTATTTTATTCAGTTTTGTTTGTATGAAGCAATAAAAAGTTCAGATGATAACATTTTTGTTGAGACGATGTCTCAAGAATGATCAAAATAGGGAATGACGAAATGGCTTCAAATTCCTTAAGTGTTTTTAAAGCTGTAGAAAAAAAAATCTATTTATGCGCTACTATGTGCAAGTAAAGGTAGAAATGCGAGTGCAAGTATGCTAATTAAGTTTGGCTAAAAACTTTTTTAAATTTTTTTTAGTTCAATATAATTTTTAGATTGATCTTAGTAAAAATCATAATCAAAATTGGTATAAATTGGTGTACTTGGAAACCAGTAAAGATAAAATTCAAAATAAAAGAAAGATTAATAATTATAAAGATTAAAGATTTCTCTAGCACAGATAAGTCATTTTCAATGTCCCCATTGTTACTCAAGGAGTGAAATCTGTAATTTTTTTTTGTATTTGATACATGATGGTTTAGTGAAATATATGTACTATAAGTCCGACCAGGGAAGATAAGGGAACATTAAATTTTTTTAGTTTAATTTGACCTTAAAAAAGGTACCAATTTTAAAAATTCACGAAAAGAAACTCACAACTATCCAATTTTTTATTTCCAAAATTCAATTTTATATACGCAGTAAACGATAATTAACAAAACAAGTCAAAACAATCATTTAGAAACTTGCTTCAACTATTACTTAATAAAGCTGCAATGTAAAAAAATTTTATATTCAAAAGTCGATAAAATGATTTTTGGCCGCCCCTCTACCATAGTGCGTGTAAGCTTTCACCCACAAGCTGGGAAGAAGTGATAAGAAAAGTTCAATTTCAATCACTTGTATAGTTTTGTCATTTTCAATTATTTGTTATTGAAGTTCCCGGACACTTTTTCGGTTACTTTTAAATGTAATTGAATTAATTCAATTACTAATTATATGCAATTGAAAATTGTGAATTACTTGTAGTTCAAATACATTAATATAATTAAAAACAAAAGTAATCATCAAAAAATCTGTAATGATTACTGAAAAAAGTAATTGTTATAGATTTTTTGAAAAATTTCAATTACATTTTCTTAACTTATTATTATAATAATTTTCTAGACACTGCCGTCTTTCCAATAATCTCCTTTTGAAAATTATTAAATTAACGATAGTGAAATCTTGTGGTTATTTGTCTATTGGTATTAATTTAGTAGTTAAAATGTCTTCTTTACTTTTATTATTTTTATTTTAATAATATATATCTAAATATAAATATGTAATAAATTACAATCCAAGTATAATCAATTATATATCTTAAATGTAATTGACACAGTGCTTTCTTTCAATTACTTTCAAAAACCCATTACTAATTTCAATTACAATTAATAGAAATGAATTTTTTTTCCAGTTACAATTACTTGCTATTTTGATTGACAAAAGTTTAATTACTAATTGCATGTAATTGGAATGAAAGTTGAAATAAATTACAAAAAGTAATCATATTAATTTATACTGTCAAATCCTTCCTTCTAAGTAAACTGCCTTTTCTATTTCTTAGCGCTACATCGAATTCTTAAAGTTCCGTATTTTACATTACAAAATATATACATTAACGATTAAAAGATAAGTTGGGCACGCAGCCATTTCAATACGAGTAACTTCAGCGTTAAGGGATCACTTATCACCCGTGCTAATACGTTTCTCCAGGAGGAGGCAAATCTTCCAAGCCAACAGAAAAAAACAAGTAATCCATAGTGAAACCTTAAAAAATGCTTGTGCTAGAGTGGACTCAAGGTAGAGTGATATTTTCCAAAGCCGGGGGAGGGGTTAATAACCCCTCACAGATACCCAGTCAGTTGATAAGAAAGCAGGCAAAACGGTCGGTGCAATTAAGCAGGAAACACTGTTTACCAATTTTTGGACTTCTTCAATATCGTAGTCTTTGATTCTATTTAGGTATAGTTTTTGTATACGATACCAATACTAACCCTTTTTAGACTGAGTCCAAAGGAATAATACCTACTCTTCTTGTTCATTGCTAAAGTCATGATTTCAATAAAGACCTTTTTAATTGAATTTTATCCAATAAGCTGTGTGGGTTTGCGGTCAATACTCACTGACCAACAATTCACGAGGGAGGTGGGGTTTGCTGGTGGTTGAATACAACGGTTATCTTTCCATATTCGTCTATCCTAGTATGTATGGGAGTTCCGTCGTCGTCAATGGAAACGCAAAAATAGGTGCTTTTTCAACTGTTGTTGGTCACAGACGAACACCATTATGACGATAATGAAACACTGCAGCTGCAATGCTATGCCTCTTCCATAAAGCGAAGTCCTCAATTCAATAATACAAACAAAAAAAATAAAACATGAATAATTCCGATGGAGCGTTAAACAAGGCGGCAAAACAATTTGCCGACAGACGATCCCTTGACTCCACGAGAAGGCGATGAAGGATGAAGTGAGGAAGCATCAAGAGGGAGAATGATTTTGCTGCGGAATCCAAGTGTACAGAGAGAAATTCTTTGCAGTGATCTGTCTCATTTGTCATTTTAATTCAATTTGGCTATTCATTTATTTGTCTGGATTCCCTGCATCACCACCTTTAGCTCGAAGGCAGTCGCAGTCGGAGGAGCCTCAATGAACGAATTGAGCACATCCTGATAAAATTGTCACCCAAAGACAAAGAATTGAGGAGAGACCGTCGAATTGGTTAAGGTTCAACTAATTCCATAGATAGACTATTTATATGGTCTCGGCAAAGCGGTGACTTAAAATTGCTCCTTCGTACAGTGAATATACACATCCTTTGCCATTGTCTAGAAGAAGCTCAGCGAAGCACCATTAATGGGACAATAATTAGTTGAAATCGTATATCCTTATTATGAACTAATTAAAATGGAACAATGAAATAGTTTGTCGATTCAAGAGGCGATTCTGATTAAATTATGTGTGAATTTGAGGTCTTTGTCATTGACAGATGGGGAGAACTTGGTTGGATGCAAAGGTGAAGAGTTAAGCATGGTATCTCAATACTATTACGAGTACTTATAATTATGTGCCAATACTTATGTCGTGACTATACTGGGAGTACTGGACTACTGCTGTCAATTACATAAAGGTGACAGCTGCATTATTTGGAAAATTTTTCATTTTTTAAAAATAGAATTTAAATAAGGTCAGTTCATGATGTATGTCTAGAATACATAGATATTATAAGAAAAATATAAAAAAAATATAAGAACTCGAGATGAAACAATAGAAAAGGGTATTTATCAGAATTGAATAAACATGTCAATCCCAGACTTTATTTAAAAAGTATGCTTTTACCAATATGTAGGTTAGGTACATCCGAAACTACTTAACGCTTGAAGAATTTTTCGAAATATTGGAAAACTGATTTTCTAAGATGATGATGTGCAAAAGCTCTTATTTCACTGAGTGCTACTGAAAGATTCACCAATATAAATGCATACCGAAGGACTCTTAACTGTATTTCAATTGAGATTAAGTGACAAATACTTGACATTCGACAATATTTTGGTTTTGAATCGACTATAGTGCACTTATTTGGGAGAATTAAAGAAATTATTACTATGTTTGCTTAAATCATTGATTTCTATTTCAACGCATCACTTGTTGGTACACTTTCTAAAAGATATAGAAGAGTGCTATTTTTCAATTTAAGATTAAACTTTAAGTTATGTTCATGTATTCAAGACTAGTTAAAGTATTATTGTCGGTTCTTATAAAAATAGTTAAATTACAGTTTGGGATAGAACCATTTCATTGAAATTACTAGTCACTTAGAGCAGATGTTTAACTTCAAGGATTTCAAGAGTTTAGAATTTAAAATTAGGTAAAATAAATTAGATCGATAGAGTTGGACTTGAGGTGCTTTGCTAATTTGATATCAAGTTAGCAAAGCAACTCTAACGGATCGAAAAATGGATAAGTGCTTAGTTTGTCGTTAATAAGTTGTGACAATTTCGAATTGGTCGTTCTATGTTTTCTATGTTTATTTTTTGAAAAGTGGTAAAAATCATTTTAAATTCAATATTTTAGTATTTTATAATTTACCGTTAATTAGTCGTTATTTAGTTGTGAAAAAATCAATTTATCATGCGATGTTTTCTATGTTCTTTTCAACAAAGTCTCATTTGACCCAATTAAAGCGTAATAAAAAAATAAACAGTTTAATATAATCAATTTTTAAGCCTGTTTGAATGTTCCTTCATATGAATTGAAAATAAAACAAAAAACATAGAAAACATTGAAGGAAAATGATTAAATTGTCACACATAATCAATGACCAATTAAGGACAAATTAATTGAAATAAAAATATTTCAAAAGAATAGGTTGTAACAACTTTGCTGATTTCATATAAATTTAGAAAAATAAAACAAAAACATAGAAAAAATCGCATGAGAAAATTTATTTTTCTCACAACTAATCAACCACTAGTTAAAGAAAAATTATTAAGTACTAAAATGTTTTTTTCTAGAAGATGTTACCACTTCTTGAAAAAAAACATAGAAAACATAGAAGGACAAATTCAAAATCATAAAAAACTTATTAACGACTAGATAATCATGAATTATTAAGTCACTAATCATTCGGTGTAAACAGTTTTTACCACTTTTTGGGGTGTAATATGCTAACTTGATGTAAAGTTAACAAAGAGTGCAAATAACGTAGAAAGCATTGCACTATAAATTCTAAATTGTCACAGCTAATTAAAGATTTGTTAACGACAAACTGTTGAGCGATAAACCATTTGGTATTAGCAGTTTCTACCCCTTTTTTAGGTGATACTTTGCTTACATGATATCAAGCTAGCAAAAGACGCAAAAAAAACATAGAAAACATAGCGCGATTAGATTATATCTTTCACAACTAATTAAAGACTAACTAACGGCAAATTATTTGGCCATAAAACATTAAGTATAAGAAGTTTTAAGCGCTTTTCAAGATTTGTCAACTTGGCAAAGCACCCAAAAAAATATAGAAAAGATTGAACGACAAATTCGAAATTGTCACAACTTATTGACGACTAATCAACGGCAAATTATCCACCTACCCATTTTTCGATTTGTCAAAGTTGCTTTGCTAACTAGACACTCTTAGAAAACAAAAAAATCCAAAAACACATAGAAAACATCGCATGATAAAATTGATTTTTTCACGACTAAATAACGGCGAAATATTAAATACTAAAATATTAAATTTAAAATGATTTTACCACTTTTCAAAAAATAAACATAGAAAACATAGAACGACAAATTCGAAATTGTCACAACTAATTAACGACTAATTAATGGAAAATTATCCACCTACCCATTGTTTAATTTGTCAAAGTTGCATTGGTAACTTGACACTCATAGAAAACAAATAATCCAAAACCACATAGAAAACATCGCATGATAAAAGATTTTTTCACGACTAAATAACGACTAATTAACGACGAATTATTAAATACGAAAATATTAAATTTAAAATGATTTTATCACTTTTCAAAAAATAAACATAGAAAACATAGAATGACAAATTCGAAATTGTCACAACTAATTTACGACAAATTATCCACCTACTCATTTTTCGATTCGTCAAAGTTGCTTTGCTAACTTGACATTCATGAGTTTGACCTATGCCAACAATTGTTCAAAATCAAATTTTGCTTATCAAACATCTATGACTCAGCTCAGTTTTAACAAACATTTCGTAACACATTGTGATGCTATTTTATCGAAGCTGAGGTAGGCTCATCGGTGTCCAGGGTTTATCCCAAGTATAGCAAAAAGACTTGGGCAGAAGTTTTCAAACTCCAAATTAAATCAAACTTTATTTTTTCCAAATAATGTTGCAGCGTTTACAATTTTTGTTTTTATATTATTTTCTTTTTTCATAACAAGGTATTTCGTATAATTAACAATGATGATTCTTACGATAGTATATGAAGGTATTTCATATAAACAGCAATGATCATTCTTACGATAGTGCAACAAGGTATTACATATACGTGCTGAGGGATCAACCTTGCTGCGAGCGAGAGACCAGAGTAAAAATCAGTGCCACTATGCGTGTGACGAATGGCTTGTCTGAGATACTCTTTGAGAATATGTAGCCACAGAAATAATCGTTGGGGTACTGCCCTGCTTCTAGCAAAAGACTATTAGAATATTCGGGTCAGGTCAAGCCTTGTTCACGATACACTTAAAAGTGGAGGTAACATGCTTGCCTGATGCATTCTTTGAAAAAGGGTGTCCACAGAAATAATCAGCGGGACACAGCCCGACTTTAGATTAGATAAGATTAGAAGAATAATCGGTTAAGGTTAGGCCTTATCCACAATACACGTAGATGAAGTGGAATGCGGAAATAAACAGGTTCAATTAAACCTTCTTGCTCCTAACAGCAAACTAGAAAAAAATCGGTGCTGTATTCGTGGAAATATGCCTAGCAATAGACTAGAAGAACAATCGTTTTTAGGCTAAGCTTTGTCCCCGCTACACTTGGAAGAAGTGGGGTGCAGAAATAAAGGGGGGCAAAAGGATAGAAAAAAGAGAAGGTAGAGGTTTAAAGTCCCTAAAATTATTTCGAAACTACTATCTGGTACACTTCGTACCCAGCAGCCTTTTTCTACTTGTTAATTTAAATCTGGTTTTAAAATTCAATTAACGTGGTATTCATTATTTCAGTACATGAGATTGGTACTAATCATCAGGCAAAGGCAGAAGACGATTTTATACCAAAATTCAACCTTCCCATGTTGACTTTTCAGGCACAAGGCAAGGTGAACTGACAAGAACGTCATGCGTGCTCAGGTTGTCTGTATGCCTTATATGGGTGAAGGTAGTTTAATGGTCTCAGGGTTTTAACAACCCGTATGGTGTTTGGGGGGCTACGCAGAGTTAATAGAAAATGTGTATCGCTTTGTTACAACATAATACAAATTTTATACTTTTTTTAGTTGACAGACTAAGCATTTAAACAGCTTCTGAATCTTTATTCATTTCATATGTGGCTGATTCTTAGAGTTTTTGGTCCTTAATTAAATATGAAAAAATTTCATCTTAAAACTTAAAACCTGATATATTAAGTCATGGCAAAATTGTCGATAGATACAAAATATTATAATTCTTATAGTATTCTTTTTTTAAAGATTCACTGCCAAGTGATTTGAAAAATGTTCTTCATGAATCTGTGAAGATTATAAATTTTGTGAAAAGTCATTCTCTGCAGTCAATATTATTCATGAAAGTGTGCAAATATATGGAAAGTCAGAATTAACCACTTCTAGGAGGAGAAGCTTTATGAAAGTGGTACAAAATCCTGCAATCCAAAACTAAAAATTTTTTAAATCACGAAAAATTCAATATCGCAAATCAATAATTTTGCTTTTGTTTCAGGACCTGAGCCTAACAATAAGAAAGTCTCGCTTTTGGTCTCGGTGTTTAACCTAAGTTAGAAACGAATTTTTCAGCCAGTTAAAATACTAAGTTAACTCATCTAATTCCGAGAGTTAGCTCGCAGGTGCTAAAATGAGGATCGTTTCCTTTGTGGCACTATCGATATTTTCACCTTGAAAGTAATAGTCTGTGCAATTCCGTTGTGTTGTTATCTCTACTGAGATGCGTAAAATGTAATCAGGGGTGATATCCAAAGTATCACACATCGATGACAATAGATTTTTGACAATTTTTGACAAAGTTTATCCTCAACTGAAAAACTGTTTTTGAGTTAACTCGGGGTTAATTTATTTTCAAGATTAACTAATTCTGGCCCTTACAGGATTAGATAGGAATCGGGTCGTTATTCTGTATTCCAAAATTCTTTATGACCAAAATTCTGTATATGGATCAAAAATTCTATATCAATTGTTCTGCTTTTCCATTATTCCGTATTCTAAAATTCTGTAAATCCAGAATTCTGTATTTAAAAATTCTTTTTATCCAAGATTCTGAAAGTGCCAACATTCTGTTTCTAAAATTCTGTAAATCTAAAATTCTGTATTCTAAAACTCTAATATTTCTTCTATGCTAATTTAGACTTCCCTTCCTAGAAATATTTCTAAGATCCAGTTGCACAAACGTGCTTCAAATTTTGAACCGTGGTTCAGCAATTTGATTTCCGAGGAATAACTTAGGTTCAACGATTAAATGCCTGAAGCATCTATTGTTGAACCACAGTTAGTTCACCAAAGTCAGTGAGCAAAAATTGCTTAATAATGGATTAAATATTTAAACATTTGGCCCTAAGTAAGCTAATTGTGGGTGAATCAACATAATTGTTGAGTTTTAAACTTCTTTACTTTGTTTTTTGTAGTTTTGCTGGAAATTCATGTATGTATGTATCAACTAGCTTCGAAATATGTTGTGATTGGCTCGTTTCTTCTTATTTTGTTAATACCTGGCAACTAACAATTTAGCTTGTATAAGGTAAAATTTTTGGAATTTCGCAAGTAATAGCTTGTATAAGGCAATCTAGAGCAAGTCAAGAATTTTCCACCTGAAATTTAAACAAATAACTGCTATTAGGCCTTAAAATATGAGTTACACAAGCTCTATACAATGCTTGTAAATAACGGGTGATTTTTTAAGAGGTTTATAACTTTTTTAAAAAAAAAACACAACAAATTCGAAAAAATGAATAAAATATTTATTTGAATCGATAGTTTGAACCTTGCAATTTAATGTTTAAAGATAATTTCATGCAAATGTTGACCGCGGCTGCGTCTCAGGTAGCCCATCCGCTGAGTCCAATTTTGGCATACTCTTTCACACATATCGGCCGGTTTCTCACGAATGAATGCATGGATGTTGGCTTCCAGTGCGTCAATCGAAGCGGGCTTGTCCCTATAGACAATAGCCTTGACATACCCCCACAAAAAATAATCTAATGGTGTCAAATCGCACGATCTAGGCGGCCAATTGACCGGCCCGAAACGTGAAATTAACTGTTCACCAAACTCGCCTCGCAATTGCGCCATTGTTTCGCGTGCTGTGTGGCATGTGGCACCGTCTTGTTGAAACCACATATCATGCAAGTCAAGAACTTCCATTTCGGGCAAAAAAAAGTTTGTTATCATCGCTCGGTAGCGTTCACCATTGACAGTAACGCTGCGATTCGCATCATCTTTGAAGAAATATGGCCCAATAATGCCGCCGGCCCATAAACCGCACCAAACAGTGGCTTTTTCGGGATGCATTGGTAGCTGTTGCAATGCTTCTGGCTGATCTTCACTCCAAATACGGCAATTATGCTTATTTACGTACCCATTCAACCAAAAATGAGCCTCATCGCTGAACACAATTTCCAACATTTTGAACAATTTCCAACATTTTGAACATTTCGAACCGAGCACGAATTTTGATAGTAAAATTCAATAATTTGCAAGCGTTGTTCATTTGTAAGACGATCCATGGTTAAATTGCAAACCAAACTGAAGCTGTTTGACAGTGACACAAGGTACTAAACACACGTCAGCTGTCAAAACCAGTGTTGCCAAAACCAAACCAGCTAAAAATCACCCTTTATAAGTTATAAATGGCTTGTATAAGGCCTTCCAAAGTTGTTTACTGAAAATGTTTTTAATAATAGCTGCTATAAGGCTCTCCATGATAAATCATTGCAAATAACTCCTTTAAGGCTTGTTTGTAAAGGCTTTACATAAATTAAAATAATCAGTGAGGATCAAAAAATGTGTCTTATAAAATGTTGTGCTTATAAATAAATCAGATTAAAATAAATAAGAACGGTAAGTACCCATTGAACATCGTAAAAACAGAAAAGAAGTGCTTACAGTAACATTGAACTTTCTAGCAAAACTTAAAAATGAATAACTCATGGCAAAAATTTAAAAGATCAGGAACCTACTAAAGACAAGTGAGAAAAAACAGAGAAGCAATTCTTTAAACAGCCAGAGAACATTCAAGAAGTTTGGAAGAACAAAGAACAGGTATTAGATGCGCACGGTTATTGACTGTTCCCTCTGCGTGAAAGTGAAGTATATGGTTTCAACTTATTCACTTTTGATTATGTTTTCTTCAACAGCAAATTGGCATAGTGGACAGTGGTAGAGTGCAAGACTGGTACGAGTACGTGGAAGGAAGGAGGTACGAGGAAGGAATGGAGTTCAAATCCCAGGTAAAAAAAAAACTTTTCATTTTTATAATTGAAGTAACATTTGACTCATTACAGAATACAGAAAAAAAAATTTTGGAAGCTGACTGAGGAGAAAAAAAATACAATTAAATAAAATGCAATAACAAATAAATCAGAAAAATTAAATAAAAACCGATAAAACAAATTTTTTTATTTTAAAATCAGCTTTGCTAAAAAAATTTTTTCTCTCGATGGATTGCTTATGCAAAATAAATTTGGGTAAGGCCTTATATAGACATCCAAGGCAAGCTATTAGCAATAGCTGTCAAAATGGCTTTCATAAGGCCTTATATAAACATCCATAAGCCAAGCTAATAGCAGTTCATGAAAAGGTATTTGCTGCTATAAGACTTATCAACAAAAGTCTTATGGCAGTTAATTAACTTGGGTAAGTGCTCCAAAATGACTTGCATATGGCCTTTTACTATTTCTATAGCAGTCTGAAAATAGCTTGTATAAGTGACTTACTATATTTCCAACCATTATTGTGTGCATGGCAGGAATCGAAGTGAATGACTAATATTTTTGAGCTGAGCCTCAAAGGCCAAGATGATATGTAGGTACTTTTCATGGCTTTTGAAGGATCCCTCAATTTCTCGAATAAAAGCTCCTTGAAAAAAAATTGTTAAGATGACCATGTCCTTGGGCCAGTGGCCCGTTTATGCAAAAGTCAATTAACAAATGTTTGAAACTGTAGTAATCGAAGAAATTATTTCATTTGGATCAATGGTTTTCTTTGTTCCAGTCAAAGCTGATAAATATTTATTTTGAAAAGAGAATTTTGTAATCTGAATTTTGACACATACAGAGTTATGACCCCAATCCGATTAGCTAACTGTTACTTAATTCAGAGCTAACTCTGCAATGAAATACTAGCCCTTAGTGTTGATACACAATGTTGAATCACCCCATTTGTTTTTGTCCATGGCCACCAAAAACCGACGATTTCTATAAAACTGATGGCGGCCAAATCCTTAACCTGTAAAAAAACTGAAACGTTGTTACAAAAATGAAAAGTCATTAGTTGTGTAAAATTATATTTGTACTAAGATTGAACTTGGATTTGTTTATTTTGTAGTTACAATAATTTCTAAAAATAATTCTATCCTCTTGCAGCTATAAATCGTGTCCATCTTTCCGTGCAAATAATTGGATTGTATGTAGATAATTTTCCAAAACACAACCCCTAAAGCAATTCCAAGGAAATAATCATTTCATCTCTATATAAGCAAACCATTATATTGGTTTTGTTCAAAATTTCTGATATAATATGGATTTGAGATTGTTATAGTGTTGCATGATACTTCCTCTTTTCCACCCTGCTGTCTGCCGCTGCTTTTCTCTTGCAAACGACCATACTCGGGCTTACACCGCAAGGGAAAATGCATTGAAGAATTAAAGTAAATGCACGTTTCGTCTGTATACTTGCCCACATTGATGCAGAACAGAGAATAGAAAGTACATTATACTTCACACGTGATATTATGCAAACCTCATCGCCACCTTTGTACTATCAGTGGAGTCGTCATTTTGCATAAAGTGGTCTAGGTGAGACACTGCCAGCCGAACCCATAAGCATTAGTGGCCGTGCACGAAACCGCAGAAGCAGTGGTAGCGGCAGCGGCATCGGTATAGAAGCAGTCAGCACCGGGAACTGGAAGTGGAAACACCGAAACGGACCGCCAAAGGACCAACCTAAGCCCTGGCTAGGTTATATACCAAACACACATACACCAATGCGCACAAAGAAGTAGCTAACAACTCACGGGACCCACGAACCACAGCCATATAGTTTTCCTTCCCGCATGCACTTCGCTCTTCTGGCTCTCGCTCGGCTTCGGTTCTCGGATGAAGTTGAAACTGAACCCAAAACTATTTGTTATGCGGCAAATGGATAAAAATCCCTAGACCGGCATTTATTTAAATTTATTCCTGCTACCATCTCATTTCGGCGCTATTTGCTTCTGGCCCAGTTCGTCGTTGGTTTCGTTGTTCATTTGGCTGTATATATACAAAAACTGGAACGGGAATGGGAACTGGAACTGGGACTACTTTGAAGAAGAGCTCCTCCAGCTCCTACCAGTGGGAGTGTAACTCTAAGTTTTACATGTTAGACCAATGTATAGTCTGAAGACCAACCTCATTCTTTCACTAACGTGTTCTATTGAAGATTTTTCAAGAGTGCACTATGTGCCTTACAACAATGTACGCTGTTCATTGTTATGCATCACTTCCGGTTCCTTTGTGTGTTTTTTTCATTTCTGCTTCTTACAAAGCAAAGGTAACCACCATTCGTACATTGCATCAACCGCGTACACAAGGTGAAAAATTTACAAATCACAAAAAATAGGTAAATCTTTTTTTGTGTCCACGAACAAAAAACAGGATTTAACTGTGCGAGGAAGAATAATGCCAGCTAGTGCAGCGCCAGCGCCATCAAGTGGGAGAGAATGTGTGTATGCTGGAGTGCGGGGAGGTAGAAGTGAATGTAATCAGATAAATAATATTTTAAAAGGCCAACTGCCACCGAATCACACCGGATTGAGAGTGGGACTGAAAGCCGGCATTGCATTACACGATGGTTGGGTTTTTCTTTTGTTCATTCCGGAAGCTAGAATTAAATCTTCAACATTGTACATATATTTCCGACTAATGATTTCAATGTTTTCGGTATTTTCGTGAGAACATAATCGTAGCAGTTCATATTCGGATAGTTCATTTCCGGTGACATTTTAATGGCAAGTAGTAATGCATCTTCTTTAGCGTTGAAATTTTGAAAATGTCATGAAAAATATCTTTTATCTAAGGCTAAGCAAATTTAGATTTGATAGATTGTGATTGTTTTATTTAGTGCCAACGTCAATAGCTACAAAAAACTAAAATCTGTACACTTAACTAAGGGTTAAATAAAATAATCCACAAAAACTATAAGAGACTGATGTTTTTAAGGTTTTGATATTTTGAATTTAAATCTTACTTCAGAATAGCATATCTGGCTCAGGATTTTATTCAAATCTAAAAGTTAAAAACCGTATTTTGCTTTATTCAGCTTATATTTATTGTCTGTAAGAAATTCTTACAGTTTTAAATTTTGCATTCTGAAAAAGTATTGAAAGCAAAAGTAACACTAAAGTGCCTTTCACATGAGCTGTGAATTGCGAATGGTCGCGAATTTTGACATTTCTTTCACATGTGTAGTCGCCAATTGATGCGAATTATCATACAAAATAAACCAATAAAATACTCGTAGGTGCAAGCAAAATTTAAGGTTAAATTCGAGCGAATTTTCCATTTGCAAATTTGTACAATGCCCTGATGTTGTGCATTGCGAATAAGTACAGGATTTTTCAACAGGGACGCTACAAAAGTAGAGTGACAGGGTCAGCAAACGACGCCATATTTCTTGACGCTCTTTTGAAATTTCTCTTAAGTAAAGTTTGCAATTTCATGAGGGAAAGGTAAACGAGCCAACAACGAGTCGAAATTATTAAAATTTACTACCGAGATTCGGAGTCAGTGGCCTCAACGTTAAGAGCGCTTCGCCCAATTTATGGTCGCCATAATCGTCCTAGCAGATCAACAATTGAGCGTCTAGTGGAAAAATTTGAATACACAGGCACATTACAAAATGTTCCCGTACCAGTGAGACAAAGAAGTGCCCGTAGTGTCGAGAATATTGCTGCCGTTGAGGCTTCAGTTGCAGGAAGCTCAAATGTGTCTCTCACACGTCGTTCTCAAGTGTTGGGCATCTCTGTGACGTCGTTGTGGCGAATTTTGCGAAAAGATCTTGGCCTACATCCTTACAAGATTAAATTGACGCAAGCACTGAAGCCGCTGGACCACCAGAAGCGTCGTATGTTCGTGAATTGGGCTGAGCAACAACTTGAAAATGATTCGGATTTTCATCGAAAAATCATCTTCAGCGATGAAGCTCATTTCTGGCTGAATGGCTTCGTCAATAAACAAAATATGCGGCATTCGTCAGGCAGCAATCCACACGTACTCCATGAGTCATCATTGCATCCCGACAAAAATTACGGTTTGGTGTGGTTTATGGACCAGCGGGGTCATTGGGCCGTACTTCTGCCGTGATGATCAAGACTGGCACGCTACTGTGAATGGGGATCGCTACCGTTCAATGATAACCGAATATTTTTGGCCCTAATTGGATGATATGGTTTTGGAGGACATGTGGTTCCAACAGGACGGCGGCGCCACAGGCCACACAGCGAATGTCACAATCAATTTATTTGAAACCAAGTTTGAAGAATGTGTTATCTCACGAAATGATCCAGTCGCTTGGCCACCTCGGTCGTGCGATTTGGCCGTTAGACTATTTCCCGGGGTAGCTACGTCAAGTCTTTGGTCTATGCCAACAAGCCAGCGACAATTGATGAACTTCGTACGAATATCGAACGTGAAATTGCAACAGTATCGGCCGATTTATGCTTGAAAACCGTCGAAAATTGTGTTCAGCGTCTGGACTTCTACAAGCGTGCCCGTGGTGGCCATGCAAAAGAAATCGAGTTCCATACATAATGGCATCAAACGTACTTTCACAAGAATAAAAATTTCATTGATATCGAAAACCGTTTTTGTTTTATTTAAAAAAAAACTTTCGTAGCGCTCTTATTGAAAAACCCGATACAAAGCTTTTAAAAAATTGATCCATCAGTCTAGGCAGCTACCACACGGACAGGCAGACAAAATTGTGAGATCCAAATGTATTCCAACAGAACCTCTCTGATGTTGGTTGAATTGAGGTGTAACTATGACCTTACCATACCATGTGGAGCTCTGGTATGGCTCGACCCCATTATTTTTCTAGCTACTCGCGGGAACCATAAGCCTTAATTACAACAAAAAAAACAACAACAATTTGAAAAAGATCAAAACTCTGCGGGATTTTAACACGAGTGAAGCTTGAGATCAAATGGAAAGAGACTTCCTTGGCAATGATCTGAGACCGGATATCAGTAAGTTCTTGAAGAGGATGCCTTACGAGAGCTCACAGAACCGGTCCTCAGGAAGAGCATCGATCCCTTAACAGGGAATAAAACCTCCCGGACAAGAAGAAAACGAAACTCAAAATGAAGCGTCTACTAGCATAGTAGTGCAAGTAGAAGACAAACCGATGGCAACAGGTGAGGCAAATGATGGAAATTCACCATTATCAAGTACCCCACGGAAAAAGCCATAAAGTCGACGAAACCGATATAATCGGTATGGCCGGAGAAACTTCCCACTTCCAGAACTGGGGAATCCAGGTGCCCTGGATGACCTATTCAGGAAAGGGTTAAGTGGAGCCAGCACGAAATGGTACTTCCGCTTTTTTTGCAGAGGGGATGCCCCCCCAGGAAGCCGGGAATAAAGTGAAGGAGATCAAGGAGTGACACGTGGGAGGAGAGGAAAAGCGGCCACATAACTCCTCTCTAAAGGCAAGAATCCAAAAAAGCCAGGACGACGGCACATGCGGGACCTGACACCGTGCAAAACCGTTGAAGGAAGGCTCTGCAAGTGCAGCCTTGAGCGTCAGAATTGCTGTCCTCCCGGAAAATTTCCTTCAAGTAACCTTGAGTGCCAACAAGCTGTCGGCACTTGAAGAGGCAATATAATTGAAGAGGTCTCTCTTGGCTGGAAGCTTAAGCTGAAGTTTAATGGACTGTACTTCAGAACCAGTCTGCTTTGGGTTGATTGTACTGGAACGGAAACAGCAGATTGGCTAAGAGAGAGTGTATCGAAATTGAGCACTAGGAAGGGCATTAAATTTAGTAACGCGCAAGGGAGACGAAATCCCCAAAATAAACATTATCACGTTGTTCTTGCAGAAAAGTATGGGCAAGACGACAAGAAATCTATGGCTTTAGTTCAAGCCTTAAACGAGGGACCAATCCAATCAAATTCGGTATGATACCTGTTTAGGGTCTACGTAAGGCAACAGGGCAGGACTCCTCCCATGAAACAACAGATGTCACCTCCAACTATCTTACCCTCGCCCTCAACTCTTATCCACTCCGCACCCGAACCCATGTAACCATACCCATATTCCGAACATTTAAATTGTGTATAGAAGAATGACATTTTGGCTTCAAAATGTTCAAGCCACATTTTTGATTTTTGATTTTTTTTTTATCCAGTGGCGGGTTCCGTAAACCTAACTTTAAATTGCCAAATAGATTTCCAATTCTTTGAAACAGGAGAGGAGTAGGAAATATTCTTAAAACACACGAAATAAGATTCAGACGAAAATTAAATCTTATTGAAGAGGGTCTGTTTGCCCCATTTCAAGAAGGTGGGATAATATTCTAAAAAGTTGACACAAAAAAGGAAAAAAAAAAAATAATTTTAATAAGTGGAAAATTAAATTAAACGCTGGAATGACTCAAGCCGTCTTTTTCACCAGAAAAAAGAAAGCTTGTTTTCTTCGCAGCAGAAGCTTAACAATTAATGGCACACAAACAGAATGGAAATCCGAAGCCAAATATATAGGAGTACACCTTGATAAATCATTAACTTTCGCATTACATATCCAGAAAACAATAAACAAGGTTAATATTGCAATAAAAATACTGTATCCGTTTATCAATAGAAAATCAATGCTAAGTGATGAAAATAAGCTAATTTTATATAAAGTCATTTTCCGAAGCATTATATGCTGTATGGATCACCTGTGTGGGTAAAATGTGCAAATGTGCATATACTTAGGTTGCAAAGAATGCAAAACAAAATTTTGAAGATGATGCTTAATCTGCCATGGCATTATTCGACAGAAGAATTACATAGAATAACAAAGATGGAAAGAATTCCATCTAGAATACTTAAATTAGGCAACAACTATGACTTATCCTGTAGTTCATCTGATAACTACCTCATTTCAAATCTGGCTTTATGAACATTATTTATTTATTTATTTAATTATAGAGATTTACATATTTATTTATTTTTTTCTGTGATATATTTATTTGTCAATTTATTATAATAAATTATTTTTGTTTTGATATTTATTCCTCTGTGATAAACTTTTTTTCTTTTTAATGAAATTATTTATTTATTTATTTTTTTCCTTATCTATTTATTTATTTATTTACTCTATTTATTATTTATTTATTTATTTATTATTTATTAATTATTTATTTATTATTAATTTATCCAATTATTTATTAAATTATTTTTGTTTGTATTTTCATATTCAAATTGTTATTCATCTATTTATTTATTTATTAAATTGTTTGTTTATGTTTTTTTATTTGTTATTCATTATTTACTTTAATGTTAATTTATTAAACTATTTGTTAATTTATTTATTTGTTTTTTATCTATTAAAAAGTTTAATTATTTAAACTTGTGATATCCACATTATTTTTGTAAAAAGTCATGATTTGAGGTGTTTGTCAGTAATTCAATCCCCTTCTCTCCATCTTTTCTATTTAAAAAAGGTCTGTAATATTTAAAAACATTGTTATAAATTTTTCAGTAGTAACGTAGCCTTATAGCAAGTCTCTGTAAATTGTGCAATATAGGTTTAATGAAAAAATGTATAATAATTCTGCTACAATAATGAATCTGTCTGTCTGTCCTCATTTTAAAGCTTAAAAATTTCTTAAAATTTTTTAAACGAAATTAAAATTAGAAATATTTTTCAAACAGAATAATAATGTTTATACCCATAACATTTTACTTTTCTTATAATAAATCAAAAAACACGATAAATTATTTCCTTGTATTAGATATCTACAAGACAAAAATTCAATCAAATACAAATACTTTCTCTAAACCACATTTCAATAGCCATTTTTTATTTCGAAAACTCAAACCTAATGAATCTAAAAAAAAAAAATCACATCAAAATGTTTCCTCATATCTTTTTCCTTCCACTACATAAAGTGAAGTGTGAAGAAAAAATTTCATCTTCCATTCAATAAGCACTAAATAAAAAGTCAATCTTTCAAGGAACGTAAAAACCTAGAAAGTTGTTGACAATTGCCAATCATTTCCCTCCATTGGCACCTCCTTTATCGTTATTGCTTCATAAACATTCCAATGGAATTCCAACACATATGAGTTCTTTCTATCACAAACCATTAGTTTTCAAACAATGAGTAAAAAAAAAAAAAAACACCCAAGCAAAACAATGCCAAAGGAAAACATGTTTTGTCATTATTTTGAAACCATGCTAAAGGATATATTGTTTCTTTCACATCCTGGCACTTTTCAACACAAACTCATATGACTAAGTATTTGCTTCTCTATATGCACATTTGAAGCTTTTTGTCAAAAGCCTATACATTCTACGTTTGGATAGAACTAAAACCACCAGACAAGTAAACATTTCTATACGCTTGGGTACGCTTTGTGTATGTGTATGTATATTCTATACATAAGCTATAGAAGCTAGAAGCCACTTCAAATAAACGTTGCACCGGAACAGATGGCCCGAGAATGCTGTGCAATGAGCTAAGGAAACAAGGATAACGAAGCAAAAACAAGTCAACGTGCCAAAGGATCAAGTGTGAAAGACCAATACAAGGCTTATAAGAACCCAACCATCAGTTCAACCACCCAAGGACCCAACTAACTGAAAGCCATCTACACTCAATCTGACAGAAGGTAAGATGACGGTTCACGTTCAGTAGAAATATGAAAACATAATATAATGCAACTGAATAGGACCATAAGGATATCTTCAAGAAGTGACTGCAAAAGACAAAAGAATGAACAGAAAAAAATAAATAAAAACAAACAGAAAAATAGAAAACCAAACAAACATGAGGAGCAAAATGAAAGTATTTTCCACTTGAAAACGTGGAAACTCCTCCCCGAGTCTTCGTCGTAGTCATCGTCATCGTCGTCATCGCCATCGTCCTTCATCTTTATCCTCATCATCGCACCACCCAGCCTTATTTACTGACTGACCATCATAGGATAGCAAAGGAAAACAACACTCTTTAACGTGATGATGATGATGATGGCGACGAAGATAAGGCTAACGATGACGATGTGGAACGACGATACCACGGATACGGAAGAAGGCAAATAGCCTTTTGCCCTTATTCCATTCAATTCACCCGCAACCGTCTTCATCGCCCAAACAGTTCGATATTATCCCTGTTATCATTCGTTTCTCTAGTTTCTAGTGTTTAGTCTCTAGGCCCCTATTTAACCCTGATGGGATTCTGGTGTGTGGTGTGTCTACCTACATTTTAGCCTTATATAGTGTGTGCAAGGGTTAAAGAACCTTCAGAGGCAGATAGTAGTAGGTAAACAGTGTTGGGCCAAATGGTACAAAATAAGACCAACGCTCGAAGGTAGATGCCATGAGCCTAGTTCCAGTGCAGTCGATGCGTGTAAGAAACTATTTCTCTAGATAGTATTTAAGGCAGTGATGGTATAGAGAATTGATTTTTTATAAGATTTTAAAGATTTTGAGGATATACTCGTATAATTGATCTGTTCAGCAGTGTATTAGATCTAGTTACTATGCAAAAAAAGCTTAAAAACAGCTTACTTTAAGAAGTTTTTGATTTACTCATTTGAAATCCTGGATAATCAACCTCCAACCAGATTGACCACATTGCGTTCGAAGCAAGGCACTCCTCCAGTATCAAGGACGTCCGAACGTTCCGAGGAGCCAACGTTGACTCGGACCACTATCGAGTCTCTCGCGCCCTCTTAAATAGTCCTATGCCGTTCAAGCATCGAGAACCAGTAAAAGCATTGGCAGGAAGCCATCAGAGATGCTGCCTCTGACATGATGGGCCTCGCACGACCACCACAGCGAAACCCCTGGTTCGACGAAGAGTACCGGCAAGTACACGCAGCCAAACAATAGGCACACAAAGCGGCGCTGCATAGAAGGACCAGAGCTGCTCGCGAGCTCTATGAGCAGAAGAGGCGAGAGGAACACCGTCTTCTCAGAAGGAAAAGAATTAGAGGAATGCCATTGCAGGAATGAAGTTCGGAAGTTTTACCAAAAGGTTCGGTAAAAAGAACGGTAAAAGAAAGGTAAAAACAACCTCCCAGGGTTAAAAGGGCCGAACCAAAGACTGTAAGGATAACAGGGGAACATCATGGTAGAATCGCAGTCGGTGCTGAGGTTATGGAAAAATCATTTCTGCAAATTGTATAACGGCGATGACGAACTGAATCCCACTGCGATGCAGATTGCACCATTCAACCTGTGCGACGTAGGCCAACAATTCCGTCCACCCGATCTCGACGAAGTGAAGATATATCCAAAATTGAGTCCAATAATGCTGCTGGACCTGATGGTCTCGCGGCCGAGCTATTCAACGCGGCTGGTGATGAATTAGTTTGGAGAATGCACCTGTACTAGCATTGTTTCTTGCTCGATCTTCAAGAAAGGTAATCCTTTGGACTGCACCAGAGGAATCAGTATTCTTAACATCGCATACAGGATCTTTGCCATAATTTGTGAACGCCTGAAGCCATTCGCCAACAACCTGAAAGGTTCATATCAGTGTGGCTTTAAACCAGGGAAGTCCACCATCGACCAAATATTCACACTACGGCAGATCTTGGAAAAAACCCAGGAGTTTTAAATCGATACCCACTACCTTTTCATCCTTTTCAAGGCCGCGTATGACAGCATCTATTGAAACGAACTATATAGAGCAATGTCTAGTTTTATCATACCTTCCAAACTCGTCCGTTTGTGCAGGATGACGATGGAGAATGCACACTGTTCCATCAAGATCGGCAAAGACCTCACCGATACCTTTGATGTCAAAAAAGGTTTTAGACAAGGCGACGCGCTGTCATGTGACTGCTTCAACATAACTCTTTCAAGAATTGAGCAAAACTCTCACGTCAACACCAGAGGCACAATTTTTCAAAAATCCGTCGAACTACTTGCATGCGTCGACGCTATTGACATAATTGGACGAACAAAGCGTGATGTCAATGCTGCTTTCGTGAGTATTTAGGAGGAAGCCAAGAAGATGGGCTTAACGGTGAATGAAAGCAAGACTATATATATTTTATCAACAAGAAAGGACACTCAATACTGACGTCGTGGTCACGACGTCACTATAGACAGTTATAATTTTGAGGTTGTCAGAGATTTTGTCTACCTAGGCTTCGCTATAAACTCAGTGAACGATACCAGTGCTGTAATCAAACAAAGAATTACTCTTGCCAATCGCTATTTCTTTGGGCTAATAAGGGAATTGAGAAGCAAAGCCCTCTCTCGTGCAACTAAAGTGTCTCTGTATAAGACGCTTATCATCCCAGTCCTAATGTATGGTTCAGAGACATGGACGCTATTAACGGTGGATAAGAACGCGTTAGGCTGTTTTGAGAGGAAAATTCTCAGGGTGATTTTTGGTCCCATCTGCATAGATAGGGAATGGACAAGAAGATACAACAACGAACTGTACGGGCTGTGGACACTGACCTATCCAGTAAAGTGAAAAGCCAACGACTGAGATGGCTGGGTCACCTAGAGTGAATGGACAACAATGATCCGGCCCGAAAAGTCTTTGAATCCAACCCCGTGGGACGGCGCAGTAGAGGTAGACAGTTAAACGGGAGGCGCACGCAAGTGGAAAAGGACCTTAACCAACTTGGCATGCGAAACTGGAGACAGCTAGGTAGAAACCGAGCTGGCTGGAAGAAGCTTGTTGGTTGAGGCCCTGATCCACCCCGAACTGTAGCGCCACATTAAGTAAGTATTTGAAATCAAAACTAAGAATTGTTCCGGTTTATGATAAACCATTTTCCTTTCCCTTTTAAATCCGCACTTCTCTGGTTCTTTTAATTGCTTTTCTTCCTTGGTCTTCACAATGCTTACATTATTATTACGCATACAAAGTTAATCAAAAATTTATGTTAGTACTAATTTTCTGTTGTTTATCATTTATTAATAGGGAGATCGATTGTATGAGCTTTGCAGAAGAAATTACCCCCACAATTTCAAAGGCAAGAGAAAAATAAATAAAATATTCTGCGTCGAAATAAAGGAGCTTTTATTGGAAAAAAGAAAGAAATTGAAGAAAATGGCTTTTCAGGTGATAAGGCAGTTTTTAATCGTCTCAACAACGAACTATAGAGAAGAATTTGTGAGTTTAAAAATGATTCACGTAGTAGATTCCTGAATAGTCTGACGGCGGATGCTTCTACGGAATATTCTTTATGGAAAGCACCTAAACACCTAAAAAGACCACAGGCACACAACCCGCCAGTAAAATCTCAAGATGGTAAATGGATCGGAAACCCAAAATAAAAGGCTGATCTCTTCGCTGAATATCTCGCGAAGGTTTTTAAGTCATTCCCAGTAAGCACAGCTAGCTACAAATCCCTTACAGTTTGTTGGTAGAAACGATGAATTTGAAATTCCTTTTGTCACGCTCAAAGAAGTAAGAAGTATGTATCAACATTAACTGTCTGACAAAAAATCACCAGGGTATGATTTAATAACTACTCTGGTTTTGAAAGAAATGCCTTCAATAGCTTTCAAAAAATTCCAATTTATAATAAATGCATGCCTTAAACAAAGATACGAGTATATGGCACATCATTGGAAAATTGCAGAAGTCCTAAACAAGGTAAGCCACCAACAGAAGTTACATCTTACATACCTATATCGCTTATACCAATCATGGCAAGTTTTCAAAAAACTGCTCCTGAAAAGACTTGGCAAAATAATAGAAGAAAGAAGACTAATTACGAGCCATCACTTTGGATTTACAAACAAACATTCTACGATAGACCAAGTGAGTCGGATTACGGATATTGTGAAAAAGGCACTTGGAAAAAACAAGTATGGTCGGCTATATTATTAGACTTTGTTCAAGCCTTTGACAAGGCCACTTGGGACTTGAGTACAAACTACATAAGAACCATTGTTAGTTTTTCGGTCTCCAAGTTGTGTTTGTTATATGAAAATAAAATAAAAAGAATTTTTGTTATATTTTATAGTTTTGTTTGTTTATTTACTAATTTATATCACAACTTAATTTTGATTTTTTGCTACGCGTTTCGGAAAGTAAATTTCCATCATCAGGCGAATTTTTAGTAGATTGAATTTGTTGTTAGATTAGTTGTCATCTGTGATTATATTTAATGTGGATTTATGTTTTTGTCTTCTTTTATCTCGTGTAGTATGTTACTGCGGTGTCGAATAGTGCGTTTGCTTTAAATGTTAATTTGTCGTTAAGTAGTTTGTCTTGTTCTGTTTTGTTTGCTTTGTAAATCTCGTACTCTTCTAGTGCGTCTAGTAGTCTTCCCTTTTTACAAAAGTGTAATGGGCTGAAGTTTTGGTCAAAGTCTGAATAGTTATGTTTGTTGTCAATTAAGTGTAAAGCGTAGTTTGATTTTGTGTTAGGTTTTGGTAAATGTTCTGTGAATCGTTCGTAAAAAGTTCTACCTGTTTGTCCTATATAATATTTGTTGCAATCGTTGCATTTTATTTTGTATGCTCCTGTGCATGTTTTTATGTCGAGATTTCGTTTGGGTTTCATTAGTTTTTGTAAATTATTATTTGTTTTGAAAGAAACGTTTATGTTTAGTTTTTTGAATTCGTTTTTTATTTTTTGTGGCAAGATGTTCGTGTACTCCATCGAAATGAATTTTTCGTTTGCGTTGTAATTGTCATTATTACTATTATTATATTTGTTCATGATTTTCCTTTTTTGTTTTGTTAGTATTTTGTCGATTGTTTCATTATTGTATCCATTTGAAATTGCGATTTGTTTTAAAGATACAATAATGAAACAATCGACAAAATACTAACAAAACAAAAAAGGAAAATCATGAACAAATATAATAATAGTAATAATGACAATTACAACGCAAACGAAAAATTCATTTCGATGGAGTACACGAACATCTTGCCACAAAAAATAAAAAACGAATTCAAAAAACTAAACATAAACGTTTCTTTCAAAACAAATAATAATTTACAAAAACTAATGAAACCCAAACGAAATCTCGACATAAAAACATGCACAGGAGCATACAAAATAAAATGCAACGATTGCAACAAATATTATATAGGACAAACAGGTAGAACTTTTTACGAACGATTCACAGAACATTTACCAAAACCTAACACAAAATCAAACTACGCTTTACACTTAATTGACAACAAACATAACTATTCAGACTTTGACCAAAACTTCAGCCCATTACACTTTTGTAAAAAGGGGAGACTACTAGACGCACTAGAAGAGTACGAGATTTACAAAGCAAACAAAACAGAACAAGACAAACTACTTAACGACAAATTAACATTTAAAGCAAACGCACTATTCGACACCGCAGTAACATACTACACGAGATAAAAGAAGACAAAAACATAAATCCACATTAAATATAATCACAGATGACAACTAATCTAACAACAAATTCAATCTACTAAAAATTCGCCTGATGATGGAAATTTACTTTCCGAAACGCGTAGCAAAAAATCAAAATTAAGTTGTGATATAAATTAGTAAATAAACAAACAAAACTATAAAATATAACAAAAATTCTTTTTATTTTATTTTCATACATAAGAACCTTCCGAGGCTGTACTACGAAATACTGAAATCCTACGAACCAACTCTTTAGAGTATGGTACGACCAAAATTACTCGGAACAAAAGGTAATTGAAGCCGGTGTACCAGAAGGAAGTGTCCTAGGACCAGCTCTGATGTTTTTGATTTATACAAGAGATATTCCAGTGAGCATCTGCCCTATCATGGCCAGGCCACCTTTGCTAATGATACTGCAATTTTGGTGCCAGATATATTTGTTACAAAGGCGACATAATAACTGCAAAATGCAATGGAGACCGTCTTAAATGTACAAGACAATGTTCGGAGATTAAGAAGAACCAAGCCTCATGAGCTGATGGTCTTAAAGCTATGGGAAAGTGTTATAACTTAAATTTCCCACAATCCTATTTATAAATTAAGAAAGAGAAATCATTTTTCGATCTTTCATAGATTAGTCCTTATTCACCGGTGGTTTAAGTGCGGTAAGAGTCCCACACTACTTGGTGCAGATTCTTACCGAGTGTCTTTTGAAGATTTCCATCGGATAAAAAAAAAAACTTTTAGCCCAATTATTTTGGCTTGTCTTTTTACATGTTTGGGCCACACTCACTGCTAGTACGCGAACAGATCGCCAATATTTTAATCAGTGATATCAAATGAACCAACTGTACAAATACACGCTTTTCCGCTTTTGGTCATGGAAAACGGTCGCTGGCTCCCGGACAATTTTCCATGAACTCAAAGAATATGTCTGATTCGTGTCATTATCTTTCTGTTTGAGCATGCGTATTTACCAGGATTATGTTGGCGAATTGAGCCTACAGATATGAGAATACGAAATTCGTAATCCTTAATTCTTTTGCTTATTTAAACTGACTGGACAAATACGTTTCTGCAGTTGATTCAGGTTTGACCCCGAGTCTAGGATGAAAAACTGGCCGTAAGAAGTCCAGTTTAGTCTGATTAGAACATAGGCCACCATCGTTGAATATAACTGAGAAAATTTTCGCTGCATGCCGCTTGAATGAAAAGCGATGTGCATTAGAGGAATTACCACTCCTTCTATCGCGTTGCAGCCCGTAACAATCTTTCACAGGGATTAACAATAAATATCAAGTTACACCCAAAGCTCACCAATCATTTATCCATTTGAGTTGTCAATAGTAAGAATCACAAGTGGACACAGTCATAAATTTAGCTTACTCTCGAGAGTTTTGTAGTGGATGTACTCTCGAATGGAAACGCATCTTAAGTAATGTTTTAACAGTAATAACAGCATTTCAAATATTACTGTATAACATCTCTGTTTTTTTCTAAACAGAACAAAGATCTAATACCTACATTGTATATTGTATAAAATCTATGTCTGTTAGATTATTTGTTATGTGGTGTGGTGGAAGGGCATAAGTTGGTCAGTTAAATTGAAAGAGGTGTTAGAAAACGGTCTGTGGTAATGATATGGGTGGGTGCAAACACGTTGACCAAAGAAGAATATACAGAATTTACAATAGGGATAGCCGAGAATAATAGAGAACTTCGCAAGCAACTCCACCATCAGGAATGAGAGCACAAAAAGCTAGTGGCAGAAGGCATTTCCGATCATTATGCAACACAACGGAAACAACCACCAATTGAAGAGTTTCCGGTCTGCAAAATGCGGCATACGATGTCCTTAGCAGTTATAGTGGAGAAAAAAAAGGCTGACACAACATGGTGTAAGGTGTATGCATATATAGAAATCCACTTTGTCAGTAATACGGGTATGGATAAAGATCAAAGGATTTTTTTTAGATTTTTTTTGTTGTTGTCCAAACAATGGATGAGTTTTTTGAAATGCTATCATTCTAATAAAAAAGGAACAGGAACAATTATTTTCTCAGTGAAAAAAGTGACCGAATAAAACATTGAATGTAATGTTATGGTGAAATATAATAACGGGGCTTATTTAGCATTCTAAGAAACTATTGCATACAATGATGGATATTGGCAAATACATTACATGTGTTCAAACTTCAAAACACGAAAATAGGATTCCATTAATGCTGAATTAATTTTTGTGGAAAAATTGGGATCCAAAATTTATTAAAGCACATTGGTGGCAATTATGGCAGTCTGTTAGTAGTAAGTGTTGGATAACAATTTAAATTTTGCTTGTGAAGAAATAGGATTATTTGAAAACAATACAAAGACGGGCTAGAGGCTTGACACATATTTAGTCACCTTCATCTGGGTGGTCGGCTAAACTTAGTTGCATCACATCTTTTTCAATGGGAAAAAGTGTTCGTCCAAGAACTAGAATAGCAACGTTTTCGCGAAGTTATTTTACAATGGCTGTTTCTTTTTGTGTTTTCTCTAAATCTGTAAGTTCACTTGAGGACAATCTGGCTGGTGCGGTTATTGTCGCGTTGTATACCATTTTGAAATAAAAAGTCAAGAAACAAAAATGGGATTTTCTCAAGTCCTATTGGATAGGTATAGGAGTAAAATTTTTGGACAGCGCAAGGACCAATTTCCACCAGCCAGATTATCCTCACGTGAATCCAGAACTGCCCCTCTTAACGTTTAAATGTAGACCATTTTTGAGAGTAACAAAACACTTATATTGGCCATCTTCAAGAGCTCGATAGCGAAACGAAACGAGGCGTTATCTCCCCTAAGCCATTATTTGCTGGATATTGGTAAATTCTTACTCATTTTTGCTTTTAAGCCATGAATGAATAAAGTATTGGGGGTTGTTGGACTGTGATCTATTGTGCCCCTACCTAAGACCGAATGAGGTTTCTCACTCTACAGTTCTTCCTCCAATTTTATTTCCCTAAGAAATTTAAGTATTTGGAGGACTTTTAGAGAGGAAAAATTATTCTTTTCCACCTGGTAGAGTCCCAGGTATTTTTTCGTTTGGTGCATAATTGCATCGCCTTTTCCTAGTACAGGGTGTCCGCCGGGAAGGTATACTACTTTGTTTTGCCGCCATTTTGGTAAACATTCTTCTGACTTCACCTTCGCACTCATATTATTTCGATAAAAAGACCTCGTGTAATAGCAGACTAAATGACAATTGTTTTGCTTTGACCATAGTCTTTGAAAATGGCAAACAAAGAAAAAAAAGAAGAAATCATAAATTAAATAAATAGATAGTTCTATTTCCCATTTTACTTGAAAATAAAACTTTCAACTTTCCTAAAATTCACTTTTGTGTTCTGAAAGATGTTAAGGCTTACACATTTCAGCTGTTGATACGTTTTGTTGGGAATTTCTCACTGTGCTATATATAAAATACCAAAAAAAAAACACACCTGATGTCCACCAAGCATTTCTGTAAGCTTGCAATAGGCTCTTCTCAAGTATGCATTTAAGAGTTATGTTTATAGAGATTTCCCTCAAAAACTGACGCACCAAAATTGAATTTTTTGACAAAAATTTGAAGAAATTTGACAAAAAAGTGTTGAAGCTTTCGCTGAACCTTTGAAATACGCCCAAAATTTTAAAATTTTACAAACCTATTGTGGCTGAACATGATCTGCCGGGCCTGACTTTCCGTCCCTTGCTGTGTTTTCTATCCAAGGTTATTTTCCATGGAAATAGAAGTTATAGCCTAGGTCATTTGCTGATTTCAACTCCGGTCTAACTTTTGATTTTGATACCCGATAAGGTTGAAATGGAGGTTTTTCGAAGTACTGCAAGTCGATCTTGAGGTTTTGTTGCCTATTCACTCATGCCTTATATAGTTTTTCTCATAATTGTCCTTATTTCGAAGATAGTTGCAGACGACCGTTTGATTTTGCCCAATATTCTGGCATATATAGGGATTGCTATGACCGTAATCGTCGTTATAAGCTCGAATTTGAACCTTTTCCTCTACAGTAAATTAACTTGCTTTTGGCATAATTGTTTAATTGATGAAAAAATGTTTCGAACTACATATTTATTAATTAATTTTGTGCATATAATTTTCAATTGTTTTCAAACTATGGGGTTTTACAATAAGAGCGCTACAAAAGTTTTGTTTAAATAAAACAAAAACGGTTTCGGATATAAATGAAATTCTTTATTCCTGTGAAAGTACGTTTGATACCATTATGTATTGAACTCGATTCCTTTTGCATGGCCACCACGGGCACGCTTGCAGAAGTCCAGACGCTGAACCCAATGTTCGACAGTTTTCAAGCATAAATCGGCCGATACTGCTGCAATTTCACTTTCGATATTCGTACGAAGTTCATCAATCGTCGCTTGCTTGTTGCCATAGACCATAGACTTGACGTAGCCCTACAAGAAATAGTCTTACGGCGTCAAATCGCACGACCGAGGCGGCCAAGCGACTGGACCATTTCGTGAGATAAGACGTTCTCCAAACTTGGTTTCCAATAAATTGATTGTGATATTCGCTGTGTGGCTTGTGGCACCGTTCTGTTGGAACCACATGTCCTCCAAGTCCATATCATCCAATTGGGGCCAAAAATATTCGGTTATCATTGAACGGTAGCGATCCACATTCACAGTAACGTGCCGGTCTTGATCATCACGGAAGAAGTACGGCCCAATGACACCGCCGGCCCATAAACCACACCAAACCGTAATTTTTCGGGATGCAATGATGACTCATGGAGTAAGTGTGGATTGCTGCCTGACCAATACCGCATATTTTGTTTATTGACGAAGCCATTCAGCCAGAAATGAGCCTCATCGCCGAAGATGATTTTTCGATGAAAATCCGAATCATTTTCAAGTTGTTGCTCAGCCAAATTCACGAACATACGACGCTTCTGGTGGTCAAGCGGCTTCAGTTCTTACGTCAGTTTAATCTAGTTAGGATGTAGTCCAAGATCTTTTAGCAAAATTCGCCACAACGACGTCACAGAGATGCCCAACGCTTGAGAACGACGTGTGAGAGACACATTTGGGCTTTCTGCAACTGAAGCCTCAGCGACAGCAATATTCTCGACATTACGGGCACTTCTTTGTCTCACTGGCACGGGAACATTTTGTACTGTGCCTGTGGACTCAAATTTTTCCACTAGACGCTCAATTGTTGATCTTCTAGGACGATTATGACGACCATAAATTGGACGTAGCGCTCTTCACTTTGAGGCCACTGACTCGTTGTTGGCTCGTCATGTCAAAAGAACGGCTAGAAATATGGCTTCGTTTGCTGTCCCTGTCGCTCTACTTTTGTAGCGTCCCTGTTGAAAACCCCTTTACAATAATTTTTCGAATGAAAGGCAAACGAATTAAATTAAAAAAACGATGATTTTGTGACTTAAATCGGTCAAACTCAGCTTTTCCTATAATAACCTTGCATAGATTCATTTAATTAATTTTTTTCAATTGTAGAAAGTTGCGAACATATCTCGAAAACTTCATTGAAAAAATACTGTAAGTGTTTAAACGAAAGAATCGCAGTGTATGTTAATTTTTACAGAAAATTTTTGACATATACAAATCGGCTTGTCGTTTTTCTGTCGGAGTCTAGGAATTTTCATCCTCCCTCCAATGGTTGGCAATTCAGAAACACATTTCAAGCACACGTTATTTGTGTGTCAAAGGCAACACTATTTTTTGACAAAAATTGCATTTAGTTCTGCCTGTTTCATCTTTTGATCATGGGCAAAGGTGACATCTTCCCCTTTTCGAAAGGAAATCATCTTTTGAGACTAGCTATTTGTTGAAACGGATGAACTCATCTCTTATTCCCAAAGGCATCCAAAGCTGTTTTTTATATGTTTATTGTGTTTTGTTTTCCAAGGTGTGAAAGTGTTTCATTTTATTTAGTTTTTCGCGTCTGAACAGTTTTTGGTCTTTCCACCTTTTAAATTGAAAAATTATTACGGCCGGTAGTTCTGCTACGTCTAGTAAGTTTCTGTTTTTGTTTTGTACTGGGTACTTTTTTGTTGATAAGAAGTCTCACCTCCTATAGCTCACCGGGCAGAGGTCCTTCATACAGTGATGTTGATTCCTTCTAATGGGTAGTCATATTTTCAACAGCTTTTTGAACTACTGTTGTAAATTTTTCATTTATGTGTACTCTGGAACAATATCAGAAAATAAATTTTTATAAATATGAATTGTGTATTTTAATATAAATAGTATTACAAAATATATGTTTTCCAAATTGTCTGTAACAAGATTCACTACTTTATATCATAAACAAACATACATATAACTGTCCATTTTCTGCATCATGGGGCCATCAGAGGCAAACTTTTCAAAGCCCCCTCTACTATTAAATTGTCATAAAATGTTGCTTGATTGCTTACATTTTACCATCACTACCTACAAGTATCATCTTTATAGCCACATCTCTTCTATGTAGTTGTACAACGACAGCAAAATGCACTTACTTCTCTTTTTCGGTACTAAAAACAACTTACTTGCCATCCTAAATTTATACGATTCCATATGCCATGCATCAAGGATGCGCCAATACATTTAAAGCACATTTTCGACCGCAATATGTTGAACTGGAAGTTTACAAGAATTCTGCATGAGCATAAATATCGTTTCCAACAACTCGACTAAAAGTCCTGGGCATCCTTTGAGATGCAAACATAATAAAGAACACAGGTCCTTGCTGGATATTTCCTTACGGCAACTTGCATTTATAAACTCCTTTAAAAGTGTACTTACTTTCACAGGAAAAACACCAACATGCGGTGCCCTTTATACACACAAAATTGAAGTCCAAGTCCCAGGAGCCAGGAATCTTTTTTTACCCCAAACGTACAATGCCGCATAAAATATTGAATATAAGTTCAATTAACAGAGTCAGCCAATCTGCATCAATTCCTGCTTTGAGGGTGAAGGGTCATCTGTTATAGTAAGTGATGCAGTTGCTTCATAGAAGCCTACACAAACTTCAAACTCATCCATATTGGAATAACCAGAGACTTTCGTGTAACGCAAAAGATGGACGGACAAAGGGCATTTCTCGAGGTACATTTGCAGGCCAACATGATCCTGTAGGCATAATATCACAATCAGAAGAGTGCAGGCTGGCCTGCTGGTGTTGTTATTGTTGTTGTTGTTGTTTTGCTTGTTTATACCATCATTACAGAGAGATACGAGTGTTTTATGTTGTACGGATGACATACAACGCTGTTCCGGAATGCTGAAAGTTTTCCCTGCCCACCCTATATGCAACATACCTACATTATGTGGGTATGTCCCATCCTAGGCTAGGTGACATCATTAGCCAATATGGCATTCGAGTAAAACGAACCGGAAAGAGTTGTAACAAATAGGGTGTTGGCGCACCACAAGTTAAAACCATTAAATGTGTAGGCCTACCACAATATGTTATTAGAATGTTCGTTCGTAGCCCTTTGTCGAGGAACGAGGAGTCGATATGGTTAGGATACGGATGCCAGGACGTTAACCCACCTGCTATTTCCATTTCTAGGAGCTGTATATACCTATATATAATAAAAACATGGACTCTCATTCGTTCTCATGAGCACCTCGTTTAGCTTTATCAAGTTGTCGCGTTCGATTCGAATGTTGCGGTATTGTGTAACGGTTGTGTATAAAATCAACCCCATTCTATGAGTGGGTGTGGCTTGGGGGTTGCGGGTGGTTATAGGGTACAAGGCTATAATGTAGGCTAAGTGCTTGTGCACCTCGTTTCCTTAAAACGATCGACTGTATATGTAATTTAAATAGGTCTTTTTCCTGGAATACAGTGTGAATAACAAAATATTCATACAGACATTACTCTACCTTATCTGTGGATTGGCTATCTGTGAATTTTCTATGTATTGTGTATTGACAGGTTATGTTTTTCTAAAGGAAGAAGTTCTATAAGCTTTGTCCAAAATTCAAGATTATCTGTTTAATTTTTTAGCAAAATGTTAAGGTCAACCAAAATGTCAAAGTAATGCAGGGTCTTCCGAAAACATTAGAGGGTAGGTAGTCATATCTGTCAGTTCAGTGTACTACCAATTCGGGTTGACCTGCATCGTGCCTGATTGGGAAGTTATCGATTGCTCAGAACTTGGTCTGTGTCAGGTGCGCAACAACCAGTCACGATTAGTGCTTGTTTAGCCTCCTCATGGTGGTCCCGTTTCAGCTATTTGCATATCCCTATACCTACACGTAAATAGTCTTAAATTACAAGTGCGAATTGCCTAGCTTTCTAGGATAAGTTGCGGAAGTTAGCATTTTTCGTAGCTGAGCTCAAAACCGCTAACAATCTGACACTATACTCCTCGGATAAGAAATGATAGTGCGTTGTGCAATGACGTCTTTTGGTTATTGTAGCTGGATAAATATTGGTTTCTGGAATGTAAAGACGATTCTTGACAACGGAAAAGAAGGTCCTCAATAAGCCAGATTCATCCAATTAGGTGAAGAATTCTTGCGCTATAACACATTTTATTAGGGACTAGTGAAGTTGGATGGTTAGGCTCGAAGAAGCTTAAGTCGCTAACTGGTAACATTGTGTTACTTTACTCCAGAAAAGCACCCAGAAGTTATGGTGAATATGGTGTTGGATTGCTGCTTTCCAAAAGAGCTCTCAAGAGCTCAATTTTTTGGGACCCTTTGGATGACAGATCTTACAGTGTTTGGCCCCAACTGAGCTCTCTTCTGTCGAGAAAAACGAAACGTTTTATAACCATATGAGTGCCGCATATAATAGTATACCACCCACGTAGAGACATCACAATAATAATGGGAGACTTGAATGCCAAGAGAGCATGGTTTTAGAGACCGGAACGACAATGACGAATATTTAGTCGATTTTTATAACGCCAACCGTCTTTTATTAGGAGGGACCTTATTTTTGAGCACAAGATGTACAACAAAGTCAGTTGGGTTTGGGAGATGGCAAACAGACAAGCAACTCTTTGTGATCAGTTGGCAATTTAAAAGCAGTCTCCAGAACGTTCGTAACAGAAGGGCTTTAGACATAGGATTAGTCCGGCAGCACCATCTGATGGTTGCTTTCGTTATGCACAACTGCAGTTCGGAGATCTCAAGAAAACACCCAAATGCCCAATTTTAATACCGACAAACTTAAGGAATCCGCAGTCCGCCAGCAATTAATAGACCACCTTTCCCAAAAATGAGAGCAATCAGTAGCACGGAAACAGCTCCATCGATATGTTGTGAAAAATGTTTCTATATCTGGTGCTGAAAGTATAGTCGGTCGGTGGCAGCGAAGAAACAGTGCCTGGCTTTCTTAAGAAACTTGGTCCAAGATCGAAGGAAGAAAAAACTCAATGCTCGCATCTGGGTATTGCGTGAAGAGAGGGCCGTCTACAGAATGTCAAAAGAGCAAATAGGTGTCCAAAGCTAAAAACAACACCTGGAAGAAAATAGACAGATCACTTCCAGCTTAAAATATGGACCAGCTCTGAAGGTGAAAGAAACTACTTTCTGTGATTTGAATGGCCTTTTCACCAATGAAGTCAATCCAATATCCAGTGAACCGTCCGATGTAACAAATTCGCGAATACGCACTGTATTTCTCAGTAGAAAAAATTTGAGACGCAATCAAAGCACTGAAGAACGACAAAGCAGTTAATGGACTTGAAAATATTCCAGCGGATCACCTCCGAGCAGCGCGAACAACACATGAGCTCTTGCACCCATTAATTAAGAGAGCTTTGGAAACAAAGATTTCTGACGAGTCGAAAAAGGGAATGATTTATCAAGCTTCTAAAGAAATGAGGCCTTTCGCAGTGTAAAAACTGGAGAGGAATTTGCGACTACTGTAGTCAAGGTAATATCCAAAATCGTTCGGGAGCGAATAAAAGACCACCTCAAAGACATGCTAGACTCTGAACAAGCAGTACTCCAGACTGGATTCTTTCTTGTGTGGACCCACATCAACACCTTGCAGATCATCATCAAACAGTGCAATGAATATCGACCACCGACTTCAAAAGGGCTTTTCACAGTGTCAATAGAAATTTTTTTTGGTTTCCTTTGCACAAGAAGGGCATCCCAGATAAATTGATTGCTATTATTAAGGTTTCATATGAGTGTCACTTTCTGCATAAAGGAAGGTTATCATTTAAGTTTGAGGTTAGACAAGGTTGATGGTAAGTATGTGCTGCATGCAGGATCCGCATGCAGCTTTGTCAAATGGAGGAATTCAGTGTGATCTGTAATCACACCTCAAACATCTGAACTACGCCGATGACGTTTGCTTACTCTCTCATATGATCATGGATCTCTATTAAATGACAATAAAGGTGGAGGGCTTAAAATCAATACGGCAAAAAAAAGATCAGACTTGGAATTTTCTCATCTACCCAAATTGATATTTCGGGGCATCCATTGGATATGGTAGGAAGTTTTTCAATGTCTTTGGAGTATTGTCGCTTCTGATGGCGGGACTGAACTAATTATAATCAGTAAAATCGGGTCGGGAAAGCAAAGGCAGCGTTCAAAATCTTGTCTGAAATATGGAGAAATAATTCCGTTAACCTTAAAACCAAGCTACGACTGTTCCACTCAAATGTTGAATCCGTCTTTCGTTATGGGTGCAGCACTTGAAAAGTAGTACAAGCTGTCTGAAGAAAACTGCAAACGTTCGTGAATATAGATATCTGTGAAAAATCTTGAGGAATTTTCTGATGGCCTAGCTATATCTCTAATAATGAATTTCATGCGAGGACAGGTAAGAAACTTATCGACTCTGTAACACGAAAACGTAAGAGGAAGTGAATTGCCTATACGCTTCCAGAGGGTCAGGATTGTATTGCGTTCCCACGGATGGCATAGAACCCGGGGTGGATTTAACTTTTTTGGACCCTAGACCTATAGAGTTAATGGTGTATCAGTTTCTCATTTCCTTGGTCCGAAAAATTAATCAAATCAGAGAAATTGAAGAAAAGGTTCATCGTAAGTTTTCGAAATATTATGAATGTTCTGAATAGTTAACAAATAATTGTAATCCAAATCGGATTATTCATTTTTGAATCAAAAATTTACGGAATATATATTTTTAATCAGAATGACAGAATAGCATGAAAAAAACATGTTTTGAGTATTAAATAAATTGGGTCACATTCATAAATGTTGTTAGAGCTGTTGCCAGCAAATCTGGAGTGTAATATATGGAAACCACGTCAGGTGGTGGTACTTTGTGGCATAGTAGTTAGTGCGTTGGACTATCATGCCGAATTTCTGGGTTCGATTCCCAGCCGCTGCCATCTAAAACATAGAAAGGTTTTCTCAGGGATACTCCCTTTTACGAGGAACTGACAAATCCTCCAAGAGTATAAAGTTAATTAGTTAGTTTTTTATAGATACTTTATTTACTTCCCAAAAAACATTAATAAATAACGGGTGATTTTTTAGCTGGTTTGGTTTTGTCAATACTGGTTTTGACAGCTGACGTGTGTTTAGTACCTTGTGTCACTGTCAAACAGCTTCAGTTTGATTTGCAATTTAACCATGGATCGTCTTACAAATGAACAACGCTTGCAAATTATTGAATTTTACTATCAAAATTCGTGCTCGGTTCGAAATGTTCATCGCGCGCTGCTTCCATTTTATGGTCGGCATTCTCGACCTTCTGAGCAGTCTATTCGGAAGATTGTGACCAAATTTCGCACCAAATTTACTTTGTTGGACATTAAACCACCAACACGTTTACGTACTGTGCGTAGTGAAGAAAATATTGCGGCCGTATCAGCTAGTGTGACAGAAGACCGCGAAATGTCGATTCGGCGCGGTTCCCAGCAGTTAGGCCTTTGTTACAGCACTACGTGGAAAATTTTGCGGAAGGATTTGGGCGTAAAGCCTTTTAAGATACAGCTGGTGCAAGAACTAAAGCCAGCCGACCTACCACAACGCCGAATTTTTGGTGAATGGGCTCTTGGAAAGCTGGCCGAGGATCCGCTTTTTTATCGAAAAATTGTGTTCCGCGATGAGGCTCATTTTTGGTTGAATGGGTACGTAAATAAGCATAATTGCCGCATTTGGAGTGAAGATCAGCCAGAAGCATTGCAACAGCTACCAATGCATCCCGAAAAAGCCACTGTTTGGTGCGGTTTATGGGCCGGCGGCATTATTGGGCCATATTTCTTCAAAGATGATGCGAATCGCAGCGTTACTGTCAATGGTGAACGCTACCGAGCGATGATAACAAACTTTTTTTTGCCCGAAATGGAAGTTCTTGACTTGCATGATATGTGGTTTCAACAAGACGGTGCCACATGCCACACAGCACGCGAAACAATGGCGCAATTGCGAGGCGAGTTTGGTGAACAGTTAATTTCACGTTTCGGGCCGGTCAATTGGCCGCCTAGATCGTGCGATTTGACACCATTAGATTATTTTTTGTGGGGGTATGTCAAGGTTAATGTCTATAGGGACAAGCCCGCTTCAATTGACGCACTGGAAGCCAACATCCATGCATTCATTCGTGAGATACCGGCCGATATGTGTGAAAGAGTATGCCAAAATTGGACTCAGCGGATGGGCTACCTGAGACGCAGCCGCGGTCAACATTTGCATGAAATTATCTTTAAACATTAAATTGCAAGGTTCAAACTATTGATTCAAATAAATATTTCATTCATTTTTTTGAACTTTTTGTGTTTTTTTTTTTTAAAGTTCTAAACCTCTTAAAAAATCACCCGTTACAATAATTTTTTTATCATAAGTTCAATATGGCTTGGCCTTAGGCCGTCTACCAGAAAGACATTATAACAACTTAATATATTTTGAATCTTTTAGAAATTATATTTAATTTTAAAACTCGCCTTCGATTATTCGGATTCTATAATTCAGTGCCATCGTTGTGTATTTATATAGCATCTCCTAACCAAGACTTCAATTTAAAATTCATAAAACTTCACTCCTGTTCATTATGGCTTTACCGAAGAATCTTACACCAAATTCTCTTAGAATCGGTCATTTGGCAATTAAGTGATAAACATCTTCTCTTTCTTTGAGGTTGCAAATATCACACAAAATAGGTAGGTCCGGACGATGTGGAATGTAGTTGAGGTTGATCATTTCCCCCCTAACTTTAAATATCACAATCAAACTAATCATTTCAAGCGGCAATCGATTTAAGAAGTATGAGCTTCCTTGAAGGTTGTAGTCGAGCTGGCTGTATATCATCCTATACTGAGAAGATTGAGCTTCTAAGATATATACACTGTAAGCTGAGCGAACTACACCCTCCAGTAAGTTTTCAAATAAGTTTCCTAAAGCAGCGGATCCGACATCTGGTTGAATCTGAAAACTTTCTCCACACTCATCTCCTATATCTTCCCATTTTTTGACGAGGTTGTCTATCAAAGCGGTTATTGACTTGAGGACCAAATTGGGCAGTCTTCTTTCATCCATCTACAGCAGCTTCAATATATATTCAAAATTTAGTTTTAGTGTATTTAAGAATAACGTTGGCAGAGCAGTTTCTAGGTGAACCATGTAATTTGGAGTACAGGCCAGCAACAGAAAAATTCGTTTAAGAAAGTATCTTTGAAACTTTTCAACAACATCAAATTGCCAGAAGCCCCATACTTGAGCACCATACAGCATGATGGTGGAAGCAGTGGCACGAAATACCTGAATCTTTGCGCTACGGTCCACAAAACTACTCTCTATGCAACGCCCCCAGACTGAAGACAAAGCTCTCTTCGCCTCGGATAATTTAGTCTCAAGGTGTTTTTTGAAGTTAAGATTTGGACAGATCAAGACACCGAGAAACTTATACTCTCGAACAATTTCTAAATTCTGACCTTTCTAGCTCCACTTTTCATTTCTTGAGTATCTACCTCCTTCATCCCTGAAGATCATCATTTTAGACTTTCCAAAGTTTACAGTCAGGTTCCAAAGATCATGGTTGCGTTCCAAACGATTGATCATTCTCTGCATTCCGTCATCTGATTCTGCCAAAAAAACAATGTCATCGGCGAAAATGAGACAAGGTAATCTCAAACCTTCGAGTTCAATGCCCCTTCCTACTTCCTCGACAATATCATTTATAAATAATATGTGTTTCAAACTCATCCGACGTAAATTTTCCGTCCCAAATATAGGACGTTGTTTTCATACATTGCTTTCAGCAGATTCACTACTTTACTTGAGATTCCCAAGGCATACAGTTTATAAAATAATGCTTCACGGGGAATGGAGTCAAAGGCAGCTCGGAAATCTACGAAGAAAGCATAAAGCTTCTTCTTTTTGCTTTTAAAGTAATCGGCAATATGATATTACGTGAAAATCTGGTCTACAGTCGAATGGTTTTTCCTAAAACCAGCTTGAAACATGTTGAGAATGTTTTTATTTCATTTCATTTCATTTATTCAATTTTAACGCTGTACATAATTAAGAATCATATTCTTTTGATCTTGTACAGGAATTTGTATGTTACAATAATTATACATATGTATACTTAATATATAAACTTATAACTATATAAATAAAAGATGGTAGCAAGGAATTAAGACAGAAAGGAAATTAAGGAAGAAGAAAGAAAGAACTAGAAATGCATGTACTCGAGTCATTGTGCTGTTAGAAAGTGCTTGCGAAGTATTCAAATAATAACTTTTTGAATGTCCCATCCGTGTTTGTTCTTCGAAGACTTTGAGGGAGATTATTCCACAGGTGAACAGCATGTACAAAAAACTGCCTGCTGCTGACTAAGGAACGATGTCTTGGTGGAACTATTTTAAGCGTTCTTTGAGAATTATTGAATTTAATTTTAGAAAAAAGATAGTTTGGCGTTCTGGTGATTATAAGTTTATGTAGTGTTAGGACTGTTCTATACTGTAATAGAGCATTAAGAGAGCAACTATTTATTTTCTTGGCGTACATTGAAACATGGTCATAACGGCCCAGATTGAAAATGTATCTTGCACAGTTATTGAAAGCAATATTTAACTTCCTTAACGATTCGGAGTCTAGATTTGAGAACATTTCGCAGCCATATATAATGATGGGAACAACATTAGACTTAATCAGCTTAAGTTTAACATCTCTTGGAAGATACATTTTTGTAGGACTCAATCCCCGAAGAATACAATATATTTTTGACACTACATGATTTATATGATCCTTCCAATTTAGGTTTTGATTGAAGTAAATGCCAAGATTCTTTGCTTTACTGACGAACTCAATAGTTGAATTATTTATTTTTAAAGGTGAGGATTCAATATTATGATGTTCCGTCTTCCATAATAAAAGAGCTTTAGTTTTGGATGCATTAATTTCGATTTTATTTCGTTGAGACCATATAAAAATTTTATTTAAGTCACTGTTCATGAGTTCAACGGCATCAGAATAACTGGTTTTTTTGAATTTGAGCGTTAATTGTGCGTCATCAGCAAAGAAATGAAAATTACTATTCTCTATACATCTTGAGAGGTCATTGAGATAAAGCGTGAAAAAAAGAGGGCCCAAAATTGAACCTTGAGGAACACCAGTAGGCACAAACAACATATCTGAATGATTATCATTAAGGTAGACCGCCTGTGTTCTATTGGCAAGATATGATGCCATAAGATTGGAAACAGAATCTTCAAAGGCAAATTGAGTCTTAAATTTTTGCAATAAGATCGAATGGTTTACCGAGTCAAATGCCTTTGAAAAATCCAGCAAAACCATAAAAGACATCAAATCTTCGTCAAACCCTTCACGAATATCATCACTTACTTTCATGAGTGCAGTTATACAACTATGTTTGGATCTAAACCCCGATTGATACTCCGTTATAAGCTTTTGTTCGTCCAGATGGACTTTGATTTGGCGACTGACAATTTTTTCAAAAGCTTTACTAAGAAATGGAAGAATAGCTATTGGTCTAAAATCAGTATTATTGCGTGAGAATGACTTAGGAACAGGTAGTACTTTTGCACTTTTCCATTTATCAGGAAAAATAGAAGTTGTTATAATTGTATTATAAATATGGGTTATATGCTTTCCTATTAAAGGAAGAAGTATTTTTATAATATTTGGGTGAATCCCATCCAGGCCAGTTGCCTGTGATTTAATAGAGAGTAAGACCTCTCTAACACAACAAGCGTCAACACACTGCAACGAGGACGACCGGTGGGTATTTATTTCAAAATCTTCAATTTGATCATGTGAAGATGAAAACGACCCCACAAACTTACGATTTAGATCATCGAGGTTCAAATTAGTATTTTTAGACATTGTGTTACCTGTTTCACGTAAACCGATGCCTGCCCCTCGTATTGTTCTCCAAAAGTCTGCACTCGATTTGCTACCATGGAACTTATTTTTATAATAAGTGCTTTTGTTTTGGCGAATTAATTGTGTTACCTCATTACGTAATCGCTTGAACTCATCATGCAAAAACGGACAACGGTATCTTCGCCACCTGTAAAAGAGAAGGTCTCGTTCTCTGATCTTATTATGGACTAGCTGGTTAAACCAAGGTAACTCAGTATTCTTTATTTTTTTGGTTTTTAAAGGTACATATTTCTCAAACAAGTATACAATGTTCCTATTTAAAGCCGAGACTTGAACATTGACATCAGATGAGGAGTAAATCGGTGACCAGTCAAGTCTAAGGCAGTCATTAAAAAGTGAAGGGACATCAGTTGATGGAAAATCGCGGAATTGTGAATATACATCAGTTATACCCAAGGGAAATACATTTAACACCAGTATAATCATATCGTTTTTTTTTTTTTTTTTTTTATTTATCGTTTACCCAATCTGAGTGCCTTTTAAAAATGAGTGTGCTGAATAACTTCACTGAAGAATTCTAAAATGAAATGCCCCGGTAATTCTCGGGATTATCGTACGCACCTTTTTTATGCAGCGGATAAATAGTTGCTTTTTGAAAATTGCTGGTATTTCTGCGGTTTCGAATATTTTATTAAATTCTTTGGTTAGTGAAAAGACGAATTCACGTGTATAGTTTATATTGAATTCTGAGGGAATCCTGTCATCTCCTGGTGCTTTCCCAGTTCTTGTTCTTTCTAAAACATCCCTCAATTCCAAAACTGTAAAGGGCAAATCAAGGATATCATCCAAGAAGAGTGGAGCTGCAAATGAGAAAGGGGTGAAAACTGTGCAGTGTTGAGTAGCCTTCTAAAGTACTCCTGAAGCTCGGATGCTTGCAGTGAAGATCCAAGCGTATTAGGCATTTCATTCATTGATTTAACAGCTTTCCAGAACTCCGCTGGAGACATCACTGAGTTTAAGCGTTGTATGGTTTGCGTGTCATTTTGCTTACGTTTCGAAACGCAAATCAGCTTATATTCTTTGTTGGCCGATGCATACATGGTTTTAAAGACATGCGCGTTATATTTTCTTACAAGCTTTAGAAGAACAAATGACTTTTTCCGTGCTTTAGAGCATTCCCAATCAAACCATGTCTGCTTTAAATTTGTCTTCTGTTTCCAATTATTGGTTTCTGGGATTGCATTTTTTATTATCTCCGTAAGTCAAGAGTATATATCTGTCATGAAAAAGTGCTTCTCATCTAGCCGTTCGTATTCGGCAAAAAATTGTAGATCAAATCCATTCAGGTTAAGCTGAGAGTTGTAAGTCACTAGGCCCGGGTTCTCCACGAGCTGTTGCACCACCAAACTAATTTATTTTATTAAAAAAAACTTCAGTAGCTAAACTCCAGATTTGTGTAGAAACAGCTTAAACAATATCTATGGATATAAGCCCCATTAAGTGCAGGGTTCCTTATCGTAATTTGTCTTAAGCTCTCAAAGAAAATCTCAATAACTACCAAAATTCATACAAATATGGAAACAGGTCAAGATAATTGGCAATGTTTTCAAGTACAAAAGCATGACAGACAATTGGGTTGCCCGCACGGGATGATTTTTGAAAGAAAACAAAGCTTATAGGAGAGGGAAGTGAAATGTGCTGTGTTTTATACCCTCCTTCTCCTATAAACACTGTTTTTGCCGACAGAGGTCATCCCGTGTGTACATGTCCAGTAATTATGTTCATCTTTTCACATTAAACAGCCAAATTCTACGCAATACTGCCAAAGTTAGCCCAAAGCAGTTCGTGTATGCAAAAAATGTTTACTTTTTGGCAGGAGACAATTTTTGCCAAATTCTGCCCAGGAATTTCGTTTGTGCAGAAGTTGTCCAGTAGTCAGTTCTGTGCTCTGTCAGTTGAAAATAACAACAGAAAAACAAAATGGCTATTATTTACTGTTAGCTTTTTCATTTTTTTTCTGGTAAAAGTTATTTTATTTCTTATGTTTTGTCTCTTTTTCGGTACATCTCTAAAAACCATACATGATGGTGCATAGCATAGGAGTAGTAGAAGCCCTAACCCTCTACAAATAAAATGCATGGCTGGATCGCACGTTCTTGCTCTTTTCTTTAAGTATCTTAGAATTTTAAAAATTGTATGGAAGTTTGATGTTTGAATGTTACAACAATGTTGATAGAGCATGCTGCCAGTATAACAGTTTTACTATCGCACAGAACCCCTTGGAAGTGATAGTTTCGTTAAAAGATGACAAAAAGAAAGTACATACATTTTCAGTAGATTCTTTTTTGTTAACCCGACTGTATAGCTCCTTTTATTATATGGCACCATCTATGAACTCTCCTCACTGCTACTTTGTATGATACTCGAAATAATTTTTGGTACTCTATGACCCTCCCTTACCTCAATAGTGTGGTTATGTGGATATATGAACGAAAACCCAATCACCGCAAAAGCAAATACCATGTTCATGGATGGTCCCACAAGTTCAGAAATAATGCATCCGTTTGGCTTCGATTCAATGTTCAGTTATTGAGTTATTGATTTTAATTAACCAGCTGTGCCTTTTACGTGTTATCAATTGTTATAATTGTTTAAAAATCTCCAGCAACGATTCAATCACTTACTATAAGTTTAATCTCTATATTGCACATTAGATTTATAGATTAACTTATTTTTGTTATTTTTGTTTATATACTAGAAGGGCTTAGCTAAATAAAATTTGAATTCATTTCTCTTATACTGAAAAGTTGGTCGTTTGAGGTCTTGAAACTCTACAAATTCGGTAGAGTTGTGTTCAAATATGAACATGACCAATCTATAGATAACCCAATGTGTATGTGAAATAAAGATAAGACAGATCACCCTAAGCATACACTGACGGTTATCTACAGATAAATTACATTTACATAAGTAAACAAAATAGACATTAAGAATAGAAAGATAAGAACATAGACATTAAGAATAGAAAGATAAGACAAGAAAATTGTATATATATAGAGTAACGTAGTGAAATAAATTTAGTATTCATTTCGACTTACAACCGAGTTTTACTCAACAAGTTGTTCGTATTAAATAAAATATTGCTACGGCTTGATAAAACAGAATTCACTGTGTAGCAAAAATTGACAAAACGCGAGGTATCAGCTAGATATAGGTACATTAATTAAGGGAAAAAAGCCATGCTAAACTGCGTGTTCCGTTTTCTCGTTTTGAGATTATGTCCATTTTATACATTTTTGCCGTTCGAGATAACAATTTGATCAAATTTTCAATTCAAAAAAACCTAAGTTGAATTTTTTGAAGGCTCTTACAGTTCGGGCTTGAAATGATAATTTCATAAAAGGCTCTTATCCAAATTTAAATATTCTAACAAGAAATTCAAAATTCGGTTAGTATTTCATCTCAGGCACTTGTGTGTCCTTTTAAAGCCATTGTTGTATTCGAATGGCATTCTATTTATAGGCACTGAATACTCCTATGAAGCACATCATCGTAGCCATGCATATATCGATATCTTACCTACATTTTTGTATAGTTATAAATTCTCCATGCATATCTACACAACACAGTCACCACACGTCCAATCGGGTCTTCTATTAGACCTCTTGCAAAAACACAACTCAATCTACCATTCAAAGCAGGATTTCAACTTGAAAAAAAAGAGACAGTAGTAGAGTAAAAATATCGCTGTTCGGAAACAAAAATATACGATTGTGAGCCAATACTGGTGGATCCTTTGTTTTCAAAACACAATAAAAAGTGATAAGCATCAAGCAGTTCGATTTCTCCATACCTATACACATACACACACTTTCTCTATGGTTCTTCTGTTTATGGTCGCCTCTCTGTACCTTCCAACATTCTATTGCTAACCTTTTTAACAAAAAGCTGAGAACGCCATTCCAGTTGGGTTGTATTTTTTTTTTTTTTCTATTGCGAATATCACCTCACACCAACACAATATTGTACTATGAAGTCCTTGAGAGTATGAATTCGTTTTCATTCGATTCGAAAGCGAACAATTGAACCTGTTAGCCGTTCTTTTGTTGGTTCCAAATGAGAACTGTTACCGTACCAAATGAAATAGGACAAAAACGTCCTGATTAAAAAAAAAATCATAAAATCTAATCATGGTTGCCAGAATTTCTTAATCAACTTGTTGTGAAATTATTTAACGCGAATTTTAACTTTACGATGGCGGAACTACAATCCGCGATTTCAATGGATTTATACAAACCCAAATAAACGAAATAATTAATAAACAATTAAAACAACCGATCTGCGTGCGCCGCGAAAACAACGAAAGCGATGACGATGACGAACTGTCAACCGATGGGTGCGTTTAATAATTCGCACAACTGACAACACATAGAGTGCTGCCACCCAGTAGCTCAGCAATGGGGTGGGTTCAATAATAAAAATGATTTTATTAATCAGATACGATTAATAAAATGAAATAAAAAGAACATTGATAAAATGTTAAGTATAAGTACAGGGTGTACTTGTACTTAAAGTGGGCGCCAGGAATTCTTTTACAAAAAAAAGAATTAGTGAATTCCAAAACTAATTTTTTAACGAGCAAAGCAAATAAACGAAAACAAGTTAAAGAACCAATAATAAAACACAATTTTTTATATGCCCAGATGGGGACTTCAATTGTTTTTATTGGGGAAACATTTGAGCCGAAACCCAGGGATTAAAACCCAAAATTTTTTCAAAGATATAGATTTTAACAGAATCTTTAAAGGGGCTTACAGAGAAACGTAAAGCCACGAGCAAACACAAAGAAATTGGGCCGTTAACAAAAAAAAAAAAATCCCGTGTCCCACAATTAACTTGGACAAAATTCAAACTAAGGAAAAAAAAAACGATAAAAAAAAGAAAACTATAGGAATCGACACACAAAGAAATAAATCAAAAAGAACCACTCTACTTATCTTTTTCTTTTCTGTCTGCGGATCACCTATCCGCCTCCTTCCCTCTATCACCTCGATTTCCTCTTTTTCCTCAAACTGCTTCGCACCTCGAAACACTAATTTTTCTTCCTTAAAATTTCCTCTACAACTTTTTTCACTTTTCCACAAAATAATTTTTTCTCGATTTTTTTTCTCCTTTTAAATTATTCCCGACTTGAAACTCAAAATTATCTTCTCGCTTGAATAGTTCTCCAAAGAGTGAAATTTCCATGCTAAAACTATTGTCTACCTCGGCGATTCCAGTCTCTCACACATTCATACAACCAGCCAATCGTTTTCGAGATCTTCAGTCACGGGATCACGGCTTCCTGGAAAGCTACGTGCTCTCCTCGAAAACCTCCGTTCCTCTTTCTTTCTTTACTTTACTTTCACACACACATTCAATGATTCAGCAAGTTGTTGGATGTCTTTCCAAAACTTGCCGAATCCAAATGGCCGAGTTCAGAACCCTTCCAACTAAATATTTCGAAAAAAAACTTAAAAGAACTAAAATCGAGAAAAAGTTTCTTCTAGGCATTCTCCTAGTTACTCTAAAACAATCGCGAGTGATTCGAAACGCGAAGCAATCTTTCTAAAACCAATCCCTCGAGGTAAGAGAGGACTACATTTTTTTAAATGCTGAGATATACTCAGTTCTTTTCTTTTCACGTTTCAATTCCTATAGTTCTATTTCCTTACTATTTATCAACATTAAGATTTTAGAATTTAAGAAGACGTTAACAACCCATTTTCTGACCAAACTGTTAAGTTACGTTACGTTAAGGTAAATATATAATAATATTGGTTTTTTAGATAAAAGTAAGAGTTCGCCTGTCTCGCTTACTTCTTTAGCTCATCCGCTGGTACCTCGACAAGAGACCGTCCGTCTCCTTGGTAATTTAAGCTCGTAAATTTTGGAACCAACTGTTCCACTCAAATTGCAAATCGATCGAAACCTATTTTTGTTACTTTTCCAAAATACTTTAAGAGTAGGTCTCTGGCTGATGGACGCCAGGTATCTACTGACTCTACAAATATTTTGGAGTCGCAACGGAAAAAGGAAAGGATAAAAATGGTTAATGATAAAGAATAGGCAGGTGCAACTTGTTGTGGGAAATTTTACCGTAACAAACTAGTAAATATTTATTTTTAAATAATCACTTAAATTTTTAATATTTTTAATAGCTATTTCTCCTATTTTTTCATCATAAGGTTTATTAATCAACAATTTTCATCCAAGAGTATACTTGTCATGAATAAGTGCTTCTCATCTGGGCGTTCGGCAAAAAAGTGAAGGTCCCCTCCATTCCTGCCAACAACACGCACACAGGAATGGTTGAGAGTTGTAAGTCACTAGGCCCCGGTTCTCCACGAGCTGTTGCGCCACCAAATTTATTTATTTTTTAAATAAAACTTACATATCTTCGCTGCCAATTAACTAAATGATGTACCAACTTAAATATCATTTTTGAATCATAACATACAGTTCACGAATGATAAAATAGTCAATACTACGTTTTCATTAGACGATAAGAGGATTAGAGATTAGAGGTAATTTCGTTAAATTTTACAAATTCGATACGAAATCTTCTCATTTCCCATACAAATTCACATTTTGAAATTAGATAATTTCAACCAAATTTGCACGAAATTAAGTTGGAAATTAAGTAATTAAGTCAAAACCTAACGAACACACCCATTTGGACACAGTTTGAGGAGCCCTGAATAGGTTTTGTATGAAAATGTCAAAGCTCAATGAAAGTCAAAAGAAAAAAACAACAACAAAAAGCGAAAAAATGCCGGTTGAAGTTCAAAAATGAAATGAACTGTCAGACAAAATAACCAAATTACAGATGAAAACACTTTTTCTATTATTTGCGAAATAACCTCATTTCGACTCTTATGAAAACGTAGTATAAAACAGATTAACATATAACAGAAACAAATATTTTCAAGACTTAGTTTTTCAAAAATAAGTCCAAATCATCATCATCTTCTGTGGCAAAACATAATTGAAATTCCTCAAGGAACAACGAACTTCCGAGGTTTTTCAAACTTTATTTTTTTCCGTTTTTTTTTTCTTATTTTATTATGATTTTCTCTGAGTTTTCCCGGCCTTACCTATAGAAGCAATGGGGGATACTATAGGCTTCCTTAAGATGAAAATGTTTGGCTTAATAGGGCCGCTCGCATAATAAATTCGTGAACGAACCATACTTCATGGATCCAAGAAAAGATTTATTGATTCGTGAATTTTTTATTAAGAAACCAACAAATAAGATCCGCTATCGAATCAAAAACAAAATTTCCATTATATTTCTTAGAAGAGTGAGATTCATATTTTATGGTTTTATGAACTCTGCTATCCAATTATATTTATGTTGAAAAGTTAGACCTCCTCTCATACATTTTTATCCATTTTGCTTTGTTCCCCTTGATAATTGATAGAAAAAGTACAAATTGAAAAGCCCAATTCATCAGTTTTATGTCTCCGAGATCTTAATTTCCTAAACAAGTCTTGATATTTAATACGAAAAAACCTTATCCTGTTTCCTCTTGAATAAGAACCAAGTAGGTCAATCAATCAATTGTCAATCCAATTGAAGGGCTTCAATCAGGGGAGGAAGGGGGCCTGATTTAAAAAAAAATAGTACTGAAATCTAGCAGAAAAATATGACGTGTTCGTAAGCAGCGTCTGCACTATGTCGATCAACATTGTTTTGGCCAACGTCTTCACTTAATAAACACCGTTAATCTACGATGTTGATCCACACTACACTGTTCAACATACTGGTGAGGTTAGCACCGCCTTTTTCAATTTTCCAAAAAACTAAGAATCGTAGAAAGGGTATGATTTTTAGAGGGTAACCACTTTATTACTGTTAAGTTTGCAGTTTGCTCTGCTCTGTGTTTGTCCAAACCTCCAAACATATCACATCCGTTATTTTGGAAACAGATTTGTTGGAGAACTGGATGATCTAACGCAGATCTCAATGCCAAACATGAGAAAATTCAAACAAAGTACAGGCTGCTTCGCAAACGAACCAGTCTATCTGAACTAGTTAAGGAGCATCTCTATGCTTTTATCGTAATTGGATAACAATGGACCAATAGGCATCCGTGTATACAACGGCCTCCGTGATGTGTACCCCAATCCTAACCTAACCTATCCTAGCAGTAGCACGGTCTTTTTCGTTTTTATAAAAAAAAAGTTGTGCTGTATTTCGCTCAACTTTTCAAAAACCACAAATTTTAAATTTTAGGAATGGCATTTTTAGAAACATCGACATTTCTTAAATAGGAATTTGTGCTGTTTTGTGCTCAGATTATTCTGCTAAGCGCCAAAAATATTAAAACTCACAAAGTTGCTAATTTTATATTTTTACTTGCGATATTGGTACTGGCAAGTTTTGGATTCGTGCACAAAAAAAAAATTGTGATAACAATCAAACATGAAAAGTGGGTGACACAATTCTGTCTGTCTGTCTGTCTTTTCGTCTACAGCCTAAATGGCCCGATCGATTTTCTTCAAACTTTGTACATAGTGGTTTTTGGTGACTATGCCCATACGTTTGCTTCTTACTTAAAAATTTTTAAAGCAAAAACAACGGTACCTGCCATACAATTTTTCTTAGCAATTTTACATAATCGTATTTTTCTAAAAAATGGCTTGACAATTTTTCTGCAAAAAAAGTCAGTAAATTGCTTTTAGAAAAGGCTTCCTTCGGTTGGAAAATCATTTAAGAAAAAGATGATTATTATGGGACCTCCTAAAGAATCATATTTTTAATTTTTGATTTTCTTCAAAACGGCATGACCGATTTCAATAATTTTTTTTATACAGAAGCTTCCAAAACTAGGAATATTTTTGTGTACTTAAATTAAGAAATTTTGTTTTTGGATTTTTAAAAAAATGTTTAAAATTTTTTTTTGAAAATCAAATATTTCCAAATCGATATAATCGATTTTTTGAAACTCGATACTTAAGAGTTTTTAAGTACTTTCTAAAATATTTTTACAAAAAAATGTATATATATATGAAAAAATAACGGTATGTTCCACACAAAAGTTAAAAACCGGAAAAAATTTGTTTTCTCAAAAATGACTCCTACGATTGTGATTATACTTTTTCCAAATACTAAAATTAATATCATCTACTACAAAAAATTATAAAATCATGCACTTAGCAACCCCTCACGGTTTTCGCCTTGACAGTGGTGAGGGGCTTACGTTTGACTCTCCAGCAATCCACTGCAGGGACTTATGAAAAACCAACACAAAACAGGGATGTTTATCCAAACTAAATGAAATGAAAAATAAAAAATTGGAAGAAAATGAAAATCGAGTAGGGATACACACTCAAGTGTCGGCAGAAGTCACGGCTGTTGGCGAGGGCTTGGGTTTACAAGTCACCAGTGACAACTGTAAAAAAAGAAAATAAACCGATATTAAAAAGATCCAATGCTCTCAACCATGCAGCGGCTCTTCTCCCTGCTCTAGATAGCTTGGCTATTGACGATTGAGACCTAGGACAGACCTCCCTCTATATAGGAAGTCAAACCGAGGACGAGCTACTGGAAGACTCGAGTCACGAAGAGACTATTCATAAGTATTCTGCACCCCTCAAAGCTTCAAAGCAACGCCAGCAACTACAGATCCTCTAAGAGATTTGTGAGTGCCACGGAGAGTCAAACACAGTAGTGTTTGAATTTTTAAAAAAGTTTCAAAATTTTCTTTTGAAAATTCGATATTTCAAAAACGGGTTGACAATTTTTTCAAATTTTATTTTTAAATGCACATAAATAAATAATAAAGATTTGTATACAAAAAGTTTTCCTTATAAGTGTTTAAAGAACTTTATGTATAAAAAATTAGTTTTTAAGAAAACCGCTCCAACGAATAAATTTGGTTTCTGTCCCTAAGCAACTTGAATATAAGAGCAAGTACGTGCTATCCAGTCGTGCATTTTATTTGTTTAAATGATGACAAAATTTTATGTTTTAAAAAATAGTTTTTAAGAAATCCACTAAAACGATTTAAAATTTGTTTTGGCATAAAGGTATTTATATTCTTTCAGGTTATCAAATGGGATACTTGTTTTTGGGCTCTAAATGATTAAGCTATAGTTGTTTATACAGTTAAATTTTATTCTTTTTTTTTCTATAATTAGTACTATCGGGTTTTTCAATAAGAGCGCTACAAAAGTTTTTTTTTAATAAAACAAAAACGGTTTTGGATATCAATTAAATTCTTTATTCGTGTGAAAGTACGTTCAATGCCATTATGTATGGAACTCGATTTCTTTTGCATGGCCACCACGCCCAAGTAACAATTTTCCTCTCATAAGAGTTTCCTAGAGGCTTGTGAGACTTTATTTCGGGAGTTATATTAACTCTAGGAGAGTACTTCTACATCCTTATGAAAATCTAAGAAGCCTTAAATGGCCCACTTATAGGAGTTAATTTCCTGTTATAGAAACATTTTTATTGTTCCTATGGGATGACAAATGCTCCATTAATCTTGTTAGGAGAATGCGTCACTTCTTGTGGGAGTTGATGAAAAGAGAAAGAGTATGCGCATAATTAAAAAAAAAAAACAGATACTTATCTTTCACATTTGTATACTTCCTACGGAAACTTGGTACGAAGTATTTATGTCTGTATGTGTCATCTTCATTGTCTCATGTTGAAAAATTAATGTGTGAATTTATATTTTCATTTCATGGCGACGTTAATATAATTGTAGTTTGTCACATATGTGGAGTTAAATCTTAGTGCGATTGAAACTTTTTTTACTAACTTACACATTTTACTTCGAAAAATAACGAAGCGCTTTCAATATAATTGATATTTAATTTATTTGAATTGGAAAAAGGGTTACCTTAATGTAACATTTATGCTGACATTATTTATGGTACTTATTCATGGTATAAGACATAAAGATGTAATAGCGGATAATATGTCGAATTGATGGTCTTATACTTGTATGCCTGTTTTTTGTAATCTAAGAATTTACAAGAGGTTAAGAGACGTTTTAATGAAAAAATAATAAGTTAGAATTTATATTTTTAGATATTTGTTTCACGTTTCTTATAACCAAACTGTCAATGATTACTGACTTTCAATTTTGTCATTATACAGTGCGAATTTCTGATGCTCTGTAAATAAATGTCATTATTTCAATTAGAGACAAAGAACTTAAGCACAGTATTTAAATACAAAACTTCACATTACGAATATAGTTACTTGTAAAAATACTTCTATTGCATTTAATGTTGAACAAAATAAACATCAATATCAATACACGTATATACATAAATATAACTTAAATAAATTCATCATAATGGAAAACCAAATAAATTATTTCAAAATTTAATTTCATATCACGGTAACCCTCAAACTATACAAAAAACACTTCGTTCAAATTTAAATATGGCTGCTGTCGTATCGATACTTTTAACTCTTAAAAGGACATTTTTATGAGAGTGTTGTCCATTTATGTGGGTATGTAAATAAACAATTTTTTATGAGAAGTCTGATGCTTTTATGCGACTTTATTTTGACATTTATCAAACGAACCAAGAACAAATCGGTGATGCGTTCCCTTTTTTCTTAAGAATGTGAATTATTGTTGATGTTTAAAAAAAGATGAAATCTCAAAGTTGGAAATATTAAATTTTATGCATTACCTTTTCTGAACGATAAATCTTCATTATAACGTCATAATTTTTGGAATAAATAAACAAAGAATATCAAAAAATTAACATTCCGCAACAAAACTATAAACGTAGTAAAATTTTAAGCTTCGTAAATCTGTCTAATTTTCCATACAAATTGTGACAGACTTACGAAGTTTAAAAAATTAAAATGTTTACAATGGGCTTATGCCGTTGCATGAATATTTTAGTCAAATTTTCAACCGTAATTTTGTCAGAAAAACCTTATAGTTATTACACCGAAATAAAATAAAAAGAAAGTCTATCACCGAAAGTTCACATTCGTAACAAAATAAAATACATTTTAAACCGTTATCGGCATCAGCATGCAATGTTCCCTTCAGCTAGCCAGACCAATAGAAAACTGAACGCCAGAAAACAATGTACATACAAAACGTTAAAAAAAAGAACGACTGTTGTATGAATCAAATAAAGCTGCTGTCAGTGCAACATCAAATATGAATCCTATAGTTAAAGTTTTGTAGTTGTTACTTTATTAGCTCTTGTTAAGAGATTTTAAAGACTTAAAAATGACGTTTAAAGTTTAAATCTGAAAACAAAATTATTAAAAGACTTTCAATTTACATACAGGAGTAAAAATTGTTGTAGGTATAAGATTAGAGTGATTTGATGCAAAAAAATGCTTAAATCATTTAATGAAAACACTATGAGACAAATTTATGTTTCATTATGAAAGATCCAGTCTCAAGTTTATCAATAAGATCTAAAAAAGTACTATGGGCGTTTTTTTTGAGAAAATGAGAGCTAAGCTCTCGAGAGTATGTTAGTTGGGTAGTTAAGTTTTGTCCCACACAAGTAGTTGGTCAATAGATATAGCGATTTTAAAAGGGCCAAATGCCAAAACCCTAGGTTCTTCGCGTATTACTCTCAAACGGTGAATGTTATCAAAAAGTTATTTATGCAATGTTTGTAGATTATGTCATACTCAACCAGAAAAAAATTATTTTTTTCCTAATATTTTACAATTCCATAACATAGCCATAAACCTACTTTTTCGACACTTTACCTTGAATAACTTTTTATGCTCGAGTAGGATCGACGGGGACTTTTAGCAGTCGATTTGTTATGCCCAAAGGAACGTCTATACCAATTTCAGTCTTATCGGAAAATTGGCTAGGTCAAATGTCTATTTTGACTGGATTAATATGCACATTTTTACTTTACTTGCCATATAGGTACTAAGTATAAGCAAGTTTTGGATTCGTGCAGAAAAAAAAATTTATTATAACAATCAAACATGACATTGTGATGATACATAACACCAAAAAGCGGGTGGCACAATTTTGTCAGTCTGTCTGCCTAATCGTCTACAGCCTAAATGGCCCGATCGATTATCTTTAAACTTGGTACATAGTGGTTTTTGGTGATTATGTCCACACGTTAAAAAAAAATCTTTAAAAAAAATTCAATAATTACTTTTAGAGAAGGCTGCCATCGGTTGGAAAACCATATTTCTAAAAATGTTTATAAATGGTACCTCCCAAAGAACCATTTACCTAATTTTCTATTTTCTTCAAAACTATTTGACTGATTTCAATAATTGTTTCTATACTTAGGCTTCCATAATATATGAATACTTTAAATTAAAAAAAAAATATTTTTCTGGATTTTCGAAAAATGTTTCAATTTTTTTTTTTGAAAATCAAATATTTCGAAAACGATATAATCGATTTTCTTGAAACTCGATACTTAAGAGTTTTTAGTACTCTTTAAAATATTTTTAGGAAAAAATGTACAGATGTGAAAAAATAACGGTACCTTCAATATAAAATTTAAAAAACAGGAAAGGAAAATATTTTTTACTATTAACAGTGCAGTTGCAATTTTGTAATTAGGAAAGACGTTCTTAAGGGAGAGATTTAAAATCGCTTTTAAAAATAAAATTCTTTCAATTTTCACTAACAAAGCTCTGCTGTATTATGCTGTTCATTGACACATTTTTTCATTTGTTTCACACATCATAGCAGCACAAGGTGGGCACAGAATAGCGGAGCCGGCTATCTGCTTCACACTACGCAAAATAGTTGTTTTTCACCGTAAGACTTGCAAATTTAGCAATTTTGTTTAATTCAAGCAGAAATTGAGCTCAAAACAGCAGAACTTTCATTTTTACATAATTTCAACAAAAAATGTACCGTTTAATTTGAAATCTGCTAATTTTGTCTTTTTTTTTGAAAATCGAAAATGCTGTGCTGATTTCATGCTTCGCAAAATTGTTATTTTGTTTTTTGGCCGTAAAAGTTATAAATATGCAAATTTTTTTTTCATTTTACAAAATTGCAAAATTTCGACAAAAAAATTATCCGTAAAATTTGCGATTTTTTTAAGTAATAACCGAACATGGCAGTTCAAGTGGAGCACTATACAGCGCAATTTTTTTTTTGAAAATCAAAATTGGCGGTGCTAGCTTCATGATTCGTCAAGTTATTTGTGACCGTAAAATCTTCCAGGTGGGGGAGGGGGCAAATCATGGGCTTTGAAATAAAAAGAAAAGTATGGATTCGTCGCAAATTCACTAAACAAAATAAAAATACTTATGTCTTGGTACCGTGTTATTTTGCAAAGCTTGAAAGTTAGTGGTGGCAATTGTTCCCCTTTCCCTTTTAGGCTGGGTGCTTATGCTGCCAACCCCTTCAGACTAAACTCATATCAATGTTCGTATTCAAACAAAATAAATACAAAAATAATATGTCGTTTGTAAGAAATTCAATAGTGTGGTCCAAATGGACCTTATATCCGATAAATAAATTAAATATTTCCAGAAAAAATTTACTGTGATTTTGAAAACAGGAACATTTTATAAAAAATTAAATTTCGTTCACTGAGCTTCAAAAATTAAAAGACAAAATAATGATAAGAAAAAAATGTATGAGTGTTCAAAGATGCACTGGGGTCCAGGTCGAAATAAGGAAGGGTTAAGAAAAGAACGATCCTCAAGAGTTCTTTAAAAAAAAAATTCCCACAACAATTGGCAACCATAGACCAATGTCACCATGTATGGCCAAAAGGGTTATTGCGACCACCATCAGCTCTGGAACAAACGCGACCAATTGTCATATGCAGACCAATAAATGGCAAATATTGACTCCCGACCGGAGACATCAATTTTGTTATTCGTTTTATTTTCGTTTCTATATCTATCAGTTTCCATGGAGCACACACCACACAGTAGTTGAGTGGAAATACGATTCACCCACACAACTCACCCACATATAGAATTGTATATGTGTGCACCATTAGCATCGCCATGGCATAAGCCATGAAGGAAAAGATATTGCTCCGAATTATTTTCTGGCAATAAATTCACCGATAGGAATGCAATTACGTATCCTGCCACCAAATGAGAGGCGGGAGCTCCATTGCCAAGGCAAGGATGATGATGATATTGGCTTTCAGTGGCCAGGGTGTCTATACTACCAATACCAATACCAACCCTCAGATCTCTCATCAGTCCTTGGGGGCGGCTGCGGTGGTGGCCGCCTCAAAAAGAGATGCTTAATAGCAAAAACCTTCACGATTGGTGAAAATTAGCACACTTGAGGATGGATTTTCCCGACTGGGCCATCATGAAGTGAATCGAATTCGTGTAAGGGACTCAGTTAATTAAGGCAGAAGTTCGAGTTGAGAATGACAAAGGAAGGATTTAACAGAAAAATAAAAAAAAAGTTGGTAGAGGTATACCCTGCTTCTATCGCCAGCTTGAATTTAAATGAGGAAGCTTAAATTAGTGAATAGCGAGATAAATCTTCCAATCGGAATGGGATCGGAAAATCCTTTCATGTCCTTGACATCGATCTGTCAATTTATCTTTGGGGATAGTCCGGTTCCTGAATATCTGTGTGTACCTATGCCATATCAACTCTTAAGTCTTTTTCTGTTTGATTAAAAATGCTATTGAAAGTCTTCAAGATGGGTTGAAGCTAATAGAGGTTTCCTTTATTTCTGAATTTTAACCAACAGACAAAAAGAGGACAATGTGCCTTTTGTGCTATATATTTCTTTGTCTGTGTGGTATGTTATTGTGGTTTGGTGTTTTATGGTCCTGGGGGAAATCAAACAACTTGCGGATAGAATTTGCAATTCTTCCTTTCTATTTCATTGAATTTAAACTAAAACTGGAACTAGAACTGTCTGTCTCTGGTGCTGTGCTGTGCTGGTGGTGTGGTGTCCTGCTTTTAAATTAGGTCCAAACCAGTGTAATTGTTATACCCTAATAAAGCAGTCAGAGAGTCAGTGGGTGCGTTCTATTTCTCATACAAAAGCAAAAGCAAACAAGCAAACCCTCTAAAAAGACATCAAGAATTGAGAAATTATAATCGTTCACCAGCGTACATTTTAATCATGCTTATTACTTTGGCAAACCAAAATGTGGTGCATTTTTGTGTTCGTACATTGTGCACACATATGTAAGGATTTGGATGTTTGCTTTACCATATACCAGCGGCAGAGTGTGCTTCAGCTATATGCACTCGTCAAGTAGTGTACTTTGTATGGTGAAGTTAATTTAACGAAAAACTGAATCGATGAGAACCTCTTATTCTATTGAAATAAAATCCTTTGAGCGTTCGAGCTTGAATGTGAAGTAGGTTTGCTAAGGATTATGTCTTCCATAATGCACTTGGCTGAGTGAAGAGGCTGTTTTTTCTTTTTTTTTTTCTCAAGTTTGATGAAATTGCATTATAACTTCTTAGTACAAATATTATTGAGTAAATTAGGATAAAGTCACACAGAAAGCGTTGTTTGTTTTAAGATGCAATTCGAATTCCTTGCCTTATTTGACGACGGACTTTTATTGGAATTTGTATAAGAAAAATAAATTGTAGCATTAAATAATTTTTTAGTCTCAATTTTGCAGGGTATTTCAATGTACATTTACCTTTGCAGTTTTAGCAATCGAGCCTAAGATATAGCTAACTCAATAATACCTACATCGAACAGAGATTATGTATGCAATAAACTCGTTCAAACCCTATTATTCAGCTGTATCTGGTCCAGGGGTTCGATTCTCTGTCTGTAAAACTGTGAAGTGGTAAAACTGATTATGCTTTCACGCCAAATGCGATTCCCGAAGTGTGAAAAAATAAAAACAAATGCCAAAATGTTTTCATATGATAATTCTTTTATCACAACCAATTCAGTCTGTGAAAAGATAAATGATAAAGAGAAACAATTTATGCTCATTACATACACAACAACCATCTTTTAATATGAGAGATTGAAGGAGATGAGATGCATTTCTTATTTTAAAACTTTTTAGAACTCTTTTTGGCAGTTGTTTTTCATAACGAGTTCAAAAATCGCCTAGTGAGTGCTTGTGAAGTGATAAAATGATAAAACTCTTTGAAAACTGAAATGATAACTTTTTTTCACTTCATGTTTTTACAGTTAGGGAATTGACCCCCTAACTTGGAGATAATACTGTCGAGAAAACAGTTACAAGAGACACACCGCAGGGAGGGGTAATTTCACCTCTCCTTTGGGTCCTAGCTTTTAACAAAATTCTTACAAGATTTAAGAACCCAGGGAACTAAAATTGTGGTCTATGCAGATGACATAGTAATTTTGATATCGGGTAAGTATCTTACCACCATCCAACATGTTATGGCACCTGCACAAAGAGAACTAACGGGTGATTTTTTAGCTGCTTTGGTTTTGGCAACACTGGTTTTGACAGCTGACGTGTGTTTAGTACCTTGTGTCACTGTCAAACAGCTTCAGTTTGGTTTGCAATTTAACCATGGATCGTCTTACAAATGAACAACGCTTGCAAATTATTGAATTTTACTATCAAAATTCGTGCTCGGTTCGAAATGTTCATCGCGCGCTTCTTCCATTTTATGGTCGGCATTCTCGACCTTCTGAGCAGTCTATTCGGAAGATTGTGACCAAATTTCGCACCAAATTTACTTTGTTGGACATTAAACCACCAACACGTTTACGTACTGTGCGTAGTGAAGAAAATATTGCGGCCGTATCAGCAAGTGTGACAGAAGACCGCGAAATGTCGATTCGGCGCCGTTCCCAGCAGTTATGCCTTTGTTACAGCACTACGTGGAAAATTTTGCGGAAGGATTTGGGCGTAAAGCCTTTTAAGATACAGCTGGTGCAAGAACTAAAGCCAGCCGACCTACCACAACGCCGAATTTTTGGTGAATGGGCTCTTGGAAAGCTGGCCGAGGATCCGCTTTTTTATCGAAAAATTGTGTTCAGCGATGAGGCTCATTTTTGGTTGAATGGGTACGTAAATAAGCATAATTGCCGCATTTGGAGTGAAGATCAGCCAGAAGCATTGCAACAGCTACCAATGCATCCCGAAAAAGCCACTGTTTGGTGCGGTTTATGGGCCGGCGGCATTATTGGGCCATATTTCTTCAAAGATGATGCGAATCGCAGTGTTACTGTCAATGGTGAACGCTACCGAGCGATGATAACAAACTTTTTTTTGCCCGAAATGGAAGTTCTTGACTTGCATGGTATGTGGTTTCAACAAGACGGTGCCACATGCCACACAGCACGCGAAACAATGGCGCAATTGCGAGGCGAGTTTGGTGAACAGTTAATTTCACGTTTCGGGCCGGTCAATTGGCCGCCTATATCGTGCGATTTGACACCATTAGATTATTTTTTGTAGGGGTATGTCAAGGCTAATGTCTATAGGGACAAGCCCGCTTCGATTGACGCACTGGAAGCCAGCCAACATCCATGCATTCATTCGTGAGATACCGGCCGATATGTGTGAAAGAGTATGCCAAAATTGGACTCAGCGGATGGGCTACCTGAGACGCAGCCGCGGTCAACATTTGCATGAAATTATCTTTGAACATTAAATTGCAAGGTTCAAACTATCGATTCAAATAAATATTTCATTCATTTTTTCGAATTTTTTGTGTTTTTTTTTTTTTTTAAGTTCTAAGCCTCTTACAAAATCACCCGTTATCTTCTTGGGCAGCACAAAATGATCAGTCCAGGTCTTCAGCTTTAGGTTAGCTACGTTCTAGAGAAAGTTTAAAGTAAATAAACCAAATCACAATTTTCTATTTTATTTACAAAGATACAAAGATAATCCACACAAAATATTTAATTTGCTTCTCACGTCTTACAAAAAAAAAAAAATAAAACAAGATAATTTTGCGAAATTTTGCATTTTTGATGTTAAGAAATCTTTAAATCATGTGTCCTACTTAAAAATATGGTTTATATACAAAAATAATCGGCTTTAAGACAGTACTATTATAAACTAAAAATAATAGGCTGGGTGCGACCCAGGCTGGTAACATCCCATTGGTGCCCTCGGAAGCTAGAGGCCGATGTTATTTTATTATCAAGAACATAGCCTATTGAAGATCTTCGAAAAAGATCTTACACTTAAAAAAAAAAATTAACTCATTTAAATCAACCTCAAGCAAATATGATTTGGCATGGAATCGATTTCTATTTAATTTGAATAGAATCGTATTAATTAATCTTTGAAACAGTTTGAACATGATGCTTTCTATTTAACAAAAGCTTATTTCTGTTTGTTTTAATCAATTTTATTTGATTTTGTTTCAAACAGAATCATATTAATCTTTTTAGATATTCTCATGTTTGGGTCAAGGTCTTCTTAAATCAAATTATTTCAATGTTAGTTTTTCCAAATAGATGATACATCCTTTTAACTACATACAAATGTTTTCTATGTAATACATGCAACATACATACATATCGTCGGTACAAAGTTAAAAATCACTTACTAAAAAATTACGCGTTTGAAGGAAATCAGATCGAAACATACTTTTTGCCACTGAAAAGTAACTTTTTCTTTCACTTTTTAAATTAAATGGTACTTTTTAGATTTAAAATATATTTTAGTCTCATTAGCTTAACACTTTTTTATTTTTGGACCGAACGGTATTGTGGTGGCACTAATTTTGGAACTATTTGAATATCTTTTCCGGCCAAATATCTTAGACGCTAAACGCTTTTATTACATTGAATTCAATTCAAATTGATTCGAGTTTAAATTTAACATTTCTGTTCAATCTCTTTCTTTTCTTAAAATTTTAAGTGCACTCACATTTGAAACAAACTCGTGCATGTTGATTTAATGTTACAAATTTGTAAGTGAGTAAGATAATTTAACAGGTCTTTCAATAATCAAACCCAAATGTGCTAGAATTCATGTAAATAATTGCGTGTAGCTTCCAATGCAATAATTAAACATGAATGTATTTGATTTAAACAGATTTAACCCAAAATAATAGTATTTTGGAATCTGAATACATAAGAGTTAGATTTAAATCGAATTCTATGCTTCTGTTTAAATAAGTCATAGTTCAGTTTTCTCAGTGTAGGTATTCAATATGCAATCAAGTGAAGATTAGTGGGAAGAATAAAACAATATCATTGGTTGTTCTCAAGATTTTTGAGAAGAAAAAAGTTTAACAAGTTTTGGTAAAGTTTCTTGTAGTTTTTTTTCACTTTAAAAGAACAATGTTTGATGAATTATTTAATAAAACCAATCAAATATTAATATTAAACTATTGTAAAGAATTTAATTAACCCGAAGCCAAAACCATTTTGTGTGATCTCAAGATATTTTGGGGAAAAAAAATTTCAATGATTTTGGTACAATTCCTTGTTATTTTTTTTTTGTTTAAAAAAACTATGTGTTGAAGCTTTTAGCAAATCCTATAAATTATTAATTATAAACTAGTCTGTAAAATAAGAATAACCCAAAGCCAACATCATTGTTTGTTCTCAAGATATTTGATACAACAAAAAATTTTCAACAATTATTGTTAAAGTTGCTTGTAATTTTTTCGTTTAAAAAAAATATTTATAAAATTTGTTTAACAAACTCTATCAAATATCATTTATTAACTTACATATATATTATATTAAATGTTGGCCGAAATCGTTGTCTGTTCTCAAGATATTTGAGGCAAAAAAAAATGTCAACAGTTATTAGTAAAATTACTTGCAGTTTTCTTTAAAGATGGACTATTGATTCAATATTTTCAAAAGTTTTATAAATTTTTCAATCAATTGTCACTAAACTAGTGAATAAAATAAAATTAGCTTGAAGCCAATATCATAGTTTGTTGTAAAGATATTCGAAAAAAAAACACTTTTTTCAAAAAATTTACCAAACTTTTTATCAAAAAAACTATAAGTTGATATGTTTTTACCAATTCTTTATCACGTTAATATGCGTAGAATAAAATCATCTCGAAGTTGGTGGCATGCTTTGTTCTTGAGATATTCGAGACTAAGAAACTTTACAAAGGTTTTTTTTTTTTTTAATTGCAATTGTGAAAAAACCGCTCATTTTATTTTATTTGAAAGTCCTTTCTGTACGCGTAGAAACTTCTATCTATAAAATAAAATTCATTTGTATTCGATATCTTTATTCGTTCTTGAGATATGGTGAACGAAAAAAAGCGAAGGAACGTACGAGCTTATACGAACATACGTACAGACACAGGCATCTCTCTAATGAGCTCAAAACGTGAAGATATGTCAAAATTTTCAATTCGACACATCGGCCCAACTAACATTTTAGCTTGTATAAGGTAATATTTTTCGAATTTGGCTAGTAATAGCTTGTATAGAGCTTGTATAAGGCAATCTTGAGGAAGCCAAGAATTTGCCACCTGAAATTTAAACAAATAGCTACTAAAGGCCTTAAAATATGAGTTACACAAGCTCTCTACAAGGCTTGTAAATATAAGTTATAAATGGCTTGTATAAGGCCTTCCAAATTGTTTACGGAAAATGTTTAAAAAAATAGCTGCTATAAGGCTCTCCACAACAAATCATTGCAAACAACTTGTATAAGGCTTGTTTGTAAAGGCTTTATGCAAATTAAAATAATCAGTGAGGATCAACAAGTGTGTCTTATAAAATATTGTGCTTTTTAAAAAATTAGATTAAAACAAATAAGAACGTTAAGTACCCATTGAACATCGTAAAACAGAAAAGAAGTGCTTACAGTAACATTGAACTTTTTAGCAAAACTTAAAAATGAATAACTCATGGCAAAAATTTAAAAGATCTGGAACCTACCAAAGACAAGTGAGAAAAAACAGAGAAGCGTTAAAATATATGGTATTAACGTATTCACTTTTGATTATGTTTTCCTCAACAGCAAATTGGCATAGTGGTAGAGTGCTAGACTGGTACGAGGAAGGAATCGAGTTAAAATCTCAGGTAAAAAAAAACTTTCATTTTTATAATTAAACTAACGTTTGACTCATTACAGAATACAGAAAAAAATGTTTCCGAAGCTGACTAAGGAGAAAAAAAATACAATAAAATAAAATGCAATAAAAAATACATCAGAAAAATAAAACAAAAAGCCGATAAAAAATATATTTTTTTTTATTTCAGAATCAGCTTTGCTAAAAAAAATTTTTTCTCTCGATGGATTGCTTATGCAAAATATATTAAGGTAAGGCCTTATCCAAGGCAAGCTATTGGCAATAGCTGTCATTAAATGGCTTGGGTAAGGCCTTATATAAACATCCAAGGCCTGCTGCTATAAGATCTGTCAACAAAAGTCTTATGGCAGCTAATTAGCTTGGGTAAATGCACCAAAGTGACTTGCATAAGGCCTTTTACTATTTCTATAGCAGTCTGTAAATAGTTTGTATAGAACCTTCTACAAGTTTAATTGTTAGTTGAGGCACCAATTGTAATAACTTCCAATAGGGTGTTAAAAATTGATGGTTATATCGAAAATGAGAACACAATCGCATAAAGAGTACAAAACCTGATTTTTAGCCTTCTTACGAATGTGCTATTAGCTTCTCAAATTTTATGCAATAATTATTAAGGTACGCTTTAAACATTTATATAATATAAGTATTGTATTTTGGTTTTGTAAAAGGGGTTTCCAAATGACTTTTTCCTAGCTTTGTAACATTCTTCATCAAATGATTACGAACTGTCTTTTCAAATAAGTTTTGGCAGTAGCAATAGATTTTTCGTAGCCTAATCATTAGCTTTAACTGATTTCACACCCGCCCTATAACTACTCCAGCTTCACCTCATCTTGGAGGCCATTGTAAATTAAATACAGGGTGGCGCACCAATTGTGCTACAATAAGAAATTCAAATAACTTTTTTTTTTAATTGATGTATTTCATTTATTTTTTTTTTTTATTGGTTAGAAAATTAAATTTTATTTTAAATAGTTAGTTGTTTTTAAAGATTATAGACCGCAAATGACCTCCACGCTCTCCCACGCATATGCGGCACCTGATCAAAAATTTATTCATTGCGGCCTGAAGAGTTGAAGTTGGGATCGCCTCAATTATTGTCGTTATGGACTGCTTTTATTCAGTTAAATTCCTGGGCTTCGTTTTATACACCTCTTGCTTGACATAACCCCATAAAAAGAAGTCTGGTGCAGTCAGGTCAGGTGACCTTGGGGGCCAGCGAAGAGTGGAGTTCCTAGAAATTAATTTGTTTGCGAATTTTTTGTTTAGCTCCGCCATAACTGGTCTGGCTATATGTGCAGTTGCTCCATCTTGCTGAAACCGAACGCTGTTGAATGGTATACGTCTTCGGCGCAGTTCTGGGTAAAAAACTCCTTCAACATCTTTAAATAACGGTCCCCATTGACAGTAACGGTTACACCGTTTTCTTCAAAGAAGTACGGCCCGACAATACACCTTGATGAAACTGCGCACCACACAGTGACTCGTTCTGGGTGCAGTTCCGTCTCATGGAGCATTTCTGGATTAGACTCATTCCATTTACGGCAATTTGCTTGTTTACATTGCCGTTAAGATCAAAATGGGCCTCATCAGACATGAACAAACAATTGATCAATGTGTTGTCTTCTTCGGCCATTGATGTCATTTTTTGGCAAAATTCCAGGCGAACAGGCAAATCCTGAGGGTTTAACTTGCTAGTAATTTGGACTTTGTACGGAAACAAGTTTAAATCGTCATGAAGTATCCGTTGTAATGACCGTCTACTAACTCCAATTTGCCCCGATAAGTTTCGGGTCGAAACGCTCGGATTGGCCTGTATTGCAGATGCTACTGCTGCGATTGTATCCTGAACCCGAACATTGGCATCTCGATGGTACGGCCTTCGTGCGATGCCTCCAGATTCGGCAAATATGTTTACAAACCTCATAATGGTCACTCTACTCGGGGGATTACCGCCAAACTCCCGCCTAAATTCCCTTTGGACGGAAATGACGGACTGCAAAGCATGGTACCGTTGCACCAAATCCAAATTCTTTTCTCCGTATCCCAAGCATCCATTTTTATAAATCTAAATAGTAACCTACAAAATAAAAAAAAATAAGCCGATTACTCACACAGAAAAAAAGTTATTACGTTTTATTTTTGTAGCACGATTCGTGCGCCACCCTGTAGTATGAAAAATGCTTAAAATTAGGCAAAATATGCCATTGAAGAACAACTTTACCCCGTACTGCCAATAGCACTACCAAGAGGTTATATTTGTTTTTTTTTCATTTATTCCGAATCAAAGTTGTTGGGGAAATCCTTTAATTTTTAACAGTTACGTTTGACTTTTGTTACTAAATTGCTTTCCACGATTAAATTGAGGAAACCACTCTCAACATTTTAGTCTTGTAAAAGATAAACAATAATTTTTCATGTGTCTGAATTTTGTTTTTTAATCTAATCTCCTTTTTTGACTTATTTTATTTTATTTAATTTTTAAACAAAATCTATGGTTTTATATTTTTGTGCTACAAGGTACCATTAATTTTTCTACCTATGTACATACAGATACGAAAGATAAATATTTTGAAAGCTAGCTCTAGCTTATTAGTTGGTAAGTTGGAATTTGATATAAACAAATTTATTAAAAAAGATACAATTTAAAATCTTCAAAACAATTCTAATAACAATTTTTTTTTAAATTCTTATAATTTTTGTGTTGTCCTATACGCAATACTATATAGCTAAATACTCGTAAGAAGTCCCACCCATTAGCTTGAAAAAGTCCTTAAATCATAATGAGTCAGTATAATTCTCTTCAAGGATTACCTACCTATATAACATGAAAATTTATTATGATTAAAGTTCCCAAAAAGCTTCTTTTTTTCTTCTCAGAAAACATTCAATAAATTCTTCCAAATTGTATTTACTCGGTAGCTCGTTTTTCAAAAAAAAAAAAAAAAAAAATACCCTTGACAAATTCTCCATCAAAAATTCTACGTTACAGTCAATTGGTTCTTCTTAAATATGACTATATTAGCTTGATTCAACAAAATCAAGGCCAAATACAAAGTATATTACTAGGAACATGAAGTAGACTTACTTCTTATCTACTTTCCACTCACATCACAAACAAACACAATCTCAAAAATGCAAATAATCCTTTATCCTGAAAGAAAATAATAAAAAAAAAAATAAATAAATAAGGAAACAAACACACTTCGTTTGCTTTGTTTTTGCTTCATAAACCCTTATGGTTTTCGCCAAACACAATAACGGCACAAACGATTTGTTAGGCTTGTATCAACATCTTTGCCTAAGCCCCTTTTTCCAATCATTAACATGATGTGGCTAAATGAAGTGCGTATGCCGTATACTCGCATATACCTACTTATCAAATCTTGAGCTCTGTAAAGTCTTAAGAACCAGGAGACGAAGAGCCAGACCACTTTAATTTCCAAAGGAAAGGAACACAGAAGAACGAACCAACGAAAAGAAGAAAAAAAATTGGTTTCCAATATCGGTATTCAAGTATCTAATACTCTATGATCCGAAAAGCCATCTTGTAGGTCACGGATTAGCTGTACTTATACCCACATACATACGCTTTAATATGCCTTGTTCTCTTGAGCAAGATGGCAATTTGGACATTCTTGTTTATGCTTGAGTGGGTAAAAAATGTAAGTAAGGGAGGAAATTGCTAAACCAAAGTACTTAACTGTTTTTCCCCCTTTGGCGATTGTTTAGTGTGCATTTAAAGTCATTATTAGCCCGGAATTTGGGGTGAAAGGTTCATCAAATTTATAAACATATCTACTTTCTTATTATTAAGTAGATAGGTATAGGGAAAGATTGTAGATTTAACGATGCAGAACCTTTTTGATGAAAACAAAGACTATCGGGGGAAATAAGGTCATATTCGATAGAAGATGACAGGAAAAGAAACCGGAGATGGAAAAGGAAAATTATATTAACAACAAAAAAAAAACAATAAATTAATGAGGGAGCAAATAATTATTAAATTATTTGTAAATAATTGAAGCCCATTGAAAGTGGTTGAATGAGTTAAGACTTTTTTAAAGTAAATTTTAGGGATAGGTGATTTACTTTGGGGCACTTATTTGATGGAAGAAGTTTAACCCAGATCTTTTAATCTTGCCCTACATTAAAAGCATAGTTTCTTCAGATTTAAGTCTAAAAAATAAAATGAAATAATTCTTATAAATAATAATTTGTGTTGCAATAAATTTTCTATATCAAAGCAAATGCGCACTCATCCTTTTAAAAAAGCAGGAGGTATCTTCCTTGAAATGAAATAAGAGGAAAACATTTAGGAACTCTACTCAACTCAAGCAAATAGAATTGATTCCGATTCAACATCCTTTTTCCTGTGTGTACCTTACCTCTACACACACAAACGATCCTTTTTTTTTGTATTTATTTATTTGTTCATGTTTTTTTTTCTATTTTGTTTTTTGTCAATCGAGTAAGTAAGTATTTAGAGAACTCTCTTTTCCACGCTTTAAGTAGAGTTGGGGGGGGGGGGAGGGGGTGAGGTGAGGAATGAACGAAAAAGCGAGACATAACATCATCTTTGTCAAAATGGAGAGCTGTAAAGCTTGGAAAGTGAAATATCTGGGAGGAAACCGTGGTAACCTGAACGAGTTCAAATAAACATATATGAAATGTGTTCTTGTACAAATTTCCATTTTTATCTAGAACTTATTATTGTTTGCTTGCTTAATGCTTAATGCCCTATCTTGTATTGGTTGCGTATAAAAAGAAGTCATCATCAGTACAACTGTCAGTCTGAGGGCGTATAGAAGTGTGTTGGTGCACGTCTTTTTGATATCTAGAGCCTAGAGTCTAACCACCTGGACTGAATTTTCTTCAAATTTGGTACATAGAGGCTATTTTTTATGATTTTTATGTACGATAATTCCCTATTCCTAGAAAATAACACGATTGTGGTTTTTTTTAATTTTTTCAACATTTTTAATTAATTTTTTTAAGAAAATGTACGAAAGGTTGTATATGTTTTTTTTTTTTAGAAAAACTTGTTTAATTTATAGATTGTTTCAATATGCTAAGCTTGTCCTTCCTGTGTCGAAATTTAAAACTACTAAAAACACTTTAAAAAAATAATGCATACTGCGACTGGGTTGCACATTTATTTTCCTTCAAAAGCCATTGAAATTAAGAGTGAAAAATGTTTAAAAACTTAAAACTCGATAGTTAAATAGTTTAAAACAACTGTTTTATATAATATAAAATCAATATACTGCTGAAATAAATCAGCCAAGAGAAAACTTAGCATTATGCATTGGACATGTTGAATTATTGATTCAAAATAGCTTTTTATGGCCTGGAACTGTTTTAAAAGTTTGAGATGAAACAAAAATTCTATTTCAATACTTTATCAAATTTTAATTAATAAAAGAAACAATTTTAATAGTGTTGAAGTAGTTTAAAAAAAAAATAAAAAACAACAATTCGTAAAACAAAATTTGTATTTAAATATTTATTATAATGGAAGTTTTTATTAATATGTTGTACATATACAGATCAAATATTTCCAAAAAAACGTTATTAATTTGCAACATTTTTTGAAAATTACAAAAAAAAATTGTTTTAATTTTAATATTTAATATTTTTTCAACTTATTTTGAATTTGTAGGGATATAAAACATATTTGAAATCCGTTTAGCCAACAATAATAAAATTCAAAATCAATGGGATGGGAATTAATAGTAAACATAAATACCTAGTCTAGTCAAGGCTGTTCTCAGCGCTGAGAAGTAGCTCATAAAAGTAGCCTTTTTTGCTACAAATAATACAGAATTAATAAAAAAATCGAATATAAATCGTATTATCTCCACCGTTTTTATACCGAATCAAAACTAGTACCAACATATTTTATTTTTAGTATAGGTTGCCTACGAATGATTGGCAAAAAAGGCGATTTAACCAGTTGAAATATCGATTTATATCGACTTTTTTGGTTACTAATTCATAAAATGTTTACCTTCAAGCTTAGACAAAAAGTAAGCCGCCTTGAAAGAAAGCCGAGAAAAGCATCGACTTTTTGATATTTTTTCCCAACTCTTAGAATATAGAAGAACGTTGATATAAATCGACATTTTAACAATTCAACATTTTTCTGTCGTTCATTACATCGTTACTTAAAATACCACACTCTGCTTGGAATGTTTGTATGGAAAGCAGCAAAAACTCAAATCATACATTCTTGTCTAACTTTATTACACGAATTTTATTTGTTGCTATCGAAAAATTAAGTTTGTGTTTGAAATACATTTTCTTCCGATCGCGCTATTTGATTGAACTATAAACTGATAACAATATTGGCCGTTTTCGAAAACGACAAGTCAAAGTCAATTTGACCGTCCTTTTTTTGTAGCAGATATTGCGTCATGATAAGTACTATGTAACCGTCCTATTTGCAGAAAATTTGTTTGATTAACACCAGTCAAAATGCTGGTAAACGCATTTGACATTTACAAGCAAGCTTTTCAAAATCACAGTCGAAGTTTTGGTGAAACTCTATGTATTTTTTTTTCAGTCGGTCTTTGAAAAACAAGAAATTTTATACCACAGCAACCGACACCACAGAGAAAAATCATGGGTTTCACAGGTAATTTAAAGTTGATTAACTTAACAGGTAATTTTCTCGTTTTCCCTTCGTTTGGCAGTTAAAACGGTTTTTATGATTTTAATCCCCGGCTTTTTTAATTGGCTCTATCTTTGCCAAGCCCCAACCTATTCTTAAAATTCTTGTGTTTGTGCGAGTAACGGTTTTTCCGCAAATCATTCTCAAACGCGATTTTTTTTCGTTATCGAGTTGTTTTATCCAAGTGTTATATCAGCTTATTCTTATTCAATTCCTATTTTTAAAAATTTCACTTTTTTATATTAATATTAAAGGTTATTTAAAGTTCTTAAAAAATTAATAAAAATAAATGGTAGTTCAGGAAATACAACATTTTAACACATAGAAAGTTATAAGAAGTGTTCAAAGACTGTTCTTCTGAATAGCTGAATAAATGAGTAGAATGTCTTGTTACAAAGTTGAAAGCTACCAGTCAGTCAAAAGAATAATAACGCAGCAATTTTATGGTCACTACAAAAAAATGTGTTCAAAGGAACACAACATTGCTATTATCTTTTTCAATGTTGTCAAATGGTTTCGTACGCCTTGCTTTATTGGAGAGATGAATAACCCTTTGCAACACAATTTTTTCTCGTTTCTATTGTCTCCAATTCAGAAACCGATTTATTAATTAAAGACAGATTTTACTTCTAATTATAAATTAAAATCTGGTTTCAGAAAAATTCTATCACATACATTTTTTTAACACCCGTGGCTATTTTTATAGATTGTTTTGATTATTATTGGTTAACATGACAAATAAACCGCAGATGTCAAATTTTTAAGAACAGTCCATTATTTTCAATGGGTTTCCGGTAAATATATATAACCTTTACATAAAACTGACAGTTACTTTTATCAAGGACCTGTTGAATCAATTGACACCAAAATAAAGCCGATAAATTTTGGTGTCAATTGATTCAGCATTTTAAACTACCTTAAAACATGTGTCATATCTTAAAGTTTTTCCAAGGTTAATTTTTCTATTTGATTACTGGCGGACTAAGGTATGGGTGGAGGGGGCGGTTCACCCCGGACCTCGTATGTGTGGGGACCTCCGAATCCAATTCAATTTCCTTAAAATTCTTTCATAACTTTTCATTGATTAATTAAACAAAATAAAGAATGTGCAGAATGGATGGTATATTTAAGGAAACATTTTTATGGTACCTACTCATAATAATTTTTGTCATCATTTTTGTACATCACGCATGAAGTAAGATTGTATGGGGGCCCCAAACGGTCATTTTATAAAAATTTATTTAACACATATATATAAATGTTTGAACAACAACCTCAGCATTCACCGTCATATAAGTTTTTTAAAAATTTAGATTTAACAAGAAAAATATTCAATTCGGAATTTAGACCCATTCGATAATTTTCTGTTTAACCTTAACCACCTTCCATTTACATACGTGCTGGAAAACCGATATAAAAAAAAACAGTCGTTAATATTAATTAATTAACTAATTATTTTAAAGACTCTAACTACAATTTAACAAAATATGGCTAGAGTGAGACAATGCTGCTTGTAGTATTAGAGACTTAAGTTTCTTGACATTTATTTTAATAAATAAGGGAACTAAGCAAGAAAAAATATTAAAATCAAATGTTATAAGAATCTCGACACAATGGCAACCGTCTGGGCCCACCATTCATATTTTTTTCGCGGCATTTAAAAAAGGATTCAAAAACAAGAATCCCATTTTTTGATCACTTCAAAAAACATAAAAAAAAATTAAAAAATTATTTTGTATGTAAAAAATTTGTAACGGGTGATTTTTTAAGAGGTTTAGAACTTTAAAAAAAAAAAACACAAAAAATTCGAAAAAATGAATGAAATATTTATTTGAATCGATAGTTTGAACCTTGCAATTTAATGTTTAAAGATAATTTCATGCAAATGTTGACCGCGGCTGCGTCTCAGGTAGCCCATCCGCTGAGTCCAATTTTGGCATACTCTTTCACACATATCGGCCGGTATCTCACGAATGAATGCATGGATGTTGGCTTCCAGTGCGTCAATCGAAGCGGGCTTGTCCCTATAGACATTAGCCTTGACATACCCCCACAAAAAATAATCTAATGGTGTCAAATCGCACGATCTAGGCGGCCAATTGACCGGCCCGAAACGTGAAATTAACTGTTCACCAAACTCGCCTCGCAATTGCGCCATTGTTTCGCGTGCTGTGTGGCATGTGGCACCGTCTTGTTGAAACCACATATCATGCAAGTCAAGAACTTCCATTTCGGGCAAAAAAAAGTTTGTTATCATCGCTCGGTAGCGTTCACCATTGACAGTAACGCAGCGATTCGCATCATCTTTGAAGAAATATGGCCCAATAATGCCGCCGGCCCATAAACAGCACCAAACAGTGGCTTTTTCGGGATGCATTGGTAGCTGTTGCAATGCTTCTGGCTGATCTTTACTCCAAATGCGGCAATTATGCTTATTTACGTACCCATTCAACCAAAAATGAGCCTTATCGCTGAACACAAGCAGCGCGCGATGAACATTTCGAACCGAGCACGAATTTTGATAGTAAAATTCAATAATTTGCAAGCGTTGTTCATTTGTAAAAAGATCCATGGTTAAATTGCAAACCAAACTGAAGCTGTTTGACAGTGACACAAGGTACTAAACACACGTCAGCTGTCAAAACCAGTGTTGCCAAAACCAAACCAGCTAAAAAATCACCCGTTATAACATTAAGACAAATATTCGTTATGCCAATTTTAGTTTTTATTAAAACTGAAATACAAAAATTTCGTCAACCAGTTTTTGAAATATATATATCTGTTGAATTGTCAAAAATAAATTAATATTTTTTCTAAGAAATCCAAAATTTATTTTTTTTTTTTAAATTCGATATGCAATATTTTTAAAATGCACTAAAATAACTTATTAATTGACATCGGTTCAGCCGTTAATAACAGAATTGAAAAAAATTATTGAAAAGTACACCATCCTTAGGCCTGGTTCACAATGCAATGTACAGCACGTTTTTTGCAGTATGAATACAAAAAGCAGTATAAATCCAAACGGCAAACGTACAAACGTCGACTGAAAAGTTCTATGTACAGAATGTATACGCCACTTATCATTCGCACGGATTTATACTCTGAAAAACAAGCGAATTTATTGATTTTTTGAATCAAAATCACCAGAGCCGTTTTATAGATAAATAATGTTTTTCTTTATGATTGCAGGGCAAGAACCTAATAAAAAATCAATTTCCGCTTTCGGGAATCACCAAAAAACCTGAAAAAAAACTCGTTTCAGGGGTTTGTACTGCAGGTCGAGATGCAAATAGAAACACAAACAAAAAATCCTATGATCTAGCAAGCAAATCATCATACTTCTTTTTGTTAAAGCGAAGTGCTTCCCGCTCCGTATAATAAATTAGTTCTATTGATTTCTTTTTCGTTAAGAACTTACTTTATTAAGACTTATAAAAATATTTGATGACACAATGGACCTCATTTAGCACCCTACATTGTGAAATATTTTAAAAGACTATTTTGATTTTTCATTCTTATGCTACATGAAACGTTTTCACCGAGTTTCATGATGGGATCCAAGTTTTTGTTAGATTTGAACGAATTTCCGTACTATTTTACCTGAACTAAATAGGCTACATTTAAGGACGTTTTTCACATTATTTTTGTATTTAACTATGAAAATATTCATCAATTACATTTATTAAAAGTTATTTATGTTTTAAAAAATAAGCATTGAAATACTGTCGACAAAAACCGAAAAATTTTCTTACTTTGAGGGACTGTACCACAATCGATTTTTGACAAAACTTTTTTCTTTAATGAATTATTTTTAAAGAAAATTAAATTATCTTTTTAATATGCAAAATTGCCTACACCTATCTATACTTCAAAAAGAGTTTTAGACAGAAAAGAATAAGAAAGCAAAAAATACGTTTTTTTCATATTTTTTTGGAAATTTTCTTAAATTTTTTGTATGATAAATTTCGTTGGTAAATTAAGTTCTCTACAAAAAAAAAAGGATTTCAGCACTATCTCAAAAATTTTGCTTCGTTTTCGAGTTATTTGCAAAAAAACAAATGGTGCTTTTGCACCCCTTTCTCAAAAATGAACTATAAAATTTAATAGCGCTCATTTTTTTTCTCATTTTCAAATGTCATGCTATGAAAAGTAACTAAAGCAGGCCAATGCCTCAGTTCATGCGGTTTAATTTCAAATATTTAAAGTATATAAGTTAATATTGAAATAAGTTTAAGTTTTGAAAAAAAATTGATAAATATCTATAATGACTGCCTTAAATTGATGCCACGCCCTTTGAACACAAAATCTTAAATTTTAAATTCTTGAATGCACTGCCAGTATAGGTCATACTTTACAAGATTTTATGATTATATGAAAAAGTCTCCATATATTATAATTACCAGATTCTTAGAAAATGGGTTCTTGAATAAGCCTCCTAAATTGAACATCATTAGTTTTACTATATAATGTAGTAAACCAATCATGTAAATCACTTGGGTCCTTCCGCTTAAAAGTGCATATCGACTTGACATAACCAGATTTTTTCCTCTTCTGTCTCGCGTTATGTCACTTTCAAACTTTCAATTAAGAGATTCAGAAGTAGATTGTTCGTTTGGCTACATTTTAAGTTTTCCCATACAAATCCATAAGTTTCTACATTCTCCTTGAATTGTTTCAATTACCTACCAAGGATAAAAAAGTGAAAAGATTTTTTTTTAAATCTGCATTAAAATTCATGAACAATTTCTGTTTTTTTTTTTTGTTCATTCAAATTGCTTCATGAATTCATTTATTTGATTTATTTTTCTTTACAATTTAACCTTGACCTATAGATATACATTTTTATACTCTTCGTGCTTCGTTAAAATCATCTTTCACATTCGGCAGCTCGTTGTATCCTAACTGATTCTGAAGTTTCCAAAAAGGACTACCTCAACATAATTTAAAAAGAGCCTTTTTTGAAAGAGTCATATTCGAGGTAGAGTTCTCTTAACAAGTCCTTAGAAAAAACTCTTATACTAGCAAAATATTGGAATGCTGCTGAATGGAAATAATGAAGAGTATTTTTCCAAGAATATAACTCTTTAATAGCTCTTTTAACATTTAACGAGCATGCGCTAGAATTGAATTAAAAAAAGAGAGAGTCTATTATTTGAGGAAGGACTGCGTAGTGAAAATTTCCTTATCACGTCCGTCGCGTCGTCGTCTTGTGAGATGTATTACATTGCTGGGATGTTGAAAATTCCACGTTTTCATCGTAAAGCGGCTATTTTGTTTGACACTTCATGTTTATGAACGGCCTTAACGGATTATTATATCCATGATGATGATGATGTTGGCCTTTCTTCATAAGAGTAAGTGGCATATATGTGTGTATTCTTTTTTTTATTTATAAAAGCCAACAAAACAATTATTGTGCTTATGTAGGTACTTTTAGTTATTAGGTTTGTCTATATTGAAAAACGTATGCTTACATAGGTTTATGGAATAACTGAGTTTAAAGTAAAGTTAAGGGACTTAAGGATGTAAGATGTTTTTATATCGATTGCAGAGATAATGGGTGAATGTTGGGGAGACGTAGGGTTGGGACTCCTTTTTATATTGTAACGTGTTTAATTGTGCGACTTTGTAATCAGATCAATTGAGTAGTCAAAATTTCGTGAAAGCGTTGACATTAGGATATTTATGGTGATATCAAAGAATATTAAATTATAAAAAAAAAATAAATAGCACCGAGTATTTGCTAACCCTTCTTGCAAATATGTTAAAAAAAACATAAAAAAATATAAGAGCAAGATTAAAGGGAAATGATGAGGCAAGTGATTACAAATTATTGTGTAAGTGTAACCAACTTTTGTTTTTAACAAGTTTTTGAAACTGTAACAATTTATTTTATTACCTGCATACATATTTTAAAAATCAAGCGAGTTAATCAATCAATCAATCCGGTTGGAACTCAGATGTTTGAGATTTAAAAATGTTGTTTTCCATAAATTTTAACGAAGAAGTTAAAGTTTTTTAATTGACTTTGCAAACAAAATTCGTTCACACCACTTTTGCTTTCTTATAGGCTCTTATATGTGTGTAGTAATTGATGTTTATTACAAACATTATAATAACATAACAACTCATTGTTACTTTTTATTTATAGCAAAATGCTTAGTTAGATATTGACGTTGAAAAAATTTTATTTTTAAAAGTGTATAAGCTGAACATTGTTTGATTGAATGTTGATTTATGTTTATTACGGGTTTCAGATATTTTTTTATTCAAACTGAGTATGGTGGATCTTGTAAAGGTTTAGAAAGAAGTAATTTTGGTCCTGAGACATTTTTTGAAAATGAATTTTGAAACCCATAGAATTTTTCCTTAGCTTTGGAAAGATGCTTTCATTATACCTACCTGTTCATAAGAAAGGACCTAAGAATGATAAAGCTAACTTAAGACCTATTGCAAAACTTTCTTGCATACCGAAACTATTTGAGAGTATAAACAATATTATATTATGGGATATTTTGTCTAAAGCTTTGCTAAAGACAGAAACAATAGCTATCGCATCGACTATCTATCATCTTTTACTACTTTCAAAGCACACAGGGAAGTAGATACAAACTATACGAGATTAATGGTAGTGGATCTGCCTTTTAGGAAACCATGTTGTTTAGTTGAAAAAGAAACATTTTACATAGAAGAATACATCGGGTTTTTCAATAAGAGCGCTACAAAAGTTTTTTTAAATAAAACAAAAACATGGCCACCACGGGCACGCTTGTAGAAGTCCAGACGCTGAACCCAATTTTCGACGGTTTTCAAGCATAAATCGGCAGATACTGCTGCAATTTCACCTTCGATATTTGTACGAAGTTCATCAATTATCACTGGCTTGTTGGCATAGACCATAGACTTGACGTATCCCCACAGGAAATAGTCTAACGGCATCAAATCGCACGACCGAGGCGGCCAAGCGACTGGACCATTTCGTGAGATAAAACGTTCTCCAAACTTGGTTTCCAATAAATTGATTATGACATTCGCTGTGGCTTGTGGCGCCGTCCTGTTGGAACCACATGTCCTCCAAGTCCATATCATCCAATTGGGGCCAAAAATATTCGGTTATCATTGAACCGTAGAGATCCCCATTCACAGTAACGTGCCGGTCTTAATCATCACGGAAGAAGTACGGCCCAATGACGCCGCCGCGGCGCGCCGGCCCATAAACCACACCAAACAGTAATTTTTTCGGGATGCAATGATGACTCATGGAGTACGTGTGGATTGCTGCCTGACCAATACCACATATTTTGTTTATTGACGAAATGAGCCTCATCGCTGAAGATGATTTTTCGATATAAATCCGAACCATTTTCAAGTTGTTGCTCAGCCCAATTCACTAACATACGACGCTTCTGGTGGTCAAGCGACTTCAGTTCTTGCTTCGATTTAATCTTGTAAGGATGTAGGCCAAGATCTTTTCCCAAAATTCACCACAACGATGTCACAGAGATGCTCAACGCTTGAGAACGACGTGTGAGAGACACATTTGGGCTTTCTGCAACTGAAGCCTCAGCCGCAGCAATATTCTCGACACTACGGGCACTTCTTTGTCTCACTGGCACGGGAACATTTTGTTTTTTTTTTTTTTTTTTTTTTTTTTGAAATTCATTTTTATTTTGCATTTTCTTAAAACTATCTTAAAGCTAGACAAAAATTCATAAAAACTAGCCTACTTATCAATATCTTAAAACTAACTTACTGGCCCCAGTCGGGCGCTCTAAGTTAAACTATAATAACTAAATGCTAATGCCTTTCGGCCTAAGAACTATCTTAATACTAAATCCAGGTCCGTTTTATTTTTTACCGAGAAGAATTTCACAAAAAAACTCGGTATCTATGTCTTTATTTTTTGGTTTTATATAAAACTTACAAACTACATAAAACTAAATTAAAGCTAATTAAAACTAATTAAAACTACTTAAAGCTACTTAAAACTACTTATAACGAATTTTAAACTAATTACAACCTACTTAAAAGCTACTTACAAACTAGAACAGCCACAGCAAGCATTTTCCGGATTTATATTTTTTTTTTTTTTTTTTTTTTTTTTTTTTTTTGGTGCCACCCTGACTGTCCCTACTTAAAACTAACTACCTAAACCAATGTAAGTCGGCCATGACAGAGAAAAACCAAGGACAACTTTTAGATATCTGAAAGAACTTCATTCTTCATATTTTAACCACCAGAACTGGTTCTCCTGCCTTACCCTATCCCTTCGGTCCCGTTCGGACACAGTCCTACTGAACCGAAGGTGCTCAGCTCCGTCTTGTGCGAGGACGTCTCGACTGTAAAGGAGCCGCCGATCTACAGTTCTACGGCCGACGTGGTAGATTAGCGGAACCGCCGCTCTATCCTGGATCAGCCCTCGACTGTCTAGGTGGAGGAATGCATCGGGCGGAATAAAGCCGCTTAGACGCACACTCTCGTAGTATTCATATTTAGGGTAATAAGCCCCGAAAATTAAGCTGTTGGACGAGGACATCGCTCTTGCAATGTGACCCCGAATAAGCTTCAGCAAGAAATTATCTATCCTATTTATGTTGGCCCCGTTGTATAGAGGAACATTTTGTACTGTGCCTGTGGTTTCAAATTTTTTTCACTAGACGCTCAATTGTTGATCTGCTAGGACGATTATGACGACCATAAATTGGACGTAGCGCTTTTAACGTTGAGGCCACTGATTTCGAATTTCGGTAGTAAATTTTATTAATTTCGATTAATTGTTGACTCTTATATCTTTCCATGATGAAATGGCAAACCTTACTGAAAAGAATTGTCAAAAAAGCGGCAAGCAATATGGCATCGTTTGCTGTCCCGGTCGCTCTACTTTTGTAGCGTCCCTGTTGAAAAACCTTTTACTACCCTGTGCCCTTTAGTAGCAAAAGAAATCGATGCCATGGCCACTGACTTAAGCAAAGCTTTCGACAAAATGCCCCATAACATAATATTATTTAAACTTGAACAACTCGGCTTCCCGCCTTTGATAATTTCTTGGATTCAATCATATTTATCAAAATGAAGATTAATGTTATATTCAGGTCTTGATTATCAACTTCCATCTGTGCAACGTCAGGAGTTTAACAATGTAGCCACCTAAGACCACTTATTTCCGTTTTAATGACGTTGAAAAAATATTTTCGAACTCTGACCAAGAAATCTCAGGGCCGTAACTAAAATTGGATTCAAGGTAGGGCAGCGATGGAAAGAGGTAGGGCAGAAATCAAAATTGTGCTTTGCTTATCTGACAAAAATATTATAAATATTACAAAAAATTATATAATTAAAAAAATACTTCCGATATAATTATTTTTAGTTATCTGATTTTTTTGTTATTTTTCCTCTTAGTATTGGACATATAAAAACGAATTAAATTTTAGAAAAAAAATTATGATTAACTATTGGAAATTTTTTGTGTGATTTTATAAAATCAGTTAATTTTTTAATTCAAATCAAAAATTCAACTAAGAAATAATAAGTGTTCAAAAAGACCATCGAAAATACGAAAATCTTGTATGAATCCTTCCTCTAAATTATGAAAAAAACCTATATGAATGTTATTTGTGCAGCTAAATCTAAGCATTAATACCATTTTCAGTCCACCATCTTGGAAAGAAATTTTAGGGGCTATAAAATATTCAAGTTATGACTTCCTTAACATCTTGACTAGCGTTTATGAATAAGAGGGTTTAGTCTTGTTATACTTTCCAATCAACCTCAAAAAAGTGGGTGTGGTAAAAAATTTTGTATGACCTAATTTAAAAGGAAAAAAAAAATCATTACCCACACATTTAATTCTAGGTTTCTTTCCCAATATTTTTTTAGGGAACTATAAAAAGGAAACTTTATTCAAACGACCCTCAAAAATGGGTGTGGAAAAATGTTTTGTTCAATTATATCACGTTGTGACTGACAGTTTCTTTATTCTTGTTATTCTTTGGTTATGCCTGAAAATTTTATCTGGATCAGTTGACTTCTTCAGATTTTATGAAATTAGGACCACCTCTCTGTAAGACTTGAACCACTTTGTGGGGGACATCATGACGAAATTTTTTGTTAGTTCCATTATCGTAATATCAGTTTAAACCTAGAAATTTTTGTTTGGTATGAAACCAATATGTGGGCTATCGTGAATAAAATTTCCCACATAATTTTTCCCATTGTCGTCGGAAACTGAGAACGTAAATTGTGGTCACAGTTTCTCTCGAAATTTATTGGCATCGAAAATGAATATGCCATAGCAACTGGGCTACAATTTTGATCGACCAAATTTGAACCTGCTAGGATCATTGGAAAATTGTTGGTTTTTACAATTTTAGAAGATGTGAGAAATTCCGTGAGAAACTTTATCCACGATAGCTCCCTATATGAGCCATTTCTTAAAACTGGCTCCTTTAGGAAGTTAAAAAATTTAGGAAAATTGTGCCTAAGGTTTATAGTATTTTTAAGGAAGAGCATTGGTATTTCAAGGTCGGACATTGCCCCAAAATGCCCTACCGTAGCTACGGCCCTTGGTAATCTACGTAGATAACATAAGAATATGCAGAAAGATCTCTTGTACGTTGTACCGAAGATTCCAAATCTCCGTATTATTGATTTAAACACATTCTATATTTGGTAATACAAAACTTCTGGAACTTAAAGTTAAAAAAGGTTCATCATTTGGGCAAAGAATTGAGGTCTTATTATGGTCAATCCATGGAAAACAGATTTGGTTCTCTTCACAAAAAGAAGGAAAATACCGATTTTAAGAGTAGGTACCATCAATTGGAGGGACGCCACTCTAAATCTCGGTTCAGGGCAGATACTTGGGTGTGATCCTTGATAAAAAACAAAACTGGAATCTCAATACTAAACAAAGAGCAAAGAAAGCCATGGTTGTGTTCGATTCCGGCAACAGGATCTTCAAAAAATCCTGGGGACACAACCCAAATATTATCAGGCGGTATTTTAAATTGGTGAAACGTGACTGAGAAAGCAACAAAACTAAAAACTTTGCAAAAAGTTCAAATATAACGGGGGCGTTGAAAACCGCCCCTACAACGGGACTTGAAGCCATACTCAACATGAGGTCCATACATCTATTCGTGCAAGAATCTGCAGCATACATCAGTGCCTTGCAGCTAAGACAGACTAAATGCTGGAAACAAAGCACAACGGGCCATACTAAGATTCTGCAGAGATGTGTAAAAAATAATATTTACCCTATTTATACTTCAATAGACCCTTTACTTTTCCTAATAGAGAGAAGTGGGAAAACCACCAAAATTTCAGTATTGAATCTATAATAACTGTCTTCAATGATGGGTCTAAGATGGGCAGTGCAGTTGGTGCAGGAATTTTCTCGTGAACTCTGGGACTAGCTAGGTCCTTCAGACTTCCCGACTTTTGCAGTGTCTTACAAGCTAAGGTCTTGGTACTGACAAAAACAGCAGTGCAAATATTAATGACGGCGATAAAAAGCTGATATCACCGTCTTTATTGCTAGCCAAGCAGCAATAAAGCAATTCCTGTCACCGAAATACATTCGAAGCGTGTGGCTTGCTGCTGCAAGGACCTTGGGGTTCTTGGCATGCAGGATAACATTAGACTCTGCTGGGTTCCTGGTCACAGTGATGTACAGGGAAACGTGAGAACTGATAAGCTATGGGGAGTGGGTTCGTCACTTTGATTCAAGTCAAGCCGAACAATATATTAAAGTACTACCCTGTATCATCAAACAAGATATTGGTAACAAAGTATTAGAAAAAACCAATGAGGGGTGGAATCTGCTTGAAATACAGCTAAAAAGTTATGGCCTTGTTTCAAAAAGCAGAGAACAGAAAAAAATATGCAAATGAACTAGAAACATCTCCGTTCCCGTTAAAAAAGAAAATAAGGCTCTGTAGTGACAACCTTTGCAGAGGGTGCAGAGATGAAGAAGCACATGAGGATACCTTACATTTCCTTTGCCACTGCCCAGCTCTCTGTCATTTAAGAGAGAAACACCTAGAGAATCATTTATATGACGACTTAGAGAAACTTTCAAGAAGTTCGTTTAATATCCTGAAGAACTTCATCAACGGCTCTACTACATGCCTTGACTGCTAGCAGAACACATAGGTGTTTACATTAAGTGGAATACAACTTCCTAGTATATCACAAAGGATGTACATAGATCTAGGTATGACGGTAACAAGATTAACTGTCAGCCCTTCTACAGGGTGGCGCACCAATTGTGCTACAATAAGAAATTCAAATAACTTTTTTTTTAATCGATGTATTTCATTTATTTTTTTTTATTGGTTAGAAAATTAAATTTTATTTTAAATAGTTAGTTGTTTTTAAGGATTATAGACCGCAAATGACCTCCATGCTCTCCCACGCATGTGCGGCACCTGATCAAAAAATTATTCATTGCGGCCTGAAGAGTTGAAGTTGGGATCGCCTCAATTATTGTCGTTATGGACTGCTTTAATTCAGTTAAATTCCTGGGCTTCGTTTTATACACCTCTTGACATAACCCCATAAAAAGAAGTCTGGTGCAGTCAGGTCAGGTGACCTTGGGGGCCAGCGAAGAGTGGAGTTCCTAGAAATTAATTTGTTTGCGAATTTTTTGTTTAGCTCCGCCATAACTGGTCTGGCTATATGTGCAGTTGCTCCATCTTGCTGAAACCAAACGCTGTTGAATGGTATACGCCTACGGCGCAGTTCTGGGTAAAAAAACTCCTTCAACATCTTTAAATAACGGTCCCCATTGACAGTAACGGTTACACCGTTTTCTTCAAAGAAGTACGGCCCGACAATACACCTTGATGAAACTGCGCACCACACAGTGACTCGTTCTGGGTGCAGTTCCGTCTCATGGAGCATTTCTGGACTAGACTCATTCCATATACGGCAATTTCGCTTGTTTACATTGCCGTTAAGATCAAAATGGGCCTCATCACACATGAACAAACAATTGATCAATGTGTTGTCTTCTTCGGCCATTGATATCATTTTTTGGAAAAATTCCAGGCGAACAGGCAAATCCTGAGGGTTTAAGTTGCTAGTAATTTGGACTTTGTACGGAAACAAGTTTAAATCGTCATGAAGTATCCGTTGTAATGACCGTCTACTAACTCCAATTTGCCCCAATAAGTTTCGGGTCGAAACGCTCGGATTGGCCTGTATTGCAGATGCTACTGCTGCGATTGTATCCTGAACCCGAACATTGGCATCTCGATGGTACGGCCTTCGTGCGATGCTTCCAGATTCGGCAAACATGTTTACAAACCTCATAATGGTCCATCTACTCGGGGGATTACCGCCAAACTCCCGCCTAAATTCCCTTTGGACGGAAATGACGGACTGCAAAGCATGGTACCGTTGCACTATCCAAATTCTTTTCTAAATAGTAACCTACAAAATAAAAAAAAATAAGCCGATTACTCACACAGAAAAAAAGTTATTACGTTTTATTTTTGTAGCACGATTCGTGCGCCACCCTGTACTTAACCTAACCTACTTTAAAGCTGTGGTAAATTTACAAGATGTCATGTAGATTTTACCTGAAGCCTTCGTCGACTTTAAAATACAATTCTTCTTTAATTGTTAACAAAAGGTCTAAAGTGCTAAATATTCATATTCGCCTTAGCTTCCGAGTTATACCAAACACATTGAAAAGTAACCAGTGTGACCCTTTTCTCACAAATACAAGTATGAATTTAGTTGATTTTTCAGTTCTAAATATGCTTCAGAACCAAACAAACATATTGAAAAATAAAAACCATTAAATTCGCACTGGTTCCTTAGTAAAAGGTATATTTTCTTGCAAAACTACTTTGAATTTCTTATACCGTAATTTCAATACCTTCTTCTATTCATTTGTTTACTCTTTAATAAAGGTTATCGGTATCTACATGTAGGACAGGTATTTATTATTTTTTTTTTTTCGTATTTTAACATTTCATTTAACATCATTAACATGTCTATAGCCTAAGGAAAACAATTTTGGGTTGTTGTTGATAGAAAAAAGAGAATACTGTTGACCAGCCCTTAACCCTTAGGCCTCATTTTTTATTCAGGGTGGCTGTACCAAAATTAATTTGGTTTTCTTGGTATCGACCTAATTACACCTGACAAACAAACCCAAAAAAAATAAAAAAATATATATATTTCATGAGAAATAAGGTTAAGAAATTCGTAACTGTTATTTAACTTACAAATTGTAAAGGTGATTTTAAGAAAATGAAAATATTTCATTGGGCATTAAAATTTCTTTAACTAAATTTACAATGTTTTCGATTTATTCTTATCTGTGAGCTTCCGACAAATAGGCAGCTACATAAAGAGCAGATAAGGTATACAATAAGGTGTATGTAAAAGGCGTTTTTAAGGAGTATAGAACTTTGAAATGGAATAAGACAAACATGATGCTTTTAAATTGGCATGAAATTTGCTTTATTCGAAAGATAATTATCTGGAATTATTATTAAAATATGATTTCTGGCTTATGTCCACCACTGCTGGTTGGGACATTTCCTTATCAGGAGGTCCAATTTTCGATGACTTTTTCTAACTTTTTCTTTTGAAATATACCAAACCAAACCTAAAATAAAATACTTTGACAGCTGACAAAATGGCTGCCAGTTAAATAGTGCTGCCAACTTCAAGTAAATAATAAATTCTATGACTCTTAAAAAAACACCATTTATTAGTATAATGCAAACATAGATTTATAAATTTAGTGATGCCAAAAACATCAACCAATAAGATAGATCGAGAGCCCACAGCAGATTTTGGGGGGTGTAAGTGATAGCAAAAAAAGAAGTATAGGCAGCGAAAACTTCATAAAAAGCTATTCGAAAAATCGAAGTCTTGCAGTCCACAACTGGGCCCTTGTGACTAAACAGCGCATGAAAAATATGAATGCAACTACGAAGGTAATTGTATTAGCCAAAATGGGTTTTCACCTCTCCCTAGATAAGCTCCTCGGATCACATATCACGGAATCCGAGACTATTTGAGTGCATAGTTCACCCTGCCAGATCGTTTAAAAAAATCAAAATTTAAAGTGATAAACGGTTTTTTTTTAAACAGTCGGGTAGGGGGAACTATACACTCAAATGTTCTTGGATTCCCTGATATGTGATCCAAGGACCTTATCTAGGGAGAAGTGAAAACCAATTTTGGCTAACACAATTACCTCCGAAGTAGCATGGGAATCGTGGATCTTGAAAAGGATTAAAAATTTTTGTTCTGAGAAATGTTCCAAAATTAAATTTTGAGACCCCGCGGCCGGTCTTAGGTAAAAATTACAATACGAAAAAGTGGTCAGAAAAACAATTTCATTTGTTTTGCTTCTTAAAATGTCATTTACAACTTTTTACCTTAAATCTTTAGTCAAGCCCCCAAAAAATCTATCGATTTTCTAGCCGTTTTCGATTATTTTTTGTTTAATGGAATTTAATGAGTTTTCTGACCAGTTTTTCGAATCATAGTTTTTTTACTTAAAAACGCCAAGGGGTTTCAAAATTCAATTTAGAAAATGTCGAAGAACAAAAATTACTTGTATCTAAATCTTTTTCAAGATCCACGCTACCCATTTTTTTTTTGATGCTCTGTTTAATCACAAGGGCCCCAGTTGTGGACTACAGGACTTCAGTTATTTGAATAGCTTTTTATGAGGCTTTCGACGCCTATACTCCTTTCTTTGCTATCATTCCAACCAAAATCTGCTGTCAGCTCTTAGACTCTCTTGCTGATACGAAACTTAAGGACTTATGTTGTACTTACAAGCTTATGTTCTACTTTTTCCTTTGCGTAAACTGTCACATAAGCGCTTATGTTCTACTTAAATTATTTAGGTTTCGATCAGCAAATGGCCCTTAGTATAAGAGTTTTTTTTTTCAGAAAAAATCAAAATCTAGACTTAATTATAAAAAAATTGTAGATGGATAAATAAAATTGAAGCAAAATATTAGCAACTGTCAGAATTTTAAGGGAATACATAAATTATATATGATATTCAAGACTGTGTAGACTACGAGCAAGAGAATAAGTTGGTTGAGGAAGTCTTTTGTTCAGGTGCACATACAAAAATTAACACAACACAAATTTAAATCTATTGAATTTGAAGAAAACTATTTTAACCCTACAATATGAATATGGGTTGCATACAGGGGCGGTGGATGGCGTGTGCCAGCACGCACGGCCCTGCTCTTTGAGGGACCACGTAACGTCTCGGCAGATATGCGTGTTTTAAAGTTAATAATTTTTCAATTAATTAATTAAGTGCACAATCATTCGTAATTAGAGGCGTTAAACTGTTGCTCCAAAGCATAACAGATAAAGGCCTAAGCAAAAATTAACCAAACAAAGGCTCAGAACGAGAGCCAACGGTATAAAAAGCCAAGATATTTGCGTAATGTTGTAAGTCAATTGATATCAATATGGATAGCCTTTGAAGTGTTGAACCAGGAACCTCTGATCTGGCTGTATAAACATGTCACTAACAGGTGTAAAATTTGACGTAAAGATGTTAAAATTAGCCAAGTCATGTAATATGCATTGGTAATTTAAGCCCAAAAAGGTAAGAGTCAGTTTATAACCAAAAAAGGCACTTTGGCAAATTGGTGGTATAGGCACAATAAAAAGTGGGAATTAACGGGCCCTTTTCAAGTCATTTCCTTCATGAATGCCACGGCAATTGGCAGTTATTTGTATTTTTATGGAACAATGAAACAGGTTAGAAAAATACCACAGAAATCCCGAGTGACAAGAAGTGTCACTAAAAAAAAAAAACAAATCAAAATATCTTCACGGACACCTCAGCTCTTCAGCTCTCAGCAGACATGTACAAAACTATTGCTATTCGAAATTTTTTAATCAAATCCAGTCTTTTGACCGGAGTGATTTGCGTATTATTTTTTTCAATGCTATCCTTTTTCAGATGTCCTAAGAAGTCGCAGTTCAAAAAGATGTTTGAAGAAAATTCTCTTTCGATCGCGTTTTTAAATAAAATAAATTTCAAGTTTGGCGGAATTTTTTAGTAATTGAGCTTTTTTTCCTCTAACTCATTGTTTAAATAAAGATTCTTGAATTTTCGGATTTTTGTTAATGACCCTTACCATCATCGAGTCCTGCAACCCCGGTTAGGATATAGAGCGCCAGCAAATTGTTTTCATCCTTCACGGTCTGCGGCTAGATATTTTAACTGAGGCATAGCCTTTCTCTAGGATTCTGCTTCTACGTAGACGTTTGATTTTCATGTTGTTCTTGATCTTCCAATCCGCCGTGCATCCTGAGGATTTAACTTAAAGGACTGCTTTGCAATTTAATCTTTTGGTTTCCTCGGTAGGGAACCAATCCATTGCCATTTGCACTTTTTAAGTCGACGTCCAGTTGGTCTTGACTTTTCCTGCACCATTATTCCTCGTTTTGGAAATGGTAGTCATGACTTTCCAGGTTTCGCAGGAATATAACAAAGAATTTCGACTTAATGCTTAATCCAGTCAAATGGATTTGAAAATTTGGGACTACCGAATGTTACGAGCAATTTATTATCTACTTTTAACGTCCAAATCAATACCACTATTTTCTGAAAATATCCAATGTAGTTTAATTGTTCAACTTCTTCAACTGGCCTCGCCTGTAAGAAATTACGTTGATGTGTGTAGTGGGCTGTGAGCTTAATTTTTGTATTTTTTGCTATTTATTCATAGACCCCTTGACTCTCCCTTCACTTGTAGTTTTGGCACATAGATACCGTTCAGCCCATTAATGTTATTTTTGCCATATATCATTAGCGTCACTTAAACAAAATACTCATATTACGCAAGGCACAAATGTGATCTTTCCAAATGACAATTGATCTTCAATTGATACCAAAAGTGTATCAACTAGTGTGAACTGGGTTCTTGGAAGTACAGCAACGTAAAGGCCGGGCTTGATGTGGCGACTGCCTACATACCAACTATAATAGATTTTAGCAGAGACTTCTACTTTAATACCCGAAAGGCATGGATGGGAGCCCAACACACTAATCAGTGAACAGGGTATCACCTTCTACGTCTAATGGGAAACATGAGAAAATTCATTGAAAGTACAGGCTGGTTCGCGAAAGAACCAGTCTATGTGAACTATTAGTTTAGGAGCATCTCTGGTTTATTTTGTAAGGGGATCACATTAACCAATAGGCCCCGTGTAGGTATTGAATGGTATGGTGCTGTACACCCCCTCCGACCTTTACCTAGACTGTTAATTAGAGGATGGTTGATGTTGCTTTTTTCCCGACAGTTTTATTGGTTATCTGGTGCAATTCCCCCATATCTTCTCTACTTACAGCATTTTTCGCATATTCTGCGACACCGTTTAACCTGAGCCTTCTGTCACGTCTCACATAAAGATGGACTATTTTATATGCTAGGCAATACTCGCTTTGCAATTCAGCCTTTCGTTGAACATCTGTTTCGGCATTTATTTGCATCTTGATTTGCAATTGTTCCTAGTAAAAAGAAAATTAGTCTATTCGTCTATTGGTGGATCCAGGGGGGCCGGGTCATGAGGTTTGATTTTTAAGGCTCCTTGATATATGCCATATTACATTTCATATTAAAAAGAACTTCACATCGTCATAGTAAATTTTTGTGTTGGCTGGTTATTTCTTTGGGGAGTTATTTCACTGAGCCAATTTTGACACAAAACCGAATAAGAATACAACTTTCCCACGAGTAAGCAATTTTTTAAAGTATGTTAATAGCTTGAATCTTTTTCTACAAAATACCTTGCTAGGGAAATCAAGTCTAACATCAGGCACATCGCAGCTCTTATCCACATTAAAATTAATAAAATGAATATCATCAAATTAATATCGTAAGTGCTTTAATTCCATCTCATTAGACGATTCACTATTAGATAGGTATCTTATCCGTAGATATAGTCACAGTTGCAGTTTACAAGGGAAATTTCATTCTATAAAAATTAAAGGGAGCAATATTAAAAAGCTCGTTATCCAGCTAAACATTGATTGCTTTTCCTCTCAACACGTACCTACCTACAATATTCCATGCCTTTAACAATCCATCTTTTTAGAATGCACATTTTCTCTAGGGGTATCAAAATATTTTCTTCCAATGTTGTATAGAGAAAAAGTATCCAGGTATGAGTATACGAGTATATCGTGTGCGGTAATCCACCATCCATCCAAGATTTTTTTCATCTTTTGATGATCCTTCGCATCAGACTATTGCCGCTATCACATATATAACACGAAAGGAAGGTGAATTCCATTAGAACATCAATACCCGGATCTCGTGCTCAATGACTCACATAAAAATAAACCGTCGCTCCCTTACACGCTTACTTGTAGCAGCATTCTCTTGTCTTTACCTCTCTGATCATCATCCATTCAGCCATCCTGCACCCAATATACAATACAACAATATATGAAACTGCAAAATAAAACTGACAAAAAAAATGGAAAAACCGTGATGGAATAAGAACAAAATACCGCTATTTCAATGCACGTTATTATAATGCCTTATTCTTCTTCTTCTCCTTCGTTTTCAATGTAACGAAAACATTTGCAAAATTGAAACGGAAGTAATAAAGAAAAGTCCTAGTCCTTCTTGTGCCAGGGATATGGGAAGAATAAGAATCTAGCAAGCAGAAGGGAAAATGCAACAATAACTATTATAAGTCTGCTGATAAAAAAATCACATAACAACAGGATGAAAGAAGAATAACATCCTTTTTCCACAAGGAAGGTTACTTTTGCTTGGGCTTTAAAGGACACGTATTGTCACTGAGAACATTTACCGTGACCTCTGAGTTGAAGATTCAAAACAAAATCTCCTATGTGCTCAGCTCAGGTCAGAGGGGCTTAACTTTGAGAGAATTTTCTGAGAATTTTACCACAGCATGGACGTTGTGGGACTCTCTATATTGTCAAGAAAATCTACGATGAAAGTAAGGTAAGTCGTTTAGTAAGAACGTAGAAATACCAGCTATAGAAATTGCTGAGCAAACTTGCAGGACACATATCGGTGCCTTTTGTTTGCCAAGGATGATAAGGGGAACCAGAGCTATTTGAAAAGCAAAATCGACTGCCAAATGCGCGTCAGGCGAGGTGAAAATTCTGTTAGTACCTACAAATTATTCCGAGACCTTTTGTATAAATAGATGTATCGAAAGGTAGCGCATGGTATGGTATTTGTAGATATCTATTTGTATAGAGTTATAGCTATGATGTGTCGTCCTGATACCGTTTTTCTTTATTGTTTGGCACTGAGCTCTGGCATGCTATGGTCCTAGTAGTATTCTTTGTAAGTGAAGGGTAATCCGAAGGCTTAAGAGCAGACCTTGGCAATTGAAAAAATAAAAATTACGTCGAAACACGATACAGTGTATAGTTTTATTTGCAAAAAGAGTCCTTTTCCATCAATCAAAAAAAAAAAAAGGAAGATGTCGATTGTATGCATAACTTGTAGAAAATTCTTGTAGCTAAAATTAAGTGCTTACATTAACTTAATTATTTGCTCTCTCAAAGCCCTAGAAGTTGAAGAATCTAAAATAACATTATCAATTCTCTGCTGGCTGACTGATTTTTACAACAAAATGTTTCCTGGTTTTTAGTCTTAAAAAAAAACTAATCCTAATATGGTGGTAGTCAAATTTGATTGTTACTTACTACGTTTCCATCTGAACAACTTTGGTCTACCCCTGGTCTTCTAAAGCAGGCAAGCTCCGATTTAGGTGATCCGGATACCCTATTTGGCGCAAAACTCGAAGGGTTTGCGGATGTGGCATATGGGCCTCAACTACTCAAACAGCTGTCAATGGAAATAATGATGAGTTATATGTGAATGAATTTTCTTGAATTTACTTGAAATTGATTGGTCGGGTATGATGTTGAAGAGAAGTGGTTCAAGTTTCGACCCTTGGGCAACTCCAGCTCTGATGCTCTTTACTGTTCTCTAGTTATACGAAAAAGTTTCTGGATGGTTATTTAAAGCTATGTTGATGTCATGATGAAACTAGCGGAATGGATGCGGGTGGAGTGCTTTTTTCAAAAACCGAACTGCTTGTGTGGTGTGATATTCTTCTGCCGTAGATCTTCTAGAGCTTTCTGAGGTGCTAATTAAGGTAATTGTTCATGTTCCTTGCACCATTTTAGAGATTGGCCAACATTTTTTGCAAATTTGTATTTCTAGGGGGAATAACTGTTGATAATGTAGTTATTGAAGATGATGGCCAAGAAAGCCCATAACTGTTTACTGTTTGTGAAAGCTTCTTTAAGATGAAGAACAGCTACCCCATCCGGTAAAAACTGAGCTGACTGCTTTGGTATTGGAATTACTAATAATCTAGCCTTCTCTCTCTAGGGTTCAAGTTCGGGCTTTCGACAGGGTTACTCAAAAGATTGGTGTTTTTTTCGAAATGGGTAGCAAAGGCTTCAACCTTATCTTATATCGTTGTTGGTGATTATTTTCTCGGGTATTGGTGATTTTAACATATCTCAGACCGTTTATGTTCTTGAATGCCTAAGGTCTACGTTTTTTTTTTTACTGCAGTTCCTTCTGGAATTGGTTGTTAATGTTATTTTGGATGGAATTCAGGGACATAATGTAGACGCATTTAAGCTCACTCCACATGTCTGGTAGTAGCTGGTCGTTATATTAAGTTCTCGGTTGGTGGATCCTTTCCACATGTTTCCTTATTCGTTTACTATAGGCATATACGTTTTTGATATTCTGGAGAAGGTGCTAATATCTATCCTTTGACACCCTGGACTACTTTTTGGTTATGCAAAGCGCTCGAAATAGTCAATTCCGGACATTCAATTGCTGCGTCAGTTTCAATCATTCTCCAGATTTCGGCTTACGGGCAGAAGCGGTATGGGGCAAGGAAGGTGCATTGATGGAGTTTGATGCTCAGTTAGAGAGTTTCATGGTCCGATTCACTGTGTATTATTGTACAAGTGAAGTTACTAATTCCTGAAAGAATATGAATTAAAATTAGATGAAGAAATAGGTAAAGAAATAAAGATATCTAATGTTAATGGTGTTCTGGGGAAGGTAAATTAGGGTTGTGGAACAACAACCAATAAATTAATGCTGATTGCTGTCGGTATCCAGCCAGTCTGCAATCGCTTTGACTTTGTAGGTGACAACAGTTTCCTGCCAGTCAAAGATGATACTTTGCGTTGAAATCAAAACCAATGAACCCATAAGTGCTTCCCTTAAGGATACTTTTGAAAACGTTTAGGTAAAGGTCGCTGCGAATGTTTCTAATACTGGGTTTGCAATTCAACTAGCTATATGCTGATGATAGTAAGAGTCTAACTTCTTAGTTGTATGGTGACAACGGTCCACATCTTAGTGCAATGGCTCCGCTGATGTTGAGACCTGTGACGATGTTTTAGCTGGTGCTTGGACATGTTCTTCCTATCGAAGATTACCATTCTTTTTTTGCCTTCACCCTAGTCCCTCTCGAAGATTTTGAAGCCAATTATCTTGTTGTTGTTGAATTAAGTAGCGTGGATCTCGGAAATCAATGGGCGGTATCTGATTTGTTGCTCTTCATGGACAAGTTAAATGACGTCCTCTTTCCCAGACTGTATATTGAATTCGCATTATATGCGTCAGTATGCGGAGCTTGTTTTATTTCATAGTTGAAATAAGAAAGTAGCCGATGCCATGGACTTTTCTCCACCATTTAGTTGACCAAAGTAAGGAGGTTCGACAATCTGGCCTTTCTGCAACGGATAGGAGATTAGATCCAAAGATGCACTGGACTTCGTTTTTATGGTTTAGCGGTGTGGAAACTGTTGTTGGTTTTACTGGTTTGGCTGATGTTATCAATGCTGCTGATTAAGGTTATTTGTTGTAGCTGGATTTGGTGCTGGGCCAATTTTGACCATAAAACTTACTGCATGCTGACTTTGAAACTAAATCAGCCAACACCTTCTTCCTTCCCGTAAGTCAGGCCTTAGCGTTGGTCACACCACAATACAACATCGATTTCCGTGTTGCCAGAACTTAAAGTAGCTCTTTTTAGTGTCATTAAGAGCGTTTGGTACCTTGTGATGTACAATACTGCTGTAGTCTGCCATTTGAAGTGACATTAAAGAAGAACGGCAGTAATTGCTTATATATCAGAGGACTAAGCCTACTGTTTCGAAGGGACACCATGGAAAAAGTTCCTACTTTCCTTCCGGACTTAAGCATTTGGGATTCTGTCATTCGGAATTCTGGCATTCGGGATCTAAGCAATTTGGAATTTTGTCCACGCGGTATTTTGTTTGTTCGGAAATTTTTTTTCATTTTCGAGATTAGAGATTTCGTACCCAACCAGAATTAGAATTAGAAAAAAGAGGACCAATGACTGATAAACATGTTTCAGGGGTTAACATAGGCTAAATCCTGAAACTGGGATGATCTCGCGCTGCTGAAAAACTGGGCTTAGATGGTAAACTGAATTCCTATCAGTGTTAAGCTCTCTTCATCAGTAGATAATATTTCTGAGAAATTTGGATTTCCCAGTTATTGGTAAGCTTTACGGTCAGAAATCCAACCAATTATCCACCAATTAACGCATACTTTTAATGATTTTTTTATATTATGAGCGCAGCAAAGGGGTAGTGACCACCCTTAAGATAATTGAACATAGTGCGAGAGTTAGGAAAAAAGGGAAGAATTTAAAAGGAGATAACGATGTTCATTGGTATTGAAATTCTGAATATCAAAATAGGTGGTAAAAAATAGAGCCGGGTAAAACATTCCACATTCGGTTCGGCTTAAAAAAAATACCTGTATTTAACAGTACGTCCGAACTTCGAAATTGGGCTCAAGGGTAAACTAATGAGCAGTTCGAGTATTACGGTGGAATAATTTAAGGGGAGGAATGTAACGATTTTTTTTTTTTTTTTTGAACATTGTTTATTCAAATAGCGATAAAATAAAGTCAGGCATAATACATTACGTCGATGTTCAAGAGACTCGAATGTTTTCATTAAAGAACTATCACCTATTATTTTTAAAGCCCTTTTTTGGATAAGAGACTTAAATGTCTTTCGGGAGCACCAACCTTAATGTTAGAATTGTATTCAGGGTTTTGGCGAATAAAGGCTTTGTAGATTATATCCAGATCAGAAGGGGAACAAAATGTATGCATCTTCGAGAAAAACATAAACACTTTGCAGTGTTTTTGGCGACTTTGAATATGTGCTCATTCCACAGAAGGTGATATGTGATGCAAATACCCAGAACAAAAAGCCGTTCTGTTTCCTCGATGCTAGTACCGCTCATGGATAGCGCCAGAGGATGTGGGTTTTGCTTTAACGGCAGCAGATAGTATTGGGTTTTTGAACCATTAAATTCAACGCAGTTTTTAGTTCCCCACTGGACAATGCTGTCCAGATTAGAATTTAATGAACCTATCTTACGCTGCCGTTCAAGTTCCACATCTGAAGTGCAGGGAAGGGAATCTAGAAACGAATATAAAAAGGTGATCTTGTCAGCAAAACAATTTAATGGATTACAAGTTTCAGATAAGTGTTCATTAATAAATATGAAAAAGAGAGTAGGAAACAACACGGAGCCCTGGGGCATATCAGCTTTTATTTTATAAATATCAGACTTGAAACAGTTCAATACGACTTGTATTGATAGGTCCGAAATGTAATTTCTAATCCAACAAAGAAGAGATTCATTGATACCAAATGCGTGCACTTTAGATAAGAGAGCTTGATGCCAAACTGTATCAAACGCTTTTGAAATATCAAGTGCAATAATCTTAGTTTTTCCGATGTAATGATGGGTTCCACTGTTCGGTGAGATAAACCATCAGTTCACCAGTAGACCTTGCTACAAAAGCCGTACTGCCGGTCATTAAGAAACTTCCGTTCTTGAAGATATTTCTTGAGCTGATAATTAATCATCAGCGTTTTCGTGACGTTGGAAAAAAAAGACGTAGGTGCAATTGGTTGATAGTTTGAGGCACACAAAGATTCACTTTCTTTAGGGACAGGCTGGACAAATGCTGTTTTGTATGCCATCCACTCGGAGAGAGAACAGTAGAGTAGGACAGAAGGAAAAGCTTACACAATGGTTTTGCTAGCGTTGAAGTACCACTATTCAGAACAATTGGTAGGATACTATCTAGGGCAGCGGACTTGTGTACATCAAGATCTTTTAAGACTCTTGCTACTGCACGAGTGCGAAATAAGATTTGTCCTATAAAATCATTAGTGCTCTCAAGTACAGGTGGAGTCATGACACTCTCTGGCAGCGTTGAATTAACATCAAACTGTGCTGCAAGTAAATTGGCTTTCTCTAGTGATCTGACATAGGGAATATAATTGAAGATGAGCGTTGGAACCGAAGACGAGGTGGAGTAATTACGTACGTTTTTTACAAATGATCAAGAATTTTATTTTTTTTTTCATTTTTTTTTATTTACCTTTGGGACATTGTAGTATTTTTTGCCTTGATTTCTGATCATGCAAAAATTTGGTTCGTCGTAAATAAACGTCATAGGTAGCTTGTTTGAATTATTCGGGTTTTCCTCTATGGGGTTAGTCTTGTATGTTTCGGAAACTTACTTCTCTAACCCAGATAACCTCTTTACAGCCATGAATTCTATTTCGGTTTAATAGATTTTATCCTGTTTGGAATAAAATTCCTCAAACCGTAAAGAATTAAATTTGTTACCATATCTACACTGGAGTCTACGTCACTATCATAGCATAGTGACCACTTAAAGTTTTTAAGAAATTATTGATACCGTCCCAGTTGGCTTTCTCGTATTGTCAAACGGTTCTAAAAGGAGTTATTTCTCATACTGTTTGTTTGTTTTGTTTTTGTTTTGGCACAAGAAATAAGCAGATATGACACAATGCTCCGATGTGCCTAGAGGCGATAATACACTAACAGCCAAATTTATTAGATTTTCTTAAAATGCCTCTTAGTGGTTAAGTTTGCTTAAATATTTAAGTTGCCTTTAAATAACGTTACTTAAATTCTCATCTATAATCAATTTTCCATTGCTACTTAACTAAACGATTGAAATGTAACGTAACGTGAGAAAACTCACTAATACATGTTGTTTCCAGCTGTTTTTTGACAGCTTGCAAACAAATGCAAGCAAAAAATGAGCACATGTATTTACAAGAAAGAAAGAGAAGCAACTGGTATATTAAATGCAAGCGAAATGAAACATGATTCCATATTGGTTTCTGATACTTTGATGTTTGTGTTCAGAAACTCTATTATTCAATTCTTTGATTCAAACCTTGGCCTTTTGATTGAAAAATATGTAAATAAATCGAAACAATTTATTTTACAATTCATTTTACTAAAGGAAACCAAAAATCTTAAAACTTTCATTAGGTACCCACAGCAAAAATATGAAAACTCTACCCACAAACAAACGTAGGTATACCTATATTTCTGAAATAAAAAAAAAAACCATTAGTCTCGAATGTCAAAATATGTTTAAGATGGCTTTAAGTAAGTTAGTTAAGATGCATTTAAAATTGATTATAGATAACGATTTCGCACTTAAGAGCAACTTAGAGGCATTTTAAAGTTATAAAATAAATAAATAAAAAACAAAAACAAGTCTTAAGTGTTGGCGGATTGCCCTGAAAGATCAGATATACGAGTTGGCTCGTGAACAAGCTGAGTTACGAGTAGTTGGTTTAACTCAGCAAAGACTTCAACATACCTTCCTTCGGGTGTTGTCTGGCCAGAAAAAAGAGGCCGCGAAAAATTATGTATGTACGTTGAAATCACCCGCAATAAAGATTTCAGTGTGAAGATAATGGGCTATAATTCTTTGTATGGAGTCGGACGGAGCATCAAATTCGTTAAAAGCTGAGTTTCTGTCCAAATTTGAGCTCCAATAAATGAAGCAGATATAGTTTTTGACCGAGAATTTTAAGCACTAGAAGTTGAAATTTGTGTTTGAGCACAAACCATATTATGGTAGAAGTGGTTAAACAACATTATTTCTTATGTAAATGGCGAGACCATGGTGGGAAAAAAATAATGGCACTAAGGTATTGGCCTAGGAAATTTAGACAAAAAAATGGCAAAACTACGAACAAATTCCGACAAATCTGAATTTTTGTAGAGATATTTGTTTTGACGTCTTAAGAATTTCCTGAAAAGTTTCGTTAGTTTGGCGCGGGGCTTACTTTTTTATGGGGGGACTTAAAGTTTTAGTTTTTCGAAAAAAAATAACATTTGCTGATATATTGACAAAATACCGTTGTTTGTCCATTTACAGTACAAAACAAAAAGTGTTACTTTGATACACTATAGCTTCAAGATTAATAAACCTACAGAGTTATTTTACAAATGTTATTTTTTCATGATTTTATTGTAAAAGGAAATTTTATCGAGTTGTTGAGCAAAATCAAAATCACTTTTTTTGTCAAGGTGGCAGTGTTCCGCTTACCCCGGGCACCCCAAAATCTTGGTTTTATTAAGAGAAGATGTATCCAAACTTAAATCGTACAAAAATCTTAGCCCATCGATTAAATGTTTTTTCAAAATCTATTGCTTGTATGAAAAAAAGTATGTTAATCTTTCTTGTGTAGAATGACATAAGCTACAATTTGTACCCTAACATTTTTTTCAAAAAAAACTTACAATTTTTGTGATTTTAAGAAAAAACTGAATTTTACCTCCTTTAACCCCCCTAAAAAATTAAGCCCCAGCCCAAATTTAGCCGACTTTTTAGGAAATGCTTAAGACGTCAAAAAAAAGCTATCTACAAAATTTCAGCTTTGTCGTAATGTTTTCGAAGTGAAAGTCTCATTTCCTGGGCTTTATACCCATATAGATTACATTACGAATAGTCAGACTTTCTCCTATTAGAGTTTCACTCAGTGTCAGAACAGGTGACCTATTTTGTACAGTATAAACATACACGCCAAAGAAATATTTTCTCAGCCCACGGATGTTAAAAAAATCCACTCTAAACTTACTTAGCATTCAAATATGCAAAATTAACACTAAAACCAATTCAGACAATTTTCTAATTTGAATCTCTAACTTATGCCCCAATTTGGACTTTTCAATAATAATCTATCACTAGTGTTATGTCTTAGTGACAGATTATATCGATCCGTCTCTGGTTACCCAAAAAAGTTCATTGTTATTTTTTGTTGCACAATTCAGGAATGTAAATGAAAATATTTGGTCCGCGGGTGATAACGTTTTCGAGCTTATACCAGGCGCGGATCCGGGATTTCGTTCAGAGGGAGCCAATTTTGGTGTATTTTTGGTCCCACTAATGCAAAATTGTTTCCAGTGCTTCAAAAATCTTGATAAGATCTACAGACAATTGGAGTACTTTTCATACTACTCAAAATTTGAAGAATGCAATAACCACTGTTATATCTGCACAGTGCCTCGAGGGTGTCTGAACAGCGTTTTTGAATTCCCTCTCTTCATATCACCACCAAGAATTTTGGAAAGAATAATGGCACATCGGTATGTTCCTATTCCCACACAAAACGTTCGAGTTCGAACAAAAGTTTCAGCCACTGCTGGGATAAGATTCTGCGGCTAAAGACAAGTTAAAGGCCGTTTTCTGACCCACGAATGTATTTGTACAATATTCCCTGGGAAAGTCTTCTATTCAAAAAAGCAAATAAAAGTTTTACTGCAATAACTTGTGTTCGATAATGCAGTTTGCTAAAGTCACATGTTTAAAAATATCATCTACAGTGTAATTTCATCCGTAAGAAAATGAAGTTGACGGAACAAATAAGTATTCCGAAGCCAGAGAATGTGGCGTTAACGTCAAATGTGCTTGCAAGCAAAATTGTCTGGCACTGTGTCGTGCCTTTGCATGTTGGATCAAATTCATCTTTATAACGCCTTTAAGAACTTCCGCTTGAAAAATGAACAATCTCGAAAGAATGAACACTGAACAGGCCTGGTTTTATTACTTCACTATTTCGAACGTCTACTGTATTACTATCAGAAAAGTATGTCATGGCTAAAAAAGATGTGCAACATAGTTGCATACTGAACCCCACTCGAAATACATAAGAGAGTTAAAAGATTGTAAAGGCTTCAGAGTGTTAAACTCGCAAGTGAACACATTCATAAAATTAGCTGACCAGAGGGGAAGACATCCGAAAGTTATTCTCCAGAGTTTTCTAGTGAAAGTTCTGTCAAACACATATTTTAAGTATGAAATTTGATGGTACATTTTTATACAAAAAGTAATTTGTCATTTTAAATTTATTTTAATAAATTTATCCTATCTCATCTGTGCAACGTTAGAATTTTTTAAACTAATTGAATTGATTTTTTTTTTTTGAAAATGAAGATAAGTGCCACTGCTGCCTTCGGCGTTATATTTTACTATGAAACAAACACTTACATATTTGTAGAGGAGGGTTGGGGCATTAATTTCTTGGAACATTGTTTTTCTAAACTTTGTCATTTTTCATTCACATTTGCATTTTGAAAAGTGAGATCTGATCGATGTGGGACTCAATCAGCTCTCTAGTATGAATTAGTTTGACTATTCTCAAAAAACTATTACATAGGAATGTATGTATTTATCTTTTAGTTAAAGACCTTAAATTTGAAGATTGGACGGTATAAAACCGACGTTATAAGCTCTACAATCGCTCGATTTGAAGGCTATTTTTGCATATCGGAATTTTTCTCCACTTTACATCTGAGAGGGGCGAGGTAAATCGTTTGTTTTAGAATCTTTAAATTATTTCTTGAAATGAAAAATCTGTAAAATAAAAACGTTTACTTAGTATTCTTTTTACTGCCAAGGAAAAATTTTATAAACGTAGAACGAAAAAGTATTTTTTTGATGACATTTTAATGAAATAATATTTTATTTCCTGCTCAGGGGGGGGGGGGCAATTGCACCCATTGCCCTCCCCCTGTATCCGCACTGGTTATAATAGGTATGGGTCATACACACTCCATCGTGACCTCCAACTTTCCCTTTTCCAAGCAAAATGATGTTTTAACAATTTATTACTTTCTTAGCTTGGCCTTATATGGTCATATGTGATGATGATCTACTTATTTCAATAATGGGTTTACCTTAATTATCAACATGCCATTTTTAAAATAGTTTTAAAAAAAATCTGAAATATAAATTCAAAAGGATGTCTGAGTGTTTTTCATAAATTATCTCAGAAAATTTAAATGCAAATGCAAAAAAGTATGAATATTTGTTACGTCATTTTATCCTCTACCGTCTACCCTTATGCATGCTACCCAAATACAATATCTACCTACATAAATATTATAACACTTAAATTATTGTTTCCGTGAAAAATTACATCTGTTGTCCTACCAGAAAAAGAAGACAAAAATAATATTAAAAAAAAAAAAACCCCTGATGGTAGTAAGAGAAATACCCTCGATAGAGTATACAAAAACAAACAATTAGCATTAATAATTAAATACATAAATACTATGCTTTAATTGCACCTACAATCATCAATTCAAAGTCCAATAATTCTTTTTTGCTATATTTTAATATTATGAGCATTTCGGATGTTATTGTTCGTCCTTGTCCAGTTACAGATCCCAGAAAGAAAGAAAGAGAGAGAGAGAGAGAGAAATTTCCTATGTATCGCAACATATGGTCTGTTCGTATCCCCTTATGCTTTTATTGTTTAATAAACTGCAACAAAATAAATCACAGTCGTAATGGTCATGACTCCATTAATGCGTTTGCATTACACTCCCGCCTGAATAATTAATGACTTAATGGAAAAATTAAAACTATAACCAGTGCATATACTCGTTTATATACAAAGCATAATATGAGTGCGATGTAGCGTGCTCAAAAATGTTAACAAATCCTTCCATACAATCAGCTGACCAGTACAACATTGCTTGTTTGTTTTATTCTTTTTTTTTGTTTGATGATTTCGAACAATGGTCTTTATTATTTTTTCAAGCTTTTCAAAAAAAGAACATCCGGTAGACACTGGCACTGCAAAGATCCGATATTTCAATAAGAACAAAAAAAAAGAGTTAAAATCCAAATTGCAACGTACAGTTTAATTATGAATTTCAGTTTAAAATTATAAATTTTTCCAATTCCCCAAAGATGGAATCTTGTATGTCGTTCTGCTAGTGGACTTATTTCACTATTACCAATGATGCCGGATGCACTGATGTGTGATGGTAATAGTACTTAATATGTTAACGTGCGAGGATTACTGAAAGTATTCTACTGTAACACAAAAGTTGAAAGATCAGTAACAGGTTAGTTTGCCAGATGTCTTTATTTTCATGATTCATAAAACGGATAACTAACTTACTGGCCCCTATAAGGACCATACCCATGGCCACCCTAGAAACTTTTCTTTCACTTGCCCCTTTCGATCTGTTTACTAAAGAGCTGGCGGCCAAAAGTGCGTTAAGACTTCAACGATGTAATAATTGGAGTAGGGCCCTCTACGGTCATAGAACTATAGTGAATTTTACAAACATTGACGTTCAAACTGACTACGTTTCGCCGCACATTGATTTCAACCCAGTTACGATGACAGATATCCCCACCAGGGAAATCTGGAATGAAAACAGGGTCATTATTGCAAGTCATGTTTTGGTCTTCACTGACGGCTCCAAAACCTTGGAGAATGTTGGGTCAGGCATCTACTCAGAAGACACACCAATAAATAGATCTATTAAGATTCCAGACTTTTGCAGTGTTTTCCAAGCGGAAGTGCTGACATTTCTGTGAAGCTGCGAAACATCTTGCATCATGCGAATTAGCCAACAATAATATTGAAATTTTCATAGGTAGGACAGGCGGCAATTAAAGCCATTAAAGCCGACCGTTGCCGGAATGAGTTAAGAGTACTCAACGCAACGAAGATAGTTACCCTAAGATGGGTCCCGGGACATAGGGATATTCATGGGAACGAAATGGCAGATGAACTGGCCAAAAGCGCATCATCTCTTGATCCGAGCCAAATAGAAGCCTCGCGTGCTCATGCCACTGGAGCAAGAACAAAATAGAATACACAAAAGTTTCTTGGAAGCTGCAAATGTCAGATGCTCATCTATTGACACTTGTAGGGTTTCAAGGAAAAAATGAAAACTGAATACTTACTCAAGCTAAGCAGGCCTCAATTATCTCTCATAGTTGGAGTCCTAACGGGTTACAATTGAATGGGAATCCACATGAACAGAATGGGCATCAGCTAATTGGATTTATGTAGAGGATTTCATGATGAAGAGGCTGAGGAGGAGTCTTTTCACTTCTTGTGTGAATGCCCCAGTCTAGCTAGAACCAGAAAAGAAGCCCTAGGAGAATATTTCTTCGAACAGAGCGACATCTCTGTCTTGACACTAAAAAACATCCTGAAATTTATTCAGAACTCAGGATGGTTCAGAGAGGCCTCCCTCACCTAAAACTTCCCCTTAACCTCTTCCCTATCCCTTCTCACATCCCATCTTCACCCCTTCTATCCTAACTTAACCTACTGGCCCCAAGTTAAAATTTATAATAACTTAATGATTAATGCTAAGGATATTCGCAATAAGAACAAAAATTTTCAATCGGTTTTATTACTAACCGTGAAGAATTTAACAGTTTTCTTATCATATTTTTTATATTTTTAGTTATATGAAATTTAAAAAAACTACATTAAATCATACTAAAACTACTTAAGTTACTTAAAACTACTAACAAACTAGAACAGCCATAGTATCCCTGACTGTCCCTGCTTAAAACTAAATTCTTAAGCCTATGTAACTGCCTGACCAGAATAGAGTGCTGCAACTGGAGCTGCAGCTGCAACTGGAATAGCTGTCAAAAAATGCTGTACGTGCTTTTTTTTACTCACCCACAATGTGCTGTACAGCCTTCTGATATTTTGGGCATTTGAAGTCAGCTGTGCAAATTTAATTCAACACAAAAATAGAAAATAAAACAAAAACACAAAAACAAAAGTGGATTATGATGAAATGGAAGCTAAAATTACTTTACGTCTTTATCAGAGATTAAAAAGAGTTTGATATTCTCTTCAAACCCCATGTAAAGACTTGATTGGGCTCACAATTATGAAACGTCAAAAAAGCTGCATGCAAAAGTTAAAAGTTGGCAAACTTGTCCAGCTGCGTATGCAGCTCCGTCTGCAGCTGCGTCGCGTTCTGTTCGTATCTATGGATTTGTGTGTATTCAACATTTTGACAGCTATTCCAGTTGCAGCTCCGTCTCCAATCTGTTCAGGCAGTTAGTCGAAAATGACTAAGATAAAAGCGAATTCAGAATTAAGATATCTGAACGGAAGGTGATCAGCTCCGTTTTATGCGAGGACGTCCCGACTGTAAAGGAGCCACCTATCTCGAGTTATACGGCTGACGTGGTTGATTAGTGGAATTGCCCAACTAACAATTTAGCTTGTATAAGGTAAAATTTTTCGGATTTGGCAAGTAATAGCTTGTATAGAGCTTGTATAAGGCAATCTTGAGCAAGCCAAGAATTTTCCACCTGAATTTTAAACAAATAGCTACTATAAGGCCTTAAAATATGAGTTGCGTATATAAGGCTTGTAAATATAAGTTATAAATGGCTGGTATAAGGCCTTCCAAAAGTTGTTTACAGAAAATGACTTAAATAATAGCTGCTATAAGGCTCTCCACGACGAATCATTGCAAGCAATTTGTATAAGACTAGTTTGTAAAGGCCTCATTCAAATCAAAATAATCAGTGAAGATCAACAAGTGTATCTTATATAATATTGTGCTTAATAAACAATCAGATTAAAATAAAAAAGAACTTAGGTACCCATTGAACATCGTAAAACAGAAAAGAAGTCCTAACAATAACGTCGAACTTTTTAGTAAAACTTAAAAAATGAATAACTTATGGCAAAAATTTAAAAGAGCTGGAACCTACAAAAGACAAGTGAGAAAAAATAGAGAAGTAATTCTTAAAAAGCCAGAGACCATTCAAGAAGTTTGGAAGAACAGAACAGATATTAGATGCGCACAGTTATTGACTGTTCCCTCTGCGTAAACGTGAAGTATGTGGTATCAACTTATTCACTTTTGATTATGTTTTCCTCAACATCAAATTGGGATAGGGGTAGACTGCTAGACTGGAACGAGGAAGAAATCGAGTTCAAATCCCAGGTAAAAAAAAACTTTTCATTTTTATAATTAAACTAACATTTGACTCATTACAGAATACAGAAAAAAAGTTTCGGAAGCTTACTGAGGAGAAAAAAAATACAGTAAAATAAAATGCAATACAAAATACAACATCAGAAAAATAAAATAAGAACCGATAAAAAATATATCTTTTTTATTTCAGAATCAGCTTTGATAGAAAATTTTGTTCTCTCGATGGATTGTTTATGCAAAATAAATTTGGGTAAGGTCTTATATAAACATCCAAGGCTAGCTTTTGACAATAGCTGTCGTTAAATGGCTTTGGTAAGGCCTTATTTAGACATCCAAGGCAAGCTATTGGCAATAGCTGTCAAAATGGCTTTCGTAAGGCCTTATATAAATATCTAAGGCAGGCTAAAGCTTGTTTAGCCAAGCTAATAGAAGTTCATGAAAACGTATTTGCTGCTATAAGACCTGTCAACAAAAGTCTTATGGCAGTTAATTAGCTTGGGTAAATGCGCCAAAATTACTTGCATAAGGCATTTTACTATTACTATAGCAGTCTGAAAATAGCTTGTTTAGAACCTTATACAAGTTAAATTGTTAGTTGGGTGCTGCTCTATCTTGGATCAGCCTTCGATTGTCTAGTCTTAATAAAGGAGTGCATATGGCTTAACCACACACTCTTGTAGTATTCCTTGTTAGGGGGATGATAATATTAATAAGCCTCAATAATAAAGCTGTTCGTCAAGGAAATTGCTCTGGCAATGTTACCCCCAGTCAGTTTTTGGAAAAGAAATAACATATCTATCCTGTTTATGTTGATGCCGTTGTAAAGAAGCATGGTTGGAATATTAATGTTTGTATTTCGACTCTGGTCTCTGGTGCTCTATGCAATCCAAGGCAGCGCCTAAGACACTACCTCGCAAAGAGCCGAACCTTTTCCATTTGAGATAGGGCAACTTTTAACTAAACCATAGGTCATCATCAGCAGAATGAGGGCCAAATACCAAATCACTGCTGTCAAGCCAGCTGCTATAAGACAGCCGTTTCGTCTAGCCAGAAGCTCTGGTCGAAACTTTCTACAGTTGGCCATATCATATGACCTATAGTAGTGGTTTGCTAATGCAAAGTATAGTGACGGTCATCTTTTGATAAGAAAACCTCTTACTATACGGTGCCAAAGGTCTTCTGCAAATCAACCAGATAGGCATTAGTATACTGCTCCTTAGTTTTGTTCCATTTGATATCAGAAACTAGTTTAGACGTGGCATGAATGGTGTCATGTCCTGCCTTAAAATCGAACTTGTTATCTGGTATGGTATTATTGTTCTCTGCCTAATCTGACAGAGCTCTATTAATCACCTATCCTGACTTGTCTGGATTTTTCAAAGGCATTTGTCAATTAGTCTTGATACAAGATTTTGAGAAAGATGAGAAGCTGGTTTGCTATTTGAGCAGATCACTTAATAGGAATGAATAAAACTATTCGACTACAAAAAAAGTGCCTAGCTGTTCTGTGGGGTTGAGATTTAAGGTCATTACCAAGTAGGCTGGCTTGATGGGCTAAACATATGCATCAGTTCAAATTTGACATTGTTTATCACAAGGGAAAGGATCATGTAGTGCAAGATATCATTTCTCAAAGCGTACCCGTTTTAGCTGGGATTTCAGAGCCCAGAAACGAGCCATGGATAGGACGGTCTGTCAAAGACAACACAACACCACATCATTTCTATTGTGTTGCGACTGTCAACTATCATAAATCACCTTAGCCAATTCTACCCCAGATTATAGAAACTACACTAAGGGCTTTTCTATCACAAAACTATAGGGCTAGGAATTCGTAGTTGGAGATGTGTTCAATTCCTTCCGAATGAATTGGTTTGGCGACGTCCTCATCGACGAGAAACTAACAAATCGAGGTACCTGGACCTGGACCCGAATTATAATTCTTATTTTCACTCGCATTAAAATTCGGCGAATCACCCCAGCAGACTAGAGCACATGGTTAAAAGTCCATAAGCCAAAAGTAAATAATGGACTTTTGGCCCAACTGGGTGGGTTAAAAGTCCATAAATGCATTATGAACTTATAATTCACTCAAGTGGGCCAAGACTCCACAAGGAAGTGGGCCAAAAGTTCATATTTTTTTTTTGCATGCTGTCCCCTGCAACACCCCTACTTGGTCTCACTATTGGATTATTGGAGTAGGTGCGAGGTTGGGTGTATGCAAAGAATCTGGATTTGAAGAAACTTATCTTACTTAATATCCAACGATAATATTAACTGTGTCATTTCATATCATTAAGGACTTATGGCTCATTTAAATGGTCGATCATATCCCTCGGGTTTGCAGGTTTGTTTATTATTTTGAATCTTTTTTGCAAACTTACAAAATGTGCAATTGGGGAATATTTAGATCAAATTGTGATTTCTTGTTCGCAATTTTTGTTTCCTCTCGAAGAATTGTGACCACATATCGAACCAAATTTAATTAGGTTTTCTGACCACTTTTACGGATTGTGGTTTTTTACCTAAAACCGGCCGCGGAGTCTTAAAATTCAATTTTGGACAATATCCTTAAGCAAGAATTACTTCTTTCAAAACCAATAATGTACCTTTAAATGATTTTATTTTCTTTACAATTGTATCTTTGCCAAGATCAAAACGCGACTTTTGGAACGACATAACATTATTTTTATTTTGTATTCATATCAATTAAAATTATGCACAGAAGAAAAAGGAAAGGCAAAAATTACAAACAGTGGAATACAATAATGAATGGATGGCCTTTTGTTGAATGCTAAGTTACTTTGCTTCTTACGAAGTGTAGGAATTACAAATCACCGAACAATAGATCATCCGCATATAATATGTATACATTTGCACAGACAATCACATATAAACGTCGCATCCTTTTCTCCTGCTTGTTAAGTCCTTTGGAAGAGGACATTCCTTTCGAAAGCTTTTCTGTAAGGCCATGATAATGATAATAGGTTTCCAGAAAGAATGAAAAATGAACACTTACATGCCCAGGATAAAAAGTAGAGATGCAGACTATATTTACAGCTATACGAGTCGGAACAAAAGAGACTTTTATTATCCTTGACATCTTTCTCGGCTGGCAACCTGGCATGTTTATAATGTTAAACCTTGTAACATTTATTGTGAATGTCTCAAAATGGCTGAGAAAAAAATTATTTCACGGAATCGGGATGAAAAAGAAAATACTCTACTTTGTACTTTATCGAAGTGATAGTTGCATTAATTTTTAAAGCCATTTTTATACTGTACCAACGCTGGACCTAGAGGCAAAAATGTTAAAGAATTAAATGGATATCTCATGGCTTTAAGAAGGTGCATTTCTTGATAAACCCAAGGCTTTAATCAAGAGTCTATTCGAGTTAATTAAAATTTAAGTTTGTTCTCACTCAGATGCTTTAGGGATGACTTTATATATCCGCAATATCACTTTCATTCTCGGATTCTCTCGAAGTTAAATGGTAACTAGACTTTGACTTGTTTGTCCCTATTTCCTAACACTTTAGGATATATGGATCGATGTAATATTAGTTCTTATAGATAGCCAGAAGCTTCATATATACAAGTGTTTATATACGAGTATACCAGTATATAATATAATATGTATTATGAGGATACTCTATTTTAGTGTGCAAATCAAGGCAATTACTTGAGGGCATACTAATGACCGTAATAATACACGTTGATGTTGATGGATTATCCTTTCGCATCCGTTTTTCAAAGCAAAAGCAGCATACACAACAATGAAACTACACAGCCATAACAATAACAATAATACACACATTATATATCCCAGCCATGGTCGTCAATATAAATCTATGAAAACCTGACATTATAACTTGATCGATGACAATGGACTTCCCTTTCATGTATACAAAATAGCTTTAACCTGGGTCTTCATCGTTTATAAACTTATATATACATACCTTACACACAGACACATACATACATACACATACTTAAACAATGTACGAGTATCCTTAACATTTAAAGTTGTTCCTTTAATAGGACAAGTATTGATAAGCTATCGTTAAAAATGTCAATCGGGGGTATTAATCAATCTTAATATAGTAGGTACAGAAATTGAGAAGATGAAAATAAAAGATTCACAATTTTTGTCTTTTCATCGGTCCTTCTCATCAAATTATGTTGAAACTATTTTTTCTTTAAAATAAAATTTGAAACGGAGCCCTAACAATTATGCACTAAAATAATAATGCAAGCGAGTTGGAAGTAGCTCATTCTGGTTAACCGAATTTTTCAAAATATTTTCTATGGTTTCGGCCTTAATTTCATGAACGGTCTAACCCATCTGTAAATTGTTGTTTATCAATTGTTGTTGTATCGACCTTAATTGCATCTAAAAAAAATCCAAAGTCACCCAGTTCTATGGCAGACACCCAAGAAAATTTGTTTGTACCTCAAGTAGGCATTTGATTAGTTAGAAACTCAGATTTACAATTTTTGTATTCCGCCAAAAAGAGTGCCGAATAAAAATAGTAGATGTAAATAAGTAGAAACTTTTTGTTTTTAATAATTTCTTTTATATTCAAATAAAGGGTGGTCAAATTTTAAGAGCCGTTGTTGATTTTGAATAAAACACAAATTATTTTGAAAATTATTGTCATTTCTTTTTATTATGATAATATTGCTATGGTTTAATTATGTATGGAACAAAATATCGGCCAGGTGGCCGCCGCGACCTCCGCGGCACACCTCCATCCGATGGTCGAATTTTTCGATGACGCGAATTATCTCATCCCTTAGCTCTTGAATTGTTGCTGGCTTATCCACGTACACTTTTTCTTTCAAATAGCCCCAAAGAAAGAAGTCCAACGGTGTCAAATCACATGATCTTGGCGGCCAATTGACATCGCCACCACTTGAGATAACACGGCCTTTGAACTTGTCGCGCAAAAGAGCCATTGTTTCGTAATCTGTGTGGCAAGTGGCACCGTTCTGTTGAAACCACATATCGTCCACATCCAATTCGGGCCATAAAAAGTTCGTTATCATCTCACGATAGCGAACACCATTCACAGTAACTGCCTGACCGGGCTCATTCCCGAACAGACATCTTTATCTATCCCCGTTCGTTTACTTCCCAAAACTGCCCATTTCATTCCAAAGTCCTGTAAATTTTGTTTTTATTTGTGCCAACTTTGACAGTTTGGAGTTTTGGACTGAAATTGGTCGATTTTTTGGATCTGTTTTGACTCCGGTTTTGGCTGAGCATGGCCTCTCTTACTAGTGAGTACATAGTGATGGTTCTTAAGCGTGGCTCACATTATCAATTTCGATTAAGATATCAAACACACATTTGAATGATCAAACATTTATGGTTGTCAAACAATGTTTGTACGCGAGAATTTATTTTTTTCTAAGTGAAGATAAAAATGCACTAAAAAACAGGGCTAATGTATGGCTCTGGACCTTTGGCACCTCATATATGGATAATTTGATATTTTAAAATGTCATCTAATTGGTCAGGAAAGGTCAACTAGTCCTTGAAATTGGTCAGTCCTTGATAACTAGTTTTAAAGGCTTTAAGTTTCTCAAGGTCACTCAAGGTCACGCGCGATTTTTGGCACCTCACTTATTGGAAATTTGGGAAAAATGCATACCATCGGAAGGATCTCTAGATCTATATAAAAGGTCAGCTAGTTTCAGTAATTGGTCAGCGAAAGATTCTTTTTCTTTCACTTTTACTGAATCTAACTGACCTTTTATGATGACCGAGTAACCTATCACATAGTATATTTTTTTTCTGGAAATTTACCCAAATGAGGTGCCAAAAACCGTTCGTGACCTTGATTTTTTTTTTATCTTAAAAAAGAATCTATTACTGACCAATTTCTGAAACTAGCTAGCATCTTTCCGATGGTATGCAAATTTCCCAAATTTCCTTGAAATCAAAAAAAAAAAAAATTATTAGAAAATTCTATCGCTGACCAATTATTGAAAATAGCTGACCTCTTATGACCGTGAAATGGCCTTTCAAATGGCATACTTCTTTTTTTGAAATGACCCAAATGAGGTGCCAAAAGTTTTGTTTGTGACCTTGAAACGAGTTTTGAAAATTCATAGAAAAAAAAACTATAGCTGACCAATTACTGAAAGTAGTTGCCCTTTTATCACTATCTACAAATCTTTCAAATGGCATCTTTTTTTTGTAAATTTCCCATAAATGAGGTGGCAAAAATCGCGCCTGACCTTGAGTGACCTTGAGAAACTTTATTTGTGAGGTAGTTCAATCATTGAAATAAGAAAAATCTTTTTATGTGAAAAGTTGGACCTGGTTGAATTTTTTTTAAATTGAAATATTATCTAAGTTTTTAGCATCATTTGTCCATCAAAATAATAAATGATTTTGCTTTCAAAATGTCTCAAAATCAATCATTAAAATTTTCAATGATGAGTTTCAATGATAACTAAAACTGGCACTTAAAAACATGTGACACATGCTTAAGTTGCAAGAAGTTTTATTTTTCAGTTTGCTACACCACAACTTCCCCCCCTCTACCCCTTTAAAAGCACCCTTCCGTTTGAAATATTTGTATAGACTCTTTTGATTCTTCATTCTCATGGTACATGAATTTTTTTCACCAAGTTTCATGATGGTACTATTTTTTTGTAATAAATATTTTGCGACCTTTTTTTTCAGCTATTTTCAGTAATTTGGTTACCCGTATATATTTTTTATATCAATTTATAATACTGTTAAATTTTCTCAGGCTCGTTAATAAAACTTAATTCACTTTATTTCAATTCTCCACTTATTTACTTTACAAAATAAAGCACTTTAGTTTTCTTACTACAACACAATTTATTGTTCACCACTGAAATTAATTCACTTGACTTTTATTACAACCAACTTTACTCATTCACGATTAAAAATAAACTGCGTCCTCTGCCGGTCAGAAATGTGCTTTTATACTTTTCACAAGGTTCCCGAAAAAGCTGGAAGGTTCTAGTATTTGCTTCTAGAGCTTTCCATAGGGGAAATTTCCCATACATTTCCTTTTCCAAAGCTTTCATTTTGACGTTTAGTATTGGAAGTTCGAAAGCTCACCAAAACTCTCCGAAGGTTGGTTTGTGTCCTATCTAATTCGAAATTCGGTTTTTCTTTTATTCGATGTTCGAGAGTGGTTATAGTTCATTCCAGAGTTGTTATAGTACAAATGTAATAGTCGTTGCAATACATTAAAGAAAAACTAGATCTTAGGGTCTTTCAATTGGTATTCATTTTTTGCAAATTTCCCATTATTGACGTGCCAAAGGTCCAGATCCCGAAAATCCTTGCTATTCGAGCTCATAAGGTTTTTAAAGTAGATATTACATATAAAAAATTCCACTTTTGACAGCCAAATTCATCTATCATTATTTTTTTTGTATGTCCAAGAAGGTATAACTAGCTAAAATTATGTTTAAAAACCAGATTTTTAAGAGTACGTTTATTTATTTTGGGAATTTTTTTAAAATTTTGAAACAAAAATATAAATCGCATTTTTTCCGAATATTTCATATTACAGAAAACTACTAACTTAATGATCTTTCATTTATATGGAGCAATGTCTATATGTACTTATCTCAAGCAAAATAAAAAAAAAAACAATTTAATACAAATATTTTTGAAGATAGTCAAAAAAAATATTGAAAGAGTGAATTTTTCAAAAGCATTAACAAACATTCTTAAGATCGATTTTTTGCAAGCATCGTTCATGTTTTAAAATCGATTTTTTGGTAAAACAAAATTAATAAATTAATGGGTGGTCGAGAATGGCTATATCTTACCAAAATTAAACAAAATCAATGACTGGGTTGAACGTACTTGCTCTTATATTCAAGGCACTGAGGGTTTAAGAAAATTAGATGTAAAGACATGGAAATTATGAGAGAAATATGTTCAAATATGAAATACGATATTTAAAATAGCTTAAAAACTTCGTTGAAAGTTTTAGATGAAAAAACAAAGAACACCGTCTTGATTCTTTTTTGAATATAATTTTCTGGAAAAAAAAAAAAAACTTTTAAATCGTTAGAGCGGTTTTCTTAAATTTGTTTTCTATAAAAAAATCTTAAAATATTTTTTTAATGAAAACTTTTGGTATGCAAATCTTAAGCATTTATTTATGTGCAATACAAAAATAAAATTTGAAACTATTTTTTTGAAATATCGAATTATAAAAAAAAAAACAGATTGAACCTTTTTTAAAAAATTCAAATATTTCTTTTTTAATTTCTTTATGAAATATTATTTAATCTTATCTGAAATTTGTATATGAAAAAAATTATCTAAATCTGTTCAGCTGATAATGAGAAATTCAAAACAAAAAAAAAACACGTTCTTTAACTGGTACTATTAATTGTTGCTAAGTGCAAAATTTTGTAATTTTTTGTAGTAGATCGTATTAATATTAGTATATGAAAAAAGTTCAATTTAAATCGTAGGAGTCGTTTTTGAGAAAAAAAATATTTTCCTTTCCGTTTTTAACTTTTGTATGGAAGGTTCCGTTATTTTTTCATATTATGTAAAATTTTTTCTTAAAATTTCTTAGATAGTAGCAAAAACTCTTTAGTATCGAGCTTACAAAAAATCGATCATATCTTTTTCGAAATATACTTATTTGATAATCAAAAAAAATTTAATTTTTTTTCAAAAATTCAAAAAATATTTTCTTTCCCCCATATTAAAAAACGGCGGATAACAATGTGCTAGCGCTTAAACATTTGTTAACTTGAAATTCGTATTAACAAATGTGTAATAGTCTGTGACGTGTGATAATGATAACGTACGGATAAGTCTAACTCGCCAAATTCCGCGTATAGTGAACGGATAACTTCTTAAGACATATGTGATAGGACCCTTTACTATTGCCAGTATACACTTCGTAAAGCACATGTGGCACATGTGTTAAAAAAACATCACAATTTGATATAGTGGTGAATTTACTGAGGTGATAAATACTGGAAAGATATCATATCTTTTTTAATGAGAAAAGTTATCAAACGAACAAATTGTTTATCCGTGAGGTAGTTAACACGTGTGTTATGGAGCGGATACCAGTTTCTTATTACAACTGCTGTTTAAATTCAATTACACACAAACATTTTTAATTTTTGGAAGCCTCTGCACACAAAAAATTAATGGAATTAGTCAAACCGGTTTGAAGAAAATCTTAAACTAAAAAAATGGTTCTTTGGGAGACACCATTAATAACCATTTAAAAAAAAAAGGTTTTCCACCCAAAAGAAGACTTTACTAAAAGTAATTTATTGATTTTTCTTAAAGTTGTGGAGCCGTTTTTTAGAAAAATACAAATATGAAAAATTGCTAACAGAAATTGTATGACAGGTACCGTTATTTATCCAAAAAATTAAAACAATGTGTGGGAATAGTCACCAAAAACCACTATGCAACAAGTTTGAAAAAGTGTCACCCACTTGTTTGGTGTTCTCTTTCGTCGTAATGTCATGTCTGATTGTTATCTCAATTTTGTTTGTTGTTTTGTTGTGATTCGATAACATTTTCGATATTCTGGGAAAATCCTCACAAGAAACCTCACAAGAAACTCACCACAGTAAATGGGCACGTTCAAGCATGTCAGATTTTCATGATTTTTTGATTTCTTGGGCTCTGATTGGCTGACTGTCATAAAAAGAAATATAAGTGAAATTAATAATTTCTCACCTATTAAATGCAAAAGAAGAAACATATGATTTGTTAGATTGTTTTTTTTTTTAATAATAGGTAAGCTAAAATCAAATAACACATGCATGCATGTTTATTTTTCAATGAGTTATATTATTTAAAGTGAAAGTAACTAGAAATAAATACAAATGAACATGTTAATATGGTTATATGTGAAATCAGAGGTGTTTATTTTTAGTTGTGACCTCCTTCGAGGGAGATCACAGTTTCGATAGTTTTTGTGAGGATCACAACTTGTGATGTTGCTGCCGGGATACGAAAACCTCACAAAACTAGATTAACCTCACCTTATGAGGTGGTTGTGACTTGTGAGGTATCAGTGAGGTTCGCTAGAATAGGGCTGTTAATTGCCTACATATATCACCAGTAAAAATGGCCAAGTCGATAACGCTTCGGATTGTTACATAAATTTGCCAATATGATAGATTTCATTCCTAAACCAAAACACCATCAGCGACTCAACAAAAATTTAATCTGCCATTGTAATTGTCATTGCAATAATATTGACTAAAGCCTTGGGATGGATAGAACCCTTGTCTATAAAATCAGTGTATCCATCTACTTACTTTATTGAGTCACAGTTGAACAAACAAAAGTAAGAGCTTTTCGAAGTTCACATTTATTTTTAATTTAGATTAATCTTCATAATTCTGTATCAAAACAAATGAGAAAGAACAATGTACATACAAACAGTTTTAGTTTTTTTTTTTTAATTTCTTATATCTTATAGGTATATACTCTTATGAACTTATAATTATGGCTATGATTAAAAATATTCACGAAAATTTATAAAATGTTAAATCAATATTTTGTCCAATATCCCTTTGCCGATCGGATTGCCTTCATCCGTCGTGGAAGGCTTTCTGCCAGTTTTTCACAATAGCTCACGGGAATTCGATTCCATTGTTCCTTTGTTCTTTCCCAAAGAACCGCTAATGAAGATGCTGGTGAATTATACTCGTTATGAAGGGCTGACTTCAAATAAGCCCACAAATTTTCAATTGGATTCAAATCAGGACTCTGCGCTGGCCACTCTAGTACAGAAAACGGTTGTTTCTTTAGCCATTTTTGTACTTTCATCGCCATATGCTTTGGATCACGATCATGTTGAAATACAATTCTACTCTGATCTACTGGAAGTGTTTCCATCGTTTTCTTTAAATATCGTTGCAGAATATTTTTATATATATACTGGTCCATTGAGCCATCTACAAGGTGCAATTCTCCTACACCATAAGCACTCATGCAACCCCATAGAACAATGGAACCTCCTTCATTCTTAACTGTTTGCTTAACATGCCTGGGTTTTAAGGATTCTCCTTCTCTCTTCCAGGCCCACGATCTTCCATCGGTGCAATATCTATTAATTTTAGTTTCATCTGACCAAATAACATTTCTCCAATCACAATAGGACCAATCTGAATAATTTCTCACAAATGCAAGTCTAGCTTTCACATTTTTCTTTGATAACGCTGGTTTCTTTTTTCTTTCAATAGCTTGAAGTTTGAGATGTTTAAGGGCTCGACGTGCAGTCCATCTACTGACTCGTTTGCCTGTAGCTCTTTCAAGTTCTTTAGCTGCTTCTGAGGCGGTGGAAACACTTTGGGACATCACATAACGTACCAAGGACCGTTCATCTTGGAGAGATAGACTTCTTGGCCGACCTCCTAAGTTTTTTGCAACACAGCCATAACATTTTCTTCTTAATCTCACAACACTGGTTTGACTAACTTTATATTTATGAGCCAAGAAACGAGTTGTTTTTCCTTGTTTCAATAAATTAATAATTTCCTTGCGTAAGTTTTTCGATAGTGATTTCATTTTATTTGAATAAAAACTAACAATCCCACTAGAAATCGGAATTCAGCTTTATAGTTAAAAAAAAATACTTCAGAACGCAACAGTTTCGTATGACTGACTGATTGATTCGTTATAACTTGAATGTTTCTTTTTAGCTGCACGCATATATTAAACTTTTTGCAAACATTATTAAATGCGTTTTGTTTCCATGGGAAATACATTGGGACTTGCGTGTGCTGTCTGCTGTCTTTCTGAAGTTCTGATTGGGTCATATTTTTAATTGCATTTCCAATTTAAACCATTTAAAGGATACTGGCTAACCGACACTGGGAAGTTTTTACAAAACTGTAAAAGAGAAGGGTGGCCCTGGTCAGCTTTGTTGTGTTTATAAATTAAAAAATAGTTCGTAACACACAAAGCAGATAAGCCCATCTATTAAAAAGAGGTCAATAACTTTGAAAATGTCCCTGGTTATGTAAAGCATTCCACATTTGTATCACCATAATGTTTATAAGGCTGGTAAGAAGCTTGTCTAAAACTGTTGTTGGGCGTTTAAAGAGGAGAGGTATATCTTAGAATTTGGCCGAAAGCACTCTTCATAGAAATTGAGAACAAAAATGTTAAAACATGAAACATAATAGGAATGGTGCTCATGAGGTGAAAACCTATTAATTTAGGTTAGGTTAAGCTTGGAAGGGCGTGCACAGCACAGATGTCGTTGTATACACGGGGGCCTATTGGTCCTTTGTGATTTCCTAACGAAATAAAGCAGAGATGCTTTTAAACAAATAGTTCACACAGAGGGTCATTCCTAGACTTTAGAGCATCTGGGACAAGCTGTGAAAAGCTGCCCTTTTTGCTTAAAATTTTTTTATAAAGTGTTAATAAAACAATCCATCAATAAATTGTTTCGCACTTCCACCGTATTTATACAGACTTTAAAGTCCAAACCAGTAGCAACATATTTTAGTAGGCTGCGAAAGAATGGGCGGCAGAAAAAATGTCGATTTTACCAGCTGAAATATCGGTTTGAATCGACTTTTTGAAATACGTACTTTCTTATACTGATTCATAGAATTTTGTCATTTTGAAAAACTATCAAGAAGAGATCGACCTTAATCGACTTGTCGATATTTTTACCTATGCTTAGTACTTACATACAAAAAAGGTCGATATAAATCCATATTCTGTCCGCAATTTTGTGTGGAGTCCGAACGGCTAGATGAGAATCACTTATTCATGACAAGTATACTTTTGGGGGGTTTGTTAATTCATTGAAAGAAATAGTACCTTGGGCTGGACATGATACCAAACCAAACGATACTTTTGTAAGTATCGCCTCGGTATCGTCAAAATCGAAAAATGTCTGTATCGTCTCGGTACCGGTCTCGGTTTCGTATAACTAGGTCACGTTTGGTCTCGTATAACAAAGTCTCACCTCGGTATCCGTATCGGTCTTTTCTGGTTTCGGACTGGTCTGAGTCACAGAATGGAATAAAATGCACGACTTGATTACATGTTCTTGATGTGGTAGTTGAAGATTCAGTAGTAGATTAAGATTCAAGACAAAAATCATTGTTAAGAAAGATACATTTTTTAACTGAAGTTTTTTTTTTGTGGACTTAACAATTTTTTAAAGGCTTATAAAGTTCCGATAAAGAATTCGACACAAAATTTTTTGATGCGGGTTTATATGGATTTCACTAAAGTTACTTTCTCACTAAAGATACCCAAGTCAGCATAGTTCCAATGGGCGTGGCAGTGGACAGTTGTAACTAAAATTATTTCCTAAGCCTTGTCCCTGCTAAGAGAAAAGCTTTGAAAATGTCATCTAGTTCATCAGAGAGTTCATCAGAGAAACCAATTACAAAAATTTTTTGTTTCTAATAAGAAGGTATTTTTATAATACAAATTCTATATATTACTGAAATAGTTCAGCCAATAAAATATTTCCAGTTTCCGCAAATATTAACGTCACTTTTATTTTTTCCTGTAATTTGACACGGGAGACCTTAGTTTGAATTTTCGAAATTAATTTTATTTTTAGAACAGCAAAGTTTCCAAAGACCACTCGGGTAAATATGATAGATACTAACAAAAATATTGGTGAATTTTGGTACCAAAAGTACGGTTTGATCTTGGAGTGGGTGTGAGGTTGGGTGTAGGCAAAGTTTCTTTTGCATTCTAAGAATCAGGATTTAAAGAAACTTTGGAATTATCCTATACATACATACATCTGTGGCCACATGGAAAAACAGCATTAGTCGACTTATGTCGAAATTGAGTTTATCATAATATCGGATGCGCAAACGCGGTTCTATTTGTCATATTTTTTCGAATCTATATTTTACCGTAATTGTGAAATGTGTAAAAAAGATTTGTTATTAGGTATAGTTTGATGAATTGTTATGAATGGTGGAAAAGAATCTTTATTTTACTAAAAAACCTAAAACAAAAAAATTATTGTTGATAGCCAATAATTTTTTTGTTTTAGAGAGCAAATTTTCTAACTGAATTACAAAAAGGCATAGCTTTTCATTGATTCGTTTAAGTTATTGCTAGCTTATACTTTTGTGTGTCGGCATTGTTAAAAGCCCTATCTATACCTGCCTGAGAATGCAACCATGTGTATATTCGATTATAGATAGAGGGAATATTTCAAAGTTTGCACTAGTATAAGTGTTACTGTATCCACTGATTGTTAAAGAGCAAACAAAAGCAGATATCGATCAATCTTTAAAAGGTTTTTAAGAAAGATGATGGATAAACTAATTGTTCTGAGATTTTCCGCATAAATATAACCTTGGCTTTCCATTTTAAGGAACTGATAAAAATTGTCTTCAAAATTGAGAGAAATATAATAGAATAACAAGTTCATCCCTAGTAATAAGGCCTTGCGGAGCTATATATCAGGTTGCAGCATGCCCCCCTACACATACCTCACTGCTAATCCGCCGTAATTCTCGGTAAATGCCCTGTATTTATGAATAACTCTTGCGAATAAACAGTGATGTATGTAAACCCTCTGCTTGGGCTCACTATAGGATTTGGGGTAGGTGCGAAGATGGGTGTATGCAAAATCTGTTTTGCATTTAAAGAATCTGGATTTAAGGAAACTTCGAATTTTTCCTATATATCCAACAATAATATTAACTGTATCAGATCATATTGCTATGGACTTTTGGCCCATCTAAGTGGTCCAAAACTCCAAAAACTATGAGCCAGTAGTGCATAAGAATTTTTCCGGACTTTTGGCCCACTTAGGTGGGTTATAAGTTCATAATGCATTTATGGATTTCTAACCCACCCAAGTGAGCCAAAAGCCCATTATGGACTTTTGGCCTCTGAACTTTTAACCCTGCGCCATCTCCAAAACAAATTTATCTGGCGAAAAGTGAATAGTGGTGGAGATAAATATTAGGGGCGGGAATTTATATACCTAAGATACAAACAAACGGTTCTTTTGAAACTTTAAAATTATTTTTTCTGTGGTAAGACGTGTGGTTTTCATTCTAAAGAAAATGACAGCGCATCATTTCCCATTTTCAAAAAATTAATTGAAGTACATGTGTCCTTAACACAATAGTCTGAAAACCACTATTTTCACACCTCATCCTTCTTTACCACGGTCGCCAAAAAAATACTGCCAGAGTTTTGAATTTGATGTCAAGATGCATGCACCTACAGACCCTCATGCTCATTTATTGGTTATGTGTTCAACGCAAAAATAACGTGCAAGGATTTTTATTATTGAATATTTGTTTGTTTGGCCCATAATTATGCTTAAAACGAAAATAATACTCAACTCATCACCCGCGCGTTTCTGAGAGAATATGGTCACACTAGCCACTTTTCAATTTTCTTGCCTTCTTGGTAATAAATCTCAATTTCAATTTTTAAACTTTTTGTTCCAAATAAACTATTATATCGAAATGGAAGGTTCAAAAATAATGAATCTAAAAAAACAAAAAAAACAATTCTAACTAATTCAAAATGTTTAAGATTTTACATTTTTTATAAAATTGTGCATAACTTTTTGTAAGCAAGGATAGGTTCGACACATAGAAAAAATAAAGTAGAAAATTAAAGCTTCAATATGACATTATCAAAAAACCAGCTTATAGACAGACAATGGGTCTTTATTATTAAATATGTTTAACAAAAAACTCTCACGTAGTTGTTCCAGTGGCGTAACTAGGATTTAGTTCTGGGGAGAGCAAACTATTTTTAGGCGACCAAATTATTTATGTTGTCGCGAATGCAAATAAAATTAGGGCTGCCAACGATACCAGAAAAGTCTCGGTATCGTTTGGTATCAGTAGCGGAAACCGAAGCGATACCGAGACGATACCAATGCTAAAGCATCTAAAACGATACCGATACCAAACCGTACTTTTGGGACAGAAATTCACCTATACTTTCGGTAGTATCGTTTGGTATCGGCAGACATTTTTTTTTTTTTTAATATTATAATTAATTAAAATTAGAATAAGAAAAGATTGTTTCTCTAAAACCAATTAGTTGGATGATAAATTCAGACTTGGTTCTTTTACCTGGAGGAAGTGACTTTAATCTTTAATGAAATCCATCAACTGCCTCTCGTATATATATATTATATATTGGTAAACGGCTCCAATGATTTTGTAACAGCATTTTTTTTCCTGCTTAGATATTTAGACGCAGGATTTATGTTTATATAAACGGCAAATAACTTAGACTTTGCGAAACAAGCCTTTTAAAATTTTTAAGACAGCAAAAAACTAGCTAAAAAGATTGTCGTTTATTTACATAATATTCATATTTTTTAAAATGATTTTTATTAAATCTTAAAGATATCAAGCGACTTCAACTAAGATCAGGAATATGTTGCTTTTGATGCGCGGAAATCATATATGGACCCAGAATTGCTCATCACTTCACGTTGTTGAGATATTCGAGTCTAAAATTTTGAAAAAATTAATTTTTTAGGCAAATTTCCTCGAGTAAATTTTTTATTCGAAACTCTTTTTCAATCTTTCAATAAATACCTTCATTTATCTTCGAGAAATGCATTTTCTTTGTTGTTAGCCTTTTGTCTTAAGCTACCTAATGGGGTTCTGTGGAAACAGAATAAATACGCAATATTCTACTTGTAATTTAGCAATTTTTTTTTCTTTTTTTTTCATGTTTTATCCCGAAATTTAAATCACAAAACCTTATATTCGGGTTCAGCACCGCTAAAAACATAAAGCAGGAGAAAAATCAAAACCAGCCCACAATTTTCATGGTAAAAATACAATTTGATTGAATTATTGTATATATATATATTAATGTGGGTAAAAATAAGTGGCAGAAATATAAAATCTCAGGATTTAAGAATTACAAAATTATGTTTATTTGACGTTGTTCTTCGCAGCAAAATAATCGATAATCTGGATTGACACCTATTTAGCACACAAACACTGATCATGGCATCACAGCTTACTGTTATGTACGTCTGTTTAATTCTTTGCATGGTCTGAGGAAGACAAATGCCCCTTTATTCCTTTAGTAATTGGTTTACTAAATGATAATAAAATGTCTACGTAACCACAGTACAAGGACTATATTAAACAGGGGTTGGGTAACGAAATCCAGCATGACAAAATCTCGATTCACAAAATCCTGATTCACAAAATCCCGAATCACGAAATCCCGAAATACGAAATCCCAAAGCACGCAAATCCGCCGTTTCTATACTAAATTGACAGCACAGTATGGATTTTCAATTCCATAGTAATGGTGACACGAATCAATGAGAATCAACGAGAACGAAGTTTCCTGTACTTCAAAATTCAATACGAAGAAGACCGCTCTGTTTTCGTTAATTTTTAACGAGCTATCATTAGCTTAAAAATTCTTCAAAGAAAGTAAAGAATGTTTATTTTGAAATTAAATCAGTTTTTGAGCAACAGTACCTTAGGTGGCGAATAAACGCGAATAAACAGTAAGGCATGTATGTGCCCCCTGCTTGGGCTCAGTGTAGGATTTGGGGTATGTAAAGTTTCTTTTGCCTTAAAGAATATGAATGTGTAAGCCACTAGAACGTTCAGTTAAGCCGTAAATCATGTTTAAAGATGCAGACTTTGATGCCTCTAGGACGCTTAGTTTAGCCGCAAATCGCGTTTCAAGATAAAAGTCGATTTTTCCAACAAACAACAAAATATTTTTGTTTTTCTCGAGCAACAGTACCTTGGGTGGCCCGATACGCGGGTTTTCAGGGTTTTAACTCAGTTTTTGGCCCCCTGTGCCTCCACTTAGGGGTATGTAAAGTCGCCAGGCAGGCACCATGTCAAGTTTTCTTGAGCAACAGTACCTTGCGTGGCCCGCTTCGCGGATTCTCAGGACTTTACACTTACTTTTTGGGTCCTCTGTCCCGATCACGGAACTCCGTTGCTCCGCTTCGGGTATTTAAAGTCGTCTGGCAGGCGCCAATGTTGACAGCACCTTGCGTGGCTTGCCTAGCGCAGAAAAATTACCTTATATTCATAGCTAGATTAATTTAATATCGATTTTTAATCTTTATTTGAGGCCGTGAGTGCAAAAGTGGTGTAACCCATTTTTTGGCAAAATTGACACTTTTGTCTCATATTTTTACATAAATGCATGAAAAAACATCTTAACCAAAGTTTCTTATTTAGAAATCTATAAGCTCTCCAAAAATGTGACTTCTTTTCCTAGAATTTTAAACTAAGTATTTTTAAGATCGATTAAAGACGAAAAATTTGATAAAAAAGTGGGTTACGCTACTATTGCAATCACTGCTTCATTTAGCCCTAAAAAGACCTATAGTAGCTAAATTGTACTTCAAAAGCGTTTCAAGCAGAGAAATTCTTAAGCTATTTTCCTGGTTTACACTGCCACCAGCACCGAAATTGAATCGGTTATTTTAGAAACAAAGTAAGTCAGCTTTTCACAATTTTTTCACAGTACGAAAACTGAGTGCATTATTTCATTGTTCTGAAGAGAAACTAAACCATTGACTTATGCTGTTTCTCCACAAAATTGTTTTACTTTGTACACATAATGGCCCGTTATTTTTCTGATAGCAGATTTTTATATGAAAAATATACCAGCCGGTTCAATAACTTAAATAGTTTTAGTTTCGTATTAGGTGAAAAAAATGGAAAAATGTGAAGAAGTGTCCACTATAAACCCCAAGAGAAAGAGGGGCGTGAAAATTTTTAAATTATACAAGAACGAAATAATAAACAGATCCAGTCAATATACAAACTGGAAAGGAAACTTGGTAGCTGTTGTGACACCCGGAGTAGAATGCATGTAAGTTAAAAATTAGAAGCTTTATAAGGAAGGATAATCCCAATCCTCTATCATGTATATTTTTATAGATGTAAGAATAAATGCCTCAACAGTTTGAATGATTCTTTAAAATTAGAAGTTTTCACCATGATGTTTATAAGCTTCACTTCGAATAATGAACAAGATGGTTTTTTGCAGAGTCTCATCTCTGTTCAACCTGTTACTCAAAGGAGGCGTCGAAAGCCTGAAGATCAGTCACCTAGGCCATCAAGAGGATCTACTTACTTGTACGAGTTGACAACTTCTATGGGGAAATTCAAAGTTTGCAAATCTGGGTTTAGTAGAGCGCATGGAATAACCGAAGGACGCGCCTGAAGACTTTGTCCTCTTCTTGCACATGGTAAGAATCCTAATGACAAACGTTGAAAAAATGTTTCTGGGAACGCAACTCCAGGTCATGTCATTAATGCAACAAAGAATCATATCAAATCTTTTCCAACAAAAATGGGGCATTATACATCTGGTGAACGCCATTATTTGAGTGAAATAATAAACGTCAAGATGATGTTTAAAATGTTCCAACAGCGATGTCTAGAGTTTCCAGATGTTAAGTACAACTTTTATTACAAGATATTTAAGGAACAGTTCTCGCTCTCCTTTGGACGTCCTCAGGTGGACACAGGTTGTATTTACGTGTTATGAGCTAGAAGTAAAGATAAAAAGCACTTTTTTGAACGATGTGCAAAAAGGACAGCAGTTGCTGAAAAAATACTAAGACGGGCTAATAAGTTCTATTCGACCATTAAGTCAATTCAGGAAAAATTAAAGTTGGATGAAACAAAAACTATTGGCGGAATATGTATTGACTACATGCTAAATCTAAAGACAACTTACTGTTAGCGTATTTTGTATACACGATCTTCAAGACAACACTGCTACTTTTTTTGTTTAATATGAAGGGACCGCTGAAAAGGGCCTGAATAAAGTGTGCTCTTTTTTAAATCAATTTTTTGAAAGTAACATGAAGGATGTCCAGGAGTTGCATATTTTTGCAGCTGTGGCTGTAGTGGTGGTCAAAATAAAAATCACACAGTGATAAAATTTTTGTCATCTCTAGTAGCTTTAAAAAAGTTTAAGACTATTGAACAGTATTTTTCTATACGAGGGCATTCCTTTTTACCATGTGATCCAGACTTCGCAGTCCTAAAACATTAAATTCAAGAAACTGACAAAATTTACACTGCTCATGAATATGCCGATTTGATACTGTATTCTTCAGTATCAAAAATATTTACAGTAATCTTACCAAAATCGGCTGACATCATCGACTACAAAAGCTGGTGGCCACGCTTTTATAAAAGAAACATGCTTTCAATAGAGTCCATTGGAAGACATGTGGCTAGAGAAAATAAGTATACGTTTGCTACAGGGTGGCGCACGAATCGTGCTACAAAAATAAAACGTAATAACTTTTTTTCTGTGTGAGTAATCGGCTTATTTTTTTTTTATTTTGTAGGTTACTATTTAGATTTATAAAAATGGATGCTTGGGATACGGAGAAAAGAATTTGGATAGTGCAACGATACCATGCTTTGCAGTCCGTCATTTCCGTCCAAAGGGAATTTAGGCGGGAGTTTGGCGGAAATCCCCCGAGTAGATGGACCATTATGAGGTTTGTAAACATGTTTGCCGAATCTGGAAGCATTGCACGAAGGCCGTACCATCGAGATGCCAATGTTCGGGTTCAGGATACAATCGCAGCAGTAGCATCTGCAATACAGGCCAATCCGAGCGTTTCGACCCGAAACTTATCGGGGCAAATTGGAGTTAGTAGAAGGTCATTACAACGGATACTTCATGACGATTTAAACTTGTTTCCGTACAAAGTCCAAATTACTAGCAAGTTAAGCCCTCAGGATTTGCCTGTTCGCCTGGAATTTTGCCAAAAAATGATATCAATGGCCGAAGAAGACAACACATTGATCAATTGTTTGTTCAATTGTTCATGTCTGATGAGGCCCATTTTGATCTTAACGGCAATGTAAACAAGCAAAATTGCCGTATATGGAATGAGTCTAATCCAGAAATGCTCCATGAGACGAAACTGCACCCCGAACGAGTCACTGTGTGGTGCGCAGTTTCATCAAGGTGTATTGTCGGGCCGTACTTCTTTGAAGAAAACGGTGTAACCGTTACTGTCAATTGGGACCGTTATTTAAAGATGTTGAAGGAGTTTTTTTTACCCAGAACTGCGCCGAAGACGTATACCATTCAACAACGTTTGGTTTCAGCAAGATGGAGCAACTGCACATATAGGGGTTATGTCAAGCAAGAGGTGTATAAAACGAAGCCCAGGAATTTAACTGAATTAAAGCAGTCCATAACGACAATAATTGAGGCGATCCCAACTTCAACTCTTCAGGCCGCAATGAATAATTTTTTGATCAGGTGCCGCATATGCGTGGGAGAGCGTGGAGGTCATTTGCGGTCTATAATCTTTAAAAACAACTAACTATTTAAAATAAAATTTAATTTTCTAACCAATAAAAAAAAAATAAATGAAATACATCGATTAAAAAAAAAAAGTTATTTGAATTTCTTATTGTAGCACAATTGGTGCGCCACCCTGTATAAGTGAATTTTCCCACTCGGATTGTTATGATAAAACAGTAGTTGTTGCCAGAGACTTCATTAACGGTTTTACAAGTCATATATTTAACCTGGGAAACTTTCAAAGAGATGAACTCGTAGCTCTGCCGCAAGCCCTTGCTTATCTCTCTGGAAAGGTGCCAATCAATATTAAGAAGATGAATGACATAAAAAAACTTAAAATCGTATCTACCAGGAGACGTTAACTTTCAAGAGTACTGTGGTGAGATTTTCGCTTGGCCAACTTGCGAAAAGGATTGTCCAATCGATACAGATTTTCTTTATATTTTTGTAAGCATTTTTTCTTGTGTTAAAGCTTATAATAAAACAAAAGTTTCACCGAAAAAATTTGTTTATTTCAGAAACGACATAAGTCAAGCAACTTTAAAGGCTTAAAAACCGGCTAAGACTCAAAAAAAGCCAAACAAATTAGCGGTTTTTAAATGCATCTTAAGTCAAATTATAACTTTGCATACTCAAAATGTTGAGTGTTGTGGAATTTTATCATATAAAACAGTTTTTTGTTGCTCCTCAAAAGTTAATGTTCATTGACTTATGTTGTTTCTGAAATAACCGATTCAATTGGCCTTGCATCGTTTCGATGTCACACTGCTTACAAAAAAAGGCGTCAATGCCTAGCATTCATACTTCGATAAAAAATTAAAAAACGAAAAACAAAAGTTGAGAAAAGTTTAATTTTTGATTGAAATTTTCTTTAAAAAAAATAGTTGTTGTTGTGTTTTTTATTAATTTTTCAAAAAAAAGTCGAAAAATTTTATATTTTTATATTTTTTTTTAAACAAAAAATTCCCAAACCTGGCCAGAATCGAGACCCACAATACTCTCATCAAAATAAAATATTTTTTAATAGTACTAAAAAAAGTATTGAAAATCCCGACAAATATTTTTATTTTTGTCGGAATTTCGTGATTCGGGATTTTGTGATTCGGTATTTCGTTACTCTTCCATTTAACAGACAGATAAAAACCAGTTACTAAGAAAAAAAAAACACTTTCTCAATCCACACCTGATTTAATTGGTCGCTAAATAAAAAGTTGTTTATGAAATTCGAGGTAACTGAATAATCAATAAGATTGATTTTGCACTTTAATAATAATTGGTTGGTTTCCACTAATGGAAATTGATTTCATTCTCTGTGACTTGCAAAAAAAAAAATACGTCGTCGACTCGCTTTATATTTATTTAATAGCCAAATCCTGTACATGTAAATATGACATTCTTCTTTCTGTCTTTCTTGACTTCTATTAGTCCTCCGTTCTTAATGTATTTCAATTAACTATGTCCATGACTTCAAACTTTTTTCACGGTGCATTTATTTTGATTACCATTTCTTTCATGACCTCTCGCTTCAATCTAATTCGCATTCGCTGTGCGAAAACACTTTAAATAATTTACCACTTTAACATACCACTAGAATTGTTAAATAGCCTTCGCTTTAGCCTCAAGTCCATCCTTCAATATAAATAACACTTCTTGCAAAATAACACCATCACAAGAGTGTTAGAATGCGTCCTTCGGAAAAGTATTCGAATGTTATAAGAGTTGTGAGGCTTTGTTCTGCTGTGTGCGGAGCTGATATATTAGATGAAAAATACAAAATCAACAACATAACGAAAGCTGTGATTTTTTGCATTACAGTATATTTTATATTTTCGGCTTATACCGTTCAGTTAAAAATAGCCGAAAATTGGAGCGTTGTGTTGGAGACTTTTTGTATGGTTGGAAGTGTCCTGCAGGTTTGTTTGTTTAATTCTATTTTTAAAATGAATGCTTAGTGTAGTGAGATCAATCCTCTTCAGGGAATTTCAAAACTCGCTAGTGGTATCGCTTATGTGAGTTATTTTCGAAGAACCGACAAGTTTCTTCGTTCTGTCTATAGCGATTATGAAGATAAAAGCGAAAGTTATGCAAACGTCCTGGATAAATGCATTTCTAGAACTCGTGTTGTCCTTCAAAGTGTAGCCTTGTTGTATGCGGCTGTCGTGTTTTCGCTGATTTTAGTTCCAATTGTGATTTGGGCCATAACAGGACGCAGGTTGATGGTCATGCAATTTTATATGCCATACTTGGACACCAATACGACACTGGGTTATCTTGGGACAATTGGAATGCAATCGACTTGCCTTGTTTTTGGAGGATTTGGAAACTTTGCTGGGGATATGTTTTTGTTGGTGTACTTTGGTCAGGCCAATATGTTGGTTGATATTTTTGTCTTGAAAGGAAAGGAGCTGAGTGAGATGGCTGTTGATTCTAGTAGTGAAAAAGTGCAGTATAAGCTTAACGAAGTCATCGAATGGCATCAAACTTATTCAAGGTACAAAATATTTATCTGGATTTTTGGACGAAAAAAAAAAAAACAATTTTATCCTCCTCAGTTTTGTAGAAGCTTTGGAAATAATGTACTTTTGGATCAATTTTACACAAATCACAACATCAGGACTATCTATTGTCCTCACTTTGGTCATATTGTTTATTGGTGATTGGCCAGGAGCGTACGCTTATATTTTGATATCATTTGTAATGCTGTATTTGTATTGTGGAATGGGAACTTTAGTCGAGCTGGCTGTATTTATTTCTTCTTTATTTCGTTGATTTTTTACTTTTGCTAATTGAATTATGATTTTTATTTTTAAAGAATGACAGGATTATTGATGAGATATACGAAATTCATTGGTACATTTTGGCAGTACCACAACAAAAATGTATCCGCTACATGTTGATGAAGGCTCAGTCACCGAAAGAATTAACCGTGGGTGGTGTGGCTCCACTTTCAGTCAGTACAGGATTACAGGTTTAGATAAAATATTTTTACAATTTTATGATAATCCCAAAGTATTTTTTATATTTCTTTTAGGTTTCTAAAACTGTTTACAGTGTTTTTATGATGCTTTTGAACTTTTTTGATGAATAATAAGAAAAAGCAAACCATTCACACAAACAATTCTGCAATATTGGAAAATCAAATCTTACATAACTTAAGAACATTGTTGATGCCTTGATGTGAACCCTGAAAGTTTCTTGAGCTTTAAGAATTCAATAGAATAATGTTTTTATTTTGAGGCACTTGTATATGTGCTTGTATTATTATTTTTTATTATTGTAAATTCTTTATTTCATTAAAAATGTTTTACAATAAATGTTTACTGAGTTAACATTTCATTTAAGTGTTGGATAAAAATATTAAAACAATAAAAAGAAAGGTTACAGGTTTAATACAATATTAATAAAATTAAACTTATTAATTAAACTCAAAAGTTTATTATTTATAAAGAAGAAATACAGTTCAAACGGTTTTATGCAATTAATTGATTATACTCTAAATAACAATTTTAAAATATTTTTAAACCTAAAAAAGTGTCAATTTTAAATTGATTTGAAACACACACATCCCAACTAACAAAACTGCTTCGCATTTCAGACATAAAGTGTTATTTGTATCTATAGCACTCCATTTAGCCCTCTGACAGAAAGTAAATACCTTATTGGAGAATCACTGAATCCTTAAATATTTTCAGGCGAAAATTATATCAGCTTGAAAGTTGTGATGTACCAATGTTTCTTTAATCTCTCCATAATGCTTTTATGAAGTAACCAAGATACTTTCGCTTCAATAGTTATCCCGTAAAATTATTATACAATCTCTATGTTAGTCTTGTTTCTATATTGCTTGTATTATTGAATATGGTGACGCCAAGCTATAATCGGCCATTTATTTATTTCTTATTGTTGTCAATGTTTAAGGTTGGTATTATTTAATTAATCAATCTATTATATTTCTATTTATTTAATAAATGTGTTTATTAGAGACATATACTAATCTATTATTTTATATTTTTCTTGAAGAAAATTTGTTTTTATTAATGCAAGCTTCTTGTCTCATACGAGACAATTCTAAATAAAAGTGATTCCAATTTATTGTATTGAATTGTATATCTGAGATTGGTGGAGGGGCTTGCGAGTAAGGCAATTGGTTCAGAGGGACACGGGTTCGATTCCTGGTTCTAGCAACAAGTTTTTTTTATTTTATTAAATGTGATCTTCTTTAAGACTAGTATAATTAACTCCATAAAGGTTCAATAGGAGTGAAAAAAGGTCGCCTTTTTCACTCTATGGAGTTTTATGCAATGCTTATATGCATAGGTTGAATGAAAACGAAAAGCATTTATGGAGGACTATAGAAACGAAATTGTTGGTTGGGATGAGGCATATAGTTTAAGTTAAAAAGTTCAAAACGTGCTTTAAAAATGTAGCTCAATTTGTTGCTTATTATGGTGCTCGAGGCAAAAACGCTCAAAAGTCTGTCTGACTATCAGTTAAGTATAGCGGACAGCCTTAGCATTCATTTGATATTCAATTGAAAGAAGAACCTTATGTGAAAGATATACTTTTGTCGAAAATGTAATCCGAAAACTGCATTTTCAAACCTTAGCAACCAAGAAATCTTATCGGGCAAGCGATTTTGTAAATATTTGGAATAAAGCTCTCGGCTGGTATCCTGATTTTTAGGAGCCATAATGAGATAAGAAATCTTAAGGTCGTCTCTCGAACTATAATTCGCAAATAATTATAATAATTATTAATCACATTTAGTGTTGTCTGGCGAGAAAAGGATCAAAACTTGATCTGATTGAGAGAAACACAACAGTTCCGGTTCCACAATGTAATCTTAAATAGATACCTTATAGAGAGCAAATTTTGAGCTACAAAAAACAAAATTTGAAACTCACTTGATACCTGTGTCATAACTAGAAAACTTTGTCCTAGTTTGAATAACCAAAAACCCGACAACATCATCCAACTACGTAAAAAGTCCCTGTCTCTTTTCGTAAGCCTCACCATACAACTAACTGGGTTACCACAAGGAAAAGATGAAACTCAGTATGGATGATTTTTACAGACGATGTGTGGTGCAACCTATGTCACCGCCTCACATTATATTATCTGAGAAGTACGAAATTTTTTGTGAGAAACTTCTTCAACAACTTGGAGGAACTATCTGATGACATTCCAATCAAAACTTTTTTAAAATTATAAACGCTACCAAATGGCTTGAAAATTCCTGAGATCTATCAGCCGGCTGACCACGCTATCAACCTCAGACAAAAGACATAAAAAGGGCTGAGGACAACACTGAAAGAATGACCGTATATTACTGATAGACGCACGTGTTGCTTGAAGTACGTGCTTCATGTGCACCTAGCCTATTATTTATTAGCTATTGTCACTCTTACGGTAAACATGGGCGTCATCAGTGAGTTCCTGGAGCCACCTCTTCCTTGATTGGCAAAATCCTCTTAGAAAAGGAATATCTCCTTCAGCTCATTCAGCAATCCTTTACAAACAAACTAACACATACACTAACCCCTGACCTATCAAACTCATCTATCAGAAGTTCCAAAAAGCCACATACTCCTAAGGGCCTGGTGAAGGTATAATTTCTCAAGTTGGGGTAGTAAAGAAAATAGTCTTGCCCTAAAATGGCATTTACTTCTCTTCAACCAGGTGATTATGTGACGACAGATATTTCTTCAATGAGTGAGAAGTACCCTGCAAAATTTTAGGCTAAAGCTCGCTCAAATTATCAAACTCATCAACACTCTTAATGGGATTGAATGATAAAAGATTTATCAGAAGTGGGAATAGGAGACATTTTTTTTATAAAAAAATATACGGAATAACGTCGTCTACAACTTTCTCGAAATAATCAGCCCTCATTTATTTCAACTTTGACAATTAAAAGACCTTTTTTTTAAAGGTGGGCGTGTCAGTGGGTGGAAATTTTCTCTGATGATACCTTTTGCTATGTTTAACCATTTCTGAGAATTTCATTTAAATCGGTTAACTGGTTCAGATTTTATTGATTTATGACCGCCTTTCCATACAACCTGAACCACTGTGTAGTGAAACCATTCTCTCAAAAAAGCAGGCATGAATTTAGTAGCAATTTCAATTTCCAGCATTATAATGGCTGAACCACACATATTAAAATGTACTTAAGTATTTTCTTGTTGGTCGAATATTATTTTTCTCCATACCTCACCTATTTCAACAAAGACCTTAATAATGTTTTCTAAGACAAAATTGCCTCTCAAATCCTAGGATTTATCCAATTAACTAACATTTTGTATAAAAGAAGCCGGTGTACATGAAATTCCCTTACAGCGAAAAATCATATTCCTATGATTGTATTCCTCCCTCTTCTAAAGGGTGTTTTTTTTTTCAGAGGTATAGAACTTTGAAATAGAATACAAAAAAGATGATTTTTTTTAAATTGTCATGAAATTTACTTTATTTGAAAGATAATCTTCTGGCATTAAAATTATTTAAAAATGATTTCTGGCATATGACCGCCAAGGCTGGCTCGGAGATAGTCTAATCTGGAGATCCAATTTTCGATGAACTTTTCCAACATTGTTGGTCATATACTGTCAAAAATGCGGCGAATGTTGTCTTCCAAGGGGTCAATCGGGCTTATAACATATCCCCATAGAAAAAAGGCAATTGGCGGTAAATCGTATGATCTTGGTGGCCAATTCACGGAACCGAAACTTGAAACAATGCGGTTACCAAACGTTTCCTTTTTTGTAATAAATCAACTTGTCCTGTTGAAACCACAGCTCCTGCCCATGATGGTTGTTCAATTGATGAACGAAATAGTCAGTAATCATGGCTCTATAGCGGTCACCATTGACCATATTCAACCAAAAGTATAAGCTTCATCGCTAAAGAATATTCGCGCGATACGTATTTCGAACAGAACCATGATTTTAAAAATAAATTTGCACAATTTGGAAGCGTCAGTTCATTCATGTTGAAATGCCAAACCAAAAAAAAAATAAATCACTTGACAGCTGACAAAATACCTCTAAAAACACTCTTGACCTATAAGTGTAATTTTTACTTCCAATATTTGTAGATATGTATGTATGTACGTATAAATATTTGTCTTCCTGGAAGATCTTTCTTACTTCCTTAATTTCTTCATAGACACATTCTTAAGTATTAAGATTTACATTCCTAGAAGATCTTTCTAGTTCCTCTCTTCATACATACAGGTATTCTCAAGTCCTCAAAAAAAATTTAATTTTTAATAGTAAAGAAGGTTTCTTGTGGTCGTTGAATCTATGAGTGAAACATTCCTTCCAGTTATAGCTAAATAATTCTTTAGTCCTCAAGAGAATTTTCAAAAACTCCCCTTCTTGATATAGAATAATAAATTCTCTCACATACATTTTTTACGAGAAGAAGTAATGTAAAACAATTTTTTAATAAATATGAGTTAAAGGGCAATGCAATTATGTGTTCACATGAATAAATTTTTTTTCCCAGAAAATAATAAAAATGAGTCCATGTCCATGGTTTAAAACATTAAACATAAAAGCGAAATTTTCCAATATTTATTTGATACAATTTGTTTTGACTGTATCTTCTTCTTTCTACATAAAGTGCATCTAAAAAACTCAATTATTTTGAATCTGTATAATAGAAAGAAAATCTATCTCTCTATAGATACATATAATAATATTTAATTCCTAGAAAAATCCATACAAATTAATTAAGAAAAACTATCAACTCCTAGAAACTATCAAATATCCCAACACTCACTTATTTCATTATCAAGATTTTCAAAAGAAAAAAATTAAATTATTCAACGAGGTTTAACTGAATTTCTTAATCACTATTTAAAGAAGGAGCATTATAATAAAGTATACAATTGAGATACAATTTTATGATGCATAATCATCGCAGGGGGGGGGGGGTAGTGCGGTGTTGCATCTCAGAAGAGTTACACAGCGTCCAAATAATAAGCCCAAATTGTATTGTCTGGGCGAAACACATGTGGACCAAGGCTGTCAAAGTACTAAAATTTCTGTATAAATATAAAAGTAAATACTTTAACTCTTTGAAACTCCGTACTGCTGTACCCTAATGTGACCAAAGTACTGATTTTCTTAACATCTTTTCCATACAAAATTTTCAGACCATTCATTTATTACTCTTTTCTCCCTAAATACACACAAAACTCATAATCCCATCCTCCCAGACGTCTGTGAAGTTAGCGGAACAATTTTAAGCTAGACCAATGGGACCACGGCAGGAGTTTGCAGTTTTTTGCATTTGTAAAGCATTTCTATTCCAGATTTTGCAGTTCGCCAAATAGTGGGTGTAACCTACTGCACTGCTAACTTCACAGTGAAGTTAACAGTGCAGTGGGTTACACCCACCATTTGGTGAGCTGCAAAATCCGGATTAGAAATGCATTAAAAATCCCAAAAAAAACCGCAAATTCCTACCGTGGCCCCATTGGTCTAGTTTAAAATTATTTTGCTAACTTCACAGACATTTTTAAAGTAGTTTTTAATGCTACATAAATGATTCCAAAACCATAAGTCAATACGACCGAAAAAAAGTTATTGTCATTTTTGTGTTAGAATATGATTGAATTTTCAGTAAAAAAGTTAAATATTACCAAATTCGAATTGAAAATAATGGTCCATTGAAGAAACTTGGCATCAGTTGTTCGTTTATCGTAAAAAACATGACTCAGAACAATCCAAAGAGATATCAGTGGTGAAAAGGTGTTTTTTTAGGGAGTGGGGTTATAGTAGCACTATTGCCCAACAAAACTATTTTAAAAAAAATGTAACATGATAAAACTTGGTAGAAATGTGTTCTGAACTATCAGAATGGAGAATCAAAAGAGCCTTAACAAAATATCTAGAGTAAAAAGGCGTTTTTTGCGTGCAGGAATATAAAAAACTTTATTTCAAAAACAAATATTGTTTCTGAAAACAAATGAAACCCTTTACACAAAAACACCCTTCCACCCTTGATATTTCTATAAATTTCTTTTATTATTCATTTTCGTTGTAAATGAAACATTTTTTACCACGCTTTGGAAAAATAACAACATACTTCTCAATTTCTTCAAAAAAAAAAAAACAACCTCAGATGCGAAATATTTAAATACTCTTTTGATTCTTTATTCTGTTAGTTCATAAAGCATTTTGACCAAGTTTTATGGTGGTACTATTTTTTATAGGTTTTAAAGTAATAATCCGACTATAACCCCACCCCCAAAAAAAACACTTTTCCACCGCAGATATGTTTTTAGATTCGTCTGATTATTGTTTTTTATGACAAATTTACCATTAATATCAAGTTTCACCAATGGACCATTATTTTCATTTCTGTTTTTGTAATTCATACATATGTATTTAATATTTATTCTGAAAATACAGTCATCCTAACATAAAAATGACAATAACTTCTTTCTCGGAGGTCATATTGACTTGGTTTTGGTGTCATTTGATTCAAAATTACAAACTTTCTTAAAAACCATGAAACATTGTTGTATCATGGCAATTTTTTTCGTTAGATAAACCACAACTTCCTCCCCTTTCCCCCTTAAAAAAAACACCCTTCCATGTGAATCAATTTTATAAACTCTTTTGATTCTTCATTCACATGGTACATGAGACGTTTTCACCAAGTCTCATAGTGGAACCAATTTTTTTTTATTCGAAGGCCTTTCTGTATTCAATATTTTACCTATTTATTGACCAATTTTCGAATTACTTTTTTATTTCCTAAAAACAGTCGCATGGTCTTAAAATTCAATTTTCGAAAATTTTACAAGATCCATCATATCCATTTTGAACATAAAAAAAAAAAAATTCCGAGTCCCCTAATGCGTAATGAACCTGCAAAATATTCATTTAACTCACTTTTCATTAATGTATACTTTTGTATTGTGCCCTAATATAAGGCATTAACACACCGAAGAAAAAGCCTTCCAATTTAAAATCCCTCAACGATCACTAGTTAGTTCATTTTACTTAACATGCCTGAACACGAACAAACCGAATCAATATCAATATTACAAAACTCACCAGAAATAATTTCCATGACTAAATACACCAATAATTCCAATTATTCAACGCGATTAACATGACCACATGAACATGAACTAAGCTGATATGAGAACAAAATGCGAGCGACCATTCATAGAAAGGGCCGATAAAGGAGTTGCTTTTGTTCACACCTATTGCTCGCCCTATAGAAACTCAAGAATTCTGAATTAAAATTTTTCCGGGTAGAATAAAATGTTGTTTGGGTGAAGCTCATAAACTTTTAACAACATTAGCAAAAAGTTTTCGGTGAAATATTTTTCGGGTGAAACTCACTTAATTATACTTTTAAAATTAATTATTTAATTTTGTTAAGAAACTTTTGTCTGCCCGAGCGAAGCTGGGGAGAGCCAGCTAGTATATTATAAAAATTCCTTTACTTTTTATTCTTTTCATATAAATTGAAAACGCACAACTTGATGAAACTAAACTATATGTTTGCTTTTCTGGTTCAACATTTCTTCACCAAAAAAAAAGGTATTTGAGCTCCAGGCTCAGGAATTTAACTCAAAATCTATTTAATTTTCAAAGCTGAAAATTGAGTGAACTATAGTTTTTTTTTTTTTTTTTTGGAACAGATTACACAATCATTTATTTTTTTTTTTTTAACGGATCAGATTAAGCTTTGAGGAACAATAAAATCCAATATTCAACCTTAACAAAAATTTGAAGTTTAAATGTATTTTTGATACTTAAATATATTTTTATATGTACCTACATCAGGTACTATTTTCCTGACATTTTCTTATATTAGGAGATGAAAGGTGGAAGTTTAAACCTTGAATGTAAAATTATTTTTACATCATCAAAAAAGTAGGTTTTTGCAGAACTTCAAGACTAAATAAATTTATTTATTTTTTAATTTGTTAAACCTTTTTAAAAATTTAAATCATAGTTGAATTCTTTATTTCATAAAGTTCAATGAAACGAATTTCGAAATGTAATAAAAAGTCCATCTTAGAGTTCCAGTTGTAAAGAACAAAATTAAAAAATAAACCCTCGTTGATTTGCTTTTATACAATACCTTTGGTGTGCTGGGAAAACGTCACGCAGTTAATAACAAAACTGAACCATTCATTCCTCAAAAAAATTTCATTGGTTTTTCAGTTCAAACTGAGTATACTCGTACGAGGAAATCTATGGAATTTAATCATTAAAGTATTTATTTTGTTGTGAAGTTATTTAATAGTAGTAATATTCGTATTTTTTAATTTTAAATTTTAAAATGATTGTTTATTTACGAATAACTACTTGTAGCCATTTTGTATCTTACTGCTTTGCTTAAACAAACTGACAAAATGAGTATTGTATAATTTCGTTTTTAATTGGATTTTCTGACTGTTCCAATCGAATATGAAAACATCGTGTTGACAAATTCACATACACACAACTGAAAGACTTCACTTTACAAAATGGTTTCTTGAAGGATCCATCACTTTTGACAAGTAGTCCGACAAAATATTTGTATGTGTGTGTTCCAAATATAAAAAATAAATAAATTTTGTGGCGCATCAGCTTGTGCAGAGGCAGGGCCTAGTGACTTACAACTCCCAACCATTCCTGTGTGCGTGTTATTGGCAGGAAGGAATGGAATGGAGGGGACCTACAAATTTTTTCCGAGTCAAAACGGCTAGATGAGAAGCACTTTTCCATGATAAGTATACTCTTGGAGGCTTTGTCAGTTCCTCGCAAGAGGCAGTACCTCGGAAAAACATTTTTGTTTTATATGGCAGCGGCTGGGAATCGAACCAAGACCTTCGGCAGAACAGTCCAACGCACTAACCATTATGCCACGAGGTACTCCGTGTTTAAAATCTTCCCCTTTTAAATTTGGGAACAGAGAAAGGCTTCGAAAACATTACTTAAAACAGCCAATCGAAGTCTTTTGAAATGGCAGGACTTAAATTGGAGAAGAAAAGGAGTACTCCAAACATCCAATCGAAAACGACATAAAATCTTAATGCGAAGTATATTAGAATGTCTGTTCGCGTACCTCCCAGAACTAGGAATTTCTACGAATTTAGCCTAAAGTTCTGTCAAAGCTCATATAAAAAAAAATAAAATTCGTAGAAAATCGTAGTTATAGGAAGTACACGAACAGACTTAGAGATACGCCTCTTTTCTATAATTCTTACTATCATAGGACCGACTTTTTTGTAATAGAGACATGTGGAGCTATATATACCTACATCATGTACATACCTTTCCAACACATCTTCTCCGTGCGTGAAGATCTCCGATTGAAAAATTATAAGATCCAGCAGCCTTTAGTACTAACTAAAGGCTAGTTTTTCTGTGTGGGATTATCCTTGTCTCGGGATTCAGCCCCAATCAATTGTAATTTTCAGTCAATTGATTTTTCAGTCAATTGAAATTCTAAGGGCCAGTTTTTCAGTGCGAGATCATTCCACCCTGGGGGTAGACCTGAGATAACTCCAGAAAGTCAATTGGAATCCTAAGTTAATTCCGTGTTAACTCAACTTCTTTATCAAGTTAACTTGGGGACCAAAGTGATTGCCTTTTCAATTGTTGCGCCATCTCAATTGAGATAGTGAAAGCTATTGTCATTGCAATTCTGGTTATAGCGCCTTATGTATCCCAAAGCGTGAGAGGCGTAGAAGGGTGGTATCTATTGTGTCGGACATTGATGGCCTTAGATCTTTCACAGTTGAAGGATAAAGTTAATTCTTAACTGAAAAACTGTTTTTTGAGTTAACTCGGGGTTAATTTAAATTCAGGATTAGCAAGCGCTGATTTAACTCAGAGTTAGGCCTGAACTTGAAAACTGGCCCTAAGTTAACTCACCTAATTTGGTGAGTTAACTTAGGGACTAAATTGAGGGCCTTTTCTGCAGTAACACCATCTCGATTTCAAAAGTGAAAGCTATTGTCAGTGCAATTCCATTGTGACCCCATCTCAACTCCGATTTATGAAAGACATAGAAGGGTGATACACATAAGGTCGCACATTGGGGCGATACTAGGTAGGTAGAAATGGAAGCATGGACGTAACACTCACTCGGTGCCCAATTAGCACTGAATTGCGCTGTCTTGATACCATAGCTCATTTGACCTGTGGGGGAAAGTGGATTAAAGTGAGGATTGGTGGACAACCTCTGAGGATCATCTTAAATGCGTTGAAGTTGATAAAGGGACACGCGAAGGCCTTCCAGGTAGGTGCATGATTGGATACACGATTTTTCCCTAGGCCTCCGTCTGTCCATTTGGCATGACAGGAGTTTTCCAGTGAAGAACAGTATCCAACATGACCAGAGTTCTCTTGTTTGAATTAGAACAGATATGGAGTATAGTCGCAGTATATTGTGAGCCTACACCAACTCCGAGAGGCAGGACATAAGACAATCAATCACTCGATTGGATCATATCACACCCAAAGCCATCCATCCAGCAAGCTACGATATACCAAAGATCAGCAAATAGCAGAACGGCACCAAAACGCAAACGATCCAACCGATCATCGTTGTCGTTGAGCATCATGAAACCCAACAGAGGTCTGTATTCCGATTACTCACGGTTTTTGTGATCTGGGTGGGAGCATGATACAAAATGAACCGATTTTGTCTTAAATCCATTTCGTTGCGTTAAGAAAGGAAATCAAGTTTTTTATTTTTATTTCAGAAAGTTCGTTGAGGTCGTCGAAATATGCCACTCCGAAGGATTTATTCTGGCCAGTGTAGGACATTTACAAAGAAAATGAAGGACGGTTTCCTTTTTTTGCTGGTCGTCACAGCTACGACAGTTAGTGTTGTAGGGAATATCCAGCCTCGCCGTATGTTCCCTTACTGGCCAGTGTCCAAAATCGAGATGGGGCCATAACGAAAATTGCACTGTCCAAATATTTTAATAAATTCACTTTCGAAATTGAGAAGGAACCCTTAATTCGGCCCCTTAGTTAACTCATCAAATTAGGAGAGTTAAGTCTGAGTTAGATTAGAACTCATCTAAATTGAAAAACACATGAATATAAAAAGCTCAGGTTTATAATTTTCTAATTTTTTGTATTAAATATTTTGATTTTTTGAAAAAGCGTAGAAATCTGTCAGATAATAAATATTATTAAAAACTGTTCTAACTCATATTCAAACTTTGTGTAGCAATACTGATTCACGATTAGAACCGACTAAAACGTCCTTTGTGATGATAATACCTTTTGAATTGTCTGATTTTAATCTCTGACTTCAAACTATATACGTTGTCAACTAAATACTTGAGTTTTCCAGTTATAAGTCCCACAAAGTCAGAATTTAGATGGATTTTAAGTCAACTCTTAAAAATATTGATTCACTTTTGCTCTTAACTGTGCTTGATGCATTAGGAACATGCATGATGGTTATTTGTTAATTTTCTTGAACAAACGCAACACTCACGTTGTAAACATTATTATTTATTCAAGATGTTTCAGAAGAGGGGATTGGCGAAATGATAGCAGATTTTGGTATAAATACCCAAGTGCACAGATATATTTAGTTCAAAAGTCAAAAATGAATACACCTGAGAAGTTCGTTAAAGCCATGCTGCTGCCGGGGCTTATCGTTAATTCTTATGAAGACATTTGTATTGAACACAAATTGGAATCCTTTTCAGTTGTACCTTACATACTAGTGGTTTTGAAATATTTAGTTTTTAAAATCAAGCTACTTGGACCGATCAAGATTATATTGAATTTCATATGGATTTTGCAAGTAAGTCCAAATATTTATGTAAATGTCTTGTTTTTTGTATTCTCTTTTCCTTTTCAGAATTGTTTCATTGTTTTTCAGAAACCTTTTGTGCACACAATGCTCAATAATTCTGAAAATAACTTAATAATTATTCCGTATAGAGTGATGTATGCTGACTTTAAAAGTATGGAATGTACAATTTTTATTTGGAAAACTTTGAAAATGGTCTGGAGTGTTTGTAGCTTTGAGGACGAAAATATTAACTTTCTACAATGCTTTGAAGTTTGTGTTCATTTGCTTTGCATAGTTTCTTTGAAAATTGTTATTAATATAAGCCAAATGAAATTGGATACATCTTCATTTGGTGGAAAGGATTTGGTAAGGAGTGGATTTCAATTTTCTTCTACTAACGAAGGGTAAGTTGATATTGGTTTTTGTGAATGAAACATAATTATTAATTTTTATATGAACATAGGTCTACAGGAGAACATCAATTTGATTTTATTATTGATATTCTTAATCAATTTGTGTCAGTGTACTGTTCAAAAAATGATTGCAATATGATTTTGAATTGGATTTTTCAATTTTTGTCGAAAAGGCTGAACTATATTTCGGAAGTGAATCTGCCCCAGGAAGAGCATAATATTTTTGCTTTCAATATAAAAATAGTTGAAGTTTTTAATTAAAAGATAATGAATGTATTCAGAAGGTATACTTTTAAGTTAATATACACGGGGTTGGTGGGTTTTTTTTTTCAAAATGTAATCATAAAAATGTTGCAATGGAAGTATCTACCTAAATACATAATAAATAAATTGTAAAATTTATTTGGAACTAATAAATAAATAAGAATAAATAAAATTTTTATTTATGAAATAAATTTTTATTTTTTCTTAGGAGTCTTTTGTCGGTGGAATATAAGACGGCGTATCGATAAACTAACTCTGGACATAATGTTTGGTTTAATCCTTCATTTTCCTACAGCCGGCTTCAGCTTCAGTCAGAAACCCCCTTTTCAAACATTCCTCGCTTAAGTCCCAGTAGTTTCAATTTGAAAATTGAAATTAGTTTATAAACTGTTATTCTACGAAACAAAAGAGCCTAGGTGCGAACGACACTGATAACTTCCATTGAAAGTTGAAAGCTAGAAACCCAATGTTATTTTAATATATAAAACTTGCCAATTCAAGATGTTTTCGGGTGCATCAATTGAGCATCAATGATTGACAAAAACATTGTTTAATTAGTGTAATTAACCCGCAGCCAGTTATCAAGCTCTTCGAGCAGAAGAACTTTTTTCAACATTCAGCTATTTTTGCGATGGCGCGGTATAGTACGTAGGGTCTTAGGTACGAATTTTCAAAAAGAAAAACAAATTAAAAATTTCATAAATTCAAAAATTTTTGTTTGAAAATTTCGTATATATACGAAATATATTGAGAATTTGGGTACACAAAATTTTTATCAAAATCTGTTCAGCCGATAATAATGATGTAAATTTTAATAATTTTTGGAAGTGAATCGCACTAATTTAAGCGTACGGTAAAAGTTTTATTAAAATCGTATGAGCTGTTTTTAAGAAACAAAATATTTTCCTTAACGTTTTTCAACATTATTTATATTTTTTTAAAAAAGCAAAACCCTTTCTTAAAATACATACCTTAAAAATTGAATACAAAATTTTATAAAAATCAACCACGAAGTTTTCAAAATACATATTTGATTTTCGATTTTTTTTTAAATCCAACCATATTTTTTTTGAAAATTTTGGTATTAAAGATTTTCTTAAATAAATTCTATTGTATTATTGTATTTGATTAAAAAAAAAATAAAAAAAAGTGTAGACAGAATAACCAAAAACAAAAAAACAAGGGTTGAGGTCATAATTCTGTATGTGTTAAGATTCGGATTAAGAAATTCTGTTTTCCAAAATTCTGTATTTCAAAATTCTGTAAATCCAAAATTCTGTAAGTACAAAAATTCTGTTTTTCTGTTAATTTAAAATTTTGAATATCAAAATTCTGTATCCTAAAATTCTGTAATGAAAAAAAATTGTCTTGATAGTTGAAAAATGTTAAAAAATTAGCTTGCGAAAGACCAATTGCAGAAATATTTAATCCGTGTTTCAGCAATTTTATCTCACCGACTTTGGCGAATTAACTCAGGTTCAACGATTGTCGGTTCAGGCCTTCAATTGGTTATTAACACATATTTGAATCCTGAACCATTACACCGTTGAACCTCAGTTAATCCTCCGAAATCAGACAGTAAACATTACTTAAAAACGGATCAAAATTTGAACAACGTTTTTACAACTCGAAGTAAGAAATCTTTCTGGTAAGGAAAGTCTAAATTTACATTGAAAATATTCAAGAATTTTAGAAAACCAAATTTTAGTTTTAAAGAAAAATACAAAATTTCGGAACATACAGAATTAGAATTTACAGAATTTTAGATATACAGAGTTTTGAAATTCAGAATAATGGAACACAGAGTTTTATTCATACAGAATTTTTGATGCATATACAGAAATTTGGTTAAACAGAATTTTGGAAAACAGAATATGTAACAAGTTTTAAGAAAATCGATCCAGCCGTTAAGGCTGTAGCCGAATGCACAGACAGACAGCCAGACAGAATGGTGAGGCCCACTTTTTTAGTCTTCCCTAGGGGCAAACGTCGACTCTGAATCTCCGCTTTAAGAAAAAAGCCATCACGGATGCCAGAAAGTTTGGTTTAGATGTAAGGCTGCTGTGTCACAGGCTGTGACTCCTCATGGATTGGGGACCGGATGAGAAATTAAGTAAGTAAAGTAGCTCAATCTCAAAATATTGATTTAGTTATCCATTTTGAAACAAGTCGAAGCAACTTTAAATATGCAAATATATACCAACACAAACAAAATATATGAAGAAGATAATAAATTATTAATAATTTAAAAGCTAAGTAACCTTTTGTTATATTTTCACTCTTAATTTTTTCGGATATTGAAAAAAAAAACGAAAGTTAAATGAAAAAGTCACTTTTTGTCCTGAAAGTGCTTTTTCAAGTTGAATTTTGATTGAAGAATTTTTTACTTCAGTAAACCTCAGGCAATTGATAGAATTAAGGGTTCTGGGAGCTCTGGACCCTTGGCACCTCATATATATGAAATTTGAAAAAAGGAAATGTAATCTAATTGGTCAGTAATTGGTCATAAAAGGTCAACTAGTCCTAGAAATTTGTCAGCCCTAGATCACTTTTGTTATAATAAAGAGTTATAGTTTCTCAAGGTCAATCAAGGTCACACACTATTTTTGGCACCTCATTTAAGAAAAAAAATTACAAAAAATTGTATACCATCTGAAATACCATTCTTAAATGATTTTTTTTAATTTTCAGGGTCATAGCAATTTTTGGCTCCTCATTTGTGAGAAATTTGCGAAAAATTAATACCACCTGAAGGGCCCTAAGATCTATATAAAAGATCAGCTAGTTTCAGTAATTGGTCAGTTATAGATTAATTCTTACGATTTAAATTTTTTTTTCAAGGTCGCGAAAGATTTTTGGAATAAAAATTTAACTGACCTTAAATGATGATCTAGTAACGTTTATTAAATAGTTTATTTATTTTTTTTTTGTAAAATTACCCAAATGAGGTTTCAAAAATCTTTCGTGACCTTGAAAAAAAAAATTAAGAAAACGTAAGAAACTGACCAATTACTGAAGCTAGCTGACCTTTGATATAGATCAGGGCCTTTTAGGTGGTATTCATTTTTGGGTGCTAAATGAGGTGCCAAAAATCTTAATGACCTTGAACAGAAATTTAAGAATTGATAAAAAAAAATGGCTGACCTTTAATGGATTTCAAATGGCATTTTTTTTCTTTGTGTTCTTGAAACAAATTTTAAAAATTCATATAAAAAAAATCTATGGCTGACCAATTACTGGAAATTGTGGAATCTATATCTCGATCTATAGATCTTTCAGATGGTTTACATTTTTTGTAAATTTCCTATAAATGAGGTGCCAAGAATCGTGCGTGACCTTGAGAAATTTTAACCCTTTACTACAAGTTATCTAGGGCTGACCAATTTCTAGGACTAGTTGACCTTTTCTGACCAATTAAATGGAATTATTTTTCAAATTTCCCAAATATAAGGTGCCAAACGTCCAGTGCCATTCTGGAGCCGGTTCAGTAAGTACCAATTGTCAAAATGTCACTTATTTTTAAAATTGTTTTCATTTTCAATATGGTATTTTCATAATGCGTATTGGCCTAGTGGAAACATATTTCGCTGGTAAGTGGTAGATCCCAGTAAAAATCTCAGAAGAAAATATTAAATTTTGCATTTATATTGACTTTTTATGTAAAACAACGTAAAAAATTATTAAAATAAAAACTAAAAATAGTTTAACACATATGACTGTCAACACGTCAACACTAAGACGTACATATGTACACACATCATGTTGACAGTGTTTACCAACAATGTTGATCGGTATAGTGTGGACGCTGCTTTATACTTACATATCAGAATGACAAGGAAAGCAGCAGCTGCAAAAAAAAAATGCATGACTGGGTCGAACGTACTTGCTCTTATGTTCAGGACACTGAGGATTTAAGAAAATTATATGAGAGAAAAATGTTTAAAAGCATGAAATACGATATTTAAATTAGCTTAAAAAAACTTCGTTGAGAGTTTGAGACAAAAAACAAGAACGCCATCTAAATTTTTTATTGAATATGATTGTATGCACAAAAAAATTTATTCGTTGAAGCTGTTTTCTTGCAAAATAATTTTTTATGTATAAAATTCCTTACACATTTTTAAGGAAATCTTTTGGTATGCAAATCTTAAGGATTTATTTATGTACATATAAAAATAAAATTTGAAAAAAAATTTTCAACTCGTTTTTGAAATATCGAATTAAAAAAAAATGTAAACTTTTTTTTTAAAAATTCGAAAATTTTTTTTTAAGAAAATTCTGATAAGTAATATTATTTTTATTTAGTTGTTCCTATTAATTTTAGCATATGAAAAAAATTTTATCAAAACAGTAGGAGTCGTTTTTAAGAAGAAAAATATTTCCTTTTCTGGTATCTTTAACTTTTGTATGGAAGGATCCGTTATTTTTTCATATATTTAAAATTTTTTCTAAAAAAAATTTTTGAAAGTACTAAAAAACTCTTAAATATCGAGTTTCAAGAAAATCGATCATAGTGTATACAAAAATCATTGAAATCAGACAGTGTTTTGAAGAAAATCGTAAATTTAAAAAAATTGTTCTTTTTTGAAAAATGGTTTTTCGCCCAAAGAAAGCCTTTACTAAAAGTATTTTTTGAATTTTTTTACAGAAAAGTTGTCGAGCTTTTTTGGAAACAAATGCGATGATGTAAAATTGCTAAAAACAATTGTATGGCAGGTACCGTTATTTTTGGTTCTAAAAAAAACTAAAAAAACGTGTGGGCATAATCACCAAAAACCACTGTGTACCACGTTTGAAGTAAGTCGATCGGGCCGTAAAGGCTGTAGACGAACAGACAGACAGACAGAATTTTTCCACCCACTTCTTAGGGTTCTCTATCATAGTAATGTCATGTCTGGTTGTTATTTCAACTTTTTTTTTGCACTCCAAAACTTGCCTTATAAATATTTACATACATAGTACCTACGCATATCGCAAGTAAAAATAACAACGAAATGCAAATGAAATTCTTTTTTGAAGCTTTTGAGAACAAAATTTATAAAAGTGATTGCCAAAGGTTGCTTTATAAATATAAGCAAAACAATACAAAATTTTAAACAAACTAATAACTAAGCACAAAGCACAAACACCACTGAATTAAAATTCACTTTATCAGTAAACGCTTTTTAAGGTCACCACACACTTCTGATTTCTGAATAGTTCTGATGAATACGTGAAGACAATTATTCGACAGAATTAGTACGCATCCACTGTAAATGTATAATCTTAAAATATGGTTAAGGGTTTTAGGCTTGAATTTTGTTTAAGTTCCTTATTTAATTTTTAACAAATTTTCAATGTGTTGCTTTTGAACCCTTTCAATGGCTCTTCCTTCTTGACCTTATTTCGTGTCTGAATGATTCACATATATACATTTTATCAACACAAAAAAACATTCTCACATCAAAAAAAAAAAACCAAAACTCTTAACTGCTGGATGCTGGATCTCAATCTCATTCGGGTTTTCTTCATATGTATCCATGTAGATGTATGAAGGCATATCAAACTTAAAAACCCAATCGTTTTGAATTTTTCCCTTTAAAAGTATCTAAGTGTTAACAGGTGTTGACCCTTAAGTCCTATACCGTGATACCCCAGTCAATAGATATTGTCCTAATTTATTCCCAAGGGTTCATTGTTGTTAATAAAATATTCTTTGGTATTTTTCTAATGTCCTTCTTTAATATGTATATGAAATGAATATCCTTCGAAAGGGTATTGATTTGTTGTCCTTTTTTCCTGTTGGTTTGCTTGGTAATAGGTTTGCCAACTTAGATATAATTTTATTCTTTCCGGCAGGGCTATTTTTAGGTTCTAAGAATTTTCCGCTGGAGATATTTTCTTTTTTTCGGAAACATTTTAATTTCATTTAAATGATTTTCTCAACATGGAGCTTTTAGTTTGTTTGGCTGTAATGGTGGCGCGTTGAAGTTCATAGATTGTGTTTTCTTGGGTTAATGTTGTTTGTCAACCTTTTATTCACTTCAGAGTATGGTCAAGAACATTATTTTGTGTATAGTGTTGGAGGCGGCCATGATGCTTTTGAACTTTGTTCTCTTGATATTTTATATATTTAACAGTTGAAGGTTTTTTTCTTCTATGTTTTATTAGATGTTTTTAAAGTACGTATATAAACATTGAAAAAGATATTTACAACAGAATGAAGGATGTAGTTGGCTTTGAAGGTCAGGTAGATAAAATATGTACAAGAAATCGTGAAAATATCGATTTAAACTTACAAGCAAAGCTACCCATCATAAATGATTATTGAACAAATAAAGAACTTTAAAGGATTATAAAGAAAAGATATTTCACTTGTAAAAACATCACTTCGCTCGTTCTAAATTATGTGCTTATTATGAGATTATTTACATATATATCCAAGTTTTATATTCCTGCCATCAAATTAATTTTTTGATTTGTCCACACGCCATCAATTCCAATTAATTAAGCTATTGACAATCCAATTCGTCGACATATGCATATAACAAGGAGAGCACACACTGATGAGAGATGACATGGTTCCATTACACCTTTGTGGATTGCATAATCCTTCAGAATAATTTAATTATATTCAACCCAACACATATTATGATCATACAAAACTTACCCTTGTACGTAACGAAAATAAGTTCAACCTCTTAATTTATATAAAAAGGTTTTTTGTTTTTTGTTCTCTTCCGGCAAATTGGGAAAATTGTTTGCTCAAGAAGAGCATCTATATTACACATACACATATTTGCGTTCCTTGTTTTAATGGGCTTGACTTCTGTCGTTCTCTGTGATTCTTGATGTGTTTCCCTGGAGGCTTATCTTACATACAACAAGTTAATTACACCAACAAAAATGTCAAATGATTATTTCACACCGAAAGTATCATTTTATAAGATAACACGTGTAAGATAAACTCAAAGAAAATTTTCCTTTTTGCTCAAATTATAGATATGTATGTACTGTACGTAAGTACATGTAGTTTAAAATATTGTATCTAAATTTGTTTGTTAAGTGTTTTAGTTTGAAATTTAAATACGAATTTTACTGTAAGTGAACCTACGAGTAGTTTGATTTTTACTTGCGATAAAGGTACCTACTATGAGGCAAGTTTTGGATTCGTGCAAGATAAAAATTTGATATAACAATTAAACATGACATGACGATGATAGAGAACACCAAAAAAATTGGTACAAAGTGCTTTTTGGTGATTATGCCCACACCTTTTTTTAATTTTTTTTAGAACCAAAAATAACGGTACCTGCCATACAACTTTTTTTTAGCAATTTATCATAAGTGTATTTTTCTCAAAAATGGCTCGACAACTTTTCTTAAATAAAAATTCAGTAAATTGCTTTTAGTAAAGACTTCCTTTTGGTGGTATGCATTCCAAAAAACCATTTTTTCAATTTTCTATTTTCTTCAAAACGGTATGACTGATTTCAATAATTTTTTTACATAGAGACTTCCAAGAAATATAAATATCTTTGTGTACTTAAATTTAAAAATGATTTTTTTAGATTTTAAAAAATGTTTCAATATTTTTTTTTTAAATCAAATATTTCGAAAACAGTATAATCGATTTTTTGAAACTCGATATTTAAGATTTTTTTAGTACTTTCTAAATTATATTTTAGAAAAAAATTTACATATATGTATGAAAAAATAGCGGTACCTTCCATACAAAAGTTAAAAAACCGGAAAGGAAAATATTTTTTTTCTCAAAAACGACTCGAACGATTTTGATTAAACTTTTTTCGTATACTTAAATTAGTACGATCTACTACATCTTAAAACCTTGCACTTAGCAACTATTAATAGTACCTGTCATAGAACGTGATTATTTATTTTGAATTTTCTCATCATTGGCTGAACGGATTTAGAAAAATTTTCTTATATACAAATTTTAGATAAGATTCAATAACATTGCATATAGGATTTGAATAAAAAAAGTTTACCTTAAAAATGTTTGAGGAATTTTATATATAAAAAATATTTTTTAAGAAAACTGCTCCAACGCTTTGAATTTTGTTTGTCCATACAATCATACACAATCATTTTCAATAAAGAATTAAGATGGCGTTCTTGTTTTATATCTCAAACTCTCAACGAAGTTTTTTTAGCTTATTTAAATATCGTTTTTCATGCTTTTAGACACTTTTCTCTCATAATTTCCATGTCTTTACATATCGTCCCCTGCAAGAACTAGGTAACTCAAATTTCAATTTTTGGAATGTCTTGGCAAAAACGGAATTATCTTATGCATTTTTGAAGACTTTTGTCAAATTATTGTCTACCACCGAAAAATTTAAGATATTTGTGAAGAGTACAAAAAATAAAAACTAGACTTTCAGTCGTTCTTTAGCAGCTAGGTAGCTATGAACATTGCTTCCTCCAAAATATTTAAAATTGATTTTTTTCCTCACCGTCTTGAACATAAAAGCAAGCACGTGCGACCCAGTCGTGTATTTTATTTGTTTTTAAAATAGATTGTATTTAAAAAAAATTGGATAGTTAGAGCATACTAGGATATTTTATTCATACAATTCTTTAAAAATTTTAAGGAAAACTTCAGGCATGCACATCTTAAGTATTTATTTGTATGCATCTGAAAATAAAATTAAAGTTATTTTTTTAGATCTTATTGGACAATTATGTAAAATTCTTTAAGGACTGTAAAAAAACTCTTTTTAATTTTGGTTGGAAAAATTATTTATATTCCAAAAAAATCTTCTGTACTAAAATTTGTATTGAAATAAAAATAATGGTTTTGAAAAAAAAAAATATTCCTTGGGAGGGACCATTAATAACGATTTGCTGAAAAATAGGTTCCATCCAAAGGTAGCCTTTACTGAAGGAAATTTATTGAATATTTTTGGGAAACGTTGTGCAGCCGTTTTTGACAAAACAAAAGTAGGATTTTGTAAAATTGACAAAAAATTGTATGGCAGGTATTTATCGTAATTTTTAGATAAAGAAAAAAATTTAAAAACCTGTGAGCAAAATCACCAAAAACTACTATGCACCAAGTTTTAAGAAAACTGATAAAGTCATTTAGGTTTTAGCTGAACAGATAGACAGAACAAAATTGCGAGAACCACTTTTTTCGTCTCCCATATCATTGTAATGACAAGTCCGATCAAAATCTCTAGTTCAATATTATTTACGAATGCTTAACTTGTAATGAGTAAAGTGATGCAGCTGGTACGCTGGTAAAAGCTGGGCTTAGCTCTCTCTCATAAGAAACAAATAGAATAAATAGTGCTATAGATAATTTTGGGAAATCGATAATTCGAAAAATCAAATGAAAAAGAACATAGATTTTTAATTAAAAAAGATAAGGAAATTACTAAATTGCTTGGCTTATCAGAAGAATATAATAACAAACACTTATCTATTAGTTATTTCCCTTCAACTCTTCCTATCTTCTCATACACACAAATGTTAAGATGTTAATCCTTTTGATTTGGGCATCCCTCACTCGTATATGGTTTTAATTCCAACTGCCTCATCATATTAAATGTATTCTATGTTTTGGGACATAACCCCTAAATGAAATTAATTCTCACCTTTTCTTTCTTTCACTGCATATCGCACCTCTAATGTTAAATAACTCTATAGCTTTATCTTCGAATCTTCAAGTCAAATAAAATTCCAAAAAAATCAACAAACATTACTTTATTTGAATATAAGATCTTAAATTAGAATGGAACAAACAGATAAATTAAATTGTGTAATAAAATGAAAACAAATAAAAAATATATAAATCAAAATTTTTCCCAAAGCTACCTTTCGTGACCTAACTCTTAAGGTAGAACTAAAATAGGCGAAAGCCAGCGAATGTGGTCGTACGAAACTGAGCGTAAACAAGAAATTCATATGACCCACACATAATTGCAAAGTGGTACTCTTCGTTTAGTTTTCGTTAACTTTTGCCGTCGAGCGAGAAAACGCTCACCGACCGCTCATTTATAAGTGGACGTATAAAAAATAAGAATGATGGCCATTAAGGATTTCAATAAGCTATCCTTATTTTAAATCTCTTACAGGGTGGGTTGACGTAGGAGAATTGTAAACTGCCTCAAATATTACAAAAATATCGGTAGGGTTACCAACTGTTTATTAATATTTTACAGTCAAAAACAATGACGGCCGTAATAATTTGAATACATTTTTTTGCACACCACCAATTATTATTCAGAAACTGAGATTCTTAAGGGTTTTTCCAGAAGACGTTATCCTTTTTAAGGTACGTAACTACATTACTTTGTTCTTGTCAGGTGGTGCGTTGTGGCCTTTGATGTGGTTTTTAACTATTACAATTGTAATAATTTTCGTTTTGATACAGAATAAAAGAACTCCTATTTTTCTATATTTATCAAGGTCATAAAATCCGACTTTTTATTTGCTCCTGTGTCCTTCCAAAGAACTTGAAGTCATTTTTGGATGTTACTTTAATTAACTCAGCACAAAAACAAAACCTTTTAAAATCTTAAAAGAAAATGCTTATTGCATTGCTTCATTTTTAAGGTTTCACTCACGAAAACGTTGTATTTTGTTATTGTTTTTTTTTTTTTTTTATAAAGTCTAGTCTACAGTTCCCGTGCACAAAAAATGTCTATGCAAATATTCTTGCATGACGAAAATAATTGAGGTGAAATGCAAAATGAATTGCTTGCATGCTTGCGGTTTATAGTTTCATGCAAAACAATGGACCGGCAATTTTTTTGCAAAAAGAAGTTTGGTGAATAAAGTATTTATTTTTTGGATGGTCAATCTTCTAAAGGCTCAGGTCTCCTAGACAAGTAAATAGTCATATCATCTGCGTTAATATGATTATTATACTGTTAGTAATAATATCAGGAAGATCATTTCCAAATACGCAGAATAGTAAGGGTCCCAGAACTGAACCTTGTGAGACACCTGTATTAACAAAATAGGGGCTAGAGGTTCTCTGTTCAGTTTTTACAATTTGAAACCGGTTTCTTAATTAACTTATAGTCTGGGCAGAATGAGAAAATTGAAAATTATTTTTCACGAAATACTGTGTTTTATAAAATGAAATTTAATATTATGAATTGGCAATATGTGTTTACTTAATTTTTATATATGCTATTATCAATTTTATATTTTTTCAACGATATATATTTTTTTATTTAAACCAAAAAAGGTCATTTTGTTTCATTGAACTCATATGAGCTTTTTTGAACTTGCAAACAAAAAATAACACTTTCTCCTTTTCAATTTAATTACTTACAAAAAATAGCACGTTATAATTTCAGTATTTAATATAAGAGCAATATAGCTGATTTTTGATTCCAGATATTAATCTATTTTACAGATTAAATTTTGACTAATATGACTTTTGAACATGACAATAGTCAAGTAATTTCCCAAGCAATAACAATCAATTTCAAAATAATTTCGATACATTGCACTATGGGTACATCCGATGCTGTTATTGCCTCGATTTTCATCTTATTGTTGCAAAAGCAATTAAAACATTTTGAAGCAATAAAACACTCCTAAATAGAAAAAAAAAAACTAATACATAAAACCTTTTTTCTTGTGGCCAGCGGGCATTTATTTATAATGAAAATCTTATATAAAATAAGAAAAATTGCAGACCTTGTTAAATTCACTGCTTGCAATTAATATTTTAAATTATTTAATTACGCGCTAAGGATTAACAAATTGATTGAGGGTCGACGGTTTTTATTTCTATGGTAAGCTTTACTAAAGTAACAAATGATTTTTTTTTGTTTTTATTTTTCTGTGCCTTTGTAATTTCCTTTTGCTAAAAATAACAACGGCGGACGGTTGATGACACTTTTTATCCTCAGAATTTAATTAATGAGACATTATAAAATCTAAATGGTTGGCACGGGTGGTGTATTTAACTAAGTGCTTGAATATTAATTTTTGAAAACCTTACAATGGCCTTGCTAATTGCCAGTAGGCCAAATGATTTAATATTGTGTTTTTGTATATACGAGTATATGTTTGATGTATAAATGGCGCATTAAGTTCCTCTTACTGTAGTTTTTTTTTGAAGCTGTTGTTATTGTTGCAAAACTGGTTAACCAACAGAGTTTAATTTATTTGCAAATTAATTAAATGAAATTTCTCTTGGCATCAATTTATTTGTTGGAGCTCTTTATCGAAAAAGTGCTAAATTCATGCTCAATTTGCAGTTTTATACAAAATCAAAAACTGAAAAACATAAAACAAGAAAAAAAAAATCAAACTATAACAACACAACGGAAACGGCCCTTGTGGTCATAAAATTAATTAGAATCGAATGCTTAAGTGAAAATGTCCTTCATGGGCCATATAACGCGGTGCGGTGGTGGTGGTATAGGTAGGTAGGTACAATGCCGCGGGGAGAACTTAACTACACGCAAAGAATGTAATCAGTTGGTTGAATAAATATAATTAAAAATACCGGCAAGTTCATAAATCTTTTGCAGAAAATTCATCGAAAAGCAAAGGAAACCCAGCAAGCGATTGGAGCGGCAAATATGCGCCCGTTCGCCAAAACGAATCACTTAATTATTTTAAGTGCTTTTGTTTGGCAAATAAGTTAAAGGGATTAAATCGGAGCAAGGACCAAAAAGGATTAAGCGATTTTATTATGCTTCGATTAGTTTTTTTTTTTTTTGTTTCTTGTTCTAGTATTTTTGTTTTGTTCTAGTTCCTTTTTATAGAATTGGGGCTTTCAGTTTTTTGTGGTTTCATTATTTTAAAAGAGAAAAAAAATGTTTATTGTTTTGGGATATTATATACAGAGAAATTGATTAATCTGGACATAAATGATGTATTTTTGGAGCTTTAAATGCCAGACACGAGCTATCGATCTTTGTGGTTATTTTCACTTTAAATTTTGCTGGGTAAGACAAAAATTAGGTGCCTATGTATTTATATTTTCGAAAAAAAATGGTTTAAAACTCAAAATGTGTGTTTTTAAATGGTAAAATAAATGGCCACCTAAATGGCCACAATAATTGCTTCATTCAAAAATATGTATTTTCAGCCATTGGCCTTCTGATTCGTAAAATCAAAAGTTTTGACAATTTTTTTGAGCTTTAGAAATCAATTTAATACATAAGAATGTCTGGAGCCCGTATTTCTATATGAAATTAATAAATAAAGAAGTTTTTCGAATTCGGAAATTTGCTTTAAAATGGCATTCAATCGTTGGCGCGTTATTTTTTTCATATTTTGCTATGAATGAATATATTTTAGCTAGTTTGGAATATTCTAACAATATATATGATGTATAAATAAATTCAAAATATTCTTCATAAAAATAAGAATATTTGAAAATTGAAAATATGAAAATCCGGGCTCAAATAATGCCCACTTAGTGCATAAATAGCTTTTAAAAAAAGCTATAAACATCATTTTTATATTTATTGAATATCTCGAGATCATTATATTTAAATGATCAATAATTTTAATGTATTTACTTATATTGAATTGACATAGTGGCAAATCGGTTAAAATATAAAAACTGAATAAAAAAACAGTTTCTTTTATGTAAACAAGAAATTGCTGAAAATGCGCAAAAAAAATTTTTCGGCTTGAATATCTTGAGGACTAACACATTTTATCAAATTTAATTATCCACAAAATCTGATCCGGTTCTTATAAACAGCAGTGTTACCTGTCTCAAATTGATCGTTAAGCAAACCACGAATTTCTTCACCACGAAATATGTATTTTGCAAAACTAATATACAGGGTGACACAAAAATAAGATGTACCAAAAAGCTAGAGTGATGAGGTGGGGTTAAGGTAAGAAAAAAATCGTATGGGAAGGGGATGTCTTTTCCCTGTTTAGGCAGGAGGGGAAATTTTCAAAAAAAAAAAATTACTTACAAATGCAAAAAAAAAATACTTGAAAATAACGGTAAAACTTACAACGCTATACGTTTTTGGAAAGCCAGATATCTCTACTTTAATTTTAATTATAAATTTAGTTGAATAAGTGTATACTTTTTGAGAAATTAGTTTTCAAACGCAAAAAATGATGCAAATGATGAAACAATGCATTTTCTGGGAGCTTATCACTAATGGCTCGAAAACTACCAGTTATTCGAAAATCACATCAGAATACCATTGAAAGTGTACACAATTTCCAATAAATCTTTATTCAAGTTTTTTTTATGCGACAATCCATTTGGACTCAAGCGCTATTTGAAAATTGACGTATTTTCACTATTTTCGACAATCTACTCCAAAGCACTAAGTAAATACTTTATGTGAAATTTTTAATATTTGTGTATGACATGAACCGAGATATACTTTTCTGATGGTCTTTGATGCGCTGAGTTTGAATCTGGTCTTGAAAATGCTCTAGCATGTCACATTTAATAGATATTCGCTTGAGTCCAAATGGATTGTCGCAGAAAAAAACCTTAAACAGAGATTTATTGGAAATTGTGTAAATATGAATAAAAGAGGGACGAAATCAAAACTACCCCATAATTTGCTCTCTTAGAGTCTTTTTGAGCACAAATTGACTGGACAATTTGTGTTTTCAAAATTCAATGCTCCTATTATTTTTTTTTATAAAAAACTGGAAACAGATCCTAAAATGTATCAGGATCAGGAGGATGAAAGCAATCAAACATTACACAATGATAGCGAACACGAAAAATGTGGGTGGCGTGGCACGATTCTGCCTGTCTGTCTGTCTGTTTGAATTTGGATCTACACGCTTAACCAATGAATTAAAATAATGGTACCTACTTTATTAATCTCAAAAATGGCTTTAACGCGATTTTGATTAACAAAAATGCACGACTTATGTTCAAGGTGCTGAGGGTTTAAGAAAATTATATGTAAAGACATGGAAATTATGAGAAAAAAATGTTTAAGAACATAAAATACGATATTAAAATTTGCTAAAAAAAACTTCGTTGAGAGTTTGAGATGAAAAAAAAAAGAACGCCATCTTAATTCTTCATTGAATATGACTGTGTGGACAAAAAAAAAATTAAAATCGTTAGATCATTGGAGTTTTGTATATATAAAATTCTTAAAACATTTTTAAGGAAAACTTTTGGTATGCAAATCTTAAGTATCTTACTTATGTGCATATGAAAATAATATGTGAACAAAATTTGTTAACTCGTTTTTTAAATATCGAATTTTCAATAAAAGTTTAGAAATTTTTTGTTTTACTTCAAAACCTTTTTTTTTGAAAATTTTGATATGCAATGTTATTTAATTTTATCTTAAATTTGTATGTAATAAAATCTGTTCAGCTGGTTCTATTATTAGTTGCTAAGTGTGAAATGGTTAGTTTTTTGTAGTATATCGTTTTAATTTTAGTATATGGAAAAGTTTTTTTCATTCCGGTTTTTTAACTTTTGTATGGAAGGTACCGTTATTTTTTATGTAGATATAAACGTTTAAGAGAGTACTAAAAACTCTTTAGTATCAAGTTTTAAAAAGTCGATTATATCGTTTTCAAAATATTTGATTTTCAAAAAAAAAAATGTTTAAATAAATTTAATTTTTTGTTTTTTTTTTTAATTTAAGCACACTAAAATAATTTTAGTTTTTGCAATCCTCTGTATAAAAAATTATTGAAATCAGTTATACCATTTTGAAGAAAATCAAAAATTAAAAAAATGGTTCTTTGGGAGGTACCATTAATAACCATTTTTTTAAAATGGTTTTTCACCCAAAGGAAGACTTTACTAATTATAAGTTGAATTTTTTTAAGAAAAGTTGTCGAGCCATTTTTGAGAAAAATGCGATCATGTAAAATTGCTAAGACAAATTTTATGGCAGGTAAAATTATTTTTGGTTAAGATTTTTTTTTTTAATTTTGTGGGCATAGTCACCAAAAACCAATATGTGTACCAAGTTTGAAGAGAATTGCTTTGGCTGTAGATGAGCACACAGGCAGACAGACAGACAGAATTGTGCCACCAACTGTTTTGATTAATACCTCAAATTTTTTTGCACGAATCCAAAACTTGCCTTCTAGTACCTATGTATGTCACTAGTAAACATTTGCTTATTATTGTAGGTTATTATTTAGACTGTTATTACCTCTTACATAATGGTTTTTATATTTTATATTTTCTCATTAATGGCTTATCCGACTTCAATAATTTTTTTTTTGAAAAAAACTTCTTTAAGATGTCAATATTTTCGCATATTAAAATTTTGAAAAATGTTAATAATAGTTTTTTAAAAAAATATTCTTTTCTTTTTAAATCCAATATGTATATCAAAAACAGGTTTATTGATTTTCAAATTTTGTTTAACAAATACTTAAATTTGAATACCCAATTTTTTTTAAATGTTACCAAATTTGTATACAGGGTGTCCTGCAAATAATAGATAAACTTGCAATTGGTTATATCAGGCCTTATGACATTTCTATGTCATGCTGTTTTTTTTTTCAAAACTTGTCAACAAGTACTTTTTTCCTCAATTACGTGAACACTACGACCATGGATGAACAATTTTTATTGTTTTCTATTTTCAAGAATACCAGTTCTGATAGATAGGTAGTAAGATTTATGTACACTCTCAGAAAAATTTCCTTGTTACAAGCATTGCGAATTTATTAGTGCTTAATATTACCAATATTCATTTATGGAATATAGCGTTTAGCTATGTCTCTCAAGAATTTTTGGCGTTAGAACACATTTTTGGACTAAATTGTTTGTGAATATGGTTTTTCACTGTATTCCACAAAGAAAAAGTTTTGTTCACAAATTGCCAAAGAATTTAACAGAAACGTTAATTGCATTAGTAGGTAATTCCTTAATTGTTTGTTACAAACGATATAGATTATGCTGTGATTGACAAAGAATGTGAGGATGAATAAGTTGCGAAGTTGGTGTTAATATTCAAACCTGATAAAAAAACGTGGTTTGAACTTTATCGTCTTTTAGTTCACACTGTCTTATATCAGTAAAGTTAGTAACATTATGCGATGTTTGTGAAATTTTTGGTAATATACCAAACAAGACTTTATGTCTAATGGTAGGCCCCAGATTGACTCTGAAATTTTTAAAACTGAGGACACATTTAACCATGAGTATTTAATTCAATTAATAATAATATTTAATAATAATTATTTTACCATTATTTGGAAGTGAAAGAGTTATAAATTAACAATTCTTCGCTTCGCAATAAATTTTAAGGGTAATATTGTTTGTCATAAACACTTTCCGTTTATGGTAAAAAGTAAGCTTTTTGTAATTAAAATGAAAATAGTTTTGCAGTTTTAGAATTAAGTTCTAGGAGCAAATAACATTATTCCTTTATGCAATGGTTTTAATCTTTATTCTAAGTTTTAAACTTTAAGAGTCAATCTGATAAATTCCTTCCACAAATTTCAAAAATACTTATAGCGAAATATTAGACAGCTAATCTTTAATGCTTATTTGCTCTGAGCTAAAAATAATAAAACGAGTTGTGAGAGTAGATATTGTTTGCAGCAAGAACTTTTCATTTGCAGTTCGAAGTTTAAGTTTTTGCAAACAAAGAATTAAAAGCTGTCATTTAAATATTGAAACATTGACTACAAGAAGCTAAAGCGCTTGGTGCCTTTTATCTCTTCTGGCAAACAGTTTCTTTCTTGTGAAACAGAATTTTTTGGCTCAGTGTAGTTATTGCATTTTTCTTATTACAATTTTTTTTAAATTATTTTTTTTATTTCAATTATTTATTTTCAAAAAAGTTTGAACACCCCTATAAAATAAAAATTGTATGAGGAGATGAATGGCCAATTTCTTAGAAAAGTTGTCTATTTAATGCACTTTCCAAAATGTTAAGTATACAAAAATAACCTAGAAAATATCCAGTTAAGTAAGTATCACAAAGTATTTTTCAAATAAAATAATAACATAGTAATAACTTTTTATACTTTCACAATAATGCAAAACGAATTGGACGGTAAGCAGAGTTACAGATGGGACCTAGAAACATGGATCCAATACATAATAATTACCAGATTCAACATGGCATCATGTTATATTAACTTGATCTTCATGTTAAATTTACCGGACGTTGAACATGTTATTTATCTTTTTGAAATAGATTTTCATGTAAGGTCAACTAGATTTACAGGGAAAAAGAGCAAGATTTTCAGGTAAAATTCACAGTTTTACTATTTTAAGACAGTGTTACATTTACATGATGTCATGTCTTTTTTACCTGAACCCTACGTTGATTTAATACGACATTAAAATCAGTATCTGGCTAAGCGGTAAACTTTGTCTACTGAGTTGAAAAATAACAACCTGAAAATCAGGTATATAAACCAGAAATTGCTAACTTATACCTGCTTTTTTTCCTGAGTGATGCTTTTAAAAAATTTTCTCTCATAATTTCCATGTCTTTACATATAACTTTCTTTAACACGCATCGTCTTGAACATAAGAGCAAATGTGACCCAGTCGTACATTTTTTTTAAGATAAAATATTTTTTTAATTCTGGTAGTGGTAAGGGTAAGGTTTTATCAAAGATTATGTAGGTGGCAAAAACATTTAGAGTTAAAGTGGCTAAGATTCAATTCCGAGATCTCCAAGGCGAAGGGATTTAAAAAAAATTTGTTTATTGAAAAATATACTTTTTATTTCATTTCAAGTCAAAAATAGTAGCCTGTGCAAAGCAGTGAACAAAAGTCGATGGAAATTATTGTTTTTATTTTAGCTATGATGAAGACCACGCAATGTTTATGAACAAAACAATTTGTTCTTTTAATTGGCTTGTAACACTTAATAACTTGGTAAAAAAAAACGGTTTGGTGTAACAATTTGGAAATTTACAAGAATATTGATGCTATAAAAGTCTACAAACCTGCATACCACTGCAAGTAATGCAATCAAAATTTACAAAGATAACAAAGATCTACTAAAAACAACAACAAATCCTTTTTTAACAAAGTACATATGTGAAGCGTTAGAAAAAAGTAATCTCTAGAATACTGTTTCAACTCAATATGACCGCTCATCACAAAGATATACCTCTTCAAAAACAGTAAACAAAATTAAAAAAACCTTGTTCCTATAAAAAAATTAAAACCTTGTTCCTTTAATTGTTTTGACTAGTATTGGTTTCTTCCAATCCAATCTTAATCTGTTTTTTATTGCATTAAACCATTTAAAATACGTAAAAACAATATGTAGGTATATTATTTTAGCTAACCCTATACATAAATTTATATTTACCATCACATGAAAGCTTAACATTGATTAAACAAAACAAACCTGTCATCACCTTAGACTTACCTAAACAACACCTTGTATAGGGAATACACACAATCAAAAATAAAAAGGACAACAACAAAAAAATACTACTTCGTAAATAATTTATAATGTCATTGGGTCATCAACCGTTACTTCTAACAAGCTCCAGTTCCAGGATCCAGACCCCTTATAGCGTTCACATCAGAATTAATTCAGTCACAAAGTGAGAAAAGGGACTGTCATCAGAACACAAGACAAATAAAAAGAAAAACCAAATAAAATATTCCAACAAGCTTTTTTTCTGTTTTGTTTTGTTTTGTTAAAATAAAGAAAGAAGGAATTAACAATATACAGAGACGGGATCAATGAATCCATTTATATATATACTGAAGACTTGTCCAATAAGGATTACATAATGGACCATAAGTTACGTTTTTATGGGTTGAGGGACAAGAAATAATTTGTTCATGTGGTGAACGAAAGCTTAATTTTTGATTACCTTTGATTTGTAGAGCAACCAACCAGTGTGTGCGATGTGTGCTTCTTTTGGATGGTTCTTTCGATTGATTAGATTTCAAGCATATAGGAATATTTGACAATATGGGATACTTAACACCCAAAAAATAGTTAACTACGAACAGCTTAATTGAACTAATCACCATCAAGTATTTTCATGGGATTTAATTCATAGCTTTTGGGAGTTAAAGTTCGTTGGAGTGCAGATATAGTTAGGTTTGGAGACTGGTTTAGTCAGAGGACCAAATTTTTCAAGGGATGTCAAATTTTTGTTTAAATAACAAAGAACAGTTAGACGAGTCAATATAAGTCTCAAAGTAACTCTTAGTGAGAAAAATTGTAACAAAAGGTTTTTTGATAGTGTTTTGCTTTAATGGGTGTTGTATGCATGAAAAAAAGTGTATTAGAATATGAGACCATCGAAAGTCACTTTTTTTCAAAATGGCGGCCGGTTATCTTAAAAATCAGAAAAAATTCTATAACTTTGGTAATTTTTGTCGTAGAACAATAATTTTTGTATCTAATTTAGGATTTTTAAGGTCAAAGAATAAATTTTGTCTATGGGGCCGAAAAGTGGCATAATTTTGTATGTGGTTTTTGTGTGTTCCAAACATTAAAATGCACGTGCATAGACTAAAGACAAGGGCAGAAAACCAAATATTATAAGAAATGCATAGGTGATTTTCTTATGAAGGATAAATTATAACATATTAAATAACATTTACAAATTGCCAACCATTTATTTGATTTTCGTGGTAGTTTGGTATTGAAAAATGGAAAAATACTACTAATGCAATTTATTTTTATTTTGGTACATCAAATACTGCATTTATTTGGCCATTATATGTAAAAATATATATGCAACTAATCAGGCATGAATGTATTTACGGAGACTCAACTTTTTGATCAAATGATTAACAAAACGTTAAACTTTTGACTATATGTTTTTTTTTATGTAAGATATTTCAACGAAATCAATAATAAAAAAATATCTTAGTTTTGTAAGAAAGGTAAGGAGATCAGAATTTAATCGTTAAGTTAAAATGTTTCAATGAAAGACAAAAAATGAGCATTTGAGCTTGAATTGTGGAACAGTTTCTGGGAAGTGCTTGGCATGGCATCCTTTGGCTTCGAAGGCCACTTTTTACCTTATGGCATAGATTCTTTGAATATTTTCTACTGACTTGAAACGAAACTTTGCAAACAGTTCCGATGCGGTGCCAAAATGATTGGAAATCGGAACAATATCCAAGTAAATCTGTAATGGCATGTTTATCTTGATTCCAAAGATGTTCAATTGGACTGAAGTCAGGATATTTTGTGGAGGGCAATTTTAAAAATTTCTCGAAGACAAATAAAGGTATTTGAAAAATTCAAAAAGAAATTTGAAGTTAGATATTCATTCTTAAAAATGACCATAAACATTTTTTCGAATAAAAATTACCTCGACAAAAAATAACGCATTTTTGCATCATTTTTACAATATGACTGGACTATAGTTCTCAGGGTATAGTGTTGCAGTATGGTGGACAGCTCTAGACAAAGCGGTAAACTGCAACAAACTAAGCAAGGTACAATGCTCGGCTTGTTTATGTATGAGTGGTGCGCTTCGCACGATACCCTCTGCCGCTCTAGATGTTTTGCTATATCTGACGTCCCTCGGTATTTTTTGCAAACAGGTGGTTGCAAATACAGCAATACACCTAAAAGCTTCTTCACAATGGACCAACAATAATATTAGCCATTCCATCATTCTAAATTTGATTGGATCACTACCAAGTCACATTGATTACAGCATCCCAAAACCAAAATTCAGTAAAAAATTTCAAGGCACCATTCCTTCTAGAACCTTCTGGGAGGATATGACTTTCTTGGATGATGAATCCGTTCATATCTACACAGACGGATCGAAAACTGATGAAGGGGTGGGGTGCGGTGTGTACTCAAAAAGACTAAAATTCAGTCTTTCATTCCGTCTTCCAAATAATTGTATCGTGCCTTATCTTGGCTAAAAGAAAACGTGATGTTAACCACAGATATCCGCATCTTCTCGGATAGTCAAACAGCTATGAAATCTCTGGAAACTGTTTTTACTAACTCTATAACAGCCCTAAATTGCCGTTTATCTCTCTTGGAGATGGCGCAGCAGTTTAACATTCACCTGCGTTGAGTGCAGGGGCACAGGGACATCCCAGGTAATTGTAATGCAGATGAACTCGCTATAAGTGGAACAACTCTACCTCATCTACCTAACAAGACGTATATATGTATACCCATCGCTACATGTAAGCTTATGCTGAAGCAAGATGCACTAGAGAGAACAAACCTTAGGTGGGAAAATATCACTACTTGTTTGGCAACAAAACAAATCTGGCCAGTAATGGATTTAAAGCGGTCTAAGTGTTTGATATCTCTAAGTAGATTGCACATTGGATCCATGATTGCTGTTCTAACCGGACCCTGTCTTATAGACAAGCACGCAACGCGTCTTTGCATGTTCTCTAACGATTTTTGCAGAAGCTGTATGGATGAGGAAGAGATTGAATCGATCTCTCACCTTCTATGCACGTGCCCTACTCTATCTTATAGACGAAGACTTCACCTTGGTGATTTTTATTTCAATGATCCCAGTAATCTAATAATCTGGGACATAGGCAGTCTACTGCGCTTCATAAGAAGCTCCAAGTGGTTCACAGAGTAGGGAATAGGGTTTTTCTAGATTCATGTGGTGTCACAATGGACTAACTCATGGTCTTAGTGTGTCAGTGTTCTTGACTGGCCTGGCAGCCACTTCAACCTAACCTTACCTAACCATAGTTCTCAGGCCGAAAGGCAATAGCATAAAATTATTAAACCTTAACTTAGAGCACCCGTTTGGGGCGAAAAATTAAGTTATAAGATATTGAGCTAGTTTTTACGAATTTTTTCTAGCTTAAGGATAGTTTTAAGAAAATGAAAAAAACAAAAGTGAATTAAAAAAAAAAATACAAGTAAAACTAAGAGCAACTACGAGTGACCCTGTTGTGAATTTTATTATTCTTTATCGATTTTCTTGAAAAGGTATCACTGATGATTATTTTCAAAAATACCTTTTTTTAAAATATTAGCTTGAAGACCTTATAGCTATAATCTATAATATATAAATTTGTCATGGTCAATTTTTTGAAACTTCACTCTTTACAACATTTTAAAGAAATATTTTACTTATTCATAATGTTAAACAGCCGTTTAAGGAATAATTTTTTTCCCGAAAACGGCATCTACGATTTTGATCAAATGTTTTCAGTATGCTAAAATAAGTAATTAAACTACTATGTGCCAAATACACAAAATTAAACTTAGCAACTATAACATTATTGATAGTTGCTAAGTTTAATTTTGCCATAAAATGTTTAGTTTTAATTTTGAATTTCGTCGTATTCGGCTCTTTTCAAATTATTTTAGTAGCAAATAATAATTGCAAATAAAATTAAAAAAAAAAACTTTCGAATTTAACAAAAGTTTAATCATTATTTTTTCGTATTATACAGGGTGATTGGTATAAGGTGCACTAAAAAGCTGGAGCGAATAGGTTGGGTTAAGACAAGAAAAAAATCGTATTGGAGGAGGGGACCCATTTCCCCAGGAGGGGCAGTTTTATAAAAATTTGACTTAAAACAGACAAAAAATATTTAAAAACAACGGTACAATTTACAATACCAAGCTATACCTTTTTGGAAAGCCAGAAATCTCTTCTTTGATTTTAATTTTTAATTAAGTTGTGTTAGTGAACAATTATTGAAAAATTAATTTTTAATTAAGTTGTGTTAGTGAACAATTATTGAAAAATTAATTTTCAAACTCGATATTTTGAAAAAAATAATAAAAAAAACTCAAATAAATTTTTTTTAAAATTTTATGATAAGTATATTTTTGTATTCAAAATTCAATACTCTTATTAATTTTGAATTAAAAAACAGAAAAGAATAAAAAAGAAATAAAAATTACTTTTTTTTAAGGAAAACACTTTTTTTGGTTTTTCCAAGTTTGATCTGCTCAGGTCAGTTATTAAATTAGCGGATTACCCCTTTTTATTTTTTATTGCAAGCTACTCGTATCTAGTTTTGAGAAAATAATGAAAAAATAAACTGGATTAATTAGATTTCACCTTTTTTTATTGAGGTATGTGTTCAATTTAACAAAATTAACCTGGTACCCAAATAAAAAGGATTACCTATACCAAATAAAGAAAACAAACATGTTTTACCTAACCACAAATAAATATCGAAGGACATTCTATTTGAAACTTGTTTCTAAATTGCGTATCAATCGTCAATACAAAACGATGGCAAGTTACTATCGGGAAGAATTGACAGATATGCACTATTGCTAAGGTTTAGCGGATGGTTCCAGTTTGGAAGCACAGAGATTGTACGCTGAAAGTCTCCCCAATAGGAGATGACCCCACTATTTACTTTTTGCAAGACTTCACAACCGTCTTCGGTAACATGGAGTGCTGGAGACTCGAAGGAGAGAAAGGTCATCTGGTGTATCAACAGACATAGAGGAATGGATTTTGGATTTGGTACGACGTAATCCCACCATTCGCACCAGAAGAATAGCAACTATGCTTGGATTGCCCCAAAGCAGAGCCTGGGCCGTGATTCATACCGATGACCTTCACCCATATCACTTTACCCCAGCTCAAATGATCAAACAAATGATAAAATTTTGAGGACTGAATTCTGTAGAACGCTATTACTGAGGGAAGAAACAGAACACAACTACTCAAAAAGGATAGTTTGGACAGATGAAGCGCAGTTTACCAGAGGTGGAGTTACCGATTCCCACAACTTGCATTACTGGAGTCACAACAATCCACATGTTAAAAAACAAAATAAATCACAGCACTGCTTCAGCTGCAATGTGTGGCTTGGCATTGTGGAACGAAAGGTAGTTGGACCACGTTGTTTTTTGAATACTCTTTTAAATGGAGAATCCTATCTGCTATTCCTAAGAACCATTTTGCCAGATTTACTTGAAGATGTCCCTTTGGCTATAAAAGACAAGCTCCAGCACACTTAAGCCTGGCTGTGAGAAACTGGCTGAATAATAATTTTGGCGACCAATGGATAGGAAGGAGAGGTCCCACTGAATGCCCACCAAGATCACCAGATTAAACTCTTTTGGATTTTTACGCTTGGGCACTCATGAAGAACTATGTATATGAAGTTGAAATTTCTTCTTTGGAGCAACGTTAACAACGCATTGAAGTTGCTGGAGTCAAGTTGCAGGAGAATTTGGCGGACTTGAATTTATCTCCAGCATTAAGAAGAACATAAAACCTTTGCCTTCTAAATAGTGGGGATCATATCGAAAATGTCTTATAACATAATTTATTTTAATAAGAATAGGCTAAAATGTAACAGATATTAAAAACATTTCAATTAAATAAGGTTATTTTTTGAGTTACTTGCTGATTATATTAATGGTATTTATGCAAAGATAGAAAAAAAGGGTTTTTCTTGGAAAAAAAAGATACATTTTAACATCCGGTTTTCTGTTTTATATGGAAAATTAATAAGAACATACAATTTTGAATTAATTTTTTTGTTTTAAGTCTAAATTTTAAATAGTTTAAATTTTTTAGAAAATTACCCCTCCTGCTCAAACGGAGTGAAATAGACCCCTCCCCCTCCTATATGATTTTTTTCTTGTCTTAACCCAACCTACTCGCACCAGCCCTTTGCTGCACCTTATACCAATCACCCAGTATAAAATATCCACTGGTGTCTTGATTTTGTCTGCCATCTGCAAGCTTTGGTTTCCAAGCTATCGCCATCCAAAGACATCTGGTCTGGTGTTCAAAAGATCTGCATCTTCAGAAACGTCCATGTGCGGTAGAATTAACTTTTCTAACGTGTGTTCAATCCTTACTTGTTTTATCTATTTGTCTTTTTATTTGGAGAAACCCCACCATTCCGCTCTACCGACATACCATCACGTTACAATCTTACTTTATTAAATTTCTACTTATTTTTTTTAAACCAAAACACTTTCTTACAACAGAAAAATTTACCGTTCACCACTCAAATTTACAGATATTAACTTTCAAACTTTACTTTTCACTATGTATTACAACCAACTTTATTCATTCACGATAAAAACCAAACTCACTGGCGGTCAAATATGTGTCTTTTATACTTGTTTGACTATTTCAGGATCAGTGCCGTCTCTCGTACTTAAGAGGCCCTAGGCCAAAAACGTTAAGGGCTCGTTATCCGGCAGCTAAAACCGCGAAAAAATTCAAACTCTATAGCCCAAATACCACGTAAACTAAAAAAGCCTAGTATACCACCAACATCTTAACTATCCTATAAAAGTCGGAAATCAAGCTCTCCCTAAGGCTATTAACCTAAAAAACCTCTCGTAGACGATTTAAAAAAATAAAACGGAATAAGTCTCTCCAAAACTATCCCCAAATTCCCAATAACCCAAAGCACAGAGAGACCGAACTCTCGTAAAATATTTCAAACTGCTTTCCCCAATGCTATCGACCCAAAAAACCCTGGGTGCTGCAAGCTAGAAGAGAGAAGAAAAATTTACATTAGTCTTTTGCATTTTGATTTTAACTTAAAAATAAATTCCTTTTTTCGTGGTTGAATAAAAATTAATTTTTTACACGGGGATTCGTTAAACCCGCAAATTTGGTGCACAGAAAAAACTCTTGTATCCGATTGAAAAAAAAAAATGAATCTGTGTTCTACGGGGGCCCGACCTCCTACGTTTTGGGTATTGGGTTTGAGGGGTTGATAGCCTTGGGGAGAGCTTTTTAGTTTTATTTTTTTAAAATCGTCCCGAGAGCTTGGCCTCTCTGAGCATTGGGTATATTGTTTATGGGGATAATAGCTTTGGGGAAAGCAATTAAAATTTTTTAAATCTACGAGAACTTGGACTCTCTGAGCTCCGAATTTATTGGGTTAAAAGCGGAATCGGGGGCCCTTACAAGCTTGGGGCTCTAGGCTTGAGCCTACAGAGCCTATGCATAAAGACGGCATTGTTCAGGATATCGAGTGAATGTTCTATAGAATCTGCTTCTAGAGCCTTAAGTTGGGGAAATTTCCCATGATTTCCCTCTCCAAAGCTTTTATTTTGACATTTGGTACTTAAAGTTCTGAAGCTCACCAAAGCTTTCCATTAGTTGGTTTGTATTATCTATAATTCCGAAGATGGCGCTTTTTATTCGATAATCGTTATAGTACAATTGAAAAAGCCGTTACAATATTATCATCAAAGAAGCAGTTACAATATCATCATCATAACAGGTGAAACTTTAACAAAGAGCCGATTTTCAAAGAAATTTCAACTTTATTAGTAATATTTTAAAATAAAAATATAAAACATTGATAAAATGTAATTAAATGCCTTCATGAAACTTATTAAGAAAAACAAAAAAATAATATAATGTAATTAATATGTTCAAAGGAACAGATTTTGAGGTGGCAGGTAACTTTTGGTATACAAGATCTAAAACTATTTGAAAAAGAAATTAAATTTCTTAATGTAGTTTAACTTGCTTGAAAATATATCATTTTAACTAATTTGTTTGCTTAAAGTTGTTGATTAGGTTTACGAAAAGCAACGCATATACCTCCATACCCGTATTCAGTGAAATGCAAGCAGTATATACTTTGAGAACTAGAAATCTGCGTGCCCTTGTTTGTAGAAGACATTAATTTATTTGAACTTGGAAACTTATCTAAATCGTACGTACATGAGAAAACAAAATGTAACTTTTCTTGACAGTGAGAAGAAGCTGTGTGTAGAGTAAAGGTTCCTTGAAAATGTGGTTCTCTTATAATTTTCAAAGTACGCAAGACGAAATTATAAACTTCAAATTATTAACTTTTAAGTGTCTGGGAATTATCTTGGGTGTTTGATGCTGATGTTAAAAAAAAAGGAAGGAATACTTTGAGGTTTTGTTTCAATAGCATTATAGCTTTAAGCTCCGATTTAAAACCAAAAAAAAAAACATAATAAAGCACCAACTATTTCATGTAATTGACCACATTTGAACCTATATTCACAGTCCATTCATACTTTAGCTACAGTAATCACAGAAATTGACCCTAAATTCTGCATTCTAATGCAGAAATGGAATCCGTCCATAATTTATTGTCTCGTGTCAGCCCATTTGACATTCAAAGGTCCATTTAAATTCAAACATCGAAATGTTTACAAGCCATTTACTATATCTGAAGTAACAAATACCCTGAAATAATGCTGACTGTAGGTACGAGTATATATAGTCGTTGTTATACGTCGACCTTTCATATCGCCCCTTTTTTCCAACAACAACAACTACCTCCTGTGTTCACATTTATGTAGATTTACAAGTAACACCAGGTGACCCAGATTCATGAGATATTTATTGTTTTATTACAGTTCGCGCAAAATGGGTCGTGTAACGGCACCATGTTACCGACGCGGCGTGCGGTGGGTTTTTGATTATACATATGCACCAAATGAATGCCAATACATACCGCACACTTTACCAACCAGGTGCCAAATGTGGCCAAATAGTTTAAGCTCTTTCAATTCCAACTATACAACTCTCTGCTAATGCTGATGTTTAAAATTTTATTGATAAAATATTTAAAACGGTGTCCTTGTCGGCACGTTATCCCTTTTGAACGTGATTTTGGTTTATAATTCAAAATAGAAATTTTGTATACGTGAAAACATGTTTAAAAATAGTGGTTGATATAGGGAGTGAGGCATTTCGATATAAATAGCAGATTTTAGATTAATGGATTCCCGAAAAATTTTAATAGCTAGTTTAGGTTATTTATTATTGAGAGTAAATTTTTGTGGTGTTTTATAAAAGTATGTGATAACTCGATAAACAAGTTCTTAAAAATATTATGTTCCAAATGTGAAGAAAATCGGTTTCCCCGTTTAGACTTGACATCTTAATTGCCACCAGGGACTTCGGTACCTGCTGATCAACCAGAGCGTTTAGCCTGCTGTTTTGAGTGCCACCAGGGTCGTAGTACCTGCTGATGTACCAGAGCGCTTAGCCTGCTGTTTCGATTGCCACCAGAGGCATTGCTGTTCAATCCCATTGTAAGCCTTAAGGCAGAACAATAGGAGAACATTTAAAGACCGGATCATCAGAAACCATACTACCCGAGACCAGGATTTCAATCCAAACCGAATCATCAGAAACCAGCAAAACCGATACAAGGCAGTAAGACTAGAATCTAGAAATACAACTGAATAATTCCAGTACTAGAATTTACCGAAGTAATAGAATATTTTATGTTATAAATATAAGAGTTGTTTTCAATATAGATTTGTTTTCTTCAGGACGATCCTGGCGAGACCGGCGAGCATAACCTCGGCTGGAAAGTGAAAAGCACATTACAAACTGGTTGAAAAGCAAAAAGCACATCACTAACTATGATAATCACTGAGCGCTAAAGCGGACTCTTAATGTGATGATAGAACCTTCTGTTTCGATTCCTAGCTGGTTCATCCTTTCCATTAATTCTTGTTTCCTCAAAAGATATATGGCTCCCAGGCTAGCAAAACAATCGAATTCCTCTTCACAATCAGACATGTTGTACTGATATTTAAACGGTTGCCGGTGCCTGTGGTTATAAGTTATAGATAGAATGATTCAGATTTAGCTTGATACGGGGTTGGACCTTAAAGTCCCTGCTCGAGTGCCAGTTTGTGATGATTGTGCCTGTCACCCACACCGAGCGTCCATGCTGAACGATAAACCCGATTTTCTAAGTGAATTACCAATGCCACAAGAAAAGGAAGGTGTATTCGGTGACTTGATAGTGGAGGATCCCCTTGCCAAGGGCACAATACCAGATGTAGAAGAGCCAGCCGTTTCAAGCAGCGATATTGTTGAGTTTCCGCTAGGAGGACTTAGGACTAGGAGGTTGAAGTCCAAGTCTTAAGGCATCAACCACAACCAATGGGGGTGAAACCATGGGTAGATTCAAGGTGTTTCGTACCAGTCCGGATTTGCGATCAACTTGTTAAGGCTTTGCTGGATACGGGAGCTACGAAATGTTCATAAAGATTGGAAAATATAAAATGGAGTAATTATTTTTGTACCAAACACCAAATATATTTTTGAATGACTTTCAAAACTGAAGAACTGACCCAAGATGTTGAATGAAAGTTATATTTAGACACCACATCCGCCCTGAAGTAAAATTTTTTCGTTTTTATTGCTTTTGTTATCTTTTCTCTTCGTTAATCTTAAAAATGGAAGAACAGGAAAACTCTGTTTTGCGCATGGAAAATCTACAACATTATTCTTTTAAAGCTGCACTTTTCATACATTGGGCGAATTTAATGAATCTGTCTATAGCTGTCATTACTAGGAAAATTTCCTGAACTTAAAAGTTTTTCGAACTTTTTTTTTCTCAGTTAATCTCAGAAACCAAGCGTGCTAGAAATTTGCTATAAGGCTCTAAATTTGCAGTTTGTGCATTTCAACGATAGGCTAGAAGTTAAAATTTTGAAGTCCTCAATTTCTTCCCCCATTTTTTTCAAAAAAAGGAATTCAAAATTTTGAAGTAGCCTATTCTTTAAATGCAAAACAAAAACTTCAAATTTGGAGCCATATTATTGCCAAAATAACTGCAAATTCCTGTCAAAAGTTCACTCTTTTTACTTTGATAACGTGGCTAATCCGAAAAATAATTATGTCGAACCGACAACATTAACTGCCATAATCGAACAAACAACCAAAGTTTTTAATTTAAAAAAGGCATGGTTGTTGATTTCAAAACCTAAATTTAAAAATTAAAACATCTGTTACTTGATCTTGTCACTTGATAATTTGTGGATACAAAAGCATTCATTGTTGAATGCACAGCACAATTTGTAAAAGACACAACATTACGCTTTCAAACTACAGGCTTTTGTTTTATTATTCACAACATTTCTTTGTGAAAATGTAATTTAAATCTTCGAACTTATAGCTTCGATTTGACAGTTTCCAATAAATCCCTGTTTAAGATTTTTTTTCTGCAAAAATCTACCTTTACTCAAGCGTTAGTTGAAAATTGACGTATTTTTAGAGTTTTCGAAAATCCCACTTGAAAGCACTAAGTAACTAGGGATTTTAAAGTGATTTTGATTTTTGTCTGTTACAAGAATGAAGATATATTTTTCTGATAGTTTTTGATGCGCAGAGTTCGAATCTGGTCTTATAATTGCTCACGTTTTTAAGATATTCAAATCTAAATATAACAGAAAATGCGTTTTTTATGCAAATTTGGAGTTCTTCATAGTTTTTGTCGAGGTAATTTTTTTTTCGAAAAAAAAAATGTCTTAAGTCATTCTAAAGCATGAACAATTTACCTCAAAATCATTTTTAAATTTTCAAATAGCCCTATTCAACTTCGAGAAATCATTAGCCTTTTTCTAAGACTATGTAGTTCGAAAACTCCAGTCAACTTGCATTTTTGTAGCACTTTTTGCAAATTGTTGCCAGTTGCGTCACGAAATTTTGGTCGCAAGCTAGGGGAAACATCAAAACTACCCCACAATTGGCTCGCTATGTGCACTTTTGAGCACATATTGACTGAATTTTTCGACTTACGCCAAAGTTTCCTCGAAAATAAATGATAGTATTTAAAAAATTCTAAAAGAATTATGAAGTAAAATATCCATGCTTCAGAATGAAAATAAACATTAAAAAAAAATATATTGCGACAAAAAATAAAACCCCAAATTTGCATAAAAACCGTATTTCTTTTATATGTTTAGATTCAAATATATCAAAAACGTGACAGGCTAGAGCAATTTCAAGACCAGATTCGAACTCAGCCCATCAAAGACCATCAGAAAAATATATACTGATTCATGTCACAGACAAAAATTTTAAAAATGTATATTAAGTAGTTACTTAGTTCTTTAAAGTGGATTTTCTAATACAGTAAAAAAAAAAAACAACAATTTTCAACTAGGCTTGAGTCGAAATGTAATCCAAGGAAAGTATCCACAGACTTTCAATGCTAATTTTGTGATATTCGAATAATTGCATTAGTGAAAAACTGCCAAAAATGCATTTTTCTGCATAACTTTTTTCATTTTTTTAAGTTGCGTCAGGAAATTTTAGTCGCAAACCTCAGATTCAGATTCAGTACCCTTGAAAACATAAAAGAGGGGCTAATTCCCCACAATTTATGACTGGCCCATTACTCAAAAATAAAAGTCTGAAGATTTTAACTTTTTAACTTGCCAATGGAAGTTATTGTAATTGATCCGATTTGTCGAATTGAAAATTTTGACATACGAGTATCTCCACGTTTCGAGCCTCCTAGAATTGGAATCCATCATTTTCGTTCATTCGTACGTTCCTTTGCTTTTTTTTTGTTCACTATATCTCAAGAACGCACGAAGATATCGACTTTGGATAAATTTTATTTATAGATAGTGGTTTCAATACGTTCAGAAAGGACCTACAAAAAAATTCAATAAGTTGTTTTCTTACTATAGCAATTAAAAAAAAAACGTTCTGAAATTTTGTTAGTCTTGAATATCTCAAGAACGATTTATGCTATCGACTACGAGTTAGTTTTATTCTACGCATATTAAGTTGGTAAGAATATGAAAACATAATCGACTAACAGTTTCTTTAAATAAAAAGGCTGCTGAAAACCTGTTGAAAAAAGTTTTTCTGCTCCAATATCTTAAGAACATATAATGATATTGGCTTCGGGATAACTTTATTCTAAACACAAGTTTTTTATAAAAATTGATGAAATCTTAAAAAAATGTTTAATTTTTTTAATCCAAAAAACTGTAACTAAAACTTTACCAAAAATTGCTTAGCAAAATTTTTCTTCCCAAATATCTTTATTGTATACTTATTAATAAGACAATATTTTGAGAAATACAAATTTGTATGGGAATTTTTTATTTGTTTTATTTGTTTTCTCTCTAAATATTTATAAAAGTTATTTCAAATTTTTGTGTTGATTCTGATTGAATAATTGTCTTTTTTTTAAACCGCATTAACATGTTTTCTTATTGTAATAATTATAATTTATTTATATTTATAAATTTTTTAAACTTATCAATATATTTAACCTTTCTTGTTTATTTTTTTCTCTCTTGATCTTAAGCAGTTCTTGTTGTTTTTATTGATTGTTATTCAGTTTCAATGTTTTTAAAGACCACATCAGAAGAATGTATTAAAAGAAATTATAAATCATTTATTTCGATTTTTCAAATTGTTTAATATTTTAGTATATTATTGTTTTTTTACTTTTACATCGCTTCTTATTTTTTGTTTTCTTATTTTTTAGTGACTGTTGTCTTTTGTCTTTTTTAAAGAAACAAATTCAAAAATTAATAGAAACAAAAACTATAAACAATTTATTTCAGTATTAACATTTAACTAAACATTTTAAGTTTCTATTTTTTTTTTATTAAAAACAGTAATTTTTATATTTTTTTTTTTTGATGATTTTTGATAAACAGTATCTTCTTTAAGAAATATTTCGAGAAAATAGTTCAAGAAATTATAAATAATTCATTCCAATTTGTAACTCAAGTAAATAACTACTTGTCTTCTGCTTATTGAAATTGGGCAGTAACTTTCTAGTTGTGCCGCAAGTTTCAAGCAAATTCCATATCTCATTAGTTTTTTTGTAATACAGGTTGGTGCTTTAAAATGTTGTTCGGCTTAACTTGAATCAAGCGATGAAGCCGTTTTTGTCAGGCAGCTCTCTCGTTTCTCTGTACATCACTGTGACCAGGAACCCAGCAGAGTCTAATGTTATGCTGCATGCCACTAAAATCGTAATCAATGCCATCTCTGGATAAAAAGAAACAGCTAAAAATGTATATTTTTGATATTTGAGGTTAAGTTTAGATCAATCGTGTTGAAATTTTTGTATTATGTGGTAGTTCATTGGTTTTGATTTTCCTTAGATTTGTATACATAATTTGATGTTATACAACAAAAAATATATTTAATATCAATAAAGTGTCAAAAAAAGCGAACTCTACAAAAAAAAACTCAAATTAAGAATGAAATAAATTACTTGTAATTTGTTTGTACTAATTTTTTTCTCACAGAAAATATTGTTTAAACAAAAATCAACAAAAAAAAAGGAAGAAAGTTAAGAAACTAAAATATTTAATAATTTGAAAAATCGAAATAAATTAATTATAATATGTTTTCATAATTTTTTCAAAATTATAATTTTAAAATAATTAACAAGAAACGATAAAAACTGCTGAAGATCTTAAGACAAAAACAAATTGAAAAGGTAAAACATTATAAATGTTTGATAATTTTAAAAATCAAAATAAATTATATAATTTTTATTTTCTTTCAATCTAATTTTAAGTGCAGTTTAAAAAAAAGCAGTTAATGAATCAGAATCATCAAAAAAATAAGGAAAAACTATTATAGTGCGAGAGAAAAAAGAAAATAAAAGTGCAAAGTCTGAAATACCTATACAAATTTGTATGGGGAAAGTATGACCTCAAGGCTTAAAAACTTTTGATTTATTGGGTATGCTTCTCAAAAAATGATTTTGGGAAATAGTGGACACCCTAATGTATATACACATATATATGGTTCTCGGGAACGGCTTTAACGATTTGGATGAAATTTTCAGTGTACCTATGCTCTTATGAAGGAAAAATATACTAAAAAATTCGTTTTTTCAAAAATCTGCCTGCTGCCACGCCCACCGGATATAATGATTTGTGTGAAATTGATTTCTCTCAAATGATTATAACGATTTTGATGAACTTTAAAATTTATTTTCTTGGACGAACAACAATTGGCATGTGGTCTTAGAAAAACACAAATAATGCCGTGGTGACATGCCCATTTAATTTATTCATATAATTTTTCAAAAACGGCTATAGCAATTTAGAGAAAAGAAATAAGAAAGTATAGTTCTAAATAGGTCCGCCACGATAAAATCCAAAAGGATCTATTCAACCCACGAATTGATTTTGGATCGGCATGGGGTCATTATGATCGTTGGCTGTGTTGTGCATGACTTGCTTAAGTAACTGCATTTTATCAACTAAGCAAATTTGAAAAACGCCTCATTGCCAGAAAGTCAGATTAGTATTAAAAACTCTTCAATATAAATTCATCATTTGTACAGTGGAAAGTGATAAATAACTTAGTTAATTATTTCCAAAAGTATTCAATTTAGATACATCATACATAATATGGACTTTAAAATTTCTAAAAAAAAAATGGGAAAAACATTTTTAGCAACTTTTACTAGAGAAGCAGAAAAATTACTGACCCGTTGATTGAAGAAATAAGCGATCACGTCAATGTACCAAGCTTATTTAAGAAAGCTGGCATCATCCGTTCAATATCATTGGCCACTAAAAAAATAAGCGTACCACTCAAAAAAACAAACATTTGTAGAGCTCTCTAGCTTTAAAACATTTGAAATTTAAAATAGTGCAGGGAAACAATTCCACAGGCATCTGCTCCATATGGGAGATTATTCCATCATAAGTGGGAGTCTGTTCCACTGCTCAAAGTGCTATTTATTTTCACCAAGAGAGGGAATTTATTACACTTTTAAGTGAGAAAGGTCTTCATTTAAGAGAGTGGAGTTCTTGCCCACTTGGTAGTGTAAGAATCAACTTCACTTCTTTTTCTTTGGTTCGTTCTTAGGAGGTACTTTTTTTAAAACATAAAGTTTCTTTAAATCTTGATTCCTTAAATGCAAAAGGAATTTTGCATACACCCAACCTAGCCCCAACCCCAAATCCTATAATGAGTCCAAGTAGGGGGGTTGTAGGAAAGCAGTATGCCCCTCCTATACCTCACTATTTTTTCGCCATAATGCTGGCGTAGTTCTGTAAATAAACAATGACGTTTTCTATATATATGAATCAATAATATTCCAAATTCCAAATTAAGGTGGGAAAAAAATCCGCGAAATTGCAGGTATTTTTAGTTCTCTCTATCGGTGAGAATGAATTGCATTTTGAAAAGTGAAAAAAATGGGAATAAACTCCCATATTCATAAGACACATTTTTTTTTAAATTAGTGGGTAACAAGGCTTAAGAAAATTAAGAAGTTTTTCCGCGCGAATCTAAGTCCCCCAGGGTCTTTTCTATCAAATGAAAATTAAACAATACACATACTTTTAATTTTGTACTACTTTCGAATTTTGTATTTTAAATGCAGATATTCAGCTTTTATACTCTAGGGCTACCGGTCGGTCTTCGGGTACTTGAGACACTTTAGAACCCAGGCACCCAAAGACTCACCACTCGGGTATTTGTCAGATTCAAATTCAATTCAATTCAAAGCGTTGTGATGTAATCGGGGGCGTATGAGTGTTTTTTTTCGCTGTTGTAATTTTGAAAATTTATTGGAACTTCTAAGTCTCTAAATTAACCGAAATATTTTTTCTCTAAATCTTGTTTGTAGTTTTTATTTTTTTTCAAACCAAGCTTAGGGCTTGTTCCACAAAAAAAAAATCAAGTCTGGCTTAAGTATTTGATGGTAAACATATGTGGCTTTGTTTCGTTTGCGCTTGTTTTGTGTAATTCCTTTTTACAATCGAACTACAGTCTTTTAGTTTAAAGATTTGAATAAAATTCCAAGTTTAAAAATTTTCACTACCCAAGAACTTATGATAAATTTGTGAACTCTTTAATTTATGCTTCTTTTCTTTGCCTTGCCATTAATTATATCCTTCAAAGGGTTACATAAGTCCATGTGAATAGAATATGACATGCTTGCTTGTATCTTGTGGGTTAGATGCGGGATAAAAACTTCCCACATAATATACATGAAAACAACGCTGGGTAGATCATTGTTCCGCGCCACCGACACCAAAATAATGTCGAAGGATATAAACCATGCGGTGTTGCAGTTGGGGAGTCATCCGAAGACTTACACCTATGTATATAACACCCATACCCTGATGAGTAAAGCATGGTTCTAGCCATCGGCATAAAGTAATACATTATAATAATTTTGAAAGGAAATATCCTCGAACCTTCATTTCATGAAGAATGAGCAAGGAGAAGAGAATTATGCCAACCATCGGCATCGATAGGGTTTCAGGTTGAAATCGCTTCCCTCTATAATGTTTTGCTCTTCGACGACCGACTTCGACTTCGACGACGTGACGCGACGGACGTGGCCTGGTGCCGGTGGTCGTACTCGTACAACACGTTAGAATCTTAGCATGTTATAGCAGTTTCAAAAGAAGCACTTTTTTGCCGATTGGCTCTTTTGTATACCGAACGATGGCAATGGCTGTTAATGTTATGCCCCCGATCCCGATTTCTTTATGAACGAACCTAAAAAACCAGGACGGCCCTTTGTGTGCAATATTAATCGCACTATTGTTTGCTGCTCTGCCAAGGATTTGTTCGGTGGTTCAAGATGTTTTTTTTTTAAATTCATTTTGCAGGTGCATTGTTACACGATGTTGTTCCGGTGCCAAGGGGATAAATACACGATGGTGAATATTATATGGGGAAAATCGGTTCGCGGGATCCATTGTTTTCCATAAAGGGTTAAATTCTGTTCAAAGTATAGAATACTTGTAGGTAGGTATGTGTATTCACAAAATTTTAGAAACAACACACAGCTAAAGGAATATACCTACTGTCGGCATTTATTAAAAACAAAAAAAAAACTGACAAGTCACGAAAGGATCTTGCGATTTTTTCTTTCGTTTGCGTAATTTTCCAATTTGTGTCTGGTTTCAAGGTGATTTGACCTTTTTTTGGGATACAAATTTATTTTAATTTTACTGAATGTAGCATTTTTTAGCCTAAAAGAATTTGTTTCATAAAATTATTTGTTGAACTATCAAAAGGAGGTCAAAGTGATTTAAACATTTTGTATATTTTTTTTGTTTCCAATTCAAAGGATAATGAAACTAAATTTTCACATGAGGATATTCCAAGGTTGAATGTGGCTTATGAATAATATGTCTTGAAATGATGTCATAGAACTTTTCATCCTTGTTGTGCATGAAAAATGATAAACTTAGGAGAATACAAACTAAAATTATTTCATAAATTTGAAATCAGCTAAATTCACTCAGAAGAATTTCCTGAGGGGATAGACTTTATGTTTTGAAAGAAATCATGATTTAATCTTCAAATGTGATAAGGAAATGTTTAAATATTTCATTTACCTACGTTATGCAATATGATTATAGAATGATTAAAAATGCCTTTAATTTGTGCATAGTGTAGTTCCTTTTATATTGAAACTAGGTGGCCAGTCTCGGCTTCACACGAGTAGATATATCGGGTTGTTCAATAAGAGCGCTACAAAAGTTTTTTTAAATTAAACAAAAACGGTTTTGGATATCGATGAAATTCTTTATTCCTGTGAAAGTACGTTCGATGTCATTATGTATGGAACTCGATTTATTTTTCAAGGCCACCACGGGCACGCTTGCAGATGTCCAGACGCTGAACACAATTTTCGACGGTTTTCAATCATAAATCCGACGATACTGCTGCAATTTCACGTTCGATATTCGTACGAAGTTCATCAATCGTCGCTGGCTTGCTGGCATAGACCATAGACTTGACGTGGCCCCACAGGAAATAGTCTAACGGCGTCAAATCGCCGAGGCGGCCAAGCGACTGGACCAATTCGTGAGATAACACGTTCTGCAAACTTGGTTTCCAATAAATTGATTGTGACATTCGCTGTGTGGCTTGTGGCGCCGTCCTGTTGGAACCACATGTCCTCCAAGTCCATATCATCCAATTGAAGCCAAAAATATTTGGTTACCATTGAACGGTAGCGATCCCCATTCATGCAATGATGACTCATGGAGAACGTGTGGATTGCTGCCTGACCAATACCGCATATTTTGTTTATTGACGAACCCATTCAGCCAGAAATGAGCCTCATCGCTGAAGATGATTTTGCGATGAAAATCCGAATCATTTTCAAGTTGTTGCTCAGCCCATTTCACGAACATACAACGCTTCTGGTGGTCAAGCGGCTTCAGTTCTTGCGTTAATTTAATCTTGTAAGGATGTAGGCCAAGATTTTTTGCAAAATTGGCCACAACGACGTCACAGAGATGCCCAACGCTTGAGACGTGTGAGAGACACATTTGGGCTTTCTGCAACTGAAGCCTCAGCGGCAGCAATATTCTCGACACTACGGGCACTTTTTTGTCTCACTGGCACGGAAACATTTTGTACTGTGCCTGTGGATTGAAATTTTTCCACTAGACGCTCAATTGTTGATCTGCTAGGACGATTATGACAACCATAAATTGGACGTAGCGCTCTTAACGTTGAGGCCACTTACTCCGAATTTCGGTAGTAATTTTTAATAATTTCGACTCGTTGTTGGCTCGTATATCTTTCCATCATGATATGGCAAACTTTACTGAAGAAAAATGTCAAGAGAACGGCAAGAAATATGACGTCGTTAGCTGTCCCTGTCGCTCTCCTTTTGTAGCGGCCCGTTTAAAAACCCTTTACTTAATGGGCATTATGTAGAAGAAGTAACAGGAGCACAAAAAAGCAAGATACCAGCCAATGAAAACCCAGTTCCAGCGCCCAGTATTGTAAAGTTTAAGAAAGCCATCCGAAGCTAAGAAACAACAAATCCCTCGGCTGGGATAGCCTACCAGCAGAACTCTTCAAGTATAGTGGAGATCTACTCGTACGGTGCATGCACCAGCTCATCAACCAAGTGTGTAAGGAGGAGAAAAGCATGCCCGACGACTGGTCAAATAGCTCCATATGCCCAATCTACAAAAAAGGGGATCCTATATTCTGCAAAAATTGCATAGGTATAATGCTGCCTAGAAGATTCTATTAAACCTCTAACATATTATGGGAACGTTTTAAACCTTTCTGCAATACTTTGATCGGCACGTACGAGTGTGGCTTCAGGCCAAGCAGATCAACTGTAGACCAAATCTTCAAATTGAGGCAAATCCTGGGAAAGACCAATGAATTTCAAGTCTAGCCTCTAGACCCAACATCTTTTCATCGACTTCAAAGCCGCATAGGATAGTATAAGTCACCAAGAACTTTTATTGGCGATTTCGGAACTCAGGATCCTGAAAAAAACTGATCAGCTTTGCCACATGACGTTACAAAATACGAATTCGAGGTAGTCAAGGAGTTCACCTACCTCGGAACAAACATCAATCCCACAAATGACAGACACCTTAATGGAAATCTGACGAAGAAATACCCAAGCAAACCGCTGCTACTACCAAACAAATGGGCTTACCAGTTCTAGGTACTCTACCGGGCACTGAGTGCTGGACGATAGATACAAAAGGGGAATTGATACTGGGCACTTTAGAGATAAAAATTCTTCGGTGGATATGTGGTCCCATATGCGAAGAGGGCGAATGGAGGAGAAGATTCAATCGTGAATTGTATGAGCTGTACCAAGATGTGGATGTAGTCTTAAGAGCCAAAACACGTCGAATACACTGGCTTGGCCACATCAAGTGAATGGACAACAATACTCCTAGCCAAGAAAATCTTTAAATCCTAGCCCCCAGGTTTGAGACCACCAGGAAGACCGAATTTCTGTTACAAGGACGAGGTGGTAACAGACGCAAGGGCGCTTGGTCTCGACAACTGGAGGTAGCATACGAGGGACCGCAACCGATAAAAGACCGCATGGATCGGGAGACGAATAAGTAAGTAAGTAAAAACGAACAGTACTAGGTTTTTTTAAATTTTGAACTCTCTCATTTTCGGCTGAATAGATTTATATCGTTTTTTTAATATACAAATTTCAAATAAGATAAATAATAAATATCAAAATTTTCAAAAAAAAAAAATATTTAGGTAAATTTTTAGAAAAACAAACATTTTTTTTTTGTAAAATTCAATAATGGCTCCATCAGAAGGTACTCTAAATAAATTATTTTTAGTACTGGCAACCATTGGGTGGAACTTTGTTTGTTAAAAATGGTTATTAATGATTTTCTGGTATGTTTAATTTAAATGCTTGCTTTTATGCAGAAGCTTTTCAAAAGGGTTAATAGTGCTGATGTGGAACAAAATGTTTTAAAAAAACTAATATTTTGGACTACACGATGACCACTGTGTATCAATTAGGGATGTCCATGAAGTCAGAAAATTTTCGGTGTGTCGTTTAGTATCGGTAAAGGAAACAGAGGCGATGCCAGCTGAGTGTAAAGGGATGTTCGTTCAATATTTTTATCGCATTTCCTTTCGTGACCGTTTCCTGACCTAAAAGGTAATATAACCCTGTTTCTTTTGATTATCTAACGAAAGGGATGCCAAAATCTAGGAGCATAAAAATGTTTACTACCGAAAAAGCTTACTTTTAATTTAAAAAACATCCCATCCCGTTTTCTTTGATTCACTGCATATGCATAGCAACAGATGTACACAACAAAGCACAACTACATTTTTCGTACATATTTAGTATGTCCACATATAGGTAGGTATATTTCAAAATATAATTTATCACAAGAGTTCGGGAAAAAAAAACGTGAATTTATTGGATTAATAGCACAACACGTGTTTGATTTCTTTTTTCTTAATTTTTTGCTTGTACCTACAAAAAAAAAAAAAAAACAATTTTTTTCTCCATCCATCCGCAGAAAATATTCATCGACGGCGGCAACGCTTTTGTTGAAACATTCATAACGGCCAGGCTAGCAAATGAGATTCGAGGGTGTTCAAACGGTGATAATGAAACTCTTTTATCGATGTGAAGCGCGCCATGAAAGTATTTGCGAGTGCCAGGCTTTTAAAGGCGTATATAGAGATGACAAGCTGTCTGTGTGCTTCACTTCTGCTTGACTTGTGGGTGGTTTCGTTTAAAGGGTGTTCCACTTTGTGGGAGTCTAATTTCATAAGATTGACCTTTTCCAATTAGTTATAGTTGACAGCAAATATGTATTTTTTTTCATCCGATGAAAATCTTCAAAAGACACTATGTAAAAATTGGTAATGAGAAATGTGGGACTCTTACCGAACTAAGACCACTGGTGAATCAGGACCAATTTATGAAAGATCGACAAATGATTTCTCTTTCTCAATTAATAAATCACATTGTGGGAAGTTTAAAGTTATAGAACTTTCCCATAGCTTTCAGACCATCAGCTCATTGGGCTTGGTTCTTCTTAATCTCCGAACATTGTCTCATATAATTAGGACGGTCACCATTTCGGAGTTGGTATGACTTTGCAGTCGCTGATTGTGTGATACAGGATACAGCGTGTTTTTTAAGCACTTCTGTAACCATTTCAATTTGAAGGTCACGATGTAGATCGCTATTTCTTATATACCAAGGGGCATTTATTATTCCGTGAAGCACCTTGCTTTGGAATTTTTGGATGGATTCAGCATTTGTTTTCTTTGTACAGCCCCATAGTTGGATACCATATGTCCAAACGGGTTTCAGTACTTGCTATAACATTAGCTTGTTCTGGATAGATAGGTCAGAGTTCTTTCCAAGTAACTAGTACATTTTTCTGTACTTCAAGTTTAGTTCGTCTTTTTTCTTTTTGAAGTGCTCTTTCCATTTAAGCTTTGCATCCAAAGTCATTCCAAGGTATTTGGCAGTATTGGTGTAAGGTACTGTTGTACTGTTTATAAGAAATGGAACATTGTTTAGTTTTTTGTTAGTAAAGTTTATATGCGTCGATTTTGTTTCATTTAGTTTGATTCGTCATTTTTGCGTCCAATCACTAACTTTATGACTGCATTTTGCAGTTTTTGTGTAGCCTTCGTAACGGATTTATCTGGCACCAATATTGCAGTATCATCAGCAAAGGTGGCCATGATAGTGTTGATGTCCACTGGAATATCCCTTGTATATAACAGATACAGGGTTGGTCCTAGGATACTCCCTTGTGGTACACCGGCTTCAATTTTCTTAAGCTCCGAGTAATTTTGTTCGTTCCGTTCTCTTAAAAGTTAGTTCGTTAAGTAGGACTAACTGGGAAGATCGCTATGCAGTTTGAACTCAGGTCCAAACCTTATCCAAGGCTTAAGCAACATCTAAAATATAGCATACCGAGCATACTTGTTTTCTTCAAGTGCCTTTTTCCACAACTTTCGTGATTCGACTCACTGGGTCTATTGTGGAATGTTGATTTCTTAATCCAAACTGATGGCTCGGAACAAGTCTTCTGTCTTCTATTATTTTGCCAAGACTTTTCAGGAGCAGTTTTCGAAAACTTTTGCTATCATTGGTAGAAGAAATAAAGGTCCATAAGATGTTATGTCTGTTTGTGGCTTAACTTGTTTAGGTATAACAATGACTTTTTCTATTTCCAAATACATTAAACAGGAGTTTTTGAAGGCTATTGAAGGCATTTCTTTCAAAACCTGAGCAGTTATTAGATCGTACTCTGGTGATTTTTTGTAAGACAGCTTATGTTGACACATGCTTCTTACATCTTTGAGCGTGTCAAAAGGAATTTCACATTTGTCGTTTCTATCAACAAACTGTAAGGGCTGTGCTTGCTGGGAATGCAAAACATTCGCGAGATGTTCAGCGAAGAGATCAGCATTTTGTTCCGGCTTTCTGATCCATTTACTATATCTTGAGGTTTTGTGCCTGTTGGCGTTGGTACCACTGGTGTTCGATCTTGCCCAACGAATGCCTTAAGCGTTTTTGTGCACCTTTTACAACTTGATCTGCACATTAAATATCTAGTACCTTGTAGTGCATTAAGACTCAAAGAATCAAATTGTTGGGTTGCCAAGCCCTATGGTCACAGCAATATCACAAATTTGATTCCCATTGAAATTTGTTCAACTCCAACTGACTACCGCACGCCTACAATAAAACTCAGTAAAGATTTTAAAGTTTTATTGCCATACAGAAAGGACTGGGATGATTACGTCAAGACGAGAGACTTCGACACAACTATCTATACTAATGGCGCAAAGATGGAGTGTGGTGCTGGTTCAGGAATCTTTTCTGAGTCTCTTAATATCTCAAAGTCCTTTCGTTTACCCAATTATTCTAGTGTGTTGTCAGTCCTTCACAACTCACTTGCGGAAAGAGTCAACATTCCCCTGGGAGTTGTGAAGGGCCATTTACTGTCAATCTTCCTTAGTGAATCCAATCGTAGGTGGAATAGGTTGACCGATTGCAAGATATCCAGAAAAATCTGGCCCGCCTATAATAAATCCCGAACAATTGATCTGCTATGTAGACCCAGGCGAGGCATAGCTAGGGTCGTTGCAACCTGTACTGGAAAGTAGCCAGTAGGGGAACACGCAGCGAGACTGGGTATTCCTTACAATACTCACTGCCGTAGCTGCAATGATCAGCAAGAAAAGAAAACAGTACTTCACTTTCTTTGCGAATGTCCTGCTCTGGCTAGAATGAGAGCACATTTGTTTGGAGTGGCATTTTTTGACGACCTCAATCAACTTTCTGAAATGAAAATCAAAAACTTTATTTCCTTTCTTTACGCGACGAAATGGATCTAAGACAAAATCGGTTGAATCTGTACCAAGTTCCCTTCCAGACCCCAAGACCGTGAGCAATCAGAATACAGGCCTCTGCTGGGTTTCATGATGCTCAATGACTGCGATCATCGGTTGGATCCTTCGACCTCTAGCCGTTCTGCTATCTGCTGAGCTCGGCATATCACAGCTGGCTTTGGGCGAGATGCGATCCAATCGACTGAGTGTCCCGCCTCTTGACGTTGGTGCTAGCCCAAAATATTCTAAAACCATATTCCAAATCCGTCCTAATTCAAATCAAAGAACTGTGGGCTCATGGTGGATGCTGATTATGGTGGATGCTGATTTCCACTGGAAACCTCCGGTCGAGTGGGCAGACGGCGGAGGCCCAGGTGGAAATCTCGCATTTAATCATATATCTGGAAGACCCCCGAAGGAATCAAGTCAAACGAGTTTTGGTATCAAAACGGCGCAGTTCAGGGCTAATTTGGTACTGGGTTAGTGTTACGCCCGTGCCATCATTTCTACCTGTCTTACCATGATTTGTAATTATACTTTCGACACTTATATGATTTCGTTTATTAACTACAAAAAAGTCTATAAGGTCTGGTATTTTGTTAGTATAAGATAGCCAATATGTTGGTGAGCCAGAAGAATAAAATTCGCAGTTGTATTTGTGGCCTACTTGATATAGCCGTTTACCTTTCGTTGTTATGAGCCTAGATCCCCATTGGGTGTGTTTAGCATTGCAGTCGCCACAAACAAGGAAGTTATGTCCTTACAAATTTAGGAGTTTTTCAGTTGGAGAGCGTCTCGGAGGGCAGTATAAAGCTGCTATCTTAAACTCTTTCTTTTTTTTACCAATACTGATTGTTGTTACTTGCATGTTTTCTTTAGTAAACTTAGATTCTTCATAGAGTGTTAAGCCATTTTTAATAAGTATTGCTGATCCTCCCCTAGCTTTGTCAGCTGGGTGCGGAGCGTGATAACACGTATAAATTTCAAGATTCTATTCTATAGCGAGGTGAGTTTCGAACACCCAACAAGTGTCTATATGCTCTATGTCGAAAAAGATGTTTAGTTCTGACACATGTTGTAAAAGGCTGTTTGCATTTCATGTTGCGATTTTGAGTGTTCTCTCCATCATTGTTTTTTAAAAGCAACTTCTTCGCTTAGCTGTTCTTTGTTTAAATCTTGTTTGTCAATCCTTTTAAGGATAGGTTTAAACATTTCTTTAACAGATGTTTTCATCACTTTCGCTTAGTGAAATTGCTTTTGTCGGTTGATTTTTAGTTTTGTTTTCGATTGTTTATGTATTGACGGAAAAATAAAGTGAAATTAAGTAATTTGCCTATGAAAGTTTATAATAGTGAAATATGGCAATAAAGTAGAACTCTTTTGTGCATCAAATTAAAAATATAGAGGCCCATCTGTAGACTGTAGATCACATTGTGTTTAGTTCTATTATTCAATATTTTGTTTATATTAATCCATTTTGATTTCCTATTTTAATAAAGTTACACATTGAAATAAAGAACGTTCCTAGCAAACACCCTGTATATATATCCATTAAGGAATATGAATTTTCTTCCTGAAAGAGCCGTAGCCGTATCCTTTTAATCGATAAAAATTGTGATTAATTTATTTTTAATTGCCATGTTGCCTGTTTCCGGAAAAAACTTGGCTCATTTTTCTGTCCGATGGATCGGATCGTTTATGCCGTGTCGCGTCCGAATCGCTTCGGTCGCATATAAATTGGTAGGATGCGAAGTGGGCTTTAGGCTGCTGGGTTGCTGATGGGCATAGTCAGGGCCTAAGATTAATATTACTTATGCGTGACGGACGTGCGACAAACAGCGAAAAAGCGAGGAATCGCGCCATAATATAAGAAGAGTACAGAAAAAAAAACAAAAACAACATATAAATACAAAAATTTAAATTAATGAGATATTGCATCGACAGACGACAACGTCGTCGTCGTCGTCGTCGGCTGTTATTAATGAGAAATCTTTATTTTATGGACTTTTTTTTATACAAAAGTTGGGTTCTTTGTTACGGAATTAATGTCTGAGCCAATTAGGTTTACAATGATATTTTATACTTAATGAATAATAATTGCATTTGGATGTGAGATTATTTTGCCTACAGAAAAAAAAGGCGATGAATATAGGAACAGCATCAGGGGTGGTCGTGGTTCGTGGTGTGCGTCCTTGAAGGCTCACACATGTGGTTTTATGTCATGGCAATAAAAAAATCACTGTCAAATCTAAATTGGTCATTAAAGCAATTCTTGGTTAATTTATTGCATAACGTATTGGGGTGCCATTCCGAAATCCTGTACAATTGAAGCTCCCTAAAAATAATAAATATTCAAGATAGCCATACCGCTATCGTAATTATTATCTCCATTTTAGATCTGAAAGTGCATTCCAGCCTGCAATCGACGAAAAAAATTATTTTTTTTTAACAAGGATGCTGCTTTAAAGTTTAAAATACTGTTCGATAAAAACAAGTGTCTCATCTTCCACTTCTGGACTTCATTCCTGTTGTCTTCCTGTTGACAGGACACGCACATAGAATTGGCTTGGAGCAGACCTTTATAATTACAAACAAAAAAAAACCTTTGAAGAACACCAACCCTCCCAACCTTCATGGCTTTATTTTGGTGAATCTAGCCCATCAGCATCCAGCACTCTGTCAATTTAATTCAGTTTTTTCAAGTAGGTACCTGAACCTGACAAATTTAAAAATAAAACTGATAGTTGGAAAAACAAGATCAAAAGAAGAGACCATCATTCACAGACGAGAAGTTTCGACAAGTCCTGCTAGGAAAATTGAAATCTTTGGCAACTACTTCAAAGGAAAATTTCGGAAAGCCCACTGCCTTCCTAATTTGATCGAAAAAAAACCCTCTTTGGATAGTCTTAATTAATGTAGAATATCCTTCAAATGAGTTGCTATACTGGCTGATTTTCACTCTTTCTGAAGATGTGACTATCATCATCGTAATATTATAACAATTTTCTTTACTTTATAAGAATAAAAAGCCAGTTTCGTTATTCTCCTTTAGAGCTCTACACGAATTATTCACAAATAGAATCAACGCCAATGGAGAGCAACAAAGCTAACAAATTGACCTCCTGCTGTTAAAAATCTACGACCACCGATTAACGACCCAACAAATCAGGAAAAAGACAAGGCTATACGTGGATAGCTTTACCACATTTACGCCTCATTTTCTTTCAATTCACATTGCTGCCCAGAGGTCTGGTTGTAGTTCATTTGGAAAGTGAATCGAATAAAAACTTTTCACATTTGCTGCCGAGCATTGCTCTCACTTTTTCTATTCACTGTGACAAACAGAAACAATTAATACCTGAACATCAGTTTGGATTTAGAAGAAAGCATTCGACAATTGATCAAGTACATAGAATTACTGACGTAATTGAGAGAGCTCTTGAAGAAAACAAAATCTGTTTGACAGTCTTTTTGGACCTGTCACAAGCGTTTGACAAGGTGTGGCACTAAGGTCTCAAATTTAAATTAAGACAAGTTCTGCCTGAAGCATTTATAACATTCTAAACGGATGTCTAGATAACAGACTCTTTTGTGTAAGACACGGAAATGACTATTTTAATTTCAAGGAAATAGAAGATGGGGTACCACAAGGAAGTGTATTAGGTCCAGTTCTGTACCTTTTATTTACAAGGTCCAGTTCTGTACCTTTTATTTACAAGCGATATACCACAAACAGAAGACACTATCGTAGCCACGTTTGCTGATGATACTGCAATACTAGCAGTAGGCAAAACGATTAGCGAAGCTACAATTAAGTTGCAAAATGAACTTAATAATGTCAATGAGTGGACAAAAACATGGTGCATAGTGCTTAGTGAACAAAAGTTAGTCCACGTGGACTTTAAGTATAAAAAATATAATGAAAGGGAATGGCTCTAGAAATTTAAATGGAAGCCGCACGTAAAAAAGAAATGCGAAGAATTGAAAAGAAAATTAAGAGATATGAACTGTCTACTCGGTAAATATTCAAAGCTTAGTATTAGAAATAAGTTGATTTTATACAGGCAGGTACTTAAACCTTTTTGGACTCATGGTATGCAACTCTGGGGTTGTACCTGCGATACAAATTTAAAAACGTTTGAAAATAAATTGCTTAGGTCATTTGTAAATTCTCCATGGAGATCTTCACAGAGATCTCGGGATTCCTACGCTTTAGCACGAAATTAAAAGATTCACGTGAAAACATTGAAATCGGCTATAAGAACACGCTAATGTCACAATTATTGACATGCTTGACGAGTCGAATTGAGTACGCCATCTGCGAAGAAAAAAACCTTCCCGACTTGGTGTGGTAAATAAAATCCGCTTTAAAATTGCGGAACAAGCAGGAATTTTTGACGTCCCTTATCTTGGCGGACACTTTGTTAAGTTCTTGATTAATTAAATAAGAAGACGATCCTTTCTATATAAAAAATTCATTTATTAATTCAAGTACTTAGCTTATGTATAGGAGAATTATGACCTGTAGGTTTGGAGGTTATCGCAAAAAGAGAAAGAAACCACAAGGTATTTTTGACAGAAGGAAGTCTATCATGTTAATCGCAAATACCTCTCCAGGGTGCGTATGTGTCATTATAGATTTCTGAGTTCAGGGTTGGTAAATACACAACAGTCCTCCCCTCTTAATTGTTTAGTAACCCAACCGCTCTACAGGTTTCTTAACGCGACTGCTTCTTCGAACCATGGGTGCTTCTTCGGTGTCTACGTTCTTATTATGTGCTTCCTTCGAGGTTGATGGTGATGGTAGAACTACTCTTTCACTCCAGGATTCATTGGGCTTAGGTGATTGTGCCACCGGTAACTGAAACTCATCACCAGATGTTTGTATCGGTGAATTTGTGGTAGGATCACCGCATGTGGGGCGGAACATAGGGGCAGGGGTTGGAAGCTCCACATCTGGATCCTTCGGTGCTTGTTTTTCATCCACGTTACATTTCTGAATCTGGTCACAATGCCTTCTCCACAGCTTCCCGTGAACATGAATGAAATAATTGAAAAGTCCGTCTTGACGCACTATTTTTCCAAACTCCCACTTTTTGTCCTTGTTAGTATAATCTCTTACTTGAACCTTATCTCCCGGATAATATTGCACACCACTAGGATATGGCCCGTGTAGTTTCTCCTTTACGTTTTCGATGGTGTTAGGCCGGATCAAATCCAACCTGATGCGTATATCTCGCTGGAGAAATAATGTACAAGGTGCCACTCCGGTTGTAGAGTTTGGCGTCTTTCTGTAACGCATAAGATAGTTAGAAAGTTTATAAGCAATGTTACCTGTGTCGTTAATCATTTTCCGGAGAGCCACTTTCATATTTTGAACAAATCGTTCAGCTTGACCATTAGTAGCTGGATGGTATGGAGCAGTGAGCTTATGATTGATACCATTGTCTTTTAAGAATCTCTTAAACTCCCCCGAGGTAAAAGTAGGCCCATTGTCACTGACCAAAGTCAAGGGTAGACCATATCGGGCAAACAGGTCACGTAAAACTTCGATTGTCTTTGCAGCTTTCATGCTATTCATTTGAAAAATTTCTGGCCACTTAGAGTGCGCATCGACCACAATCAAAAAATATTTTTCAAAAAATGGCCCCGCAAAATCAACATGTACCCTTTGCCATGGGTTTGTTGGATATTCCCATGGGTGTTGAATCCTTTTCGATGATTTTTGAACGCTCCTGCAGGCCATGCATTTCTGGGCTAAGTCCTCGATGTCAGAGTCAATGTGCGGCCACCACACATAGCTTCGTGCCAATGCTTTCATCTTAACAATCCCGACGTGAGCAGTATGTAATTCCGCCAGTATTAATTCCCTCAGTGTCTGAGGAATCACCACCCGATTGTTCCTGAGAATTGTACCATTTGTTAGTGAGAATTGATAGTCTTTACCTTCGAATCCAGCTGTGTCTAATTTTTTTCCCAGCAATAAGTTGTTATACACCTCCTTTAGAGTTGGATCTCTACCTGTCTCCTCAGCAACTCGTTTTTGGGTAACCAGAACAACGTCTATTTGCTGCATTTGGTAGTAGGTTACGTTGTCAACATCTTTAGGTTCATCCAACTGTAGAGGCAAACGAGAAAGCGCATCTGCATTGCCGTGGTCCCCCGTCGCTCGATACATAATTTCATATGTGAAGCCTTGCAGAAATTGTGCATAATGCAGCATACGAGTGGCCACCATACTTGGTAAACTTTTGATAGGGCTAAAAATAGCAACTAATGGTTTATGATCGGTGATTAGTGTGAACTTACGGCCATAGCAATAACGAAAAAATCTTTTTAACGCCCAGAATATTGAAGTCGCCTCTTTGTCAATTTGACTATAATTTTTTTCTGAGTTTGAAAGAGATCGCGAGGCGTAAGCAATTGGTCGTTCCTGACCATCTGGGAATGTGTGGGATAGCACAGCCCCTAGCCCATATGGACTCGCATCGGTCGCCAATGATAGAGGTAATTTTGGATTGTACGCACAAAGAACAACATCCGAAGTTATTTCAGATTTGATGCTCCTGAACACCTTCTCACATTCATGACTCCATCGGAAATGCTGGTCCTTCTGTAGTAGATTGTATAACGGGTTCAATTTAGAGGATAGATTCTGCAAAAATCTTCCATAGTAGTTCACCAGACCCAGCCAGCTTCTGACTTCGGAAATATTTCTCGGAGCTGGTGCATCAGTTATAGCCTGTATTTTGTCTTTAGTCTTTTCAAGCCCCCTTTCTGAAATTATGTGACCCAGATATGTTATTGAACTCTCAAAAAACTTGCACTTGCTGAGATTGATGCGAAGTCCAACGTTATTTAAACGGCGAAAAACTTCTTCAAGACGCAATGTATGTTCGGCAAGACTGGATCCTTGGATTTTTATGTCGTCCAAAAACACGCATACTCCACGAATATTATCCAGAGTTTGGGTTATGTACCTCTGCCAAATTGCTGGAGCAACCTTTGTGCCAAACATCAGCCTGTTTACTTTATAGTCACCTTTAATGGTTGATATCGCCTGTATTTCAGCGCTACGAATGTCCATTGGCATATGTAGATAAGCTTCGCTCAGATCCAATGTCGTGAAAATCTTACCACCCATCATAGATGTCGCAAAAATGTCCTCCACGTGAGGAATTGGATAGTGATCATTCTTTAGTACTTTGTTCAAAGTAATTTTATAATCCGCACAAAGTCTAATCGATCCATCTTTCTTTATGATAGGAACCACCGGTGTCCCCCATTCACTGTATTGCATTTTTGTTATAATGCCTTCACTCTCTAGACGGTCGATTTCTATGTTCATTTTATCTTGGAGTGCATACGGTACCTTGCGAGCTGGAATGTAAATTGGTTTAGCACTGTCATCGAGAAATAATTTGGCTTCAAAATTATTTATTTTACCAATTCCGGATTGAAAAACATCACTAAATTTAGATTTTAGAGCAAGCAGTAACTTCTCTTTTGACATAGGTATCGCATTACTTACTTGATTTAATTTTGGGAATTCAACTTTGAATAATTTAATCCACTCTCTTCCGAAAATTGCATCTACATTACCTGGCATTATATATATGTTGGCGTTTGCTTCCTCGTTGCCGTATCTCACATGCATTGTCGAATATCCAATCGGCTGAATGATCTCTCCAGTGTAAGTCCGAAACGGAACATTGGATTTGTACATCTGTTTATTTGGCCATGAATCACTAAATTCTTGATACGACATTGAAGAAACTGCTGCACCCGTGTCCAGCTCTAGCTGTTTTGACACACCATCCAGAACTAATGTGAGCATGAACTTCCTCGGCTTTCTCTTATCTTCGGGTAGAATGCACCTAGTCAGCTGGTTTATGTAGTAGTCGTCTTGCTCCTCGTCGTCGTTGTCGTCATCATTGTTGTCATCGGAGTGTGATTCTACAGAGTGAAGCTGATTTTGTTTAAAAAATTTTCTGTGTTTGGTAATGGGTGCGGGTGGAGGAGGTCGAGATTTTTTATCACTGCTGTTAGACATCTTCCCATTATTCATGCAAACGCGAGCTAAATGACCAACTTTCCGACACTTAGAGCACACTGCTCGATTGTGTTTGCATGCGGTTGCAAAATGTTCTTTATCTCCACATCGGTAGCAGTAGTTGAAATTTGATGAATAATTTTTGGACTTTGGCTTACTTGTACTTGCTATCTGGTTTTGGTAATTGCTCAGCGAAGTAGCTTGCAAATTTTGAATTTCTTTGGAGTCTTTTTGTGCAGATTCCATTGCGAGAGTAGCCGTAACGCAATCTTTAAACGTATTGTTTGGTTCTTTTAATTGAATTAATTTTTCTAACCAATGAGCATTACGAAGACCACTAATGAATTGCTGCCTTAGGTGGGCGTCGGCAGTCGACGCTTGGCAAGATGTGCACTTAAAATCGCAGTTTTTGCACATTTTTTTTAAGTCTGCAACAAAGTTAGATATCGTCTCCCCTTCATGTTGCGTTCGCTTGGTGAACCTATTTTGTTCTGCTATAACACTAGGTGCAGGGTTTACATGATCTTTTATCAAATTTATAAGTTCATCATAACTTTTAGTCTTTGGGTCTTCTGGGCTGGTTAGGTTGCAGAGTAATTGAAGAGTTTTCGCGCCCATTGCGTGAATTAACCAATTCCTTTTGCTCTCTTTGACAACATTAGTGTTCCCTGTCAGGTTTCTTAAACAGAAGAAATTCTCAAGCCTTTTGATAAAAATCTCCCAGCTTTCATTCTCCTCGTTGAAGCTTTCCAGTTGGATTGCTTCAGGCAGCGGTTGACTGGCATGGTTGGTGTTGCCCTGAACCGCCAAAGTAATGGCCTCCACAAGAGATTTCAATTGATCGGCATTCATAATTAAATTGCTGTTTTGTTCTTTTCCGCCTCGTCGCCACTGTTAAGTTCTTGATTAATTAAATAAGAAGACGATCCTTTCTATATAAAAAATTCATTTATTAATTCAAGTACTTAGCTTATGTATAGGAGAATTATGACCTGTAGGTTTGGAGGTTATCGCAAAAAGAGAAAGAAACCACAAGGTATTTTTGACAGAAGGAAGTCTATCATGTTAATCGCAAATACCTCTCCAGGGTGCGTATGTGTCATTATAGATTTCTGAGTTCAGGGTTGGTAAATACACAACACACTTTATGGCGGAATCAAAAAATTTGTATATCTGAATTTGTAGCTAATTAAATGCTAATTTGTTGCTCAAACCAAAAATTTGTAGCTCGAGTACTTTTCGAGTTATTCAATTTTCCGCTAAAATAAGTCTGAAGTTAGCGGTAAAAATCTAAAATAATTAAAATGTACCCTTTTAATTATAACCTGAATTTGTAGCTAATTAAATGCTAATTTGTTGCCCAAAACCCCATTTTGTAGCTGTAACGGTTTTTCATGTATTCAAAATTCCGCTAAAATAAGACTGAAGTTAGCGGACGAAAATCCGAAAATCATAATTCTGTCAATGCCCAAAATTGTAGCTTTTTAAATGCTAATTTGTTGCTCAAAAATTAATTTAATATCTTTTATGAATAATTTGTTATTAATAATTTAAGTTTAAAAGAGTGCATTTCCGGTTTACCAGCATAGGGCCAGCAAAATACTAAAAAAAACAGATTTTCAAATTTTTTTTTTGCAAACATGTTAAGCTTTTTTCATACTAATTTGTTGCTCAAACTAAAAATTTGTAGCTTTAACGGTTTATTTGGAATTTAAGTTTCCGCTGGCTAAAAAGTTAGCTAAAAATCAAGCCTCTAAAATCTAAAAAAATGACAAAATCCAAAATTTTTTTTCGCCACAATTTGAAGACACCTCTAACTAGATTAATCACCAAATCCCGATTTTGTAGCTCTCTTGGTTTTCTTTGTATTCAATTTCCCGCTAAAATAAGACTTAACCAACCGTTTAACGGTCAAAATTAAAAAAAAAAATATAATTTTAAACTTTTTTTTACGTCGTAATTTGAAGCTTTAGGAATGAAAATTTGTTGCTCAAAAATTAATTTTGTCACGTTTATGGATCGTTTTTTATTTGAAATTCAAATTCAAAAATGAGTATTTCCGGTTTACCAACATAGGCTCAGAAAAAGGCCAGCGAAATACTAAAAAAAAATAGATTTTCAAATTTTTTTTTTTGCAAAAATGTTAAGCTTTTTTCATACTAATTTGTTGCTTAAACTAAAAATTTGTAGCTTTAACGGTTTATTTGGAATTTAAGTTTCCGCTGGCTAAAAAGTTAGCTAAAAATCAAGCCTCTAAAATCTACAAAGAAAACCAAGAGAGCTACAAAATCGGGATTTGGTGATTAATCTAGTTAGAGGTGTCTTCAAATTGTGGCGAAAAAAAATTTTGGATTTTGTCATTTTTTTAGATTTTAGAGGCTTGATTTTTAGCTAACTTTTTAGCCAGCGGAAACTTAAATTCCAAATAAACCGTTAAAGCTACAAATTTTTAGTTTGAGCAACAAATTAGTATGAAAAAAGCTTAACATGTTTGCAAAAAAAAAAATTTGAAAATCTGTTTTTTTTAGTATTTTGCTGGCCCTATGCTGGTAAACCGGAAATGCACTCTTTTAAACTTAAATTATTAATAACAAATTATTCATAAAAGATATTAAATTAATTTTTGAGCAACAAATTAGCATTTAAAAAGCTACAATTTTGGGCATTAACAGAATTATGATTTTCGGATTTTCGTCCGCTAACTTCAGTCTTATTTTAGCGGAATTTTGAATACATGAAAAACCGTTACAGCTACAAAATGGGGTTTTGGGCAACAAATTAGCATTTAATTAGCTTCAAATTCAGGTTATAATTAAAAGGGTACATTTTAATTATTTTAGATTTTTACCGCTAACTTCAGACTTATTTTAGCGGAAAATTGAATAACTCGAAAAGTACTCGAGCTACAAATTTTTGGTTTGAGCAACAAATTAGCATTTAATTAGCTACAAATTCAGATATACAAATTTTTTGATTCCGCCATAAAGTGTCCGCCAAGATAAGGGACGTGAATTACGTCCGTATAGTAACCTGCAACACGTTACTTAACTTCGTTAAAAATAAATTGCTAGATAAGTTTCAACTTATTTGCAATTGGGAAGTGGAGGTAGTTTTAGTGTAGTAAGAATCTCACTCACCTATGAGCACCCACGGGAAAATAAACAGTGGGATATGTGCAACCTCCCTGCTTGGGCTCACTGTAGGATTTGGGGTAGGTGCGAGATTGGGTGTAGGTATGCAAAGTTTCTTTTGTTTTTACAGAATCTGACTTAAAAGAATCTTTGAAACTTTGAAACGCCGAATCGGCGTTATTTCACTTTGCCAAACCAGAATAAGGCTGAACGCTAAGATTCGGCGTTATTTCACTTTAGTAAAGCAAAATAAAGCCGAATTCTTAATTGGCTGTTATTTCGCTTGGCATTATTTCATGGCACCAGAAAAAGATTTGGCTGCATTTTACTTTGTTTGTTCCAATTCACGTTTTCATTTTGGATATTCACTCCCAAATGAAAGAAAATTATACATAATAAAAGTTTTTGATGTTTGGTTTCCCATTTTCTTAGAACGGGAATCGGTATGAGTGTGAAAAAGCATTGAAAGTTCTTCGATTCACTTTTTTATAGAACCAGAATCGGCCGCCAGGAGGTTAAAAGGTGTTTCCACATTTGCTGTTTTGCATTGCTATCACTTTTGGAATTCAATTGTCCAAACACAGGAATTCTCGTTCCGTGAATCAAATTGTCACATGAACCTCATTAAAGATGCTCGACTCATCTAAGGCCAGGAACGTATTTGCGATTTTCTGTAGCAACGACTGAAAAAGTGATTGCGTTCCTAGCTTAACGGTCTCCCTAAAAAATAGCGCAATTCTCTCACTTATGTTTTGTTTTGGGAGAGAAAAGATAAATACATAGAACAAAAACACTTTTTTTTTAAGGATTAGATTGGACCATTTCATTTTGGATATTCAAATGACATTTGACATGAACGACAGTTATTTACATAAAACCTGATTTAAAAAAAGAGAATGAAGATAAACAGAGCTACAGGCTACAGCCTCAAACTCATCAGCTCCCTTGGAGCACCATTGACTGTCATTAGAAAAAGACAATTTGCAACAATGATAACATAAAAGTCAAGTATCCAGATACCCCAAAGAAACAGACTTCAAATCTCTAACGAATTATGTATATGTTCAGGCTCGCCATGATACCAGAAAAATCTCGTTGCGTTTGGTTTCGGTATCGGAAACAGAAACGATACCGTGACTATACCAGTTCCAAAGCGAGCCGATACCGAACTTTTGGGATCAAAATTTGGCGATACTTTTAGTAGTATCGTTTGGTGTCGGAATAAAAAATGTATATGTAATAGGCATAAAAAGTTGTTGTACGGCATGAGGAATGCCAGCTTCTCAGATAGAAAAAGAACTAGCTTGGGAAAGTATGAGTAAGATATCATAGGAAAAATGAAGCTTGGAAATTTTACAAACATTTAAAAAGAATCTCTCAAAGTTAAGGCTAAGCTGCTATATAATTGCCGAACTCGCCATCAAACTGCTCAAAGCACCAGGTGACAATTTTTATGATACCATTGTGAAAAAGTGAAAGCTCTTGCGTAAAAACTAGAGGCACAAAAGTTCCATTACATTTAGATACTCGCATACCACCTATGGTATTGGCATTATCGGCAGAACAAAACGTGATATAAATATGGTGCTTTTATGGATATTGAGACAGAATCCAACTAGATGATGGGCTTAAATCAGTCAATGAGAGTAGGGCTGGTCACAATACCAAACCAAACTATACTTTTTAAAGAATCGTCCTGATATCGTCCGAATCGAAAAATTTCAGTGTCGTCTCGATATCGGTATTGGTCTTGTTTAACTCAGTCTCGTTTCGGTATCGTTTCTGATGCTTTGGAACTGGTATCTTCTCGGAATTTGTTGGTTTCCGATACCAATACTAAACGATACCGAGATTTTTCTGGTGTCGTGGCCACTCCTAAATGAGAGTAAAACTAAGTATGTGTATGCTGTCATAAGGAAAGTACAGTGGATGCGAATTCTGACGAACAATTGTTTTGACGTGTTCGTCAGAACAGTTTGTCTGTGCGTCTGAACTGTTCGTCAAAAATTCTTCGTCCGAACTGTTTGTCCGATTTGTTTGTCAGAAAGATCGATCGTTATTGAAAAATATAACTCTTGCCAATCGCTGCTTGCTTATTTCAACTTAATGGCAGTTGAGAGGCAAAAGACTTTCCGGGATTATAAATTGAATGTTCCTTTATAAGCCATTTCGCTTCTCAGTTCCGTTTTTCGATCTCCGTAACTTCGAACTACATAACCATTCTCAAGAGCAGTAAAACAACATCAAAATAAAGTAATAAACTCGAAATTTTGATATTTTTAAACCAAGACTACTTGTTTTGTTCACTTTTAAATTCAAATTCAAATTCAAACGACAACACATAGCTACATACGTGTTAAAATTGTAATTCTCTTTCCTTTTCACAACAAACAATATCTGTCCTGATGAACTCTGTAAGGCATCCTTCAAGAATTCCAAAAAGTAGTTAGCATTTCCAATTTAATTAAAAAACTTCCTAAATTGTGAATAATTTAGCATCTTGACTGTGTATATGTAGCAAAGATGCTCTCCATTTTTCCAAGGCCCACCATTGATTGTTACAGAATTTTCCCAAGACTCCAGCCGCCACTTCATTAATACAAACTTAAGAATCATTTCAATTGAAAACAGTTTTCACTTGTGGGTATAAAAGTTGGTCCATTGCGCGCTAGAGTTTGCTTATGATGGCATGCAGTGCATTTGGGGTCCCTTTTTCTTAATATAAGTTTTGAAGTTTGGCTGGGGGAGGGATATTTCAATTACCCGAGAGGAATAAGACGGTGGCGGCATTTCGTCATCATCGTTAACGTTGGCGAAATATGATATTATATGCGGCAGTAGCAGCAGCAGCATCAGTGATGGCTGTTATGGCAAATAGCGTGTCGTTGTATGCGGCGCTGTGCGGCGCGACGATGATGGCCACAGGAAATGATTGAACATTGAAGTAGCTCTTAATTCTAAAATTGAATTTCCAACTTTTCAGCAAATTAAATTTGTTTATTTGAAATTATATTTAAAAGTATCAGCAGGAGTAGCAGCCAGCAGCAGTGATGCTAGCAACAGCGTAACGGAGTTGTAAAAGTTTTTGAAGAGATTTTGATTAATTAGCTTATTCCTTTCGATTTGAATTTGAAGATCCAGAACATTTTGCGGAAGAGTGTTATTTTGTTGTTTAACATTGGGATATGATTAAATGGTTGAGAAACGATTTGGCCATTTAGGAAGTTTAAGTTTAATTTTTATGAAATTTTCTTAATTGTAAACCTGCCAGTGAGTGTTTCTTGGTTAAGGCTACAGCTGTGGGCAGAGAAGAAACACACTTATAGAAATAAAATAGCACAAGATATTGTCATAATTTCTTATGATTGTTGTAAGACCTTATTTTTTTTGTATTCAGCTTATTGTTAAAGGATTTACAGATATCAATTTTTTACAAAGAAGCTTCTAAGCAAATAATATTATTAAATAGGCTTTGCCAGATATCCCGAATTTGGGGGGGGGGGGCAAACCCCATATTTGAACCTTGTCTTGATATTCAAAATGTCCTGGGGTGGAATGGGCTAAGGTGATTGGTGATGGTAACATTAATGATAATCAAATGTGATCACATTTTATTTTTCGTCTGAGTAAGGTGATCACCAAAAATTATTTAAAAATTGGCACCACTTAGAGAGACGAGTACTAAGAGCTGTCAAAAATTCATTTATTTGATTTTGTAACTTAAGAACCTGTCTCACATTTTATAATTCGGCCTATTTTAGCAAACCATTTAACTAGTGAATACCCGGCGGGTGCTACAACGTTTTAAAAAAAGAATTATATATTTAGTTTGTTTGTTGGAAAAAAGGAATTTTTTATATGTGAAGAGACGAAAATTGATTTTATGAAACCAAATGCCCCTAATACTTACTTTGCTTTTGTTCGCATTATTGCTTTTCGAATCAATGAGAAGATTTCATTCTGAACCTCAATTATTTAGGAAAAACTTAGTACCTCGTGGCATGATGGTTAGTGCGTAGGACTGTCATGCCAAAGGTCTGGGTTCGATTCCCAGCCGCTGCCAACTAAAAACAGAAATGTTTTTTTCGCGAGGTACTGCCTCTTGCGAGGGACTGACAAATCCTCCAAGAGTATACTTGTCATGAATAAGTGCTTCTCATCTAGCCGTTCGGACTCGGCAAAAAATTGTAGGTCCCTCCATTCCTGCCAAAAATACGCGCATAGGAATGGTTGAGAGTTGTAAGTCACTAGGCCTTGGTTTTTCACGAGCTGTTGTGCCACCAAATTTATTTATTTTAACTTATAATCATGGGTTTGTTTCTAGGGTTTTTCAAGAGTCGCACATTTCTATTGTTTTGGTGTGGTAAAAAATATTCCACAGGCATGTCGTAAGCTGTTACAAGAAAAAGTCACAAAAATATAATTGTAACATGTGACAATCACCTTACGCAGACCGAATTTTGTTTTTGTGACTGTGTAGCCATCACAAATTACCTAAGTCGATTCCACCCCTCATTTTGTACCAAATTTCCTTTTCTTTTTAAGAAAAATAAAAACTTCCCTTATATACGTACATAATGTCAAACAATGATTTACTTTTTTTAGTTAGTCATTTCTTAAATTTATAAAAGAATATTTGAGTAGCTTGTGAGCAGCGTGTTCTTAAAATCATTTGGCAAGAATTCGAGTGGAAATAAAAAAACCATATCACTTTTATTTTTGACTGATCATTTACCTGGCCATAAGCAACCGACCAATCCATTTGGCTCGGGTGGATCTCAGATTGGCTGAAAATCCAAATGGATCGACAGCCGATCATCACATTCGACCGATTTTGGATCGGCACGGGCCATTTGGTTCTTTGGCTCTATCGTGTGTGACCAGCTTTAGACATGTCGGAAGATCTACACGTAAACATTTTACCATGATTTTAAATCCCTTGAAATGACAGACTTTTTTGTAAAGTACCTTATACCAGCCTTAGCACTTGCCAATATTTAAGTTAATTTTGAAAGCTCCCGATGTAATCTTAGTGCCCTATATTCCGCGACGACTCTTGAGTCATGACTTTTTTTAAAATTCAATGAGTGCAAATGAGAAAAAAACATCTGATCTCAACTTCACACTTATTTTATTTCGAAAATAGTCATTATTCACAAGTCGTCATGTAATAGGACACTAATACTATTTCTTTTTTGTTATTTAATTCTGTATCTTTTGATTAATGAAAACTTAAATTAACTTTGGTAGGGTATCTAATGAATTTGGTATCATATCAAAGCTTATATTGAGCTTGTTATATGAGAAAAATATTTTTAAAATCTGTCATTGGGGATTTGAGAGTCAGATGGTTATCTTTATTTTTTAATCCCAACTCAAAAATGAATGGATTTGCTTAAGCGAAATGAATTATCAAATTTTTCTCTCATAATTTCCATTTTTAAAACTTTTACCTTTTTTATTCTATTATGAACACAATTACGTTTGATAAAGTTAGGCACTTTATTTACAAAAAAATGCTATTTAACTTTATTTCTTCTGATTTATAAATGCTTTTATCCTAAAATTAAAACAAACAAAAAATGCCAGCCCTAATAAACCACATATTGAGGAATGACACAAAGTAAACTTACCTCACTCTGTTAAACAAAACAAAATAAAATGCATGACTGCGTCGCACGCACTTGCTCTTATGTTCAAGGCGCTGAGGGTATAAGAAAATTATATGTAAATACATGGAAATGACATGAAATTACCTATAAAAAACTTCGTTGAGAGTTTGAGATGAAAAAAAGAACGCCACCATAATTTCTTATTGAATATGATTGCATGGGCATGGAAAACTTAAAATCGTTGGAGCGGTTTTCTTAAAAAATAATTTTTATATATAAAATTCTTAAAACATTTTTAAGGAAAACTTTCAGTTATATTAAGTATTTACTTATGTATGTGCATACAAAAATAAAATTTGAAAAAAAATTTGTCAACCCGTTTTTGAAATATTCAATTTTCCAAAAAAATGTTTGGAGCTTTTTTTAAAAATTCAAATATTTTTTTTTTTTGAAAAATTTATGCAATATTATTTAGTCTTATCTTAAATTTACATGTACAAAATTTATCGAAATCCGTTTTGCCGATAATGAGAAAATTCAAAATAAAAAACACGTTCTATGACAGATACCTCCTATTAATAGTTTTTAAGTGCAAAATTATAAAATTTTTTGTAGTAGATCGTATAAATTTTGTATGTGGAAAAAGTTTGATCAAAATCGAAGGAATCGTTATTGAGAACAAAAAATGAAAACCCTTTTCGGTTTCTTAACTTTTGTATGGAAGTTAACTATGCTTAAATGACATTTTGATGAATTTCAGATAAAAACATTTTATTGAATTCAAATATCAAAGCCTTGTTACTGTATCATTGTTTCTTTTGGATCTATCAACCAATTTAATAAACTTTTACGATCTAATAATTCCATTTAATTACCTTTTAAACCTATTTTTTGTGTCTTCTAAGCAATTTTTAAAATTGGCCTCACGAGGTTTTGACAGAAAGTCGACGATATGTAAGAAACAAAACGCATACAAATTAATGTTATGGCCAAGATTTTAGCTTAATTTTTAAGACAAGGGTTTCCCATTATATGTTTTCAAAATGATTTCGGATAAGTGGCCTTCGTGGATGGCTCGAATAAATTCCAGCCGAGAGGCCCAATTTTCGACCACTTATCTTGCAGCAGTTAGGGCCGTCAGCAATAACCCACCGAATATTCTCTTCCAAGGCGTCAATCATCTAGGGCTCATCTGAATAGACAAACACAAAAAATAGTCAAGCGGTTTTAAATCGCACGATCTTGGAGGCCACGCCACAGGCCCACGACTCGAGATAATGCACTCGCCAAAGAGGTTCCTTCAATGAATTGATTGTTTCGTTGACTGTCATTGGCGTTGCTCGAACCGAACCATTATTTTGGTTATAAATTTACACGATTTGTAAACGTTGTTCAGAAGAAAGTCTAGCTATTCATGACACACCAAAATAAGCATAAATCAAGTTACAGCTGTCAAAAAGACCAACTCGGAAAAAATTATTGCCAGATAGAAAATCACACGTCTAAAAAAAAAACACCCTTTATAATGCTAAAAAAAATAAGGGTTTTCACCACTAGCAAATGAGGTACGTTTAATATTCACATGTATTTGATACATGGAGTGATATTTTTTATTATTACGAGTATGAAAGATTCTCATCTTTGTTCTACATTAAAGGTACAATTAGTAGAATAGGCCAAAGTTTTTCAAACTGTTAGTCGGCATCCCCTAGAGGGCCGGAAGGAATTACTCAAGGGGTCGCAAGCCACTGAAACTAAAAACAAAGGTTGAAGACTGAGGCTTATTATTTAAAACTTTAAACTTTAAACCCATGGCAAGCCCCTTTCCAATTGAGTAAACGAGAAAATTTCTTTGAGAGTTTCCAAATTCAATACGAAATCATTTCATCTTCCATACAAATTCACATTTCGAAATGAGATAATTTCAACCAAATTTGCAGGAAATTAGTTTGTAAATTCAGTAAAAACCACCATTTGCCCAGTTATAAGAAGTTCGGAAAAGATTTTGTATGAAAATGTCAAAGCTCAATGTATGAAAAACAGAAGTAGAAAGAAAAAGACAACAACAAAAAGCGATTAATAGGCAGTTGAAATTCATAAATGAAATAAGCTGACAAAAAAAAATTTACCAAATGGTAAATGAAAACACTTTTTCTGTGATTTGTGAAATTACCTAATTTTTGGTCGAATGAAAACGTATAGTATTGAACATCTACTGAAACTAAAAAAAGATTTCAGAATTTCAAAAAATCAAGTATTTCGTATGTAATTTTTAAGTAAGATTTTCTTTTTAATGACATTTTTTAATGTATATCTTTAAGAATTATCTTAGCTATATAAGCTGGCCAAGATAATGAAAAAAGCCCATAGTTGAACTTCAAAGCCTTGCAACTTATCCGCAAATTGTTTATCCTTAAATCTGATATTCTTAAGAAGTTAAGGGCCAGTGTCAAATGTTCCGCTTAAAGTTTCGGATAGATATCCGACACATTACGATATCCTGCAGCTAAAAGTAGCTGTTACTTTATTTCGGTTTCGGTTTCATCATTAAAGTCTCCGATAAACTAACGGGTGGATAAATTTACAATTTGAGAATATCATAAAACATCAAAAACATGCTGAAAATAAAATGTTTGTTGTAAAAAAAATAAAAATCCTAGGCGTTTTAATTAAAAATGTCACATCTCTTTAATATTAAAATTCAATATGAACCACGACGGATCAATTCAAAACGAGATTCAAAATATTACGACAAAAATACATAGCAGTGATGCATTTTCGGGATAAAGCCTTTAGCAGCCGAGACTTTATCCGTAAGACTTGAAACTGGCCCTCAATGTCGTCTAATGGCGGGATTTTCACTATCGTTCTCAAAACATTGAGTTGAAAATAGTTTCCTCTAACATTTTCTTAAAAGTTATTTTCAAAATTAAATTGAAAAGTTTTAAAAATTATTAAAAGCTCGTTTTTTTTTGCTTTAATCTTTTAAAAGGAATAACAAGAATCATTCCTTGAAACTATAAAAAAACACAAAAATAAAAACAATCAAAGTAATCAAAGTAATCATCTATTATCAGCACATCAATCAATCATTCTCAATATCATACATAAGTCAAACACACTATTTGTTTGCATTTAATTATACAACTAATGAGAATCAACACAAATTGTGTCATAATCAAATCCATGCCAATGTTCGCTTGATATCTCAACAAACGTCTCTAAAAGCCCATATATGTATGTACTATAGCCCATTCCCTATATCCTGCCTATACATAACTCGTTCGTTGTACATTGTGAATTCGTCTTGCGTGATTAATGAATCTTGAGAAATCGTTCGCTCAACTGGAACATTATGAATACATGAAGATCTCACTTACTGCTAATGTATGTATGTTCAACAGTGAAGGGCTACATACACGCCCCTAAACCTGAAATTTCATCCCAAATTAGAGATGATCACCTTAAAGAAAGATTTTATTAACAAAACACCCCACGAATTATGTCAATGGCACGCAGAAGAAGAACACACATGTATGTACCTACATCATACCACACATACAAAATACACACAATAGGAGACCTATCTCAAACCCCTCTCTAAAAAACTAAGAGAGGCACACAGGTTTGTTAGCACTATACAAAGCAATAGATAGAAGAATCCTTCTAAGGACATTGAAAATGGCGCCCAACTCAAACCCAAACGTCAAATGCACCATACCGACGTAATTTATCATCGAAAGTGACAGACCTTCGAAGGCAGGAATGACTAAGGGGTTGTTTTGTAGAATTAACGCACTTAGTCTGCCTTTGCCTTCTTCGCATCCGACATCCGGAATCCCTACAAACACACCTTCTTTATAGATATAGCTCCTACATAAAACGCGCTGATAAAGAGGATTATAAATATACGAGTTTGTAGTATATTTTTCGAACAACTAACAAGTATGTATGTAAGGTGGATGTGTACAAAAATATTTCTAATTTTATTAAATAATTCTTCATGTTAATAACAAGGGTTTTCGTTGTCATAAGAAGAAGTATGTGCGTGCTTAAGGGTGAGCGAGCACAAGGAGGTGGCAGACATAATACTCACAATGATTTTTACTCTAATGGCACCGCTTTGAGTTCAATAACAAAGATTAATGTGTGATATGAAGGAAAGATTAATTAACGAGTTCAAATGCGGGGGACATTAACGAGAGCAACAGTTTTGAAAGTAAAGAAATAGTGACCCAAGTATAGCGTCAATCTTCCATATAATACAATGTTGTCTTAAAAACAAATAAAGCTCAACACTAATCACGTTTATTTTTCAAAGGGTTTTTGTTAGCTCCACCTGGTAAATTTTCCCCTTATGTGATATGATAATATTTTAATTTAAAAGCCGTTAAAAGAATTTAAGGGCCATCTGTAATTCACGGGTGTATCGTGAATTTTACGTTAGAGGCATACTAAGGCAAGAAGTCTTAAATTTCAACTTATGTGTCATGTGACTGACCGTCTCATGACAATTAGCGTCAATGATTAAAAGGCCTCCAGACAAAAGTCCGAACTCAGATTCAAAGATTATTATCTTCGAATTAAAACGAAAACGGATTTACTAAAAATTGAAGTATTTGAAAATAATGCCTTTTTTAGAGAAAGGCCTTTAAAAATGTTTTTTTTTTTTTTCTAACAAAATATAGTTTTGTGTGCTGGTTTTTTTTTAAGGAAACTAGGTTATTCGAAAATTTTTTGTCACAATGCGAAAGTTTCTGGTTATTTGGTTCATTTCTTATTATTTCAAGACACAATTGAAAAATAGAATATTTGGTAATTTCCAAAAGCAAATATTTCAAAAACAAGGCCGAAATTCAAAAATCCCTTTGGGACAAATTAAAGCCTTAATCATTTCCTTTAAAATAATATACATATTATATATGGGTTCTTTTTCTATAAGCCAGAAGTTGGGAATCCATTTGGACGTTTTTTTTACATTATTCAAAAATTCGTCCGGTGGCCTCTTAATATGCCAACATTAGCTTCATATTAGTGCTTTTCCCCACAGAGCGAAAGCATAACGTTACCAAGAACAAGTTCTACGAGCTCCTGGAAAAATCTTATGAGCAGTCCCTAGCCTAAAAGAGGAAGACGTCTTTGGTGGCACGATCGGAAGATATAGCGTAAATGACACCACCTCTGATAACGGACTTAGGTTAATCGACTTTGCAAAGTTTTGTTTTTGCTGGTTCCAAATCTTGATATCAAGTAGGTGATATACTGGTCAGTCAAGCACTAATCATAGTTTTACCCCATTGTGATTGACGTCAGGCACTCCGCCAGGATCAAGGATGTCCAAACGTTTCGAGACGCCAACGTTGACTCACACCACTATTTCGTATTACACAAGGTAATTCTACGCATATCCAGACAAAAGCTGAGACAGGCAAATACTGTGAAGAAGTATTTTATCATAAATTGAGTTGTTTTAACGTGTTACATGGTTATTTTTACAATTTGTACCTATTGCATTTTTAACCTAGCCTCATGTAAAAAACACTCAGCCAGTTTATTTCAACGTGACACCAGTGATAAAAGGCACACACACCCAAGCCATCCAAATATATTGATTTGAATTTAACCTGACTTCCTGTTAAAATAGCACTCTACCAGTGTTGAAACATGGAAACAACCTCTCCGCCAGTTCATTTCAGCGTGACACCATTGTTTAGTAGAACAGAGTATCTACTTCCAGAGGGACTCCACAAGGTGAGTTTCCTTCGCCGCTTCTCTAAATCCTCGTGATGAACGAAGTTCTAAACAAACTTAAATACAGTGAGGTCAAAGTAATTGCATATGCTGATGATCTAGCACCACTAGCGACAGGCAAATTTCCCTCCACAATCAGTGAACAAATAGTGAATGCCTTTTCAATGTTAATACATGAACTAAAAACTGTGGTCTAGCGGTTAACCCGCAAAAAACCGAAGTGGTCCTCTTTACCAAAAAAAGAAATTTACCGACTTTTAAGATTCCTTTTATTGAAGGGTCCCAGCTCAAAATCTCTGACTATGCGAAATATCTTGGTGTGATCTTGTACAAGAAATTGAACCGGAGTCTTAACATTAAAGAAAAAACGAGGAGAGCGATGTTTGCATTCTATTCCTGAAACAGGATTTTTGGCAAAACTTGTGGTCCAAGTCCAAAAACTACCAAGTGGATGAACACGGCTATAGTTGGACCTGTACTGATATACGGTAACGTAGTCTGGTGAAATGCTCTGGACAAAATTTCTAACCTTAAAATCAAGACCAAGGTATAAGGAATAGCATGTATTGGTACCACTGGGGCAATGAAGTACATTCCCACAGTGGCTCTAGAAGCTATACTCAACTTGAAACCCCTAGATCTTTTTATAAAGGAATCGGCAGCCAATAGCGCACTTTCGCTAAGCCAAACTGGCTGCTGGAGACACAGCGCTACAGGCCACGCACAAATTCTATACAAATTCACGGATAATATGGTGTGTACTGACTATATAACAACCCGTTTAGACTTCCACAAACCGATCACGGCCGCCTTTTCTTGGTAAATGAACGAGCCGTCTACTTGCGAACCGATGATAGTTATATAAACCGATCGAAACGCGTTCCAAGATGGGTACCGGTGTTGGTGTAGGGTTCTTTTCAGAAACTCTTGGGCTGGCCAGCTAATTCAAAATTCCCGATAACAGCAGTGTCTTTCAAGCTGAGGTCCTGGTAGTGACAAAAGCTGCTAGACAGGTCTCAATGATGGCAATACCACAAGCTGATTTCACCTTTTTCATTGATAGCCAAGAGGCAATAAATGCGATTTCAGTCATAGAAATCAAATCAAAGCTTGTAACTTGCTGTTGTGAAGAGCTTAGGGTTTTTGTCTAGCTACGGTTGATGGAGGTCGCTTGATACCTGCGCTATAACCAGAAAATTATGGCCTTGTTTCAACAAAAAAATGACAGACAAGATCATCCAACTGAGTTAAAAGTTTTTATCTCTTCTCGTGAGCATCACCACCGGTCACAAGCACCTGGTTTATCACAAGAAAAAGATGAAACTAAGTTTCGACGATCTATGCAGGGGATGTGGTGACGTACAGATGCACGAGGATACTTCTCCCTACCTGTGTAACTGCCCTGCGCTAAACTCTGAGAAACAGGTTCCTAGGGAGAAACTTCTTCAGCGACTTGGAAGAACTATCTGACATTTTAAGTAAAAGTCTGTTAAAATTCATTAACGCTACCAAATGACTTGAAGCTTTTCAACCACCCGACCACGAAACTAGAAACTTCTCCAACCACAAACGAACGAACACATACATCAATCACTGACCTATCAAACTCATCCACCAGACGTTGCATGGGGCTACTGCTCAAACGGGCCTGGTGGAGAGATGATTTTTTTAGAGTGGGGGTAAAGGAAAGACCTCACCCTTAAAAGGCATCGTCCCCAGACATTTCTTCAATGACTAAGAAATACTCACCGAAATTTCAGGCTAAAGCCTGCTAAAACTCAGCAACATCCGCTAAGGGGTTGATTGCCTTCGGATTTATCATAGGTTTTTTTTCATGGGGGCACAGTCCCTAGGGTATCACAATAGATCGACAATGATCTTAATGTGATGGTAACAAGATCAACTGTCTGCCCATTAACCTAACCTAACCTATTTTTCCATATGCACATACCCAAGCTATTCAAATAAAATGATTTGAATTAAACATGGCCCCTGTTAAAGTAGCATTCACCAGTGTTGAAACACACAAACAAGCCATCAACAAAATCGGTTTCAACTTACTGATATTTTCGGCACCAGCTTAGTTTTCTGTGCAGCTAAATAACCCAGGGGTTGCGTGCTATTTCCGTGTGAGAGGTTCCCAGTTCAAAACTTAGTAAGTTTCACAAAGTATTTTTAAAATAAATCAAAATTTTTATAATAATGATTTTCTATACTTTCAGAATACAGCAAAACGAAGTGAATGATAAAAAGCGTTAGAGATAGGACCTAGTCACACAGATTCAAGACATAATATTTACAGAATACAGGGTTGATTCAGCATTGAATAATGTTGAATAAACTAGATTTTCAAGTTAAATTCACAAGAAATTGAATATTAACTCATGTTAATTTAGCTTGATTTTCTGGTTAAATTTACAGTTTTACTATTTCAAGGCAGCATTAAATTTACAAGATGTCATGCAGATTTTACTTGCAACCTATAAGTGTATTTAACACGACATTAAAATCTGGTATCTGGCTAAGCAGTTAGCCTTACTTACTTACTTACTTACTTGCCGGCTACAGTCCAGGGTGAACCAGGGCCTCAACCAACAAGCTTCTTCCAGCCGGCTCGGTTCCTAGCTAGCTGTCTCTAGTTTCACACTCCGAGTTGGTTGAGATCCTCTTCTACTTGCGTGGCCACCTATTGCTCTGTCTTCCTCTATTGCGACTTTTCGCGCCGGAGCGTTGTTGTCCATTCGCTCTAAGTGACCCAGCCATCTCAGTCGTTGGCTTTTCACTTTACTGGATAGGTTGGTGTCGCTGTACGGCCGTACTATTCGTGGTTGTATCTTCTTCTCCATTCTCCATTTATGCAGACGGGACCAAATGCAGTTAACCTACCAAGTCGAAACTGAAAATCAAGTATAATAAACCAGAAATTGGTTAGTTTTACCTTCTTTTTTCCTTTGAGTGACTTGCATGATTATCATAGCAAATAGCAAATCTACTGACCTGAAACTGCACAAGTTCATGCAATCAAACTAGAGGCATATAATTTGGTGCTATATAAAAGGTTGCCGATTGCACCATTCAACCTGAACGAAGGCCAACAATTCCATCTACTTGAATTTTACAAAGTGAAGATAGCTAGGTATATGTATATCTTAAAAGTCTGTCAGACCTCAGACTTATTGGCCTTGTGACCGAGGCTGGCGATAAATTGGTTAGGAGTATCAGTATTCATCATATGGTTGCAGGAAAGCATGTCGGATGAATGAAACCTCAGCATTGTCTGCCGGAACCTTAAAAAGGCTATTGTCTGGACTGCACCAACTATAGACTTATGAGTCTCCTACTTTCGGATCGCCTGAAGCCACTTATCAAAAACATGATAGGCCCATATCAGTGAAGCTTTAGGCTAGGAAAGTCCAGTATCAAACGAATACTCGTACTATGGCAGATCTTGGAAAAAATGGAAGAATTTCAAATCAAAACCCATCACCATCTTTTCATTGACTTCAACACCACGTATGATACCGCTTTATCCAGTTTCGGCATCTCTCCCAAATTCGTACGTTTGTGCAGGATGACGATTAAACATACGCGCTGCTCCTTTAAGGTTGGCAAAGACCTCAAGGCAACGCGATGTCATGCGACTTTTTTAACATCGTAAGGCAGCTATGCTCCACAATCAAATACCAGTAACGACTAAAAGGCAAAGCCGACTTTTGAGGAACTAAGGTTTCCCTGTACATCATCCTGGGGCTGATGTATGATGCAGAGGCATGGATACTATTAACGGTGGACGAGAACACCTAGGGCTTCTTTGAGCGAAAAATTTCTTCGGGTGATTTTTGTTCCCGTGTGCATAGATGAGGAATGATGAACAGTGATATCGAGCTAGTCACAAAAGGCCGGATCACCTAAAGGGAATGGACATGAATACTTTGGACCGAAAAGTCTTTCAATCAAACCTCGTGGGACTGTGGACAAGGTAGAAATTGATAGCGTTCAAGGAACTTCAACCAACTTGGCATGTGAAACTGAAGACAGCTATACCTTTATGGATCGAGCAGGCTGGAAAAAGCTTGTTGGTTAAGGCCTTGGACCACCTTGAACCGTTAAGCGCCACCGTAAGTAATACCTACGATAACAATTGTTCAAAATTGCGAGCAAAATATTTCTTGTATATGCACTCTTTTTCCTTCCTGTTCGACGCGCATTTAGGAAGGCAGACATATAAATACAGACATAAGACAGACATAAAATTTGCTATTTTGAAATTTTCAATTTTTTTTTTTTGTCAACTTTAACAACAATTTTATGATACCTAGCTAGGTCCTGAATGTGTTGGTATGGATACTATTCCTTTCTATTTCATTTATTTCCCATACTTTGAAAACTCATTCAATTCTGCGTGAAATGAGCGTTTCTTTTTTTTTATTGTAATAGGCTGATAGCTATATATGACTAAGTTATTCGAATTTTGAGATCTATAGGAATTTAATCAAATTTTACATTCACATCAGCTGGTTGTTTGAAAGCTGTATATTGTTGCATAATAAAAATAAGTTACTACCGATTCCATTGGCATAGCCAACTGAATGAGAAGAAAAAACGTATATGAAACTTTTAAAAGAATATTTCGCCTCATAAAATAGGCTATATAGCTATACATAAAAAATAACTAATAAAAGCGTGTGTTTGCACCATGGACAGTGGGGACGAAGTACAGACATCTTCATGACGTGAAAACGAATAGCCACCGCTTTATTTATAGAAACATAAAACAATGAAATAATGTTGAATGTTGAATTCACAATGTTTAACATTCTTAATCTTTAAAATCCAACACGTAATTTAAATTTATACAAAATTTTATTTTGGAAACAGTTTTGACTGTCCGGTTATTGCTGTTTTTCATTATATCAATTATTTTTCAAATTAAACTTATAAGTGATATCCTTAAAAAAATTTTTGAAAACTGTTCATGTTTTCAACAAATTCGTAAATTTTTTTCACACTTAATACATTAATTTGATTTAATTAATTATATAAATTCAAAATGTTGTAAAATGGCAAATGTTAATTTATTCAAGTGATGCGTTTTAGGTTATACAAATTTTTAGTTTTAAAATAAAGCAAATTTATTAAAATTTTAAAATAAAACAAACGAAGCTTAAGCCCCAAATAGAATTATTCTAATTTAAATAATAAACCATACAAATTAAAATCAAGTTAATTTAATTCCATATTTTCATTAGTTAACTAAATTGATCTATAAGTGTTAAAATTAATATAAAATTAAAAAAAAAAAACAAATTAATAAGAAAACTTTTAGATATTTAATATGATAATTTAAAAAAAGAAAACAAATTTTAAGTACTATTAACTAATATATGTTAAACACAAGTTATAATAAAATTATGATGAACTCGTAGTTTTTCAAAAATTTAATTTTAAAATAAAAATTTTAATATGTTTTTTTTTTTAAATTCCAACTTTTTTTAATTTTAATATGCAATCATTTTTTTTGTTGACGCAGGTTCTACATAAAAAAACATAAAAATAAAAGTAATTTTAAAGATACGGTTTTTTGGAGTTCTTGGTAAAATAAAATAAGGCTATTACATGCATAAGGAAAATGAATTCAGTCCTAAGGGACTTTTCTATGAAATGTTCAAAATGTCATTGTTATTCAAAATAAGCAGAGGTATACAAATTCAAACTTCAAACCATTAATTCAAATTTATCACAGTTTTGTGACGAAAGCCCCTAATAATACAATTCATGGCTAAATTCACATTCATTAGAATATTCAAACTCGAGATTTTGATCATGACAACGATTATAGAGAATCCTTAAAAAGTAAGTAATTTTGCCATTTCGTTTTTCGGCTCTTTTTAAATGCTTCCAGAAAAAAAGAGTGAACGGCCTGGTCCGATTTATTTTAGACTTGGTACTTGGTGCAAGGAATGTTAAATAGGCTTCGGGCAAAAACTGCTGAAAATGAAATGAAATTATTAAGTTTGAATAACTATACCTCTGACAGTTTTCAATTAATATGGCTTTTTAATAAAAGTTATGCACATTTGAGGAAAAAAATTATAATCTTTAATTTTTCAATTTTCTTATGTTGGCTTTTGTCAATTTTCTGGCTTAGTTTTGTATATAACCACATTTTTCAAATTATCCATTTCGATAGAAAATTTAATTTTGAACAAAAAGTTGTTTTAATAAAACTGTCAAATTTGGCTTAGCTTCCGAGTTAAATCAAAAAATATTGAAAAGTTGTGATCATTCTTTTAGAAACGGATGGCTGAATTTAGTAACAAATTTAGAGCCAAACAAATATAGCAGATTTTTAAAATAATCAATCAAATCATCAATTTTATTAAAAAAAAATACAAATACATACATTGATTGGTACCCCTTTTTCAGAATTATTGTTTATGCCTCTACTGAAAAACTAAGATTTTTTGACTTGTGACATTTTTGTATAACATGTGCGATATTAAAATTAAAATATACTCGTAAAATACAGTAGACGCTCGATATAGTGATGTTATAAAAATCATTTCCTTTTATGCATGCATGTTCTAAAATTTATTTAAGCGTTAAACAAAGTTTTCAATCAAGGTTAAAAAAAGAAACAATTTCTCAGTTTCAGTGTGAAATGCTTGCAAAATATTTTTGTAAGAAAAGCAATTTTCATGTGAAACTTTGTGTGTTCACTATATTGGATTGTTCACTATTTTTAGATTGATCAAATCAAGCGTGTACTGTATTTTTATTTGTTAACAAAGCTTAAAAATTATTAAATTATTTTCTGTGTTAAATCCAAATTTTGCTGAATTTCGGAAACAGAATTTTAATCCAGTCCTGATTTTAAATACGACATTGAGGTCGTGCCCCTTGTGCACAAAAATATTTCGTATGGATTTTCTCAAAACGCTAAAAATTATGTAGGTTTTGAAGATAGTAATCTTTAAATTTAATCTAGGTATATCACATGTTCGAAGAGAGCTTTTAGCTATATCATGTTTCAAAATAATACTGATTAAGAGGAGATAATTTTCTCCTTAATCGATCAAAAACTGTGGCTGTTATAGAACTTCCCTTGATAGACAAAAATTCATAGCTTCGACAAATTGTGTTTATTGAAGCCTGAAACGTGCACAGTATTAGCCGCAGATAAAAAAATAATGCTGACCAAAAAAAGTCTTCGAACACTTAAACTTTCAAAAATGTGTAAATAGGTTTTCTCATGATTATTGAAACACATATCTGGAAGAGTGGAAAACCTAAAACAAAGCAACGTTTATTTTCCAATTGTTATTATAAGAATTAATATATATTAGTTATGACGTTTTTGATAATTTTTTCGGAGAAAATCAATGATTTATTTTGAGTTCTGATACTTTGAATTTTTTTTTTAAGTTGTGTCACTTTTGTTTGGTTCTTTTTTACTTACAATCTTGCTCATGATTATACCTTATTGTGATCAAAATTAACTTTTCTGCTTATAAAAAAGTGAATACATTGTTGCGCGCCTAACTATTTTATATCTCCTGTCTTTACCTTTGCAATGTAAACTTAAAATTATTATCAGTAAGGGTATTCATGCAACGTCGTAGGTTTACAAATTGTGTAAAATGATAAGTTTATGCAAAGTTTGCATGAACGACCTTTTTTAAACATTTGATAAAACGCTACGTTATTCAATCCGAGCAACAATGTCACAGTGACGTTTGGATAAGTTTAACCAGTTTGATTAATTTTACGCAACAAAATCCTTTGATGAGCTTAGCCAAATTGTGTAAATCATTTCCCATACAAAATTTGACAGTTCATTAACCAAAAGATAAACTTAACCAATTTGTAAACTTATCTAGGGTTTTACGAAGTTGCATAAATACCCTTAGTATTATTTCATTTGCCAAGCTTTGCTTAGAACTTTTCTTCCCTTTATACTCAAAGTGTACTCTTATAAGAAAAAATAAAAATCATTAGATACGATTTTTATTTAAGAGTTATTTGCATATAACGGGTGATTATTTAGCTGGTTTGGTTTTGGCAACACTGGTTTTGACAGCTGACGTGTGTTTAGTACCTTGTGTCACTGTCAAACAGCTTCAATTTGGTTTGCAATTTAACCATGGATCGTCTTACAAATGAACAACGCTTGCAAATTATTGAATTTTACTATCAAAATTCGTGCTCGGTTCGAAATGTTCATCGCGCGCTGCTTCCATTTTATGGTCGGCATTCTCGACCTTCTGAGCAGTCTATTCGGAAGATTGTGACCAAATTTCGCACCAAATTTACTTTGTTGGACATTAAACCACCAACACGTTTACGTACTGTGCGTAGTGAAGAAAATATTGCGGCCGTTTCAGCTAGTGTGACAGAAGACCGCGAAATGTCGATTCGGCGCCGTTCCCAGCAGTTAGGCCTTTGTTACAGCACTACGTGGAAAATTTTGCGGAAGGATTTGGGCGTAAAGCCTTTTAAGATACAGCTGGTGCAAGAACTAAAGCCAGCCGACCTACCACAACGCCGAATTTTTGGTGAATGGGCTCTTGGAAAGCTGGCCGAGGATCCGCTTTTTTATCGAAAAATTGTGTTCAGCGATGAGGCTCATTTTTGGTTGAATGGGTACGTAAATAAGCATAATTGCCGCATTTGGAGTGAAGATCAGCCAGAAGCATTGCAACAGCTACCAATGCATCCCGAAAAAGCCACTGTTTGGTGCGGTTTATGGGCCGGCGGCATTATTGGGCCATATTTCTTCAAAGATGATGCGAATCGCAGCGTTACTGTCAATGGTGAACGCTACCGAGCGATGATAACAAACTTTTTTTTGCCCGAAATGGAAGTTCTTGACTTGCATGATATGTGGTTTCAACAAGACGGTGCCACATGCCACACAGCACGCGAAACAATGGCGCAATTGCGAGGCGAGTTTGGTGAACAGATAATTTCACGTTTCGGGCCGGTCAATTGGCCGCCTAGATCGTGTGATTTGACACCATTAGATTATTTTTTTCGAATTTTTTGTGTTTTTTTTTTTTTAAGTTCTAAACCTTTTAAAAAATCACCCGTTATAATATAGCTTGAAGACCTTCTTTTAGAGGCGGAAGAACTTTGGCAGAAATGAGGATCTGCGACCGAGTAGTCAACATCACTCCTATCGGTGTAGGTACACTGGAAAAATGCTGTAATATTTTTAAGAACAAGTTAACGAATCTGCGTTAGGTATTCAGAGTTGCTGCCTCGAAATTTCAAAAGAAATTTCCCAAAATTTTATGTGGTTGGCAGGTCATCAAAACATTGAACTGTCGGTAAATCCTTATTTTTATTTACTTAGTCTTCTTTGTTTGCATATTATATGATGAGCTTTGGATGTTTTTTTTTTTTTTTTTTGAAAAAAATCGGTTAACCATTCCTCTTGAATATCTTTAGATGTCGTAACTAGTGAAGTTTTGAACCGTATCACTTAAAGCAGGAGTGGTTTCAAATTTAGGCTTTCTTACTGTCTTAAATAATACTGAAAAATAAGTTCATTCATTCAAAGTGTCACAACTCAAAAAAACAAGAAAAAGTCCATCATATTGGTTTTTTTTTTTAAATAAAATGATAACATAATATTCGTCATAACAAGCCAACATTTTCTTTCTAAAAAATTAACCATTTTGCTTCTTATTGAACAATAAAAACAAAATTTTTACTAAAACATCAAAAGTGTATTAACTCTAAAATACAATTTTTCATTTTTCAAAAGTGAATCAACTCTTAATAAAATTTTTTTTTATGTAATTTAATTATATAAAGTGACACAATTAAATATAATGCAAACATTTTCTATAAGAAAAAACAACAAAAGTGTTTTAAGTCAAAGTAAAACGCTTTAAACTACCGTAGTTGTTACCACAAGAATGGCATAAATCAAAATATGACACTTTTCAAATAAAATAGAACACACGTTTCTCGCTAGAACTAATAACAACTAAAAATGTGTCATTTTTCAAAAAGCAATTTTGATTGCATTGAGACACTCAAAAAAACCGTTTTTTGGGAAATTTGCAAAAATTTTATCCCATCTGAAGGATCTCTAGTTATATATAAAAGGTCAGCTAGTTTTAGTAATTGGTCAGCAATAGATTTTTTTAAAATAAATTTTTAAGTTTCTGTTGAAGGTCATTACGATTTTTGGTACCTCGATGATAGGAAATTTACAAAAAATTAATAGCACCTTAAAGGCCTTAAGATCTACATTAAAGGTCAGCCAGATTCAATAATTGGTCAGCTATAGACTCTTGTTTACCGTTTTTTTCTAGTTTTGTTTTCAAGGTCACGAATGTTTTTTTGGCATAGTGATAAAAGTTCATAACAACAAATCTATGGCTGACCAATTACTGAAACTAACTGAACTTTTATATATATCTAGAGATCTTGCAGATGGTAAACAATTTTTGCAAAAATCCAATAAATCAGGTATCAAAAATTGTATTGACCTTGAATTTGTTTTTAATTCATTAAAAAATATGTATAGTTGACCAATTATTGAAAATAACTGACCTCTTATGACCATGAAGTGGCCTTTCAAATGGCATACTTAATTTTTTAGAATGACCTAAATGAAGTGCCAAAAGTTTTTTTGTGACCTTGAAACGAATTTTGAAAATTCATAGTAAAAAAGCTATGGCTGACCAATTTCTGTAAATAGTTGACCTTTTATCACGATCTAGAATTCTTTCGGATGGTAACTTTTTTTGTTAATTTCCCTTAAATGAGGTGCCAGAAATTCCGCGTGACCTTGAGTGACCCTGAGAAACTTTAAGTTTTTATTACAAGTTACCTAGAACTGAACAATTTCTAGGACCAGTTGACCTTTTCTGACGAATTACTGGCCAATTAGATGGCATTCTCAAATGTCAAATTTTCCATATATGAGGAGCCAAAAAGTATGTCATTTTTTCCAAAACTTCTCTTATTAGTGTCAGAATTATGTTAATCAAATTTCAAAAATCAACCCGGGCAAAACGTCATGATGGATAGGTACAACTTTGAAGCCGTCAGGAACTTTGTCTACCTAGGCAGGGTTAGCATGTCTTGAAAGATCGAAAGCCCAATTTAGAAATTTTCATAGCTCAAAATCGCAGCCGAAAAATTAACCCAAATAGTAAACCAATAAAAATGGAAAAAAATTTCTCATAACTTCAATAAAATTTTAATTTTATTTAAAAAACAACGGAAAATAAAAATAAAGTTTTATCCCAAGAAATAAGAATTGGACTGGAAATTCTGGGAACAATAGCAAACTCAATGATCTTAAAGTGAAGTTTGTTGCGGTTGATTTTAAATGTCAAAACCAATGAGTATATGCCCCCAAGTCCCCTATTACACGATGATTCTTTGCGTCTGACTCTTTTCAAAATTAAATGGGTGCGAAGGTGAAATCAGATGTGGTTTCTCCTTCGCACTCATGTATTTTCAAAAAGAGTCAGACGCAAAGAATCATCATGTAATTAGGGACTTTTAAGTGAAAAAACGTGGCGGCAAATTGTTTGATGCTTAGTGGAAGAAAAGTGGATTGTTAAGGAGGAGAAAAGTGTTTCATTTATGATTTATTTATACGAAAAAAATGGCCCATGATTAAATTTGGGCTATAAGTAGCCCAATTATGTTGTCATCTTTAAATCGTTATCGATAATTTTGGAAAAAGTCCAAATTTCGATAATTAGCTCAAACTTGGGTTCCACTTTTACATCGCAATATGACATCAGTGCTGAGATCAAACTCTTGCCAACGGCTGTTTCTTAGAGAAGGTATTAGAGTAAGTATCTCAAAGAACCAAAGAGACGTTAGTCAAGACTTTAATCATCCCGGTCCTATTGTATTGGGGACATCCCAACTAACAATTTAACTTGTATAAGGTTCCATACAAGCTATTTTCAGACTGCTATAGAAATAGTAAAAGGCCTTATGCAAGCCATTTTGGCGCATTTACCCAAGCTAATTAACTGCCATAAGACTTTTGTTGACAGGTCTTATAGCAGCAAATAGCTTTTCATGAATTGCTATTAGCTTGGCTGAACAAGCAATAGCTTGCCTTGGATGTTTAAATAATGCCTTACCAAAGCCATTTAATGACAGCTATTGTCAATAGCTTGCCTTGGATGTTTATATTAGGCCTTACAAAAGCCATTTTGACAGCTATTGCCAAAAGCTTGCCTTGGATGTTTAAATAAGGCCTTACCAAAGCCATTAAATGACAGCTATTGCCAATAGATTGCCTTGGATATTTATATAAGGCCTTACCCGAATTTATTTTGCATAATTAATACATCGAGAGAAAAAATTTTTTTTAGCAAAGCTGATTCTGAAATAAAAAAAAATTGTATTTTTTTATCGGTTTTTATTTTATTTCTCTGATATTGTATTTTTTGTTGCATTTTATTTTATTGTATTTTTTTTTTCTCTTCAGTCAGCTTCTGAAACCTTTTTTTCTGTATTCTGTAATGAGTCAAATGTTAGTTTAATAATAAAAATGAAAAGTTTTTTTTTACCTGGGATTTGAAGTCGATTCCTTCCTCGTTCCAGTCTAGCACTCTACCACTATGCCAATTTGCTGTTGAGGAAAATATAATCAAAAGTGAATAAGTGGATATCATATACTTCACGTTCACGCAGTGGGAACAGTCAATAAATAGCTATGGCAATCTAATATCTGTTCTTTGTTCTTCCAAACTCCTTGAATATTCTCTGGCTGTTTTAAGAATTGCTTCTCTGTTTTTTCTCACTTGTTCTTGGAAGTTTCCAGATCTTTTAAACTTTTGCCACGAGTTATTCATTTTTAAGTTTTGCTGGCAAGTTTAATGTTACTGTAAGCACTTCTTTTCTGTTTTACGATGTTCAATGAGTACTTACCGTTCTTATTTATTTTAATCTGATTTTTTTATAAGCACAGTATTTTATGAGACACACTTGTTGATCTTCACTGATTATTTTAATTTGCATAAGACCTTTACAAACAAGCCTTATAAAAGTTGTTGGCAAATGATTTGTCGTGGAGAGCCTTATAGCAGCTACCATTTTAAACATTTTCAGTAAACAAGTTTGGAAGGCCTTATACAAGCCATTTATAACTTATATTTATGAGCCTTGTATAGAGCTTGTGTAGCTCATATTTTAAGGCCTTATAGCAGCTATTTGTTTAAATTTCAGGTGCAAAATTCTTGGCTTGCTCAAGATTGCCTTATACAAGCTCCATACAAGCTATTACTTGCCCAATTCGAAAAATTTTACCTTATACAAGCTAAATTTTTAGTTGGGATGGAACCTGTCAAAAACGAATGAGTCTTCGTATGTATCGATGGAGTATGAAGAATAACAATAGTATATAATACTCGTAGTATGAAGAAAAAAGATTTAACAAGGAGCTTTAAGGGCCTTACAGCGATGTTGACCTGGTCAAAAAGCTGAAAGTACAGCAGCTGAGATGGCTGGGACACGTGGAGCGTAAGGACACCGACGCACTTGCCCAATGACTCTTCGAATCTACTCTTGATAGTCTGCGCACCAGAGGAAGACCCAACCAACTTGGCCCAAACTGGGCAGCTAGCTAGGGACCAAGTTGGCTGGAGTATCTTGTTGGTTGAAGCCATGTTCAACCCTGGAATGCGCGAGCACCGTCTAAAGTAAAGTAAAGTCAATTAAGTAATAAGCATTTTAAAAAATTAAAAAAAAAAAACACTTTAAAATGTTTAAGAAATTTTAGAAGTAAATACTTAGAACAGAAACATTCAGCCTTAAGTATTGTGAGTTTCTAATGGAAAATATTTCACACGAAAATTGTATGTTCCTCCAAAATTCTGAAAGCTATTATGAGTTTTACCTGAACTTCGGTTGGCTTATAGACAAAAAGCTTGCCCAAAGGGCACTAGCATCCCCTTCTTTTTTTCGTTCGCCGTCGAAATATAAGTGACAATTTAAACGCCAAAAACTGAGTTTTCAATGGTTGAATGTTGACAAAAAAAATGTTTTTCTTTGTGCTGATAGGGTTTAAGATTTTCCAAATGAATAAACAATCTTTAATTTTTTGCGGTAAATCTTGAAACGCCACCAAGCATTTCATGCATTTTCGTCACGCAACCTAAAATACCTCATAATAATAAACGTCACTATAGCATCACCTCTTTAGAAAAGACGTTCCCACGACTCTAGAATCTAGACATATAGCTAGTCTATCTTAACAAAATAACGACGTATGAACAATGAACCGAATGTGTGTCTGTATATGTGTGATAACATTTCCATTTAGTATTCAGGAAGTGGCTTAAAATCTTGGTAAACTACTTTGCTGCGTTTATTGAGTGAAGTGAAGAACTATAACTGCTAAGCCAAAGTCACTTGGAGAACAAAACCCTAGGGAAAAACACATATGGTTCGGGATAACTTTTTGGGAAACTTCAATTCTCTCTCGCTCGTTTCACCAAAGGAATCTAATATGGAAAGTGTTTTAAAAACATGTTGTTGACGCTAAAACGTGTGTAACCGTCTTAATATAGATATAGGTTAGATCTAACTCTAACAATGCCGTCGAGTTGTCGTTGTCGTTTTGGTTGTCGTCGGTTGGTCGTTAGAGTCGGGAACAAAGGTATTTGACAGTTGTGACAGGATTAGAGGGAGTGGGGGAAAGATGCTATGATTTGTTTGGGAAGAAAACTTTTACCATCTTCAATTTGTGTTCGGCAATCGTGCTGCAATCCTTTGGATGCCTCCTCCAGGGGGCAGCACATCACATTGTATAGTATTTTAAGTTTAGGTAAACGTAACTTTATTTTCTATCTGGCTGGGGCGGAGAACTTTAAATTTCTGTCTCAAAGTCAAATTTAATTTTGAAGACATTTTAATACCATTGTTGTCCCCGTTCCATTTATAGCTTGTGTGTCATTCCTTTCAATCATCAAAATGATTCGCGATTATGTATATTTAGGTATAGTATAAAAGATGGAAAGATACGGAAAAGTTTCATCAAACTTAATATGCAGATGCAACGTGTGTCCCTACGTACTCGTGTATATATTATGACACTGTAAAAAACTTTATTATTGCATTTCGCATAATTACGAGCATCACCTGAATGCATAAAACAAGCTGGAGGTCAAAGGGGGTGAAAATGGAGATTTTGAAACTGTGTTGGTGCAATTAAAAGTTGAACAAAGCTTTGTGACATCCTTTGAAACTCTATAGAATGTAAAGGGGTGTCTAAATGTAAAGTAATTATTACTCTCAGATTTGTTTCAAAGCATCAAAAGGAGGAGGGATACATTTGTTTTTTTGTTTTTTTTTTGCTGTTGCTACATATACTCGTCTACATACATGGAAAAAAGATTCCTGGAAAAAGTAGTGCTTTTCAAGTTTGTTAGCAGCCAAAAAAATGTTTTGTATAATTTTGCTCATACATACGAATATCTGAATGAATGCAATCTGGATTAAAATGAAAAGGGTGTTGACAACTGGCTTACAGTTAATAGGATGTATGCTCCAATTCCGGTTGCATGTTTTTTACGAATACATTTATGTATAAACTATATGAACAGTCCTACCTGTTTTAAAGAATGAAATGTACCTATAGCCTTTCCGTTTTAAGAATCAAATCTTTCAGCAGAGTCGGAAGTTCACAGATTGCACTCAGGGAGAATATTTATTTGAAGACACGAGGCACACTTTTTTGCTGAACCGAGTGGTAAAAGTTTGAGTTAAAATAAAATTTCTATGGTGAGACAAATCCAATGAACAATAAATTCAATTACATTGTTCGAAGTGTAGTTTTGGGTGTGGTCTCCAGACGCTGGTTGTAGGATTATCAGCTCTGAATTTATTAATACCTTTGGACCCTGATTTCACGTCACAGTCGACGCCCAAAGTTTCCACCTTACTTATCCGTCTCCCAAGCTATGAATAGTCACAGCCTGAGACACGGAATTCTTTGCTTCCAGTCATCATGACCAAAGTTCTGGCATCCACAATGTCTTAGTTTTTAGCCTGGAGGTTTAGTCTTCATCGTTCTCTCAAGCCGGTAGGCTGTGATTCAAAGACTCTCTGATTGGAGCATTACTGTCCATACGCTCAATGGGGCCGAGCCTATACAGTCGACGTATTTTGATTTTCTGGACTACATCAACATCTTCATTAAGATTCAGCTCATAGAGTTCGTAGTTATATCTACTCCTCCATTTATCCTCCTCGCACTTAGTACCAAATATCCGTCGAAGAATTTTTTTTTTTTCGAAGGAACCCAGTATCAGCTCTCCATTTATGCTTATTGCTCAGCACTTGGTGCCATAAAGATCGCTTGACAATGTAAGTCCACTTCGTATTTTGTGTAAGGAGTTTTTGAACCGATCTGCTGCGCCAAACCAAAGTAGCACTGGTTTGTTAGGGTAATTTCCTGTCGGATTTCCACTAAGATGTCGTTCATGGGATTGGTGTTTACAGTTAAACCCGGGGCAGATAAACTTCCTAACTGCTTTGAAGTTGTTTCTATCAATAGTGACGTCTTGTCTTTTGATAGATCTTGCATTGTTTGTTGATAGAATGTATTCGGTCTTGTCCTCGTTTACTTGAAGACCAATATGTTTCATTTGTTCTTCAACTGCCGTGAAAGCCAGCCTGTTGGAAGCGGCCAACGCCTGCCCTGGGGACTATTTGCTTTATAGAACGATATTGAAGAAATCACATGATAGTGCATCTCCTTGCCAAAACCCTGTGCATATGTTTGGAATAGTTAGAAAGAGCTATGCACGTATTTTCCAATCTCAAGTTCAGCCAAGTTCAGGGCTCCTGACGATGATTGTTTTAATATACAACCTGGAAGTCTATGAATAGATGTAGATGGCGAGTCTTGACCTAGGTTAGGGTAGGTTAGAAGGGGTGATGATACGGCGGGCCGCATCATCTCACTCGGATCTCAGTGGATCCATTGCGCTCCCCAGAGTGAAAGGTGGGTGGTGAAGAGGGATAGGGAGGGGTTTGATGAGGAGTATTAGTTGTAGGGGGCCTCCCTGAACCATCCTGAGTTCTGAATGAATTTTAGGATGTTTTTCAGTGGCAATACAGAGATGTCGCCCAGTTCATCGAAGAAATATTCTCCTAGGGCTGCTTTCCTGGTTCTAGCTAGGCTGGGGCATTCACATAAGAAGTGAAGGGAGCCCTCTTCCGCCTCTTCATCATGACACCCTCTACATAAGTCAGATGAGCTGATGCCCATTCTTTTCATATGGGTTCCCATAGAGTTATGCCCCGTTAGGACGCCAACTATGAGTGATAATTGAGGCCTGCCTAGCTTGAGTAGGTATTCAGTTTTTTTCTTCGAAATGTTCGGCCAAAGGTTCCTTGAAACCCGACAGGTGTCGATAGATGACCATCTGACATTTGCAGCTTCCAAGAAACAGTGGTGTATTCTACTTTTTTCTTCCTCCAGTGGCATGAGCACCGAGGCTACGATTAGGCTCGGATCAAGAGATGATCCGCTTTTGGCCAGTTCATCTGCCATTTCATTTCCGTGAATATCCCTATGTCCTGGGACCCATTTTAGGGTAACTGTGTTCGTTGCGTTGAGTATTCTTAACTCATTTCGGCAACGATCGATCAGTTTGGACTTTATGGTGATTGAGGAAATGGCTTTAATTGCCACCTGGCTATCTATGAAAATGTCAATATTTTTATTGACTAATTTACGTGAAGCAAGATGTTTCGCGGCCTCACAAACTGCCAGCACTTCCGCTTGGAATACACTGCAAAAATTTGGAAGCTTCATTGATCTATATATGGGTGGGTTATCTGAATAGATACCTGACCCAACACCCTCCAAGGTTTTGGAGCCGTCGGTGAAGACCGAAACATGGTTTGTATTTATGACCCTGTTTTCGTTCCAGAGTTCCCTGGTGGGGATGTCTGTCATGGTTACTGGGTTGAAATCAATGTGCGGCGAAACATAGTCCGTTTGAATGTCAATGTCTGTAAAGTTCATTATAGTTCTGTGACCGAAGAGGCCCCTTTTCCAATTGTTACATTGTTGCAGTCGTAAAGCACTTTTTGCCGCCAACTCTTTCGTAAACAGATCGAGTGGGGCAAGTGAAAGGAAAGTTTCTAGGGCGGCCGTTGGTGTGGTTCTTATAGCACTGGTTGTTCCGATACTCGCTAGTCTTTGAATTTTAGTCATGGTTTTTAGATTGGTTTCCTTATCTAAGGCTGGCCACCAGACCATACATGCGTACGTTAGGATTGGCCTTATAATGGCTGTGTACATCCAATGAATGGTTCTAGGGCTGGGACCCCATCTTCTACCAAAAATTCGACTGCACGTATAGAATGCTACTGAGGCTTTTTTCTCTCTTTCTTTAATATTCTTTTTCCAGTTCAATTTACGGTCAAGTACAACACCAAGGTATTTGACGGTATCCGAAACTTGAAGTGGAATTCCGTTGATGGTTGGCGGGTTTATGTTGGGAATTTTGTGTTTCCTTGTAAACAACACCAATTCTGTCTTTTGAGGGTTAACGCTAAGTCCGCAACTACTGGCCCAATTACTGAGCTTGTTGAGGGCTAATTGTAGGAGGTCGCATAAGGTTGGGACAGATTTTCCCGAGGCCATTAACACAATGTCATCGGCGTATGCAACGACCTTGATGCCATTCAGATTAAGTTTAACCAATATCTGGTTGACTACAAGGAGCCAGAGCAGAGGAGATAGAACTCCACCTTGCGGAGTCCCCTTGCATGTTCTGACTTTTAACTTCGTATCACCCATTTCTACATTTATGAGTCTTGTTTGAAGCATGGAGTCAATCCAGTTTATCATTAAAGGATCGATGCTGATCGAGATGAGGGCTTGTCGAATTGCATTATTTTCAACATTGTTAAATGCCCCCTCTATGTCAAGGAATGCTACCAGTGTGAATTCCTTGAATTGGATCGATTTTTCGATTGTGCCGACCACTTCATGAAGCGCTGTTTCAACAGATTTGTGAGAGCATGCCGTCATTAAGTTTTAGGCGAATGTGAGTCTCCACTAGTCTTTCTAAAGTCTTGAGAAGAAAAGAGGATAGGCTTATAGGCCTAAAATCCTTAGATTCGGTGTGGGTGGGCTTGCCAGCTTTCGGAATAAAGATAACATTGACTTCTCTCCATTTAGAAGGAACGTAGGTGATGTTAATACAACCCCTAAAAATGTCCACTAGAATTGGAACAATTATGTCTTTAGAGCTTTGGAGCATAATAGGAATTATTCCATCAGGCCCTGCAGACTTGTATGCTGACAATGAGTCTATGGCCCAAGCCACCTTTCTGCTATCTATGATTTGGTTACCTATGTTAGAGATTACACTTATGTCAGGGCCTCTATCCGCAGACGATGAATCAGTAGTACATCCTGGGAAGTGAGTGCTCAAAAGTGACTCTAAGGTCTCAGAGCAGGAATCTGTCCAGGTTTTATCAGGTCTTTTTAGAAAACCCGGAGGAGTGTAAACCTTTGACATAACTTTCCTGAGCCTAGCAACGTCATTTGTTGACTCAATGTCTGTGCAAAATTTTTGCCAGGCTGCCCTTTTCGCGTAAGTTGTTCGGTTTTTGTACATATTTTTGCTGATCTTGAAAAGATCCCAGTCAGCAGGTACATTACTATGTTTTGCTCTATTGAAAAGCCTCCTTGAGTTTTTCCTAAGGACAGATAACTCTTTCGACCACCATACGGGGTTGAGTTTACCTTTACCTTTTGAAATGGGGCAAGAACTTTCATAAGCATTATTAATAGCCAATGTTAGTTCATTGATATGTTTTTCAATATCTGAGCAATTTGACAATGTCTGATTTTCATATTGACCCAAAGATGTGGCCATTCTTATCTTGAAGGCATCCCAGTTTGTCTTTCTGGGGTTTCTGTAGGGTTTTGGATTTTCTGTTTTGTGTTCGATATGGAATGTTATCATTCTATGGTCAGAGAATGTTACATTACTTGAGACCTTCCAGTCACTGACTACGATAGAATCGGAGTTAGTGGAAAGCGTCACATCGAGCACTTCTTTTCTGTTTCTAGTAACGAAGGTTGGCTCGTTACCTTTATTTAAAATCAACAAATTTTTCTCTATAATATATTCGAAAAGTGACTCACCTCTTTTATTTATGTCTGAGCTCCCCCACTGTATGTGATGAGCGTTCGCGTCACAACAAACCAGGAGGTCCCAACCGTTCTTACCAGTCACTGTAATGAGGTCATCAAGAGCATCAGGCGGCGGAGGCCTCGGTGAATCACCTGGCATGTAGACGGAGGCTAGGATCAGGGGCGGAGCCCCTTTTCTTTCGCACTTCACCGCCGTCATGTCTGCACTACTGTGGGAAGATAAGAGGAAAAGATTTATAGATTTTTTCGCCACTATACATGTCCGATAATTACCTTCTGTAGGCCCTTTCTTGGAGTAGAGGATATACTCTTTGGACCTTAGTCCGCAGATCCTCCCGCTGTTGATCCAGGGCTCCTGAATAAGGGCGATGTCAATATTATCTCTTGTCAACAATCAGGTCAGGGTGGCCGAGGCCAACTTACTGTGCTGGAGGTTTAGTTGGAGCACCTTCATCATTTTTAAAATTTTTACTTTGTAGGTTGGCCGACATCGGACGCACCTTGACCTCACTGATGCCAACCATCAACTTGAAACCCCTTGACGGAAGCATGGCCATTGTATCATGGTTTAACATGACAATGGCTTCCTGTCCTGTTTTTGAGGGAGCTTCTATATTCAGAACCTTCCAATCGCTACTAGGGAATCCTGAGTTTTGACCCCTAAGGAGGTTTTCCAGGAGTTCCTTTGATACGCGAGGGCCCGGGACGTTAATTCGGACTTTGGGTCTGGTCGGGAGTTCACTTTTAGGAGCAACTTTAAGAGTTACCCCCTCAAGTAAACCTTTCATCTCACCAATCTTAGTTCGAAGCCATTTTAGTGTGGGTTCATCCCTACACGTCATGATTTTGAACCCCTTGACTGTCGACAGCGGCCCGAATCTCGGCACGAAACCAGTGGAAGCGAGAATCTCGGTGTTAATACATTCGAGGATCTTTACCTCCACCTGAGCCCACTGCTCACTAGTTAGGTGACTTTCGGAGCTCCCCCCATTTATGACAGCCACCTGAAGGCTTTGTGTCACTACGTCCGCTAGCGTACCATTGTTGGCGCTGTGTACAGCCTTGTGTTTTTTATTTGCGGACGTTATGGGAGGCGTCGAGTCATTATGCCTCATCCTCTTTCTTTGACTGCCAGTGTGTTCGGCCCTTGGGTGCTTTGGGCCATTTATCGGCCTCACTTTAGGGCTACTGACCGCCAGTTTGGGAGGAGAGACACCTTTGTTTTTCCTTCTTATTTCAGAGATCTTAGTGTCGATAGTGGTCTTGCTGTTGGGGTCCATTTTGTTAAGCAGTTTTTGAGCCCAGCTCAAGCGCTTCCAGTCTCTTAGCTTTAGCAGTTTTGGATCACCCTTGCCAAACCTACGTACGGCCCTCTTGGCGTTTTCTATCCTTTTGAGATCTGGATTCGGATCCCCTCCCTTGTTCTGCTTATTTGGAAGCTCCTTGTTAACCTGAGTCGGTTTTGGCCCATCGATTGACGGGCAGCGACCTTCGGAAAAGGATGCCATCACGGTCTTGGAAGACCCTGGGCCATCCGTGCAGACTTCGGTTGGTTTACCTCCACCAGACCTTTTATAGGGAGTCGAAGTAGTCTTGGCTATCGGCAATGCCAGGATATTTGCCGCAGACTCGCCTTGAGGGGGTACCTGCCCTTGACCTTTCACAGGATTCTCGGCCACAGTGACGTCTGTGTCCGAGCTGTCCGAGCTGGCGAAGGACTGGTAGTCATCATCATTGAGGATGCGGTTTTCCTCATCAGACGCCATCACTCCATCGTCAGTCCCAACAGCCTCGTCCTCAGAGTTCGGAAAGTCCATGAGGTATTCAGAGAACATCCCATGGACCTTACTGGCATGACCACTGCTACAGGCAGAGGTGCAGTCTACTGCTTTTGTTGTTGTTGTTGTTGTTGTATGTGTCACTGGCGACTTAGCCTTAGCCAAGCCCTCGCCGGCAGCCGTGACTTCTGCCGACACTTGAACGTATATCCCCGTTCGATTTTTTGTTTCAACATCGATTTTATTCATTTCCATACTTTTGTTTTTTCTTTTTGATGTATTACCTATAATGGTTAATTTGTTTTTGTTAGATATAGTAAAACATCTCTATTGGTTTTTCTTTGTTGTTCGATCCTGCAGCCGGATTGCTGGAGGAACGAACGTAAGCCCCCCCACCACATCAAGGTGAAAACCACGGGGGGGAAAAGTCCTAACCTAAAATTCATTAGTTTATTCAAGACTTTGACAGAGCGTGAAAATTTGGCCTATATATGGTCGAACTGCCCAGCTAGAAGCCACTTGTTAAAATGTTGCAGAACGGCTTAAGACGCTCACATCAAAAAACATTGGATTGTATCTTGCATGGCGAAGTGTATCAGAGTTATGCCACGAAACTTCTTGCAGGACATAGGATCGGCTTAGATACATGCACCCTTTTGACAAATCCCTTCCGTGCCTGAAGAAATCTTCTGGAAAACCATCAGATCCAGCAAATTTATTGTTCTTGAGCTTTTTTAAAGCTAAGTCTACGTCTTCTATACTAGGTGGTCGTACTGGCTCGTCATTAACAGGAGCTGGGTTCAATTTTTGTCCTATTTTTACTCTATCTAATATCCACATTCAGCAGCTGCTAGAAAGGCAGCTTGAATATACTTATTTTCCTTGTGCTTCAGTAGCTAGATTACCTTCGTTCACTGCAGGGTCTGGTGATTAAGATGTCAGAGGCGTATTTTCCGTCGGTTAGCACATGATTGATTTGGTTGGCGTATCGACCATTTGGGGAGCGCTAGGTTGCTTTCTGTAGTTCTACTTACACCATATAAGGAGCTTCTGAAAAGTCTGTTAGTCGAAGGCCGTTTTCAAGTATCTCTTTGTGGAGGCTGTGTCTACCAACTAATCCACCAAATGTGTCTTTGTTTTAGCGTTGAGGTACCCGAGAAGAATTTTAACATGGTACTCCGGACAGGGAATCCGTAAGTTTGGTCCAAGATATCATAAAACTTATTCTTTAAAGTGCTTTTGATTCTATTGTTAGGGAACGTGTGCACATAGAATTAAGCTAACATTTTAGAAAAAAGCGTTTGCTTTTTGGTTTAAAGTTGATAACTTGGCTTCTTAACCGACGACGACATCTTAAAATGTATAGCCTTTCGTCACAGCTGTAGTAAATGTCGAAATTTTTAAAGGGATATCATAATCCGTAGTAACTCGTGACATAATGGTAAGTGAGTTGGATTGTCATGCCGGGATCGATTCCCAGCCGCTACTTTACCTTAAAGCAGAAATGTTTTTCCGAGTTACTGCCTCTTGCCAAAAATGGACAAATCCTCCAAGAGTACAATTATCATGGAAAAACGCTTCTCATTTAGAAAATTCTATTTAGGTTCCATACATTCCTGGCAGTCTGGTTCTCCACGAACTGTTGCGCTGTTACCAAATTTATATATTTTTATTATCTGAAAATTATTTAACGAGGTTTGGAACTTAACCTTATCCTAATTTCACCAATATTGGTCTTCAAAATTTCAAAAAAATACGCATGGTAAAATAATTTCTGATACATCTTCAATAAAGAGCTAAGGCTAAAATTTGACTTCAAAGCTGCGGTTTACCAAAGCCAATGGAAGTATTATATCACCTTATGAAAATTTTGTCCAAAATTGCCTTGACGTGCTTTCTGTGTCAACGCGATTGATATCCTTTGATGTCAACGTATTGACACGCGAAACGTTGACGATTACACTACTTGACTGAATGCTATGAATATTGACTCGGAGCTAACAAGAGCAAAATTGAATAATTTTTACGACATTGGTTTTAGTGTTATTGAACAATACAATGTGGATGGATTAAAAAATCTCTAAGAAATCAGATATTTTTAAAGTTTTTTTACTGCTCCGGAAAAGGGTGATGGGAAGTTGGGTGACATTTTTATCAAAATACACTTACTTCGTCAAAATAAAGTTTGTCCGCCGCCTTTCAAGCCATCAACTGTCATATTCAAATTATGGATGGCTATGATGTCAATGGATTAAAAAAAAAACTCTATGAAATCAAAAATTTTTGTTTGAACTTTCCTTACTAATCCGGCAAAAGTGATTTTAAGGCAATTGGGTGATATTTAGATCGAAAAATACTATTTCTGCCAAATTATAGTTTGTCCTCCATATGTCAAATTTCATTGAAGGGTGTCTACCATGTCAATGGATAAAAAACCCTTAAGAAAATGGGTGCGTTCATCGGCAGATATCTGAAAATTCAGTACTGAATCGTAACGTTGAACTCACAAAAAATCTGAAATTTCAGCCAAATGTCATATGAATTTTTTCTGCCAAAATCTTGTATTTACTTGCTAGTTTAACTAAAGGTGAATATAAAAAAGAACTGTTTTGTCGAAAATTTTAAATTTAAATTAAATTTTAATCAAAAATTTGTGTCTCTGAGGATGAAGTAAAATAACTGGAAAATGCTTTTCCTTTGTTTCGAAAATAGTTGAATCCACACTTTCCACTTACAGCAGAAAATATTAACAGCTATTACTCATAAATGCACATCTTGATCGAATTTCTTCACCAAATATAATTATTAGAAATAAAAATGGGGAAAAGAATAATTTTTTGTTATTTTGTAAAAGAAAAACAAAAGTCGAAATGGAAAAAACTATTTTTTAACTATATTTTTTATTTTATTCACTTACAAAAAAACAAAAATTAACAAAAAAACTCGCCGCCCCAAGCTGACAACAGAACCCAAAAATAGCTGCATCCACCATTAAGTTCAACTTCAATGTACAGATTCTTTTTTATTTTTGTCTTGTTTTTAGGTGTCATCTCAATTTTCAGATAAAAATTTGTATCTGAAAAACGTAAGCAAACGTAACGAAAAGACATCTGAATTTTCAGAATTCTTATAACAGCTGACCAATCAGAGGCTTCAAAAATTCAGATTTCTGGATCCTTCAACGCACGGAATAAAAATTTTTGAAGTTTCCCAAGTAACAATTTTCCTCTCATAAGAGTTTCCTAGAGGCTTGTGAGACTTTATTTCGGGAGTTACATATATTAACTCTAAGAGAGTACTCCTACATCCTTATGAAAATGTTAGAAGCCTTAAATGGCCCACTTATGGGAGTTAATTTTCCTCTTATAGAAACATTTTTATTGTTCCTATTCGATGACAAATGCTCCATAAATCTTGTTAGGAGAATGCGTCACTTCTTGTGGGATTTGATGAAAAGAGAAGGAGTATGCGCATAATTAAAAAAAAAAAACAGATACTTATCTTTCACATTTGTATACTTCCTACGGAAACTTGGTACGAAGTATTTATGTTTGTATGTGTCATCGTCGAAAAATTAATGTGTGAATTTATATTTTCATTTCATGGCGACGTTAGTATAATTATAGTTTGTCACATCAGTCGATCTCGTACTGCTGAGGTGCTAAGACGTTTTCGGCTTCCTCAGCTCATTCAAATTAAATAAATCGGAGTGACCTAGTCAAATAAAAGTATTACGTAGCTATCTCCAATAGTGCAATAGCACATAAGAAGAGGTGGCAGACCGTCAATCTAAAGGTCTGGGGTTCGAGTCCCAGCCGGGCATAAAAAATCTGCAAGCTTTTTTTCACAACAGGGAAGTGGAAAATTTTATTGATTGGGAGAACCAATTGATCGAGATGGAGAAAAGTGCGGGGGCACCGAAAGGTGGCCCAGCAACCAGATCTAAAGGTCCAGCGGTACCAGTAGCGGGTACATCGAAAGATGTGACAGCAATGGCACCAGCAACCACGACATCATCAGCAACGGCAACATCAGCCGAGATCACCGTAAAGAGAAGAAAGAAACTAAGATGTGCACCGAACTTAAAGCGGCGCTCTACCACCAATCCAGCAGATCTGTCAGCTGGGGCAGGAGGGGAGTCAACATCAGCCAAGGCAACAGCAGCAGCTAACATAGATCTGCAACTAAACTCTTCGCGCTCTGACGAAGAGATAGAATACATGTCCGAAGGGGGAGAGGGACTGTATACCACGGGTGATAGTAATATCCTCGATCTCTCAACACCAGAGGCGTCCGCAGAAGAAGATTGCGAGGCGCAAATTGAGAATGATGACGAAGAGCAAGCCATCAGCCAGAAGATCGGTACCATTCAAGGGGAGATGGAACGCCTGAATGCCATCCTTACGCCCCTGATCTTAAACTTGAAGCGGAAACAAGAAGCTCGCCGCAAAAAAGAACAAATGGAGCGTGAGCAGAAAGAAAACGCACAACAGGTGCCACTGAAAGGGGCCAAAAATCAAGTGCGGCAACCAGCAGAACAGCAACAAATACAAAACATTGTAGCACAGCAGCAACAAGAACAGCTACCACAAGAGAAGCAGCAACAACAAAAGCTTCAAACAGAACAGCCACAGCAACAACCAAAACAAAAGCAACAACAACAAAACCACCAACAAGAAAGTCAAGAACAACAAAATAAGCAGCAGCAGCAGAACCAACAGCAGCAGACACAACAACAACAACAACAACAACAACAACAGAAGAGGAAGCAGCAAAATTAACACCAGAAGCAGCCACAGCCTACGGGAAACAAGAAAGAAAAGGTGCCACCCATCAATACGTTCAAGATGGAGTTACAGGATACCATTGAATTATGTAAGTCGGCCATAGGCCAAAATTTTACTATAAAAAGATTAAGTAAAGATAGGCATGCTATTCACTGCTTCACAGTGGCGGAGCATAAAATTATTAAAAAGTTATTAAAAGAATCCACGACTGAGTTCTTCAGTTTTACCCCCAAAGTGGATAAATTCCAGACGGTCCTCTTGAAGGGCATAGATTCCTGCACGGAACCTCAGGTGCTCTTAAATGAGCTCCGTCAAAAAGCGAGCGACGATCTCGATTTTATCGGGGTCAAGCCGTTCGCTACAGTCAGAGCCAGACGGGAGAAGCGGTCTTTGCCGTTCTTCCTAGTTCAGCTATCGCCCAGCAGCAAACTGGATAGTTTGAGGAGGATCTCCGTCCTCAACTACCAGGTTGTAACTTGGGATAGATTAAAGAGACGCGGCGACATGCTTCAGTGCATGCGCTGTCAAAGGTTCGGCCACGCTGCAGCAAACTGCGAAATGCAGTCACGCTGCGTTAAGTGTGGTGAGAACCACAATAAAGGGGAGTGTAAGCTCGGTGAAGAACGGGTCGAAGACATGACTCAGCTAAGATGTGCACTTTGCGGAAAGGAGGGGCACCCTGCAAATTATCGGGGTTGCTCAGCTTTTCAGCAAATCAGATCCAACAAAGCAGCCAAGCAGACAGTGGCAGAGATACGCCCATCAACGCGTGCTCCCACAGCAACACCCGTCAATCCCCAAATTTCCTACGCCCAAATGGCGGCAGGAAGGGAAAATGCGGTACAGCCTGCAGCTAAGGTAGCCCAAACGGCACATGTACCTAAGGCTCCGGACGCTCAGGCCGAAATAAGAAGCATGTTGCTGGCAATTCAAGGCCAGTTGACAGGACTTCAAAAACAGATAAGGGAGCAGGCGACTAGGGTAGACTATCTCTACTCGGTTTTGCCTAGCTTAACGCAAATTAGAGGTTAAAGGCGCGCTGTCAGAGAGGCCTCTTAGGATCCTTGCTGTGAATGTAAATTCACTGATTAGGACCGAACGTAGAGCTAATCTTTTCCAATTATTGAAAGATGAAAGTCCAGATGTGTTTATGGCCAGCGAAACTAAGCTAAACCAGAAACATAAGTTGACTAACAACAATTACAATATCGTTAGAAGAGATCGACCAAACTCCACTCAAGGGGGGGGCGTCGCAATTTTCATACGAAAAGGCATTAATCATAAAGTTATATATAATAGTGATCTGCGTAAATTTCGGCTGTTGGAGGCGTGTGTCGTTTGCATTCCTCTCCAACAGGGGAAGCGAATGTATGTGATTGCGGCTTATGCACCGGAATCACCTCAGCCAACTGATTTTTTGACAGAGCTTGAAAAACTTTTCGAAGGTCTACACTTGAGCTTGGACGAAAATTACTTTCTCATGGCCGGTGATTTGAATGCCAAACACTTAGATTGGGGAAATCAAGTACAGAATCCGAGAGGTATTCATCTTTTTAATTAGATGAGTCAGTATAACGCTGAATATCGTATAGAACTGCTGGCTACGGATCGGCCATCGTTTCCAAGAAGCGGTGCCTACCTGGATCTATTGCTAATAGACGCAAGACTGACAATTACTGACACTGTGGGTCAAAGACAAAGAAACTGTTTACGAACGATCGAGTACGATAGTGACCACTGCGGACTCGCCGCCGTAGTACAGCTTCCGAACGAGATCGTGGAGTTGGATGAGTATGTACCTGTGCATACTTACAATTACAGTAAGGTGCGCTGGCGACGCTTTACCAATACCTTAACGAACGAAATTAGATCGAACAATATATCCCCACCAAATGACAGAAATTTGACAAATAACGAAATAGACCAATACCTAGAACAAATGGATGAGACAATCAAACGAACAATGAACAGAACAATACCGAAATACAAACAACGGGACGCAACTGACATGTATCGGAACGCGACCATTGACGCACTACACAGACAAAAAAGTGGACTGCTGACAAGACTTAAACTCTTGTACCGACGGTTTACTGACCCTCACCATCTGGAGATTAGGACACTGAAGTCGTGGATCAAGAACATCAACCAACTTATAAAGGAAAACTATCGGTTGTCCATTAATTTGTATTGGGATAACAAAATTCGGGCCGTTAATTCTAGCGACCCGAGCATGTTTCCCCAAATTAACAAGATATTTAGAAGGAATGATCAGAACGATCTTCCGTGTCTCAAGCTTCAGAGAACGACAGACAACAGAGACGTACTTCTGACAGCAGGAATTAATCCAGAAGACGCCGTCTTGGACGATGACCTCTTTATTGTCGAAGATCCGCAGGAGAAAGTGGAGGCTGTGGGGGCCGCTTTCCAGCAAGTGTACAAGGTGAATGCGTGCATTCGCCCCAATCATGACCTGGAAAACAGAGCCTTGCTCCATCACTCCTACCTTCGGAATGACATCACGCAATGGCGATCAGAGAACCTAGGTTTCACCGGGTTCAATGAAGATCATTTGGCAAACGCCATAATCGCCGAGCGAAATGGGCCCAGTTCCCTGTTAATTTCGAAGGTGGAGCTCCAGCTCATCTTCGATTCATTAAAGAAGAAGAAGTCAGCAGGAGTCGATGGCATATCCAACGTTGTACTTCGACATTTACCTCAAGAAGCAATAGACATTTATACCACTCTGTTTAACAACGCTCTGAATAATGCATATTATCCAGTGCGGTGGAAGACAGCTGTGGTGCATCCTCTCCCGAAAAAGGGAAAGGACAATTCCAATCCGGCAAATCTCCGGTCGATAAGTCTTCTTCCGAGTGTCAGCAAGGTATTCGAAAAAGTTATCAATAGAGCTCTGTCTAAGTGGGCAGAGGACAATAATATAATACCGGATAATCAATTCGGTTTTAAGGCGGGACATGACACTATTCATGCCGCGTCGAAACTCGTTTCTGATGTCCAATGGAACAAATCTAAGAAGCAGTGTACGGGTGCCTGTCTGGTTGATTTGGAGAAGGCCTTCGACACCGTATGGTTAGAGGGTCTTTATCTAAAGCTGACCAGACTTGGCATTAGTAAACCACTGTTATATATGCTTTATGATATGCTCAATGGCAGAAAGTTTGTTGTCAAAAGTGGCAATGTAACTTCTGCCACAACCTTTAATATTAAAAATGGTCTTCAGCAGGGAGCGGTCAACTCGCCGATTCTATTCAGCATTTACACCAGCGATCTGATAAGTAGTCTAACTCAGGCAATTGCGTATGCCGACGATCTAATTGCGTACAGAACAGCTCCAAAAGTCGAGGTCATCAGGATTCTTTTGCAGCGTGACTTCGAGAAGATTCAGCGATATTGCGATGACTGGAAGTTGAAAATCAACTTTCAGAAATCAGAAACTATCTTGTTTAGGACTCCGTTGCGTGGAGCCACAAGGGATACGAGAAAGAACTGGCGCAAGCTGGTGATCGTAGGGCCAAATGGACATCCACTGGCGAGTAAAAGTGTAGTAAAGTACCTTGGCATCTGGATGGATCAGTATTTGTATTTCGACAGACATATAAATGCTGCTCTGGCCAGGGCTAGGGGAGCCTTTGCCCTGACGAAACGGTTGTTTTATAGCAGCCGGCTTGACAGCAGGGTGAAGGTGATTTGCTACATGGCCCTTATCCGGCCGATGATTGCGTATGGATGCCCGGTTTGGTTCAACGTTGCCCCATCTCAAATGGAAAAGATTCGGGTGTTTGAGAGGCAGTGTCTTCGACGCTGTCTTGGATTGCACAGAACACCAGAGTCGGAGTACAAACATTACTATTCCAACCTGGTTCTATACAACGGGGCCAACATAAACAGGATAGATAATTTCTTGCTGAAGCTTATTCGGGGTCACATTGCAAGGGCGATGTCCTCGTCTAACAGCTTAATTTTCGGGGCATATTACCCTAATTACGAATACTACGAGAGTGTGCGTCTAAGCGGCTTTATTCCGCCCGATGCATTCCTCCACCTAGACAGTCGAGGGCTGATCCAGGATAGAACGGCGGTTCCGCTAATCTACCACGTCGGCCGTAGAACTGTGGATCGGCGGCTCCTTTACAGTCGAGACGTCCTCGCACAAGACGGAGCTGAGCACCTTCGGTTCAGTAGGACTGTGTCCGAACGGGACCGAAGGGATAGGGTAAGGCAGGAGAACCAGTTCTGGTGGTTAAAATATGAAGAATGAAGTTCTTTCAGATATCTAAAAGTTGTCTTTGGTTTTTCTCTGTCATGGCCGACTTACATAGGTTTAGGTAGTTAGTTTTAAGTAGGGACAGTCAGGGTGACACAAAAAAAAAAAAAAAAAAAAAAAAAAAAAAAAAAAATATATATACAAAACGCAAAAAAAATTATAAAATCAACAAAAATACAAAAAAAAAAAAAAATTATAAAACCGGAAAATGCTTGCTGTGGCTGTTCTAGTTTGTAAGTAGCTTTTAAGTAGGTTGTAATTAGTTTAAAATTAGTTATAAGTAGTTTTAAGTAGCTTTAAGTAGTTTTAATTAGTTTTAATTAGCTTTAATTTAGTTTTATGTAGTTTGTAAGTTTTATATAAAACCAAAAAATAAAGACATAGATACCGAGTTTTTTTTGTGAAATTCTTCTCGGTAAAAAATAAAACCGACCTGTATTTAGTATTAAGATAGTTCTTAGGCCGAAAGGCATTAGCATTTAAGTTATTATAGTTTAACTTAGAGCGCCCGACTGGGGCCAGTAAGTTAGTTTTAAGATATTGATAAGTAGGCTAGTTTTTATGAATTTTTGTCTAGCTTTAAGATAGTTTTAAGAAAATGCAAAATAAAAATGAATTTCAAAAAAAAAAAAAAAAAATAGTTTGTCACATATGTGGACTTAAATCTTAGTGCGATTGAAACTTTTTCTACTATCTTACACATTTTACTTCGAACAATAACGAAGCGCTTTCAAAATAATTGATATTTAAATTATTTTAATTTTATTTTGAATTGGAAAAAGGGTTACCTTGATGTTTGCTTTGAACAAGAATAGTACTTTTTATGCTGACATTATTTATGGTACTTATTCATGGTATATGACGAAAAAGATGTAATAGCGGATAATATGTCGAATTGATGGTTTTATTCTTGTATGCCTGTTTTTTGTAATCTAAGAATTAACAAGATGTTAAGAGACGTTTCAATGAAGAAATAATAAGTTAGAATTTATATTTTTAGATATTTGTATTACGTTTCTTATAACGAAACTGTCAATGATTACTGACTTTTTTGTCACTATACAGTGCGAATTTCTGATTCTCTGTAAATAATTGTCATTATTTTAATTTGCTCCTACGAGACAAAGAACTTAAGCACAGTATCTAAATAAAAAATACAAAATACATTACGAATATACTTGTAAAACTACGTCTTTTGCATTTAATATTGAACAAAGTAAACATCAATATCAATACACGTATATACGTAAATATACCTTAAATAGATTCATCATAATGGAAAACCAAATAAATTATTTCTAAATTTAATTTCATATCACGGTAACCCTCAAACTATACAAAAAACACTTCGTTCAAATTTAAATATGGCTGCTGTCGTATCGATACTTTTAACTCTTAAAAGGACATTTTTATGAGAGTGTTGTCCATTTATGTTGGTATGAAAATAAACACTTTTTTATGAGAAGTCTGATGCTTTTATGCGACTTTATTTTGACATCTATCAAACGAACCAAGAACAAATCGGTGATGCGTTCCCTTTTTTCTTAAGAATGTGAATTATTGTTGATGTTTTAAGAAAAGATGAAATCTCAAAGTTTGAAATATTAAATTTTATGCATTACCTTTTCTGAACAATAAATCTTCATTATAACGTCATCATTTTTGGAATAAATGAACAAAGAATATCAAAAAATTAACATTCCGCAACAAAACTATAATATTTGATATTCGTAGTAAAATTTTAAACTGCGTAAATCTGTCTAATTTTCCACACAAATTCTGACAAAGTTACGAAGTTTAAAACATTAAAACGTTTACAACGGGCTTATGCCGTAAAAAAACCTTATATTACATTGAAATAAAATAAAAAGAAAGTCTATCACCGAAAGTTCACATTTGTAACAAAATAAAATACATTTTAAACAGTAATCGGCATCAGCATCCAATGTTTCCTTCAGGTAGACAGACCAATAGAAAAAAAACGTTAAAAAAAAGAACGACTGTTGTATGAATCAAATAAAGCTGCTGTCAGTGCAACATCTCATATGAATCCTATAGTTAGAGTTTTGTAGTTGTTACTTTATTAGCTCTTGTTAAGAGATTTTAAAGACTTAAAAATGACGTTTAAAGTTTGAATTTGAAAACAAAATTATTATAAGACTTTCAATTTACATACAGGAGTAATAATTGTTCTAGGTATAAGTTTAGAGTGATTTGATGCAAAAAAATGCTTAAATCATTAATGAAAACACTATGAGACAAATTTATGTTTCATTATGAGAGATCCAGTCTTAAGTTTAGCAATAAGATCTAAAAAAGTACTATGGGGGTTTTTTTGAGAAAATGGGAGCTAAGCTCTCGAGAGTATGTTAGTTGGGTTCCTTACTGCTCCAGAAGAAAGTGATTTAAGGGCGATTTGGATTTTTGACGTTTGGATCAAGCTTTGTCGAAAGAGTAATTACACGGCCAACGAAACAAATCATCGCATTGACCCTAAAATTCATGCCAACGAGATGGTTAACGCAGCCGTCAATGTTTTCAATAGTTTTCTGCGTTGACCATCACAAGATAAGAGAATTTTGGGACAGAATTTGACATCACTTGGACATGAGAGAGTCAACACGTTGACAACTTACATTGACCACCCAAGCTTAATAAAGAAGAATAGGTTATCTTCTTTATTTTTCAAACTGCTTTTCATTTCAGTTCTTCGTAGTGTTTAAAATAAAAATGCATTTCAGGGAATATGGGGAAGATAAACCCTTAATATGGATGATTTTCAATGAAATTGATGCCTCTAGGATCATTAAACAAAAAAGCAAACACACAAAATTCCCTTAAATTCAAAATTAATTTATCTCTAAAAATATTGATTTAAGATGCCTAAGAAATTTTTTAGGTTGGTACACATAAATATTCCCTAACTAAAATACCTTAAGGCTTCAATATTCACTAACGACCACAAATACCAGAGTACAAATTGCTCAATATCATTATCTGCATTCATTCTTTTTCGAATTTGTCCTCTATGCGTTTTCCAAAAATTTAATAATTCACCAAGAGGTTTAAATACCTACATATGTATATACACACTGGTAAAATCTATATAGGTGCCTCCATATATGGTAGTAAGCATAATATATATACCGTAGCGAAAGTTGAATTCCAAACCCAAGAACGTACATATATATACGCAAATCTATTTTCTTCCATTACACCGAATACATTAGGAGGATATTCTGCTAAGTCATCGTTATTGCCGACATAAGGACATAAAAGATGACAATTCCGGATAACAATGGAAGGCAAAGAAGGCGAATACCCTTAGAGAAGAAAAACTACAACCAACCACCGACCATATCGCCGCCACCACCCGCTGTCCACCAGCTTTTCGATTGGGTTTGCTGGGTTCAGTTTGGGTGTACGGATGACTTAGCCCACTTTTATTCCTTTTCAGAGTTGAAAACTGCACATAACAGCCTTTTCTATGTAAACGTCTACTGAGGACATTTTTCTGTTATATTCTCTTCTTTTTTTTTGTCATTTCATCCCCGTCCTGATAAAATGGTCATTTTATGGTTGTCCTCAATGTCGTTTTCATATTTTGTGCGACACGAGATATTCAGAACAAAGCAAGACCTTTCCGCTAGAGCAGGATCCTCGGTATCCTTATCGTTTCGCATTCGCACACCACACGAACTAGAGAACTAAACTTTCAATTCAATATTTGATGCGGTTGAGTCTGATGAACCGAAGCAAATGGTGCCGCTGCCGCGCGATGCTGCTGAAAGACACAAAATCGCAACTATAATATACATAGGACAATAACTGTGACAGCGCACGCTATAACCAATTTTTGAAATGAGAAAAGCATCCTTGGTGGCTTGTGCATTTTCCCAAAAGGAATTCTGCAACAGCAAAGTAATAAACAAAGGAGTCAAAAAGGATCAACCATACCAATAATGAAAGATGAAGCAAATTGAAATTGCTTGGCTTGTTCTTTATTGTCGGAGGAAAGACGATAATTAATGCTATTCATTGTTATTTCCATTCACACTATACTGGAACACAACCCACCAATATACCCACCAATCGCATTTATTTCCTGTTTGGCTTTGTTGTGCTATGTGCTAGCTAGCTGCTAGGGATTCTTTGAAAAAGTTAACCAACACGATGCTGATGATGAGTTTTTCTTTTCAATGCTGCAACCATAAGATAGCCAGATGAAAAGCGGCGATGGTGATGCGACGACGACGGTGAGGCATGGAGGGAAGGCAGTTTCAGATCTTGCAATTAAATCAGAGTTTTCTGGTGGACAATATTCTCATTCTCTGACCAAACCAAACGCAGCTGAGTCACTCATGGACGATTCCGCAAATTCAGATGGGTTTTTGACTATAAAGAGGAATCAACATCAGAAACAGAAATAAATAATACAAAAAGAATATAACAATTAAGTTTGTTAAAAATTTATTGTAACAATACAATGGAAAAGTGGTGTGTTGTGCAGAAAAACAAAAAATAATGGTTTGATAGCTGTGGTAGCGGGTGGGCTTTAGATTCTGCTCTTTTCACAAATCATCATTCAGAGATTGCGGCTTTCATTAATTTTATGCTTCTTTGAAACTTTGCATTCTTGCAGTGTTTTGGACTTAAAATACCTTCTCTCTGAAAATTGAACGTCAACAAAATGGGGGAAGAATAGTTTGGTTAATTAAGATTAAATTAAATTATTGGCTTATCATATTGAAATATAAATTATGTGTAAAATTTTGATAACGCCGTTTTTTGAAAATTTAATGTGTGTAGGTATTCTTGCAAAGGCGTGAAGTCATCGTAAATGTTGTAAAGTTGTAAATTGTGAAATTCTGTCTTATTTTCCATACAAATTGTGACAGATTTACGAAGTTTAAGACTTTTCAACGCTGACGACAAACGTACGCCGTTATATGAATACTCGCACTCCGTTCAAAATTCTATCTTTTTTTAAATTGTGCCCAAGAATTCTACGGAATAAACGAGTTATTTTAAATTTACCTAAGGGTTGTTTTTTTATGACTGTAAAAGTCTGTTTCGTAAAAAGTTATAAAGGTACATATACATTTATTAAAATGTGCTCATTCATTTCAAACTGATATTTATTACACCTGCTTCATTAATGGGAGTCCAAATTTGGACAGAAATTCAACTTTTTACGAGGTTGATGCTTTGTCGGACTCTGTACAAAGAACTATTGCTTATTATCCTCACACTGAAATCGTCATTGCGGGCGATTTCAATGTATATAATTCTTCGTTGCATAACTTGTCTGGCCACTCAGCTTGTTGACGAGCCAACTCGTACCCTTGACGTTGCAGGTCAATCCGCCAACACTTTAGACTTGTTTCTTACCTCTGACCCTGATAAATACACTATTCGTGTATTATCGCCTCTAGGTACATCGAACCATTGTCTCATATGTGCTTATTCTCCAAAATTATGCAGTAAGAGAAATAACTTCTAATATGGAACCATTTAGCAATACGAGAAAGCCAAATGGGATGGACTCAATAATTTCTTCAAAAACTTTAGCTATGCTTCCTCGGTAGTGACGAAGATTCCAGTGCAGAAATGGTTACAAATTTAATCCTTTACGGTATGTGAAATTTTATTCCGAGCAGGATAAAATCTATGAAACCAAAAGAGAATTCATGGTTTGATTTGAGCTGTAACGAGGCTATCATGGCTAGAGAAGTAAATTTCCGAAGATACAAAGTCAACCCCACTGAGGAAAACTAGAATAAGTTCAAACCAGCTCGAAAGACTTGTTACGTTCATAATCGACGAACAAAATTTTTGCATGTAGTACATTTTTTTGGTTATTTGTAGAAAAACGTACGTAATTCCACCTCGTCTTCGTGATACTCCTCACCTCGTCTTTATTGATACTCCCTATGTCAGCTCACTAGAGGAAGCCAATTTGCTTGCAGCACAGTTTGCTGTTAATTCGACGCTGCAAGAGAGTATCATGACTCACCCTGTACTTGAGAGCGCTAATGATTTTATGGGACGTACACAAATCTGCTGGCCTGTATAGTAGCACACCCATTGGCATAGAGTACCTATATTATCTAGAGAACCGACTTCAGGGCTTTTTCTCTTTCACCCTACAAACTCCATTGTGAGTATTTCCTCCACATGGCTGAGCATGTGTTAGCTGCCCAATGCTTTTTAAATGGAACCTCACCAATACAATGATAACTTAATGGAATTTTGGCTCATGGACTGAAAACAACAACAAATTGAATCGAAAAATTGAAAACGCCACATTTAGAGCTATTACACGTATTCACGGACAGGGAATTTAAGAGAGTTTTCTCTTAATGTGCTCAAATAAAATTTTCGGGTGTCTTAGGCAAGAGGGGTACGAGTCGCGACTCTAGATAATATAGGTACTCTATGCCCATTGGTTTGAAGAGGTGTTCTTCAACGCTGGCAAAACCACTGCGTAAGCCTTTCCATCTGTCATATTCTTCAGGTCTCTTTTCGAGTTGAACACCTTTTTCTCCCTCTTGTTATCGTCCAATTGCACTTACGTCCCTTCTTTTCAAGGTTGTGAAAACGCTGACAAACTATCAGCTCAAGAAACATCTTGAAGAACGAAAGCTTCTTAATGGCCTGCAGTACGGCTTTCGTATCAATAGATCCACTGGTGATCTGATGGTATATCTCACCGAACAGTGGAACAAATCTTTACATCGTTTTGGAGAAAGTAAGATTATTGCGCTTGATATTTCAAAAGCATTTGATGATGTTTGGCATCAAGCTCTCTCATTGAAAATGCATGCATTTGGTTTCGATGACTCTTTTCTTCTTTGGATTAGAAACTACCTTTCTGGGTGGTCTATACAAATTGTATTGGATGGTTAAAAGTCGGATATTCATAACATAAAGCCTGGTGTGCCCCAGGGCTCCGTTTTTTCTCCGACTCTCTTCCTTGTTCTCATTAATGATCTTTTGTCTGTTACTTCTAATCCATTAAATTATTAAATTGTTTTGCAGATGGCAGTACCCTCAGCTTTTCATATTCGTTACAAGATTCACTTCTTTGTTCTTCGGATGTGGAACTTGAACGGCAGAATATGATAAGCTGATAAGCAATAGGGAAGTAAAAACCATGTAGAATTTAATTCTCACCTCTAATGCTAAATCCGTGAGTGCAACTTACATCGAATAAACTGAACAACTTTCAGTTCTGAGTTCTGAAACTTCAAAGCCAATGTGCTTCGGTATCTCCTTTTGATTACTTCCTTATTTTCCTGATCGCTCGCACTGTGTTTTATCATCTTAAGGGTAGTGAAACCCCGTTTAGTGCACCCTCATTATAAAAAAAAGGGCTCTAATAACTAATTTGAAATTCAAAATTTTTCACGTGTACACTTTGAAAGTTTTTATTTTAAACTGATTTTCACTATTAATCCAAGTAGTGCCCATCGAATCACTATCCTCATGAGGTAAGACATTATAAATTTGACTCAATCGAAACAAATATCCATAAGACACAATAATTTATGTATTGGAATGATAAAGTAATGTTTTACTGTAGGTCCCTAATAAATCGAGTGGCACATAATTTCTCAAAAGAATTTTCAAAATTGATCGCAATGAAATGGGTACCCAGAGTGAGTTGCTTTATGCCTAATTCGTAAATTGCAAAACTGATTTTGAACAAACATCTCCAAAATACTCTGTAGCAAAACCAAAGAGTACCTAAGACTTTGAAGAATAGTACCTCTATAATTAAGGGTCAATGGTCATATTATTTAGATGAAACAAAGATTTTAAGATCTTTTTACAACTATTTACTATTGGTGTGGCCAATATTTTGGTAAGAGAAAATTACAAAAACTTAAAATGAACAAGACTGGTTACACTGGCAAACAAAATTCAATTCAATTCAATTTTTTTTGTAACAGAAACCAAATAATACTTTTCTCTAGGTTTATGTTGTGCTGAGCTCGAATGTGAAGTCAAATCGTGAACTTCATGGCTTAGAGCTTAACGGCTATATTTTAAATTGATGTACTCACTATAACCATTCAAACGATGTATGACACATTCGTGTGGAGAAATGGACCAGCTCCCACAGATTTTTGCTCATTCTACCTTTAGTTGTATTTATTGCATAAATGAAAGGTTTTCAATTAACTGAGAATTACTCAGAGACGAAAAGAGATATCGGAAAGATTCAAACAGATTTTGATAGAAGAAAAAAATTAGTTATTTTAGAAACCATTACAAATTTTCTTGAAACAATTCACCTCGCGTTACAATACGATACAACTTCGAAAACAGCAAAAAAACGTTTTTTGATTTTATAACAGGAATATCTCAAAAATGTAGCCCGATGAAATTTTTCTGACTTCAGATTCGAGTTCAGCACACCAAAAACCTACATAAAAATATTATTTGTTTTCTGTAACCAAATTTATAATCAAAAATGTATGGCTACAAAACGTTCTTCACTATCATGGCTTCAGGACCTGTAGGTCGATTGTGAAAACAGCTTTTACGTATTTGTAAGATTTGCAACAATTTTTTTTGCTTGAAGAAAAATACATACAAAATCAATAAAACAAAAAAGTACACATACGCCCCAGTGTGCCATCAGTTCACTTATTAACAATTAAAAATTTTAACGTGTGTGATATGTCAATACAAGAAAAAACCATGTTAACTAATTATTTAAAAGGGAATATGTACATAGATAATTGTGTATAAAAAAATTATTAATATGTAAAAAGTTAATATAAAAACGATATATCATGTTAATCATATTTTTAGCTTTTAAAGTACTCGTGTTCGAAGAAATATTTTTTGAAAAATTAAAGTCTTGTGACAGAAATTTATTGGACGGTACTAATTTTTACTTTCCAAAAGTTGTTCGCTCGCTGTATTCAGAGCCCTATCACAGAATCCATTATAACAAATCTTCGAAAAAATAGTTTCGCTATGAATCAAGAAAAAATCTTCCATGAATTCTATTAAAATCGTTATATGATTTACCTTACTGAACTGAAAAACCTACAAAGCAATACTGAAGTATTGCGGTTGTTTTTAGATTAATTTTATCTATTTAATGTAATTTTTTCAAAAAATGTCCCCTCCTGTCCAAGTGGGGGGAAATATTATCCCACTCCTTTGGGTTTTTTTCTTGTCTATTTCTAACTATATAACGGGTGATTTTTTAGCTGGTTTGGTTTTGGCAACACTGGTTTTGACAGCTGACGTGTGTTTAGTACCTTGTGTCACTGTCAAACAGCTTCAGTTTGGTTTGCAATTTAACCATGGATCGTCTTACAAATGAACAACGCTTGCAAATTATTGAATTTTACTATCAAAATTCGTGCTCGGTTCGAAATGTTCATCGCGCGCTGCTTCCATTTTATGGTCGGCATTCTCGACCTTCTGAGCAGTCTATTCGGAAGATTGTGACCGAATTTCGCACCAAATTTACTTTGTTGGACATTAAACCACCAACACGTTTACGTACTGTGCGTAGTGAAGAAAATATTGCGGCCGTTTCAGCTAGTGTGACAGAAGACCGCGAAATGTCGATTCGGCGCCGTTCCCAGCAGTTAGGCCTTTGTTACAGCACTACGTGGAAAATTTTGCGGAAGGATTTGGGCGTAAAGCCTTTTAAGATACAGCTGGTGCAAGAACTAAAGCCAGCCGACCTACCACAACGCCGAATTTTTGGTGAATGGGCTCTTGGAAAGCTGGCCGAGGATCCGCTTTTTTATCGAAAAATTGTGTTCAGCGATGAGGCTCATTTTTGGTTGAATGGGTACGTAAATAAGCATAATTGCCGCATTTGGAGTGAAGATCAGCCAGAAGCATTGCAACAGCTACCAATGCATCCTGAAAAAGCCACTGTTTGGTGCGGTTTATGGGCCGGCGGCATTATTGGGCCATATTTCTTCAAAGATGATGCGAATCGCAGCGTTACTGTCAATGGTGAACGCTACCGAGCGATGATAACAAACTTTTTTTGCCCGAAATGGAAGTTCTTGACTTGCATGATATGTGGTTTCAACAAGACGGTGCCACATGCCACACAGCACGCGAAACAATGGCGCAATTGCGAGGCGAGTTTGGTGAACAGTTAATTTCACGTTTCGGGCCGGTCAATTGGCCGCCTAGATCGTGCGATTTGACACCATTAGATTATTTTTTGTGGGGGTATGTCAAGGCTAATGTCTATAGGGACAAGCCCGCTTCGATTGACGCACTGGAAGCCAACATCCATGCATTCATTCGTGAGATACCGGCCGATATGTGTGAAAGAGTATGCCAAAATTGGACTCAGCGGATGGGCTACCTGAGACGCAGCCGCGGTCAATATTTGCATGAAATTATCTTTAAACATTAAATTGCAAGGTTCAAACTATCGATTCAAATAAATATTTCATTCATTTTTTTCGAATTTTTTGTGTTTTTTTTTTTTTTTAAAGTTCTAAGCCTCTTAAAAAATCACCCGTTACATGCTCTTAATTTTTTGGCAGACCTTACGCGAGTCACTTTGTATGTAAAAATAAACAAAGGGTTATTAAACTAACCCCGACCGCGACTCTAGCGGATGAAAATACAAATCTGAAAAATGTTTTATTTTTTTTTATTTAGAGAAGTTTAAAGCCCATTCAAGGTGAACATTTTTTTAACGACCACCCTGTAATAATTCATTGGCTCGCCAACGCACGCACACCAGAAAAATTTCGTCAACAGACTAACTCTCTGTGTACATGCACTCGAAATAGTGATAGGTATGCCTCTCTAATCCGTAGTAGCGAGGGTACCAAAGTTATTTGATACTAGCGTATACTTACTTTCAATCTATGCGTAAGCTGCATATACTACACATCCTAATTTACATATGCATATGTTTTTGATTTAAAATTTTGTATGGAAGCTTTTTACTAAACGATTTTAAGCCACTTTTAAGAATATTTTTTTAAAATATTTTATTTTTATGGAACCAATTACGAAAATGATAAAAAAAAACCAATGGAGCAAGTCTCTTTTTTCTCGAAAACGGCTCCTACGATTATGATAAAAATTAATTAGAGGTGAAGTTAGAATGGTTTACTATAAAATATAGAAAAAAATACACTTGGAAACTATTAACAGTAAACCACCACTAGAACGTTGTTTTTGATTTTGAATTTTTCGTTATTGACTTCTTGGATTTAAATGAATGCTTTTATATATTTATTTTCAAAAAGTTTTTAAGTAACATGTCCAAAAATATTAAATAAATTTGGTGGCCCTTAGGCTCATGGAGAACCAGGGCATTGTGACTTACAACTCTCGACCATTCGTGTGAGCGTGTTGTTGGCAGGAATCGAGGGGACCTACAATTTTTTGCTGAGTCCGAACAGCATTTTTTTAACAAGGATTTGTCAGTTCCTCACAAGCGGCATAGTACCTCTGAAGAAAACATTTCTGGTATTTTCTTTTTGAAAATTTAATACAGGGTGGCGCACCAATTGTGCTACAATAAGAAATTCAAATAACTTTTTTTTAAATCGATGTATTTCATTTATTTTTTTTTTATTGGTTAGAAAATTAAATTTTATTTTAAATAGTTAGTTGTTTTTAAAAATTATAGACCGCAAATGACCTCCACGCTCTCCCACGCATATGCGGCACCTGATCAAAAAATTATTCATTGCGGCCTGAAGAGTTGAAGTTGGGATCGCCTCAATTATTGTCATTATGGACTGCTTTAATTCAGTTAAATTCCTGGGCTTCGTTTTATACACCTCTTGCTTAACATAACCCCATAAAAAGAAGTCTGGTGCAGTCAGGTCAGGTGACCTTGGGGGCCAGCGAAGAGTGGAGTTCCTAGAAATTAATTTGTTTGCGAATTTTTTGTTTAGCTCCGCCATAACTGGTCTGGCTATATGTGCAGTTGCTCCATCTTGCTGAAACCAAACGCTGTTGAATGGTCCCCATTGACAGTAACGGTTACACCGTTTTCTTCAAAGAAGTACGGCCCGACAATACACCTTGATGAAACTGCGCACCACACAGTGACTCGTTCTGGGTGCAGTTCCGTCTCATGGAGCATTTCTGGATTAGACTCATTCCATATACGGCAATTTTGCTTGTTTACATTGCCGTTAAGATCAAAATGGGCCTCATCGGACATGAACAAACAATTGATCAATGTGTTGTCTTCTTCGGCCATTGATATCATTTTTTGGCAAAATTCCAGGCGAACAGGCAAATCCTGAGGGTTTAACTTGCTAGTAATTTGGACTTTGTGCGGAAACAAGTTTAAATCGTCATGAAGTATCCGTTGTAATGACCGTCTACTAACTCCAATTTGCCCCGATAAGTGTCGGGTCGAAACGCTCGGATTGGCCTGTATTGCAGATGCTACTGCTGCGATTGTATCCTGAACCCGAACATTGGCATCTCGATGGTACGGCCTTCGTGCGATGCTTCCAGATTCGGCAAACATGTTTACAAACCTCATAATGGTCCATCTACTCGGGGGATTACCGCCAAACTCCCGCCTAAATTCCCTTTGGACGGAAATGACGGACTGCAAAGCATGGTACCGTTGCACTATCCAAATTCTTTTTTCCGTATCCCAAGCATCCATTTTTATAAATCTAAATAGTAACCTACAAAATAAAAAAAAATAAGCCGATTACTCACACAGAAAAAAAGTTATTACGCTTTATTTTTGTAGCACGATTCGTGCGCCACCCTGTATTTCATAATTGAGGTAATATTTTTTTTAAATTTTATTTTTATCTGCAAATTAAAAAAACTTGAAATTTCCAAACGAAATTTTTTTATATTTTGAGGAGTGTAAAAAAGTCCCAGCCGAATTGGTAAGGAAGCTAGTAGAGTAAGTCCCCAGGCTGTTCCCTTTTTTCCTAGGGAAGAAAGAAAAGCAGATTAAGTATTAGTTCTTAATATACCTATGGATAGTAAAACAAACAAATTTTGAAAAACGTATTTTTGAATTTTTATTTCTATTAAAACTGAAACGCGTCGCACATTAACAGAAAAATCATACGAATGTTGTAAAAATTATATTTTATAATCTAAATAAATTTAAAAGTTGTTTTATTATTTTTTAATTGAAGTTTGTCTACAATATTAATTGCAAAGTTGTATATGGTAATTCATTTTAGATGAACCATTTTAAGAAAAGCCTTTTACGAAAAGATCGAAAATATTTGCTTCAAGAGAGTTAAAAAAATGCATTTTAAAGCTATACACTTTTTTTTGACGCTCAAAATACATATGAGAGCAATTACTCGCGACCAAGTTGTACATTTTATTTCTTCGTATTTATTTGTCAGATTTGATTTAAATTTCGATATTGCTTTTGTTAACGAACTCAAACTAAATTTTAATCTATAAAAATTAAGTTATCTTGCTCTCATTCTTTTTTACCATGTAAAAACAACAGATTTTTTTTAAATTTATCTACAAAAACTTCGCAATAAAAACATAATTTCTTTTTTTTTAATTTTTTATTATTAAATTTTTTAATCTTTCAAATTTTCAATACCTTGTACAACCTCCACGATTTAAAACCGAATGGAAAATTCTACTTTGCCAAGAATAAATTTCAAGGGAAAAACAGGGAATCTTTATCCTGGCTGCTTTGTTGTGGCAATCAGGTCCTCACAATTTTCATTTTGCTTACCTGCTGCCTCCATTGCATTTTGACACGTCAGCCATTCTCAAAAGCCTGATGAATGTATTGAACATAGCAACAATTTACCAATTTGACATTTTCGCCACAAAAAAAAAAATGATTTTATCACACGGGCTCTTTGAATTGGTGCAATATTTTCTTGGAAAACCCACTAAAGAGTACCACACAGTTCTTTTATTACAAGGAAAAGCTAGGGTGTTTACGGGAAATTCCCACCATTTTGTTTGTAACAAAGATTAATTCGGAAGCATCATGGAAATGCCCACCATCTTTTTAAATTTTTCGAATTGTTACTTTGGTGACTTTTACAATTTTAATTTTTAATCGTGGAGTTAAAAGCAGTAGGTAGGAACCTCGGAAAAAATAATATTTTTTTTGTTTTTGGGTAGCAGCTGCTGAAAATCGATTCCAGACATTTGACGTGACAATCCAACGCACTATAACGCAAAAAAGTTCTACAGGTCTTGTGAATGTCCATATCCATGTTTTTTTTTTTTTTGAGTAAAATTTTTCGAGAATACATTTTAAACAGAAATTAATGAATCTTTTTGTTAAACACTGCTTTATATGAGTGCAAAAATAGAAATGTTTTTTCCGAGCTACTGCCTTTTGCGAGAGTCTGACAAATCCTCCAAGAGTATACTTGTCATGAATAAGTGCTTCTCATCGAGCCGTTTGAACTCGGCAAAAAATTGTAGGTCCCCTCCATTCCTGCCAACAACACGCATACAGGAATGGTTTTAGTTGTTAGTCACTAGGCCCTGGTTCTCCATAAGCTGTTGCGCCACTAAATTTTTTTATTTATATCAAAAGTCGTTTAAGCCAAAATTTTAATTATAATTAATTTTATGTGTCATATATGTTATATTTCCAAAAATGTGACTTATCAATTATGTAAAAAGGAAAAATATGCTCAAAACTTTTGACCTCATAGGCTCATGTGAATGTAGTTACTTCTTAGTCACACTTCAATGCGTAAATTTCATTTGTTTGAGATATGCATTTATATTCTTTGGCTTAAATAAGGTACCTGAACCAAAAAAGGCCCAGCTCCTAAAAATGCCCAGGAGACAGAAAACAACAAAATCAACAATTAACGGGACTTTTTTTCTTTGCATGTCTAACCTTTCGCAATTCATTGCTCACACAACAAAAAAAACCGGTTCTCTCGATCGTGTTGAGACTGGCAGTTCATTGAAAAGTTCGCGAAGCTGTGCGCGCGCGTGTTCTATAAAAAAAATTTTTTTCTTTGTGGACAAAATTTTGAGGTTAGTACTTTTTTTATTTTTTTAGTGGACAAAATTTTGAGGTTAGTACTTTTTTTATTTTTTTAGTGGACAAAATTTTGAGGTTAGTACTTTTTTTTATTTTTTTAGTGAAATATATAATGTAAAGATACATTTTTCACAAAAAAAACTTTTGTTTAACAGGTAGATTTTAGTTTTTAATTTTATAAACAAAAGTCTACCGAGTTCCTAATAAGGCCTATGAAAATATTGAGTGGGCCTTATTAAGTTTATGAAATTTTTATTTCATTTTTTTTCACTTATTTTCAGCAAAAATAGAGCGAAATAAACGGGCAAGTTGGAACGAAGCCGATATTAAAAATGCAATACAATCTGTTAGAAGAGGATTATTGTCACAACGCGTAGCCTTGTCGCGCTTTAATGTTCCTAGAAGGACTCTCAGGAACCACATAAAGAGGGGTTCAACAACAAAAAAAAAAAATTGGGTAGCCCACCCACATTCACTGCCGAACAGGAAAAGGATTTGTGTAACAAAATTGTGAGATTGGCTCAAGTTAGTATGCCACTTACACATAAAGTAGTAAGGCATCAAGTTGCAGTATTTTGTGAAGCCAACAACATCGCCAACAGTTTCAGCAGGCTGGAAAATCTGGCAGGAAGAAAGTGGATGAACTTGTTTATAAAGCGAAACCCAGAGTTGTCGATTAGAAAGTCCCAATTCATGAACCCCGCTAGGTCCCAACAATTAAATAAGCAAATCGGGGCGGACCACTTCACAAAACTAGAGGTCCTGCTAGATAGATTAAACATAAGGCACAGACCTGAATGCATCAACAACATGGATGAAAAAGGCTGTAGAATAAATTTGCATCACCAAACAAACTTCTTGGCTCTTAAAGGGTTCAAAAAAAAATCCATCAAATATCAAAACAAACACGCGGAAAGTGTCACCGTTTTGTAGGCTGCGTTAACGCCATAGGAACTGCAATTCCACCCATGTTCATGTTCAAAGGCATAAGGCAAAAACTGGAGTTTTTGGATAATCTGCCACTCTGGTCCGTAGTGAAGATGACCCCAAAAACCTATATGAACCCCTCAATTTTTGTGGATTTTGTAACTCATTTGAGCAAGTTTAAAGCTGCTGGACCTTGCCTCTAGTTTTTGACGGAGCTGCGGAGCAGAAAAACATGAAATAACTCTCTATTGTCTTCCATCAAACACCACACACGAGCTCCAACCTCTGTATAAAGCCGTGTACCGATCTTTCAAGCATCACTGGGATCAAGAAGTATTGAAGTTTACTTCGAAGTTTCCAGAAAGAAAACTCAATAAAACAATAAAAATTGCCAAGTGTTTGGTCAGAATACATGACATGTGACAACATTACTTCAGGATTCAGGAGCGACAGGATTGTATCCTTTTGATCCATCAGCTCTCTCTGAGTTACAATGCCCGACAAATTTAGAAAACAGTGTTCCAAGCACATCTGGTAGACAAACGCAGCAGCCTCACATTATACCGGATCCCTACATCTCGGATGATGACTCTGACAATGCTCCACTCTCAACATTGGAAGCTCAAACACCGATTCTGCGCCAAAAATTACAGGACTAGCTAAAATGCTTCAAGCAGTGGATCAATTAAAGGAAGAGGAGCGTAAACAATCAAATAGAAAATCTTAATTTCAAAAACACACCTAAAAGTAAGTTTAGTCGAATAACAAATCGAAAAAAGGCATTAAAAGGCCAAGAATTTACAAAACATCTTTTCGAAGGGAAACAAAAGGAACTGGATACAGCTTCCCAAACCATCAACATCCAAAAGAGAACCTTAACGAAAGGAAGGGACAGGAGCATGGTATTATCACGCCTGCGAAATTGATAGAATGGAAGACATGAGACAATGCCAGGCTTGCGGCACTTGGTATCATGAACTATGCGTTAGGTTGACTGAAGAAGACGGGGCTTTTGAATGTACACGTGGGTGTGTTTAAACTCTTCAATTTTTAAAATTTTTTTTTTTATTTAATTACAAAATGAACTGATTTACTTATTTTTACTTTAAAGGCTGATCTTTCAAAATGAATTTCTATTCATGTTAATTTTTAGTTTTAAGTTTTTTTGAGTTCCCTTTTGTCAAGAAGATATTTTAAAACTCTCCTTGAAATAAATCATAAAAATATATCATCAAAATTTTCTGTTTTGTTTAATTTTTACTTGTTTCACGAAGAAATGCAACATTGTTTGAGAAAAAAACTTATGAGTCTTAATTGGAGCACAGGTTCGTAATAAGGCCCAATGGAAGTTTTTTTTTAAATCATCGAAAAAAGTATATTGAGCAGCTTTTTTTGAATTTAAGTTCCCGTCTTATTTTGTGTAATTGAACTAATTTTTATAATCCATTTAGTTTTCCTACATATCTAATACAATAAGGGAGTTATTAAGGAAAACATATTTGGTGGGCATTATTTGGTACAGGTACCTTATTTTTATTTCTTTCGTTTCATACCTACATGAAATAGATTAATAGTTAGCCCACAACACACTAAATCAATTGCACACAAACAAAATCTTATTGTAAAATTAATACAACAACAATATTACCGGTAATTGCGATCCTGTGGTTTCTTTTGCGGAAATAGTGAATCCTATCTCCATACAAACTTCAAAGTTCCATTGCATAAAACCACTTCCGTTTATATTTACAAGTCCAAAGCTCTTTCTCCTAATGTCATCAAAATATAGGATCATTCATTCCACTCCCGCATGATGATGGCAGACGACTAACAAACCTAAATAATCCAACAAACCTATACAAAACCAAGTCAAACCACTAACAACTTCATACGCTTACAAAGCAAATTCTATCTAATTTGCTTCTCATTTCTTCCATTCATCAGCAAAATCCCTACTTATGCGATATGTCAACGAAACGATATGTAGAATACAGGAAGCGAAACATTACAAGGTACCTACTAATTTGTACGGCGTCCTTTTAGCTATACCTAGCTGCTATGCTACTCTTCTCGCTCCTCATCCTTCACAACTTCCGTTCCCAGACAACAAAATTTTCTGGTTTAATTAAAATTTTCTGCCAAAATGCGTTTTTCCCCGAGAGTCACATGGATTTCCGACATTTGTAAAACTGTGATAGATCATAAAATAAGTGTAAGGTTGCTGGGGGTTACTCCTGCCCGTTCGCTAGTGCTACTGGTATAGCTTATCCCCACCCCTTTTATAAGCCACATTAAGCTTTCTCTTATATTAAAATAAATTTTAATTATACATCTTTTTCATTGTGTCCTTTTGGTGGTCTTCGATGGAGACATGGAGACAGAAATATAAAATAAAGGAACCTCCGTGCTACCTATACCTATCTGAAGATGATTTATAATATGCATGGTGCATTCCAACTCAAACTCCAACTCACATAACTACCTACTACTTATGGAAACTGATTCAGTTTCTTTTTTTTTTAACACAGTTTCAGCCATAAGGCTTTCGTATATGTATACAAAAAGTGTACATGTGCAGAGCACAGAATAACAGTAGCTCACATTTTTCGAAGCAATTAAAATTATATAATAAAAATAAGAAAAATTTAATTTGATGTCATTTACAATAAAATGCAAAAATCAGGAGAAAATATTTTAAAAGAATTTTTTTGGAGGCAGCAAAAATGTGCAGAGCTTTACTGCACATCATTATGATTTTCATGGGATATACCGCAATGCTGCAAACGAGGATTTGTTTTGGATTAAAGTTTTTAAATCAATTTTAATTGCTGGTATTGTATTTTTTTGACAAATTATATTTTTTTTGCGAATTGAAATTTGTTAAAATGGGAGACACCCAATTAACTTGTACATTTTATTGCAACATTGTATGAAAAAAAAAATAGTTTTTTAAGAAAACCGCTTCAACGATTTTAAATATTTTCTGAGCTCTAAGATACTTTAACAGTTGCTTATAAAATTAAAAATTTATATTTGTTTTTATAATTACTTTCAAAATTATTAGTCTACTAATATTGTATTTTTGGAAAAGTAAAGACCGAGAAAGGCGCCGTCGCCATGCGGAATATCATCAAAACGATGTGATATGTTCATACTTACATAAATTGTGATCAATTACTTTTGTAGAACGTTAAATTTTCAAACCATAAGGTATATGTCGTTCTAACTTCAATTGGACTTTTTAGTTTTAGAGTCATCAAAGTAGGAACACAACACAGGAAATATTTTAACTTGCGATGAATAACCTCTAAATATCAATTGAAATTGAAAACCTTTACTTTTCAGGGAGTAAACAAACGTTTCGATTTTTAGCACAGCCCAGTAAAAATATGTTTTTAAATACTTTTATATATTGCTTAAAAGCATTCCGAGATGTTTTTATTGGAAACAAGTACTTATTGAGTTTTTCAATAAGAGCGCTACAAAAGTTTTTTTTAATAAAACAAAAACGGTTTTGGATATCAATAAAATTTTTTATTCCAGTGAAAGTACGTTCGATGCCATTATAGTTATATGAAACTTGATTTCTTTAGCATGGCCACCATGGGAACGCTTGCAAAAGTCACGACGCTGAACCCAATTTTCGAAGGTTTTCAAGCATAAATCGGCCGATACTGCTGCAATTTCACGTTCGATATTCCTACGAAGTTTATCAATCGTCGCTGGCTCATTGGCATAGACCATAAACTTGACGTAGCCCCACAGGAAATAGTCTAACGGCGTCAAATCGCACGACCGAGGCGGCCAAGCGACTGGACCATTTCGTGAGATAACACGTTCTCCAAACTTGGTTTCCAATAAATTGATTGTGACATTCTTGTTGTGCTGTCCTGTTGGAATCACATGTCCTCCAAGTCCATGTCATCCAATTGGGGCCTAAAACGTTGGGTTATCATTGAACGGTAGCGACCCCCATTCACAGTAACGTGCCGGTCTTGATCATCACGGAAAAAGTACGGCCCAATGACGCCGCCGGCCTATATGCCACACAAAACCGTAATTTTTTCGGGACGCAATGATGGCTCATGGAGTACGTGTGGATTGCTGCCTGACCAATACCGCATATTTTGTTTATTGATGAAGCCATTCAGCCAGAAATGAGCCTCATCGCAGAAGATGATTTTTCGATGAAAATCCGAATCATTTTCAAGTTGTTGCTCAGCCCAATTCACAAACATACGACGCTTCTGGTGGTCGAGCGGCTTCAGTTTCTTCCGTCAATTTAATCTTGTAAGGATGTAGGCCAAGATCTTTTCGCAAAACTCGCCACAACGACGTCACAGAGATGCCCAACGCTTGAGAACGACGTGTTAGAGACACATTTGGGCTTTCTGCAACTGAAGCCTCAGCGGCAGCAATATTCTTGACACTACGGACACTTCCTTGTCTCATTGGCACGGTAACATTTTGTACTGTGTCTGTGGATTCAAATTTTTCCACTTGACACTCAATTGTTGATCTGCTAGAACGATTATGACGACCATAAATTGGACGTAGCGCTCTTCGCGTTGAGGCCACTGACTCCGAATATCGGTAGTAAATTTTAATAATTTCGACTCGTTGTTGGCTCGTATATTTTTCCATCATGAAATGGCAAACCTAACTGAAGAAAAAATGTCAAAAGAGCGGCAAGAAATATGGCGTCGTTTGCTGTCCTTGTCGCTCTACTTTTTTAGCGTCCCTGTTGAAAAACTCTTTACTTCACTGTTCACATACCCTGATTGGCGTATATCTCTGAAGATTGCACTTACAAATTGTAATGACGAAAGTTCATATTCTCAAAAGCAGAGGTATGATGTACGCCGCGGATCCTTATTTTGGCAAAATCAAATAATTTTGATACCTAACTAAAATGACATTTAATTCATTTAAAATGTGTATTATTTAATATGTGAATTTCAGTTTTAGATTAAAAAAAAAAAACAATTGAAGCTTCAAATTAATTTTTGCGTACAAAATTGTTATCTAAGAAGCTACAATTTTGGATACTAAAGGAGTCATGCTTTTAGTATTTCATACGCTTACGTCAGGGGTCCAGCTATGTAACTTTACCTTACAATAAAAACTTTCGAACTCGTTAAATCTTAACTTGCTAATTTTTAAAAAAGCACTAACGTTTGATCCTACTTTCACTAATTTAAAGAATTGAAAACAACTTTCGCATAGATCCGAAAGTAGACTAAAGTTACATAGTAGGCCTCCAATTTTGTTTAGCGGATATTTAAATATTCAAAATAGTGTTGGATCATTAAATATCTGCGTGAGCAATAAGTTAGCATTTGCTACAAAATTAGAAGACAAATAATACCAATTTATATTATTCGAATTATTTTAGATTTTCACCGCTTTCTTCAGACTTTTTTTAGCGGAATCTTTAATAGTTAATAAGAAATTACTCGACATTTAAATTTATAGTTTGAGCAAAAAAAGGCATGTAATCTTAGCTATGTACATATTCAGATATCAAAATTATTTCTATACTTTGGCCCTAAAATGGCCATTGTCCATTTTTTACAATTTTTTACAATACTGACATAAGAACTCAGTGGAAAAGGTTCTACTAATGTAATGTTGAAATACACTCTCAGTCAGTTTGGCACACTTGTTAATAAATACTTTATTTATTAATTATTCTATAAATTATAGTATCTGAAGAATTTATTGTTCCTTATTGAAAAATAATTTTATGATTAAATACTTAATATCGTTCGTTAAAAAAAGGTCTATTTATTTCAAAGGAAAAATCCAATATGTAATAAGTGCCTTTGTGCACTTATTGTTTTATTTTTTTTAACAAAACTCTGATTTTTATAAAAAGTTTAGTTTGCAAAAGTAATAAGCATTTTTAGCAATTGAAAAGCAAAATTTTCGATCTCCCAAAAATTATAAAATTGGACATTAGCCCTTTTAAAACCAAAGTACAGACTGTATTTCGCCAAATTTCCGAAAAAATAAATGTCGTTAATTTAACCATCCCTTAAAATCCTTAATTCAGATTGAAAGCTAACAAAAATCGGTCAATTATGACAATGGAATTGATAAATGTGTCAACCAATTTAAGCGTCGGAAAAAATGTAGGCCATATAAAAATTGTGTTTGTTATTTTTGTGTTTTACCTTTTGTGGTTAATTATTAGGGCACAAACGCTTATTGGCCGGGGGCGCTATATATTTAAATACGCCACTATCCATTGCTCTGATGAGTTAAGTTTTTCAACTCGAAATAGGTCACCTTCCATCCTAGCAGGAACAACAAACAACAAACCACCAAAGACCCAAATCGATTTGGCAAACGTTTTTTTTATATACAGGGTGTCCTGTAAATAATGGATTACCATGCAATTGGTTATAGCAAGCCTTATGACCTTTCCAGAAAAAAAATATTTAAAAAATATTTTCCCAGTGTTTTCTATGTTATGATGTCTTTTTCAAAAATTGTTAACAAGTACTTGTTTCCTAATTACGTGAACACTACGACCATGGATGAACAATTTGTACTGTTTTTTAATTTTTTAGAATACCAGTTCAGATAGATATGTAGTAAAATTTTGGAGTAGTTACTGCTTTTTTTTATTACAATTTTTTAAATTTACTTTTTCATTTCAATTGTTTATTTTCAAAAAATGTTTGACCACCTCTAAAAAATTAAATTTTCATGAGGACATAAATGGCCAATTTCTTATAAAAGTTTTCTATTGAATGCACTTTTCAAAATGGTAGAACACATGCTTAGGTATAAAAAAAATAACCAAGAAAATATGTCATTAATCTTATAAAGTAGCTTATAACATTTTCAGAAAAAGTCTTAAAATGTTACAATAATCTTCGAATGTGGGAACTGGTATTCTAGAAAATGAAAAAAATAAAAACACAGTAACAATTGTTCATCCATAATCGTAGTGTTCACGTAATTGAGGAAAGAAGTACTTGTTAACAATTTTTGAAAAAAAACATCATAACAGAGTAACCTCTGGGAAAATGTTTTGTTTATATTTTTGTTTGGAAAGATCATAAGGCCTGCTATAACTAATTGCAAGGTTATCTATTATTTACAGGACACCCTGTATATACTTTTATCCGCCAAAAAAAAATCTACCTTATATTGAAATTCCTATTTGAACAATTACCACGGTATTATTGGCTGGGCCATAATATGTGAAATTAAACACGTCTTAAAAGTTTGGATATCGATTGAAAGAGCGAAGAGTTTACTATAAAGGGTTGTTAAATTTTAAGGGCCGATGTTGAATGTGAACCACACCTAAACGTCAAGTTTTTTTCTGCATTTCATTTGACATTTCTCAATTTGAGACTAACTCAATTTGAACAATGGAAAGATACACAACCGATCAACACGTTAAAGTTATTCAGGCTTATTATGAAAATGGGCGTTCAAATCAAAATGCATATCATCTTCAGTGATGAGGCATATTTTCACCTCGTCAATAAGCAGAATTGCCGCATTTGGGCGAATGATAATACAAGAGTGATTATCGAAAAAAAATTGGAAGATATGTGGTTTCAACAGGACAGTGCCATTTGCCACACAATGGCTCTTTTGCGCGACAAATTCAATGGCCGTGTTATCTCACGTGGTGGCGATGTTAATTGGCCACCAACATCATGTGATTTCACACCGTTGGACTTCTATCTTTGGGGTTATTTGAAAGAAAAATTGAACGTCGATAAACCAACAACAATTCAAGAGCTTAATGATGAGATAATTCACGTCATGTAAAACTTGGACCATCGGATGGAGGTGTGCCGCCGAGGTCGAGGTGGCCATTTGGCCGATATTTTGTTCAATACATAATTGAACTATACCAATATTGTCATAATAAAGAGAAATGACAGTAATATCCTAAATAATATGTGATTTATTCAAAATCAACTTAAGCCCTAAAAATTTAACCACCCTTTACAATTGATATGTTTGAAGAACTGTTAATCTGTATGTAAATTATATAGAATATGATGATAAGATGAAATGGGTAATAAACAATACTGGAAAGTACATATTTTTTTACTGTTTTCGAAAATCCACTCAAAGGCATTAAGTAACTACGTGTACTTTATGTGAAAAATTTATATTTTTTCTCTGAAAAATTAACCAAGATATACTTTTCTGATAGTCTTTGTTGCGCTGAGATCAAATCTTCGTTTGAAATTGCTCTAGTACGTCGTTTATAAGTTCTTCAAATACAACCATTTTATTTTCGAGAAATCGTTAGCCTTCGCCCCAAACTACGTTATTCTAAAAATCCTGTTAATTTGCATTTTTAGCGCTTTTCGCAAATTTTTTTCATGTTGCGTGAGGAAATTTTAGTGGCAAAACCTCAGATTTGGATTTTAGCAACTTGGTAAACATAAAACAGGGGAAATATCAAAACTGCCCCACAATTTGCTCGCTATTGAACACAAATTGACTGGATTTTTCGAATTACGTAGTTTAAGGCGAAGGCTAGCGATTACTCCAAGATGAAGTGGTGGTATTTGAAAAATTTACAGAGAATTTTGAAGTAAAATATTTATTCTTCGAATCAACCAAAAATATTTTTTCGAAAAAAACTACCTCGGGAAGAATATGATCTGCAATTTCCATTAAAAAAAAACTCATTTTTCTTATATCTTTAGGTTCGAGTACCTCAAAAACGTGACGTGTTAGAGTTATTTGAAGACAGATTCGAACTCAGCGCATCAAAGACAATCGGAAAAGTAAATCTTAGTTCATTTTACAGTCAAAAATTCAAATTTTTCACATAAAGTATACGTAGTTACTTAATGCCTTTGAGTGGATTTTCGAAAACAGTAAAAATACGTCAATTTTCAACTAATGGTTTTGAAACCTGGCAAACCATCTCACGAAAAGATGTCTTACAGGCCGATTTCGCTTCTTCCTATTATATCAAAAGTTTTTAAAACAATACTACTCCTGCGCCTGCAACCGATAATAGAAGAGAAACAATTAATACCTGAACTTCAGTTCGGATTTAGAAGCAAGCATTCGACAATTGATCAAGTGCATAGAATTACTGACGTAATCGACGTATTTTGGAGGTGTCGCAGGTGTTTGACAGGGTATGGCACGAAGGCCTCAAATTTAAATTAAGACAAGTTCTGCCTGAAGGACTTTACAACATTCTAAACGGATATCTAAATGAAAGACTTTTTCGTGTAAGACACGGAAATGACTATTCCGATTTCAAAGAAATAGTGGCTGGGATACCACAGGGAAGTGTATTAGGTCCAGTTCTGTACCTTTTATTTACACGCGATATACCTCAAACAGATGACACTATTTTAGCCACGTTTGCTGATGATACTGCAATACTAGCAGTAGGCAAAACGATTAGCGAAGCTACAATTAAGTTACAAAATGGTCTTAATAATGTTAATGAGTGGACGAAAACATGGCGAATAGCGCTCAATGAACAAAAGTCAGTCCACGTGGACTTTACGTATAAGAAAATAAATAGATTACCCGTCTTTCTTAATACCGCTCGTGTTCCATTTGTAAACGAGGCAAAGTATCTGGGCATTCCCAGACACACTCTGGACGCGAAATTAAAATGGAATCCGCACGCGAAAAAGATATGCGAAATACTAAAAAGTAAATTAAGAGATATGTATGAACTGGTTACTCGGTAAATATTCAAAGCTTAGTATTGAAAATAAATTGATTTTACACCGACAGGTTCTTAAACCTGTTTGGACTTATGGTATACAACTTTGGGGTTGTACCTGCGATACAAACTTAAATAACTTACAAACGTTTGAAAATAAATTGCTTAAGTCATATGTTAATGCTCCGTGGTATATAAGAAACGAAGATCTTCATAGGGATTTCGGGATTCCTACGGTGCGGGAGGAAATAAAAAGTTTCGCGCGAAAACATAGAAATCGACTATTAGAACAAGCTAATTCAACGATTATTGACGAGTCGAATTTAGTACGCCGTCTGCGAAGAACAAAACCTTCCGACTTGGTGCGGTGAACAGAAAACCGCTTTAAAATCGCGGATTTAGCAGGAACTTTCACCGGAAAGTAACCTGCAACACGTTACTTAATTTCGTTAAAAATAAATTGCTAGATAAGTTTCACCTAAGTTGCAATCGGGAAGTGGAGGTGGTTTTAGTGTAGTAAGAGTCTCACACTTCTATGAGCACGCGTTTTTCGGTCCTCATAGAGCCTGAATAGCAGGTTTTGCACCTACCCACGGGAAAATAAAAAAAAAAAAAATTCAACTAGCGCGTGAGTACAAATAGGTTGTCGCAGAAAAAAGACCTTAAGCAGTGGTTTGTTGGAAATTGTGCTTTTTTATGATGTAGTTTTCGATTGATTAGCAGTTTTCGAGCCTAAGTTAAAACATCGAAAAAATTCATTTTTGCATTTTTTTTTCTATAATGCGATTATGTTTAAATTTGTTTTGAACCAAACAAGAATAGTGTACAATAAGAGCAAGAAAAAATATACAATTTTTTTTCCATACAAAATATTTTATAAAAATATTTATAAAATATTTATTTCCTTTAAGGCTTATGCAAATTTGGCAATGCAAATCTATGGGCAGGGGCACAATATCAAAAATAATTCTGTATCTTTTTAAATATGTAGGTATACCTACAACAAATATTATTTATAGCGGTGAATGAAAAGAATTATTGTAAATCCAGTTCACAACCGAGAGGAAAAGAAACTATTTAAATGGATTTCCCAAAGGTTTGTAATAAATTTCACAATTCCTGCAAACATCTTAACACGAAGAGCAAGCCGTTCAAATGCGCAAGGAATTTTCACCCACCAACAAATCATTTTTTTAGAAAAGTTGATGGGAGGTTCATGGTGAAAGCGGTGACGTTATCCGGGTTGGAAGAACTGAACTAAACTTCTTTTCCACCCCTTCTAAGAGGTTGCAAGAGCAGCAATATACCGACACACTCTAGTTTAGATATATCGTAGCCTCAACAACATGGAGTAGATTATGCCAAGGAATCTTTTGGATTGCGAGGATAAGATTAGTTGAGAAATCGTTTGTCGGGGGAATAGCACTGACTGTTCCTTTCCTACTGCCGGATGGGGGAATATCCATCTAGCTGCTTTTTTTTGGATGGGGGATGGTGCTGGCGGTTGGTGATGGTTTGTTCGCTTTTTTTTTCTTCTAGTTTTGAAAATAATTTATCCGAATACAAATCCTTATTGGAACTACCACCAGAAGGGCCAATTATACGCTCGCATAGTGCCATTACAATCACAGAAGATAGAATCATTTCCTCCACTTCAACCTCTTAAATGTAATTAAAAATCATTTTTATAATCCTTGAGCGCAAGTATTTACCGATTGAATGAGTTAACTACATAATTCTCCACGGATTCGTTACTCAAGATTATGGACCTCAGAAGGCTATGGTAAAAGACAGATAGCATAATAGTGCAAGAAATCTTTTGCAGATTCCTTTGTACTTTTTAGTTAAATTTTTTTCTTCGTCGAAAGAGCTTATTAAATTTGTAAAAAAAAAAACTTGAATGACAATATAGCAAACAAAGCATGATCTAGATTTTGTTATTCTTTGGCAGCTTACATAAATTATATACCTACTTGTAAGTAGTGGAAAAATAGTAAAAAAAAAATCTTTAAAATACAAAACAAATCGTACTCTGTACCATGGAAATGAAGGTTTAAAAGATATGGAAGGATGATTTGTTGGCTGGTGGAGGGGGGGGGGGGTTTGGTGCATGAAGCAGAAAAATTAACCTTGGTACAACCTAAGCACATGACACATGTTTTTAAGGTAGTTTTGAAAGCTGAATCAAATTACACAAAAATCAAAAATATTGAGGGGGGGTGCCAAAAGCACCTTTTTCGGTTTTTTCATACAACTATAAAACGAAGACAAATTTTGAGATAGTTAAAAATCATATTTGTAGACAGTTAAATTCACCATCGAAATAGTAAGGTTGGGTTAGGTTAGGTAGAAGTGGTTAATGACCTAATTAGACCATAGTTGGTCCGTTGTGATACCACATTAATCTAGAAAACACCTTCTTTACTTGTTAAACCACTTAGAGCTCCTAATGAAGCGTAGGAGACTATTAATGCCGGTATTTGCCAGATCGCCAGGATCGTTATAAGAGAAGTCACCTTAGTGGAACCTACGTTCGTGTGAAAGAGCAGGCGGTTATTTGCAGAGATGGTCTCTTCCTCCTCCTTGTCATTACAGCTTGTACAAAAGTCATTAAATTATTCCAAGCCGAGTTGCATGCCTGCCTATTAAACAGTGCCCCGTTATGACACCTACAACAGAGCTGATAAGCAGTCTATATAGAAATATTAAACACATGGAGTACTTTAAATCAAGGTTTTGCCATACTAGTTTTGTCGCCAAACAAGAAGTGGCGATGTTGTTCCATCTTATGTTTTTTCTCTCCAAAACTTCATGTTTCAGCCAAAGCTTACACATAGTAATGGGTATACCAGTATTTGTTTTTTATATAAATAAGTTAGTGATGTTCCACTTCTAACGAGTTCATCAGCGTTACAACTGTCTGGAATGTGACTATGGCCCGGCACCCAACAAATGTGAGTGAATACTAAAGTGCTGTACCATCAGATAAATAGATAACAAATTAAAAAAAAATTAGTTCAAAAAATTAAAAAAAAAATTATTGCAAAACAATGGGAAAAAATCACATTTTTGTTTTCAGTCTTTATTTTGAAAAAATTTACAAATTGTAGCTTATGTTATTTTACACAAGAAAGATTGTTACGGTAAGATTTACCGCAGCAAAAACCTCTCTTCATTCGGTTCTTAAAACTTCCTTCTGACTATGTTGTTTGGTCATAGTCTAACTCTCGTTATCTGTTTTCCCCTGCACCCCAACCAATCCCATTTTTCGACCCTCAATTTCGTCCGTTGTCCTCATGGAGCTTGAGAGTTGCTCGGGGAGGATGACAAAATAGGTACCTCATCGATCTATATTCTTTCGTGCTGAGCCGGCTGACGGTCTGGAGACTCGCACGCCACCTACGTATGAACTAGGCGAGGTAGCGTTGAATCGTCAATGGACAGATGGAAACATACACACACTTAAATGTGGATTTTCAACAACACAACATAAATATTAATTTATCTTCTTTTTTTAAAACATGGCAATAAGCCCAACGTAAATTTTGAACTTTAACTCTAACTTTTAATAAACATCGACCGCATAAAAGAATGGAACGCTAAACGCTATTCCCTTTATTTCCCTCAAATTTGCACAAAGGTCCACCGAATAGTAGATTGCGCGTTAGTTAGTTTGATTTGAGTATTTCCTCCTTCGTTTCCTCAGAAAAGATTTAAAAATTAGTAATTGAAAATATTCTCCTTCCTCGAATAATTTTCAAAAAGTTAGAAATGTAGAGTAGCTGAGAGAATGCTCAGAATTCTGTTTTCAACTTTTTATAGTTTTTTTGTTTTCTTCTCAAAATTTGTTATTGTGAATATGTCTTGCTGCGGCCTTGGATTCGTCAAGTTTTGGGACGACACCAACAACTTATGGAATCCATTGAATGTGAGTGAGAAATAGTTTCGTTGGAACCCAACCTCGGAGTGTAACCGTAACAGAGTTCCACGAAAACCATATGTATGAGTGTGAGAATGTGGGCGTGAGAGAGAGGCCGGTAGAAGACAAAAGGCTAGGCAAAAACAGCCACTTCTTCGTTGACTGTTAAAGCCAAAAGAGGATTAAAATTTTTGAGAAAAAAAAGAAATTATAGAAAGTTGAAAATTTTGAAAAATAGTTTGAATAGGAATAGTTAGTTGGTGATTTTAAAAAAAGAGTGCTTGAAAATTGTTTGAGGAAGGAGTTATTTGTTTGCAAAAGAAACTCGCTTTGAAGAAAGGAGTTTTGTTAGTGATCGCCAGATCAGGGCGAATTGGAAGGAAGCAGGAAAAGGAAGTGAAAGAGGAAAAGAAGAGTTACAAATCCAAAAGATAAGTAGAGTGAAATTTAGTTTTGCTAATTCGTTTTGTGGGAAATTGTTTAAAATATTCTTTTCGGTTGGCCTTTGATTTCGTGTGATCCCTGTAATTTTGGGACTCGTGACCCTTTTAACGTAGTTTGTTTTATTTCGGGACCGGTGATAGCGGTCCATTCTTGCGGCTTTGATTTTCTTTGTTTGGTTTATCTAGTGTTCTTTTTTTTCTTTTCCAATTTGCTTAATTTGTTCTTTGAACAATTACCTTTTTGTATTTATTTTATTCTTAAAAAGATTCTGGGTTTTAATCCAGGCGTAAGCCAAGGTTTCCCAGACATTTTTTTAAATAAATCTTTAAACTCCCCCTCAGGGAATTATACACTATTTGTTTTCTTTCAATTTATTGAAGAAATATTTTCAGCTACCGGTCAAGGCAAACGACCATTAAAGCTTCCTGGTGCCCACACTATAGCGTAAAAACGCCCTTGTACTTACCTTTTTATCCCGTTAATATAATATCATATCCCATATAATATTATGGCTATTCATTAAAATTTCATTAATCGATGGGCATAATTTGTTGAAGGATTTGAGGTTGGCTACATCTTCTCCCTGGGCAGCCCAGGGAAATGGAAAGACCACAATCTTGAAAAAGAAAGTGATTTGGTTTTTATTCAACGACTTGATGAAATTTCCTTTAAAATTATTAAGAAATAACATTTAGATAACAAAATTATATAAAAAATGAGCTATAATAAAATCTGTAGGTTTATTCATCATGAAGTTATAGCATGTCAAAGTAACACTTTTGATTTTGTTCTGTAAATAGACAAATAACGGTTTGTTGTTAATATCTCAGCAAATGTAATTTTTTCAAAAAACTGATGAGTATACATTAATGCTCTTAAAATTTTGAACAAATAAGATTATGGCACTTTTTTTCATAGGAGCAATAGATTTTGAGAAAAACGTGCACAAACGCGCTCGTTTCGTTTTTTGCCAAAGGCGAAATGAAGAAAAAAAATTCTTTACAGTGAGAAGCTCTTATTAAAAACGTACAACAAATTATGCCGGTCGATTAGTGAAATTTTAATAAATTTTTTGACAAAATTTACTCCACCATGAAATTCTTGCATGATTTTCTCAGAATCTACTGCTACTAAAGGATAGTAATAACATTTTGATATCGAATTCATTGATAAAATAAAAAGATTTACATTTTTGTTGTTATTTTGTTATTTTAGTAAAATATGCTTTTTTTGTTATTAGAATAAATTTTGGCGTAGGTTTGAAAACAAATTTTTCTCCTAGATGTAATTTATTTTTCTTTCTTGTGAAATTTTTTAAATGGGCCTCTTATTTGTCCCGGGACAGCGGAAACACTGGGCCCTGGTTATCACGCTACTAAAACTATTAAATTTTTTACTATACACTATTCAAAAAGTCAAGGGGACATTTTTCATTTTTTTGTTTTCAAGTTTTTCAAGAGATGTACATTTCTCTGTGAAAAGTATGTTCGTATTTAAATTGAAAGACTTTCTGAAGCTTCATGCTTCTTTCATTTATTTTTTTCTCGAAAATAAAATTTAAACAAAAAAATGAAAAAAATTGAAAACTTGTGTCTTGTACCATGTCTTACGGCTGCGAACTAAAGGGTACTTAAAAAAAAATATTTTCAAACAATTCTTTTTGTTTCATTTCAGCCAGTTTTCACAGAGATGCAGTTGTTTAAAAAAACAGTATAAACAAATATAAAAAATCTTGTTCCCTTAATTTTTTTTTTGCAGAAATTTCCAGAGAATTCGGTAATATTTTTCGATTAAAATTTCTTTTCATCAGTCTAAAAAAGTCAACCAAATATGAACGAAGTATTTCTAATATTTTAACCTCAAATATAAGGCATTTACCTATAATTTCAACACGTAACATTTGTGATATTCAGTTTTCAGCTACATAAGTTGCGGTTGGAGAATTACATATCTCCAACGAAGTCATCCACTTGACTTTTTTGGCACGAGGATGGTATTGTTATATCTTGCATTCTATTGATCACAAATTTCATTATATTGAATGTTGGAATTTTACCCAAGGGCGTGTTCAAATTCAATGTCCGTTGCTGTTCGATGTTCAGAGTCATGACCTGTGCGCATCACCTCATGTTAACTGCAATAACAATGATAGTCTAGCTGCCAGCAAGATGTAAGGAGGCGCGGCGGTGGCGTTCTACCATGTCTTGTCGATGTCGTTTATATCTAAAGGAGATATGTTCTACAAGAAAACATCATTTGGAGTGTCAATTGCATGAGGTAAACTTTGGATAGATGGAGATGCTCTTCAGTTGACCGGAGGAATAACAACACAATAAGTGAAATCAACATGGTATTCAGTATCAGAACTGGTAGTCCTTATTGATGGCATTCCAATGTATATTTCTGCAACAAGGGAATTCATGAATAATAATTATGAAACCCATGACCATTTAATTTAAATTCACTTGAAATGACAATGAGTCATGCAATTTGTGATAAACTAGTGAGCAAAAATAATAAAAATTGAATTTGATATAAAATGCAATCAAAATAGACTTACTCGAGGATTAAAAAAAATTGTCGCAATGTGTGATTTTTAAAAGTTCTGTCAATACACTACTTAATTTCTGGACACTTTTCTCGATGAAAAGAAAATCGTCGTAATTACTGAACATTTCTCCGTTTCTGAAAAATTACAAAATTAGGTATAAATGGTAAATTATATTAGTTTTCGTGGATACGACCACTTGACCGTAAATTGGATGCTGTTTGCGGCAATGAGCCTTATTCTATCTGCAACACCGATATCTTGGTCTCGTGCATAACTCAAGCAGCTCAGTTCAATTTGTTCAAAAACGGAAGTGGAAAGAACCATGGTTTGACTCGGACTGTGAAGCAGCAAGAAAAAAAATCATTTGCATCTCTGAAAACGCTGAGAGCAACAAACTCAAACCTAGCAAAACGCATGTACTAAGAAGCGAATAAGGATTTTAAAAATATTTGCAAGGAGAAGCAGATTTCATACAAATACTTAATGCGAAAATTATCGGAAGTAAATGACAGCCATTCGTTCTGGAAAATTGCTCACTTAACGGTATCCCTTTCATTCAAAACATTAAAATTAACATCAATCTCTTAGCTGAACATTTTGAAAATTTACTGAGCAAACCAGTGCGTACACACCAATTGATGCAATATGCCCCTCCATTTATAGAAAATGAAGAACTTGACCGCGCGTTCACCGTAGAAGAAGTTGTAAGAGCAATTCACCGATGTAGTCTCAACAAAGCTCCAGGAGACGATCGTGTACCGTATGAATTTTTCAAATACGCCACCATAAACTTTATTGAAAAACTAACCGATGCATACAATTTTATGTTTAACAGAGGAGAAATTCCGGAAAGTTTTCGCAGAAATATCATTCTTCCTCTATTCAAAAAAGGTGATGCTAATGATCCAAACAACTATCGGGGGATATCGTTTATGAATTCTTTAATGAAAATATTCACTGGAATCGTTCTAGAGAGGCTTACAATCTGGGTAAAACAACATGATCTACTCAGCGAGTTTCAAGCAGGTTTCAGAAAAGAATATTCGACAGTCGATAATATATTTTCACTTACTTACATTGCAAGGTCATATCTGGAAAAAGGAAGTAAATTATATGGATTTTTCGTAGGTTTCAAAGCGGCTTTTGACTCAGTCGATAGAAATTCCCTTTTTTACAAATTAGGATGGAAACAAAAGGTCCACTTGGTTTCACACGACTACTGGAGTTAAGCAAGGCTGTCTACTTAGTCCGCTTCTTTTCTCACTATTTTTGGATGATCTAACATTGACTTTGCCTGGAGGAATTCAGACTGGAACTCAGATCAAAGCACTTATGTATGCGGACGATATCGTTATTCTAGGTGAGTCCTCTCAAATGATGCAAATGATGATAAACAAATCGCAATTATACTGTCGAATGTGGGGCCTCACAGTTAACACCAACAAATCTAAAATAATGGTTTTCCGAAATGGATCAGGTAGATATTCGGGACAAGAGAAATGGACCTGGGAAAATGAGCCACTTGAGATCGTAAAGGAATATAAATATCTAGGAGTAATAATAACACCACAACTTTCCTTCAAAAAGCACCTTCTAGAAAAACTAAAAGATTCCAAAAAGGCTATCAATTGCAACTGGAAAGGGGTTTTAGGTAAAAATAACGTTGCCCCAAGTGCTAAGTACAAGCTTTTTGAAGCGGTGATGCGCTCAATTATGTGCTACGCTAGTCAGGTTTGGGGATTTTATCAGTATGATGAAGTAGAAGCATTACTAAGCTACTTTATAAAAAAAATATTCCGACTCCCAAAAAATACGCCAAACTATATGTTGCATCTGGAGAGTGGCGTTTCGCCGCTTTACATCTTCTCTCTAAGGATGCATTTAAGTTACATACGTAAGGTAATAACCCTTCCAAATCATCGACTTCCAAACATAATTGAAAGGCATCTTCGTCAACAAAAGTCGCAGTTTTTTGCAGAATGGACACGTCTGGAAATTCAACATAACGTCCAACTGGTGGAGAATGAAACTGAAAACTGGAATAGTGTATTCGTGTTATTAATAGCAAAGATCGAGGAGGCATGCTTTGAACAGTTTGCGGAGAAGGCAAATCGGAGTGAAACTAGGAATGTTTACAAAAGCCTAAATCATAACCTTGGTGTCAGCAATTATTTCAACGACCGATATGCTATAGACACAATCTCTACAATCTTTAAAACTAGAGGGGAGCTTCTTCGACTAAATTACCAACCATATGGCCCTGAGAGAAACACGGAGTGCTCTTTATGTAACCTCAGATCTACAGAAGACACTTTCCACTTCTTAGGAATATGCCCCGTTCTAAAAACAATAAGACATGCACATTGGGGAAAAAATGCCTTATCTTGGAATGAAGCTGTCGAAGTCCTCAATGGCCCGGATTGGTCTGTCCTGAACAGTTATATTAAAACTGCTTATCGAAATCAAATTATAAATGAAGCATTTTGAAATTACTACATTTTAAATTTAATTTTTCTGTCTTTGAATGTCGTTCTCTTACATTATTAAGCTTTGCATAGTAATAAATATCTATTAACAAATTATATTGTAATTGCTCATAGTATTAATTTATGTACATAATTCTCTTTTTTCTGGCTGACGGCAAAAGCCAATGCTATAATTATGAATTTGTAATCAAGATTAAAATTCTTTTTAAAATAAAATCACAATATTACTACTTACTACTATTAGTTTTCGTAATATAATTCGGCTAACAAGGCTAGTAGTACCTAATGACATAATGGTTAGTGCATTGAACTGTTATGCTGAAGGTCTGAGTTCGATTCCCAGCAACTACTAGCTAAAACAGATATGTTTTAATCCGAGGTACTGCCTCTTGCGAGGAACTGACAAATCCTTCAAAGTATACCTATACTTGTCATGAAAAAATGCTTCTGATCTAGCTGTTCGGACTCGGCAAAAAATTGTAGGTCCTCTCTAATCTTACACGCACACAGGAATGGTTGAGAGTTGTGAGTCACTTGACTGAATTTCTATAGATTTTAATATCATGTCTAACTGACTAAAACACGGTAATGGAGAAGATAAAATCACACATTTCTTTCCCAAATTTCAACGACTTATGTGAATTTTTTTTAAAAGATTTGAATTTCTTTGGTCCCCACCCCTTGAAGTGATCAAAGTTATTAAAAAAAATATATATTTTAAATTTCATTGAAATCGGTTTACGTTAACACATGCTGGCGATCCTACGCGTTAATTTATGCCAATACTTGCTAACAAATCAGGAGCATCAATTTGACCATTTATAAGTTGGTTAAGAAATATTAGATCATTATTCACCCGCCTTTCATATAAGGTTTGAACCTGCAGTAGCTGGATCCTTCCATGGTGGAAGGTTCAATGAATTAGCCCAAGCAAGACCTTTCAGAGCAAATCGAATGAATTTATGTTGAATTGATTCAATACGACTTTTATGATTTTCATAAAAGGGAGATCATACTTGAGAGGTGTACTTTAGATGAGGACGTACATAACAGTTGTATAAGGAAAGAATAAAGTACGGATCGTCACATTGTTTTGCCCAACCTTCTATAAGCCCAAGCATAGAGCTTGCTCTATTAACAATGAAGTTAATGTGTTATGTGAATTCTATAAATTTGAGCAAAAGTTCAAAAAGTTTCAAGGTATGATTTTAATCAGGTGATAAAAATGTTGGAAATCCTAAAGACATAAGTTTGAAAATAATTATTTTGTGACTAAGTTGGTCAAATGCTTTAGAGAGTATCAGTATACATATATACAATCCATTTTACTTCCATTTTCTAACGGGTTAGAACATCTGTGCAAGAATTTAAGGAGGTTTGTTACTGTTGATTTTTTTATTACAAATCCATTCTGTTGCTCACATATTATATTCTTCATATGGAATGCTAAAGTCTCACACACAATTTGTTCAAATAGCTTTGGAATACATGACAGTTTAAATATGGGGCTATAATTCGAAATATCAGTTTTATCACCTTTTTTAAGAACTGGAGTTAGAAATGAAGTTTTCCATAAACAGAGAAACCTCCCTGATTTAAATTGATTTAAAAAAAACTCAAACAAAAATTGAAGAGAATCAGCCAGCATAATGTCTACATTATTTCAATAGTATTGGACAAACTCCATCTTGTCCAGAGTATAGTATAGCTCTTGGGTATATACCATGCTTATTGGAGAAGAGTTAAAGTGATTTTTATTCCTAAAGTAGGGAAGAAAGATACAGCCCACCCCAAGTCTTTCAGGCCGATAAGCCTAACGTCCTTTGTACTAAAAACTCTGGAAAAAATAGCCGACAACTTCATAAGATCGGAAGTATTAGTTGACAGGCCTCTTAACGTACGCCAACATGCCTACAGAGCGGGCAGATCTACAGAAACCGCTCTGTTTGAACTCACTAACGTCTTACAGGAAGCTTTAGACGCAAATGTAAGAGCACTGTCAGCATTTCAAGATATAGAAGGTGCTTTTGACAATACCTCCCAATATGCGGTTAGTAAAGCTCTTGTAAGGAAAGGTGTGCCCAGCACCATATCCACATGGACTGGTGAGATATTAGCCACTAGGTTAGCTGAGGGACTAGCAGGCCCAAATACGTGGAAATCTTAAAAACAAGAGGTTGTCCGCTGGGAGGGGTACTATCACCCTTGCTGTGGTGTCATGTAGTTGATGAACTGCTAGAAAAGCTTACTTCCCAAGGCATTCACCGTATTGGTTTTGCTGCTGATATCGTCCATCACAGCCACAGGGAAGTTTGAAGAAACCCTCTGTGACATAATTAATTTCAAGGAAATGGTGCATATCTGTGGGATTATCTATTATTTCTGCCAAAACGACGATAATACTATTTATGAAGAAAAGACTTCTGCCACGCATAAAACCCATTCAGTTGGGGGAAGAATTAATCCAAACAAAAAGTGAGGTTAATAACAAGTGCTGCAAAGGGAGCCATCATGAGGTTTGCCAAAGAAGGAACCGGTACTGGTAAATGCATTGGTCTCATAGTTAGGGGCTGCATTCCAAAGTCAGCGGTAACAAACCTCAATGACATTCCAAGAGATGGCATGATTAAGAGATACAACTTCGAGAAGAACTTTCAAATGAAAATAAGTAATAAAAAGGAGTGGGTAGGCGAAACAGTATAGTAGGCGAAACTATACTCTCAAACCAAATACCAAATACCATCAAGTGGTACACTCGTGGATCGAGAACATCTGAAGGGACTGGGGCTGGAATCTTTGGGTCTAGAATCAAACTTTTTATACCGATGGGACAGTCTACTAGCATCTTTCAGGCGAAAGTTCACGCCATAGCAAAATGCGCAGAGCGTAACCTCGAAAGGAATAACCGAAACTAAAACATTGCCATCTCCTCAACCAGGTGATTATATATCGACTTATAAATACTTTCCGACTTTTCAGACTATAGCTTCCTTAAGCTCATCAACATCATTAACGGGTTTTAATTACATAGGATACCCTGGGTAGGGCCATATATGAAATTGTGGCTTTAGGCCAACTTCACTTCAAAAATATTCACAGAAATGATCATTTCTTCAACCGAGATAAAAACGAACAGTACTTAACCATTTTGCAGCCTTGTTCCCTAATTAACGACAGTCGTTAGCCTTTTCTTCAAAGAATCAATTAGCCGCAATAACATGTGCATTTAAATGTATATGTCTACATTATGTAAACATAATTGCAACGCCCTCATAATTCACTCTACATTGTATTTATGACACTCCACATAGAAGCCCCTTACAAAACAAATTAATTAATTTGTTTGAACAGATTTGCAAATATTTTTCACTTAATTTCCAGCACACATAAAAACATCGATGATTTTCACTCAACAGTTATATAGTCACTTCGGTGCTTTTATGATTTTGAAAACAAAATAATTTTATTGGTTAATTTACTAATTAATGTTTTTTTTTTGTTTTTGCTGTGAGTAAACAATTAAACAAAATTGTAATAAATTCTTTTGTGAACTTTACGAACATGTGTCATGATGTTAAAAAAGAGTTTGAAAGCATAAAATTCAAATATTAAAATCTACTTATCTACGTTCGATATTGTAATTATATTCTGCTGACTTTTAATTTTGAGCCTGTATGCATACATATACATAAGTACAACATTTATTATGTATAGATACATATTAAAATATGTATATAAAAAAAACCTCATTATAATAAATGCTGATTCTACGCAATTATTGATGAGTTCAAACTAATTACTAGGGCTAAATGCACTGCTGGTCTAAAGATCTATTGTGTTCGAAATTAAATAAACTTTAATTTATTATTTATAGTACGTAGTTGATATTTAAAATTAAATAATCATCTATCACATTAACCTACACAACACACAAGCCGATGATTTTAATCTATTTCAGTTATTAAATTAAATTATATTGACAGTCAGCGCGCGCCGGGCTGTTTAACAAGGCTTCACTTATCGAATCGATTAATTGGAACACACAATTTATTACGTATTCTTTTGAAATATTTTATATACCTACATACATATCTGTTTTTAACATAAGGCTATGCAAAAACATTAAGTGAGAAAACACAAAGACAAAACCCGAATCAACCCATAAAATAAGTTCTTTGGTCAATATGAACCCCGGCCGACAGTTTTGTGAGTTTAATTAAAAAATATCAGAGCAGATGTTTCCGACAGAAATGCATGTTAAAAATCAATTGAAATAAGGTGTGGATACTGCAGCCTTCCATCCTCTAAGTTCCCGAGCAAGCTGCTTTCAGACATCTAGAAAAACCTTGACTTTGTCCGATCTTCTTCGTTTTCTTGAAGCTAAGATTGAAAGATTCTCTTGGCTGGAGCATTATTTTCCATTCGCTTGATGTGACTGAGCTAATGTTGTAGACGTGTTTTGATTTTCTGGACTACATCCACATCTTGATACAGCTCATAGTGTTCACGGTTGTATCTTCTCTTCATTCGCCCTCCTCGCACACAAAACCAAATATCCGTCGCAAAGTTTTTCTTTCGAAGGGCCCCAGTATCAACCAAATTAAAAAAAAAATCACCGGTTACTCTACTGCCATAAATTCCTCTTTATTTTTGTTTGATTAAGTACGCGAAATTATGGAGGGGACAAATGAATTCAGTAAGTTAGAATTGAACTTTTGAATCATTGACATTTTGTTTTTTTGGTTTGACTTTCTCAAAAAAGAAAAAATAGTAGGAAAATGGCTGAGTGCGTTCATTGTATTCGCCGCTCCTGGAAGTGAAACCAGTGATCGGCGAAATGACGGTGCATAAAGCCTTGAATATATGCGGGTAAGTAGGACCGCTGGATTTCGTCAATGGTAGCGCTCTTCAGCAACTTAGCTGAGAGTAGCTTATAAATGACGTGGTAGAAGTCCGCGGCTTCCGATTGGCTGAAAACACAGGGGTTGAGTGCAAGATGTAGTTCGAACAGACATTAAAAAATCTGGACGGGCACTTCTTGACAGAAGAGCTTAGCGAAAAGTTGATTTTTTTTGGAAGAGAGAGTTGACAGCTATTTTCTAATACACGATTAAAAAAAAATACGTCGGCGTCGGTGATCTTTTGTTAGATTTGGGGAAAAGTTGGGGATTGGCAAAAAACGTTCCATTTTTTACATTTTGCATGAAATATGATAATTTATGTATTTATGTTGGGCCCTTGACCATTCTCAAATAAGTGACATCCGCTTTTGGGGACCAAGTGTCACCCGAGCTTTTATTGAGCAGACCATCTGTCTGTCAACTAGTAAGTGGGAAACTCCTCCACTTTTATATCAACCATCTTGTTTTCTTCAAAATACATAGAGAGAGAACCGATGGCTGATCGACCATGGCTGCCTTTCTCCCTCTCAGCATATTGAAAGAAATACCTGAAGGGAAGAACAATAAATAGAAAGCCGGAAAAAGGATTTGGGTAACTGAAAGAGCAAATTTTGTCACGGCAAATTTTACCGTGACACTCCCTTTCGCCTTATCGACTAACACTTAGTGCCATAAAGTTGGACTCGCAGTCGGTATTTAAGGGCTTTATAAAGCATGCACTTTGTCTTTCGTATTATGAGGAGTTTTTAGTCCATATGTTCTGAGCTTGATGGGTATACTCAAAACTCGGTTAAATGAGCAAAAATAAAAGAAATTACAGATAATAATTCGTATAAGCAAGAGCCTATCTAAATTCTTTACTAGTTTCGCTCACCCTCTAGCACCTCATGAGTGAGTATTTCCATACCCTGAAAAAAACGACGATTTATATGTTTCAAGTTTGAAGGTGATCAATTCAGACGTTAAGACTGTAGCTGAAAGGATCAAACAAACAGACAGACCGATTTGTAAGAACCACTTTTTTCATCTTCCCTATCAAGCAAGCTTCATCAAAATATTGAGCGTTGTTTTTGTACTTATGCATAGCTTGCCATACACAGTACCTCTACCTACCCTCTATACATACATATATACGTATATATTCTTGAAAAAAAAACAAGTACAATGCAGTTGGTCATTGAAAACACCAAGTAAAAGTGCTTTATCAAGTTCTTTGTACTCTGTACTGTAATTTTACTCAGTACATTTTCAAGTGCTTTTCAATTACAAAAGTCCATTTCAAGAACTCTTCAAGTACAAGTTGATTTCCAGTATTTTTCAATTAAAAGTCCGTCATAAATACCCAAGAGTACAAATCAATTTCACGTACTTTTCAAGTGTATCTACAATTTGTTGAGTAGTCTGGTTTAGGTACCGAATTATGACAACTCAAAAACACAGATCACGATTGATGGCGTCTCGTTGTCTTGGCGTCATCTCAAAATGGTCGTAATTATTCGATAGTTAAAACAGACAACTCAGCGAATTGTACATGAAAAGTACTTGAAAGTGACTTGTACTTGAAATGGACGTCGTGTTGAAAATTATTTAAAATTGACTTGTACTTGAAAAGTATTAAAATGGACTTGTACTTTAAAAGTACTTGAAAATGTATTGGGTAGTATTACAGTATCATGTACATTCACTTGTCATAAAGTACTTGTACTTGGTGTTTTTCAGGTACCAAGTTCGTTTACTTATTTCTCTAAAGTACAAGGTACTGTGTATTTACAAAATACAAAAGTACAAATATACTTCAGAACCTTCAAATCTGTCTTCAAGTAAATATTGCTTCTTAGTCTGGTTCATAATCTCGAAGACAGCGATGAAGAAACTTCATAGAAAAATAGTAGTGTACATTTATAACAAAAAGGATATGATGCTTTCAAAATTGAGTTTCTTTCATTTTGAGCGAAAAATTTGAGCGGGTAAAATTGATCGCAATCCAGTTTGATTTTTGGATGTCTTGTGTTTTCTTACGAATTTAAACTTCATGAGTTCTATTTTTTATGACAAAAAATTGAAAGTGCATTTCTTTGCAAAAATTAAGTCTCACAGACAAGGACTGGTCTGTGATAAATTAGCACCCTGTGCAAGCTTCATCATTAGCATTTGCGGTTACTGGTGGATGAAGTCATTTCGTCACTACCCAAGGAGTAGACTTTGCAATGCATTTTTTTAACGATGAATAAAAATTAATAAAATATTTATTAAAACCTAGGAAATCCAATATTTTAATTATCACAAAAACAATAGCAACTAAAGAATATAAAAATAATTGTAAACAAAAGTCAAAAAACATATCACAAAAATAAAGGAACTGAACAAAAATGTATTTAAGTAGAATGAATTTAAAAACTGATTCAAAAAAATAAAAATATAAAAATAAATAAGCAACTCATTGATTAAGTGGATTTTTAATGCTTGTTCGGGGTGGCCCTTTAGGTTAAATGCCCTGCACGTTTGCACAGCCTGCACGTATAGCTTGTCCGGTCCTGCTTTCAGAAAATCAGTTCAATTTTCAAGTTTAATATCTAATGTAAGTGCTTTTTTAAAAACCTTTAAACAATATTAAATATACAAGACCGTATAATTTTTGGCTGTTTTTCTTTATTTGTTTCTCTAGTTGATAAGAAATTTCCAAAAATACGATGGAAATTAAGTAAATATACTTCTTTTGCACGTACTCTTTCCAAATTTGGGAAATCGTTTCCTTTGACATTATGAAAAATATGTTTCATTTTTCATATGTAAGAAAGGAAAGTCGGGACATTTTCTATTACCAGCCATATATTGGGACAGGATTCAAATATCGGGATTGTCCCGCTGAAATCGGGACGTCTGGCATCGGGCCTATTATTTTCAGAAGCGTATTTTTCAGAGCCAGATTTTCATTGCAAGATCTTCCTGATTTAAGGGTTAAACCGATTAAACTTTAAAAGCGTATTTAAATCCTTATTCAACTCCGAGGTAACTCACTTAGTTTAGTGAATTAACTTGGGGACTAAACTGGTAGCAATTCTATCAAGGAGTTGTTAACTTTTCGTAATTTAAGGAATAAGTTATGGAATTTTTTTTAATCTGCGATTTACTACATATCGTGCATATCTTGACAAAATGAAGACTTGCCTTATCTCTGAACCAAAGCACCTCATCTTATGATCCTGAAATATATGCTAACCTTTTTACAAATTTGTTTAGTCAATTAGCGATGCTGTGAATTACCTTCATCTAGAATATTTTGAGTATTTGTCAAATAGTTCGCAAACTTCGCTTGTTTCTCTTAATATGTCTCTTTCTTTGGTCAGTGAAAAAATAAGCTTGCTTAAGATTACTTTTCTCCTGGTCTTAAAAATGTGCTAACGCCCTGTGCGAACCTCTCACAATTCTGTTTAAACTATCTCTTTTGCAAGCAGTTTTCCCTACTTTTTGGAAAGCTCTTTTATTTTTCCAATTCACAAAAAGGACAATAAGAATGAAATCTCTAACTGTCGTCCGATAGCTAAACTTTCTTCAATACCCAAACTCTTAATTTATTTTATTAATTGCAGGTCCACTAAGACGAACCTAACTCAATTTGTTTCAATGACTCTTTGTGCTGTGGTTAGATGTTGATGTTATGACTACTGACTTCAGCAAAGCTTTCGATAAGATCTCTTACCAAATTATTTATATTAAACTAAGACCCTTCGGGTTACCTCCAGTGTTCATCCAATGGGTGAGATCCTACTTAGAAAACCGCCAATATAGTGTTGTGTTCAGATGTTCTGTATCCAATCACATTGAAGCCATCTCAGATGTTCCTCAAGGTAGTCATCTGGGGCCACTTTTATTTGTCCTTTCCATTAACAATGTTGAAAGCATTATTTCTTTCTGAAACCTATCTCTATATATGCTGATGACATGAAAATTATGAAAGTAATATCTACTCTTATTGATTCTTCCCTGCTTTAAAAAGATTTAAATTCTTTTCTTACATTGTATATCAATGTCTCTAAATGTGCACATATGATTTTTTCTCGTAAGCTCCTACCTTTACCCTCTCGTACTTATCTCTTTCCCAATGTTCTCCATTCACGATTTTGGCGTTTTATGTGATAAAGACCTCAATTTTCGTTCTCACATAGATAATACTATTGCAAAAGCAAACTCTTCCTTAGGTTTTATTAAGAGCTGGTCTAAAGAATTTCAAAACCATATGTAACAAAGTCACTGTTCACCACATATGTTGGACCTATTCTCGAGTATGCCAGTCAAGTTTGGTCTGATTATCAAACCACCCAGAATTAAAGCCGTGCAACGAAGATTCCTCCGTTTGGTTTTACGATGTTATAATTATTATTCATGAGCTTGAATTGAGCAAATAAATAAACTCCATAAAATTTCCGTTTTGGCAACATCTCGATTTTGATAGTGAAAGGCGTGAAAAGCGAACATCGATTTCAATAGATTTTTAACAACTTAAAGATATGTAAATTTAATTCTCAATTGAAAAACTTCTGGTAATTTAAGTCAGGGTTAATTTATTTCTAAGATGAGCTTGCTATGATTAAACAAAGAGTTAATACTGTACTAAGAACAAACTTAGAGATTTTTTTTTCAATTCAGACATCTAAATGATCATTTTTTCAGGCTAGATTATTCTAGTCTCAGGGTTAAACCTGGATTTACTTTAAAATCCGAAGTAAGGTAATAAGCGATGGACAACATAACGTGTTAGCTTTTACACATATTTTTATGCTTCTAATTCTTATTAACAAATGTGTAATAGTCTGTTACGTACGTGTGTTAAGATAAGATTAACTTTAGCTCACCAAATTCCGCATTTAATGATCGGATAACTTCTTTTGATAACATGAAGTTTGAAAAATATATATCTTGAATTTTTATTTGAATTATATTTGGTCGCTCCAGGCTCCAGGAAAACAGAAGACATTTGTTTTAAAACATTCCTCAAATTCAATATCCTACGTGCTAGAAGTTTTCTGAATTTCAGAGGAATTAATTTATAAGGAATGTAATTTCCCTGCAACAATCTCCATCTCACCTGAAAACTCTTAGAATCATAATATCTGGAGACCAGCAATTTCCTCCCAAATATGTGGCTTTACACTCAGACACCGCACCAATGAGCTAAATACAGTGGGCATAGTGCATATGGACTTTCGTGTTTCCTAGAGAATTAAATCATCTAATGTGTTCATATCTGAGAATCCAGTACATAAAATATCTATTTGATGCGAAAGACATGATAAGCATTCCATTTACAACAGCAGCAGTGAAATGTAGGCCGTGGAGATGTGTAACGTTCCATTTTGGATCTATTCTTTATTTCCAAGAACCAAGAAATTAATCTCCACTTTACCCACGTATTACTCTCTTGTACATTCCATTATTGGCTTAGTTACGTCAAACTTATGACTCTGACCCAACCTGTATAAAATCTTAAAAGTATGAAAATTTTCAAAGAGTGTCTCAGATACGTAGCTAGTTAATTCTATAAATTTTTTTTTGCAATGGCAACAATTCAATATTATATTATTATTACTACTACCATTTTCATTTCAAATTTCACAATTTATCTATCACCTTTAGAAGTCTAGTGAAGTTGGCATACTCCATAGAACAAACTGTACCTAACAAACTCGTACATACGCCCTAACCTACATGAATCGAAATAATCCAAAATATTCTCTTCAACAAAAATCAAAGTGAATAAAATATTTACAAATTTTAATTAAAACATTTAAATCGATGAACCCATACAATCAGCAAAATATATGTATAGTTCCCCCCCGCCACCTTCCCAATCATGAATATGAATGAGATTTGCCAGCAGGTATCGAATCAATAATCCGTAAAAAAGAAAACAAAAAACGATATCCAGCCCATAGTCGACCCCCTTACCAGTCAAGAAACTTCTCCAAAGTTTGTCCAGTTCATTATGCCAATGCACAGGTTTCAATAGAAATCGAGTACAAATTCACATAAGGTTGCATGCTGAAAAGTTTTTAAGAACTTTTACTCTCCCATATGTATAGGCCTTGCCTATTAATATCTGTGCCAGAACCGAAAGACTATATCCTACCATACACCTGCCTGCAGAGTGGAGCTTAACTAAGCTCCTCTTCACCCATCTACCAACCATCAGTCATGGTTCATGCCCGCTCACAATACCCATCGCATTCATCTAGTAGAGTGTTTTGAGAAACTCTTGTTGGATGAAAAGTTTATACCCACACGGAAGGAAGTTTTCGGATGGGAACTTCTTTGGAAAAGCCTTTCGGAAGTTAATATTATATTGGTATATATTTTCGAGGTAAGAAAAAAGTTATGTGTATATTTTACAACGGGTATAAAGTCAGGCACTGAAATTATCAAATTAAGTTTTGTGAAGAATTTGGGGTTAGGCTTCATTGTATGAATGATTCGTGCTAGCACTCGTTTTTTTTTGTTCAAAGTTAAGGTGTTTACATGAGTAGGAAGGAGTTTTGAAATATAAAAACGGACATTAATGGTTGAAGAGAGTTTTCAAGTTAATTGAGTTAATTGAGAAATCAGGAATTGTTGGGCTCAACTTAACTTAACTTATGTGGTACAACCGACAATTGCAATGAAGCGTTCCACACTTCTCCACTTTATATAACTTTGGTTTTATCTTATTTTTAAGTGAGAATTGTACTTCATGCTCACCACATACAGTCCACACACACCATGGAACCATGAAGTCACAGAAAAATCTACAGAAATATATTTTTCGTTCATCACTTATACAGTTCGCATTCAGTCTTTTCTGAAATTGTAATATGAGGACCCGCTTGGATAGACGAAAATTACCAGCCTAAACAGGAGGACAGCTTACAACTTATGGATGAAGAAAAACAGCCTGGTCATCGGCAAAATCAGGGGAACCAACGAGACAACGTGGAGAAACAACATTGATGTTTTTGGATAAAAAACCATCCGGCAGAATAAAAACCACAATCGAAGAGGAACGGCCATATTTTTAAGGGATAAAACCTCCCCAAACACCAGCGAAGTAACTAGTCCAGATCTCTGAACAGGTCAAGCCACGGCCATCAAAATAAAGATACGAGGAGAGGAGTCCCTTACAGTTATCACCGTCCATTTTAAGTACCTTACTTACTTAAGGTGGCGCTACAGTCCGGGGTGGACCAGGGCATCAGCAGGGTTTCGCACGCCGAGTTGGTTGTGGTCCTCTTCCACTTGCGTGCGTCACCTGTTACACTGTTTTCCTCTAGTGCGCCGTCCCACGGGGTTGGATTCAAAGACTTTCCGGGCCTGAGCATTGTTTTCCATTCGCTCTTGGTTACCCAGCCATCTAAGTCGTCTGGTCTGGATAAGCGTCTTATACAGGGACACATTAGTTGCTCGAGAGAGAGAGAGAGCTTTGCTTAAATGAATTGCCTTCTTAGCAAAAAAAAACAGCGATTGGCAAGAGTAATTCTTCGTTTGATCTCAGCACATGTCTACTCTTTGAACATGTTTCACATGGCGCACCTCCATCATGGGAAACACCCAGAGCAATCTACATCAACATATCCCTGAACGATGTCTTAAGACAAGCAACTTATGGAATCATAGGCGGTAATTTCAATGCTATGCTTTTTTCAATTGCTAGAACAACCATCAACATTGAAGGAAAAGCAATTGTGGATTGGCATTGTATAGACCAAAAGTGATAGTTGTTTTCTGGTGGTAGTTTCCCAACCCAAACCAACATTTCCCGGAACACAATCGACCTTGGGCTTTTTCATAGCATCCTCTAACCTGGTGCATAGTCTTCCCGAGTATATGAATTATATCTGCACAACCATGCCCAGTTATTTGGATAATTAAGCTGTGCAATTTTCCATCAACCTAAATCAGTCTGTACTCTTAACAACAGTACCACCAGAGAACTACATCAACCACAGAAGTCTTGATATTGAGAAACTCCAGAAAGACGTTGAAAACAGCATATTCCTGCCATCGTCAAACAAAAATCTCCGAAACGATAAAATTGACAATGCCATCGACTGCCTAGAATCAGCAATCTCTAATGCAGGGAAGAACCAACAAATACCAAAAACTTCATGAGATAGGTATTAGCACCTTCCGGAGTATGTGCAGCATTTATATGCGCACAGACAATGGCTAGGCTAAGGAAACGTCTGCAGAGGATCCACTAGATAGAAATCAACACGGCCAACAACGACTACTGGAAGAGTGAGCTGTAATGTGTAAACATCATGTTCCAGAACTCTATCTTGCAACACAACAACATCCAATTCCAGACGAGGCTACAGGCAATAAAACCAGGACCAAATTCCTTCATAAATATCAGCAAGATTACAGGGAAAAACGAATCTATTCCAAACACCTTAATAAACAACAACATGAATTTAGAATCACTAGCCGACAAAGCAGAAGCATTTTCCAGTTATTTTGAAGAAAATTTCAAACCCAGCCTATTTACGGACCCAGTATTTTTGGAAGAAGTTGAGGCATCCCTACAACTTACCATGGTGTCACACATTGACCAAACAGTATTTTGTGTAGCCAACCCAGCCATTGAACTGTCCATGCTCTAGCAATGTAGATTAAGTAGCAGAGATTGTCGGCCTTTCCAAACCAAAGAAGTCAGCTGGATCAGATGGATGTTCAAACAACATACTGAAGAAACTTTCTCATGAAGTCAAAAAGAAGCCCAAATATGGAAAACAGCTAAAATTGTGGCAATCCCCAAGAAGGGTCCCAGGAACATGGTTTCTAACTATAGGCCGATATCTCTCCTGAACAACCTCAGCAAAGTCTTGGAAGAAGTCATACTAAGAAGACTTAGGAAAATAACATCTTTTCACACATATAGTTCGGCTTCCGGGAAAAAAATTCGACAATGCACCCGCTAATTAAATTCAAACAGAACGTCACTGTTGCACTAAGAAGCCATCGCGTGCCAGTTGGATATTTTCTGGATGTCGAGAAAGCTTTCGCCATTTGGAAAGAAACCCTTATCCATCACTAATAAAAATTCTTTTCTCTCTTCCAGGAACTTATTCGCAAATCTAGGAAACTACAGATCAACATTAGAGCTGGAGTAGTCCCAGGCTCAAAACTAGGATCATTCTTCTACAGCTTGATGACATGTAAACAATCTGTTCCAACTGAGTCCGAGACACTTCTTTTTAATGGCGACTCGCTCACATACGCCTCATCGATGTCCCCTTTGATAGCTGTTTCATTACTACAAGAAATAGGGTATCAGTATCAACACTTCCAAGTCCGAACTTTTGTGGTTCAGGAGACCTTCCAACATAGGAGGCCAATCAGCAGCTAACTGCAAAAGTCTGAAGCTGAAACTCCCTGACGGATCAACTATAGAGGCCAAAAACAACGCAAAGTACTAAGGAGTACATTTCAACGATTTATTGAGATTCAATCCATTCTCAAGAGCTGTCTTGAGGAAAGCCAATTTAGCGTTCCATCGTATGCACCCTTTGATGAATAGAAAAACTGGACTAAGTCAACCAACAAACTCCTGATTTATAAGCAGCTTCTGAAGCCAGTCATCAGCTAGCATTTAAGTCAGCTGTTTTGGGTGCCACCAAGGGCGTTGTACCTGCTTATGAACAAGAGCATTTTAGCCGGCTGCTTTAAGTGCCACCAGGTTCGCTGTACCTGATGAAACTCTAAATAGTTTTTGATTGTTGTTTTAAGTGCCCCTAGTACCTAGGTAGTACCTGTTGATGTACCAGAGAATTTAAGCCTACAGCGCCGTTTTTAAGTGACGCAAAAAGTGAAATACTCTCTGATCCCGAATAGTCAGAAACCAGTATAACCAATACAAGGCAGCAAAACAAGAACTCAGAAGCTCAGCTGGAACACAAAAAACACATCACATATTCCAAGTATGCAAAGGTATAAAATCGATTTGGTATCAGCAATATAACTTCTAGCTTTCCATTTAAAGATAATTTTCTTTTATATATTTGTACTCCGAAAGTTGAAATGAACCTTTTGCCTATAAGTAACCAATATATTATATAAATACACCCAATTATGTAACAAATACTCACATACATTAATCAAATAAGATACTATCCCCTAATTGAACGTCATAACTCAAAGACGGTTGCGTCACAGAGGTTTGTGAGAGACAATGGGCTTTGTCATTCAGAATGATTTATAGCCAATCAATTGCAAAAGAAAAACACCTACACCGAACAATTAAATGCCAAGTCTTAATAAAAACGCATGGAGCGTACTTCAGCAATGTCTTCAAAACCTTTTCTTTTACTTCTATCATCCTCAAAAAAAAGTAAGCTATTTGTTGAACTTCGTAACAGAGAATAAGCTCTGAAAAAACTTCCAGGATTTAATGGCGCAGCATGGAGGTGAGGCATTACGAATAGCCAACAATCAGTATCCACAAAATGTGGTCATTTCAATCAAGTAAGCTGATGCGTGGCTCATCCCATCGCATCGTAGCTCATAACTCACTAGTTTTCAAACAATTCATCAACCCCCTTTGTATTGTGATAGATCGACTATACTAAAGTTTTTTATTCACCAAAATGTATTCATCTCCTAAATTCAGTGAAATTTCAAACAAACACATCTTCTAGAATTGGGTGTTTCTCATGGTTTGCTGGTGGCGATAAAGATACAAACTGAATATTCAAGCTGCAAAAATCAAGAATATATATACTTTATGACCTCTAAAGCTAAAGGTTTAATTGTAAAACTTTAATTTGATGTGAAGTCAAAATGAAATTTCGAGTAAAACTACTTGGAATAAATTTTGTTCGACAGCACACGAGTAGGAGGCAATGGCAACAGTAACTTCACACTAAAGCTGCACAAATAAGTTGTTGACTGATGAAATGTTAAAAGAAGGTCAATTTCACCAGAGACATTCTAGGTATTTGTTAATCTATTATTTTCCCTTTAATTTTTGTAATAGTCATGGAATAGATATTTATGGGTTTAAGAAAAAACTAAGGCTTTACTGATTTATTCCTTAAAGAAGAAGTTACTTTATAAAAAGTATTTATTACTATGAAGCAGATTAATCTTCGGTCGAATATCAATTGAAATTTTCAATCATTTTTGGAGATTGTTTTTATTTTGAGGTTAAGAAGCAAAATCGGGGAATATTTTGATACTTACAAAAATATGAATTATTTTCAAAAAAAAAAAAAAAAAAAATCAACGATTTATTAATTATATAGCAATGAGTAAAATATTAGATGTACTTGTTTGTTACAGTTACCATGCATTCTATTGGTAATATCTTCGTAATTTTTTTTTTTTTAAGAAAAATAAAAAATAGATGCAAATCTTTAATAATAAATAATATAATATATATAATAAATAATAAAATTAAAACTATAAAAAAAAGTTGGACTCTTTCTAAATTAAAAATTGTAAGTATTTGAAAATTTAAAATGCAATAAGTATTATTAAGTCTTATTTAAAATTTGTATATACATAAGGGTTGTCCCAAGTAACGTTTATTTTTTTTATTTTGTGACCCGCTCACCACAGAATCTTACTGCCTATACACTCAGAGACAAAAGTCAGGTAAATAATTAACTTGGGCCCTGTTAAATTTACAAAGTGCACAATCCCATATAAAGTTACAAAAATTTCAGAAATTTACCTGATTTTAATAACCTTATATTAAGAGGTAAATTAGCCTGGTGGCCTATATTGCCATATTCAAGTTGATTTAAAAAGATAAACTGTTATTTTAACACTGAATTCTGGTAAACAAGAAATTTTTACAAGAATATAGCGCTAATTTTACCTGAGATCGGGTTTTGAAAACACTGCCTGTTATGAATTTCTATTCTACCACAAATCAGGTTGAAGTAACATTTTATATGGTTATTTTATCAATGTTGTATTTAACCTGGCCTCATCTGCCAGTTAATTTTAGCGTGAACCCAGTGTTTAAACACACACACACACAGACCATCTGAATAAAATTATTTAAATTTAACCTGGCCACCTGTTAAATTAGCCCTCTACCAGCGTTGAAACACACTCACAAGCCATGGTTAAAGAAACACTCTGCCTGGTTATTTCAACGTGACATTAGTGTTAAGGCACATATCAATAAGTTGAAACAAGGTCAGTATCAACTTATTGATTTTTGGCACAAGTTTTTAATGCAGCGAAGTGGCCCAGGGGATGCGTACTATCTCCATGTGTGAGAGGGTGCCATTTCAAAACTAAGTGAGTATCACAAACTATTTTTAAAATAAAATAATGTACATAGGAATAAATTTCTATACTTTCAGAATAATTTAAAATGAAAATGAAAATGACGGTAAGCAATGTAAGAGATGGGACCTACAAGCATGGATCCAAGGCATAATAATGAAGGGATATAGGGTTAATTCAACATTGAATCATTTATATTAACTAGATCTTCATGTTAAATTAACAGGACGTTGAACATTGCTTTAACACGACATTAAATCAGGTTAAGCAGTTAACCTGATCTACCGAGTTCAAAAATAACAACCAGAAAATCAGGTATAATAAACCAGAAATTGGTTGGTTATACCTACTTTTTCCTCTGAGTGTATCAATAGTGTTATCGCAACAAAACTTTCAACTTCCTAGGTAGTTAAAATAGAAGGTGGTGCTCTAGGGACTTAGTTTTCTTTTTTCTTGCTAGAAAATCTCCTTTATTAAATGTTCATGTAAATTGAGTATTACAAAATTCGTGTTAGATATTTTGGGAGATGATTTCTGGTTTCATTCTTAGAAACAAATTTTGTGGAGGGAAAAGTCTATCTCCCGTCACCCCCCTGAGGCAATGGGGTCAATTTTTGAAAAAAATCAAGTAAAATGGAAAAAAAATAATTAAAATGAACGAAAGCACACTAAAAGGTATTGCAGTTTTTTTTAAAGCCATTATTTCATTCTAATATTTGTTTTGTAAGCCAAGTTATTTAACAGAATTGTTTTTGAGAAATTAAATTTAAAAGTGAATATTTTTGTGAATCTTTTTATGAAAGTTGGTTTTTTACAAAATTTTGCGTAATTATTTTTTTAAATCTTCAATGCTCTTATTTATTTTTAGGCAAATATCTTCTGAAAACTAATTTTAGTTATTTTGATGGGGGCACCCCCATTTATTCGGCTTAATACAAGCTTCCTCTAACTTAAGAACTAAGAACTTTAGCTAAGGTTAGTGTGGAGGAGGGTGATTCAGAAGATGGAGTCTTAGGGAAAGAGTACTTAGGTTAAAGTCAAGGGAGTTCATGTTCAAATTAACACTTTGCAGCATTTGAGAGATAGGTTCGTTTGAGCCATAGGAGGTCCTGCGAGTGGGAAGATAATAAAGACGAGGATTTCGTGGTTTTTAAGAGAGATAGAGTTATAGAGTGAAATGCAACGGAACCAGAAAGAAATCGATGACTTTGGCTTTACTCCTCCTAAGCTTAACAGTTTTCCTCTGAAACTATTCAAAGAAGCCAAATATCCCAGAGTAATCCTTGATTCCAAGCTATTATGGAAAAGTAACACATAGGACAGAATGCAAAGAGCACTTTGTGCTTTCTACACAAGTTAAAAAAAACCTTTCGTTGATAGTAGGATATGCGACCGCAGGTCATCCAATGGATGATTGTTCGTCCCATACTTACCTGTGATTCAATTGCGTGGTGGAAGGCCGTTGAAAAAGTAATCTATCTTAAAAATCTGAACAAGGTACAAAGATTAGCCTGTATAGGCATAACTCAGGCGCAGGGGTCTACGCCACAAGTAGGGCTGGAAATTATTCTTAACCTTCTAGTCCTGGATGAGCACATTAGATGCACAGCAGCCAAAAGCGCACTTTGACTCAAAGAACTGGGCTCTTGGAAGCACCTTTAGTCATGAGTCTATCTTGCAAAAATATGATACAGTTAGTGGACTCGATGTGACGACTGACTACTTACCACCTCTAATTGATTTTAATAAAAACTTCTCTATTTTAATACCCGAAAGGCAGGGATGGGACTCCCAATCACTATTCAGTGAACAGGGTATCCCCTTCAACACCGATGGGTCAAAAATGGAAGAAGTAACAGGGGCTAAGATATTCTGTAAAGCTCTTAATATCAGAGAAACATTTAAACTTCCAGATGAATGTTGTGTCTTTCAGGTTGAGATTTGTGCTATTGAAAAAGCGGCAGAAATGGTACACAAGAAAAAAAAAAACTGATCTCCTTTAAGATCACATTTTTTGTGGACAGCCAAGCTGCTATCAAAGCAATATCCAATGAGACTATAAGATCCAAGGCAGTAACAAAATGCCGAGGCATTCTGAACAATATTTGCAACACTAACTAAGTCAAACTCTGCAATCTAAAAGGGAATGATATAGCAGATGAACTGGCAAGAAACCACTCTACCACCATCTCTAGAAGTTTACGGCCTAGAATAAATGAAAAGAAAAGACATTTATCGCTGAGTAAAAAGAATATTAAAATCTTGATAGGTGTACTAACGAGTCACTGCGCCATTGGCACAATGGCCACTTGAATGGGTGTATTCGCACGCTATACCTGTAGGAGCTCTCAGGATGTTGAAGAAATAGAAACCATTAAACATCTGCTCTGTGATTGTCCAAACCCTTTTCCTCAAGAGCTCTCTCAATTACGTCAGTAGTTCTATGCACTTGATCAATTGTCTAATGCTTGCTTCTAAATCCAAACTGATTTTCAGATTTTGTTTCTTTCCTATTATCAGCTGCAGGCGCAGCAGAAGTACTTTTTAAAAAACTTTTGATTATATAGGAAGGATTATTATAGGAAGAAGCGAAATCGGTCCGTGAGACTTCTTTTCGTGAGATGGTTTGCCAGGTTTCAAAACCATTATGACTTCCACAACAATCCAATGGCTCGGAACATATTCAAACCTTAGAACGGCATTTATAATGTAAAGGAGGTTAATAAATCCTCTATGAAGAAGCAGTTTTAGCATTTCTGCGGTGATAAAGTCATATCCTGGAACACTATTTGGCTTCAGCTTCTTTATTTCTCTTTTCAATTTGGCAAGTGTAGCAGTTCTTGTTATGTACATAGTTTTTATTTGAAGTAAAATTCATATTAATGTTTGCTTTGAGAACCTTTTTCTGCTGTCAAATTTTTAAGGTAATTTTCACGGTTACCACGGTTATTGAAAACTGATATTCTCGTTTTGAGCAAGTTAAAACTTTTTAAATTAGACTTGTGGTGAGGAGCACGGGTTCGCTGCCATTTCTTGCGTGCTTTTCGTTTCTCTTTAGCTAAATCTTTTATTTATTGCAGATATCTTATAACTTTATAGCGCGGCATTTCCTTTTGATAAGGTTTGTTTTTCTATGCTGCCTATTGTATCATATTAGCAAAATTATCTACTGCGTCTTCAAGTTCAAGAGGCGTTTGTATGTACCCTTAATTCAACGTCATCCTCGACATCTTTCTGAAATGAAAAAATTGAAATTTCATGGGATTCCCCTTAAGCGAGAGTCCAATTAAATAGGTTTTCTTACCAATATTTTCAAAAAATATTTTTTCTATTTTAAAAAAAATACAAAATTTTTTTTTTGGAAAATCAAATATGTATTATGAAAACTGATGGGTGATTTTTATGTACAAACAAAAATTTTTTGAAATTTTTATTTAATTTACCTATCGGTTTTTTTTTACACTTTGTAAAGTATTTAAAGAAAGAAATTAGCTTTTATGATCAAATAACCTACTTGAAACGGCTCCTTCGATTTTTATAAAACTTTTTCTGTAGGTATGCTCAAATTAGAGCGATATATAACCAAAAATTATGAATATAGCAATTATAGAATATATCGGCTGAACAGATTCAGATTATTTTTTTTTATATACAAATTTCAAATAAGATCTTAAGAATATTGCATATCAAAATTCGATATCTCAAAACCGGGTTGACAATTTTATGATCTACCAAAAATTTTCCTTAGAATTGCCTTAAGAATTTGGAATTTTAATTGTTGTGTTCCATACAATCAGATTCAATCAAGAATTGAGATGGCGTTCTGTTTTTTCATCTAAAACTCTCAAAGAAGTTAATTTAGCTACTTGACAAATCGTAATTAATGCTTTTACACATTTTTCTCTCATAATTTCCATGTCTTTACATATAATGTTCGTAAACCTTCCGCTTCTTGAGCAAGTAAGCGCAACCCAATCGTGCATTTTATTTCTACTGAAATAGAAATCCATAGGACTTTTTGAAAAACAATATAAATTTTTCAACCACTTGAGATAATATTTCTATAACAAAAAATGCTTCCCAGCCGGTTCGGTTCTATTCTTGGTAATATTTTCTTAATAAAATTGATTTTGATAAAAAGGGAAACTCATAAAAAATGTTTATCTTTTCAATCCTCGCCGAGACTGATCATATTTTTTTAAAGTCAGTTAATTTACTAGTAAAATTCCCCCAAACGAAAAAGTTTTTCAAAGTATTCGTATATTCTTTTAATGCACAAAGCGCGGCAATAAAAATTCGTGTTAACCATAAAAAAAGGGTTAGCTCCCTCGTTCTTGCATTAAAATAGGTTGGATTGTCTCATAAAGAAAAAGGTAGGTAGATGCGCGATTAAAATTGATGTTGATTGCCTTGTACAGTGTAGATTTATTAGTTGTAAGGTGGAAATGGTTCTGTTTATGATTTCATTGAATCATCACCCAACCTTATCATTTCCTTTTAAACGCTTTTTCCCCAAAAATTAAACAGGACTCCCGCCTGTAGGTACCTGAACTGTGCTAATTTTTTATTGGAACTTGCTCCCAGCTCTATGTATAGCGAGGAATAATACTTATATATTTATCTAGTTTGCCTGATTTTATAGCTAAATCATCAACATAATTTCAATATAATGAATTGAAGGGAAATATTTAATTTATGTTTTAATTACAATAATAATAATCAATTGACGGAAGTTGTTTGAAATCATCAGGACATGTCTAATAGATATTGTAGCCTAACACTGTTGTATCTATGAGCGACACACCAGACCGCAACTCTGCCATGAATAGGCGTTAATGAACCAATTTACTAAACATGAAAGAGTATTCTTTGGTTTGGGCCTCTCCTGTAACTCGTAGAGTGTAATTAATTTGATTTTGCTGCTGCTGCAACATAGCAATTTGTTTTAGCGCGAGGAAATAACAACAAAATAATTAAAAAAAAAATATCCTCCAAAAGTGCTATATGGACTGCATTTTGATTATGTATTTCACACATAACGGGTGATTTTTTAAGAGGTTTAGAACTTAAAAAAAAAAAAACACAAAAAAATCGAAAAAATGAATGAAATATTTATTTGAATCGATAGTTTGAACCTTGCAATTTAATGTTTAAAGATAATTTTATGCAAATGTTGACCGCGGCTGCGTCTTAGGTAGCCCATCCGCTGAGTCCAATTTTGGCATACTCTTTCACACATATCGGCCGGTATCTCACGAATGAATGCATGGATGTTTGCTTCCAGTGCGTCAATCGAAGCGGGCTTGTCCCTATAGACATTAGCTTTGACATACCCCCACAAAAAATAATCTAATGGTGTCAAATCCCACGATCTAGGCGGCCAATTGACCGGCCCGAAACGTGAAATTAACTGTTCACCAAACTCGCCTCGCAATTGCGCCATTGTTTCGCGTGCTGTGTGGCATGTGGCACCGTCTTGTTGAAACCACAAATCATGCAAGTCAAGAACTTCCATTTCGGGCAAAAAAAAGTTTGTTATCATCGCTCGGTAGCGTTCACCATTGACAGTAACGCTGCGATTCGCATCATCTTTGAAGAAATATGGCTCAATAATGCCGCCGGCCCATAAACCGCACCAAACAGTGGCTTTTTCGGGATGCATTGGTAGCTGTTGCAATGCTTCTGGCTGATCTTCACTCCAAATGCGGCAATTATGCTTATTTACGTACCCATTCAACCAAAAATGAGCCTCATCGCTGAACACAATTTTTCGATAAAAAAGCGGATCCTCGGCCAGCTTTCCGAGCACGAATTTTGATAGTAAAATTCAATAATTTGCAAGCGTTGTTCATTTGTAAGACGATCCATGGTTAAATTGCAAACCAAACTGAAGCTGTTTGACAGTGACACAAGGTACTAAACACACGTCAGCTGTCAAAACTAGTGTTGCCAAAACCAAACCAGCTAAGAAATCACCCTTTACAATTCGTGTGTGTGTGTGTGGTGCGCTGCATAAGGCCTAATGTGTGTGCATGAGTTTGTTTTTTGATGCTTTGCATAATATCACTAATTGATTAATTACCGTTGTGGTAATATTTTATGTAATTTAAGCAATACTGTTGATGATAGTTTATTTATTCGACGTATGAAATATTTAGTTACCTTTTTTGTTTGTTTGATATGCATTGGCATTTAATTAATATAAATATACAATCTCCGGGTATATTCGCTATTTAATGAAGTCGATTCTCTATAAATAAAATAATTATGATGAGTACAACTGTTCTTTTTGTTTGCAGTATTGAACTGCGATACAATTATTATTTAATTATCATTTCAACATTAATGGTTGTCCCTTAGGCAACCAATATATTTTATTTGATGTGGGTTGGTTTGAGGGGTTCTTTTGCATGAGATGGGAGACACACAACGGGATTTCAGTTTTATATATATCAAATCAGCTTACTTACTTACTTACTAAAGGTGGCGCGGCGCCTCAGTTGGGGTGAAGTAGGGTTACAACCAACGCGCTTTTGGCAGACGGATCGGCTTATAGCTAGCGTCTCCAGTTTTGCACCCCAAGTTGGTTGAGGTCCTCTTTCAATCGCGTGCGCCACCTGTTGAGCTGTCCTACTCTACTGTGCTGCCATACCATGCGGTTGGGCTTCCGGGCCTAAGTATTGGTTTCCATTCGCTTTAGGTGACCCAGCATCTGAGTCGTTGGCTTGTCACTTTTGTGACTTATTCATTGTCGCTGTACTGCCCGCATACAGGAAGATGTTGTATCTTCTTCTCCATTTTCCATCAAGGCAGACGGGAACCTGGAGAATTTTCCTCTCAAAACTGCCTAGAGCGTTGTTATCTACCGTTAATAGTGTCTTTGCCTCTGCATCATACATCAGGACCCATGTTCTGTAACTATCGCATCGATAAAATTCGTCGAGACACGATGGAAACTGAAACAAATTGTATGAGTTTTGTTTCATTTTCAATGTTTCTCGACAAATTTCATCGAAGCGATAGTTTTCAGAACATGGGTACACGACCCGGATGATAAACGTCTTATGCGGGGACACTCTATGTTCTCGAGGGAGGGCTTTGCTTCTCAATTGCCTTCTTAGCCAAAAAAACAGCGATTGGCAAAAGTAATTAGTTCTTCGTTTTATCTCACTTATTGAACATGCTTTGAACCCTCGATAGGCCTCAAAATAGAGGTGGAATCAATGCAATTGAGTAGTGCCCAGGTTAAAACTAAAAATATTCATCTCAATGTCTCTTCCATTAATTGCCCTCCGCCTTGCAAAATTGATAAGAGTGAATTTACGACATTGATAAAGTCACTAAGTCCAAATTTAATTGTTGGTGGTGACTTTAATGCAAAGCACACCTTCTGGGCCTCACGATGCATATCTAAAAAAGGGTCGCATGCTATATGAAGCAGGAATGGAAAATAATGGTGACTTTCATTCGACTGGCAAGCCAACGATTTATTCATGGTAAAGGGAATACCCTCTAATCGTATAGAAATTTCAGAGATCATTCTGCAGTCTTACTCATTATGAGCGAAAGCCTTGTTAAAATTGAAAACCACCCAGGTTAACAAACAGTACACCCAACTGGGATAGATTTAAAAAAGATGTCGAGGACAACGTTTAGTTAAGGGTATTATTACAAACGCCTCTTGAGCTTAAGACGCAGTAGTAGCCTTATCAAAGGCTAATGGCTCGCTATAAAGACATAAAATATTCACAGGAAATAAAAAATTTAGTGGAAGAGAAACGAAAAGCACGTAAGAAATAGCAGCGAACCCGTGCTAACGAACACAAAGCTTATTTAAATATCTTAAGCAATATGCTAAAAATGGCGATATTAGATTTCAAAAACCTTGAAGTTGAAAATTACCTTGAAGGCTTGACAGCGGGGAAAGAATCCAACTACTCACTTTGGAAAGCTATAAAAACAACGAAAAAACCAAAGCTTCCAGTGCCCCCGATTGAGAAAAGCCAAAATGAATGGGTTAAAAGTGACAAAGAAAAAGCGACGGTATTCGTCGATTACTTAGAGGAAACATTTAAGCCGTTCGATGGGCAAGAACTCAACGAAAATATTTATATGAATTTTACCTCAAATGAAAGCTACATAACGAGAAATGCTACACTTGCTGAATTAAAAAGAGAAATAAAGAAGCTTAAGTCCAACAAAGCTCCAGGATATGACTTAATAACGGCAGAGATTTTAAAAATGCTCCCTCGTAAAGGGTTTATTAACCTCCTTTACATAATAAATGCCGCTCTAAGGTTAGAATATGTTCCGAGCCAATGGAAAGTTGTGGAAGTCATAATGGTATTGAAACCTGGCAAACCATCTCACGAAAAGAAGTCTTCCAAGAAGCTTCTTCCAATAATATAAAAAGTTTTTGAAAGAATACTTCTCCTACCCTGCAACCGATAATAGAAGAGAAACAATTAATACCTGAGCATCAGTTCGGATTTAGAAGCAAGCATTCGACAATTGATCAAGTGCATAGAATTACTGACGTAATTGAGAGAGCTCTTGAAGAAAAGAAAATCAGTTCGACAGTCTTTTTGGACGTGTCGCAGGCGTTTGACAAGGTGTGGAACGAAGGCCTCAAATTAAGAGAAGTTCTGCCTGAAGGACTTTATAACATTCTAAATATTCAAAGCTTAAATAAATAAAATAAATTTTGTGGTGCAACAGCTCATGGAGAACCAGGGCCTAGTGACTAACAACTCTCAACCATTCCTGTGTGCGTGTTGTGTTAGCAGGAATGGAGGGGACCTACAATTTTTTGCCGAGTCCGAACGGCTAGATGAGAAGCCAAGTATACTCTTGGAGGATTTGTCAGTTCCTCGCAAGAGGCAGTACCTCGGAAAAAACATTTCTGTTTTTTAGGTGGCAGTGGCCGGGAATCGAACCCAGACCTTTGGCATGCCAGTCCTACGCACTAACCATTATGCCACGAGGTACTACAAAGCTTAGTATTGAATATAAATTGATTTTATACAGACAAATACTTAAACCAGTTTGGACTTATGGTAAACAACTTTGGGGTTGTACCTTCGCTACAAACTTATGTAACTTGCAAACGTTTGAAAATAAATAGCTTAGGTCATTTGTAAATGCTCCGTGGTATATAAGAAACGAAGATCTTCACAGGGACCTCGGGATTCCAACGGCCCGAAACGAAATAAAAAGTTTCGCGTGAAAACATAGAAATCGACTATTAGAACACGTTAATTCAACGATTATTGATATTCTTGACGAGTCGAATTTAGTACGCCGTCTGCGAAGAAAAAAACCTTCCGACTTGGTGCGGTGAACAGAAAACCGCTTTAAAATCGCGGATTAAGCAGGAACTTTCACTGGAAAGTAACCTGCAAAACGTTACTTAACTTCGTTAAAAATAAATTGCTAGATAAGTTTCAACTTAGTTGCAATCGGGAAGTGGAGGTGGTTTTAGTGTAGTAAGAATCTCACACTTCTATGAGCACGCGTTTTTCGGTCCTCATATAGCCTAAATAGCAGGTTTTGCACCTACCCACGGGAAAATAACCACAAAAAAAAAAAAATCTCACTTATTATATCGTTTGCTGAGTTTATAGCAAAGCCTAGGTAGAAAAAGTCTTTGACTACCTCAAAATTAAAGTTGTCTATAGTGAAGTTCTGTCCTAGACGTGTCGGTGGTGGGTATCCATTCTTGTTGACAGTATTTATATTTCGTCTTACCATCATTTAAATCCATCTTCTTGGATTCCTTCTCAATACTCACTAAATCACCACTGATATCATCACGCTTTTTTTCCGATTGTCAATGTCATCAGCGTTAGCTAGTTTTTGGTAGGACTATTGAAAGATTGTGCCTCTAGCCCCTATTGATGTTACAGTTTTGCACCATTCTCTCAAGAACAATTTTGAAGAAGTTGCATGACAGCGATTCACCTTATCTAAAAGCTTTTTTTACATCAAAGGTATTAGTGACGTCTTTCCCGACCGTGATGGAGCATTGTACATTCTCCATTTGTTCATTTGCGCAAACAGATGAGTTTGGGAAAGACGCCAAAATTAAACATTGATCTATTATATGAATGCTCGTCGCTATAGATGCTGTCATACGCGGCCTTGAAATAAATGAAAAGGTAGTGGCTATCGGTTTGAGACTCCTGGGTTTCTTCAAAGATCTGCTGTATAGCGAATATTTGGTCGATGGTGTACTTTCCTGACCTAAAGTTCATGTGGATATATCAGGTTGTTGACGAATGGCTTCAGTCATTCACAAAGTACGGCAGAGAAAATTTTGTGCGGGAAGCTAAGAAGACTAATGCTTCTGTAATTGGCACAGTCCAGAGGATTGTCTTTCTTAAGAATCGGCAAAACACTGCTGAGGTTCCATTCATCGAACGTGCTTTCCTCCGATCATATTTTGCAGGTGAGCTAGTGCATACTCTTAACCAATTCATCTCCAGCCGTTCTGAAGAGCTCAGTCGCAATGTTATATCTCCTTCAGCAGCTTTACTGGGCATAAGTGTCGGATATAGCTATCTTAACTTCGTTGAGATCGCGTGGATGGAATTGTTACGTCCCGTCGTTATGGTGCAATCCCCATGGTAGTGGAATTCGGTTCATCATCGTCGTTATTGCGCCCTGGTGAACTATCAGTCTGTGAGACTGTGTGTTCTAGAAATCACTGGTTTTCACCGGGATTTCGTGTAGCTGCTGGTATTTCACATGCCTTATCGTCAACTGATAATAAAAACGGCAAAGTTCGCAGAAGTTTTGTCTTTTTGGTACTAGCCCGGGGCATGAGACGTGCGTCACCGATTATGTTAGTGAAATAGTTCGAATTTGCCGAAACTATTTTTCCATATCCAGCACCGATTGATATTATACCACGATGTTCCCCTGATCATCCTTGTCGGCTTTAGTTTTTTTTTTTTAAAGTTCATTCCTTCAATGGCATCCTCCTATTTCCTCGATGATCAACGCACTTCTCATGCTCTTTCTTTTTCTTTCTTAGAAGCATATCTCTTCTGCTTGTAGAGCACGTGAGCAGCGCCGCTTTGTTTTCCTGTTGTTTGACTGCATGAATTGGTCGGCGTTCTTCGACCGTCGATACAGGGGCCTAATCACATTAAAAAAAAAAGATCGGACGATATCCTCTTGATGATAGCTGTCTTAATCATTCCCAACCGGTGCAATAGCAATGGCGGAAACGATAGCGTACTATCGTTTTCAGGCGATGAACAGCACGTTAGAGGCAGCATCTCTGATGGTTTCCGAGCAATTCTTCCACTGGTTCTTGATACTTGAAGTTGGCGGCATAGGACTAGTTAAGAGAGAGCGCGGGAGACTTGATCGGAAATTGACCTGGCGATTTCTTGTGACTGTAGCCGTCCGACGTTGAACTTATTGACAGTATTTACCATTTTTGGCTTGATTCTAGATATCTGCAGCATTACTTTGGCTACAACGAGGTAGTGGGCCAAGTCAACGTTGGTTTGAACATCTTTGATACTGGAGGAGTGCCTTCCCAAGAAACAATTTTAGCTGTTTAATTGCTCTAAAAACGTTTGTAGAGCTAATCTTAGAGCTCGTTGATTTCAAAAGAAGCTCTAGATACACTTCTAAAGCAACTGCAGAGCTTGCCTACAGCGAATTCATTGAGTTTGAGAACTAATATTTTCTCGAAACCAGCTCTTATCAGTGGCTTGTAAGGCCTTGTAGCTCTTAGGTATATTATTTAGAAATCTTTAAAGCAACATTTTTGACAGCACTTTGTTTGTATTAGTTTGGGTTTGTGTAATACAAATTACAAAGTAAAATAATATTGGAACGATGTATTATATGTGTGATAGTAACATTTGAGAACTTTATGTGTTGTGATGTCGCAAATTAGTAAAATATTCCTATAGAAAATATAAGTGAGAAATGAAATTAATTATTTAACTGTTCCATCTTAGTGAATTTTTAGTGCGCGCTTAGATTTATCAAACATGTACTGAATGTACTTCGCAAAATTACAACGCGCCTTCGAAATTCTTTATATTACGCAGTGAAATGTTTAAAAAATTAACTTAAGCAACACAGAAATGTGTTACAAAAATTAATTTAAATATCTTAAATAAAATATTTTTGTTTTCATTGCAATATTTGCAATATTTAGTGTGTTTTATATTGAAAATAAAGGTTTTTTATTCGTTTCAAATAAAATAAGGAAAATTGTTTCAATGTTTTTTTTCTGTCACCATATTTTTATCTTGAAAATAGTTTGTCTTCAATAGAACTGCAATATGGATATTGTAGAGCTAGTTCCCACAAAATGAGAGTTTTGTGTTCAAGGCTAAAAAAGAAGGGTGTTTCGAAAATTGAAAGTTTTGAATAATTTTAAATCGTGGAAAAAATTTCTTATTTATTTATTAACAATTGAACTGCATTATAGTTTCTCAGCAAGCAAACACTTGTGCGACTCAACCGTTGATTTAATTTTATTTTAAAACATTTTATTAAACTGTTCAATTGATTTTAATAAATTTTTTTTTGAAATTTCGGATCTAATTCGAAAATTACGGTGCATACTTGGTATTGCTTAGAAATATAAAGGAACTTATTTATTTTCTAGTTTTGGTTTGACTTTTCTCGGTGAAATTATCTTTATTGTATTTTATTGTGAAACACCCTACTAATATGAGAGAGGTTTAGTATTAAGCTCTATAGTCGTTTTGTTGTAGCTTTGTACAGCCTTCAAATGTCGCAGTTCTCACAGAAATTTAATAATGCTCAGAGAGATATCCAATGCGCATGCGTTTGTGTGAATGTATTAGTAATTTAACTCTACAGCCGCATTCTGTGTAGCTATTTTTTGACATTTCTATAGAATCATGCAATAGTATTTTAAATATGAGTTTTAAGAAGCTCTATAACGCTTCTTTATATGCTCATATTAATAATTTGCTCGTTTAAAGAACGTTGAACGTTAACGTTATTAAAGAGCATATTTTTAAATCTTGGGACGTTATAAAAATAATGGAGCTTAATGTGTATTGGAAACTCGATTATGAAACAAAATTTTTAAATAAATGTTGGGAGCTGTGAAATAATCTGTCTTAGAACTATGTTATCAGATTTCACTGCTTACAAGCTGCTAAAGAACAGTTTTGCTTCTATTAGCTCCAACGATTTTACTTGGGTTGCGTTGATCACAATGTGGTCAATTTGGTTGACGCGTTAATTGACCAGGAACTGTTCATATTTCCTTCTGTATATCGAAATGCTGGAACTGCGTACAAGATACCAAAACATTTTGCCTCGCAGCAAAGTCAACTATCGTAAGTTCGTTTTCAGAGATAGTGTCGTGCAGGCTTTAACTTTGCATTGTGCAAACAAAGACGTCTCCTCTTTATAAATTTGCATTAGAATCACTCAAATAATTTAATGTCATATCTAGAATATTGCTCATTCCTGGTCCAGGAACTCACAGATCTCATCTTCCTCTTCTGTGGGACATGCCCTATGTTTGGCTGCATGTGGTCTATAGACAACACAATCTACATGCAGATTCAAAGTTCGTTGTCCTTATTTCGCTTGTCAGGTTTGTCTGTCAGAAAATCTGTGTGGATTTTTGAAAAATTGTACCAGTAATATTATTGAAGCAGCTCTAGTGGTTTCAAAGATTTCGGTAAAAATCAGCAAGCAATGTTCAATTTTAGCCTGTTGATGGGTTCCTTGATCTCATTTTGATCAGGTGGTTGAAAGTCCATTTTATCAACCAAATTTAATGACGCGATCTTGGCTTTTATCACTGTTAAGCTGCAAGTGGAAGGAAATGATCTCTCCAGATTTTTGGTACCCTCTATGATATTTCCTTCGTTATCCTTGCAGGCTCCAGGGTTTGACTCTTCTGTAAAGATTCCGCACCTAATTTATGCTACAGCATCTCTGGATCTCCTCAACATCACACTGATCGTGATGTTTTTTTTCCTTTTCTGAACAAGGGATTTTCATCCCTTCTCTTGTCAAATGCTAACAAAGAGCTGAAGGGAAGCCCTTATCTTCCTTTTCTGCCACAATCTGTTAGCCTCCATTTTGGATTTGTTTACCATTAGCATATTTGAATTCAAACCAGGGGTGCCTTAGAGGTGGCTCTGAGAATTATAGCTATACTCTTCTTCCGCATTACTGATGGCTTTTTGGGTATTGCTGGCAGAGGGTTTCTCGAAAGAATACTTGGTCGGCGTAGGTTATGACAGTCTCTTCGGAACGAGTCTTCCAATGTGGAATTTCCTCCACACGGTTGACGTTTGCTCTAGGGCTATTATGGATATTCGAACGAGGTGCTTGGTAACAGCTTGGTAATGGTAATGGTAATGGTAATGGTAATGGTAATGGTAATGGTAATGGTAATAATCCGAGTCTATGTTAGCTGACCTACATATACTTACCCAGTATGCCCAGTATGATAGAGGAATACTTTCCGTCTATAGCAACATTGGGTTGCAGCTTACCGGTTTGTTTTATCGAAGGAGCACCAAGTTCATTTATGGATATCACGACTAGAAAATCTAGTGCTACTTAATACCATGTTTTTTCCAGCCACAAAGTCGATAAATTTGAGACCGTTTACGGAAGTAATATCGTGCTGCCTGTATTCCAATTGTCCAACCAAAGATTTCTTCCTTTCCCATTTTGGCATTCAAATCTTCCAAAAGCGTAAATGCCATTCTTAGGGCATTGGTCACAAATTTTGACGAGGAGCTCGTAAAATTTTTCCTTGGTAGTGTTATCCTTCGCTTGCGTAGGAGCATGTGCGCTGCTGAGACTCAAGTGGTGGAATTTGGTCTCGAAACTGTTTGTCGTCGTTTGTCTCTTGCTGACTTGAAACTATTTGCCTAAGTTTTTCCGTGAAAAAAAAATCCACACCCGAAAAAACGCATCTTACTATCGAGCAGTCTTGTTTTCTCTGTTTGCTATTAGGTTTAAAACTATCAACAATTATAAAACAATGTCGCTATTAATAAAACAATTGCCTATTCTCCGATTAAAGACGAAACAGCCTGTTACTTTCGAATGAAAGATACTCGTACAAATCAATCCATACTCGTAAGAAAATAAATAAAATAATATTGTGTGTTTCAAAACATCATGTAAACTGCTCCTCTGCTTATACTGAGCTTGGCAGTCCTCATCCACATCCACAAAATATCATTTGAATAAATTGAAAATACTTCAGTGCATTTTAGAACTAAAAGCATTTCCCAATAAATAATGATTACCGGAACGGCATGCGCAAATAAAAATAAAACACAAATATAAAATAAAGGACGAAACATACAAGTTTGTCAGAATGTCAGCTTGTGTATGTGGATGTGGATGATGGTGCGAGGAGGCACACGTAGGAGTTTTTCAAGAGGAATCGGCTTCACTTGAAAATCGGAAAGACGCCGCGCCGGCAAAGCCCAAGGTGCACATTTTTAGCGAGATGGTGAGACGAAATAAAATAAATTGCAGAGGCGAGAAAGAGTTTATTTATTTTATTTTTATCCTACGAAGAAATATATTTTTTTTTTTTCATTTTAAGTTTTTGTTAAAAAATGTTAAAAAAAAAAAAAAAAAAACAAATCTATAAACATGTCATTCTATTGGATGGAGCTATAAATTTAGTTTCCATTCGTTTTACTGCTGCTGGGTTATACTGCAACAACAACAGAAGCAGGCCCAATCTTCGAGGGATGCATTCGTTTTCCAGTATAAGAAATGCTTCAGGGTCTTGCTTCCTTATTTTGTAAGCGATTGCAGACATTTTTGGTTAGGAGCAGAAGTGGAACAGAGCAAAGTGCGGTGATGGTGCGGGGATAGCTGAAAAATTGCACACCAACAAGATGCGGATGGCTGGCTTTTTATGAAATTGCAGTGAGTTCTTATTCTTCCCTTAGTATTGTATGTGCGGTGTCTTGAGGTAATGTAATTTTTTTTTTGTTTATTTCGAAAAGAATCTTCCAGTGGGATGATAAATTGTAATTTTTTTTTTTTTGAGAAACAAGAAGAGATACCCCACAAGAAAATGCTTAAGGAAATATGTAAGTTTTGATTTTCCACACTTGGTTTGTGAATGTTGCATGTAAAGGAATTTTTGGATTGTAGAAAGTGAAGGTTATTTGATTTATTCTTTGGAATAGTCAAAATATATTAATGTAGCACTGAGTCCTTGAAATATGTAGGGTGGCCCTTAATTCGTATTCGATATTTAAGAGGATGAGAGATCGACAAATGCCTCAGACGATTTAAGCTTGGCTTCTATTTTTGGTTAGAGCCAGTACTTGGTGGAAATAGCAGCTGCCCCCAGATCTAAAGCCTGATGTCTGTTCCACGAGTACAACTGCTTTTATGGTTAGGTTCGATTTGTTGTAGATCAGTCTTTCGGAAAACTTGTGTTTGAAACTAAGCAGTGTAATTGGACATTTAACTTTCTGGTTTTTCTTTGGTTTTTCCAGGATTAAGCAAGACGATGACTTTCAATTTGTTTCAGTTCTTTGGGGAAGGCTACTCTTTCCTGAATGTCTGAATAAAAGAATGCTAGCCAGCTTTTGAAATGAGTTCTACTATGATGGAAAGTCTCTTTAAAGATACCATCAAGATCAGAAGATTTTTCAGGTTTAATCTTAAGGAGTACAGCTTCAAATTTCCCAAAAGGGTAGATGGTCTTGAAAACTGAATCATTTTTTCAGTATAGTTTGAGGTTCTGCTGGATCATTCTATTCTTTACTCTTCTGATGGGATCTGGAAGAGTGAAGCTCCACAATTCTATCAGATATTGAATAAGGGCCGTTTGAGCCTTTTGATGTGACCATAATTAGTGTGCTTCCCAATGTTCAAAGGTGACTCTAAAGTTTTCCGGCTTAAATGCACAAAAATATTATTTTCATTTTTTAACTGTATTTTGCCACACTTTGCTTACGGTTGAGAGACTTTAACAGTTTGTCTTCGGTAATGGATTCTCCACTTGTGGAAATGATGATGGCAGTAAGTCGTTTGTAGCTCTTAGATACGGGAGGCACCCATCTTATATTTGAATCAAAATCATTCGACAATTTTTCTCAAGCTGCCATATTGAAATTCCATTTCGGCTTACTGATCTGTTTATTCTACGATGGGGATCTGTAAGTCGGTTTCGGTCTTGACAAATCCGTGTTATTGGGGAAGCTTGGAAGGACTTTTGGCTGGTTTGAAAAGTTGGTTGTTTAATTGCTATTGAAAACAACAAGAGTAGGATCGGGGTTGTAGCTCCTCTCTTACTTTCTGGACTGCATTCAATTAGTTATTCCTGTTTAATGTTAGCCAAGAAATCGGTGTGACTTTGATTGTTTGGCAGCCTATTTTATTGATAATCAACCTATTTCTTTCGCAAATATCCCACAAATTACCAAAAATCGCTATGACCTTGATCTATTATCTATTTATACTGACCAATTATACTGGTGGCAAATTGTTTTCGGTGATGGCGTTGAAATAACTTAAGAAATTTACTAAAACAAAAAGCTATGGCTGACTTATTACAGGAAATAGTTGAATTGATTAATGATCTTTCGGATGGTTCCTATACAATTTTTTCAAATGAAATGCTAAAAATCACGCCTGACCTTAAGAACCTTACCCCTAAGTCCAAGTTTTCTAGGGGTGAAAAATTTCTAAGACAAGTTGAAATTTTTTGACCAATTAGATATGACTTATTTTATTTTAGAAAGGAGGTGCCATGATCCCAGAACAGAAAATGAGAACTCTAACAAAAAGCTTTTCATAAAAAAACAACTTATTTTATTTTCTTTACAAATTGAAAAAAGAAATACTTTTGCGCCATATTTGTTTAACGGTAGGTAGGAAATATTGGCGGAAAAGTATTTTTTTTTTATTAAATTTTTTAGTTTTTATACTTGTTTTTTTGGTTCATGATTTTTCGACAAAATAGAGAAAAGTCAGAAATATCAAGTTTTCTTAAACCACATTACCTTGGATGGCCCACTTGGTGGGTTCTTAGAATTTTATCTCCCTTTTAGGGTCTTCTTGAAAGTTGAGAAAAGCTCAATTTTCTTAGTGAAATTTAAAAAGGAAATATCATTCATATTTCAAAGTAAAATTCATAAATGCACGACTGCGTCGCACGTTCTTGCTCTTATGTGCAAGGCGCTGAGGGTTTAAGGAAATTATATGTAAAGATATTAGACCGAGAGCCCACAGTAGATTTTGGGTGTGAATTATAGCAAAACAAGAAATATAGGCGTCGAAAGCTCCACTAAATGCTATTCAAAAAATCGATGTCTTGCAATCCACAACGGGGGCTTTATGAATAAGCAGTGCATCAAAAAAATATGAATGCAACTTTGAAGGTAATCGAGTTAGCCAAAATTAGTTTTCATCCCTTCCTAGATAAGCTCCTGGGATCACATATCACGGAATCCAAGACCATTTCAGTGCATAACTAGCCCTACCAGGCCGTTTAAAAAATTCAAATTCAAATTTTTAGATAGTTAGGCAGAGTGAACTATACCTACACTTAAATGGTCTCGGATTCCATGATATGTGTGGTTATCTAGGAAGGGGTGAAAATCAATTTTAGCTTACTCGACTACCTTTGAAGTATGTATAAAGTTACATTCAAATTTTTGTTGATGCACTGTTATTTAATCACAAAGGCCTAAGTTGTGGACTGCAATACTTCGATTTTTTGAATAGCTTTTAATGAAGCTTTCGACGCCTATATTTCTTGTTTTGCTGTCATTCACACCCAAAATCTGTCGGCTCTATAAGTCTTCATGGAAATTATGAGAGAAAAATGTTTAAAAGCATATGATACGATATTTAAATAAGCTAAAAAAACTTCGTTGCGAGTTTGAGAGAAAAAACAAAGAAAGCCATCTTTATTGAACATGAATGTATGGAAAAAAAATTAAACCGTTGGAGCGGTTTTCTTAAAAAATAATTTCTTATATGTACATAAAATTCTTAAAACATTTTTAAGGAAAACTTTTGGTATGTAAATCTTAAGTATTTATTTATGTGCTTATAAAAATTAAATTTAAAAAAACATTGTCAACCGGTTTTTGTCATATCGAATTTGAAAAAAAAAATTTGAAGCTTTTTTTTCAATTTAAAAACATTTTTTTTGGAAAATTTTGATATGCAATATATATTATATATATTTTATATATAAATTCAAAATAAAAAAAACATATTCTAAGACAACGTAATATTTTAAAACATATTTTAAAATATTATGTTTTAAGATATAACGTTTCTGATAAACGTCTTTTTCAATACATTTGAAGATATACGAAATTTTAAGACAATTAAGCGATAAAAAAACAAAAACCACTTTTAATATTTTTATTATAAATATAACGAATTGCCTGGAAGAAGAACGTAAACACGTTCGAAACGTCTGAATTGAAAAAAATATACAAGACAAAACTATAGCAAACATAAAAATAAACATTCATTATTTGCAAAAAAAAACTTTATTTCTCTGAACTTCTTTATTTTTTCAAAAAAGAAAAAAAGTAGGAAAGATTTTTTTTTTCAAATTTTTATTTTTTCTTATAATATAATACAAAAATCTTTCCGCCTCTTTCCAGAATACCCGCATCTGATAAGGGTCGCCCACGATACCAAACCAAAACTATACTTTTGTAAGTATCGTCTCGGTATCGTCAAAATTGAAAAATTTTAGTAACGTCTCGGTATCGGTCTCGGTCTCGTATAACAGAGTCTTGGTATCGGTATCGGTCTCGTCTGGTCTCGGTTTAGTCTAAGTCGCAAACCAGAATAAAATGCACGACTTGGTTACATAGTCTTGATCTAGTAGTTGAACTCGCATTTTATTTCTAAGATTTAAGACAAAAGTTATTACTATAAAAGACAATTTTTTTGACTGGAGTTTATTATTTGGCTTAACAATTTCTTAATCCTTTTTGCAAAATGTCTAAGTAAAGTTCTGCCTATGAATTCGACACAAACATTTTGACGCGGGATCATCAATAAAGAGATTCAAGTCTGAAAATTTCCTCCAAATTGTGGGCTTCAGCATAACTTAGATGGGCGTGGCAGTGATCACTTTTGATTAAAATGATTGCCTTAACCTTCTACCTGCTAAAGAAAAAAACTCTGAAAATATCATCTAAATCATAAGAACCTTTTCCGAGAAATCAATTTCAAAACTTTATTGTTTGTAATAAATTAATAATAATATTTAAATTTTCTGCCGATACCAAACGATACTACCGAGGGTATCAGTAAATTTCAGTCCAAGAAATTCGGTATGGTTTGGCATCGTCTCGGTATCGTTTCGGAGCTGGTATCGTCTCGGTATCGTATCGGTTTCTGATACCGATACCAAACGATACGGAGACTTATACCAAACGATACCCAGACTTTTCTGGTATCGTGGCCAGCCCTACATCTGATCTAGACCCATCTCAACCAAACCCAATAAGAAAACTAAAACCAATTAAAATATCTGTTTTACTTCGAGGTCTAGCCTCGAACTGAAGAATTAAGATTATTCTACAGGACTATCGCTTATAGAGATGCACCAAAAAGCTAGAGCAAGTAGGTTGGGCTAAGATGAATTTAAGGTATTTGGTGCACCTTATACTGATCACCCTCTATACTTTTTTGAAAATACCAACAAACAATATTGGCGTACTAGTTGCCTGCGGAATTTTTGTGTACTTGTAATCGGCAGAATTTTGTGCTGCGGGAATTTCGTTACGATCCCCGGCTAGCGAGTTCTAATACGAATTGAGATTTATTTGGGTGATGCTTCGTTCTTGTTGATTCTCATTCTTTCAATAGACTAAAACATAGAGCAAAAAATCAAAAATACAGGAAACTTCGTTCTTGTTGATTCTCATTTAATCAAGGCACTAACTCCCATGGTAAAGAAAAATATTATGCCCTGTCAGATTGTATTCTAGGAACAATGGGATTTTGTGCGGCGGAGTTTCTTGCTGCGAGATTCCGTTATGCAGGATTTTGTGACACAAACCAAAATTTTGGTGAAAGTGAATGGAAACTCCTTAAACCTTTTTGAAATGTTTGATATTGACTATCCTTCTTAAGTTCACTAGGCAAAAAGTTACAAGAAACGGCTACGCGTTCAGCATAATCTCGATAAATAAGTTAGGTGTGTAGCAGCTACATAGTTTTCAAAATCTGATGTGCCTATATTTACATATTTTTATATTTTGTACCTTATCTATTAATGGAACTGCCTGAACTATAATAATTATATTTTAATAATTTTACATACAGATAAATATAATATTAAAATCAGTTGCACCACCATAAAAATAAAAATGTCCTTTTCTCCCTGGAATAAAAAGTTTTTCTCTAATATGGCATGCTTTTCACCCTCTTTTTTGGAAAGTTCATATTTAAACTTTTAACAAGCTTTGTCTTGCAATAATTATATAAGAAAATAAAACTTCATCCGATTGAAATCCTTAAATATTATCCTCAACACATACATTTTGCTTCACTTGTTTTATCTTCTACATCATACTTAAGGTCCTTAACCGCAAATCAGCATCTGATGTCCGTTGAAAGTTTCTCACAGCTATATTAAATTATTCAGCGACCAAACAGATTTTTCCAGACAAAAACTTTCTTCTTTATTATATCGAAGTGAAAACTTCATAAATCAGGATCTAAGTCATTAGTGCAAAAAGCGAAAGAACACAACGCACATTCTCATCATCAAAAGTTTCTCAATAGCTTCTATATACGAAGAAGAAATAGAATTAAAAAACACAAAAAAAAAATATATATCAAACATATCCTTGAGGAACAAAAAAGCATACAACTAAGAGTATACTAAAAGAAGGAAATAAAATTACCTAAACACTGACGCCCATAAATAAGGACAAAGTCCCTAATGGAAAAATGTGATAAATCACTTAGGGAATTGAGAGAATCGGTTCACATCGCCATCGCTCTGAAGTTGTATCCCATAGGAACTTATTGGTATGGAGTCGACTTCGTCAAACCCCCCAATTCACGTCTCCTTTTTCGATACAGATTTTTTGTTTGCCGTTGCAAGTTTTTTCATATACCAGACATATACAATTCAGCGCATAAGGTCCTTTGATAAAATGTATATTCTATACAGAGATATGAGAAGACTTAAAGTTGACCAATTACTTATGTGATCGACTTTGGGCAGTTTAATGACTTGTGAGAGTCACTATTGCTCCGACATGCAAATGAGAAAAGTTAAATTTGCTTGCCATTGAAACCTACAAGACTGCAGGGTGCAACCGACCCGCCTTCCACACCCCCAAAGAATTCAACAAGAAGAAAATATAAAATTGTGGGAGTAATGAAAATTATGACAACGAAGCAGTTTCCAAGTTGGGGATCAAAATTTATTCATGTAAATTCATGGCTTATTAATTATGATGTTTTACATTTCACTCACGACATATATACACACAAACACAATTTTGCTAGTGAAAGATGGGCATAATCTGCCTGCTAAATAGAGACGAAATTTCGTATCGGTGTTGCCATCGATCTCAATGGAAGATTAATTATAATTTATGTTGTTCATGGATTGAATTTTAAAATTCATTTTTGTTCACCAAAATTAAGAAAATATATATTTAAAAATTAGTTATTAATTTTTGGATAGTAAAACTATGCGTGAATAAAAGTCTTTAATGGGAAACTTTTTAAACTAGTAACAAAGTTAAATCTCTGATATGGCAACAATGGTTCACAATGAGATATAATATTTAGTAAGAGTCCCTCGTTAAAAACGCGTTATGATAGTAGGATGATGCAACATTGGCATGGCCCACAGGAATAAGGAGTACACCCTACTCGACAAGTACCTAGTACTACACACACCCACTTGGGCTGCTGCTACTACTTGCTGTACACAGTGGATGAACGGGCTTAACAAAATTTGATATTCAAGCGCTTTTCAACCTCTTTTGTACTAATTTACATACATGACATTAAAATATTTGCATTTTACACAGATAGTCACCTAATAAACGTGATGCACATGACTGGAGTGGTGTGCGTGTTTATAGATGAAGGAAAGGGTTGGGTATATTTTAACAATATGAGCGTCAATGTTAGTTGAAATAATAGATATTGTATTATTGTATAGGAAAGGAACAAATACATGAACATTTTAATTTTGTATACATCATACAATAGACTATGTGCGCTTTACATGTATGTAAGTAGGTATGTAGTAGCAAGAAAACATCAGTGGAATTAATTGGGTGATAGTTGGAAGTGTTGTAGTTTCTAGAGGCACTCGGAGCATATAACCTTGGTTGCGTCGCGTGCGCCGCTTGGTGTTTATTTTTTATTCATCCTCCTTCCATTAAGAAGAAAACATAATTCAACAATTCTTTTTTTTATAGCAACTTTAAATACCTATACAAAATCCATCCATTCACCCCATAAAAAATGTTAGGGGGTTCATCTAAAAAAAGGAATTTTGAATAAGGCTGGTTCATGATTATTAATTTTTTGTTCTATTTCGAAATCCCGTGGAATAAAGTTCCACTGGTTCTAAAAACATTTGAAGCTAACTACCAAATTGTTGATTTATTAAAGGCCGTGTTTATCAATTGGATTTAAGAAACAACAATTTTTGATTTTCTTAATTTAGTAATATTAACGGGTGATTTTTTAAGAGGTTTAGAACTTAAAAAAAAAAAAAAACACAAAAAATTCAAAAAAATTAATGAAATATTTATTTGAATCGATAGTTTGAACCTGGCAATTTAATGTTTAAAGATAATTTCATGCAAATGTTGACCGCGGCTGCGTCTCAGGTAGCCCATCCGCTGAGTCCAATTTTGGCATACTCTTTCACACATATCGGCCGGTATCTCACGAATGAATGCATGGATTTTGGCTTCCAGTGCGTCAATCGAAGCGGGCTTGTCCCTATAGACATTAGCCTTGACATACCCCCACAAAAAATAATCTAATGGTGTCAAATCGCACGATCTAGGCGGCCAATTGACCGGCCCGAAACGTGAAATTAACTGTTCACCAAACTCGCCTCGCAATTGCGCCATTGTTTCGCGTGCTGTGTGGCATGTGGCACCGTCTTGTTGAAACCACATATCATGCAAGTCAAGAACTTCCATTTCGGGCAAAAAAAAGTTTGTTATCATCGCTCGGTATCGTTCACCATTGACAGTAACGCTGCGATTCGCATCATCTTTGAAGAAATATGGCCCAATAATGCCGCCGGCCCATAAACCGCACCAAACAGTGGCTTTTTCGGGATGCATTGGTAGCTGTTGCAATGCTTCTGGCTGATCTTCACTCCAAATGCGGCAATTTTGCTTATTTACGTACCCATTCAACCAAAAATGAGCCTCATCGCTGAACACAATTTTTCGATAAGAAAGCGGATCCTCGGCCAGCTTTCCAAGAGCCCATTCAGCATTCACCAAAAATTCGGCGTTGTGGTAGGTCGGCTGGCTTTAGTTCTTGCACCAGCTGTATCTTAAAAGGCTTTACGCCCAAATCCTTCCGCAAAATTTTCCACGTAGTGCTGTAACAAAGGCCTAACTGCTGGGAACGGCGCCGAATCGACATTTCGCGGTCTTCTGTCACACTAGCTGATACGGCCGCAATATTTTCTTCACTACGCACAGTACGTAAACGTGTTGGTGGTTTAATGTCCAACAAAGTAAATTTGGTGCGAAATTTGGTCACAATCTTCCGAATAGACTGCTCAGAAGGTCGAGAATGCCGACCATAAAATTGAAGCAGCGCGCGATGAACATTTCGAACCGAGCACGAATTTTGATAGTAAAATTCAATAATTTGCAAGCGTTGTTCATTTGTAAGACGATCCATGGTTAAATTGCAAACCAAACTGAAGCTGTTTGACAGTGACACAAGGTACTTAACACACGTCAGCTGTCAAAACCAGTGTTGCCAAAACCAAACCAGCTAAAAAATCACCCGTTATATTCGGTTTGAAATAAATATTATTTGTGTCAAAATAACCTGAAAGAAACAGTTTTTTTCATAACTGTTGGATAATTCTTTTATGTAGATTTGAGAATTTCCCAATAAGTGAAACAAGTCCTTATCGTTATACGATTTTATTGAGTCTAAATAAAAACGAAACTATAAAATTAACCATACGCTTCCGATTAGTCTTTGGTATTCTTTGTTATTAAGTCTCTGTGCAAAAGGTAAAACGGCTTAAGTCGACTTAAGCCAAAAATCATTTTTTTTAATATCTAAACAAAATAAAAAATTAGCTTCATTTCTGTGTAATCAGATTGTTTCTATTCCATCTAGAAGTCACTTTTCGAGATTGTAAAAACGGCTTAATTGTAGCATATTTAAAAATTTGCATTTGGTAAAGCGGCTTAACTTCATGCCCTTTTTTCCGTTTGATTTTGTTATGGCCTATGTCTAACTAGGCCCTTTTAAAAAAACTTAAAATTTCAGTTTTTTGATAAGAAAGAAAATGTTAAGTACAATTAGGCCACTTTTCCAAAACAGAATCTTATGTGAAGTAAAATTTTAATTGTACTTAAGCCGGTTTTCCCTTTTAAGATTTTTATTTAACTGACATAAGCCTTTTTACCAAAACAAAAATTTTGATTTTGTTTGAATTATGTAAACATAAGGCACTTTTCCAAATGAAAAAATAAAATTAAAAAAAAAAATCTTCGTTTGGAACAACGACTTAACGGACATAAGCCACTTTACCGGAAGTATTTTAAAAATAAACGCTGTTTTAAATTCAAATAAGCCGTTTTCCTCCGATCAAAGTAGCTTGGATTTGAAAAAAACTAAAAGGGAAAACCCATTTATGAGGACATAAGCCATAGTTAGTTGAGTTGTGAAAGCGTTAAATACGGTCGTTTGAAAGAAGTGAAATAAGTGAAATAAGTGTATATTTTAATATTAGTCGTATATTAGTGAAAGAGTGTTTTGTGAATAATTATAAATATTAATAGAAAGAAAAAAGAAATTGTTTTAAAACAAAAAAAAGAAGGTTGCTAGAAAAAAAAATCATTATTTGTAATAATTGTGCACCTAATTATCAAGGACTTTTTATTATCATAAAGACAAAGTTTTTTTTAATATTAAAATGAATAGAGCACGGCAAATGATCAATCTTGTACTTTTGAAAGGTGCTAAAAACTTGAATCCTGAACCTAAAGATTCAATAAGTAAATCTGGTAAGTTGGTCTGTCCCCTTTCTTTGTAGCTTATTGAGTATTTTATGTATAGGTATTATGTGATTAATCTTGTTATTTAGTTTCCATTTCATTTATTACTTTAAAAAATATAGATAAACTTATATTAAGGGTATTCATGCGCTGATGTTTAAAATTTGGTAAAATTTAGGATTTGGTTAATCTGTCTAATTTTGTATGGGAAATGATACACAATTTAATTAATTCGTTCAAACTTTTGTGTAAACTTATCATTTTATACAATTTGTAAACCTACGACGTTGCATGAATACCCTTATTATATTAAATTCTTAAGAAAAAAATTAATTTTTGCAAATAAAAAAACGAAGATAGATAAAATTATTTTCTATTTAAAGTTAGTTATATTATCTTATGAGTTTGTTTTCCATAAGGTGAAATGGGTTTAGTTCCAAGCTGCTCTGGAGAGAACCTACGACCTTCAGCTCAACCTAAAGCGTTTGATGGTAAAATTTAGTTATTGGTTATTATTTAGGTATATTATGTATTAAAAGCAATTTTCGTTTTATTAAATATAGAAAACGACATATTTATGCCAGTTGTGGCTAATGAAACAGCTATAACCTGTGTAAATGACCTGTCAGATATAACCATCGCAGATTTGAAACGCACATTGGCTTCTGATATGATGTCAGATGAATCGTTTTATGAAGATAGTGATGATAGTGTTAAAGATCCAGACTATCGTTTGCCAGATAAATCACCAAAAACTTTATTTTACAACTCAGACGTTGAACTGCCAGAAAAATCACCACAAACTTTCTTTTCTGACTCAGCCATTGAAGAAATGGCCTCCCAATTAGAACTCAATTTAGCTTCGGAAGCCAATATTCCAGAAAGTAATTATTTAAGTCTTGAGAATGCATCAACAAAAGAATCGCGAAAGGGCAGACATCGAAAACGAAATTTAGGCCAAAACTACCTTACTAGTGCTGGAAAAAACGTCCGTGCAAGAGCAATGAGATTGCTGACAGATTGCAAACGAAAATGTATGCATAAAATTTCACCAACAGAACAAGAAAAGATTTTTAAGCAGTATTGGGATCTTGGTAACTATAATCTTAAGTTGGCGTTTGTGTCTGGACTGATTTCAATAGAAGAAAAAAAAACAATCCGATCAAAGAAGAGTGGCAAAACTCATCGAAACCGCCAGTTTACGTACTTATATTTCCTGAATCTGCAAGGCATCAGAACACAAGTCTGTCAGAAATGCTTCAAAACCGTTTTGGATGAAACTGACCGCTTTTTGAAAACAGTTATATTAAAAAAAATCGAGTCTCCAGGTACCGTGGTAATGAAAGATATGCGAGGAAAGGGAGTTCCTATAAATAAAATCTCAGATGCGAAAAAAAATGAAGTTGTGAACCATATTATGAGTATCCCGGCATACGAAAGCCATTACACACGGAAACAATCCAGTCAAAAGTATTTTGACACCAATCTTAATCTATCAAAGCTATACAGACTCTACACAGATATAACTGAAATTCCAATTTCTTTAACAAAATATGCAGAGATTTTCAAGAGCCTTAACATCAAATTCAAGAAACCAAAACTTGATACTTGCACAAAATGTGACTTATTGGCTATAAAAAAATATCCAGTCGTGGGAGATGCTCTTACATCGGTCGAGTTGGAGCTAAAGCAACACCATGAAGATGCAGATTCTGTATATGAATTAAAAAGAAAGGATATTGAGACTGCAAAAAATCAGCGAGGTATGGAAGTGTTCACCTTCGATCTTCAGCAGTGCCTTCCCACCCCATTTTTACAATCTTCGGTATCTTTTTACAAACGCCAGTTATATACTTTTAATTTGACCGTTCACGACTGTGTAAAAGGAACCACATTGTTATATGTGGCATGAAGCTGTTGCGAATAGAGGGGGCAATGAAATAGCTTCATGTTTGTTTGAACATTTGAATTTGGCATCTGTCTTATCACCAGATACCGAGCATGTAACTTTTTATAGTGACAACTGTTTTGGGCAAAACAAAAATAAGATGGTTGCTATAATGATGCTGATGTGCGTTTGTAATGAAAAAAATAATTTAAAGTATATTGATCACAAGTTCTTGATTCCGGGTCACACACACATGGAATGTGACATAGACCATTCCATCATTGAGAGGAAGAAGAAAAAATCCACCTTCAAAATTCACCATCCAAGGGATTGGTACCAGTTTGTTAGAGGAGCCGGAACCAAAACGCAATTTATGGTGAAAGAGATGTCTCAGTCAAATTTTCGCAACTTCGGGTCTATTGTTAAGAACAAATGTGTTTTCCGCAAAGTAAATGTCGATAACAACAAAGTAAACTGGAAGAACATAAGATGGCTCCGTTTCGCGTCAGATGCTTCATTCAATATTTTCTATAAAAATTCAGTTGATGAAAAAGAACCATTTCAAATGCTTAATATTAAAAAACGAGGCTGTAATGAATTTAACGCAGACTGTCTTGAAATGCTGTACGATGGGCCTAATAAAATCAACGAAGCTAAAAAACGAGATCTACTGGAGCTGCTGCCTTTGATCGATGAGCAGTTTCATAACTTTTATAAGAATCTCTGCACTGAAGCAAAGCCAGACTTCCATCCAGATCTTACAGAAGAAGTTGAAGATGCTGCTCTTGAATAAATTGTATTTAGCTATCCTTTTGTGTCTTACTCTTATATTAACTTATTTTAACTTATTTCTATGTTTTTTTTAATTTAATAACATTTATTTGAATAAAACTTAATAAAAATTTCCTAAGGGTAAAGAGTCTTAACTACTGACATGATTAAATTTATAAAAAGGAAAAATGGCTTATGTATAAGTAAGTACACACACGAATTAAAATAAAATGCGGAAAACTGGCTTAAGTAACATAAGCCAATTTAAAATAAAAATTAGAAAAAGATAAAAGGGCTTAAGTCTGAAGTTTTGGTTCTAGAAATTTAAATTTAACTAATTTTCGTAATCCTTAAATTCATATAAATTGAGTAGAAAATTATAATGCTTTGGTTCAAATACATGTTTATACCCAAAACGGTTCTTTTTAAATATTTGTTTAAAGGTAAAAATCAGTCTCCTGAAAATTGTTTAAAATAGACTTAAGCCGCTTTACCTTTTCAGCAGAGAAGTAGTAGTTCTGATGCAAAAGTTGGCTTGTCGTTTTCGGTTTCTAGAGAAAAATTTCAATTCTTTGCATCCTGAAGTCAAAAATTCTTGAACAAGTATTTCAATATATTGTTTTTGCCTTTTACTGTAATTTAAATGTTTATCTTTGGAGACTTCAATGCCCAGCTAATAATGAATTTCTTTCAAATTACTCATTTCAAAATAATGCGTTAGTAACGTCTCTGCTTTTTTGATAAGATATTCCTCCGTACTTACCACAATAGTATCATCTACATTTACCAATATGTAACAAAGTTAGACCTTTGGTTGAGCTGCTATAGAGACTCAAATCGCGTCTGTGAAGTTAGCAGAACAATTCAAAGCTAGAACAATAGCAGCATGGCAGGAACTTGCAGTTTTTTTTGCATTTTTAATGCATTTCTATTCCGGATTTTGCAGTTCACCAAATAGTGGGTGAAACCCACTGCACTGCTGACTTCATAGTGAAGTCCTTTTCTCAATAATTTTCTCTGAATTTGAAATACGGCTCTGAATTTGCTGTTTAATTTACACTTCAAGAAAAGCTAAGATCCCAGCTTTGAAGACATTATTTGAAAAAACAAAATCGAATAAATTCACTTTTCACTGTAAACGTCATTGTCAAGTTAGCAGAGCAGTCCTTTTCGCAGTAAAAGTGCTGTATATAGTAATTTGCAATGAGGCTTCAAATTTACAGTTTTGTATGCACTTTCGAATTTCTTTCAAATTGCTATGTGAAAAAAGATATTCGCTAAATATTCCTCTCAACGTCTCTTCTATATATTGCCCTCCGCCTTGAAAAATTGATAAGAGTGAGCTTAAGACATTGATAAAGTTAATAAGCCCAAATTTAATTGTTGGTGGTGAATTTAATGCAAAGCACGCCTTCTGGGCCTCACGATGCATATCTCAAAAGGGTCGCATGCTATATGAAGCAGGAATGGAAAATAATTGTGACTTTCATTCGACTGGCAAGCCAACGATTTATTCATGGTAAAGGGAATACCCTCTAATCGTATAGAAATTTCTTCTCAGATTATTCTGCCGTCTTACTCATTATGAGCGAAAGCCTTGTTAAAATTGCAAAACCACCCAGGTTAACAAACAGTAAATCCAACTGGGATAGATTTAAAAAAGATGTCGAGGACAACGTTTAGTTAAGGGTATTATTACAAACGCCTCTTGAGCTTAAGATGCAGTAGTAGCCTTATCAAAGGCTAATGGCTAGCTATAAAGATATAAAATATCGGCAGGAAATAAAAAATTTAGTGAAAGAGAAACGAAAAGCACGTAAGAAATAGCAGCGAACCCGTGCTAACGAACACAAAGCTTATTTAAATCTCTTAGCTAAAAACGGCGATATTAGATTTCAAAAACCTTGAAGTTGGAAATTACCTTGAAGGCTTGACAGCGGGGAAAGAATCCAACTACTCACTTTGGAAAGCTATAAAAATAACGAAAAAACCAAAGCTTCCAGTGCCCCCAGTTAAAAAAAGCCAAAATGAATGGGCTAAAAGTGACAAAGAAAAAGCGACGGTATTCGCCGATTACTTAGAGGAAACATTTAAGCCGTTTGATGGGCAAGAACTCAACGAAAATATCAATATGAATTTTACCTCAAATGAAAGCTACATAACGAGAAATGCTACACTTGCCGAATTTAGAAAGAGAAATAAGGAAGCTTAAGTCCAAAAAAGCTCCAGGATATGACTTAATTACGGCAGAAATTTTAAAAATGCTCCCTCGTAAAGGGTTTATTAACCTCCTTTACATAATAAATGCCGCTCTAAGGTTAGAATATGTTCCGAGCCAATGGAAAGTTGCGGAAGTCATAATGGTTTTGAAACCTGGCAAACCTTCTCACAAAAAGAAGTCTTACAGGCCGATTTCGCTTCTTCCTATAATATGAAAAGTTTTTGAAAGAATACTACTCCTGCGCCTGCAATCGATAATAGAAGATAAACAATTAAAACCTGAACATCGGTTCGGATTTAGAAGCAAGCATTCGACAATTGATCAGGTTTTTTTTTTTTTTTTTTTTTTTTTTTTATCCGATGGAAATCTTCAAAAGACACTCGGTAAGAATCGGTACCAAGTAGTGTGGGACTCTTACCGCACTAAGACCACTGGTGAATCAGGACCAATCTATGAAAGATTGACAAATGATTTTTCTTTCTTAATTTATAAATCACATTGTGGAAAGTTTAAGTTATAACACTTTCCAATAGCTTTTAAACCATCAGCTCATGAGGCTTGGTTCTTCTTAATCTCCAAACATTGTTTCGTACATTTAAGACGGTCTCCATTTCGGAGTTGGTATGACTTTGCAGTCGCTGATTGATACAGGATACAGCGTGTTCCTTAAGCAATTCTGTAACCATTTCAATTTGAAGGCCACGATGTAGATCGCTATTTCTTATATACCAAGGGGCATTTATTATTCCGCGAAGGACCTTGCTTTGGAATTTTTGGATGGGTTCAGCATTTGTTTTCTTTGTACAGCCCCATAGTTGGATGCCATATTTCCAAACGGGTTTCAGTACTTGCTTATATAACATTAGCTTGTTCTGGATAGATAGGTCAGAGTTCTTTCCTAGTAACCTGTACATTTTTCTGTACTTCAAGTTTAGTTCGTCTTTTTTCTTCTTGATGTGCTCTTTCCATTTAAGCTTTGCATCTAAAGTCATTCCAATGTATCTGGCGGTATTGGAGCAAGGAACTGCTGTACTGTTTATAAATTGTTTATTTTTTATTTTTTTATGCGTCGATTTTGTTTCATTTACTTTGATTCGCCATTGCGTCCAATCACTAACTTTATCGACTGCATTTTGCAGTTCTTGTGTAGCCTTCGTAATGGATTTATCTGGCACCAATATTGCAGTATCATCAGCAAAGGTGGCCATGATAGCGTTGATGTCCACTGGAATATCCCTTGTATATAACAGTTACAAGGTGGGTCCTAGAACACTTCCTTGTGGTACACCGGCTTCAATTTTCTTTAAATCGTAATCCGATGCACTTGGTCTATCGTGGAATTTATAAGTCTAAACTGATGGCTCGGAATAAGTCTTCTTTCTTCTATTATTTTGCTTAGTCTTTTCAGAAGCAGTTTTTTGATAACTTTTGCCATGATTGGTATAAGCGATTAAGGTCTGCAAGATGTTACTTCTGTTGGTGGCTTACCTTGTTTAGGTATAACAATGACTTCTGCAATTTTCCAATGATGTGGCACATATCTTAGTTGAAGGCATGCATTTATTATAAATTGGAGTTTTTTGAAGGCTATAGAAGGCATTTCTTTCAAAACCTGAGCAGTTATTAGATCGTACCCGTGATTTTTTGTTAGACAACTTATGTTGACACATACTTCTTACTTCTTTGAGCGTGACAAAAGGAATTTCACATTCGTCGTTTCTATCAACAAACTGTAAGGGATCTGTAGCTGTGCTTACTGGAAATGGCTTAAAAACATTCGCGAGATGTTCAGCGAAGAGATCAGCCTTTTGTTTTGGGTTTCCGATCCATTTACCCGTCTTGAGAATATATTGGCGGGTTTTGTGCCTGTGGTCTTTTTTGACGCTTAGCTGCTTTCCATAAGGAGTATTCCGTAGAAGCATCCGCCGTCAGACTATTCAGGAATCTACTAAGTGAATCACTTTTAAATTCACAGATTCTTTTCTTTAGTTCATTGTTAAGACGGTTAAAAACTGCCTTATCACCTGGAAATCTCGTAGCTTGCCATTTTCTTCGGGCTCTTCTTTTCTCCAAGATCAGCTCCTTTATTTCGACAGGATATTTTATTTCTTTTTCTCTTGAGTTCGAAATTGTTGGAGTACTTTCTTCTGCAGCCTGTTGCACATCAGCAATAAATTGTTCTACTTCATGATCAATCTGTTCAATTGTTTGCATAGGGGATCTTAGGTTTATAAAACTTTCAAGTTTGTCTCTGAATTCGTTCCAGTTTGTTCTTTTGTTCACGAGCTTAGGATTACTTTTTTCTATTATTTCTGCTTCGCTCAGTGATAATATTACTGGAGTATGATCTGACGATAAATCGTAATTAGCTTCGACACTTATATGGTTTCGTTTAATACCTTTTACTACGAAAAAGTCTATAAGGTCTGGTATTTTGTTAGAATCAGATGGCCAATATGTTGGCGAGCCAGAAGAATAAAATTCGCAGTTGTATTTGCGGCCTGCTTGATATAGCCGTTTGCCTTTCGTTGTTATGAGCCTATATCCCCATTGGGTGTGTTTAGCATTGAAGTCGCCACCAACAAGGAAGTTATGTCCTAACAAATTTAGGAGTTCTGCATAGTCTTCTTCAGCTGGAGAGCGCCTCGGAGGGCAGTATATAGATGCTATCTTAAACTCTTTCTTTTTTATACCAATACTAACTGTTGTTACTTTGATCAAGTGCATAGAATTACTGACGTAATTGAGAGAGCTCTTGAAGAAAAGAAAATCAGTTCGACAGTCTTTTTGGACGTGTCGCAGGCGTTTGACAAGGTCTGGCACGAAGGCCTCAAATTCAAATTAAGACAAGTTCTGCTTGAAGGACTTTATAACATTCTAAACGGATATCTAAATGAAAGACTTTTTCGTGTAAGACACGGAAATGACTATTCTGATTTCAAAGAAATAATGGCTGGGGTACCACAAGGAAGTGTATTAGGTCCAGTTCTGTACCTTTTATTTACACGTGATATACCTCAAACAGATGACACTATTGTAGCCACGTTTGCTGATGATACTGCAATACTAGCAGTAGGCAAAACGATTAGCGAAGCTACAATTAAATAATAAAATGCTCTTAATAATGCTAATGAGTGGACGAAAACATGGCGAATAGCGCTCAATGAACAAAAGTCAGTCCACGTGAATTTTACGTATACAAAAATAAATAGATTACCCGTCTTTCTTAATATCGCTCGTGTTCCACTTGCAAATGAGGCAAAGTATCTGCGAATGACTCTAGACGCAAAATTAAAATGGAAGCCGCACGTAAAAAAGAAATTTTTTACAGACAGGTACTTAAACCAGTTTAGACTTATGGTAAACAGCTTTGGGGTTGTACCTTCGCTACAAACTTATGTAACTTGCAAACGTTTGAAAATAAATTGCTTAGGTCATTTGTAAATGCTCCGTGGTATATAAGAAACGAAGATCTTCACAGGGACCTCGAGATTCCAACGGCCTGAAACGAAATAAAAAGTTTCGCGTGAAAACATAGAAATCCACTATTAGAACACGTTAATTCAACGATTATTGACATTTTTGACGAGTCAAATTTGGTACGCCGTCTGTGAAGAACAAAACCTTCCGACTTGGTGCGGTGAACAGAAAACCACTTTAAAATCGCGGTTTAAGCAGGAACTTTCACCGGAAAGTATTCTACAACACGTTACTTAACTTTGTTAAAAATAAATTGCTAGATAAATTTCAACTTATAGCCCTTCCACACTAGCCCACTGAGTATTAATACATGTCAAATTGAAAGTGGGAAAGAATTTCTTACGACTGTCAAATTTGTGGGAAATATGACTTTCAAATTTTCCTTTCACACTGACTTGTATTAATACATGCCAAACTTGTGTTGACACCCACATGAAATGTATTAAAAATTAGAACCAACCCTAAAAATTGTAAAAGTATTATTACATGTCAAATCATGTATGCAGAGCTGTCAAGCTGTGTAAGATGGGCTGTCACATCTTGTATTAATACCTGTCATATTTTGTTTCCACACTATACCCATTTTTTTCCCCCACTTTTTTGACATGTATTAATACTCAGTGGGCTAGTGTGGAAGGGCTATTAGTTGCAATCGGGAAGTGGAGGTGATTTTAGTGTAGTAAGAATCTCACACTTCTATGAGCACGCGTTTTTCGGTCCTCATAGAGCATGATATGCAGGTTTTGCACCTACCCACGGGAAAATAAATAATGCTAAATAAGGTTGTTATCTGGTGGTTTTGTTGTATAAAAAAATATATTTAGTACAGCCACAATAATTTTAAAATGGTCTAACCAATATCGCATTACATATACATTATATCATTGAAAAGGTATTTTTCTTACACACACACACTTTCTTTTAAAGAAGATCTGTTCTGATCATTGAATGAAAAAATTTTATTTGATAACTAGTATAATATTTTAATAGTGTAAAAAAAATTGTTGTGTTGTATGGGGAAAAATGTGTGAACGAAAGAAAATAACAAAGACACGTATGTCGTTCAAAATTGATTTTTCGATTTTTTGTCAATTTTGAATTCACAAAAAATTTAATTTACCACAGTTTCCACGAGGCCGAAAACGACCGATGGTCTACAATTGAAACTACTTGTCGGGTTTCAAGGAATCTCTGGCCAGATATTTCAAAGAACAAAACATAGAATTTACTTGAGCTAAGCAGAACACAATTGTCTCTCTTGGTTGGAATCCTTACGGGTCACAACTCAATGGGAACCCATATGAGCAGAATGGGCATAAGCACATCTGACTTATGCAGAGGGTGTCAGTATGAAGAGGTGGAGGACATTAAAAGCAACCCTGAGCGACATTTCTCTTTTGCCACTGAGAAACATACTGAAACTTGCCGTATTATCACCCCTTAAAAACTAAGCTAACCTAAGAAACTGCAAATTTGGGACTCAACTACAATTTCCTAGCTTACTCGTTTGCTGAAAAATGTACATGTACTGCTAACTTCACAGTGAAGTAAACAGTGCAAAATGAATTTTTAATTTAGTTTGTCAAATTTGGACTTCAAAATTTGAACAGAGTTTTTCCATGAAGTGCATAAAAATTGCAAATTTGGAGCCTCTCTGCAAATTTCTATCTAGCTCCATTACTGAGAAAAGGATTGTTCTGCTAACTTCACAGTGAAGTTAACAGCACAAAAAATTTTTTTGATTTTTTTGTTCGCGCCAACGGTTTAATATTTTTGTTCATATTTTTATATTTTTCCAAGCATCTAATCAAATGGCATATTCATTTTTGAGCTGTAAGTGATTTTACTAGTTGTTTACAGTTGAAACAATTAAAAGACCGATTTAGATGTCTTTTGTTCTATTTTTTATTTATGCCTAACAAATTGCTTTCATATTTAAAAAGTTCTTAACTCCAAGCAACTTGAACAAAAGAGCGAGTACGTGCTATCCAGTCGTTTATTTTAATTAACTTAACTTACACAGTGTTATTTTTAACGTTTAAATTCACATTTATGAGATATTCTTGGAACACTTTCGGACAGTTTTCCAGATAGTCATTCCCTCAATAGATTTTCCATCTCCGTATATACAAACTCATTAGAAAAAATGAACTGAACATTTTTCAACGAACTTAATACGCAACACAAAAATAAAAGACTAAGAACATAATATGATCATAGTAATAGAAGGCTTTCAAGAAATGTTTGTCTCGTTTTGGTGAAAGCGCCCCCACCAGTGCCAGTAGCCGGTAGACGCATTTCACAGGGTTTCTTACACAATCGCCTATTGTTCTCTTCTTTTGTCCACGGGTATATATAGACTTTCCAGTAAAACGCACAATTTTCTAAGCCATTTCATATTTTAAAAATGCAAATTCTTGACATAGATGAATTTTCACTTTACATAGAATTATTTAAATTAAAAAAAAAAAGAAACCCTATACTCTTTCAACTATAGCTAATATAAAAGCCCCACTTTATTGTGCACATGAAAGAATTTTTCAAGTGAAAACATGATAAGGGTGAGAAGTGTAAAATAAGAATTTAGCTTATGCACAAAGACAATAAACACCCATTGCCGATGTCAAGAGCTTCCATTTGCATGAGAATTAGTGAAAGTTAGAGCATAACAACAATAAGCCTTAAAGGAGCACTTTGTATTGTGTTTTCTATCTCTTCCACCAAGTAGCTAAATGCAAGTGTTGAATGATAAAAAAAAACGCATCAGCACACACCCTACACCATATTCATAGCTATATAGCTTCGAAAATAGGATACAGCAGCACTTAGGAACGTGTTTTGTGAACGGGCATTAAACTAAATTAACTTGTCCTTGGGCTGCATATAACTTTCGCTTTAGCTTTATTATTATCTTTTGTTTAGAAAGCTGAGTTCAAAAATACTAAGGTTCATAATAGGGGAGAAGTTATTTGATTTAATTTGCAAAAACGTTTTTTTTTCCAATTTTATTTAGGATTCAAGGAGTATAAGTAACATTTTAAAGAATGCTTAGATATGGTAATATTTTCTCAGTTTCATTAATAAAACTTACTTACTTTATTTTAAGTCTGAACACTAAACTATCTTTCTTCAAAACAATTTATAATTTACCACTAAAATTAAATCACCAACTTTACTTGTTTTACTTTATTATACAACCAACTTTACTCATTCACGATTCAAAATAAACTGTGTCCTTTTATACCCATCACACAGGTTCCCGAAATAGATTAAAGGTTCTAGTCTTTCCTTCTAGAGCTTTCAATAAGGGAAATTTCCCATAAATTTCCATTTCCTAAACTTTTATTGTGACATATAGTACTAAAAGTTCAAAAGCTAACTAAAACTCTCGTTGGTTGGATTGTAACAGGTATAAGCCGGAAGATGGCGCTTCTTCATTCAATAGTTGTTATAGCATAAATGTGAGAGTTGTTACAATATTTTTAGTCCTACAAATTGGCGTTTCGTCCGGCTTACTCACTTGGACTCATCAGTGACGTAGTGAGGGCCTTGTCATACGCAATTTGTATTACGTTCAGTTCAACTTACATGAGTTCTTTTACAAAAATCCACTGTAAACTATATCCAACAAGATTAGAATCATTAAGCTGGAAATTTTTTTGCCCGGGGCCAGGCATAGTTTCTATTAGAAAGTTTTTTTATAATACAAACTCTATATACTACCGAAATAAATCAGCCAAGTAGAAGACCTAGCTTTAAAGTTGGACTTGTTGAATTATTGATTCAAAATAGCTTTTTATGGCCTTTAATCCTACAAAAATTTTCTAAATTTTGTTTGGCTTTGAAATTTTAACGGTATGAGTTATAAGGTTTTAAAAGAGTGCAATCGATTGTGAATGCAATCATTAAAAATCATTTATTGAATACCATTAAAAGATTGCATTCATTGATTTTATTTTGAGACTTCTGTTTTCATTTCTGAAATCACCATACATTTGACATTAAAATATTGCAATCATTTTTCCTCATTCATTTTACAATAATCAATTTAATGAAACATTTTGAAAATTCATGCATTCTTTGCAATATTTTTTCGTTCATATGATTTTTAATGGTACCTCCTACAGAACCATTTCGATTTTCTTCAAAACGGTTGATCTGATTTAAATATTTTTTTTATACAGAAGCCTTAATAGAATATAGAGACTAAATTTAACTTTTTCAGTCATAGCATTTTAAGCCGAAAATGATACAAAAAAAAACTGTTGGCTTGAATACTCAATCATGTTTAGCATATTCTTCATCAAAATTTTCGAAAAATTCTAATAATTTTTTATCTGAAGAAAAATTGTCCATTTTGCAATTTGTTCTTCACTAACGTTTCCCTTTGACTTAACTAACCTCGTAAAATAATTTCTAGTTATTGAGTTATAGATCTTTTCTTAAATTTTATATTAGCCAACACATGAAGCTACGTTTGATTTGATTTGATATATTGATTGAGATTCAAAATATCGGAAAGGCATAGACAAAAATTTAATAAAAATGTTTATTTAACATTTTTTTAAAAAGTACGTATTTGTCCGGGTGAACAGCTAATTTTTTTTTTACAATGTCAACCCGTCAAAAATTAAGATTAAAAAAACGGAAAAGTATAGACAAAAATTGAAGAATTGAATTTCAGTTCGTGTCATTTTTATTTACTTATTTCAAATATTACCTAAAACCCTTTTTTTTATATATAAGTTAACCTTTACTTTAACAAATAGTAATAATTATTTTGAATATAACTTTTTTTAAGGTGGTTGTATCGGTTTCGTTCTGATTAAATAAGATTGGGCATTAAGAAACACCTTTAAATCATATGTCATATGCTAAGATTAAATCAAGATAAATATTTTAGTTTGTTAAACTTTCATATCCCGCCTCCCCAACACTTTGAAAGTGACTGTTTATAAAATCAAACCAAGTTTTTCAATCAACTTTGGATACATTAAAGTAGATGGTGAAATTCTGCTTCGACACTAATCTTTAAATTTTAAGAATATACATTTTTTTTCCTACTTTTTTTGGCCTTTCATTTTTCCTTCGCAAACGGCTTTTTTCCACCCTCTTCATTCAAGGGGATATGAGGGAGAAAACCAGTAATGTGGTCCTATTGTTACAAGGGTACTGAATCCAACGAGAGTTCTCTGGTTATGGTCCGACCTCTTGTTCTAGATTCATGGGCCAATCAATCAAACAAGTGCCAACCTTTTATCGTTCTTCTGACAGTGTTGCCACCTTGGCAACACTTCTTAAAAGTAAAGTTAGGACATGAACTATAAGTATACTAAAGCTCACCCCGTCAGGTCAAAATGACAGGTTGGTCTCACTAACAACCCCACAATTTTTTTTATTTTAATCTTTGAAAAAGAACTTAAAAGATGAAAAGAGGACATTGGGAGAACAATTCATTAAAAGGAGAAAAAATTACTGTCCTTGTCCTCATTAAAACAATAAAATAATGATAACTCGATACCCAAACAAAAACCTCAAAATCTGTTAATAACGGTACCTGCCATGGGATGTGGTTGGGATTTTTTCACACGCTAATAAACTTTTTGATATTGTAACGACTCTCACATTTGTACTATAACGACTCTCGAATGAACTATAACCTCTCTCGAATAAAAGAAACACCGAATTTCGAATTAGACAGGACACATACCAACCTACAGAGAGCTTTGGTGAGCTTTCGAACTTCAAATAGTAAACGTCAGAATGAAAGCTTTGGAAAGGGAAATTTCCCCTATGCAAAGCTCTGGAAGCAAATACAAGAACCTTCCAGCTTTTTCGGGAACCTTGTGAAAAGTATAAAAGCACATGTCTGACCGTCAGAGGACGCAGTTTATTTTTAATCGTAAATGAGTAAAGTTGGTTGTAATAAAAGTAAAGTGTTGAATTAATTTCAGTAGTGAACAATAAATTGTTTGGTGGTTGTAAAAGTAAAGTGTTTTATTTTTAAAAGTAAATAAGTGGAGAATTTAAAAAAATTGAATAAGTCTTATTAACGAACCTGAGAATATATTTATATATATTTGAATACATTCAGTAAAATATATACAATATAAAATTTTAAAAAATTTAATAGGTTAGCGTATCATTTTTGCAACAAAATACCATGGTTTGTTTGTCAATTAGAAAGATTGAATCAAAAGAGAAATTAAATTCACAACTCCGCAGCCCGTAAAAAGGTCTTGAAAGAGGGTGAATGATTTGGAAATTGAATGTTTCGCTGCATAAATCCCAATAGGCAAGCTTTTTCAGCTTGTTTAATTTTATTAGAAAGATTTAGATAAGGATAGTTTTTTTTTTTTGATTTTAGCATTATTGTAAAACGTTTTGCCAGTTCATGTTATGTCAATCCAAAGTGCAGTTTGAAGCATTTTTGTAATCATTCAAAAAACTTCGTTTGTTTTTGAATATATATTTTGAGTAAACAGATTATAACGGGGTTAGTTAAAAAAACAACTTTTTAAATAAATTGAAAGTTTTTGTTTTTTAAATTATTGACAAATATATAACATGGTTTGTAAATGAAATAATAGAACAGACTTCTATCTTTCAAAATTGATAAAGTAGGTACATTTTTAGCAAGTGTTTTATTTTTATTTTGAGAACCTTTTTTTCCAGAAAATCACCCCTCCTCCCTGAATGGGGGGAGTTAGAATATCGATGTTAAGAAAAAAATCTGCATTGTTTCCTTCTACAAGAATCCGTTAATATTATTTGCCATAGTATGACTGCCTGAACAGAATGGGAGACGGAGCTGCATAAATACTATTTACAATGAAAGTTAAAATTTGTTCAACTCTTTCAGCTTCAGCTGCAGTTTTGACATTTAATGCAGCTCCGTCTCCTATTCTGTTCAGACAGTGAATCGTTATTTCCTTTAGGTAAATATTTGCTGGATACTGTATTTAAGTCAATTTTTACTTTACATACTATGATGATAAAATAACTTTTGGCCCAATCAAGAATAGTCCAGACACACGATAAAAATATTACTCGAAAATGTTGACAGTTATTCGACAATAATTTTTCATCTGAAATAGATGTCAAAAATGTTTGTAGGCTAAAATTGTATTAAATATTCTTACCTTCAAGTTAAAACAAAAAATATTGCTCTTTGTTCAATAGGACCTAAGAAACTCCCATTTATTTCTTTTCAATTTTATTTTCAAATTTAACGGACCACGAATATTACTCTTTTTGTTCAAACTTTAAGGATTCAAAATCTCAAAGAAGTACTCGTGAAAAATAACATTCTGATTTTGTTCGCATAGTCTAATGTATATGTTTCTCTACTTATATAGCAAGTAAAAATAAGCAGGAAGCGTCAATTTTTGTATCTTAGATATTTTAAGTAATGAGTGACAGATATAATATTATTTTTGGTACACACTCAAACTCTATAATATCAAATATTCTATTTCGTTTAATGCTTAATAATAATTTATTTCAGAATAAGAAGATTTTCTTTAGTTAGTGATATAACTAATAGTAAAAAGAAACTAAACTTAAACAAATTGTGATAATTATAACAATAATAAAAAAAAAAAAACAAATCACCCAAAGTGAGGTTTCTAGTTTGGGTGATTTGTTTTTTTTTTTTCTGTTTCAATCAGAATCCAAAAAATTTAATGTTTTTGACAAATTGCCCAATATTTTGCTTGACATTAACCAGGCCATTAACAAGCCGCACTTTGCGATATTGAGGGTACCAAATCATAAGAATTTTGAAACTTAAGGATTTTCTAACATTTTTTTTTAATTTGTTAAATTTACCTAGGCGTTTTGGTTATGGGCTGCATTTTATTTTTTTGTTTGCAACAAATCGCAGCGATTTTATATATATATTTTTTTTTTTTTTATTTTGTTTTTCCATTGTGGACAGATTTCCGAAGTAACATTTTTTTCTTTTGGGGATATTTGGTTCTGGTTTAGTGATGACCCCACGTCAAAATGTTTGTGTTGAATTCCTAATCGGAACTTTACTTAGACATTGTGAAACAAACGTATAAAAAATTGTAAAGTCAACATAACAAACTTCAGTTAAAAAAATTGTCTTTTATAATAATGATTTTTGTCTTAAATCTAAGAAATACCAAGCGAGTTTAACAACAAGATGAAGACCATGTAACCAAGTCGTGCATTCAATTCTTATTTTTCGACTCAGATTAGATTGAAACCAGACAAGACCGATACCGATACCGAGACTTTGTTATACGAGACCAAACGAGACTGAGTTTTACAAGACCGAACCCGATATCGAGACGATACTGAAATTTTCGATTTTGACGATACCGAGACGATATTTACAAAAGTATCGATACTTGTTTTGGTATCGTAGCCAGCCCTAATTCTGGTTGATTTGACAAAATATCAATCGAGAATACCTAACCTACGACCTTCCTGCTCATCTTTTAGCGTTTGCCATGTTTTTGAGATAATCTCTGATCCCAAAAATATCAACCGATCCTGGAGCTTACAGTACCGTAATAAATACATTTAATTTAGTGGCCCAACAGCTCGCAAAGAACCAGGGCTTAATGACGTACAATTCTCAACCGTTCAAATGTGCGTGTTATTGGCAGAAATGGAGAGACCTTGAATTTTGTCTAGATGAGAAGCACTTTTTCATGACAAGTATACTCTTGGATAATTTGTCAGTTCCTCGCAATAGGCAGTACCTTCGAAAAAAAACATTTCTGTTTAAGGTGACAGCGGCTGGGAATGGAACCCAGACCTTCAGCATGACAGTCCAACGCTTTAACCATTTTGCCACGAGTGACAGTACCATAATGCATATTGAATGTTAAAATCTATTTTAAATAAAATCTTTCTTAATTCTACAAAATTAAAACATTTAAATTTTTTTTTATTAAACTACTAATTATGCTATCACGTAATACAACTTCAAGTTTTCAAACACAAATAAACAAAAAGAAATTATCTAACGAATTTAAAAGCAACCCCTAAACAGCGCCAGAAGCTTAATATGAATAAATAAAGAATCAAAACACAAAAACTTTAACTATATAAAGTTAAAAAATAAAACTAATAAAATGAAAATACAATTTCCTCTGTGTGGAACCATTTTGGTATGCACGTTAATCTCTCATATTTCTCGAAACGAGCTCCATTATACACGCATACACATGACAGAAAGCGAAAAAATCCATTCAATGTTTTCCGGCAGATAGGACAAGAGTGAGTGAGTAGGTACCACACCACTCCAATCCAAAGCCACTATTATGTTCATAACCGTATGAACTCCCTTTGAGGACCTTTCACCTTTTTAATTAGTTACGTGACTCAATAAAATCTCAGTTCCCATATTATTATAACGTCGAGTCGCAGGTCGACGCTTTGTCGTCAAATAAAAGTGGCCATTTTATTAATATGCTCGCAGGGCTTAGGGCTTTTGCCAGTTGACAATAAAATAGTGAAAATGTTGAAAATTTTATAACGACTTTAAAACGTGTGGTCATGGTAACGTGGAGATTTGTGCATTCCTCGATTTACTTAATAATTGGCTTTTGGATAAAAAAAAAAACAGTCGATCCTGGTTAGCTGATGAATGCTAATTAAGTAGATGCGAAGTTTTGTTAAGTTATCTACTTAAAGGGGTATTTTTAAATTTATACTAAATCAGAGTTTCAGAAGGAATGATAAATAAATTCAGTCAATTAGTGGGTCTTAATAGTTGTCAGCTGTATACCTTACCTACATACACTTGTAAGAAAATGCTTTGCTTCTGCTCTTTGCACCTTGTAAGCTAAAATTTGTCCAGTTTTACCTTTTAGTTTAAGTTTAATCATTTATTTGACGATTTTTCAATATGTTGACCTTTTGAAATTTGTATTTCAGTTGACAAAAATATACCGCTTAAGTTGGTATGGTTCAAATAACTGGAGTCGACTGTAATTGAAAATATCTGGGATGTGTATAGATGCGTGCAATTAAGTAGGTAATATTATTTATGGTCAGGATTTAAAATGAATTTTTCCCTTGACGTGCTTTTTTACGTGTGTAACATTGTTCTTGAATGAAAACCAGACTTATAAAAGTTATTGACACAAAAATATACACGCCTGGGTCTGACGTAGTTGGTTTGGAATTGTGAGGATTTATTAATTTAAACAAACATTTATTCAGCGTTGCACAAATGAAGTGTTTCTTGTTAAATATCTTCTCTTGTTTCTTCATTTATATAAAGATATTAATTTAATATCTTTATATAAGATATCTTATTAAATATAAAAATGTACATTACGTTAAAGAGTTGCATGCAACTTTGTAATTTATGTTAAAGCTATGATGGCACTGTTTCTGGAAGTATTTTGGTTGATTTAACAATATACCATGTTATTTTAACATGAAATTCCTGAAAGTAAAAGGAGGCATCTACAGACTAGGCTGGTTTTTTGGTGGAGGTTCTTAGGGCGTGGTGGTTTGATGAAGATTGCTTTAAGGCCAGGAAAAAATCGCTAGGATCGCTCAACCACTTTAGAGAGCTGAATACAGAAAACTCAAAGAAAATATATAGAAGCTAACAATCTTTTCAGATATGTATGCCAACAAAAAAAAACTCTGTTCTTCAATGATGGCTATTCAAGTAGCGGAAGCCTCTAAAAGCAAACTACCTCTTAGGTAGGTACACTTATTGGTGTCGAGGTGTTAAGAAAGCATTTTCGTTCGATGCTGAATATAGTTACAAGAGCCTTAAAATGCTTTCCATTATGCAATGCCCCTTATACAAGATGATAGTTTAGACAAACCATTTGAGATGAAGGAACTTTATGAGCTTCTGACTAAGGCAAAGCAAAACAGAGCCCAAGGAGAAGACCGGATCACCTCACAAAATTTTGACTGGATTGTTGAATGGGAGACTCACAAAAAAGGTGAAAGCGAATAATAAGTTGCGACCATTCCAGGCAGGATTCAGAGAAAGTTTCTCTACTGTTGATCAAATTTTTACTTTAACCAGCATCATTAAAAGGTATTTAAGTCAAGGAAAAAAACTGAACGCTTTTTCCATCGACTTCTTATGACAGCTTATGATAAATAAGTTGGAACAATACTGCGAATTAAACTGCTTGCAAATCAAGACAGTAGAATCAAAGGCCCTATCTCCAGGAATGGAACCGGTCACTTTGCGAGTGTCAAAAAATGGAAGTATGGTGTGGAGGACCTGAGAGTCATCAGATATTACAAATATCTTGGAATTACCTTAAGTCACAATCTTTCCCTGAAGAAACACTTTTCATTTAAACAATCAGAGGCGAAAAAAGCTATAAACTCCACGTGGAAAAACTTAATGGACATTTCGAAGGTAGAAATATCGTAAAAAATACGATCTTTTGAAGCTGTCATGCGATCAGTATTGTGGTATGGTGCACAGGTATGGGGAGGAAAATTCTACGACGAAGTAGAAAAAGTATTGCGCTTCTTTTTAAAAAAATATTTCGTCTACCATCAACAATGCCAAACTACTTGCTGTAAATTCAAAGTGGCATACCACCACTTTTTGTGAATACACTGAAGTTTGAACTTCATCACAAAGGCCTGAAGGGACTGAAGCAGATAACACACGACTTACAAAAATTTTAGTTCAAGGAGCTGTAAGAACAAAAATACTCATTTCCAAAGACTGGGAAAATATCGCTATGAGGTTAAATTCAGTGGAAAATACTTCCTCAAAAATTGAGAGATGTGGAACAGGAACTAAGGAAGAGGAAGTAATGCTTTGCCTGAAACTTCAAGTGCACGCACGTTGTATAGGCAACTCAATCATCAGCTAATAAACCTTACCTCTAACCTCAGTACTGCCCAGATATCAATAGTAATCCGCATAGAACTATTTTTTTTATCCGATGAAAATCTACAAAAAACACTAGGTAAGAATCGGTACTGAGTAGTGTGGGACTCTAACCGCACTAATACCACCGGTGAATCAGGACCAATCTATGAAAGATCGGCAAATGATCTTTCTTTCTTTTTTAATCACCCCTATCATGAGTTCCGTCGTAATCGAAAATTCTTCTGAATCCCGAAAAAAGGTATCACGAAAGCCATTCGTAATCGCAATTTGTATGTGATTTTTCACAACGATGGATTCTGTGATAGTCTTTTTTGGGATTCGTAACAACTGTCCGATTACGATTGAATTCGTGATCGGGCTGAATAAATCAGTATGTGGGAAGTTCAAAGTTTTAACACTTTTCCATAGCTTTTTTTACCATCAGCTCATGAGGCTTGGTTTTTCTTTATCTTCGAACATTGTCTCGTACATTTAAGACGGATACAGCGTGTTTTTCTTACCACTTCTGTAACCATTCAATTTGAAGGTCACTATGTAGATAGCTATTTCTTATATACCAAAGGGCATTTATTATTCCACGAAGGACCTTGCTTTGGAATTTCAGCATTTGTTTTGTTTGTACAGCCCCATAGTTAGATGCCATATGTCCAAACGGGTTTCAGTACTTGCTTATATATTATTAGTTTGTTCTGGATAGATAGGTCTGAGTTCTTTCTTAGTAACTAGTACATTTTTCTGTACTTCTGTACTTCAAGTTTGGTTTTTTTCTTTTTGATGTGCTCTTTGCTCTTTCCATTTTAAATTTGCATCCAAAGTCATTCCAAGGTATTTGGCAGTATTGGAGTAAGATACGGCTGTACTGTTTATAAGAATTGGGATATTGTTTATTTGTTTGTTTGTAAGGTTTATATGAGTCGATTTTGTTTCATTTAGTTTGATTCGCCATTTTAGCGTCCAATTACTTGTTAGTCTCACTCTAAAGTGTTTAGTTCTGTTTTCTGGTTAGAAAGTATCGTTGTTAATTCTTATATCAATGTAACTATTATAATCCTCTTTGATTTACATAATGATGTCCATAGACAAACGTCGTAAATACAAAAAAAAATTGTTTTATTTCTTGACCTGGAGCCCAAAAACAAAACAAAATATATATACTCCAATCACTAACTTTATGGACTGCATTTTGCAGTTTTTGTGTAGCCTTCATACCGGATTTATCTGGCACCAATATTGTAGTATCATCAGCAAAGGTGGCCATGATAGCGTTGATGTCCACTGGAATATCCCTTGTTATAACAGATACAGGGTTGGTCCTAGGACACTTCCTTGTGGTACACCGGCTTCAATTATCTTAAGTTCCAAGTAATTTTGGTCGTACCGTTCTCTTAAAAGTTAGGTTCGTAGCGTAGGATTTCAGTATTTCGTAGTACTACCTGGGAAGATCCCTATGCAGTTTTTACTCAAGTCCCAAGTTTGCCAAATGTTATCAAAGGCTTGAGTAACATCCAAGAATATAGCCGAGCAAACTTGTTTTTCTTCAAGTGCCTTTTCCACAACAACCGTAATCCGATGCACTTGGTCTATCGTGGAATGTTTATTTCTAAATCGAAACTGATGGATTGGAATTAGTCTTCTTTTTTCCATTATTTTATTAAGTCTTTTCAGAACCAGTTTTTCGAAAACTTTTGCCTGATTAGTATAAGCGATATAGGTCTATAACATGTTACTTCTGCTGGTGGCTTACCTTTTTTAGGTATAACAATGACTTCTGCAATTTTCCAATGATGTGGCACATATCTTAGTTTAAGGCATGCATTTACTATAAATTGGAGTTTTTTGAAGGTTCTTGAAGGCATTTCTTTCAAAACCTTAGTAGTTATTAGATCGTACCCAGGTGTTTTTTTGATAGACAACTTATGTTGACACATAGTTCTTACTTCTTTGAGCGTGACAAAAGGAATTTTACATTTGTCGTTTCTATCAACAAACTCTAAGGGATCTGTACACAACTAACAATTTAGCTTGTATAAGGTAAACTTTTTCGAATTTGGCAAGTAATAGCTTGTATAGAGCTTGTATATGACAATCTTGGGCAAGCCAAGAATTTTCCGCCAGAAATTTAAACAAATAGCTACTCATAAAATATGAGTTACACAAGCTCTATACAAGGCTTGTAAATATAAGTTACTGAAAATGTTTAAAATAATAGCTGCAATAAGGATCTCCACGACCTTATACAAATTAAAATAATCAGTGAAGATCAACAAGTGTGTCTTATAAAATATTGTACTTATAAAAAAATCACATTAAAATAAATAATTACAGTAACATTGAACTTTTTAGCAAAACTTAAAAATGAATAACTCATGGCAAAAATTTAAAAGATCTGGAGCCTACCAAAGACAAGTGAGAAAAAACAGAGAAGCAATTCTTAAAACACCCAGAGAACAATCAAGAAGTTTGGAAGAACAAAGAACAGATTAGATGAACACAGGTATTGACTGTTCCCTCTGTGTGAACGTGAAGTACATATATGGTATCAACTTATTCACTTTTGAATTTATTTTCCTCAACAGCAAATTAGCATAGTGGTAGAGTGCTAGACTAAACGAGGAAGGAATCGAGTTCCGATCCCAGGTAAGAAAAACTTTTCATTTTTATAATTAAACTAACATTTGAATCATTACAGAATACAGAAAAAAGGTTTCGGAAGCTAACTGAGGAGAAAAAAAAATGCAATAAAAAATACAACATCAAAAAAATAAAACAAAAAACCGATAAATTTTTTTTTCTTTTTTTTCAGAATCAGCTTTCTAAAAAAAATTTTTCTCTCGATGGATTGGTTATGCAAAATTAATTTGGTCAAGGCCTTATATAAACATCCAAGACAAGCTATTGGCAATAGCTGTCAAAATTCGTAAGGTCTTATATAAACATCCAAGGCAAGCTTTAGCTTGTTTAGCCAAGCTAATAGCAGTTCATAAAAAGCTATTTGCTGCTATAAGACCTGTCAACAAAAGTCTTGTGGCAGTTAATTAGCTTGGGTAAATTCGCCAAAATGACTTGCATAAGGCCTTTTACTATTTCTATAGCAGTCTTAAAATAGCTTATATAGAACCTTATACAAGTCAAATTGTTAGTTGGGTAGCTTGTACCATCTTGAAATTTTACTGGCGGGTTTTGTGTGTGTGGTCTTTTTAGACGCTTAGCTGTTTTCCGGAAGGAGTATTCCGTAGAAGCATCCGCCGTCAGACTATTCAGGAATTTACTAAGTGAATCACTTTTAAACTCACAGATTCTTTTCTTTAGTTTGTTGTAAGATGGTTAAAAACTGCTTCATCACCTGGAAATCCGATAGCTGGCCATTTTCTTCGAGCTTTTCTTTTCTCCCTTTATTTTGACAGGATATTTTATTTCTTCTGTTGGAGTAGGTACTTTCCTCTGCAACCTGTTGTACGTCAGCAAAAAATTGAGAGGATCTAATCAAGCTACATTTGATGCCTCATGGGGATGATATTCCGCTTCACTGCTGCTTTTGGAACACTTAAGAGAATATGGGAACATAAAGATGTGATTCATTTTCTCGGCTACTGTATTATTTTAAAGAAAATAAGACGAAATCACTCTGAAGTGGACATTCATCACATAATAGATAAAAAGCATATCCTTCACGATAAAAATAACTGGAATTTACTGGCCTCATATTGTCGAACTGCCCTCTGGTATAGAACAAGTATATTTGATAAAAACTTTCAAAAAATAACCCAGCTGCAACAAGTCACTGACGTTCACGTTTGTAAATCAAAATGATTTGAATTGATTGTCTTATCTCGGCAGACAGCTAAGCCATGCTTTAATGTACAATGCACCTTGAAGTTAAGCTTATTCGAGCTCAATCTTTAAAAATATTATGTAAAATATTCACACTTTATTTTGTGGGCTTTCAGACTCCCTAAAAATATTACGTTCGAAATAATTAAAATAAATTTCCCCAAGAAAAAACCACAAGAATCATAATAAAATCCACACTTATCTACCTATCTCAACTCTTTCAAGCTCTCTGTCTAAAGAAACTAAAAACTATTTAATAGTCACTTTTTGTAAACATCAATAACCCTAAAATACAAAACCCTTAAAGATTTTTAAAAATTCCCATTTAAATAAAATCAAAATGACAAGCAAAATCCAACAGATAGACGCACCACAAACATACAAAGTAGCACACAAAAGGAATAAGAAAAAAACCTCAGTAAGTATGCCATAATGCTTCCATATACCTTTTTTCCCGTTTTTAGTTTTTGGCCAATCACTACACTTACACTTAGCTTACAATTTGCATAATATATTGTCCCGCTGAATCCAACTTTCTTCTTTAATGGCCATGATGGCGAAGGAAAAATGTTCATTTCCTTTGAAAGAAAAGTCGACGAAAAGTCTTATATAGAGTTAAAATAAAAAAAAGGATAAAAAAGCAAAGCTTAACCGAAAAGCATTTCTTTTTAGGACCTTTCGTAACAGTTTAGCTTTATAGCATAAAAAGAGAGAGGACAAACAAAAAGTAGAAACTATGAAATCTTTGTTATTTTCCTCTTTTTTTAACAAAGCTTCTTCGTATTTGCTGTCATTAAAAGTTCATTATTATTATTTTAGACAAGCAAGAACTTTGGAGAATGACATGTTTGAAATATCACGATTAACTTTAATCAGTTTTCATAACTATGTAACTTACAATAATTCTCATTTAAATCACTTAATTTTTAGGGTAAAACTTTTAACTAGTATACATACATATGTATAAGGACCGGTTGTACGAATGCGGCTCAAATTTTGATACGCGGTTCAAAAATTTTTACTGGGCTGATCTTGGTAAAATTATTTTGGTTCAACGAATTTATAGTCGTCATAATCGTCCTAGCAGATCAACAATTGAGCGTCTAGTGAAAAAATTTGAATCCCCAGGCACAGAACAAAATGTTCTCGTGCCAGTGAGACAAAGAAGTGCCCGTAGTGTCGAGAATATTGCTGCCTGCCGCTGAGGCTTCAGTTGCAGAAAGCCCAAATGTGTCTCTCACACGTCGTTCTCAAGCGTTGGGCATCTTTGTGACATCGTTGTGGTGAATTTTGCGAAAAGATCTTGGCCAAGATTAAATTGACGCAAGAACTGAAGCCGCTTGACCACCAGAAGCGTCGTATGTTCGTGAATTGGGCTGAGCAACAACTTGAAAATGATTCGAATTTTCATCGAAAAATCATCTTCAGCTATGAGGCTCATTTTTGATGATCGAGACCGGCACGTTTCTGTGAATGGGGATCGCTACCGTTCAATGATGACAGAATATTTTTGGCCCCAATTGGATTATATGGACTTGGGGGACATGTGGTTCCAACAGGACGGCGCCACAAGCCACACAGCGAATGTCACAATCAATTTATTGGAAACCAAGTTTGGAGAACGTGTTATCTCACGAAATGGTCCAGCCGCTTGGCCACCTCGGTCGTGCGATTTGACGCCGTTAAACTATTTCCTTAGGGGCTACGTCAAGTCTATGGTCTATGCCAACAAGCCAGCTACGATTGATGAACTACGAACGTGAAAATGCAGCAGTATCGGTTGATTTATGCTTGAAAACTGTCGAAAATTGGGTTGAGCGTCTGGACTTCTGCAAGCGTACCCGTGGTGGCCATGCAAAAGATATCGAGTTCCACACATAATGGCATCGAACATACTTTCACAGGGATAAAGAATTTCATTGATATATCCAAAACCGTTTTTGTTTTATTAAAAAAAACTTTTGTGCCGCTCTTATGGAAAAACCCGATATTTGTGGTAAAAGAATTTTTCACAAAAGGGTTGGATTATGTAGTACCAAAAAATTATAAAAAATACTTTATTGGGCAAAAATGTTTCAAATAACACGACAATCAAGAATCCAAAGAGTCAATAAAAATATTTATATTCCAAGGGTGTTTTTTAAAGGGAAAGTATTTTTATATTATGGATGTGACTATATGTTTAAAAAAAAAATATATGATTTAAAAGAATTTTTTAATGTTGTAAGAGAATTACCTATTAAAAAAAGAAACATCATAAAAAAGTTATTGTATTTGTTTAAGCAAGCATGTCTATATTTTCCGTTTAATAGAATATCAGGTAAGCATTGCCTCTTAAAAACAAACAAAAAACAACCTAAAACCATAAATATTTTTATTGATTCTTTTGATTTTTGGTCTTCATAGTATTCGAGACTATTAAAGGTTGAACAGGTAAAGCTTTAATAAAAAAACTTCTCATAAAACATATCAATAAAAAGTCCCTTACTTCATTTTGTTTTTTTTACTTTTAGACATATGTACTTTTTATGGATTTTAACTGCTCAGAATTTGAAAATGCTAGGTTTTGGAGAGTTCATTTATTTAGAAATAGACCAACATTAGATGTACTGACCTTTTACTGAACTAAAATGTTTATATTTTATTAAATATGTCGTATTTACGAAATGTTTATCGGTTTGGGAAGAAATAGAGTTAAGGATTTTTCATAGAACGGCGCGGCGACGATATGATGTACCGATATGCTTACATTGTACCAAAATAATTTATTTCCACCTTCTCCAAATTGATTAATTTCTACCTCTCTCTATCTACCCTTTCCCTCTCTTTGAAAGAGATTATAGAAGAAATGAACGCATAGATTTCGGGGGACTTTGGATACAGTGTATAGGGTTAGCTTTTAGTTGGGACCACTTTGAATTCAATAGATTCCATATGTACTTTCTTTGTATGTATATTTCATTTTGGCCCGTGGCACCATTTCTCCAAAAATAAAATTCGACCAGAGAAAGTTTTTCACCAATATCTCATTTCCCACTAATGGATAATCGGCAAAAATGTAGGCACGGTGGTCTAGGACACAAAGCAACGTGTCGTATATCGTTGGAAAGGATTTTTTATGTGCTTAGAATATTTATTATGGTAGCTTATTTCAAATTATTGTGTGGAAAAAGTTAATCGCTATTTTGGTGAGTTTTGAAGAAAAAAAAATTAATGTAACCTGGATAATAATAAAAGAATAACATTTTTTCACACAGCGATTTGAAACAAGTCCCGATGCATAGTTTTTTTTTATTTGAAATAACTCTTACAGTAGTACACTGTTCGTATACATTTTGTCCCGTTTGGTGGTTAGTCACTTAACATATCCCATGCTAAAAAAAAATTGTTGTTTTGAATTTTTCTGTAAAGTTTTTAACACATATTTCCAACTGCAAATTGGTCCACGTGTCCCAGCTATCTCCGCCCCTGTATTTTCAGATTTTTGACCAGGTTGACGTCCCCGTTGAGCTTACGTTGAATCTGCTTCTCTAGACATCATTCGATGCACACAGGACCAAAAATCACTAGTAGAATCTTCCTCTCAAAGCACCTAAACAAATCTTCATCCGATTCTTTCAGGGTTCATGCTTCTGCTCATACAGCAAGACAGGGATGAATAGGATGATATTAAGTCTCTTTGGTTATTTGATAGAAGGACTTCCCCCTTTAATGTCTTCTAGGCCCGAAAAAACAGCGATTGGAAAAATAAATTCTTCATTTGAATCCTACACTGATGTAATTTTTGGAGGTTATAGTGGATCCTAGATAGACAAAGCTAATGACAAAATTACATCTATTCATCGTGACTGTCGTTTAGCCCGAATCAATGATGTTGAGATGCCTAAACCGTGATAATATATATATTTCTTCGTGTCATCATTGACAGTCAATCCCATTTTCACAGCTTCCAATTTGATACTGACAAATGCACCAACAACAGCTAATAGGTTTTGTAGATAATGTCTATGTTACTTTTGACTTTTGATAAATTGTTTCAGTGGTTTTGACTTGCGATCAAGGTCAGCAAAGGCTTCACAAACAACTTTTATGTCAAAAAATGTCTTAGGTAACTCGCTAAATTACGACTTCTTCAACACCGTTCTTACAAAAATAGGGCAAAAGATTAATTCCGCACTAGAGGCCAATCTTTGCAAAGTCCTTCATGAAATCAAACGAAGAATTTATCTTAGACCAATCGCTGCCTCTTTGGGCTCACAAGGCAATTGAGGAGTAAAGCCTCACTCGAGCAGGTTTCAGTACTTGCTTATATAACATTAGTTTTTTCTGGATAGATAGGTCAGAGTTCTTTCCTAGTAACCAGTACATTTTTCTGTACTTCAAGTTTAGTTCTTCTCTATTCTTTTTGACGTGCTCTCTCCATTTTGGCTCTGCATCCAAACTCATTCCAAATTGGACAGTATTGGAGTAAGGTACTGCTGTACTGTTGATAAAAATTGGAACATTGTTTACTTTTTTGTTTGTAAAGTATATATGCGTCGATTTCATACATTCACTAACTTTATCGATTGCATTGCGCAGTTTTTATGTAGTCTTCATAACGGACTTATCTGGCACCAAAATTGCAGTATCATCAGCAAAGGTGGCCATGATAGCGTTGATGTCCACTAGGAATATCCCTTGTATATAACAGTTACAAGGTGGGTCCTAGGACACTTCCTTGTGGTACACTGGTTTCAATTTTCTCTAGTTTCAAGTAATTTTGGTCGTACCGTACTCTAAAAAGTCGGTTTGTAACGTAAGATTTCAATATTTCGTAGTACTGTCTGGGAAGGTCCCTATACAATTTGTAATCAAGTGCCAAACCTTGTCAAAGGCTTGAGAAATATTTAAGAATAAAGCCGAGCATACTAGTTTTTCTTCAAGTGCCTTTTCCACAACATCCCTAATCCGATGCACTTGGTCTATCGTGGAATTTTTATTTCTAAATCCAAACTGATGGCTCGGAATAAGTCTTCTTTCTTCTATTATATGCTTAGTCTTTTCAGGGACAGTTTTTTGAAAACTTTTGCCCTGATTAGTATAAGCGATATAGGTCTATAAGATGTTACTTCTGTTGGTGGCTTACCTTATTTAGGTATAACAATGACTTTTTCTATTTCCAAATATATTAAACAGGAGTTTTTTGAAGGCTATTTAAGGCATTTCTTTTAATACCTGAGCAGCTATTAGATCGTACTCTGGTGATTTTTTGTTAGACAGCTTATGTTGACACATGCTTTTTACTTCTTTTAGCGTGACAAAAGGAATTTCACATTCGTCGTTTCTACCAACAAACTGTAAGGGATCTGTAGCTGTGTTTGCTGGGAATGGCTTAAAAACATTCGTGAGATGCTCAGCAAATATATCAGCCTTTTGTTTCGGATTTTCAATCTTATTTACCACCTAGAGATTTTTTAGGCAGGTTTTGTGTCTGTGGTCTTTTTAGGCACTTAACTGCTTTTCATAAGGAGTATTACGTAGAAGCATCCGCCGTCAAACTATTCAGGAATCTACTAAGTAAACCATTTTTAAACTCATAGATTCTTTTCTTTAGTTCGTTGTTAAGATGGTTAAAAACTGCATTATCACCTGGAAATCTCGTAGCTTGCCATTTTTTTCGAGCTCTTCTTTTCTCCATGATCAGCTCTTTTATTTGGACAGGATATTTTATTTCTTTTTCTCTTAAGTTGAAAAAAGTTTGAGGACTTTCTCTGCAGCCTGTTGCACATCAGCAATAAATTGTTCTACTTCATGATCAATTTGTTCAATTGATTACATAGGAGATTTTAAATTTATAAAACTTTCAAGTTTATCTCTGAATTCGTTACCGTTTGTTCTTAAGATTACTTTTATCCTTTAATTCTGCTTTACTCAGTGATAATATTACTGGAGTATGATCTGACTTTATTAAGAGTGCATTTCCTGTTTCACCAACATAGATTCGAAAAAAGGCCAGCGAAGCTTTAAAAAACTGATTTTAAAATAATTTGCAATTTGTTGCTCAAACAAAAGAAAAAATATAGTTTTGAACGATTAATTTGGAATTTAAGTTTCACCCTTGGATGTAACCCCTGCTGCCACCGCCAGATGGTAAAATCCTCAATAGACTTGATTTCTTTTTTCTCCTGAGAAGTCGGAGCTCCTCCTTCTTTTTTGTCGCCGTACAGCTACCGGGCTTCTCTATCAGCAGCTTTTTTTTCTGCATATGTGCCAATTGTCACACCCACTGACACGCCCAATTTAATACAAAAGTTATATAATCACCAAAATTGATCAATGGAAAGCATTGTCTTTAAAGAAGCATTCTTAGTTTATAATATGCTTAAGATAATTGGCCTATAGAATATTTTATAAGACGCCTACTTTTTAGGTCTAACTGCATGTTGGTATTGTGGAACATTTTTGTCCCTTATTTTCGTTTATTTTTAAATGGTCACAAAATGATATCTTGGACATACGAGTAATACAGCGAAGGTAGGAAAGTATAAAATTTTATTTATATTCAATCAAAAAAAAAGCCTACTAATTAAGTTCCTATTGTGGGCTTTAGGTTTTTTTTACTTTTATTAAAATTTTTTTTTATTTTTTAAAAATTAAAGTAAAAAAGACCGAAAGCCCACGATAGGATCATAATTTATATTTAAAAAAGGTCACGAAAAAAGGACATAATTTAAAGCCTACTAATTCTATTAATTCTTTACAAGCCGCTATAAGGCCTCCCCCAAAAAATCTCAATTACGAACCTGTTAACAACAAGAACACAATTTAATCCGCATCTTCAAGAAGACACTATTATCATAAGCGTGTGTCTGTTAACTATACATTGCATAATGACAAAACCAATAGAAAGACCTTACAAAAACACAAGAAAAGCACATCAATGTGAACAAAAGCTATACCTAGGTACTCTAGAAACGAAATATTATGCAAATTATGTGCAGAAAAATCTAATGCAGGAAAGAAGGAAGACGATGATGGTGATGATTGCATCACCCAACATCGGCCATCAACCTTATCCCCTATATACGTTTATTTCTCTAGGGTGTCTTACTACCTTGTCTATATGTGCACGTGTGTGTGTGTGTACGGATTCTCCTTTTAAGCAAGGCCAAAAGTACTCAGCAAAGCGATTGTGAATAAAAATACAGCTTGCGGTCTAGGATAATTCGTTCGTGATGGTAGTTTTCCAATATAATATCCGTTATATCCACATATCCCCACTTCTTCCATATCCTGTTTCCGTTCTTAGGGGAACACAAAATTTAAATGTAAGTCTGAGTCTCACGGAATTGCTCTTAAAGTAGTTCGAATTGGTAAAAATCTATGAGATAAGGAAATTTTCGTCAGAGAATTCTGTTAAAGAAATAATCAAATTCAAAAAAAAAAACAAATTCAAAGGAATTGACAGTCAAACTTTTAAGTAAAATCGGTTGAAATTCTGAATTGAGGGTAAATAGGTACATTCGATTTAATTTTTAACGAATTCAAAACTTGCCTTTATTGTACCTTCATATTACGCTAAGTAAAAGTACTCAGCCTGGGTGCTTGGGATTCTTCACTTTTTCTTCTTCTCATTCTTCTTGCTCAGTCTTAACAATGCGTGATAAAACTTTATTAAATTGGTTTGTCAATATACGAGTAGGTATGGTGCTCGAAAGGGATTTTAAATGATTTTATGTGTCATTTTTACACCGATGGGAATGGTAAAATTTGATTGCCAATTAATATGAAGCCACCGCAAAGGATATTAGTACATATGGGGTTTTTTAATATTATTCCCTATTATATAAATGTTTAAAGCATTGCTTTAAAAACAGATTGAACAGATTGTTATATATTCTAGTTACGATAATGATTGTCTTCTTGGGTGAACTCTTACTGTTTCTTTCCCAACTAACAATTTAACTTGTATAAGGTTCTAAACAAGCTATTTTCAGACTGCTATAGAAATAGTAAAAGCCCTTATGCAAGTCATTTTGGCGCATTTACGCCAGCTAATTAACTGCCATCAGACTTTTGTTGACGGGTCTTATAGCAGCAAATAGCTTTTCATGAACTGCTATTAGCTTGGCTGAACAAGCTATAGCTTGCCTTGGATGTTTGTATAAGGCCTTACGAAAGCCATTTTGACAGCTATTGCCAATAGCTTGCCTTGGATGTTAATATAAGGCCTTTCCCAAATTTATTTTGCATAAGCAATCAATCGAGAGAAAACAATTTTTTAGCAAAGCTGATTCTGAAATAAAAAAATATATTTTCGTATCGGTTTTTATTTTATTTATCTGATGTTGTAATTTGTATTGTATTTTATTTTATAGTATTTTTTTTTGTGCGCATCTAATATCTGTTCTTTGTTCTTCCAAACTTCTTGAATGTTCTCTGGCTGTTTTAAGAATTGCTTCTCTGTTTTTTTTCACTTGTCTTTGGTAGGTTCCAGATCTTTTAAATTTTTGACATGAGTTATTCATTTTTAAATTTTGCATAGAAGTTCAATGTTACTGCACTTCTTTTCTCTTTTACCATGTTCAATGGGTACTTACCGTTCTTATTTATTTTTTTATAAGGACTATATTTTATGAGACACACTTGTTGATCTTCACTGATTATTTTAATTTGCATAAGGCCTTTACAAACAAGCCTTATACAAGTTGTTTGCAATAACTTGTCGTGGAGAACCTTATAGCAGCTATTTTTTGTAAACATTTCCAGTAAACAACTTTGGAAGCCATTTATAACTTATATTTACAAGCCTTGTATAGAGCTTGTGTAACTCATATTTAAAGGCCTTATAGCAACTATTTGTTTAAATTTTAGGTGGAAAATTCTTGGCTTGCTCAAGATTGCCTTATACAAGCTCTATTCAAGCTATTACTTGCCAAATTCGAAAAATTTAACCTTATACAAGCTAAATTGTTAGTTGGGTTGGTATGAATAAATTAATTTCGTTAACATCTTTTCTGATATAAAAACATATTGCCGTCTTGGATAATTATTTCATTTCTTTTATTTATGATAGGAGCACTTTAATTTTTCTAGTCATATCTTAAATTAGATTTAATAAAATTTCTACTCATGCAAACACCTACACGGAAAGCACGCTCGCAAGTATTTACGCCATTATAAGCATTCTGCACGCAATTTACAATAAAACCTTTAATTTGATCACTTTGATCAAGTTTAGCTACATCAAGTATACCATTCAATAGCTTTTCCACATTAAAGCCATTTTCCTCATCGAAAAAGCCGTTCTTCTCAAAAAGGCATTTTATGTAGCAATGGCCTTCCGCACTGTCAGTAGGTAATTTTATACGTCCAAAGAGCTTATCATTTACCTCTATTAGTGAAGCATGGAACTCTTTAGCACACTCGTCATAGAAATCGTCACTGTGCATATTATGCTCTTTATCTTGATCTAGCGGGCCTGCTGATGTCTAGAATTGATTAAAAATTATATTTATAGCAATTAAAATGCTTAAAGCTACTTTTCTATTATGAATATGAAATTTTACCAAAGCGAAAAACATTACAATTACTCCAATCCACATTTCCATTTTAATAGTCTAGCAATTTCTATGAACTGAACTTGAGGAATAAGCTGAAGGTGTGTGGACATTTTCAAAACATGGCTTTCTTTTAAAGTTTCTGGCACACGAATTTCGAAAGCCAAAAACAAAAGGGAAATACCAAGAATTTTATTTAAATCTCCGAATTATTGTGAATTTAGTAGCTTATATTTGAACTTGATAAGCGAGACAAAAATTATAAACAAGAAATTCTTAGAATTTTAGTGCAATCAAAAAAGACAAAAGGTTATCAGTTCTCTGATATCAAACAATAGGGAGCATGAAAGTGCAAAGATTTGTGATTCATCGTTGAGAAACCCCAGCGTTGGTGTTGATTTGGTAGTCGCGTCGCATTGTTTTTGTTTAAAGTTTGACTTGGTTTCACATTGAAAATAATTATTTATTAAATTTTTTTTATTACACATTCCCATGTAAATTTTATAATTTGTTAGACATTTTTAAGTGTTTCCTTTTGATATTTTGCATAGGTATGTACGTCCAGTTGGGTCCTACAAGGGCTGAAGACCCCCCACAGCCGATTCGTTAAATTTATTTAACTGCAAAATACAAATGTATTTAATGTATTTAACTATTTAACATTATTTAACATTAACTATTTAACATTATGGGAACTATAAAATTAATAATTTATTCCAGTCAATTGGCGCTCGAAAAGGCTCTTAGCGAGCAAATTGTTTGGTAGTTTTGATTTTGCCCCTTTTTCATGTTTTCGGGGGTGCTAAATCCAAATATGAGTCTTGCGACCTAAATTTTGTGACGCAATATGGAAAAAAAACGCAAAAAATTATGCAAAAATTCATTTCTTGGGAGTTTTTCACTAATGGCTGGAAAACTACCAATTATTCGAAAATTACATTGAAATACCATTGAAAGTATCCAGGCCCGGCAGATAATATGGGTAGTGTAAAAACACCATTCATTCATTCATTCATACTAACGGAAACATTGAGGAACGTTTGTCGTTCTAATCTAAGGCCTTTTGTACCCTTCGAGAATATCTTTTCAATTGCAAAAAGAAAAAAACAAACACAAAAACAAATGTCACAAAAATTACAGAAAACCATGTTGTACTAAAAGAAACGAAAAATATATCTCGAAAAAACTTAACTTAATTTTAGAAATGTATAACACTGGTCTGCAACGAAAATCACCTTCAAACCAAACCATACTTTTTTTTAAAAGATTTTGGCGTAGTGAATTCGAATCCAAAGTCAAAACTGCTGCAAAACTTTAGAATATTACGTTTTCAGACATTTCAAAAACCCGTTTTTGACGTCGTATTACTACACCACTTAATATGTTGAAGCAAAACTACTAATAGGATCTGAAAGAACTGTTTTTTATCTTACTAAAACAATTTCAATTTTTTTCGAAGTTCATTTTCTTCCCAAAACAGCAAGTTCCCAAAAACGACTCCGGTAAAAAAATGTAAAAATACTCATTTTTGGAAATTTTTCCTCTTTCTATCGTTTAGGTAGGTAGAAATGGTGGCACGGGCGTAACACTACGCCGTTTTGATACCATGACTCGTTTGACTTGATTCCTTCGGTGGTCTTCCAGGTACATGATTGAATGCGAGATTTCCACCTGAGCCTCCGTATGTCCACTCGGCATGACCGGACGTTTCCAGTGGAGTTCAGCATCCAACATGAGCCCAGAGTTCTTTGATTTGAATTAGAACGGATTTGGAATATGGTTTAGTATATTTTGGGCAAGCACCAACGTCAAGAAGCCGGACTTAAGACACTCAGTCGATTGGATCGCATCGCATAGCAGAACGACTAGATTGCGAAGGATCCAATCGATGATCACTGTCATTGAGCATTATGAAACCCAGCAGAGGCCTGTATTCCGATTGCTCACGGTCTTGGGGTCTGGGGGAAACATGATACAGAATCAACCGATTTTGTCATCGTCACGTTAAAAAAGGAAATCAAGTCTTCGATTTTCATTTCAGAAAGATCGTCGAGGTCGTCAAAAAATGCCACTCCAAACGAATGTGCTCTCATTCTAGCCAGAGCAGGACATTTACAGAGAAAGTGAAGGACTGTTTCCTTTTCTTGCTGATCATTGCAGCTACGGCAGTGAGTATTGTAAGGAATACCCAGTCTGGCTCCATGTTCCCCTACTGGCCAGTGTCCAGTACAGGTTGCAACGACCCTAGGTATGTCTCGCCTGGGTCTACATAACAGATCAATTGCTCGGCATTTTTTATAGGTTGTCCAGATCTTTTTGGATATTTTGCATTCGGTCAAGCTATTCCACCGAAGATTGGATTCACTAAGCAAGATTGACAGTTAATTGCCCTTCACAACTCCCAGGGGAATGTTGACTCTTTCTGCTGACCTTTGCCTGGCCAGTTCATCTATCTATCTATTCTATCTTTTAATGGACAAACTATTCAGAGTTGATCTAATAATTCACACTTTTTCTCTTAGACCAAGAGGTATTGGAATTAATCGCTTTTTAAAAATAGAGGAGACTTAATGGGGTGGGAAGTGCTGGGAGGGGGTAGAGACCAATTTTTTTTATTATTATTTAGACCTGAAGGAACAATTAAATAAAAAGCCCAACCTGTAACATATTTTTGTGATGCCAAAAACTGGTTTGACTGTACTATTAGTGAAATATACTATACGCCTAAATGTTTTTTTTTTGACCCACTGATCATAATCTTCTGTATATACTTGCATTTATGGATCTTCCAAATCAGATGGTTTTACAGTGTTAATCAAAACAACTACCGGATTTTAAAATGTTTGCTGTTTTTTTTTTTAGGTAACGGCTTACAACATGAGTTAATAAATCTGGTTTCATGTGAAAGCTTATATTATATGAAATAAGTTCTCCAAACTTGAGCTAACTAGGCACAGCAGTTTTATTTTTTTACCAGGTAAACTTAATCCAAGAGGATTTTATTCTCCAAACCAATCATATTCTTCAAAAATCAATGTAAAACAAAAATGTACGTGATAGAATTTTTCAGAAACAAGTTTACAAAAGTCAAATCTGTCATAATTTTAAAAAATGCAAATCATTCACACGAGTTTATTATTTTTGCCGACCAGAGTAATTATAGCAAGTTATTTGGTGAAGTCTACAGTCTTAGAGTGTAGACTTCACCAATTTTGGAACTAAACGAATTACCCGAAATTTCATATTTGTGTTTATTGCTGAATTGGTGACCCAGAAAACTGGGTTCGAGGGGTTGTTCACCTCTCTTAAGGCAAGTGTTAAACGATTTAAAAAAATAATTAAAAATGAGAAAAAAACTTTGTTGTTTCCTTTTTAAAAAATTACCATAAAATTACTGTTTTTTATTTTTTGATTGGCAGCTTTGAGTTATATGTGAAAGGACGTTCTAATGCTCAACTATTGTTAGTTTTAACGTTTATTTGCATCCAAAATTTTGATTACATTTTTCGTAGAATCACGCATTAATTAAAAAAATATAACTTATTATTTATAATATTTCATATACCAATTACCCACTCGTTCTGAACATGATCTGCCGGACCTGGAAAGTATACACAATTTCCAATTAATCGATTGCTCTCGAGTAAGAAAAAAAACTTAAACAGTGATTTATTCGAAATGGTTTATACTTTCAATGGAGCTTCGATATAATTTTTGAATAATTGTATTTTCGAGCCATAAGTGAAAAACTCCACTTTTCCATGTCGCGTCACGAAATTTTAGTCGCAAATCTTCGATTGGGATTCTGTACCCCCAAAAACATAAAAGAGGGGCACAGTCAAAACTACCCCACAATTAAGGTTAAAATACACTATGACTGGACTAATTTGTTTTTAAACATAAGGAAAGAATGATAATTAAATCCTGAAAAATTTGCGTGTAAACAGTGTTATATAATATCGGGTTTTCCAATTTGTTTAAAAAAAACAAAAACGGTTTTGGCTATCAATAAAATTCTTTATTCCTGTGAAAGTACGTTTGATGCCATTATGTATGGAACTCGATATCTTTTGCATGGCCACCACGGGTACGCTTGCAGAAGTCCAGACGCTGAACCGTATTTTCGACGGTTTTCAAGCATAAATCGGCCGATACTGCTGCAATTTCACGTTCGATATTCGTACGAAGTTCATCAATCGTCGCTGGCTTGGTTGGCATAGACCATAGACTTGACGTAGCCCCACAGGAAATAGTCTAACGGCGTCAAATCGCCCGACCGAGGCGCCCAAGTGACTGGACCATTTCGTGAGATAACACGTTCCCCAAACTTGGTTTCCAATAAATTGATTGTGACATTCACTGTGTGGCTTGTGGCGTCGCGTCGTCCTGTTGGAACCACATGTCCTCCAAGTCCATATCATCCAATTGGGGCCAAAAATATTCGTTTATCATTGAACGGTAGCGATCCCCATCCACAGTAACGTGCCGGTCTTGATAATCACGGAAGAAGTACGACCCAATGACGCCGCCGGCCCATAAGCCACACTAAACCGTAATTTTTTCGGGATGCAATGATGATTCATGGAGTACGTGCGGATTGCTGCCTGACTAATACTACGTATTTTGTTTATTGACGAAGCCATTCAGCCAGAAATGAGCCTTATCGCTAAAGATGATTTTTCGATGAAAATCCGAATCATTTTCAAGATGTTGCGCAGCCCAATTCAAGAACATACGAAGCTTCTGGTGGTCAAACGGCTTCAGTTCTTGGCTCAGTTTAATTTTTTTAATATGTAGGCTAAGATCTTTTCCAAAATTCGCCACAACGACGTCACATAGATGCCCAACGCTTGAGAACGACGTGTGAGAGACACATATGGGCTTTCTGCAACTGAAGCCTCAGCGGCAGCAATATTCTCGACATTACGGGCACTTCTTTAACTCACTGGCACGGGAACATTTTGTTCTGTGCCTGTGGATTCAAATTTTTCCACTAGACGCTCAATTGTTGATCTGCTAGGACGATTATGACGACCATAAATTGTACGTAGTGCTCTTAACGTTGAGGCTACTGACTCCAAATTTCGGTAGTAAATTTTATTAATTTCGACTCGTTGTTGGCTCGTATATCTTTCCATCATGAAATGGCAAACCTTACTGAAGAGAAATGTCAAAAGAGCGGCTAGAAATATGGCGTCGTTTGATGTCGCTGTTGCTCTACTCTTGTAGCGTCCCTGTTGAAAAACCCTTTATAAGAAGAAAAACGAAAATAATTGAAAATGTCTTATGTAATAAAAGTCAACTGATGAGCCTAACTGTTGCACCTAGTACAAACGCATTGTTGTAAAGTTCATTAAAGATTTCAATTTCTTTGAATAAACTTTGTTGTTCTTCTTATCATATTATTAAAACGCCTTCTCCTATTATAAATTTAATAAAACCGTCCACTAACCATATGGACTGCAAACGGACATTAAACTACCACAATATAAGCCTCTCGACTGCAAAGCAAGAGTTATGGGTTATTCATTATACCTACTCAACTCACTTCTAGAGCTCAGTTTATATTTAAGAACTGCCAGGCAGCTTCATATTTGACCATACCTAAATCACCTTGTACTCCTTGCAAAGTGCTTTGAAAAATAAGTATAAAACTATAGACTTCCTGTGGAATGTCTTTCATTATTTATTATATTTTCTGAAGGCATGTATCTTATCAAAACGCATACAAATATCTTATTCCCTGGAGCCCCTTAAGTGAAAACGAAAACAATTTCCTGACAAGAGCCTAGAAGCCAACCCAACACAACACGGGTAGTTGTGAACCCAGGCTTCTTATATCTATATACCTCTCACCGTTCCTCCCACACGCATAACTTTCCAATTTGTCTTGCGGTTTGGGTAAGCATCCTTAATATTTATGTGGATCGCATCCTTTCTTTTACTTCCGCATTTACACTCTCTTCTCACTTCTCATTTTACGTCTTTCGTGTTTAGTCCCTCAACTTGGCTTTTCTATTGTCTAGACTCATTTCCACTTTCGTTCCATTTAAGAGCTCTTTACACAATTTTTGGGTGGTTGTATCATTTTTCTCTCGTTTTATGGTCGTAAATTCCGATTTAAAATGTAATTGCGCTAAATGTGAAGTAATGAAGGTACTTAAGTGACATTAGGGCCTTATTTATGTTCCCGATTTCCGTTATGGGCAGAGGTTTGACAATATACAACACAGCCAAGTATATACGTACGAGCTAGTAGTATACCGCGTTAGTGTTGAGTGATTTTTTATTTCATTTATACTTAGGTATATTTTATTGTAAAATGGTGGAAGATAGAAGAAACACTGGCCACTGGCAACATAAAAAGGACGAAGTCAATAGTCAGGCTCCATTCATTCGTACAGGAATTAATGTTCAAGAAAAGAGAAACAATACTTTGATATTTGTTTTTATTTTATGGTCTAAGGTCAGATTATCCTTTTAACAACAAAAATCCTTTCCCTTTTAAGCTTATAACTTAATTTACCGTTTTTTTTTTGTAAAATCACAAAACAACATTCTTTTGTATTTAATACACAATAAAAGTTGCAAAGTTTAGTACCTACCTGTATCTTTTGTGAAACTATTTACATGCTAAAGTGATTCAACAAAAAGCTAAAACCTCTCCGGCTCACCCATAATTTAATTGCTTATCAAAATTGCAAAGTTCACTTAACTTAATGCTTGTACGAGCAATTATTTTGATATTCTCCTAACCCACAGGTATACCTTAAATCTTATAATGTTTTTGGTTATGCAGTTTTATATGTGTTTTATATATTATGCTCCAGGGCAAGCTAGAAGGATTATTTCAAAAAGGATTAACATTGAAATTTGATGGCGTTTATTGTATTAAAACTATCTTTCTCATTGTTAAGCTAAGTTAACTAATATTTCTAGAATTATTATTTATTCATGTTCATCTAGAAGGTATTATGTATTTCCAAAATTTTGTTTAATAAAGTGGAAATCATTTTGTGTTTTTGGTTGAGTGAATTTAATCTTTTTTTGGTTACAACCAAGGTGGGTTGTAGTAAAATATTCTTATTTTATCTAAGCACATTTAATTATTCAATTATTTTTAATAATAAGGTATTCTTATGAAAACTGAAAATTACTTCAATAAAGATAAAGGCTTACTCCTTACATAACTACTTATTCGCAAGGCTTTCATAAAAGGCTTTCATAAAGGTTAAAGGACGTTCGTTGGGATTCTATAGGAGGTACCCCATGATGTAACGGTGAGTGTGTTGAACTATCACGCAAGAAGTCAACCAACTAGTTCCCAGCCTTTAAAACCTTAAAAAAACAAAAATATATCCTCAGAGTGACTACCTACTGTTAAGAATTAATAAATCCTCCAAGAACGAATTTTCACCTTGTCATGTATTTTATTTTTGCTATCAAAATTTTTCCTTTTTTAAGGACTTTTTTTAAACGCACATATGTAAAATGATATTAATAACATATGATATTACCATTAAGAAAAGCTTAATACAAGGCTGAAGGCTCATATTTTTATGAAAAATATGTTCTTTCCTGGACCTGCACAGTGGTTTCGGTTATATGGGGAAGGCGTCAAAATTCAATAAAATCTGAACCGCCAAACTGATTTCGATGAAATTTTCAGTTGTGACAAAAAATTGCAAAAAAAAAATCATCATACTAAATTTCCGCCTTCTGTTACGCCCACTTTTTAAATTAGGTAATATAGTCACCGAAATTGGCAAAAGCTTGGATTTTGTTCTGCACTCAGAGAAAAAAGCTGGTATAACCCACCAATTTCTGGTTTATTGTACCTGATTTTCAGGTTGATATATCTCAACTCGATAGATCAGGTTAACGGCTTAACCTGATACCTCATTTTAATGTCGTGTTAAATCAACGTTGGTTTCAGGTAGAGTTAACACTGCCTTAAAAAAGTAAAACTGTAAATTTTACCTGAGAGCTAATTTAACCTGTAAATCTAGTTAACTTTACATGAAAATCTAGTTCAAAAACATGAATAAAATGTTCAACGTCCTGTTAATTTAACATAAGGATCTAGTTAATTTAACATGCTTCAGTATTGAATCAACCCTGTATCCGGTAATTATTATGTCTTGGATCCATGCTTGTTGGTCCCATCTCTAACACTGCTTAACGTCCAATCCATTTTGCATTATTCTGAAAGTATAGAAATTTATTACTATGCATATAATTTTATTTTAAAAATACTTTGTGATACTTACTTAATTTTGAACTGGGAACCTCTCACACATGGAGATAGTACGCATCCCCTGGGCCACTTCGCTGCATAAGAAACTTGTGCCAAATATCAATAAGTTGAAACTGACCTTGTTTGGATGGCTTGTGTTTGTATGTCTTTAACACTGGTGTCACGTTGAAATAACCTGGCAGAGTGTTTCCTTAACCATGGCTTGTGAGCGTGTTTTAACGCTGGTAGATAGCTAGTTTAACAGGCGGTCAGGTTAAATTTAAATAATTTTAGTTGGATGGCCTGTGTGTGTGTTTTATCACTGGTGTCACGTTAAAATTAATTGGCAGATGAGGTTAAAATCAACAGGTAAACATTGTAAAAATAACCATATAAAATGTCACTTCAACCTGATTTGTGGTAAAATAGAAATTCATAACAAGCAGTGTTAAAAAAACCTGATCTCAGGGTAAAATTAGCGCAATATTCTTGTCGAAATTTCTGGTTTACCAGAATTCAGTATTAAAATAACAGTTCATCTTCTTAAATCAACTTAAATATGGTAATATAGGCCACCAGGCTAATTTAACACTTAATATAAGGTTATTGTAATCAGGTAAATTTCTGAAATGTCTGTAACTTTATATGGGATTATGCACCTTGTAAATTTAACAGGGCCCAGGTTAATTATTTTCCTGACTTTTTTCTCTGAGTGTGAGAAAATGCTCTTTTAAGATATTCGTCAATACAAAGATTGTTGCCACGCCTACTTTTTGGGTGTTTTTATATTTTTTTTCATATTAAAAGACAGTCTCAAGCAATAAAATGCAAACAATTCAAGCGAATATGATGCAATTTTGAGTTATGATAAAAGACCGCATAAGAAATGATCACAAAGAATGAAACTATAACACGACTACAAATATTGAAACATAAAAGCGGACTATAATACTTCGTACAACAATACTGAGTAAACAATTTTAAAACTCATAAATTACGAGTGTCATCACTATAAAAACGGCTTGTAGCTTAGTTTTTGTGCTGGCATCAATAGGATTAAAAGTAGGAAACAACCGAAATTTAAAAATGGAAGTCAATGATTCCTATTGGTAAATTATAGGTATATTTAAAAAGTAAGACATAATGAATAAATGTTGATGATGGAGTCGCAAGTATGGATAAATTAATACGAATACGAAGTTAGACATAATAGAGCAAATAGAAAGCTTAGAAATATTGATTTTGCTTTTTTTTGCATACTTAAAATTTGAGTTCTGGGATGATGTGTATAGTGCGGATGATCCATCTGTTCCCTTTGATCAAGCATTGGGCATCTCTGTGACGTCGTTGTGGCAAATTTTGCAAAAAGACCTTGGCCTACATCCAAACAAGATTAAATTGACGCAAGAACTGAAGCCGCTTGACCACCAGAAGCGTCGTATGTTCGTGAATTGGGCTGAACAACAACTTGAAAATGATTAGGATTTTTATCAAAAAATCATCTTCAGCGATGAGGCTCATTTCTGGCTGAATGGCTTCGTCAATAAACAAAATATGCGGTATCGGTCAGGCAGCAATCCACACGTACTCCTTGAGTCATCATTGTGCCCGTGGTGGCCTTGAAAAATAAATCGAGTTCCATACATAATGGCATCGAACGTATACTTTCACAGGATTAAAGAATTTCATTGATATCCAAAACCGTTTTTGTTTTATTTAAAAAAAACTTTTGTAGTGTTCTTATTGACCCGATATAGTGGAATGCTGAAATCAAGACTTCAATATGGAATCTCCTGTTAGGGTGGCGCGTTTTTTAATAAAATTGAATCTTTTTTAATTAAACAAAAGCATGCTATTAGAATAATGCGTAAAGTTCGTCGTATAACACCAAGTTTTGAATTGTTCAAGGATCTCAAAATTCTTTCTTTTGGGCACCTTCACTGTTACAAAGTCCTAAAAATATTGTTTGAAAATTCCTGTTTTTATAATTCACGAATAAATGTCAATTTTAATTTACGCGGCAACACCAGAAATTTCGTCACAATACCACCATTTTACAAAACACACTCTTCAAGATTTTATTATGTCACAGCTCTTCATTTATTCAACTTACTTCCAGAGACCCTTAGGAGTGAGAGAGGGAAATCAGTATTTTTATTGAATGTTGAAAAATGGGTTCTTTCTTTTAATCATTTGGAAATTGAAAATTTCCTACCATATAAACTACTTATGTATCAAACGAAAATTTTTTTTAATACTTATGTATTAAAAAAAAAGAATTGTTTAAATTAGTTAGACTTAATTTGTTGTTAACTTTTTGTTAATTTATATTACCTATATGAAATATTTGAAAAAAAAGAAATTTTGTATGAAATCCAATTTGTTTTCCCCATCAATAATTTCTTGTAAATCATTTTTTTTTTTTCAAACAAAATGTACATTCGCCTCTTGTCTTATGGCAATAGATTGAACTTAACTATTTCAAAAATTATGTTATATAAATAATGTATATTATTGTACTCTATGGTTTTTGAAATAAAGATTTTTTAATAATTAATAATAATGAATGCCAGGAAGTTTAAAATGTCGGGCGATTAGTTAGACAAATGCATTGTGTAGGATGGTGAATAGGAAAATATTGTTGACAGGACCACAAGGTGGGCAATGGGGGTCAACTTGGAAGTTTTCAAAATTGTTTTTTTCTTAACATTTATAAGTATGTGTACATAAGGGTTTTTCTTATATTGGTTTTTCTTGAAATTCAAAGGTGGATTCACCTCATTTGAATTATTTTACAAAAGAAATATACCATCTGATATGTTACTAGATTATCATAAAAGATAGGTAAGTTTTAGTAATTAGGCAGCAATACATTTCTTTTTATGGATTTTTATCCAAAAATTGTTCGTTACCTTGAAAAAACAAGCTTTGAAAAATCGTAAAAAATAATCTACATAATACAGTACAATTACTGAAACTTGATGACCTTTTATTATCTTGAGGCCTTTCAGGTGGTATTAATTTAAAAAAATCACAAACACCTTGAGAAATTTAATAATTCATTAAAAAACCTATGGCTGACCAATAAAAAAAAACTATCTAACGTTTTATATAGATCTAGAGATCATTCAGATGGTATATTTAATTTTTGGAAATTTTCCATGAAATAAGGTGGCAAAGGTCCAGAGCCATTGTTTTTTAGGCCAGGCAAACGTTTTTTTCCTTAAATATTATATGTACAATTCGGTGCACATGGTGGAAAATTATTTTGAAAATGTTGATTTTTTCGCATGGGAAAAATCCACAATCTTATCATTGATACCATTGACTCTCCAGTAGCGATTTGTACTACTGATCATTAATACCTATTGACGGAGACAAAGATCTGTTTTCTTCTTCCATTGATATTGTTTTGACATTATTTTATTTGAAAAGGAAAATTAATTTGTTATCAGTTCTTTTCCTGCAACAGTTTTTTCTTTGAATGTGTTTCCCACTAGTAAAAAACTTCATAAAGAAGGAATACTTATTATTATTCAAAACGACACCAAGGAATAAGTTAGTTAGATGATTATAATTAGATACCCAAAACAATAAGATTTTATATTTCCACTAACAGAAACACCATATAGGGTAGGGTGGGGCACTTTAGACGATGGGTCACTTTTGAGTTGACTTTGGCGATTACCGAAATATAGATGGGTTTTCAAGTAAGACTTCAAAATTGAATTAAATTTTGACAGTTGTAATAATAATACATAATAAAAATTTTAAATATAAGTATGCCTGTAAGACCTTAGATCTTTTTGTAATGAAACCTGACTTCCAAGACACAATTTTTATTATATCATTTGAAAAGGAACTTAGACGTTATGGGTTTTTATTGTGGAAATCAATAAATGGCCTGTTAAAGTTGGGAAAACCACGGAGTGCATTTTGGAAGGCGGGAAAGACAAAAGTACCCTTTTTGGGTTTTTGCATAAAACTCGAAAACGAAGAAAAATTTTGAAATAATGTCTCATCTAACACTATATTTTCTTACGCCCAAGATAGTATAAGTACTTAACATAGGTATGTTCAAAAACCTGGTTTGTAAGAGCATATGTTTGTTGATTTTGGCAATCATTTTAAATTTTGAAAACAAAATTAGATGGCAACCCTTAAACTATTAAAAAAAATTACATTTCTCTATTATTTTTGACTTAAATGGTTAAGAATGAATCATAAGCCCCAGTTTGACAGTATCATCTAACAAGTTTCTCAAAAAAACCATATTCCTTTAAATCAGCAAGGTTTGAGCGACCGTTTGTCAGCTGAATATGTCATTCAAAAAAATTTAATCATCTTTCGCAATGCTTATACCTGCTGGAAAAATAGTTATGTACAGGCAAATAAGCAAAAAAAAAAAACAAAAATGTGATTTTTCACGTTTTTTTTTTTATTTTTTAGGTAACTTAAGATTAAAAAAAAATTTTCAATTCTCCATTTCGATGGTAAATTTTATTATCTTCAAAAAGATTTTAACACTATCTTGAAATCCTCCTTTGCTTTTGAGTTATATGCAAGGAGCCGAAAAGGGTGCTTTTGCCATATAAAAAAAGCAAAATAACAAAATGCTAGTTAAAAAAAAACCATCTGCTCTGTTTTGTGTTAAACATAGTAGGGTTCCGAAATGTAACAAAACAATAAGACAACTGAAAACATCCTCCGTTCCATAAAAAAAAACCTTCTCGACCACAGCGCAAAAATCGAGTAAGGTTTATGTGTACATTTGGATATTTTCCAACAAAAACCCTCCTCGACGACGCGTCGACGCGTCGCGACGGCACAACGTGTTGTGCTGTGAAGTAGGAGCAAATCATAATATGCTTATAAGACATGATTTATTTGACTAAATTAAGCTAACACAAACAAGAATATCTCATAATTTTATTTCTTATGTGTGTCATTTGAATTATGTCGAAAGTGCCCTACCCATGGGGTACAGATGTCAGTTTGAGGTACTTTTTTACCAATTTTTTTGTTATAAGCTATTAGGTACATAAAAAGTCTTTAAAAATTATGAATTTTAGTAGTTAGGGGCTTAATGCAATAATAAAAAATAATAATAAATAAAATACAAACAAAAAAAAAAAACATTGATCAAATTTAATATTTCAAAAAAGTTATACGCTATCTTCAGAAAATGTGTCGAATCCACTCCCTATTACCCTAAATCTTATTTACCTGTAATTGTGCGTTTTATATTTATCACACAACAAAAATAAATTAGAAACTCTCGGCGACGTGCTTTATCAATCCTTCGCATCTCATATTGCATTGAACTTGCTGGGCGAGTAGAGAGAATCTCTTGAGAAAAAAAAACCTAAAACACTGCAGCAGGATGATAACCCGTCACATCTCACCAAACTTTCTTAGTCATTAATAAATTAAGACTGATGCCGACGAACGATGACTACTACCAGCTACGATGACGATGTAACTCACAAAAAAAGCCTTTTCTGCTATCCGCCAGATTGTGATAAACTAAAAGCATTTCGCTGTAAGAAAATTTCTATATGTAAGTAAAAATATATCAGTTGAATAGGGTGTTAAGGTCTACTCGTGGGTAACTTACCTACTGGAGCCATCTTCGGATCTCGACCTTATACCCAAACTCAATCTAGAGACCCAACCTTAAAACCCTAAACCCCCGAACTCCTAGAACAAAACTCAAACCCAGACCCCGAATCTACATCCCACCATCCACAACTAGCTGTCACTGTTGGTTTCAGTGTTCTCGAAGTGCTCAGTTTATAAATAAAATATGACGCAGTGGAAATATTCTTCAGCGTTCATGTTTTATAATTTAATTCAATTCAGTGTAAGGATAATGCAATGGAAGTGTTGTTGAGAAAATAGCATTCGAAACATTCGCGCTGGGTCTTGTGAGTAAAAATGAAAATCTTTTTCATCTATTTACCACTCTTGCTGCTGCTTTTGATGGTTCTTTTGGCCTTATAATCACTAGGAACGCGCAGTCAGTAACGAAGGAGAATGGAAGAGCAGGAAGAAGCTGTTGGTAGCTTTAGGTGAGTAATAGTGTTGTATATATCTAGCTATACACATAACTTCTCCACACTCCGCATAGCACCTCCTTTTGAAGAAAAGCTGACTATCAATTGGTCGCCTTTAGTCTTTTGCCATTTGAAAAGGATCAACTTTCTAGATAAGGATGAGAAGTTTATCAAGATGATGGTTGTCGGAAAAGACACAACAAAGTCATTAAATATGAAAAAGTTTCGATGCTGTGATCCTATTTTTTAATTCAACAATTTTTACACTTCCCTTCTCCTTGCTTCACCAATTCAATGCCAAAAATTGTCTTTGAGAGCTCAAAACTCATTAAACGTTGAGGAAAACTTATCTCATTAATATTTTAAATAACGCCATAAGATAAGAAAAAAAATTAAGTTAAAAAGAAATGGGCGGAATTATAGAAAAACACTCTTTTAATTGCTAAGCGTAGTTGCGATTTGGTTTACTCCTTTTTTTCGATCCTTTTTTTTTGTTGTTGTCTAAAAAAAATTATGGAAAGAGATAAATAGTGGAGACAAATTTTCAACAACAAACTGCATTTATCGCTTAATTAAATGCATGATTGGGTTGCGGGATGGTTAAATGGCTCAAGACAATAGGTACATTAATTTTGCATTGCATATTATAGAAAGAGTGGCTGTTTTCAAAAACAAAATTCTGAAAAAAAAGAAGAAAAAAAGGATGTAACAATAAATAAAAACCAAGAATCATAAATATTACTATTTTGACTTGCGATAAATACGAGCAGTCAGTATGTCCTGCTTCAGTGTTAAGATAATTTTTGCGTGTCAGTATGTTGCTTTATACCTAAACTTTGATATATGTATTTCATTTCATTTTGATACCTCATTTTTGAAGATCAAGAAAAGAGTTCTTCAAAATCAGGAAAAATGTATAGTAAAAAGGGACAAACTGTGGAAAAAGTCCAGGTTTTTACCATACCCACTAGGGTGGGTCAAACATTTTTTTTTCGTTTTTTAATACGGCTCAGTGCTAAAAAGTTGCTTAATAATGAGATCAATTTATTTACACAGTTTTATAAACTAATTTTTAGTTTTATTGCCTCCGGATTGCAAAGGAAGTTTCCAAAAAAGGTGATAATTTTGTCATTCTTTCTCCGAGCATTTTTTTCAATTTTCATGCGTTATAGTTTTTTTTAGTATCGATTCATCATTTAATCATTCAGTGACGCGTTGCATAATAGAGTACAGTTATTTATTTTCGCCATCAAAACAATGGAACCCACTCGAAACAGTTGGAAGTGTCCCTTATTTGGTGAGTTAAGTGATTTAAAAGAGAACGTATTGCCGACCTATGAAGATGTGATGAAATTATATGAGTGGACCCGCCATAGGGTAAAATATGAGAGAGAAACTAAAAAAGAGCCAACATATAAAGAAATAGAAGCTATTGTAGTTGCGAAACTAATAGAAATATGGGCGAAGTCTTCTATTCCTACAGTAGAACCAAAACGAACGAAGGTAATGTTACAAACATATCATTTAAAGTGCAAAAAACTTCTCAAGTTGCACCCTAAAATACCCGAATGTAAGTTGGAAAAGTTTCGTCTTGAAAGTAAAGTGTTGTTTGATATTTCGGCTTGCAAGTGTCGAGATTTTGTTAAATGTACTTGTCTTAAAAACAAAGAAATTCCTCCAATAGAATACTGTTTCATAACAGATCAGCGAACAGCTAGAAAAATGATGATGGGTGGCGTAGATGTTGTCGCAACTAAACATATTTCTAGAACGCTAAAAAGAAAGCTGTTAAGAGAGAAATCTGAGAGCAAATAACAAAAAGTGACCGAAATATGTCCGGATAAGTTAAGTAGCCCATCTGAATCCGAATGTTCTCAGTCAGATTATGAAGAACGAAGTGAATATAAGTTTCGGACTGCAAAGGTTGAATCAGAGAGTAATATTGCAACTGCAGTCGATTATGCCCTTCTATCAAAAACATGCGATAGATTTGGAGTATCAGACAGGGCAGGGGCAGCTATTGCATCAGCAGTTCTACACGCGTCGAGCTCACAAGTAATAGATAAAAATAAGCTGCGCCGAGAACGAAAAAAAACAAGAGAAAATATTACTTTACAGCAAAATATATCACATATACCTGCATTATACTTCGATGGAAGAAAAGATCAAACTTTGATGAACTCTGAAAAAGATGGCAAATATTACAGGCAACGCGTACTTGAGGAGCATATTTCTTTGATAAAAGAACCTGACTCCAAGTTTTTAGGTTATATTTCACCTCCTTTAGGCACTGCAAAGTGTATAGAACAAGAAATATTTAACTTTTTCTTGAATGCGAATCCGGATATATCAATGGATAATTTGATTGCAATTGGATGTGACGGAACCAATGTTAATGTTGGAAAATGTGGAGGTATCATACGGATGCTAGAAAAAAGGTTGGATAGACCCTTAAAGTGGATTATCTGTTTATTGCATATGAATGAACTGCCATTTAGACCTCTATTTCAACACATTGATGGCAGTACGTCTGGACCACAAACATTTTCAGGGACAATTGGCAGAGAACTTGAAAACTGTGAAAAAAGACCTATAACTCAGTTTCAACCTATTCCAACCAACTTACCGGAACGTTTTGCTGAAGATATTAGTATAGACCAGAAATACTTGTACAGAATAGTTCAAGCAGTTTCAACGGGTATATTTCCTAGTGATTTAGCACACAAATCACCGGGAAAAATGTCCCATGCCCGATGGCTAACTCGTGCAAATAGGATTCTTCGTCTGTACGTTTCAACTGAGACTGCCTCTGCAAATCTAATCATTCTTTCAACGTATATCGTCAAAGTTTATGCTCCGGTATGGTTTTCCATAAAAACCCACCCCAGCTGTAAAGATGGATCGCGACACTTTTTTAAACTCATCGAACAAACCAGATATTTACCGAAAAATTTGAAAGCCGTTATCGATCCAGTAATTCAAAGAAATAGCTATTTTGCACATCCGGAAAACTTATTGCTTGCAATGATCACAGATTTGCAGCCCCACATTCGTGAAATAGCTGCCTGTCGAATTTTGAAAGCAAGATCAGCAACACCTAAAAAGTTGCGTCTTTTTCAGTTACCAAAGATAAACTTTAATGCATCAACATATTATGACCTTTTGAACTGGCAAGAAAATATAACTGAGCCACCTATTTTAAAATCAACAACTGAAGAAAATCTTCTATTGTTTGTTCAACAAAGAGGAGAAGGAGAATTAGAGTTATTACGTCTTCCTTGCCACGCACAAGCAGTAGAAAGAGCAGTCAAAGCCGTGACTGAAGCTTCAACTACCTTATGCAATAAATCAAACAGAGAAGGATTTATTAAAGCACAGATAGAATCGAGGAGAGCGATGCCAAAATTTGACAGTAAAAAAGATTTTTCTACAAACTAAACCCTTCAATACAATATCTTTTAATTATATTTTTTTTTTGTAAATGAATTCACTTTTTTCGTTTTCTCTTAAATAAACATTAAAAATATTGATTTACGTTTTTTATTTATAAATAATTCTGGTTGGTGTAAATTTGTATGTCATGCCGTTGATCCTTTTTTAACCATATTTTTGATAGTTTGTATGTGAAACCGGAGGCAGAAGAACAATTTTGATTGCTACCAAACTTTATTATCTATTTATACTTACCATTTGGCACCGTTTTTTTGCTGTGCGCGGAAGAAAAGTGAGAATTTATTTTTCTCCATATACGAGTGACCCACCCTAATACCCACCCAAAAGTCCATTGACAAATCGTGTGCACGTAGTAAGTTTTTCAAGGTCAAAAATGTCAACAAAATTAGTTTTTCGCTCATAACTTTTAGTCCAGTCATATTATATTTTTATTGCGCAAATTTTGAGGTAGTTTTGATTTGCCCCACTTTTATGTTTTTGGGGTTGCTGAGTCCGAATCTGAGGTTTGACGCGATGTATCTTTCGTCGTGTATTTTTTAGACTCAATCGCTGGTTGAAAATTGACGTATATTTACAATTTTCGAAAATTTAATTTTTTGTCGAAGTATTTTTTTTCGAAAAAATGTTTATAGTCATTTTTTAAGTATGAAAATTTTAATTCAAAATTCTTTTTGAATTTTTCAAATACCCGTATCCATGTTCGAGAAATCGTTAGCATTTGTCTTAGACTACACGTAATTCGAAAAATCCCGTCAATTTTCATTTTTGTAGCACTTTTTGCAAATTTTTGCATGTTGCGTCACGAAATTTTCAGATTTGGGTTCAGCACCCTACTAATGATGATTTGATGAGGGAAGAATCAAAACTACCCCACAATTTGCTCAAAAACTCAAATTTCTCGCATAAAGAAGTTACTTAGTAGTCTAGTCATATTGTATTTTTATTACGCAAATTGTTGGTAGTTTTGATTTTCCCCTTCTCATGTTTTCGGGGATGGGGAATCCGAATCTGAGATTTGGGCCTAAAATTTCGTGACGCAACATGATGCAAAAATGCATTTTCTGGGAGGTTTTCACTAATGGCTCGAAAACTACCAGTTATTCGAAAATTACCTCAATGTATCATTGAAAGTGTACACAATTTCCAATAAATTTCTGTTTAAGGTTTTTTCCTGCGACAATCCATTTGGACTGTCACTCAAGCCCTAGTTGAAAATTGATGTATTTTTACTGTTTTCAAAAATCCACTCTAAAGCACTAAGTAAGTACTTAATGTGAAAAATTTTAATTTCTATCTATGACATGAACCAACCTATATTTTTCTAATGGTCTTTGATGCGCTGAGTTTGAATTTGGTCTTGAAATTGCTCTAGCATGTCACGTTTTATAGATATTCGAATCTAAAGATATACAAAACAACCATTTTTTATGCAAATTTGGGGTTTTATTTTTTGTGGAACTAATTTTTTTCGAAAAAATGTTTACGGTTATTTTAAAGTATGAACTTTTTACTTCATAATTCTTTTTGAATTTTTTAAACATCACCATTCACCTTCGAGAAATCGTTGGTCTACGTAATTCGGAAAATTCAGTCAATTTGTGCTCAAAAGGGCACAAAGCGAGCAAATTGTGTGGTAGTTTAGATTTCCCCCCTATTTAATGTTTGCCATGGTGCTGAATGCGAATCTGAGGTTTGCGACTAAAATTTCGTTACGCAAATATTTGCAAAAACTAATACAGACTGAATTTTTTGAATTACGTAGTCTAAAACGAAGACTTACAATTTCTAGAAAAGGAATAAGGGAATTTGAAAAATTCAAAAAAAATTATGGAGTCAAATGTTCATGCCTTAGAATGGCTATAAGCTTGGTGAAAACGTTTCATGTACTATGAGAATGAAGAATCAAAAGAGTCTTTGAAAATATTTCACATGGAAACGTGTTTTTTTTTGAAGAGGACAGGGGGGAAGCTGTAGTGTATCAAACGGAAAACTTTCCTTGGTACAACCTAAGCATGTGACGCATTTCCTGAATGTAGTTTTTAATGCCTAATCAAATGGCATAAAACTCAAATCAATGTGGACTCTGTGAAAAAAGTTATCACCATTTTCATATAGAATAACTATACTTTCAGAATAAAAGTTAGATTTTACCGAAACTCAATTGGAAATAATGGTCCATTGATGAAATTAAAAATTAATCAATTTAGGAAAAACTAAACTAAAATCTATTCATGCACCGAGGGTTATAATCATATGTTTAGCAACCTCTATATAACCGTTCACCGTTATCTCAGTTCAACTGTACAGGGAGATGCTATTTTTTTCATCAAAGTAGAATTGTTTTTTTAACAAAAATTATAGAAAAACGTTTCATACTCAATGACTAAGCACAATAAATCCATAAATTTCATAATTTTGGGGAGTTCTATGAATAAAATTCAATTAAAAGATAATTTGTGGCCTTTACTCTAGAATGCATTTCAAAGAGTCATAAAATTATTTTTAAGTCAATTGTAAATAGAAATGTTCAATAAAGCAAAATTAAATTGAATTGATGATAAAACTTCTTTAATGAATTTAAACTTTCACCATTGCGTGTTCGATAAGACAACGTGGACAATGCTTAATAAAGTCAATACACACACAAACGTATTAATTCTTAAATTCCGTCAATCTTTCCCGATTGTTTAAGAATGAAGAGGAAGGAAACCGAAAGCGAGTAGTTCCAAAAAAACATACAGCCAACAATTGCCTATAGTTAAGATGTTGCACAAAAATGAGTAAACAAAAATCAACATTCTTTATGAAAATACCTTTTTTTTTAATTTAATTTAATTTAATTTAATTTAATTTAATTTCTTTTGATTTAATTTTATTTCATTTCATTTCATTTCATTTCTTTGCATTTCATTTCATTTCATTTCATTTTATTTTATTTTATTTTATTTTATTTTATTTTATTTTATTTTATTTTATTTTATTTTATTTTATTTTATTTTATTTTATTTTATTTTATTTTATTTTATTTTATTTTATTTTATTTTATTTTATTTTATTTTATTTTATTTTATTTTATTTTATTTTATTTTATTTTATTTTATTTTATTTTATTTTATTTTATTTTATTTTATTTTATTTAATTTAATTTAATTTAATTTAATTTAATTTAATTTAATTTAATTTAATTTAATTTAATTTAATTTAATTTAATTTAATTTAATTTAATTTAATTTAATTTAATTTAATTTAATTTAATTTAATTTAATTTAATTTAATTTAATTTAATTTAATTTAATTTAATTTAATTTAATTTAATTTAATTTAATTTAATTTAATTTAATTTAATTTAATTTAATTTAATTTAATTTAATTTAATTTAATTTAATTTAATTTAATTTAATTTAATTTAATTTAATTTAATCTAATTTAATTTAATTTAATTTAATTTAATTTAATTTAATTTAATTTAATTTAATTTAATTTAATTTAATTTAATTTAATTTAATTTAATTTAATTTAATTTAATTTAATTTAATTTAATTTAATTTAATTTAATTTAATTTAATTTAATTTAATTTAATTTAATTTAATTTAATTTAATTTAATTTAATTTAATTTAATTTAATTTAATTTAATTTAATTTAATTTAATTTAATTTAATTTAATTTAATTTAATTTAATTTAATTTAATTTAATTTAATTTAATTTAATTTAATTTAATTTAATTTAATTTAATTTAATTTAATTTAATTTAATTTAATTTAATTTAATTTAATTTAATTTAATTTAATTTAATTTAATTTAATTTAATTTAATTTAATTTAATTTAATTTAATTTAATTTAATTTAATTTAATTTAATTTAATTTAATTTAATTTAATTTAATTTAATTTAATTTAATTTAATTTAATTTAATTTAATTTAATTTAATTTAATTTAATTTAATTTAATTTAATTTAATTTAATTTAATTTAATTTAATTTAATTTAATTTAATTTAATTTAATTTAATTTAATTTAATTTAATTTAATTTAATTTAATTTAATTTAATTTAATTTAATTTAATTTAATTTAATTTAATTTAATTTAATTTAATTTAATTTAATTTAATTTAATTTAATTTAATTTAATTTAATTTAATTTAATTTAATTTAATTTCATTTAATTTAATTTAATTTAATTTAATTTAATTTAATTTAATTTAATTTAATTTAATTTAATTTAATTTAATTTAATTTAATTTAATTTTATTTTATTTTATTTTATTTAATTTTATTTTATTTTATTTTATTTTATTTTATTTTATTTTATTTTATTTTATTTTATTTTATTTTATTTTATTTTATTTTATTTTATTTTATTTAATTTTATTTTATTTTATTTTATTTTATTTTATTTTATTTTATTTTATTTCATTAAGTGTGGGCAATTATCAAAACTTGTTTTATGCACATGGATTTGGCGCCCTTGTCCGCTGGGACCCGTGGCATAAACACCGGTTTGCCCCCTCCATAGATCCGGGGCCGTTAGTCATTCGACCCTATTAAAAATAACCCTACTGGGGTTGTAATATGAATTTTGTAAAAATCCAAACTTAGTGCACCCCTACATAAAATTTTCTATTAATTTTTTTTTAAAACTTTATATGTACATCTTATAGTATAACCGGTACAATGATTATATCAGATGAATGAATGAGTGAGTCAGTGACCGACTCTTTCTTTTTTAAACAGTTAACAATGAAATTCCAATGTATTGTCAATTGTCTTAGTATTGTGTCTTTTAAACTTCAATTGTTTAGTCACTTAACATTGTTAACTGCTATACCTTAGGATGGGGTCCTTTTAACTTTCTTGAACAATAGGAAGACCACTTAGTGTCCGACACTCACACCCTCAACACAAGCAACAACAATTCATTTAACGACATTCAATTAACAACAAACGATGAGAAATTGATTAAAACGGATAGGATAAAACAACGAGCAAGGACACAAGGAAAAAAGATGTCCTACACAATGACAGGACAAATTACTTTCCAACAATCTTTCACCAAGCAGATAAGCAGTAGGTACTATACCTCTCTACAGCTATATAATATATAGCAACCAACCAACGAAACAATTTGCGCTATGTTTTTGTTCTTGTATAACGAACGGAAAACAAATGAAATCCCTAAGTACTTTTTGTGCACAATTAACGAACCTCACTACCGCTACCGCACACGGTTAGAAATGGCCAAACCCCCTCTAAGCCCTCTTCTATTAGTTTTTTTGTATTATCATTTGTTACGAGAAGGTTGTTCCTCAAAAAGGATAAAAAGCCATTAATATTATTATCGCCCGAGATTGGCATGACATTTTTCTTTCGGCAGCTGGCAATCAGCAGAAGGAGTTTTTAACTACGTCATTAGGAAAGCGAGTCTAGATTAAGTTTAACCAGAAAGCAGTTTAATTAATTCAAGACACTTAAGGTGCAGTCAAAAAAGAGAAAGGAAGTGCTTCATTTTGATATGGTTTTGGAATGGAATAATCCTAAAAGAAATAAAATTGTTCTTTGATAGACCATTGAAATTAGTAATTAAATATCTTCTTATACTTACTTACTCATTTAACAAGCTTCTTATCCGCAAAGTGTCTCTGCCTGAGATATGGTGTCTTTGATTTCCAGTTCTCTGCCAGACCAAACGCTATGGTGTCTGTCATGGTTTGGTCCTCCTTGTTGGCCTCGAACCTAAGGGCAGCTATTAGTAGAATATTTTTGTCCATTCGCTCAAGGTTGATTTGATTTTTGGTCTGGCCATCTGGAGAACACCAGGCTAAAGTGTGAAACCTAAGTCTTGGAGATCTAGTGGTTCAAATTTTAATCCATGGTCCATCAGCATTTTCAACCAGCTGATTTCGGGGGATCCATGTGCGATCTGTGCGACTTTTGTCGCATTTTGACCCTTTTTGTTGGCCTCATGCGACGACTTTTTTAAAAACTGGATCTTTTTACCCTTTTTAAAAAAACTGTGCGACTTTTCTGATCCCATCTCAAAAAATGGACAAGATTAAGTCTTTGTAATCGGGTTTTTCAATAAGAGCGCTACAAAAGTTTTTTTAAATTAAACAAAAACGGTTTTGGATATCAATGAAATCCTTTATTCTTGTGAAAGTACGTTCGATGCCATTATGTATGGAACTCGATTTCCTTTGCATGGCCACCACAGGCACGCTTGCAGAAGTCCAGACGCTGAACCCAATTTTCGACGGTTTTCAAGCATAAATCGGCCAATACTGCTGCAATTTCACGTTCGATATTCGTACGAAGTTCATCAATCGTCCATGGCTTGTTGGCATAGACCATAGACTTGACCTAGCACCACAGGAAATAGTCTAACGTCGTCAAATTGCCCGACCGAGGCGGCCAAGCAACTGGACCATTTCGTGAGATAAACGTTCTCCAAACTTGGTTTCCAATAAATTGATTGTCACATTCGCTGTGTGGCTTGTGGCACCGCGCCGTCCTGTTGGAACCACATGTCCTCCATGTCCATATCATCTAATTGGGGCCAAAAATATTCGGTTATTATTGAACGGTAGCGATCCCCATTCACAGTAACGTGCCGGTCTTGATCATCATGGAAGAAGTAGGGCCCAATGACACCGCCGGCCCATAAACCACACCAAACCATAATTTTTTCGGGATGCAATGATGACTCATGGAGTACGTGTGGATTGCTGCCTAAACAATACCGCATATTTTGTTTATTGACGAAGCCATTCAGCCAGAAATGAGCCTCATCGCTGAAGATGATTTTTCGATGAAAACCCGAATCATTTTCAAGTTGTTGCTCAGCCCAATTCACGAACTTACGACGCTTCTGGTGGTCAAGCGGATTCAGTTCTTGTGTCAATTTAATCTTGTTAGGAAGTGGGCCAAGATCTTTTCGCAAAATCCGCCACAACGACGTCAGAAAGAAACCCAACGCTTGAGAACGATGTTTGAGCTTTCTGCAACTGAAGCCTCAGTGGCAGCAATATTCTCGACACTACGGACACTTCTTTATCTCACTGGCATGGGAACATTTTGTACTGTGCCTGTGGATTCAAATTTTTCCACTAGACGCTCAATTGTTGATCTGCTAGGACGATTATGACGACCATAAATTGGACGTAGTGCTCTTATCGTTGAGACCACTGACTCCAAATTTCGGTAGTAAATTTTAATAATTTCGACTCGTTGTTGACTCGTATATCATTCCATGATGAAATGGCAAACCTTACTGAAGAGAAATGTTAAAAGAGCGGCAAGAAATATGGCGTCGTTTGCTGTCCCTGTCGCTATACTTTTGTAGCGTCCCTGTTGAAAACCCTTTATAATTATAAAAATGAAAAGATTTTTTTACCTGGGATTTGAACTCGATTCCTTCCTCGTTCCAGTCTAGTACTCTACCACTATGCCAATTCGCTGTTGAGGAAAACATAATCAAAAGTGAATAAGTTTATACCATGTACTTCACGTTTACGAAGAGGGAACAGTCAATAACTGTGCGCATCTAATATCTGTTCTTTGTTCTTTCAAACTTCTCGAATGTTTTCTGGCTGTTTTAAGAACTGCTTCTCTGTTTTTTCTCACTTGTCTCTGGTAGGTTCCAGATCTTTTAAATATTTGCCATGAGTTATTCATTTTTAAGTTTTGCTAAAAAGTTCAATGTTACTGTAAGCACTTCTTTTCTGTTTTACGATGTTCAATGGGTACTCACCGTTCTTATTTTTTATAAGCACAATTTTTTATAAGACACACTTTTTGATCTTCACTGATTATTTTAATTTGTATAAGGCCTTTACAAACAAGCCTTATACAAGTTGTTTGCAATGATTTGTTGTGGAGAGCATAGAAGCAGTTTTTATTTTAAACATTTTCTGTAAATAACTTTGGAAGGCCTTATACAAGCCATTTATAGCTTATATTTACAAGCCTTGTATAGAGCTGGTGTAACTCATATTTTAAGGCCTTATAACAGCTACTTGTTTAAATTTCAGGTAGAAATTTCTTGGCTTGCTCAAGATTGCCTTATACAAGCTATTACTTGCCAAATTCAAAAAATGTTAGCTATTACTTGCCAAATTCAAAAAATTTTACCTCATACAAGCTAAATTGTTAGTTGGGCACCGTTATTTTTTCATAGAAGTAAATTTTTTTCAAAAAATATTTAAGAAAGTGTTAAATAACCTTTAAATACAGAGTTTTATAAAAATTGATCATGTAGTTTTCAAAATGATTTTCAAACAAAATTTTTTTTGAAATTTTTTAAAAATCCAAAAAAAACTTTTTTGAAAATTTTGGTAAAAAAACTTTAGAAGCTGCATGAAAAAACTATTGAAATCTGAAGCACCGTTTTGAAGAAAATGGAAAATTAAAAAAAATGGTTCTTTGGGGAGGTACCATTAATAACCATTTTTGAAAAATGGTTCACCACCCAAAGGAAGCCCTTACTAAAAGTAATTTATTAAATTTTGTTCAAGAAAATTTGTTCAGCCGTTTTTGAGAAAAATATGACTATGTTAAACTTCCAAAAAAAATTATGGCAGGTACCGTTATTTTTGGTTCTAAAAATAAATTAAACCTGTTCGCATAATCACCAAAAACCAATATATACCTATCAAGTTAGAATATATCATATACAGGGTGGCGCACGAATCGTGCTACAAAAATAAAACGTAATAACTTTTTTTCTGTGTGAGTAATCGGCTTATTTTTTTTTTATTTTGTAGGTTACTATTTAGATTTATAAAAATGGATGCTTGGGATACGGAGAAAAGAATTTGGATAGTGCAACGGTACCATGCTTTGCAGTCCGTCATTTCCATCCAAAGGGAATTTCGGCGGGAGTTTGGCGGTAATCCCCCGAGTAGATGGACCATTATGAGGCTTGTAAACATGTTTGCCGAATCTGGAAGCATCGCATGAAGGCCGTACCATCGAGATGCCAATGTTCGGGTTCAGGATACAATCGCAGCAGTAGCATCTGCAATACAGGCCAATCCGAGCGTTTCGACCCGAAACTTATCGGGGCAAATTGGAGTTAGTAGACGGTCATTACAACGGATACTTCATGACGATTTAAACTTGTTTCCGTACAAAGTCCAAATTACTAGCAAGTTAAACCCTCAGGATTTGCCTGTTCGCCTGGAATTTTGCCAAAAAATGATATCAATGGCCGAAGAAGACAACACATTGATCAATTGTTTGTTCATGTCTGATGAGGCCCATTTTGATCTTAACGGCAATGAAAACAAGCAAAATTGCCGTATATGGAATGAGTCTAATCCAGAAATGCTCCATGAGACGGAACTGCACCCAGAACGAGTCACTGTGTGGTGCGCAGTTTCATCAAGGTGTATTGTCGGGCCGTACTTCTTTGAAGAAAACGGTGTAACCGTTACTGTCAATGGAGACCGTTATTTAAAGATGTTGAAGGAGTTTTTTTACCCAGAACTGCGCCGAAGACGTATACCATTCAACAGCGTTTGGTTTCAGCAAGATGGAGCAACTGCACATATAGCCAGACCAGTTATGGCGGAGCTAAACAAAAAATTCGCAAACAAATTAATTTCTAGGAACTCCACTCTTCGCTGGCCCCCAAGGTCAGCTGACCTGACTGCACCAGACTTCTTTTTATGGGGTTATGTCAAGCAAGAGGTGCATAAAACGAAGCCCAGGAATTTAACTGAATTAAAGCAGTCCATAAGGACAATAATTGAGGCGATCCCAACTTCAACTCTTCAGGCCGCAATGAATAATTTTTTGATCAGGTGCCGCATATGCGTGGGAGAGCGTGGAGGTCATTTGCGGTCTATAATCTTTAAAAACAACTAACTATTTAAAATAAAATTTAATTTTCTAACCAATAAAAAAAAATATATGAAATACATCGATTAAGAAAAAAGTTATTTGAATTTCTTATTGTAGCACAATTGGTGCGCCACCCTGTGTATATATATCACCCAAATATGTAGGCGAGTCATCAGCGCAGTGAATTTTCTAGCATTTGCTTGAAACTGGTTGATCAGAAGTCATGATATTGTAGAGAAGTGGTCCAAGTTTCGACACTTGGAAAACCCCAGCTCTGATGCTCTTCATTGTAAATTCTCCACTTCTTCATACATTGTCGAATTCTTTCTTAACATCCAGGAAACAGGAAGAATAGCAAATGCCACGGACTTTTCCCCAACTCAGTTGACAATAGTTTGGTTTGGTGGTATGGCACTTCGAGATTTCTTCATAACGGACTAGAGATAAGATTCAAAGATAAACTGGAATTCGTCGCTGTGGTTCATCGGTGTGGAAGTTGTTATTGGCTTTACTTGCTTGACTAATGCTGTTTTTGTTGAAATCTCCTTTTGAATGGAGCTGGAGGCGATCTATCTGCCGGAAATGATTTCATGCACAAAAATGTATTTGACAATAAAGTTCTCGAGCACAACTCTTTGAAATCATACTTCAGACAAACTGCGTAGGCTCAACGGATAGATAGTAAGCTAGAGTTGTGAGACCCAATTCTTCGTCATCCCTATCATTGTTATAACAAGTTTGTCAAAATATCGAATTAGGACAGATCACAGACCAATAGTTATTTTTGATGTCAAGCCTAGGACCATAACCTTGAAACCAAAGAATAACAGAATCAACATCTTTTAAAATATCCTTATTCTTGTCCTTACAACATGCTCGTATAAAAAATTTTCAAAGAAGTTTATACCTACTTATTTGTGTGTAGAAGGGATGCATCTGAAAGAAGTTCTAGTTGTTGAAAATAAAAATTAGAAAAAAAATACAATGGAAGATCTTCTCGAATTGCCTGTGAGATTGTTTGGGTCCCTTGTGTGCTTGCATCTCCATCTACAGTTTGAATTAATGACTTTTGGTTTTTGTACCTGCTGGTCCAAAGTTCACTATTATTCTGCACCTGCATCCCCGACTGACAAAAAAAACTAAGGGATGATACTTCTCTTATTTGCGATATTATCACAAGTTGCACCCTTTTGCAATTTATCTCCGACTGTCAAGAGAAATGAATTTGTTACTTTAACCTAGAATTCCACACCTCTTCGTTGGCGTTGTTGGTCTGCTCTCCAGGACATTGGTTGCAATTGCAATGTGTGAAAGTTTAAAAGCACCGTAGGTTAAAAGGTTCAGAGCGATGGAGATGCAGATGGAGAGGGTTTGTTCAGAATTTCAACCATTCAGCTCCTCTTTTTTTTATTCAATCATATAGGGGTTATGTATGCCATGGAGCATAGTTGAACATCGCGTGTAATTTACTGAAACGTGAGTGATTAATTTAATAACTAATACGAGAGCACATTACAGTTCGTTCCACCACGACAAATGTGAATTGCATTGTTCTCATTACGCTGATGTAGTTTTATCCTTTTTTATATACATAGGTAGGTAGGTACCCTCTCCAGGTGCATCCTTCCGCATAAAATGAGAAATTATTTTTTTCCCCATAGTCATGTGTGTAGGGTACCTACCGGTATCCACCTACATTTGTAAGTTCGATTATGAAACGAGTTTGGATTTTTCTATTGAGTTGTCATATTTATAATGATGCATATTTGCAAGTTTTGCAGGGGCTTTGACCCGCATTATTGGAATGCTGATATTCAATATTTTTTTTATAATACAATCCTAGGAGTTGGTGCATATATTGATATCGCTCAATTGTGCTTGGAATGGTAAGGTTGGGAATTAATCACAATTATATGACGTAGATGAGAATTATTAATTTACTATATTACTCGTAGGTACGTACTCATTAAAAATTGATTTTATGGAATCAAAACAATCATTTTTATTTACGTTTTATTATTGTCTTCAATACTGATGCGAAATTCGTATCTGTGAATTTTCATGAGAACAAAATAAAAAAGTTTTATTTTTAACTTGTATTTTATTTGTGTATTTTTTAATATTGTAATGTTTTCTCAGGTTCGTAAATAAAACTTATTCACTTTATTAAAATTGTCCACTTATTTATTTCACAAGATGAAACACTTTACTTTTCTTACTACAGAAGAATTTATTGTTCACCACTGAAATTAATTCACTTTTAATACAACCAAATTTACTCATTCGCGATTAAAAAATATACTGCGTCCTTTGCCGGTCAGACATGTGCTTTTGTACTTTTCACAAGGTTCCCGAAAAAGCTGGAAGGTTCTAGTATTTGCTTCTAGAGCTTCCCATAGTTGAAATTTCCCATTAATTTCCATTTCCAAAGCTTTTATTCTGACGTTTAGTATTGGAAGTTCGAAAGCTCAATAAAGCTCAACAAAGCTCTCCGTGAAACATCTAAACTATTACGACTCTCGAATGAAGGAGCGCCATCTTCCGGCTTATACCTGACACAAACCTACCTATGGAGAGCTTTGTTAGCTTTAGAACTTTTATTACTAAATGTCAAAATGAAAGCTTTGGAAAGGATAATTTATGGGAAATTTCCTCTTTAGAAAGCTCTAGAAGAAGATACTAGAACATTCATGTAAAATCCAGAGCTTGTCAAGCAAGTATAAAAGGTATATGTTAGACCGACAATTTATTTATTTATTTCGTCTGTAAGTACACACTACTTTCTTAAACATAGGTAGGTATATAATAATAAGAATTTCTAATATTTAAAAACTAATGATACACAAATTTTTACAGATTTAATTTAATTAATTACAATTGAATTCATAATATTTTTTTTGAGTATACTTCTTTTGAACATTTAAGTTCGATTATATCGGCATATTTGTTGAACATATATTTAGTAACCGGCTCATTGATTCCGTAATTTGAATTTGTCGAGTGTTGTGCAGTGCCAAAAAAATTATTAACCCTTGGTCTCAAACAACGTCCCGGAGTAAACTTGATAAATAATTCACATAATAAAACGAAGTCAATATGGCCTATTAAAACAACGTCTCTGAAGTAAGCAGTTCAACTTTCACCCACGCAATTGGGACCTTGACATGAATTTGCAGTTTTTTTGCATTTTTTTTTGCATTTCTTTTCCCGATTTTGCAGTTCGCCAAATAAGGGTGAAATCGAGTGTATCGCAGCAACCAAGCATGCTAGGAACTTACAATAAGGCTTCAAATTTGCATTTTTTTTTTTTTTTGAAATTCATTTTTATTTTCCATTTTCTTTTTTCTTAAAACTATCTTAAAGCTAGACAAAAATTCATAAAAACTAGCCTACTTATCGATATCTTAAAACTAACTTACTAGCCCCAGTCGGGCGCTCTAAGTTAAACTATAATAACTTAATGCTAATGCCTTTCGGCCTAGGAACTATCTTAATACTAAATCCAGGTCGGTTTTATTAACATTGAAAATGTTTATAGGGTCGTTTTGGATAAATTATGGTGTTACTAAAATGAATAAAGTGAATAAATGTGTATATGAGATGAACGCTAGCGTATACGGGGGGTACGATCGAATTTTTGGTTGGTGTTACTAAATTGAATAAATGAATTTTAATTCTATATTTATAAAATTAAAAATGTGAGAGTCAATCCAGTCAGCAGTTAATTGTGCAGCTTAAACTATAAGTGTTGGCAGTTAAAAAAAAACCGTTTGAAAAGAAAATGTATTTAGATGTGCAAAATTATGTTTTTTTTTTAAATTCAAACTTTAAGTAAGGCTTTTATGTGAAATGGTCGAAAAACCAAAAATCTAAATGAGTTGTGCTGTGACAACTTTTTTCTTTATCAATAGTTACGTTTTATATAACAATTTCGTTTATATTTTTTGAAATTCCAAAAAATCTAAAAAATGAGATATTAATGGTTGTAACTTCAAAATTTAAAAATAGATGGTTCATAAATTATTTACTAGACATTAGGGTTAGATCTGATTGTAATAAATTTTATAGTTTAAGAAAGATAATAAATAACTGATTGCTTTTCGTTTCAAGAAATTCTTATAATATTTTTATTTATATTTTTATATTTTTTTTAAATAAACTAATTTCTATCGATCGATTTTTGGCAGTTATATTTTTTATCTTTTTAACTATTCCAATTAAAAATCTCTAATTCATACAGGTAATAGATTACACAAATCTACATATAATATGTAAAATTTGTAATATTTAAAAGCATCTGAGATGACATAATTACATATTACTGTTCATTAACATACTATCTAATAACTCTTTGGTCTGTGCACCTATACAATTTGTTTTTTTTTATTCGCACCTTCAATAATTGACAATTAATTTGATATATCATACGTAGCTGTACGTTCTTCATAAGCCTCACAAATCTAAAATACAATTTGATTAAAAAGTGGAACTAATATTCAATCAATATTCCTATAGTTCATCATCATCGTTGATTTGCAACACAGTACACAAATAGAAGGTATTATATTGCGCAGGTTGTCTAAAATGAGAACTGTCAGAAGGAATTAAAGATGGCCGTTCTCGTGATATTTTTGCCGTATTACAACAACAACAAACACGAAAGAAATTATTTAAATAACACTTAAAACCAATTTTCTTTTTGTCAAAGTAATAAAATAATAATTATAATCATTAAATATGTCGAAACAATTTTATTTTCTAATCAAGTAACAAAGGAATACACACATAACAGACAATAATTTTCAGTCAAATAACACGGGATCCACCATTTTCCACTGATTTTGAGATATGCGCAGAACTGAACAAAAATGAAAACGCTAATGATATTACCTTCAATATGTTTATCGTGGATTTGCAAGTTTGTGTTACGAGAATCAGCCCAAATAAGAAGAACACAAATATTTCCCATAGTGCCACAGTTCATTCAAAAAGTCTCTCTCTCTCTGTTCATTATGTTTTTTGATTTGTTTCATTTTGTCTCTCTGTCAGTGAATGTCTGAAGAAAATGACTTTTCATTCAAGTTCAGTATTCATGTTCACTCGTTCAATGTTCTTGTTGCTTGTTCACTGTTTGTTCAGTCGTGTAGATGCTTCGATGGGGGTAGTTTGCTCTGCTGATCGGCAATAATTTTTTCTGCTAATACCTACCAAGTTAAATTAATAGAATGCGATGGCGTCAACGCAACTCATCATAACCCAACTCATCACAACCCAGCTCATCACGAACCAACCCATCACAACCCATCCCATCACAGGGTACAGCTCATCACATGGACAACTCATCATGGCGTATGATTGTTCATTAAATTGTATTAAGAGTTCATTCTATCTTGTATTCAAACATGTTGTTTTAAAAGGAACCTCCCCTTTTCATACCTGTATGTTTTATTATAAAACAAATTTATTATCATTCTCTTCGCAGCAGCGATGAGCACAACAAGTTAGGGGGTTACTCGCGCTTCTTTTTTTTAAATGAAATGTCACAAAACGTATGTTACCTACTTACATACGTTTTGTGACATTGTTTTAAGTAATGTTATTTTTATAGACAGATACAAATATTTAATTAGCTAGGTTGAAAAAGTTATTTTATAATATCTTAATGTTTACTTTAGGATATTGAAGGATGTTAGTAGATATATAGGTGTATATTTAAAGTGGTTGCCGTTGATGCTGTGCGGTTCATGCGATGATGCGATAGTGGGGTGGGTGTTGAATCGGGTTAGTTCTGCATCGTGGTTGGTTCAATTTAAATTTGTTTTTTTGTTTTTCTTTAAAATTATGTATCTATGTACTTAGATAGTACTTTACTGTGGTTAAGCGCGCTGTTCGCAGCCCTTGACTCGACGCACCAACGTAGGCTAGGCAGGTCGTCAATGATTATATTGCTTGGTTTAGTTGAGTAGTGGAGTGGGAAAAAAGATTTTAAACAGCCTGGTATAATCGGCTTCAAATATTTCTAATGAAATAAAAATGAAGAAAATATTATATACTTACATATGTATGTATGTTGGTATGTAGGTACTAGCAGAAGGATATGGGCCCAAAATTTTAAACTTCTTTTTATTACGGAAAAAGGAACTAATAGTTATTTTAACTAAAATGTTCAAATATATTGTTTTGGGTTTGATGGAGTACCTACCTATAGGCTTGACAATAAAACATTGCATAACATAATTTCTTTTAGAAGAAAGGTGAGGCAACACATATGCGTTTTTAGTTTTTCAAAATTGAAAAATTTTTCATCAACTTTTGAATTTAGAATGCCGTAAAATTTTTCATCATCGAAATTATGTTTATAAGTTTTTGACCATCCTCAATTATTTGCTGGCCTGTCATGTTAGTTTTATTTTAAGGCGTTAACCTTGAAGATTCAATAGGTAGATCGGGAGCAAATTCGAATGAAAACATAGTTTGATGAAATAAAATGATATAAATAATAATATACTGGCAAAGTTTAAGGGCTTTAAATTAACATATTATTCACCAAAAAAACCCCTTTGCACCTTTCTAGGTTTTGGGAGAAGTAAAAAATTGGAGTCATGAAAAAAATGCAGGTATGTATTGTTATGGATAGATAACAGCCACTCCACTCTTATTTTTCCCTTACAAAAATTCGGGAGGTTTATCTATAACTTAGTACTTACTTACTTCTTTTTTGTCACCTGAATTTGTAGCTAATTAAATGTTATTTTTTTCCCCTTGGATAGCGGACGAAAATATGAAAATCATATACCTATGCATAAAATGTATGCCTTTATTGCTTATTCGTTGCTTAAATTAAATGTAAAAGCCAATTGTATTCCATAACAAATAATATGTGTACTGTGATTGTATTCTAGGTATGAGCATTCAAAGCGAATACTAAAAAAATAAGTTGGTATAGGTATGAGATGATTTACGTAAGTATAGGTGCTATTTAGAAACATTTTTAGGTTTGCTGGTAGGTATGTATACCTAACTTATATAATGATACATTAATAATAACTATAGGTTTAAGCTTCATGCGCAGGGAAATATAGTCATTCTCTTTCAAAAACTTAATAGGTCTTTGTCATTCCAACAGAGTAATAGACAACAACTCCTCTACAAAGCTATATGTATATCTTTTTAATAATGATATTAGATATACGTTTTTAATTCGTTGTTTTCTTCTAATGCACTTAAATTCGGTTATAATTCATTTAGGAAGAGAGATACCATGATTAATATTTAAGCTATATGCGTTCGAACATTTTCTCTCTCAAAATTCTTTATGACGCGCCATTTTGTTTCTCAGCGAACCTGTTTGGGAGTCAGTGGTGGCCCTGAAAGAACATATGGCTACTAAAATTTTGTGTGAAACTAATACCTTTTAGTACAAGCATCTTTTTGTTTACGACTTCATTGTTCTGATCGGACACAACATTCTTCGTCCCAACTAAAATAATTTTATGTAGAGAGCGGTGAGCGAAACTTTAAAAGAGGCATAAGAGGAGGAGTGTTTTGCAATGTTCTTATTTTGTTCCATTGTTAATTTCTGTTTGTATTTGTATTATTAGGTATGTATTATGCAGGAAGGAAGAAAGAAAGTGAGAAAATATTTGTCATATCTCCTTTGAATCCAAGGTTATTTGTTGCTTTATTTAGTAAATATTTTTTGAAGAAGAGAAAAGAAGGAGAAGAAAAGACAAATTGAACAAGGTGGCAAAAAGAGATAGGTTAGGTACCTGGGTGAACCACTTGCGTTGGAACTTAGCAATGAGCCGAACATTTTTTTGCACAGATGTAGGTGGGTCCGCCAATGAGAAAAAAGGCAAAGGTATAAATAAAGGTATCATTTTTATCAGCATTTTACACTGCTCAAATGTATGGGAGAGTGTATTAGTAAAATTCGTTTATCTGATTGGAGAAAAATCAAAACACTTTTGATTTTCTTCTCCCATGCATGAAATGCATTTAAAGAGAGTTTACCTATAAGCTGCATCATTCAGGGTAGGTTTTGTTTTTGTGATTGACTTGAAATTTCCTTGCTAGATTTCGAAAAATAGGCATACCTAGGTACCTTATATGGGTAAATGTGGGGTAAAGTCTGATTTTTATTTTCAAGACGGAGAGGCTCAGAGAAATTTCTTCTCATAAAATGTATAGATTTTCAATTTTTAAGAATGGCAATTATAAAAAAATTATCGTTTTCAACTTATTGTTGTTTTAAACTCAAAAATGAGAAAATCGATGTTTCAAAAATAATTCACCATAAATCAGAGGATTGTTCAAAAAAGTTTAAATTTAAATTTGTTTGAATACCATCGTATTTTGAGTGCTGGGAGTTCATGAAAATGCACAATATGATTTGCGGCTTTTTCATGGTTTTTATTTTTATCTTTTAAAGAAGTTGGTCAAAAAATCTTTAATTTTTGAATCAGATAGAATTAGTAAATTTTTAAATCAGGTATAAATTTCAATTAATTTGAACAATATCCAAAGGAGATATTGAAACATGAACATATTTCTCTATATCGTTTTTTTTTAACTATTTTTTTAAGGGTTGGAGGTTGAACGGATATAACGTTGAGTTAAAAGTGGTTATAGAGATAGTTTCATAGGTTTTTACTCTATACATCTATTAGTCTTTTTTCTGAAAGTAAATTTAACTACGGTTATTTTGATATCTCAATTATTATGCTACGACTTATATAAGCGTCACAATTAATTAATCAAATATGTCAAACAAATTTAAAAAATTCCATTGACTTTTCCAAATTGGACCATCGTTAACAACCAGCCACCAGCGTGAATGATCCCGTTATCTACATCAATATTATTTTAATTAAAATTACAAAAATTGTTTTTAAGAAATTATAGCTCCCATTCTACTGATCTGATCTTCAAGGTTCTTCAAAGTTCTTTAAAAAATTCTGACACAACAGGCTACATTGAATAAGAAATTCATTGAAGAAGCCCAAACATTTTCATAGTAAAGGGGTGAAAAAAGCCCCCTTCAATTCAATTTTATTCATTCTAAATTCAAAAATTGATGAAAAATGTTACAGTTTTCAAAAACTAAAAACGCACAATTATTGCTTTATTTCTTTTCTTAAATTTCATTATACAATGTTTTATCATCAATTCAACAAAAAGGGTGCTATAAGTTTTTTAATTAATTTCTTGCTAATAAAATGATAAGGTAATTTAAAAAAATGATCGTCATGGCATCATTTATTAATCGATAACTGAAGAAATAATTCATGGATCTTTAAAATTAAGGTCATAAGAAACTCTCATTAAGACGTTTGCTAGATTTACATATTCCATCAGACCCACCACTAAATAAAATCTATGAAAGTGATTAAAACAAAAAAAAACCCTTATCCCAATGCCAGAGCCACCCTAAGAGTCCAGAATCTACGCGGTCAGACGTTAGGTATAGATAGGTACCAGCGAAAATAAAAAAAAGATGTTTCTTGGTTCGGTTCCAAACCAGACCTACCACAAAGAAAAATCCATTAAGTGAGGCACCTACCTACATTGATATTTAAAAAAAAGGTGTTTCTTTGTCTTAGTTCCAGACGCACTTCAGAAACTCCTCCGTCAAACCTTAGTACATCAGACCCACCACCTAAAAAAAATCCATGAAAGTTATTAAAAAAGAAAATTCATTTGTCCCAGTTCCAGACCCTAGTCGGCCCGACACTAGGTTCCTACCTATTTTCAATGCCATTGGACCTACCACCAAAGAAAAACAAGTTTTTTAGTTTTTTTTGTCGGCAATCATAGAATGATCAAAGTTTTGCGACAATACCTACCTATCATTCTGCTAGTATACCTACCTACCTACCTATAATAGCCTTACATTATTATATCTATACCTCTTCATTTTAAGTCATTATATTTGATGAATTGACGAATAGAATTGAAGTTAATGGCTTCTATTAAAGAAAATGTAGGTAGATGTTTCCTTTATTCATATATGCATTATCTTTATATCTATACTATTATATTCAATTCCTGCCATTGAATTTACCTACCCACCTGCTACCTAACCAACACAAATATATCTTACATTCAAATGCTACATACACAAAACTAATTTGACTTCGTCTTCACTCTTCACTCCCATCGCAACAGCCATTTTGAAATGATTGATTCCTTTCTTTTTTTATTTCATTATACCAACCCTCTCATAACACCAAAAAAATTGGTTCCATCCCACTGAATTAATATACTCCATTAATCTTGCACAAACTTAACCAACCATATTCGATTCCAAAAAAATTCATTCTGAAAATGAATCTTCATGACTGGGATGAATGTCCTGTGATGAGTTGAGCCATGATGAGTTGGGTCATGATGAGTTGGGAATGTGATGAGTTGCGATTGTGATGACCTGCGTTGTTATGAGTTGCGTCGTGATGAGTTGGAATGTGATGGGCTGTACCCAACCCAATGCGATTTGATGCGTTTGGTTATAGATACTTTAGTAGGCAGAAGGGTAAGATGCCTTATGGGATATGTTTGGTTAGTAGGTAGGTACTTTAGTAAGTTAGGTAGGATGCTTGTGAGATTCGTTGTTTTTTGTTTTTATTTTGTTAATTATTTTACTTTTGAGTTTTATTTAGGTATAATTAGACGGATTAACGAAGAAAATAAAGATATGAAATAAAAAAACAAGAGGAAATAAAAATATACATAGGTCAATGAAATCTGAAAACTAAAACGTAAACCGCTTTATTTATTAGATTTTTTATAAGGTTGACTAGTTAGACAGTTGTTTTAGAAGTCCTTAATGGTTGAAAATATGCCTTATGGATATAGTAAATTAAAATGTCAGTTTAGAAAAATCTTAGACAGCCGAAGCCTTTGCCCAAGTTAGACAAATTTAGGACAGCAGTAAAAAAAGTTTATTAATAATTTTTTGGAGTTGGACGGTTGTCTATACTTATAGACAAAGCTTATAAATTCGACTGAAAATGTATTTTCTATTTTTGAAAATGCGACAAACGCCCTTATTGGGATAGTTATTCAAAATAGACTTGTTGAATAGACTAAAAGTCGATTTATTGTTATTGCAAATTTCAATTGGTAAATACTTTTATATTTGACTATTATGATCGACTTTTGTCCATTCAAATTCTTTGGAATAGACATGGAAGAAGCCCCAAAATTAAAGAAAAAAACACAAAATTGGGAAAAATAGAATTTTGCGGAGACGTTACACTCACCAGCATTGAATATTGGTTTGTAGGCATATGTAAGGGGAAAAATCAATTTATTAGTTAGCGTTGCCTGCAACACACATTATAAGAGCTACGAAAAATAAATTCAAATTCAAGAAAAAAGTAACATCAGCAGAAATATTGAATTTTTGGTTGGTGTTACCACAAAGCTAAATTAAAAACAAAATTAAAGTTACCACACAAAGAAAATGAAAATTTAAAGATAGAAGACACGCGGGAAAAATAAAGGTCAGTAAAATGATAAAAGGTGGGAAGTGTACAGCCTCTCTGTTTAAAAGAAGGTTCTCTCTTGTGTTTTTAAAATGAAACAAAATTAAAGACCCACAAAGATAATAAGTTAAATAATATGTTGTGGAGACGTAACAACCCCTAGCATTTAATGTTTGTTTGAAGGCATGTATTTAGAGGAAAATTAAATTTAAGTTAAAGGATTTAGGAAAAATAAATACAGATACAGATGAAAAAAAAAACAAGGAATGAGGGTTGAAATTTTGAATTTTTGGTTGGTGTTACAACAAAGCAAAAGAAAAAAGAAAAATTGTGTTACCAGAAAAGGATAATAAATAATATGAAACTAGGAGACAAGTGGCAGAAAATATAGGTCAATAAATTGACAAAAGGAAAATATTAAATCTCTTTTGTATTTTTAAAAATGAAACAAAATTTGAAAAAAAAACTAGAAAGGAAATATGACAAATAATATTTTGTTGAGTTACGTCTCAATCCAACCAACATTGAATATTGTATTTTTGGAAAATCAAATTTAAGCTAGTGTTAACAAAAACGAGATATTGAAAAGGAAAAAACCAATACATAACAAAATAACAAAACAAAAAATAGCAATACATGTCAACATCCATTTGTCTGTAGTCAAAATTTCGCGAAGAAAACATTTCTGTTTTTAGGTGGTAGCGGCTGGGAATCGAACCCAGACCTTTGGCATGACAGTTCTACGCACTAACCACTAGCCTTATTTTAAGTTTTGTATCATCTTCGTATATTTTGGTATTTGATAATTTATTTTATTCAGTTTTGTTTGTATGAAGCAATAAAAAGTTCAGATGATAAAAGTTTTGTTGAGACAATGTCTCAAGAATGATCAAAATAGGGAATGATGAAATGGCTTCAAATTCCGAAAGTGTTTTTAAAGCTGTAGAAAAAAAATCTATTAATGCGCTACTATGTGCAAGTAAAGGTAGAAATGCGAGTGCAAGTATGCTAATTAAGTTTGGCTAAAAACTTTTTTAAATTTTTTTTAATTCAATATAATTTTTAGATTGATCTTAGTAAAAATCATGATTAAATTGGTATAAATTGGTGTACTTGGAAACCAGTAAAGATACAATTCAAAATAAAAGAAAGATTAATAATTATAAAGATTAAAGATTTCTCTAGCACAGATAAGTCATTTTCAATGTCCTCATTGTTACTCAAGGAGTGAAATCTGTAAATTTTTTTTACAGAGAAGAATTTACAAAAAACTCGGTATCATTGTCTTTATTTTTTTTTTTGGTTTTATATAAAACTTACAAGCTACATAAAACTAAATTAAAGCTAATTAAAACTAATTAAAACTAACTAAAACTAATTAAAACTACTTAAAGCTACTTAAAACTATTTACAACTAATTATAAACTAGTTACAACCTACTTATAAGTTACGTACAGACTACTTACAAACTAGAACAGCCACAGCAAGCATTTTCCGGTTTTATGATTTTTTTGTATTTTTGAGGATTTTATAATTTTTTTTTTTTTTTTTTTTTTTTGGTGCCACCCTGACTGTCCCTACTTAAAACTAATTACCTAAACCTTTGTAAGTCGGTCATACAAAAAGAAAATAGCAAGGTCAACTATTAAATGTCTGAAGGAACTTCATGTTCGTTTTTCAACCACCAGAACTGGTTCACCTGCCTTACCCTATCTCTTCGGTCCCGTTCGGACACAGTCCTACTGAACTGTAAAGGAGCCGCCGATCTACAGTTCTACGGCCGACGTGGTAGATTAGCGGAACCACCACTTTATCCTGGATCAGCCCTCGACTGTCTAGATGGAGGAAGGCATTGGGCGGAATAAAGCCACTTAGACGCAAACTCTCTTAGTATTCGTTGTTGGGGTAATAGGCCCCAAAAATTAAACCTCGAGGAAAAAAAGATACTGCCTCTCAAACACCCGAATCTTTTCCCTTTCAGATGGGGCAACGTTGAACCAAACCGGGCATCCATAGGCAATCATCGGCCGGATAAGGGCCATGTAGTAAATCACCTTCACCCTGCTATCAAGCCGGCTGCTATAAAACAACCGTTTCGTCAGGGCAAAAGCTACCCTAGCCCTGGCCAGAGCAGCATTTATATGTCTGTCGAAATACAAATACTGATCCATCCAGATGCCAAGGTACTTCACTACACTTTTACTCGCCAGTGGATGTCCATTTGGCCCTACGATCACCAGCTTGCGCCAGTTCTTTCTCGTATCCCTTGTGGCTCTAAGCAACGGAGTCCTAAACAAGATAGTTTCTGATTTCTGAAAGTTGATTTTCAACTTCCAGTCACCGCAATATCGCTGAATCTTCTCGAAGTCACGCTGCAAAAGAATCCTGATGACCTCGACTTTCGGGGCTGTTCTGTTCGCAATTAGATCATCGACATACGCAATTGCCTGAGTTAGACTACCTATCACATCGCTGGTGTAAGTGCTGAATAGAATCGGCGAGTTGACTGCTCCCTGCTGAAGACCATATTTAATATTAAAGGTTGTGGCAGAAGTTACATTGCCACAAAAAACTTTTCACCATTCAGCATATCATAAAGCATATATAATAGTGGTTTACTAATGCCAAGTCTGGTCAGCTTTAGATAAAGGCCCTCTAACCATACGGTGTCGAAGGCCTTTTCCAAATCAATCAGACAGGCACCCGTACACTGCTTCTTAAATTCGTTCCATTGGACATCAGAAACGAGTTTCGACGCGGCATGAATGGTGTCATGTCCCGCCTTAAAGCCGAACTGATTGTCCGGTATGATATTATTGTCCTCTGCCCACTTAGACAGAGCTCTATTGATAACTTTTTCGAATACCTTGCTGGTGCTCGGAAGAAGACTTATCGACCGGAGATTCGCCGGATTGGAGTTGTCCTTTCCCTTTTTCGGGAGAGGATGCACCACAGCTGTCTTCCACCCCACTGGATAATATGCATTATTCAGAGCGTTGTTAAACAGAGTGGTATAAATGTCTACTGCTTCTTGAGGTAAATGTCGAAGTACAACGTTTGATATGCCATCGACTCCTGCTGACTTCTTCTTCTTTAATGAATCGAAATGAACTGGAGCTCCACCTTCGTAATTAACAGGGAACTTGGCCCATTTCGCTCGGCATTTATGGCGTTTGCCAAATGATCTGATAATTGTGGGTCTTTCTTCGTTGAGTGTGGACAAATACTTAGATATTGCTTAAGCTAGGCAACTCCGTAGTTTGTTATATTGATAATTTATCACGTAAACTCTAACTTTAAGCAATAGCAACACCTTAAATATACACCTTTTTTAAAGTGGGCAAATACCTTAAATTATGAATTATCATTAAAACCATTATTTCTTTAAATCAAAGTCATTAAAGCTAAGAACAAAAAATTGTTTTACTTAATAGTTAAATGGCAAGTCCTTAGACCTTCCTAACCTACTCGTAAAATCAACTAAAAAGCCCCTCTATCAAATACATACAGAAAATCTCTTTAGCAGCCTCGACTTTGTGGTGGATCGTTCAAAAACAAAAAATATTCTTGCATGATTCAAATAAATGTTCAACCATGAATATGTATTAATTCACAAAGGAATGGAGATTATTAATCTGCATTTTAATTTCAATACCGAGAATCGTACATTTTCTCATTTAAATTATTTATAATATTTAACGAGTAATTGGTGTTCATGGTTATTCAAAAATTTCTTGAAGGTTTCGCGAAAGTATTCCGGAAAAGAATTTAGTGCCGATAAATAATGAAATACTTCAACTCTGATAGAAATTTTAACTGAGAAAGATCTATCCATCATTCTTAAGTGGTATTTTTGAAGTTTCTCTTTCTTAAAATTGAGATTTGGTGTTCGAATGAATTTCAAATTGGTGTGGGAATAGAATAGTCTGAAATTTCAAGGAACATCAACCATCAACCTTAAATCTTATTCAGTTAGGTAATGGCAGTCCTCGATTTATTTATTTACCTCATCATAAATATCCAATCTCTATTCTACGTTTCCACGCCGCCCGTCATCATCGCCACCACCAATGCGAATCCACTTCGTATTCAACTCCAGTGAAAGCTCATTAATATCCAATGACAAGCGATTACATCGAAACGAACGATTACATCCTCAATTTCGGGATGAAAACGAACTAAATGCCGTAAATAAGTTCCTAATACGAAACCAAAAAATGAACATCCTGCCTCTTGTTTGCTGGTTGATGGTTGAAGCTCCTTGAATTTTACCGGTGTGTATACCTTCTTCCCTAACCTACCTACTTCAAAATAAGGCCCCAGATGCATCGAGGAGATACCTTCACAGATAAAACAAAAACTTCTCATCAAAAATGCGAAATTGTTTCTACGAACGTTAATTAACATTTTACCCAGTTACCATTGACAAAGGCCTTTCCTTTTGCCAATGTATTAACATCAGGTGTTCATGACTTTGGGGAAAACTTTGCATTTTATTTATTGTGTTTTTGTTTTTGTTTTTTTTTTTTTATTATGTTTCTGTTAGTTCTTACCAATGTCTTCATTTTCTTCTCTTGAGCAGGCTTTGGGTTTTATTTTTTATTCAAAGAGAAATTTCTTTTCAGCAAACTTTTTTGGGAAGAAAGTTACAACCGAAAAACAAGACCGTAATGAGTCGTTGAAGTCGTCGTACGTCTACGTACCTCTCTCTTTTTGCTTTCGATGGCAATTAAGATGTTTTCGGATGGCAACACTTAGTTCTTTTTTTTTTTCTTCTTCTGCTTCTTTTAAGTTTGTTGTAGATTAACGAGAAGTTGATGCAAGGAAAACCTGTCGACATAATTAGACAGGTGACTTAGGGTAAAAAAAAAGATTGGATGGAAACAAATTCTTTACTCAAGGGGTGAATTCACAGGAGTCTGTTGTTTCTATGGTAATCTTCCATTTTCTTTAGTAATGAGTATAATAGTATTTTTTTCAAATATAATTTACTAAAGTATGTTTCTTTTTTTAGGTACTGTAAGCCTCGGATTGGTAGTATTCCTTGGATCGACTGCTAGAAGCAATATTTCAATTAAGGACATACAAAAAGTTGAAGGCATTATTTTATTTCATATTTTGCCTATATTCTTTTACGGATCTTAACAATTGTGGTGGAATGCAAGGTATTTTATTGCGAGATTGTACCACACAAAAACACACCCACTACTCTCCAAAGTTCCAATGCAGACGAAATGTTAGACCTTTTTTGACCAATTTGATGACAGGAGGATAAAATATGTAAATATATCGGAGATAAGCGATACTCGCAGAAGAGGACGTTGCGAAAATCCTTCAGAATTTTTCTCGACCATAAAGAAGACGAACACTTGCTGCTTCTCAGTTGAAGTAAGTTGAAGAGTCTCACAATCGAATAAAACCTGTTCTGTAAGCAACCAGGTAACTAGCTTTTTAAAAACAGCGAAGGTAACCTCATCATTAAATGGTTGGGCGTTGGTTGAAGGAATCACTGATTTTCCTCAATATGGCGGTCTCCAAACCTTAGAATCAAATCCATAAAGCAGCCTGGCACTCCCCAAATGGTAAAAATTAATAAAACCGAATCGACCATGTGCTAGTCGACGGAAGACATATTTTTTAAAATTCATGCGTTGACTCTTATCATTTCCTTGTTAAGGTAAGGTTTAGAGGTCAACTGTCAAATAAAAATAGATACGAACCGTAAAGCAAGTTGGCCGCCTTAGCATACCTAGAGCCACCAGAACCTACAGTGATCATCTGAGCGAGAAGCTTTCCTCTCTCTCTCTACATCCACCTACAGCAGATGCCAACAAGTAGTTGCCCCAGTATCGTGATATCATCAAATCAAAGAGGCAGCCAAAACCGAAGCACTCTAGTTTCAACCACCCGAAAAAAAGCGTGGTATGATTATGGGTCCATACATCTGAAAAAAAGCGACAGGAGATGCACGTGGGAATATGCTCGAGAGTAGAACAAGAGTAATGAGAAGAGAGGAGAAGACCCTGCGTGATATGAAGATGGCATATATGCAAAATCGCAGTTAAAGGAGATTGAAGAGTCTAGCGAACGAAACAACACCTAGAAGTTTTATAAAAGAGCCACCAATTGGCTGTCGGCTTTAGAACCATAACGGAAAAGGTTCTTCAAAACCGTAATAAGTTGATGTATTCAAGCAGCATTTCCTGAAGCTGCTGAATGGGCGTCAGTCAGAGTGAGAAGTTGGCCGAGAAGTGAAACTTACTCCTGTCAATAAAGACCCAGTACCACCATCCAGTATACATGAAGTAAGCTTTGCTATAATAAAACTGAGCTCTTCGAGCACGGAGGGGATGCATTGCAAGGATGGATTCATTAACTCATCGACCAAGTTTTGGTTGAAGGAAGCATGTCCGATGGCTGGTCTCTCAACTCTTCTCAGGCAAATCCTGGAAAAGACCAACGAATTTCAAGTAGACACTCACTGCATTTATCTTAAGGCACTCTAGATATATGGCAATGGCTGAGATTGGGATTCCATGAAAACTCATCTAAACATTGTTCCAAACATTCACAGGGTTTTAGCAATCCCATTCTGGAGCATATAGTGCTCAGGACAGGCATCTGATCAACTTCTATGGTATGTCAATGATAACGAAATTATAGGTCGCTCCCATTACGGCAATTTAAGAACGGGAAAAACTTGTTGGTCTTCAGGTGAAGAAGGACAAGACCAAATACAATATGCTATCAACAAATAATGAAAGGTCTGTCAACTGGCCAGGACAAAGCAATAGTGATGTTCTTAGTTTAGTTTAGTTTAGTTTAGTTTATTTCATCAAACAGAGTACAACTCTTACAGACTACTATAAATAGTTAGTAAAATAATTAATATGTATATATATTTATGTACAAAAATAAAATAAGTAATAATATCAGTATAACAATAGGTAAATCTTAATTACAAAACAGATTGCGATAACAAAGCAGACATTAAATTTTTTTTGAAGACATCTCTTGAATTAGAAAAAATATCTATAACCTCTACAACAGAATTCGTTTCTCTTATGCAACGTGCAAACGGTTCGTTTCTACTATAATTTCTTCTATGAAAAGTCTCTCGCAGATGAAAATTGGAGCGCAGAGTCCTTGACGGAAAGTAAAAAAGTATCCGTTCTAACAAAAAAGAGCATTTGATACGATTGCTTATTAAATCTTTAACAAACATTATTGAAAAAAATTTCCTCCTTATTTCAAGCGTTTGAATGTCTATAAGCAGGCATCTAGATGGATAAGATGGCACTTCCATATTCCAATTTAATTTGTAGAAAGCATACCTAGTGAAACTTTTTTGTATTCTTTCAATTCTAGAAGAATGAGTGATATAATAGGGGTTCCAAACTATGCTGCAATATTCCAATACCGATCTAACAAGTGCAATATATAATGATTTCAGGGTGTAGGGGTCAGAAAAATCCTTAGAGTTTCTTCTGATAAACCCTAGCATCCCATTAGCTTTGCTCACTATATAATCGATGTGCTTAGTAAACGAAAGCTTTTCATCCAATATAACTCCCAAATCTTTTTTTGCGGTAACCCTATCTAAACTCGTATTATTGATAGTATAATCAAATATGATAGGTGTTTTTTTTCTATGGCATGAAAAGCTCTGACATTTGGCAACATTTAGGAACAATTTGTTTGATTCACACCATTCTGCCAGTTTATGAATATCCTGTTGGAGATAAAGGCAATCCGTAGGAGATTTTATGAGCCGGAAAATCTTGACATCATCGGCATACATAAGGTACTTCGAATACTTAAAATTTACGGGGATGTCATTTATAAAAAGGATAAATAACAAGGGCCCAATATGACTTCCTTGGGGAACACCTGAAGTTACATTAATACCTTTAGATTTAATCTTTCCCAATTTTACAAACTGAATCCGATTTTTTAAATAGGAAGAAATCCATTTTATTATACTAGAATGGAATCCGAGTTGTGAGAGTTTAAAAATTAATATGCTATGGTTAACTCTATCAAAAGCTTTTGCGAAATCCGTAAAGATAATGTCAGTCTGAAAACCTTTTTCAAATCCGCAAAGTACAGAATCGCATAGCAGTGAAAGGTTTGTAGCAGTGGATCTTCCAGATACAAAACCATGTTGGTGTTCAGATATTATGTCCTTAACAAAAAAATTTAATTTTTGACATACAAGCATTTCGAAGATTTTTGGGATCACTGATAATTTGCAAATAGGCCTATAATTTATCACATTTTGCTTAGAACCTAGTCGGACGAAGAATTACCCTAGTAGGTGAAATGAACTCAAAACTCCCCACGAAGAAAGAAGAAACACTAAGGGCACACTCTATTAACTCCTTATACCACTCGTTCTGCTTTATGACACCGAGTGTTAGGAGGTAAGCAGAAACGGAGAGCTGAAACTCCTTGAAAAGAAAACTTCTTTAACGGATATTTGGACTTTTGCAGTGGCGAATCCAGGGGGGCTGTAGGGGCTGAAAAATGTAATTTGTGGCTTAGCAATTTATGCCTAAGAAATATTGTTCAAGTCTCAAGGGAATTGGATGTTTAAATGAGAATGGGGCTAGAAAATTAATATGTTGCCTGCTTTTTTCCTAAGGTCTAAGGACAAACAAGGTTTGGGGCTTATCAATTACCTACATGTAATCCGTTGTTTTCCCAAGCTTCAAGTATATTGAATACGAAAATGATTATGAATAGATGTCAAAAATGCTACACTTTTACTACAGCATTTTTGACATCTATTCTTCTGATAGTTTCATGCAAAATGTGAATTTTCTAGACTCCTAGGCTCTAGGGAATTAAAAGAAAAATAATGTAGAAATAAAAATGTTATGTTTAAGAATTGTCTGAACCAAACGATGTTTTTAGGCAAATTTACATTAACATCTGATATTTTCAATTAAGGCTAGAGTAATAGCTATTTCACGAGTGCCACCTCGATCATTAGACTCTTTTAGAGGTGCTTAGTCTGCTTATACGCGTATTAATTGTAAATACTTTTTCCGTCTGGGAGTGAACCATGAACCTTATGCGATTCATTTTATACTTTTTTTCAGTAATTGAAAAACCGGAATTCATATATAAGTATTCAGTAATAAAATGTTACCTTTCTATCGATAGAAAAGGATATCGATATAATTCATTGCAAAACAACCTATGGAATCTCACCGTAAGAATAAATATTTAAGTCCAAAGTTCTGTCAAAGCTTTCATCATTGATTTTCAATTTCAATTTCAATTTCAATTTTTCACAATTGATCACAGAGTCTTGGACTAAAATGGGCAGTTTTGGAAAGTACGGTCACATTTTCTCCTTGGCTCATCTGTTGATATCTTTTGAGCTAACCTAAGCCCAGAAATTGAATTTACAGCTTTTATTTCAGCTTGTTTTTGTTCCTTAAAAATCGTATTTTAAACTAAAATTTCCCCCAAAAATAAATTATTTCTAAAATTTTGTCAAGTATTTTTGCCTAGTGGTACGCAAGTCCAGAAAAAAAAATCGTTTTTTAGTGTCGTACATCACTTACATATCTGTCAAAATTTAGAGCACGATTTATTCTCGAGCTAGTAAATTTGTAACGGCTTATTTTCTTATGAGACATAGTTGGTAAAATAAAAATTGAAGTCAAGAAATATTTGACAAAAAACAATTTTTCAAAGGCAAAATCAAATTTTGTTTTAAAAGATTCACTTGATAAATCAAAAAACAATACTTTTGAAACGGTTTGGACAAAGTTTTACTGAGAGAACAGCAGCTATTTTATTTTAAATTTTTTCCCCAAATATTATGTTAAAATATGACAAACATTTTAGATGGTGTTTGGAGAACAATGTGGGAGCTTAAATTCAGCACGTTCTGCATACTACTTGGATGTATTAATCATGCAAAAGCACATTCAGAACTAAAAGAAATATATTTGAGTCTTTAAAAAAAAGTTCTTACAACTTTTTTTTACAGTGTGAAGTTCTTGACATTATATGCGATTACGTTTAAGTGCGTTATTCATAAAGAATACCAATTACAGCTTCTCCATTTCCAGTCATAAATTTTGACATTAATCAAGGAATATTTTTGCATTGTGAAAAATTTTGTTGACTCTAACCATTTGGCTATACATTACCTCAATTAAGATTGAGAGAATTAAAAAAAAATTCCTCAAGCCCCTCCCCCCACAGCCAAATCCTAGATCCGCTACTGGCCCTTTGTATGAGGAGTGCGAATGGAGGAGCAACCTCAAACTCTTTGAGCTGTATCAAGATGTAGATGTACATTAACTACATTTGCCCAGCCACATTGAGCGAATACACAATATGTAATGCTCCAGTCTTGGAATTCCAGCCGCAAGGTTGAAGAGAATGCAGAATATCACTAATGCCAGAAAGCTTGGTGTAGATGACGGGAAGCAGTGAGCTTGAGTATGAAGAGAATTGAAGGCTACCGTATCTCAGGCAGATAAGTAAGTAATGTGTTTCGGAAGCTCACCAGGATCAAATTCGGTTCCTAGTTCTCTATAGTCAAATTCACATGTCAGAGTGGTCGAGATATTCCTTCACTTGTATGTGCCAGTCATGGTCTTCTAATACTGTACCATCCCTCGAAGGTGAACTCAAAGATTTTCCGAAAGAATTAAGCCTTAAAGACGAGAAATCCCATACAAAAATAACACAACTTTTTAACTTTTTGTCGTGCAGTACGCTGTTTGACGTGGAAAATTGATAACTGAAGCAGAGTGTTTGGAGAAGTCTACATTTTTTTTTGCACATAAATAACTACCTAGATCACAGACCATTTATTTTAGTTGTTTGTTAAATTACAGCATGGCTGGTTGCCAGTAATTTTTTTGCATTTGAATTTGTATACGTTTTTTCAATCTATGAAACTGTCAGATAATATTTGTCCGCTTCGATTCCATAAGCATTTAGTTGTCTTGCTGAAGACGAAGACCAACTAAAAATGTTAATTTTTATGTGGGCTATAAAACTAAAAATTTCATTTTGCAACAGCAGCGTACCAGACTTTAGCATAAATTCGTTTCAGTATGACCCAGCCAGTATGACTTTTGGCCATTCACTTTTTTGGCTAGTCACTGTACATTCTATAGAGTTCATTGTTATATTTATGCAACGTCGTTTGGATAAGTTTAACCAGTTTTGATAATTTTGCGCAACAAAATTCTTGATAAGTTTAACCAAATTGTGTTAATCATTTCCCATTCCAAATTTGACAGTTCATTAACCAAAAGATAAACTTATCCAATTTGTAAAAATCGATACAAATCATAATTGCTTTAAAAACTTATTGAAACTTATTTTGAAATTTTTAAACTTTCGATTTTTGTTTTCAATAAATTTGTATTAAGAAACCAACTTTTTCAGAAATTAATAGGATAATAGTTGCAGCGATTAAATTTTACAGGTAGAGTTATTTACTGGCCCAAAATCTTTAGAATTATTAAAGAAACAATAAAACTGAAAAAAAAAAAAATATCAAAGATGATTAAAATAATTTTCAAACATTATTTTATTTATTTGATCAAATGAAAAAAGTCTTAACAACCTATTCCCGTTGGGTTTGTGGCTGAGCTTTATTTTTGCTGACCTTGATTACAACAAACTAATAGTGAGAATGTTTTGTTGCTTCTTAGAATTATTGTTGTTTGAAGTATCTGCTTGTTTTTTGCAGCGACTAACTGGCTGGACAGAATGGAGACAGATCTGCAACTTGAGCTGCAGCTGGAATAGATGACAAAATGTTGAATACACACAGAAAATGATGCGAACAACGCGACGCAGCTGCAGGCATATGTAGGGTTTGAAAAGCTAAAGCTCAGTTGCAGCACTCTATTCTGTTCGGGCAGTAAGTATCTGAAAACAGTCTCGTTGTTACTTCACTGTATCAGCGAAATGCGTTAACGCAATTTGCGCCATAACGCATTTTTTTTAAATTCATTTGACGCAATTTGCGTCATAACGCAATTTTTTTTAACTCATTTGAAGCAGCAGCGCAGCAGAGATCGCGTCATTGGCTTGTGTGCTTTGCTGACTTAAAATGACTTAGACTCATATACAAAATTCGTACATAACGGACTAGGTGGAAGCAAAAAAAATATTTTAAAAAATCTAAAAATAAAATAAATAAAATTTACAGTTCATGTTTCACGACTGGGCAAGTGGGGCTTGGGTAAATTATATTTTGACGAATATGTTGTTCATTACAAGTCCCTTAAATTGCCCCTTTTATGGAGACATATTTATGACACAGGTGAGACAGAATTAAAGAGAAAAAATATTTTCAAAACAGGGTGTTCAAAAAATATCCCGCCATATTACAACTTCGTTGTTCCTTGAGCGATTTCATAGAAATTGACATCTATGCTGACATGTTTTTAGAACACCCTGTTTTGAAAACATTTTTTTCTTTTTAATTCTGTCTCAGCTATCACCCTCGTCAATTTCATTAAAATCGCTTGAGAACAACGTAGTTGACATTTTTATAGTTTTTTTTCTTTCATAATTTTGTCTCAGCTACAACCGATATCAATTTCAATGAAATTGCTCAAGGAACAATGAAGTTGAAATATTTTTGGAACACTCCATTGAAAATATTTGTTTCTTCAATTAATTCATTCATACATCATCCTCAATAAATTTTGTTGAATTCCATGAACCTTAACAATTGAAAGTTACACATTCGCGTTAGCACATTCTGAGAGTTGAGAGAGCTACAAGGAAATCAGCCCTTTTTTCATTTGCTTTTAAGGGTTTTTGTTTGTGCAGCGCATCGCTGGCGCTGCGCTATTAAAAATCCTTATTCCATTATTGAGTAAAAAAGTACAAAAATTACAAAAAGTACAAAAAGTACAAAAAGTACGAAAAGAACAAAAAGTACGAAAGGTACAAGAACCACAAAAACTACAAAAAGTACAAAAAGTAGAAGAGAATAGTACAAAAAGTACGAAAAGAACAAAAAGTACGAAAAACACAAAAAGTACAAAAACTACGAAAAGTACAAAAGCTCAAAAGGTACAACAGGTACAAAAAGGACAAAAAGTACAAAAAGTACAAACAGTACAAAAAGTATAATAAGATCCAAAAGTACGAAAAGTATAATAAGTAGCAAAAAAAACGAAAAGTACAAAAAGGACAAAAAGTACAAAAAAGACAAAAAGTACGTAAGGTACAAAAAGTACCAAAAGTACGAAAAGTACAAAAAGTAAAACAAAAAAGGACTTAAAGTACAAAAAAGCAACAAAAGAACAAAAAGTATTGAAAGGTTCCAAAAGTACAAAAAACGAAAAGTACAAAAAGTAAAAAAAAACAAAAATGACTTAAAGTACAAAAGAGTAGAGAGTACAAAAACTACAAAAAGTACCAAAAGTAAAAGTATAAAAATACAAAATGTACAAAAAGTACAAAAAGTTCGAAAAGTACAAAGAGCGCAAAAAGTTCAAAAAGTACAAAAAGTACAAAAAGTACAAAAAGTACAAAAAGTACAAAAAGTATAATAAGCTCCAAAAGTACGAAAAGTATAATAAGTACCAACAAAACGAAAAGTACAAAAAGTACAAAAAGGACGAAAAGTACAAAATGTACAGTACAAACAGTAAGTACAAAAGAGTACCAAAACTACAAGAACTACAAAAAGTACAAAAAAGATAACAAGTACATAAGGTACAAAAAGTATAAAAAGTATAAAAAGAATAATAAGAATAAAAAGTATAAAAAGTACCAAAAGTACAAAAAGTAAAACAAAAAAGGACTTAAAGTACAAAAAAGCAACAAAATAAACAGAAAGTATTAAAAGGTTCCAAAAGTACAAAAAATGAAAAGTACAAAAAGTAAAAAAATACAAAAATGACTTAAAGTAGAAAAAAGTATCAAGAGTAAAAAAAGGACAGAGAGTACAAAAACTACAAAAAGTACCAAAAGTAAAAGTATAAAAAATACAAAATGTAACGGGTGATTTTTTAAGAGGTTTAGAACTTTAAAAAAAAAAAACACAAAAAATTCGAAAAAAATTAATGAAATATTTATTTGAATCGATAGTTTGAACCTTGCAATTTAATGTTTAAAGATAATTTCATGCAAATGTTGACCGCGGCTGCGTCTCAGGTAGCCCATCCGCTGAGTCCAATTTTGGCATACTCTTTCACACATATCGGCCGGTATCTCACGAATGAATGCATGGATGTTGGCTTCCAGTGCGTCAATCGAAGCGGGCTTGTCCCTATAGACATTAGCCTTGACATACCCCCACAAAAAATAATCTAATGGTGTCAAATCGCACGATCTAGGCGGCCAATTGACCGGCCCGAAACGTGAAATTAGCTGTTCACCAAACTCGCCTCGTAATTGCGCCATTGTTTCGCGTGCTGTGTGGCATGTGGCACCGTCTTGTTGAAACCACATATCATGCAAGTCAAGAACTTCCATTTCGGGCAAAAAAAGTTTGTTATCATCGCTCGGTAGCGTTCACCATTGACAGTAACGCTGCGATTCGCATCATCTTTGAAGAAATATGGCCCAATAATGCCGCCGGCCCATAAACCGCACCAAACAGTGGCTTTTTCGGGATGCATTGGTAGCTGTTGCAATGCTTCTGGCTGATCTTCACTCCAAATGCGGCAATTATGCTTATTTACGTACCCATTCAACCAAAAATGAGCCTCATCGCTGAACACAATTTTTCGATAAAAAAGCGGATCCTCGACCAGCTTTCCAAGAGCCCATTCACCAAAAATTCGGCGTTGTGGTAGGTCGGCTGGCTTTAGTTCTTGCACCAGCTGTATCTTAAAAGGCTTTACGCCCAAATCCTTCCGCAAAATTTTCCACGTAGTGCTGTAACAAAGGCCTAACTGCTGGGAACGGCGCCGAATCGACATTTCGCGGTCTTCTGTCACACTAGCTGATACGGCCGCAATATTTTCTTCACTACGCACAGTACGTAAACGTGTTGGTGGTTTAATGTCCAACAAAGTAAATTTGGTGCAAATTTGGTCACAATCTTCCGAATAGACTGCTCAGAAGGTCGAGAATGCCGACCATAAAATGGAAGCAGCGCGCGATGAACATTTCGAACCGAGCACGAATTTTGATAGTAAAATTCAATAATTTGCAAGCTTTGTTCATTTGTAAGACGATCCATGGTTAAATTGCAAACCAAACTGAAGCTGTTTGACAGTGACACAAGGTACTAAACACATGTCAGCTGTCAAAACCAGTGTTGCCAAAACCAAACCAGCTAAAAAATCACCCGTTACAAAAAGTTCAAAAAGTTCAAAAAAGTACCAAAAGTACAAAAACTATGAAAAGGTACCAAAAATACAAAAAGTTCAAAAGGTACAAAAAGTACAAAAAAGTACAAAAACTACAAGAAGTATATAAAGTACCAAGAGTACGAAAAGTACAAAAAATAGAAGAGAATAGTACAAAAAGTACGAAGAGTACGATTCAAGATTCAAGATTCAAAAGTTTCCTTATTTTTACAATAGTATCATTTTATTAGTTTACCCACAAAGCAAAGTGCTTATCTGCAGGTGGTTATTAACATTGGTATTATTTAATTTTGAAAGTGATTGAAGTAATTCAGTTGATATTTTAATTTGAATGATCTTTTACATATTTTTAGTTTATTTACATAATAAAAGATTAAGTTTAAGAGTTTTACATAAGCGAAAAATTTAAGGAAAATGAATAATTATTTTTACTATCGAACGAAGCTCAATTCTAGAAAATGTTTTTTTATTTCTTTTTTTCGAGTTTTAAAATTTCGAATATTTTTTAAATTCGCTGGTATTTCATTTAAAAATGTTGGAATGATACATCTTAGCTCTCTTTTTCCGTATACGTTGAAAGTTTACGGCAATTCAAACATCCCTTGCGCTCTTCTTCTGGTGTTTTGATTATGTCGAATAGGTTGTAGAAATCGTTGATCATCTATGTAATAATGTTCTATTGCTGTCATACGGTATATAGCGTTTATGTCTAAAACCTTAAATTGATTATTAACAGGTTTAATTAATTTAACTAGACGATGTTGTAGATTTGAGTATTTTCTAGATGCGTTTTAGAAGCATTTCCCCAGGTCAGGATCCCATATCGAATTCGCGATTCTCAATGGTAACCCCAAGATACTTTATCTTTTTGACGATTTCGATTGGTTTGTTGTTAGCTAACAATAGGCACTTGTCGTTTCGGTGATAGATGTTGATAGTTTCTTCCCACTTCATTGGTTGGCGTATGTGCATTATCTTAGTTTTTTTGTATTTATGACAAGTCCATGGTCATGACTTGGCTACAGTGTCCAGATGCTCTTGAAGTATTTCGATTGCTGAATTTAAGTGCTTGTGTTTTACTATGATGGCTATTTCGTCTGCATATGCGTAGGCTGTGTTATTCGCAAATAATCGTAACAATTCATTTGTATACAGTATAAATAAAATGGGTCCCAATTTTGAGCCTTGTGGAACACCATATACAGTCGTTGATACCTTGACCTTTATTGATCTATCAGTAAGGTAGTTCTTGAGTCAGTCGGACAGATATCCCCTCACACCAATTCTGTTTAAACTTTCTATAAGCTTTTCCGTGCTTAGAGTGTCAAATACTTTGCTGAAGTCAACGAATAGCACAAGGACGTGGTGGTTTCGATTAAGGCCTGCGTTAACTGTATTCGTGAACTTTTCAAGCAGCTTTTCTGTGCTTTTGTTTTTCTGAAACCCGTTTATTCAGTCGTTTAACTATGATTTCTTCCAAGCATTTCTCTATGACTTACAGTATTGCGATCGGTCTATAGTTTTCGACTTTATTTTTCACGTCTCCCTTGTAAATAGGCCGAATAATTGCTGTTTTCATCAATTTTGGTACGCAACCTTGTGCTAGGCTACGATTGATTATGGTTTGTATAACCGGGGCAAGAGTTTCAGCGTTCATTTTGAGATCAATAGGTCTAATGTTGTCTGCTCCAGGACCTTTTTTGGTGTTTAATTTGCTTAGAATTTCAAAGATCTCCTCTTCACTGACTTCTTCTATATAAATACTCTGCTGTACTTGCAAGTTCTCATGATTCGAAGTTTGGGTTTTAGTATTGCATATATGTAAAATGTTTAATACTTGGTTTGCAAATTGATCCGCAAATTTTTCCACAACACTCAACATCAGTTTTCGTTGAAAAATTGTTTTGTATGACTTCATCAATTGAAGCTTTCTTTCTTCCCAACAGCTCATTTATCACGCTCCATGTCTTTCTGTTCTTGATGATTTGTATATTTTTGTTAACTATATTTCGAACATTTTTGTACTCGTGCTCATAGCTTTGACTTCTTGGACTATTTTTCCATCTCCTATAAAGCTCATCTCTTCTCTTACACATTGTAATTATTTCACTGTTGATCCATGGTTTTTGTACTCGCTTTTGTTTTGTTTTCTTGTATAAATGTTGTTTATTTTTAGTACGAAGTTTTCATAACGAGTTTCAACATTGTTTTCTTGTAGCATCTCTTCCCAATTTGTTTGTTGTATGAGTTCGTTAACTTTCTGTTGGTCAACATTGACATGTTGTTCAAGTGTGTTGATTTTTGATTCCATTGTGAAAATTTGTTCGTCTTTTTTCATATTGCTTTGTTTTAATTCTTTTATCTCGTTTGTGAGTTTTTGTAGCAAATCATTGTTTGAGTTCATATGCTGTTTTATGTCATCGTACTTGTTTGCAAGAAATTCGCAGCTTGATTTTATGTCGGTCATTTCTTTTCTCATTTTTCGCATTTCGTTTAATATTTCAATGTTTAGTTTTTCAATGTTTTTTGATGTAGGTAAGGTTCCTTGGTCTTGGGTACCATCAGGGGAACTAACACTTCTCAAACGTTTTGTCAATGATTGTATGGGTGTATTTTTATCTGGAGTGAAGTACGAAAAGTACAAAGAGTACGAAAAGTACAAAAAGTACGAAACGTACCAGAAGTACGAAAAGAACAAAAGGTACGAAAAGTACAAAAAGTATGAAGAGTACAAAAAGAACGAAAAGTACAAAAAGTACAAAAAGTACAAAAAGTACAAAAAGTACAAAAAGTACGAAAAGTACAAAAAGTACGAAAAGTACAAAAAGTACAAAAAGAACAAAAGGTACGAAAAGTACAAAAAGTACGAAGAGTACAAAGAGTACGAAAAAAACAAAAAGTACGAAAAGTACTTTCTTATGAAAGGCACAAGAAGTACTAAAAGTACAAAAAAAATATAAAAAACAGAGCAAAAAGTACGAATAGTACAAAAAGTACGAAAAGTACAGAGTACAAAAAGTACATAAAGTACAAAAAGTACGAAAAGTGCAAAAGGTACGAAAAGTATAAAAAGTACGAAAAGTACGAAAAGTACAGAAAGTACGAATAGTACAAAAAGTACGAAAAGAACAAAAGGTTCGAAAAGTACAAAAAGTACGAAGAGTACAAAAAGTACGAAAAGCACAAAAAGTACGAAAAGTACGAAAAGTACGAAAAGTACGAAAAGTACTTTCTTATGAAAAGCACAAGAAGTACTAAAAGTACAAAATAACTACGAAAAACAAAACAAAAATTACGGATAGTACAAAAAGTACGAAAAGTACGAAGAGTACAAAAAGTACGAAAAGTACGAAAAGTATAAAAAGTACGAAAAGAACAAAAGGTTCGAAAAGTACAAAGAGTACAAAAAGTACGAAAAGTAAAAAAATACGAAAAGTACGAAAAGTACTTTCTTATGAAAAGCACAAGAAGTACTAAAAGTACAAAAATAACTACGAAAAACAAAACAAAAAGTACGGATAGTACAAAAAGTACGAAGAGTACAAAAAGTACGAGAGTACGAAAAGTACAAAAAGTACGAAAAGTACAAAAAGTACAAAAAGAACAAAACGTACGAAAAGTACAAAAAGTACGAAGAGTACGAAAAGTACAAAAAGTACGAAAAGTGCAAAAGGTACGAAAAGTACAAAAAGTACGAAAAGTACGAAAAGTACATAAGGTACGAAAAGTACTAAAAGTATAAAAAGTACGAAAAGTACAAAAAGTACGAAGAGTACAAAAGGTACGAAAAGTACAAAAAGTACGAAAAGTACAAAAAGTACAAAAAGAACAAAACGTACGAAAAGTACAAAAAGTACGAAGAGTACGAAAAGTACAAAAAGTACGAAAAGTGCAAAAGGTACGAAAAGTACAAAAAGTACGAAAAGTACATAAGGTACGAAAAGTACTAAAAGTATAAAAAGTACGAAAAGTACAAAAAGTACGAAGAGTACAAAAAGTACGAAAAGTACAAAAAGTACGAAAAGTACATAAGGTACGAAAAATACAAAAAGTATAAAAAGTACGAAAAGTACAAAAAGTACGAAGAGTACAAAAAGTACGAAAAGTACAAAGAGTACGAAAAGTACAAAAAGTACGAAAAGTACAAAAAGTACGAAAAGTACAAAAAGTACGAAGAGTACAAAAAATACGAAAAGTACAAAAAGTACGAAGAGTACAAAAGGTACGAAAAGTACAAAGAGTACGAAAAGGACAAGAAGTACGAAAAGTACAAAAAGTACGAAAAGTATAAGAAGTACGAAAAGTACTAAAAGTACGAAAGTACGAAAAGTACAAAAAGTACGAAGAGTACAAAAAGTACGAAAAGCACGAAGAGTACAAAAAGTACGAAAAGTACAAAAAGTACGAAAAGTACATAAGGTACGAAAAGTACTAAAAGTATAAAAATTACGAAAAGTACAAAAAGTACTAAAAGTACAAAAAGTACGAAAAGTAAAAAAAGTACGAAGAGTACAAAAAATACGAAAAGTACAAAAAGTACGAAGAGTACAAAAAGTACGAAAAGAACAAAGAGTACGAAAAGTTCAAGAAGTACGAAAAGTACAAAAAGTACGAAAAGTACAAAAAGTACGAAACGCACAAGAAGCACGAAAAGTACAAAAAGTACGGAAAGTACAAAAAGTACGAAAAGTACAAAAAGTGCGAAAAATACAAAAAGTACGAAAAGTATGAAAAGTACAAAAAGTTCGAAAAGTACAAAAAGTACGAATAGAACAAAAGGTACGAAAAGTACAAAAAGTACGAAGAGTACAAAAAGAACGAAAAGTACAAAAAGTACAAAAAGTACGAAAAGTACAAAAAGTACAAAAAGTACAAAAAGTACGAAAAGTACAAAAAGTACAAAAAGAACAAAAGGTACGAAAAGTACAAAAAGTACGAAGAGTACAAAAAGTACGAAAAGTACAAAAAGTACGAAAAGTGCAAAAGGTACGAAAAGTACAAAAAGTACGAAAAGTACAAAAAGTATGAAAAGTACAAAAAGTACGAAAAGAACAAAAGGTTCGAAAAGTACAAAAAGTACGAAGAGTACGAAAAGTACAAAAAGTTCGAAAAGTACAAAAAGTACGAAAAGAACAAAAGGTACGAAAAGTACAAAAAGTACGAAGAGTACAAAAAGAACGAAAAGTACAAAAAGTACAAAAAGTACAAAAAGTACAAAAAGTACAAAAAGTACAAAAAGTACGAAAAGTACAAAAAGTACGAAAAGTACAAAAAGTACAAAAAGAACAAAAGGTACGAAAAGTACAAAAAGTACGAAGAGTACAAAAAGTACGAAAAGTACAAAAAGTACGAAAAGTGCAAATGGTACGAAAAGTACAAAAAGTACGAAAAGTACAAAAAGTATGAAAAGTACAAAAAGTACGAAAAGAACAAAAGGTTCGAAAAGTACAAAAAGTACGAAGAGTACGAAAAGTACAAAAAGTTCGAAAAGTACAAAAAGTACGAAAAGAACAAAAGGTACGAAAAGTACAAAAAGTACAAAGAGTACAAAAAGAACGAAAAGTACAAAAAGTACAAAAAGTACAAAAAGTACGAAAAGTACAAAAAGTATGAAAAGTACAAAAAGTACGAAAAGAACAAAAGGTTCGAAAAGTACAAAAAGTACGAAGTGTACAAAAAGTACGAAAAGTACAAAAAGTACGAAAAGTACGGAAAGTACTTTCTTATGAAAAGCACAAGAAGTACTAAAAGTACAAAAATAACTACGAAAAACAAAACAAAAACTACGGATAGTACAAAAAGTACGAAAAGTACGAAGAGTACAAAAAGTACGAAAAGGACAAAAAGTACGAAGAGTACAAAAAGAACAAAAGGTACGAAAAGTACAAAAAGTACGAAGAGTACAAAAAGTACGAAAAGTACAAAAAGTACAAAAGGTACGAAAAGTACAAAAAGTACGAAAAGAACAAAAAGTACGAAAAGTACAAAAAGTACGAAGAGTACAAAAAGTACGAAAAGCACACAAAGTACGAAAACAAAAAGTACGAAAAGTACAAAAAATACGAAAAGTACAAAAAGTACGAAGAGTACAAAAAGTACGAAAAGTACAAATAGTACGAAAAGTACAAGAAGTACGAAAAGTACCGATAGTACGAGAAGTATAAAAAGTACGAAAAGTATCAAAAGTACGAAAAGTTCGAAAAACAGAACAAAAAGTACGAATAGTACGAAAAGTACGAAAAGTACGAAAAGTACAAAAGGTACGAAAAGTACAAAAAGTACGAAAAGAACAAAAAGTACGAAAAGTACAAAAAGTACGAAGAGTACAAAAAGTACGAAAAGCACACAAAGTACGAAAACAAAAAGTACGAAAAGTACAAAAAATACGAAAAGTACAAAAAGTACGAAGAGTACAAAAAGTACGAAAAGTACAAATAGTACGAAAAGTACAAGAAGTACGAAAAGTACAAAAGGTACAAAAAGTACAAAAAGTACGAAAAGTACAAAAAGTACGAAAAGGACAAAAAGTACGAAGAGTACAAAAAGAACAAAAGGTACGAAAAATACAAAAAATACGAAGAGTACAAAAAGTACGAAAAGTACAAAAAGTACGAAAAGTGCAAAAGGTACGAAAAGTACAAAAAGTACGAAAAGTACAAAAAGTATGAAAAGTACAAAAAGTACGAAAAGAACAAAAGGTTCGAAAAGTACAAAAAGTACGAAGAGTACGAAAAGTACAAAAAGTTCGAAAAGTACAAAAAGTACGAAAAGAACAAAAGGTACGAAAAGTACAAAAAGTACAAAGAGTACAAAAAGAACGAAAAGTACAAAAAGTACAAAAAGTACAAAAAGTACGAAAAGTACAAAAAGTATGAAAAGTACAAAAAGTACGAAAAGAACAAAAGTTTCGAAAAGTACAAAAAGTACGAAGTGTACAAAAAGTACGAAAAGTACAAAAAGTACGAAAAGTACGGAAAGTACTTTCTTATGAAAAGCACAAGAAGTACTAAAAGTACAAAAATAACTACGAAAAACAAAACAAAAACTACGGATAGTACAAAAAGTACGAAAAGTACGAAGAGTACAAAAAGTACGAAAAGGACAAAAAGTACGAAGAGTACAAAAAGAACAAAAGGTACGAAAAGTACAAAAAGTACGAAATGTACAAAAAGTACGAAAAGTACAAAAAGTACAAAAGGTACGAAAAGTACAAAAAGTACGAAAAGAACAAAAAGTACGAAAAGTACAAAAAGTACGAAGAGTACAAAAAGTACGAAAAGCACACAAAGTACGAAAACAAAAAGTACGAAAAGTACAAAAAATACGAAAAGTACAAAAAGTACGAAGAGTACAAAAAGTACGAAAAGTACAAATAGTACGAAAAGTACAAGAAGTACGAAAAGTACCGATAGTACGAGAAGTATAAAAAGTACGAAAAGTATCAAAAGTACGAAAAGTTCGAAAAACAGAACAAAAAGTACGAATAGTACGAAAAGTACGAAAAGTACCAAAGGTACGAAAAGTACAAAAAGTACGAAAAGAACAAAAAGTACGAAAAGTACAAAAAGTACGAAGAGTACAAAAAGTACGAAAAGCACACAAAGTACGAAAACAAAAAGTACGAAAAGTACAAAAAATACGAAAAGTACAAAAAGTACGAAGAGTACAAAAAGTACGAAAAGTACAAATAGTACGAAAAGTACAAGAAGTACGAAAAGTACCGATAGTACGAGAAGTATAAAAAGTACGAAAAGTATCAAAAGTTCGAAAAACAGAACAAAAAGTACGAATAGTACGAAAAGTACGAAAAGTACGAAAAGTACAAAAAGTACGAGAATTAGAAAAAGTACGAAAAGCACAAAAAGCACGAGAAGTGCAAAAAGTAGGAATAGAACAAAAAGTATAGAAAAAAAGTAAGAAAAGTACAAAACGTCAGAAAAGTACGAAAAGTACAAATAGTGTGAAAAGTTCAAAAAGTTCGAAAAACATAAAGTACGAAAAGCACAAAAAGTACCAAAAGTACGAAAAGTATAAAAAGTACGAAAAGTACAAAAAGCATTAAAAGTACAAAAAGTACAAAAAGTACAAAAAAGTACAAAAAGTACATAAAGAACGAAAAGTACTAACAGTACGAAAAGTACAAAAAGTACGAAACGTAAAGAAGTACGAAAAGTACAAAAAGTACAAAAAGTACGAAAAGTACAAAAAGTACGAAAAATACACAAAGTACGAAAAGTACGAAAAGTACAAAAAGTTCGAAAAGTACAAGAAGTACGAAAAGAACAAAAGGTACGAAAAGTACAAAAAGTACGAAGAGTACAAAAAGAACGAAAAGTACAAAAAGTACAAAAAGTACAAAAAGTACAAAAAGTACAAAAAGTACAAAAAGTACAAAAAGTACAAAAAGTACAAAAAGTACGAAAAGTACAAAAAGTACGAAAAGTACAAAAAGTACAAAAAGAACAAAAGGTACGAAAAGTACAAAAAGTACGAAGAGTACAAAGAGTACGAAAAAAACAAAAAAAAAACGAAAAGTACTTTCTTATGAAAGGCACAAGAAGTACTAAAAGTACAAAAAAAATATAAAAAACAGAGCAAAAAGTACGAATAGTACAAAAAGTACGAAAAGTACGGATTACAAAAAGTACATAAAGTACAAAAAGTACAAAAAGTGCAAAAGGTACGAAAAGTATAAAAAGTACGAAAAGTACGAAAAGTACAGAAAGTACGAAAAGTACAAAAAGTACGAAAAGCACAAAAGGTTCGAAAAGTACAAAAAGTACGAAGAGTACAAAAAGTACGAAAAGTACAACAAGTTCGAAAAGTATGAAAAGTACGAAAAGTACTTTCTTATGAAAAGCACAAGAAGTACTAAAAGTACAAAATAACTACGAAAAACAAAACAAAAAGTACGGATAGTACAAAAAGTACGAAAAGTACGAAGAGTACAAAAAGTACGAAAAGTACAAAAAGTACGAAAAGTATAAGAAGTACGAAAAGAACAAAAGGTTCGAAAAGTACAAAGAGTACAAAAAGTACGAAAAGTACAAAAAGTACGAAAAGTACTTTCTTATGAAAAGCACAAGAAGTACTAAAAGTACAAAAATAACTACGAAAAACAAAACAAAAAGTACGGATAGTACAAAAAGTACGAAGAGTACAAAAAGTACGAAAAGTACGAAAAGTACGAAAAGTACAAAAAGTACGAAAAGTACAAAGAGTACAAAAAGAACAAAAGGTACGAAAAGTACAAAAAGTACGAAAAGTACAAAAAGTACAAAAAGAACAAAAGGTACGAAAAGTACAAAAAGTACGAAGAGTACGAAAATTACAAAAAGTACGAAAAGAACAAAAAGTACGAAAAGTACAAAAAGTATGAAGAGTACAAAAAGTACGAAAAGCACACAAAGTACGAAAACAAAAAGTACGAAAAATACAAAAAATACGAAAAGTACAAAAAGTACGAAGAGTACAAAAAGTACGAAAAGTACAAATAGTACGAAAAGTACAAGAAGTACGAAAAGTACCGATAGTACGAGAAGTATAAAAAGTACGAAAAGTATCAAAAGTACGAAAAGTTCGAAAAACAGAACAAAAAGTACGAATAGTACGAAAAGTACGAAAAGTACAAAAAGTACGAGAATTAGAAAAAGTACGAAAAGCACAAAAAGCACGAGAAGTGCAAAAAGTAGGAATAGAACAAAAAGTATAGAAAAAAAGTAAGAAAAGTACAAAACGTCAGAAAAGTACGAAAAGTACAAATAGTGTGAAAAGTTCAAAAAGTTCGAAAAACATAAAGTACGAAAAGCACAAAAAGTACCAAAAGTACGAAAAGTATGAAAAGTACGAAAAGTACAAAAAGTAAAAAAAGTACAAAAAGTACAAAAAGTACAAAAAAGTACAAAAAGGACATAAAGAACGAAAAGTACTAACAGTACGAAAAGTACAAAAAGAACGAAAAGTACAACAAGTACGAAAAGTACAAAAAGTGTGAAAAGTATAAAAAGTACAAAGAGTACAAAAAATACGAAAAGTACAAAAAGTACGAAGAGTACAAAAAGTACGAAAAGTACAAAAAGTTCGAAAAGTACAAGAAGTACGAAAAGAACAAAAGGTACGAAAAGTACAAAAAGTACGAAGAGTACAAAAAGAACGAAAAGTACAAAAAGTACAAAAAGTACAAAAAGTACAAAAAGTACAAAAAGTACGAAAAGTACAAAAAGTACGAAAAGTACAAAAAGAACAAAAGGTACGAAAAGTACAAAAAGTACGAAGAGTACAAAGAGTACGAAAAAAACAAAAAAAAAACGAAAAGTACTTTCTTATGAAAGGCACAAGAAGTACTAAAAGTACAAAAAAAATATAAAAAACAGAGCAAAAAGTACGAATAGTACAAAAAGTACGAAAAGTACGGATTTCAAAAAGTACATAAAGTACAAAAAGTACGAAAAGTACAAAAGGTACGAAAAGTATAAAAAGTACGAAAAGTACGAAAAGTACAGAAAGTACGAAAAGTACAAAAAGTACGAAAAGAACAAAAGGTTCGAAAAGTACAAAAAGTACGAAGAGTACAAAAAGTACGAAAAGTACAACAAGTTCGAAAAGTATGAAAAGTACGAAAAGTACTTTCTTATGAAAAGCACAAGAAGTACTAAAAGTACAAAATAACTACGAAAAACAAAACAAAAAGTACGGATAGTACAAAAAGTACGAAAAGTACGAAGAGTACAAAAAGTACAAAAGTACGAAAAGTATAAGAAGTACGAAAAGAACAAAAGGTTCGAAAAGTACAAAGAGTACAAAAAGTACGAAAAGTACAAAAAGTTAGAAAAGTACGAAAAGTACGAAAAGTACTTTCTTATGAAAAGCACAAGAAGTACTAAAAGTACAAAAATAACTACGAAAAACAAAACAAAAAGTACGGATAGTACAAAAAGTACGAAGAGTACAAAAAGTACGAAAAGTACGAAAAGTACGAAAAGTACAAAAAGTACGAAAAGTACAAAAAGTACAAAAAGAACAAAAGGTACGAAAAGTACAAAAAGTACGAAAAGTACAAAAAGTACAAAAAGAACAAAAGGTACGAAAAGTACAAAAAGTACGAAGAGTACGAAAATTACAAAAAGTACGAAAAGTGCAAAAGGTACGAAAAGTACAAAAAGTACGAAAAGTACGAAAACTACATAAGGTACGAAAAGTACTAAAAGTATAAAAAGTACGAAAAGTACAAAAAGTACGAAAAGTACAAAAAGTACGAAGAGTACAAAAAGTACGAAAAGTACAAAAAGTACGAAAAGTACATAAGGTACGAAAAATACTAAAAGTATAAAAAGTACGAAAAGTACAAAAAGTACGAAGAGTACAAAAAGTACGAAAAGTACAAAGAGTACGAAAAGAACAAAAAGTACGAAAAGTACAAAAAGTACGAAAAGTACGAAAAGTACGAAAAGTACAAAAAGTACGAAGAGTACAAAAAATACGAAAAGTACAAAAAGTACGAAGAGTACAAAAAGTACGAAAAGTACAAAGAGTACGAAAAGGACAAGAAGTACGAAAAGTACAAAAAGTACGAAAAGTACAAAAAGTACGAAAAGTACAAAAAGTACGAAGAGTACAAAAAATACGAAAAGTACAAAAAGTACGAAAAGTACAAAAAGTACGAAAAGTACAAAAAGTACGAAAAGTACAAAAAGTACGAAAAGTACAAAAAGTACGAAAAGTACAAAAAGTACGAAAAGTACATAAGGTACGAAAAGTACTAAAAGTATAAAAATTACGAAAAGTACAAAAAGTACGAAAAGTACAAAAAGTACGAAGAGTACAAAAAATACGAAAAGTACAAAAAGTACAAAAAGTACGAAAAGTAAAAAAGTACAAAAAGTACAAAAAGTACAAAAAGTACGATAAAAACAAAAAGTACGAAAAGTACTTTCTTATGAAAAGCACAAGAAGTACTAAAAGTACAAAAAAAATATAAAAAACAGAGCAAAAAGTACGAATAGTACAAAAAGTACGAAAAGTACGGAGTACAAAAAGTACGAAAAGTACAAAAAGTACGATGAGTACAAAAAGAACAAAAGGTACGAAAAGTACAAAAAGTACGAAGAGTACAAAAAGTACGAAAAGTACAAAAGGTACGAAAAGTACAAAAAGTACGAAAAGTACAAAAAGTACGAAAAGTACAAAAAGGACGAAGAGTACAAAAAGTACAAAAAATACGAAGAGTACAAAAAGTACGAAAAGTACAAAAAATACGAAAAGTACAAAAAGTACGAAGAGTACAAAAAGTACGAAAAGTACAAAAAGTACGAAAAGTACGAAAAGTACTTTCTTATGAAAACCACAAGAAGTACTAAAAGTACAAAAATAACTACGAAAAACAAAACAAAAAGTACGGATAGTACAAAAAGTACGAAAAGTACGAAGAGTACAAAAAGTACGAAAAGTACAAAAGGTACGAAAAGTACAAAAGGTACGAAAAGTACAAAAAGTGCGAAAAGTACAAAAAGTACGAAAAGTACAAAAAGTACGAAAAGAACAAAAGGTTGGAAAAGTACAAAAAGTACGAAGAGTACAAAAAGTACGAAGAGAACAAAAAGTACGAAAAGTACTTTCTTATGAAAACCACAAGAAGTACTAAAAGTACAAAAATAACTACGAAAAACAAAACAAAAAGTACGGATAGTACAAAAAGTACGAAAAGTACGAAGAGTACAAAAAGTACGAAAAGTACAAAAAGTACGAAACGTACAAAAGGTACGAAAAGTACAAAAAGTACGAAAAGTACAAAGATTACGAAAAGTACGAAAAGTTCTTTCTTATGAAAAGCACAAGAAGTACTAAAAGTACAAAAAGTACGAAAAGTACAAGAAGTACGAAAAGTACAAAAAGTACGAAAAGTACGAAGAGTACAAAAAGTACGAAAAGTACAAAGAGTACGAAAAGTACAAGAAGTACGAAAAGTACAAGAAGTACGAAAAGTGCAAAAAGTACGAAACGCACAAGAAGTACGAAAAGTACAAAAAGTACGAAAAGTACAAAAAGTACGAAAAGTACAAAAAGTACGACAAATACAAAAAGTACGAAGAGTACAAAAAGTTCGAAAAGAACAAAAAGTACGAAAAGAACAAAAGGTACGAAAAGTACAAAAAGTACGAAGAGTACAAAAAGTACGAAGAGTACGAAAAATACAAAAAGTACGAAAAGTACAAAAAGTACGAAAAGTACAAAAAGAACGAAGAGTACAAAAAATACGAAAAGTACAAAAAGTACGAAGAGTACAAAAAGTACGAAAAGTACAAATAGTACGAAAAGTACAAGAAGTACCAAAAGTACAAAAAGTACGAAAAGTATAAGAAGTACGAAAAGTACAAAAAGTACGAAAAGTACAAAAAGTACGAAAAGTACAAAAAGTACGAAGAGTACAAAAAATACGAAAAGTACAAAAAGTACGAAAAGTACAAAAGGTACGAAAAGTACAAAAAGTACGAAAAGTACAAAAAGTACGAAAAGTACAAAAAGGACGAAGAGTACAAAAAGTACAAAAAATACGAAGAGTACAAAAAGTACGAAAAGTACAAAAAGTACGAAGAGTACAAAAAGTACAAAAAGTACGAAAAGTACAAATAGTACGAAAAGTACAAAAAGTACGAAAATTACAAAAAGTACGAAATGTACAAAAAGTACGAAGAGTACAAAAAATACGAAAAGTACAAAAAGTACGAAAAGTACAAAAGGTACGAAAAGTACAAAAAGTACGAAAAGTACAAAAAGTACGAAAAGTACAAAAAGTACGAAAAGTACAAAAAGGACGAAGAGTACAAAAAGTACAAAAAATACGAAGAGTACAAAAAGTACAAAAAGTACGAAAAGTACGAAGAGTACAAAAAGTACGAAAATTACAAAAGGTACGAAAAGTACAAATAGTACGAAAAGTACAAAAAGTACGAAAAGTACAAGAAGTACGAAATGTGCAAAAAGTACGAAGAGTACAAAAAATACGAAAAGTACAAAAAGTACGAAGAGTACAAAAAGTACGAAAAGTACAAATAGTACGAAAAGTACAAGAAGTACCAAAAGTACAAAAAGTACGAAAAGTATAAGAAGTACGAAAAGTACAAAAAGTACGAAAAGTACAAAAAGTACGAAAAGTACAAAAAGTACGAAGAGTACAAAAAATACGAAAAGTACAAAAAGTACGAAAAGTACAAAAGGTACGAAAAGTACAAAAAGTACGAAAAGTACAAAAAGTACGAAAAGTACAAAAAGGACGAAGAGTACAAAAAGTACAAAAAATACGAAGAGTACAAAAAGTACGAAAAGTACAAAAAGTACGAAGAGTACAAAAAGTACGAAAAGTACAAAAAGTATGAAAAGTATGAAAAGTACTTTCTTATGAAAACCACAAGAAGTACTAAAAGTACAAAAATAACTACGAAAAACAAAACAAAATGTACGGATAGTACAAAGAGTACGAAAAGTACGAAGAGTACAAAAAGTACGAAGAGTACAAAAAGTACGAAAAGTACAAAAAGGACGAAGATTACAAAAAGTACAAAAAATACGAAGATTACAAAAAGTACGAAAAGTACAAAAAGTACGAAGAGTACAAAAAGTACGAAAAGTACAAAAAGTACGAAAAGTACAAATAGTACGAAAAGTACAAAAAGTACGAAAAGTACAAAAAGTACGAAATGTACAAAAAGGACGAAGAGTACAAAAAGTACAAAAAATACGAAGAGTACAAAAAGTACGAAAAGTACAAAAAGTACGAAGAGTACAAAAAGTACGAAAAGTACAAATAGTACGAAAAGTACAAGAAGTACCAAAAGTACAAAAAGTACGAAAAGTATAAGAAGTACGAAAAGTACAAAAAGTACGAAAAGTACAAAAAGTACGAAAAGTACAAAAAGTACGAAGAGTACAAAAAATACGAAAAGTACAAAAAGTACGAAAAGTACAAAAGGTACGAAAAGTACAAAAAGTACGAAAAGTACAAAAAGTACGAAAAGTACAAAAAGGACGAAGAGTACAAAAAGTACAAAAAATACGAAGAGTACAAAAAGTACGAAAAGTACAAAAAGTACGAAGAGTACAAAAAGTACGAAAAGTACAAAAAATACGAAAAGTACTTTCTTATGAAAACCACAAGAAGTACTAAAAGTACAAAAATAACTACGAAAAACAAAACAAAATGTACGGATAGTACAAAAAGTACGAAAAGTACGAAGAGTACAAAAAGTACGAAAAGTACAAAAGGTACGAAAAGTACAAAAGGTACGAAAAGAACAAAAAGTACGAAAAGTACAAAAAGTACGAAAAGTACAAAAAGTACGAAAAGAAAAAAAGGTTCGAAAAGTACAAAAAGTACGAAGAGTACAAAAAGTACGAAGAGAACAAAAAGTACGAAAAGTACTTTCTTATGAAAAGTACAAGAAGTACTAAAAGTACAAAAATAACTACGAAAAACAGTACAAAAAGTACGGATAGTACAAAAAGTACGAGAAGTACGAAGAGTACAAAAAGTACGAAAAGTACAAAAAGTACGAAAGGTACAAAAGGTACGAAAAGTACAAAAAGTACGAAAAGTACAAAGATTACGAAAAGTACGAAAAGTTCTTTCTTATGAAAAGCACAAGAAGTACTAAAAGTACAAAAATAACTACGAAAAACAGAACAAAAGTACGAATAGTACAAAAAGTACGAAAAGTACGAAGAGTACAAAAAGTACGAAAAGTACATAAGGAACGAAAAGTACTAAAAGTATAAAAAGTACGAAAAGTACAAAAAGTACGAAGAGTACAAAAAGTACGAAAAGCACAAAAATTACGAAAAGTACGAAAAGTACGAAGAGTACAAAAAGTACGAAAAGTACAAATAGTACGAAAAGTACAAGAAGTACCAAAAGTACAAAAAGTACGAAAAATATAAGAAGTACGAAAAGTACAAAAAGTACGAAAAGTACAAAAAGTACGAAAAGTACAAAAAGTACGAAGAGTACAAAAAATACGAAAAGTACAAAAAGTACGAAGAGTACAAAAAGTACGAAAAGTACAAATAGTACGAAAAGTACAAGAAGTACCAAAAGTACAAAAAGTACGAAAAGTATAAGAAGTACGAAAAGTACAAAAAGTACGAAAAGTACAAAAAGTACGAAAAGTACAAAAAGTACGAAGAGTACAAAAAATACGAAAAGTACAAAAAGTACGAAAAGTACAAAAGGTACGAAAAGTACAAAAAGTACGAAAAGTACAAAAAGTACGAAAAGTACAAAAAGGACGAAGAGTACAAAAAGTACAAAAAATACGAAGAGTACAAAAAGTACGAAAAGTACAAAAAGTACGAAGAGTACAAAAAGTACGAAAAGTACAAAAAGTACGAAAAGTACGAAAAGTACTTTCTTATGAAAACCACAAGAAGTACTAAAAGTACAAAAATAACCACGAAAAACAAAACAAAATGTACGGATAGTACAAAAAGTACGAAAAGTACGAAGAGTACAAAAAGTACGAAAAGTACGAAGAGTACAAAAAGTACGAAAAGTACAAAAAGGACGAAGAGTACAAAAAGTACAAAAAATACGAAGAGTACAAAAAGTACGAAAAGTACAAAAAGTACGAAGAGTACAAAAAGTACGAAAAGTACAAAAAGTACGAAAAGTACAAATAGTACGAAAAGTACAAAAAGTACGAAAAGTACAAAAAGTACGAAATGTACAAAAAGTACGAAGAGTACAAAAAATACGAAAAGTACAAAAAGTACGAAGAGTACAAAAAGTACGAAAAGTACAAATAGTACGAAAAGTACAAGAAGTACCAAAAGTACAAAAAGTACGAAAAGTATAAGAAGTACGAAAAGTACAAAAAGTACGAAAAGTACAAAAAGTACGAAAAGTACAAAAAGTACGAAGAGTACAAAAAATACGAAAAGTACAAAAAGTACGAAAAGTACAAAAGGTACGAAAAGTACAAAAAGTACGAAAAGTTCAAAAAGTACGAAAAGTACAAAAAGGACGAAGAGTACAAAAAGTACAAAAAATACGAAGAGTACAAAAAGTACGAAAAGTACAAAAAGTACGAAGAGTACAAAAAGTACGAAAAGTACAAAAAGTACGAAAAGTACGAAAAGTACTTTCTTATGAAAACCACAAGAAGTACTAAAAGTACAAAAATAACTACGAAAAACAAAACAAAATGTACGGATAGTACAAAAAGTACGAAAAGTACGAAGAGTACAAAAAGTACGAAAAGTACAAAAGGTACGAAAAGTACAAAAGGTACGAAAAGTACAAAAAGTACGAAAAGTACAAAAAGTACGAAAAGTACAAAAAGTACGAAAAGAACAAAAGGTTCGAAAAGTACAAAAAGTACGAAGAGTACAAAAAGTACGAAGAGAACAAAAAGTACGAAAAGTACTTTCTTATGAAAAGTACAAGAAGTACTAAAAGTACAAAAATAACTACGAAAAAAAGGACAAAAAGTACGAATAGTACAAAAAGTACGAGAAGTACGAAGAGTACAAAAAGTACAAAAAGTACGAAAGGTACAAAAGGTACGAAAAGTACAAAAAGTACGAAAAGTACAAAGATTACGAAAAGTACGAAAAGTTCTTTCTTATGAAAAGCACAAGAAGTACTAAAAGTACAAAAATAACTACGAAAAACAGAACAAAAGTACGAATAGTACAAAAAGTACGAAGAGTACAAAAAGTACGAAAAGTACATAAGGTACGAAAAGTACTAAAAGTATAAAAAGTACGAAAAGTACAAAAAGTACGAAGAGTACAAAAAGTACGAAAAGCACAAAAATTACGAAAAGTACGAAAAGTTCTTTCTTATGAAAAGCATAAGAAGTACTAAAAGTACAAAAATAACTACGAAAAACAGAACAAAAAGTACGAACAGTACGAAAAGTACGAAGAGTACAAAAAGTACGAAAAGTACAAAAAGTACGAAAAGTATAAAAAGTACGAAAAGTACAAAAAGTACGAAAAGTATAAGAAGTACGAAAAGTACTAAAAGTACGAAAAGTACAAAGAGTACGAAAAGTACAAGAAGTACGAAAAGTACAAAAAGTACGAAAAGTATAAGAAGTACGAAAAGTACTAAAAGTACGAAAGTACGAAAAGTACAAAAAGTACGAAGAGTACAAAAAGTACGAAGAGTACGAAAAATACAAAAAGTACGAAAAGTACAAAAAGTACGAAAAGTACAAAAAGTACGAAGAGTACAAAAAATACGAAAAGTACAAAAAGTACGAAGAGTACAAAAAGTACGAAAAGTACAAATAGTACGAAAACTACAAGAAGTACCAAAAGTACGAAAAGTATAAGAAGTACGAAAAGTACTAAAAGTACGAAAAGTACAAAAAGTACGAAGAGTACAAAAAGTACGAAAAGTACGAAGAGTACAAAAAGTACGAAAAGTACAAAGAGTACGAAAAGTACAAGAAGTACGAAAAGTACAAAAAGTACAAAAAGTGCAAAAAGTACGAAACGCACAAGAAGTACGAAAAGTATAAGAAGTACGAAAAGTACAAAAAGTACGAAAAGTACAAAAAGTACGAAAAGTACAAAAAGTACGAAGAGTACAAAAAATACGAAAAGTACAAAAAGTACGAAAAGTACAAAAGGTACGAAAAGTACAAAAAGTACGAAAAGTACAAAAAGTACGAAAAGTACAAAAAGGACGAAGAGTACAAAAAGTACAAAAAATACGAAGAGTACAAAAAGTACGAAAAGTACAAAAAGTACGAAGAGTACAAAAAGTACAAAAAGTACGAAAAGTACAAATAGTACGAAAAGTACAAAAAGTACGAAAAGTACAAAAAGTACGAAATGTACAAAAAGTACGAAGAGTACAAAAAATACGAAAAGTACAAAAAGTACGAAGAGTACAAAAAGTACGAAAAGTACAAATAGTACGAAAAGTACAAGAAGTACCAAAAGTACAAAAAGTACGAAAAGTATAAGAAGTACGAAAAGTACAAAAAGTACGAAAAGTACAAAAAGTACGAAAAGTACAAAAAGTACGAAGAGTACAAAAAATACGAAAAGTACAAAAAGTACGAAAAGTACAAAGGGTACGAAAAGTACAAAAAGTACGAAAAGTACAAAAAGTACGAAAAGTACAAAAAGGACGAAAAGTACAAAAAGTACAAAAAATACGAAGAGTACAAAAAGTACGAAAAGTACAAAAAGTACGAAGAGTACAAAAAGTACAAAAAGTACGAAAAGTACAAAAAGTACGAAAAGTACGAAAAGTACTTTCTTATGAAAACCACAAGAAGTACTAAAAGTACAAAAATAACTACGAAAAACAAAACAAAATGTACGGATAGTACAAAAAGTACGAAAAGTACGAAGAGTACAAAAAGTACGAAAATTACAAAAGGTACGAAAAGTACAAATAGTACGAAAAGTACAAAAAGTACGAAAAGTACAAAAAGTACGAAATGTACAAAAAGTACGAAGAGTACAAAAAATACGAAAAGTACAAAAAGTACGAAGAGTACAAAAAGTACGAAAAGTACAAATAGTACGAAAAGTACAAGAAGTACCATAAGTACAAAAAGTACGAAAAGTATAAGAAGTACGAAAAGTACAAAAAGTACGAAAAGTACAAAAAGTACGAAAAGTACAAAAAGTACGAAGAGTACAAAAAATACGAAAAGTACAAAAAGTACGAAAAGTACAAAAGGTACGAAAAGTACAAAAAGTACGAAAAGTACAAAAAGTACGAAAAGTACAAAAAGGACGAAGAGTACAAAAAGTACAAAAAATACGAAGAGTACAAAAAGTACGAAAAGTACAAAAAGTACGAAGAGTACAAAAAGTACGAAAAGTACAAAAAGTATGAAAAGTACGAAAAGTACTTTCTTATGAAAACCACAAGAAGTACTAAAAGTACAAAAATAACTACGAAAAACAAAACAAAATGTACGGATAGTACAAAAAGTACGAAAAGTACGAAGAGTACAAAAAGTACGAAGAGTACAAAAAGTACGAAAAGTACAAAAAGTACGAAAAGTACAAAAAGTACGAAATGTACAAAAAGTACGAAAAGTACAAAAAGTACGAAATGTACAAATAGTACGAAGAGTACAAAAAATACGAAAAGTACAAAAAGTACGAAGAGTACAAAAAGTACGAAAAGTACAAATAGTACGAAAAGTACAAGAAGTACCAAAAGTACAAAAAGTACGAAAAGTATAAGAAGTACGAAAAGTACAAAAAGTACGAAAAGTACAAAAAGTACGAAAAGTACAAAAAGTACGAAGAGTACAAAAAATACGAAAAGTACAAAAAGTACGAAAAGTACAAAAGGTACGAAAAGTACAAAAAGTACGAAAAGTACAAAAAGTACGAAAAGTACAAAAAGGACGAAGAGTACAAAAAGTACAAAAAATACGAAGAGTACAAAAAGTACGAAAAGTACAAAAAGTACGAAGAGTACAAAAAGTACGAAAAGTACAAAAAGTACGAAAAGTACTTTCTTATGAAAACCACAAGAAGTACTAAAAGTACAAAAATAACTACGAAAAACAAAACAAAATGTACGGATAGTACAAAAAGTACGAAAAGTACGAAGAGTACAAAAAGTACGAAAAGTACAAAAGGTACGAAAAGTACAAAAGGTACGAAAAGTACAAAAAGTACGAAGAGTACAAAAAGTACGAAAAGTACAAAAAGTACGAAAAGAACAAAAGGTTCGAAAAGTACAAAAAGTACGAAGAGTACAAAAAGTACGAAGAGAACAAAAAGTACGAAAAGTACTTTCTTATGAAAAGTACAAGAAGTACTAAAAGTACAAAAATAACTACGAAAAACAGTACAAAAAGTACGGATAGTACAAAAAGTACGAGAAGTACGAAGAGTACAAAAAGTACGAAAAGTACAAAAAGTACGAAAGGTACAAAAGGTACGAAAAGTACAAAAAGTACGAAAAGTACAAAGATTACGAAAAGTACGAAAAGTTCTTTCTTATGAAAAGCACAAGAAGTACTAAAAGTACAAAAATAACTACGAAAAACAGAACAAAAGTACGAATAGTACAAAAAGTACGAAAAGTACGAAGAGTAAAAAAAGTACGAAAAGTACATAAGGTACGAAAAGTACTAAAAGTATAAAAAGTACGAAAAGTACAAAAAGTACGAAGAGTACAAAAAGTACGAAAAGCACAAAAATTACGAAAAGTACGAAAAGTACGAATAGTACAAAAAGTACGAAAAGTACAAATAGTACGAAAAGTACAAGAAGTACCAAAAGTACAAAAAGTACGAAAAATATAAGAAGTACGAAAAGTACAGAAAGTACGAAAAGTACAAAAAGTACGAAAAGTACAAAAAGTACGAAGAGTACAAAAAATAGGAAAAGTACAAAAAGTACGAAGAGTACAAAAAGTACGAAAAGTACAAATAGTACGAAAAGTACAAGAAGTACCAAAAGTACAAAAAGTACGAAAAGTATAAGAAGTACGAAAAGTACAAAAAGTACGAAAAGTACAAAAAGTACGAAAAGTACAAAAAGTACGAAGAGTACAAAAAATACGAAAAGTACAAAAAGTACGAAAAGTACAAAAGGTACGAAAAGTACAAAAAGTACGAAAAGTACAAAAAGTACGAAAAGTACAAAAAGGACGAAGAGTACAAAAAGTACAAAAAATACGAAGAGTACAAAAAGTACGAAAAGTACAAAAAGTACGAAGAGTACAAAAAGTACGAAAAGTACAAAAAGTACGAAAAGTACGAAAAGTACAAATAGTACGAAAAGTACAAAAAGTACGAAAAGTACAAAAAGTACGAAATGTACAAAAAGTACGAAGAGTACAAAAAATACGAAAAGTACAAAAAGTACGAAGAGTACAAAAAGTACGAAAAGTACAAATAGTACGAAAAGTACAAGAAGTACTAAAAGTACAAAAAGAACGAAAAGTATAAGAAGTACGAAAAGTACAAAAAGTACGAAAAGTACAAAAAGTACGAAAAGTACAAAAAGTACGAAGAGTACAAAAAATACGAAAAGTACAAAAAGTACGAAAAGTACAAAAGGTACGAAAAGTACAAAAAGTACGAAAAGTACAAAAAGTACGAAAAGTACAAAAAGGACGAAGAGTACAAAAAGTACAAAAAATACGAAGAGTACAAAAAGTACGAAAAGTACAAAAAGTACGAAGAGTACAAAAAGTACGAAAAGTACAAAAAGTACGAAAAGTACGAAAAGTACTTTCTTATGAAAACCACAAGAAGTACTAAAAGTACAAAAATAACTACGAAAAACAAAACAAAATGTACGGATAGTACAAAAAGTACGAAAAGTACGAAGAGTACAAAAAGTACGAAAAGTACAAAAGGTACGAAAAGTACAAAAGGTACGAAAAGTACAAAAAGTACGAAAAGTACAAAAAGTACGAAAAGTACAAAAAGTACGAAAAGAACAAAAGTTTCGAAAAGTACAAAAAGTACGAAGAGTACAAAAAGTACGAAGAGAACAAAAAGTACGAAAAGTACTTTCTTATGAAAAGTACAAGAAGTACTAAAAGTACAAAAATAACTACGAAAAAAGGACAAAAAGTACGAATAGTACAAAAAGTACGAGAAGTACGAAGAGTACAAAAAGTACGAAAAGTACAAAAAGTACGAAAGGTACAAAAGGTACGAAAAGTACAAAAAGTACGAAAAGTACAAAGATTACGAAAAGTACGAAAAGTTCTTTCTTATGAAAAGCACAAGAAGTACTAAAAGTACAAAAATAACTACGAAAAACAGAACAAAAGTACGAATAGTACGAATAGTACAAAAAGTACGAAGAGTACAAAAAGTACGAAAAGTACATAAGGTACGAAAAGTACTAAAAGTATAAAAAGTACGAAAAGTACAAAAAGTACGAAGAGTACAAAAAGTACGAAAAGCACAAAAATTACGAAAAGTACGAAAAGTTCTTTCTTATGAAAAGCATAAGAAGTACTAAAAGTACAAAAATAACTACGAAAAACAGAACAAAAAGTACGAACAGTACGAAAAGTACGAAGAGTACAAAAAGTACGAAAAGTACAAAAAGTACGAAAAGTATAAAAAGTACGAAAAGTACAAAAAGTACGAAAAGTATAAGAAGTACGAAAAGTACTAAAAGTACGAAAAGTACAAAGAGTACGAAAAGTACAAGAAGTACGAAAAGTACAAAAAGTACGAAAAGTATAAGAAGTATGAAAAGTACTAAAAGTACGAAAGTACGAAAAGTACAAAAAGTACGAAGAGTACAAAAAGTACGAAGAGTACGAAAAATACAAAAAGTACGAAAAGTACAAAAAGTACGAAAAGTACAAAAAGTACGAAGAGTACAAAAAATACGAAAAGTACAAAAAGTACGAAGAGTACAAAAAGTACGAAAAGTACAAATAGTACGAAAACTACAAGAAGTACCAAAAGTACGAAAAGTATAAGAAGTACGAAAAGTACTAAAAGTACGAAAAGTACAAAAAGTACGAAGAGTACAAAAAGTACGAAAAGTACGAAGAGTACAAAAAGTACGAAAAGTACAAAGAGTACGAAAAGTACAAGAAGTACGAAAAGTACAAAAAGTACGAAAAGTGCAAAAAGTACGAAACGCACAAGAAGTACGAAAAGTACAAAAAGTACGAAAAGTACAAAAAGTACGAAAAGTACAAAAAGTACGACAAATACAAAAAGTACGAAAAGTACGAAGAGTACAAAAAGTTCGAAAAGAACAAAAAGTACGAAAAGAACAAAAGGTACGAAAAGTACAAAAAGTACAAAGAGTACAAAAAGAATGAAAAGTGCAAAAAGTACAAAAAGTACGAAAAGTACAAAAGGTTCGAAAAGTACAAAAAGTACGAAGAGTACAAAAAGTACGAAAAGTACAAAATGTACAAAAAGAACAAAAGGTACGAAAAGTACAAAAAGTACGAAAAGTACAAAAAGTACGAAAAGTACGAAAAGTACGAAAAGTACGAAAAGAACAAAAAGTACGAAAAGTACTTTCTTATGAAAAGCACAAGAAGTACTAAAAGTACAAAAATAACTACGAAAAACAGAACAAAAAGTACGGATAGTACAAAAAATACGAAAAGTACAAAAAGTACGAAAAGTACAAAAAGTACGAAAAGTACAAAAGGTTCGAAAAGTACAAAAAGTACGAAAAGTACCAAAAGTACGAAAAGTACAAAAAGTACGAAAAGTACGAAAAGTACGAAAAGTACTTTCTTATGAAAAGCACAAGAAGTACTAAAAGTACAAAAATAACTACGAAAAACAAAACAAAAAGTACGGATAGTACGAAAAGTACGAAGAGTACAAAAAGTACGAAAAGTACAAAAAGTACGAAAAGTATAAGAAGTACGAAAAGTACAAAAAGTACGAAAAGTATAAGAAGTACGAAAAGTACTAAAAGTACGAAAAGTACAAAGAGTACGAAAAGTACAAGAAGTAAGAAGAGTACAAAAAGTACGAAAAGTACAAAAGGTACGAAAAGTACAAAAGGTACGAAAAGTACAAAAAGTACGAAAAGTACAAAAAGTACGAAAAGTACAAAAAGTACGAAAAGAACAAAAGGTTCGAAAAGTACAAAAAGTACGAAGAGTACAAAAAGTACGAAGAGAACAAAAAGTACGAAAAGTACTTTCTTATGAAAAGTACAAGAAGTACTAAAAGTACAAAAATAACTACGAAAAACAGTACAAAAAGTACGGATAGTACAAAAAGTACGAAAAGTACGAAGAGTACAAAAAGTACGAAAAGTACAAAAAGTACGAAACGTACAAAAGGTACGAAAAGTACAAAAAGTACGAAAAGTACAAAGATTACGAAAAGTACGAAAAGTTCTTTCTTATGAAAAGCACAAGAAGTACTAAAAGTACAAAAATAACTACGAAAAAAAGAACAAAAGTACGAATAGTACAAAAAGTACGAAGAGTACAAAAAGTACGAAAAGTACGAAAAGTACATAAGGTACGAAAAGTATAAAAAGTGCGAAAAGTACAAAAAGTACGAAGAGTACAAAAAGTACGAAAAGCACAAAAATTGCGAAAAGTACGAAAAGTTCTTTCTTATGAAAAGCATAAGAAGTAATAAAAGTACAAAAATAACTACGAAAAACAGAACAAAAAGTACAAACAGTACGAAAAGTACCAAGAGTACAAAAAGTACGAAAAGTACAAAAAGTACGAAAAGTATAAGAAGTACGAAAAGTACAAAAAGTACGAAAAGTATAAGAAGTACGAAAAGTACTAAAAGTACGAAAAGTACAAAGAGTACGAAAAGTACAAGAAGTACGAAAGTACAAAAAGTACGAAAAGTATAAGAAGTACGAAAAGTACTAAAAGTACGAAAGTACGAAAAGTACAAAAAGTACGAAGAGCACAAAAAGTACGAAGAGTACGAAAAGTACAAAAAGTACGAAAAGTACAAAAAGTACGAAAAGTACAAAAAGTACGAAGAGTACAAAAAATACGAAAAGTACAAAAAGTACGAAGAGTACAAAAAGTACGAAAAGTACAAAAAGTACGAAAAGTACAAAGAGTACGAAAAGTACAAAAAGTACGAAAAGTACAAAAAGTACGAAAAGTACAAAAAGTACGAAGAGTACAAAAAATACGAAAAGTACAAAAAGTACGAAGAGTACAAAAAGTACGAAAAGTACAAATAGTACGAAAAGTACAAGAAGTACGAAAAGTACAAAAAGTACGAACAGTATAAGAAGAACGAAAAGTACTAAAAGTACGAAAAGTACAAAAAGTACGAAGAGTACAAAAAGTACGAAAAGTACGAAGAGTACAAAAAGTACGAAAAGTACAAAGAGTACGAAAAGTACAAGAAGTACGAAAAGTACAAAAAGTATGAAAAGTACAAAAAGTACGAAAAGTACAAAAAGTACGACAAATACAAAAAGTACGAAAAGTACGAAGAGTACAAAAAGAATGAAAAGTACAAAAAGTACAAAAATTACGAAAAGTACAAAAGGTTCGAAAAGTACAAAAAGTACGAAGAGTACAAAAAGTACGAAAAGTACAAAAAGTACAAAAAGAACAAAAGGTACGAAAAGTACAAAAGTACGAAAAGTACAAAAAGTACGAAAAGTACGAAAAGTACGAAAAGAACAAAAAGTACGAAAAGTACTTTCTTATGAAAAGTACAAGAAGTACTAAAAGTACAAAAATAACTACGAAAAACAGAACAAAAAGTACGGATAGTACAAAAAATACGAAAAGTACGAAGAGTACAAAAAGTACGAAAAGTACAAAAAGTACGAAAAGTACAAAAGGTACGAAAAGTACAAAAAGTACGAAAAGTACCAAAAGTACGAAAAGTACAAAAAGTACGAAAAGTACGAAAAGTACGAAAAGTACGAAAAGTACTTTCTTATGAAAAGCACAAGAAGTACTAAGAGTACAAAAAAAAATATAAAAAACAGAGCAAAAAGTACGAATAATACACAAAGTACGAAAAGTACGGAGTACAAACAGTACATAAAGTACAAAAAGTACGAAAAGTGCAAAAGGTACGAAAATTATAAAAAGTATGAAAAGTACGAAAAGTACAAAAAGTGCGAAAAGTACAAAAAGTACGAAAAGTACAAAAAGTACGAAAAGAACAAAAGGTTCGAAAAGTACAAAAAGTACGAAGAGTACAAAAAGTACGAAAAGTACAAAAAAAACGAAAAGTATGAAAAGTACTTTCTTATGAAAAGCACAAGAAGTATTAAAAGTACAAAAATAACTACGAAAAACAAAACAAAAAGTACGGATAGTACAAAAAGTACGAAAAGTACGAAGAGTACAAAAAGTACAAAAAGTACGAAAAGTACAAAAGGTACGAAAAGTACAAAAAGTACGAAAAGTACAAAAAGTACGAAAAGTACGAAAAGTACAAAAAGTACGAAAAGAACAAAAGGTTCGAAAAGTACAAAAAGTACGAAGAGTACAAAAAGTACGAAAAGAACAAAAAGTACGAAAAGTACTTTCTTATGAAAAGCACAAGAAGTACTAAAAGTACAAAAATAACTACGAAAAACAGAACAAAAAGTACGGATAGTACAAAAAGTACGAAGAGTACAAAAAGTACGAAAAGTACAAAAAGTACGAAAAGTACAAGAGGTACGCACAGTACAAAAAGTACGAAAAGTACAAAAAGTACGAAAAGTACGAAAAGTACGAAAAGTACGAAAAGTACAAAAAGTACGAAGAGTACAAAAAGAACAAAATGTACGAAAAGTACAAAAAGTACGAAGAGTACAAAAAGTACGAAAAGTACAAAAGGTACGAAAAGTACAAAAAGTACGAAAAGTACGAAAAGTACAAAAAATACGAAAAGTACAAAAAGTGCAAAAGTACGATAAGTACAAAAAGTACGATAAGTACACAAAGTACGAAAAACAGAACAAAAAGTACGAAAAGTACAAAAAGTACGAAAAGCACAAAAAGTACGAAAAGTACAAAAAGTACGAAAAGTACAAGAAGTACGAAAAGTACAAAAAGTATACAAAGTACGAAAAGTACAAAAAGTACGAAAAGTACGAAAAGTACAAAAAGTAGAAAAGTGCAAAAGGTACGAAAAGTACAAAAAGTACGAAAAGAACAAAAGGTTCGAAAAGTACAAAAAGTACGAAGAGTACAAAAAGCACGAAAAGTACAAAAAGTACAAAAAGTACGAAAAGTACGAAAAGTACAAAAAGTACAAAAAGTACGAAAAGTACGAAAAGTACTTTCTTATGAAAAGCACAAGAAGTACTAAAAGTACAAAAATAACTACGAAAAACAAAACAAAAAGTACGGGTAGTACAAAAAGTACGAAAAGTACGAAGAGTACAAAAAGTACAAAAAGTACGAAAAGTACAAAAGGTACGAAAAGTACAAAAAGTACGAAAAGTACGAAAAGTACGAAAAGTACAAAAAGTACGAAAAGTACAAAAAGTACGAAAAGAACAAAAGGTTCGATATGTACAAAAAGTACGAAGAGTACAAAAAGTATGAAGAGTACAAAAAGTACGAAAAGTACGAAGAGTACGAAAAGTACAAAAAGTATGAAGAGTACAAAAAGTACGAAAAGTACGAAGAGTACAAAAAGTACGGATAGTACAAAAAATACGAAAAGTACGAAGAGTACAAAAGGTACGAAAAGTACAAAAAGTACGAAGAGTACACAAAAAACGAAAAGTACAAAAAGTACGAAAAGTACAAAAGGTACGAAAAGTACAAAAAGTACGAAAAGTACCAAAAGTACGAAAAGTACAAAAAGTACGAAGAGTACAAAAAGTACGAAAAGTACGAAGAGTACAAAAAGTACGAAAAGTACAAAAAATACGAAAAGTACGAAGAGTAAAAAAAGTACGAAAAGTACAAAAAGTACGAAAAGTACAAGAAGTACGAAAAGTACCAATGGTACGAGAAGTATAAAAAGTACGAAAAGTACAAAAAGTACGAAAGTACAAAAAGTACGAAGAGTACAAAAAGTACGAAAAGTACAAAAAGTACGACAAGTACAAAAAGTACGATAAGTACACAAAGTACAAAGAGTACGAAAAACAGAACAAAAAGTACGAAAAATACAAAAAGTACAAAAAATACGAAAAGTACAAAAAGTACAAAAAGTACGAAAAGTACAAAAGGTACGAAAAGTACAAAAAGTACGAAAAGTACCAAAAGTACGAAGAGTACAAAACAGATCTACAAAAAGTACAAAAAGTACAAAAAGTACAAAAAGTACAAAAAGTACAAAAAGTACGAAAAGTACAAAAGGTTCGAAAAGTACAAAAAGTACGAAGAGTACAAAAAGTACGAAAAGTACAAAAAGTACAAAAAGAACAAAAGGTACGAAAAGTACAAAAAGTACGAAAAGTACAAAAAGTACGAAAAGTACGAAAAGTACGAAAAGTACGAAAAGAACAAAAAGTACGAAAAGTACTTTCTTATGAAAAGCACAAGAAGTACTAAAAGTACAAAAATAACTACGAAAAACAGAACAAAAAGTACGGATAGTACAAAAAATACGAAAAGTACAAAAAGTACGAAGAGTACAAAAAGTACGAAAAGTACAAAAAGTACGAAAAGTACAAAAGGTACGAAAAGTACAAAAAGTACGAAAAGTACCAAAAGTACGAAAAGTACAAAAAGTACGAAAAGTACGAAAAGTACGAAAAGTACTTTCTTATGAAAAGCACAAGAAGTACTAAGAGTACAAAAAAAATATAAAAAACAGAGCAAAAAGTACGAATAATACACAAAGTACGAAAAGTACTGAGTACAAACAGTACATAAAGTACAAAAAGTACGAAAAGTGCAAAAGGTACGAAAATTATAAAAAGTATGAAAAGTACGAAAAGTACAAAAAGTGCAAAAGGTACGAAAATTATAAAAAGTATGAAAAGTACGAAAAGTACAAAAAGTGCGAAAAGTACAAAAAGTACGAAAAGTACAAAAAGTACGAAAAGTACAAAAAGTACGAAAAGTACGAAAAGTACGAAAAGTACTTTCTTATGAAAAGCACAAGAAGTACTAAAAGTACAAAAATAACTACGAAAAACAAAACAAAAAGTACGGATAGTACAAAAAGTACGAAAAGTACGAAGAGTACAAAAAGTACGAAAAGTACAAAAAGTACGAAAAGTACAAAAGGTACGAAAAGTACAAAAAGTACGAAAAGTACAAAAAGTACGAAAAGTACAAAAAGTACGAAAAGAACAAAAGGTTCGAAAAGTACAAAAAGTACGAAGAGTACAAAAAGTACGAAAAGAACAAAAAGTACGAAAAGTACTTTCTTATGAAAAGCACAAGAAGTACTAAAAGTACAAAAATAACTACGAAAAACAGAACAAAAAGTACGGATAGTACAAAAAGTACGAAGAGTACAAAAAGTACGAAAAGTACAAAAAGTAAGAAAAGTACAAAAGGTACGAAAAGTACAAAAAGTACGAAAAGTAAAAAAAGTACGAAAAGTACGAAAAGTACAAAAAGTACGAAAAGTACAAAAAGTACGAAGAGTACAAAAAGAACAAAAGGTACGAAAAGTACAAAAAGTACGAAGAGTACAAAAAGTACGAAAAGTACAAAAGGTACGAAAAGTACAAAAAGTACGAAAAGTACAAAAAGTACGAAAAGTACAAAAAATACGAAAAGTACAAAAAGTACGAAAAGTGCAAAAAGTACGATAAGTACAAAAAGTACGATAAGTACACAAAGTACGAAAAACAGAACAAAAAGTACGAAAAGTACAAAAAGTACAAAAAGTACGAAAAGCACAAAAAGTACGAAAAGTACAAAAAGTACGAAAAGTACAAGAAGTACGAAAAAAACAAAAAGTACGAAAAGTATAAGAAGTACGAAAAGTACTAAAAGTACGAAAAGTACAAAAAGTACGAAGAGTACAAAAAGTACGAAAAGTACGAAGAGTACAAAAAGTACGAAAAGTACAAAGAGTACAAAAAGTTCGAAAAGTACAAAAAGTACGAAAAGAACAAAAGGTTCGAAAAGTACAAAAAGTACGAAGAGTACAAAAAGAATGAAAAGTACAAAAAGTACGAAAAGTACAAAAGGTTCGAAAAGTACAAAAAGTACGAAGAGTACAAAAAGTACGAAAAGTACAAAAAGTACAAAAAGAACAAAAGGTACGAAAAGAACAAAAAGTACGAAAAGTACAAAAAGTACGAAAAGTACGAAAAGTACTTTCTTATGAAAAGCACAAGAAGTATTAAAAGTACAAAAATAACTACGAAAAACAAAACAAAAAGTACGGATAGTACAAAAAATACGAAAAGTACAAAAAGTACGAAGAGTACAAAAAGTACGAAAAGTACAAAAAGTACGAAAAGTACAAAAGGTACGAAACGTACAAAAAGTACGAAAAGTACCAAAAGTACGAAAAGTACAAAAAGTACGAAAAGTACGAAAAGTACTTTCTTATGAAAAACACAAGAAGTACTAAGAGTACAAAAAAAATATAAGAAACAGAGCAAAAAGTACGAATAATACACAAAGTACGAAAAGTACGGAGTACAAACAGTACATAAAGTACAAAAAGTACGAAAAGTGCAAAAGGTACGAAAATTATAAAAAGTATGAAAAGTACGAAAAGTACAAAAAGTGCGAAAAGTACAAAAAGTACGAAAAGTACAAAAAGTACGAAGAGTACAAAAAGTACGAAAAGTACAAAAAGTACGAAAAGTACTTTCTTATGAAAAGCACAAGAAGTACTAAAAGTACAAAAATAACTACGAAAAACAAAACAAAAAGTACGGATAGTACAAAAAGTACGAAAAGTACGAAGAGTACAAAAAGTACGAAAAGTACAAAAAGTACGAAAAGTACAAAAAGTACGAAAAGTACAAAAAGTACGAAAAGAACAAAATGTTCGAAAAGTACAAAAAGTACGAAGAGTACAAAAAGTACGAAAAGAACAAAAAGTACGAAAAGTACTTTCTTATGAAAAGCACAAGAAGTACTAAAAGTACAAAAATAACTACGAAAAACAGAACAAAAAGTACGGATAGTACAAAAAGTACGAAGAGTACAAAAAGTACGAAAAGTTCAAAAAGTACGAAAAGTACAAAAGGTACGAAAAGTACAAAAAGTACGAAAAGTACAAAAAGTAGGAAAAGTACGAAAAGTACAAAAAGTACGAAAAGTACAAAAAGTACGAAGAGTACAAAAAGAACAAAAGGTACGAAAAGTACAAAAAGTACGAAAAGTACAAGAAGTACGAAAAGTACAAAAGTTACGAAAAGTACAAAAAGTACGAAAAGTACAAAAAGTACGAAAAGTACAAAAAATACGAAAAGTACAAAAAGTACGAAAAGTGCAAAAAGTACGATAAGTACAAAAAGTACACAAAGTACGAAAAACAGAACAAAAAGTACGAAAAGTACAAAAAGTACAAAAAGTACGAAAAGCACAAAAAGTACGAAAAGTACAAAAAGTACGAAAAGTACAAGAAGTACGAAAAGTACAAAAAGTATAAAAAGTACGAAAAGTACGAAAAGTACAAAAAGTACGAAAAGTACGTAAAGTACAAAAAGTAGAAAAGTGCAAAAGGTACAAAAAGTACAAAAAGTACGAAAAGTACGAAATGTACAAAAAGTACGAAGAGTACAAAAAGTACGAAAAGTACAAAAAGTACAAAAAGTACGAAAAGTACGAAAAGTACTTTCTTATGAAAAGCACAAGAAGTACTAAAAGTACAAAAATAACTACGAAAAACAAAACAAAAAGTACGGATAGTACAAAAAGTACGAAAAGTACGAAGAGTACAAAAAGTACAAAAAGTACGAAAAGTACAAAAGGTACGAAAAGTACAAAAAGTACGAAAAGTACGAAAAGTACGAAAAGTACAAAAAGTACGAAAAGTACAAAAAGTACGAAAAGAACAAAAGGTTCGATATGTACAAAAAGTACGAAAAGTACAAAAAGTACGAAAAGTACAAAAGGTACGAAAAGAACAAAAAGTACGAAAAGTACAAAAAGTACGAAAAGTACGAAAAGTACAAAAAGTACAAAAAGTACGAAGAGTACAAAAAGAACAAAAGGTACGAAAAGTACAAAAAGTACGAAGAGTACAAAAAGTACGAAAAGTACAAAAGGTACGAAAAGTACAAAAAGTACGAAAAATACAAAAAGTACGAAAAGTACAAAAAATACGAAAAGTACAAAAAGTACGAAAAGTGCAAAAAGTACGATAAGTACAAAAAGTACGATAAGTACACAAGGTACGAAAAACAGAACAAAAAGTACGAAAAGTACAAAAAGTACAAAAAGTACGAAAAGCACAAAAAGTACGAAAAGTACAAAAAGTACGAAAAGTACAAGAAGTACGAAAAGTACAAAAAGTACGAAAAGTACGAAATGTACAAAAAGTACGAAGAGTACAAAAAGTACGAAAAGTACAAAAAGTACAAAAAGTACGAAAAGTACGAAAAGTACTTTCTTATGAAAAGCACAAGAAGTACTAAAAGTACAAAAATAACTACGAAAAACAAAACAAAAAGTACGGATAGTACAAAAAGTACGAAAAGTACGAAGAGTACAAAAAGTACGAAAAGTACGAAAAGTACGAAAAGTACAAAAAGTACGAAAAGTACAAAAAGTACGAAAAGAACAAAAGGGTCGATATGTACAAAAAGTACGAAGAGTACAAAAAGTACGAAAAGTACAAAAAGTACGAAAAGTACAAAAGGTACGAAAAGTACAAAAAGTACGAAAAGTACGAAAAGTACCAAAAGTACGAAAAGTACAAAAAGTATGAAGAGTACAAAAAGTACGAAAAGTACGAAGAGTACAAAAAGTACGGATAGTACAAAAAATACGAAATGTACGAAGAGTACAAAGGTACGAAAAGTACAAAAAGTACGAAGAGTACAAAAAGTACGAAAAGTACAAAAAGTACGAAAAGTACAAAAGGTACGAAAAGTACAAAAAGTACGAAAAGTACGAAAAGTACGAAAAGTACCAAAAGTACGAAAAGTACAAAAAGTACGAAGAGTACAAAAAGTACGAAAAGTACAAAAGGTACGAAAAGTACAAAAAGTACGAAAAGTACGAAAAGTACGAAAAGTACCAAAAGTACGAAAAGTACAAAAAGTACGAAGAGTACAAAAAGTACGAAAAGTACGAAGAGTACAAAAAGTACGAAAATCACAAAAAATACGAAAAGTACGAAGAGTAAAAAAAGTACGAAAAGTACAAAAAGTACGAAAAGTACAAGAAGTACGAAAAGTACCAATGGTACGAGAAGTATAAAAAGTACGAAAAGTACAAAAAGTACGAAAGTACAAAAAGTACGAAGAGTACAAAAAGTACGAAAAGTACAAAAAGTACGACAAGTACAAAAAGTACGATAAGTACACAAAGTACAAAAAGTACGAAAAACAGAACAAAAAGTACGAAAAATACAAAAAGTACAAAAAAATACGAAAAGTACAAAAAGTACGAAAAGTACAAAAAGTACGAAAAGTACAAGAAGTACAAAAGTACAAAAAGTACGAAAAGGACAAGAAGTACGAAAGTACAAAAGGTACGAAAAGTACAAAAAGTACGAAGAGTACAAAAAGTACGAAAAGTACAAAAAGTACGAAAAGAACAAAAGGTACGAAAAGTACAAAAAGTACGAAAAGTACCAAAAGTACGAAAAGTACAAAAAGTACGAAGAGTACAAAAAGTACGAAGAGTACAAGAAGTACGAAAAGTAAAAAAAATACGAAAAGTACGAAGAGTACAAAGAGTACAAAAAGTACGAAAAGTACGAAAAGTACGAAAAGTACGAAAAGTACAAGAAGTACGAAAAGTACCAATAGTACGAGAAGTATAAAAAGTACGAGAGTACAAAAAGTACGAAAGTACAAAAAGTACGAAGAGTACAAAAAGTACGGAGAGTACAAAAAGTACGAAAAGTACAAAAAGTACGAAAATTACAAAAAGTACGATAAGTACACAAAGTACAAAAAGTACCAAAAACAGAACAAAAAGTACGATAAATATAAAAAGTACAAAAAATACGAAAAGTACAAAAAATACGAAAAGTACAAAAAGTACGAAAAGTACAAAAAGTACGAAAAGTACGAAAAGTACGAAGAGTACAAAAAGTACGAAAAGTACGAAAAGTACAAAAAGTACGAAAAGTACAAATAGTATGAAAAGTACAAAAAGTTCGAAGAGTGAAAAAAGTACGCAAAGTACAAAAAGTACGAAGAGTACAAAAAGTACGAAAAGTACAAAAAGTACGAAAAGTACAAAAAGTACGAAAAGTACAAAAAGTACGAAAAGTACAAAAAGTTAGAAAAGTACTAAAAGTACAAAAAGTACTACTAATAACAGAACAAAAAAGACAAATTTTACAAAAAGTACGAAAAGTACAAGTACAAAAAAATCTACTACTAGTACGAGATCTACTACTAGTACTAGATCTACTACTAGTACTAGATCTACTACTAGTATTAGATCTACTACTAGTACTAGATCTACTACTAGTACTAGATCTACTACTAGTACTAGATCTACTACTAGTACTAGATCTACTACTAGTACTAGATCTACTACTAGTAGTAGAAAGTACTAGATCTACTACTAGTAGTAGAAAGTACTAGATCTACTACTAGTAGTAGAAAGTACTAGATCTACTACTAGTAGTAGAAAGTACTAGATCTACTACTAGTAGTAGAAAGTACTAGATCTACTACTAGTACTAGATCTACTACTAGTAGTAGAAAGTACTAGATCTACTACTAGTAGTAGAAAGTACTAGATCTACTACTAGTAGTAGAAAGTACTAGATCTACTACTAGTACTAGATCTACTACTAGTAGTAGAAAGTACTAGATCTACTACTAGTAGTAGAAAGTACTAGATCTACTACTAGTAGTAGAAAGTACTAGATCTACTACTAGTAGTAGAAAGTACTAGATCTACTTCTACTACTAGTGTAGTAGAAAGTACTAGATCTACTACTAGTAGTAGAAAGTACTAGATCTACTACTAGTACTAGAAAGTACTAGATCAACTACTAGTACTAGATCTGCTTTTAGTACTAGATTCACTACTAGTACTAGATCTACTACTAGTACTAGATCTACTACTAGTAGTAGAAAGTACTAGATCTACTACTAGTAGTAGAAGGTACTAAATCTACTACTAGTAGTAGAAAGTACTAGATCTACTACTAGTACTAGAAAGTACTATATTTACTTCTAGTACTACAAAGAACAAAAAGTACGAGAAGTACAAGTCGAAAAGTACGAAAAGTACAAAAAGTACGAAAAGTACGAAAAGTAATAGGGGTACGAAAAGTACCCCTATTACGAAAAGTACGAAAGGTACGAAAAGTACAAAAAGTACGAAAAGTACAAAAAGTACGAAAAGTACAAAAGGTACGAAAAGTACAAATAGTACGAACAGTACAAAAAGTACGAAAAGTACAAAAAGTACGAAAGTACACAAAGTACAAAAAGTACGAAAATCTCAAAAAGTACGAAAAACAGAATACAAAGTACGAAAAGTACAAAAAGTACACAAAGTACGAAAAGTACAAAAAGTACGAAAAGTACGAAAAGTACAAAAAGTACGAAAAGTACAAGCAGTACGAAAAGTACAAAAAGTACGAAAAGTATAAAAAGTACGAAAGTACAAAAGGTACGAAAAAGGTACGAAAAGTACAAAAAGTACAAAAAGTACGAAAAGTACAAAAAGTACGAAAAGTACAAAAAGTACAAAAAGTACAAAAAGTACGAAAAGTACAAAAAGTACGATGAGTACAAGAAGTACGAAAAGTACAAAAAGTACGAAAAGTACAAAAAGTATCAAGAGTACAAAAAGTACGAAAAGTACAAAAAGTACGAAAAGTATAAAAGTACAAAAAGTACAAACGTACGAAAAGTACAAAAAGTACGAAAAGTACAAAAAGTACGAAAAAAAGTACGAAAAGTACAAAAGGTACGAAAAGTACAAAAAGTACAAAAAGTACCAAAAGTACGAAAAGTACAAAAAGTACGAAAAGTACAAAAAGTACGAAGAGTACGAAAAGAACAAAAGGTACGAAAAGTACGAAGAGTACAAAAAGTACGAAAAGTACAAAAAGTACGAAAAGTACAAAAGGTACGAAAAGTACAAAAAGTACGAAAAGTACGAAAAGTACAAAAAGTACAAAAAGTACGAAGAGTACAAAAAGTACGAAAAGTACGAAGAGTACAAAAAGTACGAAAAGTACAAAAAATACAAAAAGTACGAAGAGTACAAAAAGTACGAAAAGTACAAAAAGTACGAAAAGTACAAAAAGTACGAAAGTACAAAAAGTACGAAGAGTACAAAAAGTACGAAAAGTACAAAAAGTACAAGTACAAAAAGTACGATAAGTACACAAAGTACAAAAAGTACGAAAAACAGAACAAAAAGTACGAAAAATACAAAAAGTACAAAAAATACGAAAAGTACAAAAAGTACGAAAAGTATAAAAAGTACGAAAAGGACAAGAAGCACGAAAGTACAAAAGGTACGAAAAAGGTACGAAAAGTACAAAAAGTACGAAAAGTACAAAAAGTACGAAAAGTACAAAATAGATCTACAAAAAGTACAAAAAGTACAAAAAGTACAAAAAGAACAAAAAGTACGAAAGTACAAAAAGTACGAAAAGTACTAAAAGTACAAAAAGTACTACTAATAACAGAACAAAAAAGACAAATTTTACAAAAAGTACGAAAAGTACAAGTACAAAAAAATCTACTACTAGTACGAGATCTACAACTAGTACTAGATCTACTACTAGTACTAGATCTACTACTAGTATTAGATCTACTACTAGTACTAGATCTACTACTAGTACTAGATCTACTACTAGTACTAGATCTACTACTAGTACTAGATCTACTACTAGTAGTAGAAAGAACTAGATCTACTACTAGTAGTAGAAAGTACTAGATCTACTACTAGTAGTAGAAAGTACTAGATCTACTACTAGTAGTAGAAAGTACTAGATCAACTACTAGTACTAGATCTACTACTAGTAGTAGAAAGTACTAGATCTACTACTAGTAGTAGAAAGTACTAGATCTACTACTAGTACTAGAAAGTACTAGATCTAGTACTAGTACTAGATCTGCTACTAGTACTAGATCTACTACTAGTACTAGATCTACTACTAGTACTAGATCTACTACTAGTATCAGATCTACTACTAGTAGTAGAAAGTACTAGATCTACTACTAGTAGTAGAAAGTACTAGATCTACTACTAGTACTAGATCTACTACTAGTAGTAGAAAGTACTAGATCTACTACTAGTAGCAGAAAGTACTAGATCTACTACAAGTAGTAGAAGGTACTAGATCTACAACTAGTAGTAGAAAGTACTAGATCTACTACTAGTACTAGAAAGTACTATATTTACTTCTAGTACTACAAAGCACAAAAAGTACGAGAAGTACAAGTCGAAAAGTACGAAAAGTACAAAAAGTACGAAAAGTACGAAAAGTAATAGGGGTACGAAAAGTACCCCTATTACGATAAGTACGAAAGGTACGAAAAGTACAAAAAGTACGAAAAGTACAAAAAGTACGAAAAGTACAAAAGGTACGAAAAGTACAAATAGTACGAACAGTACAAAAAGTACGAAAAGTACAAAAAGTACGAAAGTACACAAAGTACAAAAAGTACGAAAATCTCAAAAAGTACGAAAAACAGAACACAAAGTACGAAAAGTACAAAAAGTACACAAAGTACGAAAAGTACAAAAAGTACGAAAAGTACAAAAAGTACGAAAAGTACAAGCAGTACGAAAAGTACAAAAAGTACGAAAAGTATAAAAAGTACGAAAGTACAAAAGGTACGAAAAAGGTACGAAAAGTACAAAAAGTACAAAAAGTACGAAAAGTACAAAAAGTACGAAAAGTACAAAAAGTACAAAAAGTACAAAAAGTACGAAAAGTATAAAAGTACAAGAAGTACAAACGTACGAAAAGTACAAAAAGTACGAAAAGTACAAAAAGTACGAAAAATACAAAAAGTACGAAAAGTACAAAAGGTACGAAAAGTACAAAAAGTACGAAAAGTACCAAAAGTACGAAAAGTACAAAAAGTACGAAAAGTACAAAAAGTACGAAAAGTACCAAAAGTACGAAAAGTACAAAAAGTACGAAAAGTACAAAAAGTACGAAGAGTACAAAAAGAACAAAAGGTACGAAAAGTACAAAAAGTACGAAGAGTACAAAAAGTACGAAAAGTACAAAAAGTACGAAAAGTACAAAAGGTACGAAAAGTACAAAAAGTACCAAAAGTACGAAAAGTACAAAAAGTACGAAGAGTACAAAAAGTACGAAAAGTACGAAGAGTACAAAAAGTACGAAAAGTACAAAAAGTACGAAAATTACAAAAAGTACGATAAGTACACAAAGTACAAAAAGTACCAAAAACAGAACAAAAAGTACGAAAAATATAAAAAGTACAAAAAATACGAAAAGTACAAAAAATACGAAAAGTACAAAAAGTACGAAAAGTACAAGAAGTACGAAAAGTACAAAAAGAACGAAAAGTACAAAAAGTATCAAGAGTACAAAAAGTACGAAAAGTACAAAAAGTACGAAAAGTATAAAAGTACAAGAAGTACAAACGTACGAAAAGTACAAAAAGTACGAAAAGTACAAAAAGTACGAAAAATACAAAAAGTACGAAAAGTACAAAAGGTACGAAAAGTACAAAAAGTACGAAAAGTACCAAAAGTACGAAAAGTACAAAAAGTACGAAAAGTACAAAAAGTACGAAGAGTACAAAAAGAACAAAAGGTACGAAAAGTACAAAAAGTACGAAGAGTACAAAAAGTACGAAAAGTACAAAAAGTACGAAAAGTACAAAAGGTACGAAAAGTACAAAAAGTACCAAAAGTACGAAAAGTACAAAAAGTACGAAGAGTACAAAAAGTACGAAAAGTACGAAGAGTACAAAAAGTACGAAAAGTACAAAAAGTACGAAAATTACAAAAAGTACGATAAGTACACAAAGTACAAAAAGTACCAAAAACAGAACAAAAAGTACGAAAAATATAAAAAGTACAAAAAATACGAAAAGTACAAAAAATACGAAAAGTACAAAAAGTACGAAAAGTACAAGAAGTACAAAAGTACAAAAAGTACGAAAAGGACAAGAAGTACGAAAGTACAAAAGGTACGAAAAGTACAAAAAGTACGAAAAGTACAAAAAGTACAAAAAGTACGAAAAGTACAAAACAGATCTACAAAAAGTACAAAAAGTACAAAAAGTACAAAAAGAACAAAAAGTACGAAAAGTACAAATAGTATGAAAAGTACAAAAAGTTCGAAGAGTGAAAAAAGTACGCAAAATACAAAAAGTACGAAGAGTACAAAAAGTACGAAAAGTACAAAAAGTACGAAAAGTACAAAAAGTACGAAAGTACAAAAAGTTAGAAAAGTACAAAAAGTTAGAAAAGTACTAAAAGTACAAAAAGTACTACTAATAACAGAACAAAAAAGACAAATTTTACAAAAAGTACGAAAAGTACAAGTACAAAAAAATCTACAACTAGTACGAGATCTACTACTAGTACTAGATCTACTACTAGTACTAGATCTAGTACTAGTACTAGATCTACTACTAGTATTAGATCTACTACTAGTACTAGATCTACTACTAGTACTAGATCTACTACTAGTACTACATCTACTACAAGTATTAGATCCAGTACTAGTAGTAGAAAGTACTAGATCTACTACTAGTAGTAGAAAGTACTAGATCTACTACTAGTAGTAGAAAGTACTAGATCTACTACTAGTAGTAGAAAGTACTAGATCTACTACTAGTAGTAGATCTACTACTAGTAGTAGAAAGTACTAGATCTACTACTAGTAGTAGAAAGTACTAGATCTACTACTAGTACTAGAAAGTACTAGATCAACTACTAGTACTAGATCTGCTACTAGTACTAGATTCACTACTAGTACTAGATCTACTACTAGTACTAGATCTACTACTAGTAGTAGAAAGTACTAGATCTACTACTAGTAGTAGAAGGTACTAGATCTACTACTAGTAGTAGAAAGTACTAGATCTACTACAAGTACTAGAAAGTACTATATTTACTTCTAGTACTACAAAGAACAAAAAGTACGAGAAGTACAAGTCGAAAAGTACGAAAAGTACAAAAAGTACGAAAAGTACGAAAAGTAATAGGGGTACGAAAAGTACCCCTATTACGAAAAGTACGAAAGGTACGAAAAGTACAAAAAGTACGAAAAGTACAAAAAGTACGAAAAGTACAAAAGGTACGAAAAGTACAAATAGTACGAACAGTACAAAAAGTACGAAAAGTACAAAAAGTACGAAAGTACACAAAGTACAAAAAGTACGAAAATCTCAAAAAGTACGAAAAACAGAACACAAAGTACGAAAAGTACAAAAAGTACACAAAGTACGAAAAATACAAAAAGTACGAAAAGTACGAAAAGTACAAAAAGTACGAAAAGTACAAGCAGTACGAAAAGTACAAAAAGTACGAAAAGTATAAAAAGTACGAACGTACAAAAGGTACGAAAAAGGTACGAAAAGTACAAAAAGTACAAAAAGTACAAAAAGTACGAAAAGTACAAAAAGTACGAAAAGTACAAAAAGTACAAAAAGTACAAAAAGTACGAAAAGTACAAAAAGTACGATGAGTACAAGAAGTACGAAAAGTACAAAAAGTACGAAAAGTACAAAAAGTATCAAGAGTACAAAAAGTACGAAAAGTACAAAAAGTACGAAAAGTACGAAAAGTAATAAAGGTACGAAAAGTACAATAAGTACGAAAAGTACAAAAAGTACGAAAAGTACAAAAGGTACGAAAAGTACAAATAGTACGAACAGTACAAAAAGTACGAAAAGTACAAAAAGTACGAAAGTACAAAAAGTACGAAAATCTCAACAAGTACGAAAAACAGAACACAAAGTACGAAAAGTACAAAAAGTACACAAAGTACGAAAAGTACAAAAAGTACGAAAAGTACAAAAAGTACGAAAAGTACAAAAAGTACGAAGAGTACAAAAAGAACAAAAGGTACGAAAAGTACAAAAAGTACGAAGAGTACAAAAAGTACGAAAAGTACAAAAAGTACGAAAAGTAAAAAAGGTACGAAAAGTACAAAAAGTACGAAAAGTACCAAAAGTACGAAAAGTACAAAAAGTACGAAGAGTACAAAAAGTACGAAAAGTACGAAGAGTACAAAAAGTACGAAAAGTACAAAAAATACAAAAAGTACGAAGAGTACAAAAAGTACGAAAAGTACAAAAAGTACAGAAAGTACGAAAAGTACAAAAAGTACGAAAAGTACAAAAAGTATGAAAAGTACAAAAAGTTCGAAGAGTACAAAAAGTACGCAAAGTACAAAAAGTACGAAGAGTACAAAAAGTACGAAAAAGTATGAAAAGTACAAAAAGTACGAAAAGTACAAAAAGTACGAATAGTACAAAAAGTACGAAAAGTACAAAAAGTACGAAAAGTACAAAAGGTACGAAAAGTACAAATAGTACGAACAGTACAAAAAGTACGAAAAGTACAAAAAGTACGAAAGTACACAAAGTACAAAAAGTACGAAAATCTCAAAAAGTACGAAAAACAGAACACAAAGTACGAAAAGTACAAAAAGTACACAAAGTACGAAAAGTACAAAAAGTACGAAAAGTACGAAAAGTACAAAAAGTACGAAAAGTACAAGCAGTACGAAAAGTACAAAAAGTACGAAAAGTATAAAAAGTACGAAAGTACAAAAGGTACGAAAAAGGTACGAAAAGTACAAAAAGTACAAAAAGTACGAAAAGTACAAAAAGTACGAAAAGTACAAAAAGTACAAAAAGTACGAAAAGTACAAAAAGTACGATGAGTACAAGAAGTACGAAAAGTACAAAAAGTACGAAAAGTACAAAAAGTATCAAGAGTACAAAAAGTACGAAAAGTACAAAAAGTACGAAAAGTATAAAAGTACAAGAAGTACAAACGTACGAAAAGTACAAAAAGTACGAAAAGTACAAAAAGTACGAAAAATACAAAAAGTACGAAAAGTACAAAAGGTACGAAAAGTACAAAAAGTACGAAAAGTACCAAAAGTACGAAAAGTACAAAAAGTACGAAAAGTACAAAAAGTACGAAGAGTACAAAAAGAACAAAAGGTACGAAAAGTACAAAAAGTACGAAGAGTACAAAAAGTACGAAAAGTACAAAAAGTACGAAAAGTACAAAAGGTACGAAAAGTACAAAAAGTACGAAAAGTACCAAAAGTACGAAAAGTACAAAAAGTACGAAGAGTACAAAAAGTACGAAAAGTACGAAGAGTACAAAAAGTACGAAAAGTACAAAAAGTACGAAAATTACAAAAAGTACGATAAGTACACAAAGTACAAAAAGTACCAAAAACAGAACAAAAAGTACGAAAAATATAAAAAGTACAAAAAATACGAAAAGTACAAAAAATACGAAAAGTACAAAAAGTACGAAAAGTACAAGAAGTACAAAAGTACAAAAAGTACGAAAAGGACAAGAAGTACGAAAGTACAAAAGGTACGAAAAGTACAAAAAGTACGAAAAGTACAAAAAGTACAAAAAGTACGAAAAGTACAAAACAGATCTACAAAAAGTACAAAAAGTACAAAAAGAACAAAAAGTACGAAAAGTACAAATAGTATGAAAAGTACAAAAAGTTCGAAGAGTGAAAAAAGTACGCAAAATACAAAAAGTACGAAGAGTACAAAAAGTACGAAAAGTACAAAAAGTACGAAAAGTACAAAAAGTACGAAAAGTACAAAAAGTTAGAAAAGTACAAAAAGTTAGAAAAGTACAAAAAGTTAGAAAAGTACTAAAAGTACAAAAAGTACTACTAATAACAGAACAAAAAAGACAAATTTTACAAAAAGTACGAAAAGTACAAGTACAAAAAAATCTACAACTAGTACGAGATCTACTACTAGTACTAGATCTACTACTAGTACTAGATCTACTACTAGTACTAGATCTACTACTAGTATTAGATCTACTACTAGTACTAGATCTACTACTAGTACTAGATCTACTACTAGTACTAGATCTACTACAAGTATTAGATCTAGTACTAGTAGTAGAAAGTACTAGATCTACTACTAGTAGTAGAAAGTACTAGATCTACTACTAGTAGTAGAAAGTACTAGATCTACTACTAGTAGTAGATCTACTACTAGTAGTAGAAAGTACTAGATCTACTACTAGTAGTAGAAAGTACTAGATCTACTACTAGTACTAGAAAGTACTAGATCAACTACTAGTACTAGATCTGCTACTAGTACTAGATTCACTACTAGTACTAGATCTACTACTAGTACTAGATCTACTACTAGTAGTAGAAAGTACTAGATCTACTACTAGTAGTAGAAGGTACTAGATCTACTACTAGTAGTAGAAAGTACTAGATCTACTACTAGTACTAGAAAGTACTATATTTACTTCTAGTACTACAAAGAACAAAAAGTACGAGAAGTACAAGTCGAAAAGTACGAAAAGTACAAAAAGTACGAAAAGTACGAAAAGTAATAGGGGTACGAAAAGTACCCCTATTACGAAAAGTACGAAAGGTACGAAAAGTACAAAAAGTACGAAAAGTACAAAAAGTACGAAAAGTACAAAAGGTACGAAAAGTACAAATAGTACGAACAGTACAAAAAGTACGAAAAGTACAAAAAGTACGAAAGTACACAAAGTACAAAAAGTACGAAAATCTCAAAAAGTACGAAAAACAGAACACAAAGTACGAAAAGTACAAAAAGTACACAAAGTACGAAAAGTACAAAAAGTACGAAAAGTACGAAAAGTACAAAAAGTACGAAAAGTACAAGCAGTACGAAAAGTACAAAAAGTACGAAAAGTATAAAAAGTACGAAAGTACAAAAGGTACGAAAAAGGTACGAAAAGTACAAAAAGTACAAAAAGTACAAAAAGTACGAAAAGTACAAAAAGTACGAAAAGTACAAAAAGTACAAAAAGTACAAAAAGTACGAAAAGTACAAAAAGTACGATGAGTACAAGAAGTACGAAAAGTACAAAAAGTACGAAAAGTACAAAAAGTATCAAGAGTACAAAAAGTACGAAAAGTACAAAAAGTACGAAAAGTATAAAAGATCAAAAAGTACAAACGTGAGAAAAGTACAAAAAGTACGAAAAGTACAAAAAGTACGAAAAATACAAAAAGTACGAAAAGTACAAAAGGTACGAAAAGTACAAAAAGTACGAAAAGTACCAAAAGTACGAAAAGTACAAAAAGTACGAAAAGTACAAAAAGTATGAAGAGTACGAAAAGAACAAAAGGTACGAAAAGTACAAAAAGTACGAAGAGTACAAAAAGTACGAAAAGTACAAAAAGTACGAAAAGTACAAAAGGTACGAAAAGTACAAAAAGTACGAAAAGTACGAAAAGTACAAAAAGTACAAAAAGTACGAAGAGTACAAAAAGTACGAAAAGTACAAAAAGTACGACAAGTACTAATAATACGAGAAGTATAAAAAATACGAAAAGTACAAAAAGTACGAAAGTACAAAAAGTACGAAGAGTACAAAAAGTACGAAAAGTACAAAAAGTACAAGTACAAAAAGTACGATAAGTACACAAAGTACAAAAAGTACGAAAAACAGAACAAAAAGTACGAAAAATACAAAAAGTACAAAAAATACGAAAAGTACAAAAAGTACGAAAAGTATAAAAAGTACGAAAAGGACAAGAAGCACGAAAGTACAAAAGGTACGAAAAAGGTACGAAAAGTACAAAAAGTACGAAAAGTACAAAAAGTACGAAAAGTACAAAATAGATCTACAAAAAGTACAAAAAGTACAAAAAGTACAAAAAGAACAAAAAGTACGAAAGTACAAAAAGTACGAAAAGTACAAAAAGTACGACAAGTACAAAAAGTACGATAAGTACACAAAGTACAAAAAGTACGAAAAACAGAACAAAAAGTACGAAAAATACAAAAAGTACAAAAAATACGGAAAGTACAAAAAGTACGAAAAGTATAAAAAGTACGAAAAGGACAAGAAGTACGAAAGTACAAAAGGTACGAAAAAGGTACGAAAAGTACAAAAAGTACGAAAAGTACAAAAAGTACGACAAGTACAAAAAGTACGATAAGTACACAAAGTACAAAAAGTACGAAAAACAGAACAAAAAGTACGAAAAATACAAAAAGTACAAAAAATACGAAAAGTACAAAAAGTACGAAAAGTATAAAAAGTACGAAGAGTACAAGAAGTACGGAAGTACAAAAGGTACGAAAAAGGTACGAAAAGTACAAGAAGTACGAAAAGTACGAAAAGTACAAAAAGTACGAAAAGTACAAAAAGTACTTAAGAAGTAAGAACTAGATCTACTACTAGTACTAGATCTACTACTAGTACTAGATCTACTACTTGTAGTAGAAAGTACTAGATCTACTACTAGTAGTAGAAAGTACTAGATCTACTACTAGTAGTAGAAGGTACTAGATCTACTTCTAGTAGTAGAAAGTACTAGATCTACTACTAGTACTAGAAAGTACTATATTTACTTCTAGTACTACAAAGAACAAAAAGTACGAGAAGTACAAGTCGAAAAGTACGAAAAGTACAAAAAGTACGAAAAGTACGAAAAGTAATAAAGGTACGAAAAGTACAATAAGTACGAAAAGTACAAAAAGTACGAAAAGTACAAAAGGTACGAAAAGTACAAATAGTACGAACAGTACAAAAAGTACGAAAAGTACAAAAAGTACGAAAGTACAAAAAGTACGAAAATCTCAACAAGTACGAAAAACAGAACACAAAGTACGAAAAGTACAAAAAGTACACAAAGTACGAAAAGTACAAAAAGTACGAAAAGTACAAAAAGTACGAAAAGTACAAAAAGTACGAAGAGTACAAATAGAACAAAAGGTACGAAAAGTACAAAAAGTACGAAGAGTACAAAAAGTACGAAAAGTACAAAAAGTACGAAAAGTACAAAAGGTACGAAAAGTACAAAAAGTACGAAAAGTACCAAAAGTACGAAAAGTACAAAAAGTACGAAGAGTACAAAAAGTACGAAAAGTACAAAGAGTACAAAAAGTACGAAAAGTACAAAAAATACAAAAAGTACGAAGAGTACAAAAAGTACGAAAAGTACAAAAAGTACAGAAAGTACGAAAAGTACAAAAAGTACGAAAAGTACAAAAAGTATGAAAAGTACAAAAAGTTCGAAGAGTACAAAAAGTACGCAAAGTACAAAAAGTACGAAGAGTACAAAATGTACGAAAAAGTATGAAAAGTACAAAAAGTACGAAAAGTACAAAAAGTACGAAAAGTACAAAAAGTACGAAAAGTAATAAAAGTACGAAAAGTACGAAAAGTACGAAAGGTACAAAAAGTACGAAAAGTACAAAAAGTACGAAAAGTACAAAAGGTACGAAAAGTACAAAAGGTACGAAAAGTACAAAAAGTACGAAAAGTACAAAAAAAAACAAAAAGTACGAAGAGTACAAAAAGTACGAAAAGTACAAAAAGTACGAAAAGTACAAAAACTACGATAAGTACACAAAGTACGAAAAACAGAACAAAAAGTACGAAAAATACAAAAAGTACAAAAATACGAAAAGTACAAAAAGTATGAAAAGTACGAAAAGTTCGAAAAGTACAAGAAGTACAAAAGTACAAAAAGTACGAAAAGTATAAAAAGTACGAAAAGGACAAGAAGTACGAAAGTACAAAAGGTACGAAAAAGGTACGAAAAGTACAAATAGTACGAAAAGTACAAAAAGTACTAAAAGTACAAAACAGATCTACAAAAAGTACAAAAAGTACAAAAAGGACAAAAAGAACAAAAAGTACGAAAAGTACAAAGGTACGAAAAGTACAAGAAGTACGAAAAGCACGAAAAGTACAAAAAGTACGAAAAGTACAAAAAGTACGAAAAGTACGAAAAGAAATAAAAGTACGAAAAGTACAAAAAGTACGAGAAGTACAAAAAGTACGAAAAGTACAAAAGGTACGAAAAGTACAAATAGTACGAACAGTATAAAAAGTGCGAAGAGTACAGAAAGTACGAAAAGTACAAAAAGTACGAAAAGTACAAAAAGTACGAAAAGTACAAAAAGTACGAAAAGTACGAAAAGTACGAAAAGTATAAAAGTACAAAAAGTACAAACGTACGAAAAGTACAAAAGGTACGAAAAGTACAAAAAGTACGAAAAGTACAAAAAGTACGAAGAGTACAAAAAGTACGAAAAGTACAGAAAGTACAAAAAGTACGAAAAGTACAAAAAGTACGAAAAGTATAAAAAGTATGAAAAGTACAAAAAGTTCGAAGAGTACAAAAAGTACGCAAAGTACAAAAAGTACGAAAAGTACAAAAAGTACGAAAAGTACAAAAGGTACGAAAAGTACAAATAGTACGAACAGTATAAAAAGTGCGATGAGTACAAAAAGTACCAAAAGTACAAAAAGTACAAAAAGTACAAAAAGTACAAAAAGTACGAAAAGTACAAACGTACGAAAAGTACCAAAAGTACGAAAAGTACAAAAAGTACGAAAAGTACAAAAAGTACGAAGAGTACAGAAAGTACGAAAAGTACAGAAAGTACGAAAAGTACAAAAAGTACGAAAAGTACAAAAAGTACGAAAAGTACAAAAAGTACGAAGAGTACAGAAAGTACGAAAAGTACAGATAGTACGAAGAGTACAAAAAGTACGAAAAGTACAAAAAGTACGAAAAGTACAAGAAGTACGAAAAATACCAATAGTACGAGAAGTATAAAAAGTACGAAAAGTAATAAAAGTACGAAAAGTACAAAAAGTACAAAAAGTACGAAAAGTACAAAAAGTACGAAAAGTACAAAAACTACGATAAGTACACAAAGTACGAAAAACAGAACAAAAAGTACGAAAAATACAAAAAGTACAAAAATACGAAAAGTACAAAAAGTATGAAAAGTACGAAAAGTTCGAAAAGTACAAGAAGTACAAAAGTACAAAAAGTACGAAAAGTATAAAAAGTACGAAAAGGACAAGAAGTACGAAAGTACAAAAGGTACGAAAAAGGTACGAAAAGTACAAATAGTACGAAAAGTACAAAAAGTACGAAAAGTACAAAACAGATCTACAAAAAGTACAAAAAGTACAAAAAGGACAAAAAGAACAAAAAGTACGAAAAGTACAAAGGTACGAAAAGTACAAGAAGTACGAAAAGCACGAAAAGTACAAAAAGTACGAAAAGTACAAAAAGTACGAAAAGTACGAAAAGAAATAAAAGTACAAAAAGTACGAGAAGTACAAAAAGTACGAAAAGTACAAAAGGTACGAAAAGTACAAATAGAACGAAAAGTACAAAAAGTACGAAAAGTACAAAAAGTACGAAAAGTACAAAAAGTACGAAAAGTACGAAAAGTACGAAAAGTACGAAAAGTATAAAAGTACAAAAAGTACAAACGTACGAAAAGTACAAAAGGTACGAAAAGTACAAAAAGTACGAAAAGTACAAAAAGTACGAAGAGTACAAAAAGTACGAAAAGTACAGAAAGTACAAAAAGTACGAAAAGTACAAAAAGTACGAAAAGTATAAAAAGTATGAAAAGTACAAAAAGTTCGAAGAGTACAAAAAGTACGCAAAGTACAAAAAGTACGAAAAGTACAAAAAGTACGAAAAGTACAAAAGGTACGAAAAGTACAAATAGTACGAACAGTATAAAAAGTGCGATGAGTACAAAAAGTACCAAAAGTACAAAAAGTACAAAAAGTACAAAAAGTACGAAAAGTACAAACGTACGAAAAGTACAAAAAGTACGAAAAGTACAAAAAGTACGAAAAGTACAAAAAGTACGAAGAGTACAGAAAGTACGAAAAGTACAGAAAGTACGAAAAGTACAAAAAGTACGAAAAGTACAAAAAGTATGAAAAGTACAAAAAGTTCGAAGAGTACAAAAAGTACGCAAAGTACAAAAAGTACGAAGAGTACAAACAGTACGAAAAAGTATGAAAAGTACAAAAAGTACGAAAAAGTACAAAAAGTACAAAAAGTACGAAAAGTACAAAAAGTACGAAAAGTACGAAAAGTAATAAAAGTACGAAAAGTACAAAAAGTACGAAAAATACAAAAAGTACGAAAAGTACAAATGGTACGAAAGGTACAAATAGTACGAACAGTATAAAAAGTGCGAAGAGTACAAAAAGTACGAAGAGTACAAAAAGTACGAAAAGTACCAAAAGTACGAAAAGTACAAAAGGTACGAAAAGTACAAAAAGTACGAAAAGTACCAAAAGTACGAAAAGTACAAGAAGTACGAAGAGTACAAAAAGTACAAAAAGTACGAAGAGTACAAAAAGTACGAAAAGTACAAAAAATACGAAAAGTACAAAAAGTACGAAGAGTACAAAAAGTACGAAAAGTACAAAAAGTACGAAAAGTACAAGAAGTACGAAAAGTACCAATAGTACGAGAAGTATAAAAAGTACGAAGAGTACAAAAAGTACAAAAAGTACGAAGAGTACAAAAAGTACGAAAAGTACAAAAAGTACGAAAAGTACAAAAACTACGATAAGTACACAAAGTACGAAAAACAGAACAAAAAGTACGAAAAGTGCGAAAAGTAACAAAAGTACGAAAAACAGAACAAAAATTACGAATAGTACAAAAAGTACAAAAAGTATTAAAACTACGAAAAGTACGCAAAGTACGAAAAGTGCAAAAAGTACAAAAAGTGCAAAAAGTATGAAAAACAGAACAAAAAGTAGGAATGTACTTGTACCTTTAGTACTTTTAAAAAGTACATTTTGTATTTTTTGCTTTTTGTACTCCTTGTACTTTTTGTACTTCTTGCGTTTTTTGAACTTTTGGTATTTTTCTTTGTTTTTGTACTTTTTGTAATTTTTGTTATTTTGATACTTTTTGTATTTTTTGTACTTTAATTCCTTTTTTTTACTTTTTGTTCTATTCGAATTTTTTGTTCTTACCAATACCTTCTTACTTTGTTCTTACTAATACCAAAATTATTTTTCTTTGTTTTTGTACTTTTTGTAAGTTTTGTACTTTTTGTATTTTTTATGCTTTTTGTACTTTTTGATCTTTGTATTTTTTGTACTTTTGGTATTTTTCTTTGTTTTTTTACTTTTTGTAATTTTTCAAAAGTACTTTTTGTACTTTTTTTAGTTTTTGTACTTTTCGTACGTTTTTACGTTTTGTACTATAATTCCTTTTTTTTACTTTTTGTTCTTTTCGTAGTTTTCGTTCGTTTTGTACATTTTGTTCTTTTTGTTCTTTTTGTACTTTTTGACTTTTACGTACTTTTTTTCCTTTTTTAATTTTTATACTTGTACTTTGGGTACTTTTTGTAGTTTTTGTAGTTTTTGTACTTCTTGTACTTTTTGTACTTTGTTTTACTTTTTTACGTTTTATGTTTTTACTTTTGGTACTTTTTGTAGTTTGTGTTCCCTGCGTACTTTTATCACTTTTGGTACCTTTTTATGCTTTGTACTTATCGTACTTCTTATACTTCAATTTTTTAGTAGTTTTGAAATTTTTTTACTTTTTGTTCTTTTGTACTTATCGGACTTTTTTTACTTTTTGTTCTTTTGTACTTTTTGTACTTTTCGTATATTTTTTTTTGCATTTTGTACTTTGTATACTTGTACTTTTTGTTTTTTTTTTAGTTTTTGATATTTTTGTACTTTTGGTCCTTTTTGTAATTTTATTACTTTTAGTACTTTTGGTATTTTTTTTAACTTTTGTTCTTTTTGTACTTTTTGTATTTTTTATATTTGTATTTTTGGAACTTTTTATACTTTTGGTACCTTTTTGTACTTTTCGCACTTTTTGTATTTTTCGTATTTAACTTTTTGTACTTTTTATGCTTGTACTTTTGGTACTTTTCGTACATTTTATACTTTTAGGAGTTTTTGTACTTCTTTTACTTTTTGTTCTTTTACTTTTTTTTAATTTTTGTAATTTTTGTACTTTTGGTACTTTTTGTACTTTTAGTACTTTTTGACAAGTTAAATAAGTCGGTTGCATTGAAATTTAGCTCCAAAGTATTTTATAAAATTTAATTAAAAATAGTGCATTAAAAAATCTAATTCTGTCAATAAACGAGGTATATTCAACCCCCACGATTCTATCTTTGAAGTAAGTTATAGAATTTAAGATATAATTAAAATTTGAAGAAAAAGAGGCCCAGCAGCAGCTATTACTCGTTAAAAATTTCATGAATAAGTGCAATATCGGTGAAATATCTGCAGAAGTATATCCAGACACCAAAAGAAAGCAAAGCATTGAGATTTCAGTGAGTACTATGTTCATTTGTGATCTAAGTTGACTTCTTGATGAAAAGTTAAAGGGTCATCTTCAACATTTGGCAAAAAAGACTGGCTTGGATGTGCTTTCACACAAAATGGCGGTTTTTTATGAGAAGCAATTGGAACTTGAAAATAAAGTGATTGCGGCAGAAGAACGTTGTGAAAAGCTCGAGATGCAAATAGATCAACTAACGCAAAAACTGACTGGCATGTGAATCCCTTCAATCAGGCAAAGGAGCTCTGCCAAAGCTTAACCCAAGGTGGCCAAAACATTGTTGAATCTGTCCAACTAACTCACAAAAACAACACTAATAACAACGAATTTAATCATCTAGTTGTGACATTGAAACACAATTCGGATGTTTACACCATTTTAAAAGCTTCGTCAAAACTAAGAAACACTGGGATAAGCATTCACAAGGATTACCCTGTATCTGTAAGAATGAAAAGAGCAAAGTGGATTAGGCTAAAAAAATCACTAGCCACCGAATTCCCTGGAAAAAAATACAACTTCGTGACGATAAAATATTTATTGAGGGAAAAGCATTTGCATGGAACACAGAACACGGATTAAAATGTGGAAAAGAAGATGGTTTTGATGTTTTGAAGGCAATTTTTCCTGATCAGCAATGTGACATCGTGCAGCGTGCTGTCAACTCTGACAACAGAGAGAATCGCCATCAGCAACTAAACCAAATCAACTCTCTAGATATTTCTGCGCCATCTACCTGTTCAACGCAACTACATGATACACCTGGTGTCTCTAATTCATCACGAGTTATTAATGTATTAAAAAACTAGGAATTAGCTGTCTGACAGTCGTTTTGTAATAATAATATCAATTTTAAATATTTAAATACTTTAAGTTATAATGTAAAGGGACTAAAAAGTAAACTATTGTTTTCAAATTTTTTTGATTTTGTAAAAACATTTGATATATATTTTTTTTTTTTTTTTAAACTTTTTTATTGAAAGAAAATTATGAACTATTTAACTGTCATTTCAAAGAATTCGAGTTGGAATGGGTCGAAGCGGTCAAAAGTAACAAATACGGAAGAGCAAGTGGAGAATATATAAGGGATTTTTGAAATTTGGAAACATCGACTTCAACATTATTAACTTCAAGCTAAAAAACAATTGCAAACACTATATCCTACCGGCATATATTAATTCCAACCACTGGGATAATTGGCCAGTTTATATTTCTTGAGCGCTCAGTATTTTTCCTCAATTTTTTGACAGAGCAGGAGAGTAAAATATAAACAACATTTCTCACATAGAAGTCAAAACAACTCCCTTTTTCTTTTCTTCTTATGTAATTTACTGCGACAAAAAATAATTGAGCAAGCGAATCCAAAAAAATTCAGTCTCAGTTTTTAAGGGGAAAAATGAGGAATTTTGGAGAGGAATCCTGTTTATATTTCTGAGCGCTCTGAGTCCTCTGAGATCTCAGAAATATAAACTGGCTAAATGATTTCAACTCTTTAATGGACATCGTATGTACTATACAAAACGACAAACTGATGTTGATAGGAGATCCCAATGCAAGGATTGGAAACGAACAAGGTTACTTCAACGATAATGGACATCAATCACACCAACTAACAGAGCAAAGAACTTCAAAAGACACCAAAAGTGATAGAAAGGGTAGAACATAACTTGAGCTTGCTGAATCATATAACCTAACGATTTTAAACGGAAGGTCTAAAGGTGACGTAAAAGGAGAGTATACTTCTATAAGAGGAAATTCATGCTCTGTAATAGATTACTGCCTGGTTGCAGATGATTGGATTAATGAAATTTCGGATTTTAAAGTCCACGCAAAGAGCTTTTCCGACCATATGCCTATCTCAGTAACTTTAAAAATGTGTGATGAGAATCAGACACTGAGCTTATAACGGGTGATTTTTTAAGAGGTTTAGAACTTTAAAAAAAAAAAAATTTCATGCAAATGTTGACCGCGGCTGCGTCTCAGGTAGCCCATCCGCTGAGTCCAATTTTGGCATACTCTTTCACACATATCGGCCGGTATCTCACGAATGAATGCATGGATGTTGGCTTCCAGTGCGTCAATCGAAGCGGGCTTGTCCCTATAGACATTAACCTTGACATACCCCCACAAAAAATAATCTAATGGTGTCAAATCGCACGATCTAGGCGGCCAATTGACCGGCCCGAAACGTGAAATTAACTGTTCACCAAACTCGCCTCGCAATTGCGCCATTGTTTCGCGTGCTGTGTGGCATGTGGCACCGTCTTGTTGAAACCACATATCATGCAAGTCAAGAACTTCCATTTCGGGCAAAAAAAAGTTTGTTATCATCGCTCGGTAGCGTTCACCATTGACAGTAACGCTGCGATTCGCATCATCTTTGAAGAAATATGGCCCAATAATGCCGCCGGCCCATAAACCGCACCAAACAGTGGCTTTTTCGGGATGCATTGGTCGCTGTTGCAATGTTTCTGGCTGATCTTCACTCCAAATGCGGCAATTATGCTTATTTACGTACCCATTCAACCAAAAATGAGCCTCATCGCTGAACACAATTTTTCGATAAAAAAGCGGATCCTCGGCCAGCTTTCCAAGAGCCCATTCACCAAAAATTCGGCGTTGTGGTAGGTCGGCTGGCTTTAGTTCTTGCACCAGCTGTATCTTAAAAGGCTTTATGCCCAAATCCTTCCGCAAAATTTTCCACGTAGTGCTGTAACAAAGGCCTAACTGCTGGGAACGGCGCCGAATCGACATTTCGCGGTCTTCTGTCACACTAGCTGATACGGCCGCAATATTTTCTTCACTACGCACAGTACGTAAACGTGTTGGTGGTTTAATGTCCAACAAAGTAAATTTGGTGCGAAATTTGGTCACAATCTTCCGAATAGACTGCTCAGAAGGTCGAGAATGCCGACCATAAAATGGAAGCAGCGCGCGATGAACATTTCGAACCGAGCACGAATTTTGATAGTAAAATTCAATAATTTGCAAGCGTTGTTCATTTGTAAGACGATCCATGGTTAAATTGCAAATCAAATTGAAGCTGTTTGACAGTGACACAAGGTACTAAACACACGTCAGCTGTCAAAACCAGTGTTGCCAAAACCAAACCAGCTAAAAAATCACCCTTTACCTGTACCTTAGGTTTTTTTTTATACTTTTTGTACTTTTTATCCTTTTTTTACATTTTGTAGTTTTTATACTTGTAGTTTTGGTATTTTTTGAAGTTCAAGTACTATTTGCAATTTTGTTTTTTTTTCCTTTTTATACATTTTTACATTTTGTTCTTTCGTACTTTTTGTACTTTTCGTACTTTTTTACATTTTGTACTTTTGGTACATTTTGTACTTTTTACTTTTAGTACTTTTTGTACTCTAAGTAATTTTTTGTATTTTTACATTCTTTTTGTCCTTTTTTTACTTTTTGTAATTTTTATACTTGTATTTTTGGTACTTTTTGTACTTTTGGTACTTTTTGTACTTTTCTTCCTTTTTGTACTTAACTTTTTGTACTTTTGATGCTTGTACGTTTGGTACTTTTGGTAGTGTTCGTACTTTTTGTACTTTTATTAGTTTTTGTACTTCTTTTACTTTTTGTACTTTTTGTACATTTAAACTTTTTGTACTTTTCGTAGTTTTGGTATTTTTCTTTGTTTTCGTACTTTTTGTACTATTGGTACTTCTGGCACTTTTGGTACTTATCGTACTATTTGTACTTTTATAAGTTTTAGTACTCTTTGTACTTTGAGTTGTTTTTGTACTTTTTTTTACGTTTTGTACTTTAAGTACTTTTTGTATTTTTTACTTTTTGTACTTTTAGTACTTTTTGTATTTTTTAACTTTTTGTACTTTTTGTATGTTTCCTTGTTTTTTTACATTTTGTAAGTTTTGTACTTTTGGTACTTTTAGTACTTTACTTTTACTTTTTGTTCTTTTTGTACTTTTTGTACTTTTTGTCCTTTTTGTACTCCTTGTACTTTTTGTACTTTTTGTACTTTTCGTACTTTTTGTACTTTTCGTAATTTTTGTACCTTAAGTCCTTTTTTTTACTTTTTGTATTTTTGAACTTGTTCTGTTGGTACTTTTTGAAATTTTTTTTCTTTTTGTACTTTTTGTTCATATTGAACTTTTCGAACTTCTTTTTTCTTGTATTTTTAGTACATTTCGTAGTTTTTGTACTCTTCGTACTTTCGGTACTTTTGTACTTTTCGTACTTTACTTTTAATACTTTTTATACTTGTACTTTTTATACTTTTCGTACTCTTTGTACTTTTTGTTTTTCTTTAAATATTTGTTCTTTTTGTTCTTTTTGTACTTTTTGTACTTTTTGTGTTTTTTGTACTTTTTGTACTTTTTGTACTTTTTGTACTTTTTGTTCTTTTTTTACTCTTTGTACTTCTTGTACTTTTTATACTTTTTGTACTTTTTGGAAACTTTGTACTTTTTGTACTTTTTGTTCTTTTCGTACTTTTTGTACTTTTTATAGTTTTTGTACATTATGTACTTTTTGTGGTTTTTGTAATTTTTTTTACTTTTTGTACTTTTTGGACTTTTTGTACTTTTTTTTACTTTTTGTGCTTTTTGTAATTTTTGTACTATCACAGTAAGAGAATGCTATGTCGAGTCGTCCGTCAGAGGATTGAACCTTATAACCAATTCATCAAATGCCGCTTTCAACAGCTTACTAGCCCGGTCAGTAGCTTTAGCTGGTATTAAGGACTTAAATCTAGATAAAGCTGCCATCACTTATTCGAGTTCAGGTAGATACTCCTGAGCCCTGAACTCCATGTCGGAATTAAGCCTTGATGCGAACTTTCAAGCTTTGTGTATATCTACAAGGGAGCAGAGCTGCCTCAGTTTCTTAAGGGCCTGAGGATTGAGCTCCAAATATGCCATAATTGCTTAGATAACACTTTTGAAGTAAGAGTCCATTGAGCACATACTGACTACTTAGAACATACTCCCAAACCTAGAATAAAATCAAACAATTTTAACTATAGAAATCTTTACCCTCATATTGATAACTCATTTTGACAAACACAAAATGACCGTCCTTAATAATTTAATTAAGGGTTCGATTTCCAACATCATACTCTTCTCACTTTATATACGAGTATATCCGATGTTGCCACCATACAAAAAGAAGGGTGCATCATCATCCACAAAACGGGGATCACTTGACAAAGAGCAGTAATTTTCATTTCGATAACATCGCTTGAACCTGTTTTAATTCTAGGAATATAGCGGAAATGTATGCCGAAGTCGACTACGGAGCGAGAGAAGTTATATTCATTTCTGCATGTTTGGTCCTTGAATCGGATGCATTGCAGCAACACAGAAGTGCACAGGCAAACACATTTGGCTTCCCATAGCATGGCTGGCTGGGTTAGCTTATACATATATACGTTAGCTGTTCAGGATGATTTTGAAACCATTTTCGCCGGGATAATAACCCGTTTCATAATGTTTTTAAAAATTCACACATATTCCATAGCGTGACACCAGTGTGAAAGAAGTTTCAAATGGAACATTCTAACACGATACTCGAAAGTGTGTGTGAAATAACTTTTTAATGAGATAATTAGATTCAAAAGTTCTGATAAATTTCATAAGTTTTCAAATTGGATTCGAAATTAATGAGTATGAGTCTCACTCTCAGACTCTGGTGGAGATAGAGAAATATGTCTGAGGGTTTTCATTTTAATTTTGTTGTTTGTATAAATATGTAGTTGAAGCTAAATGCTGAAGTGCTCTGGGCTGAGGGGTCGCTTGCACTATGAAGTGACACCCAGTTGGCTGGGTCTTTTGAAAAGTTAGATGTATTTGAATGCAGTTGCGCCTATATCTGTTGACTTTTAAGTAGGTATACAATTTATATAAAATGGTGTGTTTCTATACAAAGATTGCATCTCGATGATGGAGTAAGGAAATAAGAAGAAATCTTCTTCTAGTAGTGGGTGGTTATGGACACGACATGGGAGTTGATAGTTATAATACCTAACCAAAAACACATACACACACACACACACACAAGAGGGTGTGAGGATAAATGAGTTTAATTTGAAAATAGTTGCTGCAACTCACAAAGAAATTAACTGTTTGCCAAAGAAAAGGATTTAGCAGATTTTCATTTATCATTTCCAAGGCAAATATAGCAATTTTGTGGTGTGTGGTGCGGAGTGGAATTCAGATTGAAATTCTATCGCGGGCAATTAAGCTGACAAATTCGTGTAGGACTTTGTGGTAGTTGAGTTGGCCTTATGTATATTATGATGTTCAATATCTAGGATTTTGTGAAGTTGATAAGAACACACAATAATTGTTAAAAATGTCTAAGACTTTCGTATACAATTAATGTTCTTTAAAATTACTTTATTTTAACTTTATTCTGTTTAATTGAAAAAATACCTTAACTTTAATACACTTAGCAATTTTATTGTTAATCAGTAGTTCAATTGTGTAAGACAATTAACTAATATTATAAATTTCTTGAAATTAACAGCCGTATTCTGGCGTTGTGAGGTCTCACAAGTCACTAGCTCTTTTGAGGTATTCCTTGCGAGGTTTGTTGTGATTCGATGACATTTTCGGTATTCTGGGAAAATCCTCACAAGAACCTCACCACAGTAAATGGACACATTCAAGCATGTCAGATTTTCATGATTTTTTAATTTCTTGGGCTCTGATTGGCTGACTGTCATAAAAAGAAATATAAGTGAAATTAATAATTTCTCGATTTATGTTGAAAGCACATATTTACTACGAAAGAAGAAACACGATGATTTATTAGATTGTTTTTTTTTTTTAATAATAGGTAAGCTAAAATCAAATAATACATGCATGCATGTTTTTTTTTCAATGAGGATATTATTTAAAGTGAGTTATTTTATTTAAAATGAAAGTAACTAGAAATAAATACAAATGAACATGTTAATGTGGTTATTTGTGAAATCTGAGGTGTTTATTTTTAATTGTGACCTCCTACGAGGGAGATCACAGTTTCGATAGTTTTTGTGAGGATCACAACTTGTGGTGTTGCTGCCAGAATACGAAAACCTCACAAAACCAAATTAACCTCACCTTATGAAGTTATTGTGACTTGTGAGGTATCAGTGAGGTTTGCCAGAAAAGGACTGTACATTTATTATCTTGATATAGTTTGTAGTAAAATAACGTGTTTTCTTTAACGGACTTTTTTATTAACGGGCCTTGGGAATATTTTCGAAAATGATCATCATGTTAGGGTTTTCAAAGACATCGCAATTAAGAAAGTCTACAGTCGATACTAATGGGATAATTATGATTTTCAACGCAGTTTTGGACATTTAAGAATCTCGTCCGTCAATATGATGTTAGTAATGTAGAGCCAAAATTAGATTAGGTAGGTAAATTGCCATTTTTATTATTATTTCTTAAATAAGCCTATCTACATTACCTTATAAGGTGTGGTATTTATTATACTATACAAAGAAGTCTGAGCGTAGTTTATTTATGAATATAAGGCCTGTCTTTTATTGCGATGCTTTTCTTCAATAAGTTTTCTTATGCTTTTTATCAAGGCTGAAGTGGGCTTGTCGTAGTCTAGGGTATTCCCGAAGAAAGAAAGTAAGATTTGGGCTTAGATGGAAAGAAATCGGACCAAATACTTGTTTTATATTTTCTCTAATTATTTTTATTAAAAGAAAAAGACGGGCGTACAATCTTACAATTTTGGTTTTACTCATGATAAGTAACACGGTATTTCATATAATCCTAGGCTCGATTTTTCAGAGTTTCAGGAGTGCATTCAGAGAAAAGAAGCTGGTATAACCAACCAACTTCTGGTTCATTATACCTGATTTTTAGGTTTTTATTTTTCAACTCGGTAGATCAGGTTGACGGCTTAACCTGATACCTGATATTAATGTCTAGGCTCCTGGTTTAGACGGCATACCAGTCGAGTTTTATAAAAACAGCACTATTGATTTTAAAAACTACCTCGTGTCGTTCTATAACAAATTGTACAATAATGGATGTGTCCCCAACAGTTTCAACGAATCTGTAATTTTTGCGATTTTTAAAAAAGGTGATGCTAACGCAGCGGAAAATTATAGGGGTATTTCAATTTTTAATTCAATAAGAAAAACTTTTACTGCAATCCTATATGAAAGGCTCACAAAATGGATTGAGGATAACAATCTTTTGAGCATCTTTCAAGCCGGTTTCCGCCCAGGTTTTTCAACCATGGATCATATCTTTGCTATTTCAAGCATTGCTCAACAATTTATAGATAGAAAAAAGAAACTATACACTTGCTTTGTTGATTTTAAAGCTGCATTTGATAAAGTCAATAGACAAGCTTTAATATACTCGTACAAACTCTCTTGTATTGGTTTGTCAAGAAAGTTTCTCCAAGTGTATGCAAGCTTTATTTCATCAACAAATGCAAGGGTATGGGACGGTATCACATTTTCAAATCGATTTGAAACAACTACAGGTGTTCCTTAAGGTTGTATCCTCAGTCCATTATTATTTGCCCTGTTCATAGATGATGTCTGCGAGCTTCTTCCGGGTGGAGTTAATTTTGCCAACATCATAATCAAAGTCTTGTTGTACGCGGACGATCTAGTTATGCTTGCTGATAATCCTTTCACGCTACAAATGCAAATAAACCGTCTAAGTTCATTTTGCGAGTCTTGGGGCTTGCAAATTAATACCCAAAAAATTACGATTGTTATATTTGAAAAGAGACAATCAAGAAGGCGAGCGGAAGAAAAATGGAGTTTAAATATTTGGGTGTCCTCTTGACATACAATTTAAGCTTCTTAAAGCACTCTAAAGAAAAAAGCAACGAAGCTAAATCGGCACTTAATATACTGTGGCCAAAGCTTTTTTCGAACCAAAATGTTGATTTAACGTCCAAGTACAAAGTTTTCAACGCGACAGTAAATGTGTGCATGACATATGGCGTTCAAGTCTTTGGATACACACACTTCGAAGCTTTTGAAACTGTACAAAGGAACTTTTTTAAGAGAATATTTCGTTTGCCTAACTCAACACCCAACTACGGTATATATACAGAGTCAGGAATAGTCCCTATATATATACAAAATTTGAAGGCAAGTGCGAGCTACATCACTAGAGTGATGAAAAGAAGTGAAACTTGTCTTCACCAAATCATTTTAAGAAAATTACTTCGAGTGAATGCTTCCCCGTTTAAAGACTGGAACGAACTAGTTTTATCTTACGAAACAAGTTTAAACTTAACAGAAACTAATGTGACCGATTGGCAGGCTCAGTTTGATGATGTGATTTCTAAGGTGGATCACAAAATGTTTCTGGATAATCTTTCCAGAGCATCTTCATCTACTTCAAGAGCTATTTATAGTCATTTAAACCACCAACTGCCCTCGGAAGTCTCTTCCTTTAGTAATGAATTTTCAGCCTCGGTTATAAGTATTATTTTTAGAGCAAGAGTTGAAACTTTAAATTTAAACTTTGTACCTCATCGATCAGACTTGCCCCAGCTATGTGATCTATGTAATGGAAGAGTGAATCAAGATATTTACCATTTCGTTGCTGTTTGCCCTATTCTACAAGAAATTCGTCGGTTGCATTTTCGGGTAAGTTTTATATCTTCGGAAAAACTATTTGAAATTTTAAATGGAGCAATTGGCTGGCTCAGCCTCTTTAAATATTGCCAACATGCTTTTTCTTACCGTAACAGTTTCACATATTAAACTTAGTCGATTACCCGCTTATTGCAGTTTAAACCAAATTTTATACTTAAATATTTATTGCTTTGTTGCTGATCATACAAAATGTGATAATATTTCTTTTGTGTTTCAAATCACGTTAAAATTGACAATAAATTTTATAAACAGCTAATCAAATTAACCAAATTGTGTAATATTTTGTGTTTCAAATCACGTTAAAATTGATATCATTGTTTTACATAAAAATATTTCTTCATATCTTTTGTTAATTTTTTTTTTTTATATATTTTAAAATTTTTGCTTTTTATTATTTCTTTTATTTTTAAATCATATTATGAAATGTCATCTCAGGCAGACGGAAGTATTGCCATGTCCTTATTCTTAAGTATACAAATTGTTAAACTTTATGATGAAAAAATAAAGAATCTATCTATCTATCTATCTCTTAATGTCGTGTTAAATCAACGGTGGTTTCAGGTAAAGTTAGCACTGACTTAAAAAAGTAAAACCGTAAATTTTACCTGAGAATCTTGCTATTTTTACCTGTAAATCTAGTTAACTTTACATGAAAATCTAGTTCAAAAACATGAATAAAATGTTCAACGTCCTGTTAATTTAACATGAAGATCTAGTTTATTTAACATTATTCAATATTGAATCAACCCTGTATCCGGTAATTATTATGTCTTGGATCCATGCTTGTAGGTCCCATCTCTAACACTGCTTACCATCCAATTCATTTTGAATTATTCTGAAAGTATAGAAATTTATTACTATGTATATAATTTTATCTTAAAAATACTTTGTAATACTTACTTAGTTTTTAACTGGGAGCCTCTCACACATGGAGATAGTAAGCATCCCCTGGGCTACTTCGCTGCATAAAAAAACTTGTACCAAATATCAGTAAATTGAAACTGACCTTGTTTGGATGGCTTGTGAGTGTATGTGCTTTAACACTGGTGTCACGTTGAAATAGCCTGGTAGAGTGTTTTTTTAACCGCGGCTTGTGAGTGTGTTTCAACACTGGTAGAGGGCTACTTTAACAGGTGGCCAGGTTAAATTTAAATAATTTTATTCGGATGACTTGTGTGTGTGTGTCTTAACACTGGTTTCACGTTAGAATTAACTGGCAGATGAGGTTAAATTCAACAGGTAAACATTGTAGAAATAACCATATAAAATGTTACCTGATTTGTGGTAAAATAGAAATTCATAGCAAGGAGTGTTAAAAACCTGATTTTAGGTAAAATTAGGGCTATATTCTTGTCAAAATTTCTTGTTTCCCAGAATTCCATGTTAAAATAAAAGTTTATCTTCTTAAATCAACTTGAATATGGTAATATAGGCCATCAGGCTAATTTCACACTTAATACATGGTTATTAAAATCAGGTGAATTTCTGAAATGTCTGTAACTTTATATAGGATTATGCATCTTGTAAATTTGACAGGGCCCAGGTTAATTATTTACCTGGCTTTTTTCTCTGAGTGTAGACTTAACCCCCAAAATTCACTTAGAAGAAGTAAACAGGGACTTAACTGCCCAAATAACAATTTTGCTCCTATATTTATCCTTATATGCTTTTTATTTTCATTCATCCTATGTATAAAAGCATTGCATAATAGTCACTAATACAAGTAATATAGAAACAAAGTAACAAAAACTTAAATAAAGATTGTATAATAACTTTACAGGATGACTATTGAGGCGAAAGTTCTTTGGTCATTTCATAAGAAAAATAAAGAGAGATTAAAGAAACATTGATGAATAACGTTTTATCATGCTGAAACAATTAGCTAGCACCAGAAAATATTTAAGAAAACAATAATGCTCCAAGAAGGTTTTTACTTCCTATCAGAAGAGTAACAGGAACGCTTTAGAAACAAATATCACTTCAATGTCTGAAATGCAAACAAATTTTGTAAGTTCGATATAGGAATCTTATTCAAGCAAAGGGCTAATCCAAGTGACAACTTTATTTTGCTTTAAATCAACTCAAAAGGAGCAGATGATTCCAGTGCAAGACTAATCCGAGAGAGAACAACTTTATTTGGCCCTGAAATAACTCTAGAAGAAGCAGGCACAGAGAACAATGGTAGGAATCTTATGCCAGCCCAGGCACATTCTATCTTTACTAACAAGCGAAGCAAAAAGGCTCTCCTAAAATGGTACACGAATGCATCAAGAAAAGTAAACTGAGCTTATCAAAGGTTCTTAAAACAACCGCTGGAACTTTACTGCTCTTAGAATTTGATTGTGTTAAATTGGTCTGTACGGTTGTTTGCCACATCTTGTTGTTTGGCGCGTGGCTTAAATTCGACATAGGCTTGGGTAGCCCTCATTCGTTTCTAAACATTGAAAAAAAAAATATCTCTAATTTTTTTTCAGGTTCTTATTGCACCCCCCTGGTCACCCTATTATCACTTATTTATGGGGTTAGGGTTACTTTTATACCACGCGAAAAAAAATCATAAAATATATCTGATTCAGGCGAGAAAAAAATTGTGTTGGAGGGGGGTTTATTTCCCCCCAATCTGGCAGGAAAGGAAATTTTCTAGAAATTTACCTAAACACAGAGTTTTTTTTAAACGGGACCCTTGTATATTTATTGTATTGATATGATTATATTTCAGTCGGTGGAGGTGAAAGTGTAACTCCTCATTACATACTCCCTATATGTAAGATTACCAGAAAAACCCAATTTGTGGCGCAATTTGCTGTTAATTCGACACTGCTTGAGAGTGCTATGACTCCTCCTGTACTTGAGAGCGCCAAAGATTTTATGGGACGAATTTTCTTTCGCACTCGTGCAGTTGCAAGAGACCTGAAAGATCTTGATAAACATAAACCTACTTATATAAATCCGATAGTCCTGATTTCTGGCAGTATAGCAACAGGTCCTCTGGTGTTCTGATGGTAGACTCCAAGTCAAAAGGTTAGAAGCACACATTTTTCGGAAGTTAAACTGAAATTTCTCCGGTTATGTTGGAAAAAGAACAAAAATTTATAAGCCATAAAAGAGAATTATTAACCGTGCTACAAAAAAAACCTTAATTAACCCTTCATGAAAAAAAAGTTTATCGGATCTACGAGAACAAGTGGTGACTGAGTTATTTTTTGAGTAGTCTTATCGGTTCATATGATTAGAAGTACTAACAAAAAATTAAGAAAAAAGATGGTTTTGTTTAATTTTTAGATTTTATTGTTTTCATTTCCTTTTCTTAAAAATGTGTGCAGTCACCACCTTTCGAAATAACTACAAAAACTCGTTCTTTAAGAGAACTATAAAGTGATGACAAGAAGCTCAGCAAAATCTCTAGTCTGCTTCTATCCTTATGACTTGGAGTGTATTTGAGTTTATTTAACTTTCATATCACCCATCTCCAGCCCTTTAAAGGGACTTTGTATGAATAAAAAAGAAGTTTTTTCATTTAACTTTCGATACAATATTGTAGATGTCGAAATTCTGCGTCGACACCAATCTTTAAAATTTAATAAAATGATTTTTTTTTGGCCTTGCATTTTACCTTCCAAAACAGCTTTTTTCTACCCTCTTCATGCAAGGGGAGGGGAGGGAGAAAATCAATAATGTGGTTCTGTGGTTGCAAGTGTTTTTTTTTCCCCGTGGGTAGGTGCAAAACCTGCTATTCAGGCTCTATGAGGACCGAAAAACGCGTGCTCATAAAAGTGTGAGATTCTTACTACACTAAAACCACCCCCACTTCCCCATTGCAACTAAGTTGAAACTTATCTAGCAATTTATTTTTAACAAAAGTTCTTGCTTGATCCGCGATTTTAAAGCGGTTTTCTCTTCACCGCACCAAGTCGGAAGGTTTTGTTCTTCGCAGACGGTGTACTAAATTCGACTCGTGAAGAATGTCAATAATCGTTGAATTAGCGTGTTTTAATAGTCGATTTCTATGTTTTCGCGCGAAACTTTTTATTTCCTCCCGCACTGTAGGAATCCCGAGATCCCTATGAAGATCTTCGTTTTTTATATACCACGGAGCATTTACAAATGACCTTAGCAATTTATTTTCAAACGTTTGTAAGTTATTTAAGTTTGTATTGCAGGTACAACCCCAAAGTTGTATACCATAAGTCCAAACAGGTTTAAGAACCTGCCGGTATAAAATCAATTTATTTTCAATACTAAGCTTTGAATATTTACCGAGTAACCAGTTCATATCTCATAATTTACTTTTTAGTTCTTCGCATTTCTTTTTCACGTGCGGCTTCTTTTTTAATTTCACGTCTAGAGTCATTCCCAGATACTTTGCCTCATTTGCAACTGGAACACGAGCGGTATTAAGAAAGACGGGTAATCTATTTATTTTCTTATACGTAAAGTCCACGTGGACTGACTTTTGTTCATTAAGCGCTATTCACCATGTTTTCGTCCACTTATTAACATTATTAAGAGCATTTTGTAATTTAATTATAGCTTCGCTAATCGTTTTGCCTACTGCTAGTATTGCAGTATCATCAACAAACGTGTCATCTGTTTGAGGTATATCGCGTGTAAATAAAAGGTACAGAACTGGACCTAATACACTTCCTTGTGGTACCCCAGCCACTATTTCTTTGAAATCAGAATAGTCATTTCCGTGTCTTGCACGAAAAAGTCTATCATTTAGATATCCGTTTAGAATGTTGTAAAGTCCTTTAGGAAGATTTTGTCTTCATTTGAATTTGAGGCCTTCGTGCCACACCTTGCCAAACGCCTGCAACACGTCCAAAAAGACAGTCGAACAGATTTTCTTTTCTTCAAGAGTTCTCTCAATTACTTCAGTAATTCTATGCACTTGATCAATTGTCGAATGCTTGCTTCTAAATCCGAACTGATGTTCAGGTATTAATTGTTTCTCTTCTATTATCGGTTGCAGGCACAGGAGTAGTATTCTTTCAAAAACTTTTGATATAATAGGAAGAAGCGAAATCGGCTTGTAATACTTCTTTTCGTGAGATGGTTTGCCAGGTTTCAAAACCATTATGACTTCCGCAACTTTCCATTGGCTCGGAACATATTCTTACCTTAGAGCGGCATTTATTATGTAAAGAAGGTTAATAAACCCTTTACGAGGGAGCATTTTTAAAATTTCTGCCATAATTAAGTCATATCCTGGAGCTTTATTGGACTAAAGCTTCTTAATTTCTCTTTCTAAATTCGGCAAGTGTAGCATTCCTCGTTATGTAGCTTTCATTAGAGGTAAAATTCATATTAATATTTTCGTTGAGTTCTTGCCCATCGAACGGCTTACATGTTTCCTCTAAGTAATCGGCGAATACCGTCGCTTTTTCCTTGTTACTTTTAGCCCATTCATTTTGGCTTTTCTTAATCGGAGGCACTGGAATCTTTGGTTTTTTCGTTGTTTTTATAGCTTTCCAAAGTGAGTAGTTGGATTTTTTCCCCTCTGTCAAGCCTTCAAGGTATTGATATTGCCGCTTTTAGCATATTACTCAAGCGATTTAAATGAGCTTTGTGTTGAGGAGCACGGGTTTGCTGCCATTTTTTACGTGCTTTTCGTTTCTCTTTCACTAAATCTTTTATTTCTTGCGAATATTTTATATCTTTAAAGCTAGGCATTAGCCTTTGATAAGGTGTGTTATCCCAAGCTGCTTTTTGTATTATTTGAACAAAGGTATCTACTGCGTCTTCAAGCTCAGAAGGCGTTTGTAATGATGACCTTAACTCAACGTTGTCCTCGATATCTTTTTTAAATCCATCCCAGTTGGTTTTACTGTTTGTTAACCTGGGTGGTTTTTCAATTTTAACAAGGCTTTCGCTTATAACTAGTACGACGGCAGAATGATCTGAGAAGAGGTCATAGCCCTCTGAAATTTCTATACGGTTAGAGGGTATTCCTTTCACCATGAATAAATCGATTAGGTCAGGTATTTTCGACGGATCAGTTGGCCAGTAAGTTGGCTTGCCAGTCGAATGAAAGTCACAATTATTTTCCATTCCTGCTTCATATAGCATGCGACCCTTTTGAGATATGCATCGTGAGGCCCAGAAGGTGTGCTTTGCATTAAGGTCACCACCAACAATTAAATTTGGACTTAGTGACATTGTCAATGTCGTAAATTCACTCTTATCAATTTTGCAACGCGGAGGGCAATTTATGGAAGAGACATTGAGAGGAAAATTTTTAGTTTTAACCTGTACACTACTCAATTGCATTGATTCCACCTCTATTTAGAGGCCTATCGAGTGTTCAATGCATTCTTTTATATATGTACAATGATGATCCACCTCTTGCTTTGTTTGACGGATGAATGGCGTGGTAGTCATGAAACCCGTGGATTATAAGATTTGATTCAAACATATGTCAATATCATTTTCACGCGTATATACTCCAATTCTCCAAGTTTTTGCATAATCCGTTGGCATTCCACGTTAGAATTTTAAGCCTTTCCATCATATATTTTTTGAAAGAGGTTTGGGTCGAATACAATTTTCGAGCTTACTTAACCTATCAAAGATAAGTTTATTTGTTCCATATTGTTCTTCAAGTTTTGACAAAATTATTGAAAAGACTTTCGAAACCGGGTCTGTTTCAGTGTCTTTATTTACGGGTTTTTTTTTTGCCGCTATTTGGGCATATGTTTCTGGTTGCAAGTGTGTTGAATTTAACGAGTGTTCTCTGGTCATCGACCGACCTCTGGTTTTCGATTAATAGGCCAATGTAGGAAACAAGTGTCAACCCTTTTCTCGTTCTTTTGAGAAGTAAAGTTCGGACATAGACAATTAGTGTACTAAAGCCCAACCATCAGGTCAAAATGACAGGTTGGTCTAACTAACAGCCCCACTTTACAATAAGTAGGTACCAGGTCGAATAGGAAATATAAAAAATAAAACAAAATTCTTGCTTTATAAACGGTTAAGAAAATGTTTTATATGTACGAGTACCTTCCTTAAAAATAATCAGTTATAGGCAATTCTTTAGGGTATGATACGAAATTGCACAAACCAAAATCTCGAATTACAAAATCTCGCGTTTGCTAACAATGTAGAAAAATGAAATCTTGCAAATTAATTAAGCTGCTTTCATAATTTCAAATTTATAAAATTGAGCTTTCCTGCAATAACGAAATTCAGCAAAATAAAATTTTGCAAATATAAACCTCGCAAAATTAAATTGCATTGCGACACATAATTTTTTTAATCAAAATCTCGCAAATTCAAATTTTGTACTAGATATTAATTAAAAAATGTATTTCTTGAAATGCAATTACAATTTACATACGGTTTCAATACTTTTGCTTAATAAATCGCGTGTCTACCTACTTTTAGACCATATTGTTATTCAAAATTGTTATTGTTTATACTTCAGTTGTTTTTGAGATAAAAATTAACTGTTCAAAATACGTTTTGGAAACCTATAAAAGTCTACGAAAAAGTTTTTCGTTTTCCATTTTCTTTTATGTTTCGTTCCCATGTTTTTTTTTAGTGAAACTGCGAGTGATGCTTCCATGAGATTTCAATTTCAAAATTTTGATTTGCAAGATCAAGACATGCCTATTTTTTAACTGATACATTTGGTTAAAATTATGGAAATGCACATTTTGTAATTGCGAGATTATAAAATGCAGGATTATTACGAGTATCTTTCGAGATTTATTTATTCGAGATTAAAGTTTGCTCCCCTTTATTAAAAAATGTTGTGATGGTACTTTTTGCTTTTCAGCCGAAGCTATTCTCACCGGTCTTACCAGGGTAGTCCTGACGAAAACACAGAACTTCAGTGGAAATGGTCTTAGAACCTCATAATGAAATCTTTATTGAAACAATTCTTATATTTATATAACAAATTATATTAAATAATATATTATTTGGTTGACGACGGTATTTGTATGTTGTTATTCTGGGTAACACTGGTTATGGGTGGTGGACTCGTCCTGGGTGTTCTTGTATCGGGAAATTGGCTTCTTGTACTTTTACATCTGGTAAGGTTGTAGGTGTAGGTTTAGTACCTCGTGGCATGATGGTTAGTGCGTTGGACTGTCATGCCGAAGGTCTAGGTTCGATTCCCAGCCGCTGCCACCTAAAAACAGAAATGTTTTTCCCGAGGTACTGCCTCTCGCGAGGAACTGACAAATCCTCCACATGTCATGAATAAATGCTTCTCATCCAGCCGTTCGGACTCGGCAAAAAATTGTAGGTCCCCTCCATTCCTGCCATCAACACGCACACAGGAATGTTTGAGAGTTGTAAGTCACTAGGCCCTGGTTCTCCACGAGCTGTTGCACCACCAAATTTAATTTATTTTTTTAAGGTTGAAGGTAACAATCACTTATCAGCATCAGAAACAACGCCCCTGGTGGTAGTAGTCAGCAGGAACTACGACTCTGGTGGTACATTTAGCATGTACACCCTTGGTGGCACTAGTCGTAAAGTGCAACGCCCTTGGATGCACTATTTAGCAAGTTCAACCCTGGATGGCACTATTCAGCTAAAACAACGTCCTTGCTGGCACTATATTCACCAGCAAGTACGCCCCTGATGGCACTGATCAGCAGGTACAAGGCCCCTGGTGTCATTCGACACAGCAGGCTTTCCCTCTGGTAGATCAGCTGGTACCGAAGCCACTGCCCCATGGCCCTGGTGGCAATTATCTTCGAACTTAAGCACCTAACTGCTTATTGTGGGCGAAAGCCTTAATAGGAAATAGCTTTGCAATCTCTTCTGCCTAAATTGGTTTTTCAAACAAAACCCTTCTACCACTAATTAAGGGAAGCTACAGGAAAGCCAAAAACTAAATGATTGAAACGACCTGATTCGATTGCGCCCGGAGTTTAACTGATTGACTTAAATGGCGTATGACATTGAGTATTGCTAAAAGAGTAGTTTCCGTCCGTCCGACGAGGTCAGGTCTTATTATATTTTCGGTAAAGACTAAGTGGAAACTGTATTGAGAATGAATAAAAATAACACAAATTACAAATTTGACGTTGACGTTGACGTAACATGACTGTGATAAATGTGAGTTCTACAATTTTTGCAGCTTCCTTTTGATATAGGATGTGACATGCAATTCCATTCCATTCGATGATAATCCTAATCCGCAAGGTGTTGGTAAAATCAAGTGAGGAATCCTGCTTCGTCTTGTGAGGCTTTAATTTGGTCTTTAATCGCCTCTATGATGATTCTTGATATTTTGGGTATTCCCTTGGCTACTGCATGCAGTACGAAAATTCCTCTCGAGTTTTCGTCCCCATTCTTTGGGAGCAAGATTTAAATCTCTGAGCTTTTAATTTTCTGAATTTTGTTATAACAAGATTGCTTAAAGGTTGTTTTTTGGTATTGCGAGATTATAAAAAGTGAGATTTTGTGCTGAATTTTGTCGCTATCCAAGATTTAAAAGTGCGAGATCTTCCTAGTCTCAAGTTAAAACCTGAGTTAACTCCAGCAACGAGTTTTTCAGTCAATTAAAATCCTAAGTTAACCCGGAGTTAGCTCACCTTCTTCGGTGAGTTTACTCAGGGACCAAATTTAATGTTTTCAGTTTTGGTGCCATTTTAATCTCGATAGGAAAGTTGTTGTCAGTGCAATTGCTTTGTGGTGCATTCTCTATCCGACGCATGAAAGGCATAAAAGGATGATATTCATAAAGTCGCACATCAACGGCCTCAGATTTTTGGCAGCTGAAAGATAAAACCCTCAACTGCAAAACTGTTTCTGGGTTAACTGAGGGTTAATTTATTTTCACGATTAGCTTACTCCGATTTAACTCAAAGATAGCCTTGGACTGGAAAACTATTCCTAAGTGCAAGATATTAATTTGTCAGGTTTCATACCCAACTCATTATTTTTTAAATTCAAATTAAGGATATGCGCACCCGATTCTCAAGGTTAAAAATAATACTTGACCGCTTAACAAAATTTGAAACTTCAAAGGGTAAAGAACTTTAGTTTTTCCCAATTTGATCATTTTCAAAAACTTTTAAAAAGTTACACACTAGATAATTGCACTAAAAAATTAATATTTTTTTTCAAATAAAGCTTTCAAAAACTCCAATTATCTGTTGTGATTTCTGATGTTTATTTAAAAAAAAAAAATATAAAGCAAGTAGGTACATACATATGTACCTAATCTTTTTCAAAGAGACTAAACTCAAACAAAATTTTTTTTCACTTAAGCTTATTTTCATTATAGAAGGCATATTCTGGGATAAAACTTTTCTACTTTAGTCTCGTCTGAGTAATTAAAGAAACTTAAATGTATTTTCTTGCCAGCTGCCAAGTCTCTGTATAGCCAAGCCAGCTAAGAGGTAGTACTTGTGTATATGGTATATCTTTTTTGCATTTTCTACACATCGCTTTGTACCATTAAAATAACTTACCGACGAGCTCCTGGATGCTACCTGCTACACACTATCTAAATCCTTGCCACATATAGGAGCGAGGAACACCAAACAAGAAATTTAATGCTCTATCCAAGATAAATCCCGAACGCGCTCGCACCACCACGCAAATATGCATTACCTAAATTATTACCTGAAATATGTTCCCACGACATTCTGTGGTAGTTAAACCCCGAGTAGTGGTTGGCTGCAAGGTGAAACCTCTTCGCCATAAAATCAGCCCGTAAATGTCAGGAAAACAATACCAAATACGACATACTGTAGCTGTGCCTTCTCCTTGTTCAATTCTTCTTTGTCGTTCGTCGTCGTCCCATTATGACTCATCTTGAAGCTTAATTGGTTTTGCCGCTTTGTCAAACTACCCGAAAAGTAGAGTCTTAAGTTTCCTCACTTTTCCGCACGGTATCTGCCTACATATATGTTTGTACTTTTCATGTGTTCATATACACTTTAAATCGCTCAGTCAAAGTAATTCTAACCCATCTTTACGAGGAAACTGACTTAGAGAGCATCAGAACAGGAGACGCATCAAGGCATCAAGAGATTTTCCAAGAAATAATCAAAGACCTGGGTATAAAATTTCTATGTTATTAGTTGCTAAAATTGTTTAAAATTAATTATGTGTCACACAACAATTGGTTTTTTTGAGCTTCCTTTTCCTTGTGCTCTTTAACAACGATCCACTCAAATATATAAGAACCAACCCTCAAAGATTTTCCGATGCTATGCCGGTGATGATGATGATGCCTTTTGTGTTGCACACTGATGGTAGGAATAGATGGGCTTGCTCACAGAAAACCCTCAAAAATTCTCTAAATGGCCCACTTCCCATATAAACCGCAGCTTTTTCTCATAAAATTATTTGCAGGTGAATTTTGCTAGTTTTGTTGTTTAAAAAAAATATTAAAGTTTCAAAAAAAGTCCCAATTATTTTCTTAAACTCTGCGAAATGAATCCCACCGAGCCAATTCTTTATATGTACTAGAAACCAGGAATGAAACACAGAAGATAAGATCCGAAGATTTAGGATATAACGGAGAAATTTTGCAATCCTCTTAAGTACATGCAAGTATTAAGTACATCAGTGATGCCAGTTTTAAGGAACAAACATTTTTGTATGCCAGAGGGCGCCATTACGTTTTTTGGAATTATTTATATTTTAAGCAGCGGAAATGCCTCCAGCTGCCAAATGAGTGTTTGGGAAATAATAGTTGATGTCTTAAAAAAAGGTGTTGCCACTTTTCAGAAACATACCATCTTTAAGTCAAAGGCTTGACCTTCTACTTTCTTTTTGATAATTTTTAATATTTTTGAACATAAAAAAGTTGTGAAAATCCCTCCAGTTTCGATCGATTGAAGTCTTAAAAGATATGTGTTGAGTAGATGCACTTTCAGGCAAAGTATCACTTTACGGTAACCTACTTTTTTATACAAAGGGAGTGACCTCCACTTCTTTGGTAACTTGCAATTTTTTGAACATAAAACAAATCCGGAAATCTCTCCAGATGCCAAACGCGTATTTGGAAAAATAACGGTTGATTCCTTAAAATATAGGCCCTGAGTTGACACGACTTTTGTTTAAAATGTCTCTGTTGCTACTTTTCGGAAACATTCCTTTTTACTTTTCACTTCGAATATAGGAAGTACTAGGTATATGGCAAGTACATGCATTTGTAAGAAAAAAATTAACTCGAAATTTTGATCAGACTTGTTATCACTATGATAGAGAAGACGAAAAAAGTAGTTCTCTCAATTCTGTCTGTCTGTTTGTCCGTCCATCTATCTGTTCGTCTACAGCTTAATCGGCTTGATCCATTTTCTTCAAACTTTGTACAAAGTGGTTTTGGGTGATTTTCCCCACACATTTTTTTTAAATTAATTTCCGAAATTATTTTCCTCAACAATGCCTCCACAACATTTAGTAAAGACTACCTTTTGAAAGGAAACTATATTTTTCAATAAAATGTCTATTAATGGTAGGTACATCCCAAAGAACGATTTTCTTCAAAATGGTATTCCTGATTTCAATAATTCTTTTTAAACAGAAGTTTCTAAAAAAATATGAATAGTTTACCAAAATTTCAAATTTTTTTTTAAATTTTTAAAAAAAGTTTCTAATTTTATTTTTGAAAAAATGTTTTGAAAAAAAGCCAGGCCGATTTTTTAAAATTCGGTATTTAGAGATTTATAACACTTTCTATTATATTCTAGGAAAGAAATTTACTTTATGAAACGCAACCTTCTATAAGAAATGTTAAAAAACTGTTAAGAAAATTATTTATTTTTAGAACGGCTCCTACGATTTTTATAAAACTTTTTCGGTCTACTCAAATAAGTGCGATCTGCTATTAAAAGTTATACAAATTTACACTTAGCAACTATTAATAGTCCCCTCATATGTTTAGATAATTTTTTTATATTCGAATTTAAACTAAGGTTTAATAGTATTGCGGAGCAATTTTTTTTAATTTTAAAAAAGTTTAATTTTTTTTTTGAAAATTCGATACCTATGTATTTATATGAAAAATGGGAATTTTTGAAATTTGTTTTTATATGCACATAAACAAATATGTACTTAATAAATATTTGCATATAAAACTTTTCCCTTAAATTGTTTGAAGAATTTAATATATTTAATGTCGAGCAGTCTCTCTTCTCTGCTTTCTTTATCACTCAATTTCACGGGGCCAGTCTGTTGAATTTGCAATATTCTTTCGTTGTTCTCCAAAACCATTGGTGGAGTTTTGATTGTTAGGATACCGTCCATTAAAACTGTTGAGGTAACGTATTTGGCATTATACTCCTTTGGCAGCTGATACTTCCGCACAGACTGACGACTTATGTAACCATGATCATCTTCACGTTCGTCGTGCTTACCTTCCACCACCACGCTGTGTCCAACAGTTTTGACCGTTAATTCATCTGGTCCGAAGTGGCTGACATCCATGGACACTTGAAACCCGTGCTTTCCAACCGTGTAGTTTTCCTTGGAATGTCACTTGTCACCCTTTCCCTGATATGTATGGCATGGATACAATCCAAATCTGGAGTCATCTTGTTGGGCAGCTATCACTTCCTCTTTACTCCAATCGTCAGTGGAATCCGCTCTTAATCTCTGGATGGCAACAAGCTCCTTTTCTTCTTCACGATTGCTAAGCTTATAGTCTGATTTCCATGGTCTTCTAGGTGGCAATCTGCACTGGCGTTAAAGGTGTCCAGTCTTGTTGCAACTCCAACATGCAGGTCTTCTAGTTAGCAGTCTGCACTGGCGTTGAAGGTGCCCAATCTTGTTACAATTCCAACATTCAGGTCTTCTAGGAGGGAATCTACACTGGCTCTGGAAATGTCCGTTGGAGAACTTGCTGGTTCCTTTGTAATGCTGTTCTCTGCCATGAACACTCTTTAATTTTTATTTCTCCTACTCGATGGACTCCTTGAGAAGCCTGTTCTACTGCTTTCATATTCAGGGCGAACGCGAATGCGTGTGCGTTTCCCAGCAGTTCGAATTGCTCGCTGAAGGTTGATATCAGCTACAGCACGGACAAAGGTTCTGTTGCGAATTGGTTGATGATTTCATCCCCTGCAGTCGGATATGTCAGATGTGCCAACCGTTCGATATCTGCTTGAAGCTGTTGTAGAATTTCTCCCCTTTTCTGGACTCTAGTATTGAGTTGAACGCGGAAGACTTCTTGCATATGGTCATCTCCAAAGCGGTTGTCAATGGCCTGAACAAGAGGTTGCAATTCGTATCTGCTGGTATGGCTAGTAGCAGTTCAGCCGCAGTTCCTCTAAGGGCAATCGTCAGAGCTATATATTTGTCTACCTCGGCCCAGTCATTTGCTGCCGCAGCTCGCAGCTGCCTCAAACTGCTTCTTATAGATTGATCAAGAAGTTTGTCCATCTCCTTTCTTTTTGGACAGTCGCCAGAACTTTCTCGAACCTTCATTTTCCTTATTTTATCCAATTCCTTTGCAGTGCATTAAATTTTATTTTCGACCTTTTCGAACTTTGCTTCTACTGACGACAGTCAAAAATTGTTTATCGACACGCTCGTCAAGGGCAAATATTTTGTTGTCAAAGGCTTCTAACTTACCTTCGAGAAGATTTCAAAGATTCCTTTGTTATTGGCTTTGTTGTTCTAGAAGATTCTTTTGTTCTTGGCTTTGTTGAGCAAATCTTTCAAGAAGATTCATTTGTTCATTGCGTTGTTCTTCAAATTTGGCGAGCAACTGAGACAGCATACTGCTCGTGTCCAATGGTTCTGCTTGTTCTTACTCTTCCTCCATTTCAATGTTGAATATAAACGTGTCTGGGTTTTTTTCCACGTCTTGTTATACCCTCTTGCAGACGAATTATAAGATCATTCTTCGTTCCAGCAGTAGTAAGACCTCGCTTGTTCAGTTCTACCTTAAATTCAACTAAATTTAAATCCTTCACAGTTTTAACCATTGTCTTTTCTTATTTTCACTTTCACAGTCACGATCACTTTATAATTATTGTCTGTTGAAGCACAATAAATTATCTAAACACAAATAAATTAAGTTTAATTCCACTTCAAACACCAATGTAATATTTTCTCAGGTTCGTTAATAAAACTTTTTCGCTTTATTTAAATTCTCCATTTATTTACTTTACAAAATAAAACACTTCACTTTACTTACTACAAAACAGTTTATTGTTCACCACTGAAATTAGTTCACCAACTTTACTCATTCACGATTAAAAATAAACTGCGTCCCCGGCCGGTCAGACATGTGCTTTTATACTTTTCGCAAGGTTCCCGAAAAAACTGGAAGGTTGTAGTATTTGCTTCTAGAGCTTTCCATAGGGAAAATTTCCCATTCCAAAGCTATCATTCTGACGTTTAGTATTGGAAGTTCTAAAGCTCACCAAAGCTCTCCGTAGGTTGGTTTGTGTCATGTCTAATCCGGAATTCGGTGTTTCTTTTATTCGAGAGTGGTTATAGTTCATTCAAAAGCCGTTAAAGTACAAATGTGAGAGTCGTTGCAATATTTTGAGCAGTAAAAAAGTTGCAGAAACACATCCAGATGCCAAATTCCATGGGTGTTTTCAGGGGGGAGGGCTAAGGGGGCTAAAGGCAAGAGTTTTAATACATCATAAATCATGACTTGGTGGATAAAAGTTGATTGGGATTTATTGGCATACTCCCAGCAAATCATGTTTCAATGTGGAGACATGGTCCGTTTATTGAATTTTTGAGACAATAATCATTTCCCACGCCAAATCTTAATACAAATTAATGAGATTTATTACAATTTATGATATGGAAATGCTGAATTCAGTGGTACTGTCTATTTTTTTTAATTCAAACAGGGGCTTCACAATTTAGATCAGAACAAGGTCTCAAATTTAAAAATTTTAAATAAAGTATTGTCGAAGTCAGGAACTGAGCGAAGGTTATATTTGAAATGTACTAAAATATGCGCTTAAGTGTATACTTTCATATAAAAATGACACCAATACTGATTTGTACCACATATCAAGAAGATGGTCCAAAATGTTCAGAAATGTTGCGAAGGGGATAGACCTAACTTTAGTGCCTATTTTTGAAAAAAAAACTTCTATTGCAAATAATTTTTAGATATTATCTGATTGAATATGAACAAAATTTGACAAATTTGACGGCTGGAATCGCTTAAAGGTCAACTACTCAAAACCTGGACAAAATCAAAAATGATGTAAACTTAAAGGTTAATACTGTTGATATTTTTTGTGATTTCTGGCAGTACCACTGAATTCAGCATCACCGCAAATCATCAAATGTATCGAATTTCAATAATTCGAATTAAGAATTGGCATGGGCAATGATTTTCGTAAAATTCAACAAAACCACTTTGCGGAGGCTTCTGCCTCCAGAGTCCACAGGAAGTAGGTTATGCTGGATGAACCTATACCAAATGTCACTTGCCAAAGGGATTAAGGCAAGTGCTTTTTCAAAATTAGTAAATTTTTATGTGACAAATGAAAAATTCAAATTTAAAAAATCCTATGTATGGTAAGACTGTCCTTTATACGATTCCAATGGTCGAACTGATGGTTATAACTGTTGCCACTAGTCCGACTATTTTTATAAAAATACGTGATATGTTCAAACTTGGTCTTTAATTTGTTGAATGTAAAAGAAAAATGGCAAAGGCCACTTTCTGAGCTATTTGATATGATTTTACTCCAGTTTTCGAAAATGCAAGGCACAGCTAGACTCTTGGCAACAATTAACAAATGTCTGTTCAACTTCTTATCGTATAGATAACAGTCTAAGCTTTCATATTATAACCTAATAAAGCTTCTTATGAGATGGGTAGGTATACTTAACCAAAAATGATTGCCTCAAAAATGGTTGGTTTTGTATTATGTTTGTAATAAAGTTATTAATTGACATCAGGTTTTCAAAAGCCGGAAATAAGTATAATCTTACGGCGCTTCTTGGACTATAGGTATTGAGCGAGTTAAATTTCGAAATTAAAATTAAAATGAACTTCATAACTTTTTATTTTAAAGATTGTTTCCATATAATTTTTTCTGTTGTTTTCTGAAGGTTATAGAAACGGTAGCACTTTTAAAAATTCATAAATATTATTTTAATTTTCATTCTTGAATTTTTTATATTCTTCTCTTTTAAAACTGACAAACGATAAAAGAAATAATTTGTTTGCTTTTGTGTCTTTTGACGATATAATTAGATACATTTTTCTTTAAGTCCGTTTTATACAAAACGAGCATCAAAAGGATTCAATGTCGTCAAAGAAATCAACTGAAAAAAAAACAAAAAGAATCCTAAACAAAGCAGCGAAGCCCATTCTCTTTAAAGCTAAGCAAAAATAAATAAATTCTACCCTTTCTACAACAATCGAAGCTATTTCTTTGGGTAATTAGCATGAATTGTTAAAAAAAAAAACTCCGTTCGTTTAAAAAAAGGTGAACATATAATATAAAAGGGTACGGAAAAAGAGGTAAATATAAAGAAGTAAGTCTGTGATTGAAAAAAAGGTACAATTCTTTGTTGTCTTTCTTTTTTTTTTTTATTTTTTTCAATAACAAAAACACCAAAAATAAAACTTTATTAAAACAATCAAATCTCACCTTCTTAGATAAGAAATTTGACATTGTTGGCCGACAAAATAAAGACAAATAAGAAAATTTTAATAAAAAAAAGGTAAAAGGTGGAAACCTTTATTCAAATGAACAAGACTAAAAAGTTAACAATGGCAGTAGTGCTGGAAAAGATAGACTTTACTTGAATATTGAATTATTTAACAGCGAGTAATGCAAGAAGTGGCTTATATTTATTTAACTTATGTATGAGAAATCAATTTAAAGATACAATTTCCATTGATTGGCATTTTATTAACAGTTGTACGCTGGTAGTATTGTGAGAATTGGAAAATGTTCAAGGGGGGGGGGATGTAGCTAGGATTGGGAACCTAAGTTATTTAAAAATGCACATTTACAGCTGGTGCTGTTGTATCTTATTTCGATATTCACAGCCAATTCTCCTCTTTCCGCTCCTGGAAAAAATATCAGTTATAAGCTTTAATCCCTATACAAAATCTAAGCAATGAATTCCAATTTTGTTAAAATCCCGAAATTTGCAAATAATAATTTGGTAAATAAAATTTTGAAAACAAAACAGAAACCAGAATAACAAAGTTATGAATTTAAAAAAAAAAAAAAATGCATGACTGGGTCGCACGTACTTGCTCTTATATTTAAGTCGCTTTAAGAAAATTATATGTAATGACATGAAAATTATAAGAGAAAACTGTTTAAAAGCATGCAATACGATATTTAAATTACCTAAAAAAAACTTCGTTGAGAGGTTGAGATGCAAAAAAAAGAACACCGTCTTAATTCTTTATTGAATATGATCGTATAAACAAAAAAAAATTAAAATCGTTAGAGCGGTTTTCTTAAAAAATAAATGTTATATATAAAATTCTTAAAACATTGGCAAAGAAAACTTTTGGAAGAAAATCTTAAGTATTTGTTTATGTGAATACAAAAATAAAATTTGAAAAAAATCAACCTGGTTTTGAATCATCCAATTTTCAAAAAAAAAAATGTTGGAACTTTTTTTAATAATTGAAAAACCTTTTTTTTGAAAATTTTTGTTCGTAGTACTATTTAACCTTGACTAAAATTTGTTTTTAAGAAATTTACCTAAATCCGTTCAGCCGATAGTGAAAAAATTTAAATAGAAAAACATGTTCTATGACAGGCACTATCACTATTAATAGTTGCTAAGTGAAAAATTTTATAATTGTTTGTAGTAGATCAAATTAATTTTAGTAAATGAAAAAGCTTTATCAAAATCGTATTGGTCGTTTTTGAGAAAAAAAATATTTTCCTTTCTGGTTTTTTCTGGTTTTGTAACTTTTGAATGGAAGGAATGTAAAATTTTTTCTAAAACTATTTTAGAGAGTACTAAGAAACTTAATTTATTGAGTTTCAAGAAAAACGAATTTATCGTTTTTAAAATATTTGATTTAAAAAAAAAAATGAAACATCCATAAAAATCTAAGAAATATTTTTTTTTAATTTAAGTACACAAAAATATTTATCGTTTTTGGAAGCCTCTGTGTAAAAAAAAAATATTAAAATCAGTCATAACGCTTTGAAGAAAATCGAAAACTAAAAAATTGTTCTTTGGGTACCATTAATAACTATTTTTGGAACATGATTTTCCATCCAGTAGTAGTAGTAGTAGTAAACTTTATTGAGATTTAATATTTACAGATTTTTTTGACAACTTAATAACTATGGCACCTTTATTACTTCTTATAGTTATTATTGCCGACTTGAAAATGGGCAGGCTACACAATTTAAAACCATTTACCAGATGGGCGTCTCTTTTTTGAAATACATTTCCAGATGATTCTTCTTCTTCTTTCAATTTTTTGCAATTCCAGAGCAACGCAAGGTGCAATATGAAACCAGGCCAAGAAACCGTTAGTCATTACCGGTCAGGTTAGAGTTTTTTAGATCAAAAGTTTTGTTCTTTCTCTACTTCTCTAGAGTTGAGCAAAAATTTGAGCATAGCCGCAGCAGCTTTACCTTTTCGTAAGGCATCTCTGGCGTGAGGATTCATTTTTAAGCGCTCATAGAGTGAGGCTCCTAGATATTTGAATGATTGTTCTAGTGGAATTATGTGGTTTTCTATCACTAACTTCAATTGTTTACTCTCGCGTCCAGATGGTGACATCTCCCAGGAGCATTCCTAAAACAAACTGCTTCACATTTGTTGAAGTTTATATCTATGTCCCATTTTTTGTAATATGGGATAATTAGGTCAAGATGTTCTTTGACCTGTCTAAGAGTCTCGTGAGGCCTTTCGTGGCTGCCTAATATTATGGCATCATCGGCGTAGAGTATTGCCTTCAAATTGTTGTGGTGGATAGGGAAGTCTGAGAGGTAGATATTGAATAAAAATGGACCCGAAATCGACCCCTGAGGAACCCCGGCCTATTGGTATAGGAACGGAAAATTCACTGTCAAAACGGACGGACAAACAGCGGTTAGAAAGAAAATTATGTAAGATTTTTATAAAATGGAAAGGGAAATTCAAACGGTCAAGCTTATATAAGATGCCACTGTGCCAAACTGAGTCAAATGCTTTTTTTAAGTCTATTGCACATGCGAGGAAGCCATTACTAAAAGTAATTTATTGAATTTTTTTAAAGTAAGTAAGTAAATAAGTTTAATGGAAAATGCACACAAATATTTTAGGGATTTCACTAAAATTACTTTCTCACTAAAGAGAACCAAGTCTGAAAATTGCATCCAAGTCATTATGGTTTGAGAGAATGCTGGAACTATTTAAATGGGCGTGGCAGTAGACAGTTGTTATTAAAATTATTGTCTTAACCTTAACACTGCTAAAGAGAAAAGCTCTGAAAATGTTATCTAAATCATTGAAACCTTTTCCGAGAAACCAATTACAAAAATCGTTTGTTAATAATAATATTCAAAATTCTATATTTTCTGCCGATACCAAACGATACTACCGAGAGTATCGGTAAATTTCGGTCCAGAAAATACGGTATCGTTTGGTACTGTCTCGATATCGTTAAGGGCCTGGTATCGTCTCGGTATCGTGTCAATTTCCGATACCGAGACTTTTCTGGTATCGTGGCCAGCCCTAGTTTGCACGCATCCAAAACTAGCCTTATAGTACCTTTATCGCAAGTAAAAATTGACGCAGTCAAAATCGGACCACTATAATTCTAAAAATTTGGATTTTTAGAACATTTACACAAAATAAAAAAAATGGATACTTCCGCTATGTTTGTCAGATCTTAAATAAAAAGAGCACATAAGAACCAAAAGTTTCAACTACTTATTTATATATTTTTTTTTTCTATTTTTCAAAAGTCACAAACAAAATAAAATCAATTGTAATTTTTTTCTTCTCGTTTCCATCATCTGTTTGAGTCTCTGCTTTATACTATTTTCTCTAATTGAAATGCTAGAACAATTAAACACACACACTCCTTCATTGCAATTTCTAAAACTCTCAAAAACAACATAAAATAGTTTTTGATACAAGCCATTCTCATTTGTACCTACATAGCTCTTCGAGTTTCAAAAACAGGCACACCATATCCCACGACCACCATCAGACCACCACACGGGCAGGCCAGAAAAAGGACATGGAAGAGTTACGTTTCCACATTTTTTTTATAACCAAAGTCAGCTTCGCATCATTTATCACTCATTCATGTGAGGCATGATTGTGATTGTGTAGGAGTTTAAGGGCCACACCAAACACGCTCCCACTCCTCCCCTCTTAACACCCACCTGGGACTGGGAGCAGCACACATATCCTTTCTTATTCGTGTTCTTTTTGAAGAACAAAAAACGAACAAAAATCGCGCATGAGAAGATCATTGAAAGTGAAGAGGACTGAGGACAAGATAAATGATAGGTAACAAAAAATGGGAAGCATCACACGAAGGAATCACAAACAAGGACGACAACGACTCGCACTCCACTCGGTTTGGACCTTGCGGTGGTGGGGAGGTATGGTGAGGTGGTTATGGTTTAACATGCCGGCATTTGGCAGGGAGCAGCAACGAGAACAAAAGGTGGGGACAAAACACAAACGATGAGCGTTTTTGGTATCTGGAACAAATCGTATCTACTTTTTGAAACGTGAAAGTGGGTTGGACAATTTAACATCATTTGTCAGAGAGATACGAAGACTTAAGATGGAAGTAAAATGGGAACACAGGAAATGAAGGACGAATTATTGAGATATCAGTTGTAACAGAATTGGTTTTGCAAACGTAATGATAAATGCCCAAAAGGGACATGGCAGCAGAGAGGTGGTGCCTGATGTAGAACTAGCAAGAAGAAGCAAGAAGCGGTTTGTGAATCCAATAATAGGTATACGTAGAATAACCCAGAGACTATGGATGTCGATTAATATCTGTTACGGACACTTCTCTTACCAGTAATTTTAATACTCTGGGGGTCGAATAATTGTATAATTGTGCTTGGTGTTTTGGTTTAGTAATTAAGTAATCATTATTGAATTTCAAACTTACAATTAGATATAAATGTCCCTTTGGATTGATTTGAGAAGTTATCTGCTAAGTAGAAAATTAGTTATTTATGTAAATGTTGTGAGCTTTGTTGATAAAAAAAATCAGGTTTTGTGAAATAGAATCAGATAAATAAATCATAATTGACCTAGAGCTGTATTTTATGGATGATATAATGTAGCTTAATAGGAAGGATAGGCATTTAAAAATTACATATTTTAGACTTTAATTTTTATGTAACTTTTGATTTATGTTTTTGGCTTTGTTATTAAAAAGAAATTAATGAACGCTTTCTGGCATAATGTACCAGTAACCTTGGTGATTGAGTTTTCCTCAACAGTTGGTAGTTATATTTTATTTTTTTTTTTTTGCTTGGCAACCATTATACAGTTAAGAGGCATTGATATTTGAATTCAATAATTGTTTAATCTAAAATATACTTAAATTTAATTGTGGCTACAAGCCATAACCGCTCGAGTAACAAAGAAATTGAGTTATTGTCATAATTGTATTCGTAATATCAAAATCTACTTCCAGTCAATTTTGTGTAAGAGATTTATGCTTAACAATTAAAGTATTTTGATATCAATGTAACACCCTGTATTCTAATGATCTCATTGCATAATATAAGATCATAACGTCATAATTAAGTTCCTAACATCCACCGACCGTTCGATGATACAGCTTTCTATAACATTACCTTATGTAAATGCACTGTCGCATATGGTTATATGAACAAAAGAATATTATACAAACCTAATTGTAAATTATAAATCTTATGAACTAGTTTTGTTGCAATAAAGCCTTTAATTTTGAAACATCGTCGTCTTATTACTTTACTTGGTTGCCTTTTCCACTCCGTGCCCCTTACATTTGTATGCCTGCTGTAGAAGGGAGATAATTACAAATCTACTGTGCGCAAGTTTGGGTTTACCTAACAATACACCAATTTACCTGCTCAGTCTAGAAACAGGACTTCCAAAAGCCTTCCTTTCAACACTTGAACTCCATTTCAAATATCCCAACTAACAATTTAACTTGTATAAGGTTCTATACAAGCTATTTTCAGACTGCTATAGAAATATGCAAGTCATTTTGGCGCATTTACCCAAGCTAATTAACTGCCATAAGACTTTTGTTGACTGGTCTTATAGCAGCAAATAGCTCTTCATGAACGGCTATTAGCTTGGCTGAACAAGCTATAGCTTGTCTTAGATGTTTATATAAGGCTTTACGAAAGCCATTTTGACAGCTATTGCCAATAGCTTGCTTTGGATATTTAAATAAGGCCTTACCAAAACCATTTAATGACAGCTATTGTCAATAGCTTCCCTTGGATATTATATGAGGCCTCGCCAAGTCATTTTATGACAGAAATTGCCAATAGCTTGCGTTGGATGTTTATATAAGGCCTTATCCAAATTTATTTTGCATAAGCAATACATCGAGAGAAAAAGAAATTTTTTAGCAAAGCTGATTCTGAAATTAAAAAAAACATATTGTTTTTATCGGTTTTTTATTTTATTTTTCTGATGGCGTATTTTGTATTGTATTTTTTTTTCTCCTCAGTCAGTCAGAGACCTCTTTTTCTGTATTCTGTAATGAATCAAATTTTAGTTTAATTACAAAAATGAAAAATTTTGTTTACCTGGGATTTGAACTCGATTCCTTCCTCGTTCCAGTTTAGCACTCTACCACCATGCCAATTTGCTTTTGGGGAAAATATAATCAAAAGTGAATAAGCTGATACCATATACTTTGTTCACGTTCACGCAGAGGGAACAGTCAATAACTGTGCGCATCTAATATCTGTTCTTTGTTCTTCCAAACTTCTTGAATGTTCTCTGGCTGTTTTAAGAATTGCTTCTCTGTTTTTTCTCACTTGTCTTTGGTAGGTTCCAGATCTTTTAAATTTTTGTCATGAGTTATTCATTTTTAAGTTTTGCTTAGAAGTTCAATGTTACTGTAAGCACTTATTTTCTGTTTTACGATGTTCAATGGGTACTTAACGTTCTTATTTATTTTAATCTGATTTTTTTATAAGCACAATATTTTATAAGACACACTTGTTGATCTTCACTGATTATTTTAATTTGTATAAGGCCTTTACAAACAAGCCTAATACAAGTTTATGTAACTCATACTTAAAGGCCTTATAGCAGCTATTTGTTTAAATTTCAGGCGGAAAACTCTTGGCTTGCTCAAGATTGCCTTATACAAGCTCTATACAAGCTATTACTTGCCAAATTCGAAAAAATTTACCTAATATAAGCTAAATTGTTAGTTGGGATATCCAAAGAGTTAGCAGCCTTCCCAAAAACAAATAACCGAGAAAACTTTCAGATGTCATCGTAAGAAAACAGGTTTACTGGGTCAGAACTCTTTAAAGAAGTCAACATTGAGTTTAACTGGTCAAAAAAGTCTGAGTGGAAAGCTTTGCATGTAGAAACTTGCACAAAACTTATTGAAAGACATTGGATAGATCATACAAACAGAGCACTTTAATCTAGCTTCCACAATGAGTATTGTAATTTGAACGTTGCCGATGTGCCAAACTATACTTCGAAGACACCAACTCACGCGAGATGATAAGCATGGTTCTAAAGTCCAAGTGCGGATTGCTCAATCTCAATGCAAGAGCATTTAGAAAAGATTCAGTAGGCATATGTACGATCTGTAACCTAGATGTGACTGAAAACACACATCGCTTTGTTGGAGTGTGCCCTTGTTTTCGGACATACAGAAGTCAGTTCCTTAGAAATGAAAGCCTTAACCGTGTGAACAGTTCCTCGAAGTCCTCGACGGACAAAACTAGGTTCAACTTTACAATTTCTTAAAAAAACGCTCTAAGATATCGAAAACTAATAAAAAATGAATATTCTTAAAAATATAAATCAATCGCTAAGTTTTTAATGAATTAACTTTAGATAACACTTTAAACTGACAGGCAACTTAAAAAGTTATTGTCATTTAATTCAATTTTTAACATAATGAAAACCAAGCCTTTGTAAAAACTTTCTGAAAATAAAATCATTTATCTATCTATCGATCTATCTAATTAAAAATCATCACTTTCTTAACTTAAGTTAAGTCTTTTTGGTACCAATTTCGGAATAATAGCCTTAGCTAAACTTAAGAAATTTACTAAGGGTTTTTCAAAAGGGACGCTTCAAAAGTAGAGCGACAGGGACAGCAAACGACGCCGCTCTTTTGACATTTCAGTAATGCTTGCATTTCATGATGGAAAGATATACGAGCCAACAACGAGTCGAAATTATTAAAATTTATTACCGAAATTCGTAGTCAGTGGCCTCAACGTTAAGAGCGCTACGTCCAATTTATGGTCGTCATAATCGTCCTAGCAGTGAGACAAAGAACTACCCGTAGTGTCGTGAATATTGCTGCCGCTGAGGCTTCAGTTGCAGAAAGCCCAAATGTGTCTCTCACACGTCGTTCTCAAGCGTTGGGCATCTCTGTGACGTCGTTGTGGCGAATTTTGTGAAAAGATCTTGGCCTACATCCTTACAAGATTAAATTGACGCAAGAACTGAAGCCGCTTGAATTTTTATCGAAAAATCATCTTCAGCGATGAGGCTCATTTCTAGCTGAATGGCTTATCAATAAACAAAATATGTAGTATTGGTCAGGCAGCAATCCATACGTACTCCATGAGTCATGATTGCTTCCCAAAAATATTACGGTTTGGTGTGGTTTATGGGGCGGTGCCGTCATTGGGCCGTACTTCTTCCGTGATGATCAAGACCGGCATGTTACTGTGAATGGGGATCGCTACCGGTTAATGATAACCGAATATTTTTGGCCCCAATTGGATGATATGGACTTGGTGGAAATGTGGTTCAAACAGGATGGCGCCATAAGCCACACAGCGAATGTCACAATCAATTTTTTGGAAACCAAGTGTGGAGAACGTGTTATCTCACGAAATGGTCCAGTCGCTTGGCCGCCTCGGTCATGCGATTTGACGCTGTTGGACTATTTGCTGTGGGGCTACGTCAAGTTTATGGTTTATGCTAACAAGCCAGTGACGATTAATGAACTTCGTACGAATATCGAACGTGAAATTGCAGCAGTATCGGCGGATTTATGCTTGAAAACCGTCGAAAATAGGGTTCAGCGTCTGGACTTCTGCAAGCGTGCCCGTGGTGGCCATGCAAAAGAAATCGAGTTCCATACATAATGGCATCGAACGTACTTTCACAAGAATAAAGAATTTTATTGATATCCAAAACCGTTTTTGTTTAATTTAAAATAAACTTTTGTAGCGCTCTTATTGAACAACCCGATATCTGAACGTAAAGGGTATTCATACAACAGTGTAATGCAATCGTAAATGTTGTTAAGTTTTAAACTTAGTAATTCTATCAGAATTCATGTGTAAAATTTGACAGATTTACGCAGTTTACAACTTTACTATGTTTACGAAGACTTTGTGCTGTTACATTAATCCCCTTATTTTAAAAAAATTAAATTTTTTTAATATTCCTTGACTTTACTCGACTTAAGTTCCTTTTCCAAATCAGGCAAGGATACTCAAGCAATCATATATGAAATTGGTCGTTTTCCATGTTTGATTATAAAAAACCTCAAACTATAGCCGACTTTCGTTGTTTTTCAAAGACGAATTTCTTATTAATTTCAAGGAAAGTTCAGTCATAAGTTGATTTAGTAGTTGTGGACATTCGTAAAGTGGCTATGATGCTCAGAAAATATGCCAACACAATTGTTCTTATTTTAGTTTCAAGCGAAAAATTGATTTTCACAATTTATACTTTTTGAAAACATTTATATTTACTATTTATAGGTAATATTCCATTTGTTTATTGAAAAGTCAAATCAAATTTAATTAAAATTGATATTTACTAAGCGATTTTCTATACTGTGGTGGTAAACTCCCTCATGGGAATTTAATGTTACCAAAACCAAAAAAATCTTATTTGATATATATTGGAATGACACTCAAATTTGAACTAAACGAATCTCGAGTGAACTATAACCACTCTCGAATGAAGAAACGCTTACTTCCGACTTATAAATGATACAAAGCTCGCTGGCTTTGGTGAGCTTAAAAGCTGTAAATTTATGGGAAAATTCCCCTATGGAAAGTTCTAGGAGCAAATACTAGAACCTTCCAGCTTTTTCGGGAACCTTGTGAAAAGTATAAACGCACATGTCTGACCGGCAGAGGACGCAGTTTATATTTAATCGTGAACGAGCAAAGTCGGTTGTAATAAAAGTAGAGTTGGTGAATTTAATTTCAGTGGTGAACAACAAATTGTTTTTTTGTATGAAAAGTAAAGTGTTTTATTTTGTGAAGTAAATAATCGTGAAGAATTTAAATAAAGTGAATAGGTTTTATTAACGAACCTGAGAAAATATTACAATATTATATAAAAAAAAATTAAATTAGCCGAAATGTAACAATCAGCTATTTTACACTACCATTTTGATCGAATGAATCTCTTATCTACTGAAAGTACTTGCCGGCTAGTATAAACTAACTTGTATGCATATGAATGCAGTCAATACTTCAAATTTTATCTTCTACTAGAACCTATAGTAATTACTTTAACCCTTTACTTCTAGTAAGTACTTCCGTTTTGTCCTAATCAATAATTAAAATTAACTCTGTTTTGATTTTTGCATCAGCATTCGAATATCAACAAAATAGCCCAAGTATGAACTAGGCTTTATAAGTTAAAAAAGTGTGAGTTATACCCTTTTTAAATATTCAGTCCACTATTTCGTTTACTTAGTGGTAGTAAAATAGTTCATATGTCTCTGCTATCATGCCAATGTTTCCTTTTTGAAAAAGGTTTAAGTGACTCGAAAAAAGTGTTTCAACTATGCTAACTGAAGGTAGAAATGTCTTTATATATTCAATCACAACATGAAGACTAAATCACAAATAAATATTTTAGTAGAAATGTTTTATTTATAAACATTTAAAATCAATAAACATTGAGTAAGATGGAGGATAGTAATAAAAAGCTGATTTATTTCGAATTCTTAAGTATTAAAAAATGACGTAGAAACTTCGTTGTATTAAAATGGCTCCCATACTCCAGCCAAAAGCATTCAAGAATGTTTTCTCACTGAATTTTCCATTTTATATCCTTCTATGGTTGGTATTCGTGTGCATACAAATGGTGAAAACTACGTTTACAAATCTTTCCCGTTGCTCAAAGATAACATTAACCTAAACAACTCTTAACTACTTCCTTAACATCCTTGCCTTGCTAAAGAAAAATAATATAATTTCTAAATCAAATTATCTGAAAGTTTTGGAGGAAGTACATTCTATAAGAAAAATAGTCCGCAATCTAAAGGAAAACTTTTTACCGTTTTAAAGGAACGAAAACTAAATATAAAAAAAATGAGAACTATTGTATTTTAGATAAAAGTATCCTTTGTGAAAATTCATTCTATCCAAAAGCTTCTATTCGAATACCCTGCATTCCTTTCTTTTTTTTCGCCTAGGAAACAGAATACTTAAAAAAAAAAAGAGAAATAAACTATTAAAAACATTCACCACCATAACCCTCAGGAGGAGCAAATGTCTGCAATGAAAAATATTTCATATTTTTATCTCTTCTTCCCGAATTCAATTGTATCCATGCGAATCCGCAAGTGCACTCAAGCTCAAAAGCTAGAATTAAATAAAGGTTCAATTTGAGATTTATTTTAAATTCTAAACCTGGGGCCTTGAGCAGCGAAATATAGAAATGTGCAAGAAACTTCCAACTTCTAAGGATGTTTTTTTTTTTATATATATTGCATTATCTCAGGGCCTAATGAAGGGGTACCTATACAAAATTGAATTATAACCTTATATTAACTTCGAACTATTCAGGCTACATCCTAACCCCCTTCTTCAGCTTTCCGCATCTGGAATCTCTACAGATTTCTTGGCTAATTACAAAACTTTTGAAACCGCAACAATTTTTAAGTAACGCCTTAACGACTTCGGTATTTTAAGAAAGAGCGAACCGGGTGGCATGGGCGAGAAAATTATCCCCGAAAGACATTCAGAAGTTATTTTGCAATTGAAATTCCGTTCACTATCTTCAACAGTACAATTGTACTTTGCAGCTTCTATAGAAATGCTATGGAATTTCTATATCCAAATGTCCTTCGAAAAAATCCATTAGATCTTTCAAGGAGGTAAGAGTGAATTCTGGTTGATGGTATAGTGCGATGATGGCAGAAATGAAATGGTAAAATGAGATAACAATGGGTGAGAATTAAGATTTTCACAGGGTTGAAGCTACTCAAAAACCACTACTTATTCTCGAGGATGGGTTTTTTATCGGTGGCCCGTACTGCGTTCTGGTATTTTTTTATATTCACCAAATTTATGTATGTATGTGACTCACAGAAATCCTTATAACTGTTTTAACTTAAGATAAAGCAACTAACATATTATGAGGGTAACTTATGGCTCTATTAAAAATTTCACACGATGACACTTAGATTTTTTTTATGTAAATAAATAATTAAATTTTATGGCGTGACAACTCGTGGTGAACCAGGTCCTATAATGACTCACCTCAACCTTCAAGCATCCATGTGTACGTGTTGTTGGCTGGAAGAAATGCAAATGACTTATAATTTTCTTCTTAATAAATGATTTTTTAAGTGACCTTTGTATATAAGTTGAGGAAATACTTTGTAGGCTTAAGGTAAAAATGAGATTTTAAACTAGCTTAATTTTTATTATTTGGATTTAATGTGTGTGTATTGTAATATATTCTCTGGTTCGTTAGTAAAACTTATTTAGCTTTTCTTACTGCAAAACAATTTATTGTTCATCACTGAAATTAATTCACCAACTTTACTTTAATTACAACCAACTTTACTCATTCACGATAAAAAATAAACTGCGTCCTCTGCCGATCAGACATGTGCTTTTATACTTTTCACAAGGTTCCCGAAAAAGCTGGAAGGTTCTAATATTTGCTTCTAGAGCTTTCCATAGGGGAAATTTCTCATAAATTTCCCTTTCCAAAGTTTTCATTCTGACGTTTAGTATTGGAAGTTCGAAAGCTCACCAAAGCTCTCCGTAGGTTGGTTTGTGTCATGTCTTATCCCGAATTCGGTGTTTCTTTCATTTGAGAGTCGTTATAGTATAAATGTGACAGTCTTTACAGTATGTTTAAACCCGTTACATTGAAATAAACTGGCAACATGCTGCTTTAAGGCGGCCAGGTTAATCCAATTATATTAAACGTTAATTCAACCTGATTTGTGGTAAAATAGAAAATTATATTTAACATACAGTGTTAAAAAAATAACACGACCTCTGTTAAAATATACAAAGAGTTATTGTCAAAATTTTGTATTTACAGTAGTTAAGTGTTGCAATAACAGGACATCTTCTTAAATCCTCGCTGTGAAGGGCGCCGAGCAATCCCGCGAATGGCTCGCTAAGTTCCATGAAAGGCGTCACCATGTCGTGAAGGCTGACACGAGGCGAGCTTACATAGAAAAAATTTACCAAAAACTTAAATGGATTTGGGTACGATATGATGATAAGATCAGTTTTTATCATCTCGGTAGCAAAAATTTCTAGTTTTTAAAGACTGACTGAACAAAAAATAGATAGAATTTCACCAAAACTTCGACTGTGATCGACATTTTATGAATCGAGATTTCAAAAGACGATATTTTGAAAGTCATGGGCGGATTCTTACACGTCATATTCCTCAGAAATTAGTTTGCAGAATATTTTTAAACGCAAACTGCAAGTCTTTTGTTCGAAAACCAAAAATTGCACTGTATTAGCATCACAGGTAATATCATTGTTAATGGGTTAACAAAAGTTTTCGTCATCACGTTCACATTAATTTTTAAAACCTCCGGAACATAAAACCTATTTTCCTTATTTTGTTTTTCAAACTATTTCACACAGTTTCAGACCGCCCAATTTAGTGTGGGCCAGTACAATATTTAATATGTGGAACAGCTTTGCACTAAATCTGGCGGTCTGAAACTGTTTGAAACTCGTTGTGTAACACACCTGATACCACCTATTTTTGTACTGGGCGTTAGCATTATGATCAATAATCAAGTTTGCTAAAGTCACATGTTTGAATTCATCGTCTACGGTGCAATTGGGCAGTACAAAAATCGAGTTGATGAATATTGAAAAGCTAGAAAGCATGTTTGTAAACGTCAAATGCGTTTGCCAGTAAATTGACTGGCAAACGCATTTGATGATGTTTAAAGGCACGCCCAACTTGCTTTGGATTATCATCAATCAAATAAGGCCATCGGAAGAAAATTTATTTTTAACATAATTTAAAATTTTCGATAGCATCAAAAAAGTCATGTAATAAAGTTAGACGAATGTAAAACAACAAACGTGCTCATAAAACCCCAATTTTTTGAACAAACGCAAGCTAATTATACCTTTCTGAACATGAAAAAAATAGTGGCAGGCGAGTTTTTCGGCCAGAGATTATTGATTTTCGAGCTTAAAGTTTTTAAAGCAAGTATTCTAAGAAACATGAGTTTTGACGACCAAACTCATCTGGCACTATTTTTTCAGGTCTAAGAAGGTGTAATAAGCTAACATATGTTCAAAAACGGGGTTTGAAAGAGCAAGTTTGTTGATTTTGGCACTTATTTTATATTGGGAAAAATAAGATGGCAACCCATAAACTGTGAAAAATTAAAATTTATCTATTATTTTTTAACCCTTATGGTCAAGAATGAATCATACACCCAGTTTAAGAGTATAATCTTACAACTTTCTCAAAATACGAGTAGCTATGTATAAAAGCCATATATTTTTAAATCTTAAAATCAGCTTAGTTTGAGCGGCCATTTCTCGGTCGATTTTTATTCAAAACTTTTTCTGAATATTTCTTTTTAAAGAAAATTAAATTATCTTTCCTTTATATGGAGCAATGCCTAAACCTATCTTTGCAGGTAAAAAAACTATAGGCAAATAAGTAAAAAAAAAACAAAAAATGAAATGTTTCACTTTTTGTTTGCAATAATTATTTAAAATTTAGGTTAATTACCTAAATTTTAATTAAAAAAAAAATAAAAAAAAAAAATAAATAAATTTAAATAAATAAAAATAACCCAGTTATTGATATTTACAATAAAAACCTGTTTTTTAGGACATAACCAATAGCCTATTCAAGGCAGCTTACTTTTTGTCAATGCTCGAATGTAAACATTTTATGAATAAGTAACCAAAAAAGTCGATATAAGCCGACGTTTCAATTTGCCGGTCATTCACAGATAACCTATACTAAAGTATGTTAGTACGATTTATTTATTTCGATTTTTTTTTTTATTAACTCTTTATTATTTGTCGCGAAAATGTGGGTTCTTTAAGCTTGTCCCAGATGTTCTAATCACTAGGAACGGCCCTGGATAGGCATCAAATGGTTCTACATAGAAAACAAAATTTTCCTATTTTTTTCAGATTTTTATTTTACCACCCTGGTCTCCCTAATTTCACGAAAGGTACTAACTATGAGGTGATTCTTATAACACGCAAACAAAAAAATCTGAGGGTAAAGATTAGATTTAAATGAGAAAAAAATATTATCGGAAGGTGGGTCCATTTTCCCCCGTTTAGGCGGGAGGGTTAATTTTCTCAAAATTTGGATCAAAACAGAAAAAAATTATTTAAAAACAAAAACGGGAACACTTACAATGCCACGCCATAGGTTTTTTAAGGCCACGACTCCATTTTATAATATGCTTCCTAAATAAAGTTTTTATTTCAAACAGTTGTTGAAAAAATAATTTTCAAACTTAAAAATTAAATAACAAAAAATTAGAATTTTTTAAGATAAAAATAATTTTTACAAAAACTATCTAAAATAAAAACTTTATTTAGAAAGCATATCACACATGTTGATCAAAAGTGCCACAACTCAAATTTTGTTGAATTTTTGGGTAAAGTACATACAAAAATATTTCAGTGTTCCCGACCTATCTGTATAGTCAGCAATAATTAAAGGTGATTATTTTCTTTGCTAGAAGATAAAATGTCGTTTTAAATTTCTCAATTGACATCAAAGTTGCTTCTTCAAAAGTGGCACATTTTTTGTTGTTATTAGTTCTGGCGAGAAACTTTTATTCTATTTTATTTCAATAGTGTCTTATTTTGAATTGTTTCATTTTTATTGTTACAACTACGGTAATTTAAAGCATTTTATTTTGACTTAAAACATTTTTGTTGTTTTTTCCCATAGAAAATGTTTGCATTATTTTGAGTTGTGTCACTTGATACAATTGAAATAGATAAAAAAACTTTGTATTATTTTGAGTTGGTTCACTTCTGAAAAATGAAAAATTGGATTTTAGAGTTCATACAGTTTTGATGTTTGAGTAAAAAATTTTGTTTTTATTGTTTAATAAGAAGCAAAATGGTTAATTTTTTGGAAAAAAATTGTTGGCTTGTTATAAAAAAAAAAAACCTTTTTGATGGACATATTCTTGTATTATTGAGTTGTGACACTTTTGATGAATGAACTTATTTTTGAGAATTCAATGAGTTTATCAATATTGATGGTGCGATTGGCAATTAGAAAGCATAAAGTTGAAACCAATCCTGCTTTAACTGATACGGTTCACAACTTTATTAGTTACGATATCTTAGGATATTCAAAAGGAATGGTTAACCGATTTTTTTTTTTTTTTTTCCAAAAAAAACATCCAAAGCTGATCATTTGATATGCAAGCAAACAAGACTTAGTAAATAAAAATAAATATTTACTGACAACTCAAAGTTTTGATAACATACAATTTTGGGAATTTTTTTATGAAATTTCGAGTAGGTAACTCTGAATACCTAACGCAGATTCGTTTACTTCTACTTAAAAATATTACAGCATTTTCCAGTTTACTACACCCACGTCGGGAGTGATGTTGACTACTTGCTGGCAGATCCTCACTTCTACCAAAGTTCTTCCTCCTCCGAAAGAAGTTCTTCAAGAAATATTATATATGCAAATAAGTCTTAAATAAAAATCGTATCTAATGATTTTTATTTGTTTGTATAAGAGTCCACTTTGAGTTTAAAGGGAAGGAAAGTTCTAAACAAAGCTTTACTAAGCTAAAATAATACTGATAATAATTTTTAGTTTACATTGTAAAGGTAAAGATTGATCAAAAGATATAATTTTGTCTAGAACAGTTGCGGGACCATTCTTGAGAAAAAATAACATAATTTCTTTAATTTATTTTATGAAAAAAACACGTTGAAAATTTCCACTATACTATCAATTCTAACGTATTTTTCTATCATTTGATAACGCTATCTTAATTTTTAAATGACCTGTAAAAATCGGTTTCTATAAAGATACAATTTTTAGTATCTTTTATATAATGTAATATGCGTTCAACTATACATAATGACAGTTCTCCCTCATAAAAGCAAATACATTCGACACAGTTTGTTCCCTTTTATTTTAATATTTTTTCAACAAAAGTAAGTACTTTTCGGTACTTATCTTCGAAGAAAGCTAAGTGATTTTTGTTTGTTTTTCGTTAAATTTGTGTGCACAACTTGAATTACGCATAATGTGCTCTCTCTCCAACGTTATATGCATAAATGTATGCACTTGGAATATAATAGTTCATGCTAAGTGGACGTAAAAAAAAATTGTCCACCTTTGACCATTTTCTTTCATACTAACCAGTATTTACATACATATTTTTTTTTTCGAGTTTCTTTCTCTTAGGAATTTTATTTTCAGGTTAAAAGTAAATTTTGTATAACTATGGGAAAAGAAGATATTCAATTTTTTTCTTTAATGTGAAGAGTTTTTTTTACTGTGTATTTAAACAATTTTCTCATTTCTGAGAATAACTCTTTAAACTTTTTTACTCAAAATTCATTTCGTTTTTCATATTCAAACTCAGAGCATCGTTTTATTCAATGAAAGTTAGTAAAAAATTTTCTGTATTTCTAAGGAAAAACTAAATAAATTCGACTGGATCGCACGTATTTGCTCTAATGTTCAATCTCAATCAATTCAGATCTTAGAAAATGTGATGGTAATTATAGAAAAAAAAAAACAATTTGAAAAAAAGCATTAAAATCCTTCTTTTAATTATATAAATAAAGTAAAATAGCTTAGAGCTCAGAAGCAGGTATGCCATTTGATTACTTGAAAAAATATGAATACATAAATGCAAACAAAATTTAAATAGTTGGAGCGATTTTCTTAAATACTAATTCCTTATATATTAAATTTTATCCACTTTTTTAACTTCCCATTGGATGTTATTGTACTTGGTAATTGACGTTTCGAGCTTCCTCAAATTAGAATCCATCATTTTTAGATAAATACGAGTATCTGTGTTTGTTGGTTCGTACATTCAAGTGTTCGTACGTTTTTTTTTTTTTTTGTATGTATGCTCGTACGTTCGTACGTTTATTCGTTCGAACGTTCCTTCGCTTTTATCGTTCACCATATCTAAAGAAAGAATGGAGACATCGACTTTGGGTGGGTTTTATTATAGGTAGATGTTTCAATACATGCGAAAAGGACTTTCAAAAAAAAATCAATGGGCATTTTTTTAATATAGCAATTTAAAAAAACTAGTGAAAATTGTTGTAAAATTTTTTTAGCTCGAATATCTTTAGAACAAACAATGATATTGGCTTCCGGGTAATTTTATTCTACACAGTATTTCATTTTTGATAGAATTTCTAAAAAATTCAACATGGATTTTTATAAATCCAAAAAAAACTACAAGAAACTTTACCAAAAATAGTTGAAAATTTGTCTGTCTCAAATATCCTGGAGAACACACCATGGTATTGGCTTCGGGTTAATATTTGATTCTATACTATAGTTCATAATTGATTTTGTAGAATATTTCAACAAAAAGAGATTTTTAAAACTATAAGAAAATTTACAAAAATTGTGAAACAAAATTTTTCTTTCCAAATATCTTGAGAACAACCAAATGAAATGATATTGGCTTCAGGTTAGATTAATTATGTTTACTAATTGAACAATGTCTTTGGTCTTTACTTAATTGCATATTGAACACCTGAGAACGTAAGTTTTCGAAGACCTTGAATTGGCAATTTTTTAAATAAAAAAAATAAAATTGGGCATTCAGATTCCAAGGGCACCAGTGTGGGTACCCATCAGCCTGTTTTTTGTTTATTTTGTATTAAGTTAGCAAAGAACCCTGTCGAAAATAAAGGGTTTTTCAACAGCCACACTACAACAGTAGAGCGACAGGGGCAGCAAACGACGCCAAATTTCTTGCCGCTCTTTTAACATTTCTCTTCAGTAAGGTTTCCCATTTTATGATGGAAAGATATACGAGCCAACAAGGAGTCGAAATTATTAAAATTTACTACCGAATTTCGGAGTCAGTGGCCTCAACGTTAAGAGCGCTACGTCCAATGTATGGTCGTCATAATCGTCCTAGCAGATCAGCAATTAAGCGTCTAGTGGAAAAATTTGAATTCACAAGCACAGTACAAAATGTTCCCGTGCCAGTGAGACAAAGAAGTGCCCGTAGTGTCGAGAATATTGCTGCCGCTGTCTCTCACATCTCTGTGACGTCGTTGTGGCGAATTTTGCGAAAAGATCTTGGCCTACATCCTTACAAGATTAAATTAACGCAAGAACTGAAGCCGCTTGACTACCAGAAGCGTCGTATGTTCGTGAATTGGGCTGAGCAACAACTTGAAAATGATTCGGATTTTCATCAAAAAATCATCTTCAGCGATGAGGCTCATTTCTGGCTGAATGGCTTCGTCAATAAACAAAATATGCAATTTTGGTCAGCAGCAATCCACAAGTACTCCATGAGTCATCATTGCATCCCCAAAAAATTACGGTTTGGCGTGGTTTATGGGACGGCGGCGTCATTGTGCCGTACTTCTTCCGTGATGATCAAGACCGGCACGGTACTGTGAATGGGGATCGCTACCGTTCAATGATAACCGATTTTTTTTGGCCCCAATTGGATGATATGGACTTGGAGGACATGTGGTTCAAACAGGATGGCGCCACAAGCCACACAGCGAATGTCACAATCAATTTATTGGAAACCAAGTTTGGAGAACGTGTAATCTCACGAAGTGGTCCAGTCGCTTGGCCACCTTGGTCATGCGATTTGACGCCGTTAGACTATTTCCTGTGAGGCTACGTTAATTCTATGATCCATGCCAACAAGCCAGCGACTATTGATGAACTTTGCACGAATATCAAACGTGAAATTGTAGCAGAATCGGCCGATTTATGCTTGAAAACTGTCGAAAATTGGGTTCAGGGTTTGGACTTCTGCAAGCGTGCCCATGGTAGCCATGCAATAGAAATCGAGTTCCATATATAATGGCATCAAACGTACTTTCACAGGAATAAAGAATTTCATTGATATCCAAAGCCGTTTTTGTTTTATTTAAAAAAAAAATTGCAGCGCTCTTATTGAAAAACCCGATAGATATGAGATATGAAAACTTCATATACCTTTTGGCTTTTGATTTAATAATAATGTGCCGTTTGTTGCGGTTTTGACAGATTTAATTCGATCGTGCAATGGTTTCTATGTTTGTCTGGATGCTTTCCTAACTTGAAACTTGATATCAAGTTAGCAAGCAACTTTTACAGATCGATAAATGGTAGGCGGATAATATGTTATTGATCAGTTGTGATAATTTCGAATTTGTCATTCTATGTTTTTTTTTTTTGGTGAAAAGAGTTAAAAATTCTAAAATTAATAATTTTTAATTGCTCAACAATTTGCCAGCCGTTAAGTAGTTATCATTAATTCAATTTTGGGTGATTTATTTCCTGAGTGTCAAGTTAGGAAAGCTACTTTCACAAATTGAAAAATGGGTAGGTTGAATGTTTGTCGATTACTATTTTTGATTTCGTTATTCAATATTTTCTATGTTTTTTTGGGGTCCTTTACTTACTTCACATAGCTCGAAGAGTGATAAGAACGTCATATATTTAACGTTATATGGCTTAATAATTCGCCGTTAATTAGTTATTAACAGGTTAACTACTAAATACCAAAAGTAAGTAAAGGTAACTTAATAATTTATTGTTTATTAGCTTGCTTAAAAATTTAATATTTTCGTGTGATGTTTTGCATGTATTGTTCGGGCATTTTTTTTTTTTTTTTTTCTATGAGTGTTAAATTAGCAAAACAACCAACTTCCCACATCGTAGTAAACTAATAAACAATATAATATAATTAATTTTAAACTCTCATTGAAAACAAATCGACCAAAAATACATAGAAAACAAAACTGACTAACGGCGAATTATAAAGCAATAAAATATTACCTACATAAGTTTAAGAAATTTGTATCACTTTTCGGAAAAAAATATAGAAGAAAAAATTCGAACTTCATATTAACAACAAAATACTTGAAAGTTGCTTAACTAATTTGACACTTATCAATTATTTTCTGTTGATGTCTGCATAAAAAGATATGTATGTTACGAAAATATACCTATGTATTATTATAAAATAAATGTGAAAGGCCAGAGATTCTCTGCTATGGTATTTCTGGTATTGAAATGTTGCGGATTTCATTTAATCACAATGATTATCTTATCTGCATAAATGAAACATTATTTTACGAAATAATTTCACAAAGAAAAACAAAAAATAAAAAAAAAACAAAACCAAAACCAGAAAATAAAGCTATAATCTGCGATGTCGAATACCATTCACTACGTTCTTAACAACAGGTAAAATGCAAGAGTAATTTGTAATAGGCTGACAGCAGGGATTTCCATCCAACCTACGTTTGTGTCCATCACCAAATTCTTTTTTTTTATGTTTAATGAAAGAAAAACACATTAAACGCTAACAGTAAAAATAAAACCATCATCATCGGATTTAATCATTATCGCCGACATTATCCTTTGAGCAAGTCTGTCCATTACAGCAGTGGCAGCAATAACAATACCTATACTACATTGCCACATCACATCACATCACACCACACCACACCACACCACACAGCATATTCTGGCTTTCACGCACAGAACTAAAGATTGATGGATTCCGTACGGATCATGGGTTTCGGGACGAAATTATATTCATTCTCGAAACGGACTGCATTAAAATTTTATAACTGCAAATTTTACCGAATTACAACCATTCCTACCTCCCTTAACAAAAGCAACAACGTTCATTTTTGATCCTTGGTTCATAGCAATCACGCCCTCTGCCGGATGGTAATTTATTGTTTCGGGTCAGCCCTTTGTCGAATCAAAAATTAAACGCAAATATTGCATAACGCATAAATAACTGAAACGAATAACAAAAACAGTCATCTCTTTTATGGTGAAAAAAATCAAAGAAAAAAACTCGTCCCTATACATTAAATTGGTCGTTAAACGTTTATTAATACCAAAATCATTATGCAAACATTTAATCTGCAATTTATGCTTTATACAGTGTTGCTGACACAATGAGATTCTAGAATCTAGAATAAAATGCTCGTAACAATGGTTAATTGGTGATGTTTGCTTTTTTTTATATATCACTTACTCCGGATTATTATTATGTTTTTAATGAAGAAATTCTTCATTATTTCCAAACTTCCTATCTTCATAAATAACAAAAAATAATAATTATGTTGCGCCTCATTAAATTTAATTTCGTTTAAATTAATAAGGTTCCTTGTTAGTATAGCATGTAGGAAATAAAATTTCTGTGGCAAACTATGGTAAAAGCATTTTTGCATTTGATATTATTTGCATTTAATGAGAGTTAGAAAAATTAAGTAACGGGTGATTTTTTAAGAGGTTTAGAACTTAAAAAAAAAAAAAACACAAAAAATTCGAAAAAATTAATGAAATATTTATTTGAATCGATAGTTTGAACCTTGCAATTTAATGTTTAAAGATAATTTCATGCAAATGTTGACCGCGGCTGTGTCTCAGGTAGCCCATCCGCTGAGTCCAATTTTGGCATACTCTTTCACACATATCGGCCGGTATCTCACGAATGAATGCATGGATGTTGGCTTCCAGTGCGTCAATCGAAGCGGGCTTGTCCCTATAGATATTAGCCTTGACATACCCCCACAAAAAATAATCTAATGGTGTCAAATCGCACGATCTAGGCGGCCAATTGACCGGCCCGAAACGTGAAATTAACTGTGCACCAAACTCGCCTCGCAATTGCGCCATTGTTTCGCGTGCTGTGTGGCATGTGGCACCGTCTTGTTGAAACCACATATCATGCAAGTCAAGAACTTCCATTTCGGGCAAAAAAAAGTTTGTTATCATCGCTCGGTAGCGTTCACCATTGACAGTAACGCTGCGATTCGCATCATCTTTGAAGAAATATGGCCCAATAATGCCGCCGGCCCATAAACCGCACCAAACAGTGGCTTTTTCGGGATGCATTGGTAGCTGTTGCAATGCTTCTGGCTGATCTTCACTCCAAATGCGGCAATTATGCTTATTTACGTACCCATTCAACCAAAAATGAGCCTCATCGCTGAACACAATTTTTCGATAAAAAAGCGGATCCTCGGCCAGCTTTCCAAGAGCCCATGCACCAAAAATTCGGCGTTGTGGTAGGTCAGCTGGCTCTAGTTCTTGCACCAGCTGTATCTTAAAAGGCTTTACGCCCAAATCCTTCCGCAAAATTTTCCACGTAGTGCTGTAACAAAGGCCTAACTGCTGGGAACGGCGCCGAATTGACATTTCGCGGTCTTCTGTCACACTAGCTGATACGCCCGCAATATTTTCTTCACTACGCACAGTACGTAAACGTGTTGGTGGTTTAATGTCCAACAAAGTAAATTTAGTGCGAAATTTGGTCACAATCTTCCGAATAGACTGCTCAGAAGGTCGAGAATGCCGACCATAAAATGGAAGCAGCGCGCGATGAACATTTCGAACCGAGCACGAATTTTGATAGTAAAATTCAATAATTTTCAAGCGTTGTTCATTTGTAAGACGATCCATGGTTAAATTGCAAACCAAACTGAAGCTGTTTGACAGTGACACAAGGTACTAAACACACGTCAGCTGTCAAAACCAGTGTTGCCAAAACCAAACCAGCTAAAAAATCACCCGTTATAAGCTTAATGATATGCTCAATGGCAGAAAGTTTGTTGTCAAGAGTGGCAATGTAACTTCTGCCACAACTTTGAACATTAAAAATGGTCTTCAACAGGGAGCGGTCTACTCGCCGATTCTATTCATCATTTACACCAGCGATCTGATAAGTAGTCTAACTCAGGCAATTGCGTATGCCGACGATCTAATTGCGTACAGAACAGCTCTAAAAGTCGAGGTCATCAGGATTCTGTTGCAGCGTGACTTCGATGAGATTCAACGATATTGTGATGACTGGAAGCTGAAAATCAACTTTCAGAAATCAAAAACTATCTTGTTTAGGACTCCGTTGCGTGGAGCCACAAGGGATACGAGAAAGAACTGGCGCAAGCTGGTGATCGTAGGGCCAAATGGACATCCACTGGCGAGTAAAAGTGTAGTGAAGTACCTTGGCATCTGGATGGATCAGTATTTGTATTTCGGAAGACATATAAATGCTGCTCTGGCCAGGGCTAGGGGAGCCTTTGCCCTGACGAAACGGTTGTTCTACAGCAGCCGGCTTGATAGCAGGGTGAAGGTGATTTGCTACATGGCCCTTATCCGGCCGATGATTGCCTATGGTTGCCCGGTTTGGTTCAACGTTGCCCCATCTCAAATGGAAAAGATTCGGGTGTTTGAGAGGCAGTGTCTTCGACGCTGCCTTGGATTGCACAGAACACCAAAGTCGGAGTACAAACACTACTATTCCAACCTGGCTCTATACAACGGGGCCAACATAAACAGAATAGATAATTTCTTGCTGAAGCTTATTCGAGGTCACATTGCAAGAGCGATGTCCTCGTCTAACAGCTTAATTTTCGGGGCTTATTACCCTAAATACTAATACTATGAAAGTGTGCGTCTAAGCGGCTTTATTCCGCCGGCTGCTTTCCTCCACCTAGACAGTCGAGGGCTGATCCAGGATAGAGCGGCGGTTCCGCTAATCTACCTGTACAGTCGAGACGTCCTCGCACAAGACGGAGCTGACCACCTTCGGTTTAGTAGGACTGTGTCCGAACGGGACCGAAGGGATAGGGTAAGGCAGGAGAACCAGTTCTGGTGGTTGAAAAACGAAGATGAAGTTCCTTCAGATATTTAATAGTTGACCTTGCTATTTTCTTTTGTATGGCCGACTTACATAGGTTTAGGTAGTTAGTCTTAAGTAGAGACAGTCAGGGTGGCACAAAAAAAAAATCAACAAAAATACAAAAAAATTATAAAACTGGAAAATGCTTGCTGTGGCTGTTCTAGTTTGTAAGTTTGTAAGTAGTCTGTAAGTAGCTTATAAGTAGGTTGTAATTAGTTTATAATTAGTTGTAAATAGTTTTAAGTAGCTTTAAGTAGTTTTAATTAGTTTTAATTAGCTTTAATTTAGTTTTATGTAGTTTGTAAGTTTTATATAAAACCAAAAAAATAAAGACAGAGATACCGAGTTTTTGAAAATTCTTCTCGTTAAAAAATAAAACCGACCTGGATTTAGTATTAAGATAGTTCTTAGGCCGAAAGGCATTAGCATTAAGTTATTATAGTTTAACTTAGAGCGTCCGATTGGGGCCAGTAAGTTAGTATTAAGATATTGATAAGTAGGCTAGTTTTTATGAATTTTTGTCTAGCTTTAAGATAGTTTTAAGAAAATGGAAAATAAAAATTTATTTAAAATAAAAAAAAAAACAATCTAATTATGTTGGATATAATTAGATTACAGTGGGTTTTTGTCCAAAAACCAACTAAAGTAAATACAAATTACGTATGATAAAGGCCCTCACTATATGTTACTGATGAGTCGGGTATTACAGGGATATATCTTCAGACAGTTGGAGAAGGGCTGTGGCATGCTTGCTCTAGCTTGGCTTAGTTCAACGGGTTGGGGCGGTTCTTGGCATTTCCCAAAAATCCTCCCACTTAGAAAACAAAATCTAAACATGCCAGTGTTAAAGGATGAAAAAGGAATCGCATAAACTTGGTAGCCTTTGTCACACAATCAAACAAAGGTGGGGGGGGGTGGTCCTGGGTGGTCCAATGTTGTCTCCATAAAATTCTTTGTTTACTTTTCTTTAAATAATGACAAAAATGTTGTCTCCATAAAATTCTTTCTTTACTTTTATTTAAATAATGACACAAAATATATGGAATGGATTAAGGTATATTTTGAGTAAAATATTTATTATGTAGGCAGGTATACTATTTTTGTCATGCATGGCTATCCTGGTAATTGGTAAAATTGAATCCGTACGGAATAAAAGGGGAAAATTAAAAAAATCCCCAATTAAAAACGCCAAAAAAGGCGGATATTCCATTAATTCATTTTGCCGAACGTCTATGAATCGTATATGTTTAGCAAAATTAATGAATAAAAAATTTGCCATTTTTTAAGTTTTAAATTCCGGTTTCTTCTTGCTGGCCCGTTTCAATCCGTACAGATTAAATTTCACACACGAAGCAAAATTGCATGGGGCCCCCCAAACGATCATTTTCAAAAAAAAATATTACCTAGCAAAATTTGTTTGAAAAAACAACGGTAGCATGGCGTCGAAAAAAGTCTTGCTACTTATTCGTACAGGGTTTTCAAAAGAATCAGATAAAAAGAAAATATGTATTTGATCCTGAATTTAGATACCTATTCGTTAATTTTCTGTTTTAATCAATTTTATATAGTAAAGAGTTTTTAAAAATTTTAAAAATTATTATTTTGTGCCTAACTACTCATACTTTTCTCAAAAACTTACATTGCTAACAAGCTACATAAATACTTTTTTGTTGGTATCTCTCGTTGGAACGGAATGGAAAAATCAAATTCAAGTAGATATGTGTCAAGATATGGAAAATGGGGAAAATAAAGACATTTGAGTTAGTTTTTCTCATGATAAAAAAAACCTGACGAATCGTTAAAACGTTCCTTGTCTCCCAACTGTCAAGCCATTATTTGCAAAAAAAATGTATAAAATGATGGCTACAATGTCGATGCATTAAAAACCTCATATTATATCAATCAAATGATTTTCTTAAAATGCATGAGTCGTTTAGGCAAATCTTTTTCCGATGAAGAAAATTTAGCAATGAAAATTTGTGTAACTCTTGTTTATTGTAGTTTTTTAACAAATTGATGTTTCATGATTTAATAGCTGTGTTTTTCATCGGAACATTTCAACATTTGCCTTGGTCTGCCATTTTGTATTGAATAATTTTACCAACAAACATTTGACATTTCTATACAAATTATCGGCCTTTGCCACCAAAAAAACAGACATTTTTTTTTTCCGAAGTACTGCCTCTTGCGAGGGACTGACAAATCCTCCAAGAGTATACTTGTCATGAATAAATGCTTCTCATTAGCCGTTCGGACTCGGCAAAAAAATTGTAGGTCCCCTCCATTCCTGCCCACAACACGCACACAGGAATAATTGAGAGTTGTAATTCACTAGGCCTTGGTTCTCCACGAGCTGTTGTGCCACCAAATTTATTTACTTTTACAAATTATCGATATCAATATCAGAATTTACTATGTTTGCAAAAAAACACAGCTAATATGAATTAATAATTTTCATACATGTACGTTTCCTTTTCCTTTACATTCAATTTCTTGTACAGTCATTTTATAAAAAAAATTATTCTACTTTTGATTGCACTACGGCAGCTCTAGTCAAATTTTTGTTTTTTTAGTGCCCAAACCGTTCCCGACATTTTGACAGTTTTTCTTCTCTCTGAGAGGATTTCATTCCCACCTGTCACAATTTGACATTTAGTCCGAAATAGTGCGAAGAATGTAAGACGGTGTTCACATTGGATTGAAAAACTGGATTTTTTTGACGTTTCAGTTTTCACATCTCGCTCCTACTTCTTCAGTAAAGGAAGATGTAAATAAACGTCAAAAAAATCCAGTTTTTCAGTCCAATGTGAACACCGTCTAAGGAACCCACCGTTTAAGTACAGCTAAGTCAAAGATTACTGCGTTTTTCATCTGTCAAGACATCAACTGTCAAATTCTATTGAAAGATGCATTGTAGCTATCTTTCAGTAGAGTTTGACAGTGAAATAAAAAAACCTTTTCAAAATCAGAATATTTGAGAGTTTCTTAACTGCTCCAGAAAAGGGTGATTAAAGCGACCAAATGACCAACTGCCAAATATTATTGAGAGATGGCTACGATGTCAATATTAAAAAAAAAAAAAAAGCTTCTAAAATTTCCACAATTTTTAGGTTCGTACTGCTCCGGGAAAAATATATTTAAGGGCAGTTGGGCGGTACTTGGGACTTGGGCAGTACCTTCAGTTTAAAAAAAAAACAAAAATTATTTCACAAAACAGCTTTTTATGGCCTTTAGTCCTACAAATTGGCATTTCGTCGTGCTTACTCAATTGGACCTAGTGATACAACAATCGCTATCTCCTTGGTCTGTTTTCCGAATACCGACTGTCATTAATTTGTTCTCAAGACATTTGTGACGTAGAAAAAATTTTTAGTTTTTTTCACTTTAAGGAAACATAATCTCGAGATATTCGATGGTTATGAAATTTAACAACGTTTTTCATAAATGTCGGTAGTAGAAAACCCGCTAATGGAATTTGTTTTTAGGTTTATTCTGCAATCTTTAACATTATTATCTATAGAAAAAAAAACGTACGAACGTATAAGTACAAACACCGATATCTCTCTAAAAATGAATTCCGATTCTATAAAGGGGGTTTGAAACGTGAAGATATGTCAAAATTTTCGATTTGATAAATCAGACTAATTAGGTACAATAACTTCCAATGGGAAGTTAAAAAGACAATCATACTAATTGTTGTTCCTTGCAATGCATAATAAAAATATTAACACTTTCATAGTGAAACCATGACCATTGCAATTGAAGCCTTTTTTTCAAACAACGATTCCTAGGTGCATCTTCTTCGTACTAACAAATAAAAATTATATTTCGTGTAGCTACATAAGTTTCCTCAAAATAATAAATATTATCGTCCTTAACCCAATCAAACACACACACACACGCACACATTCATCTGTAATAATATCTACATTAACTTGAACCTATCAATGGCATCATAAAATTGCCAATATCCTGAAACTGAACTTTCCACATAATCTTTATTCAATAGACCATCATAGATACCAACTTCTTGTTCATGCAGCCTTATCCCCAAACGAATGCAAGCTATACCAACTCATGCATAGGAATAGAATACAACCTCTTAATGCCACTTGACCCAAAATACCTTTTACATACATCCATTGGACACAGGTGAACCGAACATTGGTCCATAGCATCCACGACTCACGTCGACGACGACAACGACAACGAGGAACAGCTTAAGATAAGACCTATTATACTTGTAAGGCTGATATTAAAATTTGTATCGAGCTGAGTCCGAAAACCTTCTAACAACGCATTGTATAGTAAATTGTTTAAGCTTTACGGAAAACAATTTCCAGAAAAGCATTCAAGAGGCCAAAGGAAGGACGGGAGTTCTTAACTTACCAACATTGTTTATTCGCCTGTTTTTGCAAAAGGCATATAGGCCGAGCAGTTTAAATGAAGACAAGTCCTAAACTAAGGCTTCCTTTTTCACATAGCTAATAATATGCAGACTTTGAAGTTTGAAGGAGACTTTGGAAAAACAAAAACGGAAATTCCATAGCCATAATGCATCTCCTATAAGTACGAGTATAATTTGTACCTACTGTTTGTGCCCCCGATGAGTTATCTTTTGTCGTACAAAAACTTTTCTGGTTAATTCCTAGGGGCCAAAAATTATAGAGACTAAAACTACCATGAAACAGCTCCCAGCGGCATCGTTTCGGAATTATGACAAAGTTCTACGTGTTTTATATTTTTCGGTGAGCGACTTTAAATTTTGAGGAAGAGGAATAATGATGGTGGAGTGAAGAGACATTAAATTATTCAGACGGAGACAACTTTTGGAATATAGCATCAAAAAGTTAGTGAAGTTTACAATGCACTTGATATGAGGCAGAACCTTTGATTTTAAACTATGTGCATACTCTTGCTTATAAGGTTCTATCCGTATATTTTGTATCTTGTTTGCAAGTGTATATGTGTATTATATGAGTGTCTTGGAGGATATTTTAGTTTTACTTGTCTTGTTGTATTAAAAGATGGAGTTTGGAATTGATTTAAATAATTTGTGAATTTTAAGTAATTTGTACTTTAAAATAAATAACACCATTATAAAAAAAAAAATTTGTCCAGGCCATTCCAAGGGCAAATACCAACAAATTCTTGATTTAACTTTACGACAGAGTGACAGAACGATTCTATCAACAATTTTAAAAAGTAAACATGGCCTAAAATTAGTTTAAAGCGTAAAATTTTACATTTAGATATTTTCTACGCGAACAACAAGAAATGTTCTGCTAACTGTCAAACACTTATTCGCCATTCACAACATCAGGACGCATTCCACAAATCTACATATGAAATTTAATCTCAATTTTGCTTAGCACCCGTATAATTGATATATTTTGTAAGACAATTCGCATCTGTCGCCGACCCCTCATGTGAAAGAAATGTCAAAATTCGCCACCAATCGCTATTCGCAGCTCATATGAGAGCCAATATAGGATAGGATATAATTCACACTAAGTTGTTACCAAAAGGTTGCGTAGTAGAACCGAACAAGACCAACAAAAATGAAGCAGAAGCAGGGAACTAGACCTCGCATATAAATACGCCCAAACAAACGGAGCCGAAGCCAGTCGGACTTCGATCGTCGATAAGCAAGGATCAGTGGTAAGTAATTGGGATATTAATACCAATATTTGGATATTGGTAAGTAATTCCCCCCACCAGTGGTAAGGGGCTTCTTGTGAAGTATTCAAGTTTAATGGAATTGTACCAGTCAACTGTGCTTTACCAGTTTCGACTGTGATTTACCCACGATAAGTGGCGATTTACCCGTTTAACGGCGATTTACCAGTTGCGACTGTGATTTACCCACGATAAGTGGCGATTTACCCGTTTTACGGTGAATTACCAGTTTGGACTGTGATTTACCCACGATAAGTGGCGATTTACCCGTTTAACGGTGATTTACCAGTTTCGACTGTGGTTTACCAGTTTCGACTGTGATTCACCCACGATAAGTGGCGATTTACCCGTTTTACGGCGATTTACCAGTTTTGACTGTGATTTACCCACGATAAGTGGCGATTTACCCGTTTTACGGCGATTTACCAGTTTCGACTGCAATTTACCCACGGTGAGTGGCGATCTACCCGTTTTACGGCGATTGCACCAGTTACGACCGAATCGACGTAAGAGACGTGTTTCAACCGTGCCCCACGCCACCAGCTGGCCGACACCTATTGCAAAGATTACACCGGACCCATAACATAGGCTGAGATTTCGGTGGGAAGAGCTACTACGAAAACCAGAATATACAAGAAGAATTTATCAAGTTATATGAAATAAATTCAACCCCAGATTGTAAAATAAAATAAAAGAAAATAACAAATAAAGACAAAGACCTATTGATGTTAAATTTCGGTGTTTTATTTAACTAACCCTGGACACCGTGTGCTTACCCCAGCTGAAAAATTTAAAACACCATCACACCCTCCATTCCTGCCAAAAATACGCACACAAGAATGGTTGAGAGTTGTAAATCACTAGGCCCTAGTTCTCCACGAGCTGTTGCGCCACCAAATTTATTTTTACTATTCCATTTGAAAGTAAAAAGATGGCAAGCAGTCGTCTGAAAGAAGAAGAGCCTCTTGACTAGAGAAAAAAACTAGCAAGTGGACAGTGGACTGTCCACATAAACAGTCATGAAATTAGCTCACCACAGGGGAAGACAAATATACGAGAGTCGCTCTCGAGAGTAAGAAAAGTGCACTTGCCGCCTCTCCCTTTGCATTTAACTATTAAAAACCACTAACAAACTTATAGAAGAAGCTGGAGCAATAACTTTTTAAAGCGTTATTTTTAAAAAATGTAAAAATTTTCATTTATATTTGCATTTTGAAAAGTGAAAATCAAATATAGAATTAAGACTCAATCTGTCTCTAGTATGAAATAATTTGACTAAAAATTAAATTAAATTTGGTGGCCCAACAGCTCGTGGAGAACCATGGCCTAGTGACTTACAACTCTGAACCATTCCTGTGTCTGTATGCTTTTCTTGTGGCAAGAATGGCTAGATTCTAGATAAGAAGCACTTAATCATGGCTAGCATATTTTTGGGGGATTTATCAGTTCCTTCAAGAGGCAGTACCTAGGAAAAGAAAATCTGTTTTTAGGTGACAGCAGCTGGGAATCAAACCCAGACCTTCGGCATGACAGTCCAACGCACTAACCATCATTCTACGAGGTACAATAATTTGACTGTTCCCATAAAATGTTATACGGAAATAAAGCCTGACATTTATCTCTTAATTAAAGGCCTATTAAATTTGAAGATTGAACACGGACATACAAAACCGAAGTTGCAAGCTTTCCAATCGGTCGATTTGAAGGCTATTTTGTTCATACTGGAACTTTTCTTCACTGAACCTGAACAGTGGACGACAAAAAACCTCTCATTGCTGCAATGCTGCTCAGCAAATTAAGGAATATAGACATCTTGCAGCTCTGAGCTGCATACAGCGCTTAAGTTCAGCTGCTCCAATTAGAACCTGGGCCTGAATAATAAAATTGAAGCAATAAGTGAATGAATTTTGTGTTTCGAGCAATCTAGTATACTAAAATTTAATTTGATCACTGATGGCACTCACTAACTCGATCACTGTCGCGGTAATTCGGCCCATGTTTTATTTACTTTCCCTGCAGGGAAAAAACGGTACATGTGTTTAAGCCATTAAATAATTTCGTGAAATTGAAAATAGGAAAATGGATACGTGAAGGCTGCCAAGAATAAATTTTAAACGTATAACGAAAAAAAAATGTTGTTACATTTTATTAAATTCATATTTTGTGCTTCCATTCATGTCCCCCTGTATCCGCGCCTGGGTCCATTTCTCAACACAAATGTGTCATACATCGTTGAAAAAGTTACTGTGAGTACATCATTCCATTAAACTCTAAACCATGAGTTTCACAAGATATTCGTCTGAGATTGAGTGAGAAGATAATGTCTAAATTTAAAGTTGCATTATTGTTCTTTTCGGTGCTTTGAAGCCGAATATCTCGTAAGCCCCATGGTTAAGAGTCACTTTCACAGTTATGCTATTCTACTTCGTTTAATTTGGTATAATCTTAGTTCCTAGTGAGAATTATACCTCACCATATTCAATTCACATTCACCATGCACATGTGACGTCACAGCAAAATTAAAATTATATTTTTTCGTTTATCACCCATACAGTTCACATTCAATCCTTATTGTAAATATAACACGAGAACGAACCTGCTTGAATAAACAAGGAACAAAAAGTACCCTTTCCGTCACATGCTTAGTGAGACGACGATAGTTAATTTGATTTCATTGACTATCTTAACTCCGGTCGTTGAAACGATCTGGCCAGTTAGCTTTATTTGCTTTTTTGGAGCTTTCCACCCCCCCCCCCAGGGGTTTCTTTGAAAGTTTAGGGAGGAGAAATTGTCCAACTATTTTTTACTAAGGCTTCTCAACATCACCAGTGGTAAAAGGCTTTGTTCGAAATCAAAACGTATTAATTTTCAAAATGGGCTTCAGTAACTGCTGATCTTCCAGAGTGTTTTAGCTTGCTGTTTTGAGTGCCACCAGGGACATAGTACCTGCTGATGTACCAGAGCGTTTAGCCTGCTGTTCCAAACTTAATGAGAGCACAATAGGCAGAAATTTAAAGACTGAATCTTCAAAAGCCACATTACTCAAGACCAGGATTTAAATCTAAACCGAATCATCAGAAACGAGTTAAACCGATACAAGCCAGTAAGACTAGAATCCAGAAATAAAAAAAAAAAATTTGGTGGTATAACAGCTCGCGGAGAACCAGGGCCTAGTGACTTACAACTCTCAACCATTACTGTTTGCGTGTTAATGCGAGGAATGGAGGGGACCTACAATTTTATGACGAGTCCGAACGGCTAGATGAGAAGCACTTATTCATGACAAGAGGCAGTACCTCGGGAAAAATATTTCTGTTTTTAGATGGCATTGGCTGGGATTCGAACCCAGATATTCGGCATGACAGTCCAACGCACTAACAATCATGCAATGAGGTACTACATAGTAGTAGAATCCCAAAATGCAAGTGAATAACTCCAGTACCAGAATTTGCCGTAGTAACACAACAATATATGTTTGTTATAAATATAAAAGATGTTTTCTATAAAGATTTTGCTAAAAGGTTCTAAGACCTTTTTTCTCTGAAGTTTCATGTGAAACTGGTGAGCATAACCTCGACTGGAAAGCACAATAGGTACCATTCCTATTTTCTCGAAAAAAAAAAAACATGAAATTCTCGGTCTCAGGAGGTTCCATGTCCCTACAAACCTCGCCTGGCAAATCTTCTTTTGTATATTGCTTTAGCAATATTTTTCGTAAATTCTATTTATTTTGACAATAAAGTAAAAAGTACTAAATTAATACAAAAAAATCACGTAATGTATGTGCGGTCTCGAAAACCGCTGACGTAATATTTTTATTAACCTAGGCCAAACTCTTGCACCTGTTCGCTCTCCAAGCTCATAGTAGATCATTTAGCTAAGAATATGACATACACATACGAAGCTACTGCAAGACAATCAATAATTATAAAAATTAATTAGTTAATGATTTTGAAGCCCACATTCTTCCCCACACAATAATATCCCACAGCAACATTAATAAATATTGACACGAATAACGTCATGAAGCTAAAAAATCAATCTCATATGGTTGCCATTCAATTACTATCAACAACGTGTGGCAATCACTTAAAGGCAAAAACAGAACTCGCACCATCATCCGCACATAACTTGAATTCCAAATCACCTTTTTTGTAGCTGGAAATAAAGAAAAAAACACTCATATCATTGCATTGATGGTTAAATTATATTAAATCACATTACCTCGAATATCCTGTTCGATATGGTACACATCCCTAACCAAATAATCCCTGCTTCGTTCAATCAGTTTGATGGCATATAAAAGCTTTGCTGTTTTATGTAGGACGTAGAGTGTGGCACGACAAGCATACCATTCCATTGCCACTGCCGCGTCCGTCGTAGATGCTACTGGAGGACTAGTAGAAGAGTGATGCCAGTTCAGTTCCAGGCAGCGGCGTATACAGCTCCATTTCTTGGGGGGGGTCATACCAAAACAAAAACCCAATTCAGTTCTTATAAATTTATTAATTAAAAGACTAATCCGCGGTTTCCATTTTTTTCGCGTTTTGTACTTTTTTTGGAATTAATTTTTGCTGGTCCCACAAATGTTACCATTTTTTTTTTTAATTATAAAGAGTTGGGGTCGAAATTTTAGCAAGGTCAAAACTCGTTTTGCAAAACTTTTCTTTCGAAATTTTGTTTCTCAATATTCTACAAATTCCGTTTACATAATTTTGGCAAAATAAAGAGAAGTTTGGAAATTGTAAAAAGGGCGTAATTTTTCTCTTTTTTCAATTACTTTTTAATGATCTTAAAATAAAATACAGTAGACGCTCGATATAGTAAGGTAATAAAACCAGCCTGTTCACACTTTCGAGATTGTTTACTTTTTCGCAAGCTTTCAATGAGGTTTAAAAAAAAAAAACACTTGTTTAGTGTCCTTTAGCAATGTTAAATTCTTTCGGGACATTTTTGTAAAACAAAAAATATGTTTTTTATATATAATTTTGTGTGTTCAATATAGTTAATTTTTTTAGATTTACTAAATCGCGTCTACTGTATTATTATTTGCTGGCAAAGCTTACACATTTTTATATTAAGGATATTCATGCAATTTCGTAAAACCGTAGATAAGTTTACAAATTTGTTAAATTTATCTTTTGGTTAATGAATTGTCAAATTTTGTATGGGAAATGATTCATACAATTTTGTGAAAGTTATCAAGGGATTTTGTTCGTAAAATTAACCAAACTGGTTAAACTTATCCAAACGTCATTGTGACTCTTACTCTGATTGAATTACCTAGCATTTAATCAAATGTATAACAAAGGTCGTTCATGCATACTTTTTACACAATTTGTAAACATACGACGTTGCATATTATTTTCTGGGTAAAACACAAATTTTGTTGAGCTGAGTTTTGGAAACCAAATTTTGATCCACTCCCGAATTTTAATATGATCTTGAGGTTGTGTACCAAAAATATTTCGTATGGATTTTTTTTGCACGCTAAAAAATATGTAGGCTTTGGAGATGTTAATTTTAATATTTTACTCAATATTAATATTTTTTAATATTTTTCTTAATATCTTACGTTTGAAGACAGTTTTAAGCGACAGTTTGCATTAATTTTTTTTTAAATCTGATAAGGGGATAATTTTCTCATTTATCAATCAAAAATTGTGGTAGTTAGAACCACTCTTTTATTGGAGACAAAAATTCTTAGCTTCCACAATTTGTTTTTGTTGAAGCCTGAAAATGAACATGTGAAATATTGGCCGCAGATCAGATCTCAATCAAAAAATGTTTTTAGGGTGTATGACAGGGCTGTGTCTAAGGGTGGGGCACTGGAGCAAATGCCCCAGGTGCCTTCCTATGAAGGAGGCCATGCGAATGGCTCGCCACGTTCCATGAATGGTGCCATGAAATGTGTTTGCGGAATATTCGTTAACGCAAACTGCAAAAGTCTTCTCTTAAAAAATGCAAATACAAATTTCACTGCGTTAGTATTGTGTTCAATAGTCAAGTTCGCTAAAGTCACGAATTTGAATACATCATCTACGGTGCAACTGAGCAGTACAAAAATCGAGTTGATGATTGTTGAAAAGGCAGAGAGCATGTTTGTAAACGTCAAAAGCTTTAGCAAGTAAATTGACTGGCGTTGATGAAAACAAATTTTCAACAAACAGGACGGTTACATATTATTTGTCATGACGCTTTCTGCGTCAAAAAAACGACGATCATTTCACGAACAAATTGACTTTGACTGACTGATTCTATGATCAATTCATAGATTAGGGAATAATGCTTAGAAGCACGCTTAACCTCGCGTTGGATTGTCATCAATCGAATATAAGATCGAAACGATCAAAAGAAAATGTATTTTAAACATAATCCAAAATTAATAGTAACTGTTAAATTCGTGTTTAAAAGTCAGACAACAATGTATGATTAGAGTTTTTGTTGATTTCATTCAAACATTCCAAGAAGAGCGATGTATTTTAAGTTACGTTGCGTTGGAATGAAGTTAACGATAGAAAAAATATCGAACTAAAAATAAAAATCAATTTATATCAACTTTTTTTCTAGGTACTAAATATTGGGAAGAAATATCGAAAATTCGATCAAAGTCGATCCTTTTCTCAAGTTTCTTTTTAGGCTGCTGACTTTTTGTCTAAGTTTGAAGCTAAAAATTTAATGAACTAGTAACCAAAATAAGTATTCTTACATGCAAAAAAGTCGATATAAACTGACATTTCAACTAGTTAAATCGTTTTTTTTTTTGCTGGTAATTCATACGTAACCTATACTGAAACAAGTTGGTACTGGGTTTGAGTCGGAGCGGCCCTGGTGTTTGGAATACGGTTTAAAGTAAAATTTTTGTTTTTCATTGTAATATTCGTATAATAGCGTCTGTTATTTTTTTTCATTCATTATTCATTCATTTATTTTTTTTATCGAAGATGATTTCCTTGATATTTTGAACAAAATTCTCACAAAATAAGTAAGTTAAACCGATCAAAAACAATATTGAAAATACTTTGAGAATTAAAGAGTGTATATCTGCCAAAAACGTAGATCTACCAAATTGATTTTGAATCAAAAAATACATCAATGCTAAAATTTTCTGAATGCAAGTGGTTAAAATCGTCTATTTGATACATCTTAACCAACAAAAAAAATTGTTCAATTTCGACAATAAAACCCCAATAGTATAATTCGGGCAATGGCTTGTAAATGTTGATAGGAGAAGGTAAATAAACTTTACCAATAATGAGTCGGTAGCCTATTCCAAAGCTATAAAAAAATAATTTTTTTTAAAATTTTATTTTCAGATTGCAAATATTTTTGCTTTTCTTATTATTTTGTGCGTATATCTTTGAGTTCTCGGGGGGGGTCATGACCCCGTGACCCCCCCCTTGTATACGCCGTTGGTTCCAGGACCACCACCACGGTACTTTCTTCTTTCTTTAGTAAATGTTACGATATTGTGTGCCATCAGCCGAAATCCCCTTTTAACCTTCGTAAATACTTTAATAAATATTAATTTTATTTTGACATTGTGTCGGTATTCTTTGCCTTGTTTTACATGGCCTATCCTATACAGTAGAAACCCTCATGCCAGAATCACCTCCTTCTGAATCACATCAAATCGAAGTGGAAAAGTAATTTTGTTTTTGATTTTTTTTTTTATTTCTTTTTTATTTTTACTTTCTTTTTTTAATTCGGAATTTGTTGGGGAAGATATTTTGGATACTCGTCGTATGTGTGAGTCCTTTTTTGTGGCACTTAACCTCAAACAACATGGGATTTGGCTTAATGAAATTTTAGGGCAGAGTTTGATTTATACGCATGAGGCTTTATACAGCTGACATCGCACGAAAGTGTTTTCTTTCAAACAGTTCTGCACGAAGCGGTATAGTAGGATTACATTTTCCAAAAGGTCTCAAAAACGATTGTTTGCCGTTAGCTGATGAAATGGATATGCTATAGGTTTAGGTACTCCTGATATATACACAGGTTTAGATTGAACCTTTAACTGACGACAATATTCGTCGTACGATTATATTATTTTTTTTTTCTTTTGTTGTTATTTGGTTTGTATAAGTATTTTTTGTGAGTTATTCAATTTGATATTGTATTTGATGAACAAAGCCTTGGAGGTGTATATTACAATATTCCAAATATACGAAGGTAAACGTTGGATGTTGGTTGGGTGGATATAGGAACAAATCACTTGAGAACATGATCCAATTCATTCCTTTTATTCGGGCAATATGGTTTTCAAATTATAAGTAGTAAAAATTAATCAATAAACAAAACTCAGAAATTAAAAAAACATCAATTTCAGATTATTATCTTAGTAACAGGTATACCATTTACGCAATGTTTATTTGCAGAATCTAAGTACGTTTGCGTGATATTGATTGGCACTACTGTTTAACATTCTTGCTATTTCTTAATTTAAATTTGCGAATGCTTTATGAGGTATTAAACATTTTTTCTGAAAACTAATTTACGTTATTCTTGTTTTTCTCGCTAAAGTCTCTACCGATTATGTATATTTAAGTTTTGTAAACAGCTGCTTCTAATGTAGCTAAACTACCTTTAGTATTGCACACCTATATTTTTAAGAAATATATTAACTCTGTTAAGAAACAATGAGGGTTACCTATATAAGTATAGACCACTTTTACACCCCCACCACTATTACATGTATATTATTAACTTCATAACCTTTTTTTATACACCCTTGTTTATTCATTTAAATAAAATTTTCAGTCGTGGTCCCTTTTGTTCAATGGTTATATGGAGATCTCTCATTCTGCGTTACGTTATGCTGCGTTTTCTTATAAATTCAAGTTGTAAATGGGCTATGGTAATTCGGTGTCTCATGGGAGTCATTTTCAAAATTTCACTTTCACAGAAAAAACTCAAACTCTATGAAGTATCTTAACACTGTTGCCAATGTTGCCATCTTCATAATTATTTTTAAAAATGAAAAACACTTTTTGCCGTCATCTGGGAGCGAACCATGAACCTGGCGATTCAGAGGCCGATGCACTTTTTTTTTTTTTGTAAATTCATTTTTATTTTTCAATTTTCTTAAAAACTAGCTTTAAGACTAGACAAAAATTCATAAAAACTAGCCTACTTATCAATATCTTAAAACTAACTTACTGGCCCCAATCGCACGCTCTAAGTTAAACTAGAATAACTTAATGCTAATGCCTTTCGGCCTAAGAGGCCGATGCACTACACACCGCGCCACTGAAACCACATGATAAACTCAATCCCAATGCAGGTTTCGTTGTTTATCAATTGCAACAATTAATTCTTGGCCAGCGTCAACTCTTTCAACTCACCCCCCTCCTCCCTTGTATGACCAACGAATTGTTGGCATACGAATCAGTGCATGAGGAAAAAAGAAAGAAACCTAATGAACAATAGCAAGCTTGTGTGTGTTAGTAAAATGCTAATCGCTGTTGCAATTGATAAACAACGAAACCTGCATTGGGATTGAGTTTATCATTTCAGTGGAGCGGTGTGTAGTGCATCGGCCTCTGAATCGGTTCATGGTACGAGCATAACGAGATTAAGCACGACTAAAGGAGTCTGAGTCTTTAAAGTCAATTGAGTTGCGTATTAAGAAAGAGTTACCTTTGAAGACAACATAGTTCACATGCGATCGAAAATCAAACTTTTGATCAAAATGCACACCAAGGTCCTCTTTGCAGGTTAATATTACAGAAATTATATTCATTAATAATGAGAGATGATGATCTCGATGCGTTAAATATTTTGCCTTTAGAAAAGTTCTGTTTAAGGTGATTGTAATTGCACCCATCAAGAAAATTATTAATATCTATCTGCAGAAGGGCACAATCCAATAGTGAAGATGGTGCCAGAAAAAGTTTCACATCGTTGGCATACATAAGACACTTACAGTACTTCAATACTGAGGGCAAATCATTTTTAAATAAAATGAAAAGGAGTGACCCCAAATGACTTGCTTGATTTTAACGACTTGCTTTCTATTAGATAAAAAGGAATTTAACCATTTTATAAAAGCTTTGTTCAGACCTAATCTTTTTAGCTTTTGCAAGAGGAGATCATGGTGTACGCATTCAAACGCCTTGACAAAGTCGGTGTATAAGACATCAACTTGTTTTCCATTTTCTAATGAGTTCATACAAAAGTTAGTAAAGAGGCTTAAGTTATATCGACTACTGAGAATTCTTTGAACAATACACACATCTCTTAATATTTCTATTTTGTTTAATTCTTGAAACCATACACGGCAACCTTTAACATTGTCAGGGTATCCAACAAAAATTCCTGTTTCTGACTTTTTATCTAATTTTTGTCTTTTTTCTTTTCTTATATGTACAAAAACTTCGCTTCCAAAAACTTTTAAATTGTCAAAAGATATTTTCCTAAATTGGAAACAATTCATAGGGAGATTTTGACTTGTCAGGACTAGGTCCAAATCGGTTTATTATGAAGACAATTTAAGTGGCAAATTCTTAGCTGGGAGCATCGTTCATGCTGTTTCAACTATGAACCGCATATCTCACTCTGCTCTACCATTTTGCTGTGGTGTATAACCAAGGACACTGGTCTGATGGCAGATTCCATGGCATTGAAGCGAGCCTTGAACTTTTTTATTTTTAAATTCGAAGCCATTAATAGATCGGAGAATTTTAATATGACATTCAAAGGGAAAAGTGTGTCTATGCATTTTTCCAACTGCACAAGCATCACAGAAAAAATTTAATTCATCAGAAAATGGAATTTCATTAGATTTCAGAAAACTTCTTATTTGACTAGCACACTTGTGGCCAAAGTGCTCATGCCAGATTTTCAATGGTTCAACCTTCAATTTTTTTGACCTTTGGTTTATTTTGACATCAGGAACAAAGTACACGTCAACAAGTTTCTTTTCAACCCATTCCTGATCATTGAAAGCTAATATTTTGGTTGAGCCTTTACCACGTGCTTGAATTTTACTTTCAATCCCTATCGTTATCGGAACCGGTTCCTCAGGATCTACATATTCACTGAACCACTCTGTTCGAGAAGTCATATGCTCACTTGAGCCTGAGTCTAGTACCCAGTCATCTGCACCGACTACCTGATTAGAATTTACTGTAGAGCAAACTAAAGCATCGCAATCGCTAACACTACTCTCGTCTTTGTTTGCATAATTTAAAAGTTTTTTTTTATTTGGGCAACCGGTCTTCCAATATCCATACAGATTACATGCAAAGCACTTACCTGGACGTTTTTTCTTACTCCGAGTATTTTGGTGAAACTTTTGTCCATGAGCTTTGCGTGCGACAAATGAGCTACTTTCATCAATAGGTGCTGATGACGATGCCACGTGGTCCACTGCGTTTAACCGGGTTTCTTCCATATTGAGACGTGACCTCAGATTTTCAATTGTTCGAATTTCAATGTCTGTGGACTCCCAAGCACTGAAAAAATGAGAGAAACGACTGGGCAGAATCATTAAAATTTTTGCAATCAGCATGGACGGAGAAACCACTTCTCCGTCTCCCAGCTGCTGCACTTAGCTTTCTAATTTGCTCATGTGCACGGCCGTGTCATCCGCTAGATAATTTTAAAAACTACAGAAACGCTGTTGAAGTAAACTTATACTTTCGCTCGATTTCTGCTCGTAAACTGAACACAATTTGTTCCACATGTCACCAGACGTCGAACAGTTCATAATGTGAACCAGAGGCTGCTGTCCAACATACGTTGCAATGATTTTCTGAGCCTTACGATCTTTGATACGCCATACCCTCAGCCTCACAACTTCAGGGTCTGCAATCCATAAAGACATTTTATATTCTACATTCTGGAAGAGTAGAGTAGTAGTAGTAGAGTAGAGTAAGAATGAGAATTAAAGGAAATTTTAATCATAGTTAAAATCAAGGTTACAGACGTAACTTTGTTTTTGGAAATTTTCAATTTTATTTCCTTGCTAAAAGTTTTATGAAATCTAGTTAAAAATATAAAATTAAGAAAATTGGTGGTAAGACAGCTCGTTGAGACCTAGGACCAAGTGACGACTCACATTAATTCCTGTCTGAGTGTTGTTAGTCGGCAGGAACGGAAGAGACGATTTCTACTAAGTCCAAACCAGCTTAAACGTAAGATGCACTTTTCTTTAAAAAAAAAATTAAACAAAAAAATAACGTACCTACTTAAGAAAAATTTTCAAGAATTATTCCTTGTTTTAAAGAATTTAATTGTGGGAGAAACTGATTTTAGAATTTGCAAAAAAATTTGTAAACGAATTTCGAAAATGGGTATATTTTTAAATTAAATTTAATGATTACTGTCCTCCGGTTTTCCCCATTATAAACCATTATGTAGTGCATTAAGTTCGAACTTTTCGTCTTGAAAATAACATAAAAATTATCTGTACCAAATTTTGAAAAATCGGTACGCACAGACTGACGAACGGTAAATATGATACAAAATTCTTTTTGGACATATACATCAGCATCGTAATATTAAGCTTGATTAAAATCTCGAAATGTTCTTTTTACATGAAAACAATATACTTGCCATAGAGAGCAAGTAAACTGTTTTAGCTAAAGCTTCTTTCTAAGCCGAAACATGTAAGTAAACAAAAAAAAGCCATTTAGCTTTTATTCACATAAGAAATAGCATAAGCTAGAACTATCTATCTTTAGCTATGACTAGCTAGCTTCAGCTACTTTTTTATAAGATTTGTTACATTTTTTTTCTATCCGGTTGGCCAATAATGAAAAAAAAAAAACAAAATCGAAAAAGACATCTTAGGGGAAGAACTATACTGTTAATAGTTGGTTAGTTTAAATTTTATAACAGACAAATTTTATAAAAATCATAAGAGTCAATAATGCGATTTTCTACAATATTTTCTTAACAAAATTTTTATTTGTTGTTATTTTTGCATACAAAATAATAATTTTCATCAAACTCCAAAAAAGTGTACAAAAACCAAGTTAAAAAATTGGCTGGGTTGTTGAGTTTAAAAAAAAATTTAAAGCCAAAAAAAAATTTTTTTGGAAAATTTTGGTAATACTACTCGTATTTCAAATCTTTCAGGGCTTCTGTATAAAAATAAATTAAAATTTGTCTCACTATTTTGAAGAAAAGCGATAGTTAAAAAAGAATTGTTCTTAGAGAGTAACCATTAAGAGTTTTCTTGACTGAAATGGTGATTTCATGCAAAAGATTGTGAAACGTGTACTTGTCCGATCAAAACGATTAAGTTATCTGTTGGACAGAAGAACTTGTTCCCATTGGAAACAAAATTGTATTGTTTGCTCCATTATTTGGTAAAAGCCCTTTAAGAAAACGAAAATATGGTGAAAGTGGCTGTTTTGCAAAGCAAATCTACGAGTAGCTTGCGGATCCGTGAAACAACTCCCCAATGAAATAACTCCCCAAATTGAAAATCAAATAACTGTCCAAACTGGGGGAGTTTTTGCATTTTGAAAAAAGTCCCCTACTTTGAAGATGAAATAAATCCCCAAACGTAACAAAAAAGAAATTATTACTTTCACTACGTGGGAGGTGCCTGCAATATGACAAGTGAATGTCAATGGTACTGCGTGGGGTTAAGGGGGGCAGCAGCGTTGGGTAGAATGCACCAGGCTGGCGGAGGTGCGGTGCGGTGGTCTGGTGGCGGTGGCAGCGGTAGCAGCGTCCGGATAGAATGCGAACGGAGCGGTGTGGCGGTGGAAGTCCTCGCACCAGACCGTGCCACCCCCCAACTCCGTGCAGTACCTTTAAAATTCATTAGTCACATCGCAGGCCTCCCCCATGGTATTGATGAATATTTTTAGGGATTTCTTTCATTGCATATTTCGGGGACTTATTTCATCATGAAATAACTTCCCAATTCAAAAATGAAAAAAGTCTCAAAAAGGCCATGAAATAAATCCCCAAATTTGGGGAGTTCTTTCATTTGAAAAAACTTCCCATTCTCTTTTGGTAGTTAATTAATTTTCAATTTGGGGAGTTATTGCTTGCACTAGCATGTAACGGGTGATTTTTTAAGAGGTTTAGAACTTTAAAAAAAAAAAAAAACACAAAAATTCGAAAAAATTAATGAAATATTTATTTGAATCGATAGTTTGAACCTTGCAATTTAATGTTTAAAGATAATTTCATGCAAATGTTGACCGCGGCTGCGTCTCAGGTAGCCCATCCGCTGAGTCCAATTTTGGCATACTCTTTCACACATATCGGCCGGTATCTCACGAATGAATGCATGGATGTTGGCTTCCAGTGCGTCAATCGAAGCGGGCTTGTCCCTATAGACATTAGCTTTGACATACCCCCACAAAAAATAATCTAATAGTGTCAAATCGCACGATCTAGGCGGCCAATTGACCGGCCCGAAACGTGAAATTAACTGTTCACCAAACTCGCCTCGCAATTGCGCCATTGTTTCGCGTGCTGTGTGGCATGTGGCACCGTCTTGTTGAAACCACATATCATGCAAGTCAAGAACTTCCATTTCGGGCAAAAAAAAGTTTGTTATCATCGCTCGGTAGCGTTCACCATTGACAGTAACGCTGCGATTCGCATCATCTTTGAAGAAATATGGCCCAATAATGCCGCCGGCCCATAAACCGCACCAAACAGTGGCTTTTTCGGGATGCATTGGTAGCTGTTGCAATGCTTCTGGCTGATCTTCACTCCAAATGCGGCAATTATGCTTATTTACGTACCCATTCAACCAAAAATGAGCCTCATCGCTGAACACAATTTTTCGATAAAAAAGCGGATCCTCGGCCAGCTTTCCAAGAGCCCATTCACCAAAAATTCGGCGTTGTGGTAGGTCGGCTGGCTTTAGTTCTTGCACCAGCTGTATCTTAAAAGGCTTTACGCCCAAATCCTTCCCCAAAATTTTCCACGTAGTCCTGTAACAAAGGCCTAACTGCTGGGAACGGCGCCGAATCGACATTTCGCGGTCTTCTGTCACACTAGCTGATACGGCCGCAATATTTTCTTCACTACGCACAGTACGTAAACGTGTTGGTGGTTTTATGTCCAACAAAGTAAATTTGGTGCGAAATTTGGTCACAATCTTCCGAATAGACTGCTCAGAAGGTCGAGAATGCCGACCATAAAATGGAAGCAGCGCGCGATGAACATTTCGAACCGAGCACGAATTTTGATAGTAAAATTCAATAATTTGCAAGCGTTGTTCATTTGTAAGACGATCCATGGTTAAATTGCAAACCAAACTGAAGCTGTTTGACAGTGACACAAGGTACTAAACACACGTCAGTTGCCAAAACCAAACCAGCTAAAAAATCTCCCTTTATTATATTTTATTTGGACACTATTGAAGAAAATTTGCAATTTTTGTACCCAATCAAATTTTCATAATACAAAATAAAAATGCTTGTGAATTTAAAAAAAGGGCATTTTGGCAGTTAATTTTTATACCTCACGGTATTTTTTTGACAATTTTTTATTTAATGGATATTATTTCTATTGTTTACGATTTTTATTTTCATCCTTATTGTATTTTTTGATATTGAAATTTTTAATTCTTTAAAGGCACTTTTTGTTGAAAATTTATGTAAATTTTGGAAATTTAAATCAGTTACTTTTATAAAATCGTTTCTCTAGTATAATAATAGGCCAACAAGTAACCAATTAGTAAGAATACAAAGTTTTATAAAAAAAAGTATCTGATGAAAGTGAAAAAAATCGGTCTTATAAATGCAAACAAAAAATTAACAAAAGACTGGTTTTGTTCAGTTCGGGACACTCTTTATGTGGGCTATTGATCATGTCTTTAAAAACAAAGCAATAAGGAACTAAAACGTGCATGAGCTTTTATTGTAAAAATCAATAAATGGGTCCATGTTGTCCCTGGATGACTGCAGACATTTAAATAAAATTGTTTCCTGAGAAGATCTCGACGATTAGAAATTCATTTTTCACTCACTACAGCCGGTAAATAATAAGAAAAGTTGCCTAAAAACAAATTCGACCTTGCTTGGTAACCATTCTCATAGTTTCTTTACGAGTATGCTCTTCCAAAACTAAAGTATCTTTGTGGGCTAAAGATAAGCAGCTTCAACTTAACATTTGAGACAAAGCAACATAGGTACGAGTACTATGTAAAAGTGGTAGAAAAAAAATAATATTATGGATCCCAGTTTCAGCTAAATGTTGGTTGTATAATGAGGTAAGCTCTTTTAATGATATTCGTCTGTCGGACGTCGACATCGTTGTTTTTGTTTTTATTTTCTGACGTCCATTGGTTCCTAAAAGGCCAACTGAGCGCGTCAATGCCACTTTAATGTTTTTTTTTTTTTTTTTTTGCTTCGCCACATTCTTCCCACCTTCCCCTTCTGCTATCTCGGTGCTTGTGAAAATATCAAATTCTAACTGAAAAATTTCCGAGAAAAAGTTGATGGTTCTAAAGCGTTTTGTGAGTGAAAAGTTTTTTTTTTTTTTGTCAGCCACATTTATGCAAATGAAATTGTCTCCGGACACTTGAAGCCCCTCTTCCACTCTATCACCATTATAGTACAGCGCGGTGCCTGACAATTGCAGGCTGAAATACACAAGTTGTAATATATTTTTGTCCTTGGCTCCTCAGGTGGGATAAAGTTTTGTAATTTTCTTGCTACAAAAATCGCAGAATGATGTTTGTGCTTTTGCTAGAATTTAAATTTTCAAGCTAATTTTATTAAGAGTGGAGTAAAGTTGAGTTGTATTTTTTTTTTTTTTTTATTTTTTTTTTCTCACTTGCTCATTGAACTGAATGTTGTCGAACACTTTTGAACACATCTGAGTTGTTGTTTTTTTTGTTTTGTTTTGAAAATGGTTGGAGGAAGATAATTTAATACTCAATTGCTAGTGGTAAAGAGGGTCGTTGGTTTACTATTTGCTGGAGGTAAGTTTTTGTGAATAGATTGAATTCATTTTGAAGTGAGGCAAATTTTTATTTCACGAAAGATTATGAAGCAAATTATTATAAATATTTGCAAATTTTTAAAGGAATAGCCTTTTTGAAGTAGGAACATGTACGCAAATAAAACAGAAGCATTATTTTAGGATCCGTAATTGGACTCCATTAGGTATTCAGGGCAAATTTGGTTAATTTTGGTGAAGAACCTCTTACGGGGAATTTGTCCAAAAAGTTGACTTGGATGGTCATTTTTGGATATAATCAATTGGGCTATGAATTTAAGATGAAAGTGTTGCCATTAATTAAAAGAAATTTATAACCTTGCTCCGGTAGTTACTCTTAAATTTCTTTGCAACAATGAACTAGGATTATTCGGATCCTCCTATATCATGAAGAATTGCACTTCAAGTCTTTCGATTTCTTTTGCATAGCCACTACCGGGCACGCTTGCAGAAGTCCAGACACTGAACCCAACTTTCGACGGTTTTCAAGCATAAATCGGCCGATACTGCTGCAATTTCACGTTCGATATTCGTACGAAGTTCATCAATCGTCGCTGGCTTATTGGCATAGACCAAAGACTTGGCGTAGCCTTACAGGAAATAGTCTAACGGCGTCAAATCGCACGACCGAGGCGGCCAAGCGACTGGACCATTTCGTGAGATAACACGTTCTCCAAACTTGGTTTCCAATAAATTGATTGTGACATTCGCAGTGTGGCTTGCGGCACCGCACCCGCCTGTTGGAACCACATGTCCTCTAAGTCCATATCATCCAATTGGGGCCAAAAATATTCGGTTATCATTGAACGGTAGCGATCCCCATTCACAGTAACGTGCCGGTCTTGATCATCACGGAAAAAGTACGGCCTAATGACGCCACCGGCCCATAAACCACACCAAACCGTAATTTTTTCGGGATGCAATGATGACTCACGGCGGCGTACGTGTGGATTACTACCTGACCAATACCGCATATTTTGTTTATTGACGAAGCCAAAAATGAGCCTCATCGCTGAAGATGATTTTTCGATGAAAATCCGAATCATTTTCAAGTTGTTGCTCAGCCCAATTCACGAACATACGACGCTTCTGGTTGTCAAGTGGCTTCAGTCATTGCGTCAAATTAATCTTGTAAGGATGTAGGCCAAGATCTTTTCGCAAAATTCGCCACAACGACGTCACAGAGATGCCCAACGATTGAGAACGACACATTTGGGCTTTCTGCAACTGAAGCATCAGCGGCAGCAATATTCTCGACACTACGGGCACTTCTTTGTCTCACTGGCACGGAAACATTTTGTACTGTGCCTGTGGATTTAAATTTTTCCACTAGACGCTCAATTGTTGATCTGCTAGGACGATTATGACGACAATACATTGGACGTAGTGCTCTTAACGTTGAGGCCACTGACTCCGAATTTCGGTAACAAATTTTAATAATTTCGACTCGTTGTTGGCTCGTATATCTTTCTGTCATGAAATGGCAAACCTTACTGGAGAGAAATGTCAAAAGAACGGCAAGAAATATGGCGTCGTTTGCTGTCCCTGTCGCCCTACTTTTGTAGCGTCCCTATTGAAAAACCCTTTACAATTTGAGTTACATAGATTTAAAAAATAAATATTCATAAATATAATAAGCTTAAAATTAAGAGTTGTTGACTTTGATGTTTTAGGGGTGTTCCGTCCCTGTTGTTGAGGTGTAGCTTGGATGTGGTTTGTTGGGAGGGTTGGCATTTAGCCGTGGCGGTAGGCCGACGATGTGTCAGCATTGAAGGAAACAGCTGCTTCGTCGGTTTACGTGGAAATATTGCCATCCAAGGTTTACATTAAACTGAGGTAACTCGGCTTGGGATGTCGTTGCTTGGTGGCCATCCTTCTGATTATCTGATAAGGGTGATTGACGGTGTTTTGCACTATCTTCTTTGCCGAATTTAATAGATGTTTGTCCCGTGGTATGTTCCCTGTTTCTCTGTAGAACTCATCATTCCTGATGTAATGTTATGTTCGTTGTTGGTCAAAGTGGAGTTCGGTGCAGATTCTTAGTAGCAGCATCTTCCTCTTGAAGACTTGGAGTTGCTTCATCGCAGATTTTGTGATTGTTAACCAGACTGGGAAACAATAGTTGGTGACTAGCCGCAGGAGTTCTTTTTGATTGTACAGAAGTATCTTCATCAATTGGCTGAGTCCTGATCTTCAGCTCATCAAGGGGCTTAGTCGGTGGAACGCCCAGAGTTCGTTATTCTATTTATTATTTATTTGCAACTCAACGAAGTTGACCCCGCTTATTTGACGTTCTTTTTGGCAGAAATGGTGGATTCAGAACTAAGTTTCTAAAAGTGGCGTTGAGCGACTTCTGCGATTACGGGGTCTCCTGCAATAGACAAGCTTCCATTTTGATGTTTTGATCTTGATGCCTAATATCTTGTAGAAATCAAACAGTCTGTTGCTATATGGAATGAAAGCCTCTATTATCCGGAGTGCAACTAGTGGGGACATTGAGGTTGCATACGTAAGCGAGTCATCAACAAACAGCTGGTTTTCACAGCCAGTTGGGAAGGGTTGATCTGATGTCATCAGGCTGTAGACATAGGCCTTAATGTTCATCATAGTTGATGAGCAGTTTCCCAATTGCACAAAGAAGTGTCTGGATAAAGAAAAGAAAAATTGTATTAGTGGTGGAGATAGATGTACATAGGTAGTAGATGTAGTTTGTGTACAAGGGTGGTTATCCTCTCTCTGCTTCTCGATATCCAGAAAGTATACGGCGGTGACTATCTGACTATTGAGGACTACGCTGGAGTCTTGCTGGAACTTCAGGAGTGAGTGTAGTGTTGAGTGTTTCTCCCTAAGGCCTTAAGTATGTCAGGAATTATGTTGCTGTCGCTTTGAAACTTTTCAAGTTTCCTTAGTGGAACTCGATTTGTTACAATTTGCAGTAATTATTTGTTCATATCCTCAGCAATAACAGCTATTCTACCATGACGTTCCCCTAAACGTCCTTGCAAGCTTCTGTTCAAAGCTCGTAACCTTGTAGGTTCCATTAACCTTTTGGAGAAAGCCAAAACCAGATTCTCAAACTTTTTTGCATTCAATGTCAAACTTTAGGTTGCCCTTCCCAGCAATAGAAAAAGTGGGTCTGCTTGGTACTGCATCAAGTACCATTTAATTAAACATTTTGACACCTTTGATCAATATTTTCAAATTCCATCATTCAAGGTTAAAGACAATCGGCAGTTGAGCTGAAAACGATTTTTTTTATTTTTAAATTTAGTTACATTGTTTTTTCAGTCACCTTTGACTGCACAATAATCTATTTCTGATCCTCCTTATCCACGAATTAATGAAAATTCAGGTTCCTTGACTTGTCGAAGATGCTATAAGAAATTCATCACATCCTTTAAATAATTTATTTTTTTCGTAATTACAGAAGTAAAAAAAATATTTGTGCAAACTTTCTACCTGTAACAAGTCTTCTTTTCTAGCTTAATATACCCTACCTGCATCCATTCATTCCCATAATCATAATACCGGTTAAAATAAATATAAATCAAATAAGTCACACGCTCAACAATCCTTTCCAATTTATTATCATTATCATCTGGATCTGTCACAGCGCTTTTAATCCACTCCTTCATCACATCGCCATATACCTACATATATCTATCCAGCTGTCCTTTTTGTGTAAATAAATATCATTAAAGTAAACAAAAGCTCATCCTGACGTATAAGAATATTTATATGGTACATTTGTACTAGGTTATAGCACAGCGTCAAGTGAGTCCAGAATTTTGTATGGGACACCATTATCAACCCTCTCAATGGGTCATGGATACTCATTGGCTTTCGTCCTTTTTCTGAAAAACGAAACCATAGGAATTCCCAGAAACAGGTAGGTAAACCCAAAGCATCACACATACCTCATTTGAGTTTTGGAACATGCTAACATACATAAATACTATATATATTTATATCAAACACATATTGCTATAAAATATACATTATGCATATGTATGTTCGTGTATTTATATATGTTTTGTTTTATATTATTTCCGAGTGATTGGAATTTGTGGTAGTAGTGGTGATTGCTGATGGAGAGTCTGTATGCCAAAAGAAGGGTGATAAATCACATAAGCTTCACCAAAGCTTTTAGGGTTAACCGAAAAGAAACAGGCAAAAGACTTTATCCACTTCGAGTTCACAGACATATTCACTTGAATCGAACAAAAAAAAAAAACAATAACAATTTTGGTCTTTAAGGATCTTTATTCTTTAAATTGACTTAAAAAAGGGTATTTCTTTAAGAGAAACAGTTTTTTTTCTTTAATTTGAATTTAAAATGTATTGAAAAGGTTGTCCTTATTGATAAGCAGAGGGTGAACAATAGCAATATGGTAATGGTGTTGGACGGAATTATTTATTCTAAAAACAGTGCAAAAACTTCATTAATGTACATGTACCTATTCACAAAGTCTTTCTATGTAGTTTTGTATTAAAAAAAGTTTTCCTGTCAATGTTCGTTTAGTTTTGAGGTATTATTAAAGCTATTGAAGTTCTGTCTTATAACAAAAAAATGCTAAAAAAAATGGCTTTCTATGTCTGATCTGATCAATAGCTTGCATGCACCCAAATCTTTATGTAAAAGTATGCATGTAATGCAAAGTTAAACGATATTGGTGGGTCTTTATTTCAATTGGTTATTTCGCTCACATTATTTTTTCGTTGAAAAGAGCTAGGGTCTGGACCTTTGGTACCTCATGTATGGGAAATTTAATCTTTTAGAATGTCATCTAATAGGTCTGTAATTGATCAGAAAAGGTCAACTAGTCCTAGAAATTGGTCAGTCCTAGATAACAAGTGATAAAGGCTTAAAGTTTCTCAAGGTCAACCGCACCTCATTTAAGGGAAATTTATAGAAAAAAGTATACCATCCGAAAGATCTCTAGATCGTGATAAAAGTTAAACTATTTACAGTAATTGGTCAGCCATTGTTTTTTTTTTCTATAAATTTTCAAAATTCGATTCAAGATCACAAAAAAAACTTTTTGGTACCTCATTTGGGTCATTCCAAAAAAAAATAAGTATGCCACTTGAAAGGCCACTTCATGGTCATAAAAGGTCAGTTTTTTTCAGTAAACCATACATAATTTTTACTGAATTTTTAATGAATTAAAAAATCAAGGTCATTTTTTTGGGACCTCATTTATATGAAATTTGCAAAAATTCCTTACTATGTTTAAGATCTCTAGATGTATATTAAAGGTCAGCTGGTTTCAGTAATTGGTCAGCTATAATATTCTGTTTAACAATTGTTAAAGCTTTTTTTTCAAGGTCACGAACGATTTTTGGCACCTCATTTGGGTAATTTAATAAAAATGTATTCTCTGATAGGTTTCTAAATCTTTACAAAATGTCAGTTAGTTTCAGTAATTGGTCAGGCACAGATATGTTGTTATGAATTTTATCATTATGCCAAAAAACATTCGTGACCTTGAAAAAAACTTTAAGAAATTGCAAACAAGAATCTATAGCTGACCAATTATTAAAACCTTTCAGGTGGTATTAATTTTTTTTTTTTGCAAATTTCCCATAAATGAGGTGCCAAAAATCGAAATGACCTTGATTTTTTTAATTCATTAAAAATTATGTATCGTTGACCAATTACTAAAAATATCTAACTTTTTATGACTACGAAGCGGGCTCTGGACCCTTGGCACCTCATATATGGGAAATTTGATATTTTAGAATGTCATTTAACTGGTCAGTAATTGGTCAAGAAAGGTCAACTAGTGCTTGAAATTGGTCAGCCCTTGATAACTAGTTATAAAGACTTAAAGTTTCTCAAGGTCACTCAAGTTCACGCGCGATTTTTGGCACCTCATTCGGGTAATTTTCCAAAAAAATTTACTATGTGACAGGTTACTCGGTCATCATAAAAAGTCAGTTAGATTCAGTAATTGGTCAGTCATATTTTTTTTTTAATGAATTTTTAAAGTATTTGTATGTAGGTCACCAGTATAGATTTTTGGCACCTCATTTGTGGTGTATTTGCCTAAAATGTTACCATCGAAAAGCCCAGTAAATCGCGATAAAAGGTCAACTATTTTCAGTAATTGGTCAAAACTCGTTTCAAGGTCACAAAAAAAAACTTTTGGCACCTCATTTGAGTCATTTCAAAAAAAGAAGTATGCCATTTGAATGGCCATTTCACCGTTATAAAAGGTCAGCTATTTTCCGAAATTGGTCAGTCATGGACTTTTTTGTATGAGTTTTTGAATTTTCGTCAGTAGTATAAGAGAATGTTAGTAGCTAATTTTTTACATGAAAGCAATGCCTATCATGCGCAAATTACGAGTACCTATGCATCTGTCAAAACAATCTAGTTGTTAAAAACTCCTAGAAAAAATTACTTTGACGCTAATAAGAGCTTGGCAATGGTAATAACCGAAAGCATAGGTAATTTGCGCATGATAGGCATTGCTTTCATGTAAAAAATTAGCTACAAACATTCTTTTATACTACTGACGAAAATTTAAAAACTCATACAAAAAAAGTTCATGACTGACCAATTACTGAAATTAGCTGACCTGACCTTTTATGTCCGCTAGATGGCCTTCCAAATGGTATTTTTTTTTTTTTTTTTTTTTTTTTGAAACGAACCAAATGAGATGCCAAAAATGTTTTTGTGACCTTGAAAAAAACTTAAAAAATTAATTTAAAAATATCTATGGCTGACCAATTACTGAAACTAGTTGACCTTTTATCGCGATTTACTGGGCTTTTCGATGGTAAAATTTTATGCAAATACACCACAAATGAGGTGCCAATCTATAATCTATACAGGTGACCTACATACAAATACTTTAAAAATTCATTAAAAAAAAAATATGGCTGACCAATTACTGAATCTAATTGACCTTTTATGATGACCGAGTAACCTATCACATAGTATATTTTTTTTTGGAAAATTACCCAAATGAGGTGCCAAAAATCGTTCGTGACCTTGAATTTTTTATTTTGTTTTAATCGTAAAAAATAATCTATCGCTGACCAATTACTGAAACTAGCTGACCTTTTATATAGATCTAGAGATCTTTCAGATGGCATGCAATTTTCCTAGATTTCCCATAAATGAGGTGCCAAAAATTGAACAAAAATTCAAAACTTCATTAAAAAAATCTATGGCTGACCAATTACTAAAACTAGCTGACCTTTTATATAGATCAAGAGATCCTGCAGAATGTATGCAATTTTCCCAAATTTCCCATAAATGAGGTGCCAAAAATCGCTATGACCTTGAAATTTAAAAAAAAAAATTATTAAAAAAAATCTATCGCTGACCAATTATTGAAAATAGCTGACCTTTTATATAGATCTAGAGATCTTTCCGATGGTATATATTTTTTGCAAATTTTCCTAAATGAGGTGCCAAAAATCGTTATGACCTTGAAATTTTTTTTTAAATAAATTAAAAATTCATTAAAAAAAAACTATGCCCGACCAATTTCTGAAAATAGCTGACCTATCTACAAATCTTTTAGATGGCATCTTTTTTTTTGTAAATTTCCCATAAATGAGGTGTCAAAAATCCCTTAAATGAGGTGCAAAAAATCGCGTTTGACCTTGAGTGGCCTTGAAAAAATTTAAACTTTTATTGCTTGTTATCTAGGATTGACCAATTTCTAGGACTAGTTGACTTTTTCTGACCAATTACTGATCAATTAGATGGCATTCTTAAATATCAAACTTCCCATATATGATTTGCCAAGGATCCAGAGCCAAAAAGCTCCCGGTATGTTGTTGATGTTAAGAAAAAAATTAAACTTCACATAACTCGCTTCATCAAAAAATCTATCTTTATCCTGAACTCGAACAAAAATTCTTCCATAAACTTATTACTTTACCATCGTAATATTATTGACAATTCCCTTAACATTTTTATCCAGTTTTCTTAGCTATTTATTAAGAAACTCCATTTAGTATAAAATATCTAACACAAGTATCTACCTTAGTCATCCAACCATTAGAAATACACCCATGATAGTTGGTGTTCATTTCTTTCTTTACTGATAGATTTGAAAATATATTTATGGACATTCGAGCTAAACAAGACATAATGGCCGAAATAAATGTGCCTAAGAGTAGCTATACTTACCTACTGTCACAATTTATATACGTTTAAAAGAAGAAGAAAATGCAGCTACTGAATGCCACACGACCTAGAAGACCTCAACTGAGTCTTAGCCTTTTTCTGGTGCCTATGTATATCATTGGTCTCTTGCTTGAATTTTGTAATGCACCCTATGGGACTATAATCTCCAATACTAATAAATGTTCATAGAAAACAGAAGCAAATCATTATTTATATTTCGGTCTTTCTGACAAACTAACGCATGGCATATAATGTAGTTTTCATCTTTATTTTGTTTTGTGTTGACCTATATAAATATGAATTGATAGTGAGGGGAATTCAGGAATCTAAAGGAGATAACAGTCTTGTTACCATATAAATATCAATTTGATATTGTAGGTTACTTAATTTAGTAAATCAAACAGCCATATTTATTTAAAAAAATCCTCTAATCAGAAAACTTTGTCATTTGATAACTTCAAGTACTAAAAAACTTGCACTTCATCTTATTAGGGCCACTCACTGAAAAAAAATCCATAATTTTTGCAGCGAGCGAGCACTTTAAATTTTTCAGGCAAAATACAGTTTTCACAGTCTTTTATTCAAAGTGTCGGTAAAAGTGTAAACGTTGATGAAAAATCTTCAAACTTGGCTCATATACTAAGTACAGGGTGCCCACCGGGAAGGTATACTACTTTGTTTTGCCACCATTTTGGTAAACATTAGTCTTGACAATTCATATTTGGCAGTCGTGAAGTAGGCTCGTGGGAAATTTATTATGGAAAAATATTCAATAATTCAGCGTTTTTTTATCGTTAAAACATTTTATCAAAATCAATCATCGATTATTGTGACCATGAGAAAGTTACGTGAAATTTTTGGGAGAAACAACAAAGCGCACTAGTTATCGTGTATGATGTCAGAGAAAGAAGTAAGTAATAGGCTCAAGCATGGACCACAACGTACTGCAAAATCGGCTGAAAACACTACTGCTGCTCAAGGAAGTGTTCAAAACAATCCATCAACCTCAATTCGACGCCGTGCTCAGGAGCTTGGTCTTCAAAGAACAACTTTGAACATTTTTTAACGCCACAACTGCATGCTTTTGGCTTGATTAACATGTGGTATCAAGAAGAGGGTGCCGCATCGCATAAAGCCAGGACTACAATGGAATTACTGCGAGACCTCTTTCCACAACAAGTTATTTAAAGAAATAGTTATGTTGATTGACCTCCACGGTCGCCGGATTTGACTGCTCCGGACTTCTTTTTGTGGCGATATCTGAAAAGCAAGGTTTATGCAAACAAACCAGAAACGCTTGAGCAACTCAAACAAAATATTCATGATGAAATTAATGAAATACCGCGTGAAATGTGTGAGAATGTTATAAAAAATGTGCTTTAAAGGGCTCGCATTTGTGAGACTAACAGAGGCGGACTAAATTGCTCGAAAGTTTAGTAAAGAGCAAACTCGATTTTCCCGTAAAAGAGATATGCAAGTGACGTCTGTCTAACACGGGTTTATTTTGGGTAGATCAACTGTCACTAATTTGGCATGTCAAAGATGCTATCTGTACGGATTTTAGAAAGATATTTCACTCAGTATGCCTCAACGTACTGCTTCGTAAACTTTAAAGTTTTGGGATTCGCTCTAATTATTTTAAACCGATAAGGTCCAAAACTTGAACTTGAAATTTAAACCTCAGATCTATTAAATGTACCTCAGGAGCTCCTCATCTCTGTCTCCACTCAACTTATGATTGTATGTACTCTTTTTAACCCCTCTACAAAGAACTGCTATAGTAAAAGATTTGGGTATCTTCTTTGATTCCAAGTTTTCATTTGCTCCACATATTGATGCTATAAATTGTTGTAAAAGCTAACACAATCATTGGTTTCATTAAAAGAAACTCAACTGACTTTTCGGATCCCTATATACACTTGTGTCTTTCTATAACACGTTAGTTAGATCATCACTTGAGTATGCTGATGTCATATGGAACCCTTCGTCACAAACGTTTTCGTATAGAATTGGGAAAGTTCAGAATCGTTTCACAAGATTTAAGTTTCTTAAAAGGCGATGGAGTTCTTGTCCAGATTCTCAAGTTCGACATAATCTTCTGGGTTTCTTTAGATTTAGATTAGACCATTGAGAGAAAGATACCTTCTTTTCCAGCCTACAAATAGGATAAATTATGGTATTATAATGAACCAGTTTCAAGGTCAATTAGGGAGTTAAATGAAGTAATTAGTCATATTGACATAGCATGGTCTAGAAATAAACTAAAAAATTATTTGTATTGTCAGGAAAGACTCCACAAAGGGACAAAAGATACCGACCTCCAACTTATAAACTTTCCAGAAGCTTATAATACAGACATTAGTATAGAACAAGGTTTCCAAAGCTAAAAATCCAAAAAAGTAGCCTGGCGCTCCCAAAATGGTAGATATACCAAACAAATTGCCCAAGTTCTAATCAGCCGAAGGCACACCTCTAACATCTTCATTCATTTGCCACAGACTCCAACGTCTCACGGGAGGTTTTTAATAAAAAAATAGCATTTTTGCAATGCAATTAAATTCTGCGAGATTTTGATTTGCGAGATTTAAGTTTGAGAGATTTCGTTATTGTGAAATTATGAAATGAAGAATTATGTGGTTGCAAGATTATGGGAAGCGGGATTTTTGCAACTGTGAGTTTTCGTTATGCGAAATTCTGATACTCAGTCCTTTTCTCAAGGAGATTTTACCTATCTTAAGGAGAGGAGATCCCATCAACTCATTGCTGTTCGTGTTAACCATTTGCCCATTTTCCGTTTATTGCCACTCCTACAAGAAAACACTTACGTAGTTCGGTCCTTTTTGTTCGTTCTATCATTGTCAACCTGGACTCTTTTTATGTATTTAATCTGTAGTTGGTGTGGGATTTCCAATGTCGTGGTCAGGGTGGTCAGGTGGTTGATAGAGGTTAGGAGTTTTCATGTCATTTCGTAGCGTTAGTAAATTTCAACAGGTTTTTTCTTGGAATGTTATAGAGTTCCTATAGGTCAGTGTTTTTTAAACTGTGGGTCGCGACCCTTAGGAGGGGGGGTACACTGAAAATAAAATTGTACTTAAAATCAATGAACGGCGATTTTAGACCCAAAATCGCCGATTTTCTCCGAAAATTCATTAAAAAACGTTCATAAATATTATGATTGGGTGTTGTTTTTATGAATCTCCATTCCTAAAAAAAATTCTATGGGAAAATTTCATCTAAGATCACTGATCATAGTTTTCCCGAAACTTGCACTTTTTTATGAAAAATGTATAGTGTTTAGGAGCACAATCCTAAATTTCATAGATTTTATGAATTTTTAGGTTTGCATGTATCAATTTCATGCCTATTCAATTTAATGCCTATTTTTAAATTGTATGAATTATGAACCTCGATTTTTAAAGTTTTTATTCATCTTACATAATATTAATGACTGCAACATGAACATATTCATAAGTCTTATGTATTGTCACTGAAAAAAATTCGCTTTGACATTGGATATATGAACTTCAGATACATACATGTTAGGAAAGAATCATGTGTCACATGAATCGCTAGAACTCGTATGAATACATTCATAGAATTCTACCTAAATCCTAAGAACGCGATGTTTGGTTCAATTTTGATGTACAGATTCGTATAAAATAGGAAATTATTCATGCAAATCAGGTACCTTTTTGGTTCAGTGTACAAATTTTTTAATTTTTGAGGTTATTGTCGTCATAAAACCTATTTTTTGTTCGGTTTTGCCTTGCTTCGCCTTCGCAACTCCGACTTGTACCATTTTTCAAGACTGCGAGAGAACTTTATGCTCCCACGTAAAGATATTTCCCGATAGGTAATGCACAGCACTTATTCAGACTAATTCTGAGTTTCACATGGAAAATATTTCACCCGAAAAATGTTTGTTCCCCTGAAATTTAAAAGTTGTTATGAGTTTTGCCTGAACTTCTCTTGGCCTAAAATAAACTAAAAACAATTCCCAAAGGGCACCAGTGCCTTTTGTTTTTCTTTCGTTTCGTTTGGGAAATTTTAGTTTTTCGGGTGAAACTCACAATAGGTGCAAGGAACTTTTTAGTCATTTCGAAGCGTTAATAAATTTTAACAGGTTTTTGCTTTGTTAGAGAGTTCCTCTAGGTCGTTGAAGAAGTGTCTCTCTAGGAGCCTGTTTCTCAGATATTATAGCGCAGGGCAATGCCACAGGTAGTAAAGAGTATCTTGGTCAGACCTGGCAAATAGTATAAACTGGAGATTTTTAGTGTGCGCACTATATAATCGGAGATTGACCATCTTAGGCTAAGTATTCACACTCCGGTAACTTCTATCAATCTCGTTCAGCAGATACAGACTTATGCCCATTCAACAAAAAATAAAGCAGTCGTTGAATCCTTTAAGGCGATTTTGTTAGAACACTTGGGAATTACCCTTAAAAACAGTATGGCGGCTATACAAAATGACAGTAAGTGTGAAATGATATTTTTTTGAATTCTGAAAGCAAACTCTGGCCTGCACTTCATTAGTTAGTTTTCAGCTTTTATCGTAAAATACCAAACAATATTAAAATTTTCTGTCGGCACTATTTAACATAAAAGGTAAAAAAGCTTCATTTGCAATCAACCCTTCGCTTTTCCCAAATTTTTATTGATATTCTTAAAATTGAGAACACTTACACAATTGGTATTCCTTGATGAAAATAGAATTTTAGTTTCAGAGATTTTTGGACAAAAATTGTCAATGTGACAATTTTGTATGAATATTTGATTTCTTTTATACGAGTATGTCACTGACATCTGACCTTGGCCAACCAAAGAATTTCTGCCCAAAGAAATCACTTGAAAGAATTTGTCAGGAAAGGGAAATGTTTCACCCCCTGGTAAGCACACTCTTCTGCCCAAAATAATCCAACTATTAAAGTATGGAAAATGGAACAGAGATGAAACAAATATTAGTGATAGATAGTAACGTTAGCCGTTTTCATGGTAATTATTTGAACAAAGCTTGTGTGTCTTAGTGAATAAAATGTACGACTGGATCGAACGTACTTGGTCTTATCCTCCAGTTACTTGAAATTTAAGTTCTTTTAAACAATACAAAAAAAGTACGTATTTTTAGATTTTTATTTTGAAATAAATAATGCACTTTGAAGAAAAAAAGCCGAGAAAAGGAATGGTAGGCAAAGTAGGAAAAAAAGGCAAATGAAAGGCACTGACGACAGGTAAAAAATTCAATAAAATGTGAAATAAAATTTTATATTTTTAGCATCGGAAAGACATGAAATTTGTTTGTATAAGTCGATACTTTCAAACGATAACTCATAAAAAAGACATAAAGCAAATTTCTATCCCTTCTCATAACTGATAAAATTTTGGGTAAATCGCTACATAAAATGGAACAAAAAATTAAGTTTTCTTAAGAAAGGAAAGGAAATGCTAAGTCCTTTTAAAAATAGTGCATTTCACACGGATTCTTCAAATACTCTTTTTTATGAAAGTAGGTTTTTACTAAAAAAATCTAATTTTAGAGCAGTTTTAAATTATGAATTTTTAATGAACTTGATAGTGGAGACTTTCAAATGGAAGGAAATACTTTGTTTTTTAGTTAGTAAAATAACATCTTTAATTTATTAATAAATTTTTCTAAGCCATGGAGACATTTTGAGCAATTAAGTTTTAATTAAATTTTGTTTCTGCTACATAAATCGAAATATACTTTTGTAATGGCTTTTGGTACGCTGAACTCGAATCTGAAATCAGAATTACACGCCAAGTTTTTGAGACAACCCACTCTAAAAGCTAAGAAAAAACTTTTTTTGAAAATTAAAGATCATCTTTTTTCACAAAACTTGCAGCTAGATCTAAAAAAAATTAAACTTCTTTAATGGATTTTTACCAATATTTGTATTACTCTCAGCAAAGTCCTCAATTGAAATTTGTAACAGCAATATTAGATAGTAAAAAACTGTTATCCACTCCATAACACACGTGTTAACTACCACACAGAAATATAACTTGTTCGTTTGATAACTTTTCTTATTAAAATAGATATGATATCTTTCCAGTGTTTATCACTTCACCAAATTCACCACTTCATCAAATTGTAGTGAACTGTGTCACATGCATGCTTTGCCTTACGATGTGTATATTGTTGGTGGAAAACGGTCCTATCACACGTGCACGTGTATGTACTAAGGCCGTGTGCCAATTGCGTTAAAAGTATGGTTTAATTTGATCCCATGGTTGAATTTTGACATTATTGAGGTGAATTGGCCTGCTCAGGAGCTCGTTGAAATTTTAGCCAGTGGTTAATTTTTGGCATGCCTATACTCATGAAGAAGTGAGTGTGATAAATGAAGATAAATATTTATTATATTTTGCTGTCGTGAAGTCACGAATCCTATCGGGAAATATTAAAAAAAAACTAAAATCAAATTTAAAGATTAATCAATATAGGCAAAAGCATAATAATAAATGCGAAAGTATAAGCTCAAGAAATTAAAAAACGTGGTTCTTTTAAAAGTACCAATCAATTTTCAAGCATAAATTAATGTGTGCAGCCATTTCGACTGATTTGCTTATAAAACTTCGAATTTCTCTCCGCCGTTTTTTTTTGGATTACCTGTGAAAAATTATATTAATAATTCAAAAGAATCGATAAAATTAATTGAAAATTCTTTTTTGATGATCATTTATTTTGCAAACAGAATTTTTTGTTTGGCGTTCAGTCATACTGCAAAAATGCAACAACAAAACTAATGGGAAATGTTTGTTTAAAAAAATCCCATTCAATTCAATTGGCACAACAAAAACCTTAAACTTTATTCACCCCTATAAAAGAGGATGAAATATAACTGGGATCAAATTTAACCAGAATTTTAACGCAATTGGCACACGGCCTCAGAAGTTATCCGTTCATTATATAGGGTGATTTTTTAAGAGGCTTAAAACTTAAAAAAAAAAAAACACAAAAAAATTCAAAAAAATGAATGAAATATTTATTTGAATCGATAGTTTGAACCTTGCAATTTAATGTTTAAAGATAATTTCATGCAAATGTTGACCGCGGCTGCGTCTCAGGTAGCCCATCCGCTGAGTCCAATTTTGGCATACTCTTTCACACATATCGGCCGGTATCTCACGAATGAATGCATGGATGTTGGCTTCCAGTGCGTCAATCGAAGCGGTGTCAAATCGCACGATCTAGGCGGCCAACTGACCGGCCCGAAACGTGAAATTAACTGTTCACCAAACTCGCCTCGCAATTGCGCCATTGTTTCGCGTGCTGTGTGGCATGTGGCACCGTCTTGTTGAAACCACATATCATGCAAGTCAAGAACTTCCATTTCGAGCAAAAAAAAGTTTGTTATCATCGCTCGGTAGCGTTCACCATTGACAGTAACGCTGCGATTCACATCATCTTTGAAGAAATATGGCCCAATAATGCCGCCGGCCCATAAACCGCACCAAACAGTGGCTTTTTCGGGATGCATTGGTAGCTGTTGCAATGCTTCTGGCTGATCTTCACTCCAAATGCGGCAATTATGCTTATTTACGTACCCATTCAACCAAAAATGAGCCTCATCCAAAAATGGAAGCAGCGCGCGATGAACATTTCGAACCGAGCACGAATTTTGATAGTAAAATTCAATAATTTGCAAGCGTTGTTCATTTGTAAGACGATCCATGGTTAAATTGCAAACCAAATTGAAGCTGTTTGACAGTGACACAAGGTACTAAACACACGTCAGCTGTCAAAACCAGTGTTGCCAAAACCAAACCAGCTAAAAAATCACCCGTTACAAGGAATTGGGTGAGTTAAAATTTTATCACACAGTGTTTTTAAATTTTGTTCATATCTTGGTTATTTCTATACTTTACTCTATTATCAAAAGAAAATCTTCACTCGCACCAACTTCCCCTATTTTGATTTCTTGATGATTGCAATATTCATTGCCGTAATTTCAGCAATATTAATTGTTGTTGCCTTAAATCCATATCCGTTTCCATTGGCAACCAATTCCATTCTTTTCTACGGTTTTTATCATCCTTATTTGGAAACTACCTTATTGCTAAACAAATTTCAGGAAGGGCAAAAACTTTTCCTATTTAGCTAATGGGACCTCTGGCGATGGTGTATTTTTTTTTTTTTTTTTTTTTTTTTTTTTGGTTTCGTCTTCTTTGAATGTTTTCTTCTTTTCTGGTCGTTGTATCTTAGAATCTTTGTCTGTGAAAATGTAAGTGAAAGACAAAAATCCAGTTGTAAGGATTATAATTAGAAAACTAGGAAATTAACTTTTTGACCTTTGGTATGTACACAACATTGTAAAAGGGGTATAAAACTTTTTACATTCATGAAATTAGATTATCGCTGCTATAGGGATGTTTATTGTTCATGTAAAGCCTCTAATTCACTTATCAACTACTTAATTCACCAATGACAAAGAGTGAATTAATATTTGAATTTTGGGATGTCTTAGTTTTTGTCCTTGATTTTCTTTGTTGTTTGAAGATTATAGTCTAGTTCCAATTCTCCGGAAATTGTTAGTTAATTGTTCATTTTTTTAAAATCATGAAAAAGTGAAAACTTTTTGTAAATAATGGAACGGAAATTCATGTCTTTTGTGTAGGTATTACAAAATTCAACTCCTAAGGAGCCCATGAACCAAGCTTTAGAGTAAAGGTCCTTACAGAGCCTGACCTTAAAAATCTTTATTTAAAACAACAACAACTAATAAATTATTCCTTATTTATTTCCTTCTTTGCATCCCGTAAACAATTCTATAAGATATGCGAATATTAATATGAGCTATGAGCAACCCTTAACCTCATTCTCTAGAACACATTTACTTACACAAGGATAAATTGAAGGCACATATTCCATGTTTCATGATGACTTTACTGAAACGATATAGTAAAAAAAAAATCTTCTTCGTCTTCTTTTTTGCATCCAACGAAGCGGGCATCAAGTGAAGCAAATTAATTGAGTTTGACTGACGGATTGGATTTCGGATGTTGTATGTCAACCTGCAACCAGTCCCTCAGCCCTCACTTATATAGTTAAACTGTGGTAGGTAAGTCTTGTTACTACGCCTTCACCTAGGATATTCTCGAACTTAAGCTGCCGATTCGTAATGTTGCCAATCAATTACATTGCCGGATGGAGTTAAGACTTAAGCGGGCTTGTGCTTGCTGCTGCGGGACTTTTAAGCATCGTGGTGGTGGTGTGGTTCCGTGCAGCAGCCAACAGAGCTGGAAGAATATAGACATACATATAAGCCTGGGTGGGAAGAACTTGGAATCGAAGACAAATAAAATCGATCAAATGGAAGCGAACACTTCTGATTCTGTCTGATTGCTTATTTGACACACACAAATATACAACCCAGAATAAGCGATGTGTGTACCAACACGGGAGCATGTGTCGCTGCTGAAGGATCATCTACTTCTTCAGCTTTATTCTTCATCTCCGACATACATATGCATATGTATAGGTAGGTACTTTTGGAGCGCATCGAATCGATGAAAAGTCAATTTTTCGTTCCTAAAGCGTTAAACCTTCTCGCTTCGTAGATGACGATGACGATGACGCTGACGACAACGACGAACTCTCAGTCTCAGCAGATGCGATTCCATTGAAAAATGGTAATGTTTGACTTTTGGTACATATATACACCATTCATCCACTATATGCGAAAATGGAACCAGTTCCCCCCCCCCCCCGCCTCTTTTGCACTTTGTTTTTGATGTTTACCAGTGTTGACATATTGATGGTGCTATGAAATTAAGTTGCCTTTGATGGAATCCCATGAAAGCAGTTATAGGGGTCCTTGCGCGCAATGTCTGTGCACACCGGGAGGTATTTGCTTAAGGACTCTATGATTGGATCGGATTGCCAAAGAGGGGATATATACACATATACACACATACCTTCACCCGGAAACACACAAACTGCTTCCGTCGTCGTCGTCGGCATCGGTCGTGGGTTAAAATTTTCAAAAAGGATGCGCACTTTATTTGCATTTTGTCAACCAATGATTGACATTATTTTGTTGCACCATTTTTTATGTTTATTATGTTTGGCAAATAAACATATAAATTTCTTAAGGGATTTACAGATGGAAAATTCATGTTAAGAATCAAATTTATGTAAACAATTTGTCTGTAGTTGGTATTTATAGGTATTGGTTTAGGTACGAGTACTTTGACAAAAGGAACTTCCAAAAGCCAATTGCAAAAAATGATGAATAAGGAATTTTAGAATTTATACAAACAAACGAAGTTTTAATGCAAGCTTAGAAATTGTAAGAATTTTTATTTATTGGATATCTCTTAGGAGATATTTTTTTGACTTAGAGAAACTTTTGGTTAATTGTCGTTAAGACCCACTCTTTAGGTTTTCGGGTAAAAAGAATTATATGACTGTTTAACAACACGTAGTGAACATCTGGAGATTTTTTGTTTTTTACCTGTTGGGGGATGAAAAATGGACCCTAAAGAGATCTTTTGGCGATCTTCATCCCAGTGTGTCCGACTCCGATTTTTGAGGCACATCCCCCAGAACCGGTGTTCCTATTAGTTCTGGGAGGTTTTTACCATATACACCCTTTCGGACTTGCTTTGTCTGTTGAATTCTTCTCTTTTCTTTCTTCTAAGAATATGTTGTGCGTAAGTTTAGATTTGGTTCCCATTTTGTTCACTGACTATCGTCTTTGCGGTTATGTTTTCTGGAGGAATATGTCTATTTGGCAGGCTGAACTTTTCATTTAGATATTTAGATATTTATTCAGTTAAATCAAATCTCTTACAAATAGACTTTACAATCTTTTTAATTGCTCGAGTATAGTAAGTTAAAAATTAATTTTAATTAAATCTGACTATGATGTTTGAAATTAATTTAAGGAAATATACATAGGTACCTATTAAAGAAAATTATCTACTTTAAATTTATATTTATGAAATTAGTTTTCATGTGTAGCCATATACTTAAACAAAACGGTCTCAAAGTTACGTGTGTCAATAAGTCTCCTGATGCTTTGTGGTAGCGAGTTAATCTAATGGCATGGATGAAGAATTGCATTTCAGTTATACGGCATGTAAATCGAGCTTGTATTAATATAATAGCACGCGGTGTTCTTGCAAATGACAAGAGGTTATATAAATATAATGGCTCTTTCGTGATTATAAGTTTGTACAAAAAAATAAGTGTTCGGTAATTAATGTATGTGTGGATTGTGCATCCCAATATTGTTTTAGAAAAAATTCGAACGTGATCACGCCTTTTAAGATTATACACGTATCTTACAATGTTGTTATAAGCAATTACTAATTTACGCTTAGTTTCAGCACTTTGATAACAACAAATTTCGCAACCATAAGTTATTATAGGAACTATTAGTGATTTAACTAGCAATAATTTAGTACCAAGAGGTGTGAAATATTGCGAAAATGAAAGATTCCTAAGAACTCCATATATTCTGCCGATAATTTGTTGAATGTGGTCATCCCATCTTAGAGTTCTGTTAAAATACACACCTAAATTTTTAACTCTTTCAACATAGTTGATCTGACTATTACCAAGAAGAACTGGAGGGAAATAGTTTAGGTCAAGTTCGTTTTTATAGATAACAAGGCAACTTGATTTCGAAGGATTTATTTTGAGCTCATTTTCTGCAGACCACTTGTTGACACTTTCAAGATCTTCGTTTATCTTACATATACCATCTTCGATCAGTCCCAGTTTGCAACTAAAGTATAGCTGGTAGTCATCAGCATATAAATGCTTGGAACAATTATATGTGCAAAGAGGTAGATCGTTGATGAAAAGTGTAAACAAAAGAAGCCTTATTTTTTACAAAAACAGCTTGAGATCTTCCACACAGATATGAAAAAATTAGCTTGCATGCGGATGAGGAAAAACTAAATATATTTTTCAATTTATATAATAAAATTTTATGGTTGATTGTATCAAATGCTTTTGAAAAATCTAGTAAAACTAGAAAAGTTACTTGATCTTTATCAATTGCATTTCTTATATCTTCTGTTACCTTGATCAATGAAGTAACACAACTATGCTTTGCCCGAAAACCAGATTGAATACTATTAATTAGATTATTTCTCTGAAGATACTTTGACATTTGTTGGTGCAACAGTTTTTCCATCACCTTAGACAAAAATGGTAAAATTGAAATAGGCCTATACTCTGCTGATGAACTACGAGTTGCTTTTTTCTTGACGAGTGGAAGCACTTTTGCTTCTTTCCATAACGCAGGAAAAGACGACGTAGTTATGACAGTGTTGAAAATATGAGTAAGAAATGGCAGTACATAAGGTAAAATGATTTTTATGAAAAGAGGGTGAATCTCGTCAAAGCTGGTTGACTTAGACTTAATTTTCAAAACTGCACTTAAGACATCACAACCATCAACTCTTGAAAAACAAAAAAATCCATAATCATCATTAGGCTCAAAGTGTTGGTAATTAAAATGAATAGATGCATTTGAAGATACCATCGATTGTATCTTTGTAAAATCACTATTTTATTTATTGGGGTCAACATTCTCAGGTACTCCAGATTTCGTTCGTCCACAACCAAGTTCGCGAATATTCTTCCAGATTTCATTCCCAGGAAGTTTTATATCGAGCCGTTTGGAATAATATAATCGTTTCGATTCTTTTATTTTGGAATTTACCTTATTCCTTACAACCCGATAAACGTCATAGAACTCTGGAAGCTTGTATCTCTTCCACCTTGTGTATGCCAAGTCTCTATTTTTAATTAGGTTCTTTATTTCAATAGTGAACCAAGGTAAAGACTTGTTAACTATTCGTTTTGTTTGTAACTGAACGTGAGAATTAAAAAGCTGTCGTACGTTTTCTTCAAGAAAAGCTACTTGCAAATTGGCAGTTGGCATAGCATAAATTGATTGCCAGTTAGTACAAGCGACATCGCTTCCAAGCTGAAAGTCAGCTTTTAATGTAGCAAAAATTAAATCGTGGCGAGAAAAACATGGCGCTGATACTTGATTGAAAAATAGAACGTTTTCTAAATTATTTACTAGAAACAAATCAAGTAGGGTACTGCTGGTGCTCGTGAAATGGGTTGGTTGTATTTTGTTTACTGGTTCTAGGGATAAGCTTTTAAGATTTCTAATGAAAGACCGTGACGCCTCACTGCATAACAAATTGCAATTGAAATCGCCAAACACAAAAATTTCCCCATACAATGATGAGTACTCTTCTAAAACATAATAAAAGCTCGATAAATTAGTAAAACTATCTGGCCGATAGACGCAACCCAGTAATGTCTTTACTTTGCCATTGAACATTTCAATAAAACAAAATTCTATGGGATTATTACCAGGTGATTCAACCATAACTCGACAGTTTATGCATTGTTTGACATATATTGCAACGCCTCCACCTTTGGATTTTCTATCAACACGGAAAAGTTTATAGCCGTTCAAACTATAAATTTCATCAGCTACTCCCTCTTTAAACCATGTTTCGGATACACAAATAGCATCCACATTAGAGTTTACAAAAATTTTACGAAACTCATCTATTTTCTTGTACAAGCTTTGTGCATTGATATGACAAATATGAAATCCCTTTTCTTGTTTACAAAAAATATTTAAATTTAAACGAAGGCTTACATCCCTACCATTAGATTGGGAAACTGTATTAATTGCGTTCATTTAAGCTTAAAGAGCGCAAAAACATACCACACAGCATACAAGATGTAGACACAAAATCAAAGAGAATGACCATGATAAATGAGAGACTAAGTATTTGGCTAAATAAAAAGAAAAAAAGGAAATATAAAATAAAATAAATTAATATATCAATAAAAAAATTAATTGAAAAAAAAATTAAATTAATATCGAGCATTATAATCGAGCATTTTGCCGAATTTGTGGAAAATGTTGAAGTACCCGTGTCTGGTGAGAAACTGGGTGAAGTTAAAGTTAACCTCATCCGATCATTCAACTTAGCCACGTTCTTGATCACCTTCGTTATCCATCATCCTCTCCTTTTGGAGCTTCAACACTTTTGCCACTTCTTTTCCGTAAGCTTCTTAGCCCCTTCTGGTACCGTTTCCAATTCAACATCCATCTTTCAGCCTACTTAATGACCTAACTTTTACCCTCGTTTCAACGACTATAATAGAAGAGAAGCAATTAACACCTGAACATCAGTTTGGATTTAGAAGCAAGCATTCGACAATTGATCAAGTGCAAGGAATTACTGATGTAATTAAGAGAGCTCTTAAAGAAAAAAAGCAATAAATTGCTTAGGTCATTTGTAAATGCTCCGTATATATAAGAAACGAAGATCTTCACAGGGATCTCGGGCGGGATTCCTACATTCCGGGACGAAATGAAAAGCTTCGCGCGAAAACATAGAAATCGACTATTAGAACACACTAATTTAACGATTATTGAAGAACAAAACCTTCCGACTTGGTGCGGTGAACAGAAAACCGCGTTTTCAAGGTCTTCGGTCTTCATAGAGCCTTATGCAGGTTTTGCACCGACTCAAGGGAAAAAAATTGATTTAGAAATCATTTAGTCTGGATTTTCTTCTTATTTAAGTTTTTTTTGTAGCCACAGGCTGAGACCATCTTCATCCATCCATTCAGGAGTTAACTCATGGCATAACCTGATTTTGCTTCCATCATTTTTAACATCTAGAGGTGGGGCTTAGTGCATGTGGATTGTTGTTGGGGGCAGGATATAAGAGATGGTGAGGTGACAGCTCAAAAATTTCCTCGATGATGGAATCAACAATGACGTCTATGCACCCAAGAAAATAATTAGTGTATTTAACCAAACAATTCAAACAGACCACGAATAAATTTCGTAATTTGTACAAATAGGCTTTCGTGAATTTACAAATTTCATTATAATTGCATTTATTAATACAACGAAACTTGTTTACTTTTACAAATATATGTTGTGAACAAGAATTTAGTAGAATTAATGAAATATAATTAAAAAATTTATTAGAATATATGAAATGCTTTTAAATATTTTGTATATTCTACGAAATCCTTCGATTATAAATCTAGTACAAACTATTTGTGTGAATGTTGGAATGTATTTGTGTAGGCACGGCTCGTAGAGAACCAGAAGCCAGGGCCTAATGACTCAAGCTCCTGTTTATAGGCCCAACTATATAAGCCCTAGGCATACATAAGTTAAACTTAATGGATTGCACGATAGTTGACGGGAATGGAGGGGTCCTACAATTTAGTGCCGAGTCCGAACGTGTACGTGATTTCGGAATTCTTAAATCGTAAATAGCAGTTCAGGCAGAAGAAGAAGGAGAAGAAGAAGAATAAAAGGCCACGAGGAATAACGATGAGTCATATTTTTCCTATATTGCAGAGTTAAAAATTTAAACTTTTAATCCCCAGTTTCACAGTGGGAGTTTAAACTCCACTTTTGTTTTAAACTTCAGTTCAACAGATCAATTGAATTCAGTTAAAGGTTTGAACGAGACTGTGAAACTGGGGGTATCTAATTCTTATATTTTGAACTCAGGTTAAATAATTACACTGGACAACAAGGTTTTCTAACAGAAACCAAAGCATATTTTAATAGGGCAGACATTCGCTGTGTGGCTTGTGGCGCCGCGCCGTCCTGTTGAAACCACATGTCCTCCAAGTCCATATTATCCGATTGGGGCCAAAAATATGCGGTTATAATTGAACGGTAGCGATTCCCATTCACAGTAACGAGCCGGTTTTGATCATCGCGGAAGAAGTACGGCCCAATGACGCCGCCAGCCCATAAACCACACCAAACCGTAATTTTTTTCGGGATGCAATGATGACTCATGGAGTACGTGTGGATTGCTGCCTGACCAATACCGTATATTTTGTTTATTGATAAGCCATTCAGCCAGGAATGAGCCTCATCGCTGAACATGATTTTTCCATGAAAATCCGAATCATTTTCAAGTTGTTGCTCAGCCCAATTTACGAACATACACGCTTCTGGTGGTCAAGCGCCTTCAGTTCTTGCGTCAATTTAATCTTGTAAGGATGTAGGCCAAGATCTTTTCGCAAAATTTGCCACAACGACGTCACAGAGATGCCGAATGCTTGAGAACGACCTGTGAGAGACACATTTGGGCTTTCTGCAATTAAAGCCTCAGCGGCAGCAATATTCTCGACACCACGGGCTGTGCCTGTGGATTCAAATTTTTCCACTAAACGCTCAATTGTTGATCTGCTTGGACGATTATGACGACCATAAATTGGACGTAGTGCTCTTAACGTTGAGGCCACTAACTCCAAATTTCGGTATTAAATTTTAATAATTTTGACTCGTTGTTGGCTCGTATATCTTTCCGTCATCAAAATGGCAAGCCTTACTGAAGAAGAATGTCAAAAGAGCGGCAAGGAATATGGCGTCGTTTGCTGTCCCTGTCGCTCTACTTTTGTAGCGTCCCTGTTGAAAACCCCTTATGAATCCGCGTCAAAAATTTTGTGTCGAATTTTTATGAGCGCATTTTCACGCGTCGTGGGGTTGTTTTTTGTGGGGTTATGTGTGGCTTGTCTACTCAGATAAACCAGAGACAATTAACGCCTTGCAAGAGAATAGTCGTTTCCTCACCAAAAGTTTCCTTCAGTAAATTGATTGCTGAGCATAAATCAAGTGACAGCTGTCAAAAAGACCAACTCCGACAAAAAATATTACAAGATTGAAAACAACACGTCTAAAAAAAACACCCTTTATAACGATTTTTGTATTAATGTTTAAAATGCCACAACTACAAGATCAAGAACATGTTACCAAGCTGTGCATTTTTTTTTTAATTTGCGACTAAGACCAGACCAAAACCAGACGAGACTGATACTGAGACGAGACTTTGTTAAACGAGACCAAACGAGACTGAGTTATACGAGACCGAAATCGATTCCGAGACGATACTGAAGTTTTTCAATTTTGACGATATTGAGACGATACTCACAAAGGTGTCGTTTGGTTTAGTATCGTGGCCAGCCCTACCTACTGACTAATTAGCGACATTTTTTCTTCAGTAAGGCTTTGTAAACTTAGTCTACGTGTAGTGAATAATCCTCCTAAAACAAGCTCAGTTTCCAGATTTTGTAGGAAGTTCACCACCACCCTTATTTTCACAATCTCTTCAAAAATCAATGTCGAAAGTTTGAACTTAAATATAATTCAAGCCTTTGAGCCATGAACCAACTGTAACCTCTTCTCCTGCACTTTATACATCAAACGTCAAGTATATACACAGGTGTTGCAGAAGGTATATTGCTGTATGGACTTTGACTAACGACTTCTAAATTAGTTTAATAGCATATAGTCAAATGAAGTTCAGCATATCAGATGCAGTCTACAACTACTCGTAAAGTTCCTTGAGTCATATTATTAAACCTACTCTCTGGCCAGTTGAGAATGACCCAGGATAGCTGTCATACAACACTGATATGGCCAGCTTAAGAAATGACCGGTAGAAATGTCCATTTGTGACGTGTGACGTTCAGTTGGCATGTTCTCATGCAATCTTATGAATATAATTAATTAATTTTTCATTATTGCTGATAATACGAGGGCCCTATGGAATTACAGAGCAGAAATGTATCTCAGGAATAGCAACTGAGAAAATGAATTGCTTGGGGCGTTGTTATTTAATTGATTTAGTTAAACAGGAACATAGCAACACACTGAGGCGGAAGGAAGGGACACACTGCCTCTGCCTCAACATATAAATGGTTGGATGAATGGATGGATGAATGGATAAATAGATGGACACTGGTCATTGCTTAGCGATAGCAATCGTATTCGTATAATCAATTCAATTAATTTTCTCTCTGACCGAACTGGGATTTGGAAGTAAAGTTGTCGTATAAATGCGTAGGGTTTTGTTAGCGTTCATACAAACCAACCTATGTGTATGTGAGTATTTGCTATAGGTTTCCAGCAAATCAGATTATTATTGGCCATAAGATTATGTACATAAATTAATATTTGACATGTTGATGATATTTAGGGTTAATTTGGGATTGTTTGACGCAATCTTAGGGTAAGGAAATATGTTTTAATTTTCAAATATTAAGGGACTGTCAAGATAGGCATGTTTAGTTATGAATAGAATGATCCATTGATTTGGACATTTTGTGAATTTAGTATTGGAGCAAATTGTGTTGAAATGTCTAAGATATTTATGGTATTAATTTTAGTTCATTAGTGCAGTTTGTGAAATTATTTTGTTGGAATTTTTAATAATGTATGAACTTTTTAATATAATTTGCTTATGAGGCAAGTAAAGGTATGTATCTAATTGGCTTTAAGTAAAAAATTTATTCAAGGGTTAAAATCAAATTTAACATGAGAATAACAGAGAAGTCAAAAAGGTAGTTTTCATTAAACCATATGATGTCATTTATTGATAGATTTATTTGTTCGTGTGTCCAGATGTATGCTCAATTGTGCATCGTGGAAGAGCATTAACGGATGGAAGAATTTCCTTCGAATATGGTAGATAAAAACAAATTTAAGGAAATTGAATATTTTTACTTTTAGTCATCTTGAACGGGTAGATGCCAAACCAGCAAGTGCTTTGTTTTCACGTTGAATAGAGCCATTTAAAGCAAAACGCATTAAGGGATTAAAAAGTAAATGTAATAGATTTCTCTTTTTGTTACCAAAATATGTCGGAAAATGTTTTATGAATAAGAATTCACTTAGCGTTAAATAGAGTCTTAGTAATGGCTGATATACTGCGCAATTATTCACCCGTTGTTTAAAAATTTCCAAATCATTTTCTTAAGAGCTTCAAAGCCATACTTGCCACTGATAACAAGCTGGTTTTGAGCAAAAGTCAATGAGTCGCTATTATCAATACTTTTGAAGTGCAACTAGAGCTTCTTTTGAAATCAACAAGCTTTAATATTTGCACTTGAAGCGCTGTTAGAGCATTAAAGCAGCTGAAATTGTTTCTTGGGGTACTTTGTAAATTTTTTTTCAATGTTGGCTACTCTGGTCCAGTAACTAGTTAGATATTGCTTTAAATAGCTCGTCTCTAAAGATGCTGTCATACGCGGCCTTAAAATCAATCAACAAATTATGGGTATTGACTTGAAACTTAAATGAAAAAAATTTAATTTGGTTGCGCAACAGCTCGTGGAGAACCAGGGCCTAGTGATTTACAACTCTTAACCATTCCTGTGTGCGTGTTGTTGGCAGGAATGGAGGAGACCTATAATTTTCTTGCCGAGCCCGAACGGCTAGATGAGAAGCACTTATTCATGACAAGTATACTCTTGAAGGATTTGTTAGTTCCTCGCAAGTAACAGTACTTCGGGAAAACCATTTCTGTTGTTAGGGGGTAGTGGCTGGAAATCAAACCCATACCTTCGGCATGACAGTCCAACGCACTAACCATCATACCATGAGGTACTACATTGTCTTGAAACTCCTGGGTTTCTTACAAGATCTGCCCTTGTGTGAATATTTGGTCGATGGTGGTTTTCCCTGATCTAAAGCCACAATGATATAGACCTATCAGGTTGTTGATAAATGGTGTCAGGCGTTCACAAAGAACGGCAGAGAAGATCTTGTCCCAATTTTAAGAAGACTGGTTCCTCTGTAGTTGGTCAGTTCAGAGGATCATCTTGTTTGAGAATCGGGTGAACAATGCTGAGGTTCCAGTGGCGTATACAGCTTCATTTCTTGGGGGGGGTCATACCAAAACAAAAACCCAATTCAGTTCTTATAAATTTATTAATTAAAAGACTGATCCATGGTTTCCATTTTTTTCGCGTTTTGTACTTTTTTGGAATTAATTTTTGCTGGTCCCACAAATGTTACCATTTTTTTTTTAATTATAAAGAGTTGGGGTCGAAATTTTAGCAAGGTCAAAACTCGTTTTGCAAAACTTTTCTTTCGAAATTTTGTTTCTCAATATTCTCCAAATTCCGTTTACATAGTTTTGGCAAAATAAAGAGAAGTTTGGAAATTGTAAAAAGGGCGTAATTTTTCTTCTTTTTTGAATTACCTTTTAATGATCTTAAAATAAAATACAGTAGACGCTCGATATAGTAAGGTAATAAAACCAGCCTGTTCACTCTTTCGAGATTGTTTAAAAAAAAGAAACACTTGTTTAGTGTCCTTAAGCAATGTTAAATTCTTTCGGGACATTTTTGTAAAACAAAAAATATGTTTTTATATATAATTTTGTGTGTTCAATATAGTTAATTTTTTTAGATTTACTAAATCGAGCGTCTACTGTATTATTATTTGCTGGCAAAGCTTACACATTTTTATATTAAGGATATTTATGCAATTTCGTAAAACCGTAGATAAGTTTACAAATTTGTTAAATTTATCTTTTGGTTAATGAATTGTCAAATTTTGTATGGGAAATGATTCACACAATTTTGTTAAAGTTATCAAGGGATTTTGTTCGTAAAATTAACCAAACTGGTTAAGCTTATCCAAACGTCATTGTGACTCTTACTCTTACTTATTTAATCAAATGTATAACAAAGGTCGTTCATGCATACTTTTTACACAATTTGTAAACTTACGACGTTGCATAAATACCCTTATTATTTTCTGGGTTAAACACAAATTTTGAAGAGCTGAGTTTTGGAAACCAAATTTTGATCCACTCCCGAATTTTAATATGATCTTGAGGTTGTGTACCAAAAATATTTCGTATGGATTTTTGTGCACGCTAAAAAATATGTAGGCTTTGGAGATGTTAATCATAATATTTTACTTAATATTAATATTTTTTTAATAATTTTCTTAATATCTTACGTTTGAAGACAGTTTTAAGCCACAGTTTGCATTAATTTTTTTTTAATCTGATAAGGGGATAATAATGAGGGGATAATTTTCTCATTTATCAATAAAAAACTGTGGTAGTTAGAACCACTCTTTTATTGGAGACAAAAATTCTTAGCTTCCACAATTTGTTTTTATTGAAGCCTGAAAATGAACATGTGAAATATTGGCCGCAGATCAGATCTCAATCAAAAAATGTTTTTAGGGTGTATGACAGGGCTGTGTCTAAGGGTGGGGCATTGGAGCAAATCCCCAGGTGCCTTCCTATGAAGGGGGCCATGCCGTACTGCGAATGGCTTGCCACGTTCCATGAATGGTGCGATTAAATGTGCTTGCGGAATATTCGTTAACGCAAACTGCAAAAGTCTTCTCTTAAAAATGCAAATACAAATTTTACAGCGTTAGTATTGTGTTCAATAGTCAATACATCATCTACGGTGCAACTGAGCAGTACAAAATCGAGTTGATGATTATTGAAAAGGCAGAGAGCATGTTTGTGAACGTCAAAAGCCATGGCAAGTAAATTGACTGGCGTTGATGAATACAAATTTTCAACAAACAGGACGGTTACATATTATTTGTCATGACGCTTTCTGCGTCAAAAAAACGACGATCATTTCACGAACAAATTGACTTTGACTGACCGATATTGTGATCAATTCATAGTTTAGGGAATAATGTTTAAAAGCACGCTTAACTTGCGTTGGATTGTTATCAATCGAATATACGATCGATACGATCAAAAGAAAATGTATTTTAAACATAATCCAAAATTAATAGTAACTGTTAAATTCGTGTTTAAAAGTCAGACAAGAATGTATGATTAGAGTTTTTGTTGATTTCATTTAAACATTCCAAGCAGAGCGATGTATTTTATGTTACGTTGCGTTGGAATGAAATTATTAACGATAGAAAAAATATCGAACTAAAAATAAAAATGTCGACAGGTTACAAAATCAATTTATATCAACTTTTTTTCTATGTACTAAATATTGGGAAGAAAAATCGAAAATTCGATAAAAGTCGACCCTTTTTTTACTTTCTTTTTAGGCTGCTGACTTTTTGTCTAAGTTCGAAGCTAAAAATTTTATGAACTAGTAACCAAAATAGGTATTCTTACATGCAAAAAAGTCGATATAAACCGACATTTCAACTAGTTAAATCGCCTTTTTTGATGGTAATTCGTACGTAACCTATACTGAAACATGTTGGTACTGGGTTTGAGTCGGAACGGCCCTGGTGTATCGAATACGGTTTTAAGTAAAATGTTTGTTTTTCATTGTAATATTCGTATAATATCGTCTGTTAGCTTTTTTTTATCCATTAATTCATTTATTTTTTTTCTTTATCGAAGATGATTTCCTTGATATTTTGAACAAAATTCTCACAAAATAAGTAAGTTAAACCGATCAAAAACAATATTGAAAATACTTTGAGCATTAAAGAGGGTATATCTGCCAAAAACGTAGATCTACCAAATTGATTTTGAATCAAAAAATAAATCAATGCTGAAATGTTCTGAATGCAAAAGTGGTCAAAATCGTCGATTTGATACATCTTAACCAACAAAAAAAAATTGTTTAATTTCGACAATAAAACCTCAATAGTATTATTAGGGCAATGGCTTGTAAATGTTGATAGGAGAAGGTAAATAAACTTTACCAATAATGAATAGGTAGCCTATTCCAAAGCTATACAAAAATATTTTTTTTCAAATTATATTTTCCGATTGCAAATATTTTTGCTTTTCTTATTATTTTTTGCGTATATCTTTTGAGTTCTCGGGGGGGTCATGACCCCGTGAACCCCCCCCCCCCCCCCCCCCCCTTGTATACGCCGTTGTGAGGTTCCACTCATCGGAAATGCTTTTCTCCTACCATATTTAGCAGATGAGCTGATGCATACTCCAAACCAATTCATCGCCAGCCACTTTCAAATAGCTCGGCAATAAGGCCATCAACTTCAGCTGCTTTATTGGACTTAAGTTTGAATATAGCTATCTTCACTTCGTCGAGATCGGGTGGACGGAATTGTTGGCCTACGTCGTCCAAGTTGAATGATGCAATCTGCATGGCAGAGGAATTCGGTTCGTCATTGCCGGCTGTTATACAATTTACAAAAGCGATTTTTTCATATCTCAGCACCGACTGCGAATCTACCACGATGATCTCCTGATCGCCCTTGCAAGCTTCGCTTCGGCTCTTGTAACCCTGTGAAGCTTTTTTATCGAGGCTGAGATAAGTTTGTCCTAGTTCGGGGTATTCAAGAAGAACGAAGGTAAAAGTCGGGTTAAAAAGGAAAAAGAACTCGGTAATAGGAACCAGTTTTATAATTTACAATATTGTTTCATAACAATAGAATGTGGGGTTTACAATCTTGCAATTTTTGTTAATCTTACTAAAAATAACACGGTATTTAATATATACAACTAAGCTTGGTATGGTAGAGCTACAGGAGTAAACTCGCCCCACAATACTTACTTAGAAAGAGTGAACCAGGGACAAAACGGTAGGAATCTAATTCCAGCCCAAGGCTAACCCAAGGTAAAGTTACTTTGATGCCCAATCTCTGAAGGTCAGACCATGAAAAGCAATTTTTGGGTTTATATATTGATTTCCTTGAATTAACACACAGAAAAATTAAGAAAAAGAAAAGTCTCTTGGCACGGTTAAGTACACTTAAATTCATAGTTTTCATAATCAAGGGCCAACGGAATGTAAAATTTCGGAAAAAGTTAACTGGATTTCTTTAAGTAGATACCTAAAAAAATTTGATGCAGAGTTATTTAAGTAAAGCTGCTAATTAGAATTAGCGAGCAAACATTCACAGTCAGAATTCCAACTTCTCCAAGGACTTTTTGTTAAATTAATGGCTATTAGCTTCCTTTTCGTCAAAAACCTGCTGTGATCTCTTGGTTATAATCCTTAATATGTTTCTTTGAAACAAAACCGGATGTTCAAGAGCATTTTCCACTGTGAGATATACAAAAGAAACAAAATGCTTATGACGAAAAGCCATTAATATGAACCCTAAATTTATGTTTTGGCTAACACTGAATAGATCCTGTGATTAAAATGCAAAATCAAAATAACGAACAAAACTTAAACAAAACTATCCCCCCATCAATCAAAATCAACAGCCAACAATAATTGCCAACCCTTTGAACAATAAGTTTCCTTTAACACTATTAACTCCAAAACATATTGTTTACCTTCGTTTAGGTGTACGAGTATCATTAAATAAAACACAACAGTGTGATAAGTTCATATGTACCTACAATCAAACCTTAAAACTTTCTTTGGCTGTTCTCAACTTTTCCTTGTAAATAACTTAAATTGCCAAGTATTCTCACCTGTTTTTACCTTTTTTGTGATTCTTTGGAAAAACCTAACAAAAAAAATCCCTTAACTTCCATCAACCCAAAGAACACACATACCTATCCTGATCTTACTCTCTTTCTTCTGAGAAAAAAAGGTCCAATGTTAAACGAACATCATCCAACCATCTAATTCCATCACTTCGTAACCAAGAATCCAGACCCAGGCCGGAACAGCTCAGTCTTTCCGTCTGCTTTTGTTTCGAACAAGAATTGATTTCGAACACTACTATCATTGTCAATTAAGAGGTCTAAGAAGTCCTTGTAGCAGCCATCAATTGGATGAAAAGAAGAGAGTGCCTTTTCAGGAGGGTAAATGGTAGGTTTATACGAAAAAGGCCAAGTCGAACGGATGTACGCATCATGGTACGTGCTTTGTCACCCACATTAGCCAAATGGCCCATCATTTCCAGTCACGTTTTTCAAATTGGCCTCAACCAGGATTCATCGATTCACCTGCTTCTAAGTCGATTGGTGGCATCAGCGGCGGACAGAGATACAAGAGGCTTGGAAATTGGTTTTCGAAGCCATTGCGGCTGGCTAAATCTATTTGAACGTTCATATAGAATGGTTGGGCCTTTTGAGAGCGGATGGGACTAAAGTAAACGTCCTAAATTGTGGTTATTTCTATATCGACTTCAGCGGTTGTCGGGCGTTTGGGTCTGATGTTTCGCGCTTATCCTGACTTCATTCTCTTTCCAATATTTATCCTTTAAAAAGGATATAGCCCAACAAATTTCAGCGATTTGTTTGAATGAATTCGCCATAACGAAATGTTATGTTATGACATCATTCTACATCTACATTCCTGGGTATGATTATTGTTTTCTATTTTTCGCTTGACTCTGCTCCTGCCACTGGAACAGATGATGGGATTATTTCCAAATGCCGACAGAATCCATTTTAACAGTAGGTATATAATCTATGACAGTTATAAAGGCATAGGAGGCACGAACTTTCTATGAATAAATATTATAATTCTTTGTTTTTTTTTTTACTAAACGCAGCAAACGATTAGCAATCAAAAGCAAGTGAATAGATAGATATTCCATAGAACGTTTATTAATTGTTGGTTGTGGTTAACTGTAATGCTATAGCTATGAAATGGTTTTATGATGTGACTTGGGTGGGTGTAAAGGCGAAATGGGAATCATTTGGCCAGACTATGAATATAATTTGTGTGAACTGTGAACTATATTTCATCAGCAATCGTGAGAGGTGAGACGTTCCTGCTGCTGATTTATGTTCGAAGAAATTTAGATTAATAGATATTAATTGTTAAGAGGAATTTTTTTTGAAGATGATAAACGGAATCGTACACTTCTTCGGTTCGCTTTATTTAATTCATGGAGTGTTTTATTGGGCGTTTATTTATTTTATTTAGGTGCTCATATTAGGTATCTATTTCTTCATCTACAATTCTGAATAGCGAGTTATGATTTTAGATTGCTCTTAAAGACCTTTATTTGATATCCCTTTTAACAATGTTAGATGTTTATTCGATTTAAATGGTAAGTTAGTGTACTGCAAAATACAAAGTTTGAGTATTGCAAAATCATCAAAAAGATATCCGAAATCAGCTTACGTTACCAGCCACCTCAGAGAAATGACTCTTAAGATGATATAAATTTCTTTATTACACAAAGGTAACAGAAGATCCACATGTAAAAATGGCTCAGCGAAAAACAAAAAAAAGCTACGTTAGAAAATTCAGCTGTAGAGGAAAACAAAGTGATCCTGTAGAAAAGAGAGCATACCAATGCCATATGCCATTTCTCTGTTCAAAGAGTTAAAATATAAACTCACGATTGAAAGAACACACCGGATAGACCAAAAGCCAACAGAGAATGTTGGGGGTGGATGTATAACCAAAATATAGGCATGAGAGTCAGCCTTTGGGAGGGGTGGGGGCTTCAACACGCGTGGTTTCCTTTCTATTTGTTAAGTTCATTAGCACTTCAATTCACTTTTTTTTTATATGGAAATAATACTCGTTCATTTTTCTGAAGGCTTAAGACTTTTATCTTGATGATACGATCGATATGAGCCATGTTTTAAGCTTTTTAAGCAAACCTTATCGGACTTTTTTTTAGAGTCTTTTTTTTTTGTTGATTTTTTGTTTGTTTCAAATCTCCAAAAGTGATTATAAGGTTCGTATAAAATGCCTTTATCTTGAGTTCTTTTAATCGGACCGTTAGGATTGAGGTGTTTATACTTAGGAAAAATTACTGAGCATAATGTACAATATTTTTTAAATAAATTAAATTGGTTATTATTAACAATATAATCGAGGAGCTGGCTCTTTTTTAGCCCCTCGCCCCTCCCAAAATCTGAAAATGAAACCTGACTGACTTTTTCATTTGATATCACGGCACATGCACCTACAAACCCTCATACTTTGGTCTTGGTTATAAATCCGCTCCCGAAATTTGTTGTCGGCTCTTAGACTAGGAGGTTTTAAAAAATAGTCAAGCGATTGGCTGCTGGTTTTTGATTGAAACGCCAGCTTTATACAGAGCCAGCCCGAGATAAACTAAGGCCCTGTGCAAGCTTCATCATTAGAGCTTCTCAATTAAGGTTATTCGTGGAAGAAGTCATTTCCTCAGACTTTGCAATGCGATACGTTTTTAATCGATCAAATAGGATTCATATTAAATCTTAAGAAGTCGAATATTTTACACAATAATAAAAGTAATTAAAGAAAATTTAATAATTGTAAATTAAAGTCAAAAAACATATCACAAAAATATGTGAATTGAAAAAAAAAAATGTTTAAGTACAAAGTAATATAAAAATAAATAATTAACTTATTGGTTAAGTGGATTTTTCAATGTTTACTAAAGGCGCCCATTAGATTCAGCACCCTGTGCAATTGTACTTCTAGCACGTATAGTTTGTCTGGCCCTGGCTATAGAAACAGCTTTCCAAAGCACAGGGAGTAAAATATATGTATATTTATCCGAGCCATTGGCGAATAGAGATTTTTTCATTATATATGTAACAAATCAAGTTCAGTTTAAAATTATATTTTAAAATTCGTTTGAAAACTCAACATAAATTTTTTAAAAAAATATAAATAAAGGTTACTTTTTTATAAAATAATTGATTCGTCCAGTTTTTAAATATATTAGTTATCCAACAAATGAAAGTTGAAAAGTTTTCATAATTTTAAAATTTCTCGAAAACTAAAACCCCTACAATTGTCTTTGTTTTCATCATTCGACTTTAAGCTAATAGCATCATTAAAAAATGAAAGACAATTAATAACTTTATGAAGTGAAACAAAAAATCAAAAACCAAAATTAAATTTTTTTAACACTATCAAAAAAAAAACAAAATAAGGACATTTATACCCAACCATAAACCTCACATCCCAACTTAATCTCATGACGTCACTACAATGACCATAAATCAATATAAACTTACCTTTTCTGTTATTCCTGGGTAAATCGATCAACAATCATCAGTATGACAATAACATTGTTTTTCAAATTTTTGAAATTTCTACTCCGCGTATCTTTCTAAGCTTATTTTAAAATATATTTATAAATAAAAGTTTTTTCATAGAAAATCCAATAATCTTCCGATTTGTACTGTACACTCTTTCGCTGATAAGCTTAGTTTTAATAATATTCACCAAAAATTACAAAATGGGACCTTTAACCCCTTTTTTTGGCTAAATCTCGCGGCCCTGGGCTGGAGACTTTTAGTTTGTTTTATATCTGTGGGTTAACGAGTGAAGATGATTAATAATATATATATTTGATAATTTTGGGTCTACGTTTAGTGGACTACTATGTATATCAAACATTTCTCATTATTCAATATTTTGATTGTAATATTTGTCGAGATTGAATACATCTTATCACAACGCTACTCAACCAAGGGCAGCGGCACTTATATTTGAGTTGGGTATGTGTATCACTTATTATCAAAACTTCGCAAATTTTATTTTCTTTGATTGTTCGTCCTTAAATGACATACTGCATGTATAAGTTATTTTAGACAAAATCTTGGGATTTTTGGGCATCAAACAACATTTAGTGAACATGATATGTAACAAAATCCAATCAATAACAATTTTTAGTATTGCTTTTCTCTACTACAACAATTCGCCTGTTTTATAGTTTTCATTAATAATACGCATACGCCATAGTGTACCCGATTTTTCAATAATAACCGAATAGCAATTTTGTATTGCAGTAAAGGATGGTTGTTTTAGATTTTGTTTTTCAATTTAAAGCAACTTATTTTATAATTTTTGTATTCAGTGTCATCTATTAGAAAATTTTAAAATCCATACAAATTCTTTCAGATTCAGATCAATCTAATGGTGAGTTATTATTAAGATCTTACAACATTTAAACAAAAAACTTATCCTTAAATATATTTTTACAATTATATGTAATGCATAGTAATGAGATATATTTAAGTTCAAAAAGAATTTTGATGCAGCTCGCAAATATGTATTGCATTTTTTAAAAATTAAAGTAAAGGCTTTAACGTTACAAATTAGTGTATGGAATATTATTTTTAGTATTTGAAAAAAAAAATACACAATTTAAAAAAAAAAAGTTGAAGGTTGTCGCGGTGAATTTTACCACAACAATTTTTATTTACTCATTCCTTTCACTTTATACTTAACATTTCCCTTTTTTGTTGCGGCTTCGAAATGCTAGCAGAGTTGAAAGCTAACCTGGTTCATCAGTCAGAGGCCTGCTCCTAAAGCATCTTGGAAAAACAACTCCAACAGTTATTCTCGTGTTGTCCACGAAAACACAAATTAAGACAGAAGGTCCACTTTTAATTTAAGCATGTGACATCTTGAACAACGACATGTGTGTGACAGGCAGTCTACGCCAACGATGACATGCAACAGATGGTCCATTGTCTATTAAAATGTCTGACAGACAGTCTACATCCAATCTTATGTTGACTGACATATCAATACTGGCAACACCAGTTATCGATCTAAGACTAGCCGAGGGCCCAACGTAGCGTGTCTTTGTAAGTAAAGGATGATGATTTTGTTAGTTGATTCCTCAATTCCCCCAAATCTCCACGAAGGTCTACGGTGTTAGGGAAATTTGAACTTCGCGTGAGAAATCGAATTCTGCCTCACCATTTAAGATTGGTAAATGGTGGAAGTGCATTCGTTAAAGTAATTTTTCTTGATCTTAGTCTGGGTCGGTTTGGGACGGGGACTTTGATCATGTGAATTTGATTTTTCTTTCACTTTTTTTTTGTGGTGTAATAAGAGTGAGATGGACTGGATGCGTTCATTGCGTGGGTGTGAAAGATGGGCAAACAATTGGAAAGTGCGAAAGTGAACGCAAAAAGCCACCATTATGGCACTTTTTGGTTAGATTCTTTAGAAGGCAGATCGTTTTTGCAAATGTTAAAAGGAAAAATCAAAATCCGAGTCATAATTCGTAATTTTAATTAATTTTAAAACTTGTGAAGTGGGCCAGAGAACTCAGGAAAAATCCGATTCTGCTTAAAGCAGTTGAAATTTTAAAATTTGAATAGTTGAATTCATTGTTTTTTGATTGCCAGATTGGGCAAATTATTATTTCGATAGGCTTTCGTTTGTTGTTCTTTCCGATAATACATAACTTCAGAACCTCATTTTCTTTGTTTTTTTTGTTTTTGCTTTTTTCGGGAATCTTTCCCAAAATCATCTTTCTTCATCTTGCGTTTTGTGACACCATTATTGCTTCGATTTACAATTATGATTATTTCACTTTTCTTCTTTTTTCCATTGGCATTTATCTCATGTAAACTTGTGTTAAAAATTGTTGTTGAAAAATGTAGGGCTTTCTACCTATTCCTATTAAGGTTTCCCTAATGAAATATTTAAAATTCGTTTTGGAAATTAAATCTTGTGTTGTGATTTAATTTAGAAAAAGAATTACTTGGTTTCAGGTTTTGGTAAGTTTCACCATCAAAAAAAAACTTCCTGGAGCCCATTGAAGTACCTACGCTCCTGTACTTCCCTCGTTTAATTCAATTATCAATAAATACTAACTAATTTTATTAATCTAGTGCAGATTAGGCGTTCAATCAATAAAAAAATTTTTTTTAACGAACCTACCCTTCGCTGAGCAAAACCAGTGGTAGCACCTTTAATTGCTGCCCAGTTAGTTTTTCTTTTTATTGAACGCAACCCATTTTGACAGATCGTCATTTCTTTTTTCTCTTTCCTTTCATTTTCGGGATTTACTTATCGTAACGCTCACCGATCTGTATGCATTTTTAATACTTTCGTTTAAGTTATTGAAATAATTGGTGGATATTAATATCCAAAGTCGATGTTTTTAAGTTCCGATAAATAATAAATAGTTTAGTTAATTTAATTTGCATTTTTAATAAAAGTGCAACAAGGTGATAATGAAAAACTTCAAAATAGAAAATACCACTGCATGTTCTAATTTATTTTATTTAACAGTAGACCGTACTGATTTTAGTCAGATACAATTATTTAATTTCAACACTCAACGCAACCTAACTATTTTGATAACTTCTTTACATCAGTGGATTTTGCCTTGGTGTTGCTCGATATAAATAATCACCATCCTTGACACAATCCGAAAAAAACAATGGAGAAGTGCCTTCAAACTAAAACCGCATTTAGGGTGGAGTCGATGTATTTGACAAAATTATCTCCATTAACTTTTACACACGTCAAACAAAATACTGGCTTGAATTTTCTTCTTTTTTTTTTCTCGAAAACTGATGGATTTGAAGATTCGGTTTTTTGTTTTTTACTAAAAACTAATAACAGCATTGAATCTTGAAAATAAAAATTAAACTTAATTGCATAAAATTAAAAAAAAAATTAGTATACTTTTTTTTTAATTTTTTATTTCAAAACTTTGAGTTTGAAATTAATTTTCCAAAAACTTTTCACTAACACAACTTAATTTAAAATGAAAAGCAAACAAGAGATTTCTTGCTTTTCAAAAAAGTATAGCACGGCATTGTAAAACTTACCGTTATTTTTAAATAATTTTTTTCTGTTTTAAGCCAATTGTTTAGTTAATTGCCCCTCCCGCCTAAATTGGGGGAAATAGACCCCCTTCTTGTGCAGTTTTTTTTTCCTTTCTTAACCCATCCTACTTGCTCTTGCTTTTTGGTGCATTTTATTTGAATCACCCTGTATGTAAATAGTTTTGAGAAATTAAGTATTATTAAATAAGTCAATATTTTTGAAAAAAAAAGTAAATGCAAAATTCGTTCTTAGTTTTTAAGAATTTAACAAAAAAAAAAACGAATATACAGTTTCCCCAAAGTAAAAACACAATGGGAAAAATTATGTTCTGTTTATTTTTAAATCTCTTAAAAATTATTGGAAAGTTTTTGCATTTATTTTTCAACATTTGACTAAGAATTAACATGAGCTTTGAAAATAAAAAAAAAAGACAGTGGTTCTTAGTTTGTACGTTCATCAAGGCCGTGGATGTTATTATTTTCCGACATTGAACTTATAAAAGGATGCAGAAAACAAAATACGGCATTAGATCCTAGCACCTGGCCGGAACTGTAAAACCAAGGTGGTGGTTCTGTAATGTTTTGGGCGTGCATAGCAGCATTTAGAGTCGGAAATTTGGTTGTTATTTAGAACACGATGGATCATTTTGGTTAACTCAACATGATCAAAAAGAATCCCCAACAGGGTGGACAACTTGGCTGTGAGGGGTCACTTCACCTTCCAGCAAGATAGTGACCCCAAGAATATTTGCCACATGTGTCAGTAAAATATCGTCGGCTTAGAGTGTAAAGCAGCTAACAAAGTGTTCGCATTACTTGAATAAAACGAAAATTACATTAAATATTTTTCAGCAATCGTTATTGCCAAATTCAGTGAATTTGAAAAGATTTGATAGACTTTTGTATTTTTTAGCTATTTTTGAAGTGGTCTATAATGGTAAAAAAAATGTGGAGTTAGCCGCTTTACACTCTAAGCCGACGATATGCTTTTTAAATTTTTCAATATGTTGCTTATCATTTTGTTTCCTGCTGTAACTGAGTGTACATTATGTAGGTACATACAAGTTCAAAGATCATAAGTAATAGATAATATCTAAAACCTTTAATAATGATGCTTACATTGTTCAGAAACATAATTAAAAAATATTGCAACTAACAGTTTAAGAGTATAGAATTATTGAAGAAACTTATCATCATCTTTTCCTATGATCCAGACATGCTGCTTCAACTCTTTCATAAAACACACAAAAAGCGAAACCTTTTTTTGCTCAATTTCTTCCCTCATTTTCCTCACGAGGATAATAATGAAATTTATCTTGATGATTTTTTTTTCTTCCCTGTTCTTTTTTTTAGTAGATCTGTGTGTGCTGTGTTTTTTCAAAGGAGCATCATCGCTGCGCCACGCCACGCCACTCTCATAAAGCCTTTCATTATTTCTATTTCAAAATTAATTACATCGAAAAAGTTGGGCTTCTTGTTTTTTTTTTTTTGTAAGCGATTAAAAAACTGTTGTCTGCGTAAACTGCTTCATCATTTAATTTCCATTAGAAAACAAAATTAAATAAAAAAAATGTATGAAATGAAATGAAAGGGAAAGGAAATAAAAATAAAAACTTAAATTGCTACGAAAATCTTTAAATAAGAAAGGAAATATACATAATTACCACCCTTAAGTGAGAGAGTTGCAGGGGACAAATCCATCAGAAGTAGGTTAGCACAATTATTATATTGTGGATCGTCAATGCCGCCGAACGACCGACGCGACGACGCGACGCACGCGACGGTGATGGACAAATATTATTAAAAGTAACATTAAGAAAGCAGTGACTGCCTTTAATTAAATTCAACCATGTAATTCGAAAAGTGCACATGGAATTAGAAAAGTTTATTCTTCTTGTTCTTGGGAGAGTCCTTCGAAAGTTTATCTTTAGTTATTTTCTTTGTTAAATTCTCCTGAAACAAATTCAATTAGTGAAGAAATTTTAAGGGGACTTAAATGATTCAATTCGTTTAGAAGAATAAGAATTAGATAGTTCAAATGGAACTGGTACCACCTATACTATAGCACATTGGCTCCTCTATCCACTATCTATTCAGAATAAAATATAAGGATTTGGAATTGTAAACGGGTGTATATCCTTGACCTTGGACGAGCTAGCATTTGCAAAATGTTTTCTCATGGAAAATGAATGCAAAAAGTTAAGTTAAATTGGAAATTGTGCTGCTGAAAAAAGGAAATTTATTTGATTTGCATTTTTAATGGCATGTTACTTTTTTATAGATATTTACTCAATTTCAAGACCGATAACATTTTAATGTGAACAAATTGATTGAAAAAAAGTTTGTCTACATTCACATAAGCAATGTTTAGCAGAAGCTGATACATGTAAAAACTAGGTCGATGTTTCTTAAATATCGGGGTTTTCAATAAGAGCGCTACAAAAACGGTTTTGGATATCAATAAAATTCTTTATTCCTGTGAAAGATCCATCGATGCCATTATGTATGAAACTCGACTTCTTTTGCATGGCCACCACGGGCACGCTTTCAGAAGTCCAGACGCTGAACCCAATTTTCGACGGTTTTCAAGCATAAATCGGCCGATACTGCTGCAATTTCACGTTCGATATTCGTACGAAGTTCATCAATCGTCACTAGCTTGTTGGCATGGACCATAAACTTGATGTAGCCCCACAGGAAATAGTCTAACGGCGTCAAATCGCACGACCGAGGCGGCCAAGCGACTGGACCATTTCGTGAGATAACACGTTCTCCAAACTTGGTTTCATTCTTTTGACACTCACTGTGTGGCTTGTGGCGCCGTCCTGTTGGAACCACATGTCCTCCAAGTCCATATCATCCAATTGGGGCCAAAAATATTCGGTTATCATTGAACGGTAGCGATCCCCAATCACAGTAACGTGCCGGTCTTGATCATCACGGAAGAAGTACGGCCCAATGACGCCGCCGGCTCATAAACCACACCCAACCGTAATTTTTTTGGGATGCAATGATGACTCATGGAGTACGTGTGGATTGCTGCCAGACCAATACCGCATATTTTGTTTATTGGCGAAGCCATTCAGCCAGAAATGAGCCTCATCGCTGAAGATGATTTTTCGATGAAAATCCGAATCATTTTCAAGTTGTTGCTCAGCTCAATTCACGAACATACGACGCTTCTGGCGGTCATGCGGCTTCAGTTCTTGCATTAATTTAATCTTGTAAGGATGTAGGCCAAGATCTTTTCGCAAAATTCGCCACAACGACGTCACAGAGATGCCCAACGCTTGAGAACGACGTGTGAGAAACACATTTGGGCTTTCTGCAACTGAAGCCTCAGCGGCAGCAATATTCTCGACACTACGGGCACTTCTTTGTCTCACTGGCACGGAAACATTTTGTACTGTGCCCTTGGATTAAAATTTTTCCACTAGACGCTAAATTGTTGATCTGCTAGGACGATTATGACGACCATAAATTGGACGTAGCGCTCTTAACGATGAGGCCACTGACTCCGAATTTCGGTAGTAAATTTTAATAATTTCTACTCGTTGTTGGCTCGTATATCTTTCCATCATGCGTAGGGCTGTCATTCCAAAGGTCTGGGTTCGATTCCCAGCCGCTGCCACCTAAAAACAGAAATGTTTTTTTCCGAGGTACTGCCTCTTGCGAGGAACTGACATATCCTCCAAGAGTATACTTGTCATGAATAAGTGCTTTCTCATCTAGCCGTTCGGACTCGGCAAAAAATTGTAGGTCACCTCCATTCCTGCCAAAAATACGCACACAGGAATGGTTGAGAGTTGTAAGTCACTAGGCCTTGGCTCTTCACGAGCTGTTGTGCCACCAAAATTATTTTATTTTATTTTTATTTATTTTTGATAGCAAACTTCTTATGTTTCAATTTTAAATTCCATCTCCACGCGTTTTTGATAGCATATTGTTGATAATTCTAAATAATTTAATATAATTTTTTAGTATCCATAGTTCAAAAGTTTTCGAAACAAAAACAAAAACTCACATTAAGATTAACATAATATTTAATAAAAAAAAAAAAACTTTTGTTGCCATTTTTCCACCCATTAAACTGACCATAACATAATGAGTTCTTAAAGCCCCCTTCCCTAGTATTAACTTCTTCACATCCAACCATCCAACGCCCAAAAGTATGCTTTTTCAACTGAAAACAAAAAAAAATATGACTGGATAAAATGAATGGTAGGTAGGTACCTCTACTACACCATTTGGTGTATTCGTATATATTATATGAGTGCTGTTTCCTCTGCTGTTGCTGTTTCGAAACGATGCAATTACATTTCAGACACAGCACACCCTGAGGTGTTGGCTGAGAGATTGCACCTGAATATAATTTTATATTATTATTTTTCTTACTTGCGTTTTGAATTTTCACTTTTTGTTTCTGACGCTTGGTCAGACATATACAAAAGTAGGACGAGAGTAAGCTTTTATAGGGAACACCTAGAAGCTCCTATACCCTTATATAGCTTGTGTACTTTCGGACAAAAAAAAAATAAAAGATGGATAATGAATCTAGCACCGTTGGCCTTTTTGTTTGCAACCCAAAGTATGCCCCAGTTATTTTGAAAACTCCTTAGGTATATACTACATATAATAACAACATTGCAATACACCAAAGTGCAAACCGGGCCATTTGCAAAGGCCATTTCTAACCAAAATATGGAAAAACTAGAAACCGCATTCAACAAACGAATGCATACCAAGTGGTTGAATTTTTATTTTTATTTTTGCGGATGAATTTTCGGTTTAAGTTTTGAAACATTTTGTGTGCTTGTTGTCTGGTTAAGACTTTCTTACCTAAAATTCTTCTTTGTCTAATATTTGGCTTACACATAGGAATGATCCATCGGCATTAATGGAAACTAGGTTACCATAGTTACCTACCGTCCACGGTGCTCGCAATCATACTTTGCGTCGAGTAGGTACATCAAACACCTGGGATGGTCAGAGTGATGAGTGATGATGTTCAAATGTTACCATTTTCAATTGTAAATTATGATAAAGAAAACAATCATTGGTGGTAATGATACCTTATCAGTACGACTTTTGTGGGTTCAATGGTTTAGCTAGCTGGACACTGGTTTCTTAAATCAAAAATTCACTTAATGCAATGGGAGCGTCAACATTTAAGGCGTATATAATTTGATAGGGTCATCTTCCTTATGAAACAGCTATAAACATTGCTTACATTTTGCAATAAGTGTCGATTTAATCTAAATCAGTTCAGCCGTTAATGAGAAAATTAAAAATAAAACCTTCTATGGGAATTTCTATTAATACACAGAAAGAATTCTTAGATCAGATCACGAAAAACGAGCTGCAAATTAAGAAAAATGAATCCCGATTCATACCTTGGCTCCATATTTCGTAATTTACGACTTTTTGTTTGCAATTTGCAAAACTAAGCAAAATGAAGATATTGATACTCAAATATCGTAAACCAACCCTATTAAGTATCAAAAATTGCGAACAATAAATCGCAATTTGATCCACCTATTCATCAATCGCCAATTTGTAAATTTGCAAAAAAGATTTGTGATCGCCACTTTTATTTCATGATATTGCGACTCTGAAAGATCAATCTTACTTTACCCTTTCATTGCAGATATACACATTCAATGTAATTAATTTCAAATCAATACTTTACGCTAAACTCTATTTGGATTTGAACTCACAACCCTCGAGTTGCGGAGCGAGCATCCAACCACTAGGCCAATTTGCATTACAGATCGTTTGTGTCACACATTAATCATTAGATACGAGTACATACCATGTTTTGGTGCTTTATGTCTTCGTGAAACAAATTGCGATAAGAAAGTCGTGATTTAAGAATTTTTTGTCGGTGATTTGTAGTTATTCTCATGGAGTTGCAAATTGCGACAAAAAAAAACGTAAATCTGTGATTGGGCAATGTAAATTACTAGATATTTATCGCAAATCAATATTTTTAAATGGTGTTTGTGAAATTATTCTTTTGGAGAGTAAATTACGCCAAAAAAGTTGTATTTTGCTATGAAAAGTACAAGCTTGAATCATGAATTTTAATTCCAAATCATGAAAACACAAATTTTGCAAATTGCTACGTTTTGAATATTAAATTATTAGTTTTTGTATCAATTTGGGATCAAAATGTCTTGATTAATGGATAAATCTTGATTTCTAAATTGCGACTGCAAATTTTTCAATTGGTGATTATTTGCAATTCTTTCCGTGTATAGAAGGTACCTACTGTTATTTTTTCACAAAAATAAAATTTTCTTAAAATACTTTCAAGGTGTAAAAGAACCCTTTAATACAAAGTTTCATGGAAATCGACCATTTAGTTTTATAAATAATTGATTTTCAAAAAAAAATTTGAAATTTTTTAAAAATACAGAAAATTTTGGCAAGGAAATCTATTCGTATCATTAAGAATCTTCTGTCTAAAAATTATTGAAATTCAATTTACTGTTTTAAAGAAAATCGGAAGTTAATAAAATTGTTATTTACAACCAGTTTTTGAAAAGTACTTTTCCATCCAAAGGTAGTCTTTTCTCAAAGAAATTTATTGATTTTTTTAAAGAAAAAAATGAGAAAAATATTTTTTTTTAAATTGCTAAGAAAATTGTATGGCAGGTACCATAATTTTAGTTTTAAGAAAAAAATGAAAAAAAGCGTGGGTCGAATCACCAAAAACATTATGTACCAAGTTTTAGGAAAAACGATGCAGCCGTTGTAGCTGAATGGGTAGACAGACAAATAACGGGTGATTTTTTAAGAGGCTTAGAACTTTAAAAAAAAAAACAAAAAAAATTCAAAAAAATTAATGAAATATTTATTTGAATCGATAGTTTGAACCTTGCAATTTAATGTTTAAAGATAATTTCATGCAAATCTTGACCGCGGCTGCGTCTCAGGTAGCCCATCCGCTGAGTCCAATTTTGGCATACTCTTTCACACATATCGGCCGGTATCTCACGAATGAATGCATGGATGTTGGCTTCCAGTGCGTCAATCGAAGCGGGCTTGTCCCTATAGACATTAGCCTTGACATACCCCCACAAAAAATAATCTAATGGTGTCAAATCGCACGATCTAGGCGGCCAATTGACCGGCCCGAAACGTGAAATTAACTGTTCACCAAACTCGCCTCGCAATTGCGCCATTGTTTCGCGTGCTGTGTGGCATGTGGCACCGTCTTGTTGAAACCACATATCATGCAAGTCAAGAACTTCCATTTCGGGCAAAAAAAAGTTTGTTATCATCGCTCCGTAGCGTTCACCATTGACAGTAACGCTGCGATTCGCATCATCTTTGAAGAAATATGGCCCAATAATGCCGCCGGCCCATAAACCGCACCAAACAGTGGCTTTTTCGGGATGCATTGGTAGCTGTTGCAATGCTTCTGGCTGATCTTCACTCCAAATGCGGCAATTATGCTTATTTACGTACCCATTCAACCAAAAATGAGCCTCATCGCTGAACACAATTTTTCGATAAAAAAGCGGATCCTCGGCCAGCTTTCCAAGAGCCCATTCACCAAAAATTCGGCGTTGTGGTAGGTTGGCTGGCTTTAGTTCTTGCACCAGCTGTATCTTAAAAGGCTTACGCCCATATCCTTCCGCAAAATTTTCCACGTAGTGCTGTAACAAAGGCCTAACTGTTGGGAACGGCGCCGAATCGACATTTCGCGGTCTTCTGTCACACTAGCTGATACGGCCGCAATATTTTCTTCACTACGCACAGTACGTAAACGTGTTGGTGGTTTAATGTCCAACAAAGTAAATTTGGTGCGAAATTTGGTCACAATCTTCCGAATAGACTGCTCAGAAGGTCGAGAATACCGACCATAAAATGGATAAAATGGAAGCAGCGCGCGATGAACATTTCGAACCGAGCACGAATTTTGATAGTAAAATTCAATAATTTGCAAGCGTTGTTCATTTGTAAGACGATCCATGGTTAAATTGCAAACCAAACTGAAGCTGTTTGACAGTGATACAAGGTACTAAACACACGTCAGCTGTCAAAACCAGTGTTGCCAAAACCAAACCAGCTAAAAAATCACCCGTTACATCGGTATCTCCTTTTAAATCCTTCCCTTTTTTCCTAACGCTCGCACTGTGTTCAATCATATTAAGGGTAGTCACAACCCCTTTAGTGCGCGCATAATTAAAAAAAAAAAAAAAAATATTTTTTGTTGAAGTAAAATGTTGTTGTTTTTTAAATTCTTTATTATGCTGCACACTGCAAATTTTCTTTTACGACTGAGATGTTCAGTGTTCACGGACCCTTATAATGACGGCTTTACAGTCCATAGCTAAGAAACATTGGCGCTACCTTGAAGGGCTAAGTATTTTAAACTTCTGTGTGCAGTGTTGCATCTAAATCATTCTAAAAATATCGATCATAATGCCTCATTCTCTTTCATTACTACAAATAGCATTATCCTGTCAGTTGGTGTTGCCAGTTTGTGTTCATCTATTCAAATTTATTTTGTTCCTTTCATAGGCATTGTTGGATAGATTTCAATGTTAATCCTTATCAAACATTATTATGAAGGCTTGTCTTTGTCTATGTCTATGTCTACTTGAAAATGTTTTTATCCTTTCTCTTCAATTCAAATAACAGTAAAGAGCATCCTTTCTAGATTAAAGATAAAAGGTACCAAATTTAATTCTTGTATGTTTTAAGAACAACAACAATAACAATAAAGAACAAAACATTTGCATGAAGAAAATATAGTATAATAATAATACAAAAGCACTCTGATCCTGATTTAAATGAGTTTAAAATTACAAATGAGAAGAAAATCCCATTCCATACAGAAACCAACCGATGCGATGGATTTTCAGCTCAAAACCAAAATATTATTTTCTATGAATCCATTATACCTACATCCATTATGCATACATACATGGTTTCTTAAAAACACATAAATAAATTAACAAGCTCATGCAATATACCTACTTGTATATTGTTAAAGTTTAAATCCTTCATGAAGGTATTAAATTTTGTTGAGTAGAATTCCTAATCGGATATAAAATTGTATTTATAGTTTTAACTTGCTCTTTTATAGGGAAAAATAGGTGTTGGTTACCTTTTTAAATATAACTTGTCAAGTCTTGCATAACGGATGTGTAACTGTGGACTTCGATATCCTGAGTGGAGTTCGACAGAGGTGCTTACTATCCCCATTGTTATTTTTGGTTATTATTGGCAATGTTTTCCATGCAGCCAACCAAGAACAGGGATTCCGAGGGACTATGTTTTCATTTCGGCAACATCTCGACTGTGGGGACGGTATTTGTCTGTTTTCTCACAACATTATGAATTTTCATCAGAATGGTGAGCAAGTGAAGCGAATACAGTTGGGCTAAGGACTAATACCGGTAACTCATATCCAGTTGACGTTAAGTGACAGCAGGTTGAAGCAATAAGCTACCTTATCTATCTAGGAAGCGCTTTCTCAAAAGATGGTGGTGTTAAGCAAAAAGCTGCTTTCGGAATGCTATCAAAAGTTCGGAGGAAAAATGTATACAGTACGGAGACCAAGCTGCCTCTGTTTCGCTCGAACGTAAAGTTAGTACTACTATAAAAGGGTGAAGTACATGAAAAATGACCGCTTCTGTCACAAAAAAGCTGCAAGCATTTGTGAATGGAAGTCTTGGAAACATCGATAAGATTTTTTGGCGAGCTCAAACATATTTTCAGAAACAGACCAGGATGGCATATACTGGTAATTGATGCCCTATGCCCCACGGAGGGGTCAATGAGCTTAGTAGGTATGTAGTTAAAATATACAGCTTTCGAATGGATTGCACTTATTTGTTAACCTTTTGTCTTAGAGCTATAAGTTAACATAACCCTGCCTGAGCTATTATAAATTTCATGCCGGTCAGAATGTTGATATTGCCTTGGCCTTAATCAAAGATGACCAGAATGAATCATTATCCATAGATAAAGGTAATTTATATTATGTGCAAGGGTCCCCAATCACAAGTTTGGCTTCAGAAGTTATTGACGCTGAGGGATGAAAGGGAGTTCTCGAAATTTTTTGTTCCACCCGAATCCAAAACTTGTCATATTAAAAATATCACAAGAAATTTGAAGGTTGCTTATAAAATTTTAACTGTTCAAAAATGTGTAAGGTGCTTTAAGAAAAGATATTTAATTTAAAAATATCCTTTATTTTGCTTAAAATTCCCTGTAACTTTACTAGGATATTGAATTTATTTACATATAAGAAAATGAGGACTATAAAGCAACGATAACGTTCAAGACTTGCAATATAGATACTATGGGGCAAGCTTTGGATTTGGGCAAAAATTTCGAGATAACAATCAAACATAACATTTTACAATGATAGAGAACACGATAAAAGTGGGTGGCACAATTCTGTCTGTCATTATGTCTATCTGCGTGTATCTACAGCCACAACCACTGAATCGATTTTTTTTTAAATTTTGAACTGAAGGTTTTTTGTGATTCTCCATTGTGGAAATTGTAGATATATATTTTTAGCTTCAAAAATAACGATACTCCCCATAGAATCGTTATGGAAAAGCTTATTTATCTCAAAAAGGGCTCTAAAGATTTTGATAAAACAAAATCAATGTATTATTAAAGGTACAGTCACAGCTGACCCGAGCTTAATTAGGGCCCTGTGCAAGCTTCATCTTTAGCGCCCCTTAACTACAAATATCGGTGTAAGTAGTCATTTCCTCAGCTCATAAGGGTAGACTTTCAACGAGGTATCTCAAAGAGGCCAATGTGGTATCCCGAAGAGGCTACCAAAATCGTGAACTTTGCAAAGATTTTGTGATGTAAAGGGTTTTTCAACAGGGACGCTACAAAAGTAGAGCGACAGGGACAGCAAACGACGCCATATTTCTTGCCGCTCTTTTGACATTTCTCTTCATGATGGAAAGATATACGAGCCAACAACGAGTCGAAATTATTAAAATTTATTACCGAAATTCGGAGTCAGAGGCCTCAACGTTAAGAGCGCTACGTCCAATTTATGGTCGTCATAATCGTCCTAGCAGATCAACAATTGAGCGTCTAGTGGAAAAATTTGAATCCACCGGCACAGTACAAAATGTTCCTGTGCCAGTGAGATAAAGAAGTGCCCGTAGTGTCGAGAATATTGCTGCCACTGAGGCTTCAGTTGCAGAAAGCCCAAATGTGTCTCTCACACGTCGTTCTCAAGCGTTGGGCATCTCTGTGACGTCGTTGTGACGAATTTTGCCAAAAGATCTTGGCCTACATCCTTACAAGATTAAATTCACGCAAGAATTGAAGACGCTTGACTACCAGAAGCGTCGTATGTCCGTGAATTGGGCTGAGCAACAACTTGAAAATGATTCGGATTTTCATCGAAAAATCATCTTCAGCGATGAGGCTCATTTCTGGCTGAATGGCTTCGTCAATAAACAAAATATGCAGTATTGGTCAGGCAGCAATCCACACGTACTCCATGAGTCATCATTGCATCCCGAAAAAATTACGGTTTGTTGTGGTTTATGGACCAGCGGCGTGATTGGGCCGTACTTCTTCCATGATGATCAAGGCCGGCACGTTACTGTGAATGGGGATCGCTACCGTTCAATGATAACCGAATATTGCTGGCCCCAATTGGATGATATGGACTTGGAAGACATGTGGTTCCAACAGGACGGCGCCACACAGCGAATGTCACAATCAATTTATTGAAACCAAATTTGGAGAACGTGTTATCTCACGAAATGGTCCAGTCGCTTGGCTGCCTCGGTCGTGCGATTTGACGCCGTTAGACTATTTCCTGTGGGGCTACGTCAAGTATATGGTCTATGCCAACAAGCCAGTGACGGTTGATGAACTTCGTACGAATATCGAACGTAAAATTGCAGCAGTATCGGCCGATTTATGCTTGAAAACCGTCGAAAATTGGGTTCAGCGTCTGGACTTCTGCAAGCGTACCCGTGATGGCCATGCAAAAGAAATCGAGTTCCATACATAATGGCATCGAACGATCTTTCACAGGAATAAAGAATTTCATTGATATCCAAAACCGTTAGTTTTATTTAAAAAAAACCTGTTATAGCGCTCTTATTGAAAAATCCGATATGTCTTTTTACTGTGAGGAGTGTTAAAAGGAAGGTATGCATCGACTTACTTTGCTTTCTAATAGTATAAAAGGGTATGTTTTTACAAGTGTGGTTTTCAAGAAGAAATAAAACGCATATAATTTAATGTTAATGCCAAGAATTTAGCTTTATTATAAAGATGCAAATGATTAAAAATGTTTTTTGGCAATGGGCCCCGACTGGCTCTAATAAATTACAGCCAACAGGGCAAATTTTGGACTACTTTTATTCAGTAATTGGGGCCGTATGTCAGAAATAACGCGCCGATTATTTTCTTCTAAGGCGTCAATCGTCTCGGGCTTATCTGCGTAGACAAGCGACTTCACATAACCATACAAAAACTATTCCGGTGGTGTTGAATGGCATGATCTTGGAGACCACGCCACAGATCAAAGGCGCGAGATAATACGCTCACCAAAACTATCCTTCAATAAATTGATTGTTTCGCGATGCTTCGCGCGAACTGAATCATTATTTGGGTAGTAAATTTGCACAATTTGCAAACATTGTTCAGGAGTAAGTCTATTCATTATATTGATTTTATATTCATAAATCAAGTGACAACTGCCAAAAATACTAATTTCGAAAAAAGTATTGCCAGATTGAAAGCCACATGTCCAAAAAAACATCTTTTATGTAAATGTACATATTTCTGTCTTTAAATTTAGAATAATCTGGTCTGAATAATATTGGTTTGAGGTGAGCTATTAAAAAAAAAATGAAAATTAAAAAAGTAGTTAGTAGTGGTTTCGCGTAAGTGAATTTTTTAATACTTGCTCAAGGCAGCCATTGGGATCAGCGTACGTACGTATCCTGGGTATAGTTTACTTTTAGGTAAAAAAAGTTTTTTTCCAGCTCTAAGTAATTTTACTAGTTACTTATACAATTGTATAAACAATTTAAATGCTTTTTATATAATTACTTTCATATTTCATATCATTAAATTTTGGTTTAATTTTTAATTCCTTTAAAAATAGATGGCAGTGATCGTTGGCCACTTCGTTCTATTAAATTATTATAGTGGAATTTTGGCGTTTTGTGTTCATTGGTAGATGGTGCGGTGGTTGGGAGATACAAAGTAACTTCGTTATACACTGCTTCTTAGACTTTCTGCATCGGACATTAGCGAATTTAGACGCGACGTGTCATGCCCCCCCCTTAAAACCGAACTGATTGTCCGGTATGATATTATTGTCCTCTGCCCACTTAGACAGAACTCTATTGATAACTTTTTGCGAATACCTTGCAGTTACTCTGAAGAAAACTTATCAAAAACTATTTGCAACATTGGAGTTGTCCTTCCCCTTTTTTGGGAGAGGCTGCACCACAGCTGTCCTCCACCACACTGAATAATATGCATTAGTCAGGGCGTTGTTAAATAGAGTGGTGAAAATGTCTACTGCAAGTCATATCCCTAAAGTCTGATATGAAAAGAAAACAACACCACTTACTCCTAGCTAAAGTGATCCTACAAACTTTTTTAAAAATAATTGTTTTCAAACTCCAATAATAGTTTCAACAAAAAAACATATACATAATATTTATGTTTGTTCAAAAGTATAATGATCCACCTGCAACCATTGAAACATCAAGCAATAACTATACTCAAAATCTACATCTCTTTTTTTCCTTATACGTCTGCTAATACAATTATGTTTCAGAACAGTGACGAACTAGCATGAAAGCAGGTGAGGCAGTTGCTTCCAGGCCCCTTGCTCTTAAGGGCCTTCCATACATAAATAAACAAAAATAGAAGGAGCTAATATTCTCCAAAATATGTTAGTTTTATTGGCTTGCAAAAACATAACTTAATTTATTAGAATAGTTTTTATTAATTCATTGATTGTAAGCAAATGACGAAAATTAATGAAAAATCGACATATTTTTGTTTTGTATACACAAGATTAGCAGCAAGATCTCCAAACATTTCGATGAACTTAGCCAATCTTACGCCAGCGTGCAAACTGCTTTCATTTTACTTTTTACAGAGTTAATATATTTACCAGAAGGCCCAGCAAAACGTTCACTTGGCACAGTTTGAAAACATAAATAGTATGGAACGCACTATGCAGCTGCACTTCGGTTTTCAGAAACAACTTCAAAGTTTATTCTGTGTATATCTGCGTTTAACTAAACAATAGAAGCAGCAACGTACTATTGAGAATTAATTAACATTGTACGATGTGTTAGCCAGCATGTGTGTCGTGCTGCGATAGTAAACCCTTTATCTCTAAGCACGGGTACTTATTCTTACGAACTAACCTATACTGAGCAGGTATTGTTCGATTCTATATTGTTAACGCTGGCACGATGAAAGTGCTGTTATATGTTTTATCTGCATCAGTCTCATGTTTAAAATGATAAATGTGCTTTTCGCACCCAGAGAAATGCTTTCCAACATTAACTTTGAATAACTTCACATGCTTGGGGTCAATTCTAGTTCTGTGAAAAGTTGAATTGAATATTCATTTCACTTTGAACATTCAAGTTCATTGACATTAAAAGTGTTCCTTGGCTCTAAAAGGGCCCCACACAAATTACTTATCAAATTAGAAATAAGTTTTTCACGAATTAACTGTCACTGACAAACACAACAGCAACTGTAACAAAATATAAATAGTTTTTTGAAATGAGGTATTGCGGAATAGAGAGAGAGAGATAAATCTTTTTATAACGGTAGATTGGTCACGTAGAAAATACTCATAGTACTCATATTATTTATGTATTATTAGCGTTTTAATTTTTATTCAATTCTATACATCTATCATAACAGCTGAAAATAGCAGATCCCGAGGTCCGTTTGCTTGTCAAATTTTAATATTTGTTGTTGTATTTTCGTATTATTTTTCACTTTCAATTTTGACAACCTGTGCTGTTATTACCTTAGATTTATTGTGTACTGTGGCGTATACTTATTATTTTTAATACCGATTCGAAATTTTACAATTTTTGGTTCTGAGTTAAGAATTGCCAGTGCTAATAAGTAATATGTGTTAACTTTTAAACAAATTCATTTCAAAGTTTGGAAGCCCTAGGAGAGCCTTCATTTGAAATAGATGCATGCAAGCCAATGGCACTGGACTGGAAGGCAAATGTTTTATTTCCCGGTATTGAAAATTTTACCTGGACAGAATATGTATATACAAAATGCAATTATCCATAATAATCTTCCTTTATTTTCGGGAATGATCTACCAGTTTTGATTTTTTATTGCTTTAGGAAATGGCTTTCATTGCCATCTTGCTATCTATGAAGATATCGGCTTCGCAGACTGCAAGTACATCCTTTTGAAATACACTACAGAAATTTGGAAGTTTTATTGATCTTTTAATAAGTAGATACCTAACCCACCTCCATATTTCTAAGAACCGCTAATAAAGACCGAAATATGATTAGCATTAGTGACCCGGTTTTCATTCCAAAATTCCTTTGTCGAGATATCTATTATGGCCACTGGAATAAAATCTTTATGCGTGGGCTGGAACCCCATCTTTTACTAAAAATTCTACCGCAAAGAATGCTATTCAAGCCGTTTTCTCTCTTTATTTTATATTTTATTTCCAGTTCAGTTTACGATTTATTATTTACTAGTGATCTTGTGTAGGGCCGATTGCCCTTCACACAAAGTAGGGACGAATTTTCCCGAAGTTATAAGCACGATGTCGTAAGTGTATGCTAAGATCTGGTTAACGACAAAAAGCCAAAGCAAAAGAGTTAAGACCCCATCTTGTGGAGGGGCCCCCACACGTCCTGGTAGGCAGGTTCATTGTGCATTAGGTAGCGGTAAAGTAAGAGCAATTGGAGTGTTCCGCTTATCATTGGTACTATCCATTGAATGATGTATAGTCTTTTTAACAAAAATCAATGAGTTTTTAAAGAATTGTTGAGTTGTTGAAAACCCTTCCTTCCCACACCTTAAAAAAATAGCGAGAGTATATTCTATGAAATTGATAAGTTTCACAACAGTACCTCATGGTGGGTTGTTTTTAAAATCAACAGCATGTCAATCGGATGTTTAATTGGTCGGAAATATTTTACGGGTTCATGTTCTTGTTTATCTAAAAGATAAAAACAACTCAGACATTATCTCAATGTCTGTGGCAGGGGAAGGCCTACCGGAACTTTTAAAAAAATTCCACATAGTACAAAATTTATTGATACATATTGTGAATTTATAAAGTTTAATTTTGAAATATTTTTTGAGTTTAAGGCTGTATTGCTAGGCTGATTAATTAATTAGAGTTTTACTTAAGCAAGCATACAAAATTTCAAGAATAATCTTATCAGTAATATAATATTAAGAAATCTTACGACTTTAATTGGATGTGACTTTCAGTTTATTGGAAACAAAATTACCTACACTAGTAAAAACAAAATTAAGGAAACATTTCTTTTTCTTCTTTTTAGTGTTTATTGAAGAGCTGATGTTTCTTTTTGAAAAGTTGTTGTATTGAGAGGAAACAAAAAGCATTTTAAAGATACAATGGAGCATATTCATGGATGTTGTATAAGCTGTTGGTAAGCAAATCTGGAGTTTATCATATAAAATTCCATCAGACAAACTCCAGTAAACTAAAAAAACGCATTGAATTTAAATTATAAAGGATCTGTAGAGTTCTGGAAGTGTTCATAGTTCCGCAGAGGCCACAAACCAAATTCTGGGGGGCTACAAGACTCCGGAGAGGACACCAACCGAGTTCTGAGGTCTCTAAATCTCAATTTTGATCCACAAAACTTAATATCTGGTGAGAATACAATTTTATTAGAGAGTCTAAATAAAAAAAGCTTTTTGCATGTCTAAGGGCGCACCTGGAAAAATCCTGGATGCCAAGTCCACCTTTGGTCTGTGGTACACACGCCATAGGCTCTGCCCAGACCTGATGAAACTTACTTACTTACTTATCCGGCTCCAAATCTATGAAGGATCGCAACCCGAGACATGGCAGCCTTCCATCCTCTATGATCCCACACAATTATGGCTGGTTTTTTATATATAACGGGTGATTTTTTAAGAGGTTTAAAACTTAAAAAAAAAAAAAACACAAAAAATTCGAAAAAATGAATGAAATATTTATTTGAATCGATAGTTTGAACCTTGCAATTTAATGTTTAAAGATAATTTCATGCAAATGTTGACCGCGGCTGCGTCTCAGGTAGCCCATCCGCTGAGTCCAATTTTGGCATACTCTTTCACACATATCGGCCGGTATCTCACGAATGAATGCATGGATGTTGGCTTCCAGTGCGTCAATCGAAGCGGGCTTGTCCTTATAGACATTAGCCTTGACATACCCCCACAAAAAATAATCTAATGGTGTCAAATCGCACGATCTAGGCGGCCAATTGACCGGCCCGAAACGTGAAATTAACTGTTCACCAAACTCGCCTCGCAATTGCGCCATTGTTTCGCGTGCTGTGTGGCATGTGGCACCGTCTTGTTGAAACCACATATCATGCAAGTCAAGAACTTCCATTTCGGGCAAAAAAAAGTTTGTTATCATCGCTCGGTAGCGTTCACCATTGACAGTAACGCTGCGATTCGCATCATCTTTGAAGAAATATGGCCCAATAATGCCGCCGGCCCATAAACCGCACCAAACAGTGGCTTTTTCGGGATGCATTGGTAGCTGTTGCAATGCTTCTGGCTGATCTTCACTCCAAATGCAGCAATTATGCTTATTTACGTACCCATTCAACCAAAAATGAGCCTCATCGCTGAACACAATTTTTCGATAAAAAATCATTTCGAACCGAGCACGAATTTTGATAGTAAAATTCAATAATTTGCAAGCGTTGTTCATTTGTAAGACGATCCATGGTTAAATTGCAAACCAAACTGAAGCTGTTTGACAGTGACACAAGGTACTAAACACACGTCAGCTGTCAAAACCAGTGTTGCCAAAACCAAACCAGCTAAAAAATCACCCGTTATATATACGCTCTTACTCCTTATAGACATGCGTAATAGCAGCCTGACTGGTAGGAGATGTTGCGGTGTCTTATTGTTTGCTATTTTGGAAAAGTGTGTTGCAAACTTTAAAGTTTTCTAAGTCCTTAAAATAAAATTTTTTGTTTAATTTTGTAGGCTAAAATATCTTTTAAAATTCTCACCCACTATAATTTTCGACATCTCTTTCCAATGAAAAATTACTGTCGAAAAACTGAAAATTTTTAACTCAAAAAAATTGTCTTAAGCGTTTATATCAACTCATGTTTGTCTGAACTAAGAACTGATAAAAACAATTTTTTGCAGATTACCTTAGTTCTTATAGTTTGTGATGCTTTTACTTTACAACTGAGGTAATTTCGGTTGTGTCCAGGAATCTTCCCCAAGAAGCAACGAAACTTAGGGTTACGAGGATCGAATCTCTGAATAAAACAGCTTTAAATCTTTTATTTATTTATTTAAAAAAAAAAACAAAAAAACTCATCTTTTTCATCATTTCTTCTACTATAAGTAAAAGACTCATCTTTCACTTATAGTTTTTCAAATTAGGAACTAACAAGTTATTTCATATAAACTATTATTTTAATTTCTTAAGATAAATAACAGGTTCATATAGTTTACAATGTTTTTCTGGTCTTAAAAATAACAAGCGCGGCAATGCATTTAAAATATCCATAGCAAGGAACATAGGGAATGAAATGGTCGGAACCCTCAAAAGAGAACCATGTCCAGCCAGATCGGTAGAGAAGAACTCAAAGGAACAAAATAGTCAGGAATCCTTATCGGATTACCTATGTCTTCGGCAAATGAGGAATAAGGCGGTTGAAACCCTCAAAGGAGAATCTTGTCTAATGAGCTTCTAGAAGAGTAGCTCAAAGGAACCAAACGGTTGTCCCGTGCACACAACCCAGGGAAAAAAAGGGTAAGAACTCTCAAAAGGACATTTTCCAGTGAACTAATAGAAGAAGAGTTCAAAGGAACAAAACGGTTGCCCCTTGAACACAAACCAAGCAAAGAAACGGTCGGAATTCTCAAAGGCGAACATTGCCCAATGAGCTTCTTAATGAGGAGCTTAGAGGAAAGAATTAAGAGATATGAATTGGTTACTCGGTAAATATTCAAAGCTTAGTATTGAAAATAAATTAAACTAAACTAAACTAATTTTATACAGACAGTACTTAAACCTGTTTGGACTTACGGTATTCAACTTTGGGGTTGTACCTGCGATGCAAACTCAAAAAACTTGCAAACGTTTGAAAATAAATCTTTTAGGTCATTTGTAAATGCTCTGTAATATATAAAAACAAAGATCTTCACAAGGATCTTAGGATTCCCATAGTTTGGGTCGAAATAAAAAGTTTCCTGCAAAAACATAGAAAACGGCTCCTAGAACAAGCTAGTTCGACGATTATTATTATTATACGAGCCGAATTTAGTATGCTGTCTGCGAAGGATGAAACCTTCCGACTTGGTGCGGCTTACCACTTTAAAATCGTGAAAGAAGCAAGAACTTTCAACGAAAAGTAACCTGCAACACTTTACTAAACTTCGTTAAAAATAAATTGCTAAATAAGTTTCAACGCATTTGAAATCGAGAAGTGGACGTGGTTTTAGGGTAGTAAGAATCTCACACTTCTATGAGCACGCGTTTTTTGGTCCTCATAGAGCCATAAGAAGGTATTGCACCTACTCACGTGAAAAAAAAAAAATCTTCAAGAAATCATTATTAAGCTATTGACCTTAGACAATTTTACAAAAACAGCAAAAATAAAGTTTCGCTACCAGCTCATAGAGTTCGTGTTCGTGGTTGTATCATTTCTCCTCCAATCACACTTGGTCGGGGAATTTCTCATTCGAAGTAGCCCAGTTTCAGCTCTGCCTATTTGGCAATTGCTCAAAACTTGACGCCATAAAGCAGGACTGACAGTATAAGAGTTTTATAGAGTGTGCACTCCGTCTTTCGTATGAGGAGTCTTGAATCCATAGTACTCGTTTGACTTATTGTGAGATAAAATAACCAATAGAATATCTTCTTTTCTTTATATGGAATATGAATGCGTCTTATACGTGGTACAGTATGTCACTTATCCTGTAGGAAATTCAAGTTTAATTATCGTCTCGGCCCGGGAAATGTTTCATTATCAGTCATTCCAAAGACTAAGTTGGTGAAATCATCTTAGTAAAAATGACCGATGTTTTAAATGGTATTCATTGCAAATCAACTATTTTGCTTTTAAAAACTATAATTTCATTGAAAAAAAAATAATCAAAACTGTCTACAAAACGCCACTTAATAAACCTCCATTGCTCTCTCTAATTTCAATTTCCCCTCTTTCTTTTCTTTTTAACTGTTTTCATAAGGATTCTGACATTGCACTTCATCAGTATACAACTTTATTGTAATGTTCTTCATATTTCAATAATAACCTTCACAATTGCCTTTCCAAAATATAAGATATACAGATAATGTCTTACTTTATAAAGGATTATGCTTCAGTTAAATTAAATTTCTTGTCATAAGTGTCAAATGCTAATAACACATCATCACGTCAGTTGACCCTTTGCAAACCTAAATATGTTATAAATCGCAAAGCACGCAATTTATTCGCTCATATTCTGACTAAGCACCAAACACACTCGGTTCGTTAGGAACAATGACGAGAGGAAAAAATAAACGAACGATCAACATGCTAACAAGCCTAATGTATTTCAGAGTTGCGGAATTTAGAATGTGCTTAAGGGATAGGCAAAGGGGTTGGTTTGGAGGCCAACCGCACTGCCTTTCTGTGGAGGCAAATTCCTTATGCGTAAATCGATTTGCATAATTTGTTTTTTTTTTTTTTTTTGTTATTTAATACTTTCATTTATTTTATGGAGAGGGATCCAAGGATTATTTTTGCTTGAGTATTCATCCTTTTTCAAACGTGTTGTTGTTGAGTCAAATTTGTTACACTAAGAAAAAAAAAAACAAGGGTGACGGTGCAAATATTGTAAATACTCTTGCACCTACCCCACCCCATGCGGTGTGGATATTTATGATAGCATTACAGATTTTCACACATGCAAATAAGTATATGGAACATTAATTTCAAACGGCGAAGAAGATTCGCGACAAAGAAGGAAGTGAAGTTAGACAGGCTGGAAATAACATAAACATCATCACTAATTTTGCTCTAGTGCATTTCAAGAGTTATTTATATTTTAAATAAAGGGTGTTCCAAAAGAAATAAGTTTTTTTAAATAAATTACTATAAAGTTTACAGTTTCGTTTCAAGTAAGTTCAGCATTCATAATGTGGGATATTTGTTTATAAATAAAAGAAACATAATTAAAAGACATTCAAAGTATTAAGAATATTAGTTTTTATAAAAAAAAAAGTTTTGGTGAACAATTAACATTAATTAAACAGAAGAAACTTATTTGAACTATTCCGTGAGTTAGTTTTAGTTTTGTCAAAACATTAAAAATTATAAAATCATTTAAAATTTTAACTTCACATTTAGAACCCTGTATGTGGAAGAGCCATCAGCATGATCTGCTTGTTTGGCTTTGTTTTTCTATAAAACAGGATTAGAATTTTATGGAGTGGAATGAAAAATAAGGAAAATGATGAAAGACAAGATTTTTTGACACAAGCATCATGTGTCATCTGTGCCATCATTTATATATACAAACACACATACATATATATGATTAAGGTGAAACGCTGTTTCTTTATATTTTTTTTACTTTTTTATTGACACCGCAAGCAAGAAACATCAGAAAACAGCATGGTATAGCCGTGAGATGAAAAGATATGCCATCGATGATGGTGGCACAGAATGATAAAAAGATTGTTTGCATATGGCAATGTACAAGAAGCACTGAATGCGCACTAGGTGGAATTGATTTGATACACAGATGTTGATGGATGTTGAGTTAAATGAATTGCAGAGTGCCGCCATAAGCGAAGATGATTTCTGGCTTATAGAGAAGAAGAAGATGACTACGACTACGAGTACGACGACATCGTCTTGTTCGTTATTAGTGATTTTTTTTTTGTCATCTTCAAGACTTGAGTTGTATGATTTAATTTTTGACGCATGAAATCAGAGTGTTCCGGGTGCCAAGTGATTATTTTGGTCGAGGGGGCTGAAAATGAAAAACATGAGTAAAATTATTATTTTCTATGAACATTTGAACATTTCAATAAGAAGAGATTTTTTTGCATGGGCAGATTGTCTATTATTCCTCTTTTTTCTTCAGGTGGGAGCTAACTCGTGCGTATTTTTTGTATGCTGTATATGTATTAAATCTTCTTTTAGGATTGGTACATCTGCATGATAAATTGAAATGTATTATGACATGAGAAACATGATTTTTAAAGAAAAGTTGAAAAAATAAGTATACGCCACAGTGTACCACACACAGTGAAGAGAAAGGTAAGCTCTTTAGCTAAATATTAAATATTTGGTGCTGTAAAATTGAGACTTTAAAATTTAATCTCATACTTTTAAATGTAAGATAAAGAAATAAAATAAAAGTTTTCAGCATAAAATCACATGTATGATGTAGTAGGTATTAAAAAATAGACTTTCGGACAAAAACTGCGCAAAATGATAAGAAATGGTTAGGTATGTTTGTCAGTTTTTAATTGAAACTCTTTTTTGTTATGTCATGTTAGGGCCTTCGAGCTTATATTTTCTTTTGTTAAAGAATGTTTGAGCCTAGCTTTGCTCCGAAAAAAAATTACAATTTATTTTTTTTAATTGGTTTTTGTTAACTTTCTTGTGTTAAAATCATCTAGTTAGCTTTCCAAAAGTTTTAAGTTTGAAATTTTCAAATTTCGCTTATTTTCAGAGCTTTACCCAACATACTGAGTTGTGGCCAGGGTGTGACAAGAAACACAATTGTGAATTTAGTAGCATTTAAGGTCTTAAGCATGCATATGCCCCAAACAAATATATTCAATTATGAAAACATTCAAACTTAATTGTTTCTTAATTTTCCTCATTTTCCGGTTTATTAAATAACCTTTTAGTAATATGTCTATCTTTTCTCAATTTTATAGCTGAGGAAAAATAACTTATCAATTTTAGTCTTAATTTCTGAAGAGAAATAAAACATTACATCACAAATCGAATTTAATTATTATTCCAAACGTAGATATCGATCATGAAACTACTTTAATAGGCTTTTGTCCCTTCTACGTACCAATGAGTCAGTTTATAAAAATTTACTACGGAAGTCCTTATGAAATCATGATATAATGTCGAATAACAAAAATCTTGAATTGACAAAATCTCAAAAAAAAATGTTTTACTATCTCGAATTTAAAAATATCAAATGACAAAATCTCAAACGTACAAAATTTTCGAATTTAAGATATTTTTTTAAAAGAGGTGGGTGCGTTCCACACTGGTTACTTCCCATTGGTGTCCTGGGAAGCTAGAGGCCCGATGAAATTATATTTTTCAAAAACTGCCAATTCAAGAACTTCGAAAAAGTTTTTAGGTGTTCAATATGCAATGATACGTAGATAAGTTAGAAGAATAAAATAAGCCCAAAGCCAATATCATTGGTTATTCTTAAGATATATTATTATGCATAAAACATAGGTACTTAATGTGTTTACTAGAGAATTTTCAAGTATATGCTAATTTTAGTATTGTCATTATAATTTTTTTAAAGTAAATGCCAAAATTTAAGTATTTACTTAAGGCCATAGGATTAACTACTTTTGGATAAATTCTTTTAATACTATATTCCGTATTCATAAGAATAAGTGAGTTTTTTCTTTCTCTAGTAAGTACTTGAGTTTTTCAAAGTTGCAGAAAAGCAACATGAACATTTCGTTGTATATAATTTTTGGTTTAAGTCCGCAATTTAAGAGTCGTAAGCTCAAAAACTAACAGTATTGAGGCTGATTTTAAGACAAATTTGGGGCTCTGTTAATTTTTTTAAACTGGGTTTGTGTTCAGCAAGTGAAACGATTAAATTTGTGCGTATTAATTTTTAAAAAGTCTATAAAGGTAGGTTTTAAATAACCTAATTGCATGTTCATACGCAAGGGATGTAGGTAGGGTCCTCGCTCTCTAATCACAATATATTTCATAAATTAGGAAATTTATCGTCTTTTGAAAGCATTTTAAAACAAGATTTCTGTACCAAAACTATATTGCGAATAAAGTTGACCTCACTAACCGAAATCCTGAATGATTTTGAAACCCCTCTTGATTTTTAATTTGGTTTACTTAAATCAATTTTTTTGTTTATAACATTAAAATAACCTCACTTGACTTTTTTGCTATTTTAAGCGAAAGTTTGCCAGTTTTAAACACTATTGAAAACATATTGGATAGTAGTAAGACAATGATGATTGGTGGTCTTAAAATTTTATTTTTTTGAAAAAGCAGAAAAAATCTGTAACTACACCGAAGTTTGGAAAAATTGTGTTCTAGAACTATAAATTATTATCTCATCGCTTTCAAGCTTGCAGAAATTAATGGAAACCTGAAATTGGTTATTAAATAATTAAAAGATCAATTTACATATAGAATGGTTGTGCGTCCGCTATTCTATCATACCAGACAAGTGGAAAATCTCTTGTAAAACGACCAACTACACTGACTATCTGAACATGGTATGATAGAAAACTGGGTTAAGAGTGAGCTAAGTCATTAAAGAGCAGAGTCATTAAAAGAACACCTGAAGAGCCTTAACTTAACGAAACTTAATGAAGTAACTTCCATTTACCAATTTGCTTTTTCTACATCTTCTTAATTCACATCATACCAGATTTCATGAAATACTGATACCACCATCAACCTCAGAAATTTTGCAACAAATATTTTTCTCACCTTATAACATTATTAGTTTAGTTTTCTAAAACATTAAAATGACAACGAGATTCTATAAAACCATATTGGAGACATCCTTGCGACAGTTAAAAGATATTTTCGGACACCTGGCGATTGTTTTTTAGCAGAACAATGGTCCGATTCATATGATGGAAAGCAAAACTGGATAGTAACTTTCCTTTCTATCCTACTCTTAAAATTTGAGGATCATTAAAAATGTATTGGATTGGCTTGGACATAAGGCTTATGAAAATGGGAAGCAGTACTCGAGTAAATAAGAGCCAATCAAAATGTTCTGGTAGCATCATTTCTTCGGACATATTGCAATCTGTGAAAAATTCTTTAAAGACTCTCACATTTTTCGAGGTTATTAAAAATAATGGAAGTAATAAATAGCACTAATATAATTTGTTCAACTGCAAAAAATAAATAAAAATTGTTTTCTTTAAGAAACAATTCGATAAGTTAGTATTTTAAATGCAATAAACACTGTGAGGCTATTCTAATGTTACAAAAAAAAAAAATTAATTTTAGTGACACCAAGCCAAATAAGTTTAGAAGGCTCCACCAGCTTGTAGAAATCAGTTAAAAATATACTTGATCTCAAGAAAGCTAACTCATCATGATCATGATTCCATACACAATTATGTATGTTTGCGTTGAAAAGGCAACAAAACAGTTGATTTTAATAATAAATATTTGTGAGGCTATCCAAATGTTATGGACTGTATGTAATTTGGATTGAAATCACGTTCTAGTTGATACTAAGTTTCATATAAATGTTTTCAAAAAGGAAAACGCAGATTGGTAAACTGACTTCTTCCAATTTATTTACTTCTCTCGTCTCTTTTGCCCTTTTATCTTGATCATCATTAAGTCCATCATTAAGTTTCTTCTAGCTCTAAACTAGTCTCAAAATTCCCATCTTAAGATTGAATTAATATTTGGAGGCTCTTATTTGCTAATGTTCAATGTCATAACCTAACGAAAATGACCTTTCTGTATTTTCCGTAGCAATAATATTCAAGTGAAAAGAATCTTCCATTACTTTTGTTGTATTACTTTTTTACGAGAATAAGCTTAGCTCGGCAGCCGCATTTACTCGTACTGTAATAAAAAGAACAAAAGCAGCCGAAATGAAACAATATACTATTTTACGCGATAGTTTTAACGAAAAATAAGTATTTTCTATTAGTTTATTAGTTTTCGATGAACTTAAGTATTTACTTGGATGCATTTACCATCTTCTGAAAGTATTTGCCAGCTAGTATAAAATAATTGTTATGCATTCCAAATGCAGTAAATACTCCACATTTTACCTTCTACTAGAAGTTTTAGTAATTATTTTAGCCTTTTTGTTATCGCCACTGGCAACGCTTGTCTTTCTATTTATTCAAACCCTTCTGGTACTTTTTTCTGAACTAACTAAAATTATAATAGCCTAATCTACTACACATACATAACTGTCATTTATAAAATATGATTAATTTCCTGAAGATATCCGCTATCTATAAGCGTTGCCTAATCGTTCCTTCAGAACTAAATCTTAAATTTTATTTGTAATCTAATTTGTTTCTATACCATAAAGTTAGTTTTTCTCATGCGAATGAATAAAGAATTTAAAAATATATGTTTTAGGAATTTTAACCTACTTTATCACATGAACTATATCCAGTAAAAAACATTGTTAAAACACATCAGTTGGTCGTTTCTTTATTAAAGAGGTTCAAGATCTTCAAGAGACCAGGCGGGCTTCCACTGCAAGTGGATCAACTCAACACTTTTCCTTCTACTAATTATTTCTGTTTTATGCATATCACCCATTGAAGTCAAAAACTTTTTTTTCAACAATTTTCAGCAGTTTTTTTTTAATTTAAAAAAAAAACTGGAAGTTTATACGTTTTCATATTTCAACTAATTCTTTATAACGTTTATATAAAATAGTAAAACTCATTTTATGTGAAAGTCAAAACAAATTGTTTTTTCTCTAGAAATAATAACTAAGACAGGAGATATATGTTTTTTTGCATATAATCACTGATTTTGGTTTCTGAACGTCTCAAAATCAATTATAAAATGATGACTTAGAAAAATGAGCTTTCCACTTTAAAGCTTACTATAGACACATAAAAAACTTGCGTTCATGATTTTTAGCCATTTGCAGTTGGGTTTTAAGCTTAACACAAACATAGTGAACAATTTAATGGTTCCAATTACGATACTACCTCAATTTTTGAATTTTGGCATTTACGCCCTCTTTTCTTAGGACAGCATTATAGTGAAGAGGTTTTGTGATAAATAAAATAAAATTATTTTATAGCGCCCAGGTTTCGTTCACTTACACTTAGTATTCCAAAAGACACTCTAGACAGCATGTAAAATTTCATGTTTCTAACTCAACGGGAACTGGCAGCCGTCTAAAAGGGGTCAATAATATGACAGTGGGAGTGTACCTATTGTTGTCAAAGAAAAAAACTGTTGATATAGGCACCTGCCGGCTGACTGAACTTACTCTTAACAGAGGAACGAATTGGAATGAGTGGTACAAAAGATCAAAAAAGGGAGAACTCGCGAAACAAGCTACCTAATAACGAACTGTTACCCTGGAAAATTTGGAGATACACGAACAAAATTGCCTCAAAAGTGAATGGTTTTTTGAGATTGTATGGCTGTTGGAGATTTTTATTTTAAGATTTTTGTATTATAGATTTTGTATTCGATATAACGTTTAGTGCATTAGGCTTTCATGCTGAAAGCAAACCGGCAAAAAATTTTAGGTACCCTTCATTGCTACTAAAAACACGCACACAGGCATTTGCTGAGAGATGTAAGTCACTAGGCCCTGGTTCCACGAGCTGTCAAATCTATCTATTCGAAATTTTGGCTTTTGAGATTCTTTTGGCTTGAGATTTTTGTTTTCAAGATTTTGTCTTTTGAATTATTGGTTTCTTATATTCTGTACCCACAATTTGTATCCATTTAAAGAAATGGAGTAAAATGCTTAGTTAGTGCCAATTTTTACACTTGGAGAAAATAACTGATAAAAAGTGACGATGAACACATTTAATATAAAAAATATATATTAAGTAGCTTATGTGTCAGTTCATGGAGAGCCAGTATCTATTCTGTGACTCTCTCATGGATAGGATAAAACTCATCGAGAAGCGATCAAAATTGATATTAATTAAATGAGTTACGAGTGTAGTCCATTTCAACTTTTCTCGACTTAACCTCAACTATTCTTGTGTCCGTGGTTTTGGCATGAATGAGGGGACCTACAATTTTCTGTTCTATTTTAAATTACTGAAGGTATGCTTCCATGTGAGAGTGCTTTCCATTCACGCGAGAGTGGCTCGGATACATTTTTAACTTTCTGTGAGTTAATTTTCTGACTACCTCTATAAGTGAGCTTAATTCTCAAGTGCTGTTTGACAATTGAGAGTTATTCACTGTTTTTTACTTCCAAATGGATACGCACCTTTAAAGAGACGCACCTTATGATGTTAAGAGATATTCTTGATCGATTTGTCACAAACCTGCAAGCGACAATACCCCAGTTTTTCAATAGCTGTACAAGGCTTTTGATAAAATATTAAGAAATGTGTACATTAAAAAAAAAAAGATTTTTTTAAATATGAGTTCGATATTAAGATTTTTCTTTATGGTAATCTTGGTAAACAGTAGGCGCATACTATAGCCAACACAAATCTATAACTGGACCACTTAACAATCCATTAAGTCCTTCAAATGGTAAAGACTACGAGCTGCAGAAATAATTCAACAAATTTGTAACACAACTACCTTTGAAGCCCAAACAAAATTTACTTAATAAATCTTCTACGCCATAACGAAACATAGATAATAAATCCCCAAAAACAATATCAAAAAGCTTAAAGCCTAATATAATGGTGGTATGAATACTATTTGTTCACAGCAAATTATCATCCTCCAAAAATGTCCTCAGTCCATAAATATTGTTATCGCAGGGAAGTCATAAGCTCTGCTCGTTCATTTCCAGAAGAAGCAAAATGACTAGCATAAAATAATTTCATTTAACTAAAGCTCAGATTCTTCTGCACGCATAACCATCATGGTCATCACACTTAAGAGTCCTGCCCCTATACTCACTAAGGCACCAGTCGATTGTCATGATCCTGGGACAAATATCTATAATATATATATATCGCATTAAATACACTGGCCATCCATAAGATACGAGTAATACCAAATGTTTTTGGGATCTTCCTGTGAAGCTTTTTTGTTTTGTTTTTGGGGGTGCGAGGGAAGAAGAAGACTCTAGAGAGTGACTTCACTATGGAAAAGGACGAAAAGATAGATGGCAGTAATTGTTTTGGCTTCGCTGTCAATGTGATTTTGGGACGACACAACCCAATGTCTGTAGAGTCGTGGGTGGGGGGGTTTTGGATGAGTTTATGTTCGATAGGTGTGGGAAGGATAATAACAAGAAGCGTTCACCACTTCGCTGGCGCGCTATTATAAGTATTAATGTGCGTGTGCGTGTACTTGGAAGTTAATAAAATCCCAAGCACCTTATAAATACTGCAGCAGATAAAGAAAATAATAATCTGTTCCAGCATTTAATTGTTTTAGTTGATGAAAATACATTTATAGGAAATGAGGGTAATAACGCAAACACAAGGCGCCTTACTGTCACATTTATTGGAACCAGTGTATAAGAATGGGCGGTTGGAGTTATGGGGGCCAGTTGAATAAGGCAGTCGCTTATGATTGAAAGGGTGCTACGGTGACATCTGGGTTTATGAGCCTCTTTGTTTTGATGTTTTTTTTTTGTCATTCGGCTTTGACAGTAGCTATAAACACATATGTGTGACCATAATATGCTTGATCATTCGCTTGGGCGTGTGTGGAATGTGATTTATGATGCAAAGCTAAGTTATTAGAAGATTCGATAGAATTTAAATGAAATTAAGTATCTAATTATTGAACTCATTCATTGATTGCTTTCGATATAAATTTGTGCTCTAGATTGGTTTGTCATAAATTGACAAATCATGATGTAAGAAGGAAACTGATAATATATTGAATAAAAGTGATTTAAGGTATCTGGGATTTATAATGCTGGATTATAAATGTTCTTATCTTACTGTACATTGTTGTTGTTGGTATTTTCACAAGTATTTGTGATGATTTTTTTGTTGTGATGGTGTTATGTAGTTTAAAATCTGAATTATTATGGATTTCGTTTTGGGACTTAAGGCTCCAATAACCATTTACATCTTTCTCTGCCTGCTGTTAGACTTTTCAAATGTACACATGTTTTCCTCTGGAAATGTGCTGCTTCTAGCTATAGGTAGTATTAATTTCGAAGTTGTTCTTGGGCTTTCAAGGCTACGTTCACATGACCAAAATTTCGCGACGCAACAAAAAATTACTTAATATAATGGAAAACTGCATGGTTTTTAGTTTTGATGTTTCCCCTGTTTTATATTTACTAGGATGCTGGATCCGAATCTTTGTGACTAAAATTTCGTGACGCAACATGCGAACATTTGTAAAAAGTGCTACAAAATGCATATTTACTGGATTTTTAGAACTACGTAGTAAGGTGGTATTTTAAAAATTCAACAATAATTTTGTTGAAGTAAAATGTTCGTATTTACTTCAGAATGACCATAAATATTTGTTTTGAAAAAAAATTACTTCGCAAAAAAATATAGCCCCAAAGAACAATCGGCAAAAATGTATGGAAGTTGGTATAGGAAGAAGCAATAACAAGAGATGTGTGTCGTTGAAAACATATTTGCATGGACTACAATAGTCCTTATGACAGTTTATTTCAAATCTCTGTGTGAAAAAAGTTATTTGCTAAATAAAGTTGTGTTCTGGTATTGGTTTTGTATTTTATTCATACTAAATGTATATATTTATTGAAATAGCCCTCATACTAACTATTGTAGTACATAAAAATACATTTCCAACGACATATGTCTCATTCTTATTGGTCTTGTAGACCGTTTTGTCCTTCTCTCCTTTGGTTTTTTATGTCTTTAGATTCAAAAATCTTAAAAACATGAAGTGTTAGAACAATTTCAGAGCCAGAATTAAACTCAGCACATCAAATACCACCAGAAAGGTATATCTTGGTTCACGTTACAGACAAAAATTCAAAGTTTTTCCAAAAAGTAGTCACCTAGTGCTTTCGAGTGGATTTTCGAAAACAGTAAAAATACATACATTTTCTACTAGCGTTTGAGTCCAAGTGAGTTGTCGCTAAAAGAGCCTTAAACAGAGATTTATTGATAATTTTGTACCAATACTTTCAATGGTTTTTGATGTAATTTTCGAATAGTTGGTAGCTTTCCACTCATTAGTGAAAAACTCCACGATATATTTGTCCCAAAACTAAAATTCGAACTTAGCAACCCCGAAAACATAAAAAAGGACAAAATCAAAATTACCCCACAATTTACATGGTAAAAATATAATATGACTGGACTATAGGTTAGGTGAGAAGTGTTGATGATACGATAGGCCGTACCATGTTACTCGGGCGAATCCAGAATCCAGAGGGGACCCGACCACAAACTTTACAAGTGGAACTCCGTTAATGGTTGACGGGTCTATGCAGGGTTGCCAGGATTTTTAACTCGCTCCTTCAAATCCCAATTTGGGCTATTTAGTTTTGAAATTGGGCGATATTAGGCTCCTTAAAAATCAAGAAAGAAAAATCATTTTTTAATTTTACATTTTGGTATACATACCTATAATTAGCATTTTAACTTTTGAAAAATCTATTGTGAATGAGGCAACTGACATTTCATTTTTGCTTATTATTGTAACCACACTCTTTCTAACTCTGATCAGTTGATTTAGTTTGCACACTGTAGGTACACTTATGAAACAAATTGATAATTTGGGACCAGAGATTAGCCATATATGATTGATAATTATGTATGAAAGTAAAACATTTATGCAAATTTGACTTCAAAAATGATAGTAGAATCATCTTCTACTATAGAAGACATTTTAGAATAAGTTCGCGAGTTTTAAATGAATTTTGTAAACTATGAACATTAGGAGATATCCATTAAGGACATTATTTTATCTTATATGACACACCCACACCCGCCCTTTCCCTTTACAAATTAAGGAAAATCTGTGAAATTTTCATTATCTTTATTTTACCGTTAACCCGTGCCCAAGACGAAAGAAGTTTTATATGTGATAACACTGATAACACTCACAATTTCCATGCCTGAAAAGCTCGCCACAGCCACACTTTTAATAGAATTTTTCTTTTTACCATAACAAAAAGATTTCAAAATCTATGATTTGATATAAAAAATTATTTTCTAAGTGCTTTCATTTAAAAGTAATTAATTAAATAAATTTGGGTATGGAGACTTTTTCTGACATGAACATGACAAGTTTTGGTTTGTTATCACCTCAGTTGTAAGATGTTCAATCAAACTTTGAATTTTTATATTTTTGGTAGATTAACAGAAATTTTTTTTTTTTAAATGTAATCTTCAATTATTTATTTTTGTGCAATCGTTTGCTACTTTTGGCTCCAAGATTTTTAAAATTGGGCTACATTAGCTTGAAAATCTGGCAACACTGGGTCTATATTGGAAACGTTACGCTTATGATAATAATAATAATTCTGTCTTAAATAGGGTTTACGTTTAGGTCTGCAGCTACTGACACAGTTACTGAACTTGTCAAGGGCTATTTGTCGTTCGCCCAGTGTAGGGAGAATTTTTTCCGAGGCCCACGCTGTCATCGGTGGCGATAGATTCTTTAGTTATTTTAATTTTTTTATTGTTAAATATTTTACTATTCGTTATCCAACCTAGAAACAAGCTTGAATAAAAATCTCTATCAATTTTCAAATAAAACAAATTAAAGGAACAAGACCCTTTTCAATTTTGAAAGTATTTTTTGAAGAGCTGCATTTTTTTAATGCATTTTCGTATTGAGTTAAGACAAAAAGCTCGCAAAATCTCAAATTTATTCACCGAACAGTTTTCCTCGCCAAATTTTTAATGTCCTACAAACAACAAATTATCTTAACCCTAAACACTACTTGTTATCTCAAAATCTCTTGCCCCTTCGAAAAAAAGTGTTATAATCTTTTTTGTCCAATATTTTTTGAGCATTGATAAACTAAGTAGTTTTTTGGAAAAAAAAAATACATTTGCTGAGATATTTCCAAAAAACCGTTATTTGTTCATATACAGTAAAAAATCAAAAGTGATACTTTGACACACTACAACTTCAAGATTAATAAACCTAGAAAAATTGGTAATTAGCTCAGTTTTTAGAAAATTTTATTGTCTAAATGTTATTATTTCATGATTTTGTTGTAAAACGAAATTTCATCGAGTTGTTAAACAAAAACCAAATCACTTTCTTTCTCAAGATGGTGATCTTCCCCTTACCCCGGGCACCCCAAAAACTTGGTTCTCTAAATAGAAGTTGTAGTCAAGCTCAAATCGTACAAAAAAAATGTGCCCATCAATTAATGAAATTTTAATTTATTTTTTGTGAAGTGAAGTTCTTACATGATTTTCACATAATCTATTGATTGTATAAAAAAGTGTATCAATCTTTTTTCTAGAATTAAACAAAATAAATAAATAAATTTAGTGGCGCAATAGCTCATGGAGAACCAGGGCCTAGTTACTAACAACTCTCAACCACTCCTGTGTTAGTTTTGGCATTAATAGAATTCTAGAATTACATAAGCTAAAATTTGTACCTTCACATTTTTTCAAAAAAAACTTATAGTTTTCAAGAAATTAATAAAAATCTGAATTTTTCCCCCATTTATAAGCCTACCCCTACGCCTTTAAAACCTCAGCCCCGGCCCAAATTTACAGAACTTTTCAGGAAATGTTAAAGACAAAACAAAGCTCTGCATCAAAATTCAGATATGTCGGAATTTGTTCGTAGTTTTGCCATTTTTGTGTCTAATTTTCCTAGACTATAAAGTTGTCTAACTTGTCTATCCTTTTGTGGGCTTCAGGTCAGTTGTTGATAATCCTAATTATTAGCTATATTCTATAAAAAACATCTTTTTTACATCAAAAAGGTCAGATAGAAAATATTTTTTGTCTAACTTGGACAATGGCATCGGCTGTCTAAGATTTGTCTAACTTGACATTTTATTTAATTAAATAAAGCATATTTTATTTTTAAAGTCACTCTTCACGTATATGGAGGCGACTAACAGCTTTATCGAACCAAGTCATGTGTTTTTTTTTTTGGAAAATGTTTGTGAATATTTTTCAACCAAAGTTTTTTTTTATTTTTAAATGAAAAAATAATTATAATATGAATTTAATTAACTATAGGGAATTAATGTGGAATGCTTAAGTAACTCAAAACCAATGTGCATCAGCTACATTTCCCAAGAAACTCCCTCCCATTTTTCTCCTGCTGCACTATTTATTCATTTTAAAAGTAGTATAAAGAAAACACTTGGAGTGGAACACAAATTGCAATCAAGTTTTGCATTTTACATCGATCACAATTTCAAACATCAAAAAGTGTAAACTCACCACTTCAACTTACTTAACCGGTCAGATTTTAAAATTTAACAAACGTTTAATCAACGGACAGACGGTAAAAAGGCCAAACAAAATAGACTTGCGAAAGTTGCTTCATAATATGCATATAAAAACCATTGGCACACACCCATCATGTATATGATCAACACACCGATGCTACACTCCCGTTCATCTCTAATGATATTCATTTTTGGATTATCAAGACCATATCCCCCTGTCTACCACCCATCGTGAATCCAATGACCAATTTAACACTTTCTTCTCAAAGTGTCAAGTGTTAGTGTTGGATAGATACATAAATCAAGATGCAAACAAGGCGGAAACTAAATATTAACCTAATCTGGGCATTTAAGAGTCAATTATACTTAGGTGTATCGCATGTGCGGTTTTATTTTAAATAATATAAAAGTCAAAGAGGTATAGTTAGCCTACATAAGCTTGATAGTAGCTTAATAATTGACACCACAAAACCCAATAACGTACGATTAAAAAACAAACCTGTCGACACCCGATAACTATTATACAAAATACATTAATTTCCGATTACATGCGAATGAGTGTAAAAAAAAAAACATAATCAATAGCATGGTTTAAAATCAAAGCGAGATTGGAATTTGAATAAATTATTTATTTATTTATTTTTGGATTTGTTTGTTGCGTGGTTGTAAAATTGTCCAGAGTCACGTAAATCAAAATAAAAAACTTCAATCCATACATATTTTATGTATTAGGGGTATACCAACTGAGCTTTCTTTGTATTGCATAATACACAACCGGAATTGGAATCTTTTTGGTTGATTTATTACTGCATTTATATCATGATAAATTTAATTTGGCAATATAAATAAAATGCACGCATAGATCGCACGAACTTGCTCGATGTATCGAAATGCAAAACTAAACAGAATCGGTATAGCCATTATAAACTTGAAACGCAATGTTGTGCGAAAACTTTAAAAATTAACATGAAAAATTGTTATGAAAATCATTTTAGACATTTTCAAGAAAAACCAAAAAAGTCACCGCAAAGCAATGGGCTATTACATATGTATGTTATTTTTATTTGCAATAAAGTTACTTTAGAGCACGTTTTGGGTTCGTGCGAAACAATCAAACATGACATTACAATCATAGGGAACACAAAAAAGTGGGTGGCACAATTTTTCCTGTCTGTCCATTTGAATCTGGATCCTACGCCTTAAAATTTTGAACTGAATGTTGTTCTCTGAGGGAAAATTGAATTTTCTTTAGCTTCGAAAATAACGGTACTTACCATACAACCGTTTCGGAGAAAATTATTTACGTGGTACCTGGCATAAGACGATTTTTTTGGTTTACGATTTTCTCATTAACAGTGCAGCCAAATCAAATCAAAATTTGTATACAAAAGCTCCCATAATATAAATAGATTTTTAAACATTTTGTTTTTTTTTTTGAAAATTCGATACATATGTATTTTAAAAATGGGTTGATAAATTTTTTTGAAACTAAGTTAAAAAATGTTTAAGAATAAAACTCAAAATCTGCATATCAATTTTGTTTAATGTTACTAGATTAGAATTAGAGAAATAAATTTTTAAGAAAACCGATAAAAATTTTTTCTGCATATATTCATATTTTCTCAAAAATGGCATACCTGGTTTTGAGCTCTCAGTTATTCAACGGGTTTGAGAACGATTAATTAATTCCTATTTCCCTTTGTCACGCCATAACTCAAGAATGGCTTGACCAATATGGATGATTCTTTTGAAGTAATCTTTGGTATTGATCAGGGAGTGTTTTTGTGAAGTTTGGTTAGATTCGGTCTTGCGGTTTGGAAAGCTGTTTTATATTAAAAAAATAAGCCAACTGAGTTTGAAAACAAGTCAATCAATTATGAAATTTTGTTTTCACAAAATTAAACTAAAATAAAAATAATATAATTTAATTAGAAAATTGTTAAAGTTTTTAATTTGTTCAGTCGGTTTTTTTGAGAAATGTTTGTTTATTACGGTTAGTTAAAAGCATTCACGTATTATATTAAAAGTTTAATTCAACATCGATTTTTGGTAAGTTTAGATCATGGTAACAATGGTTATAAAAAAAAATTAAGCAGTTTTCAGTTAAATTTCGGTTTTTAAAAATGCCTCCAACAGAGACGTACAAACTTAAATCGCAAAACTCGCAACCCTATCAAAAGATTAGTTTCTGCAGTGTTGGATTTAGGCTTACACCAGTGCAGTGACGCCCAGGCCTAGGGCGGACAAATTTTAGGGGTGGCAAAAACTAAGCGACAGTAGAGCATATTCATAGATGTTGTTTAAGCTGTTTCTAGACAAAACCGGAGTTTACGTTGTGAAGTTTTCATATGATTAGCTATAGATAAGCTAGAAATAGCTTAAGCAACATCAATGAATACACCCCTATCAATCTTTGAAGGCCAAAAATGTGTTAATTTATGTATCTAAGGAGGAGTAAAATTTAAATATAGTGGGATTTTTTTATTAATTTTTAAACATTTTTTATTGAATAAAGTTTTTTGTTTGAAAATATGGTTCCTTTAATTTATTCAATTTTACACTTAAAATATTTTGCTCAAAATTTAATTTCCAAACTTTTAAACATGATTTTAGGCTCTTTTTCATTTTGTTCCTACTTACTAGTTTTGCTCTAAAAGCAGTTATAAGCAATTTCTTAAATAGTTTAGAAATCTTTGATTTTTTTTTTGGTTTTTGTATGCTTAACTTGCAATTTTTTTTCTATACCTAACAAATTTTAGTAAGAAACACGCATTTTTATAAATTATTATAGGTATGGTGTACTTTTTGGTAAGATTTTCTTGGCAAAGAACCTTATTTAACGATTTTTTTTAATTTTTTACTTTCTCATTGACGGCTTTCCGATTTTAATTAAAAAATGAAGCAGAAACTTAAAAATTTTGAAAGTATATAGTTTTTGGATTTTTAAAAAATTATTAAATTTTTTTTGAAAATTTAATATTTCAAAAATTGGCTTATAAATTTATTTAACACTTTGTTATTAAAATTTTGATTAAAATTCCTTAAATAGCTTCCCAATTTTTTTATTTAAAAAAAGAGCGGTACCCTGGACAGGGCCTAGAACGCCATTGAACCTAAATCCACCACTTTGTTTCCGGAACTGATCCAGGTTCTATACATTTTCAGCCTTTTATCCAGCTATACAATAATTGGTTTCCAATTACGTCAGTTGGCGCAAAAAATGTTGGCTGAATGTTTTCTTTTAGGATATAAACTTTTTAACTTTTTTATTTAGGGGTTGTCTGCCTTTTTAAAACAGTTTTGGGAAATTACGGACACCCTAATTGTCTCCTGTTCCCGTTTCCCAAAACCAGCGACATTATTTATTTACGTACCAGAAAACAAAACTAAAAATGTTGTGATGTATCAAAGATTATTACAATAAAGTTTATTTATTTTGAGATAATAATTTTATTATTTATTTTGAGATAATAATTTTTCGATTTTTCAATTGAATGTTAAGTCAGTTAAGGACAACATCTGTCGGGTCAGGTAATGGAAATAGTGAAAGGCACAATTGGGGGTTCCACCTAATGCATAATAGGTATTTATCCAATTTAAAATATTTTGTTTTGTAAATTTGTTTAAGAAACTTTTGTCTACCCGAGCAGAATTCTAGATTTTTATAAAACTTGTCATAACAATGATAGGGAAGACAAAAAAGTAGATCTTTCTGTCTGTCTATTCGGCTACAGCCAAAATGGTTTTATAAATGTCCTCATTTTCATGGATTTTTTTTTTAGTCAATCAAATGTTATGGTCAGATATCATAATTATTCTGCTTCAATTCTGTTTTTCAGTTTGCTGTCGTACAATTAAGTTTTGCATGGTTTATCTGACTACGTTTGGCATTGATAACCAATATCTCCAACAAATAATGACGTCATATAAAAATTTAAGGACAGTTTTGGAAATTTGAGGAAGATTCTTACAAAGATTTTTTCAGGATTTTCTAGATATTATTTTTTTTTAACTCTTCACCGTTAGTGTTAAAAAGTACTTAAAAATGACTTTTTGTGGTCTATCGGTAAATCTTCTTTTATATAAATTTTGTGGTCTTTCGGATAATTTTTTTTATAAATTTTTTATTATAAGAACCTGCTTATAGATAATATTTTTTTCTCAAAAATTACTCTACAAAAAGCATTGGAAAATTTACTTTAATTTAAGGTAACATTTTGGTTAACAAAAATTATTTCGAAAAATGGTTGTTTATGATACCCACATAGAACCATTTAGTTGATTTAAGACTATTTTTATAATGGTATAACCACGTTTTGATTATTTTTTTGTATACATAGGCTGCTTAAAAATTTTAATTGCATTGTGTACAAAATTTTCCATTTTATTTTATTTGGATTTTTAAAAAAATATGTACATACATGCAAATATTAAGTTAATTGTTGTCAAACCCTTAAGCATATTTTAAAAATGACAGCAGATATTTTTTAATATTCTGGTAATTGTTATATTTTTGTAAACACCAATTAAACTATCCCATAATAGGTGGTCATAACTTCCCACCCCATGGGAAAATAAGTTCCTCTTACATTAAATTGTAGAAATAAAAGTTCTTGCTATGGCGTCTGTCAAAATTGAAACCATTTTTCATTCGCATTTCCATTGGTTGCCTTAAGCCACAAGGATTCTGGTGAAATTTATGTGAAGATTCTTGTGTCGTTATCGTAGAATTGATTTTTTTTTCTCTGCATTTTGTTACTTTGGCTATAATCACTGTTTGATATTGTCCTTAAAATTATTAAAACATTGACTAATACACAACTTTTTGACCAAATTCGGGACAATAATAGTGTAGAACTTACGATTTACTGCACAATTGACTTCTTTTATTCGATGCGTTAGCCTTGCTTTTATCCTCTTACACTTACCCCTCCGAGTCACCGAGAGGTACTCTCAAGAATGTGTTCACTTCCGATTTTGTTCTCGAGAGCTCCTACAAGGCACTTTATACATTTCTCGTCGAAGGTCGGTGTCAGACTTAATGTAGGTTAATACCAAAAATAATATACAGAGGGCTGCAAACAAACATAGTTCTTAAAAGTTAACAGAAAATATCTAGAATGAGGTTTGAGAAAGTCTAATGGAAATAGGTGATATGGTTATAACATTTTTTGTTTATGAATTAGAGTATTTGAAAAAACAACACGTAAAAACCATAGAGTTTTCCTCAAAACAACTACAACTAAAAAAAGAAAAAGTAGCTATCACAGGTGTAATCACGGGTACTAGTTCTATCACAGTTATTTTAAAAAGTTTTTTTTAAACGCTTTGGAAGATGTTTAAAGATATATCACATATCATTGCAGTATTATTATAAGAAGAATCATGATAGGTTATAGGTCATCACAGCTGAAAAGGCATTTGACTTTATCTTTTTTCAAAATTTCTTAGAATTAACTCGAATTTCACTTTTAACATTATTCAAGTAAAGTCAATAGCTTGCCTTCGTTAAGATAGATAGTTAAGGTTCTTTATTCATAAACGAAGACAAAGCCATCAAATTAATATCACCAGCAAAAATTTAAATATTTTCTAAATTATTTGAAATGTTTTGTAAAATATTTGAATTTTTTTTAAATATATTTGAAATATTTTACAAGAACTCGATTGTGAAAGAGAATGTTTGTAAATTAATATAGTACGTACATGCAAATGCAGTAGAATTATTTTCGATTTTCTTTGTCAAAATCGAAAAAAAAAGTTACTTACAAAGTTTAACTCTAACATATAAATCGTATAAATCGTATAGCAAATACAATTAATTCAAAACTTAGTTGAGGCCTTAAATAAAAAACAAAATACCTCGCTTTTCGACCACATTTATCAAAATTGGTTTCCCGAGGCTTAATGTTTAACATTCTTGAAAAAAAGACATACCACGTTACATGCATGCATGCATACAGTGAATCAAGAAAAACTATGTAGAGAAACAAAAACGAGATGTTTGCTTTTGAAATTTGAAAAACCCAACTTTTTTAATACCAAATTTTGTTGTCTATCGAAAAATGTTATGAGTTGATAGAGATGATATTTTTCAATCTTAATACGGGGTGTCACACAGTAACCTCCGCACCGCAGAGGAAAACCATGGGTTCCTGAGGTCATTTCACTCGAAAAATTTAAGAGGTAATTTTATCGTTTTCACTTCGTTTAGCAGTTTTACAGTTGTTGTGAGAGATCTCTTTTTTTTTTTAAATATGAATTGAACTTTCATAAAAAGCTAAAGAAAATATATAGGTACTTTAACATGTTTTTTTTAAATTATCTAATATAAAAGTTGAATAAAACAACTCGAAAATAAGAAATATCAAGTTTAATCCCTTTAAAGTTATTGTTTAAATGAAAAAAACTACGTCTCTTATCTTGGCGGATACTTTATAGCGGAATCAACAAATTTGTATCTCTGTAGCTATTTAAGTGCTAATTTGTTCCTCTAACCAAAAATTTGTAAGCCTAATAAGCCCAAAAAGGATAATTTTAAGGCTAGAGCGTCGAAAGGCTTACCTTGTACTGCTTGTAATACCAATAACAGTTTTAACTCATTCGCAATTTTAGGATTTGGGATTTCGGCATTTCGGATTTCGTACCCAACCCACGAAATTCTGATTCCAACGCCACTAAGGCCACACAACTAAACGCACACTTACCGCATCGTGGGATTTCTTTCTCTGGGTTGGAAACAATTCCTGAGCCAAGAGACAAGATTTAACATTTCGTCGCACAGTTGTCCGTTTGTTGAATTTTAGAATTTTTGTGCTGGAAGCTATTTTAAGACCTTATTTGATCGAATCTGAAAGAAATTTGACAAATTTGACAGCTGGAAATAGCGAATCAAATTTTAGGTCAATTACTTAAAATCTCAAAAAAATTAAAAATAGTCTAATGTAATATTTTTCATTGTATTGATTTTTTTCTGGTTCCATTAATTAAATCTGACATCAAGCTTAAAATTTTGCTAGTTGACAGTTTGAAAAAAACGTTATTTTTTTAAATATAAGAATGTTTAAACTGCTTTACAAATAATGGTAATTTAACCGTTTTTTAAACTGTCAACTATCAGAATTCTTTGCCTGATGATAGATTTAATCAATGCAACCAGTAAAAATATCAATGCAATAAAAAATTATTGCTTTAGACTATTTTTAATTTTTGAGCTGTCAAATTTGTCAAATTTCTTTAAGATTCGATTAAATTAGGTCTTAAAATAATTTTCAGCACAAAAAATTTTAAATACAAGTACAATGTTCTGACCTTAGTTGTGAAGCCTTTACAAAAAAGCCTTAAGTAAAAAAAAATAGACAGAACCACTGAATTCAGCATACCCAAATCATTGAGTGTACCAAATTTCATAAATATGTGTTAAGAACTGGCGATGGCGTGGGCAATGATTTTTGTCACCAAAATTCAACAAACGACCACTATGCGTTGGTAGGATATACAGTCAAAAAGTCATCAAAAGTTTCATAAAAAAGAGAAATGGTCCATCACCAGACTCGCGGGAGCATACTTACTTTACTATACTTACTTTACTCACTGAAAAAGCGTGTTTTTATTTTTAATTGAATTTAAATTAAGTTTATAGTTTAAAAAAGCTTTAAATGATTTATGAATTCAGATTAATACTCCAATTAAAAATCGAAGAAAAAACTCTTGAAAAAATACACCCAAACTACATTTCGTACTCACAGTAAGTTGACTTGACTCACTGTACCCAAACACTATGTAATAGGTGCGCATTGCTGGCCAAATTCAAACCAACCCCCACTGTTGCTTTATCAACATGATAGATTGCCATTTCCCACTCTGCCATGTCTAAAACCAATGCCAAATTGAGATTTCTTCATTATTTTGTCCAAAACGATGAAGACGCGAGGCTTTTGTTTTGTTTTGTTTTGATTTTGATTCGGACTTCCAGCCCGACGAGACCACAACAACCTATAACAGCCAAACGTTGATAACATAAACGAAATGAAAAGTTTCTGGAATTTATAGCGCGCGCGATGGTTCTTAGCCAAGTTAGCTCCCATTTGGCCAACAGTCTTCAGTGTTATGTGAAACAAACTAAAAATCTGAGATAAACTCTCCAGAGATATGTGTAAAGTTATAATTGGACTGCCAATTTATTTCGGGCTTTTTGGTTTTGTGATAGCAATAACAAGTGCGGCAAGTGTATCTAATTATGACCCTAGTGAAATTGATTTCTTTGGTTCAGGTGTGTTTTGAAAATCTTGATGAAGTAAAGTTAGTGAAAATTAAATTTGTCTTAAACAAAAACAAAGTTTTGTGGTTTTTTTAACTCCACTTATTTTCTTAAAAAAAAATTGTTGATTTAATTTTTTTCTTGAGCTACGTAAGGCAGGTATTGGTTTCGTGCGTAAAAAAAGTCTCAAGGTTTTGATAAAACTTAACATAACAATGGTGGGCAAGTTCTATTTATGCCGTCAATTTGTCTGGCCGTCTGGTCCGTGTTTAAATTTATCTGTGCGTCTGTTATCCTTCCGAGTTTATCTGTTTGTCTACACGTTGAGATATAAATATTTTTATGTGATTCGCTTCTGTTAGAAAAAAACGAACTTTTGCTTTTTAGCGCATTTAGAGAGGGCATATTATGTAATAACGATTTTGAATATTAAAAATTTTCTCAAAAATGGGTTTTGCTTATTTCTTTAAGCTTAGTATCTGTTATTTACCCATCATTTGTAATTAAACTGAGTTTAAGGTATTGAAAAATATTCACAATTATGAACGCAGGCTGAAATTAGTTCGAGAGAATTGTCCTAATTTGTGGTATATTCCCATTTATTTCGTGAATGATTCAATATTTTGAAAACCCAGTGCTTCTGACATAAGAAAAAAAGGACAAGCATCTGTGTTTATGCGTGTAAATTTACATCAGTATTGTTCCTGATATATGTTGTAGTCATATTTTTGATGAACGCTTTGCCTTGATCGCTTTTTCCATTGTGATGATAATTGACGATCAACAATATCGTGATCGTTTATCAGTGAAACAATATACCTAATCACATTGTTGCATTAAAGTCCATATAAAAATTGAAGAAGAATACAATCATTCAAATTTTAATGAACGTTCCATATAGCAATTATTTTGTAACGCAGAGGAGAATACGACAAAGAGTCTAGAACACTAATAACGAGATATGTATGTACATATCGTTTATTTACGCATTGGAAAAGTGTTTTTAAGTACCACAGTAAATACTGTATTCGGTAAAGAGCATTCCCAACTAACAATTCAGTGTCTATTAGCTTAGAAATATTGATATGCTGCAAGTCTGCGTGTGTATAGGGCTTCTATAAGGCTTTCATCAAAAAAAATTTCTTTTAGAAGTCATGACTTCAATAACTGCTTAAAATTGTTTAAAAGCTAGATATAGAAAATTAAACGAGGCTAGCATCTTTTTTCGGATAGACCTCTGTACATTTATTTAAAGAAGGAACATCAAGCTATGACTCTATGAAGATTCTATAGAGTTATCAGTCTCCAAAAGGTTTCTGTTATAATTTCCAAGAAGTTTAATCGAATACTTCACTTTGACATGTGAAATCTTAGACACGAACCACTCTGAAATATGCAATCTTAGACACAAACCATAAAAGAAAAAGTCAATTTATATTCCATAGGTCCAAACTTGTAAAAGTCATTTTAAAGAAGCTTTTTAAAAATGATTATTATATTTTGCGTAAATTATTGTCTAGTTGCTTGATGGCTACTCAAAATCTCTTATTATAAGAAATACATTAACGCACTAACACCAATCCTATTTGAAAAAAAAAACAGAATTTACATTACTTTAAATAAAATCAAATATAAAAATATCAATCCCATAAAAAGAAAAAAATGTTTTAAGAAACATTTTGAAATTCTAAAAAAGAAAAAGACTAATTAAGTTTTTCCATCTTTTAAATCATATCTAAGATGGCCGAGTGGGAAGAGTGCTGGACTGTCACATAAGAGTTCTCTGCTCGATCCCTTGAATCGTTAGAAAAACATCTGTGTTTTATAATTATAATTATTTCCAATACATTAAATAAAAATAAATCGTATCTGAACCACAGTTTCAGGTTACAAATTGTTTAAATAGTAAAAAAAAAACACTTCAAGAAAATTAAAATAAACTTCTACTTTTTTTTCTTTTATTTTTCAACCTCTGTAAGAGTTGTATTGTCCACTTCTAGTAGATTTTATACAACCTGTCCATAAAAGCTCATAACTCTATTAAACGTGTGCTCTTTTCTTTATAGAAACCTTTCTGAAGCTATCTGTCAAAACTTAAGTTTCATTAATATTTCGAATTAGGCTCGTTTAAACTTCTATAAGACCGTCAAGAGCTCATTTAAGAACTTCGATAATGTTCTCCTTTTTATGTTTAAAGAAATTTTACAGATGTTTCTAAGAAATAAGAAAGCCTTTTCAGTTAGGCCGAAACGAAGCTGAAATGTTAGTTGGGATTGTGCTTTGGTGAATTTTATATCATGAAAATTAAATTTAGTATGTACAAAATATATAAAAACTGTTCTAACAAAAAAAATATGGTATATACTTATATGTATGTACTATATGTCATACTGCAAATTTGACTTTGCTCCTCCTTTACTTGAGTTATTAAATGCTTCTATGGGACGAATCTTCTTTTGCACTCGTGCAGTCACAAAAGTCCTAAAAGATCTTATATAGACTAAGCAAAAATGATAGAGAAAATTTGTTTATACAAATTCTATACTACTGAAATAAATCAGCCAAGTAGAATACTTATCATTAATGATTGGACTTTGTTGCTTTTAATGGCATTTAGTCCTGCAGACTCATCAGTGGCATAGTGAGGGCCTTTGGCATATGCAAAATTAAATATACATTTTATGTAAGTAAGCTCAACTGTTAGCGAGATTTAGGCCCTTATTATGAATAGCAAATCGAACGTTCACTATAAAGGGAATGATGTAGCGAATTCCCCTAGTCAAGATATGATCGATAGCGAGCATCCACATTCGGTTCAAAAATCAATGCTGCTAAAAATATTGCGAAAATAACTCATAAACCCATTTTAATCTTCAAACAATGGCTAATTAGGAATTCGCAGAATCATTCGCTTCCAAGCGAACTTTCGATTCGCTATTCATAATGAGAGCCTTATGGTAGTATCGGAAAAAAAATAGCTGAGAAAATGATTTTTGCGCATATCTCGAAAACGCTTCTTTGGAAAGTTTTTTTTTCATTTTCGTGTTATGCGACCAAAAATTTGTCCAGAAAATAAATTTTTTTAAGGACCCTACTATGGTCCAACTTTTTAAACGACTTGGGTACATACTGTGGCGTTTTCAAAAATATCAATAAATAGCTTATGAGATGTACTATGAATAGTTTGCTAAGTGTAAGTTTTCATAATTCTTGAAAGTACATGTTTCTTTTTATAAAGTAAATTTTATCTCAAAATATTCTTGAAAGTGTTAAAAAATCTTTAATTACCGAATTAAAAAAAAGTGTATTTAAGGCTCTTAAATTCGAATTTCAAAATATCCTACAAATAATAAACATATGAGCGGAATTTAAACTGAATTATAAAGTCTAAACCCTTAATTTTTAAATTAAAAGCGTGAAATAACGTGTGAGTTACCATTTATTTTATTAAATTTGTATTAAATATTTTCAGTAATTTAAAGTTTCTGTATAGTTATTAATAGCCTAACTAAGCTTAAGTTTGTTTTGTTTTAAGAAATGTTATTAATAGCCTAACTAAGCTTTAGTTTGTTTTGTTTTAAGAAGATATATAAAGTCCTTACTTTCTTCTTGAGAAATTTGATCTTTGAATTTTTTATAAACATTATTTGAAAATATCATTTTTATAGTTTGAAGAAATGAAGTCAAAAACTGTTACGGTTATTTAAAAAAAAAAAATAAAAATATAAAAAAAGGCTTAAATGAATATAGAACTAATGCAAAACCCATGAAAAACAAACTTGAGGTTTCCTATGGATATATAAACCTTGTGCACTGAAACTTTGGAATTCAATGTTAGCAAGAAAAACAATAAAATTCAAAAGAACCGGCATTATTTATTTTTAATAATTTTATTTTTATAGAACACTACATAAAACAAAAAATTATATTAATTCGGTGGCTAGGACTTACGTAATATCACATTAGATTACTCTTAAAACTTTAAAAAAATTAAATAAATGATGAAGTATTTTAATACTAAATTATGAAAAAAACTTCAAATTTACTTTGGTCGTTTAAATAAACCAGAAAAATACATTCAATTTCATCGGTTTTGCTTATAAAAATTATTTTCATATACTTTGTGTTGAATTCAATTAAATTTCTAAAGTTTTTTCTCGCCTAATGTTTTTTCTGGCACTTTAGTTTTTTCAGCTTTACTCAAAAAATCTCATTTGAATATGGGGCAATAAAGCACTGAAGCTATATTACAAGACTTCTTCTGGAAATTCTGCTCCACCTAGTGTAAATTTTGGTATGAGGACAAAGAACCATTCACGACGTTTTATCGTCTTCCATTGAACATTAATTCACAAAAATTAAATAAATCTACGTCATATGAAGTCAATGCGAATGTTTAGGCACTGCAACTATCTGATTTTTAAACGAATCAAAATATATTGTATGAACACAAGCTTTCTATAAAAACCAAATGCGAACAATCGTTTTATGGGAGGAACTATCAATAACCATTTACCGTCTTCCCTGTCATTGAAATAACAAGTTTGATCAAAATTCCAAGTTCAATTTTTAAACGAATGCATAACTTGCTATACAGTACCTATGTGTATATCGCAAGTAAAAATGGTTCCATGAAAGGTAACTACTAATAACCATTTTTTGAAAAATAGTTACCTTTCCAAAGGAACGAGCTTAGCCTTTACTATAAGAAATGTATTTGATTTTTTAAGAAATTAAGAGAAGTTGTGGAGCCATTTTTGAGAGGAATGCGATTTTGTAAAAATACTAAAACCAGGTTGCATTACCGTTATTTTTGATTCTAAAAAAAATGAAAAAAACCGTGTTGGGGTAGTCACCAAAAACCACTAGCACATACCTGAATGTGCTCGTTGATTGTTAAGAAGTTTATTGTTGCATAGGGAATTGTCTTTTTTTAATTATGTTCCTTGTGTTCGAAGTGATGTTTTTAGTTAGGATATATTTAAAGTTTATTTTTTTAAATAATTACCACAAATTATGACTTCTATTTTCGTTAATTTTTTTATAGATGAAATCACATATCCTGATTCCGATGATTCTGAAAAACAATTTTCACTTGATGACACTAAAAAATCACCAATCGATGATCCAGAAACAATGCCGGAATTATTTCAAGGTGACATCGCTATGGATTTTGAAACTTACATCGGCTTAAGGCTAGGTGTAAATCCGTTGAAATATCCAAAACGCCTCTGGACCAATGGCTCTATACCATTTGACATAAGTAAAGATTATAACAGTGAAGAGCGGGCAGCAATTGAAAATGCCTTACGTGTACTGAATTCCCTAACATGTATTAATTTCACCCCATACAATGGAGATGACTATGATTATTTATATATTCAGCCACCAGATGATGATGGTCCCAAAGGATGTTGGTCGTATATTGGGCGTCGAGGTGGAGAACAAACTGTAGCGTTACAGAGACCCGATGAAACAAGTTTGCACTGCTTCAGTAGTGAAGGTAGAATTATGCACGAGCTGATGCATGCTATTGGAATATACCACGAGCAGTCACGAGCTGATCGTGATCAATATGTTAAAATACACTGGGAGAATATTATGCCAAAATTTAAAAAGAACTTCAAATTAGTCTCGGAGAAAAATGGAAAATATTCATTTGGTTATGATTATAATTCTGTGATGCACTATGGATCGTTTTATTTCAGGTGAAATTGAAATTGGCGTTGGATCTATGATTTTCTAATTTGTTTCCTCTTATTTATAGCAAGAAAAAAGGGGAAAAACCTACAGTAACTCCCTTGATGCCAGGAATAAAAATTGGCCAAAGGAGAACTCTCAGTAAGACAGATTGTTTGAAAATCAATGAATTGTATGGATGTCTGACGGGACGTCATGCTAAAATGTATAGAAGCTTTTGCAAGCTCCTTGGACTATAGAGAATTGGAGATGTTGTCGTTATTTATTTCAGGTTATTTTCGTTTTTATCTAAGAAAAAATTTAGTTTTAAGAAATATTAGTACAAATGTTGTTCAAAAAGAAAAATACAAATTTCTTGTGTAAATTAGAAAAAATTCTGACTTCTTATAAGAATTTAATTTTTCAACTCAAATTAGATATTGAAAAACTTACCTTGAGCGAAATTTTCTTAGTCATCCATGTCATTCAGATTATAATAAAATCATATTTTGTGATGATATTTAGATTACTCCAGCTTGCTTATATATATGCGAATAAATACGGTCAATCAAATGAAAAGTCACCAAAGCCATTGTAAATAGTTTTTTTAATTCTAAAATTTTTTGATATCTGTATACATTCGTATAATTTATTGTGAAAGAGTTTAAAATTATTTTAACTACTAAATTTATAAAATTATTTAATAAATTGATTTTAATAATAATTCTTAAGGTAAAACAATAAATAAATTAAAGAATTTCCGGTTTAGTTTTCTTTGCTAAGATTGTCATAAGAAGCCAATATTGACTTTTGTGTGTGCTAAGGCCTTTATTCAATGAAGTTTAGTATCATCATCATAATGCTGTACACCGACTTTGATACCTGAAAATAAAATAAATTTATTCACTTTTGCATTTAAGCAAATTTGCCGACGACTTATATTAATTGGATATCAACATTTTGAAAATATGCAAACTTGTATTTTCGTCATCGGATCATTGGAAATTATTGTTCACTTTGCGCTTTTTATGAATGATTTATAAGCCCTTGAATTTAGGTTGGTACCTTTGAAAGTCTAGTACATACTTGTGAATCATGTCGTGAATCGATACAAAATTTGCATTTCTATTCACCCATGAACGTGCTCGTGAACTTGTGTGGAGAGTTTTCCTTCACGAGCAGTTCTCGTGCAAAATGTACAGGAATTCTTGGTGAACAGTTGACAGTTCGATTTCTAATCCTTGAGGCATAGTATTTTTAATGGTCAGATGTTCACAACACATTCGAAAGTCCGTTCCAGTGAGAAATGTCAAAAAATCATTTGGCCTTAAGCCTATTACATACTTCCTCGTGAAGTGAACAATCGCCATTGGAGATAGTGTTTTTATTGTTGAATATCTTTGGAGGGCCCATAAGCATGTTTAAAACCGAAAATTCTACTAAATTCACACATCCGTTTCTGAGAGAATGGTCACATTAGCCATTTTCCAAAATGTTTGATATATGTAACTTGGAAATTAACTTGGAAATTATTCCTTTATAAAACAATCTAAGCAAGAAAAGTTACAAAAAAAAAAACAAGATAAAAAAATATATTATTGCCATTATCTCCGCTCAATAGAAGGGACTCGCAAAGATTCTAAATTTTAATTATTTATATGCTGTTCAATTATTTTTAACATTTGATTTCAGTTTTCTTTGAAAGCATACATTCAAATAATAAAATAAAAAATATGTTTATGTCAGAGCTATGATAAACGATTCAAGCAACGATGTGATTATAAAAAGTCTAAGAGCCAACTACATACATAAAAAGTCAAGTGATTTTCATGATGGAAAGATATACGAGTCAACAACGAGTCGAAATTATTCAAATTTACTACTGAAATTCGAAGTCAGTGGCCTCAACGTTAAGAGCGCTACGTCCAAATTATGGTCGTCATAATCGTCCTAGCAGATCAACAATTGAGCGTCTAGTGGAAAAAATTCAATCCACCAGCACAGTACAAAATGTTCCCGTGCCAGTGAGACAAAGAAGTGCCCGTAGTGTCGAGAATATTGCTGTCGCTGAGGCTTCAGTTGCAGAAAGCCCAAATATGTCTCTCACACGTCGTTCTCAAGCGTTGGGCATCTCTGTGACGTCGGTGTGGTGAATTTTGCGAAAAGATCTTGGCCTACATCCTTACAAGATTAAATTGACGCAAGAATTGAAGCCACTTGACCACCAGCAGCGTTGTATGTTCGTGAATTGGGCTGAGCAACAACTTGAAAATGATTCAGATTTTCATCGAAAAATCATCTTCAGCGATGAGGCTCATTTCTGGCTGAATGGCTTCGTCAATAAACAAAATATGCGGTATTGGTCAGGCAGTAATCCACACGTACTCCATGAGTCATCATTGCATCCCGAAAAAATTACGGTTTGGTGTGGTTTATGGGCCGGCGGCGTCATTGCGCCGTACTTCTTCCGTGATGATCAAAACCAGCACGTTACTGTGAATGGGGATCGCTATACCGTTCAATGATAACCGAATATTTTTGGCCCCAATTGGATGATATGGACTTGGAGGACGTGTGGTTCCAACAGGATGGCGCCACAAGCCACACAGCGAATTTCACAATCCATTTATTGGAAACCTAGTTTGGAGAACGTGTTATCTCACGAAATGGTTCAGTCGCGTGGCCGCCTCAGTCGTGCGATTTGACGCCGTTAGACTATTTCCTGTGGGGCTACGTCAAATCTATGGTCTATGCCAACAAGCCAGCGACGATTGATGAACTTCGTACGAATATCAAACGTGAAATCGCAGTAATATCGGCCGATTCATGCTTGAAAACTGTCGAAAATTGGGTTCAGCGTCTGGACTTCTGCAAGCGTGCCCGTGATGGCCATGCAAAAGAAATCGAGTTCTATACATAATGGCATCGAACGTACTTTCACAGGAATAAAAAATTTTATTGATATCCGAAACCGTTTTTGTTTAATTTAAAAAGACTTTTGTAGGGCTCTTATTGAAAAGCCCGATATTTTAATATTTACATTTTTTTCGAATTTTTGTTTAAAAAGATTAAAAAAACAGCTATTTTTGTTGGTTCTTTTTCATTGGGAAATTATTTTTGTATAGAAGTGGGTGAAATTGTTTTTTGGTCTGTACGGTTGTAAAAGATTGCAGTCTTTGGGAATGCAGTCTTTATAAATCTCTCATTGAATTCAACAAAAAGATTGCATTCTTTATATTCTTTCTTAAGAATGCGAATTCAAAAAATGTAAAATTGTAAACTTTTTTGTTTCGAAACCTTTGTCACCATCAACGGACTTAAATCAAATTTAAAACCTGATTGACACGTATTCAGCTAGGCAGAAAAACGGTTATTGGTTTATCAACACAAAGACTATTACTGATGTGACTTATACAACGTTATACAAATGACTTTGCTTTTAATGTCGTTGGCTCTCGGTCTTCGAAATTGTTTTAATTGTTCTTCCTTTTAGTGCTGGACAACTAATTTAAAAGCTAACAATTTTTTCGAGAAGTCATTTAAGAATGAATTTTTATATATGTTCGTTCTAACTCCTTAGGGCAGTCTGACTGGTAGGAGATGTGTCGTTGACCACCGTTTTGAAAAAAAGTGTTGAAAAACATAAATGCTATTTTCTTGGTTACTATTGGACTTAAAGTAAACATTTTTGTTTGATTTTGCAAAGATTAAAATATCCTTTAAAACTCTTGCTTGCAATAAATTTTGCCATCTTTTTCCACTGGAAAGTTAAAAACTGTCACGTTTGGACTGTAAAAATGGTTTTTAGCGTGTATCTCGATTATTGTTCGTCTGAACGAAAAAATGATAAAGAAAGTAGTTTTTTGAAGAATACCTGATTTCCTACATTTTTACATCTCTAGATTTTGTGTGTATTCTAAGTAAGAGAGTCTAAAATGTTGGTAAGAATTAAGTGTTCATTTTTACCGAGGTTGTGTTTTTTCAACACTTTTTAATATGAATTTCTATTCTACGATTAATTGGGTTGTCTAAAGTTTGACATGGTTATTCTAACAATTTTTACATGTTGCACTTAACCTGGCCTAATGTTTAAAGAGCACTCTGCTTGTTCATTTCAACGTTTTAAATCTCACACACCCAGACCATCCAAATAAAATGTTTTAAATTTAACCTGGCCGGCTGGTAAAATATCACTAAAATATCAGTGTAGAAACACACAAACACAAGCTTTCGAAACAAAATTATTTTTAACTTGTTAATATTTGGCACCAGTTTTTTGTGGAGCGAAGTGACCCAGAGGGGATGCGTGCAATCTCCGTGTGTGAGAGATTTCCAGTTCAAAGCTAAGTAAGTCCCGTTTGCTGATACGAAACTTAAGCATTTATGTTCTCCTTAAAAGCTTATGTTCTACTTTTTCTTCTGCGTAAACTGTCACATAAACATTTATGTTCTACTTAAATTATTTAAGTTTCATATCAGCAAATGGGCCTAATTATCACAATCACAAGGTATTTTTAAAATAAAATAAAAATACCTACATAATTGTAATAATTTATTTCATTTCTACACTTTTAGAATAAAGTAAAACGAATTAAGCGATAAGCAGCGTTAGAGATGGGACCTCTAGAAGCATGGATTCAAGACATAATAAATACAGGACACGTGGTTGATTCAACATTGAATCACGTTTAACTAACTAGATGTTCATGTTAAATCAACAGGATTAGATATCAGGTAAAATTAACAAGATTTTCAGGTAAAATTTACAGTTTTACTGTTTTAAGATAGTGTTAAATTAACAAAAAATTATGCAAATTTTACCTGCAACCTACGTTCAAACAGTTAACCTGATCTACAGTTTTGAGAAATAGCAACCTGAAAATCAGGTATAATAAACCTGAAATTGGTTAGTTAAACCTGCATTTTTCCCTTAGTGTAGATGCTAAACAAAACCAATAATTTGTATAAGAAATCATCGCTTATTGAAGCAACAATATTAACATTCTCATCGCTGCTTGACTCGTTTATCGCAGCTCCAATATAAAATAAAGAATTTTATATAGAAATCGGTTTTCACAAAATTTCCACCAACAAAGATCCTCATACCTATTACTAAGAGTTTCACATAAAAAGAAGTCCATCATAAATTTTAATATTATTCAATAAAAAAAATGTAATACAAAACCTGTAAAGCTGTGTTAACTGACAAGGGCATAACACCACCAACTGTTATTAACTCAGGATCCTGTGATTTCATTAACATAAGCAGAACACATTTCTGCTGCGGTGGTGCAAGTTTATACCAATGAATTGCATATATTTCATCACAGAATTTGTCATTCTAAAAACATAGTTCAAAGAAAGTTAATTTAAAAATTAAATTGTTTAAAAAAAATAATTATTAAATCTCTCCCAAACCAAAGCGAATTCGGAGCGACGACGAATTTTTGTTGTTATCTAGCGTTGTGTTCTTGTCATATTTTTTACTATTGTGAATGATTCGCTTCGAATCACTCCGCATTCACGTTGGTTTGGGAGAGCATTTAGACTCACCGTTTTTTCCACTAAAGTACCTATTCCACAGTAAACATAGAGCATTAGTAATTCTAGGGCCAAATATGAGTATGATCCAGGCCAGTCTCCGGTTAACAATATAAAAAGTGTTAAAACAATCGACAATGAAGACGTACCAATTTGAACAAATATCATCCAATAAAATACTTTATTACTTGTCTTGGCATATCTACATATAAAATTCACAATTAAACAATAAAGATTACTAAATTATTAATTAATTTCATTAAATTTTATTCTCTTATACCGAGAATAATTTTGATGCCATCCTATGATATCATTTAAAAATTGTTCCAACTTGACCGTTTCTATACCATTTGCTGTGATTTCATTAAATTCAATTATTTTGGCTTTAAGAATATCCGCAAAAAGTGTTACATGAGTGTTGTTGATAATGAAAAACAAGTCTCCGGCGAAATTACCGAAACCACCAAAAACCAAGCAAGCAAATTGCATGCCAATTGTTGCAAAATATCCAAAATCAGTCTCCACATCCAATCCGGGCAAATAGAATTGCATTAACATATAACGATGACCATTAACGAAGTACATTATCAATGGGGCAGAGAAAAGCCAAAAGAAAATAATTACGTGAAGTATAGCAATAGTTTTTAGCAGCATTGACACTTTCGATATGCAGCTATTTAGAACTTTAACGAAGTATCTAGTTTTGGCTTCATATCCTTCATAAATGTTGGTCAATTCGATGTTTATGTTAGATAATATCCTTGTATAGAAAATACCGGTGAAAAGCTTAGCAATTCCCTGGAATGACAAAGATTACGTAATGGTAAACAAAAATAGCAGATAAAATAAATTATTATTAGCATTATTTAAGCTTTGTCCAAAAAAAAAGGGAGATATGTGCAAGTAAAAAATCGTTTTTATTTGTTGATTTAAAGATCTTTCACTTATATACGGGAATCAGTTGTCCAACCCTTGACTAGAGTGTTATTTAATTTTATAGAATAAAGCGTGTTTTAAGGACTTATTTGACCTACATATTAAGCCTATTAAGCCTAGTACATACTTCCTCACGAAGTGAACAATCGCGAGTGGATAAAGTGATTTTTTGACATTTCTCACTGGTACTGACATGCCAATATTTTGTGAATGTTTGACGTTTAAAGCTACCATGTCTCAAATGACTAGTAATCGAACTGTTAACATTTCACCAAGATATAAACAAAGCTTTAACGCACGACAACGGTTTAAAGTCTTCCTGTTATCGAATACTGCAGTAACAAGTTTTTCTCTATATACGTCATATATATACGTCTCTATATACGTCAAAAAATAATAATGGTACGAGTATTCATGTAACTTCGTAAAACCCGAGATAAGTTTACAAATTGGTTAAGTTTATCTTTTGGTTAATGAACTGTCAAATTTTGTATGGGAAATGATTTACACAATTTGGTTAAGCTTATTAAAGGATTTCGTTGCGTAAAATTAGCCAAACGTCATTGTGACTCTTACTCTGATTGAATTACGTAGCATCAAATGTTTAAAAAAGGTCGTTTATGCTTACTTTGCGTAAACTTATCATTTTACACAATTTGTAAACTTACGACGATGCATGAATACCCTTAATATGAATTATTCACCTATAACACCGAAGCGTAAACGTGGCATGATTTTGTCTGTCGCGTGATTTTGTTGTCGCGGTTTCGATAGGGGTCAAGAACCAACACCCTCCGACGAGCGTGAGGCCGGTCAAACATGCCAGCACTGATCCCGATGGCAATAAAGCAGCCCGCAATAATAGCTCCTAAAATAACTCAATTTTTAATTTTTAAAAATAAAACAACTTGTTTTGATTACAAAAAAACAGGATTATAAGAATCAGGATTATAAAAGCGGGATCATAATATACGTGATTATAAAAAGTGATATTAAAAAGGCGGGATTTTAAAAACAAGAGGGTAAAAAGCGGGGCATCGTACCCAACCGAAAAAAAACAGGGGAAATAATATGTGTATATAGAAAGTAATATTATTGGGGGTCATGTTATGACTCATAAATTTAATCATTAAAAAGTGTTCCACTACTCAAAGCATAGAATCCACCTACAAATTGATTATTCTTCAACTTCCCATTGAAAGTTATTGTAAATGTTCCAATTCCTCAAATCAAAAATTTTAACATATCTTCACGTTTCGAGCTCCCTTGAATCGGAATCCATCATTATTTTTAGAGAGATTTCTATGTTTGTAGGTACGTACGTTCTTTCGTTTTTTTTTTCACCATTTCTCAACATCGAATGAAGATATCGGAATACATTTTATTTCATTTTTATTGACAGTAGTTTCAATGCGTTCAAAAAGGACTTTTAAGAAATTTTAATGAGCATTTTTTTTATTATAGCTACAAAAAAAGTTTTTCAATTTCTTTAGTCTTCGGGTTTATTTATCCTACTCATATTGACGTAATAAAGAAAAAAACGTATCAACTTACAGTTTTTTGTTTAAATAAAAACTGCTGAATATTGTTGAACAAAGTTTTTAAAGTCAAATATCCTAGGAACAAACAATAATAATGGCTTTAAGGAAATTTTATTCAACACAATAGTTTATAGTAAGTAAATGGTCACTTTTGTAAAAAATTTCAATGAAAAGTTTATTTTAAGTAAAAAAAAACTACAAGAAATTTAACCCAAAATTTTATATTTTTTTTTTGTCTCGAATATCCTGAGAAGAAGCAATAATATAGGCTTTGGGTTAATTGGTTTCGTTTTTATTTTACAACTCTTTGATATTTCATTTCACAACAAAGTGTCCAAATTTAACCTTATGAAGATACAATTATTCACAAAATAAGCTGTTAACGACTTCTGTAAGTTGTTCCGTCTTTATGTTATAGTGGGTTAAAGTGCACACATGAGTAATGCGTTAGGGGTGGTATGACGTTTCTTGTAATATCTCGCTTTCCTTTGTCATTTTTGGATAATGCTCACAGAATAATTTGTAATCATTTTAATAATCTAATATTTTAATAAGCTGATATTGTTGGTTACGTATTGTTTAACCAATTTAACGCTAAAGTACACACTTTTTTCGAGATATTACAAGAAACGTCATACCACCCCCAACACATGACTCATAGGGAACAACTTACAGAAATCGTTAATAGCTAATTGTATAGATAATTGTATCTTCTATAAGATTTAAATCGGACATTTTGTTGTAAAATGAAATATCAAAGAGTTGTATTATAAAAACGAAAAAAACAATCTCTTCAAGATGGTGGCTCTTTGCTAACCCCGAAAATCCTGAATAGTTAGGAGGCGTACCCAAACAGATTCCATAAAAAAAATGTTGTCCATTGAAAAATGTGATTTAAATTCCTAATTTGATTTAATTCAATTTAAAAAAAGAATTACTTGATTTACTTGTAGATGTCATCAGAAAAAAATAATAAAAAAAACTTGTAATGATTATTTTTTTGTAATCGGTTCCCACTAATGTACTTGATTACAAAAATTGTATTGTTAGATATAATTGATATTCTATGTAATCATTTACATTTATATGTATGTAATGATTACAAAAAAAGTAATCATTACAGATTTTTCAATTACGTTTTCATATTCATTTACATTTTTTATGTTATTGTTAATTGAAAACTTTCAATTACAAATTAAATGTAATTAAAATTGGGAAAAGTCAATTACTGATAATACGGCCCTGTAATAAATTACAGAATGGAATTATTATAATTATTATAATCACTACCCAACTTTTATTTTGCTCCTATATCAAATCTTTGACTTTGAGGGGACGGGTGGGGGTGCATCCTGCTTAAAAGTCCCCCTAAAAAATCTTGGAACAAAATTTTCCTTAATTTTTCTTGATATATTTGGACCCCCATCCCTTTATTAAGGAAAGGATTTGATAAGGGAAGAGCTGGCCACGATACTAGAAAATTTTCGGTATTGTTTTGTTTTGATATTTGAAACTGAAACGATACTGAGACAATACCAGCTGCAAAGCACCAGAAACGATACCGAGGCAATACCGTACTTTTTGGACGAACATTTATCAGTACTTCCTTTCGGTAGTATCGTTTGGTTTTGGCATAAAAAAAGTAACGTTTTGAATAAAATTATAAATGATTTGAATACAATTTTACAGTCTTTTCTCTAAAACAATTTTTATTGTTTGGTTTTTTATGAAACCAGTGATTTCGATAAAGTTTTTAGACTTGGTTATTTTTAGCTGACGGAAGTGACTGCCAACGTTTCTACTATATTTGTTATATCTTGGTTTCTCGGAAGCATCTCCGACGATTCTAGCAACAATTTTACTTTATACGGCCTACCGTACCTTTATAGCCTGGATTTACTACTCATTCAAATGTGTAATTAAATAGTAGTTGTGCGTTGTTTTTCTGTCAATGTATGATCCTAGCGTCAAAATGTACGTGTAGTATACCTAATCGGAACATTACTCAGCTATTGTGAAACAAGCAATTCAAAATTTTTAAGTCAGTAAAAAAACATTTGTTGAAAAGATTGCCTTTCGTTTATTATGAATAAATATTTTAAACATAATGATTTTTTTTTATTAAATCTTAAGAATTCCAAGTGAGTTCAACTACAAGACTATAAGAAATTTTATATTTGTTTGTGACTGTGACCAGCCCGAAACCAGACGAGACCTTTACCAACCGAAACCGATACCGACAACGAGACGAGATTTTGCTATACGATACCGACTACTGTTTTATACGTAACCGATACCGAGACAATACTAAAATTTTTGGATTCTGACGATACCGTCATAGTAACAAAAGTATCGTATTGATAGAGTAGCAAAAAACCTCATTCAAAAATTTTGGGGATGGTTATTTCAAAAAGTTAATTCTGCCTGTCAATTTGAGGGCAAAATATCCCAAATTGCAGGCATTAAATTAGCCTCGATGGAAAAATGCCGAATTGAATGTATGATCCAAAGCGGCAAGATTAACATTTCCATTCGAGGAGATAGAATCAGATCCAACAATTATTGCTTGTGCTAGAGGAAAAAAAGATGCTTGCTCAAATACATGTACAGTTGAATTTATTACTCTTTTGAATTAGTTAAGAAACGAATTCAAAACATGTTCAGGTCGACCAAAGGATTCAGTTCGTCAAGAAAAAAAAAGTTGAAAAAATGACGAAGAAAAAACTATTTTTATAGAGCTTGTTAATAAATTCTGCAGCTCCTATACAAGAGTTCTTCATTTTGAACACTCAGCTGCAGCAAAAAGAAGAACCATCATACTTGTTTTCGTGGAACCTTCTGAAATTCATCAGAAATATTATTTTTTTTAGTGCCATTTTCTTAATAGTAAATTCTCATCAAAAATAATTTCTGATGGTATTTTTAAGTTTTCGGACCCAAAAAACATAAAAATGATACCCCACATGCAGAGCCGCATTTAACTATTTTTGGGCCCTAGGCCTATTGAGTAAATGGCGACATAATTTTCATTTCCCTGGTATTAAAAATTCATCAATTTAGAAAGATAAAATAACAGGCTTACCATGAATTAACGCCATGAATGTTTTAAATAATTAAGAAATATGTTAAGTCAAAATTGGGAAATCATTTAAAAAATAAAAATTAAAAATAGAGCTAGCATTTTTATTTGTTATTGTAAAAAGGGATTTATGATTCGATTTGACTGTAAGATACATATATTTTTTGAATTATTTAAGTCACTAATAAAGAATTAATTAATTAATAAATAAAGAAAAATTACCTGAAAAACACTGCCGACCATGCAAAATGATTCTAAAAGGACTCCCCAATTTTCCGAAAATTTTAACTGCACAGTATACGCGGAAAATATAAAATACACAGTTATACAGGTAAAAACGCAGATAGTAATAAAATTTATGTGATAATTAGGATCTGCAACATCCGCACCACAAGCTGCAGCACAGAGACGAAGTTTTTTCATCAATTTTCGGTATTTTTCGGAGGGCTGACTCATTTTTGTGTATTAGCTACTTCAATTTAAAAACTCCTTAACTGCATCAAAATGAAAATCGATTGAATGCCTTCTTGAAAATGTCTATTACCTGCATATTTCGTTTAAAGAAATAACTAAAGGAAATTCTCTGTTAGTATAAAAATTAGTTGAGTTGTTTGTTTGACAATATAATTGCATTTAATTGACTCGTAAGAATCTTGATATAATTTTCTGTAGTGCCAAATCATTTATTTCTGCGATAACTAGGTATACCTATATTTTATTAATATAATGAGTTTTATTCATAACTTTATCCATACCAGGTGCCTTTAAAAGGATATCATGCATGTAGTATCTAAGCGGTGGCAGATAGTATCCGTTTGATACTTTCCTCTAGTGTATACGGGTGTAAGCTGTACGGAATGATTTTTCCATTATTTGACAACAAGTTTCATTACTAAGCTTATACAATTTCAATTTTTTTTTTAATTTTGGGTAAACGTGAGGAGTACGTGTCGGCGTGCGTCGGCGTCGTCCCGCTATACAGTGTACAAGTACGTGTGCGCGTTTTTATTTTTGCAACTTAAAAATTTAACTTTAATCATTATTAACGTGGTGCACCAGCAGGAATCAGTTTTATGTTTATCAAGAAATATTTTACGTCACAAACAATAAAATCGTGGCTATAAGCAAATCTTACAAAAATTAATGACGCTGGCTCCCAAACAAATCGTAACTACATATTTGACATTCCAAAAATTATTTTAGGAACTATATTATGAGTTCTGACGTTTTTATTATTACGGCGAGTGCAAGGGAATCATATGATGGGCCCAGAAAAATTACGGTATGGTACTTTTCGTCTAGTCTAAGTCTAAGTGGGCTGAAAGCTTACTGAAAGAATGAAACAGGTGGAATCAAACTAAAATGAATTTGGAGCTCGGTGCAAATTTCTCAACTTTTTTTTTCTATTTGATTAGTGAGTTATGTTAGTAAAATATTAATTTTTCTTTCATTTTATTAATAATATCACATCACATGACAATGTCTGAAGACATTAGACAAGTTTTACGTGAGGTAACTCATTTTGACGTTAGGCAGACATTTTTTAAAATTTTTTTTTTAATTCGTGCCTCACACCGCTATCTTTTTTTTCCTAGAAAAAGGAGTCAAAATGAGTCGACTCACGTGAAGCTGGTCTAAACACCATCCATCATAATATTTCTTAGTTTTACAAAGAAAATAATTAGAAAACTTATCACTCTATGAAGTGGGCAGTGGCGTATTTACCCTAGAGCCTGGCGGCACTCAACTTTGGGCAAAAACCTTATTGTATAAGCAGCTAGTTTAAAAGCACACATGCCATTTGATTACTTGAAAAAATATGAATATGTGCAAAAAATAAATTTAAATCGTTGGAGCGAGCAGTTTTCTTAAAAATTTATTTTTTATATAGAAATTTTAATAACTTTTTAAAAAAAGTTTTGGTATGCCATTCTTGACTATGTATTAAAATACATTTTTAAACTTAGTTTCAAAAAAATTCATCAACTCATTTTTAAAATATTGAATTTTCAAAAATAAATTAAAAATATTTTTTTAAAAATCCAAAATTTATTTTTTTCAAAATTTTGATATACAATACTATTAACACTTTTAAAAGGATTTTAAATGAGAATACCGAAAATTAAAAAAAAATGTTTGAGTACCGGGACTCGCGTTGAAGATGTGTAAACATTCGTTTTCACCTAGGGATCAGGTCATTACCACGTATGGCAAAAAAAAATTGGAATTTGTAATACAAGTGCTCGAACTTAATGGTCACACGACACCAACGTCAAAGCACAATGAACGAAAACAAAATTATGATCAATCCATTGTTTGCGGTCCCACACCATTATTTGTTATCAAATAAAAAATGTTCCGAAAAAACTCCTCCGCAAAAAATCCATCACAAATTAATTTTTGATGAGTTTTTACTTCCCGTACCTTTCAATCTACCTACTGAATGTTTGTTTTTTTTTAATTTTACTGGATGACATAAGACTCTACAGATTGACCTAGGTGATCTGTTTCTCCAACTAAATTTCTGATATTTATATCACAATATTTTCTTCTATCTGCACTAAAGTGCGTTCTTTCTCTTACCAAAGATAACTACAATAATCAGTTATAGTTAACTTGCATCGTTCCTTTTACTTAAAAAAGCTACTCAACTGGCCTTATGTTGTCACAAAGTTGTTCCTAAATTCAAAGTTAAAGTGTCAAAAAGTAGCTTCATAGTAACTTTTTCCAACTTATCTCTCTGATATAAGTTGAGATGGTTAATCCGTCAAAAGCAGCTAAAATCAAGATGTTTTCATTTTGAGTTATCTTTTATTTGATGCTCAATCGTTAGGTTTGGAATTGATCTCAGTTTTGTAAATAGTTCTACTTTTAATTTATTTGATTTTATGTCGATAGGGAATATAGAAATTGTTTTCTACGTTTTGTGACATTTTTTATCCGATCTGTTCGATTTGTAGTAAAGAAATTTGTGCTAGTAATGCACATTCTACTTATTAATATTATTATATTATATTAATACTAATATTATACCATTTATTTGTGTACTGTGCTTGAAATGAACGAAAAAAAATTCAAAAATTCAATTTTGTGCTAGAATGAAGTTAAATGATATTTAATTTGATAAAAGATGATAAAAGTTAGTTTGTTCTCGATTTTAATTCCTTACAGATCAACCCTAATTAAACTTTTGTGGTTCCTAAATGAAAAGTAACTCAATGTAACTTTTTTTTAAATTATGGCATTGCAACTCTTCTTTTTGACACATTAACCACAATTAACTAGACTAACATAAAAGAACGCACCATATGGGTGAAGTCATGAAATTGTAAATTACTCTTAAAATCACAAACAAAAATTGCTGATGCAGAAATTAACATCAAAAGAAGCATAAGGATACAAAATAATGAAACAAAAATTAAATTTCTAGAAAAAAAAGTAACAAAGTCTTCATCTGTCAAAAATTATTTCTGATATCTCTGTCAAGATATAATCGCAGAAAGAGATATCTCTGAGACATCCAATAAAGAGATGAAACGGAGTGACTCTATTCAGAGAGTAGGTATCTCATGTTGACATGGGTAGCGCAGTGAATTGCGTAAACGCAATTAGCGCCATAACGCATTTTTTATTTATGACTGGTTTTGAAAATATTTGTGTTCTTTTTAGCTCTGTCTCAGCTATCGCCTGTGTCGATTTCATTAAAATCGCTCATGATCAGATATTTTGTTCATTCCGTGTAAACATTCAAAGCAGAGCGATATATTTTAAGTTACGTTGCGTTGGAATGAACAACAGACAAAATTTCGAATTGTTAAAATATCGAAAGGTTAAAAAGTCAAATAGTATCGACGTTTTTGTGTGCAGGTACTAAGTATAGGGAAAAAATATTGCCAAGTCGATAAAAGTGGATCCTTTTCTCGACTTTCTTTCAAGGCAGCTGACTTTTTGTCTAATTTCGAAGGTACAAATTTTATGAATTAGTAACTAAAATAAGTATTCTAACTTGCAAGAAAGTAGATATAAACTGAAATTTCAACTGATTGAACTGGCTTTGGAGTCGGTCATTCGTATGTAACCTATACTGAAATATGTTGGTAATGGTTTTGAGTCAGTATAAAGACAGCGAAAGTACCCGATTTAATATTCCATTTATTTATTAATTCTGCATTAAAATGTTTATAGCAAAATAGGCGGTTTCCTTGAGCTTGCCCCAGATGTTCTGAGCGCTAGGAGCGGCCCTGACCCAGACTTTTCAGAAGTACATGCACGAGGTTCTGAGAGGCTATGAAGACTTCGCATTTTCTTATATAGATAAGGTCACCACACCCGTTAGTAATTATAATGAACATAATTAACAGTTTTGTATTTGAAGACAGTGTTCATTATGAATTATTTTGAAGGTATACAAAAACATATGAATGGTCAGTACTTTAAAAGCTGATCATTGATTTTGAAATTAACTGTGGATTTTGTGCAGGCCAAGAAGCATTCAAAACTTATAAACGTTCATAGGTATATTGGCTGTCTGTTTTATGTTAAAAATTGAAATTTGTAAATTTTACTTGAAGTTATCTATGATAATGCAAAACAAATTATTTCAGTTCAATATACCCATCCTTATTTCACCCACTCAAACTGTATACATCTCTCACTCACACAAAAAAGAATCCTTCATGTTGATGTTCAAGAATTATTATTAAAAGTGGCGCATTGGTGGATTGTGGATGAAATCTCTTTTCTCTTTCTTTCGCACATAAAATCTTCCTATCTCAATGGTTCCAGCTTTCAGTAAAAAGACAATGTAGACACGCACATACACAGGATAGCGTATTCATACAAACAAGAAATTGCTTGCAATTGAAGAACTGTTATAAGATGCGCTGGTACACTTTTTTGTATAACAGCATAACTGTATAACATTACTTTTCCATGCATTCAATGCATCAAAATTCACAGAGACGGAGCTGGAATAGATGTCAAGTGCAATGCAGCTGCAAGAGTTGAACAAATTTTAATTTTCATTGGAGCATTTTTGACATCTATTGCAGCTCCGTCTCCCTTCTGTACAGGCAATTATATGGATGTTTAAAGGATTCCCGGGCAATCACTAAATAAGAAAATTCAGAAATCTCAATGTAGTTATAATGTATTGAGCGCGGCCATTATTTTGTAAACAGACAAGGACAAGGCAACGTCAAACAATTTATGAATTATATTTTATTTTTTGTATTCGATTTGTCTGATATCAAAACCCAGCTAGACTGGCCTTTGCGTTTTTCCAGGCCAGGCAATGATCAGCAGAGGCACTCCTGAATCCACCGACGCACGCAATGCTGCCACTCAGAAATTTAAAAGCAGATAGTTTTAAATCATGATTTCAGTTGAAAAACATGATCCACATGGTCCTGAGTTAAAAATAGTGAAAAGAGAAAAATGAGATCTCCATAAAATAAAATTAAATCCACATTCAGCTTTTTTTAAAGAAATATAAAGAACATTTTAGAAAAAAATTACTTGTTTCTTCGTTTGAAGGGAAAAAGCTAAATGGCAAAGAGTACAAATTTTGGATTCTTCTCGGTGAGAAAGTGTGTGCGTGCGGCAGCTTAAAATGATGAATTGTATAATCATGATTTCTGGCAGCCCTGGACGCACGTGAATCACTTTTCTTCGACATGAAAATAAATTACTAATACATCAATGAAAATAAATGGACTTTGGAGGGTAAAACGTACGAAAGATTTCCATCTATTAATAATAATCTCTGGTCTTGGGTTGTTTCTTTCTCATTTTTTTCCACATCTCGAGAAAAAAATCGAAGCTCAATTTGGTATAAAAATAAATTGTAGTAGATTTGTTACAGATCCGATCTGTGGGAAAACAAAGGTAAGGCTGGTTACACACTGCAAGATGTTCCTAACAGGGGTGGTTAATGCTCACCCATTAGTGAGATGTTTTTTCTTCTTCACACTCACGAAAATTCGAAAAGAGCAAGACAAAAAGAATCATCTTGTAAGAGGTGTTATATAAGCTATAGTATTCTCATGCAATACGATTTTTACTTGCGATATAGGTACTGTTTTGTATATGCATATGTTTTGGATTCGTAAAAAAAACGAGATAACAATCAAACATATCATTACGATGATAGAGAACAGAAAAAAAGTAGGTAGCATAATTCTGTCTGTTTGTTTGTCTGTCTGTCCGTATATCGACCTACAGCCTAATTCAATTAAGCAAATTTCTTTTTGCTTGTTTTTTTTTGTAACTCTTCAGAGGGAAAATTGAAAATTTTTTTAGAACCAAAAATAACGGTGCTTGCCCACATCCATAAACGAAAAGCTTATTTATCTCAAAAAATGGCTCCAACGATTTTCATAAGAAAAATCAGAGTAGTATTGTAGGTATGGTGTATTTTTTGGTGAGAAAAAAATTTACCGGGAACCGTTTTAAACATTATGTACCTCCCATACAACGGATGACGATGACGATTTCAGTCAAAATTTGTATACAAAATTTGTTTTAAAATGTTTATAAATTTTGGATTTATAAAAAATATTTTAAATTTTTCTTATAAAAATTAAAATTTCAAAAAATAGTTGATGAATTTGTTTGTGCCCTATTACACGACGACTTTAGAGCCACGACTTTTTTCGAAATTCAATTAGTGCGAACGAGAAAAAACATCTGATCTCACCTTCGTACTCATTTATTTTCGAAAAAAGTCATAACTTATAAGTCGTCGTGTAATAGGGCACTTTGAAAAATGAACTTTAATACATACTCAGAATTGACATACCAAAACTTTCTTTTAAAGGTAAGACTGCACTCGGCGGAACTGCACTTCAGCGAAACTGCGCTACACAGTGTGGCACTCTATGGCACTTTTTTGATAAACCGCTCTATGCTACAGTAAATATTGGCTTCACTCATAAATAAATAAGTGAACCCATTGGTAGTGCCATTGTGATGGTATTACTTAAAAGTTCCACCAAGCAACAAAATGATTATTTGATCTCCTTACCGATATTGTTTCTACTTGCATGAAATATTTCCAAAATGTAGGGTCTGCGCCCTGAAGTTCAGCTGTCGCTTAGTGCGATATAGCTCATACAATTTCATATAAAAAACATTTCGAAGTTCAGTTGCGGTGCAGTTGCTGAAATACAGTTCCGTCGAGTGCGGTCTTACCTTAAAAATGCAATTGAATTTGCTCCAACGATTTAAATTTTTTGTTTGCATATATTCATATTTTCAAGTAATCAAATGACATACTTGTTTTTGAGTTCTAAGTTTTTTAACTAGTTGTTTATAAATTAAAAGAACGATTTAAATGCTTTTTTTATATTTTATATTTTTTGTATTATTACTTTCATATTTTAAAAGTTCTTGATTCCAAGCAACTTGAACATAAGAGCAAGTACCTACGATCCAGTCGTATATTTCATTTATATGCTTGTGACCGTTGAAAGTGCTGAAATCGTTTAACTTAAGCACGTGTTGAATGTCTACACACATAAAGTATACAACCCAACCAACAAAATTGCTTCGCATTTCAGACATCAAAGTGCTATTTGTTTCTATAGTGCTTTATTTACCCCCTTTGACGGTAAGTAATCACCTCATTGGAGCACTATTGATTCCTTATATATTTTCTGGTGTAAATTATATCAGTGTGATAAAAGCCAATGTACCAATGATTCCTTGATTGCTCTTAGAAAATGACCAAGGTACTTTCGCTTCAATAGTTATACTGTAAAATTATTAAACAATTTTTTTGCTAGTTTGTGTGGCTTTGTTTCTATATTGCTTGTATTAGTAAACATAAGGTGACCATAGAATATCAATTATCAAGAAGTCAACCTTTCGTACGTTTTACCTCCCAAAACCGATTTGTTTACATTGTTGTATTTGTAATTTCAATTCGTGTCGATGAATAGATGTGAATACAAAACATAATGGTGAATGACGAGTCGATTCTGTGTGCATTTTTCACTAATACTTTGCAAATCTAATACATCAGCTGTTTGCTTCAGCTTGTAGGCAAATCAAATTGACAGCTGAGGATTGCCATCTTTATATTAAGGGTATTCAAACAACAGCGTAAAGCCATCGTAAATGCTGTAAAGTCTTAAACTTCGTAATTCTGTCACAATTCGTATGGAAAATTTGACAGACTGACGCAGTTTACAACTTTACTATGTTTTCGACTAGTTTACGCTTTTGCATGAATACCCCTATTGTTATATCTATGTTGGTGACGCTAAGCTATAATCGGCCATTTTAAAATGTATATTCAGTTTGGTGTTTGAGCACATATATTTATTATTACTTCAATGTTTTAGGTTGGTGTTTATTAATTAATCTTATACAACCCATTTATTTATTTAATTAACAATATGTGTTTGTTTTAGCCATACCAATCTCTTATCTTATATTTTTCTTAACAAAGTTTTTTCCCAATAATGCAAGCTTTTTTGTCAGATAGGAGACAGTTTATGATAAAAGTGATTCTACTGATGATGTGAATATACTCATTGCTTCTTAGGTAAAATTTTGTAACGTATCGATACTTTGTTGATATCAGAACAATAAAAAGGTTGCATGCAAAAAATTTGTTTCAAGAAAATCGTACTCTCATTTAAAAAAAACTGTTTTTGAATTACACAGTTACGTATCATTTGAGTGTTGATCTAATCTGATAAAAAAAACACATGGGCAAGTATATTTAAACCCAAGCAACTTGCTATAAGCTGGAATGGAATATGTGAAGCCATGTTAAATCAGTTTGAGAGACAAGCGACTTACTTTGTAAGTGGAATACAAAAAGAAAGTAAGTGGAATGCAAATTTCGACTTTGACAGGCAGTGTATGTAGTCAACTTGCTTGCCAATACTTGCCCGTATCCCGTGTAGCCTTTCGGTTAATGGAAAAGAAACAAAGTTTTTAAAATCTTTTAAAAACCAAGCCTAGAACATTTATTATGAAGCCATTGTTTCTTGAGTTCAAATGTAGTCAAGCATATGGTGAACCATTTTGTATATAAACATAAATTGTATAGTATTCTCATGCAGCGAAAAATCCTATGAAAACCTAAGAGCGACATGCAATTCGAGTTACAGAATTAAAAATATTCACAAAAGTTAAAAGAAAAAGGGTATTTTCTATGTTTTCCTTTATGTTGATAGTAGCTGTTTTTTTCATTGCCCTAATGGGCTTGAACGAAAAAAAACGACGGAAGTTGCACGTTAAATGCAACATCAACTTAGCCCCTTTGGGCTTAACTTTAGCCGAGATAGAAACTGTACTACCGGCACGGATTTCATAATTCTAATCGAAAGTTTGTATGGAGACTCCATTTTTTTCTATAATGGTGACGCTAAGCCCCGATGTAGTTTTTTCTCCCGATTTCTCTGGGCTAGTAAAAAAAACATACCTTTATATTCTTTACCCTTATGGTGCGCTTGAACCTGCTATCAGTATTAATTTTTTAAATTTTGTGATGAGTAGATACGCAAATCAAGGCCATGTTTACAAATCTGCGTGTAACCGGTGCGAATAACTTATTGTTATCGATAGTTTGTATAGAAACCTTAATTTTTAATTAATTTACAATATGGATATTCCAATGTTATATTGAAAAATAAAGTTTTCTAGAGTTTATTTTAACCTAATTACAATATATTTTCATGAAAGTTTGTAAATTAGACAACAATGTTATTAGCACTCGAGTTTTGAGTGGTGGAAGTACTAGCTATCATGAATTATACAAAAATCTAAGTTTAGACTTATTAGTCTATAGTTCTGAATGTTGAAGTATAGTATTTTATTAAAGTAAATTATTTAACATTCTTTTTGAAGAAATATTTTTTTTTTACATTTTTAAGGCAGACTTCACGTAAGGCAACTCATTTTGACGTGAGGCATATCTGAACATATTTTGTCGACACGTGTCACGTTAGGAATGGCAATAAATGAAGGAAAGGATAAGTTCGGATGATGGTGGGGAAGTTCAGGAATCGATAGTAAAATTCATTGGACGTGTTCATTAATTTTAAAAAGCGTGAAAACGAATCCATCACTAATCTAGTCAACTCCAGAATATTGCTAATAAGCATGAATGTCTTCACAACATAAGAACTAAGGAAAAGTAGGACTTCAATAGTTGTTAAATTCACTATTCAAATAATTCAGTATTCTCTAAACACAGTTACCTTGATGTTTCATAGGACTGAGACCTTGCGTCAAATCCGGTAGTTCTGATTTTTTGCTGAGTTTTTTATGATGTTGACGTAGTGATGAATCCAATTTTTTGACCTTGAACAGGTTAATATTTTTACTCGACTAAAAAAAGTGAAATTAATCATATCAGCATTTGGTTTTCAGTATTTAAATAAAAATTAATATGGGCATTAAATTTTAAAACCTAAAATAACACTTAATACCAAAAAAAAAAAAATAGATTAAAAAAAAAAATCGCGTTTTTGTCAAAATTTTGAGTTTATAAGTAAGTTTTTCACAAACTATCAGGTAAGTAACTTTATTTAAAAAAAAATCTAGAATGGATTTCTGGCTTTGAGATAGGCTAAAGAATTTTTGTCCAGATCTTACCATTGTTTCTGTGAAGTTATTTTCTTATTTGAAGTCAACTTTCCTTAAAATTGCCCCTCCTGCCTGAACGGGGGGATATACACCCCCTATCCTATACTATGTTTTCTTCTTTTGGCCTGATCCATATGCTCTGGTGTTCTCAGGCACCATATGTCAAAGACCTTGTTATTTTAAATTTATTATTGCTACATTTTAGGAATCCGTCCCTTTGAAACTGGTGGGTCTAGGGAGGCGGTTTTGAATTGGTTTAAATTGTAGAACAACGTTTTACTCTGAAATTAAGGCGTATCGGTTAAAATTTCCAATTACTCGAAAAACCGCGAAAATTTCTCAGTTCGATAGTGAAATGTCAATAAAACAGAAAACGATAGTTGATTATTATACCCGACACAATATTCTTGACGAAAATTTGACAGTTTGTCATATCTTGCTGTTGAATTTTATTTTAAAATGGAAAAGGGAACAAGAGGCAAATGAAGAACATAGACCATACTATTGTTTCGAACCTTTAATACCAAAAGGGGCGAAACGAAGACAAAAGTAGAATTAACAATTCACATCCGTATGAGAAAAAAAATTGACTTATGATTTTGTTTTGTTTATTTTTTTAAGTATTTTGACATATCTGATTAAACTCTACGTACATATTTTTTGGCAATTTTTTCATGTATTATTTCCTTGTTGATTTCGAGATCCCAAAAAATTTTCGTTTCACTTCAACAGCGTATACCAGGCTTAAGCAGTTTGTATAGTGTCTGTATAGAAAAAAATATGAAAAAAAATAAAAAGAAACGTCAAAAAGAGTCTCTGAAATCTACTACTAGTTATGTTCTTGATGCTGAGGGTGCAAAAATATACAATTAAAAAAAAAAACTGTCAAACCGCTTTTTTGATATCAAATTTTCCAAAAAAAAAATTTGAAACTTTTTTTAAACTTTTTTTTGGAAAATTTTGATATGTAATATTTTTGAATCTTATTTGAAATTTGAGAAAAATCAAAATTAAAAAAAAGTTCTATGAGAGGTGCTATTTGTAATTTTTATAATTCCTGGTTATATATCGAACTAATTTTAGAATTCAGAAAAAGTTTAGTAGAAATCGTAGAAGCCATTTTTAAGAAAAAAATATTTTCCCTAACGGTTTTTAGCATTCATCGGGAAAACCATTATTTTTTCATTTCTGTGAAATTCGTTTCTTAAGATACTTCAGAGAGTGTTAAAAAAACTCTTAAATACCAAAGTTTTATAAAAATCGACTTCGTAGTTACTCTGTTGTTTAGTTATATATGATTTGAAAGAGTCTTGTGAGATTGAATTTTAATTTTGGGAGCTAAGCACAGAAGAGTATTTTAGTTGAGAGTCGTAAACGTTGTTAAGTTGTAAACTGCGTAAATCTGTCAATTATTTCATACAAATTCTGACAGTTACGAAGTTTAAAATTTTACAACATTTACGATGGCTGTACGCTGTTGTATGCGAATATCCCACTAACAAAATTGCTTCGCATTTCAGACATTTAAGTGTTATTTGTTTCTATAGCGCTCCATTTAGCCCTCTGACAGAAAGTAAATACCTTCTTGGACTATTACTGAATCCTTTAATATTTTCTGGTGCAAATTATATCAACTTGATAGAAGCGATATATCAATGTTTCTTTAATCTTTCTATAATGCTACTTTCGCTTCAATAGTCATCCCATAAAATTCTTATACAATCTTTTTGTTAGTCTTTGTTTCTATATTGCTTGTATTAGTGAATATGGCGTCACCAAGCTATAACCAGCCATTTTATATTTTATATTCAATTTAGCATCCAAGCACATATATTTATTATTATTGTCAATGTTTAAGGCTGGTATTACATGATTAATTAATCAATTATACCTCTATTTATTTAATTAACATATGTGTTTGTTGTTATAGCCATACAAATCTATTGTTTTATGTTGTGCTTGAACAAAATTTGTTCTTATTAGTGCTAGCTTCTTGTCTCAAACGAGACAATTCAAGATAAAACTGATTCCAATTTAATGCATTAAATTATTATCGAGCTTCTATCGAGCTAATATAATTTGCATCAGAAAATATTTAAGGATTCAGTAATAGTCCAATAAGGTATTTACTTTCTGTCAGAACCAAATAACACTTTGATGTCTGAAATGCGAAGCAATTTTGTTAGTTGGGTGGGACCCTTATTGCTTAGAAGATTCTTTTTAAAGAAATCATTGAAATCAAAACAATCGTTTTGAAGAAAATTGAAAATAAAAAATAATCTAACCCTTTTTTTGAAAAATGATTTTCGATCCAAAGGTAGCCTTTAATAAAAAAAAATATATTAAACTTTTTCAAGATAAGTTCTGGAGCCGCTTTTGAGAAAAATAAGATTTCGTAAAATTGCTTTAAGAAAATTGTAGGGTAGAGGTACCGTTATTTTTAACTCTAAGAAAGAAATGAAAAAAACATGTAGACACTAAAAACCACTATGTACCAAGTTTTAAGAAAACTTATCCAGCCGTTGAAAAGGCAGACATACAGAGAAAAAATTGTGAGACCCACTTTTTTCATCTTCCCTATCATTGTACTGACAATTTTTTGTACGAATGCAAAACTTGTACCTATTTATCGCAAGTAAAAATGACATCGGGGCTTAGCGACAACATCACAGAAAAAAATGGAGATTCCTTATAAACTATCGATAAAATTATGAAATTCGTGCCAGAGTAGCACAGTTTTTATCGGGGCTAAACTCAAGTCCCGAAAATTCTTTGGTAAACTAAATCCGAAGGGACTAATACTACATTTCCACCAAGCACTAATGTAAGATTTAATAAGATTTACCATACAAATTTATTCCGTAAACCTTATAGATTAGAACTTAAACATGTTAAATCTTCCTAGGTCAAATATGTACATTTACATCAAAATTACCTAATTCTTTTATGGTGCTGAAGGATTCATTCGTGAATGTATATACAGCTCTTCACAATTGAAGCACTCTATCTCACTTCCACTTCGTAAGAAAAAAAATGAAACACTATTTCCATTTTTAAAGGTGCTGTCAAAATTAACCTTTATTAAATATTTTTGTTCGGTGAAAACACCAAATAGATTTATTAAATCAGGACTCTGAGAAACCTTAGGTGGGAATTGACGTTTTTCCTTTGAAGATGGCGAAGTACTTCAAAGTACCTTGCCAACTTTTTTCAATGGAACAATCAAACTGCTTTCCCATGTAAAATGTATCTACTCGCACTTCGCACTTGACAGCATGTGCAGTGGATAGTACTAGATAAGGGTTTTCATCTACTCACAAGTACCTTGTCACTTCCAAAAGAAAACGGCTAGCATATGGCATTCAACATAGACATTCTTAGCCCGATGTTTTTTTTTTCCTATAATCCCATTCGGGCAAAGAAAAAAACAAGCCTACTATAACTTATGCGCAAAGTTAAACATCATTTTTTTTTATAAGAAATCGTTCTTCAAAATTTCCAAAATTATTAAATTAGAAAGCCAAAAAAATCAAAATAATTAAAATGTGTTTATATCAAAATTACAAAAATGGAGATACGGCTTTTTCGAGAATTTTAACTAATTTTTGTCCGCTAATTAAATTCAAGCATGTGTAAGCCCACCATAGGTTTTAAAATCCAACCGCAATAACTGAGAGGTTACATTAACCAATCTTACTTCCACGCATCTACTACAATTACTCATCTTCGGCTTTTAATTTATCGATTTTTCGATATACAACCAGAGGTATCGACCAATCCCGCACTTGCGTCATGTTTTATTCCACTTTTGGACGAGGTTAGGTAAGTTTCTTAGTTTTTCGACTCCAACGCGGCCGAGTTAAATTAGTTTTCTTACCTTTTTTTTTCTAATTAAATCAATAGTTAATAAATTTAAATCTGGATTCCCATAGTATTAATACAGTGATAAATAAATATGTTGAAAGTATTAATTAATTCTTTTGCTAACTCGTGCCGCATAAGTGCTGCGAAATCTCGCATAATTTCATCATCATCTACAACTATTTGTCGCAATTATTTTCACAGCACATTGCTCCCAGTCATCAGTCCATTGAAATCAAGTCACAGCTGCAGTTTCCAGACAACAGCCAAATTATTAAAAAATTCATCTTTATACATTGACAGAGAAGAAGAAGAATTTGAAAATATGTAAGTATTAACTAATCTTTTTTTTTAATGGAAAATTTCTTCAAAGAAAAAGTACCAAGCGTCTGTCCGCCATCTTGTTTTCTTTTTGCACATGGGTAGACATTTTCAATCGGTCTTTTTGCCGACAGTTTTTTATTCATTTTACATTATGCCTTAAAAAATGTGCTCTGCTGAGTCATCAGCACACGTTTTTGCAGGCCTTGATATTTTCTGTGCGGCCACGGAATCGTTTTTATAGCGAAAAAACTTGATAACCAGTTTCTACGTCGCAATATATACCTGTATATATGTATGTATTGTACATGTGTACATAGCGTGATTGTTTAAGGGAAAGTACATATATATATATACGTTCACAAATACATGTACAAAATTCTTGAAATTATTTTCTTTACTGCAAACTGCATAGATTTCAATTTTATCTTAATAAAAATCTTTTTTAAATTCCCAAACAAAATCAGGTCTCCTCATGATAGAAACTTCAACGGCCGTGGCAGTGGTGGACGTGGTGGTCGCGACGACCGTGGAAGCCGCGGAGGCGCATCCGGTGGTGGTGGAGTACGCAATGGACGCATAGACAAGCGAACTGACCGTCGTGGTGGTGGAGGAGGAGGAATGGGTGGAGGTAATCGTAACAACGGTGGCGATTTAGAGCTCTATGACGTCGACTGGTCCAATTTGGAGCCATTTAAGAAGAACTTTTATCAAGAGCATCCCAAAGTAGCCAATCGCAACCCACAAGAAGTTCAACGTTATCGTGAACAACACGAGATTACTATCCGAGGTAAAGCCCCAAACCCAATTGAGGACTTCTCCGAAGTGAATTTGCCTGATTATGTATCGAAGGAGATCAAACGCCAAGGATACAAGGCACCAACAGCAATTCAAGCTCAAGGGTGGCCAATTGCTATGAGTGGCGACAATCTTGTCGGCATTGCCAAGACCGGTTCCGGCAAAACTCTTGGATACATCCTCCCAGCTATTGTACACATTAACAACCAAAAGCCATTACAGCGCGGTGATGGACCCATTGCTCTCGTTTTGGCTCCCACCCGTGAATTGGCCCAACAGATCCAACAAGTAGCAACAGAATTCGGTTCATCATCGTATGTCCGCAACACATGCGTCTTTGGTGGAGCACCAAAAGGCGGTCAAGCTAGAGACTTGCAACGTGGATGTGAAATTGTCATTGCCACACCTGGTCGTCTGATTGATTTCCTAGCTTCAGGAACAACAAATCTACAAAGATGCACATACTTGGTGCTCGATGAGGCCGATCGTATGTTGGACATGGGTTTCGAACCCCAAATTCGCAAGATTCTCACACAAATTCGCCCCGACAGACACACTCTTATGTGGAGTGCGACATGGCCACGTGAGGTTAAGCAGTTGGCTGAGGATTTCCTTGGCAGCTATGTTCAAATCAATATTGGTTCTTTGGAACTATCTGCCAATCACAATATCAAACAAGTTGTTGAGGTTTGCGACGAGCACGACAAGGAAGAAAAGTAAGTTCATTTTATTTATATTTATATTTATATTTATATTAGTCTATAATAAAGCTTGGAATCCTAAAATCATCTTTGAATCTGGAAATGTATTTCTGGATTTCTGGAAATGTATTTCTGGAATTTGCTTATGGAAGAATCTGAAATTAATCAATAATTTTTGTTTTTCGTTGCAGACTAAAAACACTACTTTCCGACATATACGACACCAGCGAAAATCCCGGCAAAATTATAATATTCGTTGAAACAAAGAAACGCGTCGACCATTTGGTGCGTTTTATTCGTAGTTTCGGTGTTCGATGTGGAGCCATTCATGGTGACAAGTCACAATCAGAGCGTGATTTCGTTTTGCGCGAATTCCGTTCAGGCAAATCAAATATTTTGGTTGCCACAGATGTAGCTGCTCGTGGTTTGGGTGAGTACCTAATTTCATTTCATTTATTTTGTATTGTTCTTTTTATACTAGGTTTTAATGTATTTTTTGTTATTGCGTGGGCAAAATTAAAAGAAAGCAAAGGTTTTTTTTGGACATCAAACGGTTTTCTGAATCATATTAAGTAGTTTTAAGTTTCTTTAAATTTTCGGTAAAGAAAATTCAAAATTATTAATTTGAGAACTGAAAATTGGTGTTGCATTGTAGGTGTGGATGAATATTGATTTTTTTTCTACACTACCTCTAGATGCTGAATTTTAATATTAATTCTATCAATGTGTAGGTATTCTACAAATCTATTGCGCAGATTCTTTATCTTTTTTTTTTTTGTTATACCTACACGTTTTTCCGTTGTCTGGCTCTGTTTAGATTATAGGTACATATCTCTTTTTTCATATTACGTGCCTATTATTTTGGAAACGAATTCCGGGTCAGAGCATTTTTTATATACCTAAGATTAGTGTGTATCCATTGACTTCTTTTTCAAACGACGCAAATTATTTGTGACGCCATTTGGCGAATCACGTGTTAGGTTAATGAATTGGCTTGTAGCTATGATTTTTTTTCCTGAATATAACAAAAATGATGAAGGAGTATACATTCATATTTAGTTTTTGTGATGTGTCGTACTTTTTCATAGTTGGTTATTGTTACATAAATATTTATTGTTCATAAAGATGTAGGTATGTATAAACGTTTTTTTTGTTAGTGTAAAGAAAATAAATAGGTACCTCATTAAATTTGAGTTTAAATTATATTTTGAGTTGGGAACAAGTTTTTAATGTATGTTTGTCTTTTGCAAATAGATAGTATCTACACTAATATCTAGTGGGGTGTTACTACTAGCACAGGCACATGTTTTGATGTTGAATAATGCTACCTACGTTGTAGGTACAATAGATACTGTTCTCTGATATGAGAAATTGAGTATTTATACACAGACGAGTCATTATTGTTGAGATGCTACGTTGGCAAAGTAAGTTTTTCTTATTTGCAAAGAACGAAAATTTCTACGATCTGCAACGTTAAAGCAAACAGATTATTCCGCTTATATCTTAGGTATTTGGTAGAAAGATGATAACTAGGTATAAGAAGGTTTTTCACGTACATATTTACAATTGAAATAAATGAGCCAAGTAGAAAACTTAGCATTTAGGATTAGACTTGTTGAAAAATGATAACTTTATAAAATAATTTTACGTCGAACTACAGCCAAAAGGGTTGATCGTTTTCTTAAAATTTTGAAAAAAAAAAAATTGTTGAAAAATAATCTGTACACCCTTAGCTTTATATAAATTACAGTCGACTCCCTCTATTTCGAATTTTTAGGGGATATCAAAATTAATTGGATTTAGAGAGAGTTTTGGAAAAAAATTCGAGTTGAAAACATAATCACCTCTATTACCGATGTCGTCTCGTTTTTTCGACGACTCTCGTTTCTTTTGTCGTGTCGTTTTTCAAATGGCATTCTATAACTTTTTCGACGCTACAAATTTGTAGCAGATTTTCAAACGATGAAAAAGTAATGGATATCTGTCAAACTCAAATGAAATTGAAAACAAAACAAATAAAAAATCATTAGTCAACACTCAATAAACAACAAATTAATTTTAAACAACAAGTTAATTTTATAATTATCAATTAAATAATAAATTAAAATGATCAGTTTAGAAATGTTTTATAACACAAGTTGCAATAGTGACGAGAATGAAGAAGTGCGAAGCGCAGTTTTAAAAATGCACACTTCTAAAAGAAACCACATAATACAACACTCAAATCCACTTGATTTGCCTGATTCAAAGTGAGTTCATATTTTTAATTCAATTTTAACTATTAATGCAAAACATAGCTTTTTCAACGGAATGGGGTTGCCCGGCGTCATTGGATGTACAGATGGTACACATATACGAATTTTCACTCCCAAAAAAAACAGAAAAGGTTTCTATAGCCTTCCATTTTTAGTTCAACTTTCTGTACACCTTTCACAGATCCCCTTGTCAATTGGTTATTTTTCTCCACCAGCTCAACAAGCGCCTGAAACTGGCTTTGATTTGTTTATTTCAATAGAAAATGTTAGCAAGTATTTAATTGTTTTGTTTATGACAAATAAAACTACAATAAATTTCATAAAATAAATTATTTAATAAGAATACTAACCGTTTTGCGGCCTTACATTTCTTTGTCGTTAACAAATTTTTGAACGAGAGCTACAGTCGTTTTTTTCATAATCGTCGTTTCATTTCGCCTTACAGAATGCAGAATGAAAATGTTCAACGACATTTGACGTTTACAAACGACAGCAAAACGAGTGACAAAAGTTGAAAACGACAAATGGAATGCAGATTGTGTCGCGTCGCATATTTTACTGTCGTATACGACATCGGTAATAGGGGTGAATGTAAAATTAAATCATAAATTTAATCACCCCTATTACCGATGTCGTATACGACAATAAAATATACGACGCGACACAATCTGCATTCCATTTGTCGTTTTCAACTTTTGTCACTCGTTTTGCTGTCGTTTGTAAACGTCAAATGTCGTTAAACATTTTCATACTGCATTCTGTAAGGCGAAATGAAACGACGACTATGAAAAAAAACGACGGTATCTCTCGTCCAAAAATTTGCTAACGACAAAGAGATGTAAGGCCGCAAAACGGTTAGTATTCTTGTTAAATAATTTATTTTATGGAATTTATTGTAGTTTTATCTGTCATAAGCAAAACAATAAAATACTTGCTAACATTTTCAGTTGAAATTAACAAATCAAAGGCAGTTTCAAGCGCTTGTTGAGCTGGTGGAGAAATATGAGCAATTGGCAAGGGGATTTCTTAAAGGTGTACAGAAAATTGAACTAAAAATGGAAGGCTATAGAAACCTTTTCTCTTATAGCAACAGTGTTGCTCTTTTTTTTGGCGTGAAAATTCGTATATGTGTACCATCTATACATCCAATGACGCCGGGAAACCCCGTTCCATTGAAAAAGCTATGTTTTGCTTCATGTTTTCCATCGTCTGTCATTCGAAATCGAATCCATTTTAGGCAGACATAAGCTTCAATAACATTAATAATTTCTTTAAAATCTTGCAGATTGTTGGTTAAGCTAATCAAATTGAAGTCGTTGCTAGCGCCGTGTTGGTTACTTCCCTCAGCTAGAATCTTAAGGTGACTGCGAGCATCAATATTACTGGAATCGATGGTGAATGTTGCCGAATAGTTATTTTGTCACTTATTTCATCTTACACATTTTTAAAAGCTTTCTTTGTTAATCAAAAGTATTGCTTGAATTTTTTAAAGGGTACAAAAGTTCCATTTAATAGTTAAAGTTGAATTAAAAATACAAACTTACTTTGAATCAGGCAAATCAAGTGGATTTGAGCGTTGTCTTATGTGGTTTCTTTTATAATTAATTGTGCATTTTCAAAACTGCGCTTCGCACTTCTTCATTCTCGTCACGCAACTTGTGTTGTAAAACATTTCTAAATTGATCATTTTAATTTATTATTTAATTGATAATTATAAAATTGACGGCATTTGTTGTATATTGAGTGTTGACTAATGATTTTTATTTATTTTGTTTTCAATTTCATTTGAGTTTGACAGATATCCATTACTTTTTCATCGTTTGAAAATCTGCTACAAATTTGTAGCGTCGAAAAAGTTATAGAATGCCATTTGAAAAACGACACGACAAAAGAAACGAGAGTCGTCGAAAAAACGAGACGACATCGGTAATAGAGGTGAATAAATAAAACAGCTTTTGGCTTCTTGTAAAAGGGCATTACATATAAAACTAGCAATGAAATCCTCCGAAAGTTAAATTTTGCCTTTTAATTTTCTGTTTTAACTTAAGATAGGTAGGAAGGTAGGGGATGTCTAGTAGTCAGCCCTTAACTTTATTTTTGTGTTAGTGGGCTTCAGAAACTCTACTCAAATTGTTGGATAGTGTTTACTGATTGGTTGGTATGTGTAGGTTTGTAGTTTGTTATTATAAATAAGTTATTAACAAAAATTGGGCTGTAAGTGCGATTCTTGTGAGGTCAGCCACCTTAGCTCCAGAAGTCGGCCACCTAAGTTCTTCATTAGTCAACCCCCTGTTAACGAAATGGAAAATGAGGGGCGAGCTTTAAAGAATTGAATAAAATAAAAAGACTTTGCTCTTTAGGCTGTTTTTAATAAAAAGATGGCCGACTACTAGAGAAGGATGACCTTACAAGACATCACCCTACGGCTAAAACAAACCAATTGAAGTTAAAAAAAAATCCGGGTCACAGCCTAGCCTCTGTTTATTCCCTCATATTACATCAACAAATGAGTAGAATTCATGTTTATGGAAGAATATTAGTTGTGAGAAGTTGATTTTTTTTCCACAAAAGTAAGATTAAAAAAAAAAAAATTTAAATGAACCGTTAAATCCAGTTATAGTTTTTCTCTCACTTTTATGAAGTTGCTATTTCCATTTTACATGAAAAATCACAATGCTCCCTAGAATATCATTAAAACCGTAAGAATTTTTTAATTTTATCTGAATGCCAATGTTCGTTTCCAGAACTGCACCATTTTACTGTCGACAATCGAAATAGGGGTGGATATAATAGAATTCGTTTTTTTACCCACACGCATGTGCTGTTATTTTCGTCTTTAGGTATAACATAAGGTTAGCACTGAGGCCGTCCGGTGAAAGTGGAAATATGGGATACAAATTATTACTGGCAGCTTTTGATTCAGGCAGGATCTACGTCCCTACATAAATCATCCCCTGCAATGCAACTCTTATTTAACAAAATTTAACTTAAGAGCTTTTTAAGTAAAAAAAAAAAAAACATACGTAAAACTCCCATTCCCCAAAATCAAAAAAATATCAAAACAAAAATTCAATTTTAATGAGTTTTGGAAATCAATTTTCCCGTTTTTCTTTTTTCTTCCAATTTTTATTTTACAGAGGCCGATTATGATGGTATGGTGGGGATAACATGACACAATGAAGGATGTAATTTTGTATGTGTACTTAATTGAGAAAAGGTTTAAAACGCATGGCAATGTTTCGACATTTTTATTTAATTTAAATCGAAACTCAGCCATCGTGATGGTGTAGGTGGTGTGTGCCATGCTATGAAGCACACATCAGAGATTGTAAAAAAATACGTACATAAGCATACACGAGGAGGTATATTCAACATCAAACTGCTCCATAGTTTGCGCCATGTGTGTCTCTTCAGATTTGAAAAATACCTTGAGAGACTAAAATGTGCGATGGCGCTCAAACTTAGGACAAGCAGATAAGCAGTATACCTCACACAATTACAAACGGATTTGTGTTCTACAGTAACGGACGAGCTACTTTACTATCCCTATCATCACAAGAGTAAGGCCTCTGGTTGGGTTGCGTGTATAGCAAGGCACAATTGAACATAAGTTAAGAAAGAAAAAAAATAAGCAAAATTAAAGCGGATCGTGTACTTCTGGCGTCAGTTATGTAAAATGAAGAACAAAAAAATGTACCTACTTCATTAGCGCAACAGATCGTCGTTGTATTACAATAATCGAAACAAATAATATGATTGTTGCCACAAGCATTGCATGGAAGCGTAACATTCATTTCCAAAAACTTACCGCGCAAGTCAATAGAATTTTGCCGCTAGTCGTCACAACACACGATACGACGCTTGAACCGATTCATTTTTGCTTGAGTTGTGTTTTAGGGAACAATTTCTTCAATTCTAAAAAAAAATCGAACAACCGCTGCAGGCAAAATCCACAATAAATGCATCTCTATCAAACCAAAATGTGTTCTTTGGCATAAGTTAGAAAACAAACAAAAAAATAAGCTGAAAACAGTCCGCCTCTGTAATTCGTTTGGAAGTTGGATTGTCATAAACAAATGTGTGCTACATTTTAAAAAAGATAAATTAAAATGCTGGACCTATCGAGATTGGATTAAGGGTTGCGCACAACATGTACACAATATGGAAGTGTGTGGTCCTTAAAAACAATTTGTACCGCTGTCAAAAAGGTCCGTTTGTTGTATAAAAAAAAAATAAAACAAACGCACACAGCAAATTGAGTTAAAAAAAAGCAAAGGACACATATGGGTGGGCGACGGATATGCATAGATGTATGAAAAGGAAATGCCTGCTGCTTACTCTGCTTCAAGCACACACAACTCTTCTTCTTTTTGTGTTCAAGGTAAAGTAAAGTGAATTCAATTTTTCTTGCTCTTTAAGTTAATCTACTACTTAGCTGCTAATCACGTTTAATATATATTTATATGTACAAAAAAAAATTGTTAAATTAAGCTCTCACATATCTTGCCACAAAAAATCAAATCAAATCAAGAAAAGTGCTCATAACATTTAGTTTTAGTTTTATCCGCGGTAGTTATTCCCCCAAATGACAGCTTAACTAATATGTGAATTTGTTTTGTACAATAAACAGATGTTGATGGTATTAAGTACGTGATAAACTTTGACTACCCACAATCATCAGAAGATTACATTCATCGTATTGGACGGACAGGTCGATCAGAAACCAAGGGTACATCATATGCATTCTTCACAAAGAACAACGCCCGACAGTCAAAGGCTCTTGTGGACGTTCTCCGCGAAGCAAATCAGGTTAGTTTTATACAATGAGTAAACATTTTTTTAAAGGTTGGAAATGAAGTGCGATTGGGAACAAAACTTCAAGTTCTAAATTCTTTTATTTTTCATGATAAAAAGTTTGCACTTATTAAGTTTTATTTATTTATTTATTTTATAGGAAATCTCACCCGCACTTGAACAATTGATGCGTAATAACCGAGGAGGCTTTGATAACAATCGTCGGTATGGCGGTGGTGGTGGTGGAGGCTCCCGATTCGGCAATAGCGGTACCTTCAGAAAAGGTACACTTGGAGGAGGAAGCAAGTTTGGAGGTGGTGGCCGCGGAGGCGGTTATGGAGGAAGTGGTGGTTTTGGAGGTGGTAACCGAGAGAATGGTTTTGGCCGAGAAAATGGAGGTGGTGGTGGCGGAAACAGCAACGGTAGACACACGCGATTCGATTAGATACCTGTATTAAAGTATAATGAATTTTGGATTAATTTTATTTAAATAACTTTAGTTTTATTAGATTAATATCAATCTAGAGAAATAAGTTTGTGTTTCCGAGTCCTACCAACCACTAAGATTAATGACACAGAAACAATCATTCAATTTTTTTTTTTTATAAATTTAAGAAATACATTTTTGTATAAGAAGACATTCCGAGTCTTTTTAGTTAAAAAACAGCAACAACTAAGCAATTTTATTGCTGTCAATTTAAAGGAACGCAAAGGAAAATATCAAAATTATTTTATTTATAAGTTCTATCTACTGTGTTTGATAAAGAAAATATTTAAAATATAATTGCGTCAAAAAAGTCGGCTGTTGCGAATGATAGATATGTGTTATTTATTATTTTCATTCGTTTTTCTACATTGGCACAACGATTTCAAACTATTTTTTTTTATCTTTAAGAATTGTGTCTACTCAAGCTAAACTAATTGTTCGCCTTACTACTCTCCCCACCTGCTCAAAATAATTATTCCTTTAACTTTAAAGTCGATTTATCATAAAAATGATGGTGATTAAATAAAAACCGAGGCTTATTTATGTGGAGATTTTTTGAACGAGGCGTACACATTTCTTTTTGGTACAATTAATGTTAAGAGATACTTAATGTCAAAAATATGAAGAAGATTAAAATTGAATCATAATAAAATAACAACTTCAACATGTGAATTCAAACCACTAAAAGGAAACGTTTTATTTTTTGGAAATTATTCATAAATTTTCAGATAATTCATCAGAGAAGAGCGGACTATCCGATGATATCTATCGGCCCGTATTACGAATTTCGATCCATCGTTACGTTGCGATTACGTGTATTAGTTTATTCGGTCTTATTATGGGGGCTATCGTGAATATCGGAATTTTTCCATCCTCGAAAACTGGGAACGTGAATTGTGGTCGCAGTTTCCCTCGGAATTTATTGGAATCGAAAATAAATATTCCATGGACACTGGGCTGCGACTTTGACTGACCAAATTTTAACTTGCAAGGAACAGTAAGAAATTGTGGGCATTTAAAATTTTATAAGATGGGAGAAATTCCGTGGGAAATTTTATCGACGACAGCCCCTTATAAACCCCACATGGAAGATATTTCACCCGAAAAATGTTTGTTCCTCCGGAATTCTAAAAGCTATTTAAGAGTTTCACCCGAAGTTCTGTTGACCTAAATAATCAAAAAAAACTTGCGGAAAGGGTACCAGTACGTTTATTCAGCATTATTATAAGTTTCACATGGAAAATATTTCACGGGAAAAATGTTTGTTCCTCCGTGATTTTAAAAAAGCTATTTATGAGTTTCGCCCGAACTTCTGTTGGTCTAAATAATCAAAAAAAAAATTGAGCAAAGGGTACTATAGTTTCCTCCCTTTTTCTTTTGTTCGCCGTCAAAAATATGACTGTAGTTAAAGGTTTCAATTTTGTTACATTTCACTTGAAATAAGTACTTACAAAAAGGGGAATATTCATTTTCCGGGTGAAACTCACAATAGGCCAAAAGTGAAATTCTAATTTTCCGGAATTTCGCTCACGACAAATTCACAATAAAGATGACTGAGTTTCATCGAACCAGGGGTTTCGCTGTGGTGGCCTAGTGAAATCCAGCGCATGAATGCCTGGTTTACGTTCCTCTCCGATCTTGGCGTTGATGTCACCAAGAATAATTTTGAAGTAGTACTTAAGTCGCCTATCATACGTATTCACGAGATCGTAGAGTTCTTCCTTCGTTGAGTCATCTTTCTTTTCCGTTGGGGCATGGGCACAGATCATATTTTTTTGAATTTCGCTTGTGGACGCTTGTGTCCTCTTGAATGCACCGCGTCTACCCTTTGAACATCGTCAAATATGTTTGCATCATCTTTTTTTTCGATGCTGGATGAGCAATACATGTAGTACTGATACGAAAATGTATCAGTAACAATTAGCAAAGCACCAAGTAGCTAATGAAGATTAATAATGCTCTTGCTCTCCAGTGTCTTAAGAAGGAACGAAAAGAGACTAACCGGTCTGTAATCTTTTCCAGTCGAGTGTAAGTGTTATATAATTTTGTTTTGATTTTTACATCTGTATGCAAGATATAAGGCACAAATTTGATTGTTTTTTGTTTGAATATACAATATTTCCTCAATTGTTTTCCAATCGGCACCGCTTGTTTCATAAAAATATTCGGAAAATTGTGAACGCTACGCGGCTTAACGCATAACTCCAAACTATTTTTTCAGGGGACACATACCCTTAATAATTTTTGTGATTGCTTTGGATTTTTCCTTATGAGTGCAACAATTCATAATAAAGGTAGCGTAACGGAAGCCCGTTTTTCAAAATCCCGTTTCGAAAATACCTACCCCCATAAAACGGCGGATAGCATTGTGCTAGCGTTTACAGATTTGTTAACTTGTAATTCTTATTAACTGATCAGTAATAGTCTGTGACGTGTGTTAACGTACGGATAACTTAAACTCGCCAAATTCCGAGTATAATGAACGGATAACTTATTAACACATACACGCACACGTGTGATAGGACCGTTTATTATTACTATCATCAGTATACACTTCGTAGTGCAGAGCATGCATGTGACACATGTATTAGAAAATCCCAACAATTTGATGAAGTGGTGGATTTGGTGAAGAGATTAATACTGGAAAGATATCATATCTTTTTTAATAAGAAAAGTTATCAAACGGACAAGTTATCAATCCGTGTGCCAGTTAACACGTGTGTAAGGGAGCGGATATCAGTTTTCTACTAATACTGCTGCTAATGTTTTTTTAAATATCGCGCTTTAAATAATCCCGCTTAGATAAAATCCCGTCTCTGCAAAACTCGCTTTTTAAAATCCGGTTTAATTGCGCTTAGCCCGTTTCGTAATTAGATAAACATAACTTAGCAGGTATTGTACTCCTATATGATTATTGGGAAACTGCCCAATGTGAAAAGTTGGACTCTGGGCTGAACAATAAAATTCTTTGTGGTTAATTGTTTTTATCAATTTATACATAAAACAGAGGTGACAGAAAAAACAGCTGGGATAGATCTCTCAACAGATAACGAATAACTGTTTTTCTGCATTTTTGCAAAAACCGCTTTGCAAAGCTAAAGAAATATTTGGTGGTTGATAAAGCGGAAAATGTGCAAGTTCTTTCAAGCGAGCGCAATGAATGAAAGAGTTGAATCAAAGGTGACCGTAAGTTTATTTCTGGTGGTTACGAATGTCATTTTGAAAGATGAGCTGGTGAACTGTTTCAATAAAGCTGTTCACAAAAAAAAAATCAATTCAACTGAACTTAGTAAAAATTGCGTATGACAAAAGCCCTTACCATGTCACTGATAGTTCAAGTAAGTTTGCCGGACGAAACAACAATTTGTAGGACTAGAGGCCATAAAAAGCTGTTTGAATCGAAAATCAACTTGAAACTATGGAAAACATTAGAACTCATGCAGCGTTGAAGTGTGTAAGGCCAATTGGAATTTGAAAAATTTCGCATGATCACTACTTTCTTTGAATCCGTCTCAAATTATACGGGCCTGTGCCTCGGCAGTAGCCTCCAGGGGCACCAAATCTATGTGTTTAAAAAAAAATTGGGAATTGCCGATACTTAATGAAGCTGAATAAAATGGAATGAGATGTGGTAGTGGCATCTTTAATTGTATTCCTCAGTTAAGGATAACGGATTTTGGACACATCATCATACGGTTAAAGATTATGGATACTAATTACAGGCAGGGTTGCCAGAGCGGGCTCATTATCCCCAATTGGGCTACTCGAACTTTTCACTCGCTCCTTCATATTGTGATTTGCGATAAATCCCGATTTGGGCTATTTTTTTGAGTTTGGACGATTTTAGGCTTTTTGAAAATTGAGAAAGAAAAATCATTTTGTTTTTATTGTCCATTGACTTTTGTAGATGAGAACCTTAAACTTTAGAAAAATCTTTTGTGAATGAACCTACTTACATTTGAGTATCCTCCACTCTATTCTAAACAGTTGATTTAGTCCGCTGTAACTCTATCTCCTGTTAAATTTTGTTTCAACTTTCATCGTTTCTCGACCAATTTTATCGATGCGAGAGTTATGAAACGTGGGTACAAAATTCAGTTTGCTAGGAAATGCTGTTAAAACTTGATAAGTAAAAACATTTATGCAACTTTGACTTCTAAAATGACATTTTCAAACTGGGCTCCTCTCGTCTCGAAAAATCTGGCAACACTGATTACAGGTATGGATAAGTGTAAGAATAGATTTTTTTTGCTGGGCTAATATAATGCGTATTATATGTACATTATGGTTTTCAGTTTTGAATTGAATGAATTGTGGATAACGTTTGCGCTTAGTCGATAATGAAGTTAAGAGATGAATATGATCAACGCGCTACGCCACACTTTTTCTATATAGAGCTGAATTTTGCCCCCCTTACGACTCCTGCCAAATCAAAACACGTGGTTCTTTTAAGAATGTTCAACTTTGTCGAAAATAATAACTTACTCCACCCGATCTTCTTATGAATATAACTAACTAAATGGGAATAGCAGTACATTTCAAACCACAAATCAATTATTCATCAGAATTTGCAATCGAAATTGACTTATCTCATAGATATGAGACGTTTCACCTTTCCACAAAATGCTTAATATATTCTACCTACCTCTTATTTTGTTGAAGAAAGTACCCAAACTTTTGGCACCGTATTCCTTATTCCCTCCCAAAAGGGGATACAGAAACATCAAGAATACTTGGCAACATCTTGAGTTATGGGTTATGCTTCTGAATCAATGAAGCTATTTATAGGATGGTCGACTGAATGGAGTGGTAGATGTTTTGCTGGATCTAACAGGAGTGGATCTAGTTTATTGTACAAGTAAATAAAATAGTAAAAAATTTTAAATGAAAATAACAACTTGCATTTGGTATAGTACAGTTACTACCAAGTTTACTGGCTGGGCTAGAGCCACATATAAAGCTATTTCAAGAGTTTCATAACTCGATTACCTGACTCTTATCCCGATTTTAAATTGGTTATTAGCCTATTACTATTAGATATGCTATCTATATAAGAAGTTTTTTTTATAATACAAATTCTATATACTACTGCAATAAATCAGCTAAGTAGAAGACTTAGCATTATGCTATCTTTATTCCAAAAATCTCAAGACAACTTGAATTGTTTTTTGTATCAGCGGTCATCATCTAGTATTTAGCAAGGGATTACAACCAGACATGCCATATTGGGCTATTTATAAAAAAATGGGCTATCTTTTTCCAAAATTGTCGACAGCAATTTCAGCATGCAAATTCAATTGTAGGTGGGCTGATGTAAATAGCCCAAATCTAATGTTGGGCGATATTTTTTATATGAAAAATATAAATTAATTAAATAAAAAACACTTGTCCCCCTTAACATAACCTTAATGCATCCCATAATTTGGCATCACTTTTTATTCATCAAATATACTTGTGCCTGCACACACGGGATGATTTATGTCAGAAGAAAAGAGAGTTTATAGTTTACCAAGAAAGTCATTGGTTTTGACATTTCAAACAACAGCAACAATTTTCACATTCTTACATTTATTTAAGAAAAACAAAATAACTGTAAAAAGCAGCAAGCAAACAAATTTGAAAATAATCATACTGTGAAACTGTGACCATTGACCTACACTGTGATAAATTCAATTTCCTCAATACTGTTTTTAAAAATTTAATTGATTGTGATTGCAATTATGAGAAAATTACAACAAAAATTATTGGTATTGGGCTCTTTTTTGGACAACTTTTTCGGCTCCGATTTTGGACCACACAATTGCTTAAATTGGGCTATCGAACTACTTCAAGACATGGCAATCCTGATTACAACATACCCATTGATGTTTGCTCTACAGCCTGTATGCCCTGTATTTGTAAAACTGCTTAGATTTGTAATTAAATAGGAAAAGGAGATTTTCACTTGATCCTTTCCCCATTAGAGCATTATTCATGACAGGATTTATCATTGAAATTTTAAAATTTTTGATTGTGGCAACTTTTTGTTTGAGAATTTATTTGAAGGTTATTCTCCCGCTAAATGTCAAATCTAAATTGAAATTTATCATCTTATAAGGAGAATAACAATATGAAGTCCGACCGTGGATCAAGGGGTGCATTTGCAACAATTCCTCCCACTATCGACTTCTTGAATCTACGATTGTGGTTTTTAAAGAGGGTGGCGGTGTACTTTATGATAAGAACTCGTAGTAAAAAAACGATAGAACACTCCACCATGCGACGAGGACGATAATAAAATTGTAATAAAGACAGCAGCCGTGACAGTAACCAGCCCTATATACTTTGGCCATCAAAATAACGATTTGGCTGTCTGTGGAGAGGTGGCCAAAGTACTGGTAATGGTGTAGTATATTTTTGGCTGTTGCGTTGCTTAGTGCTATGCCTAGACGAAGAAGCTGCGAGCAATATAGATATTCAATTTGATCTGTTGAAGAGTTGGAGTTTATCTTATTTGATTAAATTTACGAGCGATACAATTTTTGGCATCATAAATGCCTTTTTAACGATGGCTAATATTTTGGCAGTAGGAATATAATGATCGGATAGAATAGACCCATGAAGTTTGAAATATACAGCAATCATTATGCTTGTTGTTGTCAACGAAACCGAAAGAGTGTTAATGGTCAAGTTTATTTAAGAAGCTTGAAGAAATTTCTATATACCAAAGACCGTTTAGATAAAAAAGAACATTACTTACACCTATTTTGAACTTATGATAATGGCAAACGACAAACACGTTAAACAATTTTAAACGATGATGGGGCCACTTAGAAATAGTAATTCAACATTTTTTGTCCACAATCAGCATTTTTAGTATTGTAATTATAGGAATTTACTGAATTCTTTGTTAAACAATAATGTTTAGTTTAGTTGATGTTTTTTAGCTTAAAATATTAGCCTTAAAGTTTGGGGTGGATCCATAGTTTACTACAATTTAAAACTAGGTAGTGTTGTTTGTTCCTTTTCTTTTTTTGATACAGGGTGGTGCACGAATCGTGCCACAAAAATAAAACGTAATAACTTTTTTTCTGTGTGAGTAATCGGCTTATTTTTTTTTATTTTGTAGGTTACTATTTAGATTTATAAAAGTGGATGCTTGGGATACGGAGAAAAGAATTTGGATAGTACAACGGTACCATGCTTTGCAGTCCGTCATTTCCGTCCAAAGGGAATTTAGGCGGGAGTTTGGCGGTAATCCCCCGAGTAGATGGACCATTATGAGGGCAAATTGGAGTTAGTAGACGGTCTTACAACGAATACTTCATGACGATTTAAACTTGTTTCCGTACAAAGTCCAAATTACTAGCAAGTTAAGCCCTCAGGATTTGCCTGTTCGCCTGGAATTTTGCCAAAAAATGATATTAATGGCCGAAGAAGACAACACATTGATCAATTGTGTGTTCATGTCTGATGAGGCCCATTTTGATCTTAACGGCAATGTAAACAATCAAAACTGCCGTATATGGAATGAGTCTAATCCAGAAATGCTCCATGAGACGGAACTGCACCCAGAACGAGTCACTGTGTGGTGTGCAGTTTCATCAAGGTGTATTGTCGGGCCGTACTTCTTTGAAGAAAACGGTGTAACCGTTACTGTCAATGGGGACCGTTATTTAAAGAACTGCGCCGAAGACGTATACCATTCAACAGCGTTTGGTTTCAGCAAGATGGAGCAACTGCACATATAGCCAGACCAGTTATGGCGGAGCTAAACAAAAAATTCGCAAACAAATTAATTTCTAGGAACTCCACTCTTCGCTGGCCCCCAAGGTCACCTGACCTGACTGCACCAGACTTCTTTTTATGGGGTTATGTCAAGCAAGAGATGTATAAAACGAAGCCCAGGAATTTAACTGAATTAAAGCAGTCCATAACGACAATAATTGAGGCGATCCCAACTTTAACTCTTCAGGCCGCAATGAATAATTTTTTGATCAGGTGCCGCATATGCGTGGGAGAGCGTGGAGGTCATTTGCGGTCTATAATCTTTAAAAACAACTAACTATTTAAAATAAAATTTAATTTTCTAACCAATAAAAAAAAATAAATCAAATACATCGGTTAAAAAAAAAGTTATTTGAATTTCTTATTGTAGCACAATTGATGCGCCACCCTGTAACTAGCTAATAGGGTCTATTCAGGAAATTTATCATGGCTTTGTGCATATGTGCATCCATAGAAGGACCATTGACTGACCTTTCAAATGACTTTTATTTTTAAATTACTCAAAAGCTCCTCAGTTTTTCTGTAACCAAAAAAATACTAGGTATATTACAAAAAAAAAACTATAACTGATACATTACTGAAACCAGTTGAACAGTTATGTCTTTTGCGAATCTCTCACATTTTGGGGCGATAAGATTCCAGGGAAAAAACCCTGTCCTTCTAACCCAATTTTTTTTATTGGAATATAAAGCATGGATATAATGGTTTAAAACAAAAAGAATAAAAAAACGATGACGATGACAAAAATGACAATGCACCACCTGCCTGGCCAATAAATCTGGGGCCTAACCACAAATCTACAATTTAAAAATTGTATAAGCAAATGTCAACTATGGATATTTAACCAGTAATTATAATTTCTGTACCACAAAAAAACGAGTTACATTTATTAAATTTACAAATTTCCCTTTTTTGTGCAGCTCAGAAACACAATCTCATTACGAAACGACAAGACAAAGCGTAGAAGAATAATTGAGCTACGAAGCTAAAGTACTACAAAGTAAAAATGGAACTTTAAAATTGAAAAGTCCAACTGTAGCAGTAGGGAAAGTTCTGTTCTGTTCGACAGTTCTGTACCACAAAGCTACAAGTGTAAATAATATTTAACAAATCATTGTTAAACAGTTAGAAAAACTTAACGCACCTATTGAACATTGTTAAGTCGTAACAAGTTAGATTTAAAAAAATTTTATACACAATTTTTTAATAAACATGATACCTATATCATTTGGAAATCTTATTGACAAAAAAACTATAAACAGCCCAATTCCAAATGATAGTTCTCGGAGAAATATTTCTCTTTTCCCTTTCCTCTTATTCTAAATGAATCATTCCTGGGAACTTTGTTCCCTTTTCCCTTCTCCCATATTTTAAACGATCTTCGAATAAGGGAATAAACTCCCTGGGGAAAAAGTATGCATTCTAAACGTCGAAAAAGGGGAAAATGTGAATTAATTTGGCACGAGATTTTTCCCGACAAATTTACTGGAAAGTCGATCAATAAAATATTAGATTTTCCTTTTCGCAGGTAAAATTTCTAAGCATTTGAGGTCAAAAATAAATATCAAGTATTTTACGAACGAAGGGAGAACTGTAATTGTTCTGGCAAAAGAGTTGAGAGAATTTAAATGATTGAAGAAATTTTTTGTCTGGATAGGATACGAACCAGTTGGGATGAAAGTGTCCATAGCTCACTTAAATCGAAATTGAAACTCTGTACAATGACGCGACAGCAAAAAAGTTGAATTTCTAAGCGCATATCTTGGGCAAAATGCTGCAAACATATCCCAAATGCAAACATAACTATTCCTGCTGTTTATCCCAAAATGCACGAGATTCTTTTTTCTTGTGAAAATGCAAAGGTATTTGTGGTAATCTTTAAATTATCTTGCACAATTCACTTGCATTTGCTTTGGGTGTGTTTAAAATCTTCTTTTTATGCGGTTTGCTTTGAAAATCTTGCGTTTAGGAACTTGGACAGATATAACACAAAGCTCTTGTTTATCGTTCAAAAGCAATCGAAGTGCACCCAAAACTAGTGCCTCTGAAGCTTTTGAAAAAGAATTAAAAATCCAAAAAGCATCATGTGAAACTATACAGGCTGTAATCGGAAGATTAAAATATTTAGTTTTTGCTGTCGATTCACTTTTAATTTTTTTCATTGGTACTGGTATATAATTTTTAGTCATAACTGGACTCTCTTTTCTTTAAAATTTAAATAAATTTTACAATTTTGAAACACCTTGTTCATTCCCAGTAGGTCTGTTTCTTTACTCACCCGCGAGTTCCCAAAGTAACCCAAATCTACCCAAAATGTGTTTCTTTACTATTTTCTGACACAAAAATGCCAGAGCTTTTAACTTTTTTTCATTTCCCCTCCAGCAAGAATCTACCCGAACATTTTAGTTCCGGCACTTTCTTGCTTGTCAAACAAGAAATCGGCTGATCAAAAAATGTGAAATTAAATTTTTCAAGTAGCGTATATAAAACGGTTAATTTAATTAAATTAAATGAAAATGATACAATGGAGACAAATATAAATTAAAATATTTCTTCTGGTATCTTTTAATAGAGCCCAACATGATAATTGCAAATGTTAATAGAATTGAAATTGCATAATTTTGTATGCGTTGAGCCTACAAGCAATGACGTCGAATGGGTGATTTACACCGCAACGAACCAGAAACATCCCAAATGCGTTTCTTTACTTTTCATTTCTGGTTAAACATTACAACAACAACATCAAAAAGCTCATCCCCAAACTTTTTCCCGAACTTTTTCCCAAACTTTATCCCAAAAGTAAAGAAACAAACCTAGTTATTTTATTTGGAAAGTATTTATGTATGTCAAATACTGCGAAACAGCTGTTTCGAACATTCAGAATTCTCATTCCTGCTTTCGAAGGGAGAATTATTTTCCCGGGGAATTCGGAATAGGAGAATTTTACTCTCGAGATATTACATCTCCGGGAGAACAATTTTCCCCGGGAATATTTAGAATTGGGCTATAAATCTTAAATTAATCATTCATTCAAATTTGTTAAATGAACTCGGCACTTGTTAATTTAAAGTTTCAACTTGTGAATTATGACTTTTAAGAGTACCTACACTCAGAGAAAAAAGCCGGTATAACTACCCATTTTCTGGTTTAGTATACCTGATTTTCAGGTTGTTACTTTTCAATTCGGTAGATCAGGTTAACAGCTTAACCAGACAGGGTTGCCATGTCATGAACAAGTTCAATAGCCCAATTTAGAAATTTTTGTAGCCCAAAATCGGAGCCGAAGAAGTAGCCCAAATAGTAGCCCAATAACAATGAAAAAAATGATGAAACGAATTCTCATTACGTTAATGGTTAGTCACAATTTATTTTTATTTAAAAAAAACAACGGAAAATTAAAAAAAATATCTCATAAGAAAAGAAGAATTTAAATGGAAATTTGAAGTTTGACGCAAAGAACCATTGGAGACTATTAGTGAATAAAAAGTGGTACCAAATTGTGAAATGCTTTAAAAGAAAAAGAAGGGAAAATCTTGCTAATTTTATCTGTAATTCTAGTTAACTTTACATGAAAATCTAGTTCAAAAACATGAAAAAATGTTCGACGTCCTGTAAATTTAACATGAAGATCTACTTAATTTAACATGATTCAATGTTGAATCAACCCTCTACCCGGTAATTAATTTTGCATTATTCTGAAAGCATAGAAATTTATTACTATGAATATTTGTTTATTTTACAAATACTTTGTGATACTTACTTGGAACCTCTCACACATTGATATAGCACGTATCCCCTGGGCCACTTCGCTGCATACACAACTTGTGCCAAATATCAATAACCTGAAACTGATTTTGTTTGGATGGTTTGTGTGTGTATGTGCCTTAACACTGGTGTCACGTTGAAATGAACTGGCAGAGTGTTTCTTTAACTATGGCTTGTGAGTGTGTTTCAACACTGGTAGAGGGCTACTTTAATAGGTGGCCAGGCTAAATACAAATAATTTTATTTGGATGGCCTGTGTGTATGTGTGTTTTAACACTGGTGTCACGTTGAAATTAACTGCCAGCGTGTTTCTTTAATATGAGGCCAGGTTAAATTCAACAAGTAAACATTGGAAAAATAACCATATAAAATTTGATTTGTGGTGAAATAGAAATTCATAACAGGTAGTGTTAAAAAAAACCGATCTCAGTTAAAATTTGCGCTATATTCTTGTAAAAATTTCTTGTTTACTAGAATTCAGTGTTAAAACCAACTTGAATATAGTAATATAGGCCACCAGGCTAATTTAATACTTAATAGGGGTATTCATGCGTATTAATATAGTTCTTAGGCCGAAAGGCATTAGCATTAAGTTAGTATAGTTTAACTTAGAGCGCCCAACTGGGACCAGTAAGTTAGTTTTAAGATATCGATAAGAAGGCTAGTTTTTATGAATTTTTGTCTAGCATTAAGATATTGGGTGATTTTTTAGCTGGTTTGGTTTTGGCAACACTGGTTTTGACAGCTGACGTGTGTTAAGTACCTTGTGTCACTGTCAAACAGCTTCAGTTTGGTTTGCAATTTAACCATGGATCGTCTTACAAATGAACAACGCTTGCAAATTATTGAATTTTACTATCAAAATTCGTGCTCGGTTCGAAATGTTCATCGCGCGCTGCTTCCATTTTATGGTCGGCATTCTCGACCTTCTGAGCAGTCTATTCGAAAGCATAATTGCCGCATTTGGAGTGAAGATCAGCCATAAGCATTGCAACAGCTACCAATGCATCCCGAAAAAGCCACTGTTTGGTGCGGTTTATGGGCCGGCGGCATTATTGGGCCATATTTCTTCAAAGATGATGCGAATCGCAGCGTTACTGTCAATGGTGAACGCTACCGAGCGATGATAACAAACTTTTTTTGCCCGAAATGGAAGTTCTTGACTTGCATGATATGTGGTTTCAACAAGACGGTGCCACATGCCACACAGCACGCGAAACAATGGCGCAATTGCGAGGCGAGTTTGGTGAACAGTTAATTTCAGGTTTCGGGCCGGTCAATTGGCCGCCTAGATCGTGCGATTTGACACCATTAGATTATTTTTTGTGGGGGTATGTCAAAGATAATGTCTATAGGGACAAGCCCGCTTCGATTGACGCACTGGAAGCCAACATCCATGCATTCATTCGTGAGATACCGGCCGATATGTGTGAAAGAGTATGCCAAAATTGGACTCAGCGGATGGGCTACCTGAGACGCAGCCGCGGTCAACATTTGCATGAAATTATCTTTAAACATTAAATTACAAGGTTCAAACTATCGATTCAAATAAATATTTCATTCATTTTTTTCGAATTTTTTGTGTTTTTTTTTTTTAAAGTTCTAATCCTCTTAAAAAATCACCCTATATAAGGTTATTAAAATCAGGTGAATTTCTGAAATGTCTGTATATGGGATTATGCACGTTGTAAGTTTAACAGGGCCCAGGTTTATCATTTACCTCACCTTTTTCACTAAGTGTAGGTAAATAAAAATAAAATGTACGAATGTATCACACGTACTTGCTCCCGGTGACCACCCTCGGTTACCTTTTGTTTTTTTTCATTAGTTTATTTTATTGAAAGTAGTTTCAATTCGTGTTCTCGTAGAAAGGACTTTCAAAGATATTCAATGAGCGTTTTTTTTATTATAGCAATTTAAAAAAAAACATTGTTAAATTTCTTTAGCAATATCTCGAGAACGAATGATGCTATCGACTTCGGGCTTATTTTATTCTACGAGTATAAAGTAATAAAAAATCGGTAAAGATGAAAAGTTGATATAACTTACAGGTTGTTTTTTGTTGAAAAAAGTTTTTCAGCTTCAATATCTTAAGAAGAATCAAATGGTATTGACTTAGGGGTAATTTTGTTCTATACACTAGTTTATAAATATTTAACTGATAAAATTTGTAAAAATATTAAATAAACATATTTTCTTTTAAAGCGAATAAACTACATGAAACTTTTCCAAAATGTCCGGATTTTTTTTTTGTCCCAAATATTTTGTGAACACACAATGAAATTGGCTTCGGGTTAATTAAATTTTATTCACTAGTTTTGATATTTTATGGGTCTTGTCAAATAATTCAACAAATTGTTTTTCTTTTAAAGCGAAAAAACTACAAAGAACTTTTTCAAAACTTTTCAAACAAAATTTTTCTTTTCACTCACTTATCAAACAATGTTTTGCTCTCTGTCTTAAGATTTCACTTGATTGCATATTGAAAACCTGAAAACGTTTTTGAAGATTTTGAATTGGCGATTTTTTAATAATAAAATAACATCGGTCTCTCTATCTACCAAAGACTCTAATAGGGAGTTACCAGTGTAGGTGGCATCCAGACTCTGTTGTTTTGGGAAAATACCACTTTCGCTTAAACGGGAAAAAAATAGACTTCCCCCTTCAGCAGCATTTTTGTCTTCTTTGGACTTTACCTACACGATCTATATAGCTCTATCGATACATATGCACTATGTAGTATGTACTGTTCGTGCCATCAAATCGTGCGTTTTTTAATAAATTTTAATTTATGCGTTTTAGGTATATTTTTAGATGGCGAATTTTTCTTTAAAATAATGTTTTGTATATTCACTTTCTACACTAAATTTTCAGAAAAATTAAAATGTGTAAGGCAATTTTCATAATCATAAAAAATTGACGTCATACAAATTTTTCTAATTTTTTTTTTTAACTGACTTTTAGCACAGTTTTGATATTTTCGTGCCAAAGATTTTCTAAAGCACTCTGTTTTGGTGCAAACTTGGTTGAAATAGTATTTTTTTTTGTTTTTATTTATTTTGTTATATATATTCTGAAAGAAAACGCACATAATGTTCTTCTAATATTAATTATAATATAGAAGTCTGTGCTGATTAGCCAACGTGTTTTTTATTACATAATGTACTTTATTTTTATATATATTAGGTTTCATTAAAACTTTGCAAAATGTTTGTCATGCCAAAGGTCTGGGTTCGATTCCCGGCCACTGCCACCTAAAAACAAATGTTTTTTTCCGAGGTACTGCCTCTTGCGAGGGACTGACAAATCTTCCAAGAGTATACTTGTCATGAATAAGTGCTTCTCATCTAGCCGTTCGGACTCGGCAAAAAATTGTAGGTCCCCTCCATTCCTGCCATCAACACGCCCACAGGAATGGTTGAGAGTTGTTAGTCACTAGGCCCTGGTTCTCCATGAGCTGTTGCGCCACAAAATTGATTTATTTATTTTGTTTACAAAAAACAATACCCTGTATTAAGAGCAACTAAAATTATTCAGAATCCAAATTTTAATAAGTTTAATCGATATTGGTAGTTTATTTTAATAAAGGAATTAATATTCATTATTTTTGTCTGTATACTACCTATCACTTTTAATTTATTAAAACATTTTTATTTTGCTATTAAGCTGTAGGCAGTTCCAGGAAAAATGTTTTTATATAAAATTCTGTCTATGGTCGCCGACTTTGTAAAATCAATTAAAATTTATTTCAATACTATAAGAATCCAATCGGCCCTACCTACGTATGTATAACCAAAATTAAATTCTATAAATATTATTCGAATATTTCCAGCAATTCGTTAAATCATGCATACCTACTCCTTTGGGGCATTGATTCGTTGGTATCGTTGTTTTTCAAGATTCATATTTATGAAAGACCATTATTTAAAACTGATTGGCATCATTGTCGGAAGAAAACGTTCAGTTATTTGGGATGATAATAATAGAGATGAAACGAAATAATAACCATATCTGATGCCTGGAAGAAATAACGTCGTCTCTGGCCATCAACAATTGAACATCATCGTTCAACTTATCATTATAGCTGGGTATTTACTTTGTGTCAGAAGGCCTTAATCCTTGCATTTTTTATTTTAAAACGACAATTATTGGCATCGTGTAAAGAGTTTTATAGGTAACGAAAAATGCATCTTAAAGTTCAAGGTTTGATATTAAGTTATTTATTTATTTAGCTTTTAATTTATTCAGTTATATAAGGAGAATAGTTATTTTTTCATAGAAGCCTAATATCTGAAAATAGTGTATTATTCAGGATTTTTTTAAATGTAAGAAATTGAAATTAGATAAAAGTGTATAGTTCAAAAATTGAAACTTCCAAAAGGAAATTTAAAAAATTTGAAAAACCAATTTACGATGAAGAGTGGGAAGACCAAGATTTTCAATTGAATCCATTGCATTATTTTTCAGTTGTTTGTTTGTGTTTGCTTTTTTATTGTTGCCTCCCTGCCATGATGCCCTTGGCGAGGCCCTAGTCGGTCGTTGAAGGTGATGCAAAACGGAAATTTTAATGCTATATATCCATGGCAGTCGTGAAGAACCAGGTTAGTCAAACTCCTGAATATAAAGAAAATTTTGAAAGACAGTTCTATGTTTAAGTTGAGTGACTTAATGCAACCCGAAAACTGAAATTTTATCCGACCAGCGGTTTTGTAAATGTTTGGAATAAAGCTCTCGGCTAGTATCCTGTTTTTCCGGAGCCGTAATGACATAAGAAACCTTAAGGTTGTCTCTCGAACTATAATTCTCAAATAATTGTTAGTCTTGTAGTTTTATGAAATAGGCCCCAGGTAAACATCGATACGAAAGTACTTCTTAGAAGGGTACGATAGTTATCAAACTGACTGACCAATTATCGTACCTGGGCGAAACGCAATATGAAGTTGAACTTGAATAATAAAGGAACCCTTATAAACCGATTAAGGTTCAAATTGGTGAAATCCCAAGTGTGGAAACAATAATTTTAAATAAGAAATTGCTAAAAATAACAATTGTAAGTGAAGACAAAATATTTTAATATTATTTATTTATCAACTCATTTAGGCCCATTTATTGATACGGAATATAAATCTTATGCATAGCTAAGTTCGACAAAAATTCTAGGTGATACTTAAATTTATGTAAGTTGCTCGAAAAAAAAATGTATGCTCAAGATAGTAAGAGACCACTTTTGAATTCTTACTAAATTCAAGTAGGTTTACGCAAATGTCAAAATATTGTAAGGTAATTTGTTTTTGTGTTTAAACGTATTTTGTGGGAATAAAAAAAGTACATAATACAAACTTTTGACAAAATTAAAAAGCAGTTCCTCTCTCTCTTTTAAATGAAAAAGAAGTCATCGAAAGCAAAAAAAAGCAAAATGAAAGTGCAACGTAAAAAGATAGAAAAAGGACAAAGCTTGAGATCAAACAGATGAAGGCATAAAATGGCTCTACATAGAAAAAAAATTTCCTAATTTTTTCCGATTTTTATTTCACCCCCTGGTCTTCCTATTTTCACTTTAAAGCCTAGTTTATACTTTAAGGCGAAGTGACATCAAATTTGAAATGAAACATCAATAATTTATTCACCAAAGGATGTTCAAAAAAATAGTTTTTATCATAAAATTTGATTTGGAAGAGCCTATTTAGTTGCATTTGTTTCGATACATTTATCCTTCCTTGTCGCCAAAATAATTTCATTGAGTTTTTGACAGTTTTTCACGCCAAAGAAAAAAGTGTTTTCTTGTAAGAAAATTACACTTCGCATGTATTTATAAACCATGCTTAAGGTCCTAATAATGGGGTCAAGTGATTCCTATAAAACGCGAAAAAAAAACAATCTGAGGGCATATATAAGATTTAGACGAGAAAAAAAATGGTATCGGAAGGTTGGTCTATTTAACCCATCTTAGGGAGGAGGGGTAATTTTCTCAAAATTTGGTTCAAAACACACACAAAATTATTTAAAAACTTACAATGCCACGCCTTAGCTTTTTTTTCAAAGCCACAATTCCATTCTATAATATGCTTTATAAATAAAGTTTTTATTTTAAATTGTTTCTGAAAAACTATTGTTTCAAAAACTATTTAAAATAAAAACTTTATTTAGGAAGCATATTGTAGAATAGAATTGTGGCTAAGGCTATGCATTGTAAGTGTTCTCGTTTTTCTTCAATAATTTTTTTCTTTTCTTAGTCAAATTTCTAAAAAATTACCCCTCCTGCCTGAACGGGGGGGAATAGACCCCCCCTCCGCTACAATTTTTTTCTCGTCTGAACCTAATCTATACATTCTGATTTATTTTTGGGTGTTATAAGAATGATCCTTTACTCATAATTAGTACCTTAAAGTGAAAATAGGCTGACCAGGGGGTGAAATAAAAATCTAAAAATTAGGGAAATAGTTTTTCAATGTTTTGAATCGAATGAGGGCTATCCAAGACTATGTCTAATTTAAGGACCATCCTATTTGAAATACAAACTTTATTTAGGAAGCATATTATAGAATGGAATCTTGGCCTTAAAAAAAGCTAAAGTTAGTGGCATTGTTAGTGTTCCCGTTTTGTTTTTAAATAATTTTTTTTCTGTTTTGATACAAATTTTAAGAAAATTACCCTAAACGGGGGAAAATAGACCCACCCTCCAATACTATTTTTTTTCGTCTAAATCTAATCTTTAACCTCAAATTTTTGTTTTCGCGTTTTATAAGAATTACCCTTACCCCATAGTTAGTACCTTAAAGAGAAATAGGAGATCAGGGGGTGAAATAAAAATCAGAAAAAAAAGGATTTTTTTTTATGTAGAACCATTTGATGCCTATCCATCTCGGAATTACAAAAAATTTATATAAGGACCACCCTAATGTACATACATATGTATTTTTCTATTTGATAAATCTGTCCCAAATTCCTGATTGACTTTTGTCAAATCGAATTTTTTCAAATAGTAATAAGACCCAATATTTCTCTCGTAAATTTGGCAAGTAATTTCTACTTTAAAAATTTTAAGATTTTCTACACATTTATCTTAAAAATACTTGGCAAACAAGTCAAAATGTTCACTAAACAGAAATTAATGTTTTGCATTCATATCTTATGTGACACTTTTTCTTCCACTTAAGTAATGTTCAACTAAAGGATTTTTATGCTTGACTTAACCTTTGGTTCAAAGCAATAAGTGTCACTTAAGGGCTTATGTGGAACATAAATATTTTTGTTCTGTATCAGCAAATGGGCCTTAGTTGCGCAACGTAAGCTACGGCTTACAGTATTTTATGTTTATTTTGTCCACTCTTGCCAAAATTGTAAGAAAAAAACGTTTTCGCGATCCAACCCTTTCGCCCCTTTTCGCCCGCCCACCCCACTATCCGGTCTTCTATTGCAACAATCTTAAATTTTTCCATCACCCATATGCTGCAAATATATATTTTTTTAAATAATTTCCACTAGTCTACGAGGGCGGGTCAATAAGTCCGTGACTTTTGGAATAAAACACAGATTTTTTGATAAAAAAATAATTTTATTTTTCAACGTAGTCTCCCTTGAGCTCTATTCACTTTGTCCAACGCTTCTCCAATTTTTTATCCCTTCCAAAAAAAATGATTTGTCGAGGTCCTCAAAATAGGCCTTTGTTTGCGAGATGACTTCATCATTGGAGTCAAATCTTTTTCCACCAAGCCATTTCTTCAGGTTTGGGAACAAGAAGTAGTCGCTCGGAGCCAAATCTGGAGAATAGGGTGGATGAGGGAGCAATTCATAGCCCAATTCATGGATTTTTGCCATGGCAGCTGCACATGTGTTCACCCTTGCATTGTCTTGGTGGAAAAGAACTTTTTTCTTGGCCAAATGAGGTCGGTTTTTTTTTTTCAAATCGTCATTGAATCGGTCCAATAAGTTGGCATAATATTCCCCATTGATTGTTCTTCCCTTTTGAAGGTAGTCAATGTGGATTATCCCGCGTGCATCCCAAAAAACAGTCGCCATAACTTTATTGGCTGACAAACCCACCTTGGCCTTCTTTAGACCCGATTCACCCTTAGAAACCCACTGTTTTGACTGTTGTTTGGTGTCTGGTGTGTTGTGATGGATCCATGTTTCGTCCACGGTTACAAAACGGCGCAAAAACTCCTCCATATTGCGATTAAGCAACGCCAAACCTTCCTTTCTCATGCCCAAGTGATCATTCAAAATTGAAACCACTGAGCCATGCGAGATCCCTACGGCTTCCACAATCTCTCGCACTTTCAATCTTCGGTCGGCCAACACCATATCGTGAATTTTTTCGATTGTTTCGGGTGTAGAACCTCAACTGGGCGTCCAGGACGTTCGGCATATGGTAATGGTTTTTTTTCGCAGGAAATAATGCTTAATAAGCACACGAAATTCACTTTTTTTCCATTTTCTCCTCAAATTAGTGAGTAGTCTGATAAAAATAGCTGTCAAACACAAACTAACTGACGCAGCAAGTTTAAATTTTGACAGGAGTCAACTGACAGATGCTTGTTGACAGGAGCAGTGTTGCTGTTTCAGTAAAGAGGTCATAAATTCAAAAAGTCACGGACTTATTGACCCGCCCTCGTATTAATATACCTATACTAAGTAGTTTTTTTTTCTAAGTAGTACCTCGTGGCATGATGGTTAGTGCGTAGGACTGTCATGCCAAAGGTCTGGGTTCGATTCCCGGCAACTGCCACCTAAAAACAGAGATGTTTTTTTTCCGAGGTACTGCCTCTTGCGAGGAACTGACAAATCCTCCAAGGGTATACTTTTCATGAATAAGTGCTTCTTACCTACCTACCTACCCCTCCATTCCTGCCAACAACACGCACACAGGAATGGTTGAGAGTTGTAAGTCACTAGGCCCGGGTTCTCAATGAGCTGTTGCGCCACTAAATTTAGTTATTTATAGTCTATTAATATGATTTCTAAAAAAAATACTCTACAGCATTTTCTTGGTTGCCCTTCTTATTGTAAAAACAAATTGTCAACAGAACTAACGCTTTATTAAAATGGTGCACTGTGGTGTATACGTACTATTATTAGAAGTAATTGTGAAAACATATCAAGGCAAATTTCAATGTTTTTTCTGACAACTTTTTCGAATTGTTATTTTTTTTACCTGGTTTCAAAATTTAATCTTAGAAAATTTACCTGGACAAAAATGACTTCTAAACACACTGAAATATAAATGTGGGTTGTAGGAGTATAAATGTCCAGAAATGGATGAGAAGTTAAAATTTCTTAATTAACAACATGAAGTTAAAATTAACCTGCAGCAACAGTTAATTATACTATGAACAAAAGATTTGAAAATAATAATGCTTTATTAGGGTAGTGAATAGCAAGAAAAAAAGAATACAATTTAACGTATGACTTAACCCATAGTTATAAACTGTGTATAAATAATTTAATTTCCACCTACACAAAACATGTGATACACAGGGTGTTTTCTGTGTGATGATTCTTTTCATGGTTTTATGCTAGTAAATGTTAAAGTGAATGTATTTTTTTTTTGAAAAATTAAACAATCTCAACTTTGTCTCTGTCACTTAATGTCACATTTTGTATCTCAACTGTCATTTAATTAATTTTAAAAACATATTTTCCTCAGTAAATTTGTGTCTGATATGTCTTATAACTGCTGAAATGGATACCTTTCCAGCGTTCACGCTGTATAAACCTCAATTTCTCAAAGCAAATAAATTTTTTCATTGTGAACTTAAAAATTCACTTATAAAAAAATTAATTAAAAGTCATTTTAACAACAGGGCAACCAACGCCAACGCAATGAATATCTACAAAAAAAGCAGAAAACAATTAAGAGCTCATACTAAAAGAATCGCCAACACAAATTTACTGTTACTGGACTGGGAATGATTCAGGAGTGCACAAAGGGCAAAATCAAATAGCTTGAAATTAAAATGAAACAAATTAAAATGTAAAATATAAATACACTTCAGTTAAACCTTGTTTAGTCGTAAAAGAATTTCATAGCCTGCAGAATATTATAGGAATTAAAATTCTCTCACGTGATGACTTGTTGAATGGACATGTCATAAGCATAACCAAAAATAAGGGTTTTGGATTAGATTATGTTGTCTGTGGTATTGATAGAGACTTTGAAATTATTTTTGATAGTTCAGTGCATTTGAAATCTTTAACCAAGCAATTTATATGACCTTCTGACTTTTCCGCTATTTGAGGGTTTGTTGAGTTGAGGGAGTTTTTGCTTAAAAGTTTATGTTTGTGAAATGCACTATTTAGTCGACATTCGTAGGTTCGGGACCTAATTGGGCTTTTAAAACTTTCATGAAAAGTTTTGGTGGGAATATAAGGAGGGTTTTAGGAAAAAGAGGGGGAGGAGGACTTATTTCCTTTTTTTGTAAATGGCCCAGCGTTCGTCAAAAATGCAAACAAAACTTTGGGGATAGTTGTATGATCCAAATGTTTGTTTATATATTTCTTTATAATGTTCCTTTGAACACAAAAATGTAAGTCCAAGACCATTCGGTGGCAGCCGTGACTCTTCCAGACGGTTAAAAAATCCCAAAAAAGTCACTTCAAGGGATAGTCGTATGAACCCAAATTCTGTTAACACATTCCTAGACAGTGTTCCCCTGATCACAAAAAAGTGTTCCAAGACCGTTTTAATTGGTGGACGGAATTTTGCCAGACCATTCAAGAATTTTAAAAGTATATGCTTAAAAACGATAAAGCGGCTGATTCGACTAAGAAGCTTAAAAAACCCAGGGTCTTCTAGGTTAGACTAAGAGAACAACAATCTCATATAGGAAGTGTTTTATCGATTGTAGAACTATTTGGCTAAGTTCTAATATTGATAAGGTCTCGATACGTTAAAATATTCTTACCCAAGAAACAATGAGTATTCACATCATCGATATCTCTTACGATTTCGATCCTCTCATTAATTCTTATGTTCAAATATTTTATCGTAGCGAGAGTGTATCGTCATTGGCACAATAGTGTGGACCTGGCCTAAAATGAACAAAAAATAACTAACAACTTCATAATGAATTCTTGAAAATGAATGAAGGTATTTGAGGCGACGTGAAATAAGGTCCAACTAAAAAAGCCAAAAAATCAAAATTTGGTTTTCAATGTGGAAGTAACGCCAAATTTTAGATTTGACTTTATTTCGCTTTAGATATAAGACTCATTTACTTACTAAGAAAATTGTTACCATTGCCTCAAAAGAAACTGGTTTTTTGAAATCTTATTTACACTTGCCTTGTCAAATATAAATACAGTGCTAGCATCCAGGAGGTGACGTGAAAAAAGCCCAAGCAAAATCTCAAAAAACTTAAAATTGGCCAAATTTGTTTTATTTCCATTTCAAAAACTGAAATAAGGCCAAATTTCGTTTGGAAATAAAGCCAAATGGTTTCCTTTCATTATTTTCAAGGCTTTGCATACACCCAGCCTCGCACATACCCCGAATCCTATAGTGAGCCCAAGCAGGAAGGTTCCAGGGGGGCAACTTACCCCCCCATACACACCTCACTGTTTTTGCGCCATTATTGTAAAGCAAGGCAAGGCAAGTGTAAATAAGATCTCGAAAAACCCAGTTTCTCAACAGTTCCATCAGCCTGGAAATAAAACATAAAAACGAATTTTTTTTTTTTTTTTTATTCGATGGAAATCTTCAAAAGACACTCGGTAAGAATCGGTACCAAGTAGTGTGGGACTCTTACCGCACTAAAACCACCGGTGAATCAGGACCAATCTATGAAAGATCAACAAATGATTTTTCTTTCTTAATTTATAAATCGCATTGTGGGAAGTTTAAGTTATAACACTTTCCCATAGCTTTTAGACCATCAGCTCATGAGGCTTGGTTCTTCTTAATCTCCGAACATTGTCCCGTACATTTAAGACGGTCTCCATTTCGGAGTTCGTATGACTTTGCAGTCGCTGATTGTGTGATACAGCGTGTTTTTTAACCACTTCTGTAACCATTTCAATTTGAAGGCCACGATGCTGATCGCTATTTCTTATATACCAAGGGGCATTTATTATTCCACGAAGGACCTTGCTTTGGAATTTTTGGATGGGTTGGATGCCATATGTCCAAACGGGTTTGATGCCATATGTCCAAACGGGTTTCAGTACTTGCTTATATAACATTAGTTTGTTCTGGATAGATAGGTCAGAGTTCTTTCCTAGTAACCAGTACATTTTTCTGTACTTCAAGTCTAGTTCGTCTTTTTTCTTTTTGATGTGCTCTTTCCATTTAAGCTTTGCATCCAAAGTCATTCTAAGGTATTTGGCAGTTTTGGACTAAGGTACTGTTGTACTATTTATAAGAATTGGAACATTGTTTATTTTTTTGTTTGTAAAGTTTATATGCGTCGATTTTGTTTCACTTAGTTTGATTCGCCATTTTTGCGTCCAATCACTAACTTTATCGACTGCATTTTGCAGTTTTTGTGTAGCCTTCGTAACGGATTTATCTGGCACCAATATTGCAGTATCATCAGCAAAGGTGGCCATGATAGCGTTGATGTCCACTGGAATATCCCTTGTATATAACAGATACAGGGTTGGTCCCAGGACACTTCCTTGTGGTACACCGGCTACAATTGTCTTTAGTTCCGAGTAATTTTGGTCGTAACGTACTCTAAAGAGTCGGTTCGTAACGTAGGATTTCAATATTTCGTAGTACTACCTGAGAAGATCCTTATGCAGTTTATACTCAAGTCCCAAGTGCCAAACCCTGTCAAAGGCTTGAGCAACATCTAAGAATATAGCCGAGCATACTTGTTCTTCTTCAAGTGCCTTTTCCACAACATCCGTAATCCGATGCACTTGGTCTATCGTGGAATGTTTATTTCTAAATCCAAACTGATGGCTCGGAATTAGTCTTCTTTCTTCTATTATTTTGCTTAGTCTTTTCAGAAGCAGTTTTTCGAAAACTTTTGCCATGATTGGTATAAGCGATATAGGTCTGTAAGATATTATTTCTGTTGGTGGCTTACCTTGTTTATGTATACCAATGACTTCTGCAATTTTCCAATGATGTGGCACATATCTTAGTTAAAGGCATGCATTTATTATAAGTTGGAGTTTTTTGAAGGCTATAGAAGGCATTTCTTTCAAAACCTGAGCAGTTATTAGATCGTACCCTGGTGATTTTTTGTTAGACAACTTATGTTGACACATACTTCTTACTTCTTTGAGCGTGACAAAAGGAATTTCACATTCGTCGTTTCTATCAACAAACTGTAAGTGATCTGTAGCTGTGCTTGCTGGCTTAAAAACATTCGCGAGATGTTTAGCGAAGATATCAGCCTTTTGTTTTGGGTTTCCGATCCATTTACCATCTTGAGATTTTATTGGCGGGTTTTGTGCCTGTGGTCTTTTTTGGCGCTTAGCTGCTTTCCATAAGGAGTATTCCGTAGAAGCATCCGCCGTCAGACAGTTCAGAAAACGAAATGAAGCCAAATTGGTCTTATTTCGTTCTCAATCGAAAATTTGGCGTTATTTTCATATTGAAAACGAAATAAGGCCAAATTGTTGTTTGGCTTTATTTCGATTGATCTTATTTCACGTCACCCACCCAGGATAGTGGCGCATAAACAGTGAGGTATGTATGGCGAGCATGCTGTCCCCCTGCAACCTCCCTGCTTGGGCTCACTTTAGCAGTATGCAAAGTGTTGAAAATAATGATAGTTAACCATTTGGCTTTATTTTCAAACGAAAATTAGCCTTATTTCGTGTTTAAAATGGATATGAAGCCAATTTGGCCTTATTTCCATTTTCAAACTGAAATTAGGCCAAATTAGAGATTTGGTCTTATTTCGTTGGGCCTTCGTCAACCATATTTGAAAGAAATCCTAGAATTGCGTCAAATGCATTTTTTTTTAAAAACATTAGATTCAAATATCTTAAAAACGTGACGTGCTCAAGCAGTTTCTTAGGATGCATATTTGAATTCATCGCATCAAAGACCACCAGAAAAATGTATCTTGGTAGATGTTTAAGACAAAACTTCAAATTTTGTCACACAAACTAATTAATTAGTGCTTTCGAGTAGATTTTTGGAAACAGTAAAAATACATTAATTTTAAACAAAAACGCTTGAATCCAAACGGGTTGTTGCTGAAAAAAAATCTTAAACTGAGATTTGTTGGAAATTGGGACAAATTTCTTACAACATCAAAGGATACCTAGACATTATGCAGCCCGTTTGGTGACTTCGAAAATGTAGTCATTCCACAGAAGTTGATCCTGCAAATCATACAGGATTCAGGATGGTTCAGTAGGCACCTTTATATATCTTAAACTTACACTGATTTATTTCCTACCATCTCCTCAACCTATTCATTGTTTGAAGCACAATGCCTCCAATCAGGTCTATAAATCTTAACTCGATTGATATTTGCTTTCTTTGGGATCGATCATGCACAACCAAGAGCTTAACACAGTCTCGAATAAAAAGTGTCACACATCAATTGCCATCCATTGAATGATGCAAAATATTAAAAAATATTAACCTTTCAGATTTTATTACTTTTAAATGAATTAATTCATTTTTAGACAACCGATTTTAATATCGCTTAATATTTTCACCATTTACCTTTATCCTCAGCTTTTGAAAAAGAAAACATAAACAAAAAAAAAAAAAAAAAAACATCAGCTCTTTTAAAATCAGCCAAACAAACTGCTAAAGCGATTAAAGCAACAACTCAACAAACGACTAATCAATATCCAATCCGTAAAAAAATATTGACCATCCCGACGAATGCAATTAAAATATGCAGCTTAATGTTTGGAACAAAATTTCAGCTATACGGATGAAATCACTTTTTAGGGATTTGGAATTATTTTTTATCGCTCAACACAAACTCTGATGTGACTCTGGCTAACCTTTGGTGCCGATGGTGATTTCTTTTTAGTTCTGATGTGAGTATAGGTACACTCATAGGTTGGCAATATCCGATTTTTTTTTGTGACTCACACCCCCCGTGAGTATGCAATTGAAAGTCGCAGAACTTGCTAAATAAAAACAAAAATCTGGAAAATTTTGCAAACAAATTTCCACTCGACGAATAAAAAAATTATTCTAGCGATGAAAACTATGAATCTGCGAATACTGGTCGGGATCTAAAATGGTCGCCGGTATAAGGATATGAATAAAAGTTGACGGCGGCCGGCCGGTGCCGTGCGGGTCCCGACGAAGGGATTAATATTTTTTCATGTTTTTCTATTTTCAAAACTCTTGATTGTATTTTCTATTTGCAGTTCCTCGTGTATGGTAATCGATTTTTATGATTTTTTTTTCGGAATTTTCGTTCATTTGAATGTAAGGTGGAGGATGACTGGATGGCTGGATGGAGATAGAGAGGTTAGGTGCTGTACACGGAAGTGCAACCGATCATTGAAGCGGAATTTTTTGAATTTCTGCGTTTCCCCTAACGTCATACTACAGCAGCGGTATTAAGCATGGTGTCATAGTGCGGCTATAACAATTGCTTAGGATTGAGGCATATTCCGCTTGGCATGTTGTACATTGGCATATTGAACTGAATGACAAGTAGCAGCATATATGCATTGATGTGGAGAACTTGAATTCGTAATCTTCTCTATTTGCAGAACTAGATGCTTCGAGTAGGTATACATATAGTAAAAGCATATCAGGAGAGGAGTGAGTCTGAGTATGTGCATCACGAAGCTATGGTACAGTGAGTTGGGTTCGATGCAATTAGATGATTCGCTGTGTGCATAGTGTATTAATTAGACTGGAACTGGCAAGTGAGTTCATTTATGTACACATGTAGGTTTAGGATAGGAACCTGTAAATACAGTTGGAAATTTGTAGGCGAGTGCATTCAAACTTTTACAAAAGGTTTTTTTTTTTTTAAGTTAACCTGAAGGAGAACATTTACTATTCGGGTAAAAATATCATCTTCTTTTAAATAATAATATTTTTTGCGATTATGTGTCATGTCTGTGTGTTTATTCAAAGAAATTTAAGTCTCATTGGAGTTTGGTAAGGTTTCAGATAATACGTTTACCTGTTGACTTGTCATTTTTGATTTTTGTAAGAAGGTAGGTATCTTTCAGTGGCGTCTCCTGAATAATTTGAAAAGGGAAAACGAAGTTACACACCTGCAGGCTTATGCTTTAGTTCCACCAAAGTTCAGTTCAGATTTTATAAATCTTTGGTGTTTTAACCGCACAAAAAGATTTATTTTGACAGCACCTTTAAAAATGAAAATGGTGTTTCATTTTTCCTATGAAGTGGAAGTGCATTCAGTTCTTCACAAACGAAGCATTTGCGAAGAACTGAATGCAGCCATGAATGAATCCTTCAGCGCCATAAAAGAATAGGTTAGCTCGATTTGAAAAAGTATTTGCCCTTGAAAGATTTAACAAGAATAATTTCCTTCAAGATTTACGAAATAAATTTGTATGGTAAATCTTTGAGATTTGAGGTGATTCTTATTAATCTCAATTTTTTTGTATAACAAGAAACCACGTTTGCACTTAATTTTTCTACATTAAGTTAGAGAAATAGAAATTCTTGGTCCTTTTCAATTTAAGATGCATTTTTTTCAATTTTGTAGATGGTTTTTTGAGCTTCTTCTGTTTGAAATCTCAAAACATTAAAAATATAAATATTTCCGTGATTTTAAGACCTTAATCTGGAAGATCAGAGTTATGAGCTTATTACTGGAGCAAAATAATTTGAGCACAGCTACTTTAAATAAGACGAGAACAGCCGTGTTATTCATTTCATAAAACACAAACGTACAAATGCACATGATATTCTACCAAAATTGCCTTGCTTCTTGGTATGATATGAACTCTCAAACCATCTTCGCCCACAATACCTAAAAGCTAAGACCCATGCAATATATGTAAATTCTGTATCCATTTCCACCATATCCACACGTACAACATAAATGGTGAGGTGCTCCACAAAAAATCTCTCTCTGCCCAATGTTCATCAACCACAAGACGATCTTTCACGTCTTATTTTATGTAAAGGGTTTTTCAACAGGAACGCTACAAAAGTAGAGCGACAGGGACAGCAAACGACGCCATATTTCATGCCGCTCTTTTGACATTTCTCTTCAGTAAGGTTTGCCATTTCAACAACGCCAACAACGAGTCGAAATTATTAAAATTTACTACCGAAATTCGGAGTCAGTGGCCTCAATCCAATCATGGTCGTCATAATCGTCCAAACAGATCAACAATTGAGCGTCTAGTGGAAACATTTGAATCCACAGGCACAGTACAAAATAATCCCGTGTCAGTGAGACAAAGAAGTGCCCGTAGTGTCGAGAATATTGCTGCCGCTGAGGCTTCAGTTGCAGAAAGCCCATATATGTCTCTCACACGTCGTTCTCAATTGTTGGGCATCTCTGTGACGTCGTTGTGGCCAATTTTGCGAAAAAATCTTGGCCTACATCCTAACCAAATTAAATTGACGCAGAACCAGAAGCGTCGTATGTTGATCCATTAGACTATTTCCTGTGGGGCTACGTCAAGTCTATGGTCTATGCCAACAAGCCAGCGACGATTAATGAACTTCGTACGAATATCGAACGTGAAATTGCAGCAGTATCTGTCGATTTATGCTTAAAAGCCGTCGAAAATTGGGTTCAGCGTCTGGACTTCTGCAAGCGTGCCCGTGGTGGCCATGAAAAAGAAATCGGGTTTAATACATAATGGCATCAAACGTACTTTCACAGGAATAAAGAATGTCATTGATATCCAAAACTGTTTTTGTTTTATTAAAAAAAACTTTTGTAGCGCCCTTTTTGAAAAACCCCATATTTGTGTTGCATCCCTTTTTTTCTCTAGGAAATTGTCTTTTAGCTTTATTTCTTCCCCACATTCTTATCATTAGACAAAATAAGACGGGACGATTTTCTTCGTGTTATTTAGAGTGAATTTGCTCAAAAAGATAATGAATATGAAATGAAGAGAAAAGAAAAAAAGAAAAGAAGATTCATTCCAATTTTTAGTTGAATGTCTTCCAAAAAAAACGTCTAGGGAAAATGTTACATAGTTCCACTTAAAGCTTGAACTATAATGCTCGGAGGGGTACTTCAGTGGTCGGAAGACAACAAGCAAATACACGGAAAGCATATGCTAGGACCATAATTGCTAAGTGGGGCGTTTCGTCAAGTTTCGTTAAACTTTAAGTAAAACTGACATTATGGGTGCGTTCCCTTTTTGACAGTGCTCTTCCGAAAATTTTAGTTCTACCTTAAATGCTTATAGCTTGAGTTTTACGGGCCTCAAAATGACAGGGGTACAATAGGCTTCATTTATGTTAAACATTGATGTTGTTTGGTGAATATTTGAAAAGAGAAGACGGAAGAAATCGTGTTATATAGACGCCACGCCACTGGTACCTATACGTAGCCCATTAAGAAAATAGTGGGTCCCGCAATTTCATCTGTCTATATTTCTCGACCAAAATTTGTTAAGTGTTAAACACAAACGAAATCAATATTTTAAAATCTTTTGGACGAGATTTTCTCATTTAAATAAAAATTTTGCTATTGAAATATGAAAAAATGTGTAGCAATAAGGTTTTACATCAAAATATTAAAACTGATTTTTTTTTAATTATAAGTGTTTTTTCCTCAAAAGGCCTACATAATTCATATTTTCAGCTGTATTAATAAAAAACTGGTATCCGCTCCCTTACACACGTATTAACTGGCACACGGATAGACAACTTGTCCGTTTGGTAATTTTTCTTACCAAAAAAATATGATACCTACATATATTTTTAGTATTTATCACACCACCAAATTCACCACTTCATATTTATCACACCACCAAATTCACCACTTCATCAAATTGTCGGGAATTTCTAATACTTATGTCACATGCAGGCATTGCCATACGAAGTGTATACTGGTAGTAGTAAACGGTTCTATCACACGTGTGTGTATGTGTTAATAAGTTAGGTATCCGTTCATTATACGCAGAATTTGGCGAGCTAAATTTATCCGTACATTAACACACGTCACTGACTATTACTCATTTGTTAGTAAGAATTACAAGTTAACAAATGTATAAACTCTAGCACATTATTATCCGCCGTTTATTAATGTACGGGTATATAACGGGTGATTTTTTAAGAGGTTTAGAACTTTAAAAAAAAAAAAAACAAAAAATTCGAAAAAATTAATGAAATATTTATTTGAATCGATAGTTTGAACCTTGCAATTTAATGTTTAAAGATAATTTCATGCAAATGTTGACCGCGGCTGCGTCTCAGGTAGCCCATCCGCTGAGTCCAATTTTGGCATACTCTTTCACACATATCGGCCGGTATCTCACGAATGAATGCATGGATGTTGACTTCCAGTGCGTCAATCGAAGCGGGTTTGTCCCTATAGACATTAGCCTTGACATACCCCCGCAAAAAATAATCTAATGGTGTCAAATCGCACGATCTAGGCGGCCAATTGACCGGCCCGAAATGTGAAATTAACTGTTCACCAAACTCGCCTCACAATTGCGCCATTGTTTCGCGTGCTGTGTGGCATGTGGCACCGTCTTGTTGAAACCACATATCATGCAAGTCAAGAACTTCCATTTCGGGCAAAAAAAAGTTTGTTATCATCGCTCGGTAGCGTTCACCATTGACAGTAACGCTGCGATTCGCATCATCTTTGAAGAAATATGGCCCAATAATGCCGCCGGCCCATAAACCGCACCAAACAGTGGCTTTTTCGGGATGCATTGGTAGCTGTTGCAATGCTTCTGGCTGATCTTCACTCCAAATGCGGCAATTATGCTTATTTACGTACCCATTCAACCAAAAATGAGCCTCATCGCTGAACACAATTTTTCGATAAAAAAGCGGATCCTCGGCCAGCTTTCCAAGAGCCCATTCACCAAAAATTCGGCGTTGTGGTAGGTCGGCTGGCTTTAGTTCTTGCACCAGCTGTATCTTAAAAGGCTTTACGCCCAAATCCTTCCGCAAAATTTTCCACGTAGTGCTGTAACAAAGGCCTAACTGCTGGGAACGGCGCCGAATCGACATTTCGCGGTCTTCTGTCACACTAGCTGATACGGCAGCAATATTTTCTTCACTACGCACAGTACGTAAACGTGTTGGTGGTTTAATGTCCAACAAAGTAAATTTGGTGCGAAATTTGGTCACAATCTTCCGAATAGACTGCTCAGAAGGTCGAGAATGCCGACCATAAAATGGAAGCAGCGCGCGATGAACATTTCGAACCGAGCACGAATTTTGATAGTAAAATTCAATAATTTGCAAGCGTTGTTCATTTGTAAGACGATCCATGGTTAAATTGCAAACCAAACTGAAGCTGTTTGACAGTGACACAAGGTACTAAACACACGTCAGCTGTCAAAACCAGTGTTGCCAAAACCAAACCAGCTAAAAAATCACCCTTTATATATTTCGCCTTAAATGGTATTTGATTTGAGCACTAAAATATTTGCCTTTTTAGAGGTACTAAGCAAAAAACTAAGTAGTCAAGGAAATTTACAATATTTCCATAAATATATTTATGTTTTATTAACACATGTATCATCATTATTATATGCTGCTTATGAGTTTTTTTAGTCAAAAACAACCTGAAAATAACGGAGATAAATAATCCAAAAGGTCTTTTAATGATTTAAGGCTTGCAAGTCTAACACTAGTGGGACAAAGTGCACATGGATATGGACCTGGTGTATTATTTTTCAGCTATAATGTATTTAAATTTTTTCAATTTCGATTTCAGTTACAATCTATCTATATAATCCGGTTTCATTGCTATGTTAAGTAAAGATAAAAGGTTAAAATTAAAAAAATATATGACTTCTAGTAGAAAGCGGTTCAACTACCACCAAAATAACCATTTTTTGATTTTCGATTTTCTTTAAATTGAACATTCTAAAAATTTTGAAAAAATATTCCAATTGTTTTTTTAAAATAAAATTTTTTTAATTTTTCATTACTTCTTATAATATTTTTAGAACAAAGTTTACTATCACGGAACAATAATGGTGGAGTACGGTGGGACACTTAAGACCAGTGTTTCCCAACGTGGGGCCCACGCCCCACAAGGATTTTAAAGGGGGAAATCCACACTCTGATGCATCGCAACCGTTTTAGTTTTCAAATCTAAATCAAAAAAGATCTCAGTTTCAGTTTTAAGACTCATTTAATTTTGAAAAGAGTCCGGACTCAATCTTGGCTTGTTTAAACTTGTCGATTTATGCTAAATAATGTATTTTTTTCTGCTATTTTCTAGAGAACAAAGAGAAAACCAACAGGGACTTGTACTTTACACTGAAGTAAGATGGACGTCGAAATTGTTTAAAAAGATTTGTGGAATTTTCAAAAAAGAAAATTTTTTAATGGTTGATCTATAAGTTATTTAACCGTTATATGTATTTGAAAAACTTAAGAAACTTCAAGAAAAAAATAAAACTCTTGTTGAAAGAAAAACGAAGATATTTGGATTCGCTATCGTTATTGTTTTGCCAGAAACTAATTTGATATGAACCATTGGCTCCAAAAACGTGAAATGAATGATACCACTATAGATGTTAGATGAATAATTTATATTCTTTTGCAGCGTGACTTCGAGGAGATTCAGCAATATTGCGATGACTGGAAGTTAAAAATCAACTTACAGAAATCAGAAACTATCTTGTTTAGGACTCCATTGCTTAGAGCCACAAGGGATACGAGAAAGAACTGGCGCAAGCTGGTGATCGTAGGGCCAAATGGACATCCACTGGCGAGTAAAAGTGTAGTAAAGTACCTTGGCATCTGGATGGATCAGTATTTGTATTTTGACAGATATATAAATGCTGCTCTGACCAGGGCTAGGCGAGCTTTTGCCCTGATGAAACGGTTGTTTTATAGCAGCCGGCTTGCAGGCAAGGTAAAGGTGATTTGCTACATGGCCCTTATCCGGCCGATGATTGCCTATGGATGCCCGGTTTGGTTCAACGTTGCCCCATCTCAAATGGAAAAGATTCGGGTGTTTGAGAGGCAGTGTATTCGACGCTGCCTCGGATTGCACATAACACCAGAGTCGGAGTACAAACATTATTATTCCAACCTGGCTCTATACAATGGCGCCAACATAAACATGATAGATAATTTCTTGCTGAAGCTTATTCGAGGTTACATTGCAAGAGCGATGTCCTCGAGCAACAGCTTAATTTTTGGGGCTTATTATCCCAACAACGAATACTACGAGAGTGTGCGTCTAAGCGGCTTTATTCTGCCCGATGCTTTCCTCCATCTAGACAGTCGAGGGGTGATCCAGGATAGAGCGGCGGTTCCGCTAATCTACCACGTCGGCCGTAGAACTGTAGATCGGCGGCTCCTTTACAGTCGAGACGTCCTCGCACAAGACGGAGCTGACCACCTTCGGTTCAGTAGGACTGTGTCCGAACGGGACCGAAGAGATAGGGTAAGGCAGGAGAACCAGTTCTAATGGTTGAAAAACGAAGATGAAGTTCCTTCAGACATTTAATAGTTGACCTTGCTATTTTCTTTTGTATGGCCGACTTGCATAGGTTTAGGTAGTTAGTTTTAAGTAGGGACAGTCAGGGTGGCACCAAAAAAAAAAACATACAAAAACCCAAAAAAATTATAAAATCAACAAAAATACAAAAAAAAAAAAATATATATAAATCCGGAAAATGCCTGCTGTGGCTGTTCTAGTTTGTAAGTAGTCTGTAAGTAGCTTATAAATAGGTTGTAATTAGTTTATAATTAGCTGTAAGTAGTTTTAAGTTGCTTTAAGTAGCTTTAAGTAGTTTTAATTAGTTTTAGTTAATTTTAATCAGCTTTAATTTAGTTTTATGTAGTTTGTAAGTTTTATATAAAACCAAAAAAAAAATAAAGATAATGATACCGAGTTTTTTGTAAATTCTTCTCAGGGAAAAATAAAAACCGATATAGAATTTTAGTATTAATTATTCTAGTTCAACTTAGAGCGCCCGATTGGGGCCAGTAAGTTAGTCTTAAGATATTGATAAGTAGGCTAGTTTTTACGAATTTTTGTCTAGCTTTAAGATGGTTTTGAGAAAATGGAAAATAAAAATAAATTACAAAAAAAAAATTATTTATGGTCGGATTTCAAATAAAGATTTTCTGATTCCGTTTATTTCTAAAAAAATTTTTATCATTAAAGTTTTTGAGTGAACATTTTAAAATTGTGAATATTAAAAATTGTTTACAAGAAAAAAAAAATAGTTTTTAAATAAATTTTATATAGTAAAGATGTGGGTTGCATTGCTCTCTTTTATTGAATACGAACTGTTACAGGTTTTCATATGGTGTTTAGACTCATTTTAAGATTTTATAATTTTTGTTCTCAAAAACAGCTTTCCCGATTATGATAAAAAAATTTCTGTTTACACTTAAACTATTAAGATCCATGCTATAAAAAAATATAAACATTTACACTTCGCAACTGTTTATAATACATAGCTACATAGAATGTTTTTATTATATTTTCTCTGAATGTATAAATTGTAAACGTTGTAAAGTTGTAAATTCCATAAATCAAATACAAGCTTTCTTTCGTTTCAATTAAAATATCCCAGAAATTGAAGGTGTACATCGTTATGTTCTATTCAATTTTGTCTCTTTTCCTTAACCCTCTTACCGTATCAAAACTTTTAAAGGGAAGTCATAACCCTTTGAGTGCACCTTATATTATCTTCTTATGACTTTTGCCCATACTTTCTTCTTCATTATAAAGTCATTGTTTTATTAAACCGATTGTATTATTAAACAATTTCTTCAATCTAGTCATGATTTAATTTTTTTTTTAAATTCTCAAAGCAAGTTATCGGTATTGAATTGTCTACCAACATCTTGCAATAGATGTAAAGAATCAATTGAACTTGTTATGACCATGGCCACATTCATGGGAGTCACGCAATAAAAATTGTTTTTTTAATTATAAATTCAGGCCAATTATTCTGTGGCTATTAATATGAATATGAAAGAAAAATATAAAAAAAATATAAAATATTTTCCGAATTTTCATTCGAAAAAGTAAAATCCCTTAGTAAAATCTTAAACAAAAATGTATACTCCATGATTCTTATATTGGCGTGTACCTATGCCAACAATTTGGTTTGGGAAATCCAAGATAAGCATTTCAAAAGAAAATAAGGGGCTATTTAAAAAATAAAGTGCTCTATCATGGAAACAGTTTAGAAATTTACTTTAATTGGTATTTATTTCACAACTTTGGTCCGACAGTTATCATTAAATATTGGATACGCATCGTATACCTATTGCATGTCATTATGCAGCATATGCATTGAGCACCAGATTGTTATACATTTCATATATGATTTCACTTAACAAAAGTTTTTTGTTTAGCTCTTGAAAAATCTTCTTGTGATTTTATTGCTATGATTACGTTTACCGCAAGTTAATAAATAAAAACAAAAAAGTCTTCTTCTGCGTTGTGCCTATCAAAATATTCACAATCAAAAGAGACATCATTATAATCAAGTAGAAAACTATACCTAAATATATCTACCTGTCTGTGCTTGTGATTTACTCATCTATATTGAGCCAAAAAAAAGGCTCCAACACACCACCACAACCCACAACATACGCTTGGGTGCGCAATTCAAAGTGCCACAAACGAAAGTAGTAGACCGTGATTCCCCGGAGAGTGATCGCTTCTGTGCTTGATGCTTTAGTTGGGCATTGTTCTTTTTTGTGTCCCATAATTCGTCAGTTTTTTTTGATGAAAGTACCCCACTTGTCGCATAAACTTGCTTAAATTTCTAAGTACTAACAATCTATTGTAAATAACGGGATGAAAAAAAATTAAGGTAATGCTTACCGTGAAGGGGGCATTTTCAATAGAAATACCTTTTATAAATATTTAAATTAAATAAATTTGGTGGCGCAACAACTCGTGGAGAACTAGGGCCTAGTGACTTACAACTCTCAACCATTCCTGTGTGCGTGTTGTTGGCAGGAATGGACGGGACCTACAATTTTTTGCCGAGTCCGAACGGCTAGGTGAGAAGCACTTATTCATGATAAGTATACTTTTGGAGGATTTGTCAGTTCGTCGCAAGAGGCAGTACCTCGGAAAAAACTTTTCCCTTTTACAACCCCGATAATCTGCTTTTTCTTCCACAAAATATATATCATTTTTTTAGATTTCACTTCCCTGCGGAAAAAAGCTTAAGATCTTCTATGTTCATGATAATAATTTTTTAAGATAAATTAAATTCTTAATTAGAAGTTACAGTTAATTTTTATTTTTTACGTCGCTGCCGTCGCCATCCGTCGTAGAAGTTTAAACACAATTTTATTAATATTCCTCCAAAAATCTGAAACTTTTTCTGTACAATAGTACTCAACAACAACTATAGAAGATAGAATTGAAGCTTTTACAACCCATTCTGAAGGAAACTTCACTCCAATTCCATCCGATGATCCAAACTTCTTTGGTTAAATTGAGGCATCAATCCTGCAAGCAGTGGTGTAACTACGGGGGGGGAGGGGGGGCAAAGGGGGCATTTTCCCACAGGCCATACAAACAAAATGAAACAAAAAAATCAGATAATCGATTTTAGCTGTTTCCGCAAAACCCCATTAGGCTAGGAACTCACTTGCTATTTTCTGTCATGTGATCATTCAGTGTGAAAAAATAGAGCAAATGAAAAATACAGAAATCATACAGGGTTGCGATTAAATTTTTAAGTCAACGACAAAAAATTGCAACTCAGGTCCTAGCCATACGTATTTTAAGACTAAGCTAAGCTATGTGAATAGCTAAATAATAATTTTTCGAAGATGAATGAAGGTATTTGAAAGATTGAAAAAGAGTTTCAAAGAAAAGTATTCATACCTCAGTATTATCATAAAAACTCCAAATTTTCAACAAAAAAAAAATCAGTATATTTTGGCTCATGTTAGAGACATAATTAAAATTTTGTCACACAGTGATTAATAAGTGTTTTCGAAAGGATTTTTGGAAACAGTAAAAATACGCCAATTTTCAACGAGCGTTTGAATATAATTGATAGTTTTCGAGCGACAAGTTAGTGAAAAACTTTCAAAAATGCATTTTTTTCTATATTGAGTTACGAACTCAGATTCGGATCCAGCACCCCCAAAAGCATAATGTAGCAAACAAAAAATGAAAATAACCCCAAAATTTGGCCGCTTAGGAAATTGTTTGCCGCCCAGACCAAAATCCTAGTTATGCCACTGCCTGCAAGTAATCGAGTCGACAACCCAAACTTTTTTGGATGGTGCTCTAGATATCAATCTAGAAAACAAAGCTTAAGAAAACATAGAAAACATTGCACGATTAAATTCAATTTTTCACAACTATAACATTTAACGGCAAATAATAAGGCCATAAAACATTAAGTTTAAGAAGTGTTTACAGTTTCTTAAGTTTTGTGAAGTTAGAAAAACACCAAAAAATAGAAAAAAAAAACAGAAAACATTGAACGACAAATAAGAAATTGTCACAATAATTTAACGACAAATTAACAGCAAATTATCCACCATCTTATTTTTCGATTCGTCAAAGATAGTTACTTTGCTTACTTGATACTAACAGAAAACAAATCACCCAAAACACAAAGAAAACATCACACGATAAATAAAATTATCACAACTAACTAACGGCAAATTAATTTGTACGGCTTTTACGATTTATGACTTAGAAAACATGGAACGACAAATTAGAAATTATCACAATGAATTAATGAATAATTCATAAAAAATTATTATTTCAATCCAAATATTTGGCTTGCAATTTTGAAATATTGTTCTCATTCACTCAGAGAAAAAAGTCAGGTAAATAATTAACCTGGGTCAAATTTACAAGGCGCATAATCCCATGTAAAGTTACCGACATTTCAGAAATTTACCTGATTTTAATAACCTTATATTAAGTGCTAAATTAGCCTGGTGGCCTATATTACCATATTCAAGTTGATTTAAGAAGATGACCTGTTATTTTAACCCTAAATTTTGGTAAAAAAGAAACTTTGACAAGAATATAGCGCTAATATCAACTGAGATTGGGGTTTTAAACACTGTTTATTATGAATTTCTATTTCACCACAAGGCAGGTTGAAGTAACATTTTATATGGTTATTTTTACAATGTTAATTTGTTTGATTAAACCGGCCTCATATTAAAGAAACACTCTGCCAGTTAATTCCAACGTGACACCAGTGTTAAAACTTATACACAAACATGCCATCCAAATAAAATTATTTGAATTTAACCTGGCCGCCTATTAAAGTAGCACTCTACCAGTGTTGAAACACACTCACAAGCCATCGTTGAAGAAACACTCTGCCAGTTTATTTCAACGTGACAACTGTGTTAAAGCATATACACACACAAGCCATCCAAACAAAATCAGTTTTAACTTATTGATATTTGGCACAAGTTTTTTATGCAGCGAAGTGACCATGGGGATGCGTACTATCTCCATGTGTAAGAGGTTTCCAGTTCAAAATTAAGTAAGATTCACAAAGTATTTTTAAAATAAAATAATAATTCATAGTAATAAATTTCTATACTTTCAGAATAATGCAAAATTAATTGGACGGTAAGCAGCGTTAGAGATGGGACTAAGAAGCATGGATGCAGGAAAATAATTACCGGATACATGGTTGATTCAACATTGAATCATGTTAAATTAACTAGACCTTCACGTTAAATTTACAGGACGTCGAACATTTTATTCATGTTTTTGAACTAGATTTTCATGTAAATTTAAATGCATTTACAGGTAAAATTAGCAGGATTCTCAGTTAAAATTTACAGTTTTATTTTTTAAGGCAGTGTTAAATTTACCTGAAACCTACGTTGATATAACACGACATTAAAATCCGGTATCTGGTTAAGCAGTTAACTTGAACTACCAAGTTGAAAAATAACAACCTGAAAATCAGGTATAATAAACCAGAAATAGGTTAATTATACCTGCTTTTTTCTCTGAGTGTAGGTCAAACTCTCTTTTGTTAGTCCCTTAGAAAATAGAGAAACTAACTACAGAGAGTTTGACCCATGACAACAATTGATCAAAATTGCAAGCTAAATATTCTAAATATTTGTTGTATGCGCACTTTTTCCCTTTGACCAATAGACCAATTTAAATAAATCAATGTCAACATTTTACATCAAAGTTTACATCGTAGGCAAACGGTTATTGGTCAGGCCCTCAAAGGTTATTATTGATATGAATTACGATGTTACGCAAATGACTTGACTTTTCATGTCGTTGGTTCTCGGTCTATAAGGTCTCTATGATGCCAACAAAATCTTACTATTTATCAATACAGCCATCTTCAAGGTTAGGTTTAAATTATTTTCTAGCCAGATGCGAAAAAGGAGTGTTTAACAACACAAAATTGAAATTGAGAAATATAAACTTACGTATAAAGGTAATACAGACTTCTATAAAATATTAGTTTTTTTTTTAAACAAATACATCCCCCTTATTTGTACGGCTAAAGAATAGATAAACATGGGAAAAATACGACAACAACTTTCAGGCCACCGCTCCTCATGCATTTTTATTTTTATGATACGGTTACAAGAGTTTCCAGTACCTAGATACTTTGAGATGTGCCCTCGGCGCTGACGCCATTCGCAAACATCATACCCAACAGGTGAACACTCATCGTCGTCGTCGTCGGCGATCAGCACATAATTTTAATGATCTTACGTGCGGACTTCCTTTTCCGATATTAGGCATTTAAAAATTTAAAAGATTGAACGGTTTACGGATGCAATGCAGTGTATTTGATCGTAGTTCGAGTGTGTTCGAGATTAAGTATAGGCAGATCGATCGATCCAAGATAAAAACATAAACCGTGGAAGATTCTTTCCAAACAAATGTTTGTATGTTATACAAGATTGTTATAGAGCTATTAAAACCTGTGATATGGTAATTAAAATTTTAACTGCCCTTGTGTAATTGTCGGGCGCCCAAATCAAATACAAAAAAAAAACTCTCAAAAATTTATGAAATTCCAGTTTCGAAAGAATAATAAAGAAAGAAAGTGTTTTTTTTTTGTTGTTGTGTTGAAGCTTTTCCTGTTCGCTTATTGCATATCAAATTTACTTTCCATGCAAATTTTTTAGATTTATTAAATTTTGTACACCGTGTGCTGTGGCTCGTCAATGGATGGTGCAGTGGTTTTAAATTGAAAAAGCGTCACTGTTTTTAAATTGTGAAGGTATGTAGCCTACAAAAGCCTTTACAAAACGAGCCATAACAACTCATGCGAAACGTGGTGGAGAGGTTTGGGTTTCACCAACATAGCATTGTGGTACTTCAACTAGTGCGCATTTAAACATTAAAAAGCTGTCATATAGTGACGGGAATTATCTTAAAAAAAAAAAATAAATAAACACAATTATATTTATTTTCCCGCCGGCTGCTGGTAAAGCTGCGCTCTATACAAAGTTGGATAATCAAGTTTATTTAAAATTTCGGATACGTGTGAAAATTTTCTGACACCAAACCTATTTCAAAGTATGTAATTAAAAATGATGATTTTTATCTCTCGAGTAGTGCTAGTGAATTATTATTGTTTTGTGGTAATAGTGACTCTTTTGTCTTTTATTTTAAAACTTTCATATTAAAAAAAAAAATACATTTAAATGTGAAGGGGACCTAGTTAATTTTAAGGATTTGTTATGTTCAATATAATTTTTTATAAAATGAATTAATGAAAGTACTTTTACATTTTAAGCCTTTTATTTAAAATATTAAAAAATTGGAAAGTGTGAACAAGGTACGATTGTGTGTTCAATTAATGCCAGGCTTATTATTCGTATGTATTACGTTAATACAATGGCTAGGAAGAATACGAACTTATTATAGTTTACAAATATTGGTGAATAAAAAAATCATATAGGTAATAAAATGTAATCTTGAAAACATAAACAAAAAGAACAACATAGTCCAGTCAATATCAATTTGTTTTCAAAAGGGCTGTTAGCAAGCAAGTTATGGGATAGTTTTTGTATTTAACTCCTGCTTTATATTTTTGAGGGCGCTGAATCCGAATCTGAGGCCTGCGACTAAAATTTCGTAACGCACCATGGAACAAAATAAGAAAAATTACGCAAAATGCATTTTTTGGGAGTTTTTTTTTACTTTTGCATCGAAAACTTTCCAATAAATCTCTGCTTAAGGTTTTTTCTGTGGCAACCCATATGGACTCAAGCTCTAGTTGAAAAATTGGCGAAATTTTAACTCTTTCTTAAAATCTACTCAAAAAAACTAATTAATAACTTTGTGGACAAAATTTAAATTTTTTGTGCCAAGTATAAACCAAAATATATTTTTCTGGTGATATTCGATTTTCTGAATTCGAATCTGGCCTCAAAAATGTTATACGACGTCACGTTTTTGAGATATTTGAATTTAAAATTTTGAAAAAATTAAATTTTTCAATTTTTTTGCTTCTTAAAAATTTTTTCCGGATTTTTCAAATACCTTCATTCATGTTCGAGAACTCATTATTGATCTGTTAACCTTCGACTTAAACTGTCTTATTCGAGAATATGCTTTAATCGAGTTAGTTTTGAGCTCAAATTGTGGGAAGGTTTCGATTTTTCTTAATTTATGTTTTCGAGGGTGCAAAATCCGGCGCAACATGCAAAAATTCGCAAAAATGGTACAAAAATGCATTTCTTGCAGTTTTTGCTTATAACTCGAAAACTGTTAGTTTTTTTTTCAGAAATTTCAGCAACGTGCAATTGAAAGTACATACAAGTTCTAACAAATTTTAATACAAGTTGTTTTTCTGCAAAAATGCATTCTTCTCTAAGAAATCCTCATTTGAAATTTATTAATTGAGTATATTTCCAAATTAGGTGGCATAAGACAAAGGCTTACAACTTATTAATGATTTCTCAAAGATGAATGAAGGTATTTGAAAGAGTCAAGAAGATTTTCAATGAAAAATGTTCATACTTTAGAATATCTATAAAAATTTATTTGAAACAAACTAAACTTCCCAAAGGCTGAAAAAGAAACCTGCCAGACTTTGGCATTTGGTATCACGATACATGCACCTATAAACCCTAGTACTCTGAGATTGGTTATACAATATACATCCACTCCCAAAATTTGCTGTCGGCTCCTATACTTTAATATTAAACAGATAAGCAAAATTCGCTAAGCATTATTCCTCATGAGTTTTGCTAGATTTTCAAGACGAGAAAAGCCCAATTTAAAAACTCTTGGAGCCAAAAATAGCCTTACTAACCTTGCTCAAAAATTAGTAATTTAAAATTTTTCGTTTTAAATTTAAATTTTTCTATCAATTACTACCAACGTTCTAAAAATTTAAAATTTGATTGAACATTTTACATGAGTTTCCTTAAAAAAAAAATAATGAATTTTTTTCCATTTCCATTTGCAGGATCAATTAAAATTCGCAAACTGCTTCCAAAATTTCTTCCTTAAAAGAATATTCTTGTGTCATTTTAGAAGTCCAAATTGCATAAATATTTTTACTAAACAAGTTCTAACAGTATTTTCAAGTTAACTGAATTTTGTACCCATGTTCTGTAACTCTTGCATTGATAAAATTCGTCGGGAAACTATGAAAGTTTAAACTTAATTTCACAGATGCGAGAGTTATAGCTCAGTATGTGGACTATGGATACAAGCAAATTAGGTTCATTTTCAAAAGATTTTTCTAACTTTTAAAGTTCTCATTCTCTTCTACAAAAGTCAATGAAAAATAAAAATAAAATGATTTTTCTTTCTCAATTTTCTAAAATCACCCAATTTGAAAATTAAATAGCCCAAATTGGGATTTATCGCAAGTCACAATTTGAAGGAGCCAGTGAAAAGTTCGAGTAGCTTTATTGGCGATAAAGAGTCCATTCTGCCAACCCTTTTTATCATCAGTATATTCAATGAGCCAGTTTGAAATTAAGTTATACAAATCTATGCTTTTAGTAGGTGTTTGCTTCATAACTTTGCTGATGTTAAATATTTTTAAAGACAAATTTTTCAAACACTCATTAAAGATACCCACAAACCTTGATTTTCATACAACAGACCAACTCTTAGGCAAGGAATGCACTTGCGTTTTTCTGTCGTAGCGACTAAAAAATTGATCGCAGCTTAGTAGGATTTTTTGATGTCATGTGCGTTCATTAACATTGAAACTGGGGTGTTCTATTTTGAGACTGAACAATTGCGCGACAGAAAATTGTAAGTGCGTTCCCAGTCTGAGTGAATATTGTGTCTACTCTTTTTTGTTTTATTTTGAAAGGATAGATAGATAGATAGATAGATACAATTCTTTATTCAATAGATTTGTACAATATTTAAACCTTTAGATTAAGGACATGGCTTTGCTGCATGCCGTCTGCCTGCTTGACTATTCATAAACTATGAAATATGAATATAGAATAGAAGTACATAAATATATTAAATGATAATGAATGAGTTTACAATTTCAAAACAAAATAATAAATTTCTTCTTTTTGCAAAATATAAATTGTTCTTAATTCATAACACAACTAGGTCGACAATTATTTCAAGTGTACTTCTTATAGATATTGAAGCAAGCTTTAACATTTTGTATTATTTCGTACGTTGAAACTTATAATGAAAAAAATGACCATTAGGGTGGTTTAACAATTTTAGAATGATTTGAAATACAAAACTATCAATTTTAAAATGATTTGAAACATAAAAAATGGACAAATTTAATTGGTGAAATGTGGAGAGTGTTCCTTAAGGGAACTTATTAAAAGCTGTTATGGTACAATAAAGCATGTTTACAAAATTTTAATAGGTTTGACCATCATTATCCTTATAAGCTGACTTCTCGACAAATAGCTATCTTGGAAGTAAAGTCGGCGAATTTCTTGTAGGATTGGACAAACTGCTATGAAGTGGTAACTATCTTCAAGTTCTCTTCTATTACATAGATTACAATTCTGAGAGAGATCTGACCTATGAGGAACATAATTTAAATTGAGTAATTCCACCCTTGCTCTAAAACTTATAGCTTCTAAGGAGAGTTCATTACAAATAAAGTTATTTTCAGTTGATAATGAATGATATAAGCTTTTGTAAATAACTCTACTCTCTGACGAAGCAGCTCTGTTTAAATGCTCACTATAAATTTTTTCATCAAATTTCGCTATTAAGTTAACGAAAATATTCTGCCATTCGTCTAAATTGTTTTCGCTGAGAGAAAGGCTTGTGTCATGAGTTACAGTTCTTTAAAAGACGTACTATTTGTTTGAAGCTGCATTAGCATAAAAGTTTTGTGTAGACCACTTTCTCTTCTTAAAACTTTAACTAAATAATCTGTATGGGCCTTCAGATTTTGAATGAAAATGGGAGGAATACCGGCTTCAACGTGAATAGCATAGGTTGGTGTTGCTTAAGGTAACCGAAATAATCTTTTAAAAAAGTACCTTTGAATCGTTTCAAATTCTTCGAATTATAACCAAAAACCTGTGCAGCATAACACATACAAGTATATACAGTGGCATTGAATACCTTGTATTTTGATGAGACATCGACGTGTTGGTTATTATAGAAAATTGGCCACATCATGTTAAGGGCAAGCTTAGCTTCATTGCTTTTCCCTTTAGCATGCATACGAAAATTCAAGTTCGTGGTTAACAAGACTCCAAGATACTTAAATTTTGTAAAAACTTCAAACCCCTCATGGTTTAGATGCCAACTTTCTTCGGGCAATCTCCTTCTTTGCCTAGGTTCAAAGACAATAATTTTTGTTTTTCGGGTATTTATTTGTAGACTCCACATTTTACAGTATTACTGAAGTCTATTGATTTGGAGTTGTGATGTGAATGGACTTTCCGCCAACAACACTAAATCGTCGGCATAGAGCAAAACCTATAACCTGGTTGAAAATCGCAAACCGCATCAATGAACAGAGCAAATAAAATTGGACTGAGAATATATCCCTGAGGCACTCCTGCTGACGTTTCAAACCACTCTGATAAATTTATACCATCCCAAATCGCTGCACTTGTTGAAGACAGAAAATTAAAATAGAGAAGTTAAAATTTACGAGAGACACCGAGAGATGCCATCTTAAAGATCAAAGCTTGTCTATTAACAGTATCTAAAGTGGCTTTGAAGTCAACAAAGCAGCAATAAAGTTTTTTGTTTTTTTCTATAAATTTGTTTCCAGTGACAGAAAGGGCAAAAATGTGATCCAGAGTGGAGAACCCGTGGCGAAACCCTGCTTGGCAAATGCTTAATCGATTGCCATTCTCAATCCATTTGGTAAGCCTCTGATAGAGAATAGAAGCAAAGATTTTTCTGATTGAATTGAGAATAGAGATCCCTCGGTAGTTTTTGGGAAGATTAGCGTCACCTTTCTTGAAAATAGCAAAAATTATTGATTTATTGAAACTGCTAAGAACACAAGATCAATTATAAACTAAATTGAAAAATTCTACTTTATAGTTTTTAAACTGAGGGGTAGCATTTTTGTAAAATTCGACTGGAATACCATCTATTCCCGGTGCTTTATTATTTTTCATATTTAAAAGCACTGCTTCTAATTCGTTCAAGGACACTGTCGTATCTAATTTCTGCACGATCGTAAGCGAAGCTGAAAGTCTGAAAATTCTCATCCGCTGACAGTAATGATTTAAAATGCTGTGCTAATATATCCACCTGTGGTGAGTTAGCGTTATTACTGACCCGAAAACGACCTCCAAGTTCCCGCACGTTATTCCAAAACAGCTTTGAGTTTTTGCAGTTTACTAAATTTGAAGCCACACTTTTGAGGTATCGAGTTCTTTTCGCAAAACAAAGGGCTTTGTACTCTTTATTTAAACGGAGGTATACATTTTTAAAGAAGATCGCACTTGTAGACCTAAACAATTTTAAATAAATAAAAGATTTTTTCGCAGCTTGTGGCATTCGTTATCAAACCAGTTATTTAGGGGAATGAAACCTTGTTTATTGTTGGTAGCAAAAGGTGCTGACAACTTGATAGCTTCTGCTAAGATTTATGAAATTTGGTCCACGAGACTTGTTGTTTGATTCGGGAGGGAATTGTAGTTGTAATTTAATAGAGTTTGAAAAAAAGTAGCTTTGTTATCAATCCACTTAAGCCTACTGAAATTATTTGGAGACCTCGATGGTGTTTCACATGAAAAACATGATGCCGTTAGGAAAATTGGTAAGTGGGAAGAGAAATCTGCCATAAGGACTTCAAAGTCAAGAGTCGAGACCAACCAATCACCTGACACAGCACATATATCAACTACCGATTGACCTTGGCCACTAATGAAAGTGAACTCGCCATCACCATCGCCCTTAGAAACCCCATTAAGAATGAATAAAACGAAGTTTTCCATAAGCTCTGTCAGATTTCTGCCATTGCTGTTCGAAGTACCATCCTTAGAGTTTCTGATAACATTAAAACCTATTTATGAAAGGATGTAATAGTTTGAGAGCCAACAACATAAATAGTCAAGTCATTTATAGGTAACATTGTAAGTCATATCAATAATAAATAACCTTTGAGGTGTTGAACTGTTTGTCTCCCTACCTATACACGTGTCGAACAGGTGTAAAATTTGCCTATTGGTCGCAGGGAAGAAGTGTCAACACATGAAATATTTAACTTGCAATTTTGAACAATTGTTGTATTATGTCCAACTCTTTGAAGTGAGTCCCTAAGAAGATATATGGTGGCAAATTTTCCAAAAACTATACTCAGGTAAACAAGTAATGTTTTGAAATATCGCTGCTCTCTATTTTCTTAGGGACTAACTACAAACCGTTTGACCCATGACCACAATAATTGTTCAAAATTGCATGCTGAATATTTCTTGTATGCACACTTTTTCCTGCGACAAATAGACTAAAATTTTACAGACAAGCAATAAACAAACGTTTATTGGTTTTCAACACTTAAAAAACTTTTATTGATAGGACTTACAATCTTCCGAAATGATTTGACTTCTTTGTTCGTTGGCTTTCGTTCTATTAGTCCAGGGATTCATCAAATATTCAAAAATAAATAAAAAATTAGGAGGTCATGCGGGGTAATTCCATGCAAAAATGTTATTAAAGAATTGCAAAATATACAACAAATAGGAAACATATAATAAAACGAAATTATAAAAGTCTTAACCTTTAATTTTAAAATTGAAAACGTGAAATCAGAAAAACTAAATTTAGTTCCAAAAATTAGTTAAGTAGTTGAAATCAGTAAGATGTATAAAGTTTGTATTTTGTTTCATTTATATTTATATAAGTAAAAAAAACTAATAAAAAAGCTCGTAAAATTCACGTTACACCTGAGAGCCACCTGATAAGTTCTATATTTGCCAATCGCGTGATTTTCGTTTACGATTATTTAGTCACTATCCCACAGTAATCCTTTAAGATTTTTATTTATGTATTTAAGTAATTAATAGTTCAAACAATTTTTTTCATTGAATTAGATAATACTAGATAAGTTTAAATATTCCTACCTACATTTTTGCCATTTTTACTTGCGGTAGAGGTATTACAGGGCAAGTTTTCTATTCATGCAATAAGAAAATAAGAGACAGTAAATAAACATGACATGATGATAGAAGTGAAAAGAAAAAAGTAGATACCACTATTTTGTCTGTCTGTCTGTACCTCAACCTGTAGCCTTAGCCACTTAAGCAATTTGCTAAAAATTTTAAATTAAAGATTTTTTATAAATCTTCAAGAGGAAATTGAATTTTCTTAGCCTCGAAAACAACGGTAGGTAATTGCCATACAACCCTTAAGTTGACTATATTTATAATGAAAACAGGTCTTATGCTTTTTATAAAACTAATCAGTGAATTATTGTAGACATGAATTACTCTTTGGTAAAAAAAAGACCGAAAACTGTTACTGTCGGTACGTGCCATAAAACTGTTTTTTTTTTATTTCCTTCTTAAGGGTTCCATTGAGTTCCATAATTTTTGTTTGCAAAAGCTTCTTTATAAAAAACAAGAAAATAAAAATATAAATAGTTTTGCATTTCAAAATTTTGAATTTTTAAAATACATTTTTTTTTTGAAAAATCAAAATTTGAAAATAGTTTTTCAATGTAAAATAACATATATACATATATAGATCAAATCTGGCATACTATTTTTTTTTTTAAATTTAACAAAAAATTTTATACACAAATTTATTTGTTTGAAAACTGCTCAAACGGTTTAAAATTTTGTTTGCATTTCATTTAGGTATTCATATTTCTTCAAGGCATCCTAATTCTTGAGCTCAATTGGCTTCTTTACAATTTTCCATAGTTACATACGTCCATATTTTTAAAAGCACCATCACCCCGAATCGCACTCATTTAAATTCGAAAAAAGTTATGACTCATAAGTATATAACGTATGAAACATGCAACCGAGTGAAACCGAAAATTTGTTTGCTTTCGAAATATTCAATAGATAAACATTAAATTGTCTTGTAGCTTTTTTGTTTAAAATACACGACTGGATCGCACGGACTTTCTCTTATGTTCAAGTTGCTTGGAAAAAAGAAATCGTTGGAAATGTTTTCTTAAGAATTAATTTTGTATGTATTAAATTTTAATAACATTTAAAAAAAATTGGTATGCCAAATTTCAGAATGTATTAAAATACATTATTAAGCCTAGTTTCAAGAAAATTCATCAACTCGTTTTTGAAATATTGAATTTTCCAAAAAAGTGTTTATTATTTTTTTAAAAATCTAAAACTTATTTTCTTCAAAATATTGATATGTAATATTACTAACATTTTAAAAGAGCTTTTGCATACAAATTTTAACCGAAATCGTTTGAGACATTAATTTTTGGGATAACAAAATTTCTATTTCCTCTCTAGAGAGTTACAAAAAAACCTTAAGTTTAAAATTTGAAGAAAATTGTTTGAGTGGCTTAGGCTGTAGGCTTATACACGGACAGACAGACAGACAGACAGAACTGTGCCACCCTTTTTCGTGTTCTCTGTCATGGTTATGTCATGTGTGATTGTTATCTCGAATATTTTTTGCACGAATCCAAAACTTGCAATATAGTACTTACATATATCACAAGTAAAAATGTTTATTAAATTTCTTACAAACCATGTCTTTTCTTGATTACATCATTATGTGGCAGGATAAAATTAACCTGGAACCGATAAAATGCTCGTTTTCAAAATTTTCGAAAATTTAGTTTATCTTTTTTATGCTGAAGCTTCTAAGAAACATAAAATGTCTTTATAGTGTAACCAAATTTTCCATAAAATAATTTTTGAACTCTGAAACTTAATTATTCAAAACCGTCAAGATCAATTTTCTTACACCTTGAAACCTTACGGTGTTTTACTTTTATGAAAAAGTAACGGCAACATTTTAATAAGGAGACACATTTTGATATAGAAACAAAACTATATTTCCGTTCCAAGCAAACATAAAAAAAAATAGAATCTGTATCGTAACACTTACTTTTATACGGGTTAACTGCGATCTAAATCAAAAAGTCCCTCCAGCCAGCTCGGTCTCAAGCTAGCTGCCAACTAATTCCAAGTTGGTTAAGGTTACTCTCCACTTGTGTGCGCCACCTAAAGTGGGGACTTCCTCTGCTGTGCACACCATCAGGAGTGGATTCGAAGACTTGTCAGGCTAGTGCGTCACTGTCCATATACGTCGCTGTAAGGCCCATAGAGTTCATTGTTTAATCTTCTCCTCCATACTCCATCGATACAGATTGGTCGAAAGATCACCTGAAGATTTTTTTTTCCAAAGCACCCAAGCTGATTCTCATCCGATCCGATTTTGACAGGGTCCGTGCTTGTGATGATAAGGGTCTTATGCAAGGTCTCCTTGGTTCTTCATTTTACTACTCAGATGACTTCTTAGTCCGAAGAAACAGCTGTTGGCAAGAGTAATTCTTCGTTTGACCTCTTCACTGATGTCATTTTGCGATGTAATGGTGCAGCCCAGGTAGACAAAGTCCTTGACGACTTCGAAGTTGTACCTATCCTTCGTGAAGTTTTGCCCACGTCGACGATGTTGAGATTCCTTCTTCGATGATAGCATGTTCTTCGTCTTGTCCTCATTAACAGCCAAACCACTTCCGATTCAATACTTGCCAACGCGCCGGCAACAGCTCGCTTTGTTCTCCCCATGATGTTAATATCATGTGCTGTGCTCTGTGCTCTGTTTACATTATCATACGCGACTTTGAAATCGATTAAGAGATGGTGTGTATCGACTTGAATCTCATGGGTGTTTTCCAAAATCTGTCGGAGTGTGAACATTTGATCGACGATTGATTTGCCGGGCCTTAAGCCACACTGATAGGGGCTGATCAGATCGTTAAAATGGTTTTTAGCGATGACACAGTACAGATAACAGAATTTTGTATGTGAGGTTAAGGAGACTTATAGCTCTGTAGTTGACACAAGTCAGAGCACCTCATTTCTTGGGGATAGGGCACATTATACCGAGGTCCCACTTCATCGGACCCAATTTTGGAAATAAGTTGGTGTAGGTATATACTCCCTACCAAGTCATCTCCACCTGCTTTGAATAGCTCGGCTGACAGGCCATTCGCACCAGCAGTCTTGTACGTTTTAAACTTGGCTATCGCTAACCACACTTCATTTAAGTCGGGTGCACGGAAATGTTGACCATAGAAATCCAGGTTGAATGAATTGTTCTGTCTAACAGCGGAATTTTGGCCATTTTCTAGAAAAGCGTTGTTTCCAGATTCTCAGCACCGACGGGACGTGTGTCTTCCACCATATTCTCACTCTCGTCTCGATCTAGCCTTGAAGCCTTGGGTAGATTCCCTCACCCTTCGGTAAAACTTTCAAACATCGCCCTACCACTTTATCATAATATACCTGCAAATTGTGGAGGAATAGCCGGTGGATATAGAAACCATTTCATAGAATAATCTTTGTTTAGGAAACCAAAAATTCAATATCAAATTTTGTAGGTAGTATGCGCTCTCTCCATTTACTAGGCTAATAATAAATTTAAGATGTTTTATCCAAAATCGTTAAGCTAAATTCAAAACTCCTTACCTATTTCTTGTTTTATTTTTTATTTCTCAGATAAATTCTTTTACCATGAAATATTTCCTTTGAAAAGTTTTTTTTTTTTATTTCGTTTCCTTTTAGAACCTGAAATTGGATCAACATGCAAAAATTCATTAAGCTGAATAACCATGGAACAAATATTGTTGAAGAACAAACAAGTAGTCTGCATCCGAGTCAAGTAAAATTAGTTGGATACTTGAAGAAGAAGAGAACTGTAAGTTTTAAGATTGTAGATAAACTAAGAAAAAGAATATTTATTTGTATTTATTTTTATTTTTTATCACAGAAAGTTGGAGGTTGGCGTAAAATGTGGTTTGTTCTACAAAACCAGCTTTTACTTTCATATCCATCAAAAGAGGATTACGACAAGAAGTTGGTTTCATTCAAAGATGTTTTGAATTTAGTTCCAGGAACTGTTGTACGTCCTTTGGGAGGATATCGCTTTGCAATACAAACGACCTCTGAAAGTGTCTTTATTTTTGTAAGAATTTTAAAAAAGAGATTGCATGATATATTAAAATTGTCAATTCTTATATAAAATATATATTTTGCTAGCGATGTGATGATAATAAAACATACATGGAATGGATAACAGCTTTAGTGGATAGCTTATCCATTGGTTCAAAAACTGCCAAACAAAAAGATGCATTCGGAGCTGCAATGGTCAAGAGGCCACTGCAGGGTAGCCATAGCTGCAGCTCACTTGTTCGATCAAAAAAGAATAAAGCAGTTCATATGCCAATTGTTCATGGAACAGCAAGGATTTTAAATAGAACTGGACTTTCCGAAAATGACCTTCGAGCGTTTTCTCTTCGTGAAAATAACGAAAGGTAAATAACGTAGCAAAAATGAAAAGAAAGATATTTGAAGATTCGAAATAAAAACTTAAAAAAAAAATGAAACTAGTGATTTAGCATGAGAAAAAAAGAAGTGCTTCTTAGAGGTTATTTTTGATTGAATAACAAAACGATTGCTCATATAAGAACTCATGATATTCTTTTTTTAGTATCATTCCATTTCGAATGAAGTAAACATTAAGAAATAAAAAAAAACAAAAAAGTGGAATTTAAAAGAAAACATCGTCTGCAGACATCTAATTACCGTCTCTCTTCATGTTTCCATTATTTCTATTTTTATAGGTCGAATCACTTCTGTTTACATGAGACTCAATTCCTTCTCCAGAACCAGTCAAATGAAGTCTCTCGGATAAATAGAATGTTTTGTGGAAGTGCATCATCAGATGCGGATACAAGCTTAACAATACACCCTACCATTGCTGCTGCTACTACTGCCGCCGGAAGTGGTGATAAAGGATTTACTCAACCGACACTGACACCGCCTCCACTGCTACCGCCGCCGCCACCGACAATGAAGGCAAAGTTGTCAGGTTTAAAAGGAAATCAGTGTAAGAGTGAAAGTGGTGAAGTAAATCACAAAAGTGTTATCAACAGAAAAATCCATGATTTGTTAAATTATATTAAAACGGATAATTTTACAATGATTGAAGATAAAATAAGCGCCGAGAGTGATTTTGCAAGTGATATCAATGCGAATAGAAGATACGACTTAAAGCGATTTTTGGATAACGAGAGGAAAACCCAGAATGACAACAACACTGCAATCGATGTTAAAAGGTAATTTTTGGAAATTTAGTTTGAATTTGTTAAAAAATACGAGGCGTTAATGGTCAAAATAGTTAAAGTTTCTCTTTTAAAAAAAACTAAGAGTGTTACAAGAAAAATATATCATTTGCAATTAGAAAACTGGTGCATTCACAATGAGAAAAAGCATGTTTACTAATGGTTTTTTTTTTTTAAATAAATTTGCCCTTATTATATGAACCTTGTACAACATTGCTGCCTTTTTCGAGTTTTCGTTTTTTTACTACACGCCCTAGCCTTTTGAAGCATCTAATGTTTATCACCTTGTAAGCCCCCTTTGTGCCATTTTACCCAACTTTACCCTAACTATTTAGAATTCTCAAAGCCAAAGCTAAACTTAACAATTTTTGAAATTAGTATTATTTAATTTTTATAAACATGAACCGCCATGAATTATAAAAAATAAAAATTTGCAAGACATAATGAATAAAATGTACGACTGGGTCTCATGTTCTTGCTCTTATGTTCCAGACGGTGAGGGTTTAAAAAATTTATATGTAAAGACTTGGAAGTTATAAGAGACAAGAGACAAATGTTTAAAAGCATGAAAAATGATATTTAAATAAGCTAAGACAACATCTTTGAGAATTTGATACTTAAACTTAAAATTCAAAAGTTTTTTTTTTTGAAAATTTTGATAAGCAATTTTTTTGAATCTTTTTGGGGTATATTTGGGTATAAGAACATTAATCTAAATCTGTTCTGCTGATAATGAGAAAATTCAAATTCAAAAAAATGTTCTATGAGAAGTACTATTAATAGTTGCTACTTTTACATTTTTATAATTTTTAGTAGTAGGTATAGCGCACTAATATTTCTGTATACCATTATAATAAAAATCTTAGGAGCCGTTTTTAAGAAAAAAAAATATATAGTAGACGGAAGCTAATTTATTTATAATTTATTAAAATGAGAATTACCACTTTGACGAAAATTAAAAATAAACAAATGGGTCTTTGGAAGGTAGGTACCAATAAAAACCATCTTTTTGAAAATTGGTTTCCCATCCAAAGGTAGTCTGTAATGAAATTTATTGAATTATTTTAAAGAAAAGTTGTGGAGCCGTTTTTGAAAAAAATAAGATTTTGTAAAATTGTAAAAAAAATTGTATGGCAGGTTCTTTAAAAATAAAAGACACAACGGGGTCGCACATACTTGCTCTTATGTTCACGGTGCTGAGGGCGTAAGAAAATTATGTGTGAGGACATGGATATTTTGAGAGAAAAATGTCTAAAAGCATGAAATTTAAATTAGCTAAGCTACGTTGAGATTTTGAAATGAAAAAAAATGCCATCTTAATTCTTTACTGAATATGATGAACAAAAAAAATTTTAAATCGTTGGAGCGGTTTTCTTTAAAGATAATTTTTCGTACATAAAGTTCTTAAAACAGTTTTAAGGAAAACTTTTGGTATACAAATCCCAAATATTTACTAATGTGCATATAAAATAAAATTTGAAAAAAAAAATCGTCAACACGTTCTTGAAATATTGAATTGTCAAAAACAAATTTTGAAACTTTTTTTAAAAATTCAAAAACTTTGATATGCAATATTATTAAATCTTATCTGAAATTTGTATACACAAAATTTTATGTAAATCCGTTTAGTCGATAATGAGAATATACAAAATAGAAAAACACGTTCTATGACAGGTACTCTTAATAGTTACTTTGTGCAAAATTTTTTGCAGTAGATCGTATGAACTTTAATGTATGGGAAAGGTTTTATCAAAATCGCAGGAATCGTTTTTGAGAACAAATATTTTCCTTTTCGGTTTTTTAACTTTTGTATGGAGGGTAGGTACTGTTGTTTTTTTTATACATGTACATTTTTTTCTTTAAATATTTAAGAGAGTTTTAAAAAACTCTGAAGTATCAATTTTCAAAAAAAATCGATCATAACGTTTTCGAAATATTTGATTTTCAAAAAAAAGTTTTGAAACATTTTTTGAAAATCCAAAAACATTTTTTTTTTGATAGCCTCTGTATAAAAAAATTATTGAAATCAGTCATACCGTTATGAAGAAAATCGAAAATTAAAAAAATGGTTCTTTGGGTGGTAATCATTATCTGAAAAATGGTTTTCCATCCAAAGGAAGCCTTTACTAAAAGTAATTTATTGAATCTTATGAGAAAAGTTGTCGAGCCGTTTCTGAGAAAAATACTATGTATGTAAAATTGATAAGAAAATTTTATGGCAAGTACCGTTACCTAGTTTGAAAAAAAATCAAACAGGCAGACATACAGACAGAATTGTGCCCCCATTTTTTTGGTGTTCTCTATTATCGTAATGTTATATTTAATTGTTATCTCCATTTTTTTTTGCACGAATCCAAAACTTGATTTATGTTACAGTACATTATATCGCAAGTAAAAATGAAAAAAACGTGTGGGAAGAATCACCAAACACCACTATGTACAAAGTTTTAAGATAATGGATCCAGCCGTTAAAGATGCAGCCAAACAGACAGACAGACAGGAAAGAAAGTTAGACAGATGGACTGATAGAATTGTGGGTCTCACTTTTTTCGTCTTCACTATCATCGTATTGACAATTCTGATTAAAATCTCGGTTTTTTACTAAAGCACAACTTGTCATATAGTGTATCTACTTATATATCGCAAGTAAAAAGTAGAATTTAAAAGGGCTGAATAGATGGCAACACCAAAGGAGAGGAAAAGTTTTTTTATCATTTTTTTTGACTTATTGGTCATGAATGAGTTTTACACAGCCAGTTTAAGTGTTTTATTTAACAACTTTATCAAAATAGACATTTCTATTTATTAAACTTTAAATAATTTAAGCTCGTCTGACAAGAACTCTTGACCACTGATCCCATCTGTCATTTTTTTAGTTTGTATAAGATTGAATTTACTAAAATGTATCTAAATTTGTTTGCGTTTTGAAAAAATAGTATATGGCCCCCTTTCGACCAAGGCAATCCTGCTAGACTAGAGTTTTTGTGCTTAACTAGATCTAAATTAAGTATACATTTATAGTTGTAGCTACTTGCTCTTATAATTAAAGTTGCTTGGAACGTGAGAACTTTAAAAAATATCTAAGTAATTATACGAGCAGAATATTGGAACCAGTTTGAGATCAAACGAAGAATTACTCTTGCTCTTAATGTTTTTTTTGGGCTAACAAGGAAATTGAGAAGCAAAGCCCTCTTTCGAGCAACTAAAGTGTCCCTGTGTATGACGCTTATCATACTGGTCCTGATTTATGTTGCTATTAACGTTAGATGAAAACGCTTTTAGGTTTAGTCTGTTTCCAGAAGAAAATTCTCCGGGTTATTATTGGTCCCATATGCATAGATAAGGAATATAAAAGAAGGTACAACTATGAACTGCACATAGCACCACCTTAACTAAGTGAGAAAAAGATAAAGGTCATTCTAAACTTATATTTTAGCGTTTCTAATCACTTTCATCATTTGTGTAGCTTTCAATAGTTTTTTTGCTCCATATAAATAGTACCAGTTCTGAGAAAGTGGGTGGATGCCACGCCCCAGAATGGATAATCTCAATTTTTTTTATATTTTTTGCTATACGCTTTTCAAGTTCTATCGTTCTAACGATTTCCATCGTTCCACAGCAGCCGGAAGTGCCCCATATAATTTATAAGAGTTGTTGAGAAAAAGGGTGGATGCTGAAAAAGAAAAATGGACGTGGCAGTGCTCGAGTACAACAAAACTCAATTTTTTTCTCATTTATTAGAAAAAACTCCGAGCTCTTAATCCAAATTAATAGAACCGTTTTTAAGAGACCTTTATATATTAAAAGGGGTATGCTAATAGGCAGTTTTTTCTTAAACTAGGTAGTTTCTAAGATTTTTTTGCTGATAAGAATATGTCATCTTAATTATTACACCTATCTCTGTTAAATAAAATAACAAAAATAGGCGTAACAGTAGGTGGTTTGATAAAATAACTCTCGAATTAGTGTTTTTACTTATCCCAATAAATTCTACAAATGTTCATTTAAATCATTACAGCCATATCAGAAAAAAAACATTAAGCTAATTAAAGTACTACTTTCATAAGAATTAACTGAGAAAATTTAATCTTAATAGCTGGAGCAGTTTCCGAAAGTGGGCGACGGCAAATTTTGTTCCAAAATATTGTCTTCTTGCTCATACAAACAAATTATGGAAATTAAACCGAAATCGTTGGATGCATTTTGTAGAAATCTGAATATAATACAAGTGGGCGTTACAGAAGGCGGATATAACAAAAACTAATTGTCCATTTTTTTTCTAAATTCAATTAATTTTTTTTAAATAAACAGCTTCAGAAGCCGGATATTACAAAAACAATTTTTAATTTTTTTTCATGAAACACACTCTGAAAATATTATCCACATTATTAATGTTGCTAACTAAAAATAAAGCTATGTATTTTCCTGAAACCAAGAATTGACAAAAGTGACGGTGGCAGTAGGTAGATTTAACAAAACAATTTTTTTTTTCAACATTCATTAAAATAAACTCTGAAAATTTGATCAAAGTATTAGTGTTTTTGCAAAACTTCCTTGGAAAAATATAAAAACTTTTTTTTGACTATTAGTTTTTTTTAGAAAATTGACAAATGTTATTTATATTATTTTTTTAATGTTAAAAAAAACTTTAATTGGAAATAAACAATAACAATAGACTTCAAGTCTTTCCAAAATAATACTGTAGGTGTTACCGTTGTTTTCAAACACATTTTTGTTTGTTTTTATAAAATTGCCCTTTCTGTTAAAGTGGGGAGAAATAACCCTCAAATTAGATTTTTTTTCTTGTTTAATTTCAACCTGCATATAAGAGTGTTTCATTTTGTAAGGCACAAAATAAAATGTAAAATTTAAGCAACTTAGCTTAAGCTCCGAGTTACTTTTATGTAAAAGATGTTGATCCCAAATTTCAAGAAGATTATAGAATATTTAAGACGCCGCGCATTAATGATCACTTTTGTTAAAGTAGGTGCGCTCGGGAAAGCAACTCACTTGTCTAAGGAAAGTTAAACGAAATTTATCGAAACGGTCCACTTCGCAAACAATGCTGTCGTTTAATAAACGATGAGGGTTTTACATTCCAAAAAAAAAATAGCATGACTTTGGTTTTTTAATAACCTGATGCGCTGTGTGTCCAAAATTGATCTTTTTGTTTCAAAAATCATAACATTTAAACGCGTACAGATACAACTTACATTTTTTTTCAGCTTGATTATTATTATTATTATATTTATAAATTATAAAAATGGTAATTTCAAAGAAAATACCAAACTCTAACATAGAGACACAGATTGACTTTTGCTTAATACTTAGTTATACTTAATTGATAATTGAAACACATAGTAACATTATTCTTTTATACCTTCTTAGAGCCAGTATGAGACAGAGTAAAATTGGTCCTTATAGACAATTTAACAACAAAAAAATTTAAAATTAAAATGAATTAAAAATATGAAAAGGAATGCCATTGCTATTGTTCTTCAATGCATTTAATTAATGAAAGCAATACAAGTATTGCAATTGCAGTACGTTCGACAGCGCTGTTCGCAAATATAGCCGCAGCATATGCTTTTCGTTTATTCGCTTGATTACTTTCAACCAATGAAGTGCCCTCCCGAGCATTATAGTTCTAGCTTGAATCAGCAAGTAAAACAACTGGTCTGGTACACTTCGTGTCTAGCAGCACGAAGTGTACCAGATAGTGGTTTCGAAAGACTTTTTGGATTCTTAATTTCTACCCCCTTCTTTTTCTATCCTACCCCTCCGTTTCTTTCGCTCCACTTCTTCTGAGTGTATCGTGGACAATGCTTAGTCTACAAGGATTTTTCTTCTAGTCTTTTGCTAGGAGCAGCACCTTAGCCCCCCCCCCCCAATGATTATTTCTATGGCTACCCTTCTTCAAAGAGTGCCATAGACAAGCTCTTCGGCATGAACAAAGCACTGCTTTTTCTTCTAGTTTTCTGCTAGGAGCAAGAAGGTTGAATTGATCCTGTTTCTTTCCGTGCTCAATTTCTCCTGAGTGTATCTTGGACAAGACGTATCCTGAACCGATTGTTTTTCTAGTCTTTTGCTAGAAGCAGGGCCATATCCCGACGGTTATTTTTGTGGCTACCCTTCTTCAAAGCGTATTACAGATTAGCTTATTGTTATCGCAACAAGTGCACCGATTATTCCTCTTGTCTTTTGCTATAGGCAGGGTCGAACCCAATACACTTATATTTTAATATTATTTATAGTTAATTTAATGCAATACCTTGTTATTTTTATTAGATATTACAAAATTAAAGAATCACTAACGCCCTAGCATCATGTGGGATAAATAAAGTTTCATTTGATTTGGACACCGACGAGCCTACCTCAGCCTCGATAAAAAAGCATCACACAGTTCTGAGAGAAAATGTATTTTTTCTAAGAACAAAAAATCTAGTTTCCATAAATCTCTGCGGAGGGTTCAACCTAAAAAAAACCATAAAGCACCAGCTCCTCTTCTGTTTAAGTGCTGAAGCTGTCTTCCCAATGCTGTTTTAGCAACTTCCAAGTTTCTACCTAAACTTTTTCCTAGCTGGTGACCTATACATACCCACTCTGGTAACAACATAATATTTGGAAACTTTGCTGCTTTCTAAGGGACTTACTACAGAGATAAAATCCATTTAACCAATAGTTTGAAATCAATTGATGCAAGAAATTTTCGTCAAATTTTTCTCCTATTCATCACTAGTTTAGGTAGGCAGACAAGTGGTGGACAAGTATTGGAAAATTGAAATGAACTACATTGTTACGCAAAAGACTTGACTTTTTATATCGTTAGTTCTCTTTAAAAGAATCGAAAAAGTTTAAAAGTTTTTTCAGGTATGAAACTTACAAAAAGAAATATGATTTTTTTTTAAATCCAATAAATTTTTATCTAAAAATTTTGGTATACCTACAAGTTCTATACTCTTCATATAAAAATGATTCTATTAAAAATCTGGAGGATCGATTTTAAGAAAATGAGCAAGCAATTTTGAATGGCAGGTTCTGTTAGTAATGGCCATAGTAAAATTTAAAAAAAAGTTGTTGAAAATTTACGCAAGAACGCTTGTTAGCAAAACCATATTTAACGCAAAAACCATAGCTAATAATGAAATTCAATCGATGGCAATCAATTTAAATTAAACAAAATCTATAAATTCCAAAAGAATTTAAAAATAGTGCACAGAAAAAGTAAACGTATCAAAATATTTGCATGAAAAAAAAAAAATACAGAAAAAACCTAACTTATGGACATTGGTAGCTATGCACATCCATAATATCTCATCTCGAATATTTGAAGAATACTACAAGTAAGTTCTCCAGCCACGTGCTCTTTACACGTATTGTCATTGCCAGTCAATTGAGTTTATTCTAAAAATAGGTCGAATTGAGAACACAGCAACTATACCTCTTATGACCAATATACCTACTATAGTGCCGAGTACGTATAGTTGAGATACAAATTCTCAGACAGAATACCTTCTTCCTTGAACATTCTTGAAATTGAAAATGATAGAATCGACAGTGACTACCTTCCATGCCACACTTCTCCACAGAACCTCAAGGTTCTGTTTTATTTTGTTGTTTCTAATTTTACTGTGGCTGCGAGGGAAAATACTGCCCTAGCACATGACTTTTGTTATCCCCTTATATTGTTTAAAAATAGAAAATAAATGGTTAACCCGGAGAAACACTACTCGTACGTATAAAGCAAAAAACTAACAAATCATTAACAAAACAGACTTCTTCTTCCTCCTGCTCTCATTGAAGCTGGAAGTAATTAAATCTATTTTCGAAACGTTTCCCTTTTGTTAAAACTAAGGAAAAGATACTTTTTATGACGCAAAGAATGCTGCAACGTGCGGTAGACTCCATTTCTCTCTTCTAGATACTTCAGTATTGCATAGTCCACTTGTTGGGATACTTTGTTCTATAAGTCTATATTTTTTTTGTTGTAATTCTTGTAGTATATTTTTCTAGATGATTTTATTGTTACAATCATGGAATTATATAGAAAGGATTTTTTATTACTACTCTATGTGCACAGGAGTAATTATGTCTTTAAGTAAATAATTATGAAAACAAGTTAACAAGGCTTTATCAAATTGTAGTTTCTTAATGAGTTCTTCTTCTTATAATCTTATTATCTACACAGGAACACACGAATTGAGGATCAAGTTCAACGGTTGAGCTTACAAGGGTCAAGTGCATTTAAGATTGATGACAAAAAAAACTTATCCATGAACGAGGAAGTTAATTGCCTTCGTTTGAGTTCGACAATACGAACAGAAGAAAGGAGTCCATTTGCAAGGCATCGGAAAAGGCCCGAAGCCGGATGCTCATCGTCATCTGGATCATGCTCATCGTCGGGAAGGACAATCGAATCATTATCGCACAATGATAATGGATGTGAAATAAGTGAGGATGTTGGAAAGAAGAATGAACCTATTTATGCAGTAGTTGACCTAAAAAATAAATACGAACATCGAGCGAGGATACGACATGAGATGGAAGAGAAACGAAAAACTCGTTTAGGTCAAATTAATGACTTAGATGAGGTCACAACTGATTATGAAGAGGTAAGATGTTTAAATTTTCGCAAGAGATAAAACAATTTTGTTAGTTTTATCTATTTAAATAATTTATTAATATAAACATAAATTTGTCAACCCATTTTTGAGATATCGAATTTTCAAAAAAAAAAAAAATTGAAACGTTTTTTGCAAATTCAAACTTTTTTGAAATTTTTTTATAGAGTATTATTTAATCTTATTAGATAATTGTTTATCAAAAAATGTATCACAATCCGTTAATTCAATAATTTGAAAATTCTAAATTAAAAACCTTCTATGAGAGGCATCTACCAGTGCTGTGTCGAACGTACTGCAATTGCAATGCTTGTATTGTTTTCCCCTAGAGCGTACTGCCGTTATGCTCACTTCTGTTTTGTACTTTTGTACACATTTTGCTTTTTGTATTGCCCTTTTTATTGCTTTTTGTAATTTTTTGTTCGCAATTAAATGAATGGAACAACAATAGCGATGGCATTTTTTTTCATATTTTTCATTCATCATTCATCATCATGTTGTTTAATTGTCCAAAAAGTACGTTTTTGGTGAGTTTGAAGAAAATTACGCTACTATTTACTATCAACTAAGTAATTAAGACGGCAATCTGTGTCTCTGTGTGTCAGTGCTAGTGTGATCTTTTCACAAAATTTGACTGCTTTTAAAGATGTAATTTAACTCTATTTCAGGAATTTTGTTTTGCTGAGAAAATTTTACATCAGCCAAGAATTCCGAAAGAAGAATTCCTGTACAACAATTTTCTTTAAAATTACCATTTTTATAATTTTGGAAATTTACTTCAAGGCTTCAAGCTGAAAATAAATTTGAAGTAGTGTCTGCATGCGTTCAAATGTTATGATTTTTCCGACAAAAACAGCAGTTTCGGACACACAGTGCATCAGGTAGTCATAAACTTAAAAAAGAAGGAAAATATTGCGTATTGCTGTCGTCCCAAATTGTGCAAATTTTTTTGGAATGTATCGTTTACAAAACGATATCACTGGCACCTACTATTTGTTAGTTCATAAGGGTACATTTTTATATCTATTGGTAGTAGATCGCACTTATTTTAGCATACTTACACAAAAAGTTTTATAAAATTGTAGGAACCGATTTTATATAAAAAATTTGTAATTTGTTGACATACCTATTTGTATTTATTTGTAAAATAAATTTTAAATATTTCTTAATATGCAAATTAAAGCTTGATTTAAAAAAAAACATAAACCTGATTTTATTAAATTTGAAAAAAAAATTAGAATTTTTGAAAGATTGATTTTTTTTAATTAAGTGTATAGTTTTAAAAATAAAAAATTTTGGAAAAAATTGTACTTGATTTCAAGTTGATATTTTTCAAAAATTTGCCTTGTTAAGTACTATTTTTGTGATCGATATTCAATGCCTTTATTAATTTTTAGTTGAATTCCGAAACTTAAATGTAAAAATATTTGATAGTTTTTGGTAAATTTATAAAAAAAGAAATGTACTTTTTCCCGTAAAAAAAAGAAGAAAACAAAGAGTTTAATTATGAATTTTAATTTTGTTTCAAAACAAAACAAGCAAGCAGTGGGAAAAAGCATTTGATTGCCAGCATTTGACTAAGAATTGGTTAGGGCATTGGATGACATTGGATATCAAATACAAAAATATCATTCAGTTAAGCCAAATTTTTAAAAATATCGACAAGAAATATTTTTATTATTTTTAATTTTTATTTTGAAATCAGACTTTGATTTAAGAAAAATAAAATAATGAAGTACAGGATTTCAAAACAGCTTTGGCACTTTATTGTTTGTACTTACTTTTGTTGGTTATTTTATGTTTGCATTCAAGTCAATTTGTCAGAAATTGTCCATTCTTTCTCAATAGGAGGAGGGGGGAGATGGAGTTTCCCTACCATATGAATTTTTTCTTAGTATATACCCAAGAACCATGCCCTAAAATACTATTGACGAATTAACGGCACCCTGTATACAATAATGTTTTTTTTTTTTAAATTCGATATTTTTAAATCGGGTTGAGTATTTTTTTAAATCAAGCTTTTATCTGCATATTAAAAACTATTTAAAACTTGAACTTTGTTTGTCATATTTAAAAAGTTTTTTTTAAAGCTTCAACAAAATAAAAGAATTTTTTTTTTGGATAAATTAAATTTATATTTTATCAAGAATTCAAATGGCGTTCTTACTTCTCTTTTACCTCAAACTATTAAAAGCGATTTTTTTTTAAATTTAAAACACGAAGTTTTATAGAGTCTCAAACTCTCACTGACCCCTCTGTAAGTCACGGTAAATATTTTAGAACTATTAAGATACAATTTGTAAGTTGTACAGTTCCCTAAAGAAACCAATTAATCTGATTTCTTTCTAAAAGCAATCGTTTAAGAAAATATTGCAATTCTAAAAAAACTTCAAATGATGAAAAAATCCGTTTTTGGCATATACCTACCTAGCTTTGACCGTTTTCAAGTGAAGATTTATAATTTTTAAAAATTTATCACTTCAATAAACAACACTCCGAAAATATAAACAAAAGTGATTGACTTATTTTTTAGTTAGAAATTCGAAAATTTGTCGTGAGGGTTTTAAATCCTTAAACAACCGTAAAAATAAACAATATCCTTACAACACAAAAATCGATTTTTTTTTAACAAAATAGATTTTATTTTGTCAAAACAAATCTTGTATTTTCAGCAAGATTTCAAATCGATTTCACACACACTAAAAAGATTTGACTTTTCTCTGGAGTTGAAAATATTATATTCTGCAGCGGGCATAACAAATGTTTTAAAGTATTTATCTTTCATTCAAGTAGATAAAGAGCAAATAAATTATCAAGCGAATTTTAATTCATCAAAAAATACTGAATAGTAAATGAGAAGTTATCAAAATATCAATTAAAATCGATTCAAAGAGCCCAAAGTCAATTTAAATATAAAAATCGCGCTTTCGCCAGTGTTTTTCTCCATTGATGTGATTCTTAAATGAATTAATGTTGTTTTTTTTGTTTTAACTTAATTGGCCGCACAAATATTTTTGTTTATTTTAGCACTTTTTCTTAGAAGTATAAATTTTTTTAATGTTTTGTGTTTTTTAATTGACGTAATAAATTGAATGCACTTTTGAATATTGGTAATGAATTTGTAATATGTTTTACTTTACTTTTTGCTTTAAAGTTACTGTCAGTCAATTAAATTACACACACAATTCCTCGAGAAAAGTTTAAGATCATCTGTAAGTACAACACTGGCCAAAAGTCGCTTTCCAATGTAATAACTCTTTAACACAATGATACAAAAAATATATTAACTTAATAACAAATCTTTCAAACAAGAGTATATGGAAAATTTTACGTTTAGATGGCAAAGGTTAAAATTCATTCAAAGGTATATTAAGATAACACTTTTTACTTTATAAAAAGTGTTGCTGGCAATGGCGTATTTAAAGATTAGCCACCCCGGGCCGGGTAAGTTTTGGAGCCCAAATAATTAAAGAAAAACCAATAAGTTCACTTTATAAAAAAAGTCATATAATATAGAAAAAGGCCAAGAAAAAGGCCATTCATGAAATATTAATTTTGGAATCGATGCAAAATTGCACCCCCTATAGCATATTCAAAGTCCCCCAAAATCCCCGCATTGGATTTTCATGTAGATGCATTTGAAAAGGTGAGTTTGGTGAAAAAGGTGAAAATCTATCAAATTGAAACATTTGTTTTGCTACAACCTAATTATACATGTTTTAAGGGTACCTTTTATCGCTGAATCTAAGGCTAGTCGCGCATATGCAACTGCTACCACAACGAAATAGTTTAGTCACAAGTTTACTACTGAGCGCGCACATAAGCAACTCCTACATCAATCGCAACGAACCTAACCAACACACCGACAGTGTTTATTCAGTTTTTCTATCTCATACATTCAAAGAAAAATATAATCGCCTTCGTCCTATTCTTTTGCTCAGCAAATTAAAGAAAAGAAATATTTGTTCTCTTACGCACAGAGAACAAAATTCAATGATGTGGTTAAATATCCGCAACTATTTGTTGAATGTCCGCGCAGTTACATATTATTCCATATATGACACAAACTGAAAAACTGATTTCGGGCAATCTTCCAGTTTGTGCAAAAAAACTCCAACTGAAAAGTTGCTCGAATCGACGACGGAATAATTTCTGCATGTGCGCGGAGTCTCATACGTGTCCATAGGACTCAATTTTGCAACAAAACAGTTTCGAAGCTGAAAATTGCATGTGCGCGACTAGCCTAATTCGTCACTGTAGCCATCTAAAACATACGCAGGGTGAGCATTAAGAAACTTGTTTTTTTTTTTTTATTCGAACATCTGAGACTGAGACTATAATTGTATTTAAATACATATTCATACATACCCTACACATTAGTATAACGGTCTTTCCTGCTATCAACTACTAGAATTCTTAGACTATGGCAACCATAAAAATACTAATAAATTAAAATTATTAATTTAGTAGATTATTTTAGTTCTGTTCGTGTTTTTCAGTAGGTACCTTTAGTTGACCTAAAATTTAATTGGTTATTTCAAACCATAAAAATTGTAAAATTACATTCAGATTCGATCAGGTTAGGTCAAAAATCATTTCCAACACAATTTTTGTTTTAACTAGTACTTAAATTAGTTCCAATCGATTGGTGACATTTCTTAACATTTTTAATTTTTCAGTCATTTTTGTATGAAAGTATACATTCAAGCACATATTTAAGGAAATTTCAAATTTAAACTTGACTGAGTTCCAACCTTGGACAGTAGGAACATTTTTAAAATTTTCAAATTTTGGACCATGGCCTTTGTTTAAGCGTCCCCAAATCATTATGTGAAAAAAATTTCATCAATAGGTGTGTTTTTTTTACTAGCCCAGATGAATCGGACGAACAAAACGACATCGGGGCTTAGCGTTGGGCTAAAGTTAAGCCCTGAATATTCTCTGCATGGGCTAAGCTAAACCCGAAGGGGCTTAGTTGTTGCATTTAACATGTAAATTGTTTAGACCCGACGTCGTTTTTTTCGTTCAAGCCCATTCGGGCAAGGAAAAAAACACACCTAATATTTATCAAGAATTGGATTTGGAAATGATTTTTGCGCCAAAATTCCTTAAACCGACCACTTTGTGGCGCCTCTTAAGGTAGAACTAGAATATGCGGTAGCTGTTGGAAGCTTATGTCAAAATCGACCGAAAAGTAGCTTTCCAAAACGTCAATTTCACAAGTGACCCATAATGCACAAGTGGTGAAAAGTGAAAAAAAGTAAATAATTGTTTGTTCAATGTTAATTTTCTTTTACTTTTTACAGCACAAGACTGATTGGCTTTTACTTATTTATTTTGCAAAATCACGAAAATCAAAATACTTACTTTACTTTAGATGGCGCTCACAGTCCAGGATGGACTACGGCCTCAACCAACAAGCCTCTCCAGCCAGCTCGGTCCCTAGCTAACTGTCTGAGTTACGCACTCCAATTTGGTTGAGGTCGCTCTCCACTTGTGTGCGCCACCTTAAATGGGGTCTTCCTCTGCTGCGCAGACCATCAGGGGTGGATTCGAAGAATCGTCGGGTTGGTGAGTAGGTGTCCATACGCTCCACGTGCCCCAGCCATCTCAGCCGCTGTATTTTCAGCTTTTTGACCAGGTCGACGTCGCTGTATAGCCCGTAGAGCTCATTATTAAATCTTCTCCTCCATACTCCATCGATACAGACTGGACCGAAGATCACCCGAAGAATTTTCCTTTCAAAGCACCCAAGCAGACTCTCATCCGTTTTTGACAGAGTCCATGCTTCTGCCCCATACAGCAGGACCGGGATGATAAGGGTCTTATATAAAGTCTCCTTGGTTCTTTGAGAGAGGGCTTTACTACCCAAATGCCTTCTTAGCCCGAAGAAACAGCGATTGGCCAGAGTGATTCTTCGTTTGATTTCTGCACTGATGCATTTTGCGATGTAATAGTGGAGCCCAGGTAGACAAAGTCCTTGACAACTTTGAAGTTGTACCTATCCATAGTGACGTTTTGCCCGAGTCGCCGATGTTGAGATTCTTTTCTCGATGATAGCATATACTTCGTCTTGTCCTCATTAACAGCCAAACCCATTTTCGCCGCCTCCCATTCAATACTTGCAAACGCGCCAGTAACAGCTCGCTTCGTTCTTCCCATGATGTCAATATCATCTGCATAAGCAAGTAGCTGAACGGACTTTTGAAAAATTGTACCTCTGTTGTTGTCTTGCGAGTTGCGAACAATTGCTTCAAGTACGATGTTAAAGAGGTTGCATGATAATGAATCGCCTTGCCTCAAACCTTTCTCGACATCAAAGGGTTCAGTGGTGTTCTTACCGACTTTGACGGAGCAGCGAGATTTCTCCAACACTCATACATCAAACAGAAAATAAAACAGTTGAAAACTATACACCAAGCCCCAAAAATCTTTTAAGTTTGCTTCCACCATTCTCATTTTGTATATGCCACTTACGAAAGAGCTGTCGGTGAGCGCTCTCTCGCCAGACGGCAAAAGTTAACGAAAACTAAACGAAGTACTACTTTCGCTGGCATCCGCCTATTCTAGTTCTACCTAGGCTTTACTTTTTCAACACTATTACTATTTTGTACAGGAATTTTACATTTTTTACCCAAAACTGAATACCGCCCCACGCAGTGTGCCGCCCCCTGTCATGGCCCTAGGATACGAACGCCATTGGTTGCCGGTGTTATTTACGTAATTTCTGCCCAAACATTGACTTTTAGCTCCTTTTTGAAACAAAGTCTGAAGCCGAGCGATCCAGATAATCTAAGTATTGTCGGTTTTGAATTGACATGGTTTGGAAATTGTCCTCGTAAAAAGATCAGTGTGTCTAAGAGCAATGCTGAAACCAAATGCTATATCTCTTATACCTTCTGTCTAAAAGAAAAAAAAAATGCTAAAACGTATTAATTTATACAAAAGTTGATAATATTTTCTATATGAAAAATACACTTTTGGCCCACGCTCTATTAAGGTTAATAGAGTTGCCTGTTTCAATGATGATTAAAGTAAAAAGTAAAGAGCTGACACGGAACTACGGGAATATCCTGATGATTATCTGATGAATAAACATTCGAATCGAATATCAGAACATCATGCTATCAAATTTACACACGCAAGCTACTTTATGAAGCTATTTTACAAAATGGCATCTTCAAGCATTTATCATTTTTGACAAGATTTTTGACGAAAAAACGTGTGTAAGCGTGTGTTAAGAGTTCTTTCATAAAATCAGAAACAGAAGAAGACTCCGAAAATGTCACTCGCAATCGGAAAAATCAATCGACGGTTTTTGGAGTAGAAGGAGTGAAAATAGTGCAAACGGAGTACCTACTCCGGATGTCTAATCTCTTATTTAATTATCATTACTTTTTAACTAAGCTGACATCTCAATTTTTTATTAACTCACATCCAACATCAACGCTTGGCAGTGGTGTTCAACCTCCGAGCCTTATTGGATTGTTTTTTTTTAGTGCAATTCTTACATACTTTTAAAGTTAATTATGCCTGTTATGCATAATTTAGAATAATTTTTTAATAAATTCAAATATTTATAGTAATTGATTCAAAACAAAGCTTTATTTTATTTTCAAAATTAGGTTTTCGACTTCCCTAACGAATCATACGATGACAACATTCACTACTCCAGACATTGCTATGACGACGAAAATATTTACGAGCCGGTTTGTAGTTTTTAAAATACATGTGTGTGTTTTCCTTGTAGACAAACTAGCTATATTCTGTTTTTATTTTTCTACAGATAAACATTCCAGATCCTCCATTTAGAGACAACAAGCATCGAAATGTTTTGTGGAAATACATCTCACGTTTAAATATCGATGCCCTATTTGAATTGGCCAGAAACAGAAAAAAGACAGTCAAACCTCCTGAGCACACTTCTCCGTTTGCAAATATAAAACAGAAAATTGGTCATCATCGAAAATCTTTAAGAATTCGAATGATTAAATTTTATGCAAGAGAAAATCACCAAGGGTCAGAAGAAATTGTTGAGAAAGCAAATGATGACGATAAATTAGATCAAGGTCAAACATAGATCTAAGTACCTAAAGTTTTTTTTTTTGTTTTCGTTTAATAAAAGTTTTAATGCATTTCAATTGATAATTTTATATTAGATGAATAATTTTGTTTATATTTACTAATTAAAATAAATATAAAATCCGTTCTTTCTTGTTTTTGTTCAAATGTCTCAATACAATACCACAATCAATAGGTGGTACTCCTTGATATGTATTAAGGGTATTCATGCAACGTTGTAAGCTTACAAATTGTGTAAAATGATAAGTGTATGGAAAGTTTGCATGAACGACCTTTTTTAAACATTTGATTAAATGCTACGTAATTCAATCAGAGTAAGAGTCACAATGACGTTTGGATATGTTTAACCAGTTTGGTTAATTTTACGCAACAAAATCCTTTGACCAAATTGTTTTAATCATTTCCCATACAAAATTTGACAGTTCATTAACCAAAAGATAAACTTAACCAATTTGTAAACGGTTTTACGAAGTTGCATGAATGCCCTTAATATGTAAGTGTGACCGCTTGAGCTTAATTCGATGTTTTCGTTTAAAGCGCAGCGTTGAAAATGTTTATCCTCAACGAGCTTCGAGAAATATAAGGAACATAAAATAGTTTTCAACAATTTCAGCCTGAAAAACCAGGTTTTAACGATGTGAAGAATTACGCACAGATCCAAGGATATGACGATATTTTCTTTTCAATGTAAGGATAAAAATTCAAATTTGTATTCTACTCGGAACCAATACTGGAAATTTAAAGCAAATTACACATTAACAGGAAACTCTGCAGTAAACTTCAAAAAAATTGTTTGTTCCTTAAATTACTCGTAACACCAACAAAAATATAAACAAATTTAAAAAAACAACCTCTCGAAGGACTTTAACCAGCAACAATATGGAAAAAAAGAACATTCTTAAAGCTGATCAAATTTATCGAATTATGACAGATATTAAAAATGGAAATTCCTTAACAGCAAACCCCAATGATTACACTAATAAAGTAATCAAATCGCAAGATCCTTTAATTAAATTAAGACAAAACAAAAACAAAGAATTAGAAGCTCTAGGGCCACTACCAATTGCAAAAGTTAATAGCTTAAGTCCATTGGAAATCGATGAGATCTTTAGTATTACAATGTCTGTCAATAAAAACTTGCCCCGCAGTAATATTGCATTTGCAGATGATGGGAAAGTTGCGAAAATTGTGAAATCAAAAGTTTTTTCTGCCATAGGCGGTGATGGTGGCGCTGGTGCTGGCGGCATCAGCAATGACGAAGAAGGCAACAACTTTGTTTATAAAATTATGGCTTCCCATCTAGAAGAAGAACAAAACTTTGCTATGAATCCAATGCAAGTTGGAAAGTGGTTTCCGGGGATGTTCACTGTATATTCGGATTAACTTTTTCGATACGAACTAATGGTCTTGAACTTTTTGTTGATAAATTTGTATTTATTTTATTTGGAAATACATACATAAATACATAAGTTTATTTGGGCTAACTTTTTGTTAAGTGATTAAAATGGACTTTCAGTGGCAAATGTATTATCTACAAAATTAGAATTTAAGAGTATCAGTTATTTATTTGGGTTTATTTTTGGTTGCTTAAATCTTTCAATGTTATTAAGATCGTGTTTTCTATAAGACAACCTTTTGATTTAAAGGGTTTTACAAAAGGGACGCTACAAAAGTAGAGCGACAGGGACAGCAAACGCCGCCATATTTCTTTCCGCTCTTTTGGCATTTTTCTTCGGTAAGGTTTGCCATTTCATAATGGAAAGATATACGAGCCAACAACGAGTCGAAATTATTAAAATTTACTACCGAAATTCGGAGTCAGTGGCCTTAACGTTCAGAGCGCTATGTCCAATTTATGGTCGTCATAATCGTCCTAGCAGATCAACAATTGAGCGTCTAGTGGAAAAATTTGAATCCACAGGCACAGTACAAAATGTTCCCGTGCCAGTGAGACAAAGAAGTGCCCGTAGTGTCGAGAATATTGCTGCCGCTGAGGCTTCAGCTGCAGAAAGCCCAAATATGTCTCTCACACGTCGTTCTCAAGCGTTGGGCATCTCTGTGACGTCGTTGTGGCGAATTTTTCGAAAAGATCTTGGCCTACATCCTTACAAGATTAAATTGACTCAAGAACTGAAGCCGCTTGACCACCAGAAGCGTCGTATGTTCGTGAATTGGGCTGAGCAACAACTTGAAAATGATTCGGATTTTCATCGAAAAATCATCTTCAGCGATGAGGCTCATTTCTGGCTGAATGGCTTCCTCCATAAACAAAATATGCGGTATTGGTTAGGCAGCAATCCACACGTACTCCATGAGTCATCATTGCATCCCGAAAAAATTACGGTTCGGTGTGGTTTGTGGGCCGGCGGTGTCATTGGGCCGTACTTCTTCCGTGATGATCAAGACCGGCACGTTACTGTGAATGGGGATCGCTACCGTTCAATGATAACCGAATATTTTTGGCCCCAATTGGATGATATGGACTTGGAGCCACAAGCCACACAGCGAATGTCACAATCAATTTATTGGAAACCAAGTTTGGAGAACGTATTATCTCACGAAATGGTCCAGTCGCTTGGCCGCCTCGGTCGTGCGATTTGATGCCGTTTGACTATTTCCTGTGGGGCAACGTCAAGTCCATGGTCTATGCTAACAAGTCAGCGACGATTGATGAACTTCTTACGAATATCGAACGTGAAATTGCAGCAGTATCGGCCGATTTATGCTTGAAAACCATCAAAAATTGGGTTCAGCGTCTGGACTTCTGCAAGCGTGCCCGTGGTGGCCATGGAAAAGAAATCGAGTCTTATACATAATGGCATCGAACGTACTTTCCCAGGAATAAAGTATTTCATTGATATCCAAAACTTTTTTTGTTTTATTTAAAAAAACTTTTGTAGCGCTTTTATGGGAAAACCCGATAATAGTTTGTTTCTTTTACACCATTTTAAAGTAGAGGTTTGAATAAAAAGAATGTCATCCTAAATTTTTCAAAAATTTAAAAATTATTCTGTCAACTTTTTTAATTGAAAATTGGGCCATTTTATCAAATTAAATTCAAAAATAATTATTTTGATTCAAAATTAAAGCTTGCTTGAAACACAATAAGGTACGTTTTCCCCAAATTTCATCAAAATTGAATTATTTTTGTCGAAGGTGAACATAAAAACAAAAAAATTGTTTTTGGTATTTTCTCAATATTTTTGAGGTTTTTATGAAAAAATGATTCAAGTAGAAGTTGTAGGTCTCCGGAATATCTACACCTTTTTTTTTTAAGTTTTTTTTTTCGATAGGAGGTCTACTTTTACCAGAAATCGTAAAAACTATCGTTTTCACATCGCCACCCCAAATTTTCGCCCACCCATCCCACTTCCGGTAATCTGCTGCTAGGCAATTTATTTTTCCCCTTTTATATACTATTGAACCTAATTTATTGCAGGGGTGGCCACTTTACCAAACCAAATAATATTTTTGTAAGTATCGTGTTGGTATCGTCAAAATCGAAAAATGTCAGTATCATCTCGATATCGGTCTCGCTTTCGTATAACTCAGTCTCGTTTGGTCTCGTATAACAAAATCTCGTCTCGGTATCGATATCGGTATGGTATCGGTCTCTTCTGGTCTCGTTCTAGTCAGAGTCGAAAACCAGAATAAAATGCACGACTTGGTTAAATGTTCTTGATCTCATTTAGTTTTTAGCTTGGTGTTTTTATGATTTAAGACGCTAATACCAATCATGGCAAAAGTTTTCGAAAAACTGCTTCTGCAAAGACTTAGAAGAAGAAGAAAGGAGACGAATTCCAAACCATCAGTTTAGATTTAGAAATAAACATTCCACGATAGACCGAGTGAATTGGATTATGGATGTTGTGGAAAAGGCACTTGAAGAAAAACAAGTATGCTCGGCTATATTTTTAGATGTTGCTCAAGCCTTTGACAAGGTTTGGCACTTGGGACTTGAGTACAAGCTGCATAGGGATCTTCCCCGGCAGTACTACGAAATACTGAAATCCAACGTTACGAAGCGACTCTTTACAGTACGTTATGCCCAAAATTACTCGGAACTAAAGAAAATTGATGCCGGTGTACCACAAAGATGTGTCCTAGGACCAACCCTGTATCTGTTATATACAAGGGATATTCCAGTGGACATCAATGGAATGACTTTGGATGCAAAGCTAAAATAGAAAGAGCACATCAAAAAGAGGAGAGAAGAACTATATATAAACTAGAAGTACAGAAAAATGTACTGGTCACTAGTTGAGAGCTCCGACCTATCTATCCAGAACAAACTTATGTTATATAAGCAAGTATTGAAACCCGTTTGGACATATGGCATCCAACTATGGGGCTGTACAAAGAAAACCAATGCTGAACCCATTCAAAAATTCCAAATCAAAGTCATTCGTAGAATAACAAATGCCCCTTGGTGTATAAGAAATAGCGATCTACAGCGTTACTTTCAAATTGAAATGGTTACAGAAGTGGTTAAAAAACACGCTGTATCACACAATCAGCGACTGCAAAGTCATACCAACTCCAAAATGGAGACCGTCTTAAATGTACGAGACAATGTTCGGAGATTAAGAAGAATCAACCCTCATGAGCTGATGGTCTAAAAGTTATGGGAAAGTGTTATAACTTAAACTTCCCACAATGCGATTTATAAATTAAGAAAGAAAAATCATTTATCGATCTTTTATAGATTGGTCCTGATTCACCGGTGGTTTATGTGCGGTAAGAGTCCCACACTACTCGGTACCGATTCTTACCGAGTGTCTTTTGAAAATGTCCATCGGATAAAAAAAAAATAAAAAAAAGACTTATTATAAAAGACAATTTTTTAACTTATTTTTTTTTTCGACTTAACATTTTTTAAAAGACTTGTTTTAAAATGTCTAAGTAAGGTTCCGATTAAATATTCAGCACAAAAATTTTGACGCGGGAGCATAAGTTCACAGAACAACAATGTACATAAATATTTTTGTTAATTTTCACTAAAGTAACTTTCTCACTAAAGAGAACTAGTCTGAAAATTTCATCCAAATTGTAGATTTCAGAGAAAGCCAGCATGCGTTAAATGGGCGTGGCAGTTGTAGTTAAAATTGTTGCCTTAACTGAAAATGTCATCTTAATCATAAGAGCCTTTTCCGAGAAACCAATTACAAAAATTATTTGTTTTGTAATAAATTAATAATAATGTTCAAAAACCTATATTTTCTGCAGATAACACCGAGAGTATCGGTAAATTTCGGTCCAAAAATAGGGTATCATTTGGTATCGTTGTGGAACTGGTATCGTCTCAGTATCGTTTCGGTTTCCAATATCTCGACTTTTCTGGTATCGTGCCCAGCCCTTCAGACGTTGTTTTCGAACTAAGACATTCAGATTTGTATTTGCGTTTTTGTAAAGCCAGTCTTGATCTAGTGCATAGCACTTTACTTAAACACATTAATTTATTTCCAAAATTTAAAGTTTTTATAAAAAAAGGAAACAAACAAAACAGTTTCTAAGTGAATCTTAAATGTTATTCCTTTCTGAAAGTGGACTCTTACACGCATAGATAGACGAAATTTCTAAATAGAAAATGCTGACTTTTTCAAACAGCTATAAGAGGAATACTATGTAAACACGATGTAAGTAATAGGCAGCTGATGCATACCTATTAGAGGTACAATCTGATTTCTCAATTAATGACATGGCCCTAATTTTTACCACGTACCACCAATGGTACGTGTGCTATTGGTTCGCAATCACTGGATAGTTTGACTCTATTTTGTTCACACTCTCTTCTTGAAATGTCTATGTCAAGAAAGCTTTTAACTCCTATGCTCCATCCTCGAATAGTAAACCGCATCATACCAAGCTTTCACAAGAGCAAGTTATTGTGGTCCCAGTGGTGCATTTTATAAGTCTCATATTAATTAATTTATTCGATTATCAAATTAATTTCATAAGGATAAATATCATCGATTAATACTCTCTATAGCTATTTTCTATGGTATAAAATGAACCCATTAAAATTCCTTTCAATCCATTTTCAACAACTGGCCACATTCTCAAATGTTCCTTCTTTCTTGCATAGCAGCTTTGGTCATTATTTTGTAAAGGTATCTTAATTGAAGTAGCAGCTCTTCTATAGATTAACTATACTTTTCTTACCCGTTTCTTATTATATTGCTCCTCAACATTGTATGACAAATTGCTTGGAGCAAGAAGAGTATAAACAGATGACAGCAGGACGCCACCGGACCTCTCATCTCAATGCCGACAACCGATGCGACTTACGTAAACTGGACGACTAATTGTAGCAATTAGGATTCGACTTTGGATTAAACCGAAATGAAATTATTTAAATCCTCTCGGCTTTGGGTGCGTTCGCTCCTTGGGTTCGTTAATTATGAAATAAATGAAATGGAGACCTAATACAACCACACCAATGGTCATTAATTGCCAAATACTCCGCATCCATTTAGTTAATCATCTTGCTTTGAGTTGCCTTCTGCTGAAAAGTGAAATCCTCATACATATACATCTCAGAATGACATAAAAATTCAACTGATAGATTAGGGATAAAGACAAGAAACAATAGAATTAATTTTACGCAGACACCAACAGATGGACGGAACTTCTTATTTCATATTCAAACAGGATTAGGATGGATATAAATTTAAACGATTTTTATGTGAGGTACTTAGAGGCATTAAAAATGAAAGCGTTATGGATGTACATAGTGCAGAAGATTCATGCCAATATTTTGAAATAGGGTTTTGTTAATTTAACACATATTGTGAAAAATGGTTCCACACAAATGATACTAGTTGAATTCACAGTTTAAATGTTCTCATTAAGGTCCAAGGATTACAGTTTAGAAATTTACAAAAAATAAACAAACTATCTTAAGAGTTCTACACCATTTTCTAAGTAAAATTTATCTTCATTTATTAGATGTAAAAACCCGGAGTTGATATTGCAAAAATAAAGGTATACTGAAAAACTGAAATTTTTCCTATTATTAACATTGAAAACCTTTTAAAGTATTCATCTTCAGTTTTGCCTAAGAAAACAGTATCCGTTTCCGTTAACATGTAACTGAAAATCTCTATGGGCCTATTTTATTGTCCCAGAACTCAGCATGTTAATTAATAGAATAACAAATATCTATACAAGGACTATGACGACGACGACGACGACAATATACAACCTTTGATTTGCATATAACATGAAAACCAATCGTTATGCATATTGTATACCTATATTGGTCTAAGTTATATACATATGTAATGTATACCTACACACAGTCTAACATCAGGACACGTGTTCTCCTAAAATGGTCTCAAAAGGTATGGTCGACATATTTATAACACAAACAATGTATCTCGACATTTCCTTTATTGCTCTAGAAAACAAGCAACCATAGTCTACATGAAAGGGAATAATAAATTGCATTACAAAATAATATTGACCATGCTGTTGAACTTGGGCTATTAAAGCTTTAATTATGTGCTTGGGAAAAAAATAGTTACAATATGCATATGAAGGTACTACAGCTTTAAGGAGTGGAATGTGCAATTAATAAAACAACATTTGGTGCATTTTTGTCTCATTCAAAGATTATTGCCTCACTAAAGGAATGTGTCTCCGAACTGTTCAAGACTTTGAAGTGAAGGAGCTTATCCACTCAGATCACCAACTAATAATCGTTACCTTAAAGTTAGACAACCATATTGATTCAAAAATGTGCTTGCTTCTAAAACTGCAGTAGAGAGAAGAGAACTTGGAAAGGTACTCATCGAATCTAAATCACCTGCTCAACCAGATTGAACACAGCAAAATCGAAACAGTTGGAGGAATTGACATTCTAACAAGCTGCATCTCTGGAGCTGCTTAACTGCTGGAATCAAGGAGAAAAGTTAATGGAAAGCAACCTTGGTTATGACTGGGAATGTGAACAAGCCAGAAAATATCGTTCGCTTTCCTGGGCATACTGGTGGTTGGATGTTGTAGGAACTGGGGGCCTTGAGCTGTATCTTTTCCTACACATCAAGTGCTTGCATTACCTCCAAGTTGGTAACCGCCGGATACTGGTCTTGGCTTTATGTCATGACTTGCTAAACTTGTGAGTGTGAGTGTTGATCAAGGAAAAAATTGCAACACCAAACCCATGGCCCTACAGATTGGAGGTTAGTGCGTTGGGCTAACGACCCGGCCACAGTAAAAAAACCAATTGTTATGAAAGAGAAGCGAGAAGCCTCGGATAACAACCCCCTTCAAATGGCAACCCGACCCGAAACGAAAATGGACTACGACCTACGAGTATGCACCTGGAATGTAAGGACACTCTATACGCCAGGTGCTACTCAAAAACTTGAATGTGTCCTCACGCGGTACAAGGCAGATATTACCGCGATCCAGGAGATACGATGGATAGGATCAGGGATTATGAAAAGAAAAGATTGCGACATTTATTACAGCTGTCATCAAAGATTGCACATGTTAGGATGCGGATTCGTCGTGGGAAATCGACTCAGATCTAGAGTCATCGATTTTAAGCCGATCAGCGATCACCTGGCTGTGATCTGCATCAAAGCTACCTTCCAAAACATCAGCCTAATATGTGCACACGCCACTACCGATGAAGCGGATGAGTCTAACAAGGAGGATTTTTACGACTTCCTGCACGGAGCATATCAGAAGTACGATGTCAAAGTCGTGCTCGGAGACTTCAATGCTAAAATCGGGAAGGAAAATATCTTTGGCGGATTAGTTGGAAAGCACAGCCTCCACGAAACGACAACAGACAACGTCTTTCGACTAATCGACTTTGCTGCAGCTCGTAATACGGTGGTAAGTAGCACTAGGTTCCCCAGGCGAAGGATATACACAGCAACCTGACGATTCCCAGATGGTCGAACCACCAAATCGACCATGTGCTAATTGGCGCAAGACACGCATCGAACATCTTGGACGTGCGAACTTTCCGAGGTGCAAATGTGGACTCTGACCACTTTCTTGATGTGACAAAGTTCAGAGCCCGACTGTCCAATGAAAAGAAAGCGAAGACTGCCCACAGGAAGAAATTCAACATTGCATGCCTTAGCACATCTGAGAAAGGCCGAGACTACAGTGGGCAATTAACCGGGAAACTCTCTGCCGTACCCCCACCCACAAGTGTCAACAACCAGTGGAACTTGTATCGCGACGTCATTAAGGAGACAGCCGAGAACCCGTGGTATGATGAGACATGCTCGGTATTGAAACAGAAGACGGAAAATGCACGAATGCAAATGCTGCAGCGGAAAACAAGAGCAGCAAGAGAGGAGTACCGTGAAAAGAGAAAGCAAGAGAAGAAAAGCCTGCGTAGAAAGAAAAGAGCATCCGCAGCCTTTCAGCTCAGGTATCTCGAGGAGTCTAGCACTGCCACCAGTACCCGCCGGTTTTACAAAACAGCCAAGCAACTGGCATGTGGTTATGAAACCGGCACGCAAGCTCTTTGAAACAGCGAAGAGAACCTAATCACCGAAGCACAGGGAATTGTTGACGTGTTTAAACAGCTTTTCCAGCAGCTGCTCAATGGGCATGGGTATTCTGTAGAGGAAGCGACAGGAGAACAAAGAAGCATGAGACCAGTCAATGAAGATTTAGTCCCAGCGCCCAGTACTGAAGAGATTAAGAAAGCCATCCACAAGTTTAAGAACAACAAATCCGCCGGCTCGGATGGCCAACCTGTGGAACTCTTTTAGTATGGAGGAGATGTCCTGGTAGGGTGCATACACCAGCTCATCAACCAAGTATGGGAGAAGGAAAGTATGCCCGACGACTGGTCAATTAGCTCCATATGACCAATCTACAAAAAAGGCGATCCTATGTCCTGCACAAACTACAGAGGTACCAGTGTGCGGCTTCAGGCCAGGCAGATCAACGATAGACCAAATCTTCACATTGAGGCAAATCCTGGAAAAGATCAACGAATTTCAAGTCGAGACCCACCATCTTTTCATCGACTTCAAAGCCGCATATAATAGCATAAGTCGCCAAGAGCTTCTATTGGCGATGTCGGAACTCGGGGTCCTGGAAAAACTGATCCAGCTATGCCGCAGAACGTTACAAAATACGCGGTGCATCGTGCAAATGGGTAACAGACATGTACAAGGTTCAGACAAGGAGGTGCCTTATCATGTGGCTTCTTCAACCTAGTCCTGGAGCAGATAGTTCGCAAGAATGGTGTTAACCTGGAAGGCACTATCTTCAACAGGTCTTCGCAACTGCTTGGCTATGCGGACCACATCGACATCATCGGCCGCTCCAAGCGAGCTGTGCTAAAAGCACTCACAGCTATTGATGAACAAACAAAGCTTCATCTGTCCATCGCCTAGGACAAAACGTCACTGTTGGTAGCAGTAATTTCGAGGTAGTCAAGGAGTTCACCTACCTCGGAACAAACATCAACCCCACGAATGACACCTTAGTAGAAATCCGACGAAGAATTATCCTAGCGAACCGCTGCTACTTCGGTTTGGCCAAACAAATGGGTTCAAAACTCCTCTCCCGGAAGAAAAAGTGCACGCTATACAAACCGCTTATTTTACCAGTTCTACTCTACGGTGCCGAGTGCTAAACAATAAGTAAAAAGGGGAATTGATACTGGGCACTTTCGAGAGAATAATTCTTCGGCAGATATTTGGTCGAATATGCGAGGAGGGTCAATGGAGGAGAAGATTTAATAGTGAATTATACGAGCTGTACCAAGATGTGGATGTAGTCCAAAGAGCCAAAACACGCCGACTACACTGGCTTTGCCACATCAAGCGAATGGACAACAATGATCCAGCCAAAAAAATCTTCGAATCCCAGCCCCCAGGTTCGAGACGACCAGGAAGACCGAACCTCCGCTACAGGGATCAGGTGGTTTCCGACGCAAGAACGCTTGGTCTCCATGACTGGAGGGAGCGTGCGAGGGACCGCAACCGATGAAAGACCGCAATACCTCAGACAGAGACCCTCCATGGATCGGTAGCCGGATAAGTAAGTAAGTAATATGTTTTCATTACTGTTGTTTTATTTATTTTGTATTTAAATTCATTTTTAAAGTAATATTGTTTGAGTGCAGTGTAGGTAAAACGATTAATTTAAAATAAGATATTTTATATTTTAAATAATCATGAAGTACCTACATAATCCTATGTTCAAGCTCTTTTATGCTATTTTCTCACCAAAATTAAATCCGATACTTTGGTTGAAAACTTTTGACATTTCAATTTGATAGAACAAGATTTCAAAAAAATTTTAATGAAAACTCAAGATTTCAACGAAATATCAATGAAATCCCGTTCCACCAATTCAAGATCTCAAACATTTTCAGATAAAATCTCTGATTTTGTTTTGGTGGAAACATAGTGAAACTCTCCCACCCAAAAAATTAATCGAGAAATGTCGAAAGATGCAACATGTATTTTGCTCAATTTTCATCGTTTCTGAAACAAATATTATTAGTCTTGCTTTATCAAAAAATACAATCGAAGAAACTTATAAAGATAAACTTCAATAATATCAATTAAATAAAAGACACAAAAGATCTACTACAAGTATAAAAAGTTACAAGAACGAAAACCGATATCAGGATTATTTTATTATTTTAAGCTAGACATAGCCAGGTTAAAAAATTTACACATTTTATGTGTTATAAGCAATTAATAGCGAGTTTCACTTGAAAAACATTCTACCTGGAAAAATTGACATTTCATTTTTCGTTTATTGTGAGTTTCAAATGAAAAATCGTACTAGTACTCATTTCGGGCGAAATTTATCGCAAGGAGCTTAGTTTGTCATTTATTTTTTGACTCCATACGAAAGATAATCATAGGTTTTGATGCCCTTTCTGCAACTTTTTTAGTTATCTATGGCCCAGAGAATTAAAATTCCGGGGAATACAAATTTTTCGGGTGAATCATTTTCCAGGTGAAACTCACAATAAGTCTGAATATGAATTCAAGAGTGGAATCTATTTTTATGGTGGCTGTTTTGATATTCGATCCCTCGGTCCAAGTGAATCCGTACGGATTGAACACTGATGCACGATGCTCCATTATTAAGAATTTAATTTGACCGAATATTATAACAGCTGTGTACTCGTATATAGTTTTTTATTCGTAATATATTTATTGAAAATCGGGGAAAAGTGTCAAATTTTAATCAAAAATTGGTGTATCGGAAATGGGTCTAAGAATCGGGAGAATTAGGATAAATCGGTGTTTCTGGCAACACTGGGTCCGAATGAGGTGCCAAAAATTTCTTTTGTGACCTTAAAACGAATTTTTGAAAATTCATAGAAAGAAAACAAAGGCTGACCAATTAATGAAAACAGTTGACCTTTTATCACGATCTAGAGATCTTTAGTATCGTATACTTTTTTGTTAATTTCCCATTAATAAGGTGCCAAAAATCTTGCGTGACTTTGCGTGACCTTGGGAAACTTTAAGTCTTGATTACAAAGTTATCTAGGGCTGACCAATTTTTAGGGCTAGTTGACTTTTTCTGTGCAATTACTTACCTATTATATGGCAGTTGACTCTGCAGATGCTATCTATGAGTTCCAGAAGTCATTTTAATTCGAAAAACTTATGATGTTATAATAATGTTCTTATCGCATTGTTTTGGAATTATAACAATTTTTATCGTTTTGGGTCCCGTTTCAGCTAACTGCCCCTATCTTAGCCAGTCTCCGCCGGATTCTTCGATTCTGATATTTAACTATCGTCAGGACAGGAATGTCTAAATCTTATTTTTGAGCATTAAGCTTATGTGTAGTAAAATGTATATTGTTTTATATGATTTGCAAAATTGTTACCTTATTACTAAACATTATAGTATAGGGTTGTTCAATAAGAGCGCTACAAAAGTTATTTTAAATAAAACAAAAACGGTTTTGGATATTAATGAAATTCTTTATTCCTGTGAAAGTACAAAGATTTCTTTTGCATGACCACCACGGGCATGCTTGCAGAAGTCCAAATGTGGACCCCAATTTTCGACGGTTTTCAAGCATAAATCGGCCGATACTGCTGCAATTTCACGTTCGATATTCGTACGAAGTTCATCAATCGTGGCTGGCTTGTTGACATAGACCATAGACTTGACGTAGCCCCATAGGAAACAGTCTAACGGCGTTAAATCGCACGACCAAGACGGCCAAGCGACTGGACCATTTCATGAGATAACACGTTCTCCAAACTTGGTTTCCAATAAATTGATTGTGACATTCGCTGTGTGGCTTGTGGCGCCGTCCTTTTGCAACCACATGTCCTCCAAGTCCATATCATCCAATTGGGGCCAAAAATATTCGGTTATCATTTAAAGGTAGCGATCCCCACTCACAGTAACGTGCCGGTCTTGATCATCACGAAAGAAGTACGACCCATTAACAACCCCAAACCGTAATTTTTTCGGGATGCAATGATGACTCATGGAGTACGTGTGGATTGCTGCCTGACCAAAACCGCATATTTTGTTTATTAACGAAGCCATTCAGCCAGAAATGAGCCTCATCGCTGAAGATGATTTTTCGATGAAAATCCGAATCATTTTCAAGTTGTTGCTCAGCCCAATTCACGAACATACGACGCTTCTGGTGGTCAAGTGGCTTCAGTTCTTGCGTCAATTTAATCTTGTTAGGATATAGGCTAAGGTCTTTTCGCAAAATTCACCACAACGACGTCACAGAGATGCCCAACGCTTGAGAACGACGTGTGAGAGACACAGGGCTTTCTGCAACTGAAGCCTCAGCGGCAGCATTATTCTCGACACAACTGGCACTTCTTTGTCTCACTGGCACGGTAACATTTTGTACTGTGCCTGTGGATTAAAATTTTTCCACTAGACGCTCAATTGTTGATCTGCTAGGACGATTATGACGATCATAAATTCGACGTAGCGCTCTTAAAGTTGAGGTCACTGACTCCGAATTTCGGTAATAAATTTTAGTAATTTCGACTCGTTGTTGGCTCGTATATTCTTCCATTATGAAATGGCAAACCTTACTGAAGAGAAATGTCAAAAGAGCGGCAAGAAATATGCCGTCGTTTGTTGTCCCTGTCGCTCTACTTTTGTAGCTTCCCTTTTGAAAAATCCTTTACTTAATATTTGAACTTTGAATTTTTTTCCAATCTCTCCGCGGAGCACTTGGATATTCTTTGTGGAGCACACATTGGCAAACGGCTTAAGGATTTTTATTACTGTACATGTTTCTTTGGGGCATAAGTGTCCTATGACTTTTTTTCGAAATAAAATGAGTGCGACAATTGACAATTTATTTTTTGAAAATGTTTGCACAAAACTAAACTTCTAGTCAAAAAAAAACGGAGGCTGAAGCTTTTTGTATTACAAATTGACTGATGTTAACCTATTCAAACTTTACCATTTTTTATAATTTTTCGCAGTTTTTTCCAAACAAAAATATAGCAAAATGTAAAATCATAGCAGTCTGTTTTAATAAAGCAAATAGTTATCATACAACTCTAAGTTGGAGAAACTAACCTTTTTATTTTAAACAAATTGCTTATCACGTCGTCGTTGCGCTGTAGACAGGCTGAACATTATTTTGGTCGCCTGGCTCTTCCTCTCACTTCATCCATCACAAACTTGGTCTGATATAAACATAGACAAGCTGAACGTCATAGGACGGTCGCTTGGCTTGGCATAGGGAATCTTCATCCACCTTGGACACTGTCGTTGGTACTCAGAATCCAAAACAACAACAACAACAACATCAAGCATAACACCCCCGCTTCAAAATGCAAAAATTTAGCATTAAGAATTGGACTTGCTTATTGCAAATATTGATAGAAGCATCATATTCGAATTAGCATTGAGCCCTTTTTTCCGAATAGAATATTTTATGAATATGAATATGTTTCCATGCTTTCTTTTCCGACTTCCTTAATTCATAGATCATAGCATGTATAGAGACGACTTGTTAGTGGAAACATACGGGCAGCAATTCACGATTTAATTACCGGTAAAATAAGGTAAACATTCCCTAATAAAACTGACTTGAATTAAACAAAGCACAGGCTACGCATTATGCAAATGAATGCAAGTTATTTCCTTCAGATTAAGGAATTGTTCGAGGTATAGGTAACTAACTCAAGTTTTATCCAAATTAATCATCCAACCACGAAAGTACCATATTTTTCCTTTTTTTTTAACGATGATGGTTAATCGGTGTTTGTAGACTCTGAATTCTTCTTTAATTCTTTTCTTCGCCATTGTTTTCAGCTAACTTATGAGATTTTATGGCTTATGCTGTTCTGTTCATTTCTGTGAACCGAAAAAGTAGTTCTTTTAATTTTCCCCAGCAGTTCTTTTGTAGAATTTGCTACTCCTACTATTTTTATACTAATTTTCTTCTTATTTGCTTTTAATAAGGGGGCATATATTGGTTTCGTAAAAACATGATTTTGTGAAGGGAATTTCTTTGTAATTCTCTGACAAGGTTTTCTTTTTAGATTTTGACATTTGCCATCCTTTATCCTCTGATATGTAAGTATTTTGATATTTAAAAATATTGTTCAATATTTTAATGGTAAGCTATTTTCATCAACAAGTTCATGCGACCCAAATATACACTTCATTTTATAACGATTCAAATAGAATTAATTTGCTTGAGGGAATTCTTCCGACTCAAAGGACCTAAAGGAGTCCCAAAACGAACGAGATTTATTCCCGTTTTTACTTCATTAAGCAATTTTTTTATTTTCAAACTCTCTGCTATCGGTACTGGAGAAGTAGAATGAAATAGCAAAAAAAGCGCGTGGAAAATGGCACATGAGTTGCGCGTCAGGGCTTTCCTTCCTTGCTTCAACGTATGTATTAGCTATGGGGGTAGCTATTTTGGAATTCCAAGTGCAGAAATCTGATTTTTGTGTTTGTATGTTTGTATGTATGTATGTAGGTACATACATACCTGCACATTATTTGAAGCGGGGGAGTGCTTAACATTGCTAATGTTTGCCAGCCAAGTACCTACCTACCAGAGGAAATAATCCCGAATTTCTTGTTCCTGGATTCTTTTTAATTTTTTTTCTGTTGGCACAGATGTGTTAATACTGCGTTTGATGGTACCTTCATTGTTTTTGCCTGGATTTTTCTTGGCAAGCAAAAAAGGTGGTCAAAGAAAGTTTTTGGCGAAAGTACAACTCAATGAATGATTAGGAATTAACGTTGGCAAAAGCCCGCTCTGAATTAAGTTAAATGATTTTAAATGCTAACTGAGAACCAGTTGTTCGTAACTACGAATAGTTTTACTGGAGGAATTACTTTTGAAATTGCAACAAATGTAATTCATTTAAAAAAGTTCAACCTTATCAACAGTAAGTGACAAAAAAAAATACAGAAAATGGATCCTTGATTACCAGGTATTTTCCTTAAACTTTTTAAGAGCTTTTCATGTTGCAGTTCCAAGCTATAACCAAACCTTCCTTCAGAATTATGGTTTATAATAGGTGAAATGTGACTTCATGCGTTAAGTAGATAATTTTATAATGAATTTGCACTAAAGTTGAATCAGTGATTAAAATTTTTATGAAGTATGTAATGTATGATAGCTCTCTGTTTTATTCAACATTTAGGTATCATTTCTTGAGTGCAGAATTGATTAGCTTGAAATAACTGAAGGTAGGAGCAGATAGGGAAGAAGGACTTGTATACAACTTACTTACTTATCCGGCTCCAAGTCCAAAAAAGGTCACAGTGGTGGCCTTACAACCTCTAGGATCCCAAGCTCGATGTTTTCAGGCATCTAGAGTGAATCTTCTTCACCCTTAAAGTATCATCCAATTACCCTAACGTTCCTTCTTTCCAAGATCAGGGAAACGCTAGTAAATTATCAGCTGAAAAAATATCTAGAAGAACGGAAGCTTCTAAATAACCGTACGTAGAAATAGGTTTTCTGGTGATCTGATGATATATCAGACCCAAAAGTGGAACTGAACTAACCTTACATCGATTAGGTGAGAGTATTATTATTGCACTTAATATTTCCTAAAGCATGTGACAGACTTTTGCACTAAGCTCTTTTATCGTAAAGCCCAGTACGCTGCTGATGTGAAAAAATGACATTTGCGTTTTTTCGTGTTTATTTTTGTTGTTTCTTTCATTTAGCGTGGCTGCCGTGTGTTTTTTTTATTTGCATCTTTTTTCGATTTTTGAATTTGTGTTACCAGTGTTGTCTCTGAGGAATTTGGAAGGGTCGGGGAGAAAAGGGTTAAGGGAAAAAAAAGTCGTATCACTAGGAAAATTTTGTCCATAATTAGCAAAATCAATCAGAATAGGTACGTTTAAATTGTAAAAAAAAGTAAACAATTTTTATTGAAATGTTTTTCATTAAACAGTTACTGACCATAGCAAACGGAAAAGTAAGTTCTTTTAAATGCTATTAAAAATAAAATATGTATTTATAAAAAGCATAGAGTTTTTTTTAATTTCTAAAAATATGCAACCATGTAAGGTCATCGCAAACATAGTAAAGTTGTAAACTACGTAAATCTGCCAAATTTAACATACAAATTGTGATAGAATAATGAAGTTTACAACTTTACAACGTTTACGACGGCTTTATGCTGTTGCATGAATACGCTTACTGTTTCAATAGCTTAAACTAAAAACTCGAATGTCATCTGAATTCTTGAAAAAAAAAGAATTTTTGGAAAAAAACTTTGAAAATCATTGGAGCGGTGTTAAAAAACTTTTGAGTATCAAGCTTAAAAAAAATCGACAGGATCGCTCTAGAAATATTTCAAAATCCCAAAAACACTTTATTAAAAAATATGTATTTTTGCATCAGTCACTTCGCACTAAATGTAATTAATTGAGTTTTTTTTAAGAAAAATTGTCAATAAGTTTGTTTGTGAGAAAAATAAAATTTCGTTATATTAAGAAAATGCTGTTTAGCAGGTACCGGGATGTTAAAATATTACTATGCACCTTTACCAAGTTTGAAGAAAATCTGTGAAATATATAGGCTCTAGTAGAACAGACAGACAGACAGAATTGCAAAACCTTCTTTTTCTATCTTGGCTTTCTTGGTATTAACAGGTTTGATCAACACCTCGAGTTTTTTTTTTTTTTTCACAAATGCATTACTTGCAAATTGCACCAATGTTTGTATAGCAAATAAAAATCAGTTTATAGTAGTATGAAACAAGTGTGGGGAATATTTTTAAAAACATAAAAAGTAGGATAGTTATTAGGTACGTTTATATCCAGAATCAAAAAATCGAACGTTGGTGTAACTGTCAATAAATATCTTTTCGTTAGCACTTCGTTTTCTTGTTTCAGACCAACCAAAAATTTAGCTTCATGTCAGCAGCGTACTTGGCTTAAATTCAAGCTTTTGGTATCAATAAATGTCTTATTTGTTGGATTAGAAATTGCCTATCGGACCGTTGAATCCGAGTTATTTTGGATGATTTTCAGTCTGGTATCCACCAAATAAATGCTGGTGTACCATAAGGCTCCGTTTTGTCTTCAACTCTCATTCTGCTTGAGAGTTTTTAGTCACTAGCCTCTGGTTCTCCACGAGCTTGTTTTTTCTCTTCTCTCAAACTTCTAATCCACTTAATTGTTTCGCAGACGATGGTACCCTCAGCTCTTCATACTGGTTTCAGACTTACATCCTTATGCTTTGGTTATAAAACTGCAATGCCGCAGATTATGATAGCCGTCCGAGTCACCAAAACATACGTATCCCCATTGTCATTATGCATAAATGGCACTTGCATCTAGGAAACCGATAATCTATCCATACTCTATATGTGCATTATCAACCATCTTCTCTAGAATAACCACACATTTGACATTGCCAGAAATGCAATGAATTACTTAATTTTTTTTTAGACGATGTAAGAAATTCATTTCTCCTTCTGATCTGGATATGATCTTTAAAGTTTATACATACCCCCAAAGCTCGAGCATAATTCCCACATAAAGGCTGCCACCCCTATAACATATACTTCTATGTATTAAATTTAATTCAAAATAGAGCTTTGACTGGTGACAGGTTGAAACCAGAAACTATTGAGTCATTTGAGTGTCGACGAAATGTCTCATGCCCATCCATTCTTTTACCATAAAAATTATCATTAGTTTACTTTTGAGCCTAACCTCCGACGTATACTGTTGAGTACGTAGATTTTTTCTTAAGCCGCACTACATGGATGTGAAATACTTTACCCGGCTTGATTTTTCAATATTTTCAATATTCAGACATTTAATGTACATCAGTAGCTTCTTTTGAATCCTTTACAATTTGCCTAACGCTAGCTCTGTGTTAAAACATTTAGAGGTTATTTATGGCACCTTGATCCTTGAGTGTGCATAATAATTATGAGAACGGGTGAAAAGAAATCCGCTAGAAGTTAGACAGATCTTTTGATAGTGCCTTTAGTGTAAATGTATGCCCCGAGCACTATTTTTTTCATCAGAAAGAGATTGTAGAAATCACATGATAGCGCATCTCCTTACCGAAACTCTGGTGTGCATGTTCGTGCACATTAGAGCACGTATTTTCAAATATCACGGAACAAAGCAAGATAAGTGCTGCCGAGATCCTAAGCTCACCCTTCGTCATATAAGGCTCCTGCTCCTGACCATAGATGCTGTCATTATGCAGCTTTGAAGTCGATGAATAGATGGTGAGTCTTGACTTGAAATTTTAATGGTCTTTCCCAGGATTTGCCTGAGAGTGATTATATGGTCTATGATTGATCTGCCTGGCTGGAAGAGTGGGTTAACATCCTCACACAATACTTTGGACTTCTATAGGAACATGTTCTTTTTATAAATCTCTGTGTCTCATGTAAACCTATAATCACCTAGTCAGCTAGAAATAAAGTCTTACAGCAGGAGCTGATGGGTTTTAGGTTTCCGTTTTTGGCTGGTAATTTTTTTCTTCCGGAAATAATCACGTAGTACCACAGCATAGGAAGTGCAGGCTGCAAAAGCATATCTGAAAAAAGTGCATTGACTCTATAACTTCCTATCAGATATACCGATACAGAAACAGTGCGTAGTTATATTTCTGTTGATAATTCACAACCAATAACTTCAATAGCTTCTGTAATACCAGTATATGATGGTGTTTTGGATAAGATTTTTTTAGTTTTTCAACTGGAAATCTGCATAATTAATTCCTTAATTCCATTTTGTTCAATTTTGAGATGTACTTTTTATGGAGTTTTACTGACCAGAATTTGAAAATATTTGACTGAAGGGGACTTTTTTAGAAATACTTAGACCAACGTAAGATTTAGAGACCTTTTACATTTACAAAAATATATGTATTTTATTAAAGAGATATATCGTATTTACGAGAGCTTTCTTGGTTTAAAAAAATGGACTAAAGCTAGATACATAGTTCTAAAATCTATAAAATCGATAGAGTCTCAATACGATAAAATATTCTTACACAAGAAACGATGAGTATATGCATAGCATCGATACCTAATACAATTTCGATTGTGATGCTTTTACTTTACAGCTGAGGTAAGCTCGGCCGTGTCCAGGATTCTTCTCCAAGAAGCAACGAAACTTGGGGTTAGAAGGATCGAATCTCCAAAAGAAATGGCTTTTAATTTGTTTTTTTTATTTGTAAACAAAAACTCATCTTTTATTTATAGTTTTTCAAATTAGGAACTAACAAATTATATCATACAAAATTATTATTTCAATTTCTTAAGATAAACCACAGGTTATTTTGTATATTTTAAAATGTTTTTTGGTCTTAAAAATAACTAGTATCTCATATAATATGTCGCTAGCAAGAAACCTAGGGAATAAAATGGTCGAAACCCTCAAAGGAGAACCAGAAAGCCAGATTCTTGAAAAAGAACTCGAAGGAACAAAACTCAGGGAAAAAACGTTTGGAATCATCAAAGGGGAATCTTTTCCAGTGAACTGCTAGAAGAAGATTCCAAAGGAACAAAACGGTTGTCTCTAGCACACAAACCAGGGAAAGAAACGGTTGGAACTCTTGAAGGAGAGCCTTGTCCAATGATCTTCTTGAAGAGGAGCTGAAAGGAAAAAAACGGGGTCAGGTATCCTTTTCCGAAGCTCCTCGGCAAATAAGGAACAAAGCGGTCGGAAACCTCTAAGGAGAACCTTGCCCAATGAGCTTCTAGAAGAGTAGCACAAATGAACAAAACGATTGTCCCACACATTGGGATAAGCCCAGAAAAGAAACGGTCGGAACCCTCTAAAGAGAACCTTGTCCAGTGAACTGCTAGAATAGGAGTCCAAGGAACAAAACGGTTCGCCTAGGCACACAAACCAGGGGAATGAAACGGCTGGAATTCTCAAAGGAGAACCTTGTTCAATGAGCTTCTAGAAGAGGAGCTCAGAAGAAAGAAACTGTTGAAATTTGTTATGAAATGTCTCTATACTTATACTATAAACCTTTGCTATGTAACACTAGTGTGGTCCTTAAATTGGACGTAGTCTTGGATAGCCCTCATTCGATTCAAAACATTGAAAAAAAATTTCCCAAATTTTTTCAGATTGTATTTTACCCCCTGATGGTCTCCTTAATTTCAATTTAAGGTACAAATTATGGGTAAAGGATTATTCTTATAAAAATAAGTCAGAACATGTAGGTAGTTTAGATTAAGACGAGAAAAAAATTGTACTGGAGGGGGGTCTATTTCCCCCCGTTCAAGCGGGAGGAGTAATTTTCTAGAAATTTGGCCAAAAACAGAAAAAAATTATTAAAAAAAAAAACACTTACAATGCCATGACTTTGCTTTTTTTTAAAGCCACGATTCCATTCTATAATATGCTTCCTTAATAAAGTTTTTATTTTGAAAAATAATTTTAATCTTATAAAAATATAAATTTTTTTATTTTTTTTATTTTTAAGTTTAAAAATTATTTTTTCACAAACTATTCAAAATAAAAACTTTATTTAAAAAGCATATTATAAAATGGAATTGTGGCTATAAAAAAAGCTAAACATGGCATTGTAAGTGTTTCCGTTTTTTTTTAATATTTTTTTTGTTTTGATCAGAATTTTGAGAAAATTTCCTCCCGCCTAAACGGGGGAAAATAGACCCCCTCCGATACTATTTTTTTCTTGTCTAAATCTAATCTATACCCTCAGATTGATTTTTTTGCGTTTTATTAGAATCACCCTAACCCCATAGTTAGTACCAAAGTGAAAATAGGAAGACCAGGGGGGTAAAATAAAAATCTGAAAAAAAAAAAATAGGGAAACAATCTTTGTTAATCTTCATGATATGAATGGATTTACTAAAAGCGGGTGCACAAACGAATATGAGTATATGATTAAGTTATAGGGTACTGAAGGAGTTGTAACGCTTCATTACACGATCCTCTCAATGATTCGTATGTATAAATATTTTATCGTAGCGAGAGTGTATAGGAATTGGCACAATAGTGTGGATCTGACCCTAGGAAGTTTTTATTGAATGATGACGATATCACATTTGTGCCCACGTATTGGCACTGATATGATTCTTAAATTAATTCAAACAAACAAAAAAATATTTAGTGTAGAGATTCTTTTAAATTTAATGAAAAGCTCAAATAATGAATAGTTGGGCTCTTCAGTTAGATGACTATCGAAACATTCGATGTTTACTTACTAAAAAGAATATCAAAGCATTCGAGACACTACCTACTGTGAATTTGATTATTCTGAAAGAATTTGTTAATTTCAGACAATTATATTATTATCAATGAGCTTAGCTATCTTAACCTTTAAGAAATCAAGTGTTTCTTATTTGTATTGTATCTGAAGATCTCAATTAATCAGATATTTACGAAAATTCTGAAGATCTCAATTAGTCAGATATTTACGATAACAGCCCAAGCCCCGAATTCTTGTTATTCAGTCATACTTGTTACTTTTTTTTTTAATTATCAAACGAAGCTCGTTTTCTCAAGTAAATTTTGCAAACCATGAGAATGGTGTTTGTATCTTCATAAAATAATAATCGTCTAATGGCAAAATATTATTTGTGATTTATTATTTAATTTCCTTTCAGATGGTATAAGCGGACGAGAAAAATACAGATTAAGGTAGGAATTATGAAATATTTTTTCATACATCATTTTGGTCATTGGAAATATTTTTGTATTTGTAGGTGTGGTGGTGTAGGCCAGGTAAACACTTAAATGCTTCAGTAAATAAATAAATTAAAAATTAATACCGATTTATTGAAGGCCAGGAAACTCAATCGAACCCTGCCGTATCCTTGTCTGGCCACTTGTCTACCTGTAACTACCTACTTAACGCTTAACTCATCGTAAGCTCTGAGTTTTATATACTATATCTATAAATATCTGTATGTTGTATGTATGTGTATGTAATGTGCCTTACTTATAATTTTTACCCTGACTTGCTCTTTCCTTAACAAATATCACATCGATTTATTTTTTCATTGTCATTTAATTTGAAAAAAAAAATATATTCATCCTTATTTATCAAGGTTTATGAGCTTAAAATTGTATCCTTGATACTGTCACATCTCCAGGCGACACATTTGAAGTCCGATTATATTTTCATATTCTTTCTTTTTCTATGAAAAAACATTGAAACATTCATCTAGTAAACTGCTGTTTTATACTAAAAACGTTGAGCGCTATGCTTGGTATGGTGGTACTTTACCTCGCCCACATCCAGTCTAAAGGCATACCAAAGCTTGCCAGATTTGCTTCAGTCGATGAAAGGAAATTGGATTGACAGTTTTGAGGCAGTTCTATGTTCGTTAAATGATCCTTGAATAATTTTTTTTGTATAATGTTATTATAGAGAAAACAACTTTGATGGTATGTATTGGTTTGTCGTTCAAATTGTTTGTGGGGTCTTAATGATGTCTTAGAGTTTTTTTTTTATTTTTTAGAGAGAAATAGTACCTTTTTTTATTTTTTTTTTTTCATTACTCCCTTGGAAAATTATTGTTTTCGAGCTACCAAAAGTTTAAGGTAGTAATCGAATCTTAATGAAGATTATGTATGGAGATGTCAAAGGAAAATTTCAGAGTATAAATATTGGAACAGTAGCATATAATACCTTTTTTTTAATATTATATTATTATTAAATATCAAAATATGTAGTACAGTACACAAGGTGTCAGGTATAGTTCTTCAATAATATATTAGGGCATGTTCTTGATTTTGTTATTTGTTTTTTAAATCAAGTTGCTTAAGTGAATAGTTTTTGAGAAATACAATTTCAATTTCAAATTTTTTGTACAATATTGTGTTGTTTTTTCAAAAAAATTTATAATTTTATGTAATTAAGTAGGTATACTTATTATTTTGTGTTAGATATTCAGTGCCCATAATAATTTTTTCTCAACTACCTAAAACGCTATGTTAAAACCTTTCTTAGTTTTTCGAGAATTTAAACAAAAAATAAATTGCACCACTGGATCGCACGCATTTGCTCTTATGTTCAAGTTGCTTGGATGTATGATCTTTTCAAATATGAAAGGAAAAAAAAAATAAAAATATAAAATAAAAACGCGTTTAAATTCAATTTTTGGGAAGATTGTTTTTAACCAAATTGTGAACTATACCTACAACAGAAATCCAATGATCTTTTTTCTCATCAAAATCGTTAGAGCCGTTTTTGAGACAAATAAGCTTTTCCTTAACTGTTACATGGCAAGTAAAGTGATATTTGGAGCAAGAAAACTTTCAATTTCCCATTTAAAAAGTGAAAAAAAACCATGAGTTCAAAATTTGAAAAAAAACGCTTCAGTAGTTTAGGATGTAGGTCGAGGAACAGACAGATAGAAAGGGGTGAAATTTCATTATGAAAAATTGATCCAATCTTATTCACAAAAAATGAAAAATTACCCAAAAACTGGGTTCATTTTTCATCATGAAAAATTGCCCCGATTACAAAATAGAAATACAGCCCCAAATCAGATGAAAAAAGGCCCCAAAACTTATTTTAAATATATTTAAAACATCCTTTAAATAGTTTTCGGTGCAATTATTTTACTTCTGTCAGTCTGTCAGTCTGTCAGTCTGTCAGTCTGTCATTTAAAATCAGAAAAGTATCTAAACGATGCGAAACTGTGAAAAAAGTCGACGAAAGTGGCTGTTTAAATTTATTTTGTTTACGACTATACGCAATGTAAGGGAACAACACAGTTTATTCCTTTAATTGGCTTGTAACATTTTGAAAACATACAAGAATATTGATGCAGTAAAATTTTATAAATCTGCATACCAATGCAAGTCATGAAATAAAAATTTTGAAAAGTAACAAAATGTTTACCAAAATACCACAAAAAGTCGTTTTAAGGACTTTTTTTCAAACTAACGGTGAAGAGTAAAAAAAAAAAATCTTATCAATCTTAAAATCTTAAGAAAATAGTTCATGGAGAACCAGGGCCTAGTGACTAACAACTCTCAACCATTCCTGTGAGCGTGTTGATGCCAGGAATGAAGGAGAAGCACTTATTCATGACAAGTATACTCTTGGAGGATTTGTCAGTTCCTCGCAGGAAAAAAACATTTTTGTTTTTAGGTGGTGGGTATTTTAAAATACCCTTTTTTTATCTTCGAGAAATCGTAATCCTTTGTCTTAGACTATACGTAATTCGTAAAATCCAGTAAATTTACATTTTTGTAACAATTTTTGGTTATGTGTGCTTGTTGCGTCACGAAAGTATATCTCGGTTCATGTTTTAGACAAAAAAATGAATAGTTTCACATAAGTAGTTGCTTAGTGTTTTCGAGTAGAATTTCGAAAACAATAAAAAAAGTCAATTTTCAGTTAGCGCTTGAGTCCAAATGGATTGTCGAAGAAAGAAAAGCTCCCAAAAAGTGAATTTTTGCATAATTTTTTGCATTTTTTTCCATGTTGTGTAACGAATTTTATGTTGCAACCATCAGATTTAGATTCAGCACCCCCGAAGATATAAGAGAGGAGCAAAATCAAAACTACCCCACAATTTGCATAGTAAAAATACAAATTGACTGAAATTGAAAAACTGTTCCTAAATTTTTTGTGGAGGTATTGGAAATTAAAGCCATATTTATCTTTTTTCATTGGAAGTCGGATTCATGCAAAACAAAATTATATGAAAGGAAAAAAAACTTAATTGAAGCTGAGTTAGCAAGTAACAAGACCATTGCTTTTGATGACTTAAAAAATATCTATGGAAATGAGATTCTTCAAAAAACCAAAAACCTATTTTTTTTGTTTGGTATCATTCTTTGCAATAACGGTATTCTGAGAAAAATTTTTATTTAAAAATTTTGAAACCAAAAAACATAAATCCTTTTTATTTCTACTCAACACGACCACCTTCCATAAGAATACAGCTTTTCAAAAAAAATAATAAAACTTGAAAACAAATTTGTTCCTTTAATTTTGTTGACAAGTCTTTATTAAATTAACTAACTACACATACAAATATAACACATAAATTAAAATTTTTAAATCTTAACCTTTTTTATGTTCCATGTAGAAAATATCGAATCAAGCAGAATTTTAAAACTGAACGCATTAAACTTTTTTTGAAATTAAAATTTATATCAAAATGCGTTGTAAAGCAAAATTTTGTAGAAAACCAAGAAAAATGGAAAAAATAAAAATTTTTTAATTTATTTTTTTTTTTTAAGTTAAGTTCAAGATTTTTAAACAAAATCAAAAATAGACTCATGGCTTCAAAAAAACATTCTCAAGATGTCATATTTTTTTCAAAATTACAGAAATATAGAAATTCAAACTTCAACATTTTTAATAATTTTGTTCACCCTAAAGCCTATTTTTCATTAATTCTGTAGTGATGGATGATGTTTTAATTGGTTTAAAGGTTTAAGTGCACTGTGACCTTTAGATCTATTGTGCCCACTCACTAGCGCTTGATGAGATTACTCATTCTACAGCTCATCCTCCAAATTAGTTTTTTTAAGAAATTAGAGAATTCGGAGAATTTTAGAGAATATAGTTCTCTATAGTATCTATATTTTTTTATATTTTATTATATAGATTTTATTTAAATAAACTTTATTTTTTTTAATGTCACAGATATTTTTGGCACCTCATTTGAATAATAAAAAATAACAAGTTCTAAAAGATATATTTGAACGCAACCTTTAGCTTTTAAGGCCTGAAAACACCACGACATAGTTAGACGAAATGATTCTTTTAACATACAAAATTTAGATGTATGTAGGTAGGTGAGGTATGTACCTAATCCAAACTGAAATTTCATAATTTGATGAGAAAGTACCCACTTTTAGAAGTCCATTATATTGAAAGTTTCTGAAATTTCAGCAATTTCAAGCTCAAATCCATGCAACACAAATAGGCCAATACGACTTAAATAAAATGTTTCCCTTATGAAACTTGTGAAAGAGTTCATATTAAAGAAGTGGCTACTCGTTTACCTCTTAAATGGGGTTATAATTTGATTACATTAGCTCTTAGATTTTTGTATCAATATAGAAAAGTACCTTAAAAGCATAAAAAGGCCTCTAAAATACCCCCATAACCCCCAAAAAAGTCTCTCAAACAACCCCATATTTACATACCAAACAACATTTTCTTCATCCCTTTTATGAACTCTTTTCATATTTCATTATCATAGCAATGAATGGCCAAGTTAGCTTCGATAGGAAAGGGATAGCTTACTACCGCCGCCGCCGTTTTGAACTCAAATCCAAAAGACAAAAAACAAATTTTAGCAACATTTTCATGTCACTTACCCTTTACTTTTGAGTTTTCTTTTTTGTATTGTTGTTTCTTTGACTTGATCTATAAATTGTATATCTGATGTTTGAGACTAGATTATTGTCGGTACTAATATCAGATAATTTTTAATACACAATCTTCTTAGTACATTTATAACACAATTTATATCCCCTGTTTCAGTATTAACATAAAGTATTTTCCAGATACGTATCTTTTACAATCCCATGGCATAGCTTTGAATATTATGAAAATTAAATTGAAATTGCCAGAACTGGGGCGGAGACGGTCACTCCCCAGTGACTTCAAGCAGAAATAACTGAATTAAGGTTTCAACTTGGCTCTGCACACCGAACCACAAATGGACACCCTCGGAGTTAGTTGGATGTAGAAGCAATATAGATGATGATGACGAACAAAAACCAGAGGGTTACCTTTTCCATTCCATTTGTTCGAAAACATTTGCACTCAGTTTGACTAATCCCACTTTGACTCCCAAAGATGTCACTACATACATAAAATACTATGTTGACGCTAGCAGAGCAGAGGATTCCCGGAGTACAGGACGACATCATCAAACAACAACCATCGCTCAACAACAATACCACAAGAAGCAGCAAAGCGCCCCGGCATGGATAAATTTTAATATAACATCGCTTGGATGGAGCTCAATGAAGGAAATGGTGTAAGAAATATTGAATTTCTAAGGCGAAAAGCTTTAGCTTTAGCACAAGAACTCAGTCATGGGGGAAATTTATTGTAATGAAGAGTAAAATGCGCGTTTTATCGTCTTTCATCCTTGGCCCGCATCCGCTTACACACCGCCATCTATTGTCATCATCACCCTCGTCGAACTTGTAATAGTCGTATATAGATACATGGTTGTTGTAGTTCTTCTGTGCGGTAAAGTTCTATTCAAAGTTCCATTTTCAAGTTTTATAATGTAAGACTCCAATATACCAATAGTAGTGTGTTGTCGTCTTGGACAAGTCAGCACAAACAATCACTTGCAAACTGATGGTAAAATGGATTCCTCCACCCTTCTGTTTTTTTTTTTTATTGTGAAAGTTGATTTGGGATTGTACATAAAAAGCAGAACTAGTGAAACAGAAAAAAATATGAACTCCTCCGAATTGAACAGTATATTAAAATGGTTTACCACTTTTTATTAGAATAAAATTATAGAACACACAAAAAAGGATACAATTTGATTCTAGAAGTTAGTTGATTTTTCAATTTTTTTGTTGTAAGATTTATTGTTCTTTACCAAAATAAACTTATTCAATGTTAACTATAATTCATCAACAAATATAATTCAATTTATCAAAAGGAAGAAGTTCAAGAAAATCTAGTACAAAAGCGCGACTGATCAGGAAAAAAATTGGCTTTGGTCAGGAATCGCGAAAGTGGACCAAGAAACAATTTCACAAAATAAAAATTTCAATAAGGTCTCAATAAAATATTTCACCAAAGAAATAAGACCACAACGTAATAAAATAAAATCCACGACTAGATCGCAAGTTCTTGCTTTTAATATAAAAATATAAAAAAATTATTTAAATCGTTGTTTTAACTATATAAAAGCTAGTCAAATCACATAGAGCGAAATAAGAAGTGTGCCATTTTATTACTTGAAAAAATATGAATTTAAAAAAAAATAAATAAAAATTGTTGGAGACTAATTAATTAACTATTTTTTTATGTACAAAATTTCGGAAACATTTTTAAGAAAAAGTTTTTAAGTATGTTGATTATATATTTAAACACATTTATAAACTTAATTTCAAAAATATATATCAACCTTTTTCGAAAAACAGTAGACATTTTTTTAAAAATCCGAAATTCATTTTTTTCCAAATTTTGATTGAAATTTGGATTTAAATCGTGTGAGCCGTTAATGAGAAAGTTGAAAATCAAGAAAGCCGTTGAATGGCAGGTACCGTTACTAATGGTTTTTGGTGTTTTTTTTTACCAAAAAGCACACTTTACCTACAATAATACACTGATTTTTTTTTATCAAAATCGTTGCATCCGTTTTTTAAATAAGTTTTTCTTTAACGCTCGTATGACAAGTACCATTATTATTGGAGCTAAAACAAAATTTTCAATTTCCCCTCTGGAGAGTAACAAAAAGACCTGAAGTTCAAAATTTGAAGAAAATGCAGTAAAATTTTTTCTAATATTAATTCATACCTATTTTGAAATTTTAAAATTTATCGAGATTGACTTGACAAAGTTCGGGAAAATTAGATCAAAATTTGTCAAAACTACGAAAAAATTCCGATAAACTGAATTTTGGTGGAGAGCTTCATCTTGACGTCTTAAGAATTTCTTAAAAAGTTCCCTAAATTTTTGCTAGGGCAAAATTTTTTTAGAGGGCTGAAATTCAGTTTTCCTTAATTACTCGTAAACTATCAGTTTTTTTTTATATATTTTTATAGACTCTTGATTTGTATTACTAGTGAAAAATTAAATAAATGGACCAAGTTTCATCACAGTGCTGTTTAGTAAAATTTTACTTGTTTCATTTAAAATTCAGACATCATTTACGAAAAAGTCTATAACTTTTTTTAAGGTAGTTGTATCGAGTTCATTTTGATTGAATAAGATTGGGCACTAAAAAAACCCTTAAATCATGATCTATATGCTTCCAAGACAAATTTTAGTTTGTTTAATTTTCATACTCCCCCTCGATGATACTTTGAAAGTGGATTTTAAAAAAAACAAAGTAGGTTCTTCAATTAACTTTGGATAGATGGTTAAATCTGCTTCAGCACCAATCTGTTTAACTTAATAATATAATTATTTTTCTTACGTTTTTTGGCTTTACATTTTCGCTTCCCAAACAATCCATGGAAAGGGGAGTGAGAAAATCAATAATGTGGTCCTAAGGTTACACAGGTGCTGAATCCGATTTATAGGCCAATGTATGAAGCAACTGGCAACCCTCTTCTCGTTCTTCTAACTTCCTAAAAGTAAAGTAGGACATGAACTATTAGTAAACTAAGGCTTAACCAGTCAGGTCAAAATGACAGGTTGGTCTCACTAACAGCCCCACTATACACAATTTTCCAAAAAAGATTTAAGAATCTATACAAACAAACTATTGTTTCTAATTACTCTCATTTAAAAGTTTGTTAACAATTAAATTTGGTTATGAAAAGTTTTTCTGAAATGGATGTGGAGAGTTTTGGATCTCATCCAGATCCCGATCCAGCTTTTTTGCCGCTCTAGGCAAAAATAATGTAAGCTACCCTTTGCCAGGACATTTTATAAGACATATTAGCTGCTGTTTTATTATATCCGGGTCTGGGTCGAGGTTATCTTTTAACACGTATTACAAAAACGACATGGGATCCAGGTTTCTATCGAGGTTAATTTCAATAATCTAGATACACGTTTTCACTCTGACCGGCAGACGGCAATTTACCATTGTGAATGATGTCAGCGTTTTGTCAGCAGTGGTCATCAGTGTTAGGAAAGAGATAGGTGTTTCATGAGGTGAAACATAAGAAAAAAAGAGATGGGTATATAGCACTATTTTCTCACTAACCCACATCGTTTTATGTTCATGAGGTGAATCATATGGGTTATTAGCGATAATAAAATGCAGCTATTATGTCACTTATGTCACAGCTTCAAACAAAGAAGGTTATCACTGCGACCAGTATGAATGTAATATGGTTGGAATTGTGTAATATGCGCATTAGGTTGGGTGTAATTTAACGAACTTGCTTTGATTTTCTTGATACCATAAAAAGTTGGTAGGTCGTGGCTCAAAAAAAATTCTCTAAAAAAATGAGCTCAAAATTTTAACGTTTAGAGGTCCCTCATCACCATTTTGTTTTTTGCATACAAATTGTATGGGAAAATCTTGGAAGAAAAATTGGAATTTTATAACTACCCAACCGTTGAACCTGGAAGAAATTCGGTGACATTTTTGAATAGGAAATTGAATGTTATAGAAAAAAGATCAATGTCAAAAATTGGATTGGAGTTTCCGTTTAGAAGATATTCAGTGCTAAAACTAAAGTTATTGTGATTTCACTTTCAGCTTTTAAATGAACTAGGCTGAACATTTGAATTTTATTTAATAGCATTGGTCATCAAAACATGCTTTTAGGTGCTTTAAACTCTATTCTAATGTCAGAAATATTCCATGGGGTTACATTTTTGAGATATACCCGTTAGAAAATCAAAAACCCGTTTCTTCGAAGTTTTTGAGTTATGTGACATTATAATCTAAGAGTCAGTAGTCGGAAGACTTGCGGTATTTCAGTACAATTTATATTAAATGGAGGGATTCTATTCTATGGTCAACAGACCATGGAATTGGCATTCGAAATCCAAAATGTTAGTACCTCTAGAAGCACCGGGGTCACAAAAGTCAAAAAAATCGACATCGAAAACGTGACCAGTACGTCTGCCTCTTCGATATGTTAGACTTTATGGTTTTTGCTATTCAAAATTAGTAGAGGTGACATACGGTGAGTATCTACTTCTACGCGTAACGGAATTTGAAAAAAGGGCTAGCAAAATTCCAACTAAAATAAATTATTATTCTCAAGTAAAAAATATGCACTTTTTCTACGAGCAATACGTTCCACTTGGATCTTTCATATTTTAATTAAAGTAATCAATTTAGTTAGTAAAGTTATTTTTAATTTTCTACATTATTTTTGATTACAGAAAAATTATAGCAGACATAATTTTGGAAAAAAGCATAACCTAAAACTATATACGTCCGCCTCCCTTATCTGTAAATCCTCATACTAAATTTGTTTTATAAAACAATTATAACACACATCTGATGCAGTTCCTTTATTTGAAATGGTACTTAAAAAACGGCTACATAAATCTGTTTACAAAAAATTTGTTTTAAAGAAAAAAAACTAAAAAAAAATATTTTTCGGGTTCAATTCTATTCAAATTTAAAATATTGCTGGAAATTGTTATACAATTTTCGTTTTTTTTTGTTTGAAATAAATATAGAGCAATTAGAAGGCAAAAATTTTATGGATTTCATAAGGCCAGTTTCTTAAATTGAATTTAAAGGTGAGGCTACAACAAATTCCATTTCTAACGTGGGTACTGCATCAATTATCAAAAGATTACAGAAAACTAAAAATAGTTTTACTAACTAAATTGATTACTTTTATTAAAATATAAAAGATCTGAGCGATTTATTTCTTTATTTTTTTTATCTATTACTCCAAAAAAAGAGCCTATTTTTACTTGAGAAAATAATTTTGTTTTTTGTTGGGAAAATGATTTTTTTTAATTTTCTTAAAAAAATAAATCCAACCTTTTTTTGCGAATATTCAAGTCTGACTATACTCGTATAATTCCAGAGACGGTACAACCATGAGTTGTACGCAATCTACCTTGAAGCAGACATATTGACACAAATTAAGCTCGGTAGACTTCGGTGGGCAGGGCACCTAGCTCGAATGAGCGAAGAGGAACCTGCTCGGAAAGTCTTTTGTGGTACATTCTATGGTAGACGGCAGCGTGGTAGACCATGCTTGCGCTGGAGAGATGGCGTAGACCAGGACGCCCGAAGCCTTGGGGTGCGCAACTGGATGGCGTCGGCTCGAGACCGGGATAGGTGGAGAGACTTGTTGAAAGAGGCCAGGACCGGACCCCGGTTGTCGAGCCGATGATGATGATGATGACTATATAATAGTTTCTTAGCACTTTTTGTCCAGCAAAACTTTTAATAATTTACAAAAAATTAGAAATTATAGCCAATCCATAAGCCCTCGTTAGTTAAAATAGTCTCGAGGTTACAATATGTTCTAACAATTCATCTTTTAGTATTGACCTTATACACGCTGGTATTATTGTTTTATGGATTTAGTTCAAAAATAGTTTTTTTTTTAAATTTTGTTCTTTTATTTTTCAGCTTCATGGGTAGTTTAAATAGTTTTCAATGAATAGCTAACTGAAAAGCATTTTTTTTTTAACAGCTCAATTGAAATAATTATGTTTAATGTATGCCTCGATCAATTAGTAGTAGCTATTTACCACGTTAACCAATTGTAAGCTAACACTTATTCAACTACATAAATACTCGTTTATTTATGATCTACACTGATTTTTCAAAGACGTTTGATAGAGTTACCAATGAATTTCTAATAAATAAACTTAAATCTCTTGGCTCTCATTATCAAAAGTTTAGCTGGGACAAAAGTTATCTATGGAATAGAATAAAGTAGAAATGCATATCTCAAACTTCTCAGGAGTTCCTCAAGATAGCCACTTGGGCCCCCTATTGTTCTAACTCTTTGTTAATGACTTACCAAACTTTATTCTTGATTAAATTTGTTTAAATTTTGCTGATGATGCTAAGATTTACATACTTATCAATTTAAATTCTTACTGTTGCAATTCCAAAATGATTTAAAACAGCTATCTTAATAGTGCATTCTATATAATTTGTTGTATGAATATCAAAAAAAAATGCTGTGTCCTTTCGTCTGCAAGATCTATCAATCAAATAGCTTTTGACTACAGTTTATCAAAAAGTACCCTCCGAATAGTATATAATCACAAGGACTTGGGAGTTTTATTTGATTCCAAATTAGATTATTTAAGAAATGCATGTTTGTTATATCGTATCTAGATATAATTGTATGCTAAGATTTTTGTTCAGGAATTCAAAGGAATTTAAATATCCTCACACGTTCAAACTTCTTTTTACCAGTTTTGTAAGCCCTATTTTGGAATACTATAGTGTAGTTTTGTCAAAATGCCTCCAAACAAAAGAATCAAAATAATTCAGAAAAAGTTCATTAAATACTTGCTTCAAAAACTAAATTGAACCCAACCCCTTATCGTGATATCAAAACTCCATGAAACTAGGAGAATTTATTTCTTAATTTCTCTTGCAAGAGACGCTTTAATAGGCCATATTGATTGTGTTTCATTAGTCTGATATTTCTGATATTCCATTTACTCATTTTTTAATAATTTTTTTTTTTGTGAAATCACAAACATGAACAGTAATGAATTAAATTTAACAAGGATAAAAGTGTCCTTTGAGATGCATATTTCTAGTTTCAATTTTGTTCTCTTAAGTATTATCTTAAAATTCTTAAAGACATTTTTTGTTTTCATTAATATGAACCAATTATCCATTAAAAATCCCATACATCTGTCACTGATATTATTTCATTAAGTCAGCATCTTTTCGCTAATCTCTCAAGAACAATGTTCATGTATAGACATTCAGAAATCACACCCACATTATCGATAATATATATATTTTACGGCGACAGATAACGAGCGTGTGTTTTGCACGAATCAATCCTAATTACCCGTTAAGAATTTTTTTTGGCCATTCTCTTTACTCCATCTTGCCATATTCCATTTCAAGTTTACTTACACAAGGCATCATCCATCATTTGAGAAACAGAGCTTCCCCCTGTAACATTTCTAAACGCTAAGGTTGCTTAATGTATGGACCTTCGTTCTTTAAGCAACGACGACGGTTCATAATATAGCTTGAGCAAAAAAAAAAAAAAAAAAAACAAGAGAAGTATCATGTAGAAGGAGTGTGATTTCTGTGTGGCATAATTTAAAAATTCTTTTAAGAAAATTTTACTTGAAATACCTAAGAGGGTTTTGTATTTTTTCTTCACGAACCGTTGAATTTTTCAGTTTTATGGAGTGGATATAATCGGCTCAAAATTTTTTTTATATTAAAACTTTTTAAGTGAAATTAACTGATTCAATAAACCTGCAGATGCATACACATACGTTGGAATCTACTTATAGTTTTCATCACTTATGGAAACAAACACTACTTTTCAGTGCATTTTTTTTATTAATTAATGAATATCTGTCTCTGAGAATTTTCTCACAACAGCCTTTCTAAACTATGTATATTTCTAACATGATATATTTTTCGGGCAGCAAGTCAATCAACTTGAAGAAGGTTGTTTCGTTGACAACTCGCCAGTAGTTCAATTCATGTACTTACTTCTGTGAAGTGTGTGGGAGTGTGAAAAGATGCTTCTTGAAAACGAAAGTGAATGTTCTGAAAATGCCTGAGTCCTCCAAATAGAGAAAGAATTCAGGCGGGGAATCTGCCAACAAGCCAACCGGCTTGTGATAAGAGGGACAACGTGTTAAAATGGACAGACAGGCAATTTTCAACTAAATTCATCACTTCGCGATCAGTTAATTTAAGATCAGTCTTCAAACTGTTCGAAACAGAAGATGCACAGATATGGGAATGGCCTGAGAGCGACACCACCATCTATCTAATAGTTCCCAGCAGAATATTACACACAGCTGCAATTTGGAGATTCAAAGGAAACACCCCAAGTGACCGTGTTCAATATAACAGCTCGTGGAGAACCAGGGCCTAGTGACTTACAACTCTCAACCATTCCTGTGTGTGCGTTATTGGTAGGAATGTTCATGCCATGTTTAACATCAATAGACTAATGGATACCAGCATTCCGCCATCAACTATAAGAACACCTTCCACAAAGTAGCAATCATAAGAACAGATCCCATTTCCAGTGAAGGCCGTTGGTGTCATATGCAGTCTCCAGTGGTGAAAGTTTAGTCAGAAGGGCGTCAGGAAGAAAAAGTGCATGGCTTTCCGAAGAAACTTGGGCTAGCACCGAAGAAATCAGCTTAAAGCTTGCATTGCAGCTATTCCAGTAGCAGGGAGATATAGAAATCTGCGTATCGCTTGAAGATCAGAGAAGTTCACTGTTACGTGCGATTTGATTAGCGTAACTATGTCAACGCATTAGCAACAGAAGCAGAAGAGGCCGCAAGTAGGGGTGACAGTAAGATAGTCTACAGAATTACCAAAGAGCTTTTAGGTGTCTAAAGCCCTAAACAGCCTTGTGAAAAGCATACGTGCATCACTGTTAGTTTCGGATGAGGACCAGTACAATAGGTGGAAGGAGCACTTTTTCTGGGAGTATAAATCACGTTTTCACTAGTAAAGTAAATCCAAGACGCAATGACCTCATAGGATCATGGAGCTGCTTCAAATTGTAACCAGGATGGAGATAGTAGCTGAATTCGGTTTGCTTAAGATCAAAACGACAAAGAGAAAAAGGATAATGCTTGGAACTTTCTTATCTACCCAAGAAGATAATTTTGGACAGCCAGTGGTACTGGTAAAGAGTTTTCAATATCTTGAGAGTATTGTCTTATGAAGGTAAAGGGACCAAACTAAATATTATCAGCCAAATCGGGAAATCAAAGTCTGCGTTCGAAATGCGGTCCAAACAATGGAGAAACAACTCTATAAACCTAAAGACCAAGCTAAAACTGTTCCGCTTTAATGTTGAATCCATACTTTTTATGGGCACAGAGCTTGAAAAGTAACACCCAATTTTCTGGACTAGCCTTATCTCCAATGATGAACTTTATGCGAGGACAGGTCAGGAAACTATAGACACTGTAATACTAAAACGTTGATCTGGTTGATATGGAATCTCTCAAGTAGGGAGACAGACGAGTGGGCTGACCTAGAAGAACGAGTTCTTGGCAAAGAAAGGTTGAATATGAATTCTCACAACTAGGAAAGAGTTAAGGTCAAACTATAATGCTCAGAGTGGAACTTCAGTGATTGGAAAAAAACAAGCGAATACACGGAAAGTATAATATGATGCAGCTGTATAAATGCTGAGTGGAGCGTTTCGTCAAGTTTCATTAAACTTTGCTTACAGAAAACTGACATTTGGTGAAATAAATAAATTAAATAAATAAAAAAATAATTTGGTGGCGCAACAGCTCATGGAGAACCAGGGCCTGGTGACTAACAACTCTCAACCATTCCTGTGTGCGTGTTGTTGGCAGGAATGGAGGGGACCTACAATTTTTTTTCCGAGTCCAAACGGCTGGATGAGAAAAACTTATTCATGACTCTTGGAGGATTTGTCAGTTCCTCGCAAGAGGCAGTATCTGTTTTTAGGTGGCAGCTGGAAATCGAACCCAGACCTTCGACACGACAGCCCAACGCAATAACCATCATGCGACGAGGTACTACTACGACATTTGATGAAATAGGAATGCCAAAAAGAGATAGATGATAATTGCTGATAGTCTGATAGACTGTCATTTGTAATTAATTAATTAATAAAGAAATGAATAAAGTAATAATAATAAATAAAATGCCAAGTACAGAATGGTTTTGACGATACGAAAAATTACTTTTCGTTGGTTTATGAAAAATATTGACATTTTTGAGACTTGAGTGTCCTTCCAACACTCATAGTTTTACCTTTAGATAGAGCTGAGGCACATCCCTAGAATCCATTCACGAAGGGCATGTAGCACTAATGGAGACCCTATGCCACGGAAGGGGAACCTCATGGCAGAAACATCTTCAATAGGTTATATATGTAAGTAAAGCTTTTTGGGATGTGCTAACTAAGTCGGAATTTTTGAAGTCTGAACTTTTTGAAAAAGAAATTTCTATCACAAATGTGAAGAACATCTAACTAATGAATTGATTAGCTTGCAAACTGATTGTGCTTCTAGTTTAAAATGTATGTCTATTCATTGACTTCACAAAACTAGCAATTTTTAAGAATTTTGGTTAAAAACAAAGTATATGAAATTGGATAGAACTTTGACTTTGCGTTTAATTCCTAGAATTTTGAGCATCAATGATAAGTTTAGATAACAAATATAAATGGTAGGGAACTGACAGTAAATAAAAGCCAAACCATGCTCACTCTTAGTGGACCACTTCTAGACTTATTATAAAAAATATTATTTTTTTTCACTGACATCTTGCAATTATGCATGCGACTCTAATTAAATTCTATCACAATAATACTCTTGTAAAGATTCATTTTAATTGACTTTTTATAAAATTCCCACTTCTGATATTTTTTTTTTTAATTCTTTCTTAAATGTGTGAATTTTAACAGCTAAGATACAAACGTTAATTAACAAAAGTGAAACACTCGCAGCATCGCCATTTACGTTAATTTCTTCAGCAAAGCAATAATTTAATTTTCTAACAGAAATATCCACTAACGGGTCTTAAATATATCCTCAAGACGGTTTGGGGTATTTAAAATCTAATTTAGTTCCACTCATTTCGCTCGGGAATTTGAGTTTTTCTTTTCTTAATTGGGTCTTTCGTTGGCTAGAGCTTGAGTTGAGGTTGGTGGGGGGGTATGGATGGGATTTTATTTTTCAATGCTGATGCTGTGCTGTGTTGTTTAAACTAAAAGAATTCTGCGAAGCGGCCAGTGAACCGGAATGACAAGAACTGAAGTTCTCGGACAATTGGCTGATTTTTTTTTTTATATTTTATTTTTTTTTGTTGCTTATTCTTTTGAGGGGTGGACATTTTATGCTTAGTTGGCTTTAGTGTATTTTTATATATTTTTGCAGCTTTGTGTTCTTTTCAAATAATAGATTCTGTTTCTTCCTCTCGGCTCGTTTTTAATGAGTTTCTTTAAATTTTTTTTTTTTTTAATTTAATGACAATGTCATGGATTTTTTTTTTCTTTTCAATTCAGTTGTCCCATTAACTAATTAGGAGAGTGTTGATTAAAAAAACAAATTTGGATTGATGAGAATGATGAACTGTTTTGGGTCAAACTTTTCACAATTATGTAGTTAGATTTATTTAAATCTAGTTTTATTGTATGTATGTATAAATGCGGAGGAATAGAAAAATATATACAATAAAGAATACTCATATCGTTGGCTTTCTGTCAAAACTTCGTAAGTGCTAAAATGACATTTTGATGTATTTCAGATAAAAAATTTCCCTTCGGGTTTTTTAAATAGTTTTAAAAAACAAATCACTTAAAAAAATTATCAATTAAAAGACTGGTGCACGATTTAATTTTTTCGATTTTAGCCTTTCTTGGATGGTGATTGTACTCTTCGTTTAGTTTTCGTTAACTTTTGCCGTCGGGCGAGAGAGCGCTCAACGACCGTTCTCTTGTAAGTGGACGTATAGAAAATAAGAATGGTGGAAGCAAACTAAAAACAATTTGGCGCTTGGTGTATAGTTTTCAACTGTTTTATTTTCTGTTTGATGTATAAGTGAAGTAAAATCTTAAATTTTTTTAAAATTAATTTTCGTGGCCTTGCTTAGTAAATAATAAAAGCCTATCACTCTGTGCTGTGAAAAAGTTAAAGAAAATTGATATTAATCAAATAATTATTTACTTTTTTTTTCACTTCCCACCGCTTGTGCATGAAATTGACAATTCGGAAAGCTACTTTTCGGTCGGTTTAGACTACGCTTCCGACAGCTATTACTTACTTTAGTTCTACCTTATGCTTTATTTAATAAAATAAAATGCCAAATAAGACAAATCTTAGAAAGCCGAAGCCTTTATTCAAGTTAAACAATTTTAGGACAATAGTAAATAAGTTTATTAATAACTTTTTGGAATTGGACGGCTGTCTAAAGTTAGACAAAGTTAATAAATACGACTGTTAGATTATAGCTAGTTTTGCAAAGCAGAATTTTAAAACGCTGAATTTCAGTAGAAAGATCTGATCAAAGGAGAATTTTGAAAAGGCATTATCTTCCGTGAAATACCTTAATTTTGAAAAAAGACCAATTTTCAAAACAGAATTTTGACGCACTTCCGCACAAAAATTTTGTTTGCTGATTTTTTGTGCAAGCTTAAAAATACAAAGGTTTTGGAGATTATATCTGGAAAATTGAGCATACTCTTTACATTTTTCGACGTTTGACGACAATTTTAAGTGACACTTACCATTATAATATTTTTTTCTAATCTGACGATATACTGATAAAGAGGAGGTAATTTTCATTTTAATCGATCAAAAATTGAGGTAGCTAGAATTGTATCTCACATTAGAACGAATCGTCGTTAAATTCATCACCTTTGCTCTAATTTTAAATCAAATTCATATTTTCCGCAGTTTTTTTTTTGATTGAAGCACAATAGTAAACAGTATTCTATTGATCACAGATCAAACAAAAATTAATGCAGACCAAAAATAGTCTTCGAACGTTCAGAAATTTGCAAAATATGCGTTTATCTAAGTTTTTTCAAAGTTAATTTTTTTATTATTAACAAAAAAATTAGTTCAAATTCGTTTGAGTATTGAATAATAAAAAAAAAATCAATATTATTGATGTTCTTAAATTTTGAAATTTTTTTTTGATCGATCTTAGAAAAAACTTATAAAATTACTATCAATTTTGTTCTGATACATAATTATAAAGAATCTAGTCACTCTCATGATAAATTTAACATACAAAATAATTATGAAAAACCAGCACAAATGAATTTATGTTTTTTTCTATTAAACTGATATGGCACTGATTGAATAAATAAATAAAACAAAAACGTTTCAATGAAATTCTTTATTCCTGTGAAAGTACGTTCAATGCCATTATGTATAGAACTCAATTTCTTTTGCATGGCTACCACGGGCACGCTTGCCAGACGTCCAGACGCTGAACCCAATTTTCGACGGTTTTCAAACATAAATCGGCCGATACTGCTGCAATTTCACGTTCGATATTCGCACGAAGTTCATCAATCGTCGCTGGCTTGTTGGCATAAACCATAGACTTGACGTAGCCCCACAGCCAGTCTTGATCATCACGGAAGAAGTACGGCCCAATGACGCCACCGGCCCATAAACCACACAAAACCGTAATTTTTCGGGATGCAATGATGATTCATGGAGTACGTGTGGATTGCTGCCTGACCATTACCGCATATTTTGTTTATTGACGAAGCCATTCAGCCAGAAATGAGCCTCATCGCTGAAGATGATTTTTCGATGAAAATCCGAATCATTTTCAAGTTGTTGCTCAGCCCAATTCACGAACATACGACGCTTCTGGTGGTCAAGGGGCTTCAGTTCTTGTGTCAGTTTAATTTTGTAAGGATGTAGGCCAAGATCTTTTCACAAAATGCGCCACAATGACGTCACAGAGATGCCCAACGCTTGAGAACGACGTGTGAGAGACACATTTGGGCTTTCTGCAACTGAAGCCTCAACGGAAGCAATATTCTCGACTCTACGGGCACTTCTTTGTCTCACTGGTACAGGAACATTTTGCACTGTGCCTGTGGATTCAAATTTTTCCACTAGACGCTCAATTGTTGACCTGCTAGGACGATTATGACGACCATAAATTGGACGTAGCGCTCTTAACGTTGAGGCCACTGACTCCGAATTTCGGTAGAAAATTTTAATAATTGCGACTCGTTGTTGGCTCGTATATCTTTCCATCATGAAATGGCAAACCTTACTGAAGAGAAATGTCAAAAGAGCGGCTAGAAATATGGCGTCGTTTGCTGTCCCTGTCGCTCTACTTTTGTAGCGTCCCTGTTGAAAAACCCTTTACATACGTGCCCTTGAATATGAAAATGGTCTAAGTCATATTTTTTATCATTTTGAGATTTTTGAGGGTTTGTCTTTGAGTAAATTAAAATATATTTTTGTTGCCAGGAACAAAATGTTTCAGTAGCAAATGTGGATATATGATATTGGCGACATAAAATGACTTAGTCCAATTTCAAAATAAACAATTACCTAAATAAACAATTTTCGTAAAAAATAATATTGTAGCAAAAAATTGTATTTACGTACAGGTATGAAAAAAAGAGTTCTTTAAAATACTATTTTCATAATGTAGGAGAAAATAGGGTTATAAACTCGTCATATCTTTATGTTTTTCTATTGATATTGATTGATGCTGGTTTTATATTTTCGAATAATTTGGCCTTTCTTTTTTTCAAAAACTTAAAAACTTCTTGTTGGTGCCTACAGAAATGTAACTAGAGATACCGGATGTTACTTTGATATAAGAAAATTGCCAATTTCTCAATATCATCAGCTTATCATTATACAATCAAGTGAAGAACAAAATCTTAGGTCATTTGCTTTGGAGATAATTACATATAATGTATAGTTATTCGAAACGAAATCATTTTCAATTACTTTTGTTTAATATTTTGTAGTACCTCGTGGCAGGATGGTTAGTGCGTTGGACTGTCATGCTGAAGATCTGGGTTCAATTCCTACTCGCTGCCACCTAAAAACAGAAATCCTCCAAGAGTATACTTGTCATGAATAAGTGCTTCTCATATATTTATTATCTAGCCGTTCGGACTCGGCAAAAAATTAATTAAATAGGTCCTTCTATTCCTGTCAACAACACGCACACAGGAATGGTTGAGAGTTGTAAGTCACTAGGCCTTGGTTCTACATGAGCTGTCACGCCACCGAATTTATTTATTTATAATTTATTTATTATATGTCAAATATTTTGCTTAGTAAATAAAAATGACTGTATTTGTTAAAACGAACAAGTCGTTATCATTAAAAAATCACCTCCTTTCGTGGTTCTTGCTCTCGGCAAAAAATCAAATATTTTTACTAACTTTCATCAACTTATCAATTTTGGGAGGGACTTTATGTTAAAAGGTTAAGGCCTTATTGCGAGTGTCTATTCGAAAAAATAAGAATAGACAAAAGTCGATCAGGAATTCTTCAAATAGAAAAAGTCAAATTAAACAAATATTTACAAATAGGCAATACATATAGTCGACTTGAAGTCGATTCGACTTAGAGTCTAATTTCTTAAAACTTCTTATTTCTAAGTGGATTTTGGATATGCTGTACATAAAAGTGGTCCTTATATTGGGTTTCTTTGAAATACTGAGATGGATAGGCATCAAATAGGTTTACATTGAAAACAAAATGTTTCCAAATATTTTCAGATTTTTATTTCACCCCCCTGGTCACCCTATTTTCACTTTAAAGTACTAACTATGGGGTAAGGGTGATTCTCATAAAACGCGAAAAAAAAAACAATCTGGGGGTATAGATTAGATTTAGATGAGAAAAAAATAGTATGGGAGGTGGGGTCTATTTTCCACCTTTTAGGCGGGAGGGGTAATTTTTTTTAAAATTTCCATCAAAACAGAAAAAAAATTATTTAAAAAAAACGGGAACACTTTCAATGCCACGCCTTAGCTCTTTTTAAGGCAATGACTTTTAGAAGCTTATTATAGAATTGAATCGTGGCTTTAAAAAAAGCTAAAGCGTGGCAATTTAAGTGTTCCCGTTTTTTTTTTGATAATTTTTTTCTGCATTTGGTCAAATTTCTAGAAAATTACCCCTCCCGCCTTAACGGGGGGGAAACAGACCCACCCTCCACTACAATTTTTTCTCGTCTGAATCTAATCTTTACATTCTGATTTATTTTTGCGTTTTATAAGAATAATCCTTTACCCATAATTAGTACCTAAGAGTGAAAATAGGGAGACCAGGGGCCTATAACATAATACAAAAAGTGCTTGTTGAACAAGTGAAATTCAATAACTTTTTAAAATGTGTGTAACACGGAAGAACAAGTCTAGGAGACTTGTTTTGGCTTCTTCCAACAAATTCCATAAATTCATCGTTTTTGTAACTTGAAACAACCAGAGTTACAAAAAAAAAGGAATAAACTTGTTAAATAGTTGATAAATTTCAACTGACTGTTGCGGACTTGTTCAAAGTCAACAAGTAAGAAATAAACGCTTACAGTAGTGTTTATCAAGTGATGAATTCAAGAAGATTGTTTACAAATAATTAAGTGGTAAGGTTTTAAAGTGTTTAAGTTTTTGTTCTGAATCGAACAGTGATTGTAAGAATTAAAAATTGACAAATCTATTTGAAAAAAAAAAATTGTTTTGAAATAGAGCCACATGTCTTGTCCGTGTGCGGTGTACAAAATGTTCATTATCGTACTGAAAGTCCTTCCTACATATAACGTTCGTCCACTAGTAAAAGAACAGAGCTGATTTTTGATCAAATATTTGTTCTTCGAAAACTTTACGACAAATCGTGTATGAAAAACTTGTTGGACTGGTTCAACAAGTCGAGGGAACTTTTTTTAGTTGACAAATGTTACGCTTTTTATTGAGTTACAGAAATGATTTTGACTTTGTTAAACAAACATAGTTAAACAAGTAATTGTTGACTAGCTGACTTGTCGTTCTGTGTTATAGACCCCAGGGGGGTTAAATAAAAATCTTTATATTTTGATATTATAATTTTAATTTTAACTATTTTCGACTTTGCCATGACTTATTGATACCCTCAGCATGCTTGGGAGTGGGGTGGGAGAAATCGATAGTGTGGTCCTATGGTTTCCGGTATGCTGAATTAACGAGATTTCTCGCGTCATCGTCCGATATCTGGTACTCGATTTATAGGCCAATGTATTTTGGGCCTTAAGCCTGGTAGGTGCAGCCCTCCTCTCGTTCTTCTGCCAGTGACACAACCGTGCCATCATTCCTCAAATGCTAAGTTAGGGCATGAAGTTTTGGTGGATAACAGCTCAGACCGTCAGGTGAAAATACTGGTTGGTCTAAATGACAACCAGACTTAAAACAGAAACAAACTTAGTCCACTTTCGATTCCAAAAAATTGCTAAAAGTTGATAAAACGACAATTTGACAATCGTAAAAATATGACACAAACTGGTATCAAATAAACAATATTTTTCAGGCCATTGCTGTTGATAACAGTTATATATTCTATAATATTAATGAATAGTCAATTTCAAAGCTACAAACATAAAGTTTTTGTAACCATATCTTCAAATTGCAAACATTTGTTGATGTTTTTATACTTTCTTAGGTATCTCTTTGAGTTTTCGGAGTGGAGCCATGACACTGTAGCCCCCAATTTTATACGCCCTTGCCAATAAACATTAATACCATTAATATTAAGCTGATCACTAGGAAGCAAGATTTTCTTTTTCTACAACAAAAGATATCTTGCTATTTATAAGCGTTCAACTTAATTTTCCATTTTACATAATACTGAACTGAGTCATCACTTCGATGGCATGTCTCAAATTGGTATCAATGTTAAGACATAATACATGTGATGTGAAGATGCCAGGTTGATATTATACAAAAAAAGTTCCAGTACGTTTTTAATTGAAACGTTGTTTTAAGTCCGACAGACTGAAAATATTGGACTCGTAGCCAAGAATAAATAATTTAAATAATAAATTAAACATCAAATAGTACTTTTTTTTATAAAAAGCACTAATTTGTTCCTATTTATTCGTTGAGAGCTAATAAAAGCAATAGGTTCCTTCTTCGATATAGGTTAAATATCAAAAGGCGTTTTCTTAACGTTCAAAATTTTTCCACCTTCCATCTGTTATCCAGCATGAACAGCAAAACCAAGCCCCCTTCTCACTTAATAAAATAATATATTTTATTTTTCAATACAAAAATAAATACGCTCAGTGGAGTTTTTTTTCTGCAGTTTTTAATTCATTCATTCTTTTTTTTTGTAAAAATCTGCAAATTTTTTCTATCTAAACTGGGTAAATATTTTACTCTTACTTCAGAACACAAAAGACATTCAATTAAGCCCTGGGAATTCGTTGAAGACCTCTTATAGTGACTATGCAGTAAAGCCTTTTTTCTATTGTAAATTCCTGCCAACTGCCACTTTTCCGGGATGAAGGCAGTTGGTCGCGTTCCTATTCGAAATGGCATAATAATAGTTCTGGGTTTTTGGAAAGAATGTGTCGTAGTCCTAGGGCTTCCTAAATGAACAATTTTAATTGGGGTTTAAAGTTTCGCTTTTTCACTGTTGGAAAAGTCGTAGGAAATAAGATGATAAAAGGACTTCGGCGGCGTGACGACCTCCACTATATATGGAATCCCTTTAAGGGCTAGAGCATATAATAGGGGTTGTGTGCCGGGAAGAGATAGATGAATGGTATGGTAGTGGTGAAGGTTTTTGCAGTCTCGCGAATTGTTGGTTACACACTCTATTGAGAATGAAATTCCGATGGTTTTATGTATTTAATGGAGGTATCGCATGTGAATAGATAGTTTTATCGCTTCAGAATATCTTCATTGTTATGAGTTTGACGTAATAAAGTACTCGAAACGTTCTTTCCTTTAGGTTGAAGGGCTAAAGGATTTCATCCGAGCGAAGGATACAGTTTTTTTTTTGTGTGTTTCCTGTTGGGAGGCCTTTTGTGAGTAAATTAATGTGCCATATGTGAAGTAGAAAGGATATCATAATTTTCAGTACCTAACCTATACACACACTCTTATATATTCTCACATGAATGAACACTAAGCTCTGCGTGTGTGTGTCGGTCGGCATCCGTTTGTATGCTTTGCTTGATAGAACTTGGAACACTCTTGAATTGCGAGGATTTCGCATAATTGAACTTAATAGTTTTTGAGGATGAAATTTGTAAGCAACATGATGTGTGTGTTTATGAGTCTAAGTATCTGTTTCTGTTTAAGTTATATTAGTATGTAGGTTGATGGTTGATCAGAAGTATAGCGGATGCTATGAAAGCAATACGACACAACATATGGAGTTTACTGCAAGTCGACTTGTATAAATGATAATCATGAAATATTATTTATAATACAGACAGCGTCTGCTCCTTATAAGAATTGGGTTGAATTAAAGTGTATGGCAGCATATGGAAAGTGATGCGAAGATATTTGGTTCAAACTTCAAAAGCATAAATAAAACAATAATTTTATATTTAATATATTATTTCTCTAAGAAATCCTCAATTTATAGCCTTTTCACCGATTATTTTCGTTTAGCAATAAATAATGTTTCGAATTGAACTCTTGAATCTCGATTACAATTAAGTCCTTAATATGCATCTTAAATCTCGTATTGGGTTTATTTAGTCCACCCCTATAAGTTTCGCTGCGCTTCTTTGCTTGATGGCAAGTGCAAGTGGAGGTCTGATGTTCATTGCCCAACTAACAAACTCTCGAGAGCTTAACTCTTTTATCTGATTTTAATGTCATGTTAAATCAACGTAGGTTTCAGGTCTTAAAATAGTAAAACTTTAAATTTTACCTGAAAATCTTGCTAATTTTACCTGTAAATCTAGTTAACTTTACATGAAAATTTAGTTCAAAAACATGAATAAAATGTTCAACGTCCTGTAAATTTAGTACTAATATCGAGTTAATTTAACATTTTTTTTGTGGTTATTTTCCCGTGGGTAGGTGCAAAACCTGCTATTCAGGCTCTATGAGGACCGAAAAACGCGTGCTCATAAAAATGTGAGATTCTTACTACACTAAAACAACCTCCACTTCCCCATTGCAACTAAGTTGAAACTTATCTAGCAATTTATTTTTAACGAAGTTAAGTAACGTGTTGCAGGTTACTTTCCGGTGAAAGTTCTTGCTTAATCCGCGATTTTAAAGCGGTTTTCTCTTCACCGCACCAAGTCGGAAGGTTTTGTTCTTCGCAGACGGCGTACTAAATTCGACTCGTCATGAATGTCAATAATCGTTGAATTAGCGTGTTCTAATAGTCGATTTCTATGTTTTCGCGCGAAACTTTTTATTTCCTCCCGCACCGTAGGAATCTCGAGATCCCTATGAAGATCTTCGTTTCTTATATACCACGGAGCATTTACAAATGACCTAAGCAATTTATTTTCGAACGTTTGTAAGTTATTTAAGTTTGTATCGCAGGTACAACCCCAAAGTTGTATACCATAAGTCCAAACAGGTTTAAGAAACTGTGGGTATAAAATCAATTTATTTTCAATACTAAGCTTTGAATATTTACCGAGTAACCAGTTCAAATCTCTTAATTTACATTTTAGTTCTTCGCATTTCTTTTTCACGTGCGGCTTCCATTTTAATTTCCCGTCTAGAGTCATTCCCAGATACTTTGCCTCATTTGCAAATGGAACACGAGTGGTATTAAGAAAGACGGGTAATCTATTTATTTTCTTATACGTAAAGTCCACGTGGACTGACTTTTGTTCATTGAGCGCTATTCGCCATGTTTTCGTCCACTCATTAACATTATTAAGAGCATTTTGTAATTTAATTGTAGCTTCGCTAATCGTTTTGCCTACTGCTAGTATTGCAGTATCATCAGCAAACGTGGCTACAATAGTGTCATCTGTTTGAGGTATATCGCGTGTAAATAAAAGGTACAGAACTGGACCTAATACACTTCCTTGTGGTACCCCAGCCACTATTTCTTTGAAATCAGAATAGTCATTTCCGTGTCTTACACGAAAAAGTCTTTCATTTAGATATCCGTTTAGAATGTTGTAAAGTCCTTCAGGCAGAACTTGTCTTAATTTGAATTTGAGGTCTTCGTGCCACACCTTGTCAAACGCCTGCGACACGTCCAAAAAGACAGTCGAACAGATTTTCTTTTCTTCAAGAGCTCTCTCAATTACGTCAGTAATTCTATGCACTTGATCAATTGTCGAGTGCTTGCTTCTAAATCCGAACTAATGTTCAGGTATTAATTGCTTCTCTTCTATTATCGGTTGCAGGCGCAGGAGTAGTAGTAGTATTCTTATAAAAACTTTTGATATAATAGGAAGAAGCGAAATCGGTCTGTAAGACTTCTTTTCGTGAGAAGGTTTGCCAGGTTTCAAAAACCATTATGACTTCCACAACTTTCCATTGGCTCGGAATATATTCTTACCTTAGAGCGGCATTTATTATGTAAAGGAGGATAATAAACCCTTTACGAGTGAGCATTTTTAAAATCTCTGCCGTTATTAAGTCATATCCTGGAGCTTTGTTGGACTTAAGCTTCTTTATTTCTCTTTTTGATTCAGCAAGTGTAGCATTTCTCGTTATGTAGGTTTCATTTGAGGTAAAATTCATATCAATATTTTCGTTGAGTTCTTGCCCATCAAACGGCTTAAATGTTTCCTCTAAGTAATCGGCGAATACCGTCGCTTTTTCTTTGTCACTTTTAGCCCATTCATTTTGGCTTTTCTTAATCGTAGGCACTGGAAGCTTTGGCTTTTTCGTTGCTTTTATAGCTTTCCAAAGCGGGTAGTTGGATTCTTTCCCCGCTGTCAAGCCTTCAAGGTAATTTTCAACTTCAAGGCTTTTGAAATCTGATATCGCCGTTTTTATCATATTACTCAAGTGATTTAAATGAGCTTTGTGTTGAGGAGCACGGGTTTGCTGCCATTTTTTACGTGCTTTTCGTATCTCTTTCACTAAATCTTTTATTTCTTGCGGATATTTTATATCTTTAAGGCGAGGCATTAGCCTTTGAACGGTGTGTTATCCCAAGCGGCTTTTTGTATTATATCAACAAAGGTATCTACTGCGTCTTCAAGCTCAAGAGGCTTTTGTAATGATACATTTAACTCAACGTTGTCCTCGATATCTTTTTTAAATCCATCCCAGTTGGTTTTACTGTTTGTTATCCTGGGTGGTTTTTCAATTTTAACAAGGCTTTCGCTCATAATGAGTACGACGGCAGAATGATCTGAGAAGAGGTCATAGCCCTCTGAAATTTCTATACGGTTAGAGGGTATTCCTTTCACCATGAATAAATCGATTAGGTCAGGTATTTTCGACGGATCAGTTGGCCAGTAAGTTGGCTTGCCAGTCGAATGAAAGTCACAATTATTTTCCATTCCTGCTTCATATAGCATGCGACCCTTTTGAGATATGCATCGTGAGGCCCAGAAGGTGTGCTTTGCATTAAGGTCACCACCAACAATTAAATTTGGACTTAATTAATTTAACATGATTCAATGTTGAAACAACCCTGTATGCGGTAATTATTATGTCTTGGATCCATGCGGCTAGGTCCAATCTCTAATGCTGCTTACCGTCCAATTAATTTTGCATTATTCTGAAAGTATAGAAATTTATTACTATGAATATTATTTTATTTTAAAAATACTTTGTGATACTTACTTAATTTTGAACTGGGAATCTCTCACACTTGGAGATAGCACGTATCCGCTGGGCCACTTCGCTGCATAAGAAACTTGTGCCAAATATGTGCTTTAACACTGGTATCACGTTGAAATGAACTGACAGAGTGTTTCTTTAACCATGGCTTGTAAGTGTGTTTCAACACTGGTAGAGTGCTTCTTAACCAGGTGGCCAGGTTAAATTCAAATAATTTAATTTGGATGGCCTGTCTGTGTATGGTTTAATATTGGTGTCACGTTGAAACTTACTGGCAGAGGCCAGGTTTAATTTAACAAGTAAACATTTTAAAAATAACCATATAAAACGTTACTTCAACCTGATTTGTGGTTAAATAGAAATTCATAACATACAGTGTTTAAAAAACCCGATCTCAGTTAAAATAAGCGCTATGTTTTTGTCAAAATTTCTTGTTTACCAGCATTCAGTGTTAAAATAATAGGTCATCTTTTAAAATCACCAAGTTGATTGAACACTTAATATAAGGTTATTAAAATCAGGTTAATTTCTGAAATTTCTATCGTAAAAATTACTATCGTAAGATGCACTTGTAGATCGCTCTGGAAGGAATGTAGAAAACTTTTCAGCAAAGCTAAATATTCCAATGAAACCTCCGACTGGGACTTATATAAAAAATCCCTTAAGACGTATAAAAAACAATTGAGGAAACATAAAAGAACTTCCAGGAGAAACTTCTGTAACAAAATAGAAGATTCTTCAGAAGCTTCAAGATGAGGAAAAATCCTATAATGCCAAACGCCCTGAAAACTATCAACGGCTCTTGGACTAACTCTTGTGAGGAATCACTCGACTTGCTACTAGATACTCACTTCCCAGGTAGCTCCCAAAATATATGCAGTTTTGACTCAATAGAGCCAAACAATATAACAATAAATAAACTAGGTCTGATTACTAGAGAAAAACTCAAATGGGCAATCGATAGCTTCGATCCATATAAATTAGCTGGACCTGACGGTATAATACCAGCTGAACTGCAAATGGCTTCAGACATCATCATCCCTATCCTTGAGATAATTTTGGAAGGGTGTATGAACCTTGCACACATACCATCCTTATGGAGAGAAGTTAAAGTGGTGTTCATACCCAAAGCGGGTAAAAGCTCCCATGTAAATCCGAAGGATCTCAGACCTATCAGCCTATAATCATTTCTTCTCAAAACTCTAGAGCGACTGATTGATATCCATCTGCGTAGTGGCATAGAACCCAACCTTTTCTCTCCGGCACAACACGCTTACCGCAAAGGGAAGTCGGTAGAAATGACCTTGCATAACTTGAAACGCTCTATTGAATATTCCCTTCATCATAGAGAGTACACTCTGGTTGCATTCTTAGATATCGAAGGTGCTTTCAACAACGTCAGCAATATGGCAATAACAACCACAAAGCTTGAATATTGATAGCTCACTTAGGGAGTTAATCAGCCTCATGCTAAGAGGCAGAATAATTAGCTCAGCATTAGGTGAATTTTCTTTTAGAAGATCTGTTAGCAGAGGAACACCGCAAGGTGGAGTCCTATCCCCAGTCTTATGGAATATCGTAATTAATGACCTATTAGTCAATCTAGAAGCGGGTTGTTTCAAAGTTATTGCATATGCTGATGACGTTGCCATTGCAATATCGGGAAAGCATCTTCAAATCATAACAGAATTAATGCAAACCACTCTCAACAAACTACTTAAATGGACAGACAAATGTGGACTAGGTGTAAATCCCCACAAAACTGAACTTGTCCTCTTTACAAGGAAATATAAAATTCAGAATATAGACCCTCCATCAATAAATGGTATTCCACTTAACTTCTCAGATCAAGCTAAATATCTGGGTCTGATTGTAGACAAAAAGTTGAGCTGGAAACCAAATATACAAGATAGAATTAGAAAGGCCACAGTGGCACTTTTCTCCTGTAAAAAAGCTATTGGAAACAAATGGGGCTTGTCACCACATATCACCCACTGTCTATACACAGCGGTCATCAGACCGATACTCACTTATGAGATGGCAGTATGGTGGACTGCTTTAGATAAAATAACTTATCGTGATAAGCTAAGCAAAGTACAGAGATCGGCTTGCATGTGTATCAGCGGAGTTCTCCGTTCGAAACCTTCCGCTGCTTTAGACATACTGCTTAACATCACACCTTTCGATATATACACTAAACAAGTAGCGGCAAGCACAGCCATTCGTCTCAGAGCCATTTCTCAATGGTGCAATAACTCTATTGGCCACACTATCATTCTGAACGAATTCGAATCAATCTCTAAACACTCCGACTACACCATCCCTCAGCCCGGTTTTTGGCAAAAATTTACAAGTAACAATTCCAGCAAGATCCACTTGTGAAGATAATGAATTTTTGAGAGATGAAGCAATTCATTTCTACACGGATGGCTCAAAACCCGAAGAGGGAGTAGGTGGGGGCGTGTACTCAAAACGACTAAACATTAGTCTCTCCTTCCGTCTCCCTGATCATTGTAGCGTGTTCCAAGCGGAAATCCTGGCGATAAAAGAAGTTTTATCTTGGCTCAAAGAAAACGTAATATCTACTTTGAATATCCCTATCTTCTCAGATAGCCAAGCTGCCCTTAAAACATTAGGATCTGTTTCTACAAACTCCGTAACTGCCCAAAACTGTCGATCGTCTCTAGTGGAGATGGCAGAACAGTTCAACATTCACCTTTTCTGGGTGCCTGGACACAGAGATATTCTAGGAAACTGTAAAGCCGATGAACTCGCCAGGATAGGAACTAGTACACCAATATCACCTAACAAGATGAATATTGGAATACCGATCGCTACATGTAAACTTATGCTTAAGCAAGATTCCATGATGATGACAAACAGCAGATGGACAGGTATCACTACTTGTCTGGCGACAAAACAGATCTGGCCAACACTGGATCCGAAGCGATCGAAATGTTTGTTATCTCTGAGCAGATTGCATATTAGCTCAACAATTGGTGTCATTACTGGACACTGCCTCATAGGTAAACACGCCAATAGACTTAGTGTCTTTTCACATGATTTCTGCAGAAGCTGCATGGACGAGGAGGAGGAAGAAACTATCCCACACCTTCTTTGCTCATGTCCTGCTTTTTCTCAAAGACGCAAAACACACTTAGGAAATTTTTTCTTTAATGACTTAAATAGAATCGACATTCACAGTCTCCATCGCTTTATTAAAAGCTGCAACTGGTTTAATTTACGAGGATTACCTCGCATTCTTTATATGGCATCGCAATGGGCCTGTTGTGGCCTAAGTGTGTCAGCAGTTTTCCTGACAGCCACCTTAACCTAACCTAACCTATGCATTTGTAGAAGGTGTGTATCTCGGAATGGCATCCTTCCAGATTTAAAAATTAGCAACACACCTGCTATAGCCTAACAAATTTCTAGCTGTCCTTTTGAAAGACACTTTAGCAGCATTTATTTATTCATAAAGACTTTTAAGTACAATTCTTGAAAAATACCTTACCTTGACCAAACCATAAAAGGATGTTTGTATTATAAAATCAGATAACGTTAAGGAATTGAATCTTAAAAGTCTTTAAGAAAACGTTTTTTTTTTTTGTTTTTTTCCTTGTGAACTTATTTACTTTGCAACTCAATACACACTTATTTCTACGAAAAAGGATACAAAATAGTAAAAACGAACGTCCCACAAACTTCAACAACTGTCGTTGCTATTCAAAAAGTCCCGCTTTTTGTTGCGCTCAAAAGCAAAGTATTTCGAATGAAATTCCCTTTGAATTTCCAGAGCTCTGCGTGCGAATTTTTTTATGGGACTTTCCATTTCCTGGTTAAGGTAGAGATGGTAAAATAGAAAAATGGGGGAAATAATATAGAGCTCGAGTAGTGCAAAAAAAAAACTTTTTTTTTTTATTTTTTTTTAATTTGTTTTGCCTTCCAGTCACTTTGAAGGATTTGCTTCTTCGTGGAAGTGTTTGTCGTCGTCGTCGTTGTCGTCATCCTTTAGTTAATTAGAAGCATTAATCAAAATATGTTCTCGATTTGCATAAAACACAAATACACTCTACACACGGATGAAGCCTGATAAATTGTAGGTAGGTATGTAGGTAAGCTATACAGAATAGGTACAGACACGGAATTGCTGTTGGTGGTTTTCGTGGTTTCGATTATATAAACTGGCATTCGTTACAGAGCAAAAGAGTTGAGTATTATTTAGCAAAAATGTGAATTTTATTCATAGATGAAGTTGGCTCTGGTTGAACAACTTTTCAATTGTCGAAGTTCGGTTGAGTTTCATTCATTCATGCAGCAGGTTGCGCAAAAATAAACAAACCTTTATAAAGAGATGCTGGGTTATGTATATATGTATGGTATATGTATTCGGATGAATACATGCATATAGGAGATTAAATCGGAATATTCCATTTGACTGGAAGAAAGTGTAAAACTTTGTGAGTACGCGAACAAAGTGTAAAAACGGTTCGCGAGACAAGATGTCACCGACCCATGTTCTGATATTCGTGTCAACAGCTTCATGCACGAAAGATTGTACGATAGATTAAAATACAACCAAATTGCACCTGCATTGCATTGAAGCAAACATTTATATTTATGTATAGGTACCTACACCTTCTCCTATATATTTAATAGGATCAGGAAAGGATGACATCTTTAATATTAAAAGAAGCAGCGCCTAGAATAATTTGGTCCTTTACGGTGCGAGTGGAGAAACTCTGAATTTTCTAAATTTTTAATCCATTTAAAAAAAATACAGTTTCAAATTTCTAAAAAAAAATAAATCAAAATAGAAGGATGCATTTTAAGAAAATAAATTTTTTCTTAATGCTTTTGAACATGTGTATAGAAGGCAACTTCCATTCTATAATATTTTGGGTTTGACCCGCTTGCCAGTTTATATACGAATGAATTTTAATAATAATTTTATTTCTTATCATTGAAGTTTTGCTATATAAACTTCTTTGATTCTATGTTTTCATAATTGCTTTTTGAAGAGTAAGACCTCAATACTACACATATATGTACGTACCATTATTTTTTTCAAAAATAAAAATATTTTCTTTGAATATACTAAAAAATGTTAAGAAATCCTTATAGGCAAAATCAGAGAAAATCCTTAATCTTAAATCCAATACGATGGGGCTTATTTTCAATCAATTTTTTAAAATATTATTTGGTTGGCCTCAAAATAACACCCAAGATACTTGATTCAATTACGAAAATCTTAAAACAAACTCTTATAGCCTTATAAAAAACATCATTAATACTCGGCACAACCTTGGAGTGCTTTAAACGGATGGAAGCACTTACTCTGTTACTACGCAACGTCATTCTAATCCTTATATATAAAATATTTTCGGAGCCGCTTCAGTTACGCCCTCCTTATGTCAAGAAAATGGACAATCTAAGACTCTAATTATTAAAAACGTAAGCAAGCACTATCTAATTTCCACAATTATTAATTTCAATAAACTATTATTAGTGGAATATTTATAAAGTAATTAACAAATTAATTAGAAAAATAAACTACGTCACTCGTAGTTTAGTCTTGGTAGAAGTGGATGTCAGAAATAATGCTAACACATTTAGACCAAAGTTGGTCTATTATGGTATTCGTACAAATACTACATGAATTTAGAAAACTCCTTTACCCTACTCGTTAAACCACTTAGAGCTCCTGATGAAGCGTACGAAGCTTTTAATGTCTGTCAGGCCCAGCAGATAATATGGGTAGCACTACCCACTCGAGAACTCTCGAATGGTTAAAATACCCACTCGAGATATTTTAACAAATACTAATTATATATTATGTACAAAGAAGAAAAAAATATAAAAATAAATAATGTTCAACATATAATCATCTATTTTATAAACTATATAAAATATTTTTAGATATTCATTCAAACGGAAATACTGACGGACGTTTGTCGTTCAAATCTGAGGCATATAGTACCAGGCCTGTTATTTTTCTAAGTTGCAAATAGAAATAACGGGTGATTTTTTAGCTGGTTTGGTTTTGGCAACACTGGTTTTGACAGCTGACGTGTGTTTAGTACCTTGTGTCACTGTCAAACAGCTTCAGTTTGGTTTGCAATTTAACCATGGATCGTCTTACAAATGAACAACGCTTGCAAATTATTGAATTTTACTATCAAAATTCGTGCTCGGTTCGAAATGTTCATCGCGCGCTGCTTCCATTTTATGGTCGCCATTCTCGACCTTCTGAGCAGTCTATTCGGAAGATTGTGACCAAATTTCGCACCAAATTTACTTTGTTGGACATTAAACCACCAACACGTTTACGTACTGTGCGTAGTGAAGAAAATATTGCGGCCGTATCAGCTAGTGTGACAGAAGACCGCGAAATGTCGATTCGGCGCCGTTCCCAGCAGTTAAGCCTTTGTTACAGCACTACGTGGAAAATTTTGCGGAAGGATTTGGGCGTAAAGCCTTTTAAGATACAGCTGGTGCAAGAACTAAAGCCAGCCGACCTACCATAACGCCGAATTTTTGGTGAATGGGCTCTTGGAAAGCTGGCCGAGGATCCGCTTTTTTATCGAAAAATTGTGTTCAGCGATGAGGCTGATTTTTGGTTGAATGGGTACGTAAATAAGCATAATTGCCGCATTTGGAGTGAAGATCAGCCAGAAGCATTGCAACAGCAGTTATTGGGCCATATTTCTTCAAAGATGATGCGAAACGCAGCGTTACTGTCAATGGTGAACGCTACCGAGCGATGATAACAAACTTTTTTTTGCCCGAAATGGAAGTTCTTGACTTGCATGATATGTGGTTTCAACAAGACGGTGCCACATGCCACACAGCACGCGAAACAATGGCGCAATTGCGAGGCGAGTTTGGTGAACAGTTAATTTCACGTTTCGGGCCGGTCAATTGGCCGCCTAGATCGTGCGATTTGACACCATTAGATTATTTTTTGTGGGGGTATGTCAAGGCTAATGTCTATAGGGACAAGCTCGCTTCGATTGACGCACTGGAAGCCAACATCCATGCATTCATTCTTGAGATACCGGCCGATATGTGTGAAAGAGTATGCCAAAATTGGACTCAGCGGATGGGCTACCTGAGACGCAGCCGCGGTCAACATTTGCATGAAATTATCTTTAAACATTAAATGGCAAGGTTTAAACTATCGATTCAAATAAATATTTCATTCATTTTTTCGAATTTTTTGTGTTTTTTTTTTTTTTTTAAAGTTTTAAGCCTCTTAAAAAATCACCCGTTAAAAAAAAATGTCTTTAAAATACAAAAAATCATGTTGTACTGAAAGAAACGAAAAATAAAAATAAAAAAAATTCAATTGACTTTAATGCAAATCAAGAAATCCCATAAAAAATGACAACACAAAATTTCGCTCAATATTTTTCGTTCTTTAAGCCTAGAACTCTGCTGACGGAAAACGAAGAATCCAAAATTGAAACAACGAAATCATAAACGAAAAATTTATTTCTACTTTTCGCGAAAATTGATAACTTACTATAGCAGATTTTGTGGAGGAGTCTATACACTCTTTTTTCGTACACTATTAAGTACCCAGACCATTTATTGTGAGCGAAAAAATGACATTTTTATTTTTTCGTGTTTATTTAAATTTTTTTGTTTATTACAGAATGGCTGTCTGTGATTTGTTTGCAATTGCAATTCTTTTAATTTTTTGAATTTGTGCAACTGTCAGTGAATATTTGTCCCCTTCGGTTTCGTTAGCACTTCGTTGTCTTGTTGGAGACCAACTAAACCCAAGTAACAATTTTCCTCTCATAAGAGTTTCCTAGAGGCTTGTGAGACTTTATTCCGGGAGTTATTCACACTCTAGAAGAGTACTCCTACATCCTTATGAAAACGTTAAAAGCCTTAAATGGCCCACTTATAGGAGTTAATTTCCTCTTATAGAAACATTTTTAATGTTCCTATGGGATGACAAATGCTCCATTAATCTTGTTAGGAGAATGCGTCACTTCTTGTGGGAGTTGATGAAAAGAGAAAGAGTATGCGCATAATTAAAAAAAAAAAACAGATACTCATCTTTCACATTTGTATATTTCCTACGGAAACTTGGTACGAAGTATTTATGTCTGTATGTGTCATCGTCATTGTTTTTATTCATGTTATATGACGAAAAAGATATAATAGCAGATAATATGTCGAATTGATAATCTTATTCTTGTATGCCTGTTTTTGTAATCTAAGAATTTACAAGAGGTTAAGAGACGTTTTAATGAAAAAATAATAAGTCAGAACTTATATTTTTAGACATTTGTTATTAGAACAAATACTTGGTTCTATAATGTTGAACCAAATAATCATCAATATCAATACACGTATATACGTAAATATACGTTAAATAGATTCATCATAATAGAAAACCAAATAAATTATTTCAAAACTTAATTTCATATCACGGTAACCCTCAAGCTATACAAAAAACACTTCGTTCAAATTTAAATATGGCTGCTGTCGTATCGATATTTTAGACTCTTAAAAGACATTTTTATGAGAGTGTTGTCCATTTATGTTGGTATGTAAATAAACACTTTTTTATGAGAAGTCTGATGCTTTTATGCGACTTTATTTTGACATTTATCAAACGAACCGAAAACAAATCGGTGATGCGTTCCCTTTTTTCTTAAGAATGTCAATTATTGTTGATGTTTAAAAAAAAAGATGAAATCTCAAAGTTTGAAATATTAATTTTTATGCATTACTTTTTTTGAACGATAAATCTTCATTATACGTTATAACGTCATAATTTTTGGAATAAATGGACAAAGAATATCAAAAAAATTAACATTCCGCAATTTTCCACACAAATTCTGACAAAGTTAAGAAGTTTAAAACAATAAAACATTTACAACGGGCTTACGCCGTAAAAATCCTAATATTACATCGAAAATAAATAAAAAGAAAGTCTATCACCGAAAGTTCACATTTGTAACAAAATAAAATACATTTTAAACAGTAATCGGCATCAGCATTCAATGTTTCCTTCAGATAGCCAGACCCATAGAAAACTGAACGCCAGAAAACAATGTACATACAAAACGTTAAAAAAAAGAACGACTGTTGTATGAATCAAATAAAGCTGCTGTCAGTGCAAAATCTCATATGAATCCTATAGTTAGAGTTTTGTAGTTGTTACTTTATTAGCTCTTGTTAAGAGATTTCAAAGACTTAAAAATGACGTTTAAAGTTTAAATATGAAAACAAAATTATTATAAGACTTTCAATTTACATACAGGAGTAATAATTGTTCTAAATATAAGATTAGAGTGATTTGATACAAACAAATGCTTAAATCATTTAATGAAAACACTATGAGACAAATTTATGTTTCATTATGAGAGATCCAGTCTTAAGTTTAGCAATAAGATCTAAAAAAGTACTATGAGCGTTTTTTTGAGAAAATGGGAGCTTAGCTCTCGAGAGTATGTTAGTTGGGAAATATTTCTTTTCGCATGCATTAGCCGCGTACTAGGCTTTAGTCTTCCTAAATCATTTAAATTTTTTTCAAAATTCATTTTCTTCTCTAAACAGTAATGTTTCTAAAAAACCACTTGGGTAGAAAAATGTAAATAGTCATTTTTGGAAACTTTGCCGCTTTTTATCTTTTGATGAACAAACTATTCAGAGAGTCGGACCTAGAAAATAAATTATTAAAATTGAAAGCTTAATACTCGTATTTCATTTTATTGAAATATCCATTATAAAAATAGAGGTGGCTTAATTGGGAAGCGCTAAGCCAATTTAGACTTTAAGGAACAATATTATGAAAAGTCCAACCTGAAAATATTTTTTGTAATGACAAGACCTGGTTTGATTGTACTATCAGTAAAATAAGGTTATGTACAAACTTTTTTTTTATTTGAATGCGCTTAAATGTTTCTTTTGTGGGAGTGAACATTGATGAATAAAAACAAATCTTTTACGTGAAAGCAAATATTATAAGGAATGAGTCCTCCAAATTTGAGATAAATAAGTTGTGCTTTCACCTATTTTTTTTTACCATTTCAACCTTTTCTTTAAGAGGGCTCTATTTTTCAAATCAAAAATCAATAAAATAAAAACTGTACGTGATAGAATTTTTCTGAAACTAGATTTCAACTTATGGAGTTTTCTCTTGGTAACAAAAATTGATTTTTTTCCCCATCTGATCTGTCAAAACACAAATTTTGACAATTAAACCCTTCCAATAGAAACAAAATTCAATTTTATTTGATCAAAATTCAGATTTCGATTTTTCGGCAGATTTAAACCTCTTTTACTAACACCATACACATCAGAACGATTGACATCAGCCAACAATTTGAGAAGACTGGGTCGCTACAGCTTCACTGTCACAAAATTATACACCAATGAAATGAAAAGAAAAGATCATAATCTGAATTTACCAAAAAAAACCCCAAAAGTCGAATCTGATTTGAAGGAGAAAAAAACATGTTAATTTTTGTCAACCAGTGTAATTATAGTAGATTATTTTTTGGTGCAGCCTGCACTCCTCCCTGGAACAGAACGAATTGCCCGAAATTTCATTATTGTGTTTATTGCTTCATTCATTAACTTTAATTTGTTTGCACTTTTTGAATTGCTGACACTAGAAACAAGAAAAAATTGTGTTAGAGCGGGTTGTTCATGTTTTCATTAAAGTAAGGGCTACGATTAAAAAAATAAGTGATTTGATATAGAAAAAAAGAACTTTAAAATGTTGTGTCCCTTGAACACCTTTTTTCAAAAACGACTATTTCAAATTGCTATTTTTTATTGTTTTACCTGGCAGCTTTCAATCATGTGAAAGGACGTTCTAGTGCTCATTTACAGTTAGTTTTGACGTTTTTTTTGCTTTCAAAAATGTTGTGCCGAAATTATCATCATTTTCTTCCCATTAAAAATTTTTGAACGAAAAGTTTCGGTTTTATAATATTGCATACCGACTACCCACTCGGGGTAAATATGATCTGCCGGGCCTGATGTCTATATTTGCCAGATCACTAGGATTGTTATAGTAAAGTAGTCTTCTGAGTGGAGCTTACGTCTATGGGAAACAGTAAGCGTCACTAGTAACAAAAAGGTAATAACAAATTTCATTTAAAATCCTTTTTGTAAATTTCACACGATGTCATTTTTAAATTACACTAAGGTAATAAAATGACTTTACTACGGCCTTATATCGGGTTTTTAAATAAGAGCGCTACAAAAGTTTTTTTTAGATAAAACAAAAACGGTTTTGAAAATCAATGATGTTATTTATTTTTGTGGAAGTACATTTGATGCCATTATGTATTAAATTCGATTTCGTTTGCATGGTCACCACGGGCACGCTTACAGAAGTCCAGACGATGAACCCAATTTTCGACGGTTTTCATGCATAAATCGGCCGATACTGTTGCAATTTCACGTTCGATATTCGTACGAAGTTCATCAATTGTCGCTGGCTTGTTGGCATAGACCATAGACTTGACGTAGCCCCACAGGAAACAGTCTAACGGCGTCAAATCGCAATATTTTGTTTATTGACGAAGCCATTCAGCCAGAAATGAGCCTCATCGCTGAAAATGATTTTTCGATGAAAATCCGAATCATTTTCAAGTTGTTGCTCAGCCCAATTCACGATCATACGACGCTTTTGGTGGTCAAGCGGCTTCAGCTTTTGCGTCAATTTAATCTTGTAAGGATGTAGGCCAAGATTTTTTCCGCAAAATTTGCCACAACGACGTCACAGACATGCCCAACGCTTGAGAACGACGTGTGAGGGACACATTCGGGCTTTCTGCAACTGAAGCCTCAGCGGCAGCAATATTCTCGATACAACGGGCATTTATTTGTTTCACTGGCACGGGAACTTTTTGTTTGTTGATCTGCTAGGACAATTATGACGACCATAAATTGGACGTAGCGCTCTTAACGTTGAGGCCACTGACTCCGAATTTCGGTAGTAAATATTAATAATTTTGACTCGTTGTTGGCTCGTATATCTTTCCATCATGAAATGGAAAACCTTACTAAAGAGAAATGATAAAAGAGCGGCAAGAAATATGGCGTCGTTTGTTGTCCCTGTTGCTCTACTTTTGTAGCGTCCCTGTTGAAAGACCCTTTACCTTCTATGAACCGCCTCTTTTCCTTGTGTATTTTGTTCTTGTAACTTTTTTAAAATGTTGTGACATTTTTAAATTTTTTTTTAAAAAGGACTTAAGATATCTACTTTTATCTGAAATTTCCTTATCTTAAATTATACAGCAAGAGAATTGTTAACATCAATTTTTATATGCATTGATGATTTTTTTTTGGTAAAACTAACGGCTTTCGAGATATCGTGGAAACGCTTTTCCATCACCTTTTTGAAGAATGCGGCCAAAGGAGAACCTTCAACCCCGAAAATAATGTAATAATTTGAAGTATTTGATTGAATTTAAGATTCAAAATAGCTTTTTATGGCCTTTAGTCCTACAAATCGGCGTTTCGTCCGGCTTACTCACTTGGACTCATCAGTGACGTAGTGAGGGCCTTGTCATACGCAATTTGTATTAAGTTCAGTTCAACTTACATGAATTCTTTTACAAAAATCCACTGTAAACTATATCCAACAAGATTAGAATTCCTAATCATTAAGCTGGAAATTTTTTTGCCCGGGGCCAGGCATCTGAATTTAAGATTGTTTTTCTTATTAAGTTGTATTTCATTACAAAAGCAAAACATGTTTTAAGAATTTACAATATTCTGTTTTTTTTTTTATTTTCTTTATTCTAATTTTAATTTATTTTTTAGTTTCATCTAACAACTAACAAATATGAGATCACCTGAAGTTTAAGGGTATATTATTCAAGATACTTGAACGATTTTAGATATTTCTTGCAGCAATCGCTTTGATATTTATATTAAAACGAAAATAAAATTGAAAACAAATCAAATTAGGTCTTAAAATAATTTCCAGCACACAAAAATTTTTAAAACTAGCAAAAAATTAATTCTTAGAAACATTTATTCTCAAAATGTTCGACCATTTTGTTTAAATTTTGTACAAATTTGTATTGCAGTCATTTTATATAAAAGAATTGATTCAAGCGGATATTTTTTAAAACCGTTCAGATATAAACTTGACTCGAACTCTGACAGTACTTAATTCAAAATTTGGGGCCATATTCTGACCTTAATTTTGAAGACCCTATTTGAAGTAAAACAAGAGGCAGTAAGACTGAAATCAGCATCCTCAGTTCATATAGTGTACCAAATTTCATTAATATTTTTAAAAAACTGGCGTAGGAAATAATTTTTGAAACCAAAATTCAACAAACGGATCACTGTTGGGCGATGTGATAACGAATCTGAAACAAGACCTTAGTATTGGGGGATGTCTCGTCTTGGCATCAAGTTGTTGTCTACTGTGATAAATATCACACACCTAATTCTAGCCTATAAATATAAATTAGCTTCACAAAAAGTTCCATACTTCATACCTGAAAACTATATTGGGATATACTGATCGTACTCTAAGAGCCAAAGACTTCTGATAATGTCCTGTTTGACAAATCTGCGACAATTATTTATTAATCTCTTTGATGTAGCCATTCATCTTAACAACAACATCTTAGCAACAAATAGCACATGTAACATTGAAAAGTATATATAGAACTCGCTGGGGAGCTAAGAATGATGTTCCAGGTTCCAGGTGAAGTGACAATAACACCAATAATATAACCTCGGCGACAGAATTGATTGCTTAAACTTGCCCTGTTCATTTCAAGGAAGATAATCTTTTATAAATCAAAAATATATATATTTTTTTTTTAATTTTGGTAATCAATATTACAAATCTTTTTGAGAAACTTCTTATTTACTTATTAATATCAGCCATACCATTTTCAAGAAAATCAAAAAAAAAGTAATTTATAAATTTATTTATATACAGGGTGTCCTGCAGAGTTGTAAAGACTGCAGTCTTTCAAGTACTACAGTTAATTGACTAAACGACTAGTTTTAATAAGTCTTTTAACTTGCAGAAAGACTTTAACTGTTACTCAGCAGTTATGAGTAGTACTAATATTTAAGACTGTACAGTCACCAAAAGCAGTCAATTGACTAAAAGTTAATTAACTGCAGTACTTTGTGACTGGTTTTAGTCTTTTAGTCAATTGAAAGTCTTCAGTACTGGCCTGATTTTAGTTTTAGTCTTTAAGTCTCTTAACTGCAGTCAATTAACTGTAAGTCTTTTAAAGTCTTTCGACTAAAAGTCTTTGGATTCTAGTATTATATGAGTATGGAATAAAACGGGGAAACAATTATGTTGTTCACAATGGTTTTGGTTTGTGTAAAAGTACGAAAGTTGGGAACGTAAAAAAAGTCGTTTTAGTATGACAATTTTTTTTAATTATTTCCTCTCTATGTCCCTAGATTCACATGAGGGTAGTCTGACTGGTGAGAAATGTTGTGTTTTCCGCCATTTTTAAAAAAGGCTTTACAAATCTTTAATGCAATTTTTTTGGGTCCTATTGGCCGTAGGGTAAAATTTTTTGTTACATTTTGTAGGCTACAAGATTTTATAAAACTTACGCTATTAGTCTAAGAGTAAAAAAACTTTAAGGCCGTTAGTAAAAAAGTTATAATTAAAATGTAAATATTGAAAATAGTCTCACGTTTTTTTTTCATAGCTTTTTATTTACAGTTTGAGATTAAGAAAGTGCTGCTACACAAACTTCAGAGAATTTGATCTGTGGAAAACTTTCAAGGACTCCTTTTCTAATATGGTGGTTTTATTTATTTAATCTTTAGTTCTTACTGTGAAAGATGGAACGTGCTATCGTGTTATACATTTTATTTAATAAAGCATAAAGCTCATCGTATGATGATACTAAAAGTCAGTACTGTTCGTCAATCACCAGGCACCTTCCTGAAAATGAACAGTCTGTTCATTTTCTTGCAAAATCCATGCAACCAAATAATGCGCAAGGCTTAAACAACCTTGTGTCTTCACTTACATATAGATGAGTTGGTTATATTGTGTATATGCAATTATGTTAATTTTAAATGCAATTGTTTCAGCATTTAGCGTTATGCATATTTCATAAATATGCGACACCTTCCTGCATCACTTTCGTGAGCCCAAACAGACGGACCCCTTTTCCATTTGGGGAAGGCATACTATGGGAGTTATTTTGAATAACTTTCCACTGATAGGATAGTGCTTCCATGCAAGGTTGCTTTCACGTCACGACAACGTCAAAATTGCTTATTGTTATGAAGCGTATACATCTTTTCGTCGGTTATATGTCACACCAACAACAGAAGGGTTCTGATGGTATGAATCTTGCATTTGACTCCTTTTAAAGGGGCAACAATGAAGTTTGATGAGTTGATGCCAACTGACTTAAAACTGTTGCTGAAAAAATATTTTACATTCTGTGAATCGATTTCTTACCCACATTTTTATGGACTTTTGTACTGTATTTCTGTCAATAAAACAACAGCAGCTTACTATTTATGTATGATGCACCCACCAAGTCCGAGCTGGAGTTATAGCTTTTGAAGGGACCGACTCCATCTTCAGACTCTCTTTAAGTAGTGCTTAGTAAGCTAAGACTTTCTTGTGTAAAAATAGTTTCTTTGCAAAAATGTGTTAATTAATGTTTTAAGTGAAGAATTTGTACCTATGCATAAAATTGTATAATGTGAAATTTTAATTTGCACTAACCTGGCAATAATGTTTGTTTTAAAGGCTCAAATGACTATAGTAGTTAGTATATACAGTTTGGTGTGATGTTTCTTTCTTCCTCCTATACCTAAGCTCATCATAAATCCATTAAATAAAAAATATACACACCAAGCAACGGGCTAAGCATAATCAAGTTTTTTTTTTTTGCAGGTCCTGCCTTAGTTTGCTGCCCTAAGAACTAAACACTGGGGTTGCATTAAAGGATTTGATTAGAATATTTCAAATGACATTATGGAAGATGGATGTTAGAATTATGCAAAGAAGGGTAATCGCTAAATGAACGAAAGGAAGAAAGAAAAACACGATTCAAGCAAGAGGTGATATTAATATCAACTATAAATCTCTTTGCGGATGGTCATATTTATTAAAGATGTGAGAGCCGTCAGCAACATAGGAATACTGTTCTTGCTGGTGTTGGGTTTTTAATAATATTTGATCGATTTAAAAGCATGTATTTATGTATAAGTATGGGTGAATAATTGGTTATATGCATAATTTGTTGGTAGAATCAAAAATTATTATTTATTTATTTTGTCCCATCAATTTTCAACATTAGGCCTACCCAACCCAGCCCTCGAATCGTAGTTTTTTAACTGGTAATTTTGTGTTAGCGTTAATATGGGCTTTATATGATCTAAGATCTCATATCATGTGTGAGATATTCATAAAAAAGTATGCCATCTAATAGGTGAGTGATTGGTCAAAAAATGGTCAACAAGTTTCAGAATTGGTCAGCCATAGAAAAATTTTATTTAATGGTTAAAGTTTTTCACAGCCACATAGGTATTTTTGCAAAAAATATATACAGGGTGTCCGCCGGGAGGGAAAACTACTTTGTTTGTTTATAATTTTTGATTAAATGAAAGAGAATTGATCTTATATTAATAATTTTTTTTTCAATGTCGGCATTTATGTATGGAATACAATATCAGGTAAATATCGGCCTCTGTTAGTCTCACAAATGCGAGCCCTTTTAAGAACATTTTTCATTACATTCTCACATATTTTACGCGGTATTTCATTGATTTCATCACGAATATTTTGTTGTTTGAGTTGCTCAAGCTTTTTTAGTTTGTTTGCATAAACCTTGCTTTTCAAATATCCCCACAAAAAGAAGTCCTGAGCGGTCAAATCAGGTGACTGTGTAGGTCAATCAACATCTCTTACGCACTTCTCAACATAACTGTCAGTGAATTGGATGATCCAATATCTAGGGATGACCTTGAAACAACTTTAAAAAAAGATGAAAAACAATAAAGTACAATTATTTTTTCAATATTCAAAAAAAAGGAGATGCTATCCTTCCTGAAAATTATAGAGGGATTTCTTTTCTTAACAGTTTGAGGCAGATTTTGACTTTAATTCTTTATGAAAGGCTCATCAACTGGATGGAGAACAATAAAATTCTAGGCATGTTTGAAGCTGGTTTTCGATCTCAACGATGGATCACATCTTTGCTCTGACAAGTATTGCCAAGAACTTTATTGAAAAAAAGAAGAAATTATACCCCTGTTTTGCGGATTTCAAAGCTTTTATAATGTAAACAGACAGGCTTTGATGTACAAGCTTTCATCACTTGGAGTATCCCGGAAGTTCTTGATGATGCACTTCAACTTTCTTTTTTGCAACTAGTTCCACTGTATGGGATGGATCAGAATTTCCTGATTGGTTTAAAACGACGACTGGAGCTCCCCAAGGCTGCACAGTTTTGATGAACTGTCAGGAGGAGTTATCTTCGCCGATATACCAGTTAAACTTTTTTTTGAACAATTCTTTCACCCTGCAACTGCAAATTAATAGAATGAATACTTTTTGTGAAAAATGGAAAAATGAGGCTTACATGGCAACATAAACAAAACAAAAGTGATGATTTTTGAGGCACGTCAAAGAAGGAGGTTGGCTGAAGGAAACTGGTCTCTCAGTAATATGCGTATTGACGTTGTCCAAGAATTTAAATACCTTTGCTGACACATAATTTAAATTTTTTCAAACATGTCCAGCAGAAAAGCAATGAGGCTAAGCTTGCTTTAAATTTAATGTGGCCCAAGTTTTTGGGAAGTTTTTTTTTTGGAAAAATCGATCTTGTATCAAAATATCACGTTTTTCAAGCAACGGTCAACATTTTGGATATTTGCCCCTCGAGGAATTTGAATCTATTCAAAGGCATTTCTTCAAACGCATATTTAGATTAGAATTAGACTTTCTATGTTAAATCTGGCGTAACCCCAATCTTCATTCAAAACCTAAAAACTTATTCCAATTACTTAGTCAGAGTGATGAAAGGAAGCGAAGGAAATCTCGACAAATCTTTTATGTTGAGACTGCTGCAAACAAATGCATCCCCTTTCAAGGAAAGGAGTCAGCTAGCTCTAACCCACGAAATTAATTTGACGTTAATGGAGTCCAATGTAGGTGCATGGCAGCATATGTTTGCAGATGTGACTGCTAAAATTGACGAAAAAATTTATACTCAGCATTTGTCCAGAGCAACCTCAACATCATCCAGAAGTACTCAATCACCAATATGCCTTCGGAAGCAAACTATTTTCATAACGAGCTATCTCCCGAAGCAGTAAGCTACATTTTTAGAGCACGAGTTGAAATGCTGAACCCTAGCTTCATGCCCCATAGAGCTGATCTGACCCAAATCTGCGATTTATGTAATAAAAGAGAAACGGAAGATGTAAATAATTTCATTGCAATCTGTCCCATATTAGAAGAATCTTGTCAGTCACATTTTAATGAGAGTTATCTGTCACCAAACAGACTCAACGAACTAGTGAATGGAGCACTACGGTGGCACGGTGTTTCTCCCAAAAATTTCACGTAACTTTCTCATCGACACAGTAATCGATGATTGATTTTAATAAAATGTCTTAACGATTAAAAGATTTTCCATTATAAATTTGCCACGAGTCTTCTTCACGACTGCCAAATATGAAATGTTAGGACTAATGTTTACCAAAATGTCAGCAAAACAAAATAGTATACCTTCCCGGCGGACACTCTGTACCTACATAATATGTATATGGAAAAAGATTAAACTTTTATTTTATTAAACTTTTACATTTGTATTAAATTTTTAGATTATTTAAGAGGAATATTTTTTTTATTTATGTACAAAAAAAAAAAATAAAATTAAATTAAATAAAGCTGTGAACCCGATAGAAATATTCTAAAAAATCATTTTGAATTTTTTTTTTTTAATTCAAAAATTTCTTTTCAAAGATATGCAATATTATTCAACACAAAAAAGTTTAATACGATATACTTTTGATAGGTGCTAGATGTAAATTTTTACAATACATTCCTTGAAGACTAATGCACAAATTTACGGTTACCTACTGACCAAAATTCAAACAAAATCGTGGGACCCGTTTTTTGAGAAAAAGTAAGATTTTTGTTAACGTTTTTTTTTTTAACATTTGTATGGAAGGTACCTACCCTAATTTTTTCATGAAAGTGTAATATTTTCCTAAAATATTTTGAAAAGTGTTAAAAAACACTAGGTACTGAGTTTCATAAAAATCGACAACGTTGTTCTTAAAAAAAGTTTTTGAGCTGTTTTAGAAAAACAAACATTACTTACTGAATAGCTGATGTTCAAAATTTAATGTCTTCGATTTTCAAGACTAGTTTTTTAGTGTTGTTTAACTTTTACAGCGAATTTGTGTAAACTTCAAAACACCCACGATCACGTTATGCCACTGTATCTGCTCTTTATTATGTCCTCAATATCTTGTTCATAGTATGTGGTTATCCCTCTATGTAAATGGACAAGATGTTGTGTGAGAAAACCCCGTAATAACTGGCGATGCTTTGCGGTTGTCAACAAGCGTTGTTGGTTTCAATATCGGCATTTTTTAGTCAAAAGTTGAACTGTGCAGTCACTTTGACTGTCCAGTTAGTATATGAACTAAAGTTAAATTGAGAGTTTTGATTAATTAAAGTCAAGAGTTTTATTAAGTCGTCAGTTTAGAGACATATCTGAGGATCTGCTCTGATTTACTTAGGCTACTTGATAAAAGTGGACGTAGGTAATCTTGTTATAATGACATACTGTAAGCTCAGGCTGGGGTAATACATGTAATTATTTTTTTCCGAAAAATATTCATATATGAAACAATGGTACACTCGGACGTATACGTACTTTTTTATTCTACAAACAATTTAACGTTTTTTTCTGGTGATCCTGGTGGCAGTGGCGAAGAGGACATCGTAATGCATTCAAGGCATCTTTGATTTATGCTTATCCAAAGGTGATGCATTATTTTAATTTAAATCCGACTTAAAACATTTTGGATTGGCTCAGATATTCGACATATCAAAAATTTTAAATTTAAATTTATTTTCTATTTTAAGAAATAAATGTTTGGGTCTATTGGTGAGACTTATCATTTAGCTTCACGAATAACTCTTATATATATGTTGACTTATTTAAAAAAAAAGATCAATAGACCAGTGCCAAACCGGTTTTCAAAGGCAAAAAGTTGGAAAAATCATTAGCCGGAAGCAGATGACCGGAAGTTGGGTGGGTCTTAGGTGGGCAAAAATGTGGGATGGTGGTGTAAAAACAAAGTTTTTGACGATTTCTGGAAAAAGTGGATATCTTATAGAACAAAGTTATATAGAAAAGTTGTAGATATTTAAGAGAGCTACAACTTTAACTTGAATAATTATTTTACATAACCTCAAAAATATTGAGACAAATACCAAAAACCAATTTTGTTTGTTTTTTATTTTTATTTTCGACAAAAATAATTCAATTTTGATGAAATTTTGTGAAAACTTACGGCATTGTATTTCAAGCAAGCTGTAATTTTTTTGAATCAAAATATATATATTAAGATTTTTTGTGAATTAAATTTGATAAGATAGACGATTTTCGATAAAAAAAAATGACGAAATTTTTTTTTGATTTTTGAAAAATTTAGTACGAAATTCTTTCACACTATTATTGTGAAATTAACATAGCCAAAAATGGCAAAAACCAACAATTTTTTTTTTGATATTTGATTTTTCTGTAAATGCCAGTAATTGTTCATTGTTCTACAAAATTAACCCGTTTTCATGGAAAATAAATCAAAACTTTCCCTTTAAGAAAAAGTAAATACGGAATCGGTGCAGTTTGAACTATTTCTCAGTTTCAGGGTCAGAATTTAGTCATCATGAACATATAAGAATTCATTTTCTGCTTCGCTGATCGCCAAAGTCTTGCCAAAGTATTTTTTTCAATTATTTTTTTTCATAAAGTTTAAAAAAAGAATTGGGATCGCCATGATGGTCTCCCTGCCATACTTCTAAAAAAATGTTCTTCCACCCTTTCTCTTCCTCTCTTAAAAACTTTTAGCCTTTCCCTAAATTTTGGTGAATTTCCTCAGATATGGAAATCATCTTTCATTATCCCAATACACAAAAAAGGTTCGAAGGGTGATGTTAACAATTATCGTCCAATTGCCAAGCTTTCTCACATACCCAAACTCTTTGAAAGTATTTTGTTTGAAACGCTTAGCTTCCACTGCAAATCTTTCATCTCCCCCAGACAACATGGCTTTCTCAAATGCAGATCTACAACCACTAACCTTGTTGAATTTGTGTGTTTCACGCTATGAGCCATAGAGAAAGGTTACGAAGTCGATGTTAACTCAATCGATTTTAGTAAGGCCTTTGATAAAATTTCCCATAAGCTTATACTTTTGTATCTTTTTTCCTCTCTCGACTTCGAACCTTCTTTGTTAAAATGGATCTCCTCTTACCTAGATAATCCTTATTTCAGCGTTCGTTTTAGAACCGCCACCTCTTGCTCTTTCTTAGCTACTTCCGGTGTTCCCTAAGGCACTCACCTAGGCCCACTTTTGTTCATTCTTGCTATTAACGATATTGAAAAGGTCATCAAACAATCTTGTATTTCACTGTACGCTGATGATACCAAGTTTTTCAAGATCATTTCGTCGACACATGACTCTTCCCTTATTCAACAGGACCTTGGCAGTTTTTAAAATTGCTTGGAGCTCAACGTTACCAAATGGCAATCAATCACTTTTTCGCATAAGCGTATTAAAATTCCTCTCCATCTTTACCTCCTTCATGATCAACCCATACCTACCGTTGAATTTATTTGTGATCTTGGCATAATATTTGACCCGGAACTTAATTTTCTCTCCCATGTAGATGATATCATTCTCAAGGCAAATTCAGCCCTCAGCTTCGTCAAAAGATGGTCAAAGGAATTTTCTAACCCTTATGTGACTCGATCCATATACATATCATTTGTTCACCCACTCCTTGAATACACTTCTCAAGTTTGGTCCCCTTATCAACTTATACACATTTCCAGAATCGAAAGCGTCCAGAGTCGCTTCCTTCACTTTGCTCTTCAAGGCCTTGACTGGACCAATCCCCTGATCCTGCCTCCCTATCTAGACCGCCTTAAACTAATCAACTTGAATTCATTGAAAGAACGAAGAGAAATATCTGACCCAAAACAAAAGAGACTACTCATGGTTTACTCGCCAAGGTCCGACTATTATAAGAATTACAGTTTAATTTAAGCTACCTTTCTTAAGCTGCTGACAATGGTTCCTGACTGGCCCAAGAAAACTGTTGACATTGACATTTGATGCCCACGTGTCGAATGAACATACTCAAACTAGGTCATTGGAGCTGTGTCAGCTTCAGAGAGGTCCAAAAAAAAGAGTAAAAATCCAGAATCCAGATGAGTACCTCAGAAGCTGGCCTATAAGACATTTTTGTTGCAGAAAGCTGTTGACTTATACGGCGAAACTCCAATGGAATGAACACCATTGCTTACGAGAAAACCACGTGTAAACGGCAACAGCATGACAAACACCATGACAACAAACGAAGAAACCAAATGTCAACAAAATCGGCAAGAAAACGAAAATAAATCGGCATTATCGCCATCGTGCAGTTGTCGTCGTGCGTCGTCGTGGTTGACGTGGTATTTCCACTTGTGAGATTTGGATTTACAAGATTTTGACCACAGCTCACACAGACGTGCATCAGCTCTTAAACAAAAGAGAGTCACTCACAATCACATCACTTCCACTAAACTTAGCTTAAAGAGTAATATTAAACAATTAATAAAGATACAATTCTTTGAAATTCCCAAAGCAATGACCAAAGCAAAATAAAAATCTCCAAATGAATTTTTTTAATTTCTCTCAGCCATTATAGTGGTCAGTTAACAGAAACATTAAAGAATCGAAATAAAAGTTTCTCACTGAGAGAAACCGAAAAATGTTCTTTTTAAGTTAAATGGTTATTAAGTGATCATTTTTAAAAATCTCGCAGGTTAACGAAATTTTAAAGATTTTTCAAAAGGTTGAGTTTTGTTTTCGACCTCGGATTTTAAGTTGTTAATTTTGTATAAGCTGCATATTTTTCATTATTTTGAGAAGACTAAAAATATGAAACTGGTTATTTTCAAGGGTTTGTTACTTTAAAATTTTTCAAACATTTAACATAGTTTTAAATAAAGAAACATATGGTTTTGATTTTTCATTCATGATCCTTTAAAAATCCCGTTACAACTGATCAGATAAGGCTACTCTTGTCCTCAAACTAAGTGCTAAAAGTACTGTATCCTATAACTATGGCATGAAGCCATCAATTCAAAAAAAATTAATTCTGAATAATGCCTACAGATTCAAGCTCCGTAATAATCTAATTAATAAAAAAATAAAATTGCAGTTAGGCCATTATTGCACTTAGCGCCTCAACTCAATTCATATAAGATTGGCAAGTTTTTGTAATCATGCGAATTTCTTTTGTATTTTCCTAAAATGTATAAAGAAAAAATTCTGTGTACCTACATTTTTGTAGAAATAGGCTTACGTTTCACTGAAAATTGGAAATTCGCCATATAAAATACCTACACTTAGTTTTGACAGAATTTTACTCAAAATCTTGAAACTTAACACAAATGAATATGTAAGTGCTTCAAGATATCATACTCCCAACAATTCAGCCATTTCAGTCAATGTTTTAGATAAACTTTGGAGCAAAATAGAAGAGGAGCTTCCCAGTGGGACGAGGAGTTTAAAAAAGAACTAACCGCGATTATGGTGAGCAAGGTAGCTTTACTCGAGACAATGGATCGTATGCTAAAAGATGAGATGAGCACGATCTCAGAGTTCTAGCTAACGAGCTTGAACTCACATGTGAGAACGATCGAGCAGAGCCGAACTCGGACTCAGTTTTGTATGCAAAAAACTGAGTTCGCTCTCAACAGCTCTGACTCAACGAGTGTGAGATCGGTCTCAAAGCTCTTCATCTAAAGTTGTTGTGATCTTAATTTCTATTCATTGAGTAGAAGAAGAGGAAACTGAAATTCTTCTGAAAACTTCACATGAAAGTGAGGAGTTCTTAGTTACGAGTGTAGCGAAGAATGGAGATGCTGCATGTACGGTAACAACAAAACAAAATTATTCGGAATAAAAACTTTTTTCTTAAACATGAATTTTTTTTTAATGTAACGATTTCTTTATGAATTATATTATAAAAGCTCTAAGTGTTTTCCACTGTTTACTATTTTCTTGAGTTCAAATTATAACAAAATATAAAAAACATTTTAAGTTTATCTAATTTTCAGTTTTCTTTCATAAGAATTGTTAGGTAGGTATAGTAAAAAAAACTTTTTATTCCGAATAATTTTGGGAGTTACAGTATTAAAACTGATTTGGCGACGAAGCAAACGAAAAAAAAAACTTAAAAAGAGGCCAGTCGTTTAAAAGGCGAAAAACACTAAGATTACAAAACTAAGAGAAGTAAAGAGCGTTGTTTGAAGCGACCTTTTTAAATGATAGGCGTATTGAGATGAAGCAAAAATATTCTACAGCTTCATGTTTCTTGTTTCGAGGCCATGTGTTTTTTTTTTAACATAGGTACTGCAATTGCGCATAGCTGACCACGATACCAAACCAAACGATACTTTTGTAAGTATCGTCTCGGTATCGACAAAATCAAAAAAACTTTGGTATCGTCTCGGTATCGGTATCTTTTGGTTTTGGTCTTGTCTCAGTCTAAAACAAAAAAAAAAAAATAAATTCTGCGTCAAAATATCATAGCAGGAAAATAATGCTGTTACAAAATCATTGGGCCCGTTCCCGGGAAACTAAGATTTAAGAAAAAATATGAGACCTGAATGTGGTTGGTGGATTTCATTAAAGTCACTTCCTCTAGCTAAAAAGAACCAAGTCTGAAAATGTCATCCAAATGGTTTCTAGGTACCTACTTACCGTAAGAAAATTATTTGCAAAAAACTTCTATTTTTCTTTCATCACAGACCACCTATCGGAGAGATACACCTCTTCAAAAAAAAAAAAATGAAAAAAATAGTTGTTCCCTTAATTTGTTTGACTAGAGTAGATATCAACAAAACCAGAAGCGAAATTCTTCCCTCCAACACTTACAAGGCCTAATCGATGCAACTGACTAAAATATTCACAAATTGGACATAATTTATTTTTACGAGTATAAGCTTTAATGATAACACAATTCACCTGAACTGAGTAAGAGAAAACCCATGATTAATAATTTGTGACCTCATCCAATCAATAGTTTTCTCATCTTTTTGCATATTAAAATAAGTTCTGTCTCATAAAAGCTTTCAATTTGAGCTCGATCTCATCACTTTGAGATGGAACACACCACGTGAGATCTAACTCAGTTAATTTTTTTTATTTTTTGCATACAATGCTAGGAAAGATCTCAACAAAGTGAGAAAACAGCTTGAACTCATCTTTTTGCATATAATCCAATGATTAACGACAAATTCCATCATAGAAGGATAGAATTCAAGCAAAAGATCGACCACATCAGTACAAAATCCAGGTCGGAAGATGCTATCTATACGCCACAAATACTGCACGACAGTGGGAAATGCTTTTTTTTTTCAATCAAATCTAAATGTATTGGGCTGGATAATATTCAACCAGACTTTACTAAAATTCTTTCTCCGTTCATTCTCCAGTATATCACCTACAATTTCAACTCAATTCTTACCACTTAAACTTTTCCCAATGAATGGAAACAAGCAAAAATAATCCCCATTCCTAAAGGATCCAAAAATCACTTCAAATTCCAACCGATAGCCATCCTACCCTTTCTTTCAAAGGTTTTTGAATCTGTTTTTAACACACAAATTAAGGCACGAATTAATCAGGCAAACCTCATTAATCAGAAACAATCAGGTTTTAGAACAAAACTGTGTTACGGCCCTTTTGATATACCCCTTGCTGTGGATGAAAAAAAGTTATCTCTTCTCACCCTCTTAGACTTTTCAGAAGCCTTCGATTTGGTTGAACCTAACATTCTTTGCCACAAATTAAAAACACAATTTAACTTTTCAAATCAGTCCACCAATCTGATGAATAGTTACCTAAGCAACCGGCTGCAAGCTGTTTCACTGCATTTCAAACGTTCATCAATCCTTTCTATAAGAAGTAGTGTGCCACTGGGGTCTATTCTTGGGCCTCTGCTATTCTTGCTTTTCATTAATGATTTACGAAAGGTTTAAAATTTTCCAAATATCATATGCAGATATTGTACAGCTACATTTGAGCTTTAGTCCGAATTCTATTAAGGATATAATTGAATGATGACTTACGTTCGGTTGAAACTTGGTCTTATCAAAACAGGTTGCTACTAAGCCCCAAAAAAATCCAAATGTATTCCCATTGGAAGATACCTGACAAACCTTGACGAGTTTCCACCAATTTTTTTTATAGGATCAATAATAAACAAGATTAATGATTTGGGTGTTGCTTTCAATTGCGGTCTGACTTGGAATGATCATATAAATACAACTTGTGCCAAGATTTATGCCTCACTGAGATCTCTATCAATATCTCTGAGCTTTGTCAAAGCCTTGATTATACCCATGCTAAGCTATGAATGTGAAATAACACTCATCTTTACTCTTCTTCTTTTCGAAAGCTCAAACTTGCATTGAAGCCTGTTACCAGATTTGTTTACGACCATGTGTCAGCATACACGCCCTAGATTCTTGAATGTGACCTGCAGTGTTTCCTCCATTATAAATGCATAGTCCTTCTCGTAAAAATAATTAAAAGTAATTGCTCACAATATTTAAACAGTAACATAATTCTATAACACTCAAGTCGTGGAGTAACAATCAGACCAGGTATATTTTCTTGACTTTGGAATAGCCTCACTCTTTCTGTAAGAAGTAAACTTGAACACCACCAGTTTTTAACCATCGTCTTTAAAAGCCATCGTCTTTAAAAGGGAAACATTTCAACCTCACTGCAATCAATTTAATAATGTAAACATATAAGTATTTATGTATATTTAGTAATTTATTTGTAACTTATTATTTGCTAGTCAATAATTATTATGTATTATTCACATATTGCCAGTACTGATATAGTTATTTAATTTATTTATATTATTAATTTTATTTACATTGTAAAGAACCACAAATAAATTAATTCAAAATCAAGTGCTTCAAAGAACTATATTAAATGAACTATCTATTCGTATCTGTCAAATCAAAGAGAAAGCTTAAAGAAAAAAGACGTCATAGTTAAGGACACTTCAAGGTAACGAGTGTTTAAATAATTTTTGTAAGTTGATATCTTCTAGGTAAAATGTATCTATCAATGAAGGCCCTTAGACCGTTCTTATTATCATGTGCATCAGTTCGTTTTCCTTAGTAATAGATTATCAAAAAAAAAGAGGGTTCAAAAAGCTGGCCTACATAAAATTTGAAGAACCTTCTAAGCATCATCTACTGTTGTCCTTTAAACGCCATCATTCGCTGATTAGATCCTTAAGTGAAGTCAATACAGTATTTATGTATGAAGTCAATTGAATGAATTTTTAAAACAAATTAATCAAATTGAAGGTGTCTTCCAAAACATCAGCCATTGGTTTATCTGTGTCTTTTACCATTACCAAATCTCTACTTTACGCTGAGACTGAGAGGGATTGACCCATGTGAACAAACATGAACTATACACACTGGAAAATCAATGCCTGAACCCAAAAACAGTAATCTCGACATCAGTTTGTGTCTTTCTTGGGAATAGCCATATAGCCCAGTCACCCCAATCAATCAATGGATTTAAGAATTCCATCCTCGCCCAGTAGTGACATGATCGGATAGAAAAAAAAAGAACTAAAATACGTTGGACTTTGGAGCTGGAAACTGGAGGAGTTGGAGTCGAAGTTTGAACGTTGAAAGGAACGAAGAACTGAATTATTTATGAAGACGAAGTGCCTAGCTTTTATGAAGGAGAATTGAAGTGTTTTTCGTGGTGTTTTTTTTTGTTCGTTTGTTATTTTGTTTGTTTTTCGTGTGTTTTATGCTCGTGTAAAAAGTTTTCGAGGGAGTGGACCGCATTTTTTATGCCACAGCTTGTTTATACAACGGGTAGCTAGGGAATAAGGGTGGTAGTATGTAAATTGAATTGTTTACGTTTGTTTCTTTAACAAGGGCATATGTTGTGTGTAAGGAGGTTAAGGATGTCCCAAACATCAAAGAGGTTCAACCAATATGGCTTTGCAAAAAGGATTTTGTAATTATATTTGTATAGGGTAATCGTAAGCGGATATAAATATTTCTCGTCAACCAGTGCAATGTATAATGTTGGAAAGCGAAATTTTAATATCAATTTATATGTAGGTAGCATACAATGTATGAAGATATTTTAAAATGCAGAAAAGAGCAAAAAAGATTAAGAGCTACTTACAAATATGTAAGGGAATTCGTGCTGATCGTAAACAGGGTGGTTCACATAAGATGAACAAATCGATAGCAGTGTTGTCGAACGTACTGTTATTGCATTACTTGTATTGCTTTCACCAAGTGCATACTGCCATACTGCTCACCTCTGTTTTATACTGCATTTTTCCTTTTGTATTGTTTTTTTTTTTTAATTTTTTGTTCACAATTAGATGTATCGAACAACAAGTTGGCATTTCTTTTCATATTTTTGACCAACATTCCACTTTCATTTGTAATTTTTTTGTTGTTGTTGTCTAACCTGTGTATTATCATACTAGGTATAACTCCTTTTCAGGATTTTTTTTTTGAGGGAATTTTATATCAACCAAGGATTCCGGAAAATCCTGTACAACAATTTTCCTTAAAATTACTATTTTTATAATTTTGGAAACTAACTTCATGGCTTCAAGCTGAAAATAAAATTGAAGTTGTATCTGTATCCGTTAAAATGTTATGATTTTAGCAACAAAAACAGCAAATTTTGGAGACAGTGCACCAGGTAGTCAAAAACTTAAACAAAGAAAACGTAAATATCACGTATTGCGTTTGCCCCAAAATTATGCAGAATTTTTTGGAATGTATTGCCCGGATTGTTTATAAAACGACAGCACTGATCGCTAGGGCAATATATGTGTTACGTGTTGCTCGATGCAAGGCTTTAGCTAAAGTCTAATTAAAAGTAGGGCACCAGCGATTGAATTAGGTAGGCCAGAATTTAAAATTTTATTTGATGTACCTAATCTGACAAAAATTTTGACTGAATCGCTGGTCACGGTCACTGACATTATTTTTTGAGGAAAAATTTCTCGTTTGGAACGTGTGACAACAGATAAAAAATTACGTTTACACAACCCACATTGAAAGAGCCATATAAATACATACTTATTTTTAAAACAAAACAAAAAGACTTGTAAAATGTTGGAATTGAATTGCGTATTGGTAAATTTCAAAAGCACAAGTGTTAGAAGGAAAATTGTTCGAGCAATTAAAAAAATATATTATAGAAATAATCCATAAAATAAGACAATGCTCTCAAAAACCTTCAGAACATAACAGGTACGTTTCTGTAGATACTATTTCTCTCCAATACACCCCTAAAAAGTGGGCGTAGTAGAAATGTTGTGGGTATGACCTTATTTATTTTTCATAAATGCTTTTCCTACACATTTGTTTTAAGGTTTCTTTTATCATAATTTTTTGGGAAAAAGAGGATAAATTATTATTAAGAAATATATATTATTATCTAGAACTTTTTTAGGAAGCACACCCCTCATTCTTATCAACTTGTGGCGATTCAATGACCTATTTTAAGAAAATGGTCATGAAACTAAGGCAAGAATTTTCTCTTATGATGCATAAGATATTCTTTATCAGGACTGAAAATTTCAGCTGGATTGGTTGAATTCTTTCGATTTAAGACCGCATCTCCATACAACCAGAACCATGAACCACTGAGCTGCGTATTTTTGAGGAAGGACATTGGTATTTTTGGGTAAGGCATTGCCCCACAATGCCCTACCGTAGCTTCAGCCATAGCTCGATGTCTGTCAATTGGGATATTCTCAATTAAAAATAGAAACGATAACCACTTAAAATGTATTCTTCATTATGATAGCTCAAAGCTTAACCAACATAGTTATCGAATTTGTTAAAAAGAAGCTAATGACCAAGTCCTTAATAAATTCTTTAATGATAATTAAATTTAATTTTATATAAAAGGCTATTTTAATTAGGGTAGGGATTATGTTGAAACGGAATTTTCAATAACTCTGCCGCATAGATCTAGCTAAATTTAATCGAAAGACTTGGCATCAATCATTCACGGCTTGTTGGCATTAACTTTCGACCTCAGATAATTCCACAATGTGTAGACCGTGAACGGTGATGTTCTGTTGGAACCACATGTGTGGTCCGTATTAAATATCTTACAACCTTACCTTGTTAAAAAATCTTTATTGAAACAAATCTTTTATATACGACAAATTATATTATGTAAGTTTAATATTATTTGCTTGACGGCGTGTTATATGTAAGCTGGTGTTTTGCCTAATGCTCGCCAAATCCTGGGCACGGTGTTACTTGGAAACTGGCTTCTTGTCTTTTAAACTGCGTTAAACTGCGTTTTTTTTTCCTAGCTCCAAAAATAACCGTTCTTGATGCTATACAACCGATATAAGGAAAAGCTTATTTATATCAGAAACGGCTCTAGAGAACGGCTCTTTAAAAACTCAGTTAACTTTTGTTGGCGTGTTGTAATTTTTATAAGATTTTCTTACCAAAAAAATGTAATGGTATTCATGCAACGTCGTAAGTTTACAAATTGTGTAAAATGATAAGTTTACACAAAGTTTGCATGAACGACCTTTTTTTATACATTTGATTAAATGCTAGGTAATTCAATTAGAGTAAGAGTCACAGTGACGTTTGGATAAGTTTAACCAGTTTGGTTAATTTTACACAGCAAAATCCTTTCATAAGTTTAACCAAATTGTGTAAATCATTCCCCATACAAAATTTGACAGTTCATTAACCAAAAGATAAACTTAACCAATTTATAAACTTATCTACGGTTGTACGAAGTTGCATGAATACCCTTATAGATATACATGCCATCTGCCAAATAATGTTTTTTCCGGCTTTTGATTTTCTCTTTGACGTGCAGAAAGAACTTTCCAAAAACTTCAATGAGTGATTTTTTAATTATACACTCAGAGAAAAAAGCAGGTAAATAAATAACCTGGGCCCTGTAAAATTTACAAGGTGCATAACCTCATATACAGTTACAGACACTTCAGAAATTTACCTGATTTTAATAACCTTATATTAAGTGTTAAATTAGCCTGGTGGCTATATTACCATATTCGAGTTGATTTAAGAAGCTGAACTGTTATTTTAACACTGAATTCTGGTAAACAAGAAATTTTGACAAGATTATGGCGCTAATTTTAACTGAGACCGGGTTTTTTTTAACACTGCTTGATATGAATTTCTATTTTACCACAAATCAGGTTGAAGAAACATTTTATTTGGTTACTTTTACAATGTTTACCTGTTGGATTTAACCTGGCTGTATCTTAAAGAAACACTATGCCAGATAATTTCAACGTGACACCAGTGTTAAAGCACACAAGTTTCTTATGCAGGGAAGTGGCCCAGGGGATGCCTACCATCTCCAAGACATAATAATTACTGGATACAGGGTTGATTTAAAATCGAATCATGTTAAATAAACTAGATCTTTATGTTAAATATTCAGGACGTTGAACATTTAATTTATATTTTTGAATTAGATTTTCATGTTAAGTTACTAAATCTACAGGTAAAATACGCAGGATTCTCAGGTAAAATTTAGTTTTACTTTTTTAAGACAGTGTTAAATTAACCTGAAACCTACGTTGATTTAACACGACATTAAAATAAGGTATCAGGTTAAGTAGTTAACCTGATCTACCAAGTTGAAAAGTAACAACCTGAAAATCAGGTCTAATAAACCAGAAATTGTTTGGTTACACATGCTTTTTTTCTCTGAGTGTAGTAATTTAAAAAAAAGTTGTTGAATTCTCTTAGTCTCAAACATCTCAAGAACGAATGATGTTATCGACTTCGATAAAAATATGAAAAAATATCAACTTACTTAAAAAAACAACTCTTAAATAAAAAAAAAAAACAGCTGAAAATTGGTAAGAAAAAAGTGTTTCTGCTCCAATATCTTAATAACAAACAATGATATTCGTTTCGGGGTGATTTTATTCTATACATAAGTTTATAATAAAAAATTGATAAAAATTGTAAAAATATTCAATTAACAGTTTTTTTTTTCAGCGAGAAAAATTACAAGAAATTTTACTTAAAGTTTTGGAAATTTTTGTTTCGTCTCAAATGTCTTGAGAACAATAATATTGGCTCTGGAATAATTTACAGTGGCTTATAGTTAAAAATTGATAAGGTTTGTAAAAAAATTAAATTATAGTTTTTTTTTTTTTTAACTGAAACAAAAATTGCAAGAAACTTTACCAAAAGTTGTTAAACAAAATTTTTCTTTCTTAATATTTACTCATTTTTTAAACAATTTTTACTCATTAATTAAACAATGTTTTAGGCTTTGCCTTTGGTCTTCGCTCAATACCTGAAAACGTTTTTAAAGACTTTAAAATTAAATTTTTTGAATAATAAAATAACATTGGGCCTCTATAGCTTCCGAATTCACCAATGGGAAGTTACCAGTGTAGGTCGCACCCAGCCTCATTTTTTATTTCTTTCTGGAAAGGTCATTAGGCAATTATTTAACAAAAACAATAAAAAAAATAAAAAAAAATTAAATTAAAGATTTAATTTTTTTTTTTTTACATTCAATATTTCAAAAACGGGTTGATGAGTTATTTTCCAAATTTGATTCTTTAATCTTTGTTTGTTTCCCTGTCTGGTATTAATAAATAAAAAATAACTTACAGAAAAATTAAATTAAATTATAATTCGATTACCAGTTACTGAATATAACCTAATGCAAACCAACACCGCAGCTTATAATGCATAAAAGAAAGTAAACAACAAAGTTCTTTTATTTAGTGCGCAATTAAAATAATGAATCAAGCTAAAAATAAAATAAGTCCAAGCCGTGCCGCAAAATGCATCACAGTACATCATAAATATAAATAAATCAAACAAATTAAAAAGAAGAACAAAATAAAATCAACAAAGCAGCTTCGAGTGGTTAATCCTTCCTTTTCCTTCGTTGTCACATCATACAACAAATTAAATTGGCTTGATTATTGATGGCATTGTGGTTAGTGGGAGCATTACCAACCACAATGCCTTCAACAGAGTGATTCCAGAGATCAATCGGATTAAAGCGTCAATAAGATAGCTATTTGTTTTTTTTTTTTTTTTTATGTTAGTAAATCCAATTTGTTAGTAACCCATAACACTGGCGACAAGTTGTTGTTGTTCAAATGGGGATCTAGTTTAATATAAATAAACCACTTTTATTAGTATTTTTTTTTTAATTAATGATTTCTTTACTTTTTTCTTAGAAATATCTACACAATCACATCTTTACCGATGAGAGCTAAGTGATAGCTACATTTTAATCTAATTTTTGAAGCATATTCCAAATGGATGTCCATCAATATGTACGTCCGTCATTCAAATAGCTGAAAGATCAGTACTTGCTTACTGCCATGAAGTGCAGGTTGAAGGTACATATATATAACCCGTCTGTAAATGTTTACTCCTCGCAGTGTAAACCATTTTCTACCACATATGAAGGAAATGTGGTTTTGGATTTGATTATTTGTTTATTTTTTCAGCTCAAAAAGACAAATAAAGAATAAAATTGAAACATTTGAGTTTATTATGAGCTCGCAAACATTTTATCCTGAAAAATTTCACACACACTTATTTAATACATTGTATGTCAAAAAAATATATAATCCAGTCAATGCCTACCTTCAATACACACCTAAATAATTGAGGGCATATTTTGTTCATCCATTTTTGATTCCCCATCACGCTGCTGCTGGCTGGGCTGAAGAAATAATGTTAGAAAATCTCTCAGCTGGAAGCTCAAAGATAAACTTAATTTTTTGTCGGTCGTTGTAATATTGAAATATTATACTTACTTTTCATGTAGACACAGAGACTTTTATATTATTATGTCTATATAGACTTGCATAATGTTCCATTTTTCATTTATACCCTATAAACATAATCTTATATATGTCCTTAAGAATGGTTTTCTACTTTTTAGCATTTTTCTTGTGAAGGTAACACTTACTATATAGAAGTTGGTTATATACCTGAAGGTTTTTGTATAAATTGGATTTCTTAATAAACAAAATATTAAAATTTGTCTAGCATATGAATGCGAAAACAAAAACCAAGTCTGTTCAATACAAATTATATTTGTATGGGTGCCATTGGGCTTATTTAAAATTAGTCTGGTTTTTTAACAGTTTTCATGGGCACGTATGTGATTTTCTTTCTTTATTTCGCTTTGATAATGTAACGACTCTCATTTGCACTATAGCGACTCTCGAATGAATTTTAAAACTGGCAGATTATTTACGATTGAAGTTAGCTTACGAGTATTTCCTAATATCCGTAAGGATTTTCATCCATATAAATATTGCGCAATCATTTCAGGATCAAAGATCGATAAAAGGTCGCTTTTTTTTTGCAATAATTGCAGTGTCAACGAAGATGCTATATTCTCGTATTTGGAAACAGAATTGCCGGTGTGAAATATAAAACAAGGATGTGTGTTGAGTACTCTACTGTGCATTATACATCTCGAAGACCTAAATGAAGTGCTTTACGGTGGAATTTGGTTAGCTAGAATATAGGATAGTACGAAGTGTGGTGAACTTTTTGGTAACATTTTTTTTTACGGTACCTGAAAAATAATGTTTTTTTTTTAATTTAAGATTTTCTCATTAATAGCTCAACTAATTGAAATGAGATTTTTTAATGCAAAAGCCTCTTCAAAATTAATGAAATAGCGTACAAGAATTTTGAAATAAATAAATTTTGGATTTTCAAGAAAACATTAAAAGAAATTTTTTTGAAAATTCATTATTTTGAAACCGGGTTAATGCAATATTTTGAAACAAGGTTTATAAATAGATAATTATAAATACTCAAAATTAGCAAATCAGAATCAGAATAAAAAAAAAAACAGAATTTTTGTAACAAAAACAAACATTTTGAAACCAGAATTTCATTCCTTTATTGGAACTCATTGGCCAATGGAATTAGACGAAAGCAGAGAACGCGACGAGATCCCGTTCAAGTTGTCTGGCGACCAATGTCAAACAAATTATGAATGAAATTAAGCTGAAAATAATCTGTAAGCTAGAGGAAGATGGCAGTGAATCTCTTCATCGTCATTGTCAAGCTCTTGTGTCGTCTTCTCATACCTTAATAAGTTTAATTGGGATACAAAAATAAAATTATATCTGATTTTAATTTGTCTCTGTTTGATTGGTATTATGTATTTAAAAGATGGACTTCGGAATTAAATTTTTTTGTTTGAATGGTAATTTTCTAATCCCAGTGAGAAGAAAGTGAACAATTATTTTTTTTTTTTTTGAAAAATCATATCGCCTCCGAAATATTTGTCTAGCTACGGCCTTGCCATGCACTCCAGGGTAGGTAAACGACTTATACATAAATTGGTGACCTCCTACCCCTTGCAGGGGTGGTGCAACGCTCACTTTTTTAAACCTTTAATTATTAAGAGACGGCTTCACTGATATGGATGAAATTTTCATAACTTGTTCCAGTAACCAAAGAAAAATTAAAAATTGAAAAAGTAAAATCCACCCACTGCCGCTCCCACTTTTCGTATTCCTATGTTTTTCGGAAATGGCTTTAACGATTCCCATGAAATTTTCAGAATTTGTTTTTATGGGCGAGGGAAAATTGGTTTTAGTAAAATCACTTTTCCCACTTTTCTTGTTCCTTTATTTTTAGGAAATGGCTCCAACGATTTCCATGAAATTTTCAGAATATGTTTTTATGGACGAGAAAAAAATTGGCGAATTTGATTGATTTTTTAAGTTGATAACTTACCATCGAAGCGACCTGCAAAATTTTGGCCAGTCGAAAAAAATCCATTTGATTAGTAGTAAAATTTCTCTATTTACTGCGGACTTCTTCTCAACTGGCTCCATAATGGTAAGCCAGTTGACGAGCGGGGTGCAACTGTTGCTTTGTATTACTAACTGGCTAGCAAGGAGTACTTGCTCAAGTACTTGTCTGGTTAGGCCTCAGGGTAAGTTCACAGAAATCGGTCAAATGAAATTGCTAAACAAATTCCGTCTCGAATATCAAAAGAACAAACAATGGCTTTATACAAATTTAATAAAAGGTTATTTTATAACAAGCACAAATAATAAAATTAAATCGGGATTCTAGATGTTACGTTAGAATTATTTTTTTTTAATTTTAACTTTCAGTTTAGTCTTTTCCATAATTATTAGCTTGCAAGAATGAAATAATCAGCATAAACGAAAAACAAAAAACCCAAATAATATAGAGAGTGCATTTTTTTTGTTTTGTTTTCGTTAAGGTAGGTACATAATATTGAAAATTATTCAAATTAAAAGTTCAAAGTGACCTTTATAGGCCAGTGCCAATATTTTTTGAAAAAAAAAATTATTAGCAGAAAATGAGTGAAATGAGGAAAATTAGAATAAATAGCATATAAAATGGGAAAAATAAATTGCCCCGCAGCAGATGACCAAAAGTGGGGTGGGTGGGCGAAAATGTGGGGTGGGGGTGTAAAAACGAAGTTTTTTACAATCTATGGCAAAAGTAGACCTCCTATCGAAAAAAAATTTATGGAAAAGTTGTAGATATTTAAGAAACCTACAACTTTTGTTCGGATCATTTTTTCACATAACCTCAAAAATATTGAGAAAAATACCAAAAAACCATTTTCTGGTTTTTATTTTTATCTTCGACAAAGCATAATTCGATTTTGATGAAATTTGGTGAAAACTTACTTTACTATATGTATTTCATGTAAGCTGTAATTTTTTTTGGAGGCAAAATATATATTTTTGTTTTTTTTTTTGTGAATTTAATATGAAAAAATAGACTAATTTTCAATCAAAAAAGTTGACGAAATTTTTTTTGATATTTGAAAAACCTAGGACAGTTTTTTTTGTTAAAACCTCTACTTTAAGACGGTGTAAAGAAAACATACCATTATTGTGAAAAACATACCATAAAACTACCACCAACAGAGGGAGCAACTGAACAGCACTGTTACCGGAGCTATTTTTAAATTCAAACTTGACTTAGTAACAAACTTACGGTTACTGATTGGGGATGGAAACAACATTTAAGCGGAATAATGCCTAAGTTAACAGAAAAGGGATTAATTCTAGAAAGTTTGCTCAAATCTATCTGCTGTAGCTGTGAAACTGCATGGAGTTAAATGCTCCATTCTATGCTCGAACTGTCACGGGGCCTAAAACTGCTCTAACTCTGAAATACTATTATTCGAAATCAGCGATTCGGAGGATATTTATGACGAAGCAATACAAAATGAGTGAAATTTGAGCATATTAAGAATGATGTAAATTGTAACTAAAATGCAAAGTCTTATTAGAGAACAAAATAGAGTAAACATTTATTTTAGTTAATTTGAATTAAAATGTGTTCGTTTTACTGAAGGTAAATTTAGCAAGCGAGATTGAAGATCTGTTTGCATTTTTGGAATTGAGCTACTGATGTTGATTTACATTATATAACAGAAGTTTCAGTTTGTTGGTTTATATGCTTCAACAAAGAATAAAGATTTCGATGAATTTGGGGACCCAGACGAAGTCGAAGATCTTGAGTCTGAAAGTTTAGGGCAGCTCCCTAAAAAAATGAGATTCCAATAAACTTTCGCTATAAAACTATTTTCAAGCATGAACTTAAAAGCATATTATAAACAAAACAAAAACTGAAAAAAAAATTATAAAAATAAAAAAAATACGTTAAAAAACTGAACGAAATAAATAAAACTTAATTTTTTTCTTGCCTAAAATTGTCAATTTCTAAGGTAAAATTATAATTTCACGAATGAACTTAACAGCATATAAATATATATATATATTTAAATATATAAAAAAAAATAACAAAAAAACTTAAAAAAAAAAAAAAATTTTAAAATCATAAAAAAAAAAAAAATATATACGTATTACTAACGTTGGGAGCTGAATGAAGTAAGTAAAAAAATGATGTTTTTCTTGCCGAAAATTGTCATATTTAGCGATTTCGTAGGTAAAATTGTTGTTTAAACGCTTGAGATTTCGGTTAATAGAACCTTTAATAGTTAATTAAGGTTTTTTACTATAAATTACATTCAAAGTACCGTTTTGCATCACTTTCATCACTCCATTTAAATGAACAGTGAACAATTACTGGCATTTACGGAAAAATCCAACTTGAAAAAAAGTTTTTTTGGTTTTTGCCATTTTTGACTATGTTTTTTCACAATAATGGTATGTTTTCTTTACACCGTCTTAAAGTAGAGGTTTTAACAAAAAGAAGACTGTCCTAAGTTTTTCAAAAAACCAAAAAAAATTTCATCAACTTTTTTGATTGAAAATTAGTCTATTTTTTCAAATTAAATTCACAAAAAAACCAAAAATATACATTTTGCCTCAAAAAAAAAGAAGCTTACTTGAAATATAATAAAGTAAATTTTCACTAAATTTTATCAAAATTGAATTATTTTTTGTCTAAGATAAAAATAAAAACAAAAAAATTGGTTTTTGGTATTTTTCTCAATATTTTTGAGGTTATGTGAAAAAATGATCCGAACAAAAGTTGTAGGTTTCTTAAATATCTACAACTTTTTACATAACTTTTTTCGATAAGAGGTCTACTTTCGCCAGAAATCGTAAAAAACTTCGTTTTTACACCCCCACCCCACAATTTTCGCCCACCCACCCCACTTCCGGTCATCTGCTGCGGGGCAATTTTTTTTCCCATTTTATATGCTATTTATCCTAATTTTCCTCAACACTCATTTTCTGCTGATAATTTTTGCAACTTTTGGCCTTTGAAAACCGGTTTGGCACTGGTCTATTAGTTCAAATGTGATTCCCCCAGGTATCAGCTAGACCACAGGCTGACTATCATACAATTCAAGACGTCTGAATTTAAACAAATTCCTCTAGAAAATTATAAAATTATAAAATTATATTATGGAACGCAGATGGGTGTATCGACATTTTCTCATTTTTTTAAAAGCGGATTTAAATAAATAAAAAAATAAATAAAATAGTAATCGAAATCCCGGCCACTGCCACCTAAAAACAGAAATGTTTTTTTTCCGAGGTACTGCCTCTTGCGAGGAACTGACAAATCCTCCAAGAGTATACTTGTCATGAATAAGTGCTTCTTACCTAGCCGTTCGGACTCGGCAAAAAATTGTAGGTCCCCTCCATTTCAGCCAACAACACGCACACAGGAATGGTTGAGAGTTGTTAGTCACTAGGCCCTGGTTCTCCATGAGCTGTTGCGCCACTAAATTTATTTATTTATTTAATAGTAATCGATTAAAATTGTACTTATAAATATAAACATATATACAGATACATAAGTACGTACCACCTATTTCTTAAGTACCGCAACCTACTCAAAAAATGATTTCAATTTTCAATTACCCATAGCATGTCAACTTTAAACAAAACATCTACTCTAAAAGTGAAATCAAATTAAATAAATTTGTTCCAGCGTTGTAACATGTGTTCATGACATTGTTGTGTAGGTACCTTTTAAAAATAAAAATACAGGTGCCCCATTTCCCAAAAGCTTGAAAGTTTTGATAACATCAATTCATCCATGTCCGACGACAACGACGACGATGGTGAAAGACAGGAAACGAATAACATTTTATTAAATTCCAAATACATACATAATAATAAGAAAAAAAATAAAATTCTCATCTCCCACCGCAGCGAGTAATAACGTAGAGCAAAGCCTTTAAGGGCTAACAGTAACAGCATACAAAAAAGAACCTTTACTGAAGGAGTGTAGGTACATATTTATAATTTTCAAGCTAACAAAAACGCTAAACTTTACCTTGGATCCTGTTCATATATGATATATGAGTACATTTTTAGTTCATACAACAATATTTCGTGGCTTACATGGCAACATTACGCAAAATGGTCACGTTTATGTGCATCACGTTTCAATTTGCTCCGCACAAAAATGAAATGTTTTTGCCTTATTTTTTTTTTTTTTTTTTTTTAATTTGCAATGACAGAGTTGTTTTTTTTTTGGAAAACTGACTGGACTACAGGCTACGAGTATGTCCTAAGGTGGACTATATATTTTTTTTATTATAAAATAGAGTTTGGAAAACTAAATTTTGTAACAATTCATCTTGTTTGCATTTTTAATAAAATGATTTAATATTGCTAGATCAATGTTCTCTGTTCTATGTTAATATTTTTTATTAAATAAATTATTGGTGCCTATTAGAACTACCAAAAAAATTGACAAACCTAGTTTGCAAAATTTCGGTTCATGAAAGGTATTGTTAATTAATATCTAATGAAATGAAAAGATATCAATTTTAATAAGTTTTATTTCAAAGTATTTCAGTAGGTTAAAGTTTATAATTAAATTAAATGGTAGTTTTAATTTTAGGTTGAAGATCGAAGAAGGTTTTCATGCCTCGTCCCGGCTACCAAAATCCAATGATGATAGACGATAAAGATGTCTATCTGTTTGTCTCACGTAATGGAGGAAATACTAATTAGGCTCGTTCAAATGATTGAGTGTTTGGAGTTCAAAAGTTACAACAAAAGGGTTCTTAGAATAAATATATTTTCTTAGACTTATTTTGGGTCGTTCAACACGAAAATGATTCTTTTTTCAAAAAAATCTTTATCGAGTAGGTAATATGCAAAAATCATTTTCTCAGCTATTTTTTCAAATACTGCCATAAATCTCGTGGTTTAGCAAATTTATAAATATAAAATAAAAATATTATCTACTCATAATTTTGTGGACTTCATTTGACAGTCTTTCATTTACCAATGACCCCTTTGCAAATTCTTGCCTTGTGTTTTAAGCAATTTTGCTTTTTATTGTTTGGCAATTTTTACTCACCCAAATTTTTTAATTCAAACGTAGGCTTCTTTTTTTCTTGCAAATCATGAGTAGGTGCAACTTGACTTATGGCCAGTTTTCCATTCGTTAAAAAAATAAGTAGGTAGGTTATGGTCAAGTCATAGAGATGTCATTCCGATGACAGAAATCACATATAGTCAAAGAAGGCTAGGTCACACAACTTTGTCTGTCTGGCTGTGCATAAAAAATATCTTTGCATCCATAGCTACAGACTAGCTGTTTCGATTTACATAAAACTTGATATTCCAAGTGATTTTTAGGAATTCGCCAGAGGGTTTTTCAAATTATTTTTTGTAAGTGCAAAAAACAATGCCAATACCAGGTTTCCAAAGATAAACAAACAAAGACATCAACGAAATATAGGTTGAGCAAAAATGTATTTTTATTATTTTCTCTTGTTGTGTCAAGACATTTTGATAGTGAAGTGTTATTTGTTTTTCAATTTGACGATAAAATAAAAAGAATATTCCCACACCTCAAGAAGAAAGAAAAACAGGATTTTTTTTCTAAAATAAGTTTTTTTTTTATTTCTAATGATTGCTCTTGAGTCTTGTTGATGGTAATTGTAGAGGCGTGCAATTGCAGTTGTTTGAACTTGAAGGGAAAAGCCTTTAATCTTGTAATACCATTGGATTATTGTTTCGATAGAATTTGGTAAAATTCTTTATATACAAATAAAATTGGGGCTAGGTTTCAGACATAACAAAGGTGAAATTGAACTTTTACTTGCGATGTACAAATAGGTAGGTACCTACTATAGAGGGCAAGTTTTGGATTCGTGTGCAAAATAAATTTTCGAGATAACAACCAAACAGATACGATGATATATTTAGAACAGCTGTCAGTCTATTTGCATCTGGATCTAAATATAAGCTAAACCATTACGATGCAATATTTTTCAGATTTTGAACTTATCGTATTTTGGTAGTTATCCAGACAGTTCAAAAAATAACGATACAAACGTAGTTTTTGGCTCTTTTTCCAAATGCTTGGTTCAATTTACACGTTTTTGGTGTATTTTCCAATATAATTTGGGGCTCTTTTTCAAAAATTTTAACCCAAAATTTTTGTGGACTTTTTTTCCAAAGTTGTTTTAGCGTAATTTCCTATGGCGTAATTTCAGGGATCCCATTTAATAATTTATTTTCAAAAAGATTCATCAATCTGTTTTTGAAATATTGAATTAATGGTCTGGGTTCGATTACCAGTCACTGGCCACCTAAAAACAGAAATGTTTTTTTCCGAGGTACTGCCTCTTGCGAGGAACTGACAAATCCTCCGAGAGTATATTTGTCATGAATAAGTGCTTCTAGCCGTTCGGACTCGGCAAAAAATTGTAGGCCCCCTCCATTCCTGCCAAAAATACGCACACAGGAATGGTTGAGAGTTGTAAGTCACTAGGCCTTGGTTCTCCACGAGCTGTTGTGCTACCAAATGTATTTTTACCTAGGCAGTTTAAACAGTCGCTCCCTGAAAATCAAAGGCCACATGGCTTCTTTGTGAAGTAGGGGGTTAACAGGAAATTTCGTTTTTCGAATGCATTAAGATAAAACCACTTTGTTAAAACACCTTTTAAAAGAAGCCAAAATATAATTTTAAATAAAATGTACGTCTGGATCGCACGATACTTGCTCTAATGTTCAAATTGTTTGGAGTTAGGAATTTTAAAATATGAAAATAATTTTAGTAATTTTTTTTAAAAAATATAAAAGCATTTTAAAAAAAATTATTATAGGTTTTCTTAACAATTAATTTTTATAAAAATTTAGTAGCATTTTTGAAAAGAAATGTTGGTTATTTTTGAGTATTTATTGATACACATTAACTAACTTAGTTTCAAAGAAATTCATCAACCGTTTTTGAAATATTGAATTTAAAAAAAAACCTTATACCCATATTTTTTTAAAAATCCAAAATTAATTTTTTCAAAACTTTGAACATTTAAAATGAGCTTTTACGTACAAGCTCTGATTATAATCGGTTGAGCCGTTAATGAGAAAATCGAAAACCAAAAACACCGTTTTATGTCAGGTACCGTTAATAACGGTTTTAGGTAAGCAAATTCTTTACCAAAAAATACACTTAACGTACAGTAACACCGTGATTTTTTTATTAAAATCAATGGAGCCGTTTTAGAGATAAATATGATTTTCTTTTGAACTAATACAAAATTTTATTTCCCCTCTGGAGAATCACCAAAAAGCCTCAAGTTCAAAATTTGAAAAAGACCTCATCATTGGTTTCGCCTGTTGATCCAGATACAAACAGACAGACAAACTGAATTTTGCCACCAACTTTTTTGTGTTCTCTATCATCATAACGTCATGTTTGATTGTTATCTCGAAATTTGTTTGCTGCACGAATCCTAAATTTGCTCTATTGTACCTACACTCAGAGAAAAAAGCAGGTATAACCATCAATTTCTGGTTTATTATACCTGACTTTCATGTTTTTATTTCTCAATTTGGTTTATCAGGTCAACTGCTTAGCTAGATACTTGATTTTAATGTCATGTTAAATCAACGTAGGTTACAGGTAATATCTGCATTACACCATGTAAATTTAACACTGCCATAAGATAGTAAAAGTGTAAATTTATCCTGTAAACCTTGCTAATTTTACCTGTAAATGCTAGATTTACAGGTAAAACCTTATATAAAAATCTAGTTAAAAAACATGAACACAATGTTCAATGTCCTCTTAATTTAACATGAAGATTTAGTTAATTTAACATGATTCAATTTTGAATCAACCCTGTATCCTGCAATTATTATGTCTTGGATCCATGCGTCTAGGTCCCATTTCTAACGCTGCTTACCGTCCTATTCATTTTGCGTTATTCTGAATGTACAGAAATTTATTACTATGTCCCTGTCACCCGTCATCTGTCACCTGTCACCTGTTACATTAAAAAAAAAATTCGCACAGAGAAAAAGGTATTCTTTATCAAAAGGTCGTCGTTTTCCACAACCAAGCCTTGTAGAAAATTAAGAAACAAAAATCAATTGAAATTTTCAAGAGCTTTTCAAAACTAAAAACTAGAACCATCTACGATACCTAGTTCTCGAAATTTATAATGTATTATTTTATTTTAGAAACACTTTGTGATACTTACTTAGTTTTGAGTTAGGGAACCACTCAAACATGGAGATATCATGCATCCCTGGGCCATTTTCTATATAAAAATTTGTGCGAAATATCAATAAGTTGAAACTGAATTTGATTGAATGGCTTGTATCTGTATGTGCTTGAACACTGGTGTCACGTTGAAATTAACTGGCAGAGTGTTTCTTCCATATAAAGCCACGTTGAATTTAACAAGTAAACATTGTAAAAGTTACCATATAAAACGTTACTTCTACCAGATTTGTGGTAAAATAGAAATTCATAACAGTGTTAAAAAACACGATCTCAGTTAAAATTAGCACTATTTTCTGTTTGAAAGTTCTTGTTTACCAGAATTTAATGTTTAAATAACAGGTCATCTTCTTAAATCAACATGAATACGGAAATATAGGCCACTAGACTGAATTGACACTTAATATAAGGTTATTAAAATCAAATGAAATGTCTGTAACTTTATATGGGGTAATGTACCTTGTAAATTTAACAGGGCCCAGGTTAATTACCTGACTTGTTTCTCTGAGTGAACATATATCGCAAGTAAAAAATGATGAACATTCACAAATAAAAGCAATTTTTGTTTTTGTAAAATATAGTTATCAATTTTTTTTATTATAAATAAAATTAAAGAGTTTTTAGGTTCAATGAAATTTTGGATAAGAAAAAATACTTTTAAAAGCATCTACTATTATAATCAAGTGCAAAAATTTTGCCGTGGGAAATGAAAAATATACAAAAAAGGCCACATCATTTTTGCTAGTTTTTATTTTATTTACATTTATATTTAATATAAAAATAATGATCATAGGTAACATAGATTACAAAAGACCAGAATTCATAGAACGTGTGTTTTAAAAATAGCAAGTAGGGCATTTCTCTTACTGCATCATTAAATTAGTTCTTTTATATCCTTTTTCGTGATGTTTTTAGAGGAAATGCGATGAACGTCTTGGCTTTATATTCTTTGCTTTCAGGACTTTAACTTAAACGATCCTTGTAGTGAGACATAAACATAAACACGTTTGAAATTCATGAAAGTTTGAATGATGGCATTAACCTCAACGGCATGAGATCCCTAATAAAACTTAAGGATAGGCATTTGGGTCATAAAATGAATGTCAACCCACAAACCATCCAATGTATCCAAATATTATTTTCTTTTTTATTAACGCCAATGTCCGAGACACCAGTACAATCTACGAAAAGAAGACAAATCATACATAGTTTTGAAGAATGCTAGACGTGACGTTATTTCTAAAAGATATAAGATACCGTGTTGTTGTATGTTATGCCGTTTGCTACAACCAACGTCATCTTCTACCAATGAGGTTTAACAAGATATTTAAATATGCACAGAGTAAAGTAACAGGTATTAAACACTGTGTTCTTAGTCATGTACTTTCGGTTTGGCTAAATTAAGCGTTTTATGGATATATAGTTTATTGTATAGTCGGAGCTAAAGTAAGATTAATTCTTTCTATTTCAAGACAAAATATGATTCTAAGAAAGGTAGAAATGTACTCCTCCATAAGATTTGAGCGGGTCGACCTAAGACTCTGCAAATATCATCAAGCAAGCATTTTATTCATTGGGGACCAATTATCTTGAGGAAATAATTAAATTTGAATTTTAGGGTTGAATTTATTGAAAGGAAATGGAAATTATTTACCTCTTAACAGAGAGTTCCAATTTTAAGATCCAATTAATTGAATTTGTATCAAAACTGAAAATTATTAAATCTATTTATTGCATTCGAAAAATTCCTTAAGAGTGTTCCTGACTGAAATGGTGATTTCATGAAAAAGATTAGGAAGCGTGTACTTGTCCCATCAAAACAATTTTGGTGTCTATGGACAGAAAACCTTGATTTCTAGAATATTATTGAAAAAAAAATTTAATTTTGTGCTCTATTATTTGGTAAAAGCTTTAAAAAAAACTAAAATATGACGAAAATGGTTGTTTTCAAAGAGAATGTAGCTGAAACTATTGTATATTTTGTAAAAAAATTTAAATAACATTAAATTCTATATTTTTGAAGACAATTTTTGATCTTGTATCTAAAAAAAAATCAAATTCAAAACGCATTTTTGACAATCAATTTTTTAAACCCAACGGTATTTGTTTGAATTTTTTTTATTGCATATAAATTCAATTTATCATTCACGATTTTCATTAATATATAATCATAATTGTATCATTCAATTTTTAATTTAATTAAATTATGTAAATTTGGAAGTTAAAATCAGTTACTTTTACAAAATGTTTTTTTTTTTTGTAAAATAACACGCCTACTAGTAACCAATTAGTAAAAAAAAGTTTTTTAAAACAAAGTATCTGATGAAAGTGAAAAAAACGGTCCTGTGGAAAAAAAAAAGATAGCAAATGGCTGGTTTTGTTCAGTTCGGAACACTCTTAAGCAAAGATTTTAGTCAATAAATATGAACTTTCTCTGGATCACATCTATTTCACATCTATACATAAATTTCTTATAGTTCAAGGCACAAGCCTTTTTCCCAGGGGGGTCACGTTTTTCAAAATTCAGTAAAGTACTGCACTAAAACTTTAAGTATTCATTCTAGGAAGCCTTATACAAAAAAACATAGCGTGGCATTCCCAAAAATTGCTGCCAAGTTGCTGGGTCGGAAAAGCCAACAATTACAGCCTCTGGGAAATCGAAGCAAAATACATTGGTAATTGCGATCAAAAAATGGACTCGTTTCCACAATTCGTTGTGCCATGGTCTTGAAGCTTCATAATGCTAGCAACAAAAACAACAACATGTTGATCGCCTTGTCTTTGAAATCTTGGTACCCCTATATAGAATATTAGTAAAAAAGTATGCCATTTAAATGGTCAGTAATTGCTCGAAAAAGACAAGTAGTTTTAGAAACTGATCGGCTGTACAAAACTGTAATCAATAGTAAAAGTTTTTTAATGTCGGCTGCAATTTTTGGCAACTCATTTGTGGAAAATTCGCTTAGAATGTAAACCATTTAAAAGGCCGAGAGTGCCAAGAAATCCCTCAAACTAAATTCTCATCAGATGACTATATGTAAATAGTATATAATAATAGTTGCTTAGTGCAAAATTTTATAATTTTGTAGTAGATCGTATTATTTTTCTTATATAGAAAAGTTTAATTAAAATCGTAGAAGTCTTTTTGGAGAAAAATATATTTTCCTTTCCGTTAAATTTTTTATAAAAGTTCCGTTATTTTTTCATATAAATATGTAAAAAAAATTTCTAAACATATTTTATAAAGTACTAAAAAACTCTCAAATATCGAGTTTAAAAAAAAAATCGATTTTATCGTTTTTGAAATATCTGATTTTCAAAAAAAAATTGAAAGATTTTTTAAAAATCCAATAATTTTTTTTAAATTTTAGTACACAAAAATATGCAGTTTTTGGAAAAAAAAAAATGAAGAAAATCAGAAATTTAAAAATGATTCTTTGGGAGGTACCATTAATAACAATTTTTTAATAATAATACAAATAATTTATTGATTTTTTCTTTAAGAAAAGTTGCCAAGCAGTTTTTGAGAAAAATACTATTATGTAAAACTCCAAAAAAAATTGTATGGCAGGTACCGTTATTTTTCGTTCTAAACAAAAATGAAAGAAATATGAAGGCATAATCACCAAAAACCACTATGTACCAAGTTTGAAGAATATCGGACAGACTTAATTGTGCCACCCACTTCATCCACACACTTTCTCAAAATCGCAACTTTTTATGTAGAGCAATTTAGGTTTTTGTAAAATATTGGATTTTCGTAAAGCGGTAGAGTTTGATTTTCACCTTCAAAAATAAAATCTTTGCAAAAAGGAATGAAATGACAACAAAAACATAAATCATAAAAAATATCCAGATTCTTATATATGCTAAGAACTTGGGGCATAAAAAATCAGCCATAAAAAGTAATGATATCTGAAGTATATGCCAAGTTCTAAGTTTGTGAAGCTTATAAAAGGGTAAAGTCGGCTGATATGGCACCCATTTTTAGTTTTCTTTGTTGCTCAAAAAATGAAAATGGTTTTTATCTTAAACTTTAATATACGTGTTCTGTAATTAATTTTAAAACAAAAAAAGTAGGTTGATTACGAAAGTTTTTGTAAAAAACATATTTTTAAGAAAAATTAAAAATGGCGGGTGATTTGGCACCTGCTAAAGGGTGATTTGAAACTCTACTTTCTTATGGATTTTCGCAAAACTCATTGCAGTTTTATGTCAAATGCAATGAGAAAAGGCAAATAACACACTTGTTTGACTCGAATGTTAAAAAAGCGGTAGTAGAAAGTCAATGAAAATTTGACGCAATGTAATAGTAGGTGAAGGGGTGCCATATATCTCCCTTTTGATATTACCACGGTTTATCCAAATTACTCAAACAAAACAAGTGCGCGTAGTTATAATGGCAAATACAAATAAAATGCACGACTGGATCGCACGTACTTGCTCTTAAGTTCAAGTTAGTTGGATTTTAGAACTTTTAAAATATGAAAGTAATAATAAAAAAAATAAAAATATAAAAGAGCATTTAAATCGTTCTTTTAGTTGTATAAACAACAAGCTAAAAAAAGATAGAGTTCAAAACAAGTATGCCATTTGATTATTTGAAAAAAATATGAATATGTGAACAAAAAAAAATTAAATCGTTGGAGCAGTTTTATTAAGTTAATTTTATATATTATATATAAAAATCTAATAACATTTTTAAAGAAAGTTTTGGGAAGCATGTTTTGTGAGTGTGTATAAAAATATCTTTTTAAACATAGTTTCAAGAAAATTCATCAACAGATTTTTGAAATTTCAAAAAAAAAATCCTTAATTTATTTTTTCCAAAATGTTGATATGCAATATTATTAAAATTTAAAAAAAAAAAATATTTTGCATACAAATTTTGACTGAAATCGCTTAGGTCGTTAATGAGAAAATCGAAAATTCAAAAAACCGTTTTATGACAGGTGCCGTTAATAACGTTTTTCGGTAAATTTTGTTCTTATCAAAAAGTACACTTATCAAATAGTACAGTATAGTATAGTTTTTTTTATCAAAATCGTTGGCGGAGCAAAATCGCATCGTCACCTCCAAGTGGTGCCCGCTGGATAGCCAATTAGGTGAACTAACGACGAGCGTTGGATCTATTGGATCCAAGAGCTGAGACACCTGAGTTACCTTCTCAGGAACTAGGAGCATAAGATAAGACAACGCTCTGAAGAACCAGCTCTCCATGAAACCCAAGAGCGTCTGACGCATAATGTGCGGCTCATTGGTCAGCGTCTGATCCCATAGGGGCGGCTGTATTCAAGACCTTGAATAGAATAAGTAACCAAGCTATTTATGGGTAACAAATAAAAGTTACAAAAAAATTTAAAAAATGGCAATGAATAAAACAAATAGATATTATACCCCAGGTGGCAATCCAGATAAACTGGTAAATCCACTATCTTCGGAGATCGGTCCTACGGATTCTGGGGAGGGCCAATTATTGCTAACAGGAAGTAGACGGAGTTCTAAAACTCTGAAGACTCCACCAAAAATATTCTCAAGGGTCACTCCATTGAAACCCCTTACCGAAAAATCAAATGACAAAGAAGTCATTCACGAAAAAGGAACCGAAATCTATGAAAAGATCGAAATAAAAGATCCGCAGTGTTCCAAACAAAGCAACGAGATCCACCAAGTTGAATCCGAAAATTATTTCGAGGAATGGCAAAAAGAAATAATAGCCAGAAAAAACTTGAAGTGCTCGTTGAAAGTCTTCAGCAACAAGTAAAGAGACTTGAAGAAAAAGTCAGCTTGCTAGACAAGAAAACTTCAAATAATGACAGCAAGAGTAGTCCAAAAATACTTGTAATGAAAAGCGCACCAAAAACCATTGAGTTTCATACTGATGAGGAAGAGCTTCTTTTTGAAACAGATGGTAACAGAAATAAGCGTTTCCAAGAAACGGAAAGCAGAGGGTAGCCCAGAGACTGTTCAAAAAATTAAGCAGGTAGCTTGCAAAGCGGATATTCCTGCAACAGTGAAAACATCAAACAATGAAATAAAAGATGTATCCCAAAAGAAGTCTTTTGCTAAATGTACTAGGCAAACTGCACCACCTCCAATCATGATATCGGCCGAAATAATAAGCAAAAATCATTATCTACCAAATTTGTAGAAAATCGATCCAGCCATTTAGGCTGTAGCCGAACAGACAGACAGACAGAAGACATACATGTCATGTTTGTTTTTACGTCTTTTGTTTTTGCACCAATCCAAAACTTACCTTATAGTACCTATATCGCAAGTAAAACTGGCTGCCAGTTAAAATGGTGTTGCCATATTAAAGTTCTATACTTCTAAAAACAACACCCTTATAACTGAGGGACTGATGTCTACTAGATACTTAATCTCCGCCTGCAGTACTTTGTCACTTGTTGAGCAACAGAAAACGAACAAAAAAACGTCTAATCTAATTAGGGATCCAGCTAAAAGAATCCTCTGTTGATAGCTGAAGCCTCCGATACCTATATAATCCGTCAATGTCTGTTATTCACAACAATATCGTTATTTAAGATTAAAACTTAATTGAGTAGGTACATATAAAGTTTCAATTAATTTTGATGAAAATTAACATAATTTGAGTTGACATGACGGTGAAGCCAGTGCGGAGCGTGTAAAACTTTTACATGTGCATAGCACACATATTATGCTTAAAACGGGATACGTGAATTCATTTTGAAGGTATTGTCTGGCAGATTAATTGAAAAATATCAATCAAGAGAAACTCATTGAAAGGCAGCAACAACGACAAAAAAAATTTATCTATGCGAGTATGTATGTATGTATAAATATCCACGCAAATATGTAATGTACATATTGATGGTGATGAAATGATTTGTAATCCTAATACCCGATAATACAGCGATGTCTGTAGTAACAACAGCGTTGATTGTGTGTTTATTTGTTTTTCATTTGACAGTACATATTATACTGACAGGCTTTAATGCATAAGGAAATATCTGTCAATTATTGGATTGAAAACACGAACTTGGATAATGCATGCTGTTAATTAAGAATTACTGGATTTTTCAATTATTTGTAATTCGTTTATTAACAAAAAAAAAACGGGTGCCATAAAGTGCATCAAGTAGGTGTTATTGCGTAACAGGTAGTATTTTTTCGTAACTAAATTTTAATATTATTTTTTAATTATTGAAAAACTATTATCATCGGGCTTAAATGTAATTATAAAAACTGAACTGACTTTTGGGAGTTCATATTTTTATATTATTTTTGAGAGCTTGTTTTTTAAACAGCTTAAAATTTATACAATAAACAATGAATAAGTCAATAAATCGAATACCCCTCAGGCTTCAATGTACAAATGTACGTTTATTTTTCTATGGAGGTAGGTAGTAACCGGCAGTGGCTTTAGACTTAAAAATTGATTAAAACCCATTTTCCAGGTACCCACTTTGCCAGTCATAGTGAATAGAGTAAAATGTATTAAATTTTCGTTGGGTCCTTGATATTGATATAGTTTAATGGGTAAACATGTAAATCCAAGATGACCACATTTTTTTTTTTATAAAATCAACCTCAATTCCTACTTAAACCTCCCCGTTGTTAACTAGTGCCTAGTTCCTCAACTAGAAATGAGGTTTACTTACTTCTTTACTTACTTAAGGTGGCACTACAGTCCAGGGTGGACCAGGGCCTCAACCAACAAGCTTCTTCCATCCGGCGCGGTTTCTAGCTAGCTGTCTCCAGTCTCCAGTCTCGCTGTACAGCCTTTGTACAGTTCGTGGTTGTATCTTCTTCTCCATTCCCCATCTATGCAGACGGGACCAAAAATCACCCCCGAATTTTCCTCTCAAAACAGCTTAAGGTGTTCTCATATACCTTTAATAGCGTCCATATCTCTGCACCATACATCAGGACCGTCATGAGAAGCACCTTATACAGGGACACTTAAGTTGCTCGAGAGAGGGCTTTTGCTTCTCAATTGCCTTCTTAGCCCAAAGAAACAGCGATTGGCAAGAGTAATTCTTCGTTTGATCTCAGCACTGGGTATCGTTAGCTGAGCTGAGCGAAACTGAGCGGAGCCTGACCACCTCAAAATTATAGCTTTCTATAGAGACGTTCCGACCGAGACGTCGGTGTTGGGTGTCCTTTCTTGTTGACAGCATATATTTGGTCTTGCTTTCATTCACCATTAAACCCATCTTCTTGGCTTCCTCCTCAATACTCACGAAAGCAGCATTGACATCACGCTTTGTTCGTCCAATTATGTCAATAACGTCGGCATAAGCGAGTTATTGAACGAACTTTTGAAACATTGTGCCTCTAGTGTTGACGTGAGAGTTTTGAACAATTCTTTCAAAGGCAATGTTGAAGAAGTCGCATGACAGCGCATTACCTTGTCTAAAATCTTTTTGGACCTTTGCCTCTTCTGTTCGTAGAGCTCTCACGCAGCTCTGATTCTTCTATGCAGCGCCGCTTTGTATACTTGTTGTTTAGCTGCATGTACTTGCCGGCATTCTTTGTCGAATCGGGGGTTTCGCTGTGATAGTTGTGTGGGGCCCAGCAGGTCAGAGGCGGCATCTCTGATGGCTTCCTGGGAATTCTTCCACTAGTTCTTAATGCTTGAATTTGACTGCATAGGTCTGTTTAAGAGGGTGCGAGAGACTCGATTGGAAAAGGACCTGGTGATTTCTTGTGACTGCTGCCGTTCGACGTCAAACTTCCTAACAGTATTCCCCTGTTTTGCCCTTGTCCAGGAATTCACCAGATCCCCTTATGTATATCGAGATGGGGGAACTGGGTGCTAGCTACCACACCGTTTTTCCCCGCAGCAAAGTCGATTAACCTGAGTCCGTTATCGGAGGTAGTGTCGTGCAGGCTATATTTTCCAATTGTGCCACCAAAGACGTCCTTAGTGTCGTCATATTTCTCCTCTGTGGGGGCATGTGTGCATATGAGGCTTGTGTTAGCGAATTTAGCCTTGATGGCGAACTGTCGTGAGGCGCTCGTTCACGTAGTTGAAACTCAGTGTGCCTCCAACGACAAATCCACACCCAAAAAGACGCTGCCCTTGTTGTCGGTAGCAGTCGCCGTAGTAGACGTCGTAGTCTTTCAATTTTCTTTTACCCAGCCCATCCCATCGCACTTCTTGGATTGCGGTGATATCCGCTTTGTAGCAGTCTAGGGCCTCCGCTAAATGTTCAGCTGCACGTGGTCTTAAGAGAGACAGAACATTCCTCGTGCAGATGTGAAGTTCGTTATCCTTATTTCATTTGGTAGGTTAGTCAACAGTAAATCCGTCCTTGTAGTTGCTTCGCAACTAAATAGCTTTACGTGGCCGGGAAGTCACCCCGACTGCACAACCCCCAAACCTGGAGGATCAGAAATGGGGTTTAAATCCTTCTAAATCGGTTTTAGTGACAGCAAAAAAGATTGGGGAAAGGAACGTTCTCACTAATGCACTTCACCCTCTATGAATGTGGCAGGAGAAGAGTTTTCCAGATAGAATCAACAATCGATTATAATTTCAGTAAAACCGGACTATTTGGTGAGCACCTTACTTGAATTTCTCTGACATACTTATAGCGCGTAAAGTTTTCCCACGCCACGTCGATCGTTTTCTGATGGTTTTTAGGGAAAGGAGGGTCTGTAGGTGGGTCTGCATCCTGGAAAAAGTGGTCGGTGGTCCAATGGCGACACTACAGCGTCTTCCCGAGAAAATATTGGAGTTGGGTCTGGAATTGGGATAGAGGAATCATTTTTTTTAAACTTTTTTCATAGAGTTATTTGGTAGTGTGTTATGTGAAGTCTGACGGAGGAGATTCTTGGGGTGAGTCTGAAACCGGGACAAAGGTTCAACATTTTTTTTATAACCTTTTCATAGATTTTTTTGGTGATGTTTATGATGGAGTTGGGTACAGGCAAGTGCCCCAGGCACCCTGCTATGAAGGGCACCGGGCCTTACGTAGAAAAAACTGAGCAATCAATTATTGCTATTGTATTGACCAACAACTGAAACGGATTTGGGTACGATATTATGTTGATAAGCTCGATTTTAATGATTTCGGCAGCAAACATTTCTAGTGGTTAAAAGACTGCCAGACAGAATTTAAGAAAAATTTCAACTGCGATCGACATTTTATGAATCGTGATCTAAAGCGTGATATTTTGAAAGCCATGAGTGGCGTCATCTGCTCAAAAATGTGTTTGCACCATAAACACCACCAAAAATATCTATGAAAAAAGTTGATCCTTTGCCCCTGTTCTAGATCAGAGACCATACTTAATCATATAAAAGTGTTCCTTTGTCACAGTTTCAGACCCCACCTATATACGAGTATAATATTTACTAATATAGGAAAAAGCAGTGATTTTAAAAGTACTAAAAAAAGAGAAAATCCATAAGATACTGCCGCGGGATATCGTCCTGCGGGATTGGAGTGAAAAAAGTACACACAATTGTATAATCGACGGGCTAACGTTACACAGGCTACTGATTTTCCAGAAATCGTAGTATCTCCTAATTTAAAATCGTGCCTAAGGTAAAGTGAAGTAAAACTTGACACAAATCTAGGGACTCTGACGTTATCCAAGAGAAACACCATTCGATAACATTTTCAAAAAACAAACATTTATGAACTTCTCACCGCTTTTTTGTTTTCTTATTCTGATAAATTATAAAAAAAAAAACAAAACAAATGAAGGGAATCTTCATTAATGTTCTACAATTAAGGAAATTGAATGACTTCCTCTTTTCTTCTAAGAGTAGGTATTATTATATAAAAAAAAGAAAATATCCTTTGGTAAGCGACACAAAAATTCTTTTTATTTAATAATAAATTTCCCAGTAATGCTCTTCAACAGTGGAGGAGGTGGGAAAATTGGATGAGAAAAGTAAGGTCAAAATGCTATAGCAAATGAAGTGGATAGTGCCCTTGTGGTTAATTAGTAACTGAAAAAAAACCTTGAATTAGTAAATATGTGGATGTGATGGTCTTAGGTGGTTTCAGCAAATGTCAACATTATTTTATCATTTTTATTTGCAGCAGTGTTAGTTGCGCCATAAAGTTTTTATGTTATTGCACAAAAAGTTGACCATGTGATTGTCAGTGCCAGTAGTGCTTAAGACTTGACACTTGAAGAAAAATGGGAAGAAACTGGCTATAATTGTATTCAATCTAAAGGATTTCTTTAAATAGTATCTGCTTATACAAACTTTATATTTTAAGTTTACGGGTGTTATTTGTGAAATGAAGAAGATTTTGGAGACAAAGCTTTGCAATATAAACTGTGAAGGGATGAAAATAAATTATAAAATATTCACACAAATTTTCAACAAAAATCGAAAACCATCAACTGTAAGTGAAAGCTTCAACCCATCTTTGGTTTATTAGGGGAAACTTTTTTTTGTTGCCAATAATAGTGACCTGTGGAGTTGACAAAGTACTCATGGGCAATTTACTAGTTTATTAAATGGATAGCAGAGAACCGCTTTCCCGTGCAAAACGTATCTACTCGCACATGAGAACTAGATTATGGATTTCATCATTATGGGTTCATTTAAAAGAACACAGTTCTTCAAGTCATATGTATTTCTGTCCCTTGGAAAAACATCAAGCCGTTGAATAAATATATTTACATTTAACCTTGAATCATTTACATTCTTTTTATACCATCTTCAATAATAATCTTAGTTAAATTAAAAACAAAAATAACGAACTTAAGCAATGCACTTAAATTCGGAAATACATTCAATAACTAAGTACTGGAGAAAAATAATTTTAAAAAAGATGGTTGTTCTCTCGTCGTCTGTCAAGTTTATTTTTCTTTAATTTGCATCCAAAAAAGAATAATTGGCAAAACAAGTGCATGCCCTCAACTTTGATCACTCATAACTACTCTCTTAGCCGAGTGAACCATATTGTTACATTTTTTTTTCCTTAAAAAAAAAAAATTAACAAAAAGTTACCACATTCGAACCCATGGCTATGGAGAGAATCCAGATTTTCGCTTACTAGGTACCCCGACACAAATTAGTTTAAAAATTATGACATCAACGAAGGATAAAATGGGGGAAAAACGGCTACACAAAACTCCTCACATAACAATAGTGAAGAAAGATTTCTCCAAAGATATAGTGGTGTAAAATTAAAAAAAAGCAATACAATTATGAGTTTCAAGTTAGCGAAGCTACTTTGACGAATCGAAAAGTTAATAGGAAGATAATTTGCCGTTTATAAGTTGTGACAATTAAGAATTTGTCGTTCAATATTTTCTTTGCTTTTTGATATCAAGTTAGCAAAGTAGCCTGTCGAAAATCAGTACAAACTTCTTCGACCACCTGATGGTTAATGGCTTTATAATTTTCCATTAATTAGTCGTTAATTGGTTGTGACAAATTCAATTTGATCGTTCAATGTTTTCTGTTTTTGTAGGTGCTTTGCTAGCTTGATATAAAGTTAGCATAGCAACTCTCACGGATCGAAAAATTGATATATGCATAATTTGTAGTTAATTAGTCCTTAATTAGCTGTGATAGTTTCAAATTTTTTGTTCTATGTTTCTATGTTTTTTTTTTTTTTGTAAAGTGGTAAAAACTTCGAAATTTTAATATCTTAGTAACTAAAAGGTGTTATTTAGCTGAAAAAAAATCAATTTGCATGCGATATTTTCTATGTGTTTTTGGGTTATTTGTTTTCTATGAGTGTCAAATTAGAAAAGCGACTTTGACAAATCGAAGAATGGGTAGTTAGATAATTTGCCGTTAATAAGTCGTTATTAAGTTGTGATAAGTAAGAATTTGTCAATGCTTTTGATAGCGAGTTAGCAAAGCACCCTGTCGAAAATTAGTAAAATGTTTTTGTACCTTATGGTTGATGGCTTAATAATTTGCCGTTAGTAAGTCGTTAATTGGTTGTGACAAATTCAATTTGATCATGCAATATTTTCTATATTTTTTTGGGTGCTTTGCTAAGATTAAATTAATTTAGCAAAGCAATTCTCCACGGATCGCAAAATTTATGTATGCATAGTTTGTAGTTAATTAGTCCTCAATTAGTTGTGACACTTTCAAATTTGTTGTTCTATGTTTTCTATGTTTTTTGGTAAAAGGACTTAGTTAATATTTCTAGTAAAAAAAAAATCCAAATAGGTTCAACTTTTCACATAAAATGACTTAAGATTCTATAATGATCATTGGTAGGGTAGTTTGATCACGGAAATTTAAAAATTTATTTTATGTGCAAAGTTGGGCCTTTTTGAAATTTTTGTTTGACTATAAATATTATTTAAGTCTGGAGCATCATTTGTTCATCTAAATAATAAATGATTTTGCTTTCTAAATGTCTCAAAATCAATCATTAAAATTTTCAATAATGAGTTTCAATGATAGCTATAACTGGTGCCTTAGTCCTACAAATTGGCGTTTCACCGGCTTACTCATCAGTGACATAGTGAGGGCTTTGTCATACGCAATTTGTACTAAGTTCAGTTTAACTTACATGAATTCGTTTACAAAAATCCACTGTAAACTATATATCCAACAAGATTAGAAGTCCTAATCATTAAGCTGGAAATTTTTTGCTCGAGACCAGGGATAGCTTCTATAAGATATATATAAAGGGACAACAGGGACGCTACAAAAGTAGAGCGACATGGACAGCAAACGACGCCATCTCTCTTCTTTTGACATTTCTCTTCTGATGGAAAGATAAACGAGCCAACAACGAGTGGAAATTATTAAAATTTACTACCGAAATTCATAGTCAGTGGCCTCAACGTTAAGAGCGCTACGTCCAATTTATGGTCGTCATAATCGTCCTAGCAATCAACAATTGAGCGTCTAGTGGACAAATTTGATTCCACAGGCACAGAACAAAATGTTCCCGTGCCAGTGAGACAAAGAAATGCCCGTAGTGTCGAGAATATTGCTGCCGCTGATGCTTCAGTTGCAGAAAGCCCAAATGTGTCTCTCACACGTCGTTCTCAAGCGTTGGGCATCTCTGTGACGTCGTTGTGGTGAATTTTGCGAAAAGATCTTGGCCTACATCCTTACAAGATTAAATTGACGCAAGAACTGAAGTCGCTTCACCACCAGAAGCGTCGTATGTTCATGAATTTATGCTTGAAAACCATCGAAAATTGGGTTCAGCGTCAGGACTTCTGCGTGGTGGCCATGCAAAAGAAATCGAGTTCCATACATAATGGCATCGAATGTACTTTCACAGGAATAAAGAATTTCATTGATATCCAAAACCGTTTTTGTTCTATTTAAAAAAAACTTATCTCTTAGGCTAGTCGCGCACATGCAACTGCTACCGCAACGAAATAGTTTAGTCACAAGTTGACTACTGAGCGCGCACATGAGCAACTCCACCAGCAATCGCGAGGAACCTAACCAACACACCGACAATGTTTATTCAGTTTTTCCATCTCATACATTCAAAGACAAATATTATCGCCTTCGTCCTATTCTTTTGCTCAGCAAATTAAAGAAAAGATACATTTGTTCTCTTTCGCACAGAGAACAAAATTCAACGATGTGGTTAAATATCCGCGCAGTTACATATTATTCCATATATGACACAAACTGAAAAACTGATTTCGGGCAATTGTCCAGTTTTTGCCAAAACACAAACTGAAAAGTTGCTCGAATCGACGACGGAATTGTTTCTGCATGTGCGCGGAGTCTCATACGAGTCCATAGGACTCAATTTTGCAACCAAAAAATCTCGAAACTGAAAATTGCATGTGCGCGACTAGCCTTACTCTTCGTTCTGCAGTAGCCTTTTCGATGAACTAAAATGATAATTATTGCATATTTTTTGGAGAGGTCTACACTTTTTTTCACACGCAATACCCAGGCCATTTATTGGATGCGAAAAAAAGACCTTTGTATTTTTTCGTGTTTATTTTTGATGTTTCTTTCATTACAGCGTGGCTGCCTGTTTTTTTTTCATTTTCATTTGTTTTGATTTTTTGAATGCGTGTACATAACTGTCAATGAATATTTTTTTACTGGGTTTTCGTAAGCATTTTGTTGTCTTGTTGGGGACCAACTAAAAATTTCGTTTTGTAACGGCAGCGTACTAGGCTTCAGCAGCGTACTTAGTTTGATGCCGAAATTTGGTGCAGATTTCCCTGGTGTATTTCGTCCCAAAAACTTGAACTTGATTTTTTCAAATAACCAGGTGAGTCACAAAGTTACCTTTGGGACCCTTAAGTGCAAATTTGACATTGTTTGGTACCCCTAGAAACCAGGACACGTCTTTTTAAAAATTATCGATTATGGAGTTTTGAACCTTTCAGTTACTTTTTGAAATAAACATTTCTTATTTTGATTTTCATAAATTTTGTAGAGATAATAGTGCCTTGGCTGAATTGGCAGTATGCAGAGAGTGTATTGGAAGAATATTTTAAAAATTTAGACTTACGTAGGTAAGTACCTATGAAAAACAAGGGACACGATTAATAAATTAAAAGTTGAAACTTGCTGCTCAATCATGCCTTAAGCTTTAGGTAAATGTTTTAAGAGGCACTCAATTGGACTTACAAGAATGGCTTTCAAAATCATATCATCTTTGAATTGAAATAATTTTTATCTTGCAGGTTGAAATTAAGATTGCTATAGTAATATCTATAAATCAAAGAATATGCTTGTTCTGCATACATTTATTTCTCTTAAATTCACATCCAGGTCCGTAAAAAGGCATACAAATTTTCCCTCAACAGTCAATATTATTCATTGAGACATTCAAATGAATGCCATTCTTCTATCCTAAGTTGTTCAGTGCATAGATTATGTCTAGCTTTGGTGGAGACGTAAATCTGTTGAGGATATCATTTTGAGGACGTAGTCAAAGTGGAGCTTAAGTGTACTAATGAAAGCGGAGACAGGCCCGTCTCCGAATATAGCATATAGTTTGGGATATTGCAAGGAAATTTAAATAATCTCTTCAGCAGCAATTTTTCCGTTTCCTCATAATAACTATATAGCCCCAAACTTGAGCTCCGTAAAACATCACTGATTTAGAGGTTGCTTGAAACAAGTTATAGTTACTTTGCTGGCAAACTCAGATTATTTTCACGCATACAGTTTCTCCGCATACAGTTTCTCCATGTTGAGTTATTAGCTGATTTTTCTGTGTTTAGTTTTCCAGAAAGATGGTGCTCAAAATTAAGGTTTGCCGTTATTTTTAATCCGAGGCAATCGTATTCTTTCACTATTTCTATTTCCTCACATCTAAACTTCCATCGCTTGTTCTTAGCGTATGTTCCTCCACCTTTTCTGAAAATCGTAACTTTTGATTTTCGTAAATTCACAGTCAGGTTCCACATTGAACAATAGCCTTCGAAGTCTTTTATCATTTGTTGGAGTCCATTAGGGGAGTCAGAAAACAGAAAAATGTCATCCGCATTCAAAAGCGTTTTAATGCTCCTCCCCTTCTATTGTATACCACCACGCAGTGTTTTATTCAGATCGTCGAATAAATATTAGAGTACTTAAAGTACAGCCTTGTTTCATGCCCATATTTGTGACAAACCATTCAGACAAAAGCTTCCCATCCCATACTGCTGATGAAGTGTTTTGGTACATGTTGAAAGTAACCTTCATCACTTTTGTTAACAGCCTTTGGTTGAGAGTTTGTTAAAAAGGGCATTTCGGTCAATAGAATCGAATGCAGCCTTAAAATCGACGTAAAAAACATAAGGATTTAGTTTTTTCTCCAGAAAGGACTGTGCAACGTTGGTAAGCGTGAAAATGTGATCGATTGTTGAGAAACCTTTTCAAAAACTCGCCTGAAAATCACAAAGTAACTTTTGATCATTTTCAAAGTTGTAAACCTGTCAAAAAGGATGGATGTGGAAATCTTCATCGAACACTTTATAAAGTTAATACCCCTATAATTTTTGTAGTACCTCGTGGCATGATGGTTAGTGCGTAGGACTGTCATGCCAAAGGTCTGGGTTCGATTCCCGGCCACTGCCACCTAAAAACAGAAATGTTTTTTTCCGAGGTACTGCCTCTTGCGAGGAAGTGACAAATCCTCCAAGAGTATTACTTGTCATGAATAAGTGCTTCTCACCTAGCTGTTCAGAGTCGGCAAAAAATTGTAGGTCCCCTCCATTCCTGCCAACAACACGCACACAGGAATGGTTGAGAGTTGTTAGTCACTATGCCCTGGTTCTACGTGAGCTGTTGCGCCACAAAATTTATTTTATTTACCCCTATAATTTTCGGAGGCGTTTGTGTCACCCTTTTTATGTATTGAAAAAACAATTGAGCTTGTAAAACTTTCGGGTATTGCAGCAGACTCAAATATTCGGTTGAAGGCTTCAGTTAGGAGCATCTTTTCCGTTGCTGCATGGTAAAACTCGAACGATATCCTATTCACTCCTGGCGTCTTGTTTAATTTGAATTTTGTTATTGCAGTCTTCACTTCATACCTGCTGATCAAACCATCTAGGATCTCATTTTCTACATATGGACTGGCAAAATGTATATGTAGGCTATTGTTTGCTGGATTTAATAGGAAACAAAAATGCATTCGTATTAGCTCAATGTGTTTACTTTTTCCAAAGTAAATGTATGGCCGTTAATTAATCGAATTGCTTTCAAGAATGTCTTTGAATTTGTTGCGTTTGATGCTTCTCTTGCGAGGTTACTTAAGTAGCGGTTTTCTTTGACTTGCACATTTCCTTGTAATTTTTGTTGGCCCCAAGGTAAAGCCGTCGAAATACATCGAGGTTGTATTTTCGGTGCTGTTTGAGAGCCTTCAAAGTTTTCTCGAGAGCCTTGGCACATTCGGAATCAAACCATTTTTTGATATAAGTGGCATTATTTGTTACATTTAAGGACGGTGCTGACCTAGCAACTATTCCGTCCAGTATGTCCAAGTCATAAAGATTGCCACTATGGTGTTCTTCGTCTATTGCGTTATTAAGCTTTCTCTTATATGCTTCGACTTGCTGCTCCTTAAGGAATAGCTTAGGTAACAGCTCCATATAATTCACTTCCAATTTTGATCAATTTTAAGAGTAATTTCAGTTGGCATATGGTCAGAAAACGTAACGTTTTTGTTTCTACTTTGAAGTCATAAATTCGTTCTAGAAACGTGTTTGCCACGGAATAGTAGTCGTTAGTTGAGGAGCCCTGATGCCCACCCACAAATGTTAGTTCCCCCCTTATATCACTGAGGCTTCTTCCGTTCAAAGCTGTAAGATCCAACCCCTTACAATAACCCAATCATTGCTTCCCCTTAGTATCAGTAACTTTGTCCTTTGCAGTTCTGATGAGTGACAGATTTGATGGAAACTTTGACATATCTTCCGAAATGCACTGCTCTTCACCTATTCTTGCATTGAAATCGCCCATAATCATCTTACACTTCAGATTCTTTGTTGTAGTGAGCTTAGAGCAAGATATTGTTTTTTTTCCGAAACTTTTTCGATAATCCTGCAATACTTTAAAATCCGTCGTCCAATGGCTGCAGTTTGAATACAATAATAACAATAAATACAATAAATCTCCAATGTTCAAAAAAGAAAAATTATACCATTTAAAATGCGTCTTGTATCCAAACAAGAAACCCTTTTCTAGTTCTTCTGACAGTGCTGCCACCTTAGCAACACTTCTTAAAAGTAAATTTAGGACATGAACTATTGGTATTCTAAAACTCAACCCATCAGGTCAGAATGACAGGTTGGTGTCATTAACAGCCCCACTAATAGTCAAAAATTTGAGCTAAGGTGGCTATAGACGTTATCCATTTTTTTTTTTGAATTGATGCAACTATTTTTTTCTCCATACAACGTCGATGACGACTCACCATTATATCCATTTCCTAGAAAACAAAAATTTTAAAAGTGGGTCAGCAGAAGGCTGTTTTTCATACGAACAAACTCTGAAAATTTCATCCAAACCATTACAGACAAATTTCAAGAAACTAATTTATACTAAAAGTGGGCGTGGCAGGAAACGTTTTTTTATAAAAATCAATTTTTAAATTATTCTATCGCTCAAAAGCATAAACTCAAAAATTGAATCTAAATTTTTAGAAGCTGTTCCCGAGAAACCAAGACTAAATAAAAATGGGCGTGTCAGGGGTTGTTTTTAGTAAAAATCATTGCCATATTTTTCTTGTTTCTCATAAAAACAATCTTTGAAAATGTCATCTTAATCAATGGATCTGATTTTTTTTTTCAAAATTGTATTTTTCATTTTTCATACAAAATATCTCCAATAATTTACTCGTATACAAATCGTAAGAGTCGAGGATTTGTCAGTTTCTCCAGAAACATTTCTTTTTGTTCATGGTAGCGGCTGGGAATCGAACCCATACCTTCAGAATAACAGTCCAAAGCGCTAACCATTATGCTACGAGGTGCTACTTAAATAACAGTTCTCTCGATCACGATAGTATGAAGAATTTTAGTATATCGTCTCGGTATCGGCGTCGTTTGTATAAATAAGACACGTCTCAGTCTAATTTCGTTCTCATCAAAGTTTTTTTTAATTAATTTGAAAAAGAAATATAAATTTACCTCCTGGTGAATTTCCTCCAAAAGATGCAAATGAAAAGAAAGTAACGACGACATTGTGGTTAGAGACTTAAACATTAAACATTTTTCGAAGCGAACCGCCAAACATATCGAGGATTCAAATTATGGCTCAACAGGGAAGCTTCCATCCTTCCATGCCCCAGCACAGCGCAGCGTTCTCTTCCAATATAATAGTGGCTATGTGGCTGGAGGGTCCTTTGCTCTAATGCGAAACTTTTTAGCACTGGTGGATTATTATCGCGCTCCAGAAAAAGAAATAAATCATCTGTCCGGGTCCGCATTGTTGCTGTCCCACGACGAAAGCAACGCGGGTGGATAAAGAGAGGGAATAAAATAGTGTTCAACCCCTCGTTCGATAAGCCCGAAGGGTTGTGTTATTTTTGAGGCTCCAGGAGCCTCTGCTTTGTCACCGGTTTACTTTGTGTGTTTGTGGTGGCCTGGACTGATGCCAGTTCAGCCAACGCCAACGTATAGGGATTGAAACACAAATTTTTCGGTTGTAACTTTTTGCCAATGTTAAGCCAAGAGCGACACTTTTTATTGGCTTTAACATCGCTTAAGTTTTATTTATGACCTGGAATAGCTATGGAATCACATTTTTCTCCGCCAGACCGATGGGTTCCCAACTCATTGCATCTCTTTTGACATACACTTTTTTTTCTTTTATCCTAATTTTTCTGTGGCTGATGTTCAGTCAGCCGGGGATTTAGCCTTAGTTGTGTAACATAAATCTACTAAGGGATTTTGAATCTTGCATTCGATTTGGGAATATTTCAGGATGGGAAAATAGACAATAGAACGCTTCTTTAGCTAAGTGAGCGGATCTACTCTATGTTAAAGTGATAGAAAAAATGAGCTGGAATTTACTTCATTTTTATCCTTTGATCTTGGCATTGTTACATGCGTCAGGAGAAAGATATTTGAATTCAAGCACTTGGAAAAGTTCAGAGTTCATTATTATGATAAGCCAATATTATGTATTAATTTATTTATTGTTTATTGGTAAGCAAATCAAGACTTGCGTTTGTTTTAGGAAATAAGAATTTTTTTAATGACAAATTTCATAAGTCGTACCCACTGCCCAGTGTATTGAAAAATTTTAAGCTAGCAAGTATTTATGGTTATGTGTTCAAGAACTAAAGGGTGTTCTTTTAGAGGAATAGAATGGATTTGAAATGGAATAAAACAAAGATTATTTTTTTAAATTGGTGTGAAATTTACTTTAATTGAATGATAATTTTCTGACACTATAATTCAAACGATTTAAACGTGATTTCTGGTATATGACCGAAACGGTTGGCTCGGACGTAGTCTAATCTAGAAGTCCAATTTTCGATGACTTTTTCCAACATTGTTTGTGGCTGAATGTTCTACTCCAAGTGGTTTCCGGCTTATCGACGAAGACTATCAATTTCACATATCTCCACAGAAAATAGCCAAGCGGCGTTAAATCGCGGGTTCAGTAACGTGAAACTATGCGGCTACCAAACGTTTCCTTCAACAATCAATTGTGGCAATTGGGAGCTAGGTGCCGAGTTGGTACATGGTGATGTTCGGTACTCCTTGGACCTTCTTGGGAAGCACCTTTTGAGTCTGATCATCGAACAGTGTTTCAAATGTGCCAAACTCTGTGACTCCTCGCTGTGGGAGCTGGGCAACGCATCTGTGAAATTGGGACTAGAAGCTAGATGATACCAGATCTTGATGAACTTGTTCATTTGACTGATAATTTAATTATCCACCTGAGATACTCACAAGTGAAAGCGGAAGCTGCGAAACACAGTAGGCTATAGGCATAATTTAAGATAACTGTAACAACCCAAGTAGTTGTTCAAATTATTATACCAAGTTCTATCATTCCTGCTTTCTGCAGGTTCAAATGAACAAAGCGAATACAAATCAATAAATTGCAATCGTTGTTCGTATTGAGCAAGATTGCGCATGGTGAGTTTTTTTTTTTATCCGATGGAAATCTTCAAAAGACACTCGGTAAGAATCGGTACTGAGTAGTGTAGGACTCTTACCGCACTGAATCAGGACTAATCTATGAAAGATCGACAAATGATTTTTCTTTCTTAATTTATAAACCGCACTGTGGGAAGTTAAAGTTATAACCATAGCTTTTAGACCATCAGCTCATGAGGCTTGGTTCTTCTTTATCTCCAAACATTGTCTCGTACATTTAAGACGTTCTCCATTTCAGAGTTGGCATGACTTTGCAGTCGCTGATTGTGTGATACAGCGTGTTTTTTAACCACTTCTGTAACTATTTCAATTTGAAGGTCACGATGTAAATCGCTATTTCTTACATACCAAGGGGCATTTATTATTCCACGAACGACCTTGCTTTGGAATTTTTGGATGGGTTCAGCATTTGGTTTCTTTGTACAGCCCCATAGTTAGATGCCATATGTCCAAACGGATTTCAATACTTGCTTATGTAACATTAGTTTATTCTGGATAGATAGGTCAGAGTTCTTTCCTAGTAACCAGTACATTTTTCTGTACTTCAAGTTTAGTTCGTCTTTTTTCTTTTTGATGTGCTCTTTCCATATAAGCTTTGCACCCAAAGTCATTCCAAGGTATTTGGCAGTATTGGAGTAAGGTACTGTTGTACTGTTTATAAGAATTGGAACATTGTTTATTATTTTGTTTGTAAAGTTCATATGCGTCGATTTTTTTCATTTAGTTTGATTGGCCATTTTTGCGCCCAATCACTAACTTTATCGACTGCATTTTGCAGTTTTTGTGTAGCCTTCGTAACGGATTTATCTGGCACCAATATTGCAGTATCATCAGCATAGGTGGCCATGATAGCGTTGATGTCCACTGGAATATCACTTGTATATAACAGATAAAGGGTTGGTCCTAGGACACTTCCTTGTGGTATACCGGCTACAATTGTCATTAGTTCCGAGTAATTTTGGTCGTAACGTACTCTAAAGTGTCGGTTCGTAACGTAGGATTTCAGTATTTCGTAGTACTACCTGAGAAGATCCTTATGCAGTTTGTGCTCAAGTGCCAAGTGCCAAACCCTGTCAAAGGCTTGAGCAAAATCTAAGAATATAGCCGAGCTTGCTTGTTTTTCTTCAAGTGCCTTTTCCACAACATCCTTAACCTGATGCACTTGGTCTATCGTGGAATGTTTATTTCTTAATCCAAACTGATGGCTCGGAATAAGTCTTTTTTCTTCTATTATTTTGCTTAGTCTTTTCAGAAGCAGTTTTTCCAAAACTTTTGCCATGATTAGTATAAGCGATATATGTCTATAAGATGTTACTTCTGTTGGTGGCTTTCCTTTTTTAGGTATAACAATGACTTCTGCAATTTTCCAATGATGTGGCACATATCTTAGTTTAAGGCGTGCATTTATAATAAATTGAAGTTTTTTTGAAGGCTATTGAAGGCATTTCTTTCAAAACCAGAGCAGCTATTAGATCGTACCCTGGTGATTTTTTTTGTTGACAAATGCTTCTTACTTCTTTGAGCGTGAGAAAGGGGAATTTCACATTCGTCGTTTCTATCAGCAAACTGTAAGGGATCTGGTGAGTTAGGGGTTATTTAGTATTTCCATAATTCGAAATATTGTGTACCTTTACACAGCAGAACTGAAAACAGTGAATAAAAGGTACTACGGGATCACAAAATGACCCTGCTATTCCAGCAGTGATGTGGGTTGGCTCCTTCGGGGAGTGCTGTAGCAGCTGAGCGTTGTAACACTTTGATCAGATAACCAAAACCTCACCAAGGTGAGATTGCGTCTGCAGGGCAAAAACATTTGGAAGTTGACTTAACACGCTACCAATGGAAGTGATGGTTCTCTCACTAGTACATGGCACAGGGAGAACCTTCATATCTAGAAATTCCTCTATCTTGGATGCTTGCTACCAACGACGACCGCCAGTGCGTAACTGGTCCGACAGGTGTGGTAAGTCATAGCGAGGGATTAGGGCTTAATTGCTAGGTGCCCTTGTAAAACCTATTCTCATTCTATGGCATGAGCTGTATGACATGTTTCGCCATCTTGTTTAAAACACAGCTCCTGCACATTATGGTTTTCAATTAATGAATGAAAAAGTCAGTAATCATGGCTCTATAGCGGTCATCATTGACTGTAACATTCTGGCCAGCATCATTTTTAGAGAAGTACGGACAAATTATTCCACCAACCCATAAAACATCTCAAACTGTAATTTTTTGTGGATGTCCAAACTGATCGACCGCTGTCGGAATGAGTCAAGAGATGAATCCCAGGAAATAGGGATAGTCACGGGAACGAAAAGGGAGATGAGATGAATAAAAGCGGATTATCTCTTATGATTAGATCCAAATAGAAGCTTCGGTGGTCATGCCACATGGGCAAGAAGAAATTATAATACACCAGAGTTTCTAAGAAGCTGCAAATATGAGATGGTCATTCATCGACACTTATTGGGATTCAAGGAACTTTTGTTCAAATATTTCGAAGAAAAAAACTGAATACTTACTCAGGCTAAGCAGGCCTCAATTATCTCTTATAGGTAGTTGGCGTCCTAACGGGTCACAACTCAATGGGAACCCGCATGAACAGAAGAAAAGAATGGACATCAGCTCATCGGATTTATGTAGAGGGTGTCATCTTGAAGAGACGAATGAGGGCTCCTTTCAATTCTTGTGTGAATCCCCTACCTTGGAACAAAAAAGAAGGCCTAGGAGAATACTATTTCGACAAAATGGGCGACATCTCTGCCTTGCCAAATTCATTAAGAACTCAGGATGGTTTAGGGAGGCCCCCCACCATTAAAATTTCCCTTAACCCCCTCCCTATCCCTCCTCACTTCCAACCTTCAACCTGGGGAGAGCAATGGATCCACCGAGATCCGAGTGAGATGATGTGGCTCGCCGTATTATCACCCCTTCTAAACTAACCTAACCTAAGATAAAGATGAGCCAAGCAGATGGAAATGCTTATTTTATTTAATCTGAATACATGTATTCTTCAAATCAAACTCAATCTAATGGTAAGGTTATCAAAAATATATAACTTAATCTTGTCTAATGCTTGTTCTTGCCTTAAGGTTGCAGCATAAAGCCACTTGCAATATTTTCACATATTTTTCTATTGCCTAAATAAACAACTCTATCGTCAAATGAATTATTACCACTATCATTGAGGACATGTAGGCGTACAAATCCCGTGAATCTATTGTGTTTGCGTCTTACTGACTACAAAAACCCTCATAAAACACTCATTTTTGTCAGTAAGCCAAACAACTGACGGAACATCACAGGTATGTACCTACATTTACCTGAAATAAACGTCATAATCTGGCAACATGCGTTGCTATTCTGCTTTCCGATTGGAGACAAAAGCCATCATTTATTTATTATTCTCATCCATTGTTGTTATTTACTACGTAAGCCGTGTGGGCCGCTTCTTTTTTTTTTGTAAACCTTTTTTGATACACAATTCAAAAAAAAAAAATGTGATAAAATAAAATATATCGAGTGGGAGTAAAGTTTATTCCACTTCATCTAATGCTCTGCCAAGCGTTTCATGTACCTATGTAAGGTACACATAGAAGGAAAAATAACGACAAAAACAAAAAATAATATGTCCTGTAACTTACGCTCATCAGATACACTTGTGCAAATGTATATTTCCGCCGCCAAATAACAGTTAACGACAATATCGCCTCCATATTGTTGCCATTGGCCTCTTTTCAATTGACACTAAAGGGGTGAAAACGGAAAAAGAGTTTACCGCGCCAGGAAGAACAGGAAAAATTATGTAACAAGCATCATGGCATAGGTGTAGGTACATATACATGATAAAAGGATTATTTGTACGTAAATAAACATAATTTGGTTGCTGGTGATAGGACACCCCAACTAAGTGCTGTTGTTTACACGCATATATATTGTTTGAAACATGTGAACACTTGTTATACGTTTGGATGGGATATTGTAAGCTACTTTTATTTCTCTTGTTGTGCCTCACAAACCTCCTGTTCTTGCTTTAATTCCGGAGGGAACACCACCTGTGGAAAATCAAAATTAAATAAAGAACTTTAAGGTGTTGTGTGGTCTTGTTTAGACTCATTTTTTTTGTCATCATTGAAACCAATTTAAAATTATTATTACTTTTAAAGGGTAGGTTGGGACACTTTAGACGTTGGAGCACTTTTGACTTTGGAAATCATCGAAAGACAGTTGTTTTTAAAACAAAACACTTTTGATTAGAATTTGGGCTGCAATAGGCACTATCCCCTCTTTTTGGCAGTTATTCCTTAGAAGTTGTGGCGAGACTAGATTTTAGATTTTATAGTGATTTTGGGATATTTTTCTTGTACACGAGGTAACCCACCTTGAAAATGGCAAGTTTTTGTCAATTTTAGTCAAGGCCTTTAAAAAACTTTGGTAAAGGCAATCTAAACAAGGAAAACTTGTCAAACACTAGTAAGGCCCTCTCTAGAAAAAACTTGTTGGATGAGTCTTTTTATCCCATCACAAATACCCTACATACATATAACAAAAACAAACAAAAATATTTAATGTCTATCATACAATAGTAAGAAAAATGAAAGTATGTATAAAGTTTTTCATTTCAACATTACATGACTGTATCTATTGAGAACTTGAAAGATTCCACAAGACTTCGTAAGATTCTTTCTAAGGAACACTGTAATCTTTCCTTCTTTAAAGATAGCCTAGGCTATTGATAGTTTCTTCCCATATAAGTCTCCAAGCCAAGACGGAGTTCTGCCAATCATGCTCCAAAAGCTGCAAGATGTAGTATTCCCCTGGCTTGAGATGATTTTTCAAAGTTACCTTTTACTCAACCATGTCCCAGAGTCTTGTAGACATGAAAGAACGGTTTTTATCCCTAAAGTAGGAAGGCAACCCAACAAATCCGCGAAGGATTTTCGACCCATCAGCCTAACCTCTTTTGTGCTTAAAACTTTGGAGTGTATTCTAGACACACATATTAGGGACTTATTTGTGGAATGCCCCCTCGAAAACTCTCAGCATGCATATCTCAAAGGTAAGTCCACGGAGACGGCCCTTCATGAGGTAGTGCGCACAATTGAAAAAACCATAAACTTCAAAGAGTATACCCTCGCTACCTTTAGTCACTTTACTTAAGGGTAGAGGACTACATCAGAGAATGAATGATATCCATGCTCATTGACAGAAGGATTCATGGCACCTTGGCAAACTCGACAAAACACGTTAATAAAGGGGCGGGGTTCTAACACCACTTCTATGGCTATTAGTCATGAACAAAATCTGTGATAAGCGGTAGATGATCTTGTGGACGTATACAGCCATTGTTCAGCCAATTTTAACAAATGGTTCGATTGTCTGGTGGCCCTCACTTAACAAAGCATATTACTTCAACAAATTTAAAGAGGTTCAAAGAACAGCAAGCGTTGGTACCACAGTGTTTCCTTTCGATCTTGCCCAACGGATGCCCTAAGTGTTTTTCTGCACCTTTTACCAATTGATCTGCTCATTTAATATCTAGTATCTAGCAATGCATTAAGACCCAAGGAACAAAAATATTTGATTGCTAAGCCTTATGGCCGCAGCAAAATCACAAATTTGATTTCTACTGAAATTTTTCGACTCCTTCTGACTACCGAACGCCTACAGTAAACCTCAGCAAAGATTTTAAAGTCTAATTCCTATCCAAAAAAAGACTGGAATGATGACGTCATGACGAGAGACTTCAACATTCTTACTGGAGATGGAGTGCAGTGTTGGGTCTGGAATCTTTTCTGAGTCTCTTAAAATCTCAAGGTCCTTTCGTTTACCTGGTTATGCTTTTAAGTTTTAAGCTGAATTTTTTGCAATTAGGGAGGCATGCAGGATACTTAGACTAGATCCTAACCAAAATTGTGATACAGCTATCCTTGCAAATAGTTAGGAAGCTGTTTAAGCCATTGTTTCGAATACATCATCCTCTAAATTGGCCCAGCAATGCCAGGAAGAGCTCGCCAGCCTTAATATTGACCTCAAGGTCACCCTTATCTGGATTCCTGGCCATAGGGGTGTTGAGGGAAATGAACGGGCAGAAGAACTTCTCAGGCATGGATCAGCCCTTCACGGATCACTTGCGAAAAGAGTCAACATTCTCCTTGCAGGTTGTGAAGGGCAATTTCCTGTCAATATTCCTTAGTGAATGTAATCGTAACTGGTATGGCTAGACCAAATGCAAAATATCCAGAAAGATCTGGCCCGCCTATAACAAATCCCGAACAATTTAAATGTTATGTTGGTCCATGCGAGACAAAGCCAGGTTCGTTGCAACTGAACACTGACCAGCAGGGGAACATTTGGGGAGGCTGGATATCTCTTACAATACTCATTGTCGTAGCTGTGACGACTAGCAAGAAAACGAAACAATCTTTCATTTTCTTTGTAAATGTCCTGCGCTAGCCAGAATGAGAGCACAACCATTTGGAGTGGCATTTTTTGACGACCTTCGTTGCGGTCTGATATGAAAGTAAAAAAATTGATATTCTTTCTTAACGCGAAGAAAATGGATCTAAGACAAAATTTGTTGGTTCTGTGACATGTTCGCACATAGATCCCAAAGACCGTAAGGGCGCGAGCAATCAGAATACAGGCCTCTGCCCAGCCAAAGTGGCACTCTTCTCAAGCAAAAAAGCCATTGGGAATAAATGGGGCCGTCAACCTCGTATTACTCATTGGCTATACACTTAGGTGATTAGACCGATTCTCACTTATGGTGTTGCAATATGGTGGACTGCTCTAGATAAAGTGGTAAACTGCGACAAACTAAGTATGAGTGGTGCGCTTCGCATGACATCCTCTGCCGCTCTAGATGTCCTGCTACATCTGACGCCCCTCGATATTTTTAGCAAAGAAGTAGCTGCAAATACAGCAATACGTCTAAAAGCTTCCTTACAATGGACCAACAATAATATTGGCCATTCCATTATTCTGAATTCATTCCAAGTCACATTGATTACACCATCCCAAAACCACAATTCGGTAAAACCGATAAGTCACCTTTTTCTACTTCTAGAACCCTCTAAAAGGATATGATTTTTTTGGATGATGAATCGGTTCATATCTACACAAACGGATAGAAAACTGATGAAGGGGTGCGTGGCGGTGTGTAATCAGAAAGACTAATATAAAGTCTCTCACTCCGTCTTCCAAATCATTGTAGTGTGTTCCAGGTGGTGATTAAAGAAGCCTTATCTTGACTAAAAGAAAACGTGATATCAACCACAGATATCCGCATCTTCTCGGATAGTCAAGCAGCTATCGAATCCCTGGAATTCATTAGAGAGAACAAACCTTAGGTGGAACAATATCACCACTTGTTTGGCAACAAAACAAATCTGACCAGTAATGGATTTAAGGCGGTCTAAGTGTTTGATATCTCTAAGTAGATTAAACATTGGATCCGTGATTGATGTTATAACCGGACACTGTCGTGTAAGCAAGCACGCAACGCTGAATGGATGAGGAAAAGATTGAATCGATCCCTCACCTTCTATGAGGTATTTTTTTTTTGGTAATTTTTACTTCAATGATCCTAGTGATCTAACAAACTTGGACATAGGCAGTTTACTGTGCTTTATAAGAATCTCCAAATAGTTCAACGAGTAAGGAATGGGGTTTTTCAGATTCAAGTGGTGTCACATTGGACCAGCTCATGGTCTAAGTGTGTCAGTCTTCATGACAGGCAGCCACTTCAACCTAATCTAACCTAACTTTGGTTCAAAGCACATTTGAGGAAGATGATTATGTGTAACAAACTGGGACTTTATGTTTTTTGAACTTGTTCGCACAAATAGTAAAAATTATAAAAGATAAAACTAAGATATAAATTTTTAATTTTTTCAAATTTTTATTTGTTAAGTAAAACACAATGAACATGTAGGTGTGATGACTAAAATGCAACTAAAAACTATGATATTAATCTACCAAAAGGTTTGCTTAAGGCAAAGCCAAAAAACGGTATTAAATGTAATGAATTCTCAGCGCGTGAGGCAAGACCTTGAATTTTAGTTATATTTAGATCATATTTCGTCTGGTCTCACGCTGCTGAGGGAATTGGATGGAAATTGAATTGTAGGAAAGGTATGAAAATGGAAATTGGAGTAATTAAATTGACAAAAAATAATAAAAGTATATTTGGTGCCTTTGTGGGAAGTGATAGGAAATCATTTCCCACCGCGTCAGCTTTTAATTCAAAGCCGTGTGACAAAACATTGGTCAGGTTAAATTTTTCTTACATTTAATTTATTCTATTTTTAACAGAACTATTAATATTTTTCGTTAACGCTATTTTGCTTATCGTGAAACTAACAAAAGTTCAAGTTATGTGCAGTTAGTGTTCTATGGACTAGAAAGCGAGGACAAAAATTAAACAAATGAACTTGAAATGCAAAACAAGCAATCAAATTCGTGATGCAACGTTGTTTGAACTCACCGTTATTGCTATCACTACAATTTTATCATGATTGCAGTGCATAACCCTTAAGACTAAAGAGTATGAACAACCTGTAAAATCTAGAACAAGTTGATATTGTAATTCAAAATTCTGCAACGAGTACCTACGACAAAGGAAGATATTTTTTTCCCTTATAAAGTTTCAATTTATTGTGCATTAGCGTTGGATCCTTTTAAATAAGTTTCGATATTATTTTTATTTAAATCTGATGCCAAGCCACAGCAACAGTTGACTTTTTTTCACTTTTATTCCATGCTTAAGTAAAATTAAAATTTAAATATAATATGAATTAGACAATATTAAAAAAATATAAAATAAAGTGTATCAGGTCCGTTGTCAACGTTGATATTCGTCAGCATAATCGCGCCCCAGTCTTTTAAGGTAGAAAATAATGCTTAAAAAGAAAAGAAAAAAAAAATTAAATAAAACGAAACAAAAGGAAATTGAAAAGCCATTGAAGTAAATTGCGTGTGAAAGTATAGTATCATAGTTTTCTACTTACCACCGGATCTGCCTTTTTCCAACATTGATGGAACCACCATGCCTTGTGACAAAGAGTGTCACCCTCCGGGTGGATACAGTTCTTTGACATATTCAGCAGGACCTCGCGTATACTGTCCGGAACGCTTAGAAAAAGGGTTTCCAAGTGAACATCACCATTCTCGTCGACAACCTCAAATTCATGGAATATGCAATTCATGTAACATTTAAGGGCTTCGTCCTCGTGAATTTCACCATCGCTAAATTCCCTAATTGCTTCTGCAAGATTGAATTTGATGGGAAATGATGATTTATAGCTTAGGACATTAAAATGGTTTTGGTAAAATTTGATGTTGGGTGATTTAGTGAAAGGAAAAGGGTTATAATGCTAACACGTTACAACAGGATGAAAAAGAAAAAAAAAAAAACAATGTTAAAAGGCTATTTGAAGTTCGATTAAGTGATTAGTTTTGGCTGCTCGTTCGTTGAGAAAACGAAGAATAAATTGATTATAGGGAAGGTAACGTAATTAATAAAGGTGATGGAGTCCATTAGAAATCTATATTGACTTATATTCTCTAGAAAAAATTAAATATTCAGAAGCTGATGAATAGGGTATAATCTTTGGTCTTACATTTAAAAAAAGTATAATTAATGTGTAGCTATAACTTTTTATGTTTTCGCGGTTGTGTAATTAATGTGGTTTATTCAATAAAACGTCAAGTCGTGTTTTGCTAGGGTGCGTCCAAAACTCAATTCAGTATTATGATTTTTTTCAAACGTCAAAAAGACTTGAATTTGACAGGTGAAACGTAAAATTTTTACTCATAATTATAAAAAAAATAGTGGATAGAGTAATATTATATAGTCAAAGAGCTAGCAGTTACTTTGACTAACCAAGTGCATATAGAAACGAGGCAAAAAATTTGTGTTTGCAAAATTTTGGACTAATGAGAACAAAAACCAAAGTCATTGACAACTAATATTAAAAGAAGTGGGCCTAAATGACAACACTGAGGAACACCAGTCTTGGCAAAAAATAGGTTGGAGACAGATGTTCTAAATATAAACCTGATAGGGTCTATTTTGGAGATAGGAAGAAATTCAAGTGATGAGCTTAGGATGAAACAAAAACCGAATAATACGGTACAATAATCGCTCGTCAAATAGCGTGTTGCAGAACGAAAAGTAGAATTAAATCTTTCGTTCATGATTTCGTTGTCATTTTTGTATGGAATTTTTACTAGGCTTACGTTGGGAATTTTAAGATTTCATCAAAAAAGTAAATACCTATAATTTTTATTAAAAATTGTACAATAAGTATTAAAATTCAGCTTTCAAGTAGAATAAGAATTGATAATAAATCGGTTGAATGCTGCTTATGTCAACTTTTTTGGCTTTAAAAGTCATTTCACGACTTTTAATAAAGACAACAGTTTGTTTTTCTTAAAGAATATTTCGAAGGCTATGTAAATGAGTAAATTTGCAATACAAAAAATTGTATAAATGTATCAGGATCTCTCTAGCACAGCTCTATGCGAGTTAGTTCTGTACTGATTTTTTTATTGAAGTTAAGATAAATTAAGTTAAGTTTAAGAATTTCACAATCTACTATAGTATTCAAATTTAATTGAAAAACCCGCTTAGATTTTATAAAAAGTCACTTTCAAAGTACTGAGGAGGGGGGATATGAAAGTTTAACACACTTTAATATTTATATTGGTATAATCTAAGCATATGATACATGATCTAAGGGTGGTTTTTATGCCCGATCTTATCAAATCCAAATGAACTCAGTGCAACCATCTTAAGAAAAGTTACAATCTTTTTCATAAGTGATGATTGAATTTTAAGTGAAATAAGTAAAATTTTACCAAATTTTAACAGTATAGTGATTAAATTTGGTAAACATATTTAATTTGCCAAACGAAGCAGGAATCAAGAAAGTCTACAAAAATATTTGTAGTGAAATGGTGTTTTTTTCAACAAAATGGATCATTTTGAACTACTACCATGAAACCCCTTCTTATTACTTATGACAAAATTTATTATGTGGAACAAGTTTCATCAACTTGGCTTACTCACTTGGACTCATAAGTGAAGTAGTGAGGGCCTTGTAATACGCAATTTGTATTAAGTTCAGTTCAACTTACATGAATTCTTTTACAAAAATCAACTGTAAACTATATCCAACAAGATAAGAATTCCTTATCATTAAGCTGGAAATTTTTTGCCCGGGGCCAGGAATATTTTCTACTACTGAAATAAATAATTAAAGTAGAAGACTTAGCAGTAAGGATTGAATTTGTTGAATTAATACTAAATCTTCTACTTGACTGATTTATTTCACTAGTATATAGAATTTGTATTATAAAAAAATTACATTTACGTTTAATTTATGCAGTTTTAAAAACTGTCAATCTGGCAAATGGCAAAAGCCATGTCAAAATTATTTTTGTAACTAGGGGCAAGGCGGGAGACTTGAGCCACTTTTTGTAAAATTGTTGATAAGAACTTTTCTATTTATCTCAGCCGCATGATAGATAAATCTTTGTAAAGGTACATTCATCTATTTTAAAACAAGTTGTATATGCTTCAAATACATGTAAATGGTTTCAACCTAGAGAAAATTGTTTGATGAAAGATTTTCGGCTCAAGTCTCCCGGTGGAGCGGGAGACTTGATCACCCCTTGGGCAGATTTGACCATTACCTAAATTCAACGACTAATCAATAAAAATAAATAAAGTTGCCGTGTATTATGTTCATAGAATTCAATTGTAAATATATAGTCCAGTCATATTATATTTTTGCTATGCAAATTATGGGTTAGTTTTGATTTAGCCCCTCTTTTATATTTTCAGGGCTGCGGAATCCGAATCTGAGGTTTGCAACTAAAATTTCGTCACGCAACACGGAAAAAAATGCAAAAAAAGCAAAAAATGAAGCGAAAATGCATTTTCTGGAAGTTTTTCACTAGAGGCTCGAAAAATTATAGCTATTCGAAAATTACATCAAAGTACCATTGAAAGTGTACACAATTTCCAATAAATCTCTGTTTAAGGAAAACAATAAAAATACGTCAATTTTTAACTAACGCTTGAGTCCAAATATATTGTCGCAGAAAAAAACCTAACCATAGTACCTCGTGGCATGATGGTTACTGCGTAGGACTTTGTAGGTTGTACTTCGACATTTACCTCAAGAAGCAGTAGACATTTATACCACTCTGTTTAACAACGCTCTGAATAATGCATATTATCCAGTGCGTTGGAAGACAGCTGTGGTGCATCCTCTCCCGAAAAAGGGAAAGGACAACTCCAATCCAGCGAATCTCCGGTCGATAAGTCTTCTTCCCAGTATCAGCAAGGTATTCGAAAAAATTATCAATAGAGCTCTGTCTAACTGGGCAGAGGACAATAATATCATACCGCACAATCAGTTCGGTTTTAAGGCGGGACATGGCACCATTCATGCCGCGTCGAAACTCGTTTCTGCTGTCCAATAGAACAAATCTAAGAAGCAGTGTACGGGTGCCTGTCTGGTTGATTTGGAGAAGGCCTTCGACACCGTATGGTTAGAGGGTCTTTATCTAAAGCTGACCAGACTTGGCATTAGTAAACCACTATTGTATATGCTTTATGAAATGCTCAATGGCAGAAAGTTTGTTGTCAAAAGTGGCAAGGTAACTTCTGCCAGAACCTATAATATTAAAAATGGTCTTCAGCAGGGAGCGGTCAACTCGCCGATTCTATTCAGCATTTACACCAACGATCTGATAAGTAGTCTAACTCAGGCAATTGCGTATGCCGACGATCTAATTGCGTACAGAACAGCTCCAAAAGTCGAGGTCATCAGGATTCTTTTGCAGCGTGACTTCGAGAAGATTCAGCAATATTGCGATGACTGGAAGTTGAAAATCAACTTTCAGAAATCAGAAACTATCTTGTTTAGGACTCCGTTGCGTGGAGCCACAAGGGATACGAGAAAGAACTGGTGCAAGCTGGTGATCGTAGGGCTAAATGGACATCCACTGGCGAGTAAAAGTGTAGTAAAGTACCTTGGCATCTGGATGGATCAGTATTTGTATTTCGACAGACATATAAATGCTGCTCTGTCCAAGGCTTTTGCCCTGACGAAACGGTTGTTTTATAGCAGCCGGCTCGACAGCAGGGTGAAGGTGATTTGCTACATGGCCCTTATCTGGCCGATGATTGCCTATGGGTGCCCGGTTTGGTTCAACGTTGCCCCATCTCAAATGGAAAAGATTCGGGTGTTTGAGAGGCAGTGTTTTCGACGCTGCCTTGGATTGCACAGAACACCAGAGTCGGAGTACAAACATTACTATTCCAACCTGGTTCTATACAATGGGGCCAACATAAACAGGATAGATAATTTCATGCTGAAGCTTATTCGAGGTCACATTGCAAGAGCGATGTCCTCGTCTAACAGCTTAATTTTCGGGGCTTATTACCCAAAAAACAAATACTACAAGAGTGTGCGTCTAAGCGGCTTTATTCCGCCCGATGCATTCCTCTACCTAGACAGTCGAGGGTTGATCCAGGATAGAGCGGCGGTTCCGCTAATCTACCACGTCTGCCGGAGAACTGTAGATCGGCGGCTCCTGTACAGTCGGGACGTCCTCGCACAAGACGGAGCTGAGCACCTTCGGTTCAGTAGGACTGTGTCCGAACGGGACCGAAGAGATAGGGTAAGGCAGGAGAACCAGTTCTGGTGGTTAAAATATGAAGAATGAAGTTCCTTCAGATATTTAAAAGTTGTCCTTGGTTTTTCTCTGTCATGGCCGACTTACATAGGTTTAGGTAGTTAGTTTTAAGTAGGGACAGTCAGGGTAGCACAAAAAAAAAAATATAAAACATACAAAAACACAAAAAAAAAATTATAAAATAAACAAAAATACAAAAAAAAAATTATTAAATAAACAAAAATACAAAAAAAAAAAATTATAAAAACCGGAAAATGCTTGCTGTGGCTGTTCTTGTTTGTAAGTAGTCTGTAAGTAGCTTATAAGTAGGTTGTAATTAGTTTAAATCTAGTTGTAAGTAGTTTTAAGTAGCTTTAAGTAGTTTTAATTAGTTTTAAATAGCCTTAATTTAGTTTTATGTAATTTGTAAGTTTTATATAAAACCAATAAAATAAAGACATAGATACCGAGTTTTTTTGTGAAATTCTTCTCGGTAAAAAATAAAACCGACCTGGATTTACGAGTAGTATTAAGATAGTTCTTAGGCCGAAAGGCAGTAGCATTAAGTTATTATAGTTTAATTTAGAGCGCCCGATTGGGGCCAGTAAGTAAGTTTTAAGTCGTTGATAAGTAGGCTAGTTTTTATGAATTTTTGTCTAGCTTTAAGATAGTTTTTTAGAAAATTGAAAAATAAATATGAATTTACAAAAAAAAAAAAAAACTGCGTAGGACTGTCATGCCAAAGGTCTGGGTTCGATTCCCAGCCGCTGCCACCTAAAAACAGAAATGTTTTTTTTCCGAGGTACTGCCTCTTGCGAGGATTTGACATATCCTCTAAGAGTATACTTGCCACGAATAAGTGCTTCTCATCTAGCCGTACGGATTTGGCAAAAAATTGTAGGTCCCCTCCATTCCTGCCAAAAATACGCACACAGGAGTGGTTATGAGTTGTAAGTCACTAGGCCTTGGTTCTCCACGAGCTGTTGTGCCACCAAATTTATTTAAATTAAATTAAATTCAATGGTACTTTAATGTAATTTTCGAATAACTAGTATTTTTCGAGCCATTAGTAAAAAAAAACTCCCAGAAAATGCATTTTCGCATAATTTTTTGCATTTTTTCCGTGTTGCGTCACAAAATTTCAGTCGCAAGCCTCAGATTCGGATTCCGTACCCCCGAAAACATAAAAGAGTGCCCCTCTTTTATGTTTTCGGGGGTACGGAATCCGAATCTGAGTGCCCCTCTTTTATGTTTTCGGGGGTACGGAATCCGAATCTGAGGCTTGCGACTGAAATTTTGTGACGCAACAAATCAAAACTACCCCATAATTTGCTCCCTGAGAGCATTTTTGAGCACAGATTTACTGGACCAATATATTTATCGTATTATTTGTCAAGAAAAATGTTTTAAAAGTGTATACACAAAAATGTTGTTACAAACCTAAGAAAAAACCAAAAAATCGTAACAAACGAAAGTAAATTCATTACTAAAATCAACCTGACTAAGGGAAATACCGGTACATTATTGTAAGATTTTATATAGATAATTTTCAAGTTTCAAAAAAATTTTGGTTTGCTCCTAATTTTTGTATGATCAATCAAGTCTCCCTACAGAAAGTGGTTCAAGTCTCCCCTTCACGATTTTTAAAAACAAAATACATTATAAATTTTGTTAGGTAAACTGTTACATAATTTTGCCTGGGTATTTAAAAAACAAATATTCAAAGAATAATATTATTCTTAGTTATTGAAAGTACTAGGAGACAAAAAAAGTAGTTGAAAAAAGAGAAAACATTTTTTTTTTAACTTTTCGTAACCAAAAATCATTCCAGGAACGAAACGCAAATGTTGATCCTGAAACATTTTTGTAAGTAAATAGAAGGTCGCTTTCTAAAAATAATTCTACTAAAGCTCAACCCGTCAGGTAGTATCGTTTGGTATCGGCCGCAAAAAAAGGATTCTTAGATGCTGTTATTATACTTTTTTATTACAAACAAAAAATTCCTTAAATTGGTATCTTGGAAACGGCTGTAATGATTTTTACGAAATTTTCACATTTTTTCTCATTTAAAAGGAGAAGGTTTGAGTAATGATTTAATTACAACCACCTTCTGTCACCTCCATTTCTAGCATTCGGTTTACATTGTTCTTTGCTCGCGTTCGCTGTTTTAGTAACATCGTTCACTGAATGAAGAACGAAGGTCTTAGTGCTGCTTAACAACAAATAAATTACTTCATTGTTCTTGTTCGGTGTTATCATTTACACAATCGTTCTTCTACATAGGCACTTACAATAAACAACGAATAACGTTTACAGAAGATACCGCCGCATCTCTAAATGGAGCTTTAAATAAGTTTACCCTAAAAAATGTAATAAGCTTCATTACTTCGAAAAACTTTGTGTTAAGAACCTAATTTTTTATATTAATTTCCAGCTCTCAAACAACGATGATTGCGAAAGCGTATCGATACTTTTTATCATAATTATTAAATATAATTCCAATGCCGATCAAATGTTGGCAGTTCAAACATTTCCCGGAATATAAAATAATACCTTATATTGAATAAATCTACTTATACGTGCATATTATGTACAATGTACATGCAATATAAAACAAACAAAATATAAAAAAATATTTCTTACCTTGCGTTACTCCGGTTTTTTTCACACAAATTTCTGTAATTGGTTTTATCATGGCCAAAATACCCTTCGGGGGCCACTAATATAAAAGAATTGCAAAAAATAATGAAATTGAAATAACAATGTTCACCAGAATACAAGCACATAAAATTCAATAAAAACGAATATTTAGATGTATGCATGTAGGTATATGTATGTTTTTTTTGGTAATTTTGCATCCATCGGGAGGAAGTTGCAGATAAAATATTTAAAGCTGTCATTTTTGTAGGTACATCACTATACTGCCACTCACCTCATCATCACGTCGCGGTTGCTGTCCCTTGACAAAACCACAAATTATTATTACAAAAAACAAAATAAATATTTTCATGGCAATTTTGTTTTTTCTAGTTTCCTTATCCCGCAACGGAAGTAAATCTTTGCAAATATGTATTTTCCGGATTTTCAATTTTTTCCTCGCGCTTAATTGTTTTTTTTTTTTTTAATTTTTAAATCTTTTTATTTCTTGCTGTTGGTTCTAGAATTCAGGAGAAATGCATTCAATTGTCAGTTTATATATAAAGTAGTAAGCGATTTGCATTTAAGAAAATAAAAACAATAAATTAATTGCAGAGTTGGGATTACAATTTACGCACACGCTCAGCTTTGGTTACAATCGTAAAAAGGCAGGTCAAGCTTTCAATTAATATTTTGATGACAGGTTAAGATTTTCAAATGAGATACTTAATTATACATAAGACAATGAAAAACAGTAAATATGGAACAATAAATGCGATGACATACAATGTGGCAGATGGTTTTAAAAATTGACGAAAATAGTTTTATTCAAATTCACCTAAATAACCAAATGCAAATTTATTTTAATTGAGGAATTGAAAGGAATCATAGAATAGGAAGCTTAATGGATAAAGCCTGGGCTGAGAAGTTAGCTTTCGAAAAAAGGAATCCTACATTACTTATTGGAAAATTTCCATGATAAAAATAGCGGTTGATGTCTTTAAAGAAAAGTGTCTAGTAGAAACACCTTCAAGTAAATTGTCAATGTTGCCACTTTTCGGGAACCTACTTTTTAATTGCGTTAAAGGTACTATAGGGCAAGTTGTGGCTTCGTGCAAAAAAATTCGAGATAACAATCAAAAATGACATTACGATGGTAGAGAATACGAAAAAAGTGGGTGGCACAATTCTGTCTGTCTGTCTGTATATCGACCTACAGTCTAAGCCACTGAAGCAATTTTCTTAAAATTTTTAACTTAATGGTTTTTCGTTACTCCCCAGAGGGGGAATTGATTTTTTTAGGCACAAAAATAACGGTACTTGCCCTACAACCGTAAATAAAAAGCTTATCTCAAAAACGGCTCTAATGATTTCGCTTTAAAAAAATCCGTGTATTATTGTAGGTATGGTGGTATGGTGTACTTTTTGATACAAAAAAATTACCGAAAGCCGTTACTAGCGGTACCTGCCATACGATGGTTTCAAAAAAAATATAGTAAAATTGCAATCAAAATTTTCAAATAGTATACTTTTTATGAGCTCTAAGGTTTTTAACTAGTTGTTTATACAGTTAAAAGAACGATTTAAATGTTTTTACTTATATTTTTATATATATTTTTATGATTACTTTTATATTTTAAAAGTTCTTCTTTAAGTTAAAGGGTGGGACTTCCACCTCTTTGGAAGTATTTAATATTTTTAACATCAAAAAAGTTGCGAAAACGTTTCGTTCCCAGATAGATTTTGAGAAGACTCATTGATTAAAATGTCAGTATCGCGACTTTTCAGGAACATAATGTTAACTTTGAGTTAGTTTTTAAAATTTTTAACATGAAAAATGTTGCAACTGTTTTTTTAGAAACGTGTTTGGCATCTGGGCGTGGTCTTGCAATATTTTACATATTCAAAATATTAAAATTTTACCAAAGAAGCGGAGGTCCGTGCCATCTTTTGACATAAAAACAAAGTATACTTATTCCCGGAAAGTTCAAATCTTTACATTTTACTCGAATTCATGTCTACTCAAAACATTTTTATTTTAGATATACAGATGCTATAATGGGAAGTTTTACAATCGTCAACAAAATTGAACTTGAGATTTTGATCAGAATTTTCATTACAATGAAGAAACACGAAAAAATTGGGTTTCAAAATTCTGCCTGTCTGTCTGTTAGGCTAGAGCCAAAACGCTTCAATTGGTTTTCTTAAATCTTTCTACATAGGGATGTGCGTCCTAAGAAAAATTATAAAAATTTACAAATAGCAACTCTCAATAGTATATCTCATATAATGTTTATTAATTTTATTTTAAATTTTCATTATCAGCTAAACAGATTAAGTTTAATAAATGCTAAATTCAGTGGTCCCTCCTATTTTTGTATACTTCTGTCTGGGACTTTACAGTTTTGGTTAGAACATGGTTCCAAATTTCAAAATTTTTAATAGAGTATCTCCGAAGTCAGGAACTGAGTGAGGTTTATGTTTTATATGTCCTTAAATACGCGCTTGAATGTAAGCTTTCATATAAAAATGACCCCAATACTGATTTGTACAAAATCAAAGGAAGATCGTCCAAATTGTTTAAATACAATCCCAAGGGATTAGAAGTAATTTTAGTGCCCATTTTTAAAAGATGTTTGTATTGGAAATTATTTTAAGACCAAATCTGATTGAATTAAAAAAAAAAAATTGAAAAATTTGAAGGCTGGAAAAAAATGTTTTACTTATTATAAATTAAAACTAAAAAATACTCGTAATTATTAGCATTAATGATTATATTTTTACGCTTTACTAAATAATTAGTTTTGGTAAATTACTCCTGGAAGTAGTGAATAGAATTTTTGGTCAACTTCTCAAGAACTCGAAAAAATCGAAATTTATCTTAAGTAATAGCTTTAATAATATCTTTTGATTTTTTCTGGTTGTATTATTTAAATCTGATATAAGGCTTAGAATTCTGATATTTGACAGTTGGGAAAACCATTAAGCCTTTATTATTTACGAAGCAATTTAAATATTCTTAAATTTAAATAATTATGGTAATTTAACGGTTTTTCAACTGCTATCAGCTATCAGAATTCTTTGCCTGATGTCAGATTTAAATAATGCAACCAGAAAAAATATCAATATTATTATAACTTAGGTATACCTGATCACCTGAGAGGTTTTTAGAAACTTCATTGCTCTCTATATTTTTAGGGACTAATTATCTATAAAGAGAATTTGAGCTATAACAACCAGTGCTGTCGTTTTATAAATGACTCGGGCAAAACATTCCGAAAAATTTTGCATAATTTTGGGACGAAAGCAATACGCAATATTTTCGTTTTCTTTGTTTAAATTTCTGCCCTGTGTATCCAAAATTGCTTTTTTTGTTGGAAAAGTCGTAACATTTGAACGCATACAGATACAACTCCAGTTTCTTTTTCAGCTTGAAGCCTTAAAAGTAATTTTCAAAATTATAAAAATGGTAATTTTAAGGAAAATTGTTGTACATGCAGTTTCAGGATCCTTGGCTGATATGAAATTTCCACAGAAAAAATTTCCTGTACAGTAGGTCAAGTACAATTTTAAAAGCAGTCGACTTTTGTAGAAAGAACACACTAACACTGACACACAGAGATACATATTGCCCTTTGCTTAATATTTTCTTATACTTGACAAATTCACCAACATTACTCTTTTTTGAAAATTAAACAACAAAAAAAAAAATTCCAAATGAAAATGGAATGTGATTGAAAAATATGAAAAAAAATGTTGCTCGATACATTCTATTATGAACCAATATTTCAAAAAATAGTACAAAAGGGCAATACAAAAAGTAAAATGCAGTACAAAACAGGAGAGCAGTACGGCAGTACACACAAGGTTAAAGCAATACAAGTATTGCAATTGAAGTACGTTCGACAGCGCTGATAGCATTAACTGTTAAAAATTACGAATTAATTAACGATTTTATTTTTATTTCACCATGTTCTAGTGATCCTGCGCCATTTTTGAAAGTGGTGCACCCCAGTGATAGGGACTGTCCCGATCCGTAGCCAGACAATTTTTTCGGGGTAGTATAATTTTTTCGAAAAAAAAAATTAGATATTGAGTAAAAAAAGTGCGGTAGTGGAAAAAGAATGGTCCTCAAGCTAAAAATATTTCTTGTCAAATATTTTCGCATGACAAAAATTATTGGTATGAAAAAAAAGTTGCTTTTTTGTATGATTGGCTTTCAGTTTCATATAGCAAAAACAAAACAATTGCTGAAATAGAGTTATGAAACAATTGAATGGAAATTGTTTTACGTGCAAAAAATTAGTGTTGTGAATAAATACTTATTTGTTCTTCACAAAAAAATTATATTCACCTCTCAGTATTATTAACAAGCAAATGGTTTTTAAATCGAAAAATAATTATTTTAACTTCCCATTGGAAGTTATTGTAATAGGTCCGATTTGTCGAATCAAAAATGTTGACATATCTTCACATTTCGAGCTCCATAGAATCGGAATCCAACATTTTTAGAGAAATGTCTGTGTATGTACGTACGTTCGTACACTAGTACGTTCGTACGACTTTCAAAAATTCAATGAGGGGTTTTTTACAAATGCAATTTCAAAAAAAACCTTGTTAAGTTTTTTTTAGTCTCGAATATCTCAAAAACTAATCATGGTAAAACCTCGAGTTAATTTTATTCTACGCATACTAACGTAATATTGGTAAAAATATAAAAACGTACCAACTTACAGCTTTTTTTTTTAATATAAGAAAGTTACTGAAAATGTTTTGATTTTTACAGTTTTTTTGAAAAACGAAAAAGACTGCAAGTAATTTTACCAATAATTGTTAAAAATATTTTTTGTACCTCAAATGTCTTGGCTCCCGGTTAAACTAATCCTACATATTAGTTTATAATTGATATATAATATAATATAATATAATATAATAATATAATAGACTTTTTTAAAAGCGAAAAAACTAAAAAAAGAAACCAAAAAATGTTGAAATTTTTTTCGTCTCAAATTTCATGGAAGTAAGCAATGATGGTGGCCTTGGGTTAAATAAATTTTAAACTAGTTTATAATTAATAATTGATTGGATTTGCAATTTGACATTTATATTTATTTTTTACGAAAAAAAACGACAAGAAACTGTGCCAAAGTCGATGAAATTTTATTCCTCCCAAATATCCTGAGATTACACAAATGGTTAGTTAAACTCTAAACACTAGTTCATAATTGATATCTGATAGGTTTTGTAAGATAGTCCAACCAACATTGTTTTTTTTTTTTTTAATTGAAAAACCTACAAGAGACTACCAAAAATTGTTGAACAAATTTTTGTCTTCTTAAAAATCTTGACAACAACCAATGATATTGCTTCTAGGGTTAGTTTTATTCTACTCACTAATCTTCACTTGATTGCATATTGAATATATAAAAACTTTTTCAAAAATCTTCAATTGGCGATTTTTTAAAAATAAAATAACATCGTGCATCTAGCTTCCGAGGGGTCGTGGGTCGCACCCAGGCCTCTTTTATTGTATATTTTTAGGGCTCTGGACTTTTGGCCCCTCATATATGAGAAATTTGTTATTTGAGAATGCCATCTAATTGGTCAGTAATTGGTCAGAAAAGGTCAACTAGTTCTAGAATTGGTTAGCTCAGTAATTGGTCATCTATTGATTCTTTTTTATGATTTTTTAAAGTTTTTCTATCAAGGTCACGAACGTTATTTGGCATAATGATAAAATGTCATGACAACAAATCTATGGTTGACCAATTACTGAAATTAACTGACCTCTTATAATGATCTAGTAACCTATCAGAGGGTATATTTTTTTTTTTTGAAATTACCCAAATGAGGTTCCAAAAATCGTTCGTGACCTTGAAAAAAAACTTTAAAAAATCGTCAAAAAGAATATATAGCTGACCAATTACTGAAACAAACTGACCTTTTATATAGATTTAGGGATCTTTCCGATGGTAAACAATTATTGCAAATTACCCACAAATGAGGTGCCAAAAATCGCAATGACCTTGAATTTTTTTTTCAATTTCATTAAAAAATATGTATGGTTGACCAATTTCTGAAAATAACTGACCTTTTATGACCGTGAAGTGGCCTTTTAAATGGGATACGTAATTTCTTGGAATGACCTAAATGAGCTGCCAAAAGTTTATTTTTGTGACCTTGAAACGAATTTTTTATCACGATCTAGAGATCTTTCGAATGGTTTACTTTTTTTGTAAATTTCCCTTAAATGGGGTACCAGAAATCACGCATGACCTTAAGTGACCTTGAGAAACTTTAAGCCTTTATTACAAGTTGTCTAGGGCTGACCAATTTCTAGGACAAGTTGACCTTTTCTGACCAATTTTTGACCAATTAGATGGCATTCTCAAAAATCAAATTTCCCGTATATGAGGTGATAAACTTCCAGAACCTTTTTTTGGAGGGATATAATTTACTAAATTAGTGTTAATTAACGACTCAATGGATGGTGCAGGCTATGGAAAAAATTATGCACAGAATATATATAAAAAAGGATTGTTTGGACTTATGGTTTTCAAATCTTATTTTAAGATAAATTATGTAATCATCAAAGGAGGTAGGTATCTTACAATGTTCATCAAAAATTATTAACGGGAGCCTTAAGTCTAGTTTAGAATTGCCTTTCGCAAAAAAAAAGTCCATGCAAATATTCTCGCATGTAAAAAATAATCGAGGGGGAGTGCAAAATTAATTGTTTACACGGTTGGCTTACAGCTTCATAAAAAAAAACTATTCCTGTTATGAAATTTCAAGGGAAACAATGCACCGGCAACTATTTTGCATGCAAAAAAAGAGTGTGGCTTACACGTCCAAAAAAAAAAATTCACCCAAGGCATTATTTGCATGCAAATGGTATTTGCACCCAAAAATAATTATTTTTCATTTTTAGGCTTATAGTTTACTAAAAAAGGGTCAATTAGTAACTCAATGGGTGGTTAACGTCAAGGGAAACATTTTTTGCCTTGAATATTATACAATTTTCTGCACAAAATAGGTGGAAAATTGTTTTGAAATTTTTATTTTTTTTTTCGTATAGGAACTGTAAGACTAAATTCAGAAAGTTTTGAACCACTGCTAAATGTGAGTATAAATTTCATACTAAAAACAGACAACGATTAACAAATGCCTTTCTTTAAATGTTTTGGAGGGGGATCAAACCCTTGTGATCTCCCCTGGCTACGTCCCTGTGTATGCATTCTTCTTTTTGTATGCACTGTCCTTCAGCTTCAGTGGATGATAATGTTCCTTATGACAATAAGCTATGGTTTCTTTTCTAAGAAGCATTTTTTACAGTGACTAGATGTTACTTTCGCACTCAAATCATTCAACAAGACTCCAACTTGATGAAGCGAAAATGCGATCACAAATATGATATTTGCTGACCAATTCATTGTTGGGAGCCATATGGAGCAAACAAAAATCAAAATTGTTGCAGCGACTACTTAAAAATAGAGTAAAATTTTTAATAAAAAATAAATATTCAAACATTTTAAAGTTCTCATAATACCAACTTACATATAAGTACATATATGATGTTGTAGAATTATATTAACTGAAATGCACTTAACAATCTGAAGTGTCCTATAAAAGTTATGAACAAATAAATTATTGAAATCCCACTTCCTTCGTAAGTAGCTAGGAACCTAAACCTATTAATTAAAATGAAATTTAAATATTTTTAATTAAATATACTAGATTTATATTCTATTTAACTGTTGATCAACGTTTTATTTTTGTATTATTTAAACATGACTGGAATAATTTCAGAATATCAGAATTTTAAAAGTAATGGGCTCCAGAATTTAAAAATTTTTGAAGTTACACACTATTTAAATTTGAATTGCGTGTCGTTGTTGAAGCATTGATTGACTTTTGATTTTAACATTATTGTTTCTAGAATTTTATCCACATACATATTGATTGATGAGTGTGTGTTGTGTATACGCACGGTATTGCCATAAGAGAGTTTTTAGGACATTAAATAAAGATGTACCAAAACTGGAGTGTGATCTGGTAACTTTAATTGATAAGCTATGAAAACATTGATAAGTAATGAATGAAAGCATTATTAAACTTGCATAAGAGCTAAGAAAAAGTAAAAAAACATTTACATAAATAGTTTAGTATGTATGTACCAGTACCTACATGTCTTTCTAAAACCTTAGATTTTGGTGAAAAAAGGGATTGAAAAACCCTAAATGCAATTTTGTCAATTGAACTGGTCAAAATGTTAAAAAAGCTGCATTGGATAAGGATGCAGTGTGAATAACTCACTTTGTTAGAACTGTACACTTATGAATATCGACCGAAACCAATTTGGAAGCAGGTAGCTGAGGATCGGACTAGCTGGAGGGGCTTCTGGGCTTTAACAAATGTTTTAACTATTTTAACACAAAAAAAATTAACCAATTTTGCGTGAGCCTGCTTTTGATTTTGTTTCACACTTTCAACTTAGCATTCATGTAGGTATTTTCAAATCCATACAACCATGCCTTATCATCAGAAGTAGCCTTGAACAATAAGAGCAATTTAATGTTGGATTCAGTCTTATTGTTTTAAATTTCAATTTTCTGAAATGAACTTAAAAACTGGTTAAATGCCGAAGTCTTCACCTATGGCAATGATGCTGATGTATACACCTAACCAGCCCCATACGCATCTGACTGGGCCTTACCACAACTCTATACACCAAAATGTACTCTTGTAATTATTATGGAGCTATAGTGCATTCAAGCAGAAAATTAAATAATTGAATTACATAGCATTCCAGCAGCAGATGCAGCTGATTGCCTGATTTCCGATGTTTGGAATTCTCCATTCCGCATTCATCTGAATGCACCCAAAAATCTACCAATTTACATGCCGGCTGTAATCCTCCCTCTCTTGCACTCTTCTTCAAACCTTCCATCAGCTTCCATAAGACCCCCTTTCAATTGGATTGTGTGTTATACATATATACATCTACAAATACAATAGTGATGCATTCTATAGGTACTACCTAGTTACCTTAATTTTGTATTTTATTTTGCAATGTGTTCAATCTACTAAAAACAAAAACAATATTAAATCCACTAATTATTATGGATGTTTTCATTGCATGACAGATTTGATGGGGCGTGACAGTGAATATCAAGCCCGGGTCTGTAATTACTTATCAGTCAGTTGATTGCAAAGGTGGACCTGGGCGGCCTGCAAGCCGTCTGCATATATTGTAATTTTCCAGCCACCTCAATTTGAGGATATCATGAGAATAGAGGTGGTTGACTGGTGAGTTGACTTGAAGCCTATTACTACGAACGAATTATTGTGTTGGCATTATTTGCGGATTGATGATGCATTTGTTTTGTGTGTCTTTAATTGTCTCGTCGGGTAGGTTACTATTTTAATTTTTATCTCATTAGTTAATGAAATTTTCATGAATCATGATCCATGTGTAAAAGTTCATTTCGCTTTAAATTTTCACGGAAACTTTTTTTGAAGGAGAGAGTTGCGTAGCTTTTGTTTCAAAAATATCGTGTTTTATTTGTTATGAGGAAAACAGAAAATATGGTTAGTTTAGCAATTCCATGGAATGCGTAGATCCAAATGAATTGACAATGTTTTTTACGTGAATATTATTTTGTAGATATCTACATGAGTAGGCCCACAAGTTGAATAGATAAACATATAGAGGGCTCGTGGCAGAACTAAACATTTTCACAAATTTGTATGTAGAACTTTGTTGTTGAATAAAAACCCGTACTTTAATATTTATGTAAAAAAATTCTGAGGAAAGGTATATGTACAGTCGAAATTCAATGGGAAATAATTGTAAATTCTATTCAGTATACATCTATCATAAATGGCGGATCCATAGGTCTAAAATATGAACTTGTCAAATGTCAATAATAGCTCCATAGCTATTTTAATTAACTGACACTTTCAATTTTGCCAACCTGCAAAACCACAATATATTCCCTTTGATTTTTTTTTTTTTATAATTTGCGCGCACTAAAGGGGTTTTGGCTACCCTTAAGATGATGAAACACAGTACGAGCGATCAGGAAATAGGGAAGGATTCAAAAGGAGATACCGATGCACATTGGTTTTGAAGTTCTGAATATCAAAATGGTAGGGAAAAACAGAGCCTGGTAAAGCATTCCACATTCGTGTCGTACGACTAAAGAAAGAATCTCTGTATTTGACAGTACGTCCGAAGTTGGGCTCAAGGGTAAATCGATGGGCATTCCTAAAAGCGCGAGTATTACGGTTGAATAGTTTAAGGGGAGGAATGCATCTGGCTATTTCACTGGAAGATTGCTTATAAAAATAGCGATAAAATAATGAGAGACATGAAACATTGCGACGATGCGTCAGAGTTGTTATTGTTTGAGTAATTGATCTATCACCAATCATTTTAAAGGCTCTATTTTGTATTCTATCCAATAGATTTAAGTGAGTTATAGGAGCACCTGCCCAAATGTGACAGTTATACTCAAGCTTGGGACGGATGAAAACTTTATAGTTATATTACAGCCAGATCAGAAGGGGAAAAGAATTTCTTGCATCGTCGAAGAAAGCCTAAACACTTTGCAGCGTTTTTCGCGACGTTGAATATGTGATCATTCCACAGAAGGTGATCTGTGATGCACATACCTAGAACTGAGAGCTGTTCAGTGTCCTCGATGCAAGTACCGCTCATCGATAGCGGCATTGGGGGTGGGTTCAGTTTCAGCGACAACAGACAGCATTGAGTTTTTGAAGCATTAAATTCTACACGGTTTTTAATTCCCCACTTGACAATGCTATCAAGATCAGAATTTAATGAGCTTATCATACGCTGCCGTTGAAGTTCCACATCCGAAGGACAGGGATGTGAATCTATAAATGAATATGAAAAGCTGAGGGTGCCATCGTCAGCAAAACAATTTAATGGATTAGAAGTTTCAGACAAGAGGTCAATAATGAAAATGAGGAAGAGAGTCGGAGATAAAACGGAGCCCTGGGGCACACCAGCATTTATTTTATGAATATCAGACTTGTAACCATCCAAGACAGCTTGAATTGAACGGTCCGAAAGGTAATTTCTAATACAACGAAGAAAAGATTCATCGATACCAAATGCACGCATTTTCGAAAAGAGAGCTTGATGCCAAACTCTATCAAACGCTTTTGAAATATCAAGTGCAATAATCTTACTTTCTCCAAAACCATGTAAAGATTTGTTCCACTGTTCGGTGAGATATACCATCAGATAACAAGTGGACCTATTGCTACGAAAGCCATACTGACGGTCATTAAGAAGCTTTCATTCTTCAAGATATTTCTTGAGCTGATAATTAATCAGTGTTTCCATGACCTTGGAAAGAAGGGACGTAAGTGCAATTGGGCGATAGTTGGAGGGAGAAGAAGATTCGCCTTTTTTAGGGACAGGCTGGACAAATGCTGTTTTCCATCCGTTCGGAAAGAGACCTGTAGAGTAGGATAGATGGAAAAGCTTACGCAGTGGTTTTGCCAGCGTTGAAGAACACCTCTTCAGAACAATGGGGGGGATACTATCCGGACCAGCGGATTTGTGTATATCGAGATCTTTTAGGACTCTTGCAACTGCACGAGTGCGAAATTAGATTCGTCCCATATAATCATTGGCGCACACAAGTACAGGCGGAGTCATGACACTCTCAGGCAGCGTCGAAACTGTGCTGCAAGCAAATTGGCTTTTTCTAGTGAGCTTACATAAGAAGTGTCATCAAAAACGAGCGTTGGAACGGCGGACGATGTAGTGTTTCGAATGTGTTTTGCAAATGACCAAACATTTTTACTACCTTTGGGACATTGTAGTATTTTTTGCCTTAATTTTTGGTCATGCAAAAATTTTGTTCTTTGCATATGACCGTTACAGGACTTTCTAGCTTGTTTGAACTTCTTCTGGTTTTCCTCAGTAGGGTTGGCTTTAAAACATCGGAAACTTACTTCTCTGGCCTTAATAACCTCTTTACAGCTCGAATCAAACCATGAGTTTTCTTTCGGTTTAACAGATTTTATCCTATTCGGAATAAAATTTGTCATCCCGTAGAGAATTAAGTTTGTTATCATATCTGCACTGGAGTCTACGTCACTATCGAGGAAGCATAGTGACCAGTTAAAGTGACTGAAGAAATTATTGAGACCGTTCCAGTTGGCTTTCTCGTATTGCCAAACGGTTCTCTTAGGGGCTTTCTCTTTAACTGAGGTTTTTTGGCACGAGAAATTTGCAGATATGACACAATGGTCTGATGTGCCTAGAGGTGATAATACACTAATAGTGTATTTATCAGGGTCAGAGGTAAGAAACAAGTCTAGAGGATTCCCGGATTGGCTCTACAACAAGCTGAGTGAGTTGGTTTAACGCAGTGAAGACCTCTACATACCTTCCTTCGGGTGTTATCTGGCCCGAAAAGCGAAGCCACGAAGAATTGTGTACATTGAAATCACCCGCAATGACGATTTCAGTGTGAGGATAATGGGCAACAATCCTTTGGATGGAGTCGGACAGAGCATCAAATTCATTAAGGGTTGAATTTCTGTCCAAGTTCGGGCTTCTATAAATGAAACAAGTATGTATGATGAGCTTATTGACCGAAAATTTAAACCACATGAAGTTAAAGTTTGTGTTAGAACACAAACCATACTGTGGTTGAAGTTGGTACGCTACATCATTCCTTATATAAACGGCGAGACCGTGATGGGGAAAGAATAATGGCACTAAGTTATACCCATGGAGATTAAATTCCGTAAAATCGGTATTATCACCTACCTGGGTTTCACTTAATGCCAAAAATGTTTGTGTACTGGGGCGAATACTTATTTTTTATACGGAATATCGACCTATTTGATTTTTTTTCAAACAATTTTTGGTTGTCAATTAAGCATTGGAGAGTTCTTAAAAGTCAAGGCTTTTGAAAATGGTGTGATGGTACTTATTTCAGCAACCCTTGGCCGGCACATCTTACTCCAACGCGCCTGTGGAAATAAACCATACATTATCATGCATAAACCTAACTAACTTGCAGACCACGTAGACAGAGGAACAAAATATGAATCGGCAAAGGGTTGTATTTTCTTTTTCTGTATAAACCTATTCAACTCATCAATCTCGATCTGTGAAACTGTAAAGTAATAAATATGCTAACCCCTTCTCGTCAAATGCAATTATCTAGGAGTGAAGAAATGAAAACAAAAGTTTTCCTATGATAATTCTTTAATCACAGTAAATTATGTGAAAAGCTGTAGAAAGTTATAAGGGTGATTCTACAAATGATCGCATTTTTGACGGCTCCGTTGATAATTTCATAATTGTTCAAGTATTCCATCTGATTTTTTTTGTAGACACAAATCAAATTGATGTCTACATGGCCAGACAAAATCATAAAGATCTGACGTGTTTTCATTACTCAAAAAATTCTTTAAAGGGTCTAATTCTCAGTCGCCTGACGAGTCCCTTGCTCGTTTTCGAAGGGAAAAATTCTTACCGTTCTCTTATTTAAGTTTCAAAACCAAAATAAACTTTCTATTATTGATGTTAGATAGTATATTTTTTTATGATATAATTTAATATTTACGAGTAGTACCATTAAGAAAATCATTGAACTTTGTCCCTCGGATTTCTAATCATTCCCCTGACCGATTGAAACAGTCAAAAATATCATTAACTTTGAAAACTATCCAAGTTTCAGATCCACCAGCGTGAAGCATTAAGTCTGGTGACAGTAAAATCATTTTCGTATCTTACTCCCGTTTGCTATTTCATTTGTTAAGAAGGCATTTGTGGGAAAGGTCATAGATTGTCCGTTCAGTTTCTCTGATGAGTGTTTACAGAAAATATATATATGTAAGCATGTATATATTTTAGCATTTCAAAATTGGCTTAGTAAAACATTAATTTCATAATTTTTCTAATATTTTTCGTACAATGCGATAACATGCTCTAGTGGCAAAAACTATGAAAATACTCAGTACCCTGGCCTCAGTCCCCTGACCTTTAATTACTGATTTTATCTCTTGAGGTCCCAAAAATGCTCACAAAATACTGCTTTTCTTTTTAAATAAATGTAAGATAAATAGCAGGACTCGATCGCATGAACTTACTCTTATTTTCAAGTAAGAAATTTAAAAATAATTAACACAGTTTTGCATAAATTGAATTAAAGTGCTAAAGGGCACAGGTTCGGTCGAAACAACAAAAACTTGTGTTAGAGGGGAAATATTTTTCCCCATTAAGGAGAGGGGTAAGATTTTATTAAAAAATTACTTAAAATAATAAAAAGTTTTAAAAAATGTTCAGCTCTTTGGAACACCTGTTTTTAAAAAAGGCTATAAAATCGTTGTTTTTAATTTTTTTGCCTTGCCGTTTTCAACTATATGAAAGGACGTTCCAAAGTTCGTATATAGTTAGGTATTAGTATTACGACTTTTTGCTTCCACAAGTATGGTGTCGAAATTATCATAATTTTATTCCATTTTCTGTAGAATCACCCATATAAATATATGCAGATGATAAACAGAAACAATTTCTGCTCATTAGAAACACCCAAATCGCCATCTTGATCTTTCTATGACGTCACAATCATCTTTTACTTTGAGAGACTGGAAGTATTTTTCATTTTAGAACTTTTTAGTACTCACTTTGACAGCTGTTTTTCATAACGAGTTCGTGAATAGCTTTTATCGTATTTGTGAAGTCATAAAGATGATAAAACTCAGTGAAAGCTTAAATTATAACTTTTGGTGGGGTGGTTTTGTCAAACCAACCTGTCATTTTGATCTGAATGATTGAGCTCTTTAGTATTCTAATTGTTCATGTCCTAACTTTGTTTTTAACAAGTGTTTCCATGTAGGCAGCACTGTCAAAAGAACGAGAATAGGGTTATCACTTGGCCTATAAATCAAGAACCAGGGGTCGGACGATGACCCGAGAACCATCGTTGAATTCAGCGCCGTCGTAGCCACATTCAGAGAAAAAAGTCAGCTTAATAATTAACCTCGACTCTGTTAAATTTTAAAGGTGCATAATCCCTTATAAATTTATTGACATTTCAGAAATTTACCTAATTTTAATAACCTTATTCAATACTTAATCAGTCTGGCGGCCTATGTTACCATATTCAAGTTGATTTAAAATGATGACTTGTTATCTTAATACTTAATTTTTGTAAACAAGAAATTTTGACAAGAATATAGCAATAACTTTAACTGAAATCGTATTTAATTAAGACTGTATGTTATAAATTTCTATTTTACAACGAATCAGGTTGAAGTAACGTTTCGTATGGTTATTTTTACAATGCTTACTTGTTGAATTTAACCTGGCCTCATATTAAACAAACACTCTTCCAGTTATTTTCAACGTGACACCAGTGTTAAAACATTACACATTAGGGTGGCGCTTATTTTTTGAATGTTTGAATTTCTTTCGTCCCCCAACCTAAGAGTGATCAAGGTACAAAATACATGCAGATTTGTCGGTGTTTTTCTCAAAATTTCGGCAAAAATGAAAAAGTGGATGGAAAATCTTCAAACTTGGAATATACATTAAGTATCATAAAAAGTAAATAAAAAAATATTTTCAATTTTTGTAAATAATATTTACCTCGTTAAAAATAACAGTAAGTATCCTTGTTTTTTGTGTATTTGTTGTAATTTTTAATGGGGTAAATATTGTAAAAAAAATGAAAATAATTTTTGTATTTATTTATGATACTTAAAATATGTACCAAGTTTGAAGATCACCAAGTTTCCATCCACTTTTACATTTTTTCCGAAATTTTGAGAAAAACACTGAGAAATCCCCATGCATTTTGTATAGAAAATTTCAGGTGCGTGCCGGCACGTGTTAACGTTGACCGATCTAAAAAAAAAAAAAAATAAATAAGTGCCACCCTAATACACACACAGGCCATCCAAATAAAATTATTTGAATTTAACCTGGCCGCCTGTTAAAGTTAGGCTCTTCCAGGACTGAAACAAACACACAAGCCATTCAAGCAGAAATTAGTTTCAACTTGTTGATATTTGGCACAATTTTTCAGAAAAATGCAAAATGAATTGGGCGGTAAGCAGCGTTAGAGATAGGATCTAGACGCAAATAATTGAATACAGGGTTGATTTAACATTGAATCATGTTAAATTTAGTAGATCTTCATGTATAATTTTTTTGATGTCATGCAGATATTACCTGCAACCTATGTTGATTTAACACTAACATTAAAATTAGATATCTAGGTAAGCAGTTAACCTGATCTACAGAGTTGAAAAATAACATCCTTAAAATCAGGTATAATAAATCAGAAATGCATTAGTTTTTTTTTTTTTTTTTATAGGAGCGTAAAAATGCAAAGTCAAGACAAGTAAGACAGATATTTATAGTACTAAGTAATATTTAAGATTGTTATCGATGAAGAATTTCACCATCTACTATATTATATCCAAAGAATAATGAAAAACCAACCTTATTTTTATAAAAAGTCACTTTCAGAGTGCTAGAGAGAGTTGAGATATGAAAGTTAGATAAAACGAAATATTTTTCTTGGTATAATCTAAGCATACGGATACGGCACATGATCTAAAGGTGTTTTTTTAAGCCTAGTCTTATTAAATCAAAATAAGCTCGAAGCAACCTGTTGTGAAATTATTTAACGCGAATTTAACTTTACGATGGCGGAATCCGCGATTTCAATGGATTTATATAAATCCAAATAAACGAAATAATTAATAAAACAATTAAAACAACCGATCTGCGTGCGCCGCGAAAACAACGAAAACGATGACGATGACGAACTGTCAACCGATGGGTGCGTTTAATAATTCGCACAACTGACAACACATAGAGTGCTGCCACCCAGTAGCTCAGCAATGGGGTGGGTTCAATAATCAAAATGATTTTATTAATCGGATACGATTAATAAAATGAAATAAAAAGAAAATTGAAAAATGGTAAGTATAAGTACAGGGTGTACTTGTACTTAAAGTGGGTGCCAGGAATTCTTTTACGAACAAAAATTAGTGAACTCCAAAACTAATTTTTTTAACGAGCAAAGCAAATAAACGAAAACAAGTAAAAGAACCAAAAATAAAACACAAGTTTGTATATGCCGAGATGGGGACTTCAATTGTTTTTATTTGGGAAACCTTTGAGCCGAAACCCAGGGATTAAAACCCAAAATTTTTTCGCAGATATAGATTTTCACAGAATTTTTAAAGGGCTTACGGTGAAACGTAAAGCCGAAAGCAAAGAAATTGGGCCATTAACAAAAAAAAAAAACCGTGTCCCAAAATTAACTTGGACAAAATTCAAACTAAGCAAAAAAAGAAACGATCAAAAAAAGAAAACTATAGGAATCGACACACAAAGAATTAAACTAACAAAAACCACTCTACATATCTTTTTATCTGTCTGCGGATAACCTATCCGCCTCCTTTCCTCTATCACCTCGATTTTCTCTTTTTCCTCAAACTGCTTCTTACCTCGAAACACTAATTTTTCTTCTTTAAAATTTCCTCGACAACTTTTTCCACTTTTCTCAAATTACTTTTCCTCGATTTTTTCTTCTTTTAAATTCTTCTCGACTTAAAACTCAAAATTATCTTCCCGCTTGAAAAGTTCTCCAAAGAGTGAACTTTCCATGCTAAATTTATTGTCTACCTCGGCCATTCCAGTCTCTCACACATTCATACAACCAGCCAATCGTTTTCGAGGTCTTCAGTCAGGGGATCACGGCTTCCTGGAAAGCTACGTGCTCTCCTCGAAAACCTCCGTTCCTCCGTTGTCGAATCTCATCGAAACTTTACTCTCACGCACACATTCAGTGATTCAGCAAGTTGTTGGATGTCATTCCAAAACTTGCCGAATCCAAATGGCCGAGTTCAGAACCCTTTCAACTAAATATTTCGAGAAAACTTTAAAAGAACTAAAATCGAGGAAAAGTTTCTTCTAGGCATTCTCCTAGTTACTCTAAAACAATCGCGAGTGATTCGAAAAGCGAAGCAATCTTTCTAAAACCAATCCCTCGAGGTGAGAGAGGACTACATCTTTTTAAATGCTGAGATATACTCAGTTCTTTTCTTTTCGCGTGTCAATTCCTATAGTTCTATTTCCTTACTATTTAAAAGAAGTTAAGTTTAAGAATTATAAATCACGTTAACAACCCATTTTTCTGACAACAATGTAAAACTACGTTACGTTAAGTTAAATATATAATAATGTTGGTTATTTAGATAAAAGTAAGAGTCCGCCTGGCTCGCTTACTTCTTCAGCTCGTCCGCTGGTGCCTCGACAAGAGACCGCCCGTCTTCTTGGTAATTTAAGTTCGTGGATTTTGGAACCAACTGTTCCACTCAAATCGCAAATCGATCGAAACCTGTTTTTGTTACTTTTCCAAAATACTTTAAGAGTAGGTCTCTGGCTGATGGACGCCAGGTATCTACTGACTCTACAAGTATTTTGGAGCCGCAACGGAAACGGAAAGGCTTAAAATGGATAACGATTAAGAATAGGCAGGTGAAACTTGTTGTGGTAAATTTTACCGCAACAAATCACCTTAACCGTTCAAGGTCATTGCGATTTTTGGCACCTTTATTATGGAAATTTACAAAAACTGTTCACCAACTGAAAGATCTCTAAATCTATATAAAAGTCAGCTAGTTTCAGTAATTAGTCAGCTATAGATTCTTTTTTACGATCTTTCAAACTTTTTTTTACATGGTCACGAACGTTTTTTGGCATAATGATATAAATTCATAGCAACAAATCTATGACTGTCCAATTACGGAAACTAACTGACCTTTTACAATGGTTTAGTAACCTATTATAACCGAATGAGGTGCCAAAAGTAGTTCGTGACTATGACAAAAAAAATCCTAAAATAGAATCTATACCTGACCAATTTCTGAAACTAGCTGACCTTTTATAAAGATCTTAAGGCCTTTCAGGTGGTATAAGCTTTTTGCAAATTTTTCATTCATGGGGTTTCTAGAACTAGTTGACCTTTTCTGACCAATTAGATGGCATTTTTAAATATCAAATTTTCCATATATGAGCCGCCAAAGGTCCAGAGCCAAAAAGTCAATATTATTTAAAATTACTTTTAATTTTGCGCAGTTTTGGCCCGAACGAATTGTAAAGTTTTAATGGCTACGTCTTTGAAAGTTTTCAATTGATATAGTTTTTTTACATGTCAAATTAAGACCTTTATGACTCTTCTTTGTTTTGTTCGAGTAATGTCTTGAACGAATCTTTGCTCAAAAAAAGCTATTCAAAATTAAGAAAGAAACTTAAAAATATTTTATTTTACGATTTTCTGTATGTTGGTTTTCTTTGGCTTTGCCTGCTTTAATTTTTTTTATAAATTTTATAAAACTATCCATTTCGATAGAACATCTAACTTTGAACAAAAAGTTCCATTTTCTTAGGAACGCATGGATGAATTTGGTATTATTTTCGGTTTTAAGTGTGCTTATGGACCAAACAAAAATATCCAAAATACACTTACTTTTCAAAAAGGTAACGCTAACTAAGCTTATAAGCGTTTATTTTTAAAATAGATATTATGCTCAACCAAATGAAAGGATTTTTCGAAGAGAAAAAGAAGTAATCCAAGAAATTTACGGATTCCTTCAAACAAAATAGTTTTGATTTTACCATTTCAAAATCGGGTAAAACTGTGTAATTTTTAAGTCCGAAAAATGATCTAAGATGTAAAACAAATAAATGTGTAGTTTTAAGCACTACTAGCAATCCGGAGCGAAATGCGATAGAGTTTCCATTTTTGTATTGCAATAACCATCGCATTTTACTTTGATCTGCCCGAGGCCTTAAATGCTTATACTCGGCTTCGTCGTTTGATAATTGATCAATCATCAATTTAAAGACTTTTTATTTATTTGAAAATCATTTTTATTTTATTATTTCAGACCTTAAAGAAAATCTTTTTTGAATAAAAGAAAACGAAAAGAAAGGAAGTCAGGAGATAAATTTTGTACCTATTATGACCTACCTACATTTTTCGTGTAGAAGCTTTACGGAAACAGAAAATACTTTTACTCATGTTCATGTTCAAATACTTATATTATTCACTTATAGCGCTTATCAATATAACACGGAAACATTTTTTCACAACAAGTAAATTCCCTGAAGGATATAAGCAGCAGACATAAATTGTATGTAAGATCACATTTTTATACATTAAAATAAAACATCCTTCGGGAGAACTTATTTTTGAAAGCATTTTATTCCCTCAGTCTCGGATGTATACGTACATTTTTTTTCCACAGCTTTGAAGCGTTAGTGCTCTTTTACCTTAAACCGCCTCTTGATAGCCCTCGAACTGAAACAACTTACGACTATCTCGGTATACTCCTTGGGATGTTATTGCATCCTTTGCTCTGTATTCAGATTGCCCTTTTGTATGTCAAATGTTTCGAATTGTTTTGTTGTTGTTGTTTGAAAAGTTTTTTTTTTTTTTTTTGTTCAGTTGCTGCGTCGCTGTTGCCATCCCACCACCTTTCACCATCATGCTTTGACTCTTTTGAAGGGCTTTTATTTGAACAATTTAATGGCTTCTTTTATTTAATTAAGTGTATGAGCCATCAGACTTTTGTTGCGCCACTTTTTGCTGTTCGACGACGACGTTTCCTCTTCATGTTGGCTAACAAAAAAAAAAAAAACAAAAAAAAAAAGAGTTTAAAAATATATGCAGAGGAATCTCTGAGTGAGTATTGCCCTCCGGGATGGGAGGATGCCTATGAGACAATATAACAAACTTTAAATTGTTAATGGAGATGTAATTTAATTAGGAGTTTTACTTCAATTCTGCTCATTTGAATTTTTAAGAGAAAAGATTTTTTTTTTCAATTTTATTTTTATAATTTTTAATCACAGTTTTTGCTTAGCTATTTTTACTTATAGTATGTATATAGATACATATGTTTTCATATATTTACATGGAAACTTATGAATAAAATTGATGTTTACTTCTTTGTTTCTAGATATTTTCTTAAAAAAAAACTGGTGCATTATTTGACAAATGGTGAAGATGTAGGTAAAAAAATACAAGGAACACTCCAGGTATGGGTTCTCAACCTACGCGGTTTTGCTTATACGGGGTTAAGTTTTTCCAAAATACCTTTTTCTACACTGGGAAGCAACCAACAAAATTCGCGGTAGCTATGAAAATTGAAAATATGCACACAAAAGTAAGTATAAATTAAGAAAACAAAATAACTATGTGTAGATAACTCAAAACTCCTCCGCAGTTACCAGATTTAAATATTTTTGAGAATTTATGGCATCATATCTTGAGCATCACGCAAGCAAAAAATTAAACCGGAAGTATAGATGAAAAGAATCCTTCAAGAAGGATGTGCCAAAATAAGCCCACATGTTACACAAAAATATGTTCCGGTGATGCCTTCGGGAGTAAGTGCAGTAATTAAGTGTAAAAAATTCCCTTTAGTTTTGAATATTAATGTTGATATTTCGGGGAGTTTTTACTTACTTTTATAACCTGAATATAAAGAAAAAATTACTTAAATATTCTTACAGTGCGATTTACTTGATTAGACGCACAATTTGTTTTCTTAAATTTAGTTTTTTTATTTCGTGTTAGTATAAGTTATCAAACTGTTGTTTTGATGAGAAAGGCTATTTAATACTCAAAGAAAATAATTACAAATACATGCTTTTCGAGAGATAATTAACAAGATTAGGCACTGAAACTTCTATTTCATTAAATTGTTTTGCAGACGACAGAACCCTCAGCTTGTAACAAAACCGCTGGTAACCTCCCTCTCCATCCATTACCACCATTACAACCCCGTACTTACAGGAGTATGAGGATGATCCTTGCAGCAGAAAGGAGGGGGTGTCCAGTCTACGGCAGCTTGGCATGCTTGCTTCAAGTACGGCTTTGGTCGTTGGAGGGGGGGTTCTTGCTACCACAGCTCTGGACCGTTGTTACGACTTCATACCGGAATATCACTATTGCGTACGAGAAGTAGGGTTTGAACAAACAAAATAATGAGCCCCGAATTAGTCCTAAAAGGGGGGTAGTGATACTTATAGGGGGGTGAGGGTCGAAGGTGTTGCTGTCCCTGCGGAGGGTTTATACCACCGTGGCTATTGCATCCTCCATATGCACGCAGTAGCCCCTAGCCTGATATTTATACTAGCTTACCGTGCCTTTATTTCATTTCATCGCCACTTACTTAAAATCTACGTCACTTCTCTCTATGACCTCTTAAGTTTAAGCCATCATCCTTAATAACGTAGACACGAAAATACTGAAAAACATACTTCCCAATAATTCAACATCAAAATTCCATAGTAAATCAAAGCTTCAGTCGACTAGTAAGAATGGATACGTAAGAACCATAACCATTATTTTAAAATTTATACACGTTATAATTTTATTTCGGGCCAAAATGTTACTATGAATTATGATTATCTAAGGATAATCTTGATAATGTTAACTGTACGAGTATAGTTGTATACACTTAGAGAAAAAAGTCAGGTAAATAATTAACCTGGGCCCTGTTAAATTTACAAGGTGCAAAATCCAATAAAAGGTTACAGACATTTCAGAAACTTACCTGATTTTAATAACCTTAAATCAAGTGTTAAATTAGCCTTGAATTACCATATTCAAGTTGATTTATTTAAACACTGAATTCTGGTAAACAAGAAGTTTTGACAAGAACATTGAATAATGTTAAATTAACTTGATCTTCATGTTAAATTAACAGGATGTTGAACATTTTCTCCATGTTTTTGAACTAGATTTTCATGTAAAGTTAACTAGATTTACAGGTAAAAATAGCAAGATTCTCAGGTTAAATTCACAGTTTTACTTTTTCAAGGCAATGTCAAATTTACTTGAAACCAACGGCGATTGAGCACGACATTAAAATCAGATATCAGGTTTAGCCGTTAACCTGATCTCCGAGTTGAAAAATAATAACCTGAAAATTAGGTATAATATACCAGAAATTCGTTGGTTATACCAGCTTTTTTCTCTGAGCGTAAATATATTCATTCAATTGTATATTAAACATTTAGAAAACAAATTATTGTTTTTTTTTTTTTTAAATTCATTTTTATTTTCCATTTTCTTAAAACTATCTTTAAGCTAGACAAAAATTCATAAAAACTAGCCTACTTATCAATATCTTAAAACTAACTTACTGGCCCCAGTCGGGCGCTCTAAGTTAAACTATAATAACTTAATGCTAATGCCTTTCGGCCTAATAACTATCTTAATACTAAACCCAGGTCGGTTTTATTTTTTACCGAGAAGAATTTACAAAAAACTCGGTATCTCTGTCTTTATTTTTTTGGTTTTATATAAAACTTAAAAACTACATAAAACTAAATTAAAGCTAATTAAAACTAATTAAAACTAATTAAAACTACTTAAAGCTACTTAAAACTATTTACAACTAATTATAAAATAGTTACGCATTTTCCGGTTTTATGATATTTTTTTTGTATTTTTGTGGATTTTATAATTTTTTTTTTTTTTTTTTTTTTTGTGCCACCCTGACTGTCCCTACTTAAAACTAACTACATAATCCTATGTAAGTCGGCCATACAAGAGAAGATAGCAAGGTCAACTATTAAACGTCTGAAGGAACTTCGTCTTCGTTTTTCAACCACCAGAACTGGTTCTCCTGCTTTACCCCATCTCTTCGGTCCCGTTCGGACACAGTCCTACTGAACCGAAGGTGCTCAGCTCTGTCTTCTGCGAGGACGTCCCGACTGTAAAGGAGCCGCTGATCTACAGTTCTACGGCCGACGTGGTAGATTAGCGGAACCGCCGCTCTATCCTGGATCAGCCCTCGACTGTCTAGGTGGAGGAATGCATCGGGCGGAATAAAGCCGCTTAGACGCACACTCTCGTAGTATTCGTATTAAGGGTAATAGCCCCGAAAATTAAGCTGTTAGACGAAGACATCGCTCTTGCAATGTGACCTCGAATAAGTTTCAGCAAGAAATTATCTATCCTGTTTATGTTGGCACCGTTGTATAAAAAAAAATTATTGTAATTAACCATAGTTGGCAATTTTGAAAAATTAAAAAAAAAATTCATCGAAGTATTGTATGCGATTTTGATTGCTTTTAATTGACTTAGGAAATTTCACAAACAAAAATAATTTTGTCTCAGTTGGTAATCATGTTACACAGCAAAATAAATTACAATTAATAATTTGTAGTTCCTTTCAACTCTTCACAAAATATTCTTATTATTTTTTTAATTGGTTTAAAAAAACAAGAATGGTAAAAGGAAAAGAAAAGTAAAAAAAGATATATGCAACGATATGTTGCTTTGGTACACAGTTATTAGGCTGCTAGTCATATTTCAGGCTTAAGGCTTTAAAATCCCCCACAAAATCAAAAAAAAATTATTTGTAGATTTTTTTTATCCTATGGAAAACTTCAAAAGACACTCGGTAAGAATCGGTACTGAGTAGTGGTAGTGTGGGACTCTTACAGCACTAAAACCACCTGTGAATCAGGACCAATCTATGAAAGATCGACAAATGATTTTTCTTTCTTAATTTATAAATCACATTGTGGAAAGTTTCAGTTATAACACTTTCCCGTAGTTTTTAAACCATCAGCTCATGAGGCTTGATTCTTCTTAATCTCCAAAATTGTATCGTACATTTAAGGCGGAGTTTGTATGACCTTGCAGTCGCTGATTGACTGATACCACGCGTTTTTTAACCACTTCTGTAACCATTTCAATTGGAAGGTCACGATGTAGATCGCTATTTCTTAAATACCAAGTGGCATTTATTATCCCACGATTGACCTTGCTTTGGAATTTCTGGATGGGTTCAGCATTTGTTTTCTTTGTACAGCCCCATAGTTGGATGCCATTTTTCTAAACGGGCTTCAATACCTACTTATATAACATTGGTTTGTTCTGGATAGATAGCTCAGAGTTTTTTTCTAGTAACCAGTATAATTTTCTGTACTTCAAGCTTAGTTCTTCTCTTTTCTTTTCGATGTGCTCTCTCCATTTAAGCTTTGCATCCAAAGTCATTGAAGTAAGGTATAATTGGTGTACTGTTTATAAGAATTGGAACATTGTTTATTTCCTTGTTTTTAAAGTTTTTATGCGTTGATTTTCAGTATTTCGTAGTAATGTCTGGGAATAGAAAACTACAGGTAAAATTAAACCAGGAAGAGGCCTTCGAATTTCATGCTGTTTTTTTTTTTATTTCATTAATCCTTTTTTACCTGAACTAATGTAGTACAGCTTAAATATTTTAATTTGCTTTATAATTACGGTGTCCATATTTCTGGGACCAAAACCCAGGATAAAAAGGTAACAAAATTAAAATGAGAAAAAATAAAAGTTCCATAGTTTGTATTCAGTAATATTTGAAATAAAAATTTAAAAATTATAACAAAAAAACAAAAGCAAGTAAATTCTTAAAAAGAAAGGAAAAAACCGTAAATGAAATTATAATAACCTCACAACATATCAAACTATAAACAAATAAACAATTAAAACTTAACATTTTTAATTTCATTATTAAAATAAGTCAATCGCCCGCAACAAGGGGCCAGTTTTTCAAAGCAGTGAGTAAAATCAGAGTTAGCTGAAAATAAGTTAACCCTTAGGACTCGTTGTATAAACGTGGTTCAACATTTGATCCATGGCTTAACAGTTATAAATCACCAATTTCAGCTAGTTAAATGAGGTTCAACGGTGCGGTGGTTCATGGTAGCAATTGGCTATTTTAACATTATTGAACTTTGAACCATCAATGAACTTCATTTAACTCGCCAAAATTGCTGAACAATGAATCAAAAATTGAACCACGTTTGTACAACTGACACTAAGTTAGTTCAGTAGCAGTTTTATAATTGAGTATTAACTTAATATTTCAGTTGCCTAAAATCAATTGAAATCGATATGAGACAGTGTGACCGACCCTATTGATATCAACCTCTTTCGCCTTTTAAAAATCAAAATCGAAATCGAGCTGGCGCCACAACCGAGAGTTTAGTGCCCTGAGTCATGTAAGGTGAGTTAACTTAGGATTTAAATCGACTGAAAAACACGTTTTTGGAGTTAACTCAAGTTAAACCCCGAGACTATTCGATAACCGCACACTTAAAAAATGGCCTTAAGTCTTTAAATAGTATATGTCAAGTGTAAATTATCATTACCAGAAATAAACATTTTGTAGTGCTTGAGAGGCAGTGTCTTCGACGCTGCCTTGGATTGCACAGAACACCAGAGTCGGAGTACAAACACTACTATTCCAACCTGGCTCTATACAACGGGGCCAACATAAACAGGATAGATAATTTCTTGCTGAAGCTTATTCGAGGTCACATTGCAAGAGCGATGTCCTCCTCTAACAGCTTAATTTTCGGGGCTTACTACCCCAACAACGAATACTACGAGAGTGTGCGTCTAAGCGGCTTTATTCCGCCCGATGCATTCCTCCACCTAGACAGTCGGGGGCTGATCCAGGATAGAGCGGCGGTTCCGCTAATCTACCACGTCTGCCGGAGAACTGTAGATCGGCGGCTCCTGTACAGTCGGGACGTCCTCGCACAAGACGGAGCTGAGCACCTTCGGTTCAGTAGGACTGTGTCCGAACGGGACCGAAGAGATAGGGTAAAGCAGGAGAACCAGTTCTGGTAGTTGAATAACGAAGATGAAGTTCCTTCAGACATTTAATAGTTGACCTTGCTATTCTCTTTTGTATGGCCGACTTGCATAGGTTTCGGTAGTTAGATTTAAGTAGGGACAGTTAGGGTGGCACCAAAAAAAAAAAAAAAAATTATAAAACCGGAAAATGCTTGCTGTGGCTGTTCTAGTTTGTAAGTAGTCTGTAAGTAGCTTATAAGTAGGTTGTAATTAGTTTATAATTAGTTGTAAATAGTTTTAAGTAGCTTTAAGTAGTTTTAATTAGTTTTAGTTAGCTTTAATTTAGTTTAATGTAGTTTGTAAGTTTTATATAAAACCAAAAAAATAAAGACAATGATACCGAGTTTTTTTTTTTGTGAATTCTTCTCGGTAAAAAAATAAAACCGACCTGGATTTAGTATTAAAATAGTTCTTAGGCCGAAAGCGAAAGGCATTAGCATTAAGTTATTATAGTTTAACTTAGAGCGCCCGACTGGGGCCAGTAAGTTAGTTTTAAGATATTGATAAGTCTAGCTTTAAGATAGTTTTAAGAAAATTGAAAAATAAAAATGAATTTCAAAAAAAAAAAAAAAAAAAAGGCATGTCAACGTACATGGTCATTATTTCGACTTGTTGTTTTAGTGCGAAGCGATTTATATGATTTAAATTCAAATTGAATTGACATTTCAAAAACATGTAAACTCAAGTCGATTGGTTGATAATAATCAATTTTAATTGTCACAGTTAGTCAATGCTAACAAGCCAGCCTTACGAAAAAGTGCACCCGATGATTGAATTAAAATATCAACATTTGTTGCTTACCCAAGACGTTTATTTTTGAAAATTAAAAACGTTAATCTCATATTACTGCATTCAAAAACATAGTGTATCATAGTAGTAAACAGATTAACCCATTGAGTGGATCATTCCTCATTCATTTATATGCCCAATATCACACAGTATGAATTTGCATTTCAAAACCATTTTGCTCGTTGCTTGATTATGCTAATCATAGCCTCTAGATTTGATAATCAAACCACCCAACGAGCTTCGTTTTCATTTCCAATTGAAGTGTAAAACTTAGAAGTTCAAGATTTATGCAAATCAAAATTTCATTCTAAGCAATCGTATTCCCGATTCAGTCACATGTTAACTAAAATTTTGTTTAAGGTGGTTGTAACGTGTTCAATTAAGTTTAATAAAATCAGGTATATTGAAAAATTCCTTTAAATCCTTAGACTAGAGCAAGCCTGTGGGTCTGGGTCTTATATCCCATCACAATAAAAAGCGAGAGGTTTTTTTACTTTTTGAAATGGCAAAAAAGAAACCGCGAGTATTGCTGCCGCGTTTGCACTATATTTCAGTTAAAACATCCCAAAATGAGAAAAAAAGTTCGTTACAAAGGGTTTTTTCAACAGGGACGCTACAAAAGTAGAGCGACAGGGACAGCAAACGACGCCATATTTCATGCCGCTCTTTTGACATTTCTCTATACTAAGGTTTGCCATTTCATGATGATGGAAAGATATACGAGCCAACAACTAGTCGAAATTATTGAAATTTACTACCGAAATTCGGAGTCAGTAGCCTCAACGTTAAGAGCGCTACGTCCAATTTATGGTAGTCATAATCGTCCTAGCAGATCAACAATTGAGCGTCTAGTGGAAAAATTTGAATTCACAGGCACAGTACAAAATGTTCCCGTGCCAGTGAGACAAAGAAGTGCCCGTAGTGTCCAGAATATTGCTGCCGCTGAGGCTTCAGTTGCAGAAAGCCCAAATGTGTCTCTCACACGTCGTTCTTAAGCGTTGGGCATCTCTGTGACGTCGTTGTGGTGAATTTTGCGAAAAGTCTTGGCCTACATCCTTACAAGATTAAATTGACGCAAGAACTGAAGCCGCTTGACCACCAGAAGCGTCGAATGTTCGTGAATTGGGCTGAGCAACAACTTGAAAATGATTCGGATTTTCATCGACAAATCAGCTTCAGCGATGAGGCTCATTTCTGGCTGAATGGCTTCGTCAATAAACAAAATATGCGGTATTGGTCAGGCAGCAATCCATACGTACTCCATGAGTCATCATTGCATCCCGAAAAAATTACGGTTTGGTGTGGTTTATGGGCCGGCGGCATCATTGGGCCGTACTTCTTCCGCGATGATCAAGACCGGCACCTTACTGTGAATGGGGATCGCTACCGTTCAATGATAACCGAATATTTTTGGCCCCAATTGCATGATATGGACTTGGAGGACATGTGGTTCCAACAGGAGGGCGCCACAAGCAACACAGCGAATGTCAATCAATTTATTGGAAACCAAGTTTGGAGAACGTGTTATCTCACGAAATGGTCCAGTCGCTTGGCCGCCTTGGTCGTGCGATTTGACGCCGTTGGACTATTTCCTGTGGGGCTACGTCAAGTGTATAGTCTATGCCAACAAGCCAGCACCGATTGATGAACTTCTTACGAATATCGAACGTGAAACTGTAGCATTATTGTCCAATTTATGCTTGAAAACTGTCGAAAATTGGGTTCAGCGTCTGGACTTCTGCAAGCGTGCCCGTGGTGGCCATGCAAAAGAAATCAAGTTCCATACATAATGGCATCAAACGTACTTTCACAGGAATAAAGAATTTCATTAATATCCAAAACCGTTTTTGTTTTATTTAAAAAAATTTTTGTAGTGCTCTTATTGAAAAACCCGATATATTTGAATTTTATTTTGGGAAACAAGACCCACACGATAGATTTCCGCAGTCTTTATAGCCTGCATCCCGACTAGCAATTAGCTTTTCATGAACAATTTTTAAGTTTAGAAAAGGTGATGGCAAAACTCTCATAAATGATAAGGGACTTCTACAGTAGGCCAAAAAGAAAATTCAAATTTCAGGACATGAAATATAACTCTATGGTCCATCACACATTTAGTCAATTGTGAACCAAATCAATTTTGTTTCAGTCGAACTGGATTTAATTGGTATCAAAAGTTTTCAACTGTCTTTTTTCAATACAAACTACACAAGAATCGTTTTCCCCCAGTCGATTTCCCCCATCAGTGCATAAACGACGGCCCTAACATGATAATAATTGAAGTAATATTTATAAATTTAAGACATCATTCAACATTTAATTTCATTAGTTTTTCTTATATAGGCTAACGCCCGATTCGTTTAGCGTAATCAGCGTGCATGAATCAGTGTGTGGTTATGCGAGCGGCATGCTAGTACAAATCTTATCACCTTAAGTGTGAATCAATCTTCCAATAGCAGAGGTAATTAATTATACCAAACCAACCACCCCCATTCTGCGCCAACAGAATGTAACACATCCATATGGATGATGTCATTGATTTATGGACGCGTTCTTCCTGCGTCGTCGTTCCTGTCGCTCACAGTGTGGTTATGGGAATAATGAATAATAACACTTCAGACGGACCTACCCGAAATGATGGTACATGATGCGGCCACAATTTAAAGGTCGGTGATAGGATTCCAGTTAGTGTGGGTAGAGCGCAACGGTGTAGGAGAGCGAGGTGTGGGAGGTTGGAAAAAAGGAAACGGATGAATAGAAAAAGAATGATGGATACTCTTGTTTTACTCTCCTCGAGTATAGATCTTCCTGCCTATCCTACTTATATAAAATATTTTTCCAAAAGATTCCTGCTGTTTTTGTGAAGGGTGCGCTGCGAATGAAACCTCCACCGGATATCCTTTCGCCCCTCACCAGCCAGCTCCAACCGTACATAAGGATAATAATTTATAATTTATTTACCAGACAGGCTAAATGATATGCCATAATCTCATTCCTGAAAATATTTTTTTTTTTTGGTATTTTTGTAGGTAGGTACGAGTATATTGCTTGTGAATGTTAACACAGCTTAAGAGGCATAACGTGAAAACAAGAGTAGAAGACGAAGACGACGTGCGTCATTAGAATACAATTTAAGTGAATCCAGACGCACGAACACGAACGTGACGTGGTCGACTGTGCAAAGCTCTTGTAATGCGATAAATTCATGACCTCAGAAGTGATTGCTTATCGCTGTGAGTTTTTGTCGCGTTGTTGATTGTTTGTCTTATGATATTTGTCTTGTGTTATAATCTTTCATAAAGACAAATGAACAAGGGAAAGAGGATTCCTTACGGCTTCATAGTCATTTATTAATCCTTAGTTTAGATTTTTATTCCTTTTTTTTTTAAAGAAAAATGTGCTTTGTTTTTGATAAAATTATATAAATCACAATGCAAGACCTTTTGAACATAAATTTAAATTAAAAACTCAAAGGGTATAAAGAAGGTTAATTTTTGAAATTAACCAAATTTTACATTAACATGTAGGAATAATGTACCCTTATGGAAGGGAAGCAAGGCTGTGGCAATATTTGTCTTTCTCTATAGGGGATATTTTTCAATGCAAAGTTAACTGTGTAAAAACGATGAAATCACACTAAAAAACTGGCTCTAATGACCAAAACATTCAATATGTTTTCTTTTACTACAGAAATAACAAAAAAAAAAGTTATAAGATTTCATGAGTCTCAAATATATTTCGAGAACTAGTAATACTATCCACCTCGGCTCAATTTAGGGGGCCTTCTCTGGATCAGGTTACTTGTTTGTTTGAAATTTTGTAGGTATTGATTTTTTTATTTGAAAGTATGTAATTAAAAATTTTAAGTTAATTTATTTGTAATTTGCTTATATCATCTCACTTTTTGCCCTACCTTATAATGTCTCACTGTTAGCACCTTGGGCGAGAATATTCACCGAGTAGCCAGTTCGTATATCTTAATTTATTTTTTAGTTCTTTTCGCACCCTGGGCGAATAGTGAGACAGTTTGAGCTTACACATAATTCAGGTTATTGTGGTTTAACTATTATACACAACACACATAATAAGGGTATTCAAGCATTGTCGTAAGTTTGCAAATTGTGTAAAATGATAAGTTTACGCAAAGTTTGGATGAACGACCTTTTGTACATATTTAATTAAATTCTAGGCAATTCAATCAAAGTAAGAGTCACAATGACGTTTGGATAAGTTTAACCAGTTTGGTTAATTTTACGCAACAAAATCCTTTGATAAGTTTATCCAAATTTTGTAAATCATTTCCCATACAAAATTTGACAGTTCATTAACCAAAAGATAAACTTATCCAATTTGTAAACTTATCTAAGGTCTTACGAAGTTGCATGAATACCCTTATTATAAACTGGACGTTTGAAACTGAAACGTTTTTGGACTTCGAAAAAGAGCTATGAGTTGTTGGTGAATAGCAGAAATATTATTTGAGTTATAAGCCTCATAAACTTAAGAGTCGTTTATGAGTGCTTCATGAATATCACCCTTGTGTTTAAGTCCTTCGATTATAGAACATAATTCTTAAATATAATATAGGGAGCTGTGCAGGGTGAAGGGTGCAGGGCCCCCAGTTGTCTTAAGAGGGCTCTAAATATTGACGTATGTATAGTCAGGTAAATCTACGGAAATTATAGGACTACGCTAGGTAGGTTGCACAGAAACCCGTTTGAGCGGGAGAGGCATTTTTTTTTAAATGACTTCAATTAGAAAAAAGATTTTTTAAACATTGGAAACACGTAAAAAAATATGCTATATAATTTTTTGAAATGCCTGAAATCCATTCTTTGATCTTCTTTTAAAATCAAGTTGTTAAATTTAATAGTTTTTGAAAAATTAATCTTCAAACTCAAAATTTTGAAAATATAGTTAAAAGAAAGTTCAATTTAAAGTTATTGCGACCTTTAGTCCAAATGCGTTTCGCCCAGGTACAACAATTGGGCTCATCAGTTAGATGTTGTTGTACCCTTCTAAGACGCATAATTTTAGTCGATGGTTACCGACACATATTAAATAAACAGCACAAATGCACTGTAAATTATATTATCTAGTGGAATTTGGCTAAATTCAGACGACTAGAAATTGAAATCTTCAACCAGCCAGACCACGGGCTTTACCATCATCAAAATCATCATCAATCATTAAAATTTTCAATAATGAGTTTCAATGATAGCTTTAACTGGCACCTACATAAATAAAAAATAAAATAAATTTGTTGGCACAACAGCTCGTGGAGAACCAAGGCCTAGTGACTTACAACTCTCAACCGTTCCTGTGTGCGTATTTTTGGCAGAAATGGAGGGGACCTTCAATTTTTTGCCGAGTCCGAACGGCTAGAAGAGAAAGCACTTATTCATGACAAATATACTCTTGGAGGATTTGTCAGTTCCTCGGACCCAGACCTTTGGCATGACAATCCTACGCACTAACCATCATGCTACGAGGTAGCATATATATTATATTATTTATTAAAATCCTGCCACCGTAAATTGACTAAAATTATTTTACTTTTTGGGAAAAAAAATTTGTGACTTGAAGATTCATTTTGGTAAAAAATGATATCAAAGTTCATCTTAACGTGAAAAATCATAGTAGAAGGTGTGTTCCAGAATGAGTTTCAAGCAGTTTGAAACCGCCAGATGTAGTCATTTTTAGTGCGAAGTCGTTGCACAAGTGAAAGTTTGTACTTTTTCGAACCAAAGAGAGCGCTCATGAGAGAGGAAAAAATTTCCCCTACTTGCCAGATTTGGTCCGAGAAATTTCTGGTGGCTGTTTTGTACTGGATGTCAACTGCCAATTGTGCGTATGTCAGATTTGAAAAAAATGTCAGTTTAAAGTTAAATAACCAAACAGAATACAAAAAGCTAATGTTAACCAAGTGTCACTTTTTTTGTTTCGTTTTAGGTGGATGTTCATAATTTATTAATTTATTTATCTTTTTATCAATCAAATGATTTTCTTAAAATGCATGTGTCGTTAGGAAAATCTTTTTAAGAAGAAAATAATTTAGTAATGAAAATTTGTGTAACTCTTATGTATTTATTGTAGTTTTTTTCACAAATTGATGTTTCATGATTTAATAGGTATGTTATGCTCCAAGCACAAATGAAACTCCAAATTATAAAATTCAACATCCAACAGAGAACTCGAATGAAGAACAATTCTTTCTGAGTTCAAAAACTTAACTTAAAAAAATAAAAAATTGACCATTAGCTTTAAACAACGAAATATATAACTTTAACTTGAATTATACTTTTTCAGCCTTATTTACTAGATTTTTTAGGCGGTTGACTAGTTAGACATTTTTTTTAAAAGTTCTTAATAGTTGGATAAATGCTTTATTTAATAATATAAAATATTAAGTTAGACAAATCTTAGACAACCGATGCCGTTGTCTAAGTTAGACAACTTTAGAACAACAGTAAACAAAGTTTATTAATAACTTTTTGGAGTTGGACGGCTGTCTAAAGTTAGACAAAGCTTATAAATAGGTCTATTTATGTTTAACAACGATATAAAGCTTTTCAAAAAGTGAAGGATGAGAGCCATGCGCGCGCAATGATGTTAGAAAAGTTGTCCCTTTCTTTAGAAAGAAAGAAATATAAACAGATTTCCTTACAAAACTTCCTCACATTTCTCCTTTAAAATTGAGACTGACGATGGATTCGCTTCTCAATTATTTTTTTTTTCGCAGCAAATAACATAAGAAGATAAGAAAAAGAGTGTAGTTTTGACTTTTATGTGAGGTGAGGAATGCTGTTTAAATTATATTCTTCCGCTCAGAGGAAAAATACTGAGCGCTTAAGAAATACTGATGGCTAATAAATGTCTCAGGATTTAAAAATTACACAATTATGTCAAGTCCAGCATTTTTTTTTTCTCAGCAAGATACTTGATGATCTGATTGACATCTATTAACACAGTATACATTGGGGTGGTCTTTAAATTCGACGAAGTCTTGGATAGCCCTCATTCGATTCAAAACATTGAAAAACAATTTCCCTAATTTTTTCAAATTTTTATTTTGCCCCCAAGGTCTCCCTATTTTCACTTTAAGGTATTAATGCGGGTAAAGGACTATTCTTATAAAACGCGAAAATAAATCAGAATGTATATATGAGATTCAGACGAGAAAAAAATAGTAATAGAGGAGGGTCTATTTCCCCCTGTTCAGACGGGAGGGGTAGTTTTCTAAAATGTTTGCCAACAATAGAAAAAAGTTATTTTCAAAAAAACGGAAACACTTAAAATGTCACGCCTTAGCTTTTTTTAAAGCCACTATTCTATTCTATAATATGGTTTCTACATTAAGTTTTTATTTTAAATAGTTTTTGAAAAAATAATTTTTATCTTAAAAAATTTATAATGTTTTGGTTTTTTATTTTTAAGTTTGAAAATTATTGTTCAAAAACGATTTGAAATAAAAATTTTGTTTAGGAAGCATATTATTAAATGGAATCGTGGATTTGAAAAAAGCTTAGGCGTGTCAGTGCTCCCGTTATTTGTAAAAAAAAAAAATTTCTGTTTTGATCCAAATTTTGAGAAAATAATCCCTCCTGCCTAATCGGGGAAAATAGACCCCCTATCCGATGCTATTTTTTTCTCGTCTTAATCTAATCTATACCTTCAGATTGTTTTTTTTTCGCGTTTTATAAGAATCACCCTAACCCCATGGTAAGTACCTTTAAGTGAAAATAGGAAGACCAGGGGGGTGAAATAAAAGTCTGAAAAAATTAGGAAACCTTTTTTTTTCTATAAAGAACCTTTTGATGCCTATCCATCTCAGAATTTCAATTTCAAAAAACCCAATATAAAGACCACCCTAGTTTACATATTATGTAAGCTATTATCTTGCCCATGTTGAGAGAAATGAGAACTGTCATATCCACCATTTCCCACAGATTGTGTTAGATTCGCAGAACTGAACAAAAATGAAAACGCTAATGACATTACCTTTAATATGTGAACTGCGATCTAATAAGTTGTTATCACTCATGGCTACAGCTATGGTAGAGTTTTTTTTTTAACTTCCCATTGGAATTTATTGTAATTGGCACGATTTGCCAAACCAAAAATTATGACATATCTTTAAGTTTCGAAGTGGTTTTCTCAAATATCTTGAAACCAAACCATGATATTGGCTTCCAGGTTATTTTATTTTATGCACTATTTTATTAATAAAAATTGACAAAATTTTTAAAAATATTAAATTATGGGTGCTTTTTTTTTAAGCGAGGAAGTAATTTTACCAATAATTGTTGAAAATATTTTTGTACCTCAAATATCTTGAGAATATAGATAACGATATTGGCTCCCGGTCAAACTAATCCTACACATTAGCTTATAGTTGATATTTGATAGGATAAGTAAGAAAATTCAACAAATATTTTTTTAAGCGAAATAACTTAAAAATAAACTACCAAATATTGTTGAAATATTTTGAGATATATTGAGGTTAAGCAATGATGTTGGCCTTCTTGGGTTGATTTAGTTTTACACACTAGTTTATAATTAATTATTGATAAAATTTGCAAGAAAACTCGACATATATGTAGATATATGTAGCTAAAAAAAAAATCACTTCACTCATCAGTGACATAGTGGGGGCCTTGTCATATGCAATTTGTATTAAGTTTAGTTTAACTTACATGAATTCTTTTAAAAAAATCCACTGTAAACTTTATTCAACATGATTAGAATGCCTAATCCTTAAGCTCGAAATTTTTTGCCCGGGTCCTGGAATAGTTTCTATAAGAAGGTTTTTTATAATACAAATTCTATATACTACAAATTAGGTATAACAAGGCCCTCACTATGTCACTGATGAGTCCAAGTGAGTAGGATAGGAAGGAATAAAAAAGATAGATTTTTTGACTCATTAGAAATCATCTTGGGTTTAGAGCCTTCTATAGTATAGCAGAGTAACGATTAAATGCTTTTCTAAGAAAAAAATGCTTAGAAAGATCAAAAGCTTTTCTCGTTACTCTAACAAAAAATATCGAAAAATTTGTTTTTCAATGAAATATTCACACCCATTACGATTGTCAAATATCAAATTGATATCTGATAAACCTGGAAATTTCAATTTATCAAAAAAACTGATAAACTATTTATTTTATAATTTCTAATTTTCTTGTGATTCCCTACGGTCTGCATAATTCTTTAAGGCGCGTCCATATTATGTTGAACTGTGTAAATCAACATCGTTGACCAACAGTGTTCAGTAAGTAAGACGTGTTAATTGACAATTCCAATCAACATAAGTTGACCCGAAAGCAACCTGATTCGAATGGATAGCAATCAACAAAGTTGTTCAACAGAACAATTACGTTTAAGTATGGGCGTGTTTATCTACTCAATGGCCAATTTTATTTCATGGTTTATCTTGACTATTGATGCAAAACATCGTAGGTACATAAAATATAAAAATAAACATCTAAAAATAGTTTGAGACAAATGACAGGCAACACGTCAACATCACTGAGACCTCGCTACTTACGCTTCGCACATACGCTCAAAATGTTTACCATTCGCTAGACACGATAATAAACAATATCTTTAACTGTAATGTGGCTCTACAGCCTGTGTCCACAATTACCCTATCTCTCTATTATCAGAATGTAAGAGGTCTCCGTACCAAAACTTCTAACGTCTTAGTTATCTTAGTTCCCAAAACCTTCCTTTTGACATCTTCGCTCTAACGGAGACAAATCTATGCTCTGATTTTCTGGATAGCGAATTATTTAGTTCCCAAAACCTTCCTTTTCACATCTTCGCTCTAACGGAGACAAATCTATGCTCTGATTTTCTGGATAGCGAATTATTTACATCAGATTTTGCTGTCTTTCGTGCGGATGGTCTAACTAGTGATACTGCTCCTACGGGGCGTGGTGTTTTGTTTGCTGTCCACAATCGTCTTAATGCTTCACTTGTCGAAACTTCTAGATCACCCCTATTTGAATATGTATGCATAAAGTTATCTGTATCTAAACGTTGTTTTTATCTTATTTGTTGCTACATTCGTCCTTCACAACCTAGCCCTGTCTATAAACAATTTGTGGATTCACTTAGTTCTTTGGTCGAGGGTGCAACTTCCAATGATGACTTTATTATCCTAGGGGACTTTAACCTACCTGATTTGGAATGCATACCATCTGAAGATGAATCATGCTTTGTGCCCTCTAATCCTTCTTCTGAAAAAGAATTTATTTTCACAGATAATTTACTCGAATCTGGACTTTTCCAAATGAGTGGTATCTCCAACAATTTAGGGAGACAACTCGATCTTGTCTTCTCCTCAGATCCATTTAATTCAGCTGTCTCAAAAAGCCCCCATCTTCTTTCCACTCTAGATCACTATCACCCTCCTCTTTCTTTTATATTCGGTCTTGAAGATAGCTCTCCAACTGTTGAATCTGAGAACTGTTCCATTTTCAACTTTCGGAAGGCCGACTTCAATAAACTTAATAATCTCCTCAACAACATAAACTTCAACCTTTTCATCAACCCCACTACTCCCATCGATATATCGCTTTCTTTCTTTTACACCTCTATCTTTGCTTGTCTCATTCAATGTGTCCCTTATACAGTTAAAAAAACTTGTGTATCATCTCCTCCCTGGTACACACAAGAATTACGTCACATCCGTAACATTAGAAACAAGTTATGGAAAACTTACCTGAAATCCCAAACACCTTTAAACTATTTCTACTACCAACAAGCATCTTCTAATTTTTCTGTTCTCTGCAATTCCCTATACCAAATCTATCTCAAAAAAATGCAAACCTGTCTCATCACCGAACCAAAACGCTTTTACCAATTTATAAACGTGAAAAGAAAATCCGACGGTCTTCCTTCAACATTCAATTTCATCGGCACATCTTCTTCCGAAGCTAAAGTAATTGTTAACCTATTTGCTACCTTTTTTAGTCAATCCTATAGCAATAATTCTAATGAACCTGACCTTGATTACCACAAATTTCTTTCTAATAGCCCGCACACTTCTCTGTCTTCTCTCAACATTAATTCGCATATCGTCCGAGAAAAGTTAAGTTTACTGAATGATGACTTTTCACCCGGTCCTGATTGTATCCCAGCAATTTTTCTTTAAAATTGTGCTTCTGCACTCTGTGAACCCCTCACTAATCTTTTTCAACTCTCGCTTTCACAGTCAGTTTTTCTCTCTCTTCGGAAGGAATCCTTAATTTTTCCAATTTTTAAAAAGGGTTGTTAGAACGAAATCTCTAACTATCGACCGATTGCTAAACTCTCCTTTATCCCCAAGATCTTTGAAAGTATAGTGTATGATTCCCTCTATTTCCATTGTAAATCAATTGTTTCTCCACTTCAACACGGATTTTTAAAGGGAAGATCCACTACGACTAATCTTACCCAGTTTGTCTCCACGACGCTCTCGGCAATGGAAAAAGGCTACGATGTTGATGTTATAACTACTGATTTCAGTAAGGCGTTCGATAAAATCAGTCACCAAATTATATACGTTAAGCTACAAGCCTTTGGCTTTCCACCATCGTTCATCAAGTGGGTCAAATCTTATCTCGAGAACCGTTTATACAGGGTTGTTTTCAGAAATGAAATGTCCGATCCCTTCCTCGCCTCCTCTGGCGTTCCTCAGGGTAGCCATCTCGGTCCACTTCTATTTGTGCTAGCTATAAACTTGATCTAAATACTTTTCTTACCTGGTGCAACAAAAACTTTCTTGAGCTTAATATTAGTAAATGCCAATCTATGACTTTTTCCCGTAAACGTATACCTTCAAATCCTCGAATCTATCACTTCTGTAACATACCTGTCCCAATCGTTTCATATATTCGTGATCTCGGGGTTATATGTGATAAGGAGTTAAATTTTCGCTCTCATATTGATCATATCATCGGGAAAGCGAATTCTACCCTCGGATTTGTTAAACGATGGTCTAAAGAATTTCCCAACCCCCATGTTACCAAATCTTTATACACCACATACGTCAGGCCTATCCTTGAATATGCTAGTCAGGTTTGGTCTCCCTTCCAAGTCACTTAATCTCTTAGAATTGAAGCTGTTCAGAGGAGATTTCTCAGATTCGCCTTGCGTAGTCTACCTTGGTCTGATCCCGTTATTTTACCCCCTTACGAAGACCGTTTGCAACTAATTGGCATGCACACCCTTTCTCAACGTCGCCGTATCGCCGACATAATATTCGTCCATCAGCTCATCATTGGAGCCATAGACTCTCCGGCGTTGCTTGAATGGATTAAAATCAATACCAATCCACGTAACCTAAGAGCTGTCCCCTTTTTCCGCCTCCCTATTCACCGCACCAACTACGGCCATTTCAATCCAATGAGCAGAATGCTTCGATTAGCCAATACAGCACAAGATATTTTCGATTTCTCCATTAGTTCCCCTTCCCTTAGAAGAACTCTATACACCTTTTCTTCCTAACCTCACTCCACCGTATTATTTTCTTATTAGCGTTAAGTATATTATTTATAATTTAAGTTTGTATAATATAGTCTAAGTAATTCGCTTGCAATAAGCTAAATAAATAAATAAATAAATACACATTAGCATTTTTATTGACAATGTTAACCTAAAAGTTGATCGGCATACTGAGGACGCTTTTTAATGATCAAAACTTTTTTAACAGTAGGAGTTTCAAAGATCGTACTTCAAAATTCATCAATTATAATTTGGGAATTGAAAATTGTAATAGGGCCGAACATTCTCGGTAAACACAATGAACTTTTCAAGAAGCTAAAAAATAGATTGGTAGTCCTAATCCTTGGGTCCAGAGAAGTCATAATCAGCCATGGCCATGATACCAAACCAAATGAAAATTTTATAAGTATCGTCTTGGTATCGTTAGAATCAAAATATCTTAATATCGTCTCTTATTAAAAGCTCCAATTGGTTTAATTAACGAGGATTACCTCGCATTCTTTATGTGGTATCATAATGGGTCTATTCTGGCCTAAGTGTGTCAGCAGTTTTCCTGACAGCCACCTTAACCTAACCCAACCTAGTATCGTCTCGATATCGCGGTGTTTCGCTTTCGTATACCTAACTCAGTCTCGTTTGCTCTCTTACAACAAACTTTGCTATCGGTATCGGTTTTGTCTGGTTTCGGTCTTGTCACAGTCACAAACAAAAATAAAATAAATTTTGCGTTAGAATATCATAGCAGAGAAACCAAGGTTTAAGAAAAAATATGAGAGGCAGTTGGTGGGTTTCATTAAAGTCACTTCCTCCAGCTTAAAAGAACCAAGTCTGAAAATGTCATCAAAATGGTTGGTTTCAGAGAAACAAAGCGAAAGAAAAATGGGTGTGGAATAGGGTGATTATTATTTAATTAATTGCTTAAACCTACTCCTAAGTGAAGAGAAAAAATTCGTTTTAGAGAAACCAATTGCAAGAATATAAATATATTTTTTCTGCCGATATCAAACGGTACTACTAAAAGTATCGTGGTTAGATTTCGGTATCGTATCGGTATTGTGTCGCTTTGGAGCTAGTATCGTCTCGGTATCGCTTCGGTTTCCGATGCCGATACCAAACTATACTGAGGCTTTTCTGGTATCGTGGCCAGCCCTTTGCGGGATAAGAAAGTCAACACTTGAGTTAAACAGTATCAAAAAGACATTCTGGTGAAAGGAGTGGAACTCTTCAAAAACAGCCTGTTCTCAGTAAAGCACTGGGTTCTTTAAACGAACTCGGCTACAGCTCATAAATTGAAGTTCAATCAAGAGTGGTTTGAGCAGCATGCTTCTGAGTTCATTACAGTTGACGAACGGCCCTCCGTTAATCCTGATTTAAATCTACCGGATACAGTCAAAAGTTATAAGAATTTTTAGAGAAATTAAAAAACCAAATTTTTGATTTCCCATAAAAACTATCAATAAGAGCCAGGTGCAAAAATATTAAAAATTGTTTTTGACTCTAATATCTCGAAGGCAAACCACTCTTTAGTCTTCATTTCTTGATTACATATTGAACACCTGAAAACATTTTCGAAGATCTTGAATTAGCGATTATTTAATAGCAAAATAACATCACACCTCTAACTTCCAAGGGCACCAATGGGAAGTTACCATCAGTTTGGATCTCACCCAGCGTCTATTAAGGTAAAAGAAATTATCGGTGTTCCTAATCACTTTTCAATACAATATTATTTTGTATCAGTTTTCATTTAAATAATTATGTTGTCTATTTTGGTTTCCTGCACCTTACCTTTGCACAAATTAAGATAACAGAAAACGTAGATACTATCTAAAAATATCATTTTACCACAGAAAAATATTTTATTATGATAAAACTGTTATACAGATATTTATGTACATATAGGTATACACTTCTAAGCGTTTGAACGTTCTTACCACGAATACACTAGGTAAGGTACTTTATTTACCTTCAATCCTGATTAATATATTTCTTGATTATTATTATTCAATAAACCTCAAGCATGTAGCTTTTGTATATACAGAGCATCAGTAATAACACTTCAATATTTAGACATCAAACAAAATCACAACCCCATAGGCAGCTTCTCAGTTAATCTCCTATTAATTAACTTTATTATTAGGACAAGCGAGTTCAATCTAATATTAAATTTTCTATACCCGTCAGCCATACTATGACTTTTATACTGAAAAAAAAAACAAAAAAAAAAAATCAACATTAAACAATAAAAATTCCGCCCAAAAACAGAACACAAAAAAAAAATTGCACGAAACAAATCACAGAGACTTCTGTAATTAATGTCAACTTGAGGTACAATCCCAGTCTCCATAGAGCAGACCCACCCACCTCCCAGCGCTCAAGGCTTCACTTATCATTATTTCTTTATAGTGATTGACAAATTGGCACTTGGCCGTCCCCGGTAATTACCCTCAGCTCGGTCGGCCACTGAAGTTCGAGAGTGTAAATGAGAAGCATTCGTTGGATTACCTGCTTTTAATTACACGGAGCTATCGAATGCTTGCTTTAATGTGGTAGAGGTGGTCGAAGCCTGTCCTGCCCCTCGCCCTCACCGCAACCATGGAAGAGTGTTAGGGGCACGACATTTCATGGCTATTTTCAATTAAGTATTGTTTTTTTAACGCCACATCGCAACCGACACACACTTTTCACTATGCCAGTCCAAAGGGATGATGTACGGTGTGAGAGTTTCATTACGTTACGACTCAAGTGAGGCGTTCATTTGGCGGCCGGCGCGATGCTTCCTCTCAACCTTCCACAGCCGCGCCACCATCGAAATAAAAAAAAAAAATACAATAAATTAAAGGTATAAAAAATGATTCGGCGAAAATCGATAGGCAAGTTTTATTTGATACTTCAATTAGTAAAGTTATCGCGCACCTTTAACTGACTCGAAAATTTTACAATTTTTTAACCCTGTTCTCGTAACAAGCGTTTGGTTGACTTTTTTTATATCATCATCACTTGCTGTTTTACTGTGTGGTTCTTTGAGTCGGTTGGTTGGAGCTCCCTGAAAATTTAATCCCAACTGTATCCTATATCTAAACTCATATACACACAGCATACAGGATGAAATATTATTTAGTGTTTTTTGTCGTCGTTGGTGTCCTTTGTGGGGCGAATGTCCTTTGCCAAAAAGTTGAACCTCGTCGAGATGAAACGGTATGATTTTCAGTTATTGATTTTTATTATTATTATTTTTTATATTTTTGTTTCTGTTTTTCCTATTTTATTTTATTGTTTTATTTAATATTTTTACTGTCAGTCTAGTGGAAAATTTTGAGTTTAATATTCAATTTTTTACGATAAGATATATGCACATAAGGTTGGTACACTCCGGATCAATTAATTGAGGTCTGAACTTTTTTTGTTGAATTTTGTGGCTGTGTGTGACTTATATATGGCTTATACGATGAAGAAAATAATTATTTCAATTAATAAAAACTTTTTAGGGACTTATTTGAAACACAAAAAACGTAGGGTGTCTGTGCCTGTTGTAACAGATAATAGTTTGAATTAAAGCATAGAGAGTAGGGCCGGCGACAATACACGAAAAGTCTCTTTATCGTTTGGTATCGATATCGAAAACCAAAGCAATACCGAGGCGATACGAGCTTACAGTATACGAAACGATACCGAGCCGATACCATACTTTTTGGACTAAAATGTACTGATACTTTAGGTAGTATCCTTTTGTATCGACAGAAATATATAAATATTTTTGAATATTAAAATTAATTTATTACAAAAATAAATAAGGGTTTAAATGAAATGTTTACACTTTTTCTTCAGGAAGAAGGTTTAAGCAATTACTCGTTCACACGCTCCGAAGCCCATTTTTCTTTTATTTCCTTCTTAACAAATTCAAGCGAGTTCTACAAAATCAAAAACATAAACAAAGTGGTCGTGCATTTATTTTGATTTAAGACTGAGACCAGACCACAACCAGACAAGACCAATCCCGATGCGGATATCAGTACTGATACTAAGACAAAGACTTTGTTTTACAAGACTAAACGAGATTGAGTCATACGGGACCGATATCGATAACGAGACGATACTGACGATACCGAGACGATACTTTCAAAAATGTCGTTTGGTATCGTGGCTAGTTCTACGAGTAATAGAGAGAAGTGCATGCTTGCCCAAAACCTTTTCTATTTTATATTAGGTGCGTTTTATTGATATTTATAGCTAGCGCAGCAATGCCAATAAAACATTATACTCACTTTTATACTCAACCCAATTCCGGTACCACATAAGTTTAAACTTAACGAAACTTTATCTCAACTTTGATATTCACTTTTTTACTGACTTATTTATCGACACTTTTGGGTTTGTTGTTGTATGCCAAAGGAAATTTAGCTGTGCTAGGTATGACTTTTTCAATAAAACTCACCTATAGTAAAAAAAAAAACAGTAAAATGCAAGACTATGGATTGCACGTACACAGCATGTCACTTGTTTAAGGCCACAATTTTCGCAATCGTTTTTTTCACAATAAATAAATACCTGTGAGAAATAATTTATCTATAACTGTTTGTTACCGGATGTGGTTGTGTATACAAACATATTTTCCCATAAGAAAAAAGAAAATCAATATGAATTTTACAACTTATATGAATGAACCACTCAAAGATTTTTTTTAAACATAAACAAAAAGACCCAAATGTTATCTTTTTTGTTTTCAAGCATTTGAAATCCCAACTAACAATTTCGCTTCTATATTCCTCCGTTAAAAGGTTTCCTGTTTCCTGAGTCCATGAAGGTATGTTTAAGGTATTAAAAATAAAAAAAGGCTATCGTTCCTCACATGTATCAAAAATTTTCAAGAAAAATATTTCTGACAGTTTTTTATAGAAAAAAACTATTTCGAAAAAAGTGGCCTCATATAAGTGATGGGCAGCATTGTTGTTCAAGTATTTTAGAATTTTAAAAATTACATACGAAAAAAATGTTCAAAAGCATGGAATTATTTTAAATGCTAAAACAATTCTTTCTATAGCTTGAGTTGAGAAAGAGGTATTTCGCCTGAATTCTTGAATAGAAAATATGAATTAAAATGAAAAAATATTAAAAATCATTGGACCGGATTTAAATAATTTTCAATACATTTATAATAATTTCAGTACATACAATTTTAAGTTTATATAAATATGCACAAGTTGTATTTTTAAATAAAATTGAAGTACATATGGATTTCCATACAACACCTTTTTTGAAAAAATGGTATTTTTTTATATTTAAATAAAAGAGTACATACCGTTATTTTTGCATGAATGTAAAACATTTTTTTTTTTTAATATGTATTATTAAAAGTGTTAAAAAACTTTTAAATTATGTGCAACTATATCGTTTTCAAAATGTTGAGTTTTTAAACCAATGTTTTGAAACCAGTTTTAAAAGTCTAAGAAATACTTTTTTAAAAAAATTATGTCTGTGTCTGTCTATTTGATATGTAAATGGAAATGCTTTTGTTTTAAGAAATTATGTGTAGATACTTGGTGCAGAACCCAAATCTATAATGGAATTTTGAAAAAAGATATCTATATAAATCTGCATACAAAAATTTAGTGTATTTCAATGCTTGTTTTTACTAAATGCAAGGAGAATTTGTATTGAGTTTTAAAAGCTTTTTTTCTAAAATTCCATTACAAATACAGGTAGGATAGAGTGATGTTAGTTGGGCCACGAGCAGTGTTCGAACCTTACTCCAATCGGAGCAAATTTACTCCTTTTTTTGTGGAAGAAAGTAAATCTTCTCCACCACTCCGTTTTTTTGAGATCTATTCCTTTTTTTTCAAACTTAAAAATTCCTTTGGCAACATGAAATCACTGTTTTAATAAATTTGTTTAACCAATTCTAACTCTGAAATCTAAATGTTTCCATCTGTAAGTCTATGCTGAAGGGAACTATTCATTTTTTCTTACTTAGTTCGCGGTTTCTCGTTCATTTTTTTTATATATTTTTTTTTTAAACTACTTGAGTTTTCCTTCGTTTCAAATCTACTCCTGACATTTTTGATTTACTCCAATTTCTTAACAAATCTGCTCCGAAGTTTAACTACTGAGGTTCGAACCCTGGCCACGAGGCAAGTCACGCCAATTACTCAGAAATTACAGGATCTAATTGAAGACGATCATACACGAATGAAGCATACTTACAATTTCAAACCTACACGTGCTTAGCTGGTTTAAGATGGTTTTGTCTACCAAAGTATAACTAACCTCTAATTTGTGTTTATTTGGTTACAAAAGTAAAAAACAAGTTTGTTTCTTGAAGTGTTATTGCGATGAAAATGTGCAAAACTTTTAAGCCATTTTGTGAAATTTCTTGTCTTTCATTTGAGAAATTGGAAACTTCTCAGTGTTTTTTTTTTAAAGTGACGGAAAATGGGTAGTAATGAAGCTAGGTGCGCGGTAAATTTCATTACGCGGGCTATTTCAAGTACTTTTTAAGTACAAGTCAATTTTAAGTACTTTTTAAGTACAATTCGTTGAGAAGTTTGGTAAAGCTTTTGAATAATGGCGACCATTGTGAGACTTTAGCGAGATAACGCCAAGATAACGAGACGCCATCAGTCACCGATCACGGTGTTTTAGAGTTAAAATAATTATTATTTGATAGCTCAACCACACTCCTCAACGATAAGTACTTGAAAAGTAATTAAAAGGGAGTTCTACCTGAAATGGACTTGTACTTGAAAAGAATTTGAAATGGACTTGTACAAAAAAAAGTAAAGTACTAAACGTACTAGTAACTGCACAGCGCACTATTAAGGAACCAAGTACATGTACTTGAAACAAAATACGTAACAAAGTGCTTGGTATTTTTCAAGTACCAGGTACCCGGTCTTGTTCTTTTCAAAAAACACAAAAGTTAATAAAAACTTCCTTTAACATAATTAAAGCTACTTAAAAACTAATAACGAACTAGAGCAGGCACAGCAAACATTTTCAGATTTTTATTATTTTTCTTGCATTTTTGTTGGTTATTTTTCTTAAAAGTTGTTTTAGTCACTTTTTTAATCAAATTGGCTGTTGACATTTAGATTTAAAAGACTTGAATGTATTAATTTAATAAAAAGTGCATTTTTTAATACGAAAAATAGCTTATGTATTTTGGGGATTTTTTAAAGCTTTTTTTAACCTTTATTTTAATTCTGTTACTAACTATTAGAGGTACTACGCCCTTTGTCTGCTTTTACTAGTTTTGAATAGCAAAAAGAAAAAAAAATAAAGTCTAACTTATCAAAGAGGCTGACGTACTGCCATATTAAGTTTTCGAGATCGATTTTCCGAGTTTTGTGACCCCGGTGCTCCCATAGGTACTTTCAGTTGAGATTTGGAATGCCCATTCCATACTCAGGAAGTTTAATCGAATGGCTCTACTTTGAATTGATCTGAACATAAGTCTGTTGTAAGTCTGTTGACAACCCACTGTAGTGGCCAATCTCATCATTAATCAACTATGAGGCTTTAAGGCTGTGCTCTAGGCTATTTATTTGCTGAAAATGTCGAGAGGTGTCAGATGGATAGAGTGCCTAATGGAGTGGATGGAGTCAACCAAAGTGTTCTGGTTGAACATGCCGTTCTTTGGACTTATAACTTATTTTATTGCGATGCATAGCTTTTTCAAAGGCTTTTCACCATACATACTCCCACACCGGCCGTTAATTAGAATCGGCAAATGGCAATAATATGCGTCTTCTGTACTCAGTGCAAAAACCACTGTTTAAAATTTCATGCAAAACATTAGTACATACAATTAAAATAAAAGTAGCGATGCTAATTAAATTTATTTTCTCTCAGTGATTGCAAAGCTACTAACAGATGAAATGTTGCAATAATTGTATCACTTAAAAAAATAATTGAAAACAAAAATTGTGACTCTAAGTTAGTGATTTGGGGTGTTAATGAAAACCTGTAGGGTGTAGGGCTATGTTTTGTCATGGTGTAGTAAACCTATACTTTTTTTCATTTTATTGTATTTGTTTTTTTCATTTTATTTCTTCACTCTCAAAAAAACAACAAGGACTTCAATTAAAAGATCCTTTTTAGGAGAATCGGATATGTAATGTGCATATGGTACTGAAGTTTTTGCATAATGGGGTCACTTATATAAAATACATAAAAGACCAATCAATATTTTTTTTGTTTATGTAACAAATGTTTATATTTTTCATGAAACAGATGTTAAAAGTAAAACCTAACAATTTTAGTTTTGAGTTTAAAAATTGAGAAGTTTGTATTGATATTTGGAATAAATCTTAAGTTTTGGCATTTCACGATATTTGTCAAAATTAAAATTAATAAAGGTACCTACATTTCACGCCTACCTATCTTCAACGCCAAAATCGGAAAGGAGGGCATCTTTGGTTCAATAGTCGGAGGATACAGCCTGCACGACAACATTTCCGGTAACGGACTCAGGCTGATTGACTTTGCGGCGGGGTGGAATGCCATCATAGTTAGCACTCGATTCCCACACCTCAATATACACAAAGGTACCTGGCGGTTTCCAGATCAACGAGCTGTCAACTAGATTGATCATATTGCGATAGACGCCAGACATGCTTCCAGTATCCTGGATGTCCAAACGTTCCGAGGGACCAACATTGACTTGGACCATTACTTGATTGTAGCTCAAGTACGTATGCGGATATCTATGACGCCACAACACCAAACGGATGTTATGAAAAGATTTGCTGTCAGGATGTTTAAATCGCAAGAGATCGCCAGGACCTTTGCTGACCAAGTCTCCCGTAACCTTTCAGCAGCTCCGCCACCAGTAAAAACTGCAGAGGACGGACCAGTGGAAACACTGTCAACAAGCCATTAGAAGTGCCGCCACAGTTGTGCTGGGTTCCACTAAGCGACTACAACGAAACCCCTGGTTCGATGAATAATGCCGTCTGGCGCAAGCAGCCAAAGAACGAGGCCTACCAGTTAATGCTGCAAGCTAGAACCAGAGCTGCTGAGAGGGCACCCCGTGAGCTCTATGGGCAAAAACGAAAGGAGGAACGCCAACTTCTAAGGAGGAGGAGGAAAAAGAGAGAGCATACGAAGCGGGTGATCGAGTCTATTGAGGACTGTAGCGGTACTGGGGACGTTCGAAAGTTCCACCGAAGGGTGAGGCAATCTATCCAGGGTTACAAGGCCAGAACGGAAGCCTGTCCGGACGAGAGTGTGAATATGGTGGTAGACTTACAGTCGGTGCTGAGGATCTGGAAACAACACTTTTCTAGACTGCTATCGGCGATGATAGCCAAAATTCCAGCAGAGCTATTCAAAGCAGAGGGAGACGACTTTTTAGGGAGTATACATCAACTTACCTTCAAAATTTTTTCGGATGAAAGTATACCCGATGAATGGAACCTCCGTATAGTGTGCCCTATCCACAAGATAGGAGATGCTCTGAATTGTTCCAAATACAGAGGTATAAGTCGCCTGAACGTCGCATACAAAATCCTGTCATCTGTTTGGTTTTAGGCCCGGTAAATCAACCGTCGATCAAATGTTCACACTCCGACAGATTTTAGAAAAAACCCAGGAATTTCAAATCGATAAACACCATCTCTTTATCGATTTCAAAGTCGCGTATGATAGTGTCAGCAGAGGCGAGCTGTAAAGAGCAATGTCGCATCTCGGCATCCCTGCTAAACGCGAACGCCTGTGCAGGATAACGATGGAGAAATCTCGCTGCTCCATCAAAGTCGGTAAGAACACCACCAAACCCTTTGATATCGAGAAAGTTTGAGGCAAGGCGATGAATTATCATGCAATCTCGAGAATTTAATCTAAACATGGTCGACTCGGGCAAAACTTCACAATGGATAGGTACAACTTCGAAGTTGTCAAGGACTTTGTCTACCGGGGCTCCACTACTACATCACAAAATGACATCAGTGTAGAAATCAAACGATGAATTACTCTGGCCAATCGCTGTTTCTTCGGGCTAAGAAGGCATTTGAGTAGTAAAGCCCTCTCTCAAAGAACCAAGGAGACCTTTTATAAGACCCTTATCATCCTGGTCCTGTTGTATGGGGCAGAAGCATGGACTCTTTCAAAAACAGATGAGAACCTGCTTGGGTGCTTTGCAAAGAAAATTCTTCGGGTGATCTTCAGTCCAGTCGGAATCGATGGAGTATGGAGGAGGAGATTTTACAACGAGCTCTACGGACTTTTCAGCGACGTCGACCTGGTAAAAAAGCTGAAAATACAGTGGCTGGGATACGTGGAGCGTATAGACACCTACGCACCAACCCGACGAGTCTTCGAATCTACCCCTGATGGTCTGTCCAGCAGAGGAAGACCCCACCTGAGGTGGCGCACACAAGTGGAGAGTGACCTCAACCAACTTGGAGTGCGTAACTGGAGGCAGTTAGCTAGAGACCGAGCTGGCTGGAGGGGCTTGTTGGTTGAGGTCGTAGTCCATCCTGGACTGTGAGCGCCATCTAAAGTAAGTAAGTAAAGTAAGTATCTACATTTCAATTTTTAAAAGGATTAACCATAATTAACTTGTTCAATTGAAGCAATTTTTGATACATACTTTTAATTTCAACTTAGTTGAAAAACTAAACATTTGAAAAAAATTGTTTGAAAATCATTATTTATTTTGAACAAATTATGGATCACGTATGGTTTGCCCACCAATACTGCGAAGCCCGCACCTACATAATATAGTCTCACCATTATTCAATTCTTGCAAAACCATAAATGCAAATAGTTTGATAAATACCTTTTTAATTGCAGTATCCTCCACCGGAATTATTAGAACTCCTACGACCTGTGCATGATGTCTGCGTTCAAAAAACTGGAGTTACTGAAGGTAAATGAACAGAACATCCTTATACGAGTATGAATGTTTGAATTCCTAATTAAAAGCAAATGTTAAAACTTTTCAATCCCAAAAATTAAACTAAACAAAAAAAAAAATAAAAAAATTGTTCTTACAAATCTCAACCCTCAAAATATATATATGTCTAACACACAATCATACACGTTTTAGAGGCAATCAAAGAATTTAGTGACGGAGATGTCCATGAGGATGAGGCCCTTAAATGCTACATGTACTGTGTATTTGACCAAACGAATGTTCTGCATGCTGACGGTGAAGTTCATTTGGAAAAATTGCACGATATGCTGCCAGATTCCATGCATGACATAGCTCTGCATATGGGAAAGAGATGTCTCTATCCCAAGGGGGATACGACGTGTGAGAGAGCGTTTTGGTTGCATAAATGCTGGAAGCAAGCTGATCCCAAGGTACGTCTATATTAGATATACATGTTTCCCTGTCCGTGTGTAGAGAAGCAAATCGAGCGAAATGTAGACACTCCGGGCATATTACGTTTAGTTGAATGCAATTAATTAGAAGACTAACTTCATTCATTCATGTTGAATTAATTTTTTTGTTTGTGCATTGTTTTAGCATTATTTCATCATCTAAGCTTGAAAAGGAAACTATCACTGTATGAACAAGACGAGGCAAGGAATTTCCCAAATGGACTATGCAACAGGAAACCGTGAACTTTCAAGTTCTTATTTTTATTTATTTTGAAATTTTGAAATTTTTGTATGTACGAGTAGTTTTCGTTTATGTGTTAATTTTTTGTTTTGTTCTTTTGTAAGATTCCTAATTAGAATTTATAGCAAGGATATTTCGTGTTTCTTTTATTTTTGAGTTTGTTTGTTTGCTCTTTGAATTTAATGAATCCATTTTTATGAAAACTCATGCCTGAAGTATGACTGTGTAAACATGAATATTTTTGCGACATAGTTTTTGAAATTTCTGCAATCTGCTAAATGAGAACGAAATAGCTGATATTTCAAAATACTATTTTTTTTTGAAGACTGAATATCTACAGAAGGTACTAGGATCTCGGCCTACACCAGTGTATGACTTAGCTATAGCAAGAGGTAAGTCAACCAAGCATAGGGCTACTACCAACGCGGGAGTGAGGCAAACATTAAACGTATTCTAAATAGATAATATACCTTTACCATGAACATATTCATCATTAAATGAGTCAAAGGGTACGGAAGTGCCTAGCCAAGTTCACGGTAATATACAATTCTCATTACAGTAACAAACTTTTTGACCACCTTAAGCTGTAACTTCAGTAGCAATAAAGTCAGAAACCTCAAATTCGCTGAGCTATTCAAATACAGTCAGCTAGCTAAATTTTATGTCTTTAGAATCAATAATTCCTGAGATAAAGGACTTAAAAAATGCGCTACACTTAAAAACTATAGAGCACTTCCCAACAGCTTAGTACCTATAGTCAGAGAAAAAAGCTGGTATAACTAACCAATTTCTGTTTTTTTTTTTTTTTTTTTTTTTTGAAATTCATTTTTATTTTGCATTTTCTTAAAACTATCTTAAAGCTAGACAAAAATTCATAAAAACTAGCCTACTTATCAAGCAAGCATTTTCCGGTTTTTATAATTTTTTTGTATTTTTGTTGATTTTATAATTTTTTTTTTTGTGTTTTTGTATGTTTTATATATTTTTTTTTTTTTTTTTTTTTTTTTTTGTGCCACCCTGACTGTCCCTACTTAAAACTAACTACATAATCCTATGTAAGTCGGCCATACAAGAGAAGATAGCAAGGTCAACTATTAAATGTCTGAAGGAACTTCATCTTCGTTTTTCAACCACCAGAACTGGTTCTCCTGCTTTACCCTATCTCTTCGGTCCCGTTCGGACACAGTCCTACTGAACCGAAGGTGCTCAGCTCCGTCTTGTGCGAGGACGTCTCGACTGTAAAGAAGCCGCCGATCTACAGTTCTACGGCCGACGCACTATGGGGTCTTGCATTGGCTGAAGCGGCGAGAAGTCGTTTTTTTTTTATGTACTAAATTCCAATGAAAATAACTGTTATGATTAACTGATAACATATGTCATGATTTAGGAGTTTTTTTTTTCATTCCATTGTTCTATCACTTTACTGTTCGGCATCAAAGAAGAGAGTATTGTTAAAATTGTGTTCTGTGGTAAACTAATCGATAAAAGTGGCTTATATTATTACTTTAAAAATCTATTGTTAAAAAAAAGTTTTGCACAACATTTGTTAAATAAGGTATGTTTTTGATTATATAATTGGTTTTAACTCGATTAAGACGTAAATCTGGAAATAAAATTGAATAGAACCTCAGAATGTCACAACATTTTTTATATAACGGTACTTTTCGATTAGGCAAACATTCAAGCAAGATTAAAAGTGTTTTTCGTAGTTCAATATTTTGTTTATTTGGAATTAAAGTTAAAAGTAGAAAATGTTTGCCTAAAATATTTTATTTTCAATTTTTTGTTTTAGTAAGCAAGCAAAATAGTAACACTTTTCATCATATTAAAGGGTTCAACATGCAATTTTTCTTCTGCAAAAGGCAGGAACTCTGCGAAATCTTTTTTAAAAGTAAATTTAAGACCATAGAGAAAAAAATTGAAGATATTGAGACATTTTTAGTTACAAAAACAAACTGCCCTGAAAATCACGTGTCAGACTTAAAGAAAGAGTTAATACGATTCAAATTTGAACTTAAATCTAAGTGGAAGAAAAGCCACCGCACAAGATTAGTGTTTAATGAAAATGAAGCGCATTGGCTTCAAGAAAGGGTTAAATTTAAAGTGTATTCATTACCCCCCGGACGCCCTCAGACAAGTTTTGATCTCTTGAGCAACCGAAGAAAGCGTGAAAGAGTAGCTGGCCTTCGAAATACTTCTGCAGAAGAGCTTGTTTTCGCTGCTCAAATGAATTTTCGAGCTGCTGGAGACAAACAAACTGCAGAATGTTTAGAAGAATCCTTGTCGCCCTCACCTAATACTCCAAAAAGTTCAACAACTATGCTAACGCCTGGACAAGCTTTATCATTGCTCATAGAAGCAAAACTCTCTCGTGATCAATATGACACAATAAGAAAGTATGCACCCGATGTTTTGCCTTCTTACAAAGTTGTGCAAAAAGAAAAATCGCAGTGCTACCCAACAAACCTTGTTGTGAGTGAACAAACATCTGAAGTTCCAATTCAGAACCTACTTGATCACACTGTTGAACGACTTTCTGCATCACAAAAAGATGTTTTGAATAGTGCGAGCTGTAATGAGCTTACGCTTTATTCCAAGGTGGGTTTTGATGGTAGTTCGGGGCATAGCGAATACCATCAAAGGTTTGCAAACAAAACTGATGTTGATGATAAATTTGTGTTTATAACTTGTTTAGTACCAATTAAACTATCGAACAACACAAATGTTTTTTGGAAGAATCCTTGTCCGTCTTCACCTAGGTATTGCAGGCCTATAAAGATAACTATCGAAAAAGAGTCAGATTCATTAGTCCACAGAGAAAACCATTCCATTCAATCACAAATAAATGAACTCCAACCAACAAAAGTAGCTATTGAAAACTGTGAATACACAATCAAACATCAGTTAATAGTTTCAATGGTTGATGGCAAGCTATGCAATAGCCTGAGTGGTGTTCGTTCGGCTCAGAGATGTTATCTTTGTCAGGCAACATCCAAGGATTTCAACAATATTGAAAAAATGGTGTTACTTCCCATCAACGATCAATTTTTATCCTTTGGAATATCCGTTTTGCATGCATGGATAAGAATGTTTAAATGCCTGCTTCACATAGCCTACAAATTGCATGTTAAAGAATGGCGCAAATCGAAAAATACAGAAAATTGAGTGGAACAAAACAAGCTACGCATTCAGGAGGCATTTAAAAAAGAATTTGGGCTAAAAATTGATCGAGCAAAGCCGGGATATGGCAATACGAATACAGGAAATGTGGCCAGGCGTTTTTTCAAAAATTATACCAAATCAAGCGAAATAACTGGTATAGATGTCAATCTGATAAAAAAATTTAACATAATCTTGCAGTGTCTTTCAAGCGGATTTAATATAGATGTTCAAAAATTTAAAACATATTGTTTTGAAACTGCAAAATTGTTTGTATTGCTGTACCCTTGGTACTATATGAGCACTTCAGTTCATAAGATTCTGATCCATGGACATAAAATTGTCTCTCAAAGTTCTTTGCCCATTGGAGAATTAAGTGAAGAAGCATTAGAAGCTCGAAACAAAGACTTCAAAATGTACAGAGAGCAATTCAGTCAAAAAACTTCAAGAAAAGACACATTAACGGATATTATGAACCGAATGCTAATATCTTCAGATCCTTTCATAACCAACCAAAGAGTTAGAAAAGCTTCGAAAAAAATTCCATTTGATTCTGAAGCTATAGAAATGTTTGTACAACCCGATCTAAATAACCAACCGCAGACTGAAATTATAGACTATTTTTCGGACTCTGAGTAGTCATAATTACACAAATAATTTAATTACAACACCCAAAAAAGGTAAAAGATTTTTTCTAATGTTAAAATGTCCATTTTACAATTTTTTTTGTTTTTGTTTTTTTTAGATTTTGAAATCTATGTTCCTTATGCATATTATGCCTTCAATAAAAATGTTGCTGTTGATATGCTTCAAGAACTTTAGTTCTATTTACGATCAATCTACCTAAAAACTATTTAAGAATTTTTCAAATTTTGTTCAAAATAAGAAAAACATTGAGATCACAATTTATTGATTTTTGTGTATTATATTAATTGAAATATCTCACTACACAAAAACACACAAAAAACTAAAATAAAATATTAATAACGGAATTATTTCAATCTGAAGTGGTATATTTTTTTTTTTACTTAGGATTTGAATTCAGCATACCAAAAAACCTATCGAAACGTATATTTTGGTAAAGTCAACAAAAAACTTATAACGGGTGATTTCTTAGCTGGTTTGGTTTTTGCAACACTGGTTTTGACAGCTGACGTGTGTTTAGTACCTTGTGTCACTGTCAAACAGCTTCAGTTTGGTTTGCAATTTAACCATGGATCGTCTTACAAATGAACAACGCTTGCAAATTATTGAATTTTACTATCAAAATTCGTGCTCGGTTCGAAATGCTTTTTTATCGAAAAATTGTGTTCAGCGATGAGGCTCATTTTTGGTTGAATGGGTACGTAAATAAGCATAATTGCCGCATTTGGAGTGAAGATCAGCCAGAAGCATTGCAACAGCTACCAATGCATCCCGAAAAAGCCACTGTTTGGTGCGGTTTATGGGCCGGTGGCATTATTGGGCCATATTTCTTCAAAGATGATGCGAATCGCAGCGTTACTGTCAATGGTGAACGCTACCGAGCGATGATAACAAACTTTTTTTTGCCCGAAATGGAAGTTCTTGACTTGCATGATATGTGGTTTCAACAAGACGGTGCCACATGCCACACAGCACGCGAAACAATGGCGCAATTGCGAGGCGAGTTTGGTGAACAGTTAATTTCACGTTTCGGGCCGGTCAATTGGCCGCCTAGATCGTGCGATTTGACACCATTAGATTATTTTTTGTGGGGATATGTCAAGGCTAATGTCTATAGGGACAAGCCCGCTTCGATTGACGTACTGGAAGCCAACATCCATGCATTCATTCGTGAGATACCGGCCGATATGTGTGAAAGAGTATGCCAAAATTGGACTCAGCGGATGGGCTACCTGAGACGCAGCCGCGGTCAACATTTGCATGAAATTATCTTTAAACATTAAATTGCAAGGTTCAAACTATCGATTCAAATAAATATTTCATTCATTTTTTCGAATTTTTTGTGTGTTTTTTTTTTTAAAGTTCTAAGCCTCTTAAAAAATCACCCGTTAATTATCGCCATTGATAAGCCATTTCTGCCCCACTGTGCGACGTGGTAGATTAGCGGAACCGCCGCTCTATCCTGAATCAGCCCTCGACTGTCTAGGTGGAGGAATGCATCGGGTGGGATAAAGCCGCTTAGACGCACACTCTCGTAGTATTCGTATTTAGGGTAATAAGCCCCGAAAATTAAGCTGTTAGTCGAAGACATCGCTCTTGCAATGTGACCCCGAATAAGCTTCAGCAAGAAATTATCTATCCTGTTTATGTTGGCCCCGTTGTATAGAGCCAGGTTGGAATAGTAGTGTTTGTACTCCGACTCTGGTGTTCTGTGCAATCCAAGGCAGCGTCGAAGACACATCCTCTCAAACACCCGAATCTTTTCCATTTGAGATGGGGCAACGTTGAACCAAACCGGGCATCCATAGGCAATCATCGGCCGGATAAGGGCCATGTAGCAAATCACCTTCACCCTGCTGTCCAGCCGGCTGCTATAAAACAACCGTTTCGTCAGGGCAAAAGCTCCCCTAGCCCTGGCCAGAGCAGCATTTATATGTCTGTCGAAATACAAATACTGATCCATCCAGATGCCAAAGTACTTTACTACACTTTTACTCTTACTCGCCAATTTCTGTTTTATTATACCTGATTTTCAGGTAGTCATTTCGTCAAGATCAGGTTAACTGCTTAATCAGATACGTGATTTTAATATCGTGTTAAATCAACATAGGTTTTAGGTTATACCTGCAGGACATCATGTAAATTTGACACTGCCTTAAAATAATAAAACTGTAAATTTAACCTGAAAATCTTGCTAATTTTACCTGTGAATTTAGCTAAATTTATATGAAAATGTAAATTCAACTTGAAGTCTAGTTTATTTAACATGATACAATGTTGAATCAACCCTGTATCCAGTAATTATTATGTCTTGGGTCCATGCGTCTAGGTCCTATCTCAATTTATTTTGCATTATTCTGAAAGTTAAGAAATTTTTCTCTGAGTGTAGAAATTTTGCTCAACGGTAAGTCTTGTGGTACACACAAATGAAGAAGTGGAAAATTTTGGGACGTGTCATCCACCCTCCTTCGCAAAAGTTCTAAAAAATTATATGAAACACTTTCGATTGTTGTAGCACTATACAAATTGGTTGATCGGTAAAAGATTTGAAGTGAATACAAGGATAAAAGTCAAAAATCTATAGAATTTTCTCTTTAGGACGCATGGCATCCAGCTTTGGTTGTCATAGAATTGTAAGAGGCAGAGCTTGTGGTGTATACAAAAAAAATCAAATAATTTGTGATTTTCAGCTGAGAGGCCGTGACATCCACCCACGTTTTTGAAATTGAAATTTTTGTAGAACGATGAAAAAATTGGAACAACGATAGAGCTTGAAGAGTATAAATAAAAAAACTAAATAAATAAGAAAAAAAAACAAAAACAAAAAAGAGCCAAGTCCTTATATGTATACAACACCTGGATGTCACACAGAAAAAAAAAACGATGTAAAATCAACAAAAACAATAATGATTTAATATGTTTTGCCAATTATTTTGCTTCATCGAGAATTTGTTTTATTTTAACATGATTTCGGTATAAAGGAAACCAATATTAAACCATGTTAAAATGTCATCGTTCTTATAGTTGAATCAACATGTTTTAACTTTGAAATAATATGAAAAAAACTACAAATTAAAATGACATCCATACCAAGTGAATGCTGAATCAGTATGATTTCATGTTGAATTACGATTATAATCATGTTGAATTACAAAGGTCATTATATTAAATTACTTCGATCTTTATGTTCAATCACCATGACCATCATATTTAATCATTACTACCATTATATTTTATCATTACTATCATAATGTTGAACCACGATGGTCATCATGTTGAATCACCACGATTATCATTTGGAGTCACGATAATCATCATGGTGAATCACCACGATTATCAAAGGAATCACGTTGATCATCATGGTGAATCAAGTATAATTATCACGATAAAACAACATAAAAGTCCTGTTGAAACAAATTCTTTTTCGCTGTAAGACAATCCATCTAATAAAAAAATGTTGATGCATACACTGAAACAAATTTGCAAAAAAGCTAATTTCCTTGGCGAGGAAATAAAAACATATATAATTTTGTGTTAAATTAATGTTTTCTTTTAATAAAATAATTCAGTAATACAAGACTAAAATTATCAAAGATAAATTAAATAATTTGTAATAAAATTTTGTTTCTTAAATTTAGTTTCCAATATTACTTTTATTGTTATTACATTTATAAACAGAAGGTGGGCTTTTCAGCTTCATAGCATTAACATTTTTTAGTAAAATCGAGCAAAATAGGCTTCTTAAAAATGTTTTAACAATTCTCTTTCTATCGGAAAATAATTTTTGGTTGCAAACCTGTTCTTTAACACATATTTTTAAATGTATGCTTAAATCAGTAAAGTTATTCATATTTGACTTAGATAAAGAAAAAATGAAATTTGCTTATTTTCGTTAGACTGAAAATTTTTCAAAACGCAAACAGTTTTTTGGATAGTTGATTTTTGCTAAGAAAAAATTAATTACAGAGCAAATGCTTCGATGTTTGTATTGCTAAGAAACGGGAATTTCAAATAAATGTTCTTGAATAAAATACCAAAGACCTCTACAGCCCTTTGGATATTCAAGTGATAGGACATATATTAATTTAAACCAAGTATCGAGGCTAGTTAAAAAATAGTCAAATATTAATAAAGTTTTTATGAATATAAACATAGAACTCTCTTTTGATATATACTAAACTCAAGTGAGTTTTCTCTTAATTACTTATTCACAATTTAAAATGTATGTTGACTTCAAGCCCAGATCTATATCCCCTTCAGTTGGGTAATTTTTTTATATTATTATGAAATTTCCATTTACATTTTAAGGCTTAAAGTTTAATTGTTACACAACTTGCTGCTCAGTTGGATACAAAATGGAGTTTTTGGGCCAAGCTTCAAAAGTAGGGAAATAGTTTAAGAAATAAAAAAATTTATAGTTTTTATTCATCCTACAAGTACACAAACTGACATCAGATAGATATTGAAATTACAAATTTTATTTCAAAAATGTAAGGGACAAGAAAAGTTGACAATATGTACCTTACCTATGCTTAAGAACATGCCCAGCAGATACGACGGACAGTGTGGCTAGCACTCCCAACTCGAGATTTTTTGAGAAAGTAAAACACCCACTTGAGATTTGACTGTATTTTTTAACAAATACTAATTATGTATTAATATAAAGAAGAAAAAAATATAAAAAATGAATAGCGTTTAACATAAAATCACCAATTTTATAAATAATATAAAATATTTAGAGTTGTTCATACGGACGCTTAGGAACGTTTGTTGTTTTAATCTAAAGCCTTGTACCCATGAATATTTCATGAATATTTTTCTCAATTGCAATTGAAAAACAAAAAAAAAAAATGTAACAAAAATTACGGGAAACCGTGTTGTATTGAAAGAAACAAAAATAAAACTAGAAAAACTTAAATGAGTTTAAGCGAATCAAAAACTCCATACAAAATGACAATGTAATTATAAACGTTCTTAGATCGGTGCTCGACTTGAGAATTGATACTTTTCTTAAAGATTTTGGCAATGTGAATCCGAAGTCGAAATTGCTCTAGATCATCACGTTTTCAGACATTTCACTATAAACATTTCAAATTCACACTTTTTCTCTAAGACCAATAGAATTGAAATAAATCAATTTTAAAAATAGAAATGGCTTAATGGGTAGGAAAGTGCTGGGAGGGGATACGCAAATTTTTTTTATTATGATTTAGATTGATTGATTGATTGAGTGAAAACTAATATTTTGTGGAATAAGTCCTTTAAATTTGAGGTAGTTAAGGCACAACAGTTTTATTTTTTTATCAGATTAACCTAATCTAAGAGTAGAATGAAGAATAAAAACGTAAATAATAGAAAATTTATTATTTTAGTTTTTAGTGGACTTTTGAATATAAATTCAATTTAAAGTTTTTACGACCTTTAGTCCAAATGCGTTTCGCCCAGGTACAACAATTGGGCTCATCAGTTAGATGTTGTTGTACCCTTCTAAGACGCATAATTTTAGTCGATGGTTACCGACATGTATTAAATAAACAGCACAAATGCACTGTAAATTATATTATCTAGTGGAATTTTGTTTATTTAATACATGTCGGTAACCATCGACTAAAATTATGCGTCTTAGAAGGGTACAACAACATCTAACTGATGAGCCCAATTGTTGTACCTGGGCGAAACGCATTTGGACTAAAGGTAGTAAAAACTTTAAATTGAATCTAATCTAAGAGTTTTATTGTTCAAATCATTTCTATTTTTCAAAAATCAGTTTTAAAAAAACTTTAAGTGATAGAATTTTTCTGAAACAAGATTTAAATTTCCAATAGTTAAAACCGTCATAATTTCAAAAAATGCAAATCATTCAAACAAGTTTATTTTTGCCAACTGGTGTAATTAGAGCAGATTAAAGTAAAGTCTACAGTCTACAGACTCCTAAACAAATCACTTGAAATTTCATACAGGGTGGCGCACCAATTGTGCTACAATAAGAAATTCAAATAACTTTTTTTTTAATCGATGTATTTCATTTATTTTTTTTTTTTATTGGTTAGAAAATTAAATTTTATTTTAAATAGTTAGTTGTTTTGAAAGATTATAGACCGCAAATGACCTCCACGCTCTCCCACGCATATGCGGCACCTGATATAAAAATTATTCATTGCGGCCTGAAGAGTTGAAGTTGGGATCGCCTCAATTATTATGTCGTTATGGACTGCTCTAATTCAGTTAAATTCCTGGGCTTCGTTTTATACACCTCTTGCTTGACATAACCCCATAAAAAGAAGTCTGATGCAGTCAGGTCAGGTGACCTTGGGGGCCAGCAAAGAGTGGAGTTCCTAGAAATTAATTTGTTTGCGAATTTTTTGTTTAGCTCCGCCATAACTGGTCTGGCTATGTGTGCAGTTGCTCCATCTCGCTGAAACCAAACGCTGTTGAATGGTATACGTCTTCGGCGCAGTTCTGGGTAAAAAAAACTCCTTCAACATCTTGAAATAATGGTCCCCATTGACAGTAACGGTTACACCGTTTTCTTCAAAGAAGTACGGCCCGACAATACACCTTGATGAAACTGCGCACCACACAGTGACTCGTTCTGGGTGCAGTTCCGTCTCATGGAGCATTTCTGGATTAGACTCATTCCATATACGGCAATTTTGCTTGTTTACATTGCCGTTAAGATCAAAATGGGCCTCATCAGACATGAACAAACAATTGATCAATGTGTTGTCTTCTTCGGCCATTGATATCATTTTTTGGCAAAATTCCAGGCGAACAGGCAAATCCTGAGGGTTTAACTTGCTAGTAATTTGGACATTGCAGATGCTACTGCTGCAATTGTATCCTGAACCCGAACATTGGCATCTCGATGGTACGGCCTTCGTGCGATGCTTCCAGATTCGGCAAACATGTTTACAAACCTCATAATGGTCCATCTACTCGGGGTATTACCGCCAAACTCCCGCCTAAATTCCCTTTGGACGGAAATGACGGACTGCAAAGCATGCTACCGTTGCACTATCCAAATTCTTTTCTCCGTATCCCAAGCATCCATTTTTATAAATCTAAATAGTAACCTACAAAATAAAAAAAAAATAAGCCGATTACTCACACAGAAAAAAAGTTATTACGTTTTATTTTTGTAGCACGATTCGTGCGCCACCCTGTAGTTTCTGAAAAATTATTTTAAACTTACATTTTTTTTTTTAGTTTTGAGTTTGAAGATTATTGTAAGTCAGTACCTATTCCCATTTTTAAAATTTTTTTTTCAGTTTTGAGTAATTTTTCTTAGAAAATTATGTCTCCCGTCAGTCTCAACGCTTCCCCTCGGCCCACCTCTAATATGATTTTTTTTTCTCATCTCAATCTAATCTGTATGTTTTGTTTTTTTTTTTCGCTTGTTGTAAGAATCACCCTTACCCTTCAATCAATACATACTTACCTAAAGTGAAGTAAAAATCTGAAAAATAGTTTTTTTTTCTTTTTACAGCCATTTGATGGCTATCCAGCTTGGAATACAAAAAAAAAAAAAAAACAATATAAGGACCATCCTAATATATTTAATCTTGTGAAATATTCTCAATTTATTTTCACTTACAGTCGAAACTTTGAGCTTAGGTAGAGAGTTAAGGAAATAACTTTTTTTTGATGTAAAATTATTCTTAGTTAAAATTGAGCAGGCATTCGAAAGTGAACTCCTTTTTTCTTCCATACATCGAAGATCCACCCTAATATACAGATCAAATATTGGTTTTATCCTACGTGTCTAAAAAAAAATGGTTACCATGTTTCGAATTATATCCCTTCCCTTTCTCTTTCCATAAGCAACTAGAAGAATAATCGTACTGCCAAGCAGGAAATAAATAAAGCATTTTGTATGGGTTGCACTCAAGTAGAACGATCCGTCTTGGATCCGTTCCCAATCCATTTCGGATCCATCTTCGAATCATTTCCTAAAACTTCTACACATCAACTATTTTTTATATTGTCAATTACTTTTAAAATATCCAATTACTGCCAATATCAGTGCTGGTTCATTCTTGCTTGGAAGTTAAACTCATTAACCTGAAACTTATTTTTTGTCAATTTTTAAATTAAGGCAAAATTTCATAATTAATTTTTTGCCTTACAAAACCAAACACCGTACGATGCGTTTTAAAAATCTATTGAAATCTCCGGAAAGGCAATTTTCGTTGTGGCTTAATTTTGATCTCCAAACAGTGAAAAGCGTGCAAGGGTCATTTATCCCTAATGCCGAAATTTAATTTCAATAGATTTTTAAAAACTGAAAGCTAAAATTTATCTTCCATTGAAAAACTGTTTCTAAATTAACTCGGAGGTCAGAACTAACACATTTTCAGGAATAATTAAATCAGCACTGAAAAATTGGCCCTTAATTTCTTGAATGTTATTTTTCATTAATTTTCGATCAATGTTAAGCACCTGTATGTTTTCTTAATTTGTTGTTTTAAATAAAAAACCTCATTAAAGTCACTCTTGAAAATAAAGTTTTTTTTTTGAAAATACGGTACTCTGAGGCTGAGAATAAGAAAGGGAAGAATTTCTTATGGGTCTTTTATTTCAGTTAATACGAAAGGTGTCATTTTCATCTATTTTACACTTGGTTGTCTTAATTACATTTAAAAATCCTTTTTTCACCCCAATTTAAGTCATTTCAATTGATAAAATTTTTATTCCAAGTGAAAAAACTTAAACCTTTTTTTTGTTAGATTTTACCGAAGCAAAAATATTTCCAAGAATTTTAAACCAACTCCATGTGTCTGTGTGTATGTTTCGTGCATGAATTATGAGTCCCTCTATACCAAAGAAAGAGGTCGTTTGAATATTTAACAATAGCATAAAACAATATTCCTTTCAGCTTGAATGTGTATCTTCAAATATTTTCCTTTCAACAAAAATTTCATTCATGAATATTTTCACCGCAACAGTACTCGTATACCTATTCAACATCCTTTGTATACAAAGTAATTTTTTGTTCTTGCCAGAAAATCAAAATCATATAGCCCAGCAAGACTGAGAAGAAAAAGGTACTCAAACATGTAATTTGCATTCCAACTGCAGGGCACACAGCACACTCCTTCCATTTTGACCACTCTGCTGATGCTCAATTTGTTTGTGGACCGTAAAAGGAGCATCCTGGTACTGGGAAGCTTTTAAGCGCTTGCTAACATCCCGCCCTTGGAAGACAATCCTTTTGTTTAGTTTGTCTTAACACAGCGCGCTCCAACACCGTCACACTATACTTGGGCTACTAGCTACAGCAATCATTGGGCTTGAGCACATTTTGCAACAACCAAAGATTCGGATTTCAAAGCAGTTTCCGGAAAAAAAATGTGTCCTTTTCGGTAAGTCGGTTTTCATGTCCTTTTTTTTCGTTTATTTAATTTTTTTTTTGTTGCAGAAAAATCCCTTTATTTTGGTTTCCTGTTTTTTTTTCGTCTTTTCTGTCAAACGAAATTTAAGGGGTCGTTTATAACTCTGCTGGTGTGTCCTTTGGTGGCAAATACAAATTAAATAAACAAAAATAAACGAACATTCATAACCGAACTAAAAATTTTATTGGTATTTGGAATTTGAAATCCTTGTATTTATTAGGAATGTGCTTTGTTTGTTTATTTTGAAAGAAAGATGTAAAAATGATGCGTAGGTACATATAAGGTTTTCACATATACTATACTCGAGGAGAAGGAGTCCTTTTGCTGCTGAGCTTGAACACAAACTTTGGACTGTTCTGCCTTCTTCCCAGTTACAAGCACATCTCCAGGCACAAAAAAGAAAGAATGAGGATTTTTTTTGTATTTTTCTTAAATTTTTGATTTATTTTTATTTGCTTTACGAATTTGTTTTTACTGCTCCTTGCACTGTTCATGTTCATATTGTGTGTATGGTTAGAGGCTTTGAAATTTATTTGGGCTTTGAGTTTTTATTTTATTTTAAGGTGTTTGCTTTCATTTTTTTATACCTCAAGGCGAAATTAAAGGGTGTGTTGTTGTGTATATAGGAATAAACAATATACAATATGTTTGCAGACATGTGTTTTGGGAACTTTGTTGCTGTTCTCAGAGGAATTTTAATATTTTGTCACATTATAAGTATTAAAGTTATTTTGGCAATGGCACCCGAACATATTTATTTCACTTTATGAGTTCATGGTTCGCAAGGCTTTATTATTAATTTCCCTTTACTTCCTGGATTGGTATAAGGCTAAGGTTGTAAGTTGAAAGTGATGACAAATATTTTATGGAACTTTAGTAGAAAGTGTACACATACACATTTTTATGGAAAATATAGTCTTGGCTGATTTTTTTTAAGTAATAAAAATATATTTAAAGCTTTCTTGTACATTTTTTCTTACCTTTTTACAGCTGCTTCTTGGTTTAGGTACTGCTCAGTATAAGAGCATGGTTCAGAACAACATAAAGGTTGTTTAAATTTGAACCAGAGTTTTTTTTAACTCTACGGGAACTTTTGTAAGCCGTATTGTTGTTGTGTAGGACTGTACTTGGACTTTGGATGGTTGGGTGGATTAGACCGCATCAAAATACACTTCTAGTTTGCTTAAATCTTTTGAAATACTTTCCAAAAATATTTATTTTCCAAACATTTTCAAAAAAAAATCTTGTTGTGTTTTCACGACTGACTTTGTTTAATTTTTGGACTTTGTGTTTTTACTATGACCTATTGTAAAATGCAACAGTAAATACAGCTTAAACTATTAGATATGGAACTTTTTTTTTTTTAATTCTCTGTTGCTTCCGGGGCCCGTATGTATCATTTAACAAGTGCTCAAGTCATTGTTGGCAGGTGGACTTGCCGTATTAACTGAACTGAACTATAATCTTTTTTCCTATATAAAAAATTATTAGGCTTTTATTGAAATAAGTCACTTTGGCGTATACGTACCTTTTCTTAAAACTATTAAACAGGGGAAATCACTGAAAATAAAAGAGTAATATATAAATATACCTAAATGTTATCGAAGTTCATAATAAATTCTAAAAATAGTTGAGTACATGCAATACCTATTACAATCTCAGTGTTGAAAAATTACTATAGCTGTCAAACTTTTTCTTTCACTTAATCATTAAGTTTCTGTGTAAAAGAGTGTGTTGAGCGCCATCTATAGTAAAGTAAGTATGTAAAAGAGTGTACAAGGAATCATCTAGTAACAACTTAAATCCAATTAAAATAAAACCAACACATAATTAAAAAAAAAATAATTAGGTTTGTTGCTTGCACTTTCTAAACAGTGTGATTGGTATAAGGTGCACCAGGATGGGTTAAGACAAGAAAAAGATCGTATTGGAGGAGGGGTATATTTCCCCCGTTTAAACAGAAGGGGCAATTTTCTAAAAAAAATTGTTTAAACAGAAAAAACAGTAAAAGTAATGGCTAAAACACAGCAGCCTTTTTAAGCAGAGAAATTAAATAACACCAGGTTCTTATGCATGCAGCCCAGAGCTGTACGATGTCTATATTTCTAAATTTGCTGCGCAACTCCACAGCTATAAGTGGTTGTTCGTCGACGTTAAACCAGATTTAGTGGAGAAAAGTTCCGTTGTGCACAAATAGCCTTCAAGCTGATCGATTGGAAATTTTCGGTTTTAACTCTCCGATCTTCAAAGTTAAGGTCTTTATGGAAAAGATAAATGTGAGTTTATATTTCTGTATAATTATTTCTTAGAATATCCAATTTATTCAATTAAATATAATTTTTGCTTTCAAAATTCAATGCTTTTATTAATTTTTTATAAAATCCTGGAAACCGGATATTGAAATGTATCTCAGTTTTTGAGATATACAAAAATTAAAGGTATTTTTTCCAAGAAAAACACTTTTTTTGGTCTTCTGAAGTTTGATCTGCTCAGTTCACTTATTAAATTAGTGGATCATTCCATTTCAATTTTTTATTGCACATATAGTTTTTTAAAAAAAAAATTGTTTGAAGTTAAACAAATTTTTTTTTCAATATTTCGAGTTTGAAAACTAATATTTCAAAAACTATTTACTGGCACAACTTAATTTACATTGAAAATTAAAGAAAATATTTATAAATAATAAGGTGCCTTTAACCCAATGAATGCGTTTTGTCCAGGCATGGTGGTGCACTGAGGGAAAAATGAATGCACTCAGTAAATAAATGTTTGTACTCATCCCATATTTTTCTGTACACATACTTTTTGTACCAATTAAATAGAGCAATCTTTACTAGCTACATAAGACCGCGTGTAGCTAGTATATAATTCTGTTAACTTATTACAAGAATATGTGAAGATTTTCGGTGATTAATTCATGAAAATGTAGTGATTAAAGTTTCTATGTAATACTTTATGCATTCATTACATTAAGAATATTATTTAATGTACTCATAATATATGTAAGGAAACTCTGATTTTGATATTATTATGTAGTGGGTACAGCTTCTTTGCATATTGTATGCGATATTACATGAAAACGTGTAAGTTATTGGCAATGCATACGTATTGCTATTCAGTGAGTACAGTTTATGTGCAGCCATTACATAAATATAATACTGCTATCGGTAAGGTATACTTGTCACTATTTAGTGAGTAAAGGTTATATGCACTCATTGCATTGATATAAACATTTTATGTACTCATTACATACAAAATGTGTTGGTTATTGTTTTTGTAAACATGATGTTTTTTACTGAGTACAGTTAATATTATATCATTACATAAATATAAAGAGTCTATGTAATCATTACATAAATTTATGTCAATTACCTTTAATGAGTACATTGAATTAAAAACACAAAAACAATTATTTTATGGACTTATTATATTATTATTTATTGAATACATAATTGTTTATATAATGACTGCATATATTTTTGTAATTTTCTTATTCATGTTTGCATTAATTACATATCATATTTATTATTAAGTCTATGTATTCATACCATATTTATGTTATGAGTCTAATCTCACTACATAAAATTATGTAATAAGTCCAATACTTTCTACAGCCGCCTTCTGCGGAGACTTAGTACACGTTGTATTTACTCAGCACAAAACTTTATGTACTGGTTAAATGTAGTCAGAGACTCAGTCATTACATACAAAATATTGAATGAATACATAGAGCCTATACTCATCGCATATCTTTATGTAGCGGTTATAGTTTTTTACTTGGAGTTTGAGGTAATTTTAAATAAAATATAGACTGAACAAATGTACTTTTGTACTCAACACATAACTTGATGTACTGAGTAAATGTCTTTACATAAATATAGACTGAATACACGTTGCTTGTAGCCATCGGAAAACTTGCTGTGATTTAAGTTTTGATTTTATGTGATTTTATTTTTTTTGTTTTATTGCGTTTATCTTTGATCAATGGATTATTTGTAGATTATTTGATTATTTGTCATTATCTCTAATAGTTTTTGAGGTATCGTATCAAAAAAAGCTTTGGTATAAGCGATCTTCAGCTTCATCTTTTTGTTTGTAAAACTTAGGTAGATTCAAGTCAATTTATGCTCAAAAGAGCCCTTAGCAAGCAAATTGAAGGGTAGTTTTGATTTTACTGCTGCTTAATGTTTTCGGGGGTGCTGAGTCCGAACATGAGTTTTTCGACTGAAATTTCGTGACAAACGTGGAAACAAATTATTTAATTTTTTTTTTGGGGATTTTTTCACTTATATTTATTTGTAAATTTCATCAAAGTACATCTGAACGTATACACAACTTCCAATAAACTTCTGTTAAATGTTTTTTTGTCCACTAGAGCCCATATATGGACTCTAGCACTAGTCGAAAATTGACATATTTTAATTGATTCCAAAAATCCACTCAAAAACACTAATTAATTACTTTGTGGGAAAAAATTGAATTATTGTCTTTAGCATAAACCGAAATATATTATTCTGATGGGTTTTGATTCGCTGAACTCCAACCTCAGAATTGCTACAGCACGTAACGTGATATGTTACTCTAAGGTTTTGACAAATATGCGTTTTTTGTCCATATTCGACAAATTGAAAAATTCGTGGGTGGATAATTTGCCGTTAATTAGTTGTGACAGTTTCAAATTTGTCGTTCAATGTTTTCTTTGTTTTTTGGCGGCTTTGCTAACTTGACAAATCTCGAAATGCAGCAAAAACTTCTTATATTTTATGTTTTATCTAAATAATTTGCCGTGATTTAGTTTTTAAGTATTTTTGAAAAATGTAATCTAATCGCGCTATGCTTTCTATGTTTTTTTACGTCCTTTGCTATAGCTCTATATATCAAGTAAATAAAGTATCACCTAATTTAAACTGCTAATATCGAATGGTTAATGGCTTAATAATTTTTCGTTAACAGTCTTAAATTATTTGTGACAATTTCGAATTTTTCGTGCAATTTTTTCTATGTTTTTCTGCATTCTTTGTTAATTTCAAAGAAAGCATATCACTACCTTAAAAAGTGTTAAAACTGTAAGAACTGAATGATTTATGGTTTAATAATCGTGGTTATTTATTCGTTTTGACAGTTTCGAATTTTTCGTTCTATGTTTTCTTTGAAAAGTGGTAAAACTTCTAGACATAACATTTTACTACTTACTAATTAATAAGTTTAAATAAAAAATTCAAAGGCTTTTAAATTGTTTATTGCTTTATTACACTTTTACCGAGTCAAATGAGGTTTAGTTGAAACATACATAGAAATTTAATTTTAACACATCTAATTAACGACTAAATAAAAGCAAATTATTAAGAAATAAAATATTATGTCTAGAAGTTTTAACCACGAAAAAAAACATAGAAAACACGATAAAATTGAATTTGTCACAACTAATGAACGCAAATTATTAATGCTTCAACCATCAGGTATAAGAATTTCTTATTGATTTTCGACAGGGTGCTTTGTTAACTTAATATCAAATTAGCGAAGCACAAAATATAAAAAACATTGAACGAAAAACTCTGAATTGTCACAAGTAATTAACGATTAATTAAAGGCAAATCATCCACCTATTCATTTCCACAGTTTCAAAATGAAAAGCATGATCTCTACCTTAAAGTCCAAGCTGTCGTGATTACTAAAGCACATACGGTCTTGAAAGTGAAATCAGTGTACTCCGTATCGAAGAAGATGTAAATAGATCTTAGACTTAGTCCTTCACAGGTCTGGAGCCCATAATGTTTGTAAGTACCTATATGTATGTAAAGTATGTAAAGAGATTAAGTATGATTTCAGTCAATACATTTTTATATTATCTATGAACTACATTTTAGCATCATTTTTCTTATAAACGGCTTAGGTTTATATAAGATATTGTATATGTATAATGAATTTTTATATTTTTTAAATTAAAATACAAATCATTTGAAAGGCATACATGTGTATTTAAAGGTGTTCCTTAAAAGCAGAGTTGGTTGTTTGAGTAATGATAAGAAAAAGTTCAATTTCAATTACTTGTAATTGAAATCTACGGCCATTTTTTTCATTTACTCTCAAATGTAATTGAAGAAATTCAATTACTAACTACATGTAATTGAAAAGTGTCTAATTACATGTAATTCAAATTCATTAATGTAATTGAAAACAAAAGTAATCGTCAAAAAATCTATAATGATTACTTTTTTCAGTAATCATTACACAAAATGTAATTAATTAACTGTTTTTGCCAATTACATTTTTCTTGAAATTGCACATAGTACGAGAGCTAGCAACTCAAAAAAGAAGTCATTTTAGTATTGCCGGCTTTTGTATATTTTTTTGCTCTAACTCCTCAGATTAGAATGTTTTAATCAATTTTTTTGCATATTAAAGTCTTCAAAATAAATGTATTGTGTTAGTTTGGCAGTAAGAAGGCCTTTTATTTACTTTTATTATTATTAATATTATGTTTAATTAATAAAAACATGAAATGAAATACAATCGAAGTAATCAATTACATTAAATGTAATTAAAACTGAGTTTCCTTCAATTACTTGCGAAAACCCATTACTATTTTCAATTACATGTAATTTGTAGGTAAATTTTTACAATTACAATTACAAGTAATTGAAATTCATGTTTTTTCCAATTACAATTATGTGTAATTGTAATCATTATTTCAAAACTCTGCTTAAAAGTTTCAAGAGCTACAAATAGTCCAAAAATATTTTGCACCCAAAAAAATATTTCAAGTGCATCTTTTGTCAATCCCTAGACAAGAAATTTTACACAAGCTACACCATAAAGATTATTATTATCACTTTCATGTCATTGTAATATACATATTTAATCTTTGAGAAAATTATTCAAGCTGTTCTCTACTGTCCTCCAGACATAATCATGACAAACGAGGACATAGACCGACCGCCTTCTATTATACACAACAACAAAAAAAAGAGAAAGTGCGTCCTTCGACTAAAATTACGATAAAACGGCAAAAAAAATAATAAAAATAAAAAAAGGAAAAATCATTATTTTTCTGCAAAACAACACTTGCACAACAATATAAAATCCCATTAACATCCTTTTGCTTTCTTCTTCTTCTTCTTTAAAACCTCAAACTCAAAACACCATCATTCATCTATAAGAAAATATTATTTTTTTTTTACTTTTTTCAATTCCTTTGTAATTTACATTCCTTATCCCTCCATTCATCTTTAAAAAAAAAAAAAACAACAACAACTACAACATCAATTAAATAATTTTTATCCTCCACTAACCTTCTTTCGTGTACTTTTCCCATCATCACCCCAACTAGAATGTTTTCCTCATAGATTTGGAAATTTTAAACCAATACCAATCATTGATACGTATTTCTCGAGTTAGTATATTTAATATTCTTTAAAGTTATTAAGGTTTATTTATCATAAAAACAGATTCTAACTGTAGGTTTCTAATAGGTTTCAAAAAAAAAACTTTCAAAGCCTCCCGAATTGAGATTGATGAATACTGCTCCTATCCAAATTGCTGTATATCCTTAAAAATAATTTTTCAAAATACCTTTTCTGTTCTTGTTGTTGTGTCGGTTGATGTGTTTGGGTTACAGGTACAGGTTATAATATAAACTTAATGGACTTTATTACCCTTGCAAGACCATAATGCATGTAGCATATGATACATCATTTTCATATATATTGTTTGTACCTACATCATCATATTTGTTGTGAGAGGGTTAAGAGGTAGATTGAAGGTGTAAAATTAAATTACACATTACCTCTCTCTCTCTGCTAGAAAATCAACCCATAAACCAATAGAATAGGCTATTATCATAGAATATATCAAATGAAAATAAAACTAGTACCAGAGGTTTACTGGGCCATGAAAGAGAGCAATTAAATAAAAATACTCTTAAGAAAAATACTACAAAAAAAAAAAAATAACGTAGGTCAGCAACAGAGAGAGAGCGGAATAGATGTTAAGAGAATAGTATAAGAGAATTTTTTGACTGGAAATAGAGCCGCATTCCAGATGGAAGTAATTGTTGGGAAAGTGTAACTGGAAAGGAAAAAGAGAATTCTTTAAGGGATTCCATACAGATTTCAGGTAAGAGAAACCATAAGAGAGTCATATACCTTATAGTTTTGAATGACTTCCATAACGGCCTTCAAAAAGGACATTTTAATATTTTATGTTATTAAATTTAACTGCAAAATATAATTATCTTCTCAGTAAAATGTACTTTTCCAGGATAACTGTGTTTTGGGAAGGTCCAATCCAATATTTAAAAAAGTACATTATGTGCTTTTGAACTTCTTGATGCAAATGATGCATAAAACAAATTCAAAAAAATTCTATACGACAAAATATCTTACTTTTGCATAGGTATGATAAAAGAAACTATCATTAAAGGATGTTTTAAGGACAATTAGAAAAATGAAAAAAATAAAAACTAGGTCAAACGCAAAGGTTCTAACAGAGAGCATCATAAATTAATTTATAAAATTCAAATGCTCAATTTAGAAGAACAAAAAAAAAAGATTCCAAAGATTCTATTACACAACAAACATTTTGCAAAGCAAAATCAAAATATCCTTACTTACACTCATTTTCTTATCTCCCAACTCAAAGGACATGCGCTTTAATAAAATTATTAAGAATCAAAAAACACGACACTCACTCTCACTACACCACTGGTGATGGTGATGAAAGAATATTTTTTTTATCATTTTCATTCAATTTATGCTCTCCTCGTCCTCAAATGTCCTGCCTGAACTTAACTCTTGAATTTCTTAAGAGACTTTCAACAGAGTATTCAAAATGTAACAATTTTTCGTATATTCCTGTGTGTTTTGGCAAATAGCTGAAAATAGAGTGTGTTTTCATACAAAAGAAATGGGAATACTTCAATAAAGAGAGAGAGAGATACGATATTTTCGAAATATAAAGAACCCCATATAGCCACCCACTTAAATTCCAACACCTAAGGACATTTTTGTGCCACCTTCTGGTCTGCATTGTATGAAATATAGGATCTAGTTTGGCATTCGAGTCTGAACGTAACGTTTGGTTATCTCGTAACGACGACGGTTTATTCACGTGCGCATTATACACGGTGTGTGTCCTTATAATAACACAACAAAAAAAAAGAATCTAATCAACGTTTTGAGTGTTTTCGGTTTTGTTTTTCGTTTTCTATATTCATATCCTTAAATTATTGTGGATATTGAAAAATTGAAATTGTGAAAAATATAATTTGTCCTGCTTCGCAAAAAAAAAGTGTCCCCATCTTCCTTGAGATTTAAAATTTAAAAAGAATAAAATCAATATCCTTTTAAAAATAAAAGAAAATAAAAATAAAAAAAGACACCGGTTACATTCGTTTTTATTATCCACAGTTGAGCTGGCGCTTTTGGTTAATTCTATAACCATATTCCCTGATTTTCTGATCAACATAAATCTATGTATTGGGTAGGAAAAAAAAAAATTAAAATAATACGAAAAATCCTTTAACAAAAAAGGAAACAAATCAGTTAAAGGATTTGTACTCTATTTGTCTCATCCTAGATATTTTGTGAAGATATAGTCAAGAGAAAATCCAAAGAAAAAAAAAAAATAAAAGAAAAAGGATAACCCATGTTATTGAGAGTGTGTGGATATTGCTGTGTTGAGAAAAGCCTGATTTTTGTTTACCCAAAGCATTCCATGTTTTGGTTGTGATCCTGCAAGTTGATAAGGCAAAAAATAGAAGAAAAAAAAAGTAAAATACATATAAATAACCATATCCTGCTATACCATTGTTGTGCTTCCGTTTCGTATCGTATAACGTATCGAAAGTGATGAAATGAAATAAAGTAAAATAAGTGCGCGACACGTACACGTGCGAATCACGCATATCCTTTATCCTGGTAACTATTTTAGGTAACAAAAAAAAATTGAACTATAAAATAGAAGCATCAACAACACCTATAAAGCTTAACAGAAAACGGAAATTAATGTGCGGTTCGGTTGAAATATGTAGTGAAAGGCTTACTATATACCTTTACGCGAGTAGTGTTGATGTTAACGGTATACAATATTTACACTGGGGCTAGATTAGGTCTTTGTTGAAAATAAATATATATAGTAGAATCCTGTACTGCGATTATGATGATAAAAGGATATTATTCATTTGCAAATTAATCGTATATCTCTACACTGAAAAGGATACATCTAAATAAAATACATATACATCTTTCTACTTGTATATATATGCATGCATATATGCATGAGTATAATTTAAATAAAACAAGGATGAAGCAGCAGCACCTGGTACTGACCAATTTAGCAGTTTATCATGCTCATTAATCGTATTACGACCCAATCCGATAGTTGTAAAGGTAGGTGTTGTTTATATCTGGACATTCATTCATGGTGTTAGTATGTTGTAGTTGGGAATTCATTTAACTTTAAAATTAATAGGTGTATTTTTCAATGGTTTGGATATACCATACCTCTACACGTCGTCGTCGTCGTGTCTGTCTTTCTATTCAATGCAGGATTTAATGATTGTTTTTTTTTTTATTTGAATTTAAATGAAATATTTAAAGTTGATTGTATGAATAATTTTTGTGAATTTAAATTAATTCAAATTGTTTTTGTGTACTCGTATGTGTGTCACGTTGAGTAGGTAAGTTTTTCAAAATAAAAAAAAAACATCTTTTCAAAATGATGATGATTTATTAAATGGGATTTGTATATGACAACGTACATTCTTTAAGGTTGTAGGTAGAAGAGTATTTCCTATATCAAATGACATTAAAAGGTTTAAATGAAATTACAACAACTTGAATACCGAAGAGGACAGAGGAGACTTTTGTATACCTACATATATTTGAAGGACAACCCATCAATCATCAAACTTCTTATTAGTAGTTTCATCAATGTAGCTTCTTTTTGGTGTATTTGATTGATTAGTTTTCTTTGATTCGAATGTTGCTAAGAATCTGACAAAGTGTCAGAAGTAGAAACAATTTTTTTTTCCTGAATATATCTCTCCCTCATCTCAAGGTCACCTTAAGAAAAAAAACAAAACAAAATCGGATATCAATTTTAACATAATATTATTTACCTACCTTTTGAAGTTGAAGGTTTTTATCATATTAAAAAATTAGTTCAGCAATGTAAAATTAAAATATGGGTAAACTTTAAAGCTTAGAAAATTTGGTACAGCAAAAATTTGATAGTCAGTATTTTTCTTAAAAATAAATAAAAATCTGATTGCTGTTTTTGTACTAGCAACCGGCTTAGAAAAATTATTTTAAAAAAAATTTATAACTGTTTTATTAATTTTTTCTTTAGTAATTTATTATAGAAAAGAGTATATAATTGAGGATGTAAATATTAACCAATTTATTATATTAGCGCAACGTCTTTGCATAAATGAAATTCATAAAAAGTTTACATTGATAAATTCTATGTAGATTTATATTTTAACCCAATCCATTGGGTTTTGATTAATTTATTAAAAATGTCAAACCATTAGTAGATTTTGAAATAAAAATAGCTTTTAATACATTTCTTATTTAACCTCATGCTAAATTTATTCAAATTACATGACATTTTGTATGTCACCGTACTCACAATGACATTTTTGTTTGATAGTTCATTTAACAAAATGGTAAAAAAAAATATTACAAAGTTACCGCGCATCGTATCCATGAATTTTCTAAAATATTTCTATTTTTGAGTGGAATATAATATATCTTTGAAAAGCATCTATGTACCTGGCTTTTAATAAGACCGTTATGTTGGAGCAATGAAATTTATAGACATAGCTAGGTACTGTATACTTGCTGAAATATTGTATACATTCTCTGTTTTGAGCAGGCAAACGAATCTATAAAGAATGCTCGTAATTATTGAGTAGGTAATATTTCTTTATAATGGATTGGTTTCAGATAAAATTTCTGTCTATATCGAAATGGTGGAATGCTTACATCATGGTTTATTGTGAAACCCATACCTATAAGACTTTCTCCCTACTCATCAAACCATTTTAATTCTGAGATTCTTTTAAGATTTATGAGAATTCATAGGACTGAAATATCAAATCAATTAAGATTTGTTTACATACTCGTAGAAAAAATATATTTTCTAAAATTTGTATGGGCTTAAATTTTCTTATTCAAAATGGGTATGGTGGATCTTGAAAAGGATTTATAAAGAAGTAATTTTTGTTTTAAGACATTTTTCAAAATTGAATTTTGAGACTCCGCGGCTTTTTTAAGGTAAGAAAAACTAAAATTCGAAAAAGTGGTCAGAAAAACCATTTAAATTGGTGTCGATATGTGGTCCAAATTACTTGTTATGTTTTATTTTGGATTTCTTTACTCATTTGTATTGACTGTACATTAACTAAAGTATGCTGCATAATGTTGTAGGGCCAATTCGATCATTCCATTAAGAACAAATAAACAGAAATAGCTAGAAAATCGATTGATTTTTTGGGGACTTCCATGAAGATATAAGATAAGAAGTTATTTTATGACATTTCAAGGATCAGTTTTTGTATTCTATTTTCCAAGCAGCAGGTTACAAAAGCAAAAACAAATCACTGCAAATAACTCTGACCGCATATCGACGCTAATTTAAATGGTTTTTCTACCCACTTTTTCGAATTGTAGTTTTTCTTACCTTAAAACTTCCGAGCGGCCTTAAAATTCAATTTTGGAAAATGTCCCAGAACTAAAATTACTTCTTATTAAATCCCTTATAAGATCCAGAATACCCATTTTGAATATAAAAATTAAAAAAAAAATCCGACACCCTTAATGGGTAAGCTTATTTTTTCATTCATTTTGCAACAGTTTTGGTACTTTGAAGGAAAAAGCTTTTTTGTCTTTGATTTTTCAATATCTTAGCAACTAATTATAGCATAAAAAATTAAAGAGCTTATATTTTTTTTTGTCAAACCAATTTTTAAACCCATTACCACCTGAACTACCTCTACTTCAGTACCCTAAAGACCCATGTACGTGTGGTCCTGGAGAAAGACTACTACTAACTGGAGTACAGAATTTCCGTTATTTTATTAACTTTATATAAAATTTAATAGAAATATTATTAGTTATGTAGGTCGTAGGTGTTAATAAAATAAATTAGCTAGGCTCATACAATAATATCTCTAGAAGTAGCAGCAGAAACTTGGAACTTAACCTTCTTGTTTGTTATTAATTTTTATAAATTAAGGAACGAAATAATAAAATAACACAAAATAAAAACTTAGAAAAAAACTGCTGCCCACCAACATTACAATTTTTCGCACATTTTTAATTGCAATATATACTCGTATGTTCATAGGTACTTTTTTGGGCAAGTTTTGGATTCGTGGAAAAAAAGTCAGGGTGCGACCCACATTTGGTAACTTCCCATTGGTGCCATTAAAAAAAACCGCCTATTGAATATCTTCGTAAAAGTTCTTAGGTACTCAATATGCAATGCAATCAAGTGAAAATTAGTGAGAAGAATTAAATATTTATTGAATTTTTTCAAACCCTGTCAAATATCAAGTATCAACTTATATGCAGAATTAAATTAACTGGAAGCCAATATCTTTGTCGTTCTCAAGATGTTTGAGGCAAACAAAATATTCAACAATTATTGTTTTTTCTTCGTTAAAAAAAATTGTGGATTCAATATTTTTAAAAATTTTATCAATTCTTATTAATAAATTAGTGCATGAAATAAAACTACTCCGAAGCCAATATCATTGTATGTTTTCAAGAAATTCGAGAAAACGCATTTTTTTTTAAATTAGATATTTAAGACTAATGGAACTTAATAAGAGTTTTTTAAACTGCTATAGTAAAAACCCGTCAATTAAATTCTTTTCTGCACGCATTGAAACTTCTATCTATAAAATAAAATTAATTTGAAGTCAACATCTTCATTCCTTCTTGAGATATGGTAAACGAAAAAAAGTGAAGGCACGAACAAACGTACGAACGTACGTACCGTACAGACTCAGACATCTCTCTAAAAATGATGGATTCTCAGCCTAGGGAGCTCGAAACGTGAAGATATTTCAAAATTGTCTATTCGACAAATCGGACCAATTATAATAACTTCCAATGGGAAGGTAAAATGATAACAGTCTAAGATGACATTCCGATGACAGGAAACACAAAAAAAGTGAGTGACAAAGTTCTGTGCGTCAGTCTGTTTGTACCTGAATCTACAGGCTTTCCTATAATAACGGTGCCTACTCGCCCTACAACTATGGAAAATCACTTTTATCTCAAAAACGGCTCTAATGATTTTGATAAAAAGTAAGTGTCTTATTATTGGAAAAAATCATCAAAAACAATGCTGTCCCTAACGGTACCTACCATATAACGATTGTTTGGATTTTCATAATTATCTCATTAACTTCTCCACTGATTTTAATCAAAAATTTTATGAGAAAGCTTCTTTTAAATGTTAATAATATTGCATAACCAAATTAAAAAAAATAATAAATTCTTTATTTTTAAAAAAATATTAGTTTTTTTTTGAAAATTCAATATTTTAAAAACGGTTCGGTGATTATTTCTGAAACTAGGTAGGTTTTTAAATGTTATTCAATTAATACTCAAAACTGACATAACAAATATTTTTTATATAAAATTCAAAATTAGTTTTTAAGAAAATCGCTCCAACGATTTTAATTTTTTCTTAGCATATGTACATATTTATATATTTTCTAAGTAATCAAATGGCATACTTGTTTTTGAGCTCTTATTTATTAAACGGGTTGTATAAACAATTAAATAATAGATTTCAATGCATTGTTTTGCTTTTTCTATAATAACTTAAAAATTACAAATTTTCTTAAGTTCCAAGCGACTTGAACATAAGAGCAAATGCGTGCGATCCAGTCGTGCATTTTATTTTTTTTTTCGCAGCAGCAAAAAATTTTACATCTCATATCTTGCTCATCAGAAAATCTTTTAATATTATCTTAATTTGTATTCATTGATAATAAAGTAAAAATAAATCAATTTTGTGGCGCGACAGCTCATGGAGAACCAGGGCCTAGTGACTAACAACTCTCAACCATTCCTGTGTGCGTGTTGTTGGCAGGAATGGAGGGGACTTACAATTTTTTGCCGAGTCCGAACGGCTAGATAAGAAGCACTTATTCATGACAAGTATACTCTTGGAGGATTTGTCAGTCCCTCGCAAGAGGCAGTACCTCGGAAAAAACATTTCTGTTTTTAGGTGGCAGTGACCGGGAATCGAACCAAGACCTTTGGCATGACAGTCCTACGCACTTTTTTTTTTAAATTCATTTTTATTTTCAATTTTCTTAAAACTATCTTAAAACTAGACAAAAATTCATAAAAACTAGCCTACTTATCAATATCTTAATACTAACTTACTGGCCCCAATCGGACGCTCTAAGTTAAACTATAATAACTTAATGCTAATGCCTTTTGGCCTTAGAACTATCTTAATACTAAATCCAGGTCGGTTTTATTTTTTACCGAGAAGAATTTACAAAAAACTCGGTATCTCTGTCTTTATTTTTTTTGGTTTTATATAAAACTTACAAACTACATAAAACTAAATTAAAGCTAATTAAAACTAATTAAAACTAATTAAAACTTCTTAAAGCTACTTAAAACTATTTACAACTAATTATAAACTAATTACAACCTACTTATAAGCTTCTTACAGACTACTAACAAACTAGAACAGCCACAGCAAGCATTTTCCGGTTTTATAATTTTTTTGTATTTCTGTGGATTTTATAATTTTTTTTTTTTTAGTCCTACGCCCTGACCATTATGCCACGAGGTACTACTGATAATAAAGTAGTACCACTTAATAAATACAAAATAGTTAAGGTAGTTTGAAAGTAAGAAACTTAAAACAGAAATTTGGATATGCAATTTTATTGATATTGACAAAGATTTTTTTCATACAAATAAAGACTGAAACCGGTTCAGCCAGTTAATGAGAACATCTAAAACCAAAAAGAACGTTATGTACGCCAGAAACCGTTGAAGAAATTATAGTTTTTTTTTACTTATAAGTAAACCATTCCTACAATAAATCAATGACTTTTTAATCATTATCGTTATAGTAGTTTTTGATATAGATAAGCTTTACCTTAGAAAAGGCATGAGAAATGCACGACTGTGTCTCATGCACTTGATTTAGGATTACCAGACGTTACCTTTTTGAGGCAGTCCCCAGTCAAACCAATTTAATAATTTAACTTCAAATTAAAGCTTCACATCTTTTTTCTCTGGTGGTATAACCATGTTTTGCTCCCCTTTTTGAACACTACTTGTACCCCTAGAAAACTTGTGATGTCCCTTAATGTTATTTTCAATCTGGTAACCAAACTGGATCTTATGTTTAAAAGCCCGGAATTTGAAAAAAAAAAACAAGAGTGTGAAATTCGTTCTTTAAATTGCTGAACACAACGTATTAACTTAAGCTGCACTAAATGAATGTCATCTAACTTATGAATTTTGAAGTGTGAATTGTTGGTGGAATTTTTTTTTTTAAAGTGATTTAAAAACTTTCAGTAGCTATGTAAATTTTAAATTTTTATTAGTATGTAGAAAAAAAATTAAATTAAAATATCAAGGAGATTTTTAAATAATATGGAATTTAAAAAAAAATCAGAAAATAATTATTTCAAAAGTTAGGTATCCAATATTATCGATATTTATTAAAACTTTTAAATAAGAAGGTCTATCCAATCAGCCAATAATGAAAAATTAAAAAATATCGTTCTAGGAGAAGTACCTGCAGTTAATAATAATTGCTGAGTGTAATTTTTTTTCTTAATTTTGATGAAGTAAAACTTTCCAACTGCAGAACCCTTAAAAAATTAATTCAAATCGAAGGAGTAGTTTCTAGTTTTCAAGAAAAATAAGATATTCTTCAACGGTCTCTTAACATTTGGATATGGAAGGCATAGTTATTTTTTCATAAAGAAAAATATTTTATAAAATATTCTAAGAAAATTTAAAAAAATTAAGTATCGTGAATAAACAAAAATCGATTGTTTGGTTTCAAATATTGAGTTTTAAAAAAAAAAACTTCTTACATAACTATTTGAACTTTTTCACAGTTTCTGCATAGAAAATTATTAAAATCAGCTACACCGTTTTCAAGACAATCTAAGATAAAAAATGGTTCTTTCAGGACGGACCTTTTTTTTAAATGTTTTTATTTGGTTTCCTCCTCAAAAGAAGCCTTCACTTAAAGTAATTTAAAATTTTTTTTTTAAAGAAGAGAAGCTCAATTGTTCTTGATGTTCGGTATCTACTTACTTGTATATTACAAGTAAAACCCCTAAGCGGAGTTGCGTGGGCCAGTAAAGTTAAAATTCTTAAACCCCCAAAGCGTGCTACTAAGGTCATGATAATAGGTAAGAAAGAAATCGACAGTAATCCAATTAATATACAATAGAATAAAATTTTGATAATTTTGGCACAACATTTTGGATGCAAATTGCTGTAAAAACTAATTTTTTTTTAACTTAAGAATGTCCATTCACATAGTTGAAAACGGAATATTAGAAAAATAAAAAACAATGATTTTAGGGTAAGTTTTTGAAAACAAGTGATCCAACCTTACTCTCAGACTCAACGATACTGTGAAACTGACGGTAAAATAAAAGCAAGTTCGTGCAATCGATTCGTGGTCTTTATTTTACAAATATCTTAGAAGAAAAGCAGCATTTGATATTTCTGAGGCGTAAAGAGATAAAATAGTAATAAATTAAAGTTCAGGGACTGAAGCCAGGGGACTGAGTGTTTTTATTGCCCCAAAAACTTATTAGGGCATTGTACAAAAAATAAATACAAAAAATGTAAACATAATTAATGTTATACTAAAATATATTATCTAAAATCTAATATCAATAATTGGGAGTTTATTTTTGCTTTGGAACAAAAATAGGAGAACTGTGAGAATTTTTACCTTCGAGAACGGGCAGGGTATACAAGTCAGGAGACTGAAAATTTTTTGAGTATTGAAAATTATATCAGATCTTATAATAGTTTAGCCTAGCCATATAGGTATCAATAAGTTTTACAGTTATAAACAAATCAGATTAAATACTTGAACAGTTGGTTCTCCGTTACATTATTCAGGTGCTAGGCAGGAGCCTATGTTAACAATTTTCTTGTTGACGGGTCATGACTTCAACTCTTGTGGCCCTCTATACAGTCGGCATTTTTGTTAACGAATTGTTTTCTGTTGATTTATTTAAATTGTTTTTATGCTTAAGCATTCAAAACTTTTTTAAAATCAGTGCGGGACTTATACAGTGTGACGCATAATTTCCTAGCTCGCATAACCTCTATTTCTTGAGAACCAAAAACATATAAGCTTAATTTTAGAATGAAATTTAAATTTTGATTAATGTTTTATCTAACATTATTGATTATTTGTTTTTCTAATTTATGAAAATACTTAAAATAAATGCCAAATATTTCATTTTTTTAGGTTTATTGAAGCTGGAATCTAAACCGATTTTCTTCTAATTTTAAACAATTTTTTTCAGAACATTTTTTCAATTTTACGTGTCGGTTTAGGCCTATTGATATTGTCTGTTGTAAATGTCATGTTGTTTTGTTAGTTAACCAAGTTAAACTTTATTTTCTTAACTGATTGAACAAAAAATATGCTTCAAACTTCGAAGTTCATCATTCGAATCTCCTTCTCCACCATACAATGCAACTAAAATCGTTTTCCAGCTTCTCAAGTTTTGAAGGCTTATAGATGTTGTTTGGCTATTTAAATTTTGTGCAAATGACTTATGCAAACATAACTACTTTCACAAATACATTTTTATGTGACCAATAACAACTCTTAATTGGATATATTGGGTCATTAATTATGAAAATAAAAATCAAGAATAAATTGGTTTAGCAACGGATTTGCATAAAGTTTTAATTTGTTAAAAAAAAATTGACATAACTTGAAATATATTGAAGACAAAGGCAAAATAAATCAAAGCCCAAATAAAAGTTAATCTGATTTCCAACTAATTTGAGCCCATGATTGAAAAGGCAAGTCATTTAAAATGCTATTGATTTTTTTTAAATATTATAAAATAAGTATAGTACTTAGTTAAAATAAAGAAAAAGTTTTATAGATAAATGCGTGTGTCCTTATGATAGACTCTTTGTGTTATTATATGAAATTGACAAATTAATGAATCCACACGAATAAATACTATTTTCCATTGATTGGTATACAGTTATAAGCAATTTACGGTTTATAAACATTTTATTAATTATAATTGGTTGATTGTTCTTCAAAATAAAAATTCAAAAAAGACGGTCATTGAACTTTTTGTATCATTGACGACAAAAAATTGCTCATACACTATATAGTAAATATTTAACAATACCTAATTGAATATGAAAATTAAATTTAGTATTGAACATATATTATTCTTTCATTTAAGCTACTGAATTTATAATTCAATTTAAAAGTCAAAATTAGCTCAATGTTTTACCATCGATTTATTGAATTTTTCTTATGAATATGTCAGAAATTTGATAAAATTATCACATAAAATTGAAGAAAATTTCGAAATTTATTTGATTTAAATCTGAATATCAAAGCGTACAAAGATATTCAGATTTAATCATCTTATAATAAAACGGCAAACACGAATTTTATGGTACAATTTACGCGGTCTACAAAAGTCGAAGGCATATAAATTATATATCTTTAGAACGTTTTTTTTGCACAGAAGTGCAGAATGCAAACATTTATTAAATAACTACACCACAGAAACAAAAAAAAACAAAAATAAAATAAATAAATTTAGTGGCGCGACAGCTCATAGAGAACCATTGCCTAGTGACTTACAACTCTCAACCATTCCTGTGTGGGTATTGTATTTGCGACCTTTACTTCTAATTAAATTAAATTTATTAACTCCACAAAAATAAAGAAATAAGTTTTTTAATTGCTTATAGTCTTTGACTATGAATAATTTTTCGATTTATTTTCTTATAAACCATTCTACTTACTTGATTACTTCGCCTGGACACGGGCAGAACAACAACAAATTTTCTGTGCACAACTTCAACCAAAGTTCCTAAGATACCATTTATACAATTCACAGTGAGTTTTCTCACTAAATTGTTATGTGCAGACGTCGGTAACCATCAACTTAGCAATGCGTCTTAGATTGGGTATTGTGGCATCTAGCTGATAAGCCCACGACCATGCCTGGGCGAAAGGGATTTTGGATGTAAGGCCGCAAATGCCTTATAATTTGATTCCGTCAGAAAAAAAACCTGATTCCATTCCCTATACTATCTGACTTTTTTGTTTGCAAAACTGGGCACTGATTTCAATGAGCTTCATTTTGTAATTTTAACATTGAAAATGTTTATAGGGTCGTTTTGAATAAATTATGGTGTTACTAGAATGAATAAAGTGAATAAATGTGTATATGAGATGAACGCTAAAGTATACGGGGGGTACGATCGAATTTTTGGTTGGTGTTACCAGAATGAACAAAGTATGGAGATGAATGCTAGCGTATAGGGAGGGTACGATTGAATTTTTGGTTGGTGTTACTAAATTGAATAAATGAATTTTAATTCTATATTTTTATAGTTATAAATGCAGTCAGCAGTTTATTGTGCAGCTATAACTATGTGTTGGCAGTTTGAAAAAAATGGATTGAAAAGAAAATGTATGTAGAAGTGCAAAATAATGTTTTTTTTTTTAAATTTGAATTATAGAATAGGGCTTTTATGTGTAATGGTCGAAAAGCCAAAAACCTAAATGAGATGTGCTAGAGTGACAATTTTTTTGTTAATCGATAGTAACGTTTAATATAACAATTTCGTTCATATATTTTGAAATTCCAAGAAATCTACGAAATGAGATATTAAAGGTTGTAACTTCAAAATTCAAAAATAGATGGTTCATAAATTATTTACTACACATTAGGGTTAGGTCTGATTGTAATAAATTTTATAGTTTGAGAAAGATAATAAATAATTAATTGTTTTTCTTTGAGGAAATTTTTATTAATTTTTTTTTAATATTTTTTACAATTTTTTTTAGATATACTAATTTTTGTTGATCGATTTTTGGCAGTTATATTTTTTGTCTTTTTAACGATTGTATTTAAAAATCTCAAATTCATACAGGTGATAGATTACATAGATCTACATATAATATGTAAAATTTGAATTTTTTGAAAGTATATCCGTTGACATAATTACAAATTACTGTTCATTAACATACCACCTAATAACTCATTGGTCTGTGCACCTATACAATTATTTTTTTTTATTCGCAAATTCAATAATTGACAATTAATTTGATGTATCAAACGTAGCCGTAGGTTCTTGATAAGCCTAATAAATCTAAAATACAATAATTAAAAAGTGGTACCTACTTAATATTCAATCAATATTCCTATAGTTCATCGTCATCGTTGATTTGCAAGTTTGTGTGCGGGAATCAGCCCAAATAAGAAGAACACAAATATTTCCCATAGTGCCACAGTTCATTCAAAATGTCTCTCTCTCTGTTCATTATGTTTTTTGATTTGTTTCATTATTTGTCTCTCTGTCAGTGAATTACTGAAGAAAATGACTTTTCATTCAAGTTCAGTATTCATGTTCACTCGTTCAATGTTCTTGTGTTGCTTGTTCACTGTTTGTTTTGTTCAGTCGTATAGATGCTCCGATGAGGGAAGGTTTGTTCTGCTGCTCGGAATTTTTTTTTTCATCTAGTACCTTACTACGAGTAGTTAAATTAAATGCAATTTGCGTTTGTGTTTTGTTACTTCGTAGGTAGTAGGGTTAGATGCTTATGGGATATGTTTGGTTAGTAGGTAGGTAATTTAGTAAGAGGATGCTTGTGATATTCGTTGGAATATTTTTTGTTATATAATTTTTTTTACTTTTGAGTTATATCCAGCTATGATAAAAAAGATTAACTAAGAAAATTAAAATATGAAATAAGAAAACAAGCGGAAATAAAAATATAGGTCAATAAAATCTGAAAACTAAATTATTTTTAAAGTTAAGTCAACCTCATATTAAATTAGATTTTATATTCGGTTGACTAGTTAGAAAGTTTTTTTAGAAGTCCTTAATTGTTGGAAACATGCCTTATAATATTACAATAAAACGTCAATTTAGACAAATCTTAGACAACCGAAGTCTTTGTCTAACTGAGACAACTTTATGACAACAGTAAACAAAGTTTACTAAGAACTTTTTTCAGTTGGACGGCTGCCTAAAGATAAAACAAGTTTATAAACACGAGTGAAAATGTGTTTTCTATTTTTGAAAATGAAGAAATGTCCTTATTGGGAAAGTTTTTCAAAAAAAAACTTGTTGAAAATGAAGAAATGTCCTTATTGGGAAAGTTTTTTAAAAAAAAACTTGTTGAATAGACTAAAAGTCGATTTATCGCTATTGTGAATTTAAATTGGTAAATACTAAATATATGATTATCATGTATTCCTATATTTTCCTATTTAATAGAAATTTGAAGTCCATCAAGTATTTCTTACCGACTTTTGTCCTCTCGAATTTTTCGGAATAGACTCGCAAGGAGTCCCAAAATTAAAAAAAAAAAACACAATGGTGAAAAATTGCGGAAACGTTACACTCACCAGCATTGAATATTTGTTTGTAGGCATATATTTGGGGGAAAATCAATTTATTTGCTAGCGTTGCCTACAACACACGTCATAAGAGCTACGAAAAATAAATTCAAATACAAGAAAAAAGTAATATTGAATTTTTGGTTGATGTTACCACAAAGCTAAATCAAAAACAAAAATAAAGTTACCACACAAAGAAAATGAAAATATAAAGATAGAAGACAAGTGGGAAAAATAAAGGTCAGTAAAATGATAAAAGGTGGGAAGTGTACAGCCTCTCTGTTTAAAAGAAGGTTCTTTCTTGTAATTTTGAAGTGAAACAAAATTAAAGACCCACAAAAATAATAAGTTAAATAATATGTTGTGCAGACGTAACAACCCCTAGCATTTAATGTTTGTTCGTAGGCATGTATTAAGAGGAAAATTAAATTTAAGTTAGCGTTGCCTACTACAAACGTTAAAGGATTTAGGAAAAATAAATACAAATACAGACCGAAAAAAAAAAGGAATGAGGGTTGAAATTTTTAATTTTTGGTTGGTGTTACAACAAAGCAAAAGAAAAAAGAAAAAGTGAGTTACCCCACAAAGATAATACAAATATGAAACTAGGAGACAAGTGACAGAAAATATAGGTCAATTAAATGACATAAAGAAAATACTAAATGTCTTTTTTATTTTTGCAAATGAAACAAAATTTGAAAATAAAAAGCTACAAACGAATTAGACAAATAATATTTGTTTGAGACGTAACAACTACCAACATTGAATATTGTATTTTTGGAAAATCAAATTTTAGCTAGTGTTACCAAAAACGAGGAAAAACCAATACACAACAAAATAACAAAACAAAAATAGCAATACATGCTAGCATCATTTTGTCCATAGTCAAAATTTTGTTGATGATAGAACAAAGGGAATATGAAATATTTAATCGAATTTTTAAAAGAAAAAGTAAACGAAAATCATGCAACAGTATAGCCTTATTTTGGGTGTTGTATCATCTTTGTATATTTGAGTATTTGATAGTTTATTTTATTCTGTTTTGTTTGTATGAAGCAATGAAAAGTTCAGATGATAAAATTTTTGTTGAGACAATGGCTCAAGAATGATCAAAATACGCAATGATGAAATGGCTTCAAATTCCTTAAATGTTCTTAGAGCTGTAGAAAAAAATCTATTTATGTGTAACTATGTATGTGCAAGTAAAGATAGAAATCCCAAATTAATGTTGGTTAAGAATTTTTTTAATTTTTTTTCAGTTCAATATAATTTTTAGATTGGTCTTAGTAAAAATCATGATTAAAATTGGCATAAATTGATGTGCTTGGAAACCGGTAAAGATAACATTCAATATACAAGATAGATTACTAATTATAAAGATTTAAGATTTATCTAGCACAAATAAGTCATTTTCAATGTCTCCATTGTTACTCAAGGAGTGAAATCTGTACATTTTTTTTTTGGGTTGACTCTTAGGCATCTCAGCCGATCTTGAGGTGTTGTTACCATATTCACTCGTGCTTTATCAGTAGAAAAAAAACAAGGCCTAATTCGTACTCTTTATTTGAGGGCGAGCGTACAATAAGGAATATAATTCATGACTGGATACACGTACTTGCACTTGGTCTTATGTTCAAGTTCCTTCAAATTCAAGTACTTTTAAAATATGCAAGTAATTATAGAAAAAAAAATATTAAAAATAAAAATGCATTCAAATCGTTCTTTTAATTGTATAAACAATTTGTTATTTGAATTTGTAAAAATGTATAAGCCCATTATTTGTATATTAATTTCATAAAATACCTTACAGCTTAAAAGCAAGTAGGTATGCCGTTTGATGACTTGCAAAAAAATTTGGAAATGTATACAAACAAGAAAATTGAAATTGAATCGGTCATTTCAAAAACCCCGTAAGTCACATTTTGTCTCCAATATGATTTCTTAGCTGGTAAACGCTCTGGTCTATAGACCGTCTTATTAAATTTTTGTTTATACAAATTTTTTTGTAATGTGACTTATTTTGTTTTTGAAATTACCGATTCAATTATTTTAGCAGTTTTGTTGACCACAAATTTTGAATATACGAAATTTTGGTATGTAACCAATTTTGGGTATTTATCAATATAGGTACGTTTACAAACCTTGTTTCAAAAAATTCATCGATTCGTTGTTGAAATATTGAATTTTGATAAAAATTGAATTTTTGTTAAAATCCAGTGTTTTTTTTCCAAATATTGACGTGAAATATTATTGACAGTTTAAAGGAGCTTTTGCATAACATTTTAATTGAAATATGTTCAGACGTTAATCAAAAAATTCGTTATTTATGACAGATACCGTTTATAAAAGTTTTTGGCAATTTTTACTTGCACTATATTAAGGGCAAGTTTTGGATTCGTGCAAAAAAAAATGAGATAGCAATGAAACATGACATTACGATGATAGAGAACACCAAAAAAGTGGGTGGCACAATTCTGTCTGTCTGTCCGTATATTGATCTACAGCCTAAGCCACTGAAGGAATTTTCTTCAAATATTGAAGTTATGGTTATTTTGTACTTTTCCAGAGGGGAAATCGAATTTTGTTTAAGCACCAAAAATAACGATACTTGCCCTACAACAATAAATGAAAATCTTATTTATCTCATAAACGGCTCAAACGGTTTTGAAAAAAAAAATCAGTGTATTACTGTAGGTATGGTGTACTTTTTCATAAGAAAAAAACTTACCGAAAATCGTTATTAACGGGACCTGCCATAAAACGGTCTAAATGATTCCAGTCAACTTTCTTATGCAAAATCTGTTTTAGAATATAATAATATTGCATGTTAAAATTTTGAAAAAAAAAATTAATTTTGGATTTTTAAAAAAGTATTAATTTCTTTTTTTTTGAAAATTTAATACTTCAAAAATATAACGGCATAAATAGTAAAATTTCGTATTCAAAATATATTTTAAAATACTAATAATATTGCATATCAAAATTGTGAAAAAAATTAATTTTGTATTTTTAAAAAAATATTAAAAAATGTTTTTTGAAAATTAAATATTTCAAAAATGAGTTGATAATTTTTTTTGAAACTGGGTTTGAAAATGTAGTCTAGTATATACTCAAAATTGGCTAACCAAAACTTTTTTTAAAATTATATATTTTTTTTCGTGACCTTTTTAAATATAAATGTATGGTCTACCCAAAATACATAAAGAAAATTGGCCATTAAGACCTATTTGTTCCTTTATTAATGTTCCTTGCTACTATCTTTCAAAATATATTGCAAAAATCATTTCTAAAACAACTGAAAGATCTAAATATAATGTTAAAAATACAAAGGACTTCATTGAAAGAGTTACACCAACTATTTTAGAAGAAAATGATATACTTATTTCTTTTGATGTAGTTTCATTGTTCACAAACATTCCAATTGAAATTGCATTAAAAGTAGTAGAACAAAGTTGGAATGATATCAAAGAAAACACAAATATTTTAAAGAAACAATTCTTAGAAATATTACGGTTTTGTATATAATTGACAATAATTATTTAGAATTGAATAAAATTAATTAGAAACAAAAACAAGGTGTTCCTATGGGAAGTCCCTTGTCCCCTATCCTAGCAGATATAGTTATGGAATCATTACTTGATCCGGTTTTAGATAAAATAACGAGTAAACAAAAAATCATTACAAAATATGTAGATGATGATCTATTCTTGATTCTAAAATCAAGTGAGATTACTTCAACTTTGGTAGCACTTAACTCTTTCCATCCCAAAATTCAATTTACTTTTGAAGTTGAAAAAGAAGGGATACTTCCTTATCTTGATGAGAAAGTAATCAGAAATTCGTTTAATTAATTTTAACACAAAACAACCAAAACAAATGATTATTAATACAGCTAAAAATTTTATAAATAGAGTATTAAACTATAGTGATTCTACATTCCGACAAAAAAAATTGAAATAATAATGAAGACATTGTTATTTAACTCTTTCCCAGAACAAATAATTAAATCCCTAATTAATAATTATTTTAATAATGCTAATAATCCGAACGTAGTTATAAACACCCCACAAATAATATATAAAAGTGCCTTATAAGTACCTAACTTTTCAAACCGTTTGTTAAACGCACCAATAAGAAATAAAGATACAACTCGAATAGCTTTTAAACTAACTAATACCCTTCATAATTCCATTTTTTCAAGATTCAAAGACAGAATATCTATAGAAGAAAAATCAGATATTGTGTACATTTTTTGACATAGTTTTTCAAACAAATACATTTGAATTAAATTATTCGAATAAACAAAACTTCTTTTTGAACTGTCTTTTAAAAGATTTTCCAAAAAAATATAACAGATCCAAACAAAAACAAAAAGATTAATTTGTGCATATAAATTTTTTATAAAATGGTAAGTATCTTCTTTTTATTTTTAAGTATCTAATTTTAATTATTTTCCTTATATAAACATAGGTCTGAGGAAGGGTGTAACCACGCCCGAAACGTTACAATTTAAAAAAAATTAAATAAAAGCAAAAAAGACCTAAGGCCCATGATAGGAACTTAATTTAACTTTTTTAAATGTTATTACAATTAATTTTTAGGAAAACCCTTACAACAATTTTTATTTTGCATCCATATTTTTTGAAATAATCAATGTTTTTGAGCTCAGAGTATTTTAACTGGATGTCTATACTTTTAAAAGAACGATTATAATGCTTTTATATATTTTTATGTTTTTTTTTTATAATTACTTTCATATTTTAAAAGTTATTAATTCCAAGCAACTTGAACATAAGAGCGAGTACGTGCGATCCAGTCACGCATTTAATTTTATACCAAAAAAGTACTTATTTAATTCTTACAAAATATCCTTTTTTTTTGGAAATTCGTTAGAACTGTTTTTAAAATAAGTAAAATAATAAATAAGCTTTTCGATTCAAAAAGCTATTTATAGCTTTTAAAATCTATTTTGAATCAATAATTAAAATAGTGCAATCCTTAATGCCAAGACATTTAAATGACTGATTTATATCAGTAGTATATAGAATTTGTATTATAAAAACAAATCTTCTTAAACAAGCTTTCCCTTAACGGTTATATGGCAAGTACCGTTATTTTCAAAAAAAACTTGAATCCAAAATTTAAAGAATATCGCTTCACTGGTTTAGGTTTTAGGTCGAGGTACAGACAGGCGGACAGACAGACAGAATTGTCAATCAGTCCGTTCAATCAATTTGGTGGCACAACAGTTCATGGAGAACCAGGGCCTTATGACTTACAACTCTCAACCATTCCTGTGTGCGTGTTGTTGGCAGAAATAGAGGGGACCTACAATGTTTTGCCGAGTCCGAACGGCTAGATGAGAGGCACTTATTCATGACAAGTATATACTCTTGGAGGATTTGTCAGTACCTCGCAAAAGGCAGTACCTCGGGAAAAAACATTTTGGTTTTTAGCTGGCAGCTGCTGGAAATCGAACTTATACCTTCGGCATGGCAACGCACTAACCATCATGCCACGAGGTATTCGTACTATACGACAGACAGAAATGTGCTATTAGCAATTTCTGAAAAATTCACTTAAAATTAAAAAAAAATATTAACAATCAACGCAACACATAATGCAGATATAGCCTCATATGCTGGAGTTGTCTAAAGAAGGGTATAATTACACCCGAAACGTTACTACTCAAAAAAGTAACCACAATCATATATTGACCATGAGCCCACTCTGGGATAAAAATAATTTTCTTACATAAAAAACGATAATCCAAGAGTCTGTTTTCCGAAACAGTGTTTTTCATTATAAGTTTCATATTTTATTTTTACTTCTCTCTCAGAAACGACATAAATGTTCAATATTTTTTGTTTAATTTATTCATATTATATATTTTTATTCTGATCTTACATTATGTTATGTGTACATTACCTGTTTAATGTATATTTTTTTTCTTCTTTTACATCCTTCATTGACATTTATTGGATATGGAATTATATATGGTTTTATGTGAAGAAAAATATTTTATATTGATATTTTTATTGCGAAACAATAATGAAAAAAATATATATTCTCGTAAGTTTATTTTATTTGCCGTGAATGTTTTTCCTTTCGATCATAATCGAAACCAATAAAAAACAACACTTATAGCATTTCCATAAAAAAAAAGAAGAAACATCAACCCTATTACCATTTATATATGTACGTCACATCATTTCGGTTAATTTCAAAACATAAAATATATCATCAACGAATAAAAGAAAAACTGAAGAATATTTTCTTATGGAGTGAGTTTTTTTTTTTGTTTCATTCGTTTTTTTATCTTCCAGGAATGTATTATCCGGTTTTGTGATATAATAGGCTTAGTATGTGAATACAAGGACATGAATGTTGGCAAATAAATAAATTGAAAAAAAAAGAAGAAAAAAAATGTAATCCAGCACTTTGCATAATGTTGAATGTATTTACACAAATATATGTATGTAAGTGTCAAAAAGAAGCAAGCACCCACAGTCACCTACAACTGTGTCCATAATCCAATATTAACCCAACTCCTTGACATTGTCTTTGAGATATCTAACAATTTTAGATTCAAGATTCTACTTCTCAGTATATCATTTTCTGGTTCTGTGGCTTTATTATGGGTTTATTTGCTAACTTCTAAGAGCACTTGGAAGTAAGAAGAAGGCAATACGTTGATAATAACAAAACATTACTATGTTTAATGTATACATCGTCTTGGTATTGGGCTATTTTGAATTTCATGTTTTTAAGCTTCTTTAGGCCTTTTGCACTGCTTTAAAGATCGAATAACACAAAATAAGACTAAAAACGAAAAAGCTATTTAATAAAGGGCAAACATAAAAATTGTATCAAACGTATAATATCAAAGGTAAATGATGGACATGGAAGTTCAAGGCCGTATGTTCGTAATAGAACCTTCCATTTGAATAAGAAAAAAAAAAACAAAAAAAAAACTTTGCAGCGGAGTAACATTATGTAGATATTAATTTTTCCAATTTTTTCAGCCTATGCATACGATCAAAATATTTTTTTCAATTAATTCATCATTCTACATTATGAAAATCTTAACCCTTAGCTTATGGACACAATTATACCGAGAAGCAGCGTTACTACTTCATGAGAAAAAAATCGAAGTAAAGGGTTTTTCAACAGGGACGCTACAAAAGTAGAGCCACATGGACAGCAAACGACGCCATATTTCTTGCCGCTCTTTTGACATTTCTCTTCAGTAAGGTTTACAATTTCATGATGGAAAGATATACGAGCCAACAACGAGTCGAAATTATTAAAATTTACTACCGAAATTTGGAGTCAGTGGCCTCAACGTTAAGAGCGCTACGTCCAATTTATGGTCGTCATAATCGTCCTAGCAGATCAACAATTGAGAGTCTAGGGGAAAAATTTGAATTCACAGGCAAAGTACAAAATGTTCCCGTGCCAGTGAGACAAAGAAGTGCCCGTAGTGTCGAGAATATTGCTGCCGCTGAGGCTTCAATTGCAGAAAGCCTTGGCTTCGTCAATAAACAAAATATGCGGTATTGGTCAGGCAGCAATCACCATGTACTCCATGAGTCATCATTGCATCCCGAAAAAATTACGGTTATGGGCCGGCGGCGTCATTGGGCCGTACTTCTTCCGCGATGATCAAGACCGGCACTTACTGTGAATGGGGATCGCTACCGTTCAATGATAACCGAATATTTTTAGCCCCAATTGGATGATATGGACTTGGAAGACATGTGGTTCCAACAGGACGGCGCCACAAGCCACACAGCGAATGTCACAATCAATTTATTGGAAACCAAGTTTGGAGAACGTGTTATCTCACGAAATGGTCCAGTCACTTGGCCGCTTTGGTCGTGCGATTTGACGCCATTAGACTATTTCCTATGGGGCTACGTCAAGTCTATGGTCTATGCCAACAAGCCAGCGACGATTGATGAACTTCGTACGAATATCGAACGTGAAATTGCAGCAGTATCGGCCGATTTATGCTTGAAAACTGTCGAAAATTGGGTTCAGCGTCTGGACTTCTGCAAGCGTGCCCGTGGCAATGGCATCGAACGTACTCTCAAGAATTTCATTGATATCCAATACCGTTTTTGTTTTATTTAAGAAAACTTTTGTAGTGCTCTTGTTGAAAAACCCGATAAATTAGAGTTCAAGGCGCTAAGGGTTTGAGAAAATTATATGTGAGAGACATGGAAATTATGAGAGAAAAATGTTTTAAAGCATGAAATACGATATTTAAATAAGTAACGAAATTTCGTTGAGAGTTTGAGATGAAAAAAAGAACGCCATCTTAGTTCTTTATTGAATATGATTGTATGTACAAACAAAAAATTTAAATCATTGTAGCGGTTTTCTTACAAAATAATTTCTTGTACTCGTAGCTATATAAAATTCTTAAGGTTTTTTTAAGGCATTTATCATTTGATGATAATTATTGTTTGTTTATTATGTCGGAAAAATAAATTTAAAAAAAAATTATTCAAAAAGGTCTGCTTTTTTGTGGATTTTCTGTTCTTAAACTGACAACTAGACTAGTTAACTTTTCACCACCCCTAAAATTTTAAAAAAGGCTTACATGGAACAACATCTTGTCAAACATTATTTGGCAACCATCGATGTTTGATCATATAAAGAAAAAACAACCATGTTGTCTAGCTATGTTGTATGTTTTTCAAATTATTTTGTAAACTTGTTCCGTTTCCATCAAGCAGCGTTGTCCAACCTCGTTGATGCATGTGAGCCCCTCCAATTAAAGCAATTTGACATTTTACTCCTCCAGCAAATCTTTAACAATGCATGCCATGTAGATAGGGGAGCTGTAAAGTCTAATTTAGGAAAATTTCTTTCCAAGATTTTTTAAAAGTTATTTCAGTAATTTTTGAGGTTTGGAACTCAAACTCAAAAGCGCCATGATGGTATCTTACGCCATAACATCACTTTTCTCGAATAGCTATACGAATAAACATAATTAAATTGGAGTTTCAACAAATGGAAATAATCACAAATAGATGTTGCAATGAACTTTTCCATTGTTGGACCTGTACCTTGGATCCAATAAAACAAAACCCTTATTCCATACATCTAGGGAAAGTAGAAGCTGAACTCAGTCGCAAGACGTGAAACTTTTGCCTTGGCCACACTATTTATTGGACTTACACCATTGAAAACGTTTGGACATGGCGATATTGAAAAATTTATGAGGCTGGTTAAACAGTTTGAAGATAAGAAACTCTTAGTTAACTGAGGTGCCTCGACCCAGATTTTGCTTGATTAAAAAATAAAAGTATGATACAAAAACAATTCCATTTAAACCATCTTAAAGCAGTAATTACTAAAAAGATTGACCTGTTAATTATTTACTGGCATGAAACATCACAAACACTAATTTGAATACAAAAAAAATAACATTTTGATATCCTTGTTTATTACTTAAATGATTTTTACGTTTATTTTACTAAAAAGTGATAAAATTTTAATCATACTTATTTCGCAGTTCATTTATAATTTCACGAATTTTGGCGCATCAACCAAGTTTAATTTTTAAGTCATTATTTTCTATTATAAATAAAAATAAAATATATATATATATATATTCTAAATAAATATATAATATAATATAACATATATATATTATAAACAAAAATAAAATAAAATAGTAAAAACTTTAAAATTATAAAACTATTTTATTAAGTGTTAAAAAAAATCGAATATAAAACTTGGTACACAATTATTTTAAATCAAATGTTAAGTAACGCATTTTGGAAGTTAATTCCATCTTCGGACTTTTAAAACTTAATTAATGATTAAGTTAAAACTTATTTCAGAGAGTCGATTTTCGAAATGTAGACTTTTTTCAAATTTCAATTTCATTCAATTAAATTGGAGCAGGTTCCCGGGTTCCTGAATAATGCACTATTTTCAACTATCGTTGCTCCATTATAACTAACAATTTAAAAAATAAGTTGAATACTTTAGAAGCATATTATAAAAACATTTTAAAATGTGCAATGCAATTCAGTATTTAAATTCTTTTAAAACGTCTGAAAATGTTTTGCGCACAAACAAATTTCTGAAACTAGATTTATTCGAAAGTGACAACAATATTTTTAAACCAGTTATAATTGTTTTTAAGCAATTTAATTTTTAAGAGTGTATGTATATAAGGGTGGTCCTTATATTGTTTTTTTTTATTCTGAGTTGGATAGGCATCAAATGGCTCTACGTAAAAACTAAATTTCTAATCTTTTAAGATTTTTATTTTACCCTCTGGTCACCCTAATTTCACTTTAAGGTACTTATTATGGGGTAAGGGTGATTATTATAAAATGCAAAAAAAAAACAATCTGAGGGTATAGATTAGATTCATACGAAAAAAAAGATCGTGCTGAACGGGGGTCTATTTCCTCCCGTCGTTCAGGTGGGAGGAATAATTTTCTAAATTTTTTTCTCAAAACAGAAATAAAATTAAAACGTGCCATGCTTTAACTTTTTCTAAAGCCACAATTCTGTTCTATAATTTTAGTCTTAAAAAATTGTATTTTTTTAAAAACAATAATAATAATAATAATAATAGTAATAACAATAATAATAATAATAATTATTTTTTTAAAACTATTTATAATAAAAACTTTAATTAGAAAATATATTATGGATTAGAATTGTGGCCTTGAAAAAATTATAGCGTGGTATTGTAAGTGTTCCTGTTTTTTATAATTTTTGTTTTCTATTTTTGCCAAATAACTAGAAAACTACCCCTTCCGCCTAAACGGGGGAATAGACCCCCCTTTACTACAATTTCTTTCTTACCTGAATCTAATCTATGCATTCTAATTTTTTCCACGTGTTATAAGAATCATCCTTACCCCAAAATTAGTACCTTGAAGTTAAAATAGGGAGACCATGGGAGTGAAATAAAAATCTGAAAAAAATTAGGGAAATTGTTTTTCAATGTTTTGAATCGAATAAGGGCTATCCAATTTAAGGACCACCCTAATGCATGATGTATATACACATCTAATGTTATAATTTGCTTAAAATTAACAATAAAATAATACTTTTATTTCAATCTTCTGTATTGTAATTGAAAAAAATTTCCCCCCCCAGCCTGTGTGTGATTTTGCACACCTCCACTTCTATGGCTAATATCGAATGAAAATGAAAATTAAAAAAATAGATATTAATAAAATAATTCACCTTAAATCAGGATTTCAACGGATTTTGATTAAATATTTAAAAAGTTAATAAAAAAGGCAAATTAACCATGTCTCAGGAAATTTTGATGTCATTTTTCTTCAAACATACTTTTTTGTGGTAACATTTTTGACACTTTTTAATTTTAATCTTTTTAATGGAGCGGTACTTTTTGTATCATTTTCACAGTTAATAGATAATATTAATTTGAATTTTTAAGCAAAATTTTGATTTTTCAAAATACCGTTAAACCGAAATATTTGCATTTTACAGTTAATTATTGAATATAACAATATAAACATTAAGGTTAAATATTTGATGATTATTTCGATATATCATACATAACTCTGTAATAATTACAAATATAACTCAAAAATCGATTCAAAATCGAAAAAAAAACACATTTTACTATCTTTACGGCTGGTTGGATCCTTACGATTGAGGCCAATGATTTGAGCTTGTATCTTTATATAAAATTATTCACTAAAAATCAGGATTTCAATCGATTTTGATGAAAATTTTATTTTTGCAATGGTAATAAAATAAAATAACTTATCCGTGACTCAGAAAAAGTTAATATAATTATAAACATATAATTCTAGTTTTGTTCGATTTTTTACATATTTTTTGGTAAATTTTCGATACTTCTAAATTTTTTTCTTTTTAACGGATGATTTTAAAAATTCTTCACAACAAGAACATGTTGAGCACGAAGGCATGGTGGAAGTGATTCAACTCATTTCCACACCACCGTAGAGTAGAGTTTTTGGAGTGCTTTTTTCAACGTAGTTTCCCCAGTAGGCCTTACCCACTGACAACAAGCTCCTGCCATGAATGCTAGTGAATAACTGAATTCCAAGGAATTCCATTAGAAATGGAAGAATGATAAATTTAAAAATTAATTATTTCAGGAACCGACATATCCGCTACGATTTTGAATTTTTTTTTTGAAAGCCCCCAAATTGATTTTAGATCATTCTTTTGTTTCGGTTTTCAAGTGATTTAACGAGTACGGAAGGAGTTTTCCAGGTTCATGTGGCATCACAATGGACCAACTCTGGTCTAAGTGTGTCAGTGATAGTTTACTGACAACCACTTCTACCTAACCTAACCTAACCTTTGTTTCGGTCATTTGAGGGTCCACGGTAATTTTATTTCCTTTCGGGGGTGCCACCAATGCTCCAGAGGGTTCCTTGAAAGTCATATCTCAACTATGTAGAATGGTAATCTCATAGACCAAACCGATCAAATATACTTCTAGTTCAGCCAGGAAAATATAATGTGCTAAGCTTGGAAGACGAATTTTTCGTCAAGTTCAATGTTTCACCAAAATACTCATCCTTTTCTTAAATTGATATCAGCTACCATTAATTTGAGCTATGAAAGTAAAATAGCTTATTCCATATACACCGCTAATTGGGTTACTGGGTAACATACTGTTCTAGTTCTACACCTGCCATCTTCAACCACAATATTAAATTTGCTTTCACCTGCGAGTACCTAATTTTACTTCCACCAAAGTGAAGAAAAAAAATTCATAAAATTCTTCTATTTGTTTTCTTTGTTTACCAAAAACGTTATAAACATTCATTGAATTTAACTCTCTTATCAAAGCAAATCCGGGTACCTTACCTAACGGTTAAATAAACTCGCCGTTTTGTAAACTTTCTTTTTTAATTTAATTTTCAAATGAATCCTTCGTTATTCAGTGAACCACAACTGAAGTAGGTTAGGTAGTAAACCAGAAAAAAAGTTTAAACAGAGTAATAAAAGGCAAAGAAAAATGTGATTTGCATTTCTATTATAAGAAAGATTGGGTATATAACCCGTATTAAATTCTCTCCTGCCTGTGGCGGTAGCATTGTAACTATATGTATATATGTATGTGTCTATATACAAGTAGGGTAAATTTCAACAAGATATCACGTTTCATCGTTTGAATAAACATCAGTTGAATTAACCTCATGTCCTTGGTAATTGTGTGAAAATAGTACCCATCGATATATACGAGTATTTTTCTTCCCTCATGTCCTCGAATTACCATTAGATGTATATTTGTTGTATCGTTCTTATATAAACATTTATATCGAAGAAGATACGAATCGAACATGCCAGCATATTAATTACACATTAGGTTAACAGAGAAAGCACCATCTTAGATTACTTTAATTACTAAATTAATGTTACCACACGTCCTGGCCTAAAATGAGAAGGATATAATATTATACTCTCCTCACATTTCATTCCTCACTAAGGGAATGGGAACATTTAACAGGTCCCCCCTGTACCTTTACTAGATATACATTCGAAATCATTAATGCATAATTAAACACATCACGTCATAGTGTCATGAACCATATAATAAGAGACAGCAAAAACTATGAGTCTTTTCGTTCTTTATAAATGTATAATATGTGTACGTAAATCTATGTACTCGTACATTGGCTTACACTAGATTTGTCATGGAATTAATCGATATTCATATTACATTTTTGTGTAAAAACTGATTCAATAAAGGGTTGAAACTCAAGTGGAACTAACACTTTTTGTATGTATTGTGCAGAATTGAAAATAATCATCATGGCGAAGTTATGGTTCTGTAAATTTATTTGCTGATTGGTATAAATTAGTCTTCTCCGGTGCTTTGGTCATATAGACAGGCAATAGTACAGACAACGACCCGCCAAGGAAAAAATTAAACTTCAGAGAAAAAATGCCTTAAAACCTTATTTCAAAATCTTTGCTTAAAACTACTCTCTTGCTATTTTACCCCACTATATTCTGTTACTTTATGGTTCACTGGTTGTTCGGTTATTTCTGGCAATCGATTGATTCACGGGTATTCTTGCTTGCTCTTCTGTGTTTCTGATCATTCGAATTTTGGCTTTAAATCTTAGTGTTTGAGCTCGGGGTGTATGGTTTTTGGCATCTCGTGAATTGGTTTTTTAAACTGTCCTTTATTACTCTGATGTCAGGTTTGGTAAGGAATCTGATGGTAATAAGCTCTTAGCGTCTATTAAACACAGAAGGCTTTAAATGCTCTTATACATCAGCCAGTACTTCATCCCTGCTGGCACTAAAAAACAGCAGGCTACAACACTTCACTCAGAGAAAAAAGCAGATATTACTTACCAATTTCTGGGTTAATTAAACCTGATTTTCAGGTTGTTATTTTTCAACTCGTAGATCTGATTAATGCTTAACCAGACATCTGATTTTAATGTCGTGTTAAATCAACGTAGGTTTCAGGAAATATCTGCATGAGATCATGTAAATTTAACACTACCTTAAAATAGTAAAACTGTAAATTTTACCTGTAAATCTAGTTACCTTTACATGAAAATCTAGTAAACAAATATGAATAAAATGTTCAAAATCCTGTAAATTTAACATGAAGATGTAGTTAATTTAACATGACTCAGTGTTAAATCAACCCTGTATCCGGTTATTGTTATGTCTTGGATTTATGCGTCTATGGCCAATCTCTAACGCTGCTTACCGTCCAATTTATTTTGCAAAGTTCTGAAAGTATAGAAATGTATTACTATGTTAAAACATATTAAAAATACTTTGTGATACTTAGTTTTAAACTGAGAACCTCTCACACATGGAGATAGCAAGCATTCCCTGGGTCACTTCGCTGCATTAAAATTTGACTTTAACAGGCGGCCATTTTAAATTCAAATAATTTAACTCGGATGGCCTGTGTGTGTGTGTTTTAACACTGGTGTCACGTTGAAATTAACCGGCAGAGTGTTTCTTTAATATGAGGCCAGGTTAAGCTCAACAAGTAAACATAACCATATAAAACGTTACTTCAACCTGATTCATAACATACAGTGTTAAAAAAACACGATCTCACTTAAAACTAGCGCTATATTCTGGTCAAAATTTCTTTGTTCCCTGAATTTTGTGATAAAATAACAGGTCATGTCTTCTTAAATCTACTTGAGTATGGTAATAAAGGCCACCAGGCTGATTTAACATTTACTAAAAGGTTATTAAAATCAGTTAAATTTCTGAAATGTCTGTAACTTTATATAAAAATATAAAAAATATAAAATGCATAAGGAAAATGATGACATCAGAATTGAGAATAGAATATACACATAGCTGTTTTAAATCAGTCAGTGGCGTAGCTAATGGAAAAGGGTACGAAAGGGCCACATACAGATTTGGAAAATATTTTCTTCTACTCAAAATTTAAATTTATTTCCAAACCGAGTTAAACCAAGTTGGCAGGGTTTTCTATCCATCGACGTCACATTCATGCTTTGATAGAATTTCATAGTTGATAACTACACAGATAGGGGAAAATCTATTTGACGGAAAAAGTTTATTTTGATCTCAATGTCTGCTAATTGCCCTAAAATCACTAATTCCGGAAAAGTAAAACAAAAATTTAAGAAAATTGCAATTTTTAAAGGTTTTTTAAACCAAGACATCGTAGCCATACCTTAATGGAATTTGATAGTAAATGGCTTGACAGATGGTGAACAAGCTATGTTTTGATGGAAAAAGTTCATTCTGATCCAAATGTCAACAAATTGCTCTGAAATCGTTTTGTTTGCAGAGAAGTAAAAAATTCGTAGTTTTTAGAAGTTTTTTAATCCATTCATATCGTAGCCATCTATCAATTTAATTCACAGTTGATAGCTTGGAAAATGGAGGAAAAACTTTATTTTTACAAAAAAAATTATTTTAGTCCAAATGTCAACCAATTGTCCTAAAATCTCCTTCTCTAGAGAAATAAAAAAAAAATTAAAATTTTGGACTTTTAATATTTATTTTCATCCTTCCACATTATATTATTCCCAAAAAGCACAGGCACTCAATTTTTCTTGCTCCGCAAATGCTTTGGAAGAATCTGATTTATATATAAAATTTTCAGATTTGTGAATTGAAGGAACTCTTATAATTTTTTTTTTAATTTCTAGCTACGCTACTGTTCTCATTTGACTTTTGTTTTATCTCTACACCTTCAGAATTTGTCTTGAGAAAAAAATGTAGAGATACAAATTTGTCTTTGCTCGATCTGCGTACTAGGCCTAAAGACGGACTGGGAACTGTATAGGTGATGAACGAAAAATATAATGTTGTGGATGTGTGTGAATTGTATATAGTGAAGTAAAATTCTGCACCTAGTAAAAGAAAAAGGTGATACCATGAGAATAATAAACAGATAAAAAGGCAACACTTATTTCTAATGAAATCTAATACATGCATTGACTACATACATTACATACATACAGCCGACAGCAAACTTTAAGAATGTCATGTACATATAGTAAATAAGATCGGAGTATGAGCGTTTATAAATTCACTTTTTGTGATATCGAATAGAAAATTCTAGCAGGTTTAAACATTTTAATTTAATCAAATTAAATTGTATATAATGCTTTGTCATTTTACCTAAGCATTAATGTCCTTAACTTGTTGGTCCGATTAATAAAACTTAAGACTCAAGAAATAACTATTTTATGTGAACCTTATCATCTCTTATTTTAAGAAAATAAACTAAATAAAGTCTCCACAAAAGGCCCAATAGCTAGCTTTAAAAGCTAAATCATGAGTCTTATTAATCGGATCATCAAGATAGAAAGCATACAAAGCATCATTTCCGGTTTTTTTAAAATGAATTTAAAGTTTTGACGGCCCTAACAAATTAATAATGAAACCAAGCTTATTTAAATCTACCACCCCCACTTAATGCTGAGAAAAAAGCCTATCAGTTTTTCTATTTAATATCACAATGCATAACTTACTTTCATTTTAACTTGCGATATAGGTATCTACTGTAGGGCAAGTTTTTTTGATTCGTGCAAGAAATTTTTTGAGATAATAATCAAATTTCATTGAAATCGCCTAAAGCCCAGAACGATGCTGATATGAAACGAAATTTTTAGTTGTTCTCCAACAAGACCACGGAATGTTTACGAAAACGCAGCGAACAAATGTTCATTGGTAGTAACATCAATTCAAAAAACACAGAAAGCCAGTCTGTAATGAAAGAAATAACAAAAATTAACACAAAAACACACAAATGTCATTTTTACGCCACTCAATAAAATGGCCTGAGTAATTAACTGTGTGCGAAAAAAAAATTGAAGAATTTTTTAAATATTTTTTTTTTTTATTTGAACGAATCGTGAATGTATCTTCAATAGTTCCTCAGTGATAAATTGGAATCGAGCCATATTTAACGGATCGCAGAAAATTTCATTTGATCGTGATAAAGTTTTTTTTTATTAAACTCCTTTACATAAAAAATGCCGCTCTAAGGTTAGAATATGTTCCGAGCCAATGGAAAGTTGCGGAAGTCATAATGGCTTTGAAACCTGGCAAACCATCTCACGAAAAGAAGTCTTACAGGCCGATTTCACTTCTTCCTATTATATCAAAAGTTTTTGAAAAAATACTACTCCTGCGCCTGCAACCGATAATAGAAGAGAAACAATTAATACCTGAACATCAGTTCGGATTTAGAAGCAAGCATTCGACAATTGATCAAGTGCATAGAATTACTGACGTAATTGAGAGAGCTCTTGAAGAAAAGAAAATCTGTTCGACTGTCTTTTTGGACGTGTCGCAGGCGTTTGACAAGGTGTGGCACGAAGGCCTCAAATTCAAATTAAGACAAGTTCTACCTGAAGGACTTTACAACATTCTAAACGGATATCTAAATGAAAGACTTTTTCATGTGAGACACGGAAATGACTAATCTGATTTCAAAGAAATAGTGGCTGGGGAACCACAAGGAAGTGTGTTAGGTCCAGTTCTGTACCTTTTATTTACACGCGATAAACCTCAAACTGAAGATACTATTGTAGCCACGTTTTCTAGTGATACTGCAATACTAACACAAGGCAAAACGATTAGCGAAGCTACAATTAAATTACAAAATGCTCTTAATAATGTTAATGAGTGGAGAAAAACATGGCGAATAGCGCTCAATGAACAAAAGTCAGTCCACGTGGACTTTACGTATAAAAAAATAAATACATTACCCGTCTTTCTTAATACCGTTCGTGTTCCATTCGCAAATGAGGCAAAGTATCTGGGCATGACTCTAGACACGAAATTTAAATGGAAGCCACACGTGAAAAAAATGCGAAGTACTAAAAAGTAAATTAAGAGATATGAACTGGTTACTCGGTAAATATTCAAAGCCTAGTATTGAAAATAAATTGATTTTATACCGGCAGGTTCTTAAACCTGTTTGGACTTATGGTACACAACTTTGGGGTTGTACCTGCGATACAAACTTAAATAACTTACAAACGTTTAAAAATAAATTGCTTAGGTCATTCGTAAATGCTCCGTGGTATATAAGAAACGAAGATCTTCACAGGGATCTCGGGATTACCACGGGAGGGAATAAAAAGTTTCGCGCGAAAACATAGAAATCGACTATTAGAACACGCTAATTCAACGATTATTGACATTCTTGACGAGTCGAATTTAGTACGCCGTCTGCGAAGAACAAAACCTTCCGACTTGGTGCGGTGAACAGAAAACCGCTTTAAAATCGGGGATTAAGCAGGAACTTTCACCGGAAAGTAACCTGCAACACGTTACTTAACTTCGTTAAAAATAAATTGCTAGATAAGTTTCAACTTAGTTGCAGTCGGGAAGTGCAAGTGGGTTTTAGTGTAGTAAGAATCTCACACTTCTATGAGCACGCGTTTTTCGGTCATCATAGAGCCTGAATAGCAGGTTTTGCACCTACCCACCAGAAAATATAAAAAAAAAAAAAAATTTTTTTTAAAACATCCGAAAAATAAGATTCCCTTTTGAATTTATCACGAGAGAACCTCGAGTAAAAAAACTAAAAAAAAGCCAAGCACACTACTTAGGACAAAAATAATATTCAAAACTACAAAAAATCAAGTTAAACATGACACAATGATTCAACAAAAATTTTATACAAAACAAAAAGAAAACGTAAACAAATAAGGTGTATGGTAACACCAAATATTTAAAGATGCTTAAACAACTTACGCTTAAGTGTAAGCTTAGAGTAGGTTAATCATGTCAAAAACATTGTGGTTGTTATTCACCCCATGTTTTATATGAGTCACTGCAGTGGCTCATTCAGACCATTATTTGTACAATGGAAGTTAAGATGAAAAATTTCATTATTACTATTAACTAATTTAACTATTAAATAAATTTGTTTATATTATATGTATACAATTTTTCTTTAAAAAAAAAATACTCCAAATTTGAATCATAAATTTATTCCAGAGCTTAAGTTGTAGAACAAGATTTTTCCAAAACTTTAATTGTGTGATGCAATATCACATTCTAAAGATTCTGGGGCAAAATTGGGGATAAATCAAGTATAAATATGCGGTTAGACTAATTATATTGATGTGGAAAAAACCAGACAATATTCTTTATAATAATTCAATGAATTACTGAATCGGGTAAAATGTCGCTAGAAATAAATTTTTCAAAGTTTTATCTATAACAACTTTATGTATAACAAAAACTATCATAAGAAATGGTTTACCCTCTGTCACTTAGCTCAAGTTTTTGGAAGAAACATTTCTCATATCAGTTTAAATTGAGTGTGTTTGGGATTTCTCCTTAGGCCATCAAGTGGATTTCTTCAAATCTTAAAAACAGATCTCACCCAGGTTAAATATTAATATCTTTCTCAAACTCTTTCATTAAAAATCTGATGTTCCACAGGGTAGTCGCTTAGGACCGCTGCTTTTTATCTTATCTAGCATTGTTGTATCCCTCATCATATTCTTCGTTATGAAATTCTTAGTGTTGTGGGATCATCTGCATATATAAGGTTTATAAAAATAAGTTAGAAACAGTATACACCTTCATCAATAGTCTAGGCACCTCTTTAATATTTACAATATAGTATTTTACGGATATAAGAAGCATTCATTTTTGTAAAGAAAACTCGCTTACGAAAAACATTATTGAACACACTGTTTCTTCCTTTTCATAAAGCTATTCATTGTTTAAATATAAGATAAACTTGGATACAAGAAACACATTTATTGGCTTTTTCAAGCTTATTATATCCAAGTTGTAATAGAAGAAAATAACTTTCAATTTTCTCTTTATTTAGAACGATACTTCTTCAGAATAGTATAAATAAAATTGAAAAAAGGACAGTTTTATGTTTATTTCTGCACTCGATTAATAAGAAACACTTCAATTTTTTACCCCTGTATTTTTATTATAAGATTCCATTTTTAAAACTGAAAAAAAAAAATTAAATTATTCTTACTTTAAATTCAGGCTCATCATTCCACTATGATTAACTGATTAAGACTCTATGATTAAGTGTAAAAACGAAAAAAAGAAACATTTAGTTTTTGTAAAAAACAAAGAAAAAAAAATGTTTTTTTTTGCTTCCTTAGATTCTAACCTTTTTTCATACTCATTGTTTTCTTTAATTTGTCCTAGATCCCTTGTCGTTTATATTATACCGAAATAAAATAATAAAAGAACTTCTATTAAGAAAAGAATTCAATAACAGGCATAGAGAAACACAATGGACAGTAAAATAACATAAATAGAGAGAAAAAAACCCAAGATATATGAAGAGAATAAAAAAAGTTTCCCTTCCAGCTATTGGCAAACTGAAATAGTCACCTTAACTAAAAAGGCCAATTGCCCAAAAAAAAAAAAAACACAAAAAACCAAAAAAAAAAGGAAAAAGGCTTAGGCAAAAACTTGAGCCTAAATATGTGACTGTGTTTGTGTAGATTCAAGGTTAAAAACCCCTTTTTTGATGTGCGTTTTAGAGTATAAGCGATACACCCATATAGACACGAAGCAACTTACTTTAGGGTGCTGACCTCGTAAAGCCGGATAAGAAACAGATCTGGATCCTTTTCATGTGCCTTCTTAATTTCATCTCCCTCAGTTTTTTTTTTTTTGTTTTTGTTATCTCCTCTTTTCTTGGATTAACATAGATAAATACGCCCGCATTTTAATTAGATATTTAAAGAAGCAGAATTTAACGCTGCTGTTTCTTGACAAAAAAGAAAAAAAAAAAACGTTTAAATAATTTCTTTTTTGTCACTCTAAGGCCGCAATTAAAATAATAATCTTTTGAAATGTTCTCTAATTATTGCAGTGGCAGGCAGGCAAGCTAACAGGCAGAGAGGCAGAGGCAAGCAGGCAGGCAGATCTTTTCATTCTTATCCATCGAAATTGGGTCAAAAGTCCTTTTAAGGATTGTACTTTGCTTTGACTCTATATTATAGTTTGTGTCTTTCGCTTAGCGCACAACAGCATAACAAAAACATTATTGTTTCACTGAGTCTTTTTGTTACAAACATACAAACATACCTACATATTGTAAGCAGAAACACAAGAAAACAATGAAATATTATTCTGAGAATATCTCGTCAGGACAAACATTAATACATACCACTGACATCCATCAAACAATACAAAATAGATTGTGGCTTAACCTAGCGCAACTATATAGTTAATTTGCCCTTAATTAATATTAACGATTGCGACACACTTACTCAGCAGGGTATGTCAACAGGACCTTTGATAATTCACACAATACAAATTGATAAGTGTGTGTTTAGTGTGCTCATGGTATTTAGAGTTATGTGATTTCGCATGAATGCCTGGGCGGTAAGTGCGTTATGGTACTTCAATAGTACGACAAGGGCAACGACGCACGGCGACGACGACGTCATCGTGCAATGTCGTGTGTGTTCGAAATTACATTTATACCTAACGTATGAATGCTCTATGCATCGAACTGTCATCATTTATTAACTCCCGCCAGCATAGCAGCAGTGGGAGGAACGAAACATGCAAGGATCTGGTATACGAATACGAACTCACTCCTACAGAACACTGCTATAGAGCAATCAATTTAAATCCTAAGGACTAGAATTGAAATTGGTTTGAGGTCAATTCAAAATTGAAATGAAATTTGGTGCGTCTTGCTTGGATGAATGAATACATGGCAGCATATCTACACAAAATGGAAAATGAAGCATATAATTTTGCCTGGATTCAATTGTGTCGACCAAATGTAACTGTGTATAGAAATTGTTTGTCCGTATACCGAAAGGACATTATTGAAATATAGATTCATGTAGGTACATGAAATTTTGTCTTTGTTTATTATTTCCCAGACAAAATACCTATATTTTTCTTGGTCAGTTTAAATGTGTTAGTGCCTATACGTAAATATATATAATTTACAATTGAGGCTTGTTTTGGACAGGTAAGTTTTTAAATAATAATATTGATGTAGGTAAATTGATTTTCAAATTATTATTATAATTTGGTTTGAGGTTATAAGTACATAGGTTAGATACATATATATCTTCATATATTTAAAATTGGTTGAGAGTGTCAAAAAAGAATTTTGGTTTTGGTTTAAATATATGGTTTCAAATTTATCTATTTCACATGAATTATTATCTCTTACTTGGTTAGATTTAAAACATATAAAAATAATATTTTCTAAGTTACTAGATAACAGACCCTTGCTCACTTTGCTTTACATACAACTAACAAACTGGAATAGTAAGAATAGATTTTTTTTAAACAAAAAGTTGGTATTCAAATCGTTACCCCATGCCAAGTGTACCTCCTCTAAAAATATAATATTTTTAAATTAATTTATTGGGTTTAGTTTTCTAGAAATTCTAAAGCTATTCAGAAAGCAAGATTTCATTTCCTAAAAAATAATATTTCTGTTATTATTTCCTATGAATGGATCAAAATAGAAATGAATTAAAAACTTTCTAATTAAAAATGGCAGTGAGGTACATTTAGAAATCCAAAATGGGGTCGATTTGAACCATCACACAAATTGTGTTCACTTGGCCTGCAAAAGTGTCCAATTTTTTTTTGGAATATATGACAATTTAAATGACAATTTTTGACCACCTTTTAATTTTTTCAACCACCCACTGTTTTCGAGAAAATCGATTTTGAAAAATGGTGGGCCAAAAGAACGCTGCGCCTCAAAATCGCATTTTACAAATTTGATTAATATTTTTGACAGATGTTTTTTTGAACCTCAATGACCACCCTTTAACTTTTTTTGACCACCCCCAGAAATATATTTTTTACTTTCGAAATTTTTTATTTAGATTTTTTTTTTTTTTTTTATAGGTTTTCTATTATTTTTTTTTTTAATTTTCGAATTTTGAAAGATTTTTGTGAAAAACTCGATTGTCTAAAATGACCACCCTTTAAAATTACTCTAACTTATCCATTTTTTTGTTTATTTTTGAAAGATGACCGTGATAAAATTAACTATCTAAAATGACCACCCTTTATAAATCATTTACAGAATTTGCAGTTTGAGTTCAAAATCTATCCCAGAGTGCTGTACAGAATAAAATCAATTAATTTGCTTTATTTGTTTCGTGTTCGTACAGCTAAGTTATAAGGGGGATTGTGATAAATATCCATCGATTCTGATCAGCATACATCATCTTATATTTGCATAGTAAACAATAATTGACTCTCTTCAAATTGGTGTATGAAATATCAAGCATGAAAAATTTGACATCAGTTTGGCACTAAAATATGGTCACTACCGTGGTTTGCGCTATTTCGAACCCCATTTATACTTTCATGCATTAATCGGACCATCTTTGAAAAGTAAGTACGAGTATTTGCTTAGCTTATCTTAAATTTGTTCGTAAAATATTACGTATTACTACCTTTACATATCATCATTTTTACATGTAAAATCTGGTGTAAAAAATTTACACTTGTAGTGCGACCACTTCAAGCATTACTTTAGTTGTATAACAATCAGTATGGCTTCAAAAAAGTTTGAGAAGTTTGAGAGTTTGCATTCACAAAAGTATCAATTTGCGGAGAATCGCCCACGTTCATAATATTGTCTCCTGATTGCAAGAACTAGGTAACTCAATTTATAAAAAAAATTGGAGAAACCATGGTTCATAGAAGCCTAACTACTAGAGAACGAGAACGATTGAAATTTTTAATTTATATGTTTCTCACACTTCATAAATACCTTATATTTTGGTAGATAAAAATCGGACGAAATTGCAATTTGCTTGAAATAATACCGTTTTTGCCGAGAAATTGTAACAAACAAAAAAAAACATTTTTTTTCAAAATTGATTTTCTCGAAAACTGTGGGTGGCCAAAAAAAGTTAAAAGGTGGTCAAAAGAGAATTTTTACTTGCAATAAAGATACTACAGGGCAAGTTTTGGACTCGTAAAAAAAAAAATTTGACACAACAATCAAACATGACATTACAATGATAGAGCACAAGAAAGAAGTGGGTGACACAATTCTGTCTGTCTGTCTGAGTGTCCGATATCTGTCCGTATATCGATCCACAGCCTAAACCACTGTTGTAATTTTCTTCAAGCTGTGAACTTAAGGTTTTTTTGTAACTGGAGAGTAACAAATTGATTAGGGGAAATTAAAATTCGTTTTTTAGCAAAAAAAAAATAATGGTACCTGCACTACAAATGTAAATGAAAAGCTTATTCATCTCAAAATTAGCTTTAACGATAAAAAAGAAAACAGTTTATTATTATAGGTATGGTGTACTTTAACATAACCGAGAACCGTTGTTAACGGTAGGTACCTGCCATACTCGTATAGTGGTTTCTTAAGTTTTGATTTTCTCATGAACGGTTCAAACGATTTCAGTCAAAATTTTTATGCAAAAGCTCTTTAAAAATGATTCAATGTTGAATCAACCCTGTATTCGGCAATTATTTTGTCATGGGTCCATGCGTCTAGGTCCAATCTCTAACGCTGCACACCGTTCAATTCATTTTGCATTATTCTGAAAGTATAGAAATTTATTGCTATGTATATTATTTTATTTTAAAAATACTTTGCGATACTTACTTAGTTTTTAACTGGGAACCTCTCACACATAGAATTAGAACGCATCCCCTAGGCCACTTCGCTGAAAAAAACATGAGCCAGATATCAATAGGTTGGAACTGACCTTCTTTGGATGGCTTGTGTGTATGTGCTTTAACACTGGTGTCACGTTGAAATGAACTGGCAGTGTGTTTCTTTACCCATAGCTTGTAAGTGTGTTTCAACCCTGGTAGAGGGCTACTTTAACAGGCGGTCAGGTTAAATTCAAAGAATTTTTTTTGGATGGCCTGTGTGTATGTGTTGAAATTAACTGGCAGAGTGTTTCATTAAAGGTGGCTTGTGAGTGTGTTTTCATACTAATAGAGTGTTACGTCACCAGGCGAGGCGGCCAGGTTAAATTTAAATAGTTTTATTTGGATAGCCTGTGTGTACTTTAACACTGGTTTCACGTTGAAATTAACTGGTAGAGTGTTTCTTTAATATGAGGCCAGGTTTAATTCAACAAGTAAACATTGTAAAAATAACCATATAAAATGTTATTTCAACTGATTTGTGGTAAAATAGAAATTCATAACATACAGTGTTAAAAAAATCCGATGTCAGTTAAAATAAGAATTTAGTGTTAAAATAACAGTTTATCTCCTTAAATCATCTTGAATATGGTAATATAGGCCCCAGGCTGATTATTAATAAGGTTATTTTTTCTGAAATGTCAGTAATTTAATATGGGATTATGCATGCACCTTGTAAATTTAACAGGACCCAGGTTGATTATTTACCTGACTTTTTTTTATGAGTGTATGATTACCTTCATATTTCAAAATTTCTTAATTCTAAGCAACTTGAACATAAGAGCAAGTACGTTCGATCTAATCGTGCATTTTTTTTCTTATATAAAATAGGTACTGGTTGGGCATTGTTGTAAACCGTAAGATGAATTTTGACTAAACTTCACAGAAACATCTACCGGCAAAATCCAACCGCATAACAATTATTTTGAACTTATAAGAAAAGATTCACACAAATAATCTTATAACCATACCAAATGTTGACAGAAACTCGTTCTATTTTTTTTTTGAGAAAAAAAGAATACTCAAAATTAAATCGTTCATGTTCAAAAGCTCTTTTTTTAGAAACTTTGCAATATGGGTGCTATCCCCAGAAAAATTATCTTGGATTCTAAAAAATATCTTGCATCAATTATTTATTCACATTATTCTAAACGGATCCTAAGGAATAGTGGTACAAATATTTAGTCAGTGATTCGGCAATTTTTACAAATTTTGGGATTTTAACTGTGGTTAACAATTGTTTAAGTATTTAATGGGCTACTATAGCAAATTTGAACCTTGGCCGATCATCAGTATATCTGACAAAATCAGCTATTCAAACTTGCTGAACCACGAAACAAAATTTAAAGCCATAAATTATAAGAAAGACCGCGTTTTAAAATCTCGTTTCTAAAATCGGGTCCTAGGTTCATCGAATGGTGGATAGTTAAGATTTGACTGCATTATTATTTTACTTTTATTTTAGCAAAAGAATTTTCAATTTCTTATTTTAAAACTCATTTGATTTTTTATTTGTTTGTATAAAACAGGTGCTCCAATTGCGTTTTTGCGAAAGTGACTTGCAAACCGCAAAATCGATTAAGACTGATCTAGATGTAAAGTATAAAGCGTTCATTCTTCCAAAACTCGAGTATATAACTCTCATATTTGGGCATTTGCTCCAATAACCCACCATAGCCTATTATATACGATTCAAAAAAGAGCTCTAAGATTGGTAGGCGATAGAACTATGACGGAAACAATGTTGCATCTCTCGAACACCGACGCACTCTTTATGCTTTACATTATTTTACCGTTATTTTTATAAACACTGCTCTAGTGAAATAGCCAGTTGCATTCCTCCCCTAAAACAATTCAACCGTAATACTCGTACTTCCAGGAATGCTCATCAGCTCAGAGATTTTTATTCAGCCGCACTACACGAATGCGGAATGCCTTACCTGACTCAATTTCCCTCCTATTATGATATTCAATTATTCAAAACCAATGTGCATCGGTATTTCCTTTTAAATCCTCTCCAATTTTCTTAACGCTCGAACTGTGCCTCACGTTTTAAGGGAAGTTATAACCCCTTGAGTGCGCGTAAAATAAAAAAAGAATTAAATAAAAAAGACCAAACTTCATTTAAACACTCAGTGGCTTATACCAAACTTATCCTGAAAAGAATCATCCAAATCGGTATAGCATTTTTTGAGCTTTCGCAGGATTAACGCACAATGATTAATTTTTATATAACAGAAGAACAAGAAGAATATAATTTACTTACAGAATTTGATGTTTGATTTCAAATTGTAAATATTTTCAAAAAACCAAAATTAAATTAATTATTACTTCTATTGTTTTTGTACAGCTGTGGTCTAGGGATGATTATAAAGTATGGTAATGTATAATCATCGATTCCGATTGTCATACGTCACTTTATAAATCATAAACGAACCACTTTCTCATCCTAATATATTTGATGCCATCAAGCAGCAAAAATACTTATACAATAAGGCACGAACAAAAGGTCACTACTGTTGTATTCACTACATGGAACACAATATTATATTTTTAATCATGGATTGAACCACGTTAAAATATGATTTTTTCTAACTTGAACTTGTATGAATTTGTTCGGAAAATATTTTAACTGTAATAGTTTTTTTTACAAATTGGAACAAATTAAATGCAAGAATATCATTTTGGCGACAAAAAACATTCCCCTCGCCAATTCTTAATAAGAACAAATGAAATTTGGTACACTTAATAATTTGGGAAACTTTTTTTAAATCAAACAGAAACAAAATTTTAAATAAAAGTATTGTAGAAGTCAGAATTTGAGTCAAATTTATGTTCAAAATGTGCTAAAATATGCGCCTAAATGTATGTATTCTTTCATATAAAAATGACTTCAATACTCATTTGTATAAAATTTAAAGAAGTTGGTCCAAAATGTTGAGAAATGTTCCAAATATAAAAGACCTAATTTTAGTGGTAGTTTTTAAAATTTTTGTGAGCTGGAAATTATTTTTAGATCTTATTTCATTGAATCTAAGAGAAATTTGATAAAGTTGACAGCTGGAAATAGCGAACCAAATTTAAGGTCAATTGCTCAAACTCAAAAAAATTTAAAGTAGTCTAAGATAATAGTTTTTATTGTATCGATATTTTTTCTGCTTAAATTAATTAAATCTGACATCAAGTAAAGAATTCTTGTAGTTGACAGTTAGAAAATCAGTTAAATTATCATTATTTGTTAACCAATTTTGACATTCTTATATTTAAAAAATAACTGTTTTTTTTCTAACTGACAACTATTAGAATTCATAGCATGATGTCAGATTTAACTAATGGAAGCAGAAAAAAAAAATTCAAAAACTTTTACTTTAGACTATATTTTTAATTTTTTTTGAGTTCTTGAGCAATTGACCTAAAATTTGATTCGTTATTTCCAGCTGTCAAATTTGCCAATTTTCTTTCAAATTATATCAAATTAGGTCTTGAAATAATTTCCAGCACAAAAAATTAAAAAAAAAAGCACTAAAATTAGTACTTATATCTGAGGTACATTTCTCAACATTTTGGACCATCTTCTTTAAATTTTGTACAAATCAGTATTGAAGTCATTTTTTTATAAGAAAGTACATTAAAGCCCATATTTAAGCACACTTACTTTACTAGTACTTTATTCAAAATTTAAAAAAATTTTGACCATGTTCTGACCTTAATTGAGAAGCCCCTGTTTGAATTACTGAATTCAGCATCCACAAATTATTAAGTGAACCAAATTTTATTTGTATGAATTAAGAACTGGTGTGGGCTGACTGTTGGCAAGTGAAAAAGTGTCACTTCCATGGCATTTCATCATTATTGCATAAAAACTCTGTTAAAATATACTATAACTACACATCAACAAATTTTTAAAAATGATCTTTTGTAAATATTATACCAAAATAAATAAGATATATTAAATTTATAAATTACATTACCACATTATGTTAACACTTATGAAAAGCATTTTATCAATGAAATTTCCAAAAACAATAGAAAAAAAATAGATAGGTACGAGTAAGTTACCTTATGTTTTTTATTTAAAATTCTTTTAAAAGTTCAATTTATAATATCACCACACAAATAATGAACTATTTAACTACACAATTAATTGCCTTTCATGGTAATTTCGTTGACATTTCTCTTAGGTATACAAAATATTTGTTTTTTAGAAAGAAATTTCTCACAGAATTTATAAAAATATATTTTTAGAGTTTTTTTTAAGATCCCCTTTGAATAAACCTTTTAACAAAAAGCCCATATCCAAATGAATACAAAAAAAGGAAAAATAAAGCACAACATCAACTCAAAAACAGAAAAAAAAACTTTATGACCACAGAGAAGTTGAAAACTTCTCGGAAAAATAAGCAGAAAACTAATTTAACGCCATGACACAAACAAGTTGCACTTTCCATCCCCTTTTTTCGAAGCAACGCGACTTCCTGCAATCCAACAAACCAAATCTGAAACGCAAAATCCTCTTTTACCAAAAACATGGTACAACAAAGGACACCGAGTATAGAGATTCTGTCTCCATGCTTATCCCCATTTGTGTGCCAAAAAGTAAAAAAAAAGTAAAAAAAGGAACAGAAAATAGTAGTATTTTCCTAGGAAAGCAGCAAATATATGGTCGTTCATTAAAACAAGCTCAACAAAAATTATTTTGGAATGTCCTTTATTATAAATATAAGAGTGCAACTAAGCACATTCTTCCATATATACATAAAATACACATACATACAGTTATACGAGTATACTTATGTATAAGGTATTTTGGACCAGTTTCTTTATAAAAATGACAACGCAAGATTGGGACATGCAGTCATTGTGAAACAGCGTGGTTAACGAAAATTGCAGTGCGGCTAAGACTTTTTTTTCGGAATTTCTCCTTTTCGTTCCGCACAATGGCAGCAGTAGAGACGAGGACAATTTTTGGTTATAGGGGTCAGAAGCACCAGCCAGCATCATTTCGTTTCGTCATGATTCGTGGCTTTTGCTGAACTACTTTAGAATTTCAGTTTGGAACGAGGACGTTGGCTACGTTTTTATGATCTCAAGGATAATGACCTATTTTTTTTTTTTATCGGTGCATGAAACCTGTAAAAATGCACATGCAGCTTACTACAAAATGAAATGTAATCATCTGATGATGGTTGAGTATTTTTGTGTGTGATTTGATTAAAAATTGCAACAAGGAGAAATAATTTCACTACAAAATAAAATCTCATTCTTTTCAAACAAATTTATTACAAAAAATGCAACAAAGTAAAATTAAGGATCATGAAGAAATAAGTGCCTGACTGGGTTGGAGATAGCTGCCCTGTAAATGCTGGGCAGGAATAAAGATAAATTAAAAAAAAATATTGATAAGGGTACATACTTTGTATAAAGCAACACTACACGAGTATTAAGAATGATTTTGCAGAGCACATTTCCAAACACTGCAATTAAAGCTTCCGCTGAAAAAACAGATAATTCCCATAATTTTGAATGTTGAGAAAAACACAAAAAATTAAAACATAAAATATTCCCAAAAACTCTTTCTTTTCTAAAGACAATAAAAAAACACATTGAATAATTAAAACAAAAATTTAAAAAGTGAATTTTTCATTCCGTATTTTTGGTGAATATATATAGCTTTTTTTATGAATTCCAAGTTAGCAAAGCAACTTTTACGAGTTGCAAAATTAATAAGTGGATAATTTGCCGTTGATTAGTCGTTAATTAGTTGTGATAATTTCAAATTTGTCATTCAATGTTTTGAATGTTTTTTTGGCTGCTTTGCTAACTTGTTATCAAGTTAGCAAAGCACCCTTTCGAAAATCGGTAAAAAATTCCTGTACCTAATAGTTGACTGCTGAATAATTCACCGTTAATTAGTTGTGACAAATTTAATTTGATCCTGCAAACGTTTCTATGTTTTTTGGGTGCTTTGATCGAAAATAAGATAGGCGGATGGTTTGTTGTTAGTAATATGTGACAATTTTGAATTGGTCGATTTATATTTTCTATGTTTTTTTTTCGAAAATTGGTTAAAATTTCCAAAACCTAATATACATAATATATATATTATTTCTTGAGAATGTGATATTAATAATTCGTTTATTAGTTGCGAACAACTCAATTTTTTCGTGAAAATTGTGAAAACATCGGTTTTCTATGTTTTTTTTCGAAAAGTAGTAGCAACTTCCAAGAATTAATATTATGTGTTTTAATTAAAAGGCATCAATAATTCATCAATTGAATTGGTAGCTTGAAGCTCATAGAAAACAAATCCCCTCAAAAATCATAGAAAACATCGCCTGACAAAATTGAGTTTTGTCACAACTTATAAACGCTAAATTATTAAGAAATAAAATATTAGATTTTGTGAGTTTTTACAACTTAAAAAAAAAAAGATAACATAGAACGACAAATTCGATATTATCATAACAAATTAACGACTAATTAATGGTAAATTAACAAGCTCTTAACCATCTGGTAAAAACAAATTCTACCCCGTTTTCAGGTGATATTCTTCCCTACTTGATGTCAAGTTAGTAAAGTGTCAAAAAAACATAGAAAAAATTGCACGACAGATTCAAAGTTTTCACAACTAATTCAAGCCATAATTGGATATAAGTAGCCCTTACCCCTTTTCAAGGTGGTGCATTGCTAATTAGATATCAACCTAAGGAAAAACTAAAAAACAACAAGGAAAACATTGCATAGCAAAGCACCTGAGAAAACATTGGAAACATTAAATGACAAACTTGAAATTGTCACAACTATTTACCGTCAAATTATCCACCATCCATTTTTCTCTACCTATACGTAAAATAAAAATTGAATTCGACATTTTAATCAGAAAGTGGTTCTCAAAATTCAATAAATATGAAAAAATTGTGAAGGGTAGGGTGGGACGCTTTAGATGGTGGGGCACTTTTGATTTTCGCGATTATCGAAAGTTGTTTTTTAAAATAAAACTTTCGATGAGAATGTGCATTTTTTTTAAAGATGTTGTGGCTAGACACAGTTTTCAGATTTTATAGTGATTTTGGGTAATTTTGAAACTAGATAAAGTGATTTTTATTTTCTGTTAATGGAATTTAATGGCTTTCAAATTCAAGTGATAGTATTTAATATCAGTGTAAGATTTTTTAACTTTTTTGTTTAAAATATAAGTTTTGTAAAAATAATATTTTTATAAAAATAATGCATGGACACTTTCGACTAGAGCAAACTTACGACAGTTGATAGTCTCCCATGTTTATAACATGTAATGTAATAATCAAGAAATCAACGAAACAATTTTTTGGAGTATGCATTTAATTTTTTGAGTCACTTTTAAATAAATTTTAAAAATTATTTCTAAAAAATTGTATATAATTCTTACAGATTACTTATTTATTTTTTTTTTTTTAAATTTGTGAATTTCAATAACATAAAACTTAATGCTTCAAATACAAAAATTCAATCATATATTCAAGTTACAAAAAGATTAACAGTATCTTCAAAAAATGTGTCAAATCTGCCCCACCCTACCCTACATAATTATTGATACAAGAAACTGTTTTTCTTTTTTATTGTCGAACGATTTAATTTTTTTTTGCTTAAATTCGCATTATTTGTTCATTGAAAGGATTGTTTTCATAATTTAAAGAACTTATTTCATGCCAATCCCGCGATTTATTTTTCAAGAAACCAATATTTACCCTGAATTATTTTAACAAAAATTAAATTAAAAACTACAAGGCAAGAAAACTACTCAGATTTTTGTTTTCGAATTATAATATTTCTCCCCCAAAACACACAAATTCGCAGCACAGTACGGCCAAATGAAAATGTAATTAAAAAAAACAAGTTTTAAGTTCTTTTGCTGGTTCATTGAGTTGTCCTTTCAAGTGTTCATTTTTCCTTTTGTCGTTATTTTAGACTTTTATGTCTTAAATTTCTTATTGTTTAAGCTGAGTTGGGAAAATGTTGCCTTTGTTATAGTTTTTCTTCCTCGTACTTTATATAAAATCAAACTCAATTCAATTATTTTTAAATTTTTATGTTTTGCAGAAAGTTTTTATTAAAAACAAAGCAGAGACAAATCAAAAGGAACATTTGAATAATATTATTTATTTCTATATCATAATTAAGCTATACATGTTTGCTACGGCGTATACGCATTTTTTTACGTGCGTATTTCTGTATATGCATTTATGCTCAAAATTAAACAATTTCATTATTTTCTAACCACCAAACTAATTTTTTGACTGTTACTGGTAAGAGGAATTGAACAACGAACAAGGGTTTTTGTTATTGAATAGGTTTGTTTGGAGCATATACGCATGCTTAAACTCTAAAATACTATTAAACAAACACTTGCGTTTCTGAGAGAGTGGTCACAACGGGATGCTTTTGAATGTGTTAAGTATAGTTTGGAGATTAAGCTGAATGGTTAAGACATGCTCGAATTAAATGAAGAAGAGACTGGTACAGTATGTTCAAAAAGTCGTTTTTTTTCAAAACTGGCTGATAGAGTTATATACTGTGATTGTCAAAAAAGTGTACAGCTTTGATCTTCATTTTTGAAACTTTGTACGAAGCAAAGATATTCGATATTCCAGTAAAAGACGTATCTCATTTTACCAATTCAAATCTTACAAATCTCTTAGCAATCCTAAAAAGGGAAAATGAAAACTTGAATATGAAAAACTTTTCTTACAACATTCATTGTTTACAATTATTTTTCATAATCAAAAAAGTAACTAAAAACTATTTTTGTAATTAACAAAGTTTAAAAAAAATTATTCCTTGTTAAGTTGGGTTTTAGGTAAATGGAAAACCACACAAGTGCAATTCATGCTGTGAAGTATACATCTAGTTATATTGAATAGTTTTTTTATAAACATCAACAATTTGGGTGAATTACTACCAAGTATAGGCTGATGGAGTTATAGCAATTTCACGGGCGCTGACCTCGATCATCATATTCCTTTAGTGGTGCTTAGCAATTGATAAATAACAAAACCTGTATTGGAACTGAGCTTATCATGTGGCTTGAATGGCGCGGTGTGTAGTGCATCGGCCTCTGAGTCGCAAGGTAGACATGGCAACAATTCTACGTTTTTTGATTGAATCCAGTTTCTAGCTACCCTGCATTGGTGAATAGTGGTGTTTTCTTGTTCTAAAATTCATGTTACAAGTTGAATATTGAGTCACATCTTTGAATATGCCCATTCCAATAGATATTTGTAGCTATACTTTCGTTCTAATTGTTGTAGTCATAAACTCCAATTCAATTATTCCATAATAAGTGATAGAGCCCTGAAACAAAGCTCCTGACTTACGACTGTGAATACTTGTCAAAATACATTTCTTTCTCTCCTCTTAAATCATACAAATAAAAATTCTACCCATCGGATGCGTGAAGATTGAATCTTTTTTCATCCGAAGGGATAACCTATTTCTATTCGTTGCTCCAAAATTTTCCTACGTTTAGTGTTATCCTCAAAACTATCAAAACACTGCCTAATATACATCATTTTTTTACCATATTTTTATTTTTTTTTTTTTTTATTTTTTATTTACTTACTTAAGCTGGCCTGAACCAACAAATTTCTTTCTAGCTAGCTGTCTTCAGTTTCGCACGCCAAGTTGGTTGGAGTCCTCTTCCATTTACATTGATGTCCATTAACTCTTGGTGACCCAGCCATTTCAGGTTGTGTCACTATTCAGGCCTTGTGTCACTTTTCAGGCCTTGCCATCACCTGGCGAATTTTTCTCTCAAAAGGCCTTAATTATTCTCATCCACCTTTAATAGTATCCATCATGCCTCTAAACTCTAAACTACATCAGGGGCACTTTAGATGCTGGAGAGAGCGCTTTACTTCTCATTTCTCAATTGCCTCCTTAGCCCAAAGAAAAACCGATATTGTTCACCGAGAATTCGAGTACTCCATATTATTACTTCTGTTTAAAAAAAAAATGCTTGATATCAGATTTTGCAACTAAATATTTGCAATGGTCTCAATCAGGTGACTCAATCTTTTATACCCATTTTTGGTAGATCATTCATATAACTTATGAAATTCCTATTTTTTCCAAACTTCCTTTTCTGCGCTATCCAATTGTTTTGGGCAATATATGACATACTCACAAGGTCACAAGTCACAAGTATTGCAAATCAGGGTTTGGACGATTCTATGAAAAAGTGGACATGACGATAGAAAAACAGAAAATTTATCTCGCCCCCTGTTAAGTGTTCGCTAATTTAATAATAAGAACAACAAAATACGAGTATACTACAAGAATAAACATTTGGCTGAAAATAGTATGAAATTATAAAAACCTTCACCCTTAATTTTTAAATTGAAAACGTGAAATAAAGTGAGTTACCGATTTCTTGTAACGTGAGTTACCATGTATATTATTAAATTTGTAGGAAATATTTTTAGTAATTTAAAGTTTCTGTACAGTTCAAATAGGCAGATATAATTCTTGTATCTAATTCAACACAAAAAAATGAGCAAGGTACTGCCACAAGTCCCGTGTCCGAAACGGGTACTATGAGTTACCAACATGTTTTCGTATTTTTTACTAAGAAAGAATTTTTATCACCAACATTTTTATTTTTTTTTCCTATTAGTCGAAGTCATTACCATGTATTAAGTTTATATTTTGTTTCATTTATATTTAAATAAGTAAAAAAAATTTAATAAAGAATCTTGTAAAACTCTCCCAAACGTAACGTGTGTTAACATGGAATTGCCGTTTTCTTAAAAAAAAATTAAATTGTGAAAACAGTGGCTTCATATAAGTGACGGGTATTGAAGATTGTATAAGAACATAAACATATATGTACTTTGCAAAAGGTAGGATATACCTCACAAAATTAAATTTAATTTAATTACAACAAAAACATTTTTCAATCAAAATCTCTAATTACCTACGTTTGTTTACAAAGAAATGTTTTTGCTACAACGCTATTTATGTTTGCAAAATTTTGATTTGTGAGATTTCGGTTTGTGGGATTTCGTTATTGCAAGATTATGCCAGTTTTAATTTCTCTCTATCTCTGTGTAGTCATTTTTTTCATATTTTATTGTAGTTAAAATTGAAATTAATATTAGTATTTGGCTTCCTTATCTCAATATTTGACACCACAAACAATTTTAAATTTAAATTTTGTATGTTCAATGTACCTTCAAGTTCCTCGTTATAAGCTCATAATTGTGCTTATTATCAAAAAATTTCATTAATCAAAACCCAAAAAATAGCCTTATCAAATACATTATTTTATCATCGCATTGTCGTATTTATACATAGGTCCGTTCTGTCCTGTGTGGTGTTTGCTTGCGATATATAATTTGCAGTTCTCTGTTCTCTTTCTATGTTTAAAATCTTTGGTGCATTCTTCTTTTTCTATACTTACCAAAAAAAGTAAACTCACTTGGTGTTTTCATTTATGTTTTTAATTAATTTTTTTTTAACTTTTCTACCTACTAAGTGTTAGTAGTTTATTTATTTTATGTTAATCTTGTGTTGTGTGTTATAATTCATGAGGTAAGTATTTACTGATTAAAATAAATAGATGCCTTAAAGTATACCTAATTATACTTCCATTTGACTCTTTGATCTTGTGTTTTTTCTTTTCTTAGAAATGTCTATAAAATTTAAACAGTTATCTTCTCAAACATTGTCGCGCTTAATACTTTAAGCAATGATTATAACCATTCTTAAGTTGATAAATCTTTTAATATCTTACTTGGAAAATATCCTTAATGATTAACTGGAAGATAAAATTAATTTTGAGATTTAAAAAAAGCTCGCTTTTATGCAATCAATAATACATCATAACAAAATATCCTAATCTATTCTCTAGCTATCAAAAGACTTTAACACCTTATCAACAAATGTTAGAAAACATTTTGAGCAACTTAACCGTAATTTTGTAGTTATGAAGAAAGATTTGACAAGTACAAAAGATGTATTTACAGAATTGATTTGATCAATTCTGCTTCCTCTCATTCCTCAAATTGCAATGTTAATAACACTTATAAAGGGATTTTCAACAGGGATGCTACAAAAATAGAGCGACAGGGACAGCAAACGATCGCATATTTCTTGCCGCTCTTTTGATATTTCTCTTCAGTAAGGTTTTCCATTTCATGATGGAAAGATATACGAGCCAACAACGAGTCGAAATTATTAAAATTTACTACTGAAGTTCGGAGTCAGTGGCCTCAACGTTAAGAGCGCTAAGTCCACCTTATGGTCGTCATAATCGTCCTAGAAGATCAACAGAGCGTCTAGTGGAAAAATTTTAATCCACAGGCATAGTACAAAATGTTCCCGTGCCAGTGAGACAAAGAAGTGCCCGTAGTGTCGAGAATATTGCTGCCACTGAGGCTTCAGTTGCAGAAAGCCCAAATGTGTATCTCACACGTCGTTCTCAAGCGTTGGGCATCTCTGTGACGTCGTTGTGGTGAATTTTGCGAAAAGATCTTAGCCTACATCCTTACAAGATTAAATTGACGCAAGAACTGAAGCCTCTTGACCACCAGAAGCGTCGTATGTTCGTGAATTGGGCTGAGCAACAACTTGAAAATGATTCGAATTTTCATCGAAAAATCATCTTCAGCGATGAGGCTCATTTCTGGTTAAATGTCTTCGTCAATAAACAAAATATGCGGTATTGGTCAGGCAGCAATCCACACGTACTCCATGAGTCATCATTGTATCCCGAAAAAAATATGGCTTGGTGTGGTTTAAGGGCAGGTGGAGTCATTGAGCCGTACTTCTTCCGTGATGATCAAGATCAGCACGTTACTGTGAATGGGGATCGCTACCGTTCAATGATAACCGAATATTTTTGGCCCCAATTGGATGATATGGACTTGGAAGACATGTGGTTCCAACAGGACGGCGCCACAAGCCACACAGCGAACGGCGAATGTCACAATCAATTTATTGGAAACCAAATTTGGCGAACGTGTTATCTCAAGAAATGGTCCAGTCGCTTCGCCGTCTCGGTCGTGCAATTTGACGCCGTTAGACTATTTTCTGTGGGGCTACGTCAAGTCTATGGTCTATGCCAACAAGCCAGCGACGATTGATGAAAACCAAAACGTTTGTAATGCTCTTATTGAAAAACTAACTTATTACTAATTACTAACTCTCCTATCACTTTGTCCCTTTAAGATGAATTACTTTGTCCCATCAACACATATTCAATTTCAAGCAGCAATAGTAGCAATAGCAACCCAAATCGATTTTCTTCAGATGTAAACTCATAAGTTATTAACAACCCTCCACCTGTCGGTATTTTTGAACTCAGGGTTGTGCTTGCTCCTTAATATAAAAACATCATAATACGAATATTTGAGCTGAAACACATATTTGCTTCAATTTACGTATAGCTCACTTTACCAAACTCAGCAAATTCCTTAGTAATATAAAATTTTTATTCAATGTTTAACTCTAATTCAAACACTGTTACCACTAAATTTTATTGAGTAATTTGTATACTTTTTCCTATCTTTACCCTACGGGCTCCAGAAAAATATATCATCGAGACGTAAAATAAGGCCCAACGAAATAAGACTAAATCTTCAATTTCTTTTAACTTTACTTTTAAAATGGAAATAAGGCCAAACTGACTTTTATTTCAATTTCAAAACTGAAAAAGGCCAATTTTTGTTTGGAAATAAAGCCAAATGTTTTCCTATATTTTAAATAGTTTGCTTATAACCGAACTCGCACCTACCCCAAATCCTTTAGTGAGCCAAAGTGGGAGAGTTGCATACATACATAGTGTTTATTCACTGTTATGCTGGGTGCTTGCACTGTGATGTAAGGCAGGGCAAGTGTAACTAAGACCTCGAAAAACCAATTTCTTTTGAGATAATGGTAACATTTTTCCTAGTCAACAGTACCTGCCTGCAAATAAAATAAGAAAATGAAATAGAGCCAAATTTGTCTTATTTCGTTTTCTAAAGCGAAATAAAGCCAAATCGAAAGTTTGGCGTTATTTCCACATTGAAAACGAAATAAGGCCAAATTTTGTATTTTTGGTTTTATTTTGTTGAGCCTTATTTCACGTCACCCATCACTTCGGTGGTATTCAAAGGAGTTTCGTACACTGCGTAACTCCCAAAACTGTCTCTGGCAAATATATTTAAGATCTACAATAGAAAAAGACTACTCCTTTTACATAGATGTCTGCAGTTAATTTTTAACTCTTTCTTAGTTGCTCTTTTCCAAAAATCTATTTCTTATGGCATTTTTCCATCATTGTGAAGAATTCTTTCATCATTCCTATAGGCCAATCGCCAAATTATCTAGTACTACTAAACTTTCCGAAAGTATTTTCTTCGACAGTATATACTTTCGTTGAAAGTCACTTCTTTCTACCAAACAGCACAGGCTTCTTAAAGGTAAATCTATAACTCCTAATTTTGACAAAATTTATTTCTTATACTTTGAACGTAAAAGAAAATAAAAAAAGTGGACTTTATTGCCACAGACTTAAGTTAGGGATTTGATGAAATTTCACACAAAATTATCTCATTCGAATTAAAAGCTATTGGATTTCCTTCAATTTCGTTCAATTTTAACTTAAAAGATCATAAATATCAGTTTTCGTTTCATTGCAAGATCAGGAGTCCCCCAAGGTAGCCGTCTAAAAATGTCAGCTTAAATTGCTTAGTAGTTTAGAAGAGGTTCGTTGTATCTTATCTAAATAGAAGAAAAGGATTCCTCTAATAAAGTTTATTAAACTTAATAAATGATTTTATATATATTTGTTTCGTTACGCTTAAGGCGATAAAATGGTGTGGCTGTTTGCAGGCGGGGATCTCGAACGAATGAATGGCCGATTGACAAGAAATGACAAGTAGAATTTGGGACAAACATTTAGAGTTGCCGTTGTAGATTATTCGTCCATCCGCTGTGTTCTGTCCGCTTCCCGCTGATGAGTCCGCCACAATACTCCCCTTTCAGTGCTAGTGATACGTTAAAATAGGCTCATGAAATCGAACGACACGTCTATATCGTGTTGAGTATTTTATTGCTTGGTTTCTTTTAGGAACTGACTGAACAAGTGGTCGAGCTGTTTTTGCAGTGTCAGCAGTGTTGTCTTCAAGAATATGTGCAGGCTTGAGTCGGTCAATGGAAATAGCTGTCTTCTTACCATTCATTTGGATCTTATAGAATTTGTCCTTCCTATTTACAATGAAAAAAGGTTCCTCGTAGGTTGGGTCTTAAGACTTGGCACATGGTTTTACGAAGCTGCTTTACAAAGTCAGGTGGATTGATGTCTTCTTTCGATGAACAGAAAAACTCACCTAGCAATTTCAAGATAGTACCTATCATATAACAGTTCAGCTGTTGTGGCATTTAGGTCTTTCTTGAACGCAGTTCAAATGCCAAGCCAAACTGATGGCAGAACGTCAGTCTAATCGTCAGTGTTATGACACCTAAAAGTGGCTTTATAAGAACGCAGTGGTATCTTTCAATCATACCATTAGCCTCCGGCTGATATGCAGTTGTTCTTATGTGGACGATGCCAAAAGCTTCATCAGGTGTTTAAAAAAAATCGTTCTCGATCGGTTGTAATTCACTTTAGAACGCCAAATCTGCTAATCCATCCTTTGTAAAGTGCTCTTGTCTCAGCTATCATATCTCAGATAAGGATGGCCTCTAACCGTCTTGAATATCGATCCACGCATGTAAAGAGGTAGCAAAACTCACGCGATGTTGGCAATGGTCCTACAATGTCGACGTTGAGGTGTTCGAATCGCTTGGCAGTTGATGGGTAGGTTGCAGTTGTTGTGCAAACATGCCTTCACGCTTTGGATCATTGGCAGGCAATACAATTCATTGTCCATATTTGCCAATCCTTGCGGTCTGATGGTCAAATAAAAAGCTCTGTAATCAGCTTCACAGTTGCATGTATACCATCAGGATGAGCCAAATGGTGTACGCTGTCGAATGCAGGTCGTCAAAATTGTTTTGTGACAAAGGATCGAACGTGCTGAATTGATACGTCACATTACAAAACAAGCTTAGGATTTGTAAGAACAGAATACTTTTGAAGATTTAAGTAATTTGAAGTACCTTTCTGGTCTACCGAACATTTTTCAAATTTAATGCTGTTGTTAACAGAAATCTCAGAAATCCGTAAAAGTGTATCGGCTATAACATTTTCACTTCCCGCAGTAAATCGTATGTCCATCGTAAACTGGCCAATGAAGTCCAAAGGTCTGACCTGCCTGGGTGAGAGTCAAGGGCTTATGGTCCTTGAAAATACAAAAGATGCGACCTTCTAGCATGAAGCCAACATTTTGTACGGACATTTATAAGCACCGAAAGGCCCCCTGTCATACACGCTGAACTTTATTTGCAATTGCGTCAGCTTTTTGGAAAATGAAATCCAAGAGGATCCCATTTGCCATTGGAAAACAGTTGAGGGGCACCTCCTACAGCTACATTGGATGCATCAACAATAAATGTGAGCAGCGCAATTGATTTAGGATGTGAAAGTAGAGCTTTATTTCACCTTTCGAAACTCTCTTCTGCTTCTAGAGACCATTCGGGTATTGTCTTATCGTTTTCTTTGTTTCCCTTCGGAATGACTCTTTGGAGGGATTGTCGACAGTATTTCTAAGGAAGCGCCTGTAAAAATGTATAAAATTTAGAAATTTTCTTAAGTCACATACCTTTTCTGGCTTTAGTTAATCAAGGAAAGCTGAACTTTGTTTATTGGTGGCTTAATTTCAGCAGCATTGACTAACTACCCTAAGAATAATACTACTTCTTGTGCGAAGCTGCCTTTAATCACGTTCTTTATATTTTTATAAGTGACAAGGATGATATATGGGAATGCAATCTCCAAACCTCTTACCACGTTATCTATGAAGTGCTGGAGCGTTTGCGCAGCACTGCGTTTATGGAAGAAACTCCCATATAGACCAAACGACGCAGTAGTATATGAGTCATTAAATGATAAATAGGACTTATTGATTCTTATCCTTATAGAACAAGGTATAGGTATACAATATATATACATATTGATCATTTTCAGTCTTGTTCGACTTAAAGTTAATACCAACCTGGAAACTTATACCAAACTTTAATGCATATAACCCTCAAAATAACCTAAAGGTACAATGTCTAGAACATTATTCATGAGCATCATAAAGTAAATTAAATAGAGTCCTTCTACAAGAAACTGGTATGGTATGGAAACGCATGCTATGATGTTCAAGATAAAGAAGATGAAGTTTTCGCCAACGAATTTCCATCATTTTTTATCTCAATATTATATTTTACTCCCGCTTCTTTTTCTTAATATGTATATAAATAAATCAGATTTACCCTTATCCCATGCATTCAAACTAACCCAAGTTAAAAAAAAAGTTTTGGGATATAAAACAAACAAAACTCTATACACACACATAAGTATACAAACATATCTAAAGTACCTATGTATGTATTATGATTTCGTAAACTTAGAAAGCTTCATCGAAAAAGGATTTGCTTCGGGAATCTGAAGAGTACTCGTATTCTGAAATTAATATCTTCATTTTTTCCGGGAGGAATTCCATGAAAGGGATGTCAATAAAAAAATAAAAAACTGAACTATCCCGGAAGACTGGTGTTCTCTTGATAGAAAAATCATTTAATTGAAAGGTGCGCCTTCAATGGCCAATTGTTTTTAGTTGATGTTGTTTTGTTTGCACAATTTTACGTTAAAAAGGAAAGCAAATTGAGTTTTTTTTAATTTTACTTTTTTAATTATTCCCGGGAAATTTAAAAAGTCGTATTACTGATAAATTCACTGAAGTGGATGCACGAGATCCCAGGGTGTTGAATTCGATAAGGTTCGGGAAAAGTTGGTTTTGGGTTAAATGCTCAAGTCGACACAAAAGTTTTCTAATTATTTTGTCGTTACACAAAATGAAAAGCGCATGTAGAAGTTTTTTTTTTTGGTATGGGGTGTTAAATTGCCAATGCTGCTCTTGGTTGGCTGGCTGGTAAGCCAATATCAAAGTTTAACTCTTATAAAATGGTTTACCTACGACTTAAACTCACTGGAACGCGCAAGGGTGTGTTTGATTTTCATTTCTATAACATATCAGAGTCTCCTGATGATGATGGTTGGTTTTATTTTTGTACGTCTGACTGCCAGCCATCATCTACCCCATTCCCATTTGCTATCCCCTTTTCTACCCTTACAGTAGAAAACTCATTTTCACAAAATGCTTTCCACAAATAATTTCAATCGTGCAAAACTCGTAACATGGCGTGGGGAAATTATTGCACAGGAAACGTGAGAGTCATTAGCAATTTCGCAGAGTGCTTCGTTCTGTATATCTAGATAACTGTACGTAGCTATTGCAAATATACATATCTACATACACATAGTCAGAAAAGTTTTCCACTTATTTTTTTTTTTTTTTTTTGGTTTTCACACTTCTTGCCTACAGGGTAATGCAAAAATTATCCGACGAGATCTTGAATGTTATCGTTAGCTGGGAAGTGGGCTGGCTGTGCTGACTTAGACCCTTAATTATCACCGAGACGAAGTTGTGAAAGTATACTTGCACTCTGAAATTATTTATCTAACAAATTATTTGGTAAGAAGAGCTGCGCATAACTAATTTGAAATATATTAATTGATAGAGTTAACGAGAATTTTGAAAACCAAAGAAAACCAGTTATCTATGTAAATATGGTCTTTTGACTTCCGGTAAAAAGCGGGTATGGTTTTTGTATGGCAAACTTATATATTTGTATGTTCAAGGCTGCACCTTCTGTCATTTATGAGATTTGGTCGCTTATCACATTTAAATGTAACAAAAATTTCGTAAAAAATATTACAAAATCTAAGTAGATGATTTGAGAGAGAATCACCTGAAGTTTTATATATCGTTGGCTTTCTGTCAAAATCTCGTAAGTTGGTTTTGAAAAATTAATTAGAAGACATAAAAAATCTGTTTGAAAGTAATAAAATGGGATTCTTAGACCGTAAAAGGTTTTGAAACTGGAACCAAAAGGACCCATGATACAACTACAAGACATTGATAATTTCATTCAATGATTTGTTTTGATCTTAAATACTTTAAAATGGTATTTTTAAGACTTACATATGAGGTTTTGACAAGAAGCGGACGATATGTGTTGCCTGTGATGTTTGGTAGAAACCTGGTAACACCACAAAATTATTTGTGTCCTTATGTTCACTTTATATAAAACTAGATCTCAAACGGGTTAACTGATTCGACAATGTTCTACCAGAAATTGAAGTGTTCAACACGCCCATTTAATAAATGAAAACAAAGAGTGAAGTTGGTTGCACTCAGCTATCCAATCGCTAAGTCTTTTTATTCTGAGCTCATGATAATTATTCCGAGCTAGGTTAGGTTAGGTTAGAAGGGCTGATGATTCGGCAAGCCGCATCATCTATCTCGGATCTCCGTGAATCCATTGGGCTCCCCAGGATTAAGGTAGGTAGGTATGAAAAAGGTAGGGGGATTGAAAAGACCTTAGGTATGGGATGCCTCCTTGAACCATCCTGAATTATGAATGAATTTCAAGATATTCTTTAGTGGCAAGGAAGAGATGTCGACAATTTCGTCGAAAAAGTACTCTCCGAGGGCTTCTTTTCTGGTTCTAGCCAAGCTGGGGCATTCACAAAGAAATCGTGATGAGCCCTCCTCTGCCTCTTCATCTTGACACCCTCTACATACATGGGCTTATTCCCACTCTTCTCATGTTGGTTCTCATTGAGTTGTGGCCCGTTAGGACTCCAAACAGGAGTGATAGTTGAGGCCTGCTCAACTTAAGTAGATATATTCAGTTCGGTTTTTTGAAATGTTCAGCCACAAATTTTTGAAACCCGGCAAGTGTCAAACGATGACCATCTGACATCTGCAGCTTCGAGGAAATTCTGGTGAATTCTACTTTTTTCCTGCTCCAGTGGCATAAGTATCGAAGGTTCAACCTGGCTTTTTTTGGCCAGTTCATCTGCTTATTCGTTCCCAAAACTATCACTATGTCCTGGAACCCATTTAAGGGTAACAAAGTTTGTTGCACTAAGAGATGTCAGCTCAATTCTATAATGTTCTACCAGTTTGGACCTTATAGTGATTGAGGAAATAGCCTTGATTGCCACCTGGCTGTCTATGTAGATTTCCATATTAGTTTTGACTACTTCATAAGATATTAGATGTTTCGCGGCTTCAGAGACTGCTAGCACCTCCACTTGGAATACACTGCAAACGTCTGTAAGCATTATTGAAAGTTGGGTTTCTCGAGTAGATACCTGACCCTACCCTTTGTTTCTTTTGGAACCATCACCGAAACATGATTTACATTAATGACCCTGTTTTTATTCCAGAATTCCGTTGTTGGGATACCACTCGGTTGAAATCTATGTGCGGTGTGATGAAGCCTGTTTGAACGTCTATGTCCGTAAAGTTCGTTATTGTTTTATGACCTTAGTGGCCCCTTTTCTAGTTATTGAACTGTTTGAGTCTCAAAGCACTTATGGCCGCCATCTCTTTCGTAAACAGATCGAGTGTGTTAGTGAAAGGAAAGTTTGTTGGGCTGCCGTTGGAGTAGTTCTCAAAGCACTGGTTCTTTTGCCAACAATTCTACTACAGGTGTAGAATACTATTGAGGCTTTTTTCCATTTTTCTTTAATATATTCTTTCCAGGTTTAGTCTACGATCAAGTACCACGCCAAGATATTTGGTAGTTCCCGAAACCTTTAACGGAATTCCGTTAATGGTTGGCGGGTTTTTGTTCGGAATATTATGTTTCCTCGTAAACATCACCAGTTCTGTCTGTGGGTTAACGCTAAGTCTGAACACGGAGAGAATTGAAAAATAACCAATTGAAAAGTTTGCAGTTGCAATTTACGAATCATATTTGTTCGTAAATTAAGGCATTTTGATCCCAAATTAATACAAAAACTGGTAATTAATATTTAAAACGTAGCAAATTACAAAATTTGTTTTTCGTGATTTGCAATTAAAATTCATGATTCAAGATTGTACTTTTCATAGGAAAATACAACTTTTTTGGCGTAATTTACTCTCCAAACATTGATTTATGATGAATATTTAGTAATTCTCAACTCCATAAGAATAGTTGCAAATCACCAACAAAAAATTCCTAAATCACGACTTTCTTGTCATAATTTACTTCTCGAAGAGATAAAGCATCACAACATGCTCGCTCCACAACTGAAGGGTTGCGAGTTCAAATCCAAGAAGAGTCAAGTTTAAAGTATTTATTTCAAATAAATTAAATTAAATGCTTAAATCTACAAAATGAAGGCTTAAAGGTAGAGCAAAATTGATCTTTCAAGAGGCAATATCACGATTTTTTTTTGCAAATTTACAAATTGCAAATACAATTGAGAAATATTTGGATCAAATTATGATTTGTTGTTCACAGTTTTTGTTTTCTCTCGATGAAATAATTGTTAATAAAGAGTGTTTTGATTTACGATTTTTGAGTATTAACATCTTTATTTAGCTCAGTTTTGCAAATTTCAAGGATAAACTAGTACATTACGATATCCCGAGCCAAGGGGTAAACTGGGATTCATTTTGCGTAATCTTCTGCTCATTTTTCGTGATCGTATCCAAGAAGACTGCAGTGCAGTTTTACTTCAAAAGTTGTGGTGCCTAGACCAATTTTAATTTTTAGTTGTGCTTTTGGGTAATTTGTCTTGTACCCAAGCCAAGTGATATCTTATTTTATTTTATCTGAATTTAAATTTAAGTTTAAGTGTTTTATATCAATGTAAGATTTCTAAAACTTTTTATAAAATAATGTTAACAAGTTTGGTACAAAATAGTATTTTCGTATAAGCATAATGCAAGGGGCATTTTTGACGACAGCGAATGGGGCAATTACGACAAGAGAATGTCCTATTTTATAGAAAAATATTATTAAAAAAAATTTATTTGGAGAAATTTAATTTTCGGTGTAACTTTTAGCTAAGTCTTAAAAATTATTTTTGAAAAATAAAAATCAGTTTTTTGTAACACAAAACAAAATAAATCTTATTTGTTATTCTTTTTTTGGTAATACACTCAGAGAAAAAAGTCAGGTAAATAATTAACCTGGGCCCTGTTAAATTTACAAGGTGCATAATTACAGACATTTCAGAAATTTATCTGATTTGAATTACCTTATATTAGGTATGAAAGTATCCCTGGTAACCTATATTACCGTATTCAAGTTGATTTAAGAAGATGAACTTTTATCTTAACACTGAATTCTGGTAAATAAGAAATTTTGACAAGAATTTAGCTCTTATTTTAAATGAGATCAGGTTTTTTTAACACTGCTTGTTATGAATTTCTATTTTACCACAAATCAGGTGGAATTAACATTTTATTTGGTTATTTTTACAACGCAAATCTGTCGAATTTCACCTGGCCTCATCAGCTAGTTAATTTTAACGTGACACCAGTGTTAAAACAAATAAATACACAGAGGCCTTCCGAATAAAATTATTTGAATTTAACCTGGCCGCCTGTTAAATTAGCCCTCTACCAGCGTTGAAACACACTCACAAGCCATGGTTAAAGAAACACTCTGCCAGGTTATTTCAACGTGACACCAGTGTTAAAGCACATACAAACACAAGCCGTCCAAACAAGGTCAGTTTCAACTTATTGATATTTGGCACAAGTTTTCTATGCTACTCACTTTGGAAATTGCCAAATTAAAAACAGAAATAAGGAAGCTAAGTCTAACAAAGCTCCAGGATATGACTTAATTATGGCAGAAATTTTAAAAATGCTCCCTCGTAAAGGGTTTATTAACCTCCTTTACATAAAAAATGCCGCTCTAAAGTTAGAATATGTTCCGAGCCAATGGAAAGTTTGCGGAAGTCATAATGGTTTTGAATCCTGTCAAGCCATCTCACGCAAAGAAGTCTTACAGGCCGATTTCGCTTCTTCCAATAATATCAAAAGTTTTTGAAAGAATTCTACTCCTGCAACCGATAATAGAAGAGAAACAATTAATACCTGAACACCAGTTCGGATTTAGTAGCAAGCAACAATTGATCAAGTGCATAGAATTACTGACGTAATTGAGAGAGCTCTTGAAGAAAAGAAATTCTGTTCGACTGTCTTTTTGGACGTGTCGCAGGCGTTTGACAAGGTGTGGCACGAAGGCCTCAAATTCAAATTAAGACAAGTTCTGCCTGAAGGACTTTACAACATTCTAAACGGATATCTAAATGAAAGACTTTTTCGTGTAAGACAAGGAAATGACTATTCTGATTTCAAAGAAATAGTGGCTAGGGTACCACAAGGAAGTGTATTGGGTCCAGTTCTTTTATCATCTTTTATTTACACGCGATATACCTCAAACAGATGACACTATTGTAGCCACGTTTACTGATGATACTGCAATACTAGCAGTAGGCAAAACGATTAGCGAAGCTACAAATAAATTACAAAATGCTCTTAATAATATTAATGAGTGAACAAGTGGCGAATAGCGCTCAATAAACAAAAGTCAGTCCACGTGGACTTTACGTATAGAAAAATAAATAGATTACCCGTCTTTCTTAATACCGCTCGTGTTCCATTTGCAAATGAGGCAAAGTATCTGGGAATGACTCTGGACGCGAAATTAAAATGGAAGCCGCACGTGAAAAGAAATGCGAAGAACTAAAAAGTAAATTAAGAGATATGAACTGGTTACTCGGTAAATATTCAAAGCTTAGTATTGAAAATAAATTGATTTTATATCGACAGGTTCTTAAACCTGTGTGGACTTATGGTATACAACTTTGGGGTTGTACCTGCGCTACAAACTTAAATAACTTACAAACGTTTGAAAATAAATTGCTTAGGTCATTTGTAAATGCTCCGTGGTATATAAGAAACGAAGATCTTCACAGGGATCTCGGGATTCCTACGGTCCGGGAAGAAATAAAAGTTTCGCGCGAAAACATAGAAATCGACTATTAAAACACGCTAATTCATCGATTATTGACATTCTTCACGAGTCGAATTTAGTACGCCGTCTGCGAAGAACAAAACCTTCCGACTTGGTGCGGTGAACAGAAAACCGCTTTAAAATCGCGGATTAAGCAGGAGTTTCACCGGAAAGTTACCTACAACACGTTGCTTAACTTCGTTAAAAATAAATTGCTAGATGAGTTTCAACTTAGTTGCAATCGGAAAGTGGAGGTGGTTTTAGTGTAGTAAGAATCTCACACTTCTATGAGCACGCGTTTTTCGGTCCTCATAGAGCCTGATATGCACGTTTTGCACCTACCCACGGGAAAATAAATAATAAAAAAAAAAATTTCTATGCAGCCCAGTGGCCCAAGTGGCCCAGGGAATGCGTTATATCTCCATGTGTGAGGGGTTCCCAGTTCAAAACTAAGTAAGTAGCTATCACAAAGTATTTTTAAAATAAAATTATATAGGTACATAGTAATAAATTTCTATACTAGCAGTAAGCAGAACTAGAGATGTGGCCTACAAGCATAGATCAAAGACATAATAATTACCGGATACAGGGTTGATTCAACATTGAATAATGTTAAATTAACTAGATCTTCATGTTGAAATAGCAAGACGTTGACTATTTTATTCATGTTTTTGAACTAGATTTTCATATAAAGTTAACTAGATTTACAGGTAAAAATAGCAAGATTCTTAGGTAAAATTTACAGTTTTACCTTTTTTAAGCAGTGTTAACTTTACCTGAAACCAACGTTGATTTAACCCGACATTAAAATCAGGTATCAGGTTAAGCCATTTACCTGATCTACTGAGTTGAAAAATAACAACCTTATACCAGCTTTATTCTCTGAGTGTAGGAATCCATATCGAAAGTGCCCCACATGGGGCAGATTCATAATTTTTAGGTATTATTTTTTTAAATTATTTATGTTAAAAGCTATTAGGTTTTCGTTAAGTCTCTTAAATGTTTGCTGTTCAATAGTTTAAGGTTTATGGGTTCAAGTTATAGGTACGCTAAATAAAAATGTTTCGAATCTGCCGCAACCCACCCTAATGTTATTTGTTCTTGTGACTAAAAAATTCTCGGCACATCATCTTGCATCACTTATAAATATATTGAATAATTCTTGCCAATTAGTATAACTTGTATTGGAATACAAATTTTGTATAATACATATATAAAATTAAATATGCAAACCCAAACTGAAAGCAAAAATCAATAATGAAATCTTTAACTAAGCATAATCTTTACTCGATTATCTCAATCTTACGCATACATAATATCATGTATTTTCATTTCTAATAAATTTTCCCAACAAAATCTTCTGCTATAGGTAGGTATTGGTACTATAAGATCTCAGTTTAGCCCACAAAACACCTCCAGTTATTAATAAATAACGAATAACTTACGACTTTACTTTGCAGAATGAATCCCTTTTATGTACATACATATATGTCATAAAATGTGTAGGTATGGAGATATAAACTGAAATGCAGACAGAAGATATACAAATCCCCAAATAAAACACAAACATTTAGACAAGAGTGTCTGTATAAGCTATCTTTGCGCTCACACTCAACTCAATTAAGCGATTATTCATGGTTTTGTATTATCAAATGACTTACGCATTCACAAAACGACTAATTATACAGCAAGGGTGAAAGCCAGAAGGAGAATGAGAATGTGAAACATCCTGGATATACATAGGTACGAATGGTTTTAGGAGAAGAAAGAATAGTGTAACAAACAAACATAGGTACATACATATATATAGACATAGGAACTTGATGTTCTTATGCCTCTAGTGGCAACATACCTCTTGGATCTCGAAGCCTACACATAATATCCCTTTTTCTACATCTGGATGAGTCTCCACCGCATCTAGAATCGGTTAATTTTACATTTTGATAAATTAATTAAAACAAGCAACAGAATTTCGGATTGTTAGCTAGCAACGGCATTGGGAGCAACAGCGGCACAATTACCAGCAATGAGTTCTGGGTCCTGAATCCTTCCTTTTACCACATTTAAGTTTGAGTTAAAATGCTTAACTTACGATGTTGCTGCTGTTCCCAAAGGAACTAGAATGAATTAATTTACATGTGCTGTGTCGTCTGTTTGTCTCCATCATAGCTTACTCAAACACAAATACATACCCACCTACTCCCCACATCCTGATTAAATGTAGGTATAATATATCTACATACGGGTGATGACAGTACACAGGGATATCCCTTTTTTTCTGTGATTCGTGGATTCCAAATAATTGTGTGCAAAATCTCGAAAGGCTGCTGTTGTGCATGTCCCATCTCTCAAGTAAAAGATGAAGCTTCTAAACAAGATTGGCCAAAGTTTAAGACGTTCGGCGATGGCAAAGACGCCTGAAGTTTTCTAAGGAGAGTGTCGCAAGATTCAAAACCATAAAATAATTTCATACCAAGGGTGCAATATGTTCATTAGAAACACATGTTTCAAATTATATTTGCAATTGAGACTGATTTAGTGCAGGAGAGGGGCACTTGGTGGGGTGGACAGGGAAGTTCCAAAGGAGCTAAAAATTTAATAAAACATACATAATTTCTGTGATGGAAATGCTCTTGCTCTTGTCGTATGATTGCCTTGGGTGTAACCAGAGCCCCCCACCCTCTCTCTCGTTCTCTTTTGTCCTTGCAACCCAATATCGCTATATCATTTGCCAGCAAGGACATCAATGTTAAGTTTTTTATTATATAAACATGCACACAGGATACAACACAGCCATCATATATGTATATTTAAACCGCAACAAGGACTCCTCTGCCGAAGAAGAGAAGTGGCACGAATTTTATTGCAATTTAATTTCATACCGCATTTGTTGGAAATTGTCATTTTGTGCAGAACCCAATCTCTCCGGAGTATAATTGTCAAAGTAAAACGATATGACAGGTGACTGAAGGAGCAGTATTATGGGAGGTTGGTTTTAATTTCACCGACGTCCTTGTTGTTTCTCCAAGTCTATACGAGCGAGCTTTAGCATAAATATACACAGACATATACAAATAGAAGTATAGGCATATGAATGTATATATGTGCGTGCAGATATATGTGACGTGGGTGGAAATTCCCTGTTATCTTTTTCACCGAGGAAATCTTAATAAAATATTTTAATGGGGACATCAACATCACACAGCACCCAGTGACGTTGTGCGGGTGTGGAGAATAAACGAACGGATTATATAAGAGGTTTTCACCTAGCAGTCATGAAAAACCTATTCAAACTTGAAAGTGCCTCAGGATACTCTGTGAACATCAAGTGTTTTCTTCATTTTTCTTCTCTTTTCCCCTCCCCCACTCACCAGTGTATCTGTATTAAAAAAATGTTAAGGGATTATTATTCTATAGGGGCTCAAATATACTCTTCTATAAATTGTTGAAAAAAAAAAAATAAATAAAATGTTGGAGAATACGTGACTAAGTCAGTATTTAACAAACAGTTGTTGGTTTAAATAAATCTACAACTAGGCTTATGGCGGATGATAAGTTTTTTTTCTGGTTTAGTTTTAGTCATAAAAAATAGATTCCTAATGGAGGGGGTTGTTTATTGGGTATTGTAAATCATTTTTAACCTTTCACTGCAAACATATTAACATACGATCATAAATTAACATAATATGTACTTGTGTTCGATAAATCTTTCAAATTACCGAGCCTATAAGGTTTTTGTGAAGGCTTTGCACCATTAGACACTTTTGGGTTAAATACTAACTAGAAGTGTATTTATAGCTTGTAAATTGCGGCATTGAAAAAATACGAATACTACTTACTTACTAGCGCAATAGTGAAAGAAGCGACAATAAATGCTCGTGTGCCTCAGAGTTCCGTTTTTTGTTTTGGACTTTCTTCCTTACCCCGAGGCCACACGCGCAAGTACTGGCAAGCAAGTTGGCTACATACACTGCCTAATGTCAAATTCGTAGTTTGCATTCCACTTACCTTCCACTTGCTACCCACTTGCATTCCACTTGTTTGTTTTCCAACTTGCTTCACTTCTAGCTTCTAGAATTCCATGCCAGTTGATGAGCAAGTTGCTTAGGTTTGTATGTGTTAGTGAACAAATGTGTTCGTATTGCAACTTGCTTGCCAGTACTTGCCGTTAAGGTATATTAATTTTTTAATTAACATTAATTTATTGATATGTTGAATCTATATGGTTTTAAATATTTATTTATCTTTTTGAAAAGTGGTCGCATTGAGTTGAAACAAAAAGCATTCTAAAGATTCATATTTCTTATTTTTATTAATTTGTTAGAAAATATATTTTAAATCCTTATTATGCAATCAGAAGAAATGAAACGTATGCAACATTTTAGAAAACTTAAAAGAATTGAAGAGTCGAAATTTCTTGAAGTTTCTTGACTTTCTGCCTCTACGTCTCATCTTCACTTTCATCTTGAATCCATGTACGACACGTTCCATTCTACATTTTACTCATCATTCAAGATAGTTTTTTATTTATTTTGCATCTTCAGTTTTCGGCATAAGTGAAAAAAATGTCCATACGTTTTTGAATAATTGGATCCAATGAGGTCACTTACCGAGTTCTGGGGCCTCCAGAGATCCGTAAGAGCAAGCAACCGAGCCTTTTAAAATACGTAGAGGCCACCAACTTAGGTCTAGGGCATGCCGGACTAATAGTCAGTGGCACCCGGGGCGGTAGAGCAATGTTTGTTTGGTAAAGCAGTGTTACGCCCCTTAAAAAATGAAAAAAAAACACGAGCAATGATTGTATTTAAAGGTGTTTTCGAGTCTTAAGGTACTGAATGATTCGATTAAATCATAAAAATCTATATTTTTTGTGTACTCCTTTTCGATTGAAAGTATGGTAAGCCAGATTAGTCAACTTATTTTGGCTCATTGTTAATCTTAGCTAAGTCTTAATTAATTTGAATTTTAAAAGGCTTCGTTCCCACGATGCCACTCAGACAGACAACAACAGACTTAGAACGAGTCTGAAAAGTTCTACTTAAAAATAAAGCTTAAAAATTCAAATGCTGTCCAAAATGTCTGCATTTTTGAAATTTCTTTTCATTTGCCATATGACACCGTGACCCTAATCACCCAATTTCCAATATGATACTGCTGTCTGTTAGTCTGTTGATGTTGAAGTAAGCATTCGAACAATAGCATGCAGCCATTCAATACAGCAATATTTTCGGCTGAAGAGCTAAGAAAGCTGACGAAATGTGTTCGATGGCCTGGACCCAGCGTTGCCATAAGTGCAGATTTATCTGCATTTGCAGATATTCAAAGCAACCACAGACTTTTGAAATTTGAAAATCTGCCCCGCAGATTATATCTGCATTCGTGCCTATCTTAATACTTTGTTCTTCTTTTACTCTTCTTTTATTTTCTTTAAAAAAATTCAATAATTTTGCTGTATGCCGCCATATCCATGTCAGAAAAACTCTCCATAACCAAACTAAATTATGAAAATTTAGGTGACTAGTATGTCACTAGTATGTTTTAATTAATGAAATTTTATTACGTTATTTTTGTCACTGTTGTCTTATACAAAATGTTTATTTATGAAAACATTTTCTGCTTAGAAATCTGCAATGCAGATTTTTTCTTCATTATAACAAATTTCTGTAGTACCTCGTGACATGATGGTTAGTGCGTAGGACTGTCATGCTAAAGGTCTGGGTTCGATTACCGGCCACTGCCACCTAAAAACAGAAATATTTTTTTCCGAGGTGCTGCCTCTTGCGAGGAACTAACAAATCCTTCAAGAGTATTCTTGTCATGAATAAGTGCTTCTCATCTAGTCGTTCGGACTCGGCAAAAAATTGTAGGTCCACTCCATTCCTGCCAACAACACGCACACAGGAATGGTTGAGAGTAGTAAGTCACTAGCCCCTGGTTCTACATGCGCTGTTGGGCCACTAAATGTTTTTATTTTATTTTTATAGCAAATTTCTGAAAAAAAATTGACTGGACCGATGAATAAGTTGAGATTAAAATGTATCTTATCCTTACATCTCTTCCAACGTCAAACCAGGGGCCGAATTACCACGTCAGTAACCAAGTGAGTGAGTGCCATCAGTGTTCGAATGAACGAGTGACAACGAAAAGTTTTGATCGAATCGATTAATCGAAACGTGAATGGTTTTACCAAACTCACATAATTCAGTCATAATAACTGATGTGGGAATTCGGCCCCAGCATCCTTTTGTTCTTCCCTGCCTTTCAATTACAATTTCTAGTTCAGTACATTGTTCCCTTGCGAATATTATAGCCCTTTTTGCGGTGTCATCATGATGTTCATGAAGAAAACTCGCGAGTGTCTTAAGTTTTATTACATTTTTTTCTAGAGTGAGTCCTGATTTTTGGCAAGTATTTCTGTGCTGCATAAACTTTATCTAAAATATAGCACCAGTATGAAATATAACACAAAAAGTCCCATACGGCACATAAATACATTGTTGCAGCATCTCTTGTATCCAAATTTGGAACTATCATCATAAAATTTTCATTTCAAGTCCTTTGACTGACACACTTACATTTTTTATGAGAATATTTCAGCGATAAGTGGATGCTTAGCAAAATATGTAAAGTCTTTCCACTGTCCCAAAAAACACTGTATTTTAGGAAGTGCTTCTCAAAGAGTGAACTCCACAAAGGTTTAAAGAATGGTTTGTAAATGGGTTAGACAAAGTTTTTTACTATGCTGTTACTGATGGTACCCTCTATCAGTCTGCCACACGGGATGAGCCTTCCCCACTTCCCTTAGTCCGCCAGTGGTCTAAGGTACTTCTAGCATAGTTCTCATAGGGTGGCGCACCAACTGTGCTACAATAAGAAACTCAACTAAAAAACTTTTTTTTTAATCGATGTATTTCATTTATTTTTTTTTATTGGTTAGAAAATTAAATTTTATTTTAAATAGTTAGTTGTTTTTAAAGATTATAGACCGCAAATGACCTCCACGTTCTCCCACGCATATGCGGCACCTGATCAAAAAATTATTCATTGCGGCCTGAAGAGTTGAAGTTGGGATCGCCTCAATTATTGTCGTTATGGACTGCTTTAATTCAGTTAAATTCCTGGGCTTCGTTTTATACATCTCTTGCTCGACATAACCCCATAAAAAGAAGTCCGGTGCAGTCAGGTTAGGTGACCTTGGGGGCCAGCGAAGAGTAGAGTTCCTAGAAATTAATTTGTTTGCGAATTTTTTTGTTTAGCTCCGCCATAACTGGTCTGGCTATATGTGCAGTTGCTCCATCTTGCTGAAACTAAACGCTGTTGAATGGTATACGTCTTTGGCGCAGTTCTGGGTAAAAAAACTCCTTCAACATCTTTAAATAACGGTCCCCATTGACAGTAACGGTTACACCGTTTTCTTCAAAGAAGTACGGCCCGACAATACACCTTGATGAAACTGCGCACTACACAGTGACTCGTTCTGGGTGCAGTTCCGTCTCATGGAGCATTTCTGGATTAGACTCATTCCATATACGGCAATTTTGCTTGTTAAGATCAAAATGTGCCTCATCAGACATGAACAAACAATTGATCAATGTGTTGTCTTCTTAGGCCATTGATATCGTTTTTTGGCAAAATTCCAGGCGAACAGGCAAATCCTGAGGGTTTAACTTGCTAGTAATTTGGACTTTGTACGGAAACAAGTTTAAATCGTCATGAAGTATCCGTTGTAATGACCGTCTACTAACTCCAATTTGCCCCGATAAGTTTCAGGTCGAAACGCTCGGATTGGCCTGTATTGCAGATGGTACTGCTGCGATTGTATCCTGAACCCGAACATTGGCATCTCGATGGTACGGCCTTCGTGCGATGCTTCCAGATTCGGCAAACATGTTTACAAACCTCATAATGGTCCATCTACTCGGGGGATTACCGCCAAACTCCCGCCTAGATTCCCTTTGGACGGAAATGACGGATTGCAAAGCATGGTACCGCTGCACTATCCAAATTCTTTTCTCCGTATTCCAAGCATCCATTTTTATAAATCTAAATAGTAACCTACAAAATAAAAAAAAAATAAGCCGATTACTCACACAGAAAAAAAGTTATTACGTTACATTTTTGTAGCACGATTCGTGCGCCACCCTGTATATATCGCATAGTATACAATTTTTAATGAATATAGTAAGGAACAGGGTAGACCTGATGATTTATTAACTCAGCCTTAAAAGAAATTCGAAAACCATAAGTAAAACTTTCTTCCTTGTGCATTCTGCTTCATGCTTAAGAAGGCAAATTTTGTTTTAACATGCACACCAGAAAGAGAACTGCTTTGACCAGTGAAACCTCTGGAAACATACCTTAGAAATTTTAGCGTCGAAGAAAGACTTACAGGACTAGTGTAAATATCAATTCATCGAAAAATTGAAACAAACACAGAGTAATTGTCGATGTACCTATATATTTGCTCTAGGCCAGAAGATCAAATGGTGAAACTCTTTTTGAAAAATTTAATAATCCCCCCACCCTAAAATAAAATAATGTCTGGCTATAACCTTGTACATACACATGCCTGCAATGCAAAATTTTCTTCATTCTCTCCAGATTTGTTAAAAGGAAGGAAAGCCCAATTTAATAAAATCAGAAAATAAACCAAAATTCAAGATGTTGCACAAAAATTAGTAGCTATGAACAAAAATAATTTGTTTTTATGAAAACATGTACCTACATACTATGTCCTTTTTTTGTTTCAAAAAAATTGCTTAAAATGAGAAAATAAATAAAAAGAAATAATATTTTACTTAAATTTTATAAAAAAACGGTACAAATGTTAGCGTACACCTTAAACTGACTTCTCCCAAGACTTTTGTATATCTGGGGTCTTTTGGAGAAACATGATAAGTCCATTTTCAAATTTTTACACCGAGCTTTATAGAGCTTAAACGCGAGAACCGAATTTCTCCATATTGGAAAATAGTTTTCGATTATTTTGTTCATTCCTTTGAAGAAAATCGATAAGCTCGTTTAGGCTCTAGCTCAATGTAAAGTTAACGTAAATACGCAAATTTAAAAATGGATTTACCACCCAACTAACAATTTCGCTTCTATAGTCCTCCATAGATGCTTTTCGTTTTCATTCAACCAATGCATATAAGCATTGCATAAAACTCCATAGAGTGAAAAAGGCGACCTTTTTTCACTCCTATTGTACCTTTATGGAGTTAATTATAATAGTCTTAAAGAAGTTCACATTTAATAAAATAAAAAAAACTTGTTGCTAGAACCAGGAATCGAACCCGTGTTCCTTTGAACCAATTGCCTTACTCGCTAACCGCTCCACCAATCTCAAATATACAATTCAATGCATTAAATTGGAATCACTTTTATCTAAAATTGTCTTGTATGAGACAAGAAGCTTGCAGTAATATAAAAAAATTTCTTCAAGAGAAGTATAAAATAATAGATTAGTATATGTCTATAACAAAAATATTAATTAAATAAATAGAGATATAATAGATTTATTAATTAATTAATACCAACCTTAAACATTGACAATAATAAGAAATATATGCTAGTGTGTTAAAATGAATATAAATCATAAAATGGCCGATTATAGCTTGGCTTCACCATATTCACTAATACAAGCACTATAGAAACAAAGACTAACATAAAGATTGTATAATAATTTTACGGGATGACTATTGAAGCGAAAGTATCTTGGTTACTTCATAATAGCATTATAGAGAGATTAAAGAAACATTGGTACATCACTTCTTTCAAGCTGATATAATTTGCACCAGAAAATATTTAAGGATTCAGTAATGCTCCAATAAGGTATTTACTTTCTGTCAGAGGGCTAAATGGAGCGCTATAGAAACAAATAACACTTTAATGTCTGAAATGCGAAGCAATTTTGTTAGTTGGGCATGTTTCTCCAAACTACAAAGATATTTATGTCGTTTTCGATTGGATGTTTGGAGTACTCCTATTCAATAGCCTATTCTGGTAATTGAAGAAAAAAACAAAAATAATAAAATTTTATTTTTCCTCAGAACTAATGGTTCCCATTGATTTAATGCGAAAAAAGAATGCAAACTTTTTTTAATAATCTACTTCAGTTATACCGAAACCCTCTTGACTCCAAAAGTAATTACGAAATAATTACCGAATTCTATACTTTATTTACTTAAAGGCGATCTGAAAAATATCAAATATACGGCCTTTATTTTCATTATACATAACCCCTTTAAAATAATTTTTGAAATAAATCAGTTATTTTTCTTTTATTTCAGAACTTCTACAAGGGTATCCACTACAAGAAAATTAAATCAAAGGATTTTCTAATTTTCAACATCTTATAGAAATACTTATATAAAAAGGCCAACTCAAATTTTACAACAAAGAGAATATAAAAACAAAAATTAATATTAAAGGACTTAAAAGAGAATTGGCAACAAAATAAAGATCAAAGCGAAAAATAATGAAGGCAAATAATTAAAAAAAAAAAACAATCATTCTTCAACGGTTACTTATTTCGTCAAAAGCATAGCTGGTTTATTTTCCATTTTTTTTTTGTTTGTGTGTGTTTAGTGTATTTGTATACATTCATAGTGTATTTATGAATGTTAAAATGTGATTTTCCTATTAATTTTTCTTGCCGCAGTCTATACATCCTTTTGATTAAATATTTATTTTATTTTTTTAAGTAAAAATTTGCGAAATTCTTGAAATCTTGAATATAAAATTTCACTTTGAAGCTGCTCTCTAGTTTGCTTCATTCAAAATGCTATAAAATATTAATTCACTAACAATTTTAAACAAATTTGATTCGGTTTTTTGAAAAAATAAATACAACTCAGTGGCCAAGGAATACAAAACTTAAACATGGATCTGGAATTGCATTCAATTTTGCGTATCATCGCTGGAGTCCTGATTTCGGTGTCGCTTTTTACAAAACTCACTTCCGGACAAATTGACTGGGATGACGACGATGACCCAGGTAAAGATTTTTTCTCAGTACATAATATTATTTTTCTTAAATTAAAATAAATGCTTTAATCAAATTTTGTATAGTTTAAGAAAAAAAATGCAAAATAAATACATATCTAAATTACTTCTTCTATAAGGGTAAATGGCCGAGCAAGAGCTATGCTGCTTTTGCTTCAGCTACTGCTGCTATGAGTGAAATGTCAACAAAGTTTGTGTTCTGTATTTTCTATGGAAACAGTAAGGAGACCTTCAATTAGGAAGCAAAAATTTACTTAACATAAGCGTCAGCGCCTCCATTGTCCCTCATTTGAGTGCACTACACAATGGAAGGTGAAAAACACCTTCGTTGGGATATTGAATTGGACAAAAGGAGGTTGTAGGACACACACGGGGTGTGTAAAATAAATATAAAAAGTTTCCATAATAAATATATTTGTATACACTGTTAGCTTCTCATGCAGATATAGGTACATATATAGTCCCACATAAGTATCTTAAAAAAAAAAAAAAATTCATAGCCACCTGTCTCTTCGTCCTGGTGTCTAACCTTCTTCAAAGTGTTCAACGTGAACAAGGACCATGTCAGGCAAATATGATACCTCTAACTATACACCTTTAGAGAGTGAGCGTTTGCATAAACAAAACACAAACAAGGGCATACAAACACATAAATAAAAGCACATAACATTCAACTTTAACCTCATACTTCGTGTATCCTTAGCTAGTCATGACAATTTCCAAGTCCTCTGTATAGTGTATAAGTATAAATATTCCTTACCTGGCTTAACAGAAAAGGTGGTGAACAAAAAAAAAAAAAAATAGATGTTGAGAAAAAAAAATAACAAAAAATAAAATAGAAATAAAAAAAGCGAAATCCTGGAAAGAAAAATATTTATACTCAAGTTGAAATGATCCTCCTCAAACGATGAACTTTTTTTTCAAGAGTAGGTACACGAGTGGGTGGAACATTGCATGCGCTGTTAAGATTGTTTTCCACTTTTACGGACTGACAATAATTTAAATCTGGAAAAGTTGTTGTTTTAGCTGCCATAATGAGGATTTGTAAATTTTTAAAAAATTTTCTTTGTAAAATGTTAGTATTTTAATAATAAAAAAAAGATAAAATTTCTCCTTGGATCATCTTTAGAAAAGTTAAGGTTTTTAATATTGAAAAAAGAATAGAACTATAGAGGTTAACTTTTGAAGCACAGAGAACTGTTTACATAAAGATTGAATGGATAAGGAGCTTAAGTGTGGGGTCAAGAGTCAAGACGGGGACTTGGAAATCCTATTTGTTGCTGTTTTGTATATACCAAATACATTTTTTTTTTCAAAATTTAAACTGTATGGTTTTTATCGACTAAAAATTGAAAAGAGCATAGGGTGTTAAATAGTTTGATTTTATGCACATTTAGGTCGCATATAAAGGGTGTTTTTTTAGGGGTATAGAACTTTAAGTTGGCAACACTATTTTAACTGGAGGCCATTTTGTCAGTTGTCTAGTGATTTATTTTTAGTTTGGTTTGGCATTTCAATTTCACACATGAATGGGCTAACGCCTCAACAACTCTCCCAAATTAGGCAAACTTTATTTGAAAATTATGGTTCTGTTCGGAATATGTTTTGGACGAATTTTGTTCAGCGATAAAGCTCAGTTTTGGTTGATTGCATACAAAACTGCCGTACTTGGATTGATGATAATCCTCAAGTGTAGGTTGAGACACCGTTAAATCGACAAAAACTGAGTGTTTGGTGTCCTTTTTGCGGGTTGGTGGAATAATTGGTCTGTACTCCTTTGAAAACGATGATGGCCAGAAAGATCCAGTCAATGGTGACCCCTACAGAGCCATGATTGCTGACTTTTTCGTTCATCGACTGAACAACCCTAATGTGCAGGAGCTGTGGTTTCGACAAGTCGGCGCAAACATGTCACACCTCAAATAACAAAATTGCTTCACATTTCAGACATTAAAGTATTATTTGTTTCTATAGCGGTCCATTGACTCCTCTGTCAAGAAGTAAATACCTTATTGGAGCATTACTGAATCTTTTAATATTTTTTAGAGCAAATTATATCAGCTTGTTAGAAGCGATGTACCAATATTTCTTTAATTTCTCTTTATTGCTCTTATAAAATAATTACTCTTTCGCTACAATAGTCATTTCGTATAATTATTATACAATCTTTATGTTAGTCTTTGTTTCTATATTGCTTCTTTTAGTGAATATGGTGATGCCAAGCTATAATCAGCCATTTTATAATTTATATTCAGTTTAGCATCTAAGCACATATTTTTTTTATTTTTTTTCAATGTTTTAGGTTGGTGTTTATTAATTGAACAAAGTTTTTTCTTATTAATCCAAGCTTCTTGTCTCATACGAGTCAATTCAAGATAAAAGTGATTCCAATTTAATGCATTGAACTGTATATCTGAGATTGGTGGGGTGGTTAGCAAGCAAGGGTTTGGTTTCGATTCCTGGACCTGCCAATAATTTTTAATTTAAGTTAATGTAAACTTCTTTAAGACTTTCATAAGTAACTCCATAAGAGCACAATAGGAGTGAAAAATAGTCACCTTTTCCAGTTTCCACTCTATGGAGTTCTATGCAATGCTTATATGCGTAGGTTGAATAAAAATGAAAAGCATCTATGGAGCAATATAGAAGCGAAATTGTAAGGTTGGACAGCTCGTGCCTTAATTGGTATAAAGTTTAAAAATCGATCGATCTAATCAAGCTGTAAAGGCTGTAACCGAACATACAGAATTTTGCCACCCACTTTTTCAGTGTCCTCTATCATCGTAATGTCATTTTTGATTTGTATCTCGATTTTTTTTTACCGAATCCAAAACTTGCCTTACCCTTTATCGCAAGTAAAAATGGAAATTATTCATCGAAAGATTTAAAAAGTGTTTAGGCATTTTCAGCTTAAAAATATTTTGAATTTGTAATGGATACAACTATTATTTATTTACCATTTAAAATATCACTAACAGCCTAATTCTAAATATTCCCGGGAAAAATTGTTCCCCGGGAGATGTGATCTCCCGAGAGTAAAATACTCCTATTCCGAATTCCCCGGGAAAATAATATTCCATTCGAAAGCGGGAATGAGAATTCTGAATATTCGAAACAGTTGTTTCGCAGTATTTGATATAAATACTTTCAGAATAAAATAACAGGGAGTGAAAAATGTGTTTGTAACATTTTGTAACATTTATTTAAATTTTAAAGAAAAAGAATTCAGTTATGACTAAAAATGATTTACCAGTACCAATGAAAAAATCGACAGCAAAAACTAAATATTTTAATCTTCCGATTACATCCTGTACAGTTTCACATGATGCTTTTTGGGTTTTTAGTTCTTTTTCAAAAGCCTTACAGGCACTAGTTTTATGTGCACTTCAACTTTTGCTTTATATATTTATATTTATATTATTTATATATTTGGCCAAGTTCCTAAGCGCAAGATTTTCAAAGCAAAACACACAAACACAAACACACCCAAAGCAAATGCAAGTGAACTGTGCAACATAATTTCAACATTATCACAAATACCTTTGCATTTGTACAAGAAAAAAGAATCTCGTGCATTTTGGGATACACTGCAGGAATGGTTATGTTTGTATTTGGGATATAGTTGCACCATTTTTCCCGTTCGTGACCAGAAAAAAAATTTCTTCAATTATTTCCATTTTTTCTCAACCCTTTTGCCAGAACAATTAGAGATCTCCATTCGTTCGTGAAATACTTGATATTTATTTTTGACCTCAAATGTTAAGAAATTTTAACTGCGAAAAGGAAAATATAATATTTTATTGATCGACTCTGCAGCAAATTTGTCGGGAAAAATCTCGTGCCAAATTAATTCACATTTTCCCCTTTTTTGACGTTTAGAATGCATACTTTTCCCCCAGGGAGTTTATTCCCCTATTCGAAGATCGTTTAGAATATGGGAGAAGGGAACAAGGTTCCCGAGAATTATTCATTTAGAATAAGAGGAAAGGGAAAAGAGAAATATTTCCCCGGGAACTATCATTTAGAATTGGGCTGTAAGTGAATACTTTTCACTAGGCAAGTTTAAAGTTGAAAATGGTGATTTTCTGACATAATTATTCCCTCACTCAAATAGTGTAAATATTGAAAAAGAATGGTGATTTAGGGATCTGCAGGTATAGTTACTATGAGTTCCCATCGATGGGAAAGATCCTTTGTGTAGATCAATATTTCAACTATTGAAAAATTTTTTGCTGAAGGCCAAGGTGTGTTTCCTTAAATTGATCTGTTTATGGGTTACTAACAGGAACAGTTGGAGGATGTCTCAAAAGATCAAACACCAATTTCAACCACAAAGGGTTAATTTCGTTATAGTTGGCTAATTTTTGGTGCAGCTTCTGCTCCCACATTATTGCAAGAAATTATAGAATAGTAAGTCTCAAGTATTAAGGGCGTTAAGGCATTCGTAGATGATTTGTAAGTAGGTACTATCAATAAGAACGAGCATTTAAAAACACATTCTGTGGTTTAAGACAAATTAGAAAACGCTGGATTAAAGGTTTCTACATCGAAATATGAGTTTATCGCAAAAATATTTGGGCTTATGTGATTGATTTGAAATAAATGGGCTTCATATGGATGAATAAATGTTATTTAAAGCTTGACAGACCCACACTCGTTAGTAGATTTACAATTTGTTATGGGAATAATAAATTTTTATAGAAAAAGTTCATGCTATATGAAAGATGAAAAGGTCGATGATTTGCTTTTTAAGCAAAATGATTTTCACTGGGAATGTGAAAAATATTTGTCTTCTTGCTTTGAGAATATTAAAACATCAAGGTCCTAGCACATTACGAGAATTAAAGCTAATCGTTGATGCAGGACTTAAAAGAATAGCTGCAGTGTTGAATCATTAATACAAACGTGGAGTTCAGCTACCAATTTACTCTACCTTCCAACGTCTATCTGATGTAGAGACAAAATATTCCCAAATTGAGAAAGAATTTTATTTGGTGTTAAGATGTTTTGCAAGAAGGTATCTGTTCGGTATAGGTTTATCACTTTGCTCCCACACAATAAGACCTTAATTGCAATTTTTGAATCACAAAAGGGAATTTCTCAAATGTCAGCCAATAGATTGCATTGGACTGCCTTATTTTTCTCGGCTTATACCTATTTTTAATTTTAAAAATGTGACCTCAAAAAACATTATATAGCAGTTCATTAAGCCATACTATATGGTCTTAACATTTCGTTTTTTAGTACGCTAAATTTATTTAAAAAATATACATATTCAACGAGTAACATTTTAGTACTTATTCGAAAATTCCTACAGATGAAGGTATTTAATAATTATGATCGTTGACCCCATGCTCAACTAAAAAAATTATATAAGTAAGACAAAATTGGTCAGTAAAATTAATTAATAATACATGTAAATGTGGCGTACTTTGTGCATGTCCAGACGTCAATTCTCTAAACCACAAAACTAAGTGACAAAACATCGTGTTTGTTTCAAAATGCATGCCTAGACAAATAATATTTTAACAATATTTGTCGAGTTTATTAAAAGACCCATACAAAAATCATGACAAAAGTAGGTATAAATAAAGCTTATCTCCATATCTCTAAGCCTTAAACGAAAATTGTCACAAAAATTATAGAGACAATTTCCAAGTTGAATTCCATGGCAAATAATAATTTCGTTCATACCTTCAACCAAAATGAATTGATATGGCGAATATATAATGACTAGCCCTCTGTTATCTGCACGATCCGACAGTACTAAGTGTAGGGTATGAGCTTATGTATTTCTGTCAATATGCTGAAGGTAATTTGCTTTTCTTTTTTTTTTGTTTGTCGTGTGTGATATTTTATTGAATTTTATTTATCAACCAAAAACGCGAACACAAAAAGGACGAAGGTCTGTATATGTTTGATTAACCGAAAAACAATTGGACCTTATAACAGGACATGCTCGACTTGTAAGTGAAACCAAAATAACTATAGGTAGGTACTAACTTATACCTACATAGTTTGCCCAATTTGAATTCATTTTCATTTGGTCGCGTGATTATTATTAATAATTCTTTTTAGCTATGAAAATTCCAGACTATATACAGAATTATGTCATACGTAACGTAGGTACAATATACAATACACTGGAAGTTGTTTTATATACATATTTTCTACTTATGTCACACTCAGTACTTGAAACGGATGTCAGACACAACTTAGCCCCTGGGTAAGCAAAAACAATGTGAACTTTTTAATAACACGCAATATTGCATTCCTTTGGAAAAATATTTAAAAAATACTTCAGACTTTACTAACTGTGTTTTTCTATATAAATGTTAACCTAAGAAATGTACAATGTACGTAGGTATCCCTATAGCCTTAAAATTTAAAAATGGTGACTCATTTCACCACGAGCTATATACGGATCAGACACAGAGGGTACGGAACGTTTCGTTTTTTAATGTTTTATTTTACTAGACAAACAAATGAAATTGAAAGTCGCATACACAAATAATATTCTTTCATAGGAATTCTTGTATCCAATTGAGCAAATGTCCTGAAGTCGTTCTCGTCCATATAATTATCCTCTTTCGGGAAACGAGTGCAACGCAATTTTGTGCAGCAGACTTTTATATTTAAAATTACTGTTGACAATGCGCAAGTGGCATGGGGGAGTGTGTCTGGAAAAAAAATTTAAAAAAAAAAAACCTACGAGACGACACGGATATGAAAAAGAATTAAAGGTTTTTGCTGGGTCCATTATTTCTTGTAATAAATTATTATGTTTAAAGTTCGTTTTTATATTTTTACTGTACATATTTACATATTTTTTTTTTACATTGGAGTCATCACATCAAGGCAGCGGGGTTTCTATTGCAGGTTTGTTCATCTAGAATTCTACCTATCTATGAGGTTTATGAGGTTGGTATATAAGTAACAACAATTATCTCCTACAAAATGAAAATTTGATATGCGCTTAGTAATATCCATCCTTATTAATTTATTATTAGTTCCAGGAAAATCAGTGGTTCGTAGAATTGTTGTGCATTCTATTCCTACTACTTTTTTAATTTTCGAAATATTTTGTATGGAATTTACATAGCTATTTGGGTGTACGCCTTTAAAAAATTGAAATTTTTAAGGTAAGAGTAGAGCCACCATATTATAAAAAAATAGATTTGTTTTCTTTTACTCTTTTAAATTTCATTTTATAACAAAATATCCAACTTAAACCTTATAGCAAGGGAGGCAGTGTTGCATTTTTGCCAGTCATTTTTCCCCCAATGGGTTCTTATTGTTTGTTGCGGATTACACAATTGAACAACCGAAAAAATGCGAGTCAGTGGCTGCGTCCACAGTGGCCCTAGGAGTGATGGAGCCACACACATAATTAGATCCAAAATTGACCCTTCAACAAATTCCAAAATAGTAAATGATTCGTTGAAAGAAAACCCCTCAAAATGTTATCAATTTGATACACCTATAAGATCCGGGACTCTGGAATATTTGCACCCTGCTATTATGTATGTGTCATTGGTCCGCTTATTTCAGTAATTGGGAAGATATTATTGCCTCGAGAAATAGGTAGTACTCCAAATTTCACCAAAAACAAACTTTAGATTCGAGTATTTCAAAAACTTGACGCGCTAAGCAATTCTGAGACCACATTCGATTTCAGCAAAAAGTATTTTTTGGTTTATATTAGAGACAAAAATTTGTCCTCAAAGTAATTAATTAGTGTTTTTGATTGGATTTTCGAAAACATAGTAAAAATACGTTAATTTTCAATTAGAACTTGAGTCCGAATAGGTTGTCGCAGAAAAAACGTTAAACTAGAGATTTGTTGGAAAATGAAGTTTCAAAAACCAAAGTTTTGAAAGACAAAGTTTCGCAAAACGGAGTTTGGACTTACTTTCAAAAAAATCAGTTCCGAAATCCTCTGAACTTCAATGTACCTTCAGTGATTCCAACGAAATTGACACAGGCTATAACTGAAACTGAATTCAAAAAGAAAAACTATTTTTTACTGGGTGTTCCAAAAAATTTCAAGTTCGTTATGCCGTGATTCGTGATTTCAATGATATCAATACATGTGATTTTGATTTTGACATATTTTTGAAACACCCTGTTTTAAAAATATTTGTTTCTGTTATAAATCTGTCTTAGCTATCACTTGTGTTAATTTAATAGATATCACTTAAGGCACAATTGTCAACTTCAATCAAATCGAACAAGGAACAAAGAAGTTGTAATATAATGACATATTTTTTGATAGCCCTGCTTTGAAAATATTTTGTTTCTAATTCTGTACGAGCTTCAACCTGTCTCCATTTCGATGAAATCGCTTAGGAACAACCAACTTCCGAAAATATCGAAACTTTTTTTTCGAAAGTTTGTTCTTCAATACTTAATCTTGTGGAATTTTCTCTTTTCGTAACTTTGTCTTTTGAAACTTTATCTTTCGAAACTTTGACTTTTCGAAGCTTTCTTTTCAAAACTTTGGGTTTTCAAAACTTTACCCTTTGAATTAGTATTTTTTTTTTGAAAATCGGGAAGATTTTCAAAGAAAGTCCATTAAATACAATCAGATCTTCATCGACCTTTGGTGGGATAATGCTCTTCATACAGTCATTGAAAAATTTCTTAACATCATTAATGCATTAAACTATTTTAGTTTGAAAGCAACACGGGCAGGCCAGCGCAGCTTTATTCTGCCCAATTACACCTTAACTATGATAGTGGAATTACTGATATTCAATTACATTTCCAATTACAGTGCATGATTCAATTCTCTTATTTGTTTTTTTTTTTTAATCAAAACATCGTGAACAGTTAAATTTAAAGTTAATATTTTTGACAAACATTATATTCCTTTTTAACTACTTATAAAGCAAGTTTTAGATTCGTGCAGAAAAAAATTTTAAATAACAATCGCAAACATGACATTACGATGATTAGGGCTGGTAAGGATTCCAAACCAAATAATATTCTTGTAAGTATCGGTTCGGTATCGTCAAAATCGAAAAATTTCGGTATCGTCTTGGTATCGGTCTCGAATAACTCAGTCTCGTTTGGTCTCGTGTAAGAAAGCCTCTACTCGGTATCGGTCTCGTCTGGTTTCGGTCTGGTTTCAGTCAAAAACGTCAAAATATCATAGCAGGAAGAGAATGCTGTTACAAAATTATTCGAGCTGTTTCCAAGAAACCAAGATAAAAAAAATTATGCGATGCATTTACACCTTATCAAAGGCTAATGCCTCGCTTTAAAGATATAAAATATCCGCAAGAAATAAAGATTTAGTGAAAGAGAAACAAAAAGCACGTACAAAAATGGCAGCAAACCCGTGCTCTTCAACACAAAGCTCATTTAAATCGCTTGAGTAATATGCTAAAAACGGCGATATCAGATTTCAAAAACCTTGCAGTTGAAAATTACCTTGAAGGCTTGACAGCGGGGAAAAAATCCAACTACTCACTTTGGAAAGCTATAAAAACAACGAAAAAGTAAAAGCTTCCAGTGCCTCCGATTGAGAAAAGCCAAAATGAATGGGCAGTGACAAGTGACAAAGAAAAAGCGACGGTATTCGCCGATTACTTAGAGGAAACATTAAAGCCGTTTGATGGGCAAGAACTCAACGAAAATATTAATATGAATTTTACCTCAAATGAAAGCTACATAACGAGAAATGCTACACTTGCTGAATTAAAAAGAGAAATAAAGAAGCTTTAGTCCCACAAAGCTCCAGGATATGACTTAATAACGGCAGAGATTTTAAAAATGCTCCCTCGTAAAGGGTTTATTTACACCTTTACATAATAAATGCCGCTCTAAGGTTAGAATATGTTCCGAGCCAATGGAAAGTTGCGGAAGTCATAATGGTTTTCAAACCTGGCAAACCTTCTCACGAAAAGAAGTCTTACAGACCGATTTCGCTTCTTCCTATTATATCAAAAGTTTTTATAAGAAGTTTTTATAAGAGAAGCAATTAATACCTGAACATTAGTTCGGATTTAGAAGCAAGCACTCGACAATTGATCAAGTGCATAGAATTACTGACGTAATTGAGAGAGCTCTTGAAGAAAAGAAAATCTGTTCGACTGTCTTTTTGGACGTGTCGCAGGCGTTTGACAAGGTGTGGCACGAAGGCCTCAAATTCAAACTAAGACAAGTTCTGCCTGAAGGACTTTACAACATTCTAAACGGATATCTAAATGAAAGACTTTTTCGTGTAAGACACGGAAATGATTTCAAAGAAATAGTGGCTGGGGTACCACAAGGAAGTGTATTAGGTGCAGTTCTGTACCTTTTATTTACACGCGATATACCTCAAACAGGTGACACTATTGTAGCCACGTTTGTTGATGATACTGCAATACGATTGCAGTATGAAAAAAAATGCGAAGTACTAAAAAGTAAATTAAGAGATATGAACTGGTTAATCGGTAAATATTCAAAGCTTAGTATTGAAAATAAATTGATTTTATACCGTCAGGTTCTTAAACCTGTTTGGACTTATGGTATACAACTTTGGGGTTGTACCTGCGATACAAACTTAAATAACTTACAAACGTTTGAAAATAAATTGCTTAGGTCATTTGTAAATGCTCCGTGGTATATAAGAAACGAAGATCTTCACAGGGATCTCGGGATTCCTACGGTACGGGACGAAATAAAAAATTTCACGCGAGAACATAGAAATCGACTATTAGAACACGCTAATTCAACGATTATTGACATTCTTGACGAGTGGAATTTAGTACGCCGTCTGCGAAGAACAAAACCTTCCGACTTGGTGTGGTGAACAGAAAACCGCTTTAAAATCGCGGATTAAGCAGAAACTTTCACCGGAAAGTAACCTGCAACACGTTACTTAACTTCGCTAAAAATAAATTGCTAGATAAGTTTCAACTTACTTGCAATCGGGAAGTGGAGGTGGTTTTAGTGTAGCAAGAATCTCACACTTCTATGAACACGCGTTTTTCGGTCCTCATAGAGCCTCATGCAGGTATTACATCTACCCACGGGAAAATAAAAAAGAAAACAAAAATAAATAATTTTTAGTAACAAACTAACCTGAGTTCATAACACAACTTTTATATTCATTTAGTAGCAGATGGCATTAAAATACTCTGGCTACAATGTCTTAAAGTATACTTCTTTAAAAATCCCATCAAAGTCCAAACTATGGTAGGTCCTATAACATTTTCCCGACGACGGAGAAAACCATAACAAATGTATTCATCATAATCATAAATTTGAACTATACAACAAAGAATGAAACAAAAAATAATATTTTTATGATCTTACATTAAATTTCTGTCGTTTTTGTTGTGGCGTTAATATTATTTGCAGCTTGCAGGCCATCATATTCAGTAAGTATAGGTACTATAAACTACACCAACACAACATGAAACATAAACTACAATACAATTTAAACAACAAACTTTATTCTGCCGCTAAACTGCTAACCACATATTTGATATATGTATGTAGTGTAGGTACTTGTACATTTTTCTATCTAGATAGTTTTTTGAGTGAGTGGTGGAATTTTCTTCAAATATTTGCTTTTTTATTACCAACAGATAAAACCATATAAACTTTAGATGGACAAAAAAAAACTCTACTTGAAACTTAAAAAATAAACCTGATCTGCCTTGCATCCAGGGCTGGATTGATAAATTTTGACTAAATTCATAATAAAAGATTCGCATATTTTTTCTTTTTTGTTAATCCTAGACACATATGTCCTTACCATTCGGAGTCTAACTCCTTTAATAAATTTAAGAAAATGGTTAAAAATCATGAAGCTATAAACTACCTTGTTGGAAACTTAAATTCAACAATTTGAACCAATTCAACCAACTGAATGTAAAACTGGATGCAGTTAACTAAGATAAAGGGGTCTTTATGTACCTTATACGTAAGCACCCACTTCAAAAACTAAGTTTTTACACACTTCGAACTGATTTTTCTTCAAAATCAAAACAAAATACAGATAAAATTTGATTCATGACCTCACAGGGTTTTAAGAATACCCCAAGGCCTTAGGCTATTTCATTTGAATTATTCCGCTCTAGCTACGTTGGTAAATTTTGCACTTATTTCTGCATATGCACGGACTGCGGGGTGCCCCTGTTGCGAGCACATGGATAGCAATACTCCTCTACAAAGTTTTTGATCATTAAAAATATTGTTCTTTACCTTACACATCTAACAATTCCAGGTCTCAGGATTTTTTTTTTGTACGAATACTTCTTGCGTTGGATGTTAGTGTGCAGTGAAATTGGCAGCTACGTCAGAAAAAATAACGAACGTAAAATTCTCTTTTTACTTGCAAGAGAGTAGCCTTAGGAGGAATTCACCAAACTTCTATTCATATATACATTAAACAACGTCCTCTACATTCACACCCACACCCCACACCCCACACCCACTTATCCATTCATCGCCTTAAGTTCTTTTTGTATACCCTATCCTGATATTGTGTGTGTGTGTTTTTGTACGTTCAGCCTTGTGTGTTTACTCTGAATAAGATTTAGGATAAGGAACATAGTCCAACAAAACTCTGAAGAGGTCCTGCTGATGTCCCTGCATGGCTCTTGTTATGCTGAAGCTTTTTTATTGTTGTTGTTTTTGTTACATCGTTGAGAAGTTGTCGTAGTGGCGATATAAAGTGAACAATATGTTTGCAAAGGACTCATCTATTTGACAATTAATAATGAAATCACCTGTGACACATGGACAGAGGGACATTCCTCGTCTATCTTAGATATCTCTCGACACCCACTCCTTTTACCTAACAGCAGCAGTAGCACCAGCCAGCAGCAGGACACTAGAAAATGTGGGTGTATTGTTTGCATTCAAACATATATATGAGAGAGTTCTGTGTATAGTGGGTGTTTTATTTATTATTATTATTATTGTTGTTGTTGTTCTGTTATTTTTCTTTTTTAAGGGGTATTTTGCACTTTCGCACACCAGCATGTGTGTATTATGAAGGATCAAAATATATATATTATATCGTATTAGAATATAATGAAAACAATACCAGTAGAAACATTTCAAGGTGGATAAAGAGTATGTTTGTATATTGTATAGCAGACATATCTGTTTTCTAAATCATTTCGAAACAATAGAAAAGGATTTATTAGATTTTAATAGACATATTGAATATTCAATTAGGTAGATGAGATAGAGGAGTATGCTTTATTGAAACTAGATAAAGTTAATTAAATACGAACTCATAAATCATTTGCTTATATTTGTGCAAGAGTTCAATTAGGCAGAAGATGAGCTTATTCTATGGAATTTGCTTTAATAACTTATATACCTACAAAATAAACATATATACGAGTAAAAATTTTTGAATGCTGTTTATTGTACTCGTAGGTTACTCGTACTCGTAGGGAGGGCCTTCATCACGTATTGTAAGAAGAATTGGTTTGAAATAAAGCAATTTAGAATTTAATTTGAAGAAATTACATATTTTAACTTAAATTAAAGAATATTAATTTACCATATGAGGTGATATGGTCTAAAAATGAACCATCAGGTCCAGGATTTTTGAACATATATGTCCCTACTGTTTTGATGACAAGGGAATGTTCCAAGCTTCCAGGCGGCAGGGAGGTATGTTTGCCCCCTCCCAACTCAAGATCTAAATTCAAATTTGTAAATTCTTGTAAATTAAAAACAAACCCTTTTAAAAACCAATGGAAATCTTCAAAAAACACTTGGTAAGAATCGGTTCCGAGTTGTATGGGACTCTTTCCGCTTTAAGACCACCGGTGCATCAGGATCAATTTATGATATATGTTCGACAAATGATTTTGCTTACCTAATTTATAAATCACATTGGCGGAAGTTAAAAGTTATAACCCGTTCCCATAGCTTTAAGACGATCAGCTCATGAGGCTTGGTTCTTCTAAGTCCCCGAACATTATGTCAATGGTCTCCATTTCGGAGTTAGTATGACCCTAGTTGTGTGATGCAGCGTGTTTTCAATCACTTCTGTAATGATTTAAGTCATAACGTAGATCACTATTTCTTGTATACCAAAGGAAATTTATTAATCGTATTCCACAAAGGAATATGAAATTTTTAGATGGGTTCAGCATTAATGTTCTTTGTACAGCCCCATAGTTGGGTGCCTGATATGTCCAAACGGATTTCAATACTTGCTTTTATAACATCAGTTCTGGATAGAATGGTCAGGCTTCTTACTTACTACCCAGTACATTTTTCTGTACTTCAAGTTTAGTTCTTCTCTTTTCTTTTTCATGCGCTCTTTCCATTTTAGCTTTGCATCCCAAGTCATTAGCCCAGTCGGGATAGCATTTTCAATGCAAAAAATTAGATAGAGGTTTTTTATTTATTTTAATCGGTAGAGGGGTTTATTAAGAGTCTAAAAAAAGGTTTCGACCTCCTAGCTCCATTGCGTTAGCCGCCATCTTAAATTTAACGAAAATCGGTTTTTGTGAAATAACTCGCCTATTTTCAACTTTTGAGCAAAAATTAACTTAACAAAAGGGGTTCAAAAATTAATAATCTACAACTTTGGTTATAATCTTTTTTTGGCTACGGCTGTTATTTTTCGACAAAATGAAAAAAAAGGGTTTTTAGACATTTTATTTACGTTAATCTGAAGTGCATCGCATAAATAAGCATTTTTAAAGTACAAACAAGAAAGTTATAGGTATATATCCTTTGTTATATCCTTTGTTATGACGCACATACATACAAATTAACGGACTATAAACTAAAAACGATGGTAACCAAAGTTGTATATAATTGAATTTCGAACACCTTTTTTGAGTTAATTTTTACTCAAATGTTAATATTAGGCGAGTTATTCCACAAAAATCGATTTTCTTTAAAAACAAGATGGCGGCCAACTAAGAAGGGGTGGGTGGTCGAAAACTTGTTTTCAAACTCCTTATGTCATCCTCTTCTAATGACTCGAAAAAAATACATAACTTTTTATTTTACTTGAAAAATGTTTTTTATGCGTTTTAAACTAGAACAAAATTTTCAAATAGGCTTTTTTTTTTTGATTTAGTCGAAAAATATCAATCAATTATGACCAAAATTGTAGATAATAATTAAGTTCATTTTTGCTCAAAAGTTTAAAATAGGCGAATTATTTCACAAAAGCCGATATTGGTTAAAGTCAAGATGGCGGCTAACGCAATGGAGCTAGGAAGTCGAAAACTTTTTTTTAGACACTTAATGAAACCCTCTACCAATTAAAATAAAAAAACCCATATCTAATTTTTTGTATTTCAGCTCATTTTTTTGTCCGACTGGGCTACATTCCGAGGTCTTTGGTAGCTTTGGAGTAAGGGTACTGCTGTACTGTTTATAAAATTTTGACACGTCAATTTTATTTCGTTTAATTTGATACGGCATTTTTGCGTCCAATAACTAAATTTATCGACTGCGTTTTGCAGTGTTGCCTTCATAATGGATTTATCTGGCACCAATATTGCAAAATCATCAGTTAAGGTGAACATGAAAGCTTTAATATTCACTGGGATATACTTTGTATATAACAGATATAGGGATGGTCCTAGGACACTTCCTTGTGGTACACCGGCTTAAATTTTTCTTAGTTCTGGGGAATTTTGGTCGTCCGTACTCTAAATAGTTGGTTCGTAAAGCGTGGTACACATTACCAAACCTGAGTGACATCCGTGTTGGATATCAAACAGAACTGGTAGTGTGTACACGCTGAATTATGGGTTGACACTCACAACCTGACGCTGCTCACAAATTTTTTTGATGCTGTAATACAACCCTCTCGGTTTGTTGAGTGGTTGATCGATAATGTGTACACAAATTTAATTCATGAACCGTCATTCACAGGACATAATAAGAATTATAAGAGCAAATTAGTGGGAAAACTACAAAAATAACAAGAAAAAGCTTAAAAATAAGGAAAAAATGTTTTCTGGGAGTAGTGGAATTGCTTTGCCTGATGGCCAACACAACTGATAAATGTATGAGCGAAACTTCTCCCGCAGGTTTGATATCCAACACGGGTGACACTCAGGTTGGCTAATGTGAACTACGTTTAACGTAGAATTTCAGTATTTTGTAGTACTGCCTGGGAAGGTACCTGATGTGCAGTTTGTACTCGAGTGCCAAACCTTCTCAAAAGCTTGAGCAAAATCTAAGAATAATAGCCGAGCATACTTGTTTTTTTTTTCAAGTGCCTTTTCCACAACATCCCTATAGTCCGATGCAATTGGTCTATCAAAAGTCTTCTTTCTTCTAGACATGTGTAACGCAGCACTGCGTTAGCGCAATGCGTTGAAGCAGCAGCTGCGCTACTTGCGTTGATACTAAAATTTGTAACTCAGTAACGCAATAGCGCAAAAGCGCAGTTCATCAACTCATCAACTCAATAATCGAATATTAACTTTCTATTAACTCTCAAAATGTGTTGGGGAAAAAGTTTCAATTGTTAAGGTTCATGGAACTCAACAAAATTCGGTGTGGAATTAATTGAAAAAAAAAATATTTTCAATGGAGTGTTCCAAACATATTTCAACTTTGTTGTTCCTTGAGCGATTTCATTGAAATTGACATCGGTTGTAACTGTCAATGTCAATGTCATGTCAATTTTAATAAAATTATTCAAAGAACAACGAAGTTGCGATATGGTGACATATTTTTGGAACATCTTGGTATAAAAATATTTGTTTTTTTTTAATTCTGTCTCAGCTATATTCTTTGTCAATTTCATCGAAATCACTTAAGAAACAATATGAAGCTGGCATTTTTTTGGAACACCCTATTGAAAATATTTTTTGCTTCCATAATTTTGTCTCAGTTACAACCGATGTCAATTTCATCAAAATCGCTTAAGGAACAACGAAGTTGACATTTTTTTGGAGCACCCTATTTTTAAAATATTTTTTTCTTTTTAATTCTGTCTCAGTTATCATCTGTCTCATAAATATGTCTCCATAAAAGGGACTATTTAAGGACATGAAATGAACAACATATTCGTCAAAATATATTTTGCACCTCGCCCCATTTGTCCAGTCGTGCATCATGAACTGTAAATATTATTTATTTTATTGTTATATTTTTTAAATATTTGTTTGTTTCAACCCAGTCCATTATATACGAATTTTGTATATGAGTCAAAGTCAAAGTCATTTTAAGTCAGCAAAGCACACAAACCAGTGACGTGCCATCCGCTGTGCTACTGCTTCAAATGAGTTAAAAAAAAATTGCGTTATGACGCAAATTGGGTTAAATGAATTAAATAAAAAATGCGTCATGGCGCAAATTACGTTAACTTAATTTGCTGATACAGTGAAGTGCGCTTGAGTTAGTGCATCAGCGCACGAGTTTTTACTGCTTTACCCATGTTTACTTTCTGCTGAGTCTTCTTTCTTTGCTAAGCCTCTTCAGGAGCAGTTTTTCAAAAACTTTTGCCATCATTGGTATAAGCGATAAATAGGTCTGTAAGATGTTTCTTCTGTTGGTGGCCTAGCTTGTTTAGGTTAATCAATCAATGACTTTTGGTAGTTTTTCAATGATGTGGCACATATCTTAGTTTAACGCGTGCATTAATTATAAATTGGAGTTTTTTTTAGGCTTTTAGAGGCATTTCTTTCAAAACACATGACACATGTTTCTTATTTCTTTGAGTGTGGCAGAAGGAATTTCACATTCGTTGTTTCTTTTAATAATCTGTAGCTTTATTTACTTTAAATGGCTTCAAAACATCCGCGAGAAATTCAGCGAAGAGATTATAATCTTTTGTTTCAGGTTTCCGACCCATTTATTACCTTGAGGTTTTACTGGCGGTTTTCTGTTTTGTGTCTGTGGTCTTCTTAGCTGTTTTCCAAGAGGAGTATTCTGTAGAAGACTATTCAGCAATCTGCTGACTGAACCATTTTTAAACTCACAGATTCTTTTTTTAGTTCATTGTTGAGATGATTAAAATCACCTGAAAATCTCGAAGCTTGTCATTTTCTTCAAGCTCTTCTTTTTGCCAATCTATGCTCCTTTTTTCGACGGGATATTTTACTTCTTTTTCTCTTGAGTTCGAAATAGCTGGAGTACTTGCTTCTGCCGTCTGTTGCATATCAGCAAAAAATTGTTTTTCTTCATGATTTGTTCAATTATTTGAATAGGAGACCTTATGTTTATAAAACTTGCAAGTTTAACTGACGATAAGTCATAATTACCTTCGACTCTTATTTGATTTCGTTTAAAACCTTTACAGAAAGGATTATAAGGCCTAGTATTTTATCAGGTGCAAGGCAATAATTCCACTGGCATTGCTCTTTGTAGTGAGAAAAGTCTCCAATTGGAGGGTGGATCTTTATGCATGAGAATCAATTTCACTTCTCTTTCTTTGATCCGTTGTAAGAAGTTTACAAAAATGAGTTTTCAAAAAAAAAAAAAAAAAAAATATATACTAGAATATACCAATTAAAAAATTATGTTTATGTTTTTGGAGGTACGATTTGGGAAAATTGTTTTTTCAATCAAAGGTCTCCTTTACTAAAGTTAATAATTGTTTGAATTGTTTAAAGAGACACTGGTATAGTAGTTCAGTAAACAAAAATTTTTAAAATACCAAAAACATCAAAAAATAATAGTAAAAAAATTGTATATTAAAGCTGACAAAAAACAAAAGTTTCAACCTGCAGAAAAATCTGCAACATCCTGCCTGATGCTTATAAGGAAAGATAGGTAATCCTTTAGCTTATTTTTTTATCTGTAAAATATCTCTGCAAGGAATAGCACCGTATAACGAAGAGAATGACGATAAGCATTTTCGTTGAAAAGTAAGCATTATAATATGCATATTTTTTTTTGTAGTTGATATTCCTACAATTGCAACCACTCGAAAGAGAAAAACCAAGGATTAGAAATTTTTGCAAAAAAAAAAAAAAAAAATTGTAAGTCCTTACTCAGGAAGATAACCCGAAAGGCAAGAGGAGAAACAATGTTAGCCAACGATGTTGAATAATCTTAATTTAAATTTCCAACAAAGCCGTTATGGTTGAAAATTCTTTCACTGGACAAAAGTAGAACTTAACTCCAACGAATCCTTAAGCAAGAATAAGTTAAATCCTCAGAATAAAAAAAGTAAAGAGCCGTCAGCATCCATGACAAAAAGGGTGGGAATAAAAAACAAAGGCAGAAAGTATAGATACAAATTATGAAATAAAAGTGAGGTGTAGTTTTAAAAGCTATTAGCATATTTTGACAAAAAAGTACATAACAGTCTCATTTAAAAATTAAAATTAAAACAAAAATATTATGCGGACATTAAAGTAGATGGGTATATTACCCTTTCAACCAAATTAAGAAAGTAGGTACTCTATTTCTGATAAATATACAAAACTAAACTAAATAAAATATCGTTGACTTTTGCTCAAAATCATTTTAACCCAAATGACAAAAACAAAAAAATGCAAACATCAAGGTCTCTCATTCAACCAGTTTTTAAAACTTTTAAGTTTATGGGTTTCTATGCTCATATTATCAATCCCATATTTTTTTTTCAAAAATTAGTTTTCACCCCTCCATCCACGGATCACATCCGAGACCATTTGAGTGTTTTTTTTAAACAGTCTGGCAAGGCGAACACATTTCAAGTACCCAGGAGAATATTTATACGCCAAAATTATCGCGAAAAATAGTGAGGTATGTGTGGGGGGCATGCTGACCCCATGCAACCTCTCTACTTGGGCTCATTGTAGGGTTTGTGGTGGGTGCGAGGTTACGTGTATGCAAAGTTTCTTTTGCATTTAAGGAATCTAGATTTAAAGAAACTATATTAAAAAAAAATACCTTCTAAAAACGAATCGAAGAAAATTGAGTGAAGTTGGTTCTCATCGGTGGTGGGCCAAAACTCAACTCTCCAAGTGGAGATTTTTCTCACTAAAAAGTGCAATTAATTCCCCCTCTCGGTTAGAATAAATTGTAAATGCAACAGATTTCCACTTATGATGGAATAAACTCTCATGTGGAGCAGATGCCCATGGAATTTGTAGCAGAGGTCTCATTGCAACTCTTGAGTCTTGACAACAAACTTTCTACCATTAAGCTACCTGGTCAGCTTTAGATAAAGACCCTCTTACCATACGGTGTCGAAGACCTTCTCAAATTCAACCAGACAGGCACCCGTACATTGTTAACAGGGAACTGGGCCCATTTCACTCGATGATTATGGCGATTAACCGAGGTTTTCTGATCGCCACTGTGTAATGTCATTTCGAAGGTAGAAGTGCTATAGCAAGGCTCTGTTTTTCAGGTCGCGGTTCGAGTGAATGCTTGCATTCACCTTGTATACTTGCTGAAAAGCAGCCCCACAGCCTCCACTTTCTCCTGCGGATTTTCGACAATAAAGAGGTCATCGTCCAAGACGGCGTCGTCTGGATCAATTCCTGCTGTCAGAAGTTCGTCTCTGTTCTCTGTCGTTCTCTGAAACTTTAGAAATGAAAGGTCGTTTTCCTTCCAAATATTTTGTTAATTTGGGGAAACATACATTCACTAGAATTAACGGCCCGAATTTTGCAATATTCTCGACACTACGGGCACTTCTTTGTCTCACTGGCACGGGAATATTTTTTACTGTGCCTGTGGATTCAAATTTTTCCACTAGACGCTCAATTGTTGATCTGCTAGGACGATTATGACGACCATAAATTGGATGTAGGCCTCTTAACGTTGAGGCCACTGACTCCGATTTTCGGTAGTAAATTTTAATAATTTCGACTCTTTGTTGGCTCGTAAATCTTTCCATCATGAAATGGCAAACCTTTCTGAAGAGAAATGTCAAAAGAGCGGCAAGAAATATGGCGTCGCTTGCTGTCCCTGCCGCTCTATTTTTGTAGCATCCCATTTGAAAAACCCTTTATTTCGGTATGGTTCTGTTCATTGTTCGTTTGATTATCTCGTCCATTTGTTCTAGATATTGGTCTACTTCGTTATTTGTCAATGTCATTTGGTGGGGATATATTGTTCGAACTGATTTCGCTCGATAAGGCGTTGGTTAAGCGTGGCCAGCGCACCTTACTGTAATTGTAAGTATGCACAAGCACATACTCATCCAACTCGAAGACCTCTTTTGGAAGCTGTATTACGGTGGCGAGTCCACAGTGGTTACTGTCGTACTCTATCGTTCGTAAGCAGTTTCTTGGTCATAGTTTCTGTAATTGTCATACTTGCGTCTATTAGCAGTAGATCACAGAGGCACCGCTTCTTGGAAACGATGGCTGATCCGTAGCCAGCAACTCGATACGATATTCAGCATTATGTAGAAGCGTAGACATTCTAAAATCTAAACATTTTTCGAGCTCTGTCATAAAATCAGTTGGCTGAGGTGATTCCGGTGCATAAGGCGCGATCATATACATTCACATCCCCTATTGGAGAGGAATGCATTCGAGGCAAGCCTCTAACAGCCGAAATCTGCGCACATCACCGTTATATAGATACGAGCTTTATAATTAATGCATTTTCGTATGAAGATTGTGAGTCAACTTATGCTTCTGGTTCAGATTAGTTTCACTTTTTTCCGAGGTACTGCCTCTTGTGAAGGACTGACAAATCCTCCAAGAGTATTCTTGTTATGAATAAGTGCTTTTTATCTAGCCGTTCGGACTCGACAAAAAATTGTATGTTCCCTCCATTCCTGCCAACAATACGCACACAGGAATGGTTGAGAGTTGTTAGTCACTAGGCCCTGGTTCTCCATGAGCTTTTGCGCCTCTAAATTTATTTATTTTTATTTTTATACTCAAAAACATGCAATTATTTTCAATGTTTAAATTTTGATTAATATAAACATTTTTACCAATTATTTTTTTCTAAGACTTATAAATACTTATATTACCTATGAAAACTTTTAAGAACTCCTTTTCTAATATAGTGACGATATGGTGGGACTTTCAACACCTAGAATCGAGTTTTATATTTGCACTGAACCCCCTTATACATACAAAAAAATATCCTACCCACATTGGAAGGTTATTGAAACATTTTAATAGATTTTTTTCCGCAAATGTTAACAACTACTTTATAAGATTAATGACATATTTTCTTGGTTTTTTTTTATACTTAAGCATGTGGCAAAACTTTTTGGAAAGTGCATTAAATAGACAACTTTTATAAGAAATTGGCTATTCATGGGAATGAAAAAATAAATTTAAAAAAATTGTAATAAAAAAAATGCAATAACTACTATTTAATTTTACTTCCTATCTATCAGAACTGGTATTTTAGAAAATTAAAAAATTAAAAAAACAGAAAGAATTGTTCATCCATGGTCGTAGTGTTCACATTATTGAGGGAAGAAGTACTTGTTAAAATTATTTTTAAAAAACATCATAATATAGTAACTACTGGGAAAATATTTTCTTAATATTTTTTTTCTGGAAAAATCATAAGGCCTGGTTATCCATTATTTACAGGACACCCTGTATATCTAAATATTTTACTTTTCAAGAAACTTCATCAATTTAAGTGAACCTTAAAGCTAAGCAAAAACTATATAAACGCACTCATTTATTAGACCTTTATGTAGAAATAACAAATCCTAGAACGGCCTAGTTGGGTTTAGAATTTCTTCAAAAAGTGATTTTCAATTTCAATTCATTTGAGGATTCGAGTCCAAGAAAGGAAGAATCAAATTTTGTTAAGGAATATGATTTTCTCTCTGTGTATGTACGAGTATGTATATAATACATATTTGTATATGTTTGTAAATTTTGAATTTTAACATAAAATAATTATTTTAGTTTTTTGAGAATATTCTGATTTGTTTCATAGATTGAGACATTAGGGTGAGTCTGAGCAGTATCATCTTTAAACTACCTGGATTCATCAATTTAAAAGCTTAAAATAGGAATATAGTCTCTTTATTCCTCACTGACTTTGAGTTTTCTTGGAAAATGTTTTGCCAACAAGGGATCTCTGTAGTTTAAGACTTTTAGAAAATAGTATTTTCAAATTTGCATATTCATTCAGATAGAGAGAGAGGGTAATATCTCTCATGCACCTGTAACCTATCTTTATGTGTTTAGATTTATATTCTTACACATCAAGATAATATACAATATTTATAGGTGGTGTTGGAATAGAACTATGGTCAGATCAGAATGGAGTTTAAGGAATAAATTGATTATTAACTTTGAAACTTAAGAAGAATTTCACAAGTTAAGTAGTGTAATTAATGGATACTGACTGGGTACAGTCAATTCAAGATATTCATTGCAACTGTCAATAAATGTCCTGAAGGTGAAATACCTCTCGTGATGGCACTAAATTGAAATCAATTATTCATAAAGTGCATGCAGGTGATACGAGTATACGAGTGTATGTACTTTTATTAACTTTCAAAATTGCAATCTTTGGCCGAACTCAAGACACAACCTTGGTTATAAAAGATATATCATTGACTGATGTAAGTGTATATGGATGCCCTTTCAATAATATTGATCTCCATGATATTGTAGAGATATTTCATAAATATCGAATTATTAAATTAAGCTTAAAACTTTTGAAAAATTATTTTACCTCATCAGGTCTGAGGGACGATAAGATCGACGCATGTGCTCTTATATTTCGTTTCTTTGATGGTACATGAAGGAACCTTGTATGCTTTTCGTATATGAATTTTCTCAAAGAGCTCTGATGCTTTACAGATTCTTTTGTACAGTCAGTGTGTCATCATCATCATTAAATTTATCGTCACCATGGTCTTTTCTTACTCTGTAGGGACGAGTAGAGGGAAAATTGGATTGGGATTTTCAGTACTCAGAAGTTCCACATTTCTACCTTCACATTGGCTTACTATATATGTACCTATACTATATACTCCCACATTGGGGAACTCATCAAAAGTTCAACATAGTAATATTCCCGATTCATTCATTTATGATGGACTTGCCCGAAAAATGGGGATGACCTCATGCATTACTTATAGCTTGAGTGAAATATTACTACATGTAGGAAGTGACAGAGAGAGGTCGATATGTGGTGTAGGCATATCATCATCAGCCATGGAATCTTCATTACAACCGGATCTTTTTCTTTATAAAAGACGAAATATTTTTGAAAACAAATGAAACAGTTTTTTGTTTAAACTTCTGGTGGCAAGGAGTGATGCATCAACTATCGAATAAAAATCAGAATTATGCCGAAGAAATTTGTACAGAACTTTAATTAAGGCTTGTTTGACCCTCAAACGACTTTTGTGTGATTTTAAGTGAATAAAGGTTATTTTTCATTAAATGAAATGTTTATAATTTTTTTCAAACTATAATGGTCAATTATCCCAGTAATTAACTTTGTTCCCATCAGACCCAAGTCTGATATATCAGCTGAAAATTAAATAAATTTCAAACAGTTGGTCGAGGAGTATTTCATTAATGTTTCGTTAGAATCAAGAAATTTCATTGAGATTTCGTTGAAATTTCCAAGAAATATTGTTCCATCAATTTATAATATAAAAAGTTTTCAACAGGAATCATTTTTTCTTGGAGGAAACAAAGCACTTACAGTGCAAAACGTTAACAGTATTGATCACAGAAAAAATTTTGGAATGAAAACTTCCACCAAAAAAGGCCTTAAACGTTCAATAATGTGAAAAATATGTTCAAATCTTAAACATTACCTCTTCAAAAATCTTCACAATTTTAAAGTTTATAAAAAAATATTTTTGAAAAGCGCAAACATTTTTTCTTGATTTTTAAAATACATGAGTTGAAAACTGATGAATATTTAATACTTATGTAATTAAAAAATCAAAATTATTCACCGAAAAAAAAAATTACCGTTTATGGGTGATAATAATCTTCCAACATTAAAAATATCACCATTGACATGCCAATCATGTTGTTAAAACTTATAATATTTATGTAGATATTGTTAATTTAAAAAATCAAATTAACATTTAATTATATTGATATATCAATATCTACCAATTTGGTAATTTTAATGGAATATTAACAAACAAATTATTTAACTGATATAATTTTATAACATAACAAAATGTTAATTGAACATAATTAATATAAAGAAGTTTTGGATTGATGCAAATAAAAAGAAGAAGGGGCATAATCCCACACGTTTTTTTTCATTTCTTTTAGAACCAAAAAAAATGGTACCTACCATGCAATTTTTGGTAGCAATTTAACATAATCGTATTTTTCTCGAAAACTGCTCGACAACTTTTCTTTAATAAAATTCAATAAATTACTTTTAGTAAAGGCTTCCTTTAAGTGAAATAAACCATTTTTCAAAAAAAAAATGGTTGTTAGTGGTACCACCCAGAGAACTTTTTTTTTTAATTTTCGATTTTCATCAACACGATATAACTGATTTTAGTAAATTTTCCAAAAACTATCAATATTTATTTGTACTCGAATTTAAATAAAATTCTTTTTTTTTTTTTTTTTAAGAAATGTTTCAAAATTTTGTTTTGAAAATCAAATGTCTTAAAAACTACATCATCGATTTTTATAAAACTCTGTATTTGAAGTTTCTTCAATACCTTCTAAGGTATTTTAAGATAAAATTTTACTTTTATGAAAGCAACAGTACCTTATCCATACAAATGGAATACGGTTTTTATAAACTTTTTCTTTAGGCTAAAATTATTTTGACCTACAACCATAAAATATAAAAAATTACAAATAGCAAATATTAATAGCACCTCTCATAGAATGTTTTCTTTAATTTTGAATTTTCTGAATATCGGCCAAACAGATTTCTATACATTTTTCATATAATAATTTCTAATGAGATTAAAAAAAAATTGCATACCCATCAAAATTTTGAAATTTTTTTTTTTTTTGAATTTAAAAAAAAGTTTCAAAAGTTTTATTTGAAAATTCAATATTTCAGAGTTGACAATTTTTTTTATTTTATTCTGATGCACATAAATAAATACTTAAGATTTGCATACCAAAAGTTATTCTTAAAAATAGAAAATCATTTTTTTTAAAAACTCCTCCAATGATTTAATTTTTTTTGTCCATACATCGCATTCAATTAAAAATTGAGATGACGTTCTTTCTTTTTCATCTCAAACTTTCAATGAAGTGTTTTTCAGCTAATTTAAATATCGTATTTCATTCTTTTAAACATTTTTCGCTAATAATTTTCATGTCTTCACATATAATTTTCTTAAACCCTCAGTGCCTTGAACATAAGAACAAGCATATGCGACCCAGTCGTGTATTTTATTTTAATTGTTGTGAATACTTCTTTCTGATTGGCTTGGGGACTACTAAAAGTTGCGAGCGTCACATACTGTACATGTGTATGAAAACAGCAGATTTTCAAGTGTAGGTACATATATAGCTAATATTTTTGAAACCAAACGAACAACGAACGGGACAAGCATAAAATAAACAAAGATGAGCCTTAAAACTTTAATTATAGCGAGCTTTGAAAAAAAAAATTTTGCGAAATTTATGAAAAAACTTAAAAATCGTTTATTTTAGTTAAAATAACGGTATATTTTAGACCAAAAATATCGGTTTCGGATGCTTTGGAAATCGTTTCATTGAGGTTTCATTCCGATTTCCCATACCAATACCAAACGAATTGAAGACCTTTCAGGTATCGTGGTCAACCCTATCTTCAACTTACCACTTAAAGAATTTAGGAATAAAAGAGGGTCGATTTTGAAATAGAATAAAACAAGCTCAATGTAAGGCGCTAGTATAAACGATTTTGACCTGTAATATAGATACCATAAGGCAAGTTTTGGACTCGTGTAAAAAAAACTTTAAGAGATAACAATAAAGTGGGTTGCAAAATTCGGTCAGCCTGTCTGTTCGCCTACAGCCTAAACGGCAGAATCAATTTTCTCAAAAATTGGTAGAGGTTTTTGGTGATTCTGTCAACACTTTTTTTTCCTTTGTTTTAGAACTAAAAATAACGGTATCTGCCATACAATTTTACGAAATCTAATGTCTTTCAAAAACGGCTCCACAACTTTTCTTAAAAAAAACGCAAGAAATTTCGTTTGGTCAAAGCTATTTTTGGATGGGAAACCATTTTCAAATAAATTTTTTTTAATTTTCGACTGGCTTCAAAACGGTTATTTTGATTTCAATAATTTTTTTTTTCAGAAGCTTTGAATATTTTTTCTTACTAGAATTTTCAAAAAAAAATATATTTTCTCGGTATTTAAGGGTTTATTTACACTCTAAAAGATAATTTAAGAAAAAAAATTACTTTTATGAAAAAATAACGGAGCCTTCCATACAAATGTTAAAAAACCGTTAAGAAAAATATTTTCTTTAAAACGGCCCTTCTGATTTTATTAATTTTTCTGTATGCTAAAATTAGTGCGGTATACGTATGTCCATTTAGTTACTACCAAAAATTATAAAAATTTACTAGTAGCAACTATTAAGTAATAAAGTTTTTTTTTAATTTTATATTTTTTTCATTATTGGCTGATTATTATTTTATGTACAAATTTAAAATAAGATTTAGGTAAAAATATGAAAATTTAAAATTTTTAAAAAAAGATTTATTTTTTTTTTTTTTAATTCCATATCTCGAAAACGGGTTGACAATTTTTTTTTTAAATTTATTTTTCATACGCATAGTAAGTAATGCTTACGCTTTGCAACCAAACATTTGCCTTAAAAATGTTTTAAGAATTTTTTATATAAAAAATTATTTTTAAGGAAAATCAATCTAACGATTTTAAATATTCTTTTTCATACATTCATATTCAATCAAGAATTGAGATGGCGTTTTTTTTTTTCATTAAGAAATCTCAAAGAAGTTATTTTAGTTAATTTTAGTATCGTTTTCCATGCATTTTTCTCATAGTTTCAATATATTAAACACTAGAGCAAGTACGGGCGACGCATTTGTGCATTTTATCTAATTTAAAAAGCCCATGCAATGTATGGAGTGTATATTGAATATAGATTTAGCATCGTTTAAACATATTAACTGCGTGGCTTCGGCAGGTGGCATGGATCCAAGATGTCGAACGACATATCAATATAGCTAAATTTGATTGGTTGCCTGCCTGGGTTAGTTCGACTTTGAGGTCATCAGGCGTTTGTGCGTTCCTGCGTTAAGTTGACGTATACAAGTGTTGGATGATTATCCGCTAAATCGAATGCACTGAAATTTGCCCTACAGACTGTGAATATTTATAAAATGGAAATGAGATAAGCCAAAGCTAGCTTTTCCTGAAAATAACTTAATCCCTAGTTAACTCAGCAACAGTTTTTCAGTTGAGGATTTACTTTATCTTTCAGTCGTCAAAAATCTAGCACCATCGATGTGCGACACTATGGATATTATCCTTTTACGCCATTTACGCATGAGAATAGAGATGGCGCCACAACGGAATTGCACTGACAATAATTATTATTATCGAAATAAAATGGCACTACAGCTGAAAAGGCACTCAATTCGGTTCCTGAGTTAACTCTCTAAAGTAACTGAAAAAACACGTTTCTGGAGTTTACTCAGGTTTAACACCGAGTCTAGGTTGATCTCGCAATGAAAAACTGGCCCTTAGAATTTTAATTGGCTGGAAAACTCATTTCTGGAGTTAGTCCAGTTTTAACCTCGAGACTATGATGATCTCGCAATGAAAAACTGGGCCTTAAGGAATTACGTGGCTTCGACAGAAAGCCGACAATATGTAGGTACTAAGATTTACGACGTGGAATCGCTACCCACTTATTTTTTATTATTTGGTGCTGGTCGATTCGTAAATCTTTGATTTTCACTTACAAACACATACAAACTTCTTTCTATATAAACAGCGACATGTTGGTAGGTTCTCGTGAGATTTAGGTCCTCCACTCGAATAGTCCTCCGCATATACTTATGCTGTGATTTTAAACTTTTTACTCTCAGATCTCAGTTGCCTTATAGGGCAAGTATTTCGAGGTTCCAATCAGGATTTAATGAGGAGAATTCCAACAAAGCTGCGCATCATGAAGTATTCTCTGCTCTGGTCAGTGCAGTGCTGGGGGGTCGTGGAAAAAATACCTTTTCGTGGGAATTCTGACCTCAAAAGGGACAAGGGGAAATCCGACTGGTTTTGTGGCAATTTCTTCTAATCAATTCCGATTCATTCCCTGTTTCAAATCGCCTCAACTGTATTTGCCGCTTGGGTTTTTCTTATCTTTATTTGTTCGAATTCGAACGTAATTGTATGAATAACAGTACACTCAACTAAATTTGCATTTATGATACGCTTTAGCTAATAAAAATCAAACATGTGTAGATTATGACGTCAGTGATCGCCACTACAAGCTTTTACAAACTATATATAAAAAGGAGAAATGATTTGGAAAAAAAAAGGATTTTGAAGATTGTTAAAATTGCTTTCAAAAAAGCCCCCCAGTACTGTGTCAGTACATTCTTGCGTGTATGTGTATGTATGTCTGTAAGGGACCGAGGATCTTGACGTTCTTTTAAGTTAACTATTTTATTTTTGAGGTCTATCCATATATTTCGATGATATTTTGAAACATTTAGTTCAAATTTTGTACCCAAGTTCTGTTAAAATCTTTTTGTAAATGCCTAATATTCTGTTTTTGTTTATAAAAAGAAAAAAATCTAATAAAAGATCATTTTCTTAAAACACGAGTACGTTTTTTACACTTTCACGTTATAACCTTTAAATACATGAATAAGTTCATAACATAAAATCAGGAATTTTTTTTTGTATTTTTAAGTCTGTGGCACCACTGTCCTTAAGCCATCACTAACGCTAAAGCATATCTTTGAGTCGAGTTATTGATTTTTCATTTAAAACTGAAACTACTCTGCATTTCTAATTGTATTGTGCCAGGGATGTGCTCTCCATTGATATTTTACTCGCTAGCAAGGCTTTGTATACTTTCTAGAGTAAGTACCTACTGCTACTGTCTGAAATCGTCGAAATTAACTGGTGCATAACTGGTTCCAGCATAAGAGCCAGTATACAACGAAATGCATAGCCGGCCGTCTGTAAAGCTGTTTCATTTCATAGAGATATTTTCATTGCAATATACCAACCCAAGTGAAAACTTTCCAGATGTATAATCCCAAGGACGACGGACGCTAGGCCCCGGCGACTGCTGGTACTCATCATAGGAAATTGTGGCGCGATGGTGATTTTCGGAAGGCACAGCATAGCATACGAAATACAAAGACCAAAAGTCTTTTCAGTATGGAACTTAGAACAGACATACTCGTACATAGAGGAGGAAGTAATTCTGTCATATGTGGTGTAGCGACTATGGTATGCGCGGGTGTTCTGCAGTAAGATGAAAGTCACGCAGCATTAGAAATATGTACGTACCTACACAGTTGCATTTCTAAGGACATTTCACTTATGTTATATTGGAACGCTTTGTGTGGTTTCAGTCACTTAAGGGATTTCTCACAGTCTCCATTTTGTCCAAGCCTTTAGAGTATAGTTTCGTGTACAAAAGTTCCTCCATATATTTTTGTACAGCTATGTTATGTTCATTTAGGTACATATCTACTGCTATCAGCTCTCAAATAATAAAAGGCAACTTTGTCACCGAAGTGCAGAGGCATGCTAATCCACTGTAAAATTTAAACGAAAGGAGATTGCAAATTTGTGTGGTTTCGGTTATTTAATTGCGATCATTTTGCCAAGGCCGTCTTAAAAGAAGATAATGCTTTACATGGGAGCGAAAGAGCTCTTGATGTTGGTACCTACCTACCTACATATACATAGTATATAAACGCAAAGGATTAGTATACTGAGTTCCCAGGCTATTTTGAATGGAGTGATAAAGTAATGTAATGGCATTTTGGAAGTTCTATAGTTTTGTCTATGGGTTGGGTATATGGGTATGGGTGTCTGTAATGGGTATCCAGTATTAGTACTGGTGAAATAAAGTTCTAGAGTTTCCGTGACAATTGAGCTGAATTGAATTGAAGGCAAAATAGTTTCGGATATTATGCTGTCTAATCGAATTTAAAGTACGGTTAAGGATTGGGCTTTTAAAAGAGGGTGGTTCTGGACCGAAAATAATTTACATTAGTGTATAATTTTGTTTTGAAAAGTTGATACACCTAACCTACTCTTAAAACGCTATAACTATACCTTTAGACTTGAGGAAGGAGCTATTTTATATGTGAGGGTTGATGATGGTTAATGAAAATTTAATAGCAAAAGGGTTGTCATCTCATAAATTATACAAAGTGAGTAGGAATAGGTACATGGATCAATTCTCAATTTCAATTTTGTCTTAAATATTTTCGTAAAAGGTATGTTTAAGCGTTTAAATGCATGTTTTCATTCATAAAGGTTCATACGTATATTAAAAAAGTTAAACTTTGTTTTAACCGTTATTTAGGCAGAGACCAGTATATTTTGTACCTAGGCAATATGACCCATAATTATTGAAGGCGAAACTAGGTAGTCACTATCAAAAGAATATACATATGTCATTAAAAAAAAAAACAGATCATGACCCATATTTTATATTACCAACAGTCAGACAGTAATTAGTTCATGTTACAGACAACCCTTTATAACACCTCAAAATTGAAACCAGAACAGGACGATTGTTTTGTTTTTGGAAATTAGGTTAGTTTTTTTTACTTTCCTTAAGAAAAAATAAACCGCCAAAGATTTTTCAAAGAAAGCTTTGAAAAAAAAGGAACACTAAGGTAAGAGGTATGTATACTCACCTAAACGCACCTACTAGCATATGACCTCATTAACTAAAGTTAGAGTCAAAAAACAAAGGAATCTTTTATACAACTTATTATTATGGCATTCTACAAAGCAACTGTCTATTGTTTTACACCTTCACACAAGCAGATAAATAATTTTCTAAAAGTTTTGCATAAGCTTTTAGAAACAAGTAAGTACCTACCTACCTACCTTAGCTACCCTATATTCACACTCTTAGCCAATGTGTTTCTCCTAGGTAAACTGTATAATGTACAGTACATGTGCATCACGTTTTTTTTTTGTTTTCACGTGGTAAATAAAAATAAACAAAAAAAAAAAAAACACGTCAAGAGAATAAAACCAAACAAAAAATATTTAACAACATCAAACTCATCTGCACATACACAGGACATGATTCTCGAAAACTTAACGGTAGGTGGGTTTTTCTTTGTCTTTGTTTTTAATTTTTTTACTGTTTTGTCATTGTTCTTGTTTTAATAAATGAAGCTTATCTGTTTCTGTAGGTAGGTATGGCAGGTTTTTGGTCGAAATACGTAAAAGGAATTTTGTCATTGCAATAGATTCTCCGAAATATTTCTTTCAGATTTTGGGAAATTTTGATTAGTTGACGTCATACACCCCACGTTTCAGTGATCATAATTACAATCTTAGAGTCAAAAATCAGCTCCGGACCTTTAGCACACCTCATGTATGGAAAATTTAAAAACAGAAAATGTCATCTATTTGGTCAGTTACTGGCTGAAAAGGTTACTGAAAAGGTCAACTAGTTCTAGAAATTGGTCAGCCTTAGATAACTTGTAATTTAGGCTTAAAGTATATCAAGGTCACGCACGATATTTTCACTTCATTTATAGAAAATTTGCAAACAACTAATACCAGCTGAAAGATTGTTTGATCCTTCTACTCGTAAAAGGTCAGCTATAGCTTCAGTTATAACTCAGCTATGTATTCTTTTTTATTGTTGTTTTAATGTTTTTTCAAGGTCTTGGACGATTTTTGGCACTTTATTTAGGTGATTTTACAAAAAAATCAATTGGTTTTAGTAATTGGAAAGCTATCGGTCTCGCTTGGTGTTGTACAACAAAGTCAGAAAAACAAAGCAAAAATAAAATGGGTTCGGAATCGGTCTCGTTTAACTCATCAGTCTTGTTTGGTCTGTATAACAAAAGTTTCATCTCATTATCGTCTCGGTATAATTTTGGATGTCTTGGAGCTGGTATTGTTTTGGTATTGTTTCGGTTCCCGATACCGATACCAATCCTTAAAGGCATATGGCCCCCCATTGTCTTAAGTCGTCCCAGGCTGTCTGTCATCTAGACTAAGGGTTTTTGACATTCGAGATGGCTTGGTCTTGATACCGGAGGTTCAATCTTATTCAATCTCTCCAACCGGAGGCTGGGATTCAAAGACTCTCTCGGCTAAACTATTACAGTAGTATTTTTAAACTTTGTCTAGCTTTAGACAGCTATCCAACTCCAAAAAGTTATTAATAATTATTGTCTATTGTTGTCCTACAGTGGTCTAACTAGGACAACGGCATCATCCAACTTGACATTTAATTTAATTAAATAAGCAGATATCTAACTATTTAGGACTTTTAAAAAACTGTCTAACTAGTCAACCGCCTTAAAAATCCAATAAATAAGGCTGTTACTGTCCATTGATTCAGGTGCCGAATTGGGACACGGAGATGTTCGGTTGCTAGTTGGATTGTCTTCAGAAGAATCGATGCAGTTTGATTAATTTCAAAAGTGTTCCAAAAGTTCCTGAGCTGTGTGCCTCCTCGCGGTGGGACCTGGGCAACGCAACTGTGAAATTGGGACTAGGTGCATCAGTTGGCATCAATGAGGTTGTTACCCAGATCATGATGAACTTGTTTCAATTGACTGATTTTAACTATCCGCCTGAGATATCCAATACGCCTCTGCTTCTAACTTAGCAGCTGCGGCTAAACAAAGTAGGTTAAGTAGGTAAGATTAAGCGATCTGTTATCATCAATCCTGGTAGTTGTTTTAAAAATCATACCAAGGGTTTTCGTTCCTGCTTCATTGTGGGTTCGAAAGAATGAAATGAAAACTATTCCAAAAACTGCAATCATTGCTCGTAGTCACCAAGATTGCAAATGGCGAGTTATACTGGATCACTAAAATAAAAGGTGCAACGGGATCACAAGTTGACCCTGTTAATTCTAACACAGCCCTCCTGTGATATGGATTGGCTCCTTTGGGGAGGAGAGCCATAGTGGCTGTGGTTGTACCAAATTCGCGGTGAATTATAAATGAGTTGTAGCACTTTCGATATGATAGAAAAGAACCTAACTAAAGTGAGTTTGCTTCCACAGGGCAAAACCAAAAGCTTAATTGCTAGCTGCCCTCGTAAAACCTATTCTCTTACTGTCCATTAATTCAATATGGACAAGCCAAAGTATTAGACATTTTTTGATTTTCTGGACTATATCCACATCTTGATCTTGAAAGGTCATACTCGTAGAATTCACGCTCATATCCTCCTTTTTTATCTGCGCTCCTCATACACAGGACCAAATATTCGCGAAAATTTTTTCTTTGGTAGAAGACCATTATCAGCTCTCTATTTTTGCTTATCGCTCAACACTTGGCATAGTACCTCTTGGCATATTAGTTAGTGCTATGTCATGCCGATGGTCTGGGTTCGATTCCCAGCCCCTGCCACCTAAAACAGAAATGTTTTTTCTGAAGTACTGCTTCTTGCGAGAAACTCGACAAATCCTTGTCAAGAAAAAAGTGTTTCTCATCTAGCCGTTGAGACTCAGAAAAAAATTGTAGGTTCCTTTCATGCCTGCCAAGAACACACACACCAGGAATGGCTGAGAGTTGTAATACACAAGGTCCTAGTTCTCCACGAGCTGTTGCACCACCAAATTTATTTATTTTATATTTATTCAACATGGTGCCATAAAGCTAGACTTGAAGTATTAGGGTTTTATAGAGCATTTACTTTGTTTTCTGTGTGAAACGTTTTGAGCATCTGTTTCGCCAAATCGAGGAAGCACTGGTTTGCTAGAGTAATTCTTCGTCTGATCTTCACTAAGATGTCGTCAGTGGGATTAAAGTTTACTCCAAGATAGATGAACTCCTTAACCACTTCAAAGTTATTGCTTTGAACATTGATTTCTTGTCCTGGGACAGATCTTTCAAGGTTTACTGATAGCATGTATTTGGTCTCCTCGATACCCTGAATACGTCTGTGAACTTAGTAGGGCAACTTTTACTCACGCAGGGGAATTTGCAGTTTTTTTTGTTGCATTTTTTTGCATTTATTTTGCATTTCTATTCCGGATTTTGCAGTTCACCAAATAATGATGTAATCTGGTGACCTGCAAACTTCACAGTGAAGTTAGCAGGTCACTGTGAAGTTGGCAGTAGACGTATTTCAAGTTCCTGCTTGGTTCCTGAGATACACTATATGACTTGCTAACTTCACTGTGAAGTTGGCAGATCACTCGATTACACCCTTACTTAGTGAACTAAGAAATCCAGAATAGAAATGAAAAAAAAAACTGCAAATCCCTGTCAAAGTCTTATTTGCGTGGTGAAAGTTGCTTTCCCAACTAACATACTCTCGAGAGCTAAGCTCCCGTTTTCTCAAAAAAACGCTCATAGTACATTTTTTGATCTTATTGCTAAACTTAAGACATGATCTGTCATAATGAAACATAAATTTGTCTCATAGTGTTTTCATTAAATGATGTAAGCATTTTTCTTGGATCAAATCACTTTAATCTTATACCTAGAACAATTATTACTCCTGTATGTAAATTGAGAGTCTTATAATAATTTTGTTTTCAAATTTTAACTCTAAACGTCATTTTTAAGTCTTTAAAATCTCTTAACAAGAGCTAATAAAGTAACAACTACAAAACTCTAACTATAGGATTCATATGAGATGTTGCACTGACAGCAGCTTTATTTGATTCATACAACAGTCGTTCTTTTTTTTAACGTTTTGTATGTACATTGTTTTCTGGCGTTCAGTTTTCTATTGGTCTGTCTACCTGAAGGAAACATTGGATGCTGATGCCGATTACTGTTTAAAATGTATTTTATTTTGTTACAAATGTGAACTTTCGGTGATAGACTTTCTTTTTATTTTATTTCGATGTAATATAAGGTTTTTTTACGGCGTTAGCCCGTTGTAAACGTTTTAATGTTTTAAACTTCTTAACTTTGTCAGAATTTGTTTGGAAAATTAGACAGATTTACGCAGTTTAAAATTTTACTACGAATATCAAATATTATAGTTTTGTTGTGGAATGTTAATTTTTTTGATATTCTTTGTCCATTTATTCCAAAAATTATGACGTTATAATGGAGATTTATTGTTCAGAAAAGGTAATGCATAAAATTTAATATTTCAAACTTTGAGATTTCATTTTTTTTTAAACATCAACAATAATTCACATTCTTAAGAAAAAAGGGAACGCATCACCGATTTGTTCTTGGTTCATTTGATAGATGTCAAAATAAAGTCGCATTAAAGCATCAGACTTCTCATAAAAAAGTGTTTATTTGCATACCAATATTAATGGACAACACTCTCATAAAAATGCCTTTTTAAGAGTTAAAAATATCGATACGACAGCAGCCATATTTAAATTTGAACGAAGTGTTTTTTGTATAGTTTGAGGGTTACCGTGATATGAAATTAAATTTTGAAATAATTTATTTGGTTTTCCATTATGATGAATCTATTTAACGTATATTTACGTATATACGTGTATTGATATTGATGATTATTTGATTCAACATTAAATACAAAAGAAGTATTTATTCTAATAACAAATGTCTAAAAATATAAGTTCAGACTTATTATTTTTTCATTAAAACGTCTCTTAACCTCTTGTAAATTCTTAGATTACAAAAACAGGCATACAAGAATAAGATTATCAATTCGACATACTATCTGCTATTATATCTTTTTCGTCATATAACATGAATAAATACCATTAATAATGTCAGCATAAAAATTACTATTCTTATTAAAAGCAAACATCAAGGTAACCCTTTTTGCAATTCAAAATAAAATTAAAATAATTTAAATATCAATTATTTTGAAAGCGCTTCGTTATTTTTCGAAGTAAAATGTGTAAGTTAGTACAAAAAGTTTCAATCGCACTAAGATTTAACTCCACATATGTGACAAACTATAATTATACTAACGTCGCCATGAAATGAAAATATAAATTCACACATTCATTTTTCAACATGAGACAATGACGATGACATATACAGACATAAATACTTCGTACCAAGTTTGCGAGAGAAGTATACAAATGTGAAAGATAAGTATCTGTTTTTTTTTAATTATGCGCATACTCTTTCTCTTTTCATCAACTCCCACAAGAAGTGACGCATTCTCCTAACAAGATTAATTTAGCATTTGTCATCCCATAGGAACATTAAAAATGTTTCTATAAGAGGAAATTAACTCCTATAAGTGGGCCATTTAAGTCTTTTAACGTTTTCATAAGGATGTAGGAGTACTCTTCTAGAGTGAGAATAACTCCCGGAATAAAGTCTCACAAGCCTCTAGGAAACTCTTATGAGAGGAAAATTGTTACTTGGGTTGCTAACTTCACAGACGTAACCTGAAGATATACAGGTTTTGCTTGTTCTTCAATTCCTGTGAAAGACTCTTTATTGGCCTGTTGAAAGCGGGGCTGATGTTGATATCAATGACATATCTACAATAAAAGTATGACAGATCTGTTGAAAATAGTGGCTTCAGTGTTAACATCTGCTTCACACTTCCCTTGCTTCAGACCTTGATTAAAGACATCACATGAGAGCGATGGTTCAAGACAGTGTAAAATTAGTTAATAATGATCATACCATAGTGTAGGGAATGATGTCATTAAGCGCATGTTTGTAAACAAAATTCTGTTGAAATTTCCAATTGAAAAAAAATAGCATCTACTAAATTATAATTTCACTGGATCTTCACATATCGACTAATGAAATGTCGATTGATAAAATATAGATCACGTTTGCCGTTTTTCAATCGATATTTTGAGAAGTCGACATTTTGAGTAGTCAATGAAATCAGTGCTGAGTGGTTTTTTAAAACCGTCGAATTTGACTGGGGATATTGTAAAAAACGCCTTTATCCCACCCAATCCGCAACTTACACTGTTTCAAAGGGCCTGTTTTCTGGTTTTTAAATCAACAACTTGAGTTTTTTTTTCGAGACTCTTCGATCACATTGATCTGGGAAGAAGCGTACGCCCCCTTCTTTCTGCGTGAGTAGAATTTCGTGCTTCCAAAATAAATTGAATGCAGTTTGTAATGTATGACACTCTCACACTTAGTGAGGGTAGGTACTCCTATAAACTACTTTCCAATATATGAAAAATAATTCAAGATATAAATTTAAATATTATAATTGGTAGAAGTATATAGCAATATCATTTGTTATATAACGGGTGATTTTTTAGCTGGTTTGGTTTTGGCAACACTGGTTTTGACAGCTGACGTGTGTTTATTACCTTGTGTCACTGTCAAACAGCTTCAGTTTGGTTTGCAATTTAACCATGGATCGTCTTACAAATGAACAACGCTTGCAAATTATTGAATTTTACTATCAAAATTCGTGCTCGGTTCGAAATGTTCATCGCGCGCTGCTTCCATTTTATGGTCGGCATTCTCGACCTTCTGAGCAGTCTATTCGGAAGATTGTGACCAAATTTCGCACCAAATTTACTTTGTTGGACATTAAACCACCAACACGTTTACGTACTGTGCGTAGTGAAGAAAATATTGCGGCCGTATCAGCTAGTGTGACAGAAGACCGCGAAATGTCGATTCGGCGCCGTTCCCAGCAGTTAGGCCTTTGTTACAGCACTACGTGGAAAATTTTGCGGAAGGATTTGGGCGTAAAGCCTTTTAAGATACAGCTGGTGCAAGAACTAAAGCCAGCCGACCTACCACAACGCCGAATTTTTGGTGAATGGGCTCTTGGAAAGCTGGCCGAGGATCCGCTTTTTTATCGAAAAATTGTGTTCAGCGATGAGGCTCATTTTTGGTTGAATGGGTACGTAAATAAGCATAATTGCCGCATTTGGAGTGAAGATCAGCCAGAAGCATTGCAACAGCTACCAATGCATCCCGAAAAAGCCACTGTTTGGTGCGGTTTATGGGCCGGCGGCATTATTGGGCCATATTTCTTCAAAGATGATGCGAATCGCAGCGTTACTGTCAATGGTGAACGCTACCGAGCGATGATAACAACCTTTTTTTTGCCCGAAATGGAAGTTCTTGACTTGAATGATATGTGGTTTCACATGCCACACAGCACGCGAAACAATGGCGCAATTGCGAGGCGAGTTTGGTGAACAGTTAATTTCACGTTTCGGGCCGGTCAATTGGCCGCCTAGATCGTGCGATTTGACACCATTAGATTATTTTTTGTGGGGATATGTCAAGGCTAATGTCTATAGGGACAAGCCCGCTTCGATTGACGCACTGGAAGCCAACATCCATGCATTCATTCGTGAGATACCGGCCGATATGTGTGAAAGAGTATGCCAAAATTGGACTCAGCGGATGGGCTACCTGAGACGCAGCCGCGGTCAACATTTGCATGAAATTATCTTTAAACATTAAATTGCAAGGTTCAAACTATCGATTCAAATAAATATTTCATTCATTTTTTTGAATTTTTTGTGTTTTTTTTTTTTTAAAGTTCTAAACCTCTTAAAAAATCACCCGTTATTTCGTGTCTCTCATCTCATACATCGTTAACACAAAATTATTCTATGTAACATTATTTCTGACCCCGATATCCCATTCCATGATTTAATCATCACCAGAAGATAGCTCTGTTGAGGCACATCCCAATTACATACGTATTTTTATAGGAGAAGGAGGCTCTCAGAAAACCACCAAAATGGTATTTTTCTCAAATATTTTAAAAGTCAAATTCGTCTTAATCAAGTTTAAAAAACTTCTTTTACTTTTAAAAAATAGACCATTTATTAAATTTCTCTAGAAGATATTTGGAAGTTTTTGGTAATGAAAAATAATGTCTTCCTTTTGCCTATTGAAGATTCAAATAGACAGCATTTTATGCGAATACAGAAGTAGATGAAAGTAACAGGGCTTTATGGACGTTATCTTGCCATTTTACAAATACGAGTTGCGTATACTTTGTTACTTATTCTAACGTATAACGTAAATAACTTTCACAGCAAGGATAATGAAGCCGAATAATGTGACACTGTTAACCACACTGATGTGGATGTTAGACCTTAAGATGAATACTTTTGTCAGAGAGAAGAGAATGTATATGTAGGTACAATAATAAAAAAAAAAAATACTAAACTTGAGAATAAAATTTAAAATAAAGAGAAAGCTATGAACATTATTTAGAACAAGACTGTGTTGTTTCAGTCTCCTTTATACTATGACATTTCTTTTATATTTATCTTTTTTAATCTAAAGATAAATTGTTAAAAATTAATGGCTTTGTTTTGAATTATTTCAGTTATAAGATTATAATAAAGAAGTTAAGTTTGTTTTGGATTTTGAAATAAATTTACTGAGTGAAATGTTGTCTTAACTTTTTTTTTTATTTTTTTTTTTTAAGAAATTTTGTTGAAATTAAATGTTCGAGGATTTACAACTTACTGATGACTTAGAGAGAATGAAAAAAGTTAATGTGTACGGTGTACCTTTATTGTAAATAATAAACATTATATTTGTTGATTTTTAAGTACCTATTAAACCATATTTTCCACTCAACAAGTATTAGATGGTCCAGCAATAAAAGTAAAACAAATTTAACCTTTCCAAAGACGGTAAAGTTTTGCTAATGACTAAAGGAAACATCTTAATTCAAGTGAAATATCTACATACGTATTTATGTACAATTTTATTTTCACCCTAATGATACCAAGATATATTTACTTACCTACTTTTCTGATAGTTTTTGATGTACTGAATTCGGCCTCAAAGTTGTTCTACCATGTTTGAGATATTCGAATCCAAATTTTGAAAATATATGTTTTTAGACAAATTTTAGGATAAATTATTTCTCGAGGTAATTTTTTTCGAATTATTTTTTATAATCAGTCGGAAGTATTTAAACATTTGTTTTTGCAGTTCTGTTTAAATCTTTTAAATACCTTAATTTACCTTGGAGAAATCCATAATGAGCTGTTAGCCTTCGTCTTAAAGTATCTTACTCAAAATATACTCATAAATTCTATGAACTTCATTTGAAAATTTTGAAGTGAGTAATACAAACATATAGAAACCCCACTTTATTTTATAAAAGAAGTTTAATTTTTAACAGTTGCAAGTTAAGTGAACAAAGATAATCTTGTGGTATAATAAGAACCTCAATTCTCAATATAAAAAGAAAGTTTACTTGTTAGGCTTTTTGATATATTTTAGAATAGGTTATCTCAGAAACTTAACGTGCTAGAGCAATTCTAAGACCAGATTCGAGTTCAGCGTAAACAAAATTGTATTAAATTACCAATAGCTAATTCAAACAAAATATTTTGATTAATGATGGAGAAACAAATTAAAATTAAATCTTAAGTTATCAACATTTCTCCATGATTTAAAAAAAATTTTGTTGACACCGCGCCAAAATTAAATTTGAGAGTTTTTTTTTTCCAAAAAATCAGCTTTACTCGCTTAATGCGAAAATAACAACTAAAATTTTCTTAAACATACCATTTCAAAGTTATAGCATTGTTATGACCCAAGTAAACTTCGCTCCACCCTAGCCCTTATGAGGGCGTGCTTAAGCTTGTCTAAGTTTCATATTTCTCGATGTAAAAGAGTTTTTGTTATGCATATTGTTAAAACCAATAATACATTTATTATAACTGAATTATTTTAGATTTTGATTATTTTGTTGTTTGGGGTCATCAGAAACACCATGCAACTAACTACTCCAGTGATTTTCTTCATACGCCCAGTTAAGGGTTAAATTTATTGGATAAGTAGAGCCGACGAATGTTGGATCGTCTTTGCCATTTTAAGTTTGGTTAATAATTAATTTCGTAGATACTTAACACTGAAGGCACCCTAAAAGTAAGCAACCATGTACCAACTTTGCTTTTGTTTTGTTGTTTGTACCCCATTGTTTGCTATTAAAAGCATAATTTTTTTAAGGTCAATTTCACTTTCCAGATTTACAAAGATGCGACTTGTGGCTTAAGGAATAAGCCCACATATACAAATAAGCAAAGATACGTTGTTGAACGGGATTTTAACCATAAAAACAAATTTTCGAGATCAACAGGTGTGGTGTGGTTTTTGAGGTTAACAAAGAGGCAAACAAAGTTAAGGTAGCCGAACCCCGTTGCTTTCTTCTGTTGGCAAACCGCTAGATCCATTTAATTTCGAACCAAGACCGCAGATGTATATAAAAACTATGGAAAACGACACCTCCCAGCGTCCTCAATGATTCTTATCGCTGAAATCATCAATTAATTCACTTGCCAAATCTTACAAGGAGCGACATGCAATGATTAATTAAGTGGAGAGTAATGCAAAGATTCCTAACTTCAAAGATTTTACTCCACTTTCTGCTTTGTGCTTAAGAAACAACCTTGTCTTTCGCCGAATAGCAAGTTGCTATTGTAATAGGGAAAAATATATGATGAAAAAACTGTTGAAAAGGAATGTACAAGTTCATCAGTTCATATTTTGTGATTTGTTTGTGACTGTACATTCTCATCTTGTTGGATATAGTTCACAGTGGCTTTCTGTAAGAAAATCAATGAAACATGAACCAAATATAACTTAATTTGCGTTTGCCAAAACGCAAATAGGTATAACTTTTGAATTATCAAATTAGAGCTACTGTTAGGTTCGTTGAAAAAAAAAACATCTTGAACAACTAGGTGCTGAAAAAGCAACTAATGAAAATCTCATGATTTCGCAATTGAATATTCATTACAATTTTTCATCGAAAATATTGAACTGATGAATAAGGCAAGTACATGTGTGTAGTGAAATCACAGATTATGCAATCACCATGTTTTTCATCACCTAGGTCGGTGAATAAACATCTTCCAACGAAGTAGTGATTTTGTTGATGAATTTTCATCAAGAAAATGGCTTCCCGCCAGTGACACGCCCATGTTAAATTCATCGAAGGAATAAGCTGAACAGTGGCTGATGCAGCTTCCATTCTTCAAGGAAAAAGCAGGTTTTTCCTCAAGAAATTTTTAAATTTTTCCCGCTGGGCTATTACTTGTCTTCACATTTAATTGCGATTTTTTTTTTGTGTTGAAAATATGAACACTCGAAACTTTAAGAAATTTTGCAGAATACACAAAATATTCCCCCCACAACCATCTAGCATTATAAAAATAGGTTTCCCATATTGATTCATTACCCTTAACATATAAACCAAACCATTCCTAACTTTTTAAAATCTCATTTTATTTGAATGTTGGAGAAAAGAGATTCGACTGTAATATTATTATTTTTTTTGTTTTTGTTTTATTTTTACAAAAAGAAATTCAAAACTGATTTGCTTTAAAACTCAATTGATTTTTTTTTTATTTTAAACAGTAACTGATTGGGCGTTGTGTTGTTGCATGCATCTTTCTGTGTAATCCTTGAGACTAATTTTTACTAAAATGCACACCTACCGGCTAATACATATCGCACAAGTAATTTTTAGCAATTTTGACCAATTTTAGGGTATTAACTGTATTTAACTATTGTTCAAGTATATAATTAGCTTCTATAACATATGCTGAATAACGGAACAAAATTTGAACCACTTTTGTAAAACTGTTGCCAAAAGAAAAGACTGTTGTGAGGTTTAACAAGAGACTGACTTTATTTCAATAGTTGATCTTGATACTAGTTTGTCAAAATAGACAAAAAGAGAATGCATGAGCACATTTATATTAACAATTCAAATACATATGTGCTTTCATACTCGTACAATACATAATAAACAGCTCGTAAAGAACCAGGGCCTAGTGACTCACAATTCTCAACCATTTCTGTGTGTGTGTCGTTGGCAGGAAACGAGGGGACTTACAATTTTTTGCCGGCCCCGAACGGCTATATGAGAAACATTTATTCATGTCAGTAAGTCTACGGAAATAATTTTAGAAAACAAATTTGTCATTTGGGCAAAGTTAAGTTATTTTTTTATAATAACAAACCCAAAGCAACTTTAGAAAATGAACTATTTTAAAGTTTTTCTATATACAGGGTGATTGATATAAGGCGCACCAAAAAGCTGCAGTGGGTAAGTTGGGTTAAGACAAGAAAAAAACCGTATAAGAAGGGGTCTATTTCCCCCAGTTTAGACAGGAGGGGCAGTTTTTAAAAAAATTGACTTAAAACAGAAACTAAAATATTTATAAGTAACCGTATAATTTACAATACCATGTTATACCTTTTAGGAAAGCCAGAAATCTCTTCTTTGATTTTCATTTTAAATTAAGTTTTCATAGTGAGCAGTTTTTGAAAAACTAATTTTCAAACTCGAAATTTTGAAAAAAAAACTTTCAAATTAATTTTTTTCAAAATTTTATGTAATAAAGTATAATTTTTATTTTCAAAACTCAATGCTTTTATTAATTTGCAAACTTAAAAATCCATTCTGACGTTTTTGTGGTTCTATTCTTTAATTTAAATTTTATTACGGATGTTGTGGAAAAGGCACTTGAAGAAAAACAAGTATGCTCGGCTATATTCTTAGATGTTGCTCAAGCCTTTGACAAGGTTTGGCACTTGGGACTTGAGTACAAACTGCATAGGGATCTTCCCAGGCAGTACTACGAAATACTGAAATCCTACGTAACGAACCGACTCTTAAGAGAACGGTACGACCAAAATTACTCGGAACTAAAGAAAATTGAAGCCGGTGTACCACAAGGAAGTGTCCTAGGACCAACCCTGTATCTGTTATATACAAGGGATATTCCAGTGGACATCAACGCTATTATGGCCACCTTTGCTGATGATACCGCAATATTGGTGCCAGATAAATCCGTTACGAAGGCTACACAAAAACTGCAAAATGCAGTCGATAAAGTTAGTGATTGGACGCGAAAATGGCGAATCAAACTAAATGAAACAAAATCGACGCATATAAACCTTACAGACAAAAAAATAAACAATGTTCCAATTCTTATAAACAGTACAGCAGTGCCTTACTCCAATACTGCCAAATACCTTGGAATGACTTTGGATGCAAAGCTTAAATGGAAAGAGTACATCAAAAAGAAAAAAGGCGAACTAAACTTGAAGTACAGAAAAATGTACTGGTTACTAGGAAAGAACTCTGACCTATCTATCCAGAACAAACTAATGTTATATAAGCAAGTACTGAAACCCGTTTGGACATATGGCATCCAACTATGGGCTGTACAAAGAAAACAAATGCTGAACCCATCCAAAAATTCCAAAGCAAGGTCCTTCGCGGAATAATAAATGCCTCTTGGAATATAAGAAATAGTGACCTACATCGTGACCTTCAAATTGAAATGGTTACAGAAGTGGTTAAAAAACACGCTGTATCACACAATCAGCGACTGCAAAGTCATACTAACTCCGAAATGGAGACCGTCTTACATGTACGAGACAATGTTCGGAGATTAAGAAGAACCAAGCCTCATGAGCTGATGGTCTGAAAGCTTCCCACAATGCGACTGATAAATTAAGAAAGAAAAATCATTTGTCGATCTTTCATAGATTGGTCCTGATTCACCGGTGGTTTTAGTGCGGTAAGAGTTCCACACTACTTGGTACCGATTCTTACCGAGTGTCTTTTGTTGATTTCCATCGGATAAAAAAAAAAAAAAATTCTTTAATTTTAAAATTATACGAGAATTTAAACAGTTTTCCATTTCCGTTTCTCAGAGCCACTGTTGAGAAATTTTCCAAAAGAGGTAACCGAAATACCTATTAAAATAAAATTAGAACAAAATACAAAGTTTAAAAGTAGCTAGACGATTTTCTAGTTTAAATATCATTCTATCATAAATACTTGTATTTTTGTATAGACATCTTGTATAGCGTTTTTACATCTGCCCTATTTCTCGTTTTTCTAAAAATAATGGGTGCAGGCATCTTAATACATTTTGAAGCTTTTACGTAACATACCGTTTTCAATAAAATCGAAAATAGAAAATAATGGCCCTTCGGAAGTACCATCTATTACCATAAAAAAACGTTTTCTCTTCTATACGTAGACTTTACTAAAAACTTTTTGACAAAGATAAGATTTTGTTAAAGTAATTACTAAAAAAAAAATGCAACGCAGGTTGCATTGTTCTTAAGTATTGAAAATTAAACTCAAAAATAGCGTAACTCTCCTTGGGGTATGCCAAAAAAACTGACGGATCAACCTGTCATTTTTAAGCTTTGTACTAAAAAATATATTAAAAATTAAATATTTCTAAAACAAAGTCTAAGAAAAATGTAAAATAAATGGATCTTCAACATTCATGATTCCTAATGGATATTTAATTTATTATTATTCTCTTGGTATACATAGGTAAAGCAAATTCAAAAATCAATCGTTCGTTTTACTGTTAAAACAATCACTCACAATAATTGCCTGTAAAGCATACAGAGCCTTAAGGTAGGCAGGTATGTATACGGATAGAGAATAACCTTGCTTAAACCATTTTCGTCATCATAGGTACCAGATTAATTCAATATTTGGCCAAGATATTTCATGCAATAAGAAAACACACAGAGATACGAACAAACACTGAACAAAGCGCACCGCAGATATGAAACCGCACCGTATGTACAACTACAACATATCTAATGCCCATCATTTCAACACATACTGCAGCTGATGTTCGTATATTGTGTTCTGTACTAAAGATACATGCTGTAGATACCTTATACCCACCTCCTAACAAAAGGATCATAATGCCTCTGTGTAAACACATCTAAGGCCCCTCTTGCCTAGATCCCATTGTGTAGTTATGTAACTATATATGCATAGCTATTGTATTTAAGGCTCTGTTTGCAGAAATACATGCTGAATGCTAAGCTTGACCATCTCCAACAATCCAGCCACAACAACACGACATAAGAACAATAACAGCAAACCGGCGACAACCAAAGGACTGGGTTTGAAATTAATTCTAGCAGAAAAACACACAGAATCCCATTTACGCACACGTTTATGGAATCGACTCCAAAAGATATGTTTGCCAAAGCCTGTCCGTTGTCCATCTCCGGGCGGGAATATGGTACATCGTACCTTCATACATATACATATGAGCTTTATAGATGCGCAGAAATACCCCGCCCAGTTGCAGTTCCCATCGGATATCGTCGACTAACCCATCATCAGACCATAGGACTCGGCACACAATTAAATCCAAAGATTTATGTAGTGGTTTTCAATATTTAATTGAATATTATTCAAAACCTCTCTGCGGCAGTCCACAGGTCTCAGGAAGCAACCGCACAGCTAATGGTCTAACGTATATTTCTAAGGATAATTACTTTGCCATTAAGGTGATTAGTTGGAAAATATTCAGCATCGTTGGTAGGTACCACCAAAATTTAGCAGCAAAAGCAGGACAATGCCATGCTTGAATCCTTGTACACCCCACATAGGACTGCATCTAGATATTAGGCCGTTGTTGTTTTCGAGTTCAACTACAACTGCTATTCCCTAAAATATTTTCCACGTTGTAAGATTACGGAACAGCTTCGGTGTATCTCTCTCATTTCAGTTCCAGTGTGTAACCCACAAATAAATGAATTCATAAGTTAACTGGTAATCGAATTCGAGAATAAGAATTATTCTCAGAACATCGGTTTCGAACCAACAATGTTATTGATTCAGTTGAAATAAGCATTCGAAATGGCATATATACCGTCTAGCAGGATATACTGTTAATTTAAGCAAAACCCTAAATAGGTCCTTGAGAGTAGAGGAACTGTAAATTCACTTTCAGACCCAACTTGCGTGCAAAAGAAACTTTTCATAGAAAGAGAAACTAAATTTACTTCATTTCAGCACACATCGCTTTATGTTTATGAGCTGAAAAAAAAAGTTTCTGCTAAAGTTTGAATGAACTCAAATAAATAGTTATACTCGTATGTTTTTGAAATGCTATGTAGGTAGGTATTTAAAACTCAAACCATTTACTAGCTTTAAGAACTTAAATGGAACAGAAATTTGTGTGTGCCACTAAAATTCTTAAATGGGGATTAGCTACGTTTTTACCTTCCAGGCCCGGCAGATCATGCTCAGCCCGAGGGGGTGATAAAATTTAAAAATTTTTGGCTTACATACACACATACCAGGGTATATCTACCATTTTGTAATTCTACTCTGACGCGTAATCGAAGGTTCCAGCTACAGCTTTTTCATCAAATTTCTTCAAATTTTTGTCAAATAGTTATATATTTTTTTTTTCCTAAAATCCGATTTCTCGACTCTTGTAGTTCTTTGTTCAATATCTTTATTCAGTCAAACATTTTTATCTTAATTTTTAACAAAAAATATAATTTTTGTGTATCATTTTTGTATAAGGATTTTTGAGGGAAATCTCTAAAAATATTTACCGCCGTGCGTTTAGCGTTGCCAATTTTATGCATAGCTACAAATTACAAATATAATTTATATAACTGAGTTAAAAAAAAATCCGACAAAGCTGAATTTCCGCGGAGAGCTTTATTTTGACGTCTTAGGCCAGCGATGGCGAACCAATGGCACGCGTGCCAATGGTAGCCACGTGACGAAAAATTATGGGTACTTTCATAAATTGAGAAATCCATTTGCACCTTTGAGTGGTGGCAGCAGCTGTCTATATCATGATCAGTTTTCTTCTTAAAGCTATTCAAAAAAGTCGGCAGCTTACGCACTGTGAAATTAATTTTTTTCCTAATTTTCACTTGAAAATTAGATCAAAACTTTTAACGTTTTCGAAAGTCATCTGCATCAAAAACGTATTTGCTATAGTAATATGTTCGAGAACATTATCCACGGTGCAGCTGTGCAGAAAAAATGTAGATGAGAAACAAAATATTAAAAATTCAGAGACCATGTTCGTTAACATCAAATGCGTTTGCAATAAAATTGACTTGAGTTAATCAAACAAATTTTGTGCAAGCAGAATGATTACATATTTGAAGATCGCAGTATCTGGGTCAAAAAATGATGGTAAAATTTGTTTTCAAGTTGGCTTAATGTTTTCGAAAACTGCCTCTATTTCTAAAAAATGGCATGGTGCTCGAAAAAGGTTCTCCATCCCTGTCTTAGATATTTCCTTAAAAGTTCAGTTAGTTTGAGTAGTGGCAAAATTGTTTAGGGAGGGTGAAAGGGGATAAAATTCAGTCTTTTCTTAATTCCTTGAAAACTATCAGTATTTTTTAGAAAAATGTGAAGGTACAGATTTAAGCTTACGTAATTTTCCACAAAAAAGACTAACATTCTTTTTTTCATACAATCAATAGGTTGAGTGAAAACCATGCAAGAACTTCATGGTGGAGCAAATTTTGTCAAAAAATTTTTACAAAATTTTATTAATTGATGGGCACAATTTTTTGTGCGAATTGTATTTGGCTTAATCTCCTAATTATAAAATCAGGATTTTTGGGTGTCTGGGGTAAGGGGAGGGCCATCATCTTGAAAAAAAAAGTGATAGGGTTTGTATTCAACAACTTGATTAGATTTTTTTTTCACAACAAAATTATAAAATAACAATATTAAACTTTTTATTGCCTTTACAAATTGGTGTTTCGTCCGGCTTACTCACTTGGACACATCAGTGACGTAGTGAGGGCCTTCATACGCAATTTGTATTATGTTCAGTTCAGTTTGTAGGACTTAAGGCCATACAAAAGCTATTTTGAATCAATAATTCAACAAGTCCAACTTTAATGCTAAGTCTTCTACTTGGCTGATTTATTTCAGTAGTATATAGAATTTATATTATAAAAAACCTTCTAATATAACAATATTTAGACAATAAAATTATCCAAAAAAATAAGTTGTGAACGAACTCAGTAAGTTTATTTAAGGAAAAAAAGATAGTTTTTTGTAAATATTTCAGCAAATATAATTTTTTTCAAAAGACGTTAAAACAAAGCTCTCCACCAAAATTCAGCTTTGTCTGTGAAAGTCTAAAGTGAAAGTCTAATAATTATGATTTCTGATAAAATTGATGATTTCATGTTAAAAATTCTTAAATATTATTTATTTTTAAATCTTGGCATGGTAAACTTTTATTAAAAAGAAAATAGCGTTTACCCACTCGAAAAATCTCGGGTGGGTAGTGCTACCCATATTATCCGCCGAGCCATTTACCTTCCATTGTTTTCGAACCATTGCTATTGTTTGTACGGAATAGGGAAAATAACATCAGAAACTTTTTATTCAAATTTTTTGAAACATATGTTCATGGCTTTCTTATGGGGTTTTCTTTTTGTAAATTCAGATTTTGATTTAAAAATTGATTTTTATCGTCGCGAATGGTATACGACTGCAGATTGATTTGTCGTTTTTTATGTATTGGTGTATAATTTGTGTCTGTGAAACTGTAGCTATCCAGTCTTGTCAAGTTGATGGCTGTGAATTGTTCTGGCGTGTAATAGTGTTAGTAAAAGAGGGGTAAATCTGCCGAAAAATCCAGATCTGCAAATTTGATTTTCGATCAAAAAATAAATTGATTTTTTTCACCATTGGAAGGCTTTTATTGTCAAAATCTGTGTTTTGACAAATCGGAAGGGGAAAAAAATTAATTTTTGTCACCAAAAGAAAACCCCATTAAAAATAGTTTGTGAAGCCCAAATTAAGATCCAGTCAGAAGTAAAATGACAGTTATTGTTTTCAACTGAAATAGAGAGGCTTCAAAAAAAAATCCCCAAATTACTATTAGTGCTCACAAAATTTTTGTAAGAGAATATAAAAGGTTTTTCAACAAGGACGCTACAGAAGTAGAGCGACAGGGACAGCAAACGACGCCATATTTCTTGCCGTTCTTTTGGCATTTTTCTTCAGTAAGGTTTGCTATTTCATGATGGAAAGACATACGAGCCAACAACGAGTCGAAATTATTAAAATTTATTACCGAAATTTGGAGTCAGTGGCCTCAACGTTAAGAGCACTACGTCCAATTTATGGTCGTCATAATCGTCCTAGCAGATCAACAATTGAGCGTCTAGTGGAAAAATTTGAATCCACAGGCACAGTACAAAATATTCCCGTGCCAGTGAGATAAAGAACTGCCCGTAGTATTGAGAATATTGCTGCCGCTGAGGCTTCAGTTGCAGAAAGCCCAAATGTGTCTCTCACACGTCGTTCTCAAGCGTTGGGCATTTCTGTGACATCGTTGTGGTGAATTTTGCGAACAGATTTTAGCCTACATCCTTACAAGAATTAACTGACGCAAGAACTGAAGCCGCTTGACCATCAGAAGCGTCGTATATTCTTGAAATGGGCTGAGAAACAACTTGATTCTTGAAAATGATTCGGATTTTCATCGAAAAATCATCTTCAGTGATGAGGCTCATTTCTGGCTGCATGGCTTCGTCAATAAACAAAATTGGTCAGGCAGCAATCCACACGTACTTCATGAGTCATCATTGCATCCCGAAAAAATTACGGTTTGGTGTGGTTTATGGGCCGGCGGCGTCATTGGGCCGTACTTCTTCCGTGATGATCAAGACCGACACGTTACTGTGAATGGGGATCGCTACCGTTCAATGATAACCAAATATTTTTGGCCCCAATTGGATGATATGAACTTGGAGGACATGTGGTTCCAATAGGACGGCGCCACAAGCCACACAGCGAATGTTACAATCAATTTATTTGAAACCAAGTTTGGAGAACGTGCTATCCCACGAAATGGTCCAGTCACTGGGCCGCCTCGGTCGTGCGATTTGACGCCATAAGACTATTTCCTGTGGAGCTACGTCAAATCTATGGTCTATGCCAACAAGCCAGCGACGATTGATGAACTTCGTACGAATATCGAACGTGAAATTGCAGCAGTATCGGCCGATTTATGTTTGAAAACCGTCGAAAATTGGGTTCAGCGTCTGGACTTCTGCAAGCGTGCCCGTTTTGGCCATGCATAAGAAATCGAGTTTCGTACATAATGGCATCAAACGTTCTTTCACATGAATAAAGAATTTCATTGATATCCAAAACCGTTTTTGATTTATTAGAAAAAAACCTTTTGTGGCGCTCTTATTGAAAAACCCAATATCTTCTAGGAGTCGGGTAGAAATCACGGACTCAAACAGAAAGTATGTTTCTGTGAAAAGTTCACGGTTAAAAATTATGACATGTTGGTAGCATTATATTTGCAAGATCTTGGAGGGGTGGGGGGAAAAAGCTGCCCTATGGGTGGTTATTCTACCAACCACTTCAAACTCAATTAGAATAGCTACCCATAATCTTATTAAAACAAAGTATAAAGTCACAAGAAATAATTGTTCTTGTTAGATTTCAATTGTGATGTCCAAATGAACCAAATATACACTATTTTCAGAAAAAAATCGCAGGTAATGTCCAAGTTTTTTGAATAAAAAAGGTATTCAGAGTAAGGGCCAGTTTCTTCACTACTGATCATCTTTAATCAATGATTATTGTGACTGGGAAAACTGCGAATGTACTTGTTAGCTACAATTTTAGTAAATGAATCCTTAGTTCGAGTTGTAAATTATCGAAACCACTAAGTTTGATTAACTCCATTTAACCAGAGCCTGTGAAAAACTTGTTACAGATCTAACTCAATGTGAATAAATTGGCCCTTAGAGTCACAATGACGTTTATATAAGTTTAATCCTAAAATCCTTTGATAACTTCAACCAAATTGTGTTCCTAAAATCGTTTGATAAGTTCAACCAAATTGTGTTTAGCATTTCCTATACAAAATTTGGCAGTTCATTAACCAAAAGAAACAGGCTCAAAGGTTTCCGCAACAAGATCTAAAGTACCCATATAGTCAAATTATTATAAAACAAAATTGTCATTTATATCATTTTTATATGAAAACTATCGAGAGACAGTCTCTTTAGAACGAAGCACTTAACTACATTCTAAAACCCCATATAATCAATAAATGTTGACCCTTTTTTAAAAACGAAAAGAAACTTTCAAAAACTATTAAAGCCTTCATATTCTCTTGTAACCTTATATCATTTTTATGAAATTCACTTTTTTTTAAACCTTTTCCAAATTGTAACCTTCTCACATTTCACATTAAAAACTACTTAACCCAGACATTATTTTTGGGTAAAGGTATAGCAAACTTTAGAATAATATGTGTGAGAACATATCCATAGTAGCTACATAGCCAAAACTACTTTACCTCTAATCCGAAAAAAAAGCTTCTCCCTTAATTTGTTTGCAATTTTATTTTACACCCTCAATTCATTTCTATTTTACCATAAATCAAAAATAAACATTCTAATAAATAGAAATCGTGTCACATTGTTCCAAAAAGGATTACGGTCAATTTGTATACAAAGTGTCACTCATTGCCAACTAAATTAACTCCCAAAGGAACGACCCACTAAGTAACTTTGGGTTCTCTTTGTCCTGGCTCAAACTTTATTTATATAATAAAAAAAAATACCTACTAAAAAAAAACTAAAATAATACCCGTTTATTTATTTTTTTTTTTTTTTCTACAAAGTCTTTTCCCTAACCAAGTCTGTCAAATGGCCGGCCGGGCCAGCAGGTTGATTTGGGAAACGCCATAAGTTTGATTGGGGTCAAAACTACAGCCCGCCATCCAGTCAGTGCTTTACCTAAGTTGATGTTTATATTGAATGAGTGTATGTGTGTGTGTGTGTTGGGTGCGGTGGTATATTAGGGTGAGCAAAAAAACGATCCAATTATAGAACCTAGTTGTTCAATATAAGATTAAAATCCAAACCAAGAGCAGAATTTTTTATTAAATGCCATTTAAATTTGAAACGGAAGATTTCTTGAAAACGAGGAAATTTAACATGAAAGCCTTTTTCCATTTACCCAGAGGAAACTCAATCACTCAAAAGTCACTTGAAACCTAAGTATCTACACTCTTTTAGGTCCTTTAGAGAGCATGCATACACAAACACATTCAACATCCTACTTTTGAATTGAAATGGAGGAGTCTGGGATGCAATAATGCAAAAAAAAAAAAAAACTCTGATGGGTCTGATGAACAAAGATGAAAACAAAAAATTAGAAAGAATAAAAAACGAGCAGGACAGCTACGATATTTTCTTTCTAACGTTGAATAGGTTCGAGCCTCCAGTTCCAAACTCATTCGTTTCCTTCAAATTAGAGGCAAAAATACCAGAGGAGCTGCTTGCTCCTAACAACTTTATTAGTAGCAGTGTGTCACAATTTCCGTTACAGCTTGTGTCTTCCGTTTGTTCCTTTTTCTTTTTACCCCGACCTACGTTCTTTTATTTCGTACATTTTGACTATTTTCGATGCCAAGTGCCCGTATCTAACTACATATGCCTACCTATACAAAGTATCCCTAAAATGTCAAAACGGTCGATTTATTTAATTTTCATAGATTAGGTCGGGCTCGGGATCACTCAACACACAGAGATGCCAACAACAAAAACAAAAACAGTTATTTGAACTTGGGCACGAAGTTGGAAGATGATGACGACCGAGCGGACACACTCCTGTCCTGGGACAAGAATGGAATATTAAAAGACTCGATTGGTGGAAGGGGTGGGGGGAGCGGCATTGGAGAACAAAAACGTTTTGCGCAGCCAAAACTTTTTTTTTGTCAACCCCAACAAATTTAGGTTTAGTTAAGTTGGAGTTAAGTTTTTCTGTTTTGTTTTTTTTTTCAATATTTTTCTCTAAGCGGATGCTTAGGGATTCTTTCATCCTTCTTTTTGTTATATTTTTTTTTTTCTATATTTCTTGTGAAAAACGTGACATGAAGTATAAAATTTTGTATATTTTAGTTGTTTTTTGTATGAAGAGAATGGAAAAATACAAAATTTCTGACGAGACGAAAGGGAAAATGAAATGTTTTGTGTCAAAAAGTTTTTATTGCCTTTGACAGATGTATCTAATTTTTCTTGATCACATTTTGACAATGCAGCACCTTAGGACGTAGACGAGATATAAATCTGAAATAAGATTAGTTAATGCAAAAAGCGTAAAAATATCTATCAGGACATATAAGGTTGATTCTATATGAGAGAGTATATTTCATGATTGCAATAGTGGGGTCGGCAAGAAAGGAGATTTTTTAAATCTTCCATTATTTTATATAATTTAACAATTTAATATGATTTCCAATAAATTGGCAACACTGTACATAAGACAGCTCCTATAATTGTTTTAGGGCTTTATAAAAGTTAGCTTTAACAGACCTTAAATGTAGCTATAGAAAAAAAGTCAGTATGGAGCAATGCACTTCTGCTCGACAGCTCCCTACTCTATACCACTTTATAAAAAATACAGTAGACGTTTGATATAGTGAAGTAATAAAAAAACAAGCCGGTTCATCCTTTCGAGATTATTCACTTTTTCGAGCGGGAGTTCTTAAGGGCTTTCTTATGGTGAATTTGATCCAAAATGCACATTTTGTTCGATGTGAGTGTTTTAGATTTATTTAAGCGTTAAACAAAGCTTCATTTCAGTTTAAATAAAAAAACAGACAGTTCTCCAGTTTTCTTGAGCAATCTTAAATACTTGCGAGACATTTTCATACAAAATACATTTTCTTATAAAATTTTGTGTGTTCACTATTTAGGATAGTTCACTATTTTGAGATTAACTTAATCGAGCGGCTACTGTAAATAAATTTGGTAGAGCAACAGCTCGTGGAGAACCAGGGCCTTGTGACTTACTACTCCCAAACATTCTTGTGTGCAGTGTTGTTGGCAGGGATAGAGGAGACCTACAATTTTTTGCTGAGTCCGAACGGCTAGATAAGAAGCACTTATACATGACAACTTGGAGGATCTGTCAGTTCCTTGCAAAAACAAAACATTTTGTTCTTAGGTGGCAACGGCTAGGAATCGAACCCAGACTTTCAGCATAGCAGTCCAACGCACTAATCATTATGCCACGAGCTACATACTTCTAGCATTTTTTTCCAAAATATTTACCAACTTTGGCTAATGTAAGAATTTACGCATTAATTCAGTGCAAATTATTTGAAAAAAGTGCATTTATAAAATTGTTGCCTATATTTTGAAAAGTGTATTTTCAAACCATTAAGCCAGAGAAAAACTTGTCGACGCCTTTGGGATTATGTCCCTTACACAGCTGGTATACTTCCGTAAAAACTGAAAACTTATAAAGCCTTGCTCATCTTTACATTTGTCGTGTTTACCATCAACTACCATGCTGTTTCTAACAGCTTTGACCATTAATTAATTTGGCTTGAAATGACTGAAATCCATGCACACTTGAAATCCGTCCTTTCCGACTGTTTAGTTTTCTTTGGGATGTTGCTTGTCACCCTTTCACTGATGTGTAGATATCGCAGGGATACAATCCAAATCCAGAGTCATCTTGTTGGGTATGGGCAGTTCTCATTTGCTCTATACTACACTCCAACCGTAAATGAGATCTGCTCTTAATCTCTAGATGGCAACAACCTCCTCTTCTTCTTCACACGTGCAAAAGTCTGGCAGTCTGGTTTCCATGGTCTTCTAAGTGGCTATCTGCACTGGCGTTGGAGATGTACGGTCTTGTTGGAACTCCAAGATGCAGGTCTCCTAGGTGGAAATCTCGACTGGCAATGGAGATGTCTGGTCTTGTTATATTTCCTGTTTCGAGTAGGTCCATCTAGCTGGTTCCTTTGCAATGCTGTTCTCTAGCATGAACACTCCTCAAATTCTATTTCTCTTACAAGCTTGTTCTGCTGCATCCATAGTTATGGTGAATGCTAATGATTCAGGAAGCTTGCGTTTTCCAACAGTTGGAATAACTCGCTGAAATTTGATGTCAGGTACCGCACAGGCAAAGCTTCTGATGCAAATTGGTTGATGATTTTATCTCCTCAGTCAGATATGCCAGATGCGCCAACTGTTCGATGTCTGCTTGGAGCTGTTGCAGAGTTTCTATTCTTTTCTGGACTCTTGTATTAAATTGAAGTGGAGGACTTCTTCCATATGGCCATCTCTTAAGCATTTGTCAATGGCATGAACAAGTGCACTGAAGTTGCCATTCTTATCTACTGATATAGTTAGCAGCAGTTCCTCTGAGGGCAAGTTGTCTCTATCGTCCCAGCCATTTGTTGCTCGGCTGCTTCAAACTGTTTATTGTAGATTGACCAAGAAGTATTCTCATCAAAGACTCGTGGATGCATTTCCTTTCTCCAGAACTTTCTCTAATCTTCATTTTTCTTACTTTGTCACCATTCTTGGAACCTTTCAAACCTTGCTTCTGCCTCTGCCAAATTTGTTTTTCAAGAGGCAACAATTGTATATCGACAGACAAAAACTGTTTATCGACAGGCTCATTAAGGACAATAATTCTGCTATCAAAGGCATCTAACTTACATTCGAGTATGTTTTTCTGTTTTTCAAGTAGACTCTTTTGTACTTGGCTTTGATGCTCCAACTATTCGAGAAGATTCTTTTGTTCATTGCGTTGTTGTTGGTTTTGTTGTTCCAGAAGAATCTTGTGTTCCTAGCTTTATTGTTTTAGAAAATTTCTTTCCTAGCTATTAATTTTTGTGAGCAGCTGAGGCATCTTTAATTTGCAATGTCTGACGTACTTACTTGTTCTTGCTCTTCCTCCATTTCAATGTCGAATACCAATGTTTCTGGGTTATATCCCCGTTTCCTTATATTTTCCTGCAGACGAATTATAAGATCATTCTTTGTTCCAGCATTAGGAAGACCACCCTTGTTAAGTTCCATTAAATTTAAATTATTTTGAATTTTACCCATTTTTCACTTTTCAGAATGACATTCACTTTTTTGTTTGTAACTATTTTCTGGTAAAGCACAATAAATTATCTGAACACAGCTAAATTAAGTTTTTCCCACTTCTGACACCAATGTAATATTTGCTTACGTTCGTTAATAAACTTTATTTACTTTATTTTAACTAACACTTCCTTATTTCGCAAATCAAAACACTTTACTTTAGTACTAGAAAACAATTTATTGTTAACCACTTAACTATACTGAAATAAATTCACCAACTTTACTTTTTACTTTTATTAAAACAACCAACTTTATTCATTTGTAGTACCTCGTGGCATGATGGTAAGTGCGTTCGACTGTCATGCCAAAGGTCTGGGTTCGATTCCAAGCCACTGCCTCCTAAAAAGAGAAATATTTTTCCCAAGGTACTGCCTCTTGCGAGGAAGTGAAAAAATCTCTTAGAGTAAGTGCTTCTCATCTAGCCGTTCGGACTCTGCAAAAAATTGTAGGTCCCATCCATTCCTGCCAACAACACGCACACAGGAATGGTTGAGAGTTGTAAGTCGCTAGGCCCTAGTTCTTCACGAGCAATTGCAATTTTTTTTTTAATTTTATTCATTTACGATTAAAAACAAAGAACTGTGGTGGAATCGGCTAAGTTAATTTGTGAAAGTTGAAAGTCATAACACAATAGAAATGCAATGGCGTTGTGACTATCAATTATCACAAATCTCCTTAGAAAATTTGACCCATGTGTTCTCTGACATCTGCTTTTATACTTGTCACACAGGTTCCCGAAATAGCTTGAATGTTATAGTATTTTCTTCTAGAGCTTTCAATAGGGGAAACTTCCCATAAATTTTTAGTGTTCCCATTTTTTTTAAAATAATTTTGTTCTGTTTTGAGTAGGGCATAACCATCTACTTGAGTGATTTTTTTTTAAATTTACTTTTAATCATTAAAAAAAAATGATACATAACATATTTTTGTTAGTTTTTCCCATTATTTTCTACACATCTTCCCAAAACTATTTTTATAAGGGTTTTTTATTTAGACGTGTGGTTTTTATCCTGGCAATACTCTTTTCGGTGTTAGGCTATTTGACAGCTGTCACTTGATTTATGCTCAGTTTGTTTTGCCATTTCATAATTCATAATGAACAGACTTACTTCTGATCAACGTTTGCAAATTGTGCAAATTTAGTACCAAAATAATGGTTCTGTTCACGCGACGCATCGCGAAGGAATCAATTTATTGAAGGCAACTTTTGGTGAGGCGCTGAATATGCTCTTGCAAGGCGTCAATCGTCTCGGGCTTATCTACGTAGACAAGACACTTCACATAACGGCCACAAAAATTAACCTTACCCCGGACAACGCGAGATAATGCGCTCACCAAAAGTTTTCTCCAATAAATTGATTGTTTTGCGATATATCACGCGAACCGAACTATTCTTTTGGTAGTCAATTTGCGAACGTTGTTCAGAAGTAAGTCTGTTCATTATGAAATGGCAAAACAAACTGAGTATAAATCAAGTGGCAGCTGTCAAAAAGACCAAATCCGAAAAAAGTATTGCCAGATTGAAAACCACACGTCTAAAAAAAGGATCCTTTATATTATTTAATTATTGACTAACCTCTACATATGCATACCATACGAGTATAACCTTTAATCATACATAAATTCGTTTATCCCGTCGGCGTCGTGCATTTTATTTTCATTCGTATTTTTTATTTCTCAGAAATGATTAATTCTGTTTTTGTGAAACAATAGCTGTGGAATGTGACTACAAGGACATGAATGTGAATAAATAAAACGAAAAAAATATAAGCCAGTAACATTTACATATTTTTGCATATATGTAATAATATGCAGGTACGGGTAAAGGAAGGTATGTGTAAAAATAGAGAAGTATTCCTCACCATCACCTACTGTTTCCATAATCTAATATTTACTCTACTCTTCGACATTGTCTTTGAGATAGATTTGCAGCCTTTTCATATACAAAGGTACAGTCGACTCTCTGGAAACAGGGGAAGCATGATGCGAACGAATTCATACCAAATTTTCGATTTAAGGATTGAATACATTTTATGCTCCTTATAAAATATTCGCAAATATCTGAAAACCTGTATTATAAATTTTCGTTTAAAAGCAATTTAAATATAAATTTATTCACAATATATTTGATAGACAGTTTTGACTTACTGTTAGTTGACTATAACTTGGCTGTGAATAGACTCTTGTTATAAGAGCATTTTTGATTTTCAAGATTGATCAAGAACGGAATGTATATTTTTATTTGTTAGAATAAAAGTCTTCTTAGTTCTAAATATCAAAAGCTGTTGATTTACCGTAAAATATATTTTTAAGGACAGTCACAATTTCGATGAAAACATTTTCCAAAAATTATAAAATTGCAATATGTATTTAGTAAAGTTCCGGATAATTGAGACTCAGCTGTGTATATGTTATTTCATATAAATTCTCGCTTTTCTTTGAACAAGTGAATATGGTAAATCATCTTATAGAAAAACCAATATCCATATCAAAGTCAGCTCAAGGCTTAACAAAATATATATTTAAGGTTTTGGGGTGTTTCTTACTTCAACTACTTTTTAAAAAAATCCAACAAGTCTTCAAAACACTCTGCATAATAAAGTGTTCTGAGGTTAAAAATGTATTTATTTTTTTTTTTATTTTATTACAATCATATGCATAGTCATATGAATAAGATTTAAAGGAGTGGTTTTAGGTAGCTTACGGTAGTTCAGTTATTATTTTTTGACAGCCAAATTGGCAAACAACATCAAATTTAATTGATTGAGTCCAAAGATGGATAAGTTATCCGAAACATTAAGTTTTGTTTTTTTAATTAATTAAAGATTATTTTTACTTGCGATATAGGTATACTATAACGCAAATTTCGGGTTCGTGCCAAAAAAAAAATTGAGATAACAATCAAACAAAATTCTATCTGTCTAAACGGCTGGATCGATTTCTGGTAAATAGTGGTTCTTGGTGATTCTGCCTACATGTTTTTTTCATTTTTGTTTAAAACTAAGACTGCAAAATAATTTCTTCTGGCAATTTTACAAAATCTTAAATTTCTCAAAAGCAGCTCCACATCTTTTCTTAAAAAAAGAACTAAGCTACATTTTTTTTAAATGGTTATTAATGGTTCCTCCCAAGGAATCATTTTTTTTTTATTTTTCTTCAAAACTGTTATTTTTATTTCAATAATTTTTTACATACAGAACTTCTAAATAATCCAAAAAGTATTCCTTACTAAAATTTTCAAAAATTTTTTTTTTGGATTTTTTAAAAATGTTCAAACATTTTTTGTTTGAAAATCGAATATCTACAATAAAAATTAAACTTAAGAAAAAAAATATTTATATGAAAAAATAACGGTCTCTTCCAAACACATATTAAGAAACCAGTAAGACAAATAATTGATGTCTTAAAAACGGCCAATATGGTTTTTATTAAGCTTTTCCAATCTGCTAAAAGTAGTGCGATATACAACCAAAATCTATTAAAATATATAAATAGCAACTATTAAAAATACTTCTTATAGAATGTTTTTTAAATTTTGAATTTTCTCACTATCGGCTGAACAGATTTATCTCGATGATAAATTAATTGGGTATGACCGTTTTGAGAACGTGCTGCTGAAAGTCCGCATTCGTACTTTTATAAAACACTGATGAAAGACTTCTAGGCATATTGGGACATTTATTTTTGGTTATTTTGATCTAAAAACATACGATCGCTTGCAAGCAAGTAAGAAACTTGCGCTAATCCTGCAAGTATAAAGTACTTTCCACGCAAGTGAATTCAAGTGATTTACTTGCGTGCTAGTACTTGCAGGTACTAGTCACACCCTGCAAGTGTTTATTGCATAAGTACATGCAAGCAATTAAAGCACTTACAAAAAAAAATTGCTTGCAAGTACTTTTCGGGTCGGTCGTCACACCACGCAAAATTTACCTGCAGTAAATTTTGCGTGGTGTGAAATACGTACTTGCCTAAAATACTTTACTTGCTTAAAATACTCACTTGCACGGTGTGACAGCACCTAAAAAGAAAGAAGCTGGTGTTAGAGACCAGCGAAAAGTAGCTTTCCAAATGTGGTCACCAAATGGTTTCACTTCCGTGAAGAGAAGAGCTCATGATCGCTGTTCATTTCCGATAGCCGAAGCTTACAAAACCTGGCGAAAATTATAGCAAAATGCAATTGTGTATAGCTTTCATGTATAAGTTTTCACTTTATTTTCATCCAACCACTTCAGTGAGCTATTGGCTTTTGTAGTTCTTACTTAAGTAACACAACAATTGTTGCATTTTGAGCGTGAAGTCTGAAGCCTGATTCACAATTTGAAGCCTGATTCACAATTTGAAGCCTGATTCACAATGTGAAGCCTTATTCATAATGTGACGAGGAAGTAAGACGTCAACGGACGTAAGGAGATCTCTTTACAGTTGTTCTTTCTTAAAAACATATTTAAAATGGAAAAATAATAGGTCGACGTCTCGTTTCCTCGTTGCAACGATATTTTTAATATCAAAAACGAGACGTTGTTTAGTTCTTCGGAAAAGTAATCTCCAAGGGCTGCTTTTCTAGTTGTGGCTGGGGCATTCACAGAGAAAGTGAAATGAGCCCTCTTCTACATCTGCATCGTGATATCCTCATCACAAATCAGATGAGCCGATGTCCATTCTTCTTAAATGGGTCCCATTGTGTTGTGGGGAGTTAGGATTTTAACAAAGAAGGACAGTTGAAGCCTTAGTAAATATTATTTTTTTAAGTTCCTCGAGAAACGACAGGTTTCAATTGCTGACCATCTGTCGTTGGCTACCTTGAAGAAGCTCTGGCTAATTCTTCTTTTTTCCTGCTCTAATGGCATAATAGTTTAGATCGGATCAAGTACCTCGGCAAAAATATTTCTGTTTTTACCTGAGAACCGAACTGGGACCTTCTGCATGACAGTCCAACGCACTTGCCATTATGTGACGTGGTCATGCCTGGCTGTCAATAAAAATGTCAATATTTTTGTTGAGTAAATCACAAGTGAAAAGGCTCCTTGCAGCCTCATAAAATAACTCTATAGAGACCGTATTCGTTGAATTCAAGTATTCGTTGAGACCATTTAAAATTATCTATAATCTGGTATATTTCAATCAAAATCAAGCATGCAAAATGATTCTTACGAGGCGTTTTCCCAAATCACGTCAATTCTACCTCAATTTTACAGGCCAAATGGGTAAAAGTATAAAAAGAGCACACTCCAGCGCCAATTGGGTTTAAGCGAGTATGTAGCTTATAGCCGCCATTTGTACCTACCTTGTTTTTCAATAATACTGTAGTAAAGTATCAAGCGAGTTTAAAAAAAATAACTGGTTTAGTTTTGAGATATTGAGTTTTTTTACAATCAATATTTGAAATTTTTTTTAATTCCAAATTATCCTTTTTTTTAAAAACTTTGATACGTATTATGTACCTTTTAAAATGTTTGAGTGCTTTAGCATAAGCTAAATAACTGAAATTAGTAAATGCTTCTCTCAGAATTCACTATCAATAAATTAATATTTTTTAATAAAGGAATTAACTGCATTTTTTTAAGAAAAGTTGGGTAGCCATGTTTGAAAAATATTTTTTTTTAAATTTATTAATTTATTAGTTTTCTAATTTTTGGTTCTTAAAAAATGAAGAAAAAAACTGGCGGTGAGCATGCACACAGACAAAAAGCCAAATTTCCAAGAGCCACCTTCCTGTCCATATCACTTCACCTTCATGATACATGATGAGATGATTAAGTAAAAAAAATCAAATAAATTTGGGGGCACAACAACTCGTTGAGAACAAGGGCCTAGTGACTTACAACTTTCAACCATTCCTGTGTGCGTGTTGTTTGGCAGGAATGGAGGCGACCTACAATTTTTTGCCGAGTCCGAACGGCTAGATGAGAAGTACTTATTTATGACAAGTACTTTCTCGGAAGACTTGTCAGTTCCACCAGGCAGTACCTCGGGAAAAACATTTTTGTTTTCAGGTGGCGGTGGCTGGGAGTCGAACCCAGACCTTCGACATGATAGTCCAACACACATCAATATTTATTATGCCACGAGGTATTACATGAACATTAAGTAGATAGAACAAAACCTACAAGGTATACAAGTGAAAGTTAACCGCAAAAAAAGTTCTCTAACTTGGTTAAGAAAAAATATTTTCAATAAATAACTTTTTTTGTTCAACCTACTGTTACACCGTAAAAATGGATAAACATTGGAATAAATATACAAGCAAACACAGTTCACCTAATCCCATCTCTGAGTTTTGGTTTTAAGTTTAAGTTTTAGCATTAGATGCTTTAAACCCCTTTCGCTGTTGGATAGTGATGGCGGGTGTCCCCCGAAAAACAAGAGGACATCTATATAAAATACCACTCCTCACTTTCTAGCAGAAAATTGTTGTCGAGAAATAGAAAAAAGTTTGTCCTTAGGTGGGTTGTCGTTATGGCTAGATTGGTACCTATATACACACATATAATTCTGTTATAGTAGGGTCTATGTGTACCGTACTCCATCAACGCAACCCATAGCAGAGTAAAGTGTCATCTAAAATGTGAAGCGGAAAGTGGTGAAACATCACAAGGATAATCTCCGGTAAAACAACATTTGTGATAATCTTTACAAAGTACTTTTGGCTTGTTTCTCACATTGTGCTTGCGTTTGTGTATGTGTATTTGCTCTTATTATGTATTTCTGTCACTGTGAAACATAGCGAAAAGTGTCAAAGAGGTTATATACAGAGAACAGAGTAGGTATAAATAGCTAACTGTTTTATGCTGCGTTGGTTCCGGAAACGTGGATTTACGAGACAAACTTGATGAATCTCATAAAATAACGCGTTGATTATCCTTGCTAACATTTATTAGAAGTTAGATGGGGTAAAAAGGTCTGGTGGGTGATTGGTGTTAGTGTTGGTTGATGTTGCTTTTATATCGACCCATAGTAGGTACCCTTGTAATATCCTTCCTTACATCGCACTTATACACTACTTTAAGGAATAACAACTTTAACATACGAGTATATGTAGTTGTTTTCGATTTGACATTTTACATGTAATTTTATGTGTTTTTTATGATTTGCGAGCAGAAAAGGCAAATGTTTAAAAAGCTACTGTTTTGGAGGAGTTTGGTAAATTTTATGAGGTCGTATATTTAAACTTCTTCATGGAATGAGAAATTTAAACTTCTATTTCAAACAAACTTCACTAAAATAGCTATACCTATGAAGCAAATTAATTAGAGATTTCATATTTTAGTTTTCATTTTGTTAAGTGGCCTTTTAAGAAGAATAATGACAAAACAAAATTAGGTTTGAGGTTCTTATATCAGGTTTTTCAATAACAGCGCTACAAAAGTTTTTCAACCATAAATCGGCCGATACTGCTGCAATTTCACGTTCGATATTCGTACGAAGTTCATCAATCATCACTGGCTTGTTGGCATAGACTATACACTTGACGAAGCCCTACAAAAAATAGTCTAACGGCGTCAAAACACACGACCGAGGTGGCCAAGCGACTGGACCATTTCGTGAGATAACACCTTTTCCAAACTTGGTCTCCAATAAATTGATTGTGACATTCGGTGTGTGGCTTGTGGTGCCGTCTTGTTGGAACCACATGTCTTTCAAGTCCATATCATCCAATTGGGGCCAAAAATATTGGGTTATCATTGAACGGTAGTGATCCCCATTCACAGTAACGTGCCGGTCTTGATCATCACGGAAGAAGTACGGCCCAATGACGCCGCCGGCCCATAAACCACACCAAACCGTAATTTTTTCGGGATGCAATGATGACTCATGAAGTACGTGTGGATTGCTGTCTGACCAATACCGCATATTTTGTTTATTGACGAAGCCATGCAGCCAGAAATGAGCCTCATCGCTCAAGATGATTTTTCAATGAAAATGCGAATCATTTTCAAGTTGTTCACGAACATTCGACGCTTTTGGTGGTCAAGCGGCTTCAGTTCTTGCGTCAATTTAATCTTGTAAGGATGTAGGCCAAGATCTTTTCGCAAAATTCGCCACACCGACGTCACAGAGATGCCCAACGCTTGAGAACGACGTGTGAGAGACCCATTTGGGCTTTCTGCAACTGAAGCCTCAGCGGCAGCAATATTCTCGACACTACGGGCACTTCTTTGTCTCACTGGCACGGGAACATTTTGTACTGTGCCGGTGGATTCAAATTTTTCCACTAGACGCTCAATTGTTGACCTGCTAGGACGATTATAGTGCCCATAAATTGGACGTAGCGCTCTTAACGTTGAGGCCACTGACCCTGAATTTCGGTAGTTAATTTTAATAATTTTGACTCGTTGTTGGCTCGTATATCTTTCCATCATGAAATGACAAACCTTACTGAAGAGATAGGTCAAAAGAACGGCAAGAAATATGGCGTCGTTTGCTGTCCCTGTTGCTCTACTTTTGTAGCGTCCCTATTGAAAAACCCTTTACTTAAGTACATTGATTTAATGGAACATTTTTCAAAATAATAAACTATTTAAAGGATATCCATCCAATCGTACTTCATTTTGTAACCAATTCAATTCAAGGGCTTACAGGCAAGCCTATCGGCAATATTTACCTATCTGGTAGGTATAGCAAAAACAATTCTGGGGACTTTCGAAGAGTGAACTGTGGTCGTGTTACATAATTATTTATTAATGGTTGGTTACCCTATACCTAAGTAAGCTTATTTTTATATTTGTTTTAATTTAATTTATTTTTTTATAAATTTGTCTCGAAAAGCTATAGGTATTGTATATGTAGCTGCTTCACCCACATACATTTATGAATATATTTGTAATTTATCTAAATAAAAACCAACACAAACCAACACAAAGCTGAAATTTCCTGATTATAAACAATATATTAAAAACAAAAATTAAGTAAATGCATTTTGTTCGCATTCAAAAGCACATCATCTGTGAATCTAAAACCAAATCATTTAATTGAATCATTAGCTGTCAAATCAGCTTCAGAATAATTCACGTGTGCTGGTCCGAAGTTGGGAGTTTTGGGGTATACCTATCTATTCAAAAATGTTTACTCCCAATTACTTTATACTTCGTCGGTGGTGTAGTCGGCGGGTTGTCTAGTTGGATCATCCGAGGAAGGGAATAGAGGTGGGTTGTGCTTATAAAATTGTTGACAGTATATTGACAGACATCTATTGGATTTGGAGTGTTTCATTTGTATAATTATTCATTCATATATTTACTCTCTATTAGTTGATTAAATTTTCTATCTGCGTAGGTTGGGTAGGGGATGACATGGGAAGAAATGACACTGTTTGAAACTTAATACCTTCAGTATATAAAAAAAAATGTTTACAAATTTTTATACATAGGTACTTTAAGTAACTTTAATAATTATAACTCTTTTGTTTTATTTTTATAATGAGAACTCACTAAAGCGGTGTTGACTACCCTTAACATGATTTTACACAGTGGGAGCGTTAAGAAAGGAATGCAAACTGTTTTTGAAATTTTGAATAAAAAAATGGAAGAGAAAAATAGAGTCGAGTAAAGTATTGTACATTCGAGTAGTGTGGCTTATGGAAGGATCTATGTAGTTTACAGCACGCCCAAAGTTGGGCTCAAGAAGAGTGAGTATTACGGTGAAATTGTTTAAAAGAAAGAATGCGAATCAATATTTAACTATAGAACATTTTTTGTAAAAATAGCGATAGCATTAAGAGAAGTATGACGTATGAGAGATACAAATGTTTCCGCTATTACCTTAAAAAAACGTCAAGCCACAGAAGGTGGTCTCCGTAATGCACATACCCAGAACTGAAAGCAGTTTGGTTTCTCGATGCAAGTGGCACGTGGCACATCACTCAAAGCATTGAATTTTTGAAGAAATAAACTCAACGTAGTTTCTAATTCCCCATTGGACAGTGCTGTCCCTTTCGAGATCAAAATTTAATCAGTATCAGAAGTGAACACTGAAATGAATATGAAGAGCTGAGGATATACTTTCATCTGCAAAACAATTTTATAAATACAAAGCATTTGACAGAAAATCTTTTATAGATATAAGAAATAGAGTCGGAGACAACATGGAACCCTGGGGTACCTATAGCTTTTTGGTGTTTTTAATATTTTTTTACTCTGCAAACAACATTCGTTTCAGATTTTTAGTGGTATTTAAATAATCCTTTAATGTTTGCTGTCTTTTTCGTTTTTGTTGTCTTGCATTTCTTCGACAATCCTCATTTTGAACATACCTTATTAATTTGTAGTGAATTGTGATTGAAAACGATCGTAAGAACCGAACACGAAGAAGAATGTTGTCGAAAATTTTTACTACCTAATGGAGACTGCAGTATTTTTCGCCTTCATTTCAGGTCTTGTAACCATTTTGAATATTTAAATATGACAGTCACTGGTTTTTCTAGCTTTTTTGAACTAATTCCAGTTTTCTTCGGTAGGGCTGGCTTAGAAAAATGTATACAATACATCATTTTAAATAGAGTCTGTAATAGAACTTATACGCATTTTTGCTTGATTTTTATTTCAAAAGACATAATAAGGCTTAGGTATACATAGTTACGATTTACATATACGAACAAAAAAGCTTGTATGTACCAAAAGGATCGCTCATTGGTCGAAGCTGAATTAAGATATAAATTATAACATTTACGACGACTTTTCGCCGTTGCGTGCTTATAACGGGTGATTCTTTAGCTGGTTTGGTTTTGGCAACACTGGTTTTGACAGCTGACGTGTGTTTAGTACCTTGTGTCACTGTCAAACAGCTTCAGTTTGGTTTGCAATTTAACCATGGATCGTCTTACAAATGAACAACGCTTGCAAATTATTGAATTTTACTATCAAAATTCGTGCTCGGTTCGAAATGTTCATCGCGCGCTGCTTCCATTTTATGGTCGGCATTCTCGACCTTCTGAGCAGTCTATTCGGAAGATTGTGACCAAATTTCGCACCAAATTTACTTTGTTGGACATTAAACCACCAACACGTTTACGTACTGTGCGTAGTGAAGAAAATATTGCGGCCGTATCAGCTAGTGTGACAGAAGACCGCGAAATGTCAATTCGGCGCCGTTCCCAGCAGTTAGGCCTTTGTTACAGCACTACGTGGAAAATTTTGCGGAAGGATTTGGGCGTAAAGCCTTTTAAGATACAGCTGGTGCAAGAACTAAAGCCAGCCGACCTACCACAACGCCAAATTTTTGGTGAATGGGCTCTTGGAAAGCTGGCCGAGGATCCGCTTTTTTATCGAAAAATTGTGTTCAGCGATGAGGCTCATTTTTGGTTGAATGGGTACGTAAATAAGCATAATTGCCGCATTTGGAGTGAAGATCAGCCAGAAGCATTGCAACAGCTACCAATGCATCCCGAAAAAGCCACTGTTTGGTGCGGTTTATGGGCCGGCGGCATTATTGGGCCATATTTCTTCAAAGATGATGCGAATCGCAGCGTTACTGTCAATGGTGAACGCTACCGAGCGATGATAACAAACTTTTTTTTGCCCGAAATGGAAGTTCTTGACTTGCATGATATGTGGTTTCAACAAGACGGTGCCACATGCCACACAGCACGCGAAACAATGGCGCAATTGCGAGGCGAGTTTGGTGAACAGTTAATTTCACGTTTCGGGCCGGTCAATTGGCCGCCTAGATCGTGCGATTTGACACCATTAGATTATTTTTTGTGGGGGTATGTCAAGGCTAATGTCTATAGGGACAAGCCCGCTTCGATTGACGCACTGGAAGCCAACATCCATGCATTCATTCGTGAGATACCGGCCGATATGTGTGAAAGAGTATGCCAAAATTGGACTCAGCGGATGGGCTACCTGAGACGCAGCCGCGGTCAACATTTGCATGAAATTATCTTTAAACATTAAATTGCAAGGTTCAAACTATCGATTCAAATAAATATTTCATTCATTTTTTCGAATTTTTTGTGTTTTTTTTTTTTAAGTTCTAAACCTCTTAAAAAATCACCCGTTACATTTACATGGGATTTTCTAATGGAATTACTCTTATATGTGCAGCGATACGTTGTTATGACAAAAGCGAGGTAGTCAATTACGGAAACACAATGAACTAAAGCCTCTACCGATCGATGATTGACAATTCCATGTGCGAGCAAATATAGTCTTATAATATAAAAATCCATCGTTATACGTTTATTCCTTCAAAGGCACGAAAATAGTTAAACCGATTTGGATGATTCTTTTCTTGAAATGTATGAACCGATGAGTATTTGAATAAAGTTTGGGTCTAAATCGGTCTTGCGCTTTATAAGCAACGTGCAAACGTGCTTATAAAGTGCTTATACGTCTCTGCCGTACCCTCCCCCCCCCCCCCACACAAGTGTCAACAACCAGTGGAACTTGTATCGCGACATCATTAAGGAGACAGCCGAGACCACCATAGGCTGTCAACCACCTAGAAAAAAGAACCCGTGGTATGATGAGGAGTGCGCGGTATTGAAGCAGGAGACGGAAAATGCACGAATGCAAATGCTGCAACGGAAAACAAGAGCAGCAAGAGAGGAGTACCGTGAAAAGAGAAGGAAAGAGAAGAAAACCCTGCGTAGAAAGAAAAGAGCTTCCGCAGCCTCTCAGCTCAGGTATCTCGAGGAGTCTAGCACTGCCACCAACACCCGCCGGTTCTACAAAACAGCCAAGCAACTGGCATTGTGGTTATAAAACCGGCACGCAAGCTCTTCGAAACAGCGAACGGAACCTAGTCACCGAAGCACAGGGAATTGTAAACGTGTTAAAGCAGCATTTCCAGCAAATGCTTAATGAGCATTCTGTAGAGGAAGCGAAAGGAGAACAAAGAAGCATGAGACAAGGCAATGAAAATCCAGTCCCTGCGCCCAGTACTGAAGAGATTAAGAAAGCTGTCCACAAGCTTAAGAACAACAAAACCCAATGGTTCGGGTGGTCTTCCGGCGGAGCTCTTCATGAAGAGAATATGTCCTGGTAGGGTGCATACACCAGCTCATCAACCAAGTGTGGGAGGAGGAAAGTATGCCCGACGACTGCTCCATATGCCCAATCTACAAAAAAGGCTATCCTTTGTCCTGCAAAACTACAGGGGTATATCCCTGCTTAATGTTGCATACAAGATCCTACCCAACGTTCTATGTGAGCGTCTTGAACCTTTCTGCAACACTATGATCGATACGTACCAGTGTGGCTTCAGGTCAGGCAGATCAATGATAGACCAAATCTTCACATTGAGGCAAATCCTGAAAAAGACCAACGAATTTCAAGTTGAGACCCACCATCTTTTCTTCGATTTCAAAGCCGCATATGATAGCATTAGTCGCCAAGAGCTTCTATTGGCGATGTCGGAACTCGGGGGATCCCGAAAAAACTGATTCAGCTATGCCGCATGACGCTACAAAATATGCGGTGCAACGTGCAAATAGGTAACAGCTCATCCAAGCTATTCCAGACATGTACAGGGTTCAGACAAGGTGCTCTTTCATGTGACTTCTTCAACCTAGTCCTGGAGCAGATAGTTCGCAAGAGTTATGTTAACCTGGAAGGCACTATCTTCAACTGGTCTTCGCAACTGCTTGGCTATGCTGCGAAGCATTCGCAGCTATTGATGAACAGGCAAAACGCGCTGGTCTTGAAGTGAATGAGGACAAAACAAAGTATATGCTATCAACAAACAAAGCTTCACCTGTCCATCGCCTAGGACAAAACGTCACTTTTGGTAGCAGTAATTTCAAGGTATTCAAGGAGTTAGCCTACCTCGAAACAAACATCAATCCCACAAATGACACCTTAGTAGAAATCCGACGAAGAATTACCCTAGCGAACCGCTGCTACTTTGGTTTGGCCAAACAAATGGGTCCAAAACTCCTCTCCCGGAAGACAAAGTGCACGCTATACAAAACGCTTATTTTACCAGTTCTACTCTACGGCGCCGAGTGCTGGACGATAAGTAAAAAAGGGGAATTGATACTGAGCACTTTCGAGAGAAAAATTCTTCGGCGGATATTTGGTCCAATATGCGAGGAGGACGAATGGGGGAGAAGATTTAATCGTGAATTATACGAGCTGTACCATGATGTGGATGTAGTCCAAAGAGCCAAAACACGCCAACTACATTGGCTCGGCCCCATCGAGCGAATGGACAACAATGCTCCAGCCAAAAAATCTTCGAATCCCAGCCCCTAGGTTCGAATCAACCAGGAAGACCGAACCTACACTACAGGGATCAGGCGGTTTCCGACGCAACAACCCTTGGTCTCGATGACTGGAGGGAGCGTGCGAGGGACCGCGACCGGTGGAAGACCGCAATATCTCAGACAGAAAGCCTCCGTGGATCGGGACCCGGATAAGTATGTTAGTAACTTAGGTGATTAATATTTCCAGCCAAAGAAAAAAAGAAATCAAATATGCTGAACTCTCCACATAAAACTACTTTTATTATTTCAAGAATTGAACTTTCTTACCAATGATCATTGAAATATTTAAAGTAATTTTATGAAGAAAGTTGAGACTATTTCAATTTTTTGGCTAGAAATATCAATTAAGCTCTAAACTTAATTGGTTCATTATAATAATAACTGATTTTGCTATCTAGACATCTCAAAATCAATTATGAAAGTTTTCAATGATAGCCATAACTGGCACTTTTAAATAACATTAATTTTCATGGCCCTGGTTTTATTCCATTTCATCATTGACCAGCCATTATTAGAAAACTATGGTATAGTTAGCCAAATTTTTCAGTAGGTTCTTTTGTAATTATGCACGAACACACACATCCATATAATGTTGGTAGTAACCAATTTATTTGATTTTATGTCATTTTGATTGTCAAATTGAGACTCCAATTATGACACCTTTATCAAACGAACCTTCATATAAGTATATCTACGTGACCAATAGCAAGCTCTATACCTAACCTACCCGGTCTATATTTTTGACAATGCGTACTCCCAAAGGTTGTTTTGTCGTTCGTATGTTCACTGTCCTGAATATTATACCTAACTATTGTAGACAGCTTTTGGACAAATGCGCGTAACATTTTTATTGGTGACGCCTTCAAAAATATCGATCAACATAGGGTTGCACAGACACAGCCTATATGAAAATAGGTAGATATAGGTACTTCCATAACCTTTGCTGACATGTTTAATACTCGAGACCGTTAGAATCTCTATCAAGCAAAAAGGTTTTATTAAATTTGAAATGGAGTTTGTTAAATTGAGTTTTAGTTTTCCATCTTCATATCTGAAATGAGAAACACGGTTGTTCATATGAAAACTAAAACGACAAGAAGGAAAAAGGACAGCCGAAGCCATCAACTTAATATCCTTTCGATACGAGTGTACATATAGTGTGTGTACGTACATACAACACCATCTATAACATTTTGTGTTGCATATCCGGCTGCTGTCCACCCCCTGCATCAGAACATATTTCACTTATGGTGTTCGAAAACAGGAAATAGGGTGCAGCATGCACCGATTGCGGACCAAATAATAAGTGACATACTTTTGCCTGCAATGCAGCACTTGTGTGTTATTTATTTATTTTTATTGCAGACATTTTTTGTCATTTTTTTTTTGTTTTTTTTTTTTTTTTCCTTCTGGCTGGTGTTTGGCCCAGTCTAGGATCTAGGAGTCAACCAGCCAATACCTACTGTCAGTTGTTGCAACAGAAGTCAAATATCAGGCGCCATGAAGGCCGTCAAATCTTATCTCTGTATTTTCTCTTTGATAGGTCTGTGTTGTAGCCTGTGAACGGAATGTCGGCTGTCCATGTTCATGTTGTTTAAAATTGTCCCAATAACAATTGGAAAATCGATTTGAAAATTCCTTTATTTTTTTTTTTTAAGTTTTGTTTTGTTACTGTACACAGAGAGAGGTTTTCTTCGGAGCAGGAATTTATATCTATATTTATACATATTTTACTGATGTATTTTAACAGTTTCCGAATTATTATGCTTGAAAACATCTGGTAATGCAAGTACAAGAATTCGAGAGGAAAAAAACTTGTGTTGGGTATATAACGAAGAATTGAAGTTATTATAGTAAACTTAAGGAGTTCGAAATTGAATTTTTCGCTATACCTACATTGGGATTTTTTTTGAAGGATGAAAATAATTGTAGGAGGGAAGTATGAGTAATAAAATAATAGAGTATGGTAAATAATGTTAGTTCTTTAAAGCCATGATATTTGAAAATTAGTTGGTTTATGATAAATGAGGAAAAGTAGTTTAAAATGATATAGCTTACATTTTATTTACTTTATGAAAGAGAGGAAACCGTCAGCTTATTCAAGAAAGGATAAATAAAGCTCGAATCAAGATTCTGCAAATAGTTTTAGCATTGATAGTGGGCTGACTCAATTAATATTTTCGCACAGGGTTGAAATCTATACAGCTTTTTTTTATCGCAAGGCTTAAGTGGAATTATCATATATTTCCCCAGAGGCCTAATAGGTAACACAGAATACAAAATCAACTAAGTTCAGCACTTACTTACTTACCTACTTATTCGGCTCCTGATGCATAGAGGGTCTCTCTTCCTGAGATACCTCGGTCTTCCATCATTTGCATTCCCTCGCACACTCCCTTCAGTCGTTGAGATCAAACACTTTTGCTTCTGTAACCGCTTGGTCTCTGTAGCCAAGGTTCGGTCATCCTCGTCGTCTCAAACCTCGGATTTGAAGATTTTCTTATCTGGAACATTGTTGTCCATTCACTCGATGTGGCCGAGACAGTGTAGTTCACATGTTTTGGCTTTTTAGACTACATCCACGATGTGGTACAGGTCGTACAATTCACAATTGAATCTTCCCACCCATTTCCCCTCTTCGCATATTTCACCAAACACCGACCGAAGAATTTTTCTCTCGAAAGTGCCCAGTATTAATTCCTTTTTTGTTAACTTATCGCCCAGCACTTGTTATGGAGATAGTGTCTTTCAGGTTAGAACCACTCTTGCGCACTATCTGGGATAGCGCACTTCCTTGTCTGAGCCCTGTACACATTCGGAATAGCTCGGATGAACTGTTACTCTTTTGCACGTTGCACCACGTTTTTGTAAAGTCATGCGGCATAACGAGGCGATAGCTGGATCAGTTTTTTCGGGATCCTGAGCTCTGACATCGCCAATAATTGAATATCTTGGCAATTTATACAATCATATGCTTTGAAGGCGATAAAAATATGGTGGGTCTCGACTTGAAATTCGTTGGTCTTTTCCAGTATTTGCCTCAATATGAAGATTTGGTCAATCGTTGATCTCCATGGCTTGAAGCCACACTGGTATGTGCCAATCATAGTGTTGCAGAAAGGTTTTAGACTCTCACATAGTACATTGGATAGGATCTTGTAGGCAACATAGAGCTGAGAAATGCTTTTAGAGTTTTTGCAGGAACGCTCTTTTGTGAATTGGGCATATGGAGTTATTTGACTATTCGTCGGGCATACTTTCCTCCTTCCACACTTAGGTGATGAGTGCTGGTGCATGCACCCTACCAGGACATATCCTCTTCATGAAGAGCTCCACAGGAAGGCCATCCGAACTGGTGGATTATGTTGTTCTTAAGCTTGTGGATGGCTTTCTTAACCTGTTCGGTACTGGCCGCTAGGACTAGATCTTTATTGACTTGGCTCATGCTACTTTGTTCTCATGTCGCTTCCTCTACAGAATTCTCACTGAGCAGTTGCTGGAAATGCTGCTTTAATTCGTCTACAATTCCCTGTGCATTGGTGACTAGTTTCCCTTTGCTGTTTTAAATAGCTTGCATGCCGGTGCTATAACCAGATGGTAGCTGATTGACTGTTTTGTAGATCCGTCGGGTGTTGGTGGTGGTGCTGGACTCTTCAAGATACCTGAGCTGAGAGGCCGCGGGTGCTCTTTTACTTCTGCGGAGTTTTTTTCTCCTTCCTTCTCTTTCTCGGTACTCCTCTTCCTGCTCTGGTTTTCGATTGCAGCATTTGAATTCGGGCATCTTCCATCTCCTGCTTCAATACTGCGCATTCATCATTATACCACGGTGGTTCTTTTTTCCGAGTGGTTGGTAGTCTATGATGGTAGTCTCGGCTGTTTCTTTAATGATGTCGCAATACTGGTTCCTCTGGTTGTTGATGCTTGTGATTGGGGGCATGACGAAGAGTTTTCCGGTCAGTTACTCACTATAGTCTCAAAAACGTATCGCGTATCGACGCCTTTATCAAGTGGAGTGGCCTTAAAACTTTCATTGATTGTGCCTGTCTGTCCAATGACACCCTAGACAATTTCCTATTTTTTCTACAGGCAGGTTTGGCACCGCTTATATACTTTTATTTATAACATAGATATTAAAATAATAATTAAATTAAACTTTTTTTGATAAACTTAAATTGTAACTTGTTATTTTCTTTTTTTTTCAGGTAAGCTACGTTTCAATTAAAGACAAAGAATGGATTCGGCCAAAATGAATCACGCAAGTACCATACCTTCTATCAAAATCAATTTATGATAGAGAACTAAAATGCCAGAAGTTTTTTTTTTTTATTTACATAAGATAACAATTAAAATTGAGTATTAATAACTTGAATAAATATTGTAAATAATAATATAATAATAGAGTAAATTTTGATGAAAATTAACATGATGTAGTAAATGGATGAAAAGTTCGGAATAATTTACACTGCAATGTAGGGCCTGAATACAAATTAATAAACTTTTATCAGGGCTTATTGCATTTCATCGAATTGAATAAATAAAATGCATGACTAAATCGCACGGGCTTGCTATTATGTTAGAGTTGCTTTGGAGCTTAAGAACTTTTGCAATTAAACAGATAAAAATAAAAAAAATAAAAAAATAGAAAAAGAGCTTTCAACTCTAAAACAAGTATGCCATTTGATTATGTAGGTACTTAAAAAAAAAACATGAATACATGCAATCAAAAATTTAAATCCTTGGAACGGTTTTTTTAACAACTAATTTTTGACATAGATATAAAATTTTGACAACATTTAAAAAAAAAAATAATTTGAAATGCCAATTTAGAAAATTTAGTATTATACGTTAATAAAACCTATTTCAAAAAAATTGATACATAATTTTCGAAACATTCATTTTTCAAAATTTGTTTTTATTGTTTCTTTAAAAATCTAAAATTTTAGCTTTTTTTTTAACTTTGGTATCCAATTTTATTCACATCTGAAAGGAGCTCCTGCGTAAACATTTTTATTGCAATCGCTTGGGCTCTTAATGAGAAAATCTTAAATAAAAAAACAATTATATAGCAGGTACCGTTTGTACCGTTTTTAGGTAATTTTTATACCAAAAATTACACAATACTTTCAATAAAAGACTGTTTTTTTTATCAGAATCATCGGATCCGTTTTTGAGATAAATAAGAACATCCTTAACGATCGTATGGCAAGTATCGTTATTTTCTGGAGAGTCACCAAGAAGCATCTTAACTATATTATATAAAAACTTACACATATCCAGATACAAACAGACTGACAGACCGACAGAATTTTGCCACACACTTTTTTGGTGTTCTCCATCATCGTAATGTCATTTTTGATTGTTATCTCGAAATTTTTGTCTGTATGAATCCAAAATTTACACTTTACTACCTATTTCGCAAGTAAGAATACAAACAAGATTCTAACCCGCACTATTTAATGACATTGGACGAGCCAATATAAGATTTTTAGCCTAACAAATTCCAACAAAAGGTTTTTCGATTGTTTTTGGCTCTAATATGTGTTGTCTGAGGGCAAAAAAAAGTCTACCATAATCAGACCATCGAAAGTAACTTTTTTTTCAAAATGGCGGCAAAGAACAGTGATTTTTTTATTTAATCTAAATTTTTTAGGGTCGAAGTATTCCTTTTAAAAAACTGTTGATGTGCTTTGTGAAACTGTTCCTGGTAAGTGCCTCTCGTGGCCTCCTTTTCAGAAGAAATTCAGACCAAAGAAATTTCTTAAGCATAATTTGTCAGAAAGAAGAAAGGTCTTACTCTCTGGTTAACACTCTCTGCTTCCCAAAACAACCTAATTTTTTAAGTGTTGAATAGGAAATTGGGTGTTTTGGTCAAGTTTGGAAAAAACTGGTGTTAGCTTAAAAAAAATTTAAACTCAAAATGCCATTTTTATTTTCAGAATTTTTTTAATATTAAATATCAATTAATTTCAAGGAATTAAATGGTGAACAAAAGCAAAATAGCAAAAAAAAAGACAAAAAAAAAAAGCAAAACAAAGGCACTATCGGATAAAAAGGCAAAAAAAGGCAAAGTAAAATATGTAATTTCGGAATGAGGGGAACATGAAACGTTTTTATTTAGTCGATATACTCGTACTTTCAAACGATAACCCATATAAAGAAGGTTAGCATGTAATTCTATCCCTGCTTATAACATTTCTCTTCTGATAAAAATAAACGACCGATCAGTTTGACTTTCAGGATAAATGAGATAGTAACATCTAAGTCCTCTTCACAGGAAGAAACAAGTTACTGGAGATTTTTTTGACGTTTTCTTGTAATTTCCTTAAAAATTTCTTGCACCTTTCACACGGGGAATATCTAGGGAAATTTGATTTCGAGAACCTTAGATGAGAAAGGAAAATCCTCCACCGGGAAGATTTTGGTCACCCCTCTTTCCTACTGCCCTCCTCACCAGGGAACTGAAAGTTGCTAGTAACTCAGTTTCCTCGTGTGAAAGGAAACTTATATAATTTTTTTGAGAAACATCTAACATAAACTTTTTTCAATATACCAACCTGAGCTCCAAATACATAGGTATATCGTTTTTGGCCCATAATCCTCGAATGCAATCACCCACTCCATCGATGATTCCAGCTATAGAAAATTCCTTAACTAAATAATTTATCCAAAAAGAAGTGCTTTTGGCCCAGTTTTTCAATGGGAGGTCATCCTTTAACCTGAACTACCTAAGTCCTGACACATAATTTTCAGTCAATTACAATTTAGGCCTATACAAGCTGCGACCTACTTTAGAACAATCCAAAATTTAAAAAAAGACGAGATTTTAGCTACCCACTTAGGTAATACAGAAGAATCTAAGTTTTTTGTTGCTCTACCTATAGGTTGGTTTGGTAGATACCTAATTCAATTTCCCAAAAAAATACCGAGCACGAAGATTTTATGTCTAAAAAGAAACGTTCTGTTTATCGGTTTTATAACTCCCAGCTTTCATTATCTTCTTTCTTTAACTCTCTACAGAGTCTATATCCCACACACACACATGCACTGCACACATACAAACATACATTCAATCACATTATAATAATTCTTAACACTATTTACCGTTACGTGCCGGAACGCATCCAAAGCCAATTCGTAAATTGAAAAGTCTCAATACATTGGCACGTCTTGGTAGTTTGTATAAAAACGAAGAAAAAAAAAAAACAAGATAAATTGAAATCAATGCAATTCTGCGAGATAAGCAGCAAAATCCTTTGCCACCATCTCTCTATACGATTCCTTCACTCAAATTATGTCACACCACGCTTCAGCAGCACATTTCTTTCATATAGACCTACATATACAATAAGAACATCTACCAAAGGGACATGCCAAAATAGAAAAACTACATGTAGGTATAGTAGAGTAGGTACCATCACGCTGTGAAAGTAGGAGAAAGCAAAAAAAAATCTGTAAGAGAATCCATTGATAACGTCACTCACCCACTACCAATATCTAAAGGAACAGGATGAGCAACAACAACAAAAAAAACTGCAAACGCAAAAACCCGACCATTTTTACAGCGTTCTTCAATAAAACACAGAAACACTCCTCCAAACTATTTTGCATATAGCCATGGATTTTCCCAACAAGGATTGCAAGGAGGAAAAATACACAACGTTCTACGTGATTCCCGTTCTGGAGCTGATCCAAGAACGTTGGTGTTCGTTTAAAAAAAAAATAATAATAAGAACCGAACTGAGTGTGTCACTATAGTCGCTACACAGAGTTCCCGACTCCAACTGACAGCATACATAGGCAACGCAGCTAGCGTTATACTAGAGCTATAGCGACACTATCACAACTTTACCAAAGATATTTCCCTGAACTATAGTATAAGTCTGTATACCTACATATATGCTGGTGAATATGTTTGTACACATATTTTCTTTGTTGTAATGAAAAAGAGTGCTTCTTTTATGCGAAGTGTTTTTTAATTTGATTTCCTATAAAACATATTTTCATTTTTAAAAAATTTACTCCCTAAAGTGTTGAGTTATTTTCAGGGAGGCAGGATTTAAATTAAGACAGAATTTAATAAAACCGTCATCATAATCTTTTTGGCACGTAGACAAATTTTCCAAGGCACGAAGGCGAAAATAATGTGCTGCCTATTTGCTCTTTAGGTGATATTTTATGTACTCGTAAATCCTCCTTGTATACTTAACTGACATATAAGGGAATATTACTTGCGATATTACTTTGGAAAATCCTTTTTCACGTCATAGGATCAACATCATAGGCATAGGCAACAGTTGCCATATAGTGAAAACGATTCATAAATGCATGCATATTTAATTCACTGCAAGTGCTGAATTTGATGTGCTTTTAAGCGCCAACAGCTCTTAAGCGAGTACAATATACGACAAATGAAATTAAAGCCAACAAAAAAATACTTTGCTTTAAGGATGCTTTGCTGTCATTGAAAAATACACACAAAAAATACCATGGTGGGCAAATTGAAAACTTCAAAACTGTACAGAAAGTTGAAAAAAAAAAATGTGCAAAATATGACAAGCAAAAACCATAATTTTTTCGCCAACAGCGTTCCTATTTACGTCTTAATATAAATATAGAAAATTTCTTTGAATTGAAAAATTTAATACCTACTTCAAAGCATCACAGAAGTTCTGTTATGTTTTATAAGTTTCTTAGAATTTCTAAAATTTATCTCTGGTAATATTTTTTATTTGTTTTAGAACTTTTTTAAAACTTCTTTGAAAGTGAACTTGTTTGGGTTGCAATGATTTTGAGAATTTAATTTCGTCTTCGTTACCACAATATTTTATTTTATTTAATGTCTCCTAAGTCTAAATCAAAAGTTTATGCCCCAAAACAAAAATATTTGACCGACAACATTTTTTTTTCCGAGATTATTATATCCATGGCTTTAAGCCCAAACTTTTCCCATACCTACAAATTTGTATGGGATTTTCGGTGCAGCTATTCCAAGACCCTCATTCTTAAATTTATAAAAAAAAATAAAAAAAGTTAGGTTATCTGAGATTAAAAAAAATCTTTCACGTTTTGCAAAGTTAGTTTAATTATAATTTTCGAAAAAGGTTTTTTTTTTTTTTTTTTTTTTTTTGTAAATTCATTTTTATTTTTCAATTATCTTAGAACTATCTTAAAGCTAGACAAAAATTCATAAAAACTAGCCTACTTATCAATATCTTAAAAGTAACTTACTGGCCCCAGTCGGGCGCTCTAAGTTAAACTAGAATAACTTAATGCTAATGCCTTTCGGCCTAAGAACTATCTTAATACTAAATCCAGGTCGGTTTTATTTTTTACCGAGAAGAATTTCACAAAAAAACTCGGTATCTATGTCTTTATTTTTTGGTTTTATATAAAACTTACAAACTACATAAAACTAAATTAAAGCTAATTAAAACTACTTAAAACTACTTACAACTAATTTTAAACTAATTACAACCAACTTACAAACTAGAACAGCCACAGCAAGCATTTTCCGGTTTTTATAATTTTTTTGTATTTTTGTTGATTTTATAATTTTTTTTGGTGTTTTTGTATGTTTTATATTTTTTTTTTTTTTTTTTTTTGGTGCCACCCTGACTGTCCCTACTTAAAACTAACTACCTAAACCTATGTAAGTCGGCCATACAAGAGGAAATAGCAAGGTCAACTATTAAATGTCTGAAGGAACTTCATCTTCGTTTTTCAACCACCAGAACTGGTTCTCCTGCTTTACCCTATCTCTTCGGTCCCGTTCGGACACAGTCCTACTGAACCGAAGGTGCTCAGCTCCGTCTTGTGCGAGGACGTCTCGACTGTAAAGGAGCCGCCGATCTACAGTTCTACGGCCGACGTGGTAGATTAGCGGAACCGCCGCTCTATCCTGGATCAGCCCTCGACTGTCTAGGTGGAGGAATGCATCGGGCGGAATAAAGCCGCTTAGACGCACACTCTCGTAGTATTCGTTGTTGGGGTAATAAGCCCCGAAAATTAAGCTGTTAGACGAGGACATCGCTCTTGCAATGTGACCTCGAATAAGCTTCAGCAAGAAATTATCTATCCTGTTTATGTTGGCCCCGTTGTATAGAGCCAGGTTGGAATAGTAGTGTTTATACTCCGACTCTGGTGTTCTGTGCAATCCAAGGCAGCGTCGAAGACACTGCCTCTCAAACACCCGAATCTTTTCCATTTGAGATGGGGCAACGTTGAACCAAACCGGGCATCCATAGGCAATCATCGGCCGGATAAGGGCCATGTAGCAAATCACCTTCACCCTGCTATCAAGCCGGCTGCTATAAAACAACCGTTTCGTCAGGGCAAAAGCTCCTCTAGCCCTGGCCAGAGCAGCATTTATATGTCTGTCGAAATACAAATACTGATCCATCCAGATGCCAAGGTATTTTACTACACTTTTACTCGCCAGTGGATGTCCATTTGGCCCTACGATCACCAGCTTGCGCCAGTTCTTTCTCGTATCCCTTGTGGCTCCACGCAACGGAGTCCTAAACAAGATAGTTTCTGATTTCTGAAAGTTGATTTTCAACTTCCAGTCATCACAATATCGTTGAATCTCATCGAAGTCACTCTGCAAAAGAATCCTGATGTCCTCGACTTTTGCAGCTGTTCTGTACGCAATTAGATCGTCGGCATACGCTATTGCCTGAGTTAGACTACCTATCAGATCGCTGGTGTAAATGCTGAATAGAATCGGCGAGTTGACCGCTCCCTGCTGAAGACCATTTTTAATATTAAAGGTTGTGGCAGAAGTTACATTGCCACTTTTGACAACAAACTTTCTGCCATTGAGCATATCATAAAGCATATATAATAGTGGTTTACTAATGCCAAGTCTGGTCAGCTTTAGATAAAGACCCTCTAACCATACGGTGTCGAAAGCCTTCTCCAAATCAACCAGACAGGCACCCGTACACTGCTTCTTAGATTTGTTCCATTGGACATCAGAAACGAGCTTAGACGCGGCATGAATGGTGTCATGTCCCGCCTTAAAACCGAACTGATTGTCCGGTATGATATTATTGTCCTCTGCCCACTTAGATAGAGCTCTATTGATAACTTTTTCGAATACCTTGCTGATACTCGGAAGAAGACTTATCGACCGGAGATTCGCCGGATTGGAGTTGTCCTTTCCCTTTTTCGGGAGAGGATGCACCACAGCTGTCTTCCACCGCACTGGATAATATGCATTATTCAGAGCGTTGTTAAACAGAGTGGTATAAATGTCTACTGCTTCTTGAGGTAAATGTCGAAGTACAACGTTGGATATGCCATCGACTCCTGCTGACTTCTTCTTCTTTAATGAATCGAAGATGAGCTGTAGCTCCACCTTCGTAATTAACAGGGAACTGGGCCCATTTCGCTCGGCGATTATGGCGTTTGCCAAATGATCTTCATTGAACCCGGTGAAACCAAGGTTCTCTGATCGCCATTGCGTGATGTCATTCCGAAGGTAGAAGTGATGGAGCAAGGCTCTGTTTTCCAGGTCGTGATTCGGGCGAATGCACGCATTCACCTTGTACACCTGCTGGAAAGCAGCCCCCACAGCCTCCACTTTCTCCTGCGGATCTTCGACAATAAAGAGGTCATCGTCCAAGACGGCGTCCTCTGGATTAATTCCTGCTGTCAGAAGTACGTCTCTGTTGTCTGTCGTTCTTTGAAGCTTGAGACACGGAAGATCGTTCTGATCATTCTTTCTAAATATCTTGTTAATTTGGGGAAACATGCTCGGGTCGCTAGCATTAACGGCCCGAATTTTGTTGTCCCAATACAAATTGATTGACAACCGATAGTTCTCTTTAATTAGTTGGTTGATGTTTTTGATCGACGACTTCAGTGTCCTAATCTCCAGATCGTGAGGGTCAGTAAACCGTCGGTACAAGAGTTTTAGTCTTGTCAGCAGTCCACTTTTTTGTCTGTGTAGTGCGTCAATGGTTGCGTTTCGATACATGTCGGTTGCGTCCCGTTGCATGTATTTCGGTATTGTTCTGTTCATTATTCGTTTGATTGTCTCATCCATTTGTTCTAGGTAGTGGTCTATTTCGTTATTTGTCAAATTCCTGTCATTTGGTGGGGATATGTTGTTCGATCTAATTTCGCTCGTTACGGCGTTGGTAAAGCGTGGCCAGCGCACCTTACTGTAATTGTAAGTATGCACAGGTACATACTCATCCAACTCCACGAGCTCGTTTGGAAGCTGTACTACGGCAGCGAGTCCGCAGTGGTCACTATCGTACTCGATCGTTCGTAAACAGTTCCTTGGTCTTTGACCCACAGTGTCAGTAATTGTCAGTCTTGCGTCTAATAGCAATAAATCCAGATAGGCACCGCTTCTTGGAAACGATGGCCGATCCGTAGCCAGCAGTTCTATACGATATTCAGCGTTATACTGACTCATCCAATTAAAAAGATGAATACCTCTCGGATTCTGTACTTGATTTCCCCAATCTAAGTGTTTGGCATTCAAATCACCGGCCATGAGAAAGTAATTTTCGTCCAAGCTCAAGTGTAGATCTTCGAAAAGTTTTTCAAGCTCTGTCAAAAAATCAGTTGGCTGAGGTGATTCCGGTGCATAAGCCGCGATCACATACATTCGCTTCCCCTGTTGGAGAGGAATGCATACGACACACGCCTCTAACAGCCGAAATCTACGTAGATCACTATTATATATAACTTTATGATTTATGCCTTTTCGTATGAAGATTGCGACGCCCCCCCCTTGAGTGGAGTTGGGTCGATCTCTTCTAACGATATTGTAATTGTTGTTAGTCAGTTTATGTTTCTGGTTCAGCTTAGTTTCGCTGGCCATAAACACATCTGGACTTTGGTCTTTCAACAATTGGAAAAGATTAGCTCTACGTTCGGTCCTAATCAGTGAATTTACATTCACAGCAAGGATCCTAAGAGGCCTCTCCGACAGCGCGCCTTTAACCTCTAATTTGCGTTAGGCTAGGCAAAACAGAGTAGAGATAGTCTACCCTAGTCGCCTGCTCCTTTATCTGATTGTGAAGCCCTGTCAGCTGGCCTTGAATCGCCAGCAACATGCTTCTAATTTCGGCCTGAGCGTCCGGAGCTTTTGGCCCGAGGGCCGGTTGAGCTACCTTAGCTGCAGGCTGTACCGTTTTTCCCTTTCCTGCCGCCATTTGGGCGTAGGAAATTTGGGGACTGACGGGCGTTGTTGTAGGAGCACGCGTTGATGGGCGTATCTCTACCGCTGTCTGCTTAGCCGCTTTATTGGTACGAATTTGCTGAAACGCTGAGCAACCCCGATAATTAGCAGGGTGCCCCTCCTTTCCGCAAAGTGCACATTTAAGCTGGGTCATGTCTTCGACCCGTTCCTCGCCGAGTTTACACTCTCCCTTCATGTGGTCCTCACCGCACTTAACGCAGCGTGGCTGCATTTCGCAGTTTGCTGCAGCGTGGCCAAACCTTTGGCAGCGCATGCATTGAAGCATGTCGCCGCGTCTTTTTAATTTATCCCAAGTAACAACCTGGTAGTTGAGGACGGAGATACTCCTCAACCTATCCAGTTTGCTGCTGGGCGATAGCTGTACCAGAAAGAACGGCAAAGACCGTTTCTCCCGTCTGGCTCTGACTGTAGCGAACGGCTTGACCCCGATAAAGTCGAGATCGTCGCTCGCTTTTTGACGGAGCTCATTTAAGAGCACCTGTGGTTCCGTGCAGGAATCAATGCCCTTCAAGAGGACCGTCTGGAATTTATCCACTTTGGGGGTAAAACTGAAGAACTCAGTCGTGGATTTCTTTAATAATTCTTTTATAATTTTATGCTGTGCCACTGTGGAGCAGTGGATAGCGTGTCTATCTTTACTTAATCGTTTTATAAAAAAGTTTTGGCCTATGGCCGACTTACACAGGTCAATGGTTTCCTGAAGTTCCATTTTGTATGTATTTATAGGTGGCACCTTTTCATTTTTATTTTGGGGCGGCTGTGGCTGCTGCTGGTGATCTCCCTGCTGCTGCTGCTGCTGACTTTGCTCCTGTGGTTTTCGTTGCTGCTGCTGCTGTTGTTGTTGTTGTTGCTGTTGCATTTGCTTTTTTGGACGTTGCTCCTTCGACTTCTGCTGTTGTTGTTTAATTGGCATCTGTTGTTGTTGCTGCTGTTCTTTTGGATTTAGATCCTGCTGCTTGTTTTTCGAAGGCAGCTCTTGCTCTGGCGCTGCATTTTTTGGCGCTTGGCCCGCTTCTTTCTGCTCGCGCTCCTGTTTCTCTCTTTTGCGTCGAGCTTCTTGCTTGCTTTTGAGAGCTTCTATTAGTGGGGTCACAATGGAATTGAGACGTTCCATCTCCCCCCGAATGACATCAATTTTTTGACTGATGGCCTGCTCGTCCATTTCTTCTTGCGCCTCATTTTCCTCTTCGGAGGACGCCTCTGGTGTGGTTACATCCACAAGCAAGTTGCTGTTGGAGTCACCCGTTGTATATAATCCCTCGCCACCTTCGGACATATACTCGATGTCGTCATCGGATGGCGAGGTATCCAGTTGTTGATGGATTTTGGCTGCTGCTGTAGTTTTGGCTGTGCGCGCCGTCTCCTTCACCCCGGCTGGCAGCTGGGCTGAGGTGGTGGTGGAGCGGCGCTTCACGAGGTTCGACGCACAGCTTATCTTCTTCCTCCTCTTGTTTTTGGCATCGGCTGTTGGTGCCGTTGCTTGTTTCGAAAAAGGTTGTGCTGCCATGCGACTTAATTAAACAAAAATCGTATTTACGGTGTGGTTTTCAGGGAGGATCCTTACCAACCTACTTACCCATTTTCTTGACTGAAATTACCACCGCAATTTTAAATTAGAAAAAAAAACTCGCAAATTTTCAAATTTTAGGAATGAATTTTTTTTAAGTAAAATATAAAACTTAAAAAAAAGCAATTATGATTTGTTTATTAGGGTTTTACCCCAAAAGTGGTAGTTTTTCAATTTTGATTTCCGTGCAGAGCACCACAAACTCAGCACAAAATTATTTTTTTTTTAAATTGCAGTACATATTTCAAAAAATTTTATTAGTAAGATTTTTCAAATTTGCTATTATTTTAAATAAAGGGTGATTTTTTAAGAGGTTTAGAACTTTAAAAAAAAAAAACACAAAAAATTTGAAAAAATGAATGAAATATTTATTTGAATCGATAGTTTGAACCTTGCAATTTAATGTTTAAAGATAATTTCATGCAAATGTTGACCGCGGCTGCGTCTAAGGTAGCCCATCCGCTGAGTCCAATTTTGGCATACTCTTTCACACATATCGGCCGGTATCTCACGAATGAATGCATGGATGTTGGCTTCCAGTGCGTCAATCGAAGCGGGCTTGTCCCTATAGACATTAACCTTGACATACCCCCACAAAAAATAATCTAATGGTGTCAAATCGCACGATCTAGGCGGCCAATTGACCGGCCCGAAACTTGAAATTAACTGTTCACCAAACTCGCCTCGCAATTGCGCCATTGTTTCGCGTGCTGTGTGGCATGTGGCACCGTCTTGTTGAAACCACATATCATGCAAGTCAAGAACTTCCATTTCGGGCAAAAAAAAGTTTGTTATCATCGCTCGGTAGCGTTCACCATTGACAGTAACGCTGCGATTCGCATCATCTTTGAAGAAATATGGCCCAATAATGCCGCCGGCCCATAAACCGCACCAAACAGTGGCTTTTTCGGGATGCATTGGTAGCTGTTGCAATGCTTCTGGCTGATCTTCACTCCAAATGCGGCAATTATGCTTATTTACGTACCCATTCAACCAAAAATGAGCCTCATCGCTGAACACAATGTTCGCGCGATGAACATTTCGAACCGAGCACGAATTTTGATAGTAAAATTCAATAATTTGCAAGCGTTGTTCATTTGTAAGACGATCCATGGTTAAATTGCAAACCAAACTGAAGCTGTTCGACAGTGACACAAGGTACTAAACACACGTCAGCTGTCAAAACCAGTGTTGCCAAAACCAAACCAGCTAAAAAATCACCCGTTATATACGCAGCGCAGCAAGTGTTCGGGATAATACTTAATTTTTTTTTTCAAAATTAAGAATGGTGGTTGTCTTTGTTTGTACGTTAGTACGTTCGCAATTTCATACGGTCATACGTTCATACATTCATACATTCATACGTTCTTACGTTCATACGTTCATACGTTCATACGTTCATACGTTCATACGTTCATACGTTCATACGTTCATACGTTCGTACGTTCATACGTTCATACGTTCTTACGTTCATACGTTCATACGTTCATACGTTCATACGTTCATACGTTCATACGTTCATACGTTCATACGTTCATACGTTCATACGTTCATACGTTCATACGTTCATACGTTCATACGTTCATACGTTCATACGTTCATACGTTCATACGTTCATACGTTCATACGTTCATGCATTCATACGTTCATATGTTCGTACCTTCTTAAGTTTGAATTTTGCTTAATTTTTTCGTTCGCCATATCTCACAAACGAATTGACTTCGGTTAGATTTAAGGACTTCAAATTCAATAAGCAGTTTTTTTTTAATATAGAAATTTAAGAAAAACGTTTTTAAATTTCATTTACCTCAAATATGACAAGAACAAATTATTGTTCTATTGACTTCGGGTTAATTTTAGTCCACGCATATTTACATAGTAAATAATTTTTTTTAAGCGAAACTCAACCAAAAATTGTTCAATTTTTTTGTTTTCCTCAAACATCTTGACTCGATATACTTATAAATAAAATATACGACTGGGTCACACGTACTTGTTCTTATGTTCAGGACGTATGAAATAAAAGCATAAAATACGATATTTAAATTAGCTCCAATAACTTCTTTGAGAGTTTTAAATGAAGAAAAGAATGCCATCTTAATTCTTGATTGAAAATAATGGAATGGAAAACAATATTTAAAATCGGTTAAGCGGTTTTGTTTAAAAATTAACTTTTATATAGCAAATTCTTAAAACATTTTTGAAAAAAAATTTGGTTTACAAATCATAAAGTATTTACTTATGTGCATGTAAAAATAAAACTTAAAAAAATTGTCTACCCCTTTTTGAGATATCGAATTTAAAAACAAATTTTGATAACTTTGATAACCAATATTTTTTAATCTTATTTTAAATTTTGCATAAAAATAATAATGAGCAAATTTAAAATTTAAAAAAAACGTCCTATGAGAAGTACCAACCTACTTTAAATTGCTTATAATTGTAAACTTTAATATTTTCTAGAGGTACGTATATCGCATCTACGTTAGCATACGTACAGACAAAAATATATAAAAATCGTAGGAGCCGTTTTTAAGAAAATAAAATTTCCTTAACGGTTTTTGTATTTGTATCAAAGGTACCTTTTTTTTTATAAAAATACAAATTCTTCCTAAATAGCCCTTAAATAGCGAATTTTATAAAAATAATAATAGGTATTTGATTTTCAAAAAAAAGCTTGGTTATTTGAAAAAAAAATCCAAAAAATATTTGTTTGAAAAACTTTTAACATTGTTTAGAAGCTTCTGTTTAAAAAAAATATTAAAATCAAAAAATTGTTTTGAATAAAATCGAAAATAAAAAAAAATAGTTCTTTGGGTGGTACCATTAATAAACATTTAAAAAAATGGTTTCCATCCAATGGTAGGTTACTAAAGGAAATTAATTGATTTTTTTTTAAGGAAAGTGGGAACTATTTTTGAGAAAAATAAAATTTTGTTAAATTGCTAAAAAAAAAACTGTACGGCAGGTACCTACCATTATTTTTAGTTCTAAGAAAATTTAAAAAAAGTGTTGGCAGAATCACAAGAGACCACTAAGTACCAAGTTTAAAGAGAATAGATCCAGCCGTTTAAGCTGTAGCCAAACAGACAGACATACAGAGAGACAAAATTTTGCTACCCACTTTTTTAGTATTCTTAATCATCGTAATGTCATGTTTGATTCCTAAACTTGTCTTATAGAACCTATGTCGCAAGTAGAAAATGTTTTTGCATCTCATATCACGAAGGCAAAACAAGTTTTGATGTTCACTTGATTGCATATTGAAAACATTTTCGAAAATCTTGACTTGGCGATTTTCTTACAATAAAATTATTTCAGGCCACTAACTTCCCAGGGCCAACTTTTAAACATATAAAAGTTTGATTAAAAAAAAAACAATTTTCTTTATGGACTTGTCACCGATGGGTAAGACCAAACAATCGAGGTGATCGGGAAGTCCCACAAATGTAAACCTAAGTTAGCGGGACGGGCGCCTGTGAGCTTTAGCACCCATCGTGGAAAACGTGTTTTATCAAAATGTCTGGTGAACCATGCATCATATAAAAAAATTTGTATTTATTTTTTAAACTAATACCGTTCTTATATTTCAAGTTGTTTTGGTAAAAAGTTTTTGAAAAATCAAGTTTTAAAGGTACCATTTGATAAATTTACAATCTTTTATCTGATCTGATCTTTTATCTAACGAGATACGGTTCGAGATTAATTTGTCCAGCGCAAATACCTTATCCATCCACGTTTGCCCAATCATTTACCCATTTATTAGCGTCAACCTTCAGCTTATAACATAAAATAGAAATATCAAAATTGATATTTTCAACATACCACCAGTAAACAGTTGGAATAATTGTAATCGGAAAATGTAGGGAGGGGTGATGGATGAAATTTTTTTTTTGTTGGGTACAAGTTTACAAAATTACATTTTTATGGTCTAATATTATTTGTAGAGGCAGTTAACATATCTTATTTCGATAGGAGTTTAATTCAATTCTATAAATATACTTATGCATATGAATACAAATGGAGTTGATGTTAATGAGTACATTTTGAATATAAATTTATTTACTCTTCTTAAATTACCTACTTTAAATGTATTATGACTTTAATAACCCTTGAGTTTATATTTATTAATGATATTTTAATGAATATTCATTAATAAAGGTTTAGTGAGCTTGAAGTTCACTTTAAAAATGTTTATGCAGGTAAGTATTTTAAATAGTTCATATATGCATATTTTCTTTGAAAACATTTTATTCATATTATTATGGAATCCAATTGAACCATTTAAAATGGTAGGTACTTCATATATGTATAGGTAGAATAAAATATTGTAAATACCAGAAATGTTTAAACTTTATCAATGTAATGATTTATTTAAAATTTTCCTCTGGCACTTGAACAGTTTTATTGTTCTATATACCTATATTTATTACGTCAATAGTATACAAAGATTTTTTTTATAGTGTTAAACTTTTTTTTGTTAGCTTATGGACTTTTTGAAGGATGCTTTGGTATTTTGGTATTATTACACACAAATCAATCAAAGAATTTGTAGTTAGTATTAGGTTAAAAAAAAAAAGTATTTCGTGTTATTATTAATTCTAAATATTAGTAGACAAAATATTTCGTGAGATGATAAGGAGTGATCCAATATACAAGCTTTTTGACTTTCATTAAAAAAAAAACCCACAAAATGCAAAGGTACCGATATTTTTGTAAGGAACTAAAACATATTTGAAAATATGATAAAAATGTACATAAAAGAAAAACTATATTTTGAAAAATGCTTCTACGGGCTTCGAAAAGAAATAAGATTTTGAAAAACTTCTGCAAAAGTGTTTAGAAATTTTTAGGTATGGGGAATTCATGCTTTTAACTTTTTATTTTTTTTTTCTATTTATTATTAATTTTTTTTGTTGATTCTTATTGATTAACCTATTAAAACTGCATTTAAACATTTATTAAAAAAATTAAAATTTATTTGGATTCTTAATATTAATAAATATATTAATATTTTAATTCTTTTTAAATTTTTTTTTAAGTCCAAGACCAATGGGTATTGAAATAAATCAGTGCAAAAATTAAACGCCAAATCTTACACCTGTTCAACACGTGTTAAGGTAGGCAGACAAACGGTTATTGGGTCAACCCCTCAAAGTCTATATTGAAAGGAATTACAGAAGTATGCAAATAACTTGACTTTTTATTTCGTTTATGTTTAAACATTTTGATTTTAAGAAAATGCTCTTCGATTAAAAGGATTTATAACTTTCCTGAAAACAAAGCACACAAATGTCATTAGAGTAAATTCAAGTTTTTTGATAAAACGGGCTCCAAATACATTTAAGTCTTAACGAAATGTTATACTGAATATAACTATTAGGGTGGTCCTTAAATTGGAAGTAGTCTTGGAAAGCCTTCATTCGATTCAAAACATTGAAAAACAATTTCCCTAATTTTTTTTTTTTTTAGATTTTTACTTCACCGCCCTGGTCACCCTATTTTCACTTTTAGGTACTAATTATGGGTAAATGATTATTCTTATAAAAAGCGAAAAGAATTCTGAATGTATAGATTAGACATAGACGAGACAAAAATTGTATCGGAGGGGGTTAATTTTCTAGAAATTTGGCCAAAAACAGAAAAAAATTATAAAAAAAAAACGGGAACACTTAAAATGCCACGCCTTAGCATTTTTTAAAGCCAAAATTCAATTCTGTAATATACTTCCTAAATAAAGTTTTTATTTTAAATAGTTTTGAAAAAATAATTTTTATCTTGAAAAGTTATATTTTTTTGTTTTTTTTTTTTAATTAAAAAAAAAATAGTTTGAAAATTATTTTTTCAAAAACTATTTGAAATTAAAACTTTATTTAGGAAGCTAGGGCGTGACATTTTAAATTTTTTTTTTCTGTTTTGATCGGAATTTTGAGAAAATTACTCCTCCCCCCTAAAAGGGGGATACTATTTTTCTTCGTCTAAATCTTATCTATACCCTCAGATTATTTTTTTCGCGTTTTATAAGAATCATCCTAACCCCATAGTTAGAACCTTAAAGTGAAAATAGTGAGACCAGTGGGGTGAAATAAAAATCTGAAAAAATTAGAAATTTTTTTTTGTATTTTTTGTAACCGAATATAAGGACCACTCTAATAAATATTAACAAAAGGTCTTAAAACATTAATTTCGTAAGTGTATCGCACGTGATAAATTTGTCCCACATGTAACGGGGTAGTTAAATGATTTTAATTATTATTTATTAGGTAGGTTTTAATTTTTATAGAAGTCCTTAAGCAAGTCATCGAAGTTGTTAGGTGTATTTTCAACTTCAGGTTTTGCTGAACTTGTGTATTAGCCACACTTAAATCTAAAATAATGGTAGTTTTGATGTCCCACACGTTACTCTCACGCAGCAGAATTAAGATTGCGCCAAGATACTTGCAAATATTTCAAAAAATATTATTGTATAGTGTAAATATTATGTTGATGTATCTTTTTTTAGAAAAAATATTTCATCAAGTTCTTACAGTTTCTTATCCAGCTAATCGTTTGTCAACGGTTTCTCGTGCAAATGTCCCGCACGTTAAAATAGAATGGTCCTATTATATCAAGTAAAAAAAGAACAGTGTGGCCTCTCTTGTTCAAATGATTTTAACAATATTTCTTATTATTCAATATACATTTCGTTGATTTTTCTTTTTTCGAGCAATATTAACCTTTTCCATTTTGTTTTGTAAAAACTCCAAATGTTTTTAAACTTAACATTTCTGCATACATTTTATTAAAAATGGCAAAACAGTTTTGTTTTCTTTTTTTTTTTATTTAAAACAAATAAAATTTAAATAATTTCCACTGCCTATATATAGATTTCCACTTATTTTTCTATCGACCAATATTCAAATGGAAATGCCAAAATACAATAAATTTAAATTTTATTTCTTACTCTTGTCTCTGAATAAAATCAGCAATAAACGTTTCATGTTTACGATTTTGTGCTTCTATAGCCATAATGCTCAGATATCTTTGTTTATCGATATTGAGATGTGCTTCTATAGGTCTATATATAATAGAGCATGGTATCCTGTTACATCCTTGGGCTTCAGGGTGCTGATACCCATGTCGAGTAAATATCTTTTTCTGATTTATTTGGATGATAAAAGTGCCTTGGGATTTTTTTTTTTTAAACCAAAAATGTGGTAGGGGTAAATGGGGCAAGTTGGGTCCCATCAGGGACAAATTAAAGTATAAATACTTATAATTTTAGATTGGCATAATTAATTATATACATGTTTCTCCTGGTTTGTGTATTTTTGTATTTAGGAAGTAACAGTTTACCAAAAAAATGTTATTAACGGTGCTGTTTTTTTTTACTTTCGATTTTCTCTTTAACGGGTAAACTTATTACAACCAGATTTTGTATGCAAAAGTGCCTTTAAAATGTTTGTAATATTGCTTATAAAATTTTTGAAAAAAAAAAAAACAATTTAAAACTAAAAAAAATTTTTTTTGGAAAATTCAATGCTTCGAGTTGATGAATTTCTTTGAAACTATGTTTCTCAAAGTTGACACACAAAACTCTTTTTTTTTTAATTTTACTTAAATATTATATCTAATTTTTTTTTAAACCACTCCATAGATTTAAATTTTTGTATGCGTGTAGCTGTTTATATTTTTTCAAGTAATAGCATAATTGTTTTAGAGCTCTAAACTACTTAATAGGTAATTTATATAATTAAGAGAGTGATTTAAATGCTTTGCCCACACTTTTAAAAATTTTTTTTTAGGATAAAAAAAAAAAAACGGTACCTGTCATACAATTTTTCTTGGCAATTTTAAAAAATCTTATTTTTCTCAAAAACAGCTTCACAACTTTTCTTAAAAAAATTATGTAAACTTCGTTTGGTAAAAGCTTCGTCTGAAAAACCATTTTTCTAAAAAAAAATAAACGGTACTTTCTTAAGAACCATTTTTTGATTTCAATAATTTTTTTAAATAATGCAAATCTTACTAAAATTTTCAAACATTTTTATTTGGATTTTTAAAAATACATTTGAATTTAATTATTCGAATAAGCAATACATTTTTTGAACCGTATTTTTAAAAATTTTCAAAAAAATTATAACAGATACAAGGAAAAAGCAAAAGAATAATTTGTGCACAAAACTTTTTTGTGTAAAGGGTTTTTCAACAGGGACGCTACAAAAGTAGAGCGACAGGGACAGCAAACGACGCCATATTTCCTGCCGCTCTTTTGACCTTTCTCTTCAGTAAGGTTTGCCATTTTATGATGGAAAGATATACGAGCCAACAACGAGTCGAAATTATTAGAATTTACTACCAAAATTCGGAGTCAGTGGCCTCAACGTTAAGAGCGCTACGTCCAATTTATAAGCATTATAATCGTCCTAGCAGATCAACAATTGAGCGTCTAGTGCAAAGATCTGTTGAATCCACAGGTACAGTACAAAATGTTCCCGTGCCAGTGAGACAAAGAAGTGCCCGTAGTGTCGAGAATATTGCTGCCGCTGAGGCTTCAGTTGCAGAAAGCCCAAATGTGTCTCTCACACGTCGTTCTCAAACGTTGGGAATCTCTGTGACGTCGTTGTGGCTAATTTTGCGAAAAGATCTTGGCCTACATCCTTACAAGATTAAATTGACGCAAGAACTGAAGCCGCTTGACCACCAGAAGCGTCGTATGTTCGTGAATTGGGCTGAGCAACAACTTGAAAATGATTCGGATTTTCATCGAAAAATCATCTTCAGCGATGAGGCTCATTTTTGGCTGAATGGCTTCGTCAATAAACAAAATATGCGGTATTGGTCAGGCAGCAATCCACACGTACTCCATGAGTCATAATTGCATCCCGAAAAAATTACCACTTGGTGTGGTTTATGGGCTTGCGGCGTCATTGGGCCGTACTTCTTCCGTGATGGTCAAGACCGGCACGTTACTGTGAATGGAGATCGCTACTGTTCAATGATAACCGAAAATTTTTTCCCCCAAATGGATGATATGGACTTGGAGGACATGTGGTTCCAACAGGACGGCGTGGTGCCACAAGCCACACAACGAATGTCACAATCAATTTATTGGAAACCAAGTTTGGAGAACGTGTTATCTCACGAAATGGTCCAGTCGCTTGGCCACCTCGGTCGTGCGATTTGACGCCGTTAGACTATTTCCTGTGGAGCTACGTCAAGTCTATCGTCTAAGCCAACAAACCAGCGACGATTGATGAGCTTCGTACGAATATCGAACGTGAAATTGCAGCAGTATCGGCCGATTTATGCTTGAAAACCGTCGAAAATTGGGTTCAGCGTCTGGACTTCTGCAAGCGTGCCCGTGGTGGCAATGCAAAAGAAATCGAAATCCATACATAATGGCATCAACATACTTTCACAGGAACAAAGAATTTCATTGATATTCAAAACCGTTTTTGTTTTATTTAAAAAAAAACTTTTGTAGCGCTCTTATTGAAAAACCCGATATCTTATAGGTTTCAATTTTTTAATTAATTTCCTTATATGGACGTCTGAAGAAGGGTGTTATCACGCCCAAAACAGGACAATTTAAAAAACAAAAAAAAAAAAAAACAAAATCCCTAAGGCCCACGATGGGAACTTAATTTACATTTAAAAAGGTCACGGAAAGGATATAACTTTCTCTGTATGCTAAAATTATTGCGATATAGTTACTACCAAAAATTATAAAAATTTATAAATAACAATTATTAACAATAATTCTCATAGAATGTTTATTGTTTAAGATTAAGATTATTTTTTATATACAAATTTCACATAAGGTTTAAAAACAGTGCATATCAAAATTTAAAAAAAAAATGTTTTTGAATTTTCAAAAAAAGTTTCAGTTTATTATTTGAAAATTCGGTATCTCAAAAACGAGTTGACAATTTTTTAAAATCGCGTTCCCTTTTTTCATCTTGAGGGTTTGAGAAGTTGTTTAAGCTATTTTTAATAATGTATTTAAATATTTTTCTCTCATAATTTGCATGTCCTTACATATAATGTTCTTAAGTCCTCAGCGTTTTGAACAGCGTACGTGCGATCCAGTCGTACATTTTTCTTAAGGAAAAATTCAATATACCTACAAATTATATTTTATTTGCTGATATATAACGGGTGATTTTTTAAGAGGTTTAGAACTTAAAAAAAAAAAAACACAAAAAATTCGAAAAAATGAATGAAATATTTATTTGAATCGATAGTTTGAACCTTGCAATTTAATGTTTAAAGATAATTTCATGCAAATGTTGACCGCGGCTGCGTCTCAGGTAGCCCATCCGCTGAGTCCAATTTTGGCATACTCTTTCACACATATCGGCCGGTATCTCACGAATGAATGCATGGATGTTGGCTTCCAGTGCGTCAATCGAAGCGGGCTTGTCCCTATAGACATTAGCCTTGACATACCCCCACAAAAAATAATCTAATGGTGTCAAATCGCATGATCTAGGCGGCCAATTGACCGGCCCGAAACGTGAAATTAACTGTTCACCAAACTCGCCTCGCAATTGCGCCATTGTTTCGCGTGCTGTGTGGCATGTGGCACCGTCTTGTTGAAACCACATATCATGCAAGTCAAGAACTTCCATTTCGGGCAAAAAAAAGTTTGTTATCATCGCTCGGTAGCGTTCACCATTGACAGTAACGCTGCGATTCGCATCATCTTTGAAGAAATATGGCCCAATAATGCCGCCGGCCCATAAACCGCACCAAACAGTGGCTTTTTCGGGATGCATTGGTAGCTGTTGCAATGCTTCTGGCTGATCTTCACTCCAAATGCGGCAGTTATGCTTATTTACGTACCCATTCAACCAAAAATGAGCCTCATCGCTGAACACAATTTTTCGATAAAAAAGCGGATCCTCGGCCAGCTTTCCAAGAGCCCATTCACCAAAAATTCGGCGTTGTGGTAGGTCGGCTGGCTTTAGTTCTTGCACCAGCTGTATCTTAAAAGGCTTTACCCCCAAATCCTTCCGCAAAATTTTCCACGTAGTGCTGTAACAAAGGCCTTACTGCTGGGAACGGCGCCGAATCGACATTTCGCGGTCTTCTGTCACACTAGCTGATACGGCCGCAATATTTTCTTCACTACGCACAGTATGTAAACGTGTTGGTGGTTTAATGTCCAACAAAGTAAATTTGGTGCGAAATTTGGTCACAATCTTCCGAATAGACTGCTCAGAAGGTCGAGAATGCCGACCATAAAATAGAAGCAGCGCGCGATGAACATTTCGAATCGAGCACGAATTTTGATAGTAAAATTCAATAATTTGCAAGCGTTGTTCATTTGTAAGACGATCCATGGTTAAATTGCAAACCAAACTGAAGCTGTTTGACAGTGACACAAGGTACTAAACACACGTCAGCTGTCAAAACCAGTGTTGCCAAAACTAAACCAGCTAAAAAATCACCCGTTATAATAGAAATACAGGACGAGGGCAAAGTGATCAATTTAATGTTCTTACAAAACGTAAGAAAATAATCCTGATGTATTTAAATAGAATCATTCTATTAAAATAAATTCTTTGTTTAAGGAAGCTTAAATTTTGTTGAGACCAACCTGTCTGTGTCTGGATTCATTTTATTATCAACATGCCCCAGTCTCCCCTTCTATATTAAGTCCAAACTTGATATTTAAATTTAAAGAAAAAAGCAAAATACAAGACACCCATCAGGATCTAAATCTTCCATTGACATTTTATCAAACAACAACAAGTGTTTTGCTGCCATTATCTTTTGACCTTTCTTCCTTTTCAGATTTAAGATTTGACCATTTTTTATGATTCAATTTGTCATTGTGTGTGATGGTGGCAATAAAGTTACAAAAAGTTACAAGGACGGAGAGTACCTACATCATAGAGAGCTAAATCAAAACGTCGACACACATAAATGTGCTAACAGACAGATTTAATTATAGTGCAAGTTTACCACCTCTCGGTGCTTTAGGTACGTCGAGAGTATACTTATTTAATATAATATGAAGCTTGAATGTAATTAAGCAAATGGTTTTAGCTGCGTTGGCGTTGGTTGGTTTGAATGGATGAGAGGATATTCATTTAAATGGTAGAAAACGATATAAAGTAGGAAGTGTGTAAAAACAAATAATATGTCAAGTTGGCGGGCAGGGACATTTTATGAATGCGAAAAAAGTCCTATAAAGATGTTATTATATAGGATGAGCATGTATTTTGTGAAGCCTTCCTTGTCTTGGGTAGTTCTTCTTTTTTTTTTTTATGTTTCTTCGAAGAAGGTTCAACCATGAACTTTCTTGAAATTGGATAGCCTGTGTCTGCAAAATGCTTTTTATGAGTTCTCAAAAGGATGTTTGCGGACAAAATTACAAAACTTCAATATCATTAGACGAGGGTTTCGAAATACATATACACGTATATGTGTGTAGGTGTAGGTACTATAAACTTATGGATAACAAGACCATCAAAAAGTTTTGAAATATAAATATGTCGGTATATATTTTTCCTTGAAAAGTTATAACATTGAAAGTCAATAAACGAATATTGGTTAGTTAAGAATATGTGTCGGCCTTGTAGGAAGCTCATTACAGCATCTAAATTCTACATACCATGTTTGTTAGCACATACTTTTAACTCCATTAAATATCATCTAATTTTCGAATCGTTTTGAACATTGCAAATTCAAATTTTGATTGAAAAAATCGTATGAAAACTGGAAATTTCATATTTTCAGGTGGCGATATTAGAAAATATGAATTTGCCTTTGAAGAAGAAAATAAGTTAAGGAATAGCAAACTCTACGGAATTTACAATATGCTATAATTTTATCCTTCACGGAAATAGGATTGCCAATAGATGGCGTTACGCTCTCAGGACTCACGTTTGACAACAGAGTAAGTTGATTTGTTTGATTTTTTCACGTTGACGATTGATACGAAACGGTTGAACATCGATGTAGTGTGATCGATGAACATTCTTTGTTCGAAAGCTTGTGGACTGTTGATGCCTTGGGGTCACATTTTGAGAAAACTGTCAGTGGAAGAGTTTGCTTGGGAACAATAAAAATTGGAACATTTGCCAATGTCTTTATCAGCTCGATACGTTTTCCTTTAAAGACACAAAATCTCTGTCGACATAGCTGGTGATATTTAACATTGAGTTCAAAGAACGCAATCGAATTCCAAACTTCAAATAAAGCAAGATCCGCAAAAGAACACTGATATTTATCAAAGAAATGTATCCTCTCATAAATGTGCGGCATTTTGTTGAGAAAATGTGTGATGCATGATGGTATTGGAGACGAAGAATGAAAATGCTAATAAGTTATAGAAATAATATTTTTTGTTTCGTTTTTGTGAATTGTTTGCTGCTTAAGTGCTGTTTATTTAATACATATTGGTGTTCATTAATTGAAAATTATGCGCATTGGCCTTAAGGGTATACCAACATCTATCTTGTAAAGTTATCAATAGAGCTATGTCTAAGTGGGCAGAGGACAATAATATCATACCGGACAATCAATTCGGTTTTAAGGCGGGACATGACACCATTCATGCCGCGTCGAAACTCGTTTCTGATGTCCAATGGAACAAATCTAAGAAGCAGTGTACGGGTGCCTGTCTGGTTGATTTGGAGAAAGCCTTCGACACCGTATGGTTAGAGGGTCTTTATCTAAAGCTGACCAGACTTGGCATTAGTAAACCACTATAATATATGCTCTATGATATGCTCAATGACAGAAAGTTTGTTGTCAACAGCGGCAATGTAACTTCTGCCACAACCTTTAATATTAAAAATGGTCTTCAGCAGGGAGCGGTCAACTCGCCGATTCTATTCAGCATTTACACCAGCGATCTGATAAGTAGTCTAACTCAGGCAATTGCGTATGCCGACGATCTAATTGCGTACAGAACAGCTCCAAAAGTCGAGGTCATCAGGATTCTTTTGCAGCGTGACTTCGAGAAGATTCAGCGATATTGCGATGACTGGAAGTTGAAAATCAACTTTCAGAAATCAGAAACTATCTTGTTTAGGACTCCGTTGCTTAGAGCCACAAGGGATACGAGAAAGAACTGGCGCAAGCTGGTGATCATAGGGCCAAATGGACATCCACTGGCGAGTAAAAGTGTAGTAAAGTACCTTGGCATCTGGATGGATCAGTATTTGTATTTCGACAGACATATAAATGCTGCTCTAGGCTAGGGGAGCCTTTGCCCTGACGAAACGGTTGTTTTATAGCAGCCGGCTTGATAGCAGGGTGAAGGTGATTTGCTACATGGCCCTTATCCGGCCGATGATTGCCTATGGATGCCCGGTTTGGTTCAACGTTGCCCCATCTCAAATGGAAAAGATTCGGGTGTTTGAGAGGCAGTGTCTTCGACGCTATGAGAGTGTGCATCTAAGCGGTTTTATTCCGCCCGATGCATTCCTCCACCTAGACAGTCGAGGGTTGATCCAGGATAGAGCGGCGGTTCCGCTAATCTACCACGTTGGCCGTAGATCTGTAGATCGGCGGCTCCTTTACAGTCGAGACGTCCTTGCACAAGACGGAGCTGAGCACCTTCGGTTCAGTAGGACTGTGTCCGAACGGGACCTAAGAGATAGGGTAAAGCAGGAGAACCAGTTCTGGTGGTTGAAAAACGAAGATGAAGTTCCTTCAGACATTTAATAGTTGACCTTGCTGTTTTCTTTTGTATGGCCGACTTACATAGGTTTAGGTAGTTAGTTTTAAGTAGGGACAGTCAGGGTGGCACCAAAAAAAATATAAAATCCACAAAAATACAAAAAAATTATAAAACCGGAAAATGCTTGCTGTGGCTGTTCTAGTTTGTAAGTAGTCTGTAAGTAGCTTATAAGTAGGTTATAACTAGTTTATAATTAGTTGTAAATAGTTTTAAGTAGCTTTAAGTAGTTTTAATTAGTTTTAATTAGCTTTAATTTAGTTTTATGTAGTTTGTAAGTTTTATATAAAACCAAAAAAAAATAAAGATAATGATACCGAGTTTTTGTTAATTCTTCCCGGGAAAAATAAAAACCGATATAGAATGTTAGTATTAATTATTCTAGTTCAACTTAGAGCGCCCAATTGGCGCCAGTAAGTTAGTCTTAAGATATTGATAAGTAGGCTAGTTTTTATGAATTTTTGTCTAGCTTAAAGATAGTTTTAAGAAAATTGAAAAATAAAAATGAATTTAAAAAAAAAAGAAAAAAAAAAAACATCTAACTTTCGAGCACAGTACCTCATACTATTAAAATTTGTATGTAAGATAAGATTAAAGATTTTACAAGTACTTTGAAGTACTTGATCTAATGAGTTAAAAAATAAAATCCTGAAAATCAGGTACAGTAAACCAGAAATTGGTTGGTTATACCAGCTTTTTTCTCTGAGTGTAAGAAAATAATCAAGTTGTCACAAAAAATCCAATTTATAACTTCCTATCGTTTTCGAAAAAGAGCGATTTTAAGTGGCAAACACTTTACATCATTCTTTCGTTCTTAACAATTTGTTTTTGCCAAAACTCCTCCAAAAGTGGACGCTAAAAAAAAAAGTGTTAAAAAATTATTACAAAATCACATTATCTTCAACTTTTTTTTTCGAACGTAGAACATGAATTGATAGAAATAACAAGACCTTTTCTGTTGTCTGTGGGGACTATGTAGATTGGTCACACCGTAAGAGTATTCTGAAAAATTAAAAATACATAATACAGTTTGTTTGGTCAGAAAAGACTTTAAGAAAAAAAACTTCGATTTTTTCTTCGGTTTTTCCTAATTTTAATTTCGATTAAAAGCCAAATGATACAGATATCAAAATAGCTTTTTATGGCCTTTAGTCCTACAAATTGATACAAATATCAATTAACGTGGAACCAAGCGTACTTATATATACATTTGTATGTACATTGGTACTTTCCCTGTGTTTCTTCAACTTTTTAAGACAAGATACAAATTTGAACCTTTCTCCCAAGTTTTCTACGTCCTCAGCTTAATTTAGTATACAATTTCAGGGGAATTGACTCCATACATTTTTAAATAGTCAAGCGTAGCTTTTCTCACTATGACAGCACAAAGTGAGCAAAAAACAGCAAAGCTTTAATTTTTTACAAAATTGCAAAATTTTAAAAATGTTCATTCATATAATTTGCAAATTTGCGACATTTTTTTTTTTAATACATATTTACGACACAAGGTGGCATAAGTTGATCACAGTGCAAAAAAACTTTTTTTTTTAACTTAAATGCCCGTGTTAACATCACTTTACAGCCCTGCGACTTGTTTTATTTTTATTTTTGGTTCTTAGTAGCATTTTTGGAGCACAAATCAGCATAACTTTTTTTTAAAAGAAATTTTGAAACTTCGCAATAATTTCATTTGTAAAATTTACAAATTTTTGAATTTTTCAATAATATTTACGGCATAAGTCAGCACAAGTTGAGCACAATTCAGGACAATTTTTTTTTGGAAAATCAAAAAATGGCGGTGCTCTATATCCACGCTACGAAAATGGGTTCCCCCTAAAAACCCAACCCTTTGTACGATTTGCTTTTAAAATACGGCACATATAAGCACATATTGGGCACAAAAGGGTGTGCTGTAAAGCACAAAACTCATTTTTTTTGAAAATCCAAAATGGGGGTGCTAATTTCATGAACACCACAATCTGACGTGATTTTTCGAACTCCGTATATGTATATACCTTAAGCCGAAGCCCAACGATTCCTGGAAGATTAATGGTGCTATTTAGAGAATTTAAAAAGAATTTTGAAGTAAAATGTTCATACTTTAGAATAACCACAAACATTAAAAAAAACCTAGGCAGAAAATGTAACCCGAAATTAGCATAAAAACCGCATTTTGTATATCTTTAGATTCGAATATCTCAAAAACATGACCTACTAGAGCTGTTTCAAGACCATGTTCAAACTCAGCGCATCAAACCATATCAGAAAAAGGTATCTTGGTTCATGTTACAGGAAAAATCATATTTTTCTCATAAAGTAGTTACTTTCAAGTGGATTTTCGAAAAAAAAAAATACGTCAATTTTCAACTAGCGTTTGAGTCCAAATGGATTCTCACAAAAAAAAAACTTAAAGAGTGTTGTTGGAAATTATTTATACTCTCAATGATACTTTGATGTAATTTTCGAATAACTAGTAGTTTTAGAGCCATTAATGAAAAACTTCCAAAAAATGCATTTTTACATCTTTTTTTCTATGTTGCGTCATGAAATTTTAGTCGCAAACTTCAGGTTCGGATACAGCATTCCCGAAAACATAAATCAGGGGCAAATTCAAAACTCTCTCTGAATTTGCTCGCTAAGAGTCTTTTTGAGCAAAAATTGACTGGAATATTAGAAAGGGTTGGTAAAATTCTTTTAATAAGTTTAACACATAAGCGTTGCACTTTTAGTCTAGGTCATTCTTATTTTTAGTTCAAGTAAAAAGATTCAAGAAAAAGCAATGTGATAGTCTTATAGGAGTTTCTATTTGATTTAAAGAGATTTTCTTATTCAAAAAATTGAAATAAAAAAAATATATACCTAGATACTTATATATGTATATTTTGTGTCTTATTGAAGTTTCAGATATATTAGATATTTTGATTATATACTTATAAAAGCTGATATTCTCCTCAAAACAAATAAGAAAAACTCATAAAATAAAGATTTTTCAGAATCAAAATAATGGAATTTCTCTATGGAAATATCATATTATTTATATGTTTCAATGAAGACTAGGTACTATAGGTAAAACAGCTCAATATGGCAATCTTATTGATTTTACATAGATTGGACATTTTTTTCTTTATACCATTAGTTTTGGGGATAAATAAGTAGATTTAATTTCACCTCTAGGGAATCACCTAAAAAGCTTAAATTCAAAATTTCATTGGTTTAGGCTGTGGATCCAGATAAAAATAGACAAACAGACAGACAGAATATTGCCACTCACTTTTTTCGAGTTGTTTTTCGAAATGTTTTGTTTCCACGAATCTATAAAACTTGACCTCTTTAGTACCTACATATTTCAGAAGTAAAAATCAATAAGTAAGTAGGTATTTTATTTCGGAAATTTCAAAGAAATCTCCTTCAAATAGGAATTCAGTCCACTGTAAGTGGGCATCTACCTAATTATCTTCATTTTTTTCCTGAATACCAGATTATTCCGTATTATCTACATATTTGGAAAAAATATGTAAAATGTACACTGTAGGTATGTACGTACAATCGTACATGGGTGTTTGTTCCAAAAATATACATGTTATAATATAAGTTCGATTTTTGTTCAGTATTTTTTTTTTTTACGTTGATAATGAGAAGCCAAAATACCATGAAATGAGTCCTTTCCTTCTACTAAAAAATGATATTGTTATCAGTTTCCAATCGAGTTTTGCTTCCGTACCTCTGTACAATTTTAATTTACTATTGTTACCTACTTCCCACTCGTATATCTATAAATAGAATGTACCTACTCCCATACCTGAAAATGTCATTCGTATTATCATGTTTGTTTCGATACATCAACTTCATTCATGTTCTTTTATGCGCTAGGAAATGGATAGAATGGCCTTTTTTCTCATTTTTGCACATAATTGAATCACGTATATTTTTCTTAAAAAAAAATATGCAAACTAGCGAAAAACCACCTCAAGCCAGAAAATATTTTGTAAACGTTGTTTGTTGTGCTTGATCTTCTTCTCATCAAAAATCAAACTGACAACGCACGCCACCACCATGCAGCACCGTGCCTCATCGGCCACACTGCCACACATCTTTTTGTGGTATTACATTTCATAAAAATTCATAAAAAATAAAAATATATATGAAAAGAATATCTTAAACGTATCAAAATGAGAAACACACACGTGCCTTACTTATATGACTTCCACATCCACATTCATCCTGTTTTGAAAATAAAAACCCGAAGCATATCTAATGGTGATATCTCATTCCAACAACAAAGCATGACAAAAAACCCCCCAAAATCAGTGCTGGTTGTCGTCGCCTAGGGGTTGATGGAGGTTATATACAATTTAAGGAAATTTCGCATCCTTCTCAATAACGTTGACTCGTTGTCGTCGTGTAGTCAGGATATTTCAAATTTCCATTCATATACGTCGCGTCGTTTTATGGTATAACACAAATATTGAGGACGGGGCGCGGGTTGTTCTAATACTCACTCTGGATTCGTATTCGTTTCATGACAGAAATCAATAGCACGGGTATACTTATGTACAAAACCCCGCACAGCGCGTAGTAAACCAATGTAATTCACTTAAAACATTTTTCAACGCGCAAAATTTATGCTAACGTGACATTTTGTTTGCCATCTTCCACCAGCAGCAACGTTAATTTTAATGCTTACATCCATTTGTTCTCATCAGCATCAAAAGCGGGAACGACCGACGACGATTACAGCTTGTCACTAGAAAAAATATGCCTTTACGAGAGTTTTAATATAGAAATGTCACCGAGGCGACGCGGACGTGCTTATGGAATTTTAACAATATTACAACAAATAATATCACATTAAGGTTTGCTTGCAAATTTAATAAAATTCTTAGGTCTTAAGGGATAATAATGGGCATTAAAGTTATGCAAATAAATGAGTGATATCTCATTGGAAAGGTAATTCTGAATCACGCTCGAGAGGCTTTGAAAGATTACGAGTATCACAATCACAGAACTATTATGTATTACCTCGAGCTTTATAACTCTTTGTATTGGAAGCAAATCGAAACACTCCCGTTGGTACTCACTTTTTAGGGTCTATTGAATTAACGAGAATATGAAAGGAAGTAAGAAGGAATTTAAAGGTTTTTGTTATTCGACATTATTTTTTGGGGGGCGACTTTCCTTTACGACATCCCGATTTCGAAGTTGATTTTTTTGAGGGGTAGGTAGGTATCTCAATAGAAAATTTTCCAAATCTTAAGGTGAGGAAACCCCCCTAAATGCAATTAAGCATTTTTTTTAAATTTTGAAAATCGGGTATTTTTTTTACCGAATTGCCCTTTTTACACCAGGAATTTAGAAACGCGGATATCCTTATTGGATAGATTATCACTAGAAAACACTAAATATCACAATTTTATGGAGAGGCAACATTTATAAGTATTTTTAATTAATTTTAGAGCTTTTTGTTTTGCAAAAAAAAAAATGGATGTGACAAATACTCCATTTCAATTACAAATCAAAGAAATGTCAAATAGTCTGTTTAGTATTGCCAGACACGTATTTTTTTGCCTTGTGTTTTTATTTTGGGAAATTTTGCGGGAAATTTAAAACTTGTTTATATAAATACAGTGCTAGCAACCAGCATTACTGCGTATAAACATTGAGGTATGTATTGGGGTATGCTGCCCCACTGCAACCCCCCTGCCTGGGCTCATTATAGGATTTGGGGTGGGGCAAGGTCTGTTGTATGTATGTAAAGTTTCTTTTGCATTTAAAAAGCATGGATTAAAAGAAAACATCCCACAGCCAAAGTGTACATCTGGCAGTACTTAGCATGTAATGACATTGGAGTCTTTATTTATTTTTCATGCATTTTGTATGGAAAAAGTAGAGTTTAAAAATTAATTAAAAATACTTAGAAATGTTTCCTCGTCCTAAAATTGTGATATTTGGTGTTTTTTAGTGAATACCTATCAAAAGAGACCATCCGCATATCAAAATTCGGGATGTCGTCGTAAAGGAAAGTAGATCCTTTTTTTGATGTCAAAACATATTTCAGCAGGAAGAATTTACAAAAATCAACTAATAAAATATCCAAAAAATATTATGGTGAAAAATTATAACTATACTCTTGGAGGATTTGTTAGTTTCTCGCAAGAGGCAGTACCTCGTTTTAGGTGGCAGCCACTGGGAATCAAACCCAGACAATTGGCATGACAGACCAACGCTCTAACCATTATGTCATGAGGTACTACGCAGGAGCTAAAGCCTTTTAAATAATGGATCAAAATAATTTTGTTGATACAAATTGGCAGAGATATACGTGCATAATATATTCAATCTAAACATAACCAAACGATTTAGTTTATTTTGCAGTTCCTGCGCAAAAAAAATCAAAATTTTCAAAACAATTTTCCACATAATTATAAATATAATATACGAGCAAAAGTTTCCCATTGAGTCAATAATTCACCCTAAATCAACAAACTGTATAAGCCTAAGAATTAGGAAGAATTATTTTTGCATGCAAAAATAATTTCTTTTCATTTGTAGGTTTACAATTTATTTATTAAGGGTAAATTACTGACCCAATGAGTAACTTACTCTGTCAAAAATCCGAACAAATTTCTTATTCTCCTAATAGTTAATGGCTAAATAATTTGATGTAGTCGTTTAATAGTTGTGGAAAATTTCAATTTTTGCTTTTGTTTTTTTTTGTATATTTGCTCACTTGATATGAATATGAAGCAAGCAAAGCAACTCCCAAGGATCGAGAAATGGGTAGATGGTCGTTAAATAGATGTGACAATCTTAAATTAGTCGTTCAATGTTTTCTTTTTTTTTTTTAGGTACGTGAAAATTTACTTATAGGTTCTTAAAATTTTATAGCTTAGTAATTAGCAGTTAGTTAATGATTAATTAGTTCTGAAAAACTAAATTCAATCGTTTAATGTTTTGTGCGATTTTTTAATTCTTCGTTTGTCTTTGATTTCAAGAAAGTAAAGACCAAAAATTATAGAAAATTGAACGATAAATTCATAATTAACAGAACTAATTAACGGCTAATTAATGACAAATTATCCTCTTTTATAATTCTTCAATCCTGAAAACTGATATCTTATAGGTACTTTAACTTTATCACAGTAAGGTTTTAAGCACATATTAGGCCCACACTTTTATGGAGATCACTGTCATAAACATGTTCTAAAAACCATAACTCATCCTAGTCCTCATGCTTTTTTCACAATTAAGTTTAGACTTACTGGAACTGAAAACACCTCCAATTTTTCTGCCTACAAACTTTCCCTCAATGTCGAGAATGCTTGCCATCTTTTCTAAAGTGCAGGGTAATAAGTATTGGCATCCTATCTCCCTTTTACAACGGTAGTGATGTCATATAGGATTTTTAAAAAACCCACCAGAACCGGGCAAAGTCCCACGAAAAAAAAAATGAAGTTGCCTCCAGTTTATCAAGCCAAGTTGGTTGGGGCCCTTTTTCACTTGCTTGTGCCACCTGTTACGCTCTCCTCCTCTAATGCACCATCCCACGGGGTTGGATGCAAAGACTATCAGGCTGGAGCATAGATTTCCATTCGAGCTAGGTGATCCAGCCACCTTAGTCATTGAATTATCACTTTTGTGGGTAGGTTGGTGTCTCTGTATGGCCCTTTCTCGTTGTTGTACCTTTTCCTCTATTCCCCATCCTTTCAAAACAGGCTTAAACATATTCATCCATCGTTATAGTGCGTCCATGCCTACACACTATACATCAGAATCTGGATGATAAGTGTTTTTTACAGGGACACCTTAGCTGCCTTAGTTGCTCGAGTGTGGGGGTTTTTTGCTTCTCAGTTGCCTTCTTAGCCAAAAGAAGCAGTGATTGGCAAGTATGATCCTTCAGTTTAACTGAGCGCTGATAGTGTTATTTATTTATTTGATAGAAGGGCCTTGGTAAGGTACACAAAGTCTTTGACAACCTTAAAATAATATTTGTCGATAGTGATGTTCTGTTTGAGAAGTCGCGTCGCACAGTGCGTCGATTGTATGTAAGTAGTGGACTTAAAATTAATTTTCCAAAACTACATTGGCTTTGCAAAACAATTTATTGTAAATACAAATTTTACAAAATATAAGGAAATTTTCAAGCCCCCTGCCACGCCCACTTTTGTATATATGATCTTAAAACAACTTGCACGATTTGATACAATTAAGGGAATTTGATTTTCAAGATAAGTTCAAAGATACAGAAAAGTTTCAAAACTATCCTCCCACTGCAACGCCCACTTTTTTATATTGTTTACTTTTTAAAAGCCGCTCGTAAGATTTAAATAATATTTCGGAAACATGAATTAAAGTGAGTTTAGTAACACAAAATATGGCTAATTGTATTCAGCCCCTGCCAAGCCTTTTTTAAATTGTTTTTTTTTTTAGCGTAAGAAATTCTTAAAAAAAAATAATTTTAGAAAAGATTCACTGTCTTCGTTTTTTCGTCTTTTTTGACACTTCCTGTTCCTTTTTCATCAAGAGGCGATACATTTCGCAGACATGTACATAGATTGAAATGCTACCAGAAAATATGAAACTATTTTGAAGACAAGCCTCATGGGGCTTCTTGAAGAGAGCATTATAATTCCTTGGACATTGCTTCCATCCATGAGTCAAAAAATTTTTTTTTTGCTTTTAAATAATTTTTGTTTTAAGGTAAATGTTAAAATATCTTGAACTCTTGATTTCTTATCAAAATAAATCCATTTTTCGTGAATTTGTTGATTTTTAAAGATTTTATCTTTTTCTACAAAAAAAATTTATATTTTGAAGGTTAGCAAAAAACAACAAGAACATTTTGCATTTTCGCAAAGTAAAATAATAAGACAATGTAATGATACTCAAAATTCTGCTGATACGATATTGTATGCGATGTATAGGAAACTGATGCCTCTGTATACCTAGTTGGTGCAGTCCAGAGTACCGACTTTCCTAAGTATCGGACAAGCAATGCAGAGGTTTCACTTCTCATCATATTTTGCAGATAAGCTGGTTCATACTCCTATTTTTGTCCACGCTATTCACTTTGAGCAGCTTAGCCACATGACTACCAACTCTAGCAGAAATAGGCTGGTATTTCTTGGAACGATCTCCATAAGTTGACAGAATGGTGTTCAACTAACCAATTACTCTTGAACGTTAAGAAATGCCAAATTTTCTCTTTTTGTCGCAATTTTTCAAAAATTACATTTGATTACACAGTTGACACGTTTGTTCTTGAAAGAGTTTTGGCGAAAAAAGATCTTGGTGTAATATTTGATTCAAAACTAAGTTTTACCAAGCACATAGAATTTATTGTAGCTAAATCTTATTCAATGCTAGGGTTTATTAAACGTAATACCAAAGACTTCAAGGACCCTTTTGCCCTTAAATCTCTTTATAATGCCTATGTTCGGTCTAACTTAGAATACTGCTGTGTGATTTGGAATCCTTACTACAATATTTATTCAAACAGAATAGAAATGATCCAAAGAAAATTTACAAGGTATACAATTCAGAAATTAGGTTGGAACATCGAAATCCCGTCATACCCAACTAGATGTAAACTTCTTGGAGCTCAATCTCTCGAAAATAGAAGAAAAATGATGTCTGTAATGTTTATTAGTGATATTTTGTCACATCATATCAAATGCCCTATGCTTTTATCATTGATTGATTTGTATGCTCCGTCGCGTCAGATAAGAGAACGTTGTCTATTCCGAGAAAAGGAACACAGAGTAAACTATGTTCGTAATGAACCAATAACTCGTTGTGTCAGAGAAACTAATCTCATTTCAAATTATATTGATTTTAACTTTCATAAAAGCAGATACATTTTAAAAAATAATTTAATTTTGTTCTTTTCAAATTGATTAATCAAATTATGCCTTGGGGAACACCCTTTTAGAGCCTTACATTACGAGCTGATATACACCCAATAGCTTGTTATGGAAAACTTCTTAGTGGTCTGTCAATATTTCATGGTGGCTGTAATAAATATTGTAGAATTTTCTTTATATTCTATACCCTATCCTACCCTTGCATATCACCTAGACAGGGCCACGGTTATAACATATTTCTATAAACCGCCAAGAAATAAATTGTCTGCTACCGTGTGCTTTACATAAACAACGATACAAAAAATAGAAAACTGGGAGCACATACCTGCGTTATTTTATCGAGTGGTTTTGAAGGTTTACCCTAGCAGACAATTTGAAATTTTGCAACAAACAAAAAAAAAACACACACTCGAAATAAAGAAATCAAGATGCCAAATCCAAAAAGGATCACAATTTCATCAGGTGATGTTTTGTGCTCATTCCATTCTCGTGCAGTAATTTTATGAAATTGGTTAAAGGATTCACCAATATTCCGTAAAAGACATATCCTGCATTTCAATTACCTATCTGGGTCATAATACATACCTGTCTACCTTACCTCACATCCAAAATAGATATCCATTCGTTTTCAAAAAAAAAAAATATGGGAATAACCCATTTTGGAATCCTTTTTGGCGAAAAAAAGAAGACGTTTCCAACCAAGCGCATATACGTATTCATGACAGCAAACCATCGCACGATCCTTGAAGAGTTCGCATTTTTTCTCCTCGACTAGGTTATCTACCTTAATTTTGATTTCCATGATGTTTTCTTTTTTTGTTGCTGCTTTGTTTGTTGTTTGTCGCTCGCTCACTTTTGTTTGGGGTCTCAACCCCGAGCACATCCGTTCAACTCTTAAATTGATTACCATAAAATTTCAGCCACGTCCGAAATAAAGTCATGTGCCATATACTCGCAAGCCTATATGAGTTGAGTGGATGTTCAAGTAGGTACGACTGAGAATTCTTTACCATTTCAACAGCCAATGATGGTTTCACATGGAAATTCATTCAATCAACCAAGGACTATACCCAAACCAAAATGCCGAAAACTCAAAGCCTTCGTCAAATTGATGCTGGCTGATGCTGACGCTGACTGGAAGAAGGTGCAAATAAAATAAAGTGTCAGAAGAAAGCCAACATAAATGTAAAACACAGAAATACGAGTAGGTACATACCTACCTATATATTATATGTACATTATATATATACAAAAAAAAAAACAATTCAAGAAGGATGTTTTTGTGTGCCGAAGGTTTATGGCAATCTTTCACATCCACTTATAGCTTCATCTCGGGCAAATAAATGAATTGATTTCACTAAAGGACCAAATTGCGTTGTAGCGTTGTCCCAGGAGTCGTTTTTGTAGGTCTTTTTGGTCCCTGCTGCTTGCTGCGCTGCTCTGCCTTGCCCTGGCTGGGGGAGTCTCAGTCATTCTTGCTTGTTTCACGTTCATGTAATTGTGTAGGTAGATATTATGTACCTATCTTTTTTTTATTTATTATTTTTATTTTTTTCGGTGTAGGTATGTAAGAGTATTCGTTTTGGCAGGATTGAATTACTATAGGAACTCTTCCAGGCGGCTTTTTTCTGTTCATAGGTAATTGGAGGTATTTATGGACGTGATGCGCGTATTCACTTAGGGATTTGTTTTTTTTTTTTTTATATATAATTTCAAAAAAGGCTGGAACCTGGAAGCTCAACATCACATTTCAGAGTGGCTTTTCGGATAAAGATGTTTGTTTTATTGAGTGACTGATGTCCATAATGCCTCTAGAAGTAGATTGAAGTAATTTTCAGTTAAAATGTCTTTGTATTTTTATATCACAAAAGCACACAACTGTTTGCAGTTAAGATTAAGAATATGATTGGATTTTTTCACACTTTTTTTTTTGTGTTGAGCTTAAGGTCAAAGAAATGTTTGCTTATGTATTTTATCATAGAGTTTCATAAATATGGAATTAAAACAGAGTTAGAGTATAATATGTAGGATCGTAGGTACACGTTTGTGTGTTCTTCAAGAAAACTAAAGAAAAAAAAACAAATAAAAATTTAATTTGAAGAAAAAAAATCTATTTAGGTACAAAGTGATGTATACCTCGATTTCAGGCAGGTGATTAACTACACGGGTACCCGTGACACGGGTACACGTGTTTTAAGGAATTGATACCAGTGTACTCGTGTACTTTTGTGTAAATAAAAATACACGTATTTAAAAAACCTTTGAATACAATAAGAATTGATTTTCGGTTCTGGTATGAAGACGATACCAACGACAGCGGATGTTTCTAAAATCAATTTTAAAGATTTTTTAGCAGGTTTCAGAAAAACCAATTATGTAACTATAGTTAAATTGTGTTATTTGAATAAACTAGTAGATGTTCCTATCATAAAACAATTTGTTTGTAACTATTCAAACAATAACTACCTATTTTCAACGTGCTTTAGAAAAATTGTAAAAACGATTTCAATAATAATTACACGTGACTTGCTAAATATACGGGTAACTATAAATACACGTGTAAATAAGGACACGGGTTCATAAACAGATAATTAATTACACAGGCAACACGTGTATTTAACTTCACGTGCATTACTTACTAACCACCCATTTCCTATTCGCAACCGGAAAATGCTTGCTGTGGCTGTTCTAGTTTGTAAGTAGCTTATAAGTAGGTTGTAATTAGTTTAAAATTAGTTGTAAGTAGTTTTAAGTAGTTTTAATTAGCTTTAATTTAGTTTTATGTAGTTTGTAAGTTTTATATAAAACCAAAAAATAAAGACATAGATACCGAGTTTTTTGTGAAATTCTTCTCGGTAAAAAATAAAACCGACCTGGATTTAGTATTAAGATAGTTATTAGGCCGAAAGGCATTAGCATTAAGTTATTATAGTTTAACTTAGAGCGCCCGACTGGGGAGCGCCCGACTGGGGCCAGTAAGTTAGTTTTAAGATATTGATAAGTAGGCTAGTTTTTATGAATTTTTGTCTAGCTTTAAGATAGTTCTAAGATAATTAAAAATAAAAATGAATTTACAAAAAAAAAAAAAAACCCATTTCCTATTTTATTTGTTTTTCTGATTTGAAATTTTATACAAATAAGCATGATCGAAAATTCACTGAGTGTTTTTCTATTTTGTGAGTGTAAATATGTATTTTATTTTATTTAATTTTATTTCGTTTTATTTTATTTTATTTTATTTTATTTTATTTTATTTTATTTTATTTTATTTTATTTTATTTTATTTTATTTTATTTTATTTTATTTTATTTTATTTTGTTTTATTTTATTTTATTTTATTTAATTTTATTTTATTTTATTTTATTTTATTTTATTTTATTTTATTTTATTTTATTTTATTTTATTTTATTTTATTTTATTTTATTTTATTTTATTTTATTTTATTTTATTTATTTTTATTTTATTTTATTTCATTTTATCTTATTTTATTTTATTTTATTTTATTTTATTTTATTTTATTTTATTTTATTTTGTTTTATTTTATTTTATTTTATTTAATTTTATTTTATTTTATTTTATTTTATTTTATTTTATTTTATTTTATTTTATTTTATTTTATTTTATTTTATTTTATTTTATTTTATTTTATTTTATTTTATTTTATTTTATTTTATTTTATTTTATTTTATTTTATTTTATTTATTTTTATTTTATTTTATTTCATTTTATCTTATTTTATTTTATTTTATTTTATTTTATTTTATTTTATTTTATTTTATTTTATTTTATTTTATTTTATTTTATTTTATTTTATTTTATTTTATTTTATTTTATTTTATTTTATTTTATTTTATTTTATTTTATTTTATTTTATTTAATTTTATTTTATTTTATTTTATTTTATTTTATTTTATTTTATTTTATTTTATTTTATTTTATTTTATTTTATTTTATTTTATTTTATTTTATTTTATTTTATTTTATTTTATTTTATTTTATTTTATTTATTTTTATTTTATTTTATTTCATTTTATCTTATTTTATTTTATTTTATTTTATTTTATTTTATTTTATTTTATTTTATTTTATTTTATTTTATTTTATTTTATTTTATTTTATTTTATTTTATTTTATTTTGTTTTATTTTATTTTATTTTATTTTATTTTATTTAATTTTATTTTATTTTATTTTATTTTATTTTATTTTATTTTATTTTATTTTATTTTATTTTATTTTATTTTATTTTATTTTATTTTATTTTATTTTATTTTATTTTATTTTATTTTATTTTATTTTATTTATTTTTATTTTATTTTATTTCATTTTATCTTATTTTATTTTATTTTATTTTATTTTATTTTATTTTATTTTATTTTATTTTATTTTATTTTATTTTATTTTATTTTATTTTATTTTATTTTATTTTTTTTTAAAGGATACAATATAAAGAAATTTACATCGTCAGGGATATACTATGCCCATATGGTGGTTACAAAAATACATTTTGATAAGCTTTTATCTATTTGTATTTTTTGGTTTAATAATTTAAATATGATTTTCTTTAACAAACAAATCAAGTCAGGTGTCAGGGTGGGCACTCTTGCCATTTGCGATATTCTATGCTTTTTACGATATTCTAAAACTGCCAAGCTGGTGCCTCAAACTTTTCTCCTCACAAAATATTACTTGATTTTTTCAGCTTTTCCGCAATTATATAAATATTTTGATTAGTCAGCGATGAATGTTTTTGCTTCATAAGTGTTCCTCTAAACATATATTCTTCTTGACGTTAGGACTCTTATAAATAAAGAAATGAAACTCAATTTCAACCCCTTTAAGAGAGTTGAACCCTAAACATAAATGCATGACATCATAAAGCCACCAGACTTTTTCATAAGAAACATACTACATACATACGAGTATATCCACTTAAACACGAATCCTTTTTTCATGGTTGTTTTGCTAATAGCTCATCCCTAACTTTAGATAACCATTGAACGTGCCGAAATTTATCACGCTTTTTGCTTTCAATATCAAGCTATACTTACCACTTAGACATAACATAATCTTTAACTTCAGGGCAATTTCGTTTTAATGATAGCAACTCTCAGACTCATAGTTGCAGTTAAAATGGCAGTGCATGATTCTTATTGTTCAGCATTGATGGGTAAAATAACAATAAAGCAGTACATTCACATTCTGTAAAACGTGTGAAATGCATAAATAGTAGATAATGTTTTATGTATATTTATGTATGTATATACAAAAACACAAACTGTCAATTATATCTAGGTATGTATATTGTAAACTGTACTGACATCAACATAGAGATTTCACAGCACACTTAAAACAAGTATAAAACTTCAGTAAAATAAAGTTTAATGCATTATTGAATAGTATTAACATTTTCACTTTAGTATTACTTCAATAGTAAAACAAACTATGCAGAGTGGCAAAAAAAAAACAAAAATAAATCTACTGTGTTTGAAGAAATAACCAGATCAATTCGGAGAAGACGGGAGGGCTCTTGTAACAAACGAAGGTAGCTAGTTTTGCAGAATTTAATATTTGTGAATAGAATAATAATTGTTTATGGAAACTGGAAGCAGTCAGTACAGACCGTGTTTATCAAGTTAGCACTTTCTCAAAAAATGGTAAAAACTTTTAAAACCGAATGATTTATGGCTTTATTATTCATAGCTATTTAGTCATTATAATAAGTTTTGATAGTTTCGAATTTGTCGTTCTATGTTTTCTACCTTTTTTTTTTTTGAAAAGTGGTAAAAACTTCTAGATATAACATTTTATTACTTAATAATTTGCCTTTAATGAGTCGTTAATTAGGTAGTTGTGACTAAATCATTTTTTCGTGCAATGTTTTCTATGTTTTTTTAATTTTTTTTAAATATATATGAAATCAACAAAGAGCTCCAGAAAAGTTATATTGCATTGTTTATTGCTTTATTACGCTTTCACTGTGCCAAATGAGGTTTTGTTGAAAAAAAACATAGCACGATACATTCTTACCACTTTTCGAAAACATAGAATGTCATATTCGAAACTGTCAAATCTTATTAATGACTAAATAATAACTATGGATTATTAAGCCATAAATCTTTCGGTTTTATCAGTTTTTACCACTTTTTGAGGTAAGTGATATGCTAACTTGATGTGAAGTTAACAAAGAATGCAGAAAAACATAGACAATTTTGAATGACAAATTCGAAATTTTCAAAACTAATTAACGACTAAGTAACAACAAATTATGCACCTATCAATTTTCGATCTGTGAGAATTGCTTTGCAAAATTGATATCAAGTTAGCAAAGTACCCAAAAAGCATAGAAATCACTGCACGATCAAATTGAATTTGTCACAACTTATTTACGACTGATTATAAGGGCAAATTATTGCATCAACAATTAGGTAGAAGAAGTTTTTACTGATTTTCGAAAGGTTGAAACTTGACATCAAGCTAGCAAAGCACCTAAGGAAACAAAGAAAACTTTGAACGACAAATTCTTAATTGTCACAAAACGACTGACTAACGGCAAATTATCATATTTTTCGATTCCTCGAAGTTGCTTTGCTAACTTGACACTTATCACTCATTAACATTATAAAGTGTATTTTGTAATTTAAGTATAGCTTCGCTAACCGTTTTACCAACAGCTATTATTGTAGTACCTCGTGGTATGATGGTTAGTGTGTTGGACTGTCATGCCGAAGGTCTGGGCCACTGCCACCTAAAAAAAAAGAGAAATGTTTTTCCCGAGGTACTGCCTCTTGCAAGGAACTGACAAATCCTTGAAGAGTATACTTGTCATTAATAAGTGCTTCTCATCAAGCCGTTCGGACTCGGCAAGAAATTGTAGGTCCCCTCCATTCCTGACAAACAGCACGCACACAGGAATGGTTGAGAGTTGTAAATTCTCCACGAGCTGTTGCACCACCAAATTTAATTTAAAAAGTATTGTATATTCATCAGTAAACGTGGCCACGATACTGTCTTCTGTTTGAGGTATACAACGTACAAATAAAAGGTACAGAACTGGACCTTATGCACTTCCTTGGGGTACCCCAGCCACTATTGCTTTAAAATTGGAAGACTCACTTTCGTGTCTTATACGAAAAAGTCCGTTTTCTAAATACTTGTTAAAAAATTTGGTGGCACAACAACTCGTGGAGAACCAAGGCCTAGTGACTAACAACTCTCAACCATCCCTGTGTGCGTATTTTTTTGGCAGGAATGGAGGGGACCTACAATTTTTTGCCGAGTCCGAACGGCTAATGAGAAAGCACTTATTCGTGACAAGTAATACTCTTGGAGGATTTGTCAGTTCCTCGCAAGAGGCATTACCTCGGAAAAAAACATTTCTGTTTTTAGGTGGCAGCGGCTGGGAATCGAATACTTGTTAGGAGTCTTAAAAATTCCTTAAGGCAAAAATTGTCCTAATTTAAATTTGAGGTCTTCATGCCACAACTAGTCGAACACTTCCGACACATCCAAAAAGGCTGTCGAACAAGTTTTTGTATCTTCAAAAGCTCTCTTGATAAAATCAGTAGTTCTGTGTATACTTGATTCTTGTTCTATTATTGGTTGTAGGCGCAGAAGTAATATTCGCTCAAAAACTTTTGAGATTGTAGTGAAATGGCGGGTCTGTAAGAATTCAATTCTATTAGTATGAAAGATTGCATGTTCAATTCAGCAAGCGTAGCATTTTTAGTTGTGAAGCTTTCACTTAAGCTTTTTTTTTAATAAGGGGTTGTGACTACCCTTAAAATGATTGAACACAGTGCGAGCGTTAGGAAAATAGGGAAGGATTCAAGAGCATATACCGATGCACATTGGTTTTGTAGTTCTGAATATCAAAATGGGAGGGAAATGCAGAGTCAGGTAAAGCATTCCACATTCGGGTAGTGCGACTAAGAAAACAATCTCTATACTTAACAGTACATCCGAAATTCGGCTCAAGGGTAAACTGATGTGCGTTCCTAGAAGTACCAGTATTATGGCGGAATTGTTTAAGGGGAGGAATGCAACTGGCCAATTCACTAGAACATTGCCGGTAAAAATAGCGATAAAATAATGACAGGCACGAAACATTGCGGCGGTGTTCGAGAGATGCAATTTTTTCCGTTATAGCTCTATCACCTATCATTTTTAAAGCTCTATTTTGAATTCTGTCTAATAGACTTAATTGGGTCTTAGGAGCACCCGCCCGGATATGAGAATTATACTCAAGCTAGAACTCATTAATATTTCCATTGAGTGCTTGGCCATCAAAAGGTTTACACGTTTCTTACAGGTAATCAGCGAATACCGCTGCTTTCTCTTTGTCACTTTTAGCCCATTCGTTTTGGCTTTTGAATACAAAAATATGTTATCGAAGATGTAAATCTGTTGATACCAAACCAATAAAAAATTTGTATTCCAAATCCAATAAAATTGAGTCTGTCGCTTTTCTGCATTTTTTTTTATTTGGCTGTAAGCGCTCTGTACAAAACAAATTCAAAAGACGTTTTTTTTAATCGTATGAAAAGCAGCCATTGTGAGTTAGTCGTGCAAAGGCTCGAAATCAGCTATAAACACATTTGGCTGACTTTCAGGAAATTTTTAGTATTAACCGCTGGGTGTTTAAGTAAAGTTTGGTCAAAACTTATCTTGTGGCTAGCCAACAAGGTGCAACAACGTACTCTGGGTACCTGTTTTATACAAAAAAATAATTGACATGTGGTTTTTGTTCGCTATATTCCAATAATTCTAAGTTTTTAATTCAAACAATACTAGTAAAGTTTTTAGGTTTTTAATTTCAATCTTTGAATACAATTAATTTAAGTTTTTAGAATTCAACAAGCTAACGAAAAGTGAGGCAACTGTACGACTTGCAACTGCTTACGACTTCTTCTTCGGCGATCGTTATCAAGATGATGATGATTAGGATGATTCTTATTCTGTTCCGTTGTCGGTCTTGTGATTTTGAGTGCTTTTATCGATTAATCGCATGAGTGATTTGATGGATTAACTGCTTGTAAGATTGAGTTGGTGTTGGGAAGTTTACTCCTCAACCAAGCTTAAATCCCACAGATATGAGTTTGAAAATGAAAAGTTGCTGACTTGCAACTGTTCTCATGTAGTTGTAAATTTCGACAAAAAAAAACGTAAATCAATGATTGTGCAATGTAAATTACTAAATATTTATTGCAAATCAATATTTTTAAATGCTGTTTGTGATTTGTATTTTGCTACAAAAAGTACAAACTTGAATCATGGATTCTAATTGCAAATCACGAAAAAAAAAACTAATTTGGAAACTGTTAACAGTTTTTGTATTAATTTAGGATCAAAGTGCCTTGCTTAACGAAAAAAATATTATTCGTAAATTTCGACTGTAAATTTGTTCAATTGCTTAAATTCTTTCCGTGTAACTTTACTTTAGTAGAAATATAATTACTTAACTTAAAATTTCAAATTTGCGTCCTTACGTCCACTTTACATAGAGCTGCAGTCCAAACGGGTGAATTTTTCATAAATTTAGCAAATTTGAAGAAAATCGGTTCACCCATGTGGGCTCTGACTTTACAAAAAGACGTGAATTCTTAAATGAAGTTATGATGTTTCTGCCAAACATAGAAGAGTTCCTTAAATCATGAGAACAAGTTCATTTTTGACTGTGTCGAGTATTTATATCAGTCACAACTGTTTTTTCAACAGAACAGATATCGCCACTATATTGATGGTGGCGCAACGGCTCATAGAGAACCAGGGCCTAGTGACTTACAACTCTCAACCATTCCTGTGTGCGTGTTGCTGGCAGGAATGGAGGGGACCTACAATTTTTTGCCGAGTCCGAACGGCTGGATGAGAAGCACTTATTCATGACAAGTATACTCTTGGAGGATTTTTCAGTTCCTCGCAAAGAGAAAAACAAGAAAAACAATGTTGAGCCTTATATTTCTTTAAAACTAAGGATCAAGAAGAAAGTATAGAAATCGGTAAATTATCCTTATGTCGGTCGCATGCTCGAAAAATTTTAAGAACACTGTTTACTTTTCATATGCATGTTAATTTAAAAATTTTGCATACGTATCATCCATTTTGAGAATTTGAATTCACAAGTAGGTACATTTACCTTCCGTGTCATTCATCCGAAATGTAATGGAAGAATGAACCTACGAGTATATACACAATACAGTGGCTCGCAGTTTAACATCAGCGTGGGCACGAAAAAATTCATGATATTTTAATTTTCATAATTTTTCTTAAATTTAAGCTGTTTTTAATAAAACTCCGATTTTTAAAACAAATAGAGCAATTAAGGATTTTTTATTTTTGTTATAATTTTTTTTTATAAAAAATTTTAGACTTTTGCAATTTAATATTTAATAAAGCAAGATTTGTATTTATTTATTTCCTTATTTATTTTAAATTTGTTAAATGAAACACAGTAAGATAGAATATCTTATTAAATAGTGATAAGTTTAGTATTTACAAAAAGATATTTAAGAAAATATGGCAATGTAGATTGTTTCTGGGTGGAAACGCTGTGCTTAACATGTCCTTATCAAACTCATGTGAAAACAAAACCATGTACAGGATCCCCCCCATGTAAGAAGCTTGTCTTGTCCTTTCAATTCCTACCTAAAACTTTCGAGAATGATTCTCGGATAGCCTTCTTTCCCGCTGAGAACTAATTTCACGACTCAGTTCACTTGCGAGTTTTACTCCCGAAAGTTGCTCGCGAGCTGCTTGAGAGTTATTACTCGGAGGCTTTCTACTCTCAAATGGATACTAGCCTTGAAAAAACTTAAAGTCTATTTTGAGACAATTAGCCTCTGGTAAACGATTTCCAGTGTACTGACATTTCGCTGTTAAGAGTAAACTTTGTTTTCTCTATTTTCTAAAGGGTGGGAGTAAATTACATTGAGAACAATAACGTCATACACTACCTTAAAACATCATCCATTCCCAAATTTTATGTGGTTTAAATTCAATGCACCTTTAAAGAAGAAAAGGGGCCTCTTCGGTCACAGAACTGTAATGAACTTACAGACATTGACATTCAAACAGACTATGTTTCGCCGCACATTGATTTCAATCCAGTAACCATGACAGATATCCCCACCAGGGAAATCTGGAACGAAAACAGGGTCATAAATGCAAACCATGTTTCGGTCTTCACCGACGGCTCCAAAACCTTGGAGGGTGTTGGGTCAGGTATCTGTTCAGATAAGCCACCCATATATAGATCAATGAAGCTTCCAAACTTTTGCAGTGTATTCCAAGCGGAAGTGCTGGTAGTTTGTGAGGCCGCGAAGCATCTTGCCTCACGTGAATTAGTCAACAATAATATTGACATTTTCATAGATAGCCAGGCGGCAATTAAAGCCATTGCCTCAATCACCATAAAGTCCAAACTGATCGATCGTTGCCGAAATGAGTTAAGAGTACCCAACGCAACGAACACAGTTACCCAAAAATGGGTCGCAGGACATAGGGATATTCACGAAAATGAAATGGCAGATGAACTGGCCAAAAGCGGATCATCTCTTGATCCGAGCCAAATCGTAGCCTCGGTGCTCATGCCACTGGAGGAAGAAAAAAGTAGAATACACCAGGGTTTCTTGGAAGCTGCAAATGTCAGATGGTCATCTATCGACACCTGTCGGGTTTCAAGGAACCTTTGGCCGAATATTTCGAAGAAAAAAACTGAATACCTACTCAAGCTAAGCAGGCCTCAATTATCACTCATAGTTGGCGTCCTAACGGGGCATAACTCTATGGGAACCCACATGAAAAGAATGGGCATCAGCTCATCGGACCTATGTAGAGGGTGTCATGATGAAGAGGCGGAAGAGGGCTCCCTTCACTTCTTATGTGAATGCCCCAGCCTAGCTAGAACCAGGAAAGCAGCCCTAGGAGAATACTTCTTCGATGAACTGGGCGACATCTCTGTATTGCCACTAAAAAACATCCTAAAATTCATTCAGAACTCAGGATGGTTCAGGGAGGCCCCCTACAACTAATACTCCTCATCAAGCCCCTCCTTATCCCTCTTCACCACCCACCTTACTTACTTACTCTTACTTCAAATTTCACTTTCTAAGTTTTTAGCAAACAAAATAGGCAAAAGGAGTCACTGTGTCAATGCGGTACGGCGAGTTGTAGTGTATGATGTGGCGTTAGTAGCCATTTACTTTATGCTTATTATCTAGGGGAAAGATTCAAGAGACACCACCTCAAAGCCCTCCATTCTTCATTTTGAAATCATAAGGCATAAATATGTATATGTGTGGCGTGGCTTTTATGTGCCATTCGAGCTTTTCGAGTAAATCACATTTAAATGTGTGTCCCAGTTTAAGTCATTATTCATTTCATTTTTTTTTCCTTTTTTAGGTATTATTATTTTTTTTTTTTTGTATAAATGTTGACAGAAGTCACACCACACAACGACAACGCAACGTGTGGTTGGAAGCCGAGGATTCATTCATTTCGCTCAAAGCCACGCTGCTAACAAAATAAGAAAAATTCTTCTTTTGGCATTGTAGGTTTATATTGTATAAATAATATTGCCTAGCGGTTCAAGGAAATGCTAAAAGACGACTCTTGTACACACAACAACACGAACACATACAACAATGTATACAATACTATACCTACCTTGTTTGAATGATTCAACACTTTGTGTGCAAGTATAGTTGAGGTAATGGTTCTATAGGTAAGGTAGTAGTACTAGTGAAGAAAGGAGCGCTTTTGCTCCGCCATATATTATATATGTATACTTTTCAGGAAACCTTCATAGACGATTGACACGTGAAAAGATATGAAGTGACAAGAGTGCATTATTGATGAATAACTACGTATTCCACAATAACACACATACGATTACCCACTACACTCTACACTATACAAGCATAGGCAAGGATTTCTGAAGAGGAAAATACTGTCGGCATTTATGTCGTCGAGCTATTTCACAAGACCATTCATAGGTGAATCGAGAAACTTTAGGGTGATATTTAGGCATTCCAAACTTTTGAATTTTTTTTTTGTCAACTTAGAGAGAGAGAGCAGATGGTAAAAGCAGAATTTTGTTAACAGAGGTTTTGATCATATGAATGACTTATGCAGAGACGTAAAGCCGATGTCATTTGACTTTCACAAAGAAGGATTTTTTGTATTTAGATTTGCGTCTTAGGGCTGTTAATAGTTGGTGCTATATATATTTTTTTGTTTGCTAAAGTTTAAAATATTATCTTACAGAGTTTACTAGCTTTGAGTTGTCTTTGAGGCTTATTATAGGCGCAAATTAGTTTCCTCAAAAATTATGGTTGTTAAGAATACCTTCTAGGGAATTTCAACTCTCTTAAAAAAAAAAACTGATTTTAATAATAAAAATGTAGGTATGTAAAATAAAAATAATGCTCGTATTGTGTACCTGCCTACCGAAATTTCAAAACAATGTTTTTTGTCTTTTTAAAAAATATGTCTTATTTTTTTTTCTTGAAAACTTAGTAATATTTTGGAATTCAGAATAAGACCTCTTGACAAATACATGATCAACACTTACTGCCAAAAGACTGCCGAGCAACCTAGGCTATCGTCCAAACTCGCTATTTTGCAACCGAGCAACGATACTACAATATTTTGGATACCTGAATGGCAAAAAATGAGAATCCATAATCCCGAATACTCAAAATTCCAAATGCCAAAATCCCGCATGGACAAAATCCCGAGTGGAAAAAAGCAGCTATAAAATATCGCATGACTTAGTTGGTACTGTTTTTGGTATTAAAAATCGTGCAACCAAAGCAAACAGCAAAGCAAAATGTACTTATGTATGTACATTTTGAGGCTAGAATTTTTAATAATTAAGTAACTTCTGTTTTTGATATAAAAATCACGCAAAAAATATTTTAAAATTCCATTCCACTTCAAACCTGAATCTCTATTCGAGATTTAGGTTGGGGTTAGAATCCAAAATCCCTAAAACCCAAAATCCAGAAAACACGGAATCTTCTTTCTTCGGGATTTTGCTCTCTCTGGATTTTGGGTTTTCGGGTATTTTGGATTTTCATCAGGGTTTCGTGCGTTTAGAATTTTGTATGTTTCGGGAATTTGGTTATTTAGGATTCTTGGTTTTCGGGATTCTGGATTTTTGGAATTTACTCCGTTTAATTGCTTATCTGTGTATTTAAAATTGTTTTGGCTTGCTTTAATTAGGAATTACTAAATCAAGGTAGCTTCAAACTAAATTTAAAATTATTGCATCTTATTGAGATTGCATTTGAGCTTCTTTTTCGATTTTCATTATTAAATCTGCAACAAATTTAGTTTGATCTAAGTTGGTATACATTATGCTCTGAAAGCTAAGAGCAAAGTACCTGTGATTACAGATATTTTAATAAGAATCGAGTAGCTTGCGTTAATTCTTTTGCCTGACTATACAGCAGTGTTACCTAATGGAAAAAGTGTTGGTGAAATGTCACACTTATACGCGATTGAAGATTTTTTTTTATTTTCAACAAATACAGTTAGAGATTTTATACACACTACAGCAAATTAAGAAAACCTTGAAAACGGACCTTTGGTTCTTCTTGAATATCTCAGACGCCTAAAAAAGATTTTTGCTCCTACTTTTCAGTATTTGATTAGTAATTCGTAAGAGCATTAAATCTTGAGTAAAAAGTAGCACATAATTATTATTGTAAATTTATAATTAATAATCTTGTCAAAAAATTAAAACTTGAGATTTTGGACAAACTTGTTATTATATATATAACTTTATGTTTTCCTCAGTCTGTCTCTTTGTTGCGCTACGGCTGTACTAATTTTCAAAATTTTAATCGTTTTTTTCTCTAAAACGGCTCCACAAGTTTTCTTTAAGAAATTTTATAAGTTACTGGAAAAGGCTTCCTTCGAGTGGAAAACCATTTCCCAAAATATGGCTGCAAATGATTCCTCCTACAGAAGCATTTTTTTTATTTTCGATTTTATTAAAAATTTCAACTAATTTTTGTAATTTTTGTTTACATAAGAGCTAAGAGCTTCAACATTTTTTTTCTCCTTTTAAAAAAATTGAAAATTTGATTTGAAAATTGAATTTCAAAAAAGATATAGTCAACTGTTTTTTTTTTTAACCTCAGGTCTTAAACATTCTTTAGAACATTAAAAAATAACAGTTCCTTCAATTTAACATTTTTATGTTAAAAATCCGTAAAAGCAAATATTTAGTTCTCAAGAGAGGCTCTTCCGATTTGGATGAAACTTTATCTCTAGGAATGCTTAAATAAGTGCAACCTACTAACAAAAACAACATACATTTAAATAGAAATTTATAATTGATAGTTTCTACCTCTCATATGGATTTTTTTTTTTTTTGCAATTTGAATTTCCTAATTAAATATCGGCTGAATTGACTTGGATTAATTTTCATTTACAAACTTCAAATTAAATTTAATGATATTGTCTTTCAAATTTTTCCAAAGGATTTTTGAAAAAAAAAAAATTTTTTTGGAAAATTCGATAAGTTAAAAATATTTTTTTTTTTCATTTTATTTGTATATGAACAAAAATAAATACTTTGGTTTGCATACCAAATTTAAACCTTGTAAACTAAATTTTTTTTACCCCTCAAACGATATTAAATATTCGTTTCCATACAATCATATTTGATCAAAAATGAGGAGTTGCTTAAGCTAATTAAGGCACCATATAAAGGGTTTTCAACAGGTACGCTACAAAAGTAGAGCGGCAGGGACAGCAAACGACGCCATATTTCTTGCCGCTCTTTCGATATTTCTCTTCAGTAAGGTTTGCCATTTCATGATGGAAAGATATACGAGCCAACAACGAGTCGAAATTATTAAAATTTACTACCGAAATTCGGAGTCAGTGGCCTCAACGTTAAGAGCGCTACGTCCAATTTATGGTCGTCATAATCGTCCTAGCAGATCAACAATTGAGCGTCTAGTGGAAAAATTTGAATCCACAGGCACAGTACAAAATTTTCCCGTGCCAGTGAGACATAGAAGTGCCCGTAGTGTCGAGAATATTGCTGCCGCTGAGGCTTCAGTTGCAAAATGCCCAAATATGTCTCTCACACGTCGTTCTCAAGCGTTTGGCATCTCTGTGGCGTCGTTGTGGCGAATTTTGCAAAAAGATCTTGGCCTTCATCCTTACAAGATTAAATTGACGCAAGAAATGAAGCCGCTTGACACCCAGAAGCGTCGTATGTCCGTGAACTGGACTGAGCAACAACTTGAAAATGATTCGGAATTTCATCGAAAAATAATCTTCAGCGATGAGGCTCATTTCTGGCTGAATGGCTTCGTCAATAAACAAAATATGCGGTACTGGTCAGGCAACAATCCACACGTACTCCATGAGTCATCATTGCATCCCAAAAAAATTATGGTTTGGTGTGGTTTATGGGCCGGCGGCGTCATTGGGCCGTACTTCTTCCGTGATGATCAAGACCGGGACGTACTGGGGATCACTACCGTTCAATGATAACCGAATATTTTTGGCCCCAATTGGATGATATGGACTTGGAGGACATGTGGTTCCAACAGGACGGCGCGGCGCCACAAGCCACACAACGAATGTCACAATCAAACGAGGAAACGGTCCAGTCGCTTGGCCGCCTCGGTCGTGCGATTTGACGCCGTTATACTATTTCATGTGAGGCTACGTCAAATCTATGGTTTATGCCAACAAGCGATTGATGAACTTCGTACGAATATCGATGGTGAAATTGCAGCAGTATCGGCCGATTTATGCTTGAAAACCGTCAAAAATTGGGTTCAGCGTCTGGACTTCTGCAAGCGTGCCCGTGGTGGCTATGCAAAAGAAATCGAGTTCCATACATAATGGCATCGAACGTACTTTCACAGGAATAAAGAATTTCATTGATATCCAAAACCGTTTTTGTTTTATTTAAAAAAAACTTTTGTAGAGCTCTTATTGAAAAACCCGATATTTCCTTTGACAAGTTTTTCTTATATCATTATATGACTGAAGAGACAAAATTTAGTTTTTTTTTTATAAATATCTTAAAAAACTTTAGCTGTTTTGAAATATTTAAATTTTATAAGAAGTTTTTTTTATAATATGAATTCTTTATACTACTGAAATAAATCGGCCAAGTAGAAGACTTATAGCATTAAGGATTGGACTGTTGAATTATTTATTCAAAAGATCTTTTTATATCACTTGGACTCATCAGTTGTATTAAATTCAGTTATTACAAAAAAAATCTTCTTATAGAAACCATGCCTGGCCCGGAGCAAACAAATTTCTAGCTTTATGATTAGGAATTCTAATCTTGTTGGATATAGTTTACAGTGGATTTTTGTAAAAGAATTCATGTAAGTTGAACTGAACTTAATACAAATTGCGTATGACAAGGCCCTCACTACGTCACTGTCATGAGTCCAAGTGAGTAAGCCGTATGAAACGCCAATTTGTATGAAGAATTTAAATTTGAGCTCATACAATTCTATACCAAAAAGAATATAACACTTTTTCCATAAGATTAAAAGATTATAGGAAAAACATGCTATAACGGTCGTTGTAATCAGTATTTATCCCAGTATGCCACAGTGGTAGTAAGGTTAGGCAAAGAATTTTAATAAAAGAATTTTGTAACAAAAAAAAAAAAAACAAATTTCGAATAATGAAGTTCTCGCTTGTTTTTCTTTAAATCATTGATTAAAGATTTTTTTAATTAACATGAGCTACAACTTTCAGTTTTACTTTTTTTCAAAAAAAGCCAATAGCTTTCGGAAAATTAAAAAAAAAATATTCACCATCTCACCCCTCCTTTCCTTAAAAATTAACCGCAATCAATATAAAGGATACTTTATATGAAATGATTAAGACGTTTAAACGAAGGTCTCCATCAAAATTCTGAAATTTTTTTCAGAAATTTGTCCTAATTTTGCGATTGTTACGTCTTATTTTCCTAGGCTTCTGTTACGTGTTAAAATAAGAATCAAAGCGGTTACTATTTCTATTGCATTATTTGGTCGAAAGACACATGCAAAACAAATTGCTAATAATTTAAAATATTTAAGTGGCAGTATTTCGTTTTCATCTCGATGAAAATTTTCTTACCACTCAACGAGTTTTCTGTATTTTAGGGCCCTCCATATCTCGGGGCCCCGTATCATTCATACGTCTGAAACCGTGGTAGCTACTCTACTGCCCGTTCCAAAAGTATTGATTTAAATATTTCGATACAAATTAAAAAAAAATTAACATCCCACGACTATAAGAATAAATTTGCAATGAAGGCAATTTTGCTACCTAAATATGTTCTACTACATGTCTGCATTCACTAAATGGGGGTCGAAGTGATATTTAAAAAAAAAAATATTTTCTTCAATATCCAAGCAGTCATTGTATCTACTGGGATGGTATGGAGTACCTACTGATATGATATATCAAGTCAACTAATCACCTTTCAAACAAACATAATTTGCATATTCATGTTCCTGTTGTAGGCAAGGCAGAAAATGTTATAGGATATACTTATATATTATTTATGAGTTTTCAAATTTTATAGTTCTCATCCAAAGAAATACTCGTAATTGACGTTATTATTAACCGTTTACAAGTGGAGGCTCCAATGTTTCTACATAGAAAAAAAATGTTTTCCTAATTTTTCCAGATTTTTATTTCATCCCCCTGGTCACCCTGTTTTAACTTTAAGGTCCTAACTATGGGGTTAGGGTGATTCTTATAAAACGCAAAAAGAACAATCTGAGGGTATAGATTAGATTTAGACGAGAAAAAAAAATAGTATCGGATGGGGTCTATTTTCCCCCGTTTAGGCGGGAGTGGTAATTTTCTCAAAATTTGGATCAAAACAGAAATAAATTATTTAAAAAAAAAACGGGAACACTGACAGTGCCTTAGCTTTTTTTAAAGCTACAATTCCATTCTATAATATGCTTCCTAAATAAAGTTTATATTTCAAATAGTTTTTGAAAAAAATAATTTTCGAACTTCAAAAATTAAAAAACAAAAAATTAAAATTTCTTAAAATAAGCACTTTTTTTCGAAAACTGTTTAAAATAAAAACGGTATTTAGGAAGCATAGTATAGATGGAATCATGGCTTTAAAAAAAACCTAAGGTGTGGCATTGTTAGTGTTCCAGTTTTTTTAAAAATAATTTTTTTCTCTTTTTGGTCAAATTTAGATAAAATTACCCCTCCCGCCTGAACGGGGGGAAATGGAACACCCCTCCAATACAATTTTTTCCCGTCTGAATTTTATCTATACACTCTAATTTATTTTCGTGTTTTATAAAAATAATCCTTTACCCCCCAACGAACAATTTAGCTTGTATAAGGTAACATTTTTTGAATTTGGCAAGTAATAGCTTGTAGAGAGCTTGTATAAGGCAATCTTGAGCAAGCCAAGAATTTTCCACCTGAAATTTAAAAATAACTGCTATAAGGCCTTAAAATATGAGTCACACAATCTCGATACATGGCTTGTATAAAGCCTTCCAAAGTTGTTTACTGAAAATGTTTAAAATAATAGCTGCTATAAGGCTCTCCACGGCAAATCATTGCAAACAACTTATATAAGGCTTGTTTGTAAAGGCCTTATACAAATTATAATAATCAGTGAAGATCAACCAGTGTGTCTTATAAAATATTGTGCTTATAAAAAAATTCAGATTAAAATATTTAAGAACGGTAAGTACCCATTGAACATCGTAAAACAGAAGAAAGTGCTTTCAGTAGCATTGAACTTTTTAGCAAAACTTAGTAAAATTAAATAAAAACCGATAAAAAACATATATTTTCTTATTTCAAAATCAGCTTTGCACTTATGCAAAATAAATTTAGGTAGGCCTTATATAAACAACCAAGGCAAGCTATTGACAATAGCTTTCATTAAATGGCTTTGCTAATGCCTTATTTAAACATCCAAGGCAAGCTATAGCTTGTTCAGCGAAGCTAATAGCAGTTCATGAAAAGCTATTTGCTGCTATAAGCCCTGTCAATAAAAGTCTTATGGCAGTTAATTAGCTTAGGTAAATGCGCCAAAATGATTTGGATAATGCCTTTTACTATTTCTATAGCAGTCTGAAAATAGCTTGTATAGAACCTTATACAAGTTAAATTGTTATTTGGGTCATAATTTGTACCTTAAAGTGAAAATAGGGAGACCAAATACAGGGTGGCACACGAATCATGCTACAAAAATAAAACGTAATAACTTTTTTTCTGTGTGAGTAATCGGCTTATTTTTTTTTTTATTTTGTAGGTTACTATTTAGATTTATAAAAATGGATGCTTGGGATACGGAGAAAAGAATTTGGATAGTGCAATGGTACCCTGCTTTGCAGTCCGTCATTTCCGTCCAAAGGGAATTTAGGCGGGAGTTTGGCGGTAATCCCTCGAGGAGATGGACCATTATGAGGTTTGTAAACATGTTTGCCGAATCTGGAAGCATCGCACGAAGGCCGTACCATCGAGATGCCAATGTTCGGGTTCAGGATACAATCGCAGCAGTAGCATCTGCAATACAGGCCAATCCGAGCGTTTCGACCCGAAACTTATCGGGGCAAATTGGAGTTAGTAGACGGCCATTACAACGGATACTTCATGACGATTTAAACTTGTTTCTGTACAAAGTCCAAATTACTAGCAAGTTAAACCCTCAGGATTTGCCTGTTCGCCTGGAATTTTGCCAAAAAATGATATCAATGGCCGAAGAAGACAACACATTGATCAATTGTTTGTTCATGTCTGATGAGGCCCATTTTGATCTTAACGGCAATGTAAACAAGCAAAATTGCCGTATATGGAATGTGTCTAATCCAGAAGTGCTCCATGAGACGGAACTGCATCCAGAACGAGTCACTGTGTGGTGCGCAGTGACATCAAGGTGTATTGTCGGGCCGTAATTCTTTGAAGAAAACGGTGTAACCGTTACTGTCAACGGGGACCGTTATTTAAGGATGTTGAAGGAGTTTTTTTACCCGTTTGGTTTCAGCAAGATGGAGCAACTGCACATATAGCCAGACCAGTTATGGCGGAGCTAAACAAAAAATTCGCAAACAAATTAATTTCTAGGAACTCCACTCTTCGCTGGCCCCCAAGGTCACCTGACCTGACTGCACCAGAATTCTTTTTATGGGGTTATGTCAAGCAAGAGGTGTATAAAACGAAGCCCAGGAATATAACTGAATTAAAGCAGTCCATAACGACAATAATTGAGGCGATCCCAACTTCAACTCTTCAGGCCGCAATGAATAATTTTTTGATCAGGTGCCGCATATGCGTGGGAGAGCGTGAAGGTCATTTGCGGTCTATAATCTTTAAAAACAACTAACTATTTAAAATAAAATTTAATTTTCTAACCAATAAAAAAAAAATAAATGAAATACATCGATTAAAAAAAAGTTATTTGAATTTCTTATTGTAGTACAATTGGTGCGCCACCGTGTAGATACAAAATTCCTAAAAATGTTTTACTCATTTTTTTACCGTTAACTCGGCCCCAAGACCAATGAAGTTTAATATGGGAAAACAAAAATGTAAAATGTTCAATAAAATTTTGACTTTGAAAATATTTAATAAAAAATTTTAAATTTTGGTATAAGTACTAGCTACTTGACTTATGACTCAAATCGAATTAGAGGGGTACATCAACCTTAATCAACCCTAATTTTCTATCTAAAAGGTCAGTAATTGGTCACAAAAGAGCAATTTCATTTTAGTATTTGAGCAGCTATAAGCGATTTGTTAATACTTCATTGTCAATAAACAACCACATAATGAAAGATTCTAAGCAAAATAAGTTGGTAACGGAAAAAACCTTTTTGTTTATAATAGTTCGTAAGTCTCGAAACTTATTAATGTTTATTGTTTGTCTGTTTGTTATTTCCTATGAAAAGTCAAGTACAATTCAACCATTTTGACTATTAGCTATATAGTTATGCGAACTTGAAACCTATTGATTCACATAGCTAGTAATTGATTGCTTAAATTAAAATAATCTAAGGCTCCAAGTTTGAAAAATTGAATTTTTAAATGACCAAGTCTGAAAAAAAAAACTAAACCGATTCCATACATAAACTAAGACCTTTCTGTATTTCGACGTAAACAAATAGGTCTTTAATACTTATCGCTTAGAATTAATTCGGGCGTCATGTGTCCACGTCAGCGTCAACTTGAAGAGATCATTGCTAACAGAAGGGCTTATGTAAGATATGATCCGTTTAGCATCTCCTGACACACATTGCATTTCCTATATATATTTTTTTTTACCACTCTGCGTCCCATGGGTTTCAGTTCTTCAATTTTTTTTGTTTGTTCAATTGGTTCAAGGTAAATGTGGGTAATAGCGGGGGTGTATACAAACTGCTCGCATAAGTTTTTTGTAGATGGTGCACATTTTTTTTTTTTTTGCTCCTATCACAGCTCGAGCATAAATCCATTACAGCGCTGCCTTGGCTGATGGTGTCCTCTAGAGAATGCCACCATGCAGGAGATGTGTGATGTGCATGGCAGGATCTACCAGCTTGCAGATACGAAACTATCAGCAGAGAGATTCAAGTGTTTGAATAAATCGTTCCATATGTGGAAATAAGAGCAATAAATTTCCGTTTTAGATGAGATGAGAGCCCAAACGCATACACCACGATTTCACGTCGCCATCGCTCAGTCTCGGTCTTCCTAAGCTCTTCGTTGTTGGTTTGGTTTAGTTTGGTTTTTTTTTGGTACAATCGTTGTTGTTTTTTTTTTTTTTTTGCTTCTGGCATTATTATCACTAAGCATTGGAAATATATATTCATTGCATTGCTGGTGCATGTGAAAGAAAATATCCTGCAACAAGCAAACGAGCAGAAGTGTAACGTCGCGCTCGAAAACATTTCACGACACTGAGTGACACATAAAATATAAAAAAAAAAGAAAATTAAAGCCGTATATGGGAAAATCGCTTAGATAGAAAAAGCGAAGAGCAACAACTCAAAAAAAAAAAAAAAAAAATAATCATGCGGCCACACTCTAATCTAGTGCTAGTCTAAGTTGCATTTTATTTTTTATCCGTCATCATCGCCGTCGTTTGGAATGAATGAAAATTAAAAAAAAAATTGTAAAAATGCAAAATAAAAATAAAATAAAAATACTTTCGAAAAAAAAAAAATTGAAATCCTGGATGGCAAAATGTAGCATACATACAAAATGGAAGTATCTGACGTAAAAGTCCTTGGAAGTGTGAAATTTGTTATCGCCCATCGCAAACGAACGCTAAGTGGCGGAAAATACTATGTGTATGGTATGTTTTATTTCCCTCGTATAGTCGTAATTCTAAAAATGAAAAACCATGAGCAGGATATCCGCCAGAAAACAGCACCACTCAAGGCCTGCTGATCCGTTGTTGAAGCACAACAGCCAGCACACTCTTATAATGGGGACGCATTGCCTTTGGCTACAAGATGGTCAAGGCTTTGGACTTTTCGCCCATCCCAAAAGAGTGGGTGATGGTTATGGTTGGTATGATGTATGTGTTATGTATCACACATTATATCCCAGCAAATATTTGCCTTCGAAAAGAAAATCATAAATGTTTCACTTTGGTGAAAAATAAACCTTGTAATTATTATGAATCTGTTTATTTTTCGACTTCATCATACAACCCTGGCAAAGTTAATTTTACAATATTGATCCGTTTGAGTGATTCGCAAATAAGGAGGAAATTGCCATCATAATGAAGCTCATAATTTTTCCTCATTCATCTGATGGAAATGATACATAATTTGTACTTTAAATACTCAAATATAAAATGAAGGTCTTTTTCAACAGTCACTTTGAAATTTAATTTTGAGTTTTATTACATTTTTTTGGTGATTATTAAAAGCCATATTAAAAGCTCATATATTGCCGATAGGTTTTTTAGCAATTTAAGATTAAAAGCGGGATAGATTCGTAAAAAACTCAATTTTGTGGTTCAAGGCTTTAAAATAGGTAGGTTAGCATTGAAGATAAAATTTTTTTCTTTAAATACAATTCCATTGGTTTCAAAAAAGCAAAAAGTACTGAAAAACTGATAACTTTCTTCTTTAATTTTTTTTTAAATAAATAATTAATATTCACAGAAAACCAAAAAACATATTTTTCTAAACTAGTAAGGGTATTACGCAACAGCAAAGTCTTCGTAAACGTTGTAAAGTTGTAAACTCCATAAATCTGTCAAATATTCCATACATATTGTGACAGAATTACGAAGGGGAGCTTTATTCAAAATTTGAAAGTTGTCGAAAATAATTTATTGTGAAATAAGTGGCAGAATCCTAGACATTAACATATTAACAAGAAAATATTGATCAAAAAGTTATTCAATTAATAGTTACATCACAAACAGGCCTTAAATACTTGCAGAAAAATAAAATGGAAATTTGAGTATTTTGAATCGAATTGGGCATAAAAGGGTTTGAGGTAGTTAGCTGTGCCAAACTCCAAAAAGCATTGTTTGCTGTCTTTTGTTTTAGCTGCTGATTTTTTTAAGGCACAATACAATCTACTATAAGCTTAATTTTTTAATTAGCATTTTGCTGTTTTGCTATTTCTTATTTGTCATTTTTTTTTCTTTAATTGGCATTTAATTGTTTTTCGGGTTTTTGACTTCCATTAAATCACATACCTGAAAATTTTGCGCGAAATTTTAAGGCATGTAATTTAATGGAAGTCAAAAACTCGCAAAACAATTGAATGTCAAATACAAACAGCTAAAAAATGCTAAAATTCCTCGCAATAGGCAGCCCCTAAGGGAAACAGCAGCTGCGAATTGAACCCAGACATTCGGCATGACAGTCCAACGCACTAACCATTATGCCACGAGGTATTACGCAAGAATTGTCAACTAGTTAAAATAATCAACGATATAGTGAAAGGGCTTGGCGATATTTCGCGAAATAATAAAATGGCAAAACGTTATTTCGCGAGAAATACTCTTGACCAAATACAAAAATTAAACAAATAAAAGTTGAACAAAAATTGTCAAATGAATTTTGCGAAATGATTGCGAAAGCAAAATTTAAAATCGCTAAATGTGCACTGCAAAATGACTGGAAAGTATCTATAATGAGTGAAAAAAAAACGTAATTTTCTAATCAAAGATTGCGAATTAGAAGAAATATTAAACGACTAATGCCAAGCAAAAAAATGCTAAATGAATTTTGCGAAACAATGTCGACCCCTTCAAGCTTGGTGATATTTTGAGTTTTATGACTTTGTTAAGTTTTTTTTTTAAATGCTCCGTCGAAATATTCAATTGGGCATTCCCCTGTGTGTTATTTGTCAGAATACATTTAAACTTTTCGCTCATAAATTCAGTCCATTTTAAGTTTTATCTAAATTTCTTGGGAAATTTTCATGTTAAGGTATTAGAAAAAGATAAAAAGTCAATTTATATATTTTTATCGAGATATTGGTGAAAATTTTATTAAAATCAGTCCATTAGTCCCTGAGTTAGGGACATTTGAATGAAATAAGGTACTGGTCAATAGATGGGAGCAAGGTGAGTAGGGCTGGCCGCGATACCAAACCAAACCATACTTTTGTAAGTATCGTCTCGATATCGTAAAAATCGAAAAATTTTAGTATCGTCTTGGTATCGGTATCGGTCTCGTATAACTCAGTCTCATTTGGTGTTGTAACGGGTGATTTTTTAAGAGGTTTAGAACTTTAAAAAAAAACACAAAAAAATCGAAAAAAATGAATGAAATTTCATGCAAATGTTGACCGCGGCTGCGTCTCAGGTAGCCCATCCGCTGAGTCCAATTTTGGCATACTCTTTCACACATATCGGCCGGTATCTCACGAATGAATGCATGGATGTTGGCTTCCAGTACGTCAATCGAAGCGGGCTTGTCCCTATAGACATTAGCCTTGACATACCCCCACAAAAAATAATCTAATGGTGTCAAATCGCACGATCTAGGCGGCCAATTGACCGGCCCGAAACGTGAAATTAACTGTTCACCAAACTCGCCTCGCAATTGCGCCATTGTGTGCGTGCTGTGTGGCATGTGGCACCGTCTTGTTGAAACCACATATCATGCAAGTCAAGAACTTCCATTTCGGGCAAAAAAAAGTTTGTTATCATCGCTCGGTAGCGTTCACCATTGACAGTAACGCTGCGATTCGCATCATCTTTGAAGAAATATGGCCCAATAATGCCGCCGGCCCATAAACCGCACCAAACAGTGGCTTTTTCGGGATGCATTGGTAGCTGTTGCAATGCTTCTGGCTGATCTTCACTCCAAATGCGGCAATTATGCTTATTTACGTACCCATTCAACCAAAAATGAGCCTCATCGCTGAACACAATTTTTCGATAAAAAAGCGGATCCTCGGCCAGCTTTCCAAGAGCCCATTCACCAAAAATTCGGCGTTGTGGTAGGTCGGCTGGCTTTAGTTCTTGCACCAGCTGTATCTTAAAAGGCTTTACGCCCAAATCCTTCCGCAAAATTTTCCACGTAGTGCTGTAACAAAGGCCTAACTGCTGGGAACGGCGCCGAATCGACATTTCGCGGTTTTCTGTCACACTAGCTGATACGGCCGCAATATTTTCTTCACTACGCACAGTACGTAAACGTGTTGGTGGTTTAATGTCCAACAAAGTAAATTTGGTGCGAAATTTGGTCACAATCTTCCGAATAGACTGCTCAGAAGGTCGAGAATGCCGACCATAAAATGGAAGCAGCGTGCGATGAACATTTCGAACCGAGCACGAATTTTGATAGTAAAATTCAATAATTTGCAAGCGTTGTTCATTTGTAAGACGATCCATTGTTAAATTGCAAACCAAACTGAAGCTGTTTGACAGTGACACAAGGTACTAAACACACGTCAGCTGTCAAAACCAGTGTTGCCAAAACCAAACCAGCTAAAAAATCATCCGTTATTAAAGACTAAAATTGGTAGAGGGGTGGAGGATGGTGTGGAAACTGGCGATATCCAATCCATTGTAGCAAAACTCTTCATATTCAAATTTAATTGTTCAATATCTTTTTAACGAAACTTTAATATATTTTTGCCCTTAATCATAACATAAAGATTTAAAAATCTTTTATTTTACAAAATCAAATCTTTTCTAAAAACTATCATTTAGCCTTGTTAAGTTTTTCGTATCTGCGAAAAATGAAAATTTTTGGACGAGTTTTGGTTCTCAACTACTCATATACATTTCTCACCATTGGGGCTGGCCACGATACCAGAAAAGTCACGGTATCGTTTGGTATCGGTATCGGAGACCGAAGCGATACCGAGACGATACCAGCCAGAAACGATACCGAGATCAAACCGTACTTTTGGACCGAAATTTACCGATACTTTCGGTAGTATCGTTTGAAATCGGCAGAAAAAAAATTTTTGAATATCATAATTAATTTATTACAAATAGAAAATTCTTGTAATTATTTTCGGTTTGAATGACATTTTCACGTTTTTTCTCCTTGCAAATGAGAAGGTTTAATCAATAATTTAAATTAGAACCGCTCACTTTCGCACCCAATTTTCTTTCGCTTTGTTTCACTGAAACCAATCATTTGGATGACATTTTTAGACTTGGTTCTTTAAACTGGAGGAAGTGACTTTAATGAAGTCCACCAACTGCCTCTCATATTTTTTTCTCATATCTTGGTTTCTCGGAAACGGCTGCAATGATTTTGTAACTGCTATGATATTTTGACTTAGAATTTATGTTTAACTAATTGGAACTTTAATTAGATTTTGCGAAATAAGCTCTTTAAGCTTTTTAAGACTACAAAAAAAAAACATTGTCGTTCATTAACATAATATTCATATATTTTATATAATGATATTTATTAAATCTAAAAAAGAGAGTTTAACATTCAACTTGAGGATCAAGAACATGCAACAACGATGTCGTGCATTTTATTTTTGTTTGTGACTGAGACCAGACCAACACGAGACGATACCGAGACCGATACCAATACCGAGACAAGATTTTGTTATAACTATAATACCACTTCCACTTCTTTCCAACCTTCCATGACCCATTTAAAGATCTTAACCATAAGAACCCATGCACGTTTTAGTTCCGTCTTTTATGACATTATCAATAGACTATGATGGATAAGAAGAGTTTTGAAAGCAAACCTACTGCAAAGAATTGATATGGAAAGTTGTGATGCAAATCGCACTGTGGATATGGCGAGTTTTGGAAATAATTATGATATTTGACATCAATGTTGAAGGGGATCGGAGGTGCAGGGAAACAATTCTACGGCATCTGCTCCACACGGGAGTTTATTCCATCATAAGTAGGAATCTGTTCCACTTTTCAAAGTGCAATTTATTCTTACTTAGAGAGGGAATTTATTGCACTTTTTAGTGAGAAAGACCTCCACTTGGTGAGTGGAGATTTAGCCCACTTGGTATCAGACTCAACTTTACTTCTTTTTCTCTGATTCGTTCTTATAGGAGGTATTTTTTTAATAATAGTTTCTTTAAATATACACCCAACCTCGCACCCAACCCAAATCCTATAATGAGCCCAAGCAGGGGGGTTGCAAGTTGCAGTAATATCCCAAATTCCAAATTTTAGGTGGGAAAAAATTCCCCAAAATTTCGAGTGCAATTAGTTCCCTCTCATGGTGAGAATAAATTGCACTTTCCAAAGTAAATTAGATTCCTACTTATGATGGAATAAACTCTCATGTGGAGCAGACGCCCGTGGAATTATTTCCCTGCACCGGATTGGAGATGTAAAGCTGTCAAATTTTCCCCCAAAAAGCTATTCAATTTACCCTGTTTAACAAAAGAGAGCAAAAAAAATATCAATTTTTGATGAAAGTGGATATGAAGAGTTGTGGTTCTCATCTACTCATAGATCAGATTTTTTGAAATATAATTATTTTTCTACATAATATGATATAATTAAGCAGTGAAATAGCAACTTATATGTTTTTAAGTGCAAAGGGAATAAAGTTTCCCTAGATTTGTAAAGCAACACACTGTGCGACGGCTTTGTCGACTATCGTTATTATAGTTAACTGAAAAAACTATCTATTGAGTGTTTTTAGAAAGTTGAAACTTGTAACGTACTGTATTCAGGTGTTGATAATAAGTGTTATTTTGAAATTTATGGAAAAATTCCTAACCACAATGTTTAAAAGGAGTGCATTGTTTTATGCAACAAGTTTGAAAAAATAAGAGACACCAAATCGAACTTCGATATTTGCTTACATTATTAATTTTAAGTTAATTTTTATACATATTTATATACATTTATATTATATATATTTTATATATTTGAACAGGAATTTTTTTAACCAAATTATACTTTGCATAACGGTCAAGGAATTTAGAAATAAATCCAACAGTGAACTAAGGGCCCTATGCTGCGATAGGAATTTTACAATGATGCGACTCCCACCCCAAAAATTCCGCTTAAAATAATTAGTATCCTTCTATAGTTCATTCTCAGAATTGAAAAACAATCAATTCATAATGTTATTACATTACCTAACAAAGTAGAATAACTGAAGTGAGATATGCATTTTATGTGCACTGGAGACTGGAGTACCTACACAATAGCTCAACGTAATATTACTCCTGCGGGTGCATAATTCATAGTAATTTGACTAGAAGGAATTTTGTTGTATCAAAGTGAAAACAGTATAAATACAAAAAATAATTTAATCAAGCTTAAATAAAATGTGAAAAGATGAAGAAAAAATAAAAAGAAAAAACTGCCACAATAATATGCTGAGTTGAACACAAAACCCTATTGATTACCTAACTTTCTTCCAGGATGGATTTTTTTACCATTGATTTACATAATTCTTTTTTTTTTGTCAATTGGTATTCATCAAGAGAATCACTATGTGAAAAAAAGGTTACGATAGTTAAGGATAGTTTTTCACCCCAAAACGCACTGAAACACAATTTTGACGTAACATAACGAATATATTTTTTCTCATTGTGATTTGAAATGAACTCTTATAAGCTACTTTTGCAGTTCATGCGGGGTGGTTGTTTAAAAAATTACTTTCTTGTTATATAATTTTTTTTCAACAATTTTAAGGACATTTTTCGTATGCAAATCATAAAAATTTGTTTATGTGTAAGAAAAATAAAAATAAAAAATTCAATCTAAAAATAAAAATATATATTAATTTTTGTATTATTTGATTTTCACATTTTCTTATTCTAAAAACATCTACATTTGTGAAATTTTTATTTGAAATTTTGGGAAATTTTTTATAAAGAATTCACTCCGTCTCACTTCATTACGAACACGAACAGGTAGTTCAATTCCAACCAATTCCACAGTGTATGAAGAATTTATAACATAATGTTCATATTCTTACAAAAATAAAATGCACGACTGAGTCCCACGTTCTTGCTCTTATGTTTAAGGCGCTGCGCTGAGGGCTTAAGAAAATTATGTGTAAGGACATGGAAATTATGAGAGCAAAATGTTTAAATTAGCTAAAAAAAACTTTGTTGAGAGTTTGAGAGTTTAAATTCAAAGAACTTTTTATTCAAAATTATGATATGCAATATATCTTATCTGAAATTTGTATTTAAAATAATTCATCTAAACCCGTTCTATGACAGGTACTATTAACAGTTGCTAAGTGCAAAATTGTTTAATTTCTTATAGTAGAGCGTATTAATTATATTTTAGTATATTGAAAAAGTTTAATCAAAATCGTAGGAGCTGTTTTTGCGAAAAAAAACATTTTCCTTTCCAGTTTGTTAACTATTGCATGGAAGATATCGTTATTTTTTCATGTACAGATTTGTAAAATTTTTTCTAAAAATATTTTAGAGAATACTTAAAACGCGTATATATCGAATTTCAAAAGAATCGATCATATCGTTTTGGATATATTTGATTTTCAAAAAGAATTTTGAAACATTTTTTAAAAATCAAAAAAAAATGTTTTAATTAATGTACACAAAAATATTTTTAGTTTTTGGAAGTCCCTTTGTAAAAGAAAAATTAATAAAATCATTTATACCGCTTTGAAAAAAATCGAAAATAAAAAATGGTTCTTTGGAGGTACCATTAATAACCATTTCTTGGAAAATGATTTCCATCAAAAGGAAGTTGTCAAGCCGTTTTTGAGAAAAATTCGATTATATAAAATTGCTTAGAAAATTGTATGACAGGTTCCAAAATTTGGCTGTTCAAAAATAATCTAAAAAACGTGTGAGCATAATCACTAAAAGTCACAATACACCAAGTTTGAAGAAAATCGATCGAGCCATTTAGACCGTAGACGAAAAGACAGACAGCCTGTCTGTCAGGCAGAGTGACAGAATTTTTTGACCCTCCTTTTTGGTGTTCTCTGTCATCATTGTCATTGATATCTCATTTTTTGTTTCACGAATCTAAAACTAACCTTAAAGAACCTATATTGCAAGTAAAAATTATAATTTTCCTAAACGATTTTTATGGTAGAAGGTAGATACCGTTTTTTTCACACAAAACTATTTTTTTTACTATCAAGATAGTGTTAAAAAGAATTAAGTTTGAAACGCGCAGTATAGTTGTCAAAATTAATATGGAGTTTTCAAAAATAATTTTAATATTTTTCAATACTTCAAAATAACTTTTTTAAACTTTGGTACACTTTCTTAACTTTTTGGGATTTTTGCATGAAAAACAATATCAGAATTAGTTGGATCATTAAAAAAATGGTTACTTTTAATAACCATTAAATTTTGTTTTTCTTTAAGTTCTTTGTCCTCGGAATCGCTCCGTCCGTCATATTGGATTTAAAATGCAGTTATTTTTTTTCATATTTATTGTTCTCAGAAAATCCTTTCATTTGATAACCATAACCCTTTGCCTCCATCTTGGGACTTTGCTTTGCATTGTCATCCAAGCATAACGTGTGCAATATTTCAATACTTCATTTCAATCCGTTGAATGTAACAGCTTTAAAATTCAGTTGCACTCAGTTTTTGGTACACTTTTATCTAACTGATATAATGATGGATTTATTCTGAAAATTGAAAATGCTTATTTTTGTACTTAATACTTTAATATTTCAAATGAATTTGAGTTCAGTGATATCGATAGTATAATGTATCCGTTTATTTAATCTTAACCTATTAAACAGGTTAACTACAATTAATTAATTCCTTAAGAGTGGTGATGGTATCTTAGGAGATTCTTAACTATGCAGGTGTTCCCCAGGGCAGACATCTGGGACCTCTTTTTTTAATTAATTTTAATTTTAATTCATCAATAGTCTTCGAGTTTCAGCCTATAGTTAAATGAGAATCGCTTGTTCATAAATAAAGCCAAATCATGAAATACCATTGCATTTATAGGGTTGTGTTGGTGCTATTAATCATGTATTCCGAATTACTGGCTCACCGTTAAAATCAGTTTTCAGTCAATAGGATCCAGGTACATGCAGGAGTTAGTTTTGATAAAAAAAAAACTATGCTTTGAATCACACTTGAACTACATTATTTCAATCAAAAATTAATTACTGGGATTCAGTGTGCAGAACTAAAGACAGTTTTTGGATAAGTACAAGGTTTGATCATTGAATATATAATTGTTAAAATCTGTCTTGAGTACCCAGTCTGAAATGAAAATGCCAATTTAATGTGTTTCAGATCAAAACAAATCAAACAATCACTGTGTTTTAGTTTCTTTTGGTTCTAACCAACCACTTTTGAAACATTTTTTAAATTTAAATAAAAACAAATAAATAAATTAGATTTTGAAAAGTATTCTCTTTCATTTATGATTTAGTTGAGAAGTGTTGAAGTTTTTAATATTTATTTCAATGTTATTTAGGGATCCACTCCCTAAACAGTTTGGAAACCGCTGGGCAATAGCAGCATAAAACACAATGAGAAGCTATTTACTTAATTTCATTCAATATAGACTCCAAACCAAAACTTATCAAGCACCTTCAATGCACAGAACTACTCTGACTCTCTTACTTCATTTTAAACTCAAAAAAGTTAATTTCAAAAGCCAGCAGGTAAGTATATAATCAATGAACACACTTAGGTGCTACATCAAAATACTTCAAAAACTGCTGCCACAAGATACAAGTTAACTCAAAACTAAAATCCTTGCAATACCATACCAATCTACCTGCTGCTGGTCTGCTACTTCACTATCCTGAGTTGGGCTGTTCATATGATGGCGATGGGGTTTTTGGGAGGAGGAAAGAAATTTGTGTCAGAAGGGAATAGTTTTCTAAGCAATTTAACCCTGATGATAAACTACCGTCCATATGGCCAAAACCATCGGAAGCACACTGCCACTGATAGTGGCACATAGTTGAATTTCTTCCAACCTATGCCAAGTGCATATACAAACACACAAATATACACACACCTAAAGAGTAGGTACTGCTCAATACCCAGGCTAAATGGGAAAGGTATAAATCTTTTTGCGGTTGTATTTTTTTGTTTGGCTTGTTCTTTTTTTTTGTTCCTCTTCTGCCGACTTGTGTGTTTGTGGGAACAGACAGAAGGAAGATATCCTGGCTGGTATCCAGTTTAAGTATTAAGTTGACTAAGCAACTATAAGCAGGTGTGATGGGGGGTGTACGTACAGAAATAAGAAAAAAAAGAATACATCCATATTATGTGGGTGTATCATCATTCAATGAAGGACCTAAACCAGATCCAAATACAACATCCATTACACGAGAAGTATGTTTAGAATCTTTCAATTTTATGCGATGGAGCGCATTTAAATTTTAATTTCCTAAGGTGCAGTTTTAAGACTGAAAGACCAAAATTTTAGGGAGTCTGGTCAAATCTTTGCATAATGTTATGCTTGGCTTAACCAAAAATCGTTGAGTGACTTATTGAAGCTTTTTCAATAAATAAAATTACAAGTAATGGAAATGTAATTTTGTTTTTGAATTAAAATGTATTTGTAATTGTAATAGAAAAAGTTCAATTACTTATTAAATTTATTCGAAGTGAAAGTTGAGATAAATTCAAAAAAGTAATTTTTATCGCCCAACTCAAGATTTCAATTGTGAATGGGAGCCCTTAAGCCTGGAGCCTTCTGACAAATACGGTCATGTCATGAGTTAGTGTTTTTCGTAGATTTATATCCACTGTTTTTGCTGTATCTTCCTTTATGCACAGTTCAGTACCTTTAGTCTCAATCCACACACCAAATCTACAGGTGTACTCTTAGATTCTGAATGTTTATAATTTTAGATCCAATGGACTATATACATATATCTTATACCCCTTTCGGCTGCCTTATACCATGAAGGCTAAGAAGAAAACAGCTATAGTATGAACAGTTGTGAGCATGTATGTGATAGAGCATAAAGCAGGCTATGTATAGCACCACATATCTGCTCAGTTTAATGGAACTCGCATGTCAAACAGATGGTCTAGCTGAACCGTACCAATACCAGACACTTTTATACAAAAAAATAAAAGGTACCTACCTAGATATATACTTATTTTGATGGGGGTGAATTTCAGTAGAGATATCCATTGCTTGCTGCTGGCATTCATAAAATCAAGATTAATATCTTTCTTCCGGGAAGAGTATTTATAATGTTTTCTATTTCTATATGCATCAAACTACTCACTTTTTTAAACTTACACTTGTGTGTTTGAATGAAGCAAGTCTTGGATCCTAGCCATTTCAACCCATTCAATTTATTTTTGTATCTATTATACTTGAAGATGATATCTTTTGTCTATGGACCAGAGTATAGTGTGGGAGTTAGAGATGATATTATTCTGTTTGTCTTTTCGGGTCTTTTTTGATTTACAGGTTGTTGCACCAACATCAGCATTTACCTATGGTAGTGTTTTTTTCTGCAATATTAAAATGTGATCACTTGTCATTGAATTCAACAATTTTCGTTTAATCAATTTGAAATTGAAAAGATTGGCTTAGCAGAGAAGAGATAAGTTAAATACACCTTTGTCAATCAATTTTAACGGTCGAAAAAGTTGTAAGAAAAATATACATAAATAGACTAATTAAAATCGATGAAATTGAAGATATTTTTTTTTTATATATTTATAAAGATTTCTGAAAATAGTCAATCTCTTTCTTTCCAAAGATAATTTTAAATCTCTTCAATATTTGTTTTCCTCTCCTTCCTTACCAAAACTTATTTGTTTTTCATAATTTTAGTGGAATTCTGGAATTCATTATGCAAAGTGAACATCTAAGAGGAAGTAATACATATTCTTGTATTAATTTTGAAATAGAAGAATAGTCCTTCACTAATAACTTAAACGCGGTTGTATTGGGGTTAATGCTTTGTTCAATTTCAATCTTTCTGCTTCCAGATAAATATAAAAGTCTTCAACTTTCCAGTGAAATTTCATTCATGTTCGCTATGCATATGTTGATATGATTTAAGAAATTAAAGATTTCATTAATATTTTATTTTACAAACAAATTATTTATAAAATTCTGTACCAAATTAAGATAAAAAATATCTTGGATTATTCCAATTTGTTTTTCTTTTTAATTATAGGTATGTATTGGTTACATGGTGTTTTTGTTTTACATCCGGTAACTTATAGTTTTTAACAGATTTCAGTGTGGGAACAGGTTAAAATATTGATTGGAATGTTCTATCAATTTGTATTAAGAAAAAGAAAATTCTGCTAATTCTTTTTTTCTTTTCTTTAATATAAGACAATGATTTATTAAAAAAAAAAAAAAAAAAACTGAACTACTCTTGAGCCTGTAATACACAGGAGAACATGTATTTTTGACTCTTAACTTTATTCCAACCAACAACACATACACAGAAATGGTTTTAGAGCTGTAAGTCACTAGGTCCTGGTTTTTCACGAGTTGTTGTGCCACATTTCTTAACGGTTTTATGGAAAAAAAAAAACGTTGTTTTTGGAGTTAATAGCCCTTCTAGACTTAAGTCCCAAGTCATAAGACAGTTTTTAACGCAACTTTAGGTACAGAAAGACAATTCATAACATTGCGGGTCTGCTTTAAAAAACGATGTTTTGAAAGACAGTCCTAAACAATTTATCTACAAATCCAAAATATTAAACTAATCATTGAAATTAGTAAAAACATGGGTTTTTACCCACGTATCTATTGTAAATTTTATAAAAAATGTTTTATTTAGCAGTTCTGCCGTTCATAATTGTTTTCTCATCATAATATTTTTGTAAGAGACATACTAAAGCTTACCAGCGAGTACAGTTGACTTAAAAAAATTGCTTCGAGCAGGTAATATGTTCGGCATGTACAACATGAATTTGAAACACACTTATTTTAATTTGAATTACATTTTAAATTCTCTTACAAAACTATGCAAATAACAAAAAAAAGAAGCGAACGTTTGCAAGATTTTCCAAAAGGTTACTTTTTTTTTTGGAATATTTGCAGAATTTTATGAAACAGAATAATGAAGAACTAAATTTTGAAAAGCTGAATTTCAAAAAGCCAGATACAATAACATACGAAAAACAGAACAGGAGATTTTTGAAAGCAGAATTTTGAAAACAGAATTTTTGCACGCGGAGAATTAAGACCCAAGCCTGAAAAATTTCGACAGAACTGAAAAACTCAGAATTTTGAACAACATAATTTTCGTGAATAAAATAGAATTTTGTAAAAAAGAATTTCGAAAAAAAAATGTTGACCCTTTCCCTATATTTAAGCTAAAACTGAGTTTGCTTTTAATACTTAGATACTTGGATACAACAATTGGGTTGTATCTTTCTTAGGTGCCAGTTATCGCTATTATTGAAACTCATCATTAATAATAATTAATGATCGATTTTGAGACGTTTAAGAACTAAAACCCTTTATTTTTTTTGATGAACAAATAAAGCTCAAGGATTAATTAATATTTCTTGTCAAAAAAAATTCAAATAGACCCAACTTGATCATTGGAATTTTTAAAATAATTTTATGTGGAAAGTTTGGCCTATTTGACAATGTTTTTATATAGTTGTATTTATTAATTAAGTCTTGAACTTTATTTGTTCATCAAAATAATGAATCATTTTACTTTCTCTCATATCTCATAATCAATCATTAAAGTTTTCAATGGTGGGTTACAATGATAAAGCTACAACTAGCACCTTAACGGAACTTCCGTGTAAAATGTACTGGAACTTAGACCAAAATTGGTCCGTTGTGAAACCACATGAATCTAGAAAACTCCTTCCTTATTCATTAAACCACTAAGAGCTCCTGTCAAAGCATACGAGACTATTAATATCATGTAGGGTAACATTGTTTAATTAGTGAGTAGAATAAAATTAACCCAAAGCCAATATAATTTTTTGTTCTAAAGATGGGTTTTTCAACAGGGAAGCTACAAAAGTAGTGCGACAGGGACAGCAAACGACGCCATATTTCTTGCCGTTCTTTTGACATTTCTCTTCAATAAGGTTTGCCATTTCATGATGAAAAGATTTACGAGCCAACAAGGAGTCGAAATTATTAAAATTTATTACCGAAATTCAGAGTTAGTGGCCTCAACGTTAAGAGCGCTACGTCCAATTTATCAATATAGGTCGTCATAATCGTCGTCATTTGAATCCATAGGCCCAGTACAAAATGGTCCCGTGGCAGTGAGACAAAGAAGTGCCCGTAGTGTCGAGAATATTGCTGCCGCTGAGGCTTCAGTTGCAGAAAGCCCAAATGTGTCTCTCACACGTCGTTCTCAAGCGTTGGGCATCTCTGTGACGTCATTGTGGCGAATTTTGCGAAAGATCTTGGCCTACATCCTTACAAGATTAAATTGACGCAAGAACTAAAGCCAATTGACCACCAGAAGCGTCGTATGTTCGTGAATTGGGCTGAGCAACAACTTGAAAATGATTCGGATTTTCATCGATAAATCATCTTCAGCGATGAGGCTCATTTCTGGCTGAATGGCTTCGTCAATAAACAAAATATGCGGTATTGTTCAGGCAGCAATCCACACGTTCTCCATGAGTCATCATTGCATCCCGAAAAAATTAGGCTTTGGTGTTGTTTATGGGCTGGCGGCGTCATTGGGCCGTACTTCTTCCGTGATGATCAAGACCGGCACGTTACTGTGAATGGGGATCGCTACCGTTCAATGATAACGGAATATTTTTGGCCCCAATTGAACGATACGGACTTGGAGGACATGTGGTTCCAACAGGACGGCGCCACAAAGCCAATGTGACAATCAATTTATTGGAAACCAAGTTTGGAGAACGTGTTATCTCACGAAATGGTCCAGTTGCTTGGCCGCCTCGGTCGTGCGATTTGACGCAGTTAGACTATTTCCTGGGGAGCTACGTCAAGTCTATGGTCTATGCCAACAAGCCAGCGACGATTGATGAACTTCGTACGAATATCGAACGTGAAATTGCAGCAGTATCGGTCGATGTATGCTTGAAAACCGTCGAAAATTGGGTTTAGCGTCTGGACTTCTGCAAGCGTACCCGTGGTGGTCATGCAAAAGAAATCGAGTTCCATATATAATGGCATCGAACGTACTTTCACAGGAATAAAGAATTTCATTGATATCCAAAACCGTTTTTGTTTTATTTAAAAAAACTTTTGTAGCCCTCCTATTGAAAAACCCGATATATGAGAAGAGAAAAAAAAAAACAAATTGAAAATTTCTCATACATGAGGTGCCAAAAATCACCTTGAACTCGAGTGACCTTGCAAAACTCTAAGCCTTTGTAACTAGTTATCTAGGCTGTTGAAAATCGATATAAGTTTAAGGTACTCGTATTAGTTAAAGAAGCGATGCTAGAACTGTTCCTTGTTGGATACAGTTCACAGTGGATTTTTGTAAAAGAATTCATGTAAATTGAACTGAATCTTAAACAAATTGCGTATGACAAGACCCTCACTACGTTACTGAGGAGTCCAAGTGAGTAAACCGGACGAAACGCCAATTTTTAGGACTAAAGGTCATAAAAAGTTATTTTGAGTGCATACGTAACCTACACATAAAATTGAAATAAATATTATTATTTTTGCTTTTATTTTGTTGAAGAATAAAACTATTAATCTCTCCGTGAGACTTAGGCTCATTTGCTGTAATGAAACACATTTATTAAAGTGCTATATAAGTGTCTGTGTGACAGTTTACACTTAGGAAAAAGTACCACATATGAGTTTAAGTAGAACATAAATATTAAAGTTAGGTATGAGACGGTATAAGTTTTTTTCTGTCTGCACCCATACTTGATTTTATTGACATTGTCTTACTCAAAAATAGTATTTTTCCTTATAAATATTATAACTTTTTGTTTTCTTTCTCTTTACAGGTAAGCTAAAGTGATGATTTGGTTGGTAAATATAAGAATCTTTTCTTAGTTACGAGTACTTAACATTTTCCTTGGATTAAACTAATAAGCTTTTTCCTTGAAATACATAGAATCAACATTTAAAGGATAATAATTCCTCACAATTAAAATGAACTGTAATTTTATTAACTTCACTCTTTGAAGTACCCAAATCATACTGTTGATAAGAATTTTAAAATTTGAAATATTTTCATCCGCTAACTATAGGTAAGGAGAAGACAAAAATTATTTAAGTTTTTGCTGTGTTACAAAACCTTAAGCTGGATTTTCTTTGAAACTTGGCGTTTATCTTTTAATCCTATACCAAAGGCACATCCATCCACATAAAATCGTTTCTATAGCAAATTATCCTTCGAACGTGGAACTTTCTTTTAACTTCCTTGTATCCGGTAAAATTATGTATTTTACTTTTTTCAGCTGAATTTTTCTTTATTCGACATTGTGAAAGAAGGAAAAGGAGAAATGCAAAAAAAGAGATCAGAATATCATTTGAGGAGATAAAACTGAAAAATAAAAAATATGGCAGCGGTAGGTATAAGCAAATGGAGGAAGAATGTTTGAATTTCTGCCGAAACAAAACTTTTTTTTTTAATAAGGAAACAAATATAAGGCAAAAAGGGAAATGAAAATGAACACCCTGCTTTAGCTCATTTCTCCTAGCGGAAACAAACAAACTGTTAACTCAAACGGTAGCGCATTATCCTCCAATCTTTTATCTCAAGCTCATTTCTGCTATGTATTTTGTGTCCATGTTGTTTTATTTTTTTTCGTCTCTTTTGTATATAGAAGCTCTTCTACTGATACGATAATACACCCTCAGCTGGCATCGCCATCACCATCGTACTCATAGCTGATGACATTTAAAACTCTTGTCTATCTTGTGGCTGTTTGCTGGGGTTGGTCTTGAGGGAGAAAGTCAGATTTAAGTAACCTTCTGTGCAAATTTTCATCTTTTGCCTACGAAAAGTTTCCATTTTTTTGACTATGTCACTTTTCTTGACTCATTCAAATTATTGTTGACACGCAACAATTCGCAAATAACGTCGCCTTCGTTGGTTTGTGATTGTGTGACTTAGCAAGAGATACGATAGTCTTACGATGAGGATTTTCTTTGATAAAAACACTGACAGATGCAGTTGAACTTTATTTTATTTATAGAAGACTCTAGACAGTTTGTATTGTAGCAAGAAACAAATAGTGAAATGAAAGAAATCAGACAGTTAGACATAGAAATGCAAAGTTTTTTAAAATTTTGTTTTTCTCTTTCGATAGATGCTGAGTAACTAACTTTTAAAGTTTAAGAAAAAATTTAAGTTTAAGTTTTTTTTTTTATTAATTTAGAGAGTTTTTGGATGTGAACCTTAACCCATTAGTTTAAAGGAAGGTGCAGTAAGAGTTCCTATCTTAGAGCGGCTGTTCAAAAAGTGAATACTAACCAATAGCTTCGGTCAATCATTTTAATTTCATTTCAAAACTGCTATTCGGAAAGTTTTTATCAAACTCCTTGGTTTAGAAAATTGGCACTTCCGATTGTACTTTATGATTTTATGTGAGCTTTTTTATCCATGGAAAATTTCTTTATTATCAGGGAACTAATTGAAAGCTGAGAAGTTTCCTTTTTTAAAACCATTGAACAGACTATTGTTGATTAACATCTCTAATCCGACTGCTTTTATCTTTTAAAAACGGGTGTTTTTTTGCTGTGCATGTTGCAAAGTGAAAATTATCTTATGCCAAATCAAAACTAAGAGGGATAAGTTTCTGCTAGTCTTCATAATCATAAACCTTCCACTTGCAAAAAAATTAAACGTTCAAAATGGCATCCAAATTGCTAGAACTATTTTTGAGAAACTTATTACAAGATTTTTTCACACAGGGCAGTCTACGATTTTGTTGATTTGATAACTCATTTATAAAAACCACTTACAAAATTTGTCCGATCAATGGTTTTGCAAATGTTTGAAAATATCAGCTGTCATCTGCGGATTTTTGTAGACTTAGAATATAACTACACTGAGTCCCAACTAACAAGTTTGTTTAGCTGGCTCGGTGTCTGGATGTCTAGATTGCTGTCTCCAAGCGGTTCCTTTAACCTTGTGAGTGCCATATGAGTGGGTGGCCTTCATTTTTTGTGACGCCCGTTAGGGGTGGATATAAAGATTTATCTGTGTCGGAACATAGGTATCCATAAGCTCTTAGTGACAAAACCACTTCAGTGACCTTTCTCTGTTTCCATTTTTTTTGGCTAGCTTGCATCTGCACTATTAATCAGAACCAAGGTCATAAGTGTTATACCAAGAGATACTTTAGTAGCTCGAGAGAGGGTTTTGCTAACTAATTGCTTAGTTTGCCGAAAGAAGTACCAATTGCCAAGGGTAATTTCTGCTTTAATTAACAAGCTGGTTGTTCGGAGTAGAAAGTGGAGCCTAGTAATGTTAAGCCTCTAATTTCCTCGATCTTATAAATAAATAATAGAATACAAAAAAGTACACATACATACGTCAGAGTGTACCATTGTTTTATAGAGTCCATCGAGTGTAGAGTCTTAATAATAATTTATAACTACATATTTCGATCAAGAATATTTTAAATTCTTTCGATATTTTTCTTAATATTTATTTTTTCTGATAACCGTCAACTTTTTCAGTCTTAGACAACACTCAGTGAAAAAAACAAATTCGAAAGACACTCAGCTGAAGTTTTGTAAACTAAACAAAATAGAAATTATGAGACAAAAATGTTTATAAGCAATTCAAAATCAACTCCTTTAATAGAATGAGGTGAAAAAAAGAATATCATATTGATTCTTGATCAAATATAAATGTGAAGTAAGCCAATTTTAAAATCGTCGCAGGCGTTTTTTTTAATAATTACTATACGTACTTATACATACATACATACATTTAATTCTTAAAAAATTTAAAAGACTAATTTGGTATACAAATGTATTTTTTTTAATTTGCATATAAGACTAATATCAAAAAAAAAATGTGAACCTGTTTTTGAGACATCGATTTTTGAAAAATTTAAACGTTTTTTTTTTTTAATTCATAAATTTCAACGTATTTGAGAAAAATGAATGATTCATCATCGGACTTTTTATATTTGTATGGATTTAAAATTTGAGAAAACAATAAATAAAACAAAAAACTATTCCATGTAAGACTTTTTTCAAATCCCCGGATTATCTTAAAAAAAAACAGCTCTAATCATAACTCAGAGCATAATTAGTGTGATGTGGAGACTCACTGACTGTTTTATCTCACAAGCAGTGTCGTACGTAGGATTTTCTAAAACAGGATGTGAGGTTTAGTTTTTCAGTCGCCAATATGGAGTGGTGCTTTCAACAATGTGTTTTTTTTTGTGTTCATGCCACCAAAAAATAAATTAAAATTTACTTTATTTTTAATTTTAATTTTAATTTTAATTTTAATTTTAATTTTAATTTTAATTTTAATTTTAATTTTAATTTTAATTTTAATTTTAATTTTAATTTTAATTTTAATTTTAATTTTAATTTTAATTTTAATTTTAATTTTAATTTTAATTTTAATTTTAATTTTAATTTTAATTTTAATTTTAATTTTAATTTTAATTTTAATTTTAATTTTAATTTTAATTTTAATTTTAATTTTAATTTTAATTTTAATTTTAATTTTAATTTTAATTTTAATTTTAATTTTAATTTTAATTTTAATTTTAATTTTAATTTTAATTTTAATTTTAATTTTAATTTTAATTTTAATTTTAATTTTAATTTTAATTTTAATTTTAATTTTAATTTTAATTTTAATTTTAATTTTAATTTTAATTTTAATTTTAATTTTAATTTTAATTTTAATTTTAATTTTAATTTTAATTTTAATTTTAATTTTAATTTTAATTTTAATTTTAATTTTAATTTTAATTTTAATTTTAATTTTAATTTTAATTTTAATTTTAATTTTAATTTTAATTTTAATTTTAATTTTAATTTTAATTTTAATTTTAATTTTAATTTTAATTTTAATTTTAATTTTAATTTTAATTTTAATTTTAATCCTAAAATTTTGTTTAAAAATTATAAAAACATCATAAAGCTTTATGGATATAATATATTTGTATACTAACGGGTGATTTTTTAAGAGGTTTAGAACTTTAAAAAAAAAACAAAAAATTTGAAAAAATGAATGAAATATTTATTTGAATCGATAGTTTGAACCTTGCAATTTAATATTTAAAGATAATTTCATGCAAATGTTGACCGGGCTGCGTCTCAGGTAGCCCATCCGCTGAGTCCAATTTTGGCATACTCTTTCACACATATCGGCCGGTATCTCACGAATGAATGCATGGATGTTGGCTTCCAGTGCGTCAATCGAAGCGGGCTTGTCCCTATAGACATTAGCCTTGACATATCTACCCTCACAAAAAATAATCTAATGGTGTCAAATCGCACGATCTAGGCGGCCAATTGACCGGCCCGAAACGTGAAATTAACTGTTCACCAAACTCGCCTCGCAATTGCGCCATTGTTTCGCGTGCTGTGTGGCATGTGGCACCGTCTTGTTGAAACCACATATCATGCAAGTCAAGAACTTCCATTTCGGGCAAAAAAAAGTTTGTTATCATCGCTCGGTAGCGTTCACCATTGACAGTAACGCTGCGATTCGCATCATCTTTGAAGAAATATGGCCCAATAATGCCGCCGGCCCATAAACCGCACCAAACAGTGGCTTTTTCGGGATGCATTGGTAGCTGTTGCAATGCTTCTGGCTGATCTTCACTCCAAATGCGGCAATTATGCTTATTTACGTACCCATTCAACCAAAAATGAGCCTCATCGCTGAACACAATTTTTCGATAAAAAAGCGGATCCTCGGCCAGCTTTCCAAGAGCCCATTCACCAAAAATTCGGCGTTGTGGTAGGTCGGCTGGCTTTAGTTCTTGCACCAGCTGTATCTTAAAAGGCTTTACGCCCAAATCCTTCCGCAAAATTTTCCACGTAGTGCTGTAACAAAGGCCTAACTGCTGGGAACGGCGCCGAATCGACATTTCGCGGTCTTCTGTCACACTAGCTGATACGGCCGCAATATTTTCTTCACTACGCACAGTACGTAAACGTGTTGGTGGTTTAATGTCCAACAAAGTAAATTTGGTGCGAAATTTGGTCACAATCTTCCGAATAGACTGCTCAGAAGGTCGAGAATGCCGACCATAAAATGGAAGCAGCGCGCGATGAACATTTCGAACCGAGCACGAATTTTGATAGTAAAATTCAATAATTTGCAAGCGTTGTTCATTTGTAAGATAATTCATGGTTAAATTGCAAACCAAACTGAAGCTGTTTGACAGTGACACAAGGTACTAAACACACGTCAGCTGTCAAAACCAGTGTTGCCAAAACCAAACCAGCTAAAAAATCACCCGTTAGTATACTAGTTTCAGTACCAACAAAGCAAGATCGTACAACTCAGTTGGGTATATTATTTTATTTATTATTTTTTTCCTTAAAAACAATGCTTTTTCCAACCTTCACGTTCACCACTTAACATAATCAAAAATTAAGAAAACGAGCATTTCACATCTGCATGGCCTTGGGCAGCGGCAGCGAACAATTCGGGTGGAAAGGTATATTGTCTGGCTGCTGATGGTAACAAAGATGAACATGAACAAGGCACTTTTCTGCTGCTCCTACAAAAATATTTTTAGGGGTGGCAAAATTATTCATGGATCATGGTGTAGGAATGTTAGATGATGGGGAGGGTATATGGGAAATGAGATAATATTCTACATTTCAGTTAAAAGCATTTGCGGAGCAGCAGATGCTGCTAACTAACACAAGCTATAGGGCACATAAATTTATCGACTAGAAATAATTTAATGGCTTACAAAAAAAAAAACAGAAGAAGGGCATTTTGACTTAAGATGGGGCGATTTTTTGTTTTTTTGTTCTCGAAAACTGTGAATAAGAGCAAAAAGTTTGTGCAAGAATGTTTAAACAATTGATTCCTATTACATAGTTGGACTAAAAAAGAATACATAATTTAAAATTTAAAGGATGAAAAGTTTTTTTATTTTTTTTCACACAACTCGTATTTTTAGAATATGGCTTTTATTAAATCAAATTATTTGGTGAAATTAAGGCCAGACAAGGGTTTATCCCCAGGTCATTTTGCTTGCGAAATTAGGATAATTTTTCTTAAGATAGATAGACAGATAGAATTCCCCAGCTGTAAGAAGGAGTATGAGTATGAGTATAGAGAGTTTTATGGAGGATCAAATAACTACAAACAAGACAAAAAGGTGGAAAATCAGTAACAACCACTCTCCTGGATAAATTATCCACATTTAATCTGGAAGGTAATTACATTTCTGCAAATAAGAAGAAGAGATTTTTTCATATGACACATCATTTTAGAGATAAATTGAGTAACATTAAAGAATCACGAGCTTGAAAAACAACGCATCAATAAATTTAAGACTTTCATCAGAAATATAAAATGCTCTAATTTGTTCACAATATTAACACTAAGGCATTTTGGTCAAATCGTCCTGCAAACTTCTTCTCGTCAGTTCAAAAAATTTATCAAAAAATGACATCCTCATTGCCACAACGAATATAAAAAAAACGCAACACAAAAACAAAAAAAAATGTTAAAATAAAAGAAAATATATTACGAAAAGAATACATAGATTATAAACATGGAACGTAAAGGGAACAAAAAAAAATTAAAAATAAAAAACTTTTTTGCATTGTTTTGTTTTATTTCTATTTTTTTTTTTTTCCTTTTAGCTATCGTGTCTAGCCCGCAGGACATAATTAAGACTTTTAATCAGCCAGGCATCCTTGCAAAAGTAACTCCAACAAATAGAAATAATGAAGATGTTACAAACAAAGGACAAACCAACAATAGAATGAGAGGAGAAACAAATTTAATTTAAAGTAGAAATGGAAATGTCCTCGACAGGTGTATACGTTGGTGGATATACATTATGTAGGTGTGGTAGTGGTTGAGGTATGTGTATACAGTACATACATAGCTATATGCATGAAATGTATAAAGAAAGGAAAGAAAGAGGAAGAGAGTTTAATTGTTCGAAAGGATTGGGATTTTTTTTTGTTGTTGTCTTGTCATTTCATTTCGTTTGTCTAATTTGAATAAAAGAATGGCAGACTTGGACTCGTGGACAAAGTTGTGTATTGTGGAGTTTTTAATGTTAACTTAACACTGCATAACTGTGATTTTTAATTTAATTTGGCATTTTTTTTAATTTAAAATAATTTCTTTTCTAACTTGGATAGTAAGATAGGCTTGTAAATGTCAGATAGGTATCAGGTGCAGGTACAGCTCCCATTTTTACTTGCGATATATTTATTTACATACAAGGTAGGTTAAGGTTTAATATATGAAAAGTTTTACAATCGTAAGAAAATTGAACTCAAAATTTTAATCAAATTTTTCAATAGGGACGTCTTGATACATAGGGAAGAATAGGAAAAAAGTGGGTCTGTATAATTTATCAGCCTGTTGAATTGATATTCTTTAAACTTCATACAAAGTTTTTTTTGGCATTCCTCTAACAATTTATTTTAATGTTTTTAACGGAAACTGATATTCAATTTTGTTTAACAATTTAATAAAATCTTGTACTAGTATCTCTAAAAACGGCTTCACAGATTTTTCGAAAACCAATCACATTCAGTAAATACTAAAGAAGAATGGTTTAAAATGTATAGAAGCTGATCCCCATATCAACACTAATAATGTTCTACATCGCTGAAAAGGTTGCTGCGTGAATTTCCCTTCATTATATTGCCGTTAAGATATAAACAGAGTGGTTCGAGAGATATTCGAACTTAAAAACACTGAATAGAACATTTATGCAACAATCTGAAAATTCAGTACTGAAACTTAACGTTGAACGCACAAAAAATCTGAATTTTCAGCCAAATGTCATATATTTTTTTTCTGCCAAAATCTTGTGTTTACTTGCTGATTTTACTAAAATTAATATAAGGAAGAACTTTTTTTGTCGCATAATAAGTGACAGACGAGATAGTTACTGTGTAAGTTGACTGGAAAAAGCTTGTTCGTTGTTTTTACTTGGATTATAATACATAAGAAAATAGATGAAGCCACACTTTTCATTTGCAACCAAAACATCTTAACAGTTATTACTCCAAAATGCACGTCTTATTTGCGATTTTCCACCAAATGTAATTATTATAAATAAAAATGGGGAAAACTTCACTTTTTGTTAAGGAAAAATTAAAGCCAAAATTCCATGGAAAAAACTACTTCTCAATTTTATTTTTAATTTTATTCACTTACAAGAAAACAAAACTTAAAAAAAAAAAACCAACAAGCCGTACGAAACCGACAACAGAACAAAAAATAGCTGCATCTACTATTAAGTTAAGCTTCTATGTGCAGATTCTTATTTTTTGTCTTGTTTTTTAGCTGTCATCTGAATTTTCAGATGAAAATTTTTATCTGAAAAACGTAAGCAAACGTAATGAAAAGTCATCTGAATTTTCAGATTTTTTTTTACATCTGACCAATCAGAAGCCTCAAAAATTCAGATTTCTGGATCCTTGAACGCACGGATTGCCTTTCTTACAACATCAATGTGTCGTACATCTTTGAAAAGGTTATTTTAAGTACTGAATTTATTTAGTTTTATTAAGCATTAAGCTGTGTGAGGACTATGGAGTTCGAGAGGTATTCAGCCTGAAGGCACAGAAAAGCACCATAAAACATTGTCGAACATTAGAAGATTGTCGCACATCTCATATCCAATTGTTAAGTTTAGGTAGTGAATATACGTCCCGTTTCTAGGGTCTCTGTCCCGCAGCCATGACCGTCCCGCTTAATGTCCCACTTTTCCTACGACGGACGCTTGTGAAAATTTATTTAGGCCTCTGTAATTCTCAAAATGAAACATTAATACCATTTCACATCCCTGTGCAATTAGCGCATATCAAACAAACGTAAGAGTTGTTAATGGAAAAAAAATAATATTTTGAAACTAGTTGAATATATTTTGTGTCTACGTGGAATTAATGTGGTCACATTTAAAGAATAATAACTATTTTAAAAATGCAATACAAAAACTGTGATAATTTTAGTAAACAAATTAAAAATAATATTGAAATTTGTCAAGAAATTCAAATAATTATTTGTAATTCAATTATATGCAGAAATTTGAAACACTTATTTCAATTTCCTAGAAAATTATTTATTATTAGTTTGACTTTGTCTCAATACGCCAGCAATATAGAGGCTGTTTTTGGTCTGATCATTTTTTCTATAAATATGTCATATTGCGTAGGTACTGTTTTAATTTTTGTACTTAAAAAATCAAATTAAAAATTTTCAAAATATTGTCCGCTATTTCTTTAAATAAATCTGGTGACTTTAGTATTTCGTTTATACTTTAGAGCTTAGTAGCCCAAAGCTGGTAAATGTTCTCATATATGTATATCCAAAGGATCTCAGTCTATCATCATTTCTTCTTAAAACTTTAGAATGACTGATTGATATCCACCTGCGTAGCGCCATAACCTAATCTTTTTCCTCCGACACAACACAACACAGCACGGTAGAAACGGCCCTCTGCTTACCTTGGTACGCAGTATTAATAATTCCCTTCATCATAGAAAGAATACTCTGGTTGCATTCTAAGATATCGAAGTAGCTTTCAACAACGTCAGCAATGTTGCGATCATACCCGCGCTTTAGAACTTAAATTTTGATAGCTCACTTATGGATCATCGAGATTAATGAGTTGTTAATCTAAAAGTGGATGGTTTCAAAGTAACTGCATATGCTGATGACATTGCCATTGCAATATCGGGAAAGCATCTTCAAATCATTATGGAATCAACGCAAACGGCGCTCAACAATCTACTTAAATATACAAACAAATGTTGATAAGGTGTACACAGCGGTCATTAGGCCGATACTCACTTATGGGGTGGCAGTATAGTAGACTGCTTTAGATAAAGTGACTTATCGTGATAAGCTAAGCAAAGTGCAGAGATCAGTTTGGATGTGCATCAGCCGAGTTCTCCGTTCGACACGTTCCGCTGCTTTAGACATACTGCTAAACATCACATTCCTCAATATATACACTAAACAAGCTTCACCGAGCACAGCTATTTGTCTCAGAGCCAATAACTCAATGACCCAATAACTCTATTGGCCACACTATCATTCTGAACAAATTTGAATCAATCCCTAAACACTCCTACAACACCATCTCTCAGCACAATTCCAACAAGATCCACTTGGGACGATGAATTTTTGAGAGATGAAGTAATTCATTTCTACACGGATGGCTCAAAAATTGAAGAGGGGGCTCTGTTTCTACAAACTCCGTACCTGCCCGAAACTGTTTACCGTCTCTAATGGAAATGGCAGGACAGTTCAACATTCAACTTTGCCCTTTGCTGGGACACAGAGATATTCCAGGAAACTGTAAAGCCGATGAACTCACCAGGATAGGAACTATTACACCAATTTAACCTAACAAGGTGAATACTGAAATACCAATCGCTACTTGTAAGCTTATGCTTAAGCAATATTCCATGACGATGACCAACAGCAGATGGAAAGGTATCACTTCTTGTCTGGCAACAAAACAGATTTGGCCAACACTGGATCCGAAGCGATCAAATGTTTATTACCTCTAAATAGATTGCATACTAGCTCCACAATTAATAGGTGTCATTACTGGATACTAACCTTATAAGCAAACACGCCAATTGACTCGGCGTTTTCTCAAATGATTTCTGCAGAAGCTGCATGGACGAGGAGGAGGAAGAAACCATCCCACACCTTCTTTTCTCATGCCCTTATCCCTCTCAAGGATGCAAAATACACCTAGAAAATTTTTGCTTTGTTATAGTTACAATTTTCAGGAATGATTTACTCTCTGCATTGACTGTTTTTCTACAATGGCGTTACTCTGATCGTACTTGCAGGCTTCGGTTCGAGCCTTGTATCCTGTATCTTAACTTGGGAGTTTTTTTTAACCATTTGGTAAGACTCCCAAACTTCATACCTGCACCTGCGATAGGATCCCTTCATTTCCTGGATCGAGCGCTTCTCAAGCTGATTATTTCAACTTCTGAGAAGCTGGTGTTGCTTTCTTCTTTTCTGTTCGTAGAGCTTGCGTTTAGCTTTTTTACAGTGTCACTTTATAATCCCGTTATTTTGTGCCCCCGGGTGGGTGGCAGCTAACAGGGGCACGAAATCGTTGTGCTTAAAACAAAAGCTAAGAACTGCCACAAAAAACGTTATCTCTACCTAGTTTGGCATTTTAGTCATCCAAGATAATTTTAATGTCATATAGTTAGAGCATTCCATATATGTCTTGCCCAGGAGCTCTTAAAACTTGTCCTTGGTGTCATCATCTGAGGGATGTGGAATTGTGGAGAAATTTAGGAATGGCATGAACTATCCGGACTTCTGAGTAAATTTGAGGATATTCTTTAGTGGCAGGGTAGAGCTGTCAACCATTTCGTCAAAATAGTATTTTCCGAGGCTTCTTTTCTAATTCTAGCTAGACTGGGGCATTCACAATGAAAATTGGATGACCCCTCTTCCACTTCTTCATGTTGACACCATCGACATAAGTCAGATTAGTTGACACCTATTCTTCTCATGTAGGTTCCTAGCGAGTTCTGGCCCGTAAGGACTCCATCTAAGAGCGATAATTGAAGCTTGCTTACTTTGAGTAAAAATTTTGTGGAAACCTGCGCGAAAATGAGACTAATGTTGGCAAAATTAACCTTGATGCAAATAATCGTGTGGTGTTCGTTTACATTGTTGAGGCTCAAGACTTCTTTCCTAAGTCTGCCTACAAATACGAGTCCACATTCAACAAGACGCTGCTTTCTTGTTATCGGTAACAATGGCATTATGTCTTTCATAAATGGTAGTGGGTACCTGTTTTGTAGCATCTGCTATATATTTGACACGTGGACTATAGAGAAACAGCGGCCAGAACATTCAAAATGAAGATCTGAAGTTCGTTATCCTTAGTTTCTTTGCTAGGTTCACCAATAGTAAAACCATCCCAATCCGAGGCTTGTTGATGCTTTTTAACTAAATAGCTCAATATGGCTGAGAATTCACCCCGACGGCACAAAGCCCGAACCTTGAGGACCAGATTCTTGTAGTTTATCTGCAAGGGTATGGAAAGCAGGCTAATATGCAACTTATAGGCATTATATCTGAATATATGTCGTAATAAGGTGTTCACACAGTCGTTAAACCTGATTGTATAATTAGACGCCTCTGTTGATTTCATTTAGGGAATCCTATTGTTTCCAACTACCTTGATGAAAGGAGAAGTGCATTAGTGGAAAACTCCTCCTTCCTCTCTGGTTTGCTGACCCCAATAACTGTCCTTAGGGATTGAAACCTTATCTAAGATTGAGGTACTGCACCCGATGTTCACCAAGGGAAAGATGCTTGTGTCCTCAAATTTATTCATGGAATTTCTTGACTTTAAACATTTATCTCTCATAATTTTCATGCCCATTCCTGTTTTTTTTTTAAGTATGAATTCTGATATAGCAATCGATTAATTGATTAATATTTATAAGCAAAAATGTCTGTCAATACTTGTTTAACTCACTCTCACACTCACTTTCACTCAGAAAAACTTAACTTTAAAGTCGTATAAAACCTCAACTGTAAAAATTTTACGTTGTCAATTAACTATAAGTATAGTTTAAGTTGAATGACTCCAACATTATATGAGCATTATTAACTTAATATTATTATCACAAATGGAAGTTAAGTAAATACCCCTCTGCCTCTACCTGGTGGGTAAATGTATACTAAATGGGTAATAAAATTATACATTTATTGGGTTTACAAGTTTAAATCCGTCAGTGGATAAAGAACAAAGTATACACACCAACACACCCACCAATGCAATTAAATAACAAACAGCCAATGGAGGTCAGTACAAACTTACAGCATGTCACTTTTTTTTTTTTGTTCATGCAAAGTGCTTACAGGTATGTATGCGCTCTTGTATAGATATGTAGGTATATTGAATCCTGAATAACGCAATAATTAGCTCTTTTGCGAATGAAATGCAGATGGTTCAATTAAAGAGCCATATCGTGTTGTTGTTTTTTGTTTGTACATATTTGTTTATTATTTATTTATATCTTTTTTTTTTATAATTGTGTACAGGAACAAATAAATGAAATTTAATATTTTTTTGTATTAATACTTTTTGTTTTTTTTTTTCCACAACTGTTGTTGACTCCTTTTTTCAATATTACAATAGTACCCATAGAAGCATAATAATCAATCAGCGTATTTGTAATGCCCACATAGTATTGACATAAAAATTGTTTATACTGTCAGAAAATGAGCATAGCGTCACTTTAATCCCTTATGACAAGAGAGATACTTTTGTTTGATATACATAGTCAGAATTAAAACCGGAAAAGGCATTCCGACAGTCTAACCACCATATTATTCACTCTGGATTTGAATTGGATTTAAGTGAATTTTAAATCAAACTATTTAATCTTAAACTATTAAATCTAAAAATTTAAATCCATATCCATATTTTTCACTCTAAACATGCCTTCAATTTAACAGATTTAAAATTCCCTTAATCCAGATGTTAAATTTTGTAAATCAAGATTTAAAACGTTTAATCGAAACACAAATTGTTCTTCTGACAGTTGAAAGCATGTATTTTCCCATGGTTGTATAAAGTATTATAAGATTCACGTCATCATTAAAAATACAAAAATATTAATGAAGAGGTTTTTAACTAACCAAAAAGTGGTGAGTAACTATGATGAATAAGAAGTTACCAAAATTTAAATAAACTTTGATTTAGAGTGCAAACTGAATATGAATTTAAACAGAGTTGCGAGTGGAAACAATGTTGGTGAAACTACAGCGAGACTAAACCGAGTTCAAAGCGAGACGTTGATAAGATGTGCAGAAAAATAAAAGCCTCGTGTATATGTCTGATCGGGTACAAATTGAGACACAAGCGAGAAAATCACGACACCGGGTATCGGCGAGACCACATAAGATTAACACAATGACCAAGACACTGAAAACGATTTTAGCTTATTTTAGCCATTTCCAAAATTTTAATTTAGGAAAAAAGAACTTTTGCAAGATTAAATCAAGACCAAGGGAATATGACAGCAAAACATGCTTACTGCCAAAAACGACATTTAAATGTCACGGCGAAACCAAAGCAAGACCATAGCGAGAAAACCACGATACAGATTCCCTTGTAAACGGGCATGACGAGACCACACCGAGACGAGCCTTATGACCGGCATACTCCAATATACATTTGGACGACTACGAAGCGAGAGATCAGTGAGATGACTCCGAGACAACGAGTTGTCATCTTCATCGCCGGTACCGTCTTTGTTTTCACTAAAAACTAAGTTAATCAACTCAATTTTACAAAAACCATGCATGAAAAGTATCGCAAATTTTGTTTTCAAATTGGTTTGAAAAGATTTTGGTTTGATAGCACTACTTGAAATATCAGACAAAAGTGAATGTTATGAAATTCAGTTTTAATCTGGATTTAACAATTCAAAGTGACCTCCAGAGGGTAGTTTGAATCCAATTGGATAAATCGGGATTGGATTACAAAATTAGATTTGAGTATGGATTAAACGTGTGAATAATATGGGATAGGATTTAGTTTACTTTTAATCTTGATTTTGGTTTTAATCTGGATTAAACGAGTGAATAATATGGACGTTATAGTCACATGAACTTAAGTTAGTAAGTACATAATTAATAGCCACAGTACAAGCAAACGACCCCATATTTCTTGCCGCTCTTTCCCGTGCCAGTGAGACAAAGAAGTGCCCGTAGTGTCGAGAATATTGCTGCCGCTGAGGTTTCAGTTGCAGAAAGCCCAAATGTGTCTCTCACACGTCGTTCTCAAGCACTGGGCATCTCTGTGTCGTCATTGTGGCGAATTTTGCGAAAAGATCTTGGCCTACATCCTTACAAGATTAAATTGACGCAAGAACTGAAGCCGCTTGACCACCAGAAGCATCGTATGTTCGTGAATTGGGCCGAGCAACAACTTGAAAATGATTCGGATTTTCATCGAAAAATCATCTTCAGTGATGAGGCTCATTTCTGGCTGAATGGCTTCGTCAGTAAACAAAATATGCGGTATTCGTCAGGCAGCAATCCACACGTACTCCATGAGTCATCATTGCATCCCGAAAAAATTACGGCTTGGTGTGGTTTATGGGACGGCACCGTCATTGAGCCGTACTTCTTCCGTGATGATCAAGACCGGCACGTTACTGTGAATGGGGATCACTACCGTTCAATGATAACCGAATATTTTTGGCCCCAATTGGATGATATGGACTTGGAGGACATGTGGTTCCAACAGGACGGCGCCACAAGCCACACAGCGAATGCCACAATCAATTTGGAGAACGTGTTATATCACGAAATGGTCCAGTCTCTTGGCCGTCTCGGTCAATTTCCTGTGGAGCTACGTCAAGTCTATGGTCTATGACAACAAGCCAGCGATGATTGATGAACTTCGTACAAATATCGAACGTGAAATTGCAGCAGTATCGGCCGATTTATGCTTGAAAACCGTCGAAAATTGGGTGCAGGGTCTGGACTTCTGCAAGCGTGCCCGTTGTGTCCATGCAAAAGAAATCGAGTTCCATACATAATGGGATCGAACGTACTTTCACAGGAATAAAGTATTTCATGGATATCCAGAACCGTTTTTGTTTTGTTTAAAAAACTTTTGTAGCGCTCTTTGATCCGTTTGAAAAACCCTTTATATTAACTCTTCCTTTGTGCTTATCACCCAACACTCGGTGCCATATGGCATTAAGCAGGACTGACTGTATAAGGATGTAATTTAACGTGCATTTCGTCTTTTGTTTGAAGAATTTTGAACTCATCTGTTGAGTCAAACCAATGTGGCACTGGTTTGCTGAAGTAATTCTTCATCGGATTTCCACTAAGTGCTTAGATATATACATTGATGTTTACTCCGAGGTACTTGCATGCACCCATTCAAAACATCCTATCAGGGCTTGAAGATTTTCACTGGTTGACCATCAGTGCCGGTGGACTTATGTTCTTGATCTTAGAATAGCTGAACCTACTTCTTCTTTACTGGGTGGTGGTAGGTACTGGGTCTTCATTTACTGAAGTTAGATTCCTTTTCTTGTCCTATTTCTGGCTCTGCCTGATGCCCATTCAGCAGTTGCTAATGGATGTTGATGCTACTTGAATACATCTTCTGTTCCTTGTGCTCCGGTGACTAAGGGTAAGTTTCGATGCTTGAAGAGCTGTTGATCCGGTTTCGAAGACAGCAGCTACTTGTTTGGCTTCTTTTTTATTAAACTTCTGGGTGCTATTTCGATCGCGAGCCTCTTCAGCCTCTACTCTGAGCCTCTACTTGAGCTGGGGGGCTGGATATGGATGCACCCTTTTTTCTCTTTCCTCTCCTCTCTTTTCCTTTTCTTGTTTTATGCTGCAAAATATTCGCATGTGCATATTCTATCACCTTTGTCTGCTGTACGCATTCATTGGGTGATATGCATAAAACAAAGTAAATGCTTTTACTAGAGAATTTTCAAGTGTATGCTATTTCTGATACATAGCGTGATGCTATAATATAAACTTTTTTTGGATGCATTCTATTATTGAATACTATATTCCTTATGCATAAAAACTAGCAAGTACTTTTTTTCTCTAGTAAGTACTTGATTTTTTCGAAGTTGCAGAATAGCAAATGAAATGAAAATTTCATAGTACACACTTTTTTGGGTTTATTTCGCAGATAAGGAGTTGTAAAACCAAAAATTAACAGTCTTGAGTCCGATATTTTTTTAAATTGGGTTTGTGTTAATAGTAAATGAAACGGTGAGATTTGTGCGAATAAACTCTCAAAGAGTCCATGAAGATAGAAGATCGTGTTCAGAGTCTTATTTTAAACAACTATCTCGTTCTAGGGCCGTGTGTCACTTGCATCAAAATTCCGTTCAATTTGATACCGAGTTTAATAATAAATGTTTTTATTTAGATTAGAGATCAATTTTAAACGAAATATTAAACATATTGACTCATGGTTCAAAAAAGAAAACGAAGATTGGTTGAGTGACTTCTTTCATTCTATTTACCTCTGTCATCTTCTTTTGTTGATCTGTATCATAAGTCTCAAAGCTTAAGGTTGAATTTATAATGTGAGGCTCACTTTGGCTTATTGTATTGTAATAAAGAAGAAAAAAAATGAGACGAAATGAACCAATGTGCTATTTTACACAATAATTTTAATGAAAAATAAGTATTTACTATTAATTTCCGATGAATTCAAGTATTTACTTGGATGAATCTACCATCTTCTGAAAGTATTTGCCAGCTAGTATAAACTAATTTCCATGCATACGAAATGCAGTAAATACTTCAAATTTTATCTTCTACTAGAATTTATAGTAATTACTTTTACTAATAAGTACTTCTGTTTTATGTGTATCACCCATTATCTTACCACGGGTTCTTTTTTGGTAGCCTATTGTGGTTTCGGTTGCTGTTTTGATGATAATCGCGATACTGGACAGCTAATTGTTGACATTTGTGGCAGCTGGTAGGTGAATAATACGTCAACCGTCAAATTTTTCGGGTTGTAATTTTTTTTTATTTGAGCTCCAAGCAAACCTTGCCGCAACAAGGAAATGGTTAGATTCGACGTTTGTCCCTCGGAAAGTATGCATATTTAAGATGTTAGAGGTGTGTCTTCCGTCGTTTACGATTGGCACATGAAAATTACTCGATTGTCTGCGCTGACTTTTTGTTACAACAAAAAAAAAATGAGAAAGCAGCTAATTTTTATTAATTTTTTGAGATGAAACTAGAGTTGTTATAGTTTAGGATGCCTAAAGCAATTTTTGTCACACAATCGAGTAATGGCAGTCTGTGTAGCGCTGGCCACCCATCGAAAATTACGTGACAAACATTTTCTGAAAACCGTGCCATTTTCGTTCTACATGGAAAAAACACAGTTACTTCAGTTTTGTTCAAAATTAAAGCCTTATGTTCATATTTTATGTTTTGAAATTCAACAAAAATGTAATAAATTAATTAATTTTAATTTAATAAACTAATAAATACATTCGTATCTTGTCCTAAATGAAAAGTTTTTGATAATTTGTTTGCTATATTGTTAGCAATTGTCATAAAATTTCGTCAAAAGTTCAGTTCAGTATAAGAGCCATATTGAATATTTTCATGTCATGTGAAAGTACCTACAAAAATAGCTTGAATTCGATTTATCCCTTATTTTTGCCACCACAACCACAGTAACTATTAAGAGGCATAATTATGTATATTATTTCAATTTTAAATTAATCAGCTGTTTTAACTTACTTATAGCTAGTTTTCTGCTCTTTATTTAAGAATTGTTTTGAATTTATATGCATGTAGTTGTTTTTTTTTTGTTAATTTAAATTAATAAACATAATCTTCAAAAAGAAATTCCTTAAAGAGGCTTTATAATATCATATTTGTGTGAATGTGAAAGCAAAACCCCAAGTATCAAAACACCACAAAACTGTCATCTTTTTGTCTGAGCAAATAGAACTGCTTTTCGAAGTAGGTTGGTACATCATAGGAGTATGCAGAGCAAAACCAGAAGCATCCGGTAGAACAAAATAATCCTTCGGCAAAGTGATACATGCTTCAATGGCAACAATTCAAGCAAATATTAACATTTACTCATATCAAGGATTTAACCAACACTTATATAGAAAATATTTATGTGTACATACATATTGTACATAGTGCATACATAAATGTATGTATCTATACCAAAAATATTTTTTTAGGTACTATAGTTTGTTGTGGTGTAAATTTTCATGTACATATTTATATTCACATCAAATGAAGGAGAGTTTCTGCTGATGTTTTAGTTAGTTAGTGGGAAACCAAAATATTTTCGCTTCTGCCTTTGATCAATTTTGGTGGCTTCTCATTTTGAAAATCAAAGAGAGTGAATTTTAAACAATTTTATTTTATTTTTGCTTTTAACAGAATCCTTAAGTATATTTTCTTTGCCGTCTGACTGACTTATATAAATGTAAGTGACAGTTTTACATGTAACTGATACCTACATGTACCTACTTTCTAATATATTAGCATTTTGCTTAGTAAAAAAAAAATATTCTATTATCAAATTATCAAATAAATATAACCGCATTACCTATATATTTTTTTAGCAAATTTACTATTAAATCTTTACTAGCCGAACGTACTGCAATTGCAAAACTTCTATTGCTTTCAACTAGTACAAACTGCCGGCCGTACTGCTCTTTTTTTTTGTTTTGTACTGCACTTTGCTTTTTGTATTGGCCTTTTGTATTGTTTTTTTTTTTTTAAGTGTTTTGTTCTCAATTAAATGTATCGAACAACAATAGCGATGGCATTTATTTTCATTTAACATTCTATTTTCATTTTTTATTTTTTTTTTGTTTAACTGTCTAAAAAGAGAATTTGGTGAATTTGTAAGGAAAACTCTATCCTATACTGGCTCTAAAGTAAATATAAGAAAATAATGTTACTATGAAGGTATTATCAACTAAGTACTAACCAAACGGCAATCTATATCTCCGTGTGTCAGTGAAAGCTAGTGTGGTCTTTCCACAAAATTTAAATACTTTTAAAGTTGTACTTTAACTCATTTTCAGGAACTTTTTTCTGGGGAATCTATGTACCAACCAAGGATTCCGAAACAACCTATCCAAGAATTTTCTTTAAAATTACCATTATTGTAATTTAGGAAATTTACTTAAATGTTTCAAGGTGAAAAAGATATGAATTGGTATCTCTATGCGTTCAAACGTATGATTTTTACAACAAAAACAGCGATTTTGGATACACAGTGGATCAGGGGCCTATTTCTGCGCTACTACTTCAATTACATCAACTACATTCTGCAACTTCATTCTTCAATTACACCAGTTACATTTAAGTTTTAATAAACTTTTTTATCTTTTATTTCATAGCTCCAGTTGTATGTTTGAATCAGGCAAATAAAACTACAAGATTTAGATGTGTGATGTAGTTGATGTAGCTATGTTGTAGTAGCACTGGAATAGACCCCAGGTAGTCAAAAACTTAAACAAATGAAACGATGAACGCGTATTGATTTTGTCCCAAAACTATGCAATTTTTTTTTTTTTTATTTATTGCCCCTATTGTTTATAAAAGGACAGCACTGCTTCTGACAACCGTTTTTGTCCTGTAGAAGTTTTGAGATAATTTTTATTTAGTTTAAGCTTCGAAAGAGTTCTTTCAGCTGTTGTTCTTGTAAATGGAAGCTTACAAAAAAAAGTAGAATGCAGTGATAACTACCCCAAAATTTGAAGCACGACTGTTGGATTTAATCAATAATACTCCAGCAAGTTTTCTAATAGTTTGTGAGCTGACCTTAAGATTATCTACATCATTGTGGCCACGCAAAAATTGGAAACCAATAACTGATAGCTTTAGTTTAAACATTTACAAAACTACTGGTCAGACAAGCTTGCACAGATTGCATTCAGTGGTTAAAAAATATACTTTTCAGGTTGAATAGTCAGCTAAATATTCCTACAATATTGGAAACTTCTATAAATGGGGTATCGAATGAAAGCTAAGACTATCCTCTTCCTCTACAGTCTACACGATACCACTAGTCGGACAGGCTTTTCTAAAACGAGGGATTCTTTGCATGCTTGGTGGATAAGGCCACTTTCCTAGCTATTTAATATGATTTTATTCAGTTTTTCGTATTAAATAAAGCACAACGTAGTGTTAAGAAAGTACTATTTAAAAAAAAATAGTCGGGCTCGTTGTAACTGGCCAAAAAAAGTCCTTGATATCGTTAAAAGTTTCTGCCGTTACCAAACGATACTACCGAGAGTATCGGTACATTTAATTCGGTCCAAAGAGTATAGCAGTGCGGCTCGGTATCTTTTTGGATGACTTGGAGCTGGTATCGTCTCGGTATTGTTTCAGTTTCTGATACACCAAACGATACCAAGTTTTTTCTGGCATTGTAACCAGTGCTGTTGATGAAGAAAACTGGGAGCCTACAAAAGAAATTTAACAGATATTTTGTAACCCTGTGAAACTACAGTAGACGCTCGATTTAGTGAATCTCGAAAGAGTAAACTATCCAGTTTTGTGAACACACAAAATTTTTACAGAGTGAACACTTCAAATCTCGATATAGTGAACACATACATTGTTTTACTATTAAACTTGAATATTCTAGCTGCAATGCCCCTGTGGCATATCGACAGACTTTTAACAAACTCTAGAGTATATTTATGTATATTCTACACTCATACATATTCACTTTTCTGACATATGTAGATATTTTGTACTTGTGAAAATAGTTTCATTCAAATTTTAAAATATATGTCGTATTCTCATTTATATTTCGATATCGAATGAGTTAAGGGATTTTTATCTATCTATTGTGCATTTTTTAACAACAATATCTACAGAAAAATCTCGAAATAGTGAACAGGCCTGGATTTTATTAATTCAATATATCAAGCGTCTACTGTAGTTTTTATGTTATTTTTCACACATTTCCATACATTTTATTTAATGAATTTTAAAAGTTACTTCTTTACTCTCAATGCAAAAAATTGCATACCTGGTAAGGTGACAATTTTGATTATAAGCCTTGCTCTTGCTTTTGTTTGCACCAATATAAAGCTTTCTAGATAATTTTCGCATAGCTTCCACGTTTAAAATAAGCTGCTAAAAAAGTCCATGGCTGAATAATTTGCTTAAATCAGCTGACCTTTAAGTATAGTAGTAGTTGACCGCTTTCGGATGTCATACATTTTTTTTTGTAAATTTCCCACAAATGGAGGGCCAAAAATCGCTACCTTACGTGACCTTGAGAAAATCTAGGGCTGGCTAAATCCTAGTTAACCTTTTCTGACCAATTACTGAGCATTAAGATAGCATTTATTTTTCAAATTTCCCATATATAAGGTGCTAAATGTCAAAAGCCGAACTAGCCGAGCTTACCTTATTCAGAAATTAGCTGTGTTAATACAATTTTTTCCCATACTAACTTCTAATCCTTCCAACTAATAAGTTCTAAGAAAACTAGTCTTCCAGGCATTTAGAAATAATAACCTATTATAAATATTATGCTTAAGAATTAATACCTAATTTATGTTTCAAATGTCTAGCCAGAATAAATAAATATAACCCTGAACCACAAGAAACAATTCGTGCATATTTTGTATAAGCAAGAGGATTAAAAACAAAATAGGTACTACATTTTCTTCGTTAACAAACATTACCTTTATACGAGTCCTAGATGAACCATACCAAAAACCTTCAATGTCTATCGCGAGAGTCACGTTTAAGCTTAAAATCGCAAGACAAAATCCTGCGATCCAGTCGTGCAATTTATTTACTCTGGTATATAGACAAGTATGCAAACATTCTTTCGACAAATATGTGAGACTGATTAGATAACTTACGATGACACAAAAATCTGTCAAACCATCGTATTGATGCTGTATAGAGGAGAGTGGTTCTAGATTTCATGTGATGCATTGCATTTATAAAAGTTTATTATTATAAAATGGTACGGTAAATGAAAGTACTTTAAGGTGGTCCTTAAATTGGCCATAATCTTGGATAGCCCTCATTTAGTTTGAAATATTGAAAAAGGCTGCGATAGCCAAAAATGAATGACACAAGATTTAAAAATTTGTTTGTTTCTTATTTAAGCTAGTGCGAAGAATGAAACAGTTTCATTGTTTGATTAAGAAATTGTTAAAAATTAAGTTCTATGCCCGAAAACTGTATTCGAAGATCTAGCCAGTGACCAATCTTGATCTCTATTGAGTTGAAAGGATAAAAAACTTTTTTAATGAAAAAGAACTTTGCATATCTATCAGGTGCATTTTTCTGCAAACTTAGTGTCGTAGGTTAAGTTTTTATTATGAATTGATTTTGCATTCAAAATCTGTCAAAATTAGTTCTTGGGAAGTAATGTTGCCAAGACCTTTGTGGAGCTCAAGCATGTTAACTTGCAAACATTCATTTAAACTTGGAAATGTTCAACATTCTGGAGGTGCAGGGCCGTGTCTAGTGGTAGGGCAATGGGACAAATGCCCCAAGTGCTTTGTTGTAAAGGGCCCCACGCCGGCCGTGCTGCGAATGGATTACCACGTTCCATGAAAAGCACCACCATGTCGTGAAGTCTGACACAAAGGAAGCGAACGTAGAAAAATTGAGACATTTCCTATTGCTATTATATTGACCAAAAACTAAAATGGATTTGGGTTTTATAATCTCGGCAGCAAAAATTTCTATTTCCTTAAAAGAACGACTGAACAAAAAATTTATATAATTACACCAAATTTTTAATAACATTTTATGAATGATATTTCAAAAACCGATATTCAAAGGTCCATTTTTTGAAAGTCATGGGTAGTTTCTAATGTGTCATCTCTCATCTGCCTCAAAAATGTGTTTGCAAAATATCCGTAAATGAAAAGTGCAATCGAGTTGAAGAAAAAATGAAAAGCCAGAGAGTGTGTTTTAAAACATCAAATGCGTTTGCAACTATTCTTCTGCAAACAGGACGGTTGCATACTATTTGTCATGACACAATATCTGCGTCAAAAAATGCGATTATTTGACGACCAAAGTTACTTAAAATTGTTGAATAATCGATAGGTTAAAAAATCAATTTATACTAACTTTTTTTGTATGTACTAAGTTTTGGGAAAAATTATTGACAAGTAAATTAAGGTCGATTTTTTTCTCGACTTTCTTTCATGCCAACTGACTTTTTGTCTAAGTTCGAAGATAAACCTTTTTATGAATTACTAACCAAAAAAGGTATTCTAAACTGCAATAAGGTCGATATAAACCGACATTTCAAATGAACCCTAGGGTTCCGCGGTACATAGTTTGACAACCAAACCTATAAGGTAGTTGATAATGTACATATATTTATTTCCTCAAAGACAGGGCAGTAAGGATCTAAGACGTTCATGGGTTTTATTGTAAAAGTGAATAAATTGTTCATTGAAGATGGGAAAACCACGGAGTGTTTGCCCCCATTTCAGGTTTCTGCATAAACTAACCAAAATTTCGAAAAAAAGTTGATAACCTTTTTATGTAGACATTCAAATTTTCTATTGAAATAAATTATTAAAAAAAAAATTATTAAAAATTTTAGTTGTTCATGTCAAAAAAAAAAAAAAATCATTGCAAAAAAATGTGAAAAATCAGATTTTTATGGTTTTTTTACTTACTTGCATAAAACATCTGTACCTGCGGGGATAGATTCCTGTATTAAAATTTCTCCAAATAAAAGAAAGATGATTTTATATTCTTCAAAATGACAAAGTCTGAAAAAGTTTTGGATAAAAAAGCGACTGAAAAATGGCCGCTCAAACTAATTAAGCATATTTTTAAGATTTAAAAATAAAATATATGACATTTATGGCTATTTTGAGAAACTTGTTAGATTATACCTTCAAATAGGATGTATGATTCATTCTTGACCATTGTAGTCAAAAATAATAGAGAAATTACAATTTTTTCGCAGTTTAAGGGCAACCATTTATTTATTTTTTTAAAATATCAAAAAATTGTTTAATTCACCAAACTTCCTCTTAAAAACCCGGTTTTCAAACATATGTTAGCTAGCAGTTTATACCTTCTTGGACATGAATTAAATAGTGCCAGATGAGTTTTTCTGTCGAAAGTGCTTGCTATTCGAGCTCAAAGTTTTTTTTAAGTAAGTTTTATAAGAAATTCCAGTTTCAACAAACCAAAATCTGGCACTATTTTTCCTGTCCAGTCCTGTGAATTTAGCAAAACAATTTTTTAAAATTGAATAAAAAATAAGAGTTCCCGGTAGCAAAAAAAAGTTCTAGAGTTCCTCATACCTTTTTTTTCAATAGTTCTGGCGAATAAAGTGTTAAAATTCACGCAGGAAGGACATTTTTCAGAAAAAGAGTTCAGAGCATGTTTTTCAACTTCAAATCAGGAGCTCTGGGCATATTTAGGGGCCCATTGACTTAGAACCAAACATTTTCAAAATAAAAAAAAAAGTTCTGATAAGAGTTCCCCATACCGATCAAAGAGTTCATTTCCTTAGAAACTTTTTTTCTGAAACTAATTTTTCAAAAGTTATTCGCAAATGTAGGTACCCATTGAGAACCAAAAATTTTCAAAATCCAAACAAATCAAAAAAAAGGAGTTCTGATTAGAGTTCCCGATAGCAAACAAAGAGCTCTGAACATTTCTTTTATGACTTTTTTTTCTAAACCTAATTTTTCAGAAGTTATTATGGATTTTGAAAATTGTTGGTTCTAAATCAATGGACACCTAAATTTGCCCTAATTTTACCAATTTTGCAGAACTCTTTCTAAAACCCATCAGGAACTCTAGAATTCTTGATTTGAAGTTGAAAAACATGCTGAGAACTCTTTTTATGAAAAAAGTCCTTGCTGCGTGAAGTTAGCAAAAAAAAAACAATTTTTTTGAATTTTAACACTTTATTCGCCAGAACTATTGAACAAAAGTATGAGGAACTCTAGAACTCTTTGTTTGCTACCGGGAACTCCCATTTCTTATTCAATTTTAAATAATTGTTTTGCTAACTTCACAGGACTTATTTTTTCATGCCCAAGAAGGTATAATTAGCTAACATTATGTTCAAAAACTGGGTGTGTAAAAGCAATCTGAAAAGGCTTGATACTGATACCTAAAAAAACTCGAAGTACACAACACAAACTTACATACCTAATATGTTTATGTATAATAGACTAAGTACAAATAGAACAAAAATCGAAACAGTTATACATTTTTTTTATAATCCCAAAAAAAAATCTATAAGGATGTCTCCATTACCGGTTAGTCCGGCTCCGGATGGATGTCTTTTGCAATTTACATCATTTCATTGGATGAGAGCAAAAACGATATTTCAAAACTCCGCATTAATTTCATTTTGTGAATATCTGCCATCTTAAACTTCCTCGCGAACAACGTCCTGATGGGAAAAAGAATTTTTTTTTTTTCAAAGTGCAAAAATGCGATTAAAATAATGATCTTTTCACATTATAAAAATCTTCTTACAAATTTATGACACCCATTCTGTGCTGTAAATGTATGTATGTATAGCGATGAAAAAGTAACTTGTTCAGCAGCTTCCCCCTTTTTTATTACAAAAAAAAATATAAAGTCGCTTTTAAGCCTGGTGTGTCAACCCCTTTTTATTACATCCATCCACAAGCAACCCCACGGAACTTAGCTACAGTAGTTAAGAAATTAAATTTTAAGATTTTCAAAACTACTCTCTGATATGAAAAGGAAACAAAAAAAAAAACGAGATATAGAAGAAGAAAAGTTCGTTGGAGTGTGTCAGAATAAAATTAAAAATTGAATTAACTCTTCCGTCTCTCCGTTAACGGTTGCCACCCCAATTGGGACAAGCACTTTGTTTTCAAAATGTATTAAATATAATGTAGGTACAAATTATTCTTGCTGCTGACACAAAGTCTCTTACTTTGACATTAAAGTGTAAGAAAAGAGAAGAAGAATGATTTTTATAAAAGGTATCGGTAGATATGTGCATATTATATAGTGTACAATATATTTTTTTGTCTGAACATTTGAATCAAAGAAATTCTCAATGACAGCCCATGACGAGTTTGGGTTTTGAGATTCTTTTAGATATGATGATGAATGGCATAAGATTGAATTTAATTATTTATTTTGTTTCTAAACATTAATCACGTTGCTTATACCAAATAAAATATTTAAGAAAGGTACATACGTGGATAATACCTATGTGTTTAAGTAATTTTGATACAAATACTTTCTTAAATGAATAATTAAAATTGGCTTCCGCTTTTCATAAGGGATTGATTCGAAAATTTCCTTTAGTAAAATTTTGTTTTGCCCTAAGCACTAGAGTGTATTACCACAAAGAACAAGATTATGTATGCTATACATACCTATACTTTTAAAAGAAATCAACTGAAATTTAAGCTGAATATTTTGCGTACATCCTCGTACCATTATTGTCAAGAAGAATCGAAATGCATCCATTTTCTTGAGTGTTAAAATGTGGAGGATCACTGAAAGGATTTGGGTGATCACTGATAGGATGTGGGTGGAGGCTGGCCAAGATACCAAACCAAACGATACTTTTGCTAGTATCATCTCGTCAAAATTGAAAAAGAAACGAATATATAAGCAAAAATAGGTGACGCTGTTGGTGAATTCTTCTAAAGTCATTTCCTCCTGCTTAGAAAACAAAACTGAGAATTTCATCAAAATCGTTGCTTTCAGAGAAACCAATCATAAACAAAATGAGATAAGCAGTGGGTGGTTCTAGTAAAATTCTTTGCATAAACCTTCTCTGTTTTCTGTTAAAGTAAATAAAATGCTTGACTAGACAGCCCCTACTTGTTCTTATTTTCAAGTTGCTTGGAATCTATTAAAATATGAAAGTAATTATAAAAAAAAAAAATAGAAAAATCAAACATTTTTTACTGTACAAACAACTAGTTAAAAACTTAGAGCTCAAAAACAAGTTTGCCATTTGATCACCTCAACAATATGGGAATGTGCAAAAAAAAATATTTTAAATCGTTGAAACGCATTTCTTAAAAATTAATTTTTTATATATAAAATGCTAATAACATTTTTAAAAAGAAAGTTTTGTTATGCCAATTTTGAGTATGTATTAAAAAACATTTTTGAACCTTACTTCAAAAAAATTCATCAACTCATTTTTGAAATATTGAATTTTCAAAAAAAAAATTTAATATTTTTTTAAAAATCCAAAATTTATTCTTTTTCAAATTTTTGATATGTAGTATTATAAAAATTAAAAAAAAAGATTTTGCACATAAATTTTGACTGAAATCGTAAGAGTCGTTGATGAGAAAATAGAAAGTTGAAAAAACCGTTATATGGCAGGTACGGTTTTTGGTACCACACCAAGGCTGGGATATAAAAATTACTTTTCGTAATTTATTTCAACTTCCATTTCAATTACATGTAATCAGTAATTGAAATTTTTTCAATTACAATTACACATAGTTGTAATTGAAAAACATATATTTCCATTACTTGTAATTGTAACTTAAATTTTTTATTTCAAATTACATGTAATTGAAAATAGTCATAGGTTTTTTGAAGTAACTTAAGAAAAGCACTGTTAAAGGTAATTAATTACTTGGATTGAAATTACTTACATGTGTTTATTATTTAAACATTAAAAAAATAATAGTAAAAGTAAAAACATGTATTCTTACTGCTAAACTAATTGTTTTCAATTACATTAATGTAATTGAATTACAAGTAATTGACACTTTTTAATTACATGTAATTAGTAATTGAATTTATTCAATTATATCTAAAAAGTAATCAAAAAAGTGTTCGGAGATTCCAATTACATGCAAATGAAATTGAACTTTTTTTAACCATTACTTCCCAACTCTGTACCGTACCTACAATAATGTACTGATTTTGTCTTACCAAGAGCCGTTTTTGATATAAATAAGCTTTTCATTTACGGTTGTTGGGCAAGTATTGTTATTTTTGGCGCAAACAAAATTTAATTTTCCCTATGGAGAGTTTCAAAAAAACTTTAAATTCAAAATTTGAAAAAAAACTGCTGCAATAATTTAGGCTGTAGTCGATATACAGACAGACAGACAGAATTGATGATATTTGGATGATAGAGAATACTAAAAGCGTGTATAATCTCAACCGAGAGCTTACACCACTGGAGAGATTTTCTTAAAATTTTGGAATTAGAGTATTTAGGTGATTTTTTAGAAGAGAAATTGTATTTTTTTAAGCTTAGAAATTAATCCATGAATAATTACAGTAAAAATTATGTGCTTTTAAGTTAAACAAAAACTGACCAAGAACTGTTATCTAATGCGGTAAGTGCCATAATAATGTTTTCATTGGTCTACGGTTTTTTTACTTAACGACTTAAGTCAACATTTTCATAAGGAAGCTCCTCTTACGCATATAAAAATGTTGATGAAATAAATGTTTGGTTATTTAAAAAAAAGTTCACGGGATTTTTTATTGATTATATTTATTTGGGACACCACAGACCACACATAATCATAATTAAAGCCGAAAATGTATTGGTAACTTTACTGAAAAAAATTAAAAAATTTTGGTTTCCGTTTTTTGGTTGGCTTTGGTTTACTTTTTTACAATTTTTTTTTTATAAAATTTTTGTTTCATGGGAAAAAAGTCTTAAATGTTAAATTTTATAGTTCGGCTCATAGACTGAGAGCCAACGACAAAAAAAGTCAAGTCATTTGCATACTTTTGTAATTTACATCAATAATAACCTTTGAGGGGTTGAACTAATATCCGTTGCCTGCCTACCCTAACACGTGTTAAACAGGTGTAAAAATTGACCTAAAATTTTCACATCGATTTATTTTAATGCTTATTGGTAGAATGGAAAAAAGGGGGCGTACAAAAAATATAGAGCGTGCAGTTTTGAACAATTGTTGTCAACGGTCAAGCTCTCTATAGTTAATCCCTGAGAAGATAGAGAGCAATGAAGTTTTCAGAAATGAGGTAAACACGTTATCCTGAGTGGTTTTTAGAAAATTCATTACTCTATATCTTTTTTTAGGCCCTATCTACTGAAACTATGAACTTCGACAAAAATTGTTCAAAATTGCAAGATTAATATATGTTGTATGCAAACTTATTCCCTTCCATAAGTATTGAAATAATTGACAAAAGGTCATAAAAAAGCTATTTTGAATCAATAAGTCTAAGTCTTCTACTTTGGCTGATTTATTTCTGTAGTACATAGAATTTGTGTAGTAAAAAAAAACCTTCTTAAATAAAGAAAAGCTTAGGGTCTAATATACTTTTTTAACTATGTACTATAAATTATCACTAAAAGTTAACTTTGGATCAAGAACTCCTAAGCAAGAGAACTTGGAGCCTCTATTTTGAACATGAATCAAATGAGTAATTAAAAAACCAACGGAACTTTTTTGCGTTTAAAACTCATAGTCTTTCACTTATCAACATTTAAAGCAAGACAATTTTTATTTCACCATTCCCTAAATATTAATAAGTCTTCTTGCAAAAGTAAACAGTTAGATGTAGATGTAATACATTTGAAAAGCTTAATGTCATCAGTATAAAAATAAGGACAGATGAATTTTTTATGATTGAAACCAAATCATTTACAAACAAAACAAATAAAATTGGACCTATCAGGCTGCCCTTAGGGACACCAGAATTGACAATAAATTGATTCGGACACCCATTACTAAATTCAAGCTATAAAAACTTATTTTTTTCAGTTCGATGAGATCTAATTTAAGAAGTTGTTATTAAAACCTCTATTATTCAGCTTGAGAATTAATGTATTATGACACAATTTGTCAAAAGCTTTACTTAAATCAGTTAATACACACAATCGACTTGTGCACGTTTTTCAATACATCTAAACAAAAAGATGTGAAGCTGAAAGAATTAGAACAGTAGATCTTTTTTGGAAGTGTTGTTGGCAGGAAAGGAGGGGACCCCTACAATTTTTTGCCGAATCCGAGCTCCGGACGGCTATTTCAGACGTGAGAAGCATATTATTCTTGACAAGTTTACAATTGGAGGATTTTTCAGTTCCTCGCAAGAGGCAGTACTTCGGAAAAAAATATTTCTGTTTCTAGGTGACAGTGGCTGTAAATCGAACCCAGATACTAGACCTTCAGCATGACGCGACGGTCCAACCCACTAACTAATGCTCTTTCCTGAAACACGGGTTAACATTTCTACTCACTTTTTTTTAGCTGTTTGACCATTCTCAGTTCTTATCTTTTTTTTAAATTATAAACAAATTAATACAACTTTAGAAAGGTACCAAATAATATATGTTTTAATGTTCAGATGATAAACTGTTTAGTCAAATCAGTTATAGATTTGCCGATGGGAATTCTTGACTGCAACATGATTCATAAAAAGGAGTCAAATATAAAAACGAACCCAATCTTGGAAAAGGTGGAAAAGAGCAATTGAGATGAATTAGACGCATCCATTTAAATGATCATTATAAAACGATTAATTATTCTATGAGAGTAATGAGAAGTACCTTATAAAATAGTTCCTTTTACAATTTTTGTATACCTATAATTTTGAGTGCTTATTTTCAAAATCATAAGAGCAGATTTTTTCAGTTGTATATGAAAAGTTCCATTATTTTGGAGCTTAAAAAAATGTATTCTCCCTCTATGCTAGGGAATCACCAAAAGACTTAAGTTCAAAATTTTTAGAAAATTATTTCAGTGGCTTGGGGTGTAGATCGAAGTATATAGGTACAAAAAGATATACGGAGTTGCGGGACCCACTTGTTTTCTATCATGTTAATTTCAGCTTTGATAAAAATCTTGAGGTCAATAATTGTTCTTACAAATCCAAAACTTGTCCTTTAGTTTCTTCATACCTACATATTAAATTGCTAGTAAAATGAAGTTGCTTAGGTTTTAGACATTTTAAAATATTTTCAAAACTAAGTATGTTGACTCGATACAAAGTTGCATCTCATTTTAAACTCAATCAAAAGACACAAAGTATATACAAACATTATGGAGATAGATATCTGTGAATTATTTACTGCCAGACTTAAAAAAATTTGAATAAATAAACAAAATAAAATAAATAAAAATCCTTTAAATTCCAAACGAAACTTGATTAAAAAATTGTCGAAATCGAATTTATTGTATACACACGGTCATATCGTATATCGAATGAACATTTTTGGGCCTCTATCAATTCACTCAATAATTATTATGTAATCTGTTTCTTCCTGTTTACCTATGAATTATTTACTTTACCAGGATGCACCAAAAATGACTTCATGACCTATAGCCACATTTAAGTAGATCGATAAACAATTCAGGAAAATTCATCTCCCACTCTGTGTTTGTGTTGTCTGAGCCCTGGGTGCTGCATGGGTGGGTGGGTGAAAAACAAAATCAAGAGAAATTCTTTTCAGCAAGCAACGAAATAAATCTATGTATATGTGTATATGAATATACTACTCCTCCGTGTGTCCCAAATGAAACACAGTCAGAGTCCTCATGATGCAAAAAGAAAAAAATCATCTATTTTTACAGATTTGTGTTCATATAAAATAGCGGTAGTGGCAGAGGTATGTAGGTATATATGTATCCGTGTGTATGCTCTTTGCCGCCAAAACCATTAGTTGCGATTGGTTTTCGTTCATCGAAAATCGCAATCATCGAGATTGAAATCCAATTGAAAACTTATATTGCTATACATCCGCTGCCTCTTGCTACCATTCCGACATCATCCAACAAGGATTAAACTTTGTCCTATTGAAGTCGAAAGTGCTTCTTCTTTTTAGTTATTTGAAGCCGAACACCATTTTCTGTATTGAAATTGATGTTTTAGTAAGTATGGTTTTTTTTTTTCTTTTGGTAGTAGATGAGAGTTAAAGTTTTACCAACGCATAATAGAAATACCTTTGCTCTTTATTAATAAACGATGAACAACAGTGAGTTAGCACTTTTTAATCTGCAATTTATTAACTAATCTAGTCTGAGCCATGCGCTAGCAGATGGAAAGATTTTACTCGCAAAGTTCAGGGTTGTTTTTGCTTTCAAGTTCCCTATCAAAAGGACTTCCCTTAATATTTAAGTAATATTTAAGTTTGTTTATCAAATTTGAAAAACACTTTTTTTATTTCTAAAATGGTTAAATTTTCTTTTCTTTTGTTTTTTTGAAAACTTTAAGTTTCAAATATTTTTGAAAGTAGGTTTTTTACTGTAAGTAAATGAATAGTTAAAATTGTCACACCAATGCTTGTGTTTGAGCTCTTAACTGTTTTAAAAGCTGTTTCTGTTTGGGCAATTGAAGGTATAGGTTTCATACTTCTTTATATATTCTTATGTTAAACAAACTCTTTTGTTTTTATAACATCAAATCTTTAAAGTTTATAGCAACTTGAACTATAAGAGGAAGTTCTTGTGATCTACTTTTTTTTTATTAATAGCGCCTTACTCATAAACGAAACTTTGATGATTATACTCTCCTCTTAAGCTAGAGGCGAATTTCATTAAAGAATATGGTTTAACGTTTACAAATAAAATGCACGTACTTGCTCCTAGCTTCAGGCCTTAAATTTCTTAGACATTATTAAAAGTACTATTTGACATCGAAATTACCAAAAAGTGAAACGTACTTATTAAGGAAGATGACAGAAGCTTACGGTTAAAGTTCGAACAAAAAAAAAACAAACTTGAAGTAGAACTTTGTGACAGTGGAATGAATTTGGTGAGTATATAGAATTAAAAAGCACGTACACGTGTACACAGGCTTAATTGTGCTTAATATTACCGGTTATGAGCCAAGCAGATAATTAAGCAAAATAAACAAATTATGAATATATATACATAGCCGATATGTTACGTAAATATATTCTTATAATGTTTATGTGTATCTAAGAGATCATCTTATTTGTCAATAGTTGAAGGCAAAGGTAAATAGATAGGCATGAGCTAAGTCGTGATTTTTCAATCAGTTTACCTGATGTGACTGTGATTTGCAATTCGCCGTGAGTTTAAGTTTAACCTGTGATTGTGATTCGTGAATTAAAAAAAATATATTAGAAAATCGGGAAAAGTAATAACCTCATTTTCTTGCACTCTTAATAATTATTGAAAATAAAATGAACGATTGGATCGCTGGTACTTGCTCTTATATTCACGTTGCATGCAACTAATTTTTATCATCTTTTAATGGCATAAAGAGCTTGTAAGATACTAAGAGCTCAAAAAACAAGTACAAGCCATTTGATAAATCGAAAAAATATGATTATGTATAATATTTGTATGCAAAAGAAGTTTAAATCATTGGCGCCATTTTTTTTTCTTAAACTTTCTTAAACAAAATTTTATATAAATTCATCAATACGTTTTTAAAAAATTGAATTTCATAGAATAAATTAAATGTTTTTTTTTTTTTTAATCTAGTGAAATTTGAAAGGACCTTTTGTAACAAAAAATCTGATTGCAATCGGCTAGGCCGTTAATGAGAAAATAGAACCGTCATTTGGCAGGTTCCGTTAAGAATGGTTTTCGGTAGAAAAAAAAGATTTTGAAATAAAAAAAAAGAACGCTATCTTAATTCTTAATTGAATATGATTGTATGTTTGAAGTGGTTTTTTTTTTTTTAATAATTTCTTACACATAAAATTCTTAAAAAATTTTTAAAGAAAACATTTGGTATGCAAATCTTAAGTACATATTTCTTTTTTTGGATATAAAAATTAAATTTGAAAAAAAATTTGTCAGCTCGTTTCTTAAATATCGAAATTTCAAAAAAATATTGGAACTTTTTCTTATAAATTTGAAAACTTTTTTTTTGAAAGTTTTGATATGCAATATTATTTTATCTTATCTGAAATTTGTATATACAAATTTATTTACATTTGTTCAGCTGATAATGAGAAAATTCTATGAATATATATAATATTTATGTTTCTTGGAAGCCTCTGTTAAAAAAATTCTTGAAATCAGTGATACCGTTTTGAAGAAAATCGAAAATTAAAAAATGGCTCCTTGGGAGGTATACCGATAAGAACCATTTTTTGAAAATGGGTTTTTGCCCAAAGAAAGCCTTTACTAAAAGTAATTTTTTGAGTTTTTTTATAAGAAATTTTTTTTTGAGAAAAATACGATTATATGTGGGCATAATCACCAAAAACCACTATATACCAAGTTATATTATTAAATTATTTTTAATTTAACAATATGATACCATAATGTCATGGTCGATTGTTATGTCAAAAATGTTTGTTTGTACGAATCCTAAACTTGCCCTATATTACATATATCGTAAGTAAAAATAAATGATAAGCATGAATCTTTAAGAATAAAAAGTGGAAAAAAGATTGATTTTACAAAGTTTATCACATTTTAACATTAATAATATTTCAGTTAATTATAAAATGTTGGTTAAAAAAAAAAAATAAGTGGAATGTGGGTGGATTTCCAAAAATTTTGGATGTGGGTAATGCTTAAAGTTTTAAACAACTTGTTGAAAAAGTTTGAGCTCTCTTGAAAATTTAAAGTAGATTTCTTAAAATTTTGCATACTGTGCTGGCTCTTGTCAGCTTCCTTATATAATTTTGGTTCTAGAACGTCATGTTAGGGAGAAAACTAAAATTTAAGGAAAAAAGACGTGGCAGTGGGCGGATTTCCAAAAATGTTATATGTTTTCCTTTAGGTTCCAGATAGAACTATTTACAAAATTTAAGCTCTCTAGGGCAACGTAATATAAATGAGAAAATCTAAATCTAATAAAAGAAGGCGTGGCAATGGGCGAAAATTATGATTTATAAAGTTATCAACCAAAAATAAGAAAAATTATGATTTTTCCTGGAGGGTTTTTTAATATTTGTTTGGAAGGTAGTTGTAGTTAAAGGGAAAAAACGTTAGGAACCGAGCTTAATATACACTTCTCGTCAACTGAATACGCACAAACATTTATGAATATATTTTATCCATTTTTTCCAAACAGTGATGGTTATTATGCCATCTGTTGATGGTAAAAATGTTCGTAACATATAAATAACAGAATTTCAAAGTTTTATCCAAAAACAACCGTGAGTTTTTCCTTCAACCACTTCCAAAGTGTAACTTATACAAAGTAGAAGTTTTTTTTTGAGTCAACTGAATAGGTACAAAAATTAAAATTGGTATTGGAATGGAATGAAACAAGTTTTTGTTTAAGTTTAGTAGTGGGTACTTCCACCTTTATTTTTAATTACTTCGTAAATTCGATCCGGCATGGAATCGTATAGCTTTTTAATGTAATTTAACGAAATTTCGCTTCACGCTAATTTGATTGCAGAAATTAAGGTTTCTTTGTCTTCGAACTGACGACCACCCTCATAAACTTTGCGTACTAACCATCCCCAGACATTTTCTATGATTTTTAGATCAGGTGAGTACGGCGGCCATTGAAGCAACTGCACTTGTTGCTCCTCTATCCATGTTTTTATTATGCGCGCTGAGTGAATAGGCGCATTATCATGTTGGTAGGTCCAGTTTATGGGTCCAAAGATGTTAGAAAATTTAGGAAAATTTCTTTCCAAAATTACTTTATACCCAGCTGCTGTCATTCTTGATGTTACAACCTCGAGCTCAACTGTTCCATAATAACTGACTGCTCCCCATATCATGACACCTCCTTCACGACTATGATGGCGCTTTAAAAATCTTTTTTCTTTTCTTAAGTCGTGAAAATAGAAGTTGAACCCATCAGGGCCATCGAAATTAAACTTTTTTTCATCTGAAAAAACCACGTGATACCATTCTTTTTTCCAACTCATGTGAAGTCTTGAAAAATCTAATCGCAACATTTTCCGTCTCTCGTCAAGTGGTGGTTTTTTCTTAAGTTTCATTCGTTTAAGATGGCTTGAGTTGTTGATTACTCTTAATACTGTTGAGCAACTTGCGTTTACGCCGACTTTTTGTTTTATTTTTGCCACAGAATCAGAAGAATTTGATGCATATCTTAAAATTCTTCGTCTCTCAGCTGCTGTTGTTGCTGTTTTCTTACCTCCCTTCATGTTTTTGCCGTATGCATCTTTATTTTTCAAGTAAGAATACACCACATTAAAACTTCGGCCAACTTTATCAGCTATTGCACGTCCAGTTAGGCCTTGGTCTCTAAGTAAATCGATTTTAGCTTTTTCAACACTGTTAAGACACGTAGATCTACCCATTTTTCTTAAAACTCGAAATCAAGAATTAAATTTTACTGAAAACACTAAAATCGTTAATTTAAACTGTCAAGCACTCCAAAAAACTTATAAACAACGAAGAAAATGGCGTTGTACCTATTCAGTTGACTAGAAAAAAAACTCCTACTTTGCATATAAAACACTTTGCAAGTGGTTGAAGAAAAACTCACGGTTGTTTTTGGATAATTCTTTCGGAATTATCTGCTTAACATCTTAAGGGAATAGTTAGCATCAACAGATGGCATAATGACCATCACTGTTTGGAAAAAATGGATAAAGTATATTAAAAAATGTTTGTGCGTATTCAGTTGACGAGGAGTGTAAGTCAACTGTAGCAGGTTTTGAAATTTTAAAGTGTTGAACAAAATAATTTGGCATATTGCTTTTTTTAAATGCAGATAAAATTTTTGTGAAGATTTTGGTTCACAATACTATAAAATCTTTTTACGAAAAATTGCGGAGCCAGTTTTGTAAAAAACATATGGCACTTACCATTATTTTTTGCTCCGAAAAACGGTATATTGCGCAACAAGCTATTTAATTGTTTTAAGATTACAAAAAAACTCAAGTTAAAAAATTGCACTGAGTTTGATGAACATCGGTTCAACATTTTAATCTTTAGGTGGACAGAAAAAGATGTTGAATGTTCTTACCCAAATTGCAGTAAATTGCCAGATAGTCACTTACTCAATTCGAACCAGAAAATAATAAGGAAAGTTTTGCATTATACTTCAATTTAAAGGTAAAGTGACCTTCAGTCCAAATGCGTTTCGCCCAGGTACAACAATTGGGCTCATCAGTAAGATGTTGTTGTACCATACTAAGACGCATAATTTTAGTCGATGGTTACCAACACGTATTAAATAAACAGCACAAATGCACTGTAAATTATATTATCTAGAGGAATTTGTTTAAATTCAGACAACTAGAAACTGATGATGGTAAAGCCCGTGGTCTGGCTGGTATTAGAGTTAGAATAAAAACGTAAATAATAAAAAAATGTACTATTTTTGTTTTAATTTTTGAGAACTGTTTGGATGTAATTTTGCATTATAGATTACTTTTTGTAAAGCATTTCACTAGGGCTGGCCAGAATACCAGAAAAGTCTCGGTATCGTTTGGTATCGGTATCGAAAACCGAAGCGATACCGAGACGATACCAGCCCAAAACGATACCGAGACCAAACCGGACTTTTGCGAGCGAAATTTACCGATATTATCGGTAGTATCGTTTACAATCAGCAGGAAAAAATGTTTGAATATTATAATTAATTTATTACATATACAAAATTCTTGTAATTGTTTTCGGTTTGAAAGACATTTTCAGTTATTTTGTCTTTACCAAGGAGAAGGTTTAAGCAACTTCCACGCCCAATTTTCTTGTGCTTTGTTTCTCTGAAACCAATCATTTGGATGACATTTTCAGACTTGGTTCCTTAAACTGGAGGAATTAACTTTAATGAAGTCCACCAACTGCCTCTAATATCTTTGTTTTGGTTTCTCAGAAACGGCTCCAATGATTTTGTAACAGCATTGTTTTCCTGATATGATATTTTGAGGCAGAATTTATATTTAACTAATCGGAACTTTAATTAGATATTGCGAAAGAAGCTATTTATTTTTTTTTAGACTAAAAAAAAACTACTTAAAAAATTGTCGTAATGATTTTTATTAAATCTTTAAAATAGCCAGAGAGTTTAACATTCAATTAGAAGATCAAGAACATGTAACCAAGTCGTGCATTTTATTTTTGTTTGTGACTGAAACCAGGACAAAACGAGATGAGACCGATACCAATACTGAGACGATACTAGAATTTTTCGATTTTGACGATACCGAGACGATACTTACAAAAGTATCGTTTGGTTTGTTATCAGCCTTACATTTGACACAAATACTCAAACGCGGTAGCTCCAATTCCGTATAAGAAGGTATACGAGTTTAATATTAGGCGTGTTTCATTGAAAACAGTTCAACAGTTTGATTAATTTTGGTGGGGGCAAAAAAACCCCCATTTATTCGGCTTAATACAAGCTAATTCTTAATCTAACTTAAAACTAAGAACTTAAGCTAACGTTAGTGAGGGAGGGCGATTCAGAAGACGGAGTTTTAGGGATGGAGTACTAAGGTGAAAGTCAAAGGAGTTCATGTTCAGATTAATATTTCGCAGCATTTGGGAGATAGGTTCGTTTGAGCCATAGGAGGTCCTGTGGGCTGGAAGATAAGAAAGACGAGGATTTCGAGAACGAGGGTTAATGTTAAAGGAGATAGAGTTGTAGAGTGAAATGCAGTCAACGGAACCAGAGAATAATCGATGAATGAAGAGAATGTCTGATATTTCTCTACGTTCTTTCAAAGAATTCAAGTGGATTAGTTTAAGGCGGTTTAGATAGGGAGGCAGGATCAAGGGATTGGTCCATTCAAGGACTCGAAGAGCAAAGCGAAGGAAGCGACGCTGGACACTCTCGATTCTGGAAATGTGTATAAGTTGATAAGGGGACCAAACTTGAGAAGCGTATTCGAGGAGTGGGCGAACGAGTGATATGTATAGGGATCGAGTCACATAAGGAGAATTCATTTGACCATCTTTTGACGAAGCCGAGGGCTGAATTTGCCTTGAGAATGATATCATCTACATGGGAGAGAAAATTAAGTTCCGGGTCAAGTATTATGCCAAGATCACGAATAAATTCAACGGTGGGTATGGGTTGATCATGAAGGAGGTAAAGACGGGGAGGAGATTTAATACGCTTACGCGTAAAAGTGATTGATTGGCATTTGCCCACGTTGAGCTCCAAGCAATTTTTAAGACACCAAATTGAAAAACTGTCAAGGTCCTGTTGAATAAGGGAAGAGTCATGTGTCGACGAAATAATCTTGAAAAACTTGGTATCATCAGCGTACAGTGAAATACTGGTCATCAATAAGAGTGTTTGATGACCTTTTTAATATCGTTAATAGCAAGAATGAACAAAAGAGGGCCTAGGTGGCTGCCTTGGGGAACACCGTAGGTAGCTAGGAAAGAGCAAGAGATGGTGGTTCTAAAACGAACGCTATAATAACGATTATCTAGGTAAGAGGAGATCCATTTTAACAAAGAGGGTTCGAAGCCGAGAGAGGACAATTTGAAAAGTATTAGCTTATGGGAGATTTTATCAAAGGCCTTACTAAAATCGGTTGATATAACATCGACTTCGTAACCTTTTTCCATGGCTGATAGCGTGAAAGACACAAATTCAACAAGGTTAGTGGTTGTGGATCTGCATTTGAGAAAGCCATGTTGTCTGGGGGAGATGAGAGATTTGCAGTGGAAGCTAAGTGTTTCATACAAAATACATTCAAAGAGTTTGGGTATGTGAGAAAGCTTGGCAATTGGGAGATAATTGTTAACATCACCCTTCGAACCTTTTTTGTGTATAGGGATAATGAAAGATGATTTGACTTTATCTACGAATCTCAGTTGAAAGTAATTTTCTTATATGGGGGAAGCGACTTTGAGTACAATTTTATTTTAGAACTATATGCAGAATAAACACGCGTGTTAAAAATAAACCTTTTGTATGTTGTATCTTCATTGATCAATTACGCCCCAATAAAATAAACAACCATCTTTGTATTATGTAAAATCATACTACTTATACATTATAATAAGTATCTACTACCAATTGTATAGCTAATTTCATACATTTGATACATCTGTACACATATAGAAACAAAACAAAACAATTTAGAGCTGTGAGAAAATACCACAGGTAAATATGATCACGCCCTCTATAAATTATTAATCTCAACAATAGCTGAAGCGTTTTGTTATGTAACCCTTATACCTATACCAATGTTATAGAACACCTATAGCTACAATCGTTTAAGTATATATCTGGATGTTGAAATTAAAAGCAAATATAACTACATATATTTTCAAATAATAGGTATTGTAGATAACAACCAACATTTCTATATACGAAACGTACAATCTCTACCTACCTACCCTCTATTTATATAACTTAAACCTCGCAACCCCCAGGGAGCTTTAGCTAAAAACGAAAATTAAATTCATTTCGAAAAACATATGAATATTAAAATAAACGTTTCAAATTAAAAATCACTGTTTTACAAGAGCAAACCACCCTGTGTAATCATACAGTATTTACAGTTAGGTAGGTAGAAGGTAAGAAGGGATGGGAAAAGTCTCCAACCGCAGCAAACAATTCCCCGGCCAGTAAATACAGAGTATTCAGTACCAATTAATTTTTAATTTAATATCTTCGGATGGAAAATTGTAAAATGACACACATTCTCATTTTTGACGGTACCTGCCTTTTTCAATTTATTTAATTTTTGTTTTGTTTTTTTTTTCAAAAGAAACGTATGACAAATTTTGATTGTCTAAATACAAACATTCAAACAGCGACAGGAAAGGTACACGAGAGTCAGGCAATCATAATGCATATGGAATGGTTGACATTGGCATATTCGTTTAGGAATAAAAAATTAATTATATTTTTCAGCTATAGTAAATCCGGTTTACTTTTGTTGTTTTGACGTTGCTTTGTAGAGATGGAAATATCAAGGCCGTAGCCATCAGCCCCTTTTCGATTTTTACAGTTGCCAAAACTGAGCAAAATGATGATATTGATACTCAAAAATCATATATCAACACACTTGAGTATGAATTATTCGATCGAGGGAAAACCAAAATTGCGAACAACAAATCGCAATTTGATGCAAATATTTCTCAGTTGGTATCCACAATTTGTGAAATTTCCAAAAAGGTTTCACTACTTTTAATTCGTGATATTGCCACTAGAAAGATCAATCTTGCTCTACCATTAATTTTGAAGATACATTATCCGCATTTAATTTAATTCATTTGATATAAATATTTGACGTTTGACTCCACTTGTATTTCAACTCGCTAGCCTCCAAATGCAGAAGGAGCACCCAACCAAAAGATCCATAGATCCAAAAAATGCGCATTCTGGGTCAAAGTCATCTTTAGAAAGCCCCATAAAATTCCCGCTCGAAAAAGTGAACAATCTCGGAAGAGTATATTAGTCTGGTTTAAAGGTTCACTATATAGAGCCTCTACTGTATTCTCATGGAGTTGCAAATTGCGACAAATCAAACGTGATTTGCATACAAAATATGTGGTGGTTTATACCTTAAATCATTGATTTTTAATGCTGCTACAATTTTTTTTGGAGAGCAGTTGTGCCAAAAAGTTTTATTTTGCTATGTATGTACAATATATTGTATTTTACAACATTGATAGCTTCCCGTAAGAATGTAATAAACGAAATTTTCAAAATTTTCAAAAAAAATTTCAGTTATTTACATATTTGTGAATTTTGTTGTAATAAACTAATACTTAAAGAGATTTTGTCTTGAAAATACCGTTTCAAACCTTTTTATTTCTTTTAATACCTACACAAATAGCTAAATAACTAAACTAGAGAATTTTTGAAATGTCACTTATTACTTTCTTACTAGAAGGTATCAATATCAATATATTGTAGTGTATACATCAAGCTTGAATCATAGCTTTTAATTGCAAATCAGGAAGACATAACGACTGTGAAGTTAGCAGGGCAACTTTCACCCACGCGAATGGAACCTCGACAGGAATTTTTTTCTTTCATTTATTTTTGCATTTCTATTCCCGATTTTTCAGTTCGCCACATAAGGGTGTAATCAAGGGGTTGATGGGGTCATAATTCTGTATGTGTCAAAATTCGGATTGCAAAATTCTGTTTTCCAAAATTCTGTTTTTCAAAATTCTGTAAATCCAAAATTCTGTAGGTGGCAAAATTCAGTTCCCAAAGTTCTGTATTTAAAAGTTCTGTTAATCCAAAATTAAATTGGATTCCCAAATCTATGCCATCTTAACAAAAAAATTTGTTCAGAGGGGACTTTTTTTCGAGAGATTGAAAAATTCTTCAAGAGACATGAAATGAACCAATCATCTTGGCTTTGGGGACCCAGCACAAATTGTTAATCACTTCGATTCCGGCTGACTAACACATGCATACATCAATAATGGTTAAAGTTATAGTAATTTACTTAACCCTGTTATTTCTTGATCTGGCGGCCATTAAATTTGTGATAACAAAAAAAGAAACGAGCAAATTACAACACATTTCGAAATAAATTGATCGATCCATGAATTTCCAGCAAAACTATAAAAAAACAAAGTGCAGCAGCTTAAAATCCAACGATTATGTTCATTTACCCACAATAAGCTTACTAAGGGCCAGTTGGCCATATTTAATCCTCAACGACTTTGGCGAATTAAGAAAGATTGATGGTTCAGACATTAAATTGGTTTCTAAAACATACTTAAATCTTGAACCATCGTTGAACATCAGTTATTCCTCCCAAACCAGTCAGTAAAAATTGCTGGACCTCGGATCACAAGTTGAACCAAGTTTGTACAACTAGAACTTAGAACATTTTAAGGCAGGGAAGTCTAAATTAACATTGAAGAAATTTTAGAATTTAAGAAACAGAATTTTAAAATTAACGAAAGAATATAGAATTTTGGAAACAAAATTTGGCACTTATAGAATTTTGGATTTACATAATTTTGAAATACAGAATTCTGGATTTACAGAATCTTAGAATATAGAATAATGAAAAATCAGAATAATTGAATACAGAAAAATGTTCATACAGAATTTTTGTCAAACAGAATTTTGAAATACAGAATATCGACTTAAACATTTCCCAAAAGTGACTTCAATATGAAGTAAGAAGGTCATATCGCATGCTAAGAACTTGCAGTAAGTCTTCAATTTTGCAGTTTTTTCGCATTTCAAGAATAGGTTAGGTCAAAATTTTGAAGTCCATTTTTAAAAAAAAAAAATATTCATGCTTTCATACCATAGTGTATCTCAGGAACCAAGCATGCTAGGAACTTGCAGTAAGTTCCCAAATTTGCAGTTTTTTTTTTGCATTTGAAGAATAGGCTAGCATAAAATTTTGAAGTCCTTTTTTATGAAAAAAAAAATCATTATGACCTGCTAACTTTACAGTGAAGTTTACAAGTCCATAGTGTATCTCAGGAACCAAGTATGCTAAGAACTTGCAGTAAGGCTCCAAACTTGCGGTTTTTTTGCATTTGAACGATAAGTTAGGTTCAATACTTGAAGTCCTCAATTTGAAAATAATTTCAAACTGACCTGCTTATTTCAGTGTGAAGTTAGCAGGACAGTATGAAATTTAAAAAAAAATTACCTAGCTTATTCTTGAAATGCATATTTGGAGACTTATAGCAAGTTTTTAACATGCTTGAGAGAAACACTATATGATGTGTTTTAGTACCTATAAGGTAGGTACTAATTACCTGCCATATAACTGTTTTTTGAATTTCGAATTTCTCATTAACGGCTTAACCGATGTAATTAACTTGAAACCACCAAATTTTGAGATAAGCCATTCTGATATTGATGGACGAAAAGTTGAAAAAAAACCGTTATGAACAATTATATTTTTCTCAAAAATTTCTCCCAAAATTTTTAATAGAAAAATTTCAGTGTGAGTATGCTGCGATCTGCAATCAAATGATAAAAACATGAACGTTTTATTTTGGTTTTCTCATTACACACGGGAACAAATTTTTAACTTTTAGCAACAAAGAAAATTTGTCTTGTATCCAATTATACTAATCTTTAATTACTAAAAACTGTAAGCGGATTTACTGTAGCAGGTCTACATTTATAGATACAGAGATTATTATGAAAACTGAGAAAACAGACAGAAAATCGTTTAAAAAATTATATGTTTAAATTAAAGTTATAACCAATTTTGGCAAAATGGTTTTAATTTTAGAAGGTTTAATATCAGAGAGTAATTTGAGCCCAAAAAAACTTGTCTAATCTGGTTAGTGACATTTGTTTGCCGTTCGTGAGATGTTGAATCTTATTATTTAAGAACCAACCAAATATCGCATACAAACTGGTGACTACCATCTTTGATACTTAATTTTTTTCACTAGGACATATTGATGGAACTTCTCTCTTTGTTCATCACTTGCACCACCGATATTTTTCGGGAAAAGGTCTAAACGGAGATCTTGAAGAAATTGTAGTGACATTCTGCCTCCAAAGTATGTGTGCGACTGAAGCCTGTCATTTTTAAACAATAATTGATAGTTTTGTGATTAATATTGCCTACAAAATATTTCATGACTGTTAAGAAACAGTCTTATGCTTGCAGTTCCGCTTGAAATAATTTTGAATTAACAACTTTTCATTAACTTATTTTCTTGTTTCCGGACCTAAACACTTTCTTTCAACTAGGCATAACTAAGTTGAGGGATATTTGGTGAATTTTTACAAAATCTTTATTCATCGCTAGCCATATTTTAATGCATAAAACGCCCGTATAATACCTTAAATACACATAAATAAATAAATAAATTTGGTGGCACAACAGCTCGTGAAGAACCAAGGCCTAGTGACTTACAACTCTCAACCATTCCTGGGTGCGTATTTTTGGCAGGAATGGAGGGGACCTACAATTTTTTGCCGAGTCCGAACGGCTAGATGAGAAGCACTTATTCATGGCAAATATACTCTTGGAGGATTTGTCAGTTCCTCGCAAGAGGCAGTACCTCGGTGGCAGCGGCTGGGAATCGAACCCAGACCTTAAATACACAAGTGGTATAAAAACCATAGTATGGACGGTGTTCATATTATATGAGCTTCACGTCAGCCGACTCATTTTGACGTCTCTTATTTTTATCTCACTCTCATCTCTTGAAAAGAAAGTGAGGCAGAAGTTTTCAATTTTTTAAAAATTTCTGCCTCACCTCGCCATCTCTTTCTTTTCAAGAAGTAGAAATAAGATGAAAAAGAGAGAGACGTCAAGCTCGTATGAACACCATCATGCATATTATAGTATACTAGCAATACCACAAAGAGTGACACACATCCTGTTTTGTACAATTTTAACACATTTTTTGCTGAATTTAAGTTCTCGAAATCGTCTTTATGACAAAAAAAAAAACGCTCGTGTCTTTAAGGGGCTATGTTACTACCTTATACTACAAGAAAAACCCATGTTTTGATAACATGCTTATATCATTTTGTTCTCGTGGTTTTGGCATGGTATAACATCTACCTCACACACTTGCGGTATATATGAAAACTATTATATCCTTACTACTTGTGTGTCACGGGTATACTCACATTCATATAAGATACAAGAAAAATTGTTGTTTTGTAATATTTTGAACAATTTTTCGGTACGACTTGTGTCAGTCATCCAGTTAAATCAAAATCTTTAATTGTATATAAAATTGATATAAGACCTGTCCCAACACTTTTATGACTTGATGTCTAAAAGGTTACAATAGTACAACAAAAATATCTAATTTCTGCTCTTGTTGTCTTGCCCTTGTTCCCTTGTGTTATTGGCAGTTTAAAATTCTGCTTAACTTAAATGTATCCACAATGTTTAATTTTGTGATTCGCACACTCTCCAAATGGTACCATAACACTTATTTAATGCGAAATTTCTTTATATCAACGCGTTAAGTTTCGAAAAGCTTTATAAAATTTTTAGTTTAAAATTTCAGATTATTAAATACTTAAGAGTTTCATTACAACATTTTCCAGCATTTTTGATTTTTAGCCCACCATTTGAGCTGAAATTTAATTTTTTCTTCTTTTTTGACCGTGGTTTGGCATTTTAAATGGCATACTCTTTATTATAAATTGACCCAATGTGGTGCCAAAAGTTTACAAAGAATTTTTGAAATCCATTAAAAAAAAAATCTATGGTTGCCACTTACTGAAAATAATAGTCGACCTTTTATCTAGAGATTTTTGGGAGGGTAAGCATTTTTGTAAATTGAGAAAGTCTTTATTACAAGTTATCTAGGGCTGACCAATTTCTAGAACTAGATGACCTTTTCTGACCAATAAGATTGCAGTTTCATTTTTCAAACGTCCCATTTATAAGTTGCCAAAGGTCTAAGGCCAAAAGCCGGTCAGGTAGATACGTGCGACCCATTCGTGCATTTTAATTAAGTTAACTAGGTATAATACAAAATATAGGACGTAAAATATTTTATTATATATTATGCAAACATGTTTTCGTACAAATTAATCAGGTTTTTATTTCAATGGAAAGCCATACAAACGCTGTGCAAGCTACGATGCAACGTCAGTTTACATTTTTTTAATGAACATAAAAACAACTTGAATGCCACCACCAAATGAATTAGCTTTAAAACTCCAGCAGCCTATAAACATGGTGGTGCTAACCACCAAGTTATTATTGTTCATTAAAAAATTTTAAATTACATAGTTTTTGTTTTTCCAATGAATATTTGAGGTATTTGATTTTTCAGAGAAATCCTTTATCATTTACCACTTTCTGTAAAATAATACCATCAGATGGCTCTGCATGCCTCCCACGATTCATTGTTTTATTCCTAAAGTAAAAATAAACTTTTTCAAAGGAAAAAAAATCTAACAGGCTAATTTTTGGTATACACATTGGTATTCAGGTTACTTATTTGTAATCTGAGAAAAGTCCTCAACTAAACTAACCGATAATTCTGTATTAATTAACAAATCTTGGGCTTGAGGCTAGTTTTTTAAAGCAAGAGTGAACTGTGAGTTATTTCAGATGGAGTTTTTCACTTAATCTTTCAGTTGTCATTTATACTCGTATCTATTTAAATCGATATGCGGCACTATGGATATCATCCTTTAAAACCTTTCAAAATCGAAGTAGAGATGGCGCCACTTTTTTACTTTTCCTCTCAAATTCAAGATGGCACGCCTTGGCAGGTGCCTCAACAGACCATTTGGTCAGTGAGTTAACTCATCAAATTAGTTCAGTAAACTGGAAATTAACAAAATTAACAAGATTTTGGAGTACTGAAAAACTACCACTAATGCCAGATTTACACGAACGCCAAATTTTCATTAATTCACGCTAGTGGCAAAATTAAATTATTATTGACGTGCATTTACACGAAGGCAAAATAATGGTGTTCTGATGCTCAGCCATTATACTGGCCAAGAATGAAAAAGTTCATTCTTTATTGTGTATTGTCTTATTGTATATTACTTGCTTCAAATTAATGACAATATTTATAGAAAGTTGGTTCTGCCATTTATTTTATGATCAATTTTATGTTTAATTTTTTTAATTCATTTACACGATTATGTCATTATTGGCGTGAAAATAGAAAAATTTATGGCAATTTGTTATCGTATGGATTCGGAATTAGTCTTTAAATAATATATAAGTTAAATGTTCATTATGTAAGGCTACGAAAAATATACACTTAAAGAAAGAAGCAATTATAATTTACCAATTTCTGGTTTATTATACCTATTTTTCAGGTTTGTTATTTTTCAACTCGGTAGATCAGGCTAACTCCTTTGACAGGTACCTGACTTTAATGCCGGCTTAAAACAACTTACGTTGCAGGTAATATCTGCATGACATCATGTAAATTTAACACTGCCTTAAAATTTTAAAATTGTTAGTTTTACCTGAAAATCTTGCTAATTTTATCTGTGTAATCTAGTTAACCAAACATGAGAATCTAGTCTATTACTATGCATACTATTTTATTTTAAAAATACTTTGTGATACGTACTTAGTTTTGCACTGGGAACCTCTCACACATGGAGATAGCACGCACCCCCTGGGCCACTTCGCTGCATTTAAAACTTGTGCCAAATATCAATAAGATTAAATAAATTTTGTTTCGATGGCATGTGTGTGTATGTGCTTTATCAATGGTGACACGTTGAAATTATCTGGCAGAGTATTCCTTTGATGTGAGGCCAGGTTAAATTCAACAAGTACCTAAACATTGTTAAAATAACCATATAAAATGTTACTTCAATCTGGTTTGTGGTAAAATAGAAATTCACAACATACAGTGTTAAATAAAAACATGATCTTAATTAAAATTAGCGTTATATTCTTGTAAAAATGTCTTGTTTTCCTGAATTTAGTGTTAAAATAACAGGTCATCTTTTTGAATCAACTTGAATATGGTAATATAGGCCACCAGGTTGATTTAGAACCTAATATAAGGTTTTTAAAATCAGGTAAACTTAATTTTAACTTTATATGGGACTATGCACAATTTAACATGGCCCAGGTTAATTATTTAACTGGCTTCTTTTTCTGAGTGAAGCATTTTATTAACGTGTTTATGTTTTCGAAAGTGACTTTCAGTAAATCAATAAATGGCGCATTATGATGTGAATAGGTTTATCCCTCTGCACGAGTCGTTGTCTGCACTTAAATATGTTAGTATGGGTAAGGTACATAATTAAACTTTTTTTTAACTATGTGAAGTTAAAAAAAAACGTTAGAAAATGAGCATATATGCGACACAAATCTAAACCCGGGACAATTGTACCTCCCGGGCTTCTTAAAAAATAAACCGAGGAAAGCTATAGAAATACGGAGAGTCCTGGGAAACCTGGGACGCATGGTCACCGAATTATACGGGTTAAATGCCACACAAATGGTTGTTTTTTTTCCAAATATCTCGAAAACGGTTAATTTCAGAGAACAAAACTGTTCTTCAAACTACAAACTCTAGCTAAGGTAATTTTCCATAAAAATCCTTCATGAAATTTTGTTTGTGTTGTCAACCAACCTAACTAAGAGCAGGTCGATTGCCAAGCGCGATTTTTAATCGTGGTTTGAGATACTTTCTTTAACTTGTTAAATGTTACTGTTAAAAACAATATTGTGTTAACATTTCTTTGGGAAAATTAACTTAGTTATCTCCCTATTTTCATCGTCAAATGAAAAATATGTAGTTACGTCTCAGACGTCACACTGCACTCCAATCCCGTTACCCCGGACACTCCCCTTTGCCTAACGGCACTTTCATTAAAATCCATAACGGTATCCCACCATTTTTGCTGACTTGGCAAAACGTGTCTCATAAGACACACCCCCCTTTTTTCCCCTGCACATAATAAATGAATAAAATAATATTCATATTTCATCTAAAGTGATATTCATATTTCATTTGACTTAAATGAAATATGAATATTTTGTAAACAAGTGCATTCCTTTCCCAATCCATAACTTAGCTTAGAAATAAAGAATGATTCTAAAGTCAGTCTTTAATCCACCAAGCTACTGAGAAGTGCAGCCTCGCTTAGGACAGCGGCTTCTCTTTAGCAAATAAAAAGATATTAAGAATTAATAAATAAGAATAAGAAATGTTGATAAATAAAATATAAATAAAATAAAATATAAATAAAATAAAGAAAAAATAAAATAAAGAAAAAAAAAAGAGAAAAAAAAACTTTTGTTTTTTTTTATGACAAACCGCGAGGCAAGCAGTCGGTCGTGCGTTTAAGCACAAGTTCGTGTAAGAACAAAACAACTATAAAACGCGCGAAAAAGTGCATATTTCGATTAAAAATTAAAACAGTTCGATTAAGAACTATAAAACGAAGAAGTGAAATTAAAACAGTTCGATCAAGAATTATAAAACGAAAAAGTGAATATTTCGATTAAAAATTAAAATAGTTCGAATAAGAACAAAGCTGACGACAGTTGAAATAAACATTGAAAAATAAACAAACAAAAATGCCGGAGACAAGAGCAGCAGAGGCAAGAGCGGCAGCAGCAGCAACAGCGGCGGCAGCAGACAACACAGCAGTAAGAACATCACTTTCATTAAACTTAGACCCTATCAAATATTTAAATAGCATTCCCATCTTCAATGGAAATCTAGATAACATAAACAGCTTCATAGACTTACTAGATAGGGTACAGCCCTCATTAGCCAAATTTGATTCAGACAGTCAGTTTATTTTTCTAGATATCATAAAAAGTAGGCTAGTAGGGAAGGCTAGAGAAGCCATCGAAATAAATAATAACGTATCAAGCTGGGAGGATATAAAGAAAATCCTGTACCAGTATTTTAGCGATAAAAAGTCAGTCGAGGAACTTTACGACGAACTGAGAAGTACTCAATTCGTTGACAACTGCAAAAATTTCTATGATAGAATAAAGATATGTCTTAGGCGTCTAAATAATAAGACAAAACTCGAAAGAGGCATCATGGCACCAGTGGAAATAAAAAAGAATTGCGAAATGGCCTTACGCCTTTTCAAAAACAAAATCCCTGAACCTATGAAAGGAGTTTTAATTTGTAGAGTGCCAAAAAGCCTAGAAGAAGCCATGGATATCCTCCATGAGGCAGGATATGCTTACGTTAGGATTCCAAGACAAAGTAATTACTCAGGGCAACACAGAAATAATTATAACAACAATTACAATAACAACAACAGTAATTATAACCATAACCCCTTTAATAATACTAATAGATCTGGTCAGTCCAGAAACTCCAGTAATGTCTCAGGACAACACAGAAATAATAATCATAATAATAACCACAATAATAATCACAATAATAATCAGAATCATAACAATGGGTCTGGACAGAGCAGAAATTCTAATTCTGGCCAATCCCGATATAATAATAACCATAACCCTTTTAATCAAAATAATGGATCGGGACAATACAGAAACTATAATTCTGGACAGTTCCAAAATTACAATAATAACAACCCTAGTAATAATAACTCTGGAAACTGGAGAAATTCTTCAGGCCAGTCCAGAAATTATTATAATAACAATAACTACAACAATAATAATAATAACCCTGAGCTAATTGACACCTTGTCCATATCTCATCAAAGAGAGGTTAATACTCTTGATGATATTTCGGATTTTCGGGAAGGCAACCAAAAAGCCGACTTCCCTATATAATTATAATAACAAAAAACAAATACAAACTAAGGTTACTCATAGACACAGGCTCGGAGACGAGTATCCTCAACCCAGGGATTTGCCACCCAAAATGGCAAACGAAATTAAAAAAAACAATAGAAATAAAAACAGCCGGAGGAATGCCAATATACGCTTATTCTAAAGTAACGATTCCACTGTTCGAAGAATTCGGCATGATAAATAAAACTGCTGAATTCCTCGAACACAAGTTTCACAGTATATACGATGGTTTGATCGGAAATAACATATTGTTCCCCATCGGAGCAGTAATAGACTTCAGCAAAAAAATATTAATAGTAAAGGAAACTAAAATTCCAATTTACTATAACAGCTACGAAGAAAAAACAGCAAATGAAAATTTCGTTAAAAAAATTTCAATACCATGCAACAATGAACAAAATATAACAGATGATGATTACGAAAAAGTCATTCCGATCATGGAAGTGTACCATACGGAAGTATGTAAAGATCCTATTTTGCAACAAATAAGAACAAGCCACTTAAATGAAGAAGAACGAAATGGAATCAACCTATTAGTTTCAAAATACTCTTCGGTCTTCTACCAAGAAGAACTGACCTCACTTTTACAAATGCGATAAAGCATGAGATAAAAACAAAAAATGACGTCCCAATATATACAAAAAGCTATCGATATCCTGAAGTGCATAGGAGTGAAGTTAGATCTCAAATTAATGAGATGCTGCGTCAAGGCATTATACGGCCGAGCAGTTCACCTTACTCCGCACCAATATGGATAGTTCCGAAAAAGGACGATGCTTCACAAATAAAAAAATGGAGACTTGTAATCGATTATAGGAAACTAAACGATGTCTCCATCGATGATAAATTCCCAATTCCAAATATAGAAGATATATTTGACAAATTAGGAAGATCGTTATATTTCACAACCCTCGATCTGGCCAAAGGTTTTCACCAGATCGAAATCGCAGAAAACGACATCAAAAAAACGGCTTTTTCAACCGACAATGGACACTATGAGTTCGTTCGTATGCCATTCGGACTGAAAAATGCTCCTGCGACATTCCAACGCTTGATGAATTCGGTACTTCACGAGTTCATAGGGAGAATATGTCTTGTCTACTTAGACGACATCATCATATTCTCGACAAGCCTTGAAGAACACTTAGTTTCCATAAAAAAAATCTTTCAAAGACTCAAAGAAGTAAACCTAAAAATTCAATTAGATAAAAGTGAATTTCTCAAAAAAGAAACTGAATTCCTAGGCCACATAGTAACCACTACAGGAATTAAACCTAACCCTAACAAAATTGCAGCCATTCAAAATTATACACTACCTAAAACCATGAAACAAATTCGAGCATTCTTAGGCATCACAGGCTATTACCGTAAGTTCATAAGAGACTATGGAAAAGTAGCCAAGCCTATGACATCATTCCTAAAAAAAGATGCTAGAATTGACATTAAGGACAAAGATTATATTGAAAGCTTTGAAACATTAAAAACGTTAATTACTTCCACACCTATTCTTATATATCCAGATTTTGCAAAAAAATTTACGGTGACAACAGATGCATCAAATTATGCTATAGGTGGTGTTCTTAGCCAAGAAAACCATCCAATCTGTTACTTTAGCCGTACACCCAACCAACACGAAACAAAGTATTCTACTATAGAGAAAGAACTTCTCGCAATAGTCGATTCCACGAAATACTTCAGACCATACCTTTTTGGCAGAAAGTTCACGGTGCGAACCGACCATAGACCCCTTGTTTGGCTAAGTTCACTTAAAGAACCAAACGCCAAACTACAGAGGTGGAAAATTAAATTAGAAGAATACAACTTCGACATAGAATATGTCAAAGGGAAGGACAACCAGGTTGCCGATGGTTTGTCAAGAATAGAAGTCTACCATAATCAAAACGTAAATTACCATCCTGAAAAAAATGAATCACAATTCGATGAACAATCCATCATAGCTACAGTCCACAGCTCAAATGAAGACAGTAGTAAACACATACCGATTATTGAATCCCCTATAAACATTTATAAAACACAAATAATTTTAAACACTACAAACAAACAAAAGAAAAGAATTGTAATTGAACTAAAAGTCTTTAATGAAAAATTAATCATTGAAATCTTAAAAAAATTCATTCCGCCTAAAGGAATAGTAGGAATTTTCACAAAAGACGATCATTTGTTTGCCCAATTTCAGGAAGTTTATATCAATTATTTTAGTAACAACAAACTCTTAAAGTTTATTAAGTGCAGTAAATTCTTGGGAGACCTCGAAGACGAAGAAAAACAATTACTGGTGATTTCGAAAACCCATGATTCACTGAATCATAGAGGAATTAATGAAACCTATGAAGAAATTAAAGATATATATTATTGCCCAAATCTCAAGGACAAAATCCAAAAGTTTATCAATAACTGCGAAACCTGCAATAAAGCTAAATATGAGAGAAAACCCAATAAAGTCCCATGGAAACTAACTGAAACCCCTATAAAATGTAACCAAATCATACATGTTGATATTTGGTATGCAAATATAAACTTAATGTACGTCACAATGATTGACAAATTTTCAAAACATGTCACAGCATACGAAATCAAACATAGAACTTGGACTTCTTTGTTACATACATTGGAAAATAGATTCGCTACTTTAGCAATTCCCGAGCGAATAGTAACAGACGGAGAAACAGGTTTTTCATCATTAAACATTAAAGAATTTCTAAAAAACAATAATGTTGACCTACACATAACCACCCCATATAATAAAACTGGCAATTCGGATATCGAAAGATTCCACTCTACTCTTAACGAGCATATTAGAACTTTCACCGCCGATAAAAATAACACAGACAATCTTAGGCAAAAAGTATTAAAAGCAATAACTATTTACAACAAAACAATCCACTCCACTACAAAAAAGAGACCAATAGATTTCTTAAACGGAACCATATCAAATGAGGAATACCCAAAAATTACAGAAATTGTCCAAAAAAATAAAGAAAATTATATAGATAAATTAAATAAAGACAGGAAAAATATTGATTTTACCGAAAACAAACAGCAATACTTAAAAATTAGAACAGGGAATAAGATCAAACCCATATACAAAAAAGCAACCACTAAATTGGTTGACCCAGATCATGTTAAAGATAAAAAAGGAAGTAAATTCTACAAAACACAAGTAAAACGTAACTATAAATACGAAAATACTTAAAATTTTCTTTCCCAGATGAAACTACAAGTTCGAACGAAATGCTTAAAATATTTCCCTTTTAGATATTTATAAATTTTCTTTATTACTTACAGATGACAATGACTATCTTACTTTTTGTACTGACAGTACAAGTAACCCCAATAGTAGCAACTCTAACAATCAATAGACTGACAACTAGTAATGGGTACTCTATTATTAACATGGGACAAACAGAAATTATCAACAGTACCAAAACAATAATTCATATCATCAATACCCAGGATATAAGACTTACTATAGATGCAATAGAAAGTAATGTCAAAAATTTACGAATTAATAACGACCCATTAATTAGAAAGCAAATAGAAACATTAAGAGCTAAGTTAACAACGATAGAACCACCAGAGAGGCAGAAGAGAGGTTTAATTAATATAGTAGGACAAGCAAGTAAATTTCTTTTTGGTACAATGGACGACGAAGACAGAAAAGAAATAACAGAACACCTTAGTGTAGTAGAAACGAATAGCGAAAACATAGTTAACACAGTAAACAAACAAATACAAATCAACAATAACTTAAATGAAAGCATAACTCATCTTAAAAACACTATAGAAGCGGACAGATTAGAATTAACAAAAGCTTTTGCAGAATTAACAGAGAATGAAAAACGATACATGTTAAAACAAATAAAATTAGACCAAATACTTAGATTAAATATGTTAGAAGAAAAAATTAATCAAATTATAGATAACATTTCTTTAGCCAAACATGGACTTATACATCCTAGCTTACTAACAACAACAGAAATTATTAACATGAAAATAGACTTCTTGAAGCTTAAAAATATTAAAGTAGGAGCACTTAAATACAAAACAAAAACATTGATTCTCGCAATAAAAATCCCAGATAGTTACGAACAAGTAGATTTAAAGTTTATAACCCCTATCCCAAATAAATTCAATCTTGAAGCTGTTTTTGAAGAATATTTTTTTTATAGAAATAAATAGAAAAATGTACCATTATCTAAAAGATGTTCAATATAAAAACGAATTAAAACCTGTAAACAACTGTATCACAAATAAAAATTGTACTCTCAAAGAAAATCAGTTAACAGAAATCAAAAAACTTGATGAAAGTACTATAATATGTAAAAATATTAAAACTGAAAAAATTGTAAATGGATGTGATGACAGAGATATTAAACTAGAAGGAAATTACCTAATAACTATTAATAATTGTACTATTCACATTTTTAACGAATCAATATCTAATAAAAATGAAATATTTATAGAAAGATTTTATTACGAAGAATCTCAAAACCTTAATTTTACTAAAGCGTTAAATTTTGAAGAAGTTGCTCTTGAGAAAATTGTCAATCTTACACCAATTAAACTACTGAAAATTCATAAAAATGTACAATATGTAATTGGTTCAACAACAATTATCCTTTCATTAATTGTAATTTTAATATTTGTAAGTATTGTAAGAAAACATAAAAAACTTATTATTTCAATCAAAAATATTAAAGAAGAAAATTGTAAAACCTTAGAAGAAAATTATAAAAAAGTTGATTCCTCGGAGAAGAATCTTAAGGGGGGAGGAGTTACGTCTCAGACGTCACACTGCACTCCAATCCCGTTACCCCGGACACTCCCCTTTGCCTAACGGCACTTTCATTAAAATCCATAACGGTATCCCACCATTTTTGCTGACTTGGCAAAACGTGTCTCATAAGACACACCCCCCTTTTTTCCCCTGCACATAATAAATGAATAAAATAATATTCATATTTCATCTAAAGTGATATTCATATTTCATTTGACTTAAATGAAATATGAATATTTTGTAAACAAGTGCATTCCTTTCCCAATCCATAACTTAGCTTAGAAATAAAGAATGATTCTAAAGTCAGTCTTTAATCCACCAAGCTACTGAGAAGTGCAGCCTCGCTTAGGACAGCGGCTTCTCTTTAGCAAATAAAAAGATATTAAGAATTAATAAATAAGAATAAGAAATGTTGATAAATAAAATATAAATAAAATAAAATATAAATAAAATAAAGAAAAAATAAAATAAAGAAAAAAAAAAGAGAAAAAAAAAACTTTTGTTTTTTTTTATGACAAACCGCGAGGCAAGCACGGTAATTATGTCTTTAAAACTTTAAAATGATAATAAACCAAAAGTGTTTAGTAGTGTTTCTGAACCCTAAAAAAACAATACCTTAACATCCAAAAAAACTGGTTCACTGATGAACAGTTTGCACTAATTATTTCGAAATAATAAAAAAAACATTATTCAATACATTACTTCCTCGTTGATACTGCAAACATTTTTCTGAGAATTTTCAGGAGAACCAAAGAACAGTTTTATTTTTAACTTGTATTTTATTGCTTATGATTTAATAATAAAAAAAAAAAAAATAATATAGTACCTATAAATGTTTTTACAAAATTGAAACATTCGAGAACAAAATAAAATACAAGTTAAAAATGAATGAAACTGTGTTCTTTGTGCTCCTGAAAATTCTGAGAAATGTGAAATACGACTATATTTGTAGTATCAAATAGCTTGTAGCTTGTTAAATGTGTGTACTATGTACAGATACAAATTATTATTCAGGGTGGCCTGTATAATATATTTTAAATATTTAAAATTTTAAGAATACATATTTGTTGGATAATAAATGTTTGAATGTTTATCTCTGTCCTATATTATAAGTTCCTAACTAATTATCTTGTTTTGTATATACACCCCAAGTCATTAGCTTAGAAGCACACATTTTTCAGAAGTTAAACTAAAATTTCTCTGGTTATGTTGGAAGGAGAACAAAAATTTGTAAGCCATAATTGATTTGTGCTTTGGAAAAACCTTAATTAACCCTTCATGAAAAAAAATTACCGGATCTACCAGAATAAATGTGGAATGAGTTATTTTTTTGAGTAGTTTTATTGGGTCATAAGATTAGAAACACTAATACAAAATGAAGAAAAAAAGATGATTTTGTTTGTTTTTTTAAGATTTCATTGGTTTCATTTCCTCTTCTTAATATTTATTTATTTATTTATTTATTCATCTACAAGCTTAGCTTAACAGATTACAAATTTAGTTAAAAGAAAAATTATATAAAAAAACAAAAGAAAAAGAAAATTTCAATTATTGCATATATGTATGTATTTACACGAATGTTTTTTCTAATTTAACAGAGGGAATTGAGCAAACTATTCTTGAAGCAGTCCCTAGAAATGTGAAGGTCAAAATCTTGACTTATTTCATTAAACGACTTTATAGCTCTTGAAATTGGTTCGTTTAAGCCGTAATTTGTTCTGTGCGAGGGTTGCAAAAGAAATTGTCTTTCCCTGAGGGGTCTAACAGGAGCGTAGATAGGGATATGAGATAAAAGATAAGGACTTTTAATATGATCACAAAGCAGATCACGTATGAACATAGCTTCGTGAACAAATCTTCTATTTTTCAGCGGATGTATACTCAGGAGTTTACATCTTGTTTCATAAGATGGTAAGAAATTCCAATTCATTTTTCAGAAGATATATCTAGTGAAATCTCTTTGAACTTTCTCTATTCGATTAGAATGAACTTGGTAGGCCGGATTCCAAATAAGATCGGAGTACTCAAGAATAGACCTTACTAATGAAGTATATAACATTAAGAGCGTATGGGGGTCTGTAAATTCTTTAGAGTTTCGTTTAATAAAACCAACAATGGAGTTTGCTTTTGCAACAATGTAGTCAATGTGATAGTTGAAAGTTAGTTTTGAATCAATTATTACACCAAGGTCTTTTATTTTTTCAACTCTACCCAATAATTTATCCCCTAGGCGATAATCCAATTGAATGAGTGAAGAACCTCTGGAAAATGATATTACATAACATTTATTAATATTTAGATAAAGATAGTTTTCAACGCACCATTTAGACAATTGATCGATATCTAACTGTACTTTTAAACAGTCATCAATACATTTTATTTTAGAAAATATTTTTAAATCGTCTGCAAAAATTAACGAATTACAAAAATTTAAAACAGAAACAATACCATCTATAAATAAAATGAATAGCAGAGGTCCAAGATGGCTACCCTGTGGGACTCCTGATGGACAATTAATGGCCCTTGAATAATTGTTCTCAATTACAACTCTTTGGTTCCTACCAACAAGAAAGGAAGAGATCCAATTTAACATTGAAGAATGAAATCCGAAATTTTCTAATTTTTGTATGAGAACTCTATGGTTAACCGAATCAAAGGCTTTACTGAAATCAGTATAGATTGCATCAACCTGAAACCCTTTCTCAAGCGCATTGATAACGTATGAAGAAAAATGTGCAAGGTTTGATGTAGTCGATCGTCCCACAACAAAACCATGTTGAAATTCAGATATATGCTCCTTTATATGAAATTGTAGTTTGGATTTAACAATACTTTCGAAGACTTTAGGTATTGCAGAGAGCTTACAAATACCTCTATAATTCTCAACACAATTTTTGGAGCCTGATTTAAAAATAGGAATCAAGTAAGATGATTTCCAATCTTCGAGAAAAATTCCCGAAAGTAGAGATTCATTAAATATAAGGAAGAGTGGATAAGATATTGTTAGGAAACATTCTTTTAAAATAATTGCAGGTATGCCATCAATTCCCGGTCTGGGATTTGGTTTGAGGTTTTGAAGAGCTATTTCAACTTCGTGCAATTCTAAGTGAAGAGAACCAATATCTACTTTTGAGTATGAATCAAGTCTACTGCCAATATTCGAATCGGAGTAAGAGTACACAGACTCAAAAAATGTTGCAAAAGACTCCAGAGTTTGGTTGATATCAGTAGATTCGGTATTATTAAATAACATTGACCTCGGTAAACCAGTCGATGATTTTTTTTTATTCACATAAAACCAAAAACAACGAGAGTCATTCTTAATTTTGCTTTCAATTTCTAATACATAGCTCTTATGTAAGAACTTGCTCAAGACTTGAAATTCTTTCCGATACCCACAAAACGTACATAATCAATAGCATTCTTAGTTCTGCTATACTTGAGATGTGCTTTGTTTTTTATATTTTTTAAGTGTTGAAGCTGCCTGTTATACCATGGTGGCTTAGACAATTTCCTTTCCGCGAAAAAAGGAATATACAAGTGAAACCCATTTTTAAGTAAGCCAATGTAATAATGTGTGTAGCCACCACCTTTCTTGTAGTACCTCGTGGCATAATGGTTATTGCGTAGGACTGTCATGCCAAAGATCTGGGTTCGATTCCCGGCTACTGCCACCTAAAAACAGAAATGTTTTTTTTTTCCGAGGTACTGCCTCGTGTATGGGACTGACAAATCCTTCAAGAGTATTACTTGTCAAAAATTAGTGCTTCTCATCTAGCCGTTCGGACTCAGCAAAAAATTGTAGGCCCCCTCCATTGCTTCCAACAACACGCACACAGGATTGGTTGGGAGTTGTTAGTCACTAGGCCCTGGTTCTCCATGAGCTGTTGCACCACTAAATTTATTTTATTTTTAGCCACCACCTTTCAAAATAACTTCAAAAACTCGATCTTTTAGAGAACTAAACAGTTCAGCTCAGTGAAATCTCACTCCAGGCTAACTTAATATTAATTAGCATTAATCAAGTTTTTTCTTGTCTTCGTATTGTTTCCATCCTTCGTTAACTTTCCGTGTGATCCATCCCCACACATTTTCTATTATATCTTATTATCTTGCTCAAAAATCCATGAGGTTGGTCGAAAAAATTGTAGATTTTCGGAAAAACTGAATTTAGTCAGGATTTGTGGCTATTTCCAGTCATCAATAGCCGCACCACCCTGTCTTTGGCAAGAAAAAGTCTTTCAAGCTTCCGTGGTTCAATAAAAAATTGAAGAACTTAGAGAATGCCAAAAATAAAGCATTCAAAAGTTCCAAGTTAACAAATAATGTAGAAGAGCGGGATAATTTCCGTCGTTTAAGGAGAAAATTTTCCTTTTTAAGTACATTTTTGTATCATTCATATATAAGCTCTATAGAAACTAGCATCAAAACAAACAGCAAGGCCTTCTGGGTGTTTATTAATTCTAAAAGGAAAAATTCTTTGTTTCCACAATGCATGGAGTTCGAAAATAATAAGTCGTTTGATCTGCAATCATGATGTAAAATGTTTGCTGTTTTTTTTTCAAACTAGCTACAATTCTGACTTCATTCCAGACACTATCAGCTTATATTCTGATTTATCTCCAATAACCGATTTTGCTCTCAATCAGTTTTCTGAGGATGATATATTAAATGGATTGAATGAGTTAGATATCTCTAAGAAAGCTGGCTATGATTCTATACCTCCTGTTTTCTTGAAGAAGTGCTCCTTTTCACTTTACACTGCATTAACACATATATTCAATAAATCAATCGTTTCTGGTTGTTGGTTGTTTTGTTGATGAATGGAAGATACCTTTTATTGATCCTATCAACAAAAGTGGTTTAAAGCATTTAGTTAAAAATTATATAGCTGTCTGCTGTACCAAAGCTTTTTGAAAAATTGGTCACTCAGCAGCTTTATTTTTCAGTTCAGAATTCACTCTCCTCTAAGCAACATGGTTTTGTAAAGGGTCGATCGACTAAGACTAAACTGTCTCTATGTTCAAGTTTTTGTATTAACAACATTGAACAAGGTAAACAAATCGTTGTTTTGTACACCGATTTTGTTAAAGCATTTGATAGAGTACACCATGGTCTCCTCCTTCAGAAATTGAAAAAGTTAGGTTTCAATAACAACTTTATCAAATGGTTGAGTTCTTATCTATCTGGTAGAAAACAAATTGTTCATTCTTATTTCATAGATGTCCTATGAGGTCTACCACAAGAAAGCCATTTGGGCCCCCTGCTTTTCATTATTTTCATTAATGATTTGCTAACCATCCTCAAATACTGTTGTTGTTGTTTAATATATGCGGATGATGTTAAAATATTTCTCGATAACCCGGTTTACTTGATTGTTTCAATTTACAATTAGATATTCAATTTTTTTTAGTTTGGTGTGATTATAATCATCTGAAGTTAAATTTTTCAAAATGCAAAGTATTTAGTGCAACAAGATCGCTGTCGTTAATCATATTTAGCAACAGATTTTGGGATGAAAAACTTTAACGAGTTGAGGTTGTCAAAGATCTCGGAGTATTTTTTTGACTCAAATTTCAGCTTTAAAACTCATATTGATTTTGTAGTCTCAAAAGTTAACTCTATGTTAGGGTTTTTAAAACGGAACTCGACAATTTTCAAGGACGCTTATACTCTTAAGACATCCTTTTTTGGAGTATTGTTCAGTAGTTTGGTTTCCTTCTTATGATAATAGTATCTCAAGGATTGAAAGGATACAAAAAAGATTTACTCGACTGCCTCAAGAAAACTTGATTGGCCCGGTGATTTGTCAGATAATACCTCAAGATTTGCTTTAATAAACTTAAAAACACTCGAATGTCGCAGAAAATCTCAATTTATTTTATTCATAAAGGACATTTTTGATAACCGTGTCAATTTCAGTGAATTGCTTTCATCTATTTCTTTTCATGTTCCGGATAGACGGTTAAGAACCCGGAATGATTTGTTTTATGTTTCCACACATAGAACTAATTATGGGTCCAATAAGCCTATTACGCGTTCTTTGAGATCATATAATTCAATATGCAGTGAAGTCGACCTTTGCATGCAAAGAGATCATTTTAAATGCATTGTTAATTTAATATGTAATAGCTAATTATATCAAGTTTCTTTTTTGTATATATGTATATATAAATGTATTATTAAGTAATCAGCAGATCATTGTATCAATTGGTGAATAAGCTAAACTAAACTAAACTAAAAATCTTTGTACTTTGAACTACCAAGTCTATCGTGCCATAAATGGATATTGCACATCAAACTTCTCTCCTGTGATGACGGTTCAGAAATCCCTCCTCTTTGCTAAGATCATGAAAATAGTAATTGTAATCCAAGTTGAATTTCTTTTCGTCAGAAAAAATTACTTTTCGCCAAACTTCTGAGCTAACTCCATGCTTCATATGATCTTTCGCAACACACTAGCCTTGCTTCTTCCTGGCATCATTTAATGGTGTGTGTTTTTTTTAAGCTTTAGTCGCTTTAGGAGCTTAGCATTTTGAATTACCCAGATAACAGTGGGTAAACTTGCCATAACATTAGCCTGGGTGCCTGATTTTAGCCGCCGAAAAGGCTGAGTTGGATGCAATATTTTTGGATTTTTCAGGTTTCGCGGGGAGTTAAAGAGGAAGAAGTATTTCCTTTTTATAGTTTCCCGTAAGATGTTGGGTTCTTTAAATAATGGCCGACAGCATAATCACTTCGGTGGATTTTTCCAGCTATATCGTGGTTTGAAAGTCATTCAGCTTGATAGACATCTACTTTTGTCCTTTGCTTAATACATTTTTTTTCCATTTTCACTGACACATACAGCAAAAGGTTTGAAATAAATATATTTTACCTTTTATATTCAAAACGTACTTACCATTAGGTAAGAGTGAGTTTGAAATTTTTTATTAATTTTCGTATGCCTTTGGTACTAAAAGTTGAATTTGTATTTTTCTCAATGATACTTCAAGTTTTTAGCAAAAAAAAGAAGCTTCTGTCACCAGCTTAATGCTTCTTTCTACTGCTTGGGTGTCACACAAATAGATATATAGATAGCTCTATATTTTCAGGAACATTTTTAACCATAGCGCGTAAATCGTCATCTGATATCGTTCTAGTTAAAGGTGGTTCCGAGATCTCAACTGTAGCTTATTTTATTAGATCGATGTAATCATCGGATTGAAATTTATTTTTGGGATTTTAAACTGTTGGATTACGTTCATTTTCTTTCCTTGTATTTCCGCCCTGCTTTTCAAAATCTTTCCGGACATGTCTTCGGCTATCAGCTAACATAGCAAGTAAAATATTTTCTAGGTGTCAAAAATCTGAGTTACGCTCTATTACCGGATGGAATATTGCTTTGCTATTTTGATGCTTTAATAAGTTCTTAAACGTGTTTTGGTCCATCCAAACAAGATGGTTTGGTTTTGATTTGAAACCAAACCAACGCATACACTTTTATTATGTACGTAGCTAGAACCAATAACTCCTTTGAAGGGTTTTTCTACATACAGTCGTAGAATCCTGTTAACTATTATAAGCCACCTTGAATGAGACATTTTTCCTAGCTTCCGGTTTGTAAGCTCTTAAGCTACATTCCCATTAGAAATTGCCTCACACATTTCATGTAGATATTTTTGATCTGTGCTTAAATTTTCGATGGTTATCGGAGGCAGTTCTACCGTTATCTTTTCAAAAGCTTGAATTGATAAACTATCGCAGCTTTCAAGGGCTTTTCCCAAAACTCCAGAAAATCTTTTTGAGCCATTGGTTCATTGGTGCCATCAATATGTGCCATTAAATGACGAGTAAAGTAAACAAATAAACCAATGAACTGGCTTCCCAATGGCTGCTTCGAGCTGACATAAGATCTCATTTTTGGATCCAGTATTTACAACAGTTCCATCACATCCAACGGCTTTAATTTTATCCATACTAATACACAGGATGTTTTTCATAAAGTCAATTATGCTTGAAGATATTGTTTTGGCATTTCCGCAAGATGGGGTAACATGTCCTAGACACTGTCCTTCTGGCTCAGAAACAAGAACAATATATGTTCTTCCACTGAAAACGTTCGATGAGTTCTGTCCCAAATGTTTCCAAAACCATTGTTTTGTCTTTTCGCCCATCAAGGTATAATCCCGTTATATTTTCAATTTGACATTGAAGAGTTTGACATAATTTTTTTCTTTCGCGTCTTATTTTGCTTCTGTCAATTACTTTTGAAGGATCTAGCTTGGAAACGACAACAATGTCTTGTTAAAGATAATTTGCAAGAATCGGATACTCCTGATCTGTCACAAGCTGATACTAAATTCGTTAAATTTATCCTAGCTTGTAATTTTGGAGTCGACAAACTTCTGCTGGGTAATATCGGAACGTCATCGCTCTCATCCTCGTCATAACTTAAATCACTTAAGTCATCCCCACTTTCAACAGAAATTTTAAGGGGATTTTTGAGTCTCTTAGATTCTTTCACCTCTTCTTGCCTTTTTCGTTTAAGATCCTCCTGAATTTTGCAATCATTTCTTTTTTTAATCTTTTTTTGTCAACTCAGAGTCAACACTACCAATTACCATATTCCTTGACTGTCTTTGGTCAGTTTAAAAACAGCGTTCTGCTTGCGGAACTTTTATTGGACAAGGACAATTTGAAAAGTCCTTACATTTGCAAGCTGATAAATCAAAAAGTGTATTGCTTGTCGATTTAAATAAATTTGATTTTTCAATAAATGGGCTTTTTTTGGTTATTTATTTTTTTTATTGCTTTGTTTATTTCATTGTATGTTTCAATTCTATGTAAAATCTGCTGATCTGACATAACAGGCAGAGATGCTTTAAGCCACTTATTTTTTAAAATCAATCAGTAATTGCGAACACACTTCAGAAGCACCTGGATCATATCCTTTTTTTCCTTCAATGCATTTCTGATGAACAAAAACGCTTTCATTACAATTCATCACAATAAGAGTCACTGCCAACAAGAATTCCTATTCTAATACTTTGTTATAAATATTTATTTACTTGACTTAAATTTACTTGTTCAATATTTATAAGTAACTTTGATATTGTTTTGAGTTTAGTTTTTTAATTATTTGTTTTCAATAACTTCATTGTTCTTTTAAATATAAAGCAATAACGTTGTAATTATTAAAGCTAAATATATTCCCCAACAATAAGTTAGAAGCACATTGGTTTTAAGCTCGGAGGGTACTCCAAAAAATTTCACACTTGGCTTCACTCCGCGTTTTTGGCATTTTCACAATTTATATTAACTGAAGAATACAAATAGAATGTCGAGTCAAATGAAAAAACGTCAAAACGAGAAAATAAAAATATAAAAACAATGAGAAACGGACCAAGGTGAACTAGACTAAAATTCAAATATAACGACCACTTTTGATTCCTTATACCTTCCCAAATAACAATTTAACTTGTATAAGGTTCTATACAAGCTATTTTCAGACTGCTATAGAAATAGTAAAAGGCCTTATGCAAGCCATTTTGGCGCATTTACCCAAGCTAATTAACTGTCATAAGACTTTTGTTGACATTTCTTATAGCAGCAAATAGCTTTTCATGAACTGCTATTAGCTTAGCTGAACAAGTTATAGCTTGCCTTGGATGTTTATATAAGGCCTTACCAAAGCCATTTAATGAGAGCTTCTGTCAATAGCTTGCCTTGGATGTTTATAAAAGCCATTTAATGACAGCTATTGCCAATAGCTTGCCTCGGATGTTTATATAAGGCCTTACACAAATTTATTTTGCATAAGCAATCCATCGAGAGAAAAAATTTTGTTTAGCAAAGCTGATTCTGAAATAAAAAGAAAATATATATACTTCTGATGTTGTATTTTTATTGCATTTTATTTTATTGTATTTTTCTTTTCCTCAGTCAGATTCCGAAACCTTTTTTTCTGTATTTTGTAATGAGACAAATGCTAGTTTAATTATAAAAATTAAAAGTTTTTTTTACCTGGGATTTGAACTCGATTCCTTCCTCGTTCCAGTCTAGCACTCTACAACTATGCCAATTTGCTGTTGAGAAAAATATAATCAAAAGTGAATAAAGTTGATACCATATACTTCACGTTCACGCAGAGGGAACAGTCAATAACTGTGCGCATCTAATATCTGTTCTTTGTTCTTCCAAACTTCTTGAATGTTCTCTGGCTGTTTTTAGAATTGCTTTTCTATTTTTTCCCACTTGTCTTTGGTAGGTTCCAGATCTTTTAAATTTTTGCCATGAGTTATTCATTTTTAAGTCTTGCTAAAAAGTTTAAGTAAGCACTTCTTTTCTGTTTTACGATGTTCAATGGGTATTTACTTTCTTATTTATTTTAATTCTGATTTTTTTATAAGCACAATATTTTATAAGACACACTTGTTGATCTTCACTGATTATTTTAATTTGTATAAGGTCCTTACAAACAAGCGTGGAGAGCCTTATAGCAGCTAATATTTTAAAATTTTTTAGTAAACAACTTTGGAAGGCCTTATACAAGCCATTTATAACTTATATTTACAAGCCTTGTATAGAGCTTGTGTACCTTTTATTTTAAGGCCTTATGGCAGCTATTTGTTTAAATTTCAGGTGGAAAATTCTTGGCTTGCTCAAGATTGCCTTATACAAGCTCTATACATGCTATTACTCTATTACTTGCCAAATTCAAAAAAATTTACCTTATACAAGCTAAATTGTTAGTTGGGTTCATTCAAATTACTATTACCTCAGAGAGGGCAAAAGGGGCCGATTGCTCCCCCTCACATGGACATTTCACAAATACCTCCTTTACTTTTTTCTGTCGGAGTCCAAGATTTGCCCCCTCCCCGCTATGAGATTGATCCCCCGCCTTAAAAAAATTTTTGCCGGTATCTATTACTTGATACTATAAGAAGATTTATATTTTAAACTCTATACAGAACTACATTAGTAAATATTTTTTTTTAAGTAAATCAAAAACATCCAAAACTATGACTTCATGAAGGAACCCTTCGGATGACGTCACACACTGACCAATGTTTGCACCTATCCTTCTAGTCCCCAAATTCAACTTTTCCGTATATAGGCCTTAAAGATTTCCGAAAAAAAAATTCACTCCACCCTACTTACCACTTCACAAAAACCGTTGATATTTTCACTGCTTCTAATCATATGACTCAATATACTGCATATATTTTGAATATAATTTGCAAATAGTATTGAAAATCATGGTTTACTTGAACTTTTAAAATTTAAAAATTCTTCCAACAAGTTTTACTGTGGTGAATCAACCATGTGTAACGGCAATAAAATCAATTTAACTTTTCAAAAACGTCTGCTTCTATGCTTATGACTTGGAGTGTATAGAAACCAAAAATTTCTTTAAAAACTGAATATATCGTACATTGATAGACAAAACATAATTGCATCCATCTTCTTATAATGTTTAAAAAATATCTTAACATCAAATAATTTTTATATTAATTACAGCCGCTTCGCCTTTGAGGATTAAAAACTAATTTATAATGAATGGGCCTCTTAATAGTCATTGAATCACCCACAAATCGTCATTAACAAAGCCAGCAGACTTAAACACAGTTATTATTCATTAACGGTCGTTTATTAATTAGAATGAAAAGGCTTATTATTTAATGTTACATCTAAAACTTTAATTTAATGCCTCTCATCAGTTTTACTTAACGCTCCAGCAGCACACCGCGCACATAGTCTCAACCCCAAACTTTTGGGCTTTTTGTACAAAATCATTTTATACACCACGAATTATTTGACAAAAAAAAATCATTATAAAAGTAACGAAGGACAAAGAACATAAAAAGAGAATCTCGAGGCACAAGAGCCTTTTGTGTAGCTTTGAATAATTATAATTTTTGGCATAAAGTGTAGGTTGTCATCTGCTGTTCCCTGTTAATTGTTCATAAAGAGAGTGAGTCTATGTAGTTTTTGAGCAATGTCAAAGCTTATACTGATAAAAACATTTAGCTATAGCTCATCATCTAATAACAATTTCCCAGGATCTCAATATAGTTATAGTCTGTATAAATATGATGTAAAAACAAGCTTTTCTTGTGGTCCTGTTGGTGGTGACTTTGTGGAGAGATAGATGATAACTTCCTTTCTCCACTAACACCACCACCACTACCCAACCCCAAAGCCCAACGCCCAACCATGTATTAAGTTTTCCTCCTTAACGAAAACTTACCAAATTGACTTTTTGTGTTTTTGTTGTAGTTTGTTCATGCCGTTATCCGTTGGTTTATTTCCTTTTAACTTATTTATAAGAAGTGAGAATTCAGGAGCAAAAAATAAAACAAACCAAAACAGGAAATGTCTAAGGAAGCACTTAAGTTTTGGGAAGCACATTGCCTAAGAATTTGCCAGAATTTTGTTTCCTCTTACTAGCCTTATGCTTCTACTGCTGCTGCTGCTGCTACTGCTAAGTGAAGAAGGTCCTGTGATCATATGAAGAGCCTTATATATGGCATAGGCATAGGCATAGAGATGTCATGGAGGATGAAGTGTGTGCGTGGTTTTGTTTGGTTTGGTTTGAGGAGCATATCGATTTTGGATTTGCTAGATGTCAACAGAAACCAATTCCATTTTTTTTTTTTTGTCATCTTGGATTTTTGTTCTTCGAGAGTTAAAGTGCTTTTTAAGGATATTTTTGGTTTAGTTTTGTTTTTATTATAAATTTTTTTTTTTTTTTTTGAGAAAAATTCGTATAAATGTATTTAAACTTTTGAAATATATTTCCTTCTTTTTTGCATCAATTTTGTAGGGTTCTGAAAGTTGTGGCAGGAACACCCGAAAAAGTTTAACGAGGTTCATTTTCTTGTCATGTTACCACAGAACAAAGTATCTACCTTAAAGACTTAAGAATTTAGTATTTCTTTCTTCCCCCTGTTCAGTTGGTAGTCTGTGGTTTGTTTGAAATTTTGTGCTTATTCTGAGGTTTTTTTTTTTGTCTTTTTTTTTGGAATTTGGAATCCATGCAATGTTTTGTGTTACAAAGTGAGACCAAGAATTGAAGTCTTGTATGCTGAAAACTCCCCATAATCTGCTTGGGGTTGGTATATGGTGGAAAGAAGAGTATTTAAGCTCTACTGAGTGGATATGAGAATTCCTCACAGATGTTTTTGATTCAAATTCTTCTTTATTTCAATTGTGAAATTGCTGATGCTTAGTGATAGAGGAGATATAAAGCAAAGAAGAAAAAAAATTTATATAATGTCAAAATCATTTTCATGTAGGTACGTTTGTATGAAGCAGGACGTACCAACAATATATTATTTTTTCTAGGAATTTTTTGTTGTTTACAAGAAGATGAAAAATTTCGTAGGGAAATTATAAAATTGTAGGACAATATGTCGTGGTGTAGGTGCATATACATATGTACTTACCTTCCTTATACTTTTAATATGAACTGGGAAAATGATTAAATTATTTACGAGTGTTTGAGTTTTTATGTTCCTCGGTTAACATTAGATGTTTTATTTTTTAAATTTGTATCATTATTCTCATATGTTGCTAAATATAGGTATATTCCATCGTAAAGGAAATATTTATAATGTACTTGTTTGTATTTATTGCCAAGAGGCGCGAAGAGATTTATTACTGAATTCCTAAGTAAGTCTTTAAAAGTATTAAAAGTCATGTTGGGCTAAAATTTGTCTTCATTCGTGAACGAAAAAGGTGCGCAATAAGAAGTTATTGATGCTTGTTTTAAAGGTTATGAGGGTTGTTTTTTTCTTCAGTTTATTTAAGGTTTATTTTTTTTATTTTTTTTTTGCTTGAATAGGTAGGTACCTGTACCTACCATACCTATACCTTTGCTTTGGTTAAGTTATAACACAAGTTTTTTGTTTGGAAAATTGTTTGCTTATATTTATGATCCTCTTTTAAAAATAGATTTTTATTTCTCTAAGGAAACACATGTGTATGGTGTAAGAAAAAAGCTTTTTGCTGATGGTGAGAGCTGAGACATGCATGAAAAAAATAAATTATTTTCTTTTAAAAGATACTTTGCTAACATCTAGAGCACGAAGTTTCTACCTTTATGTAATGAGACACATTATACATACATACATGTATCTATTCACATTTGAAAAAATAAAATTGAAGTAAATTACTCTCATATAAAAAAGCAGTAACTCATAAATGTAAGTAGTGTATAGATATGGAAGCTTGAAGCTGATACTTTAAAATTGAGAATTCAAACAGATGTTTGTCTTACGTGCCAAAAAATTAGGAAACACATTATTTAACTATATTTCTCATCAACCCTAGGCAGAGTTTTGTTATGGGGCAGCAATTTTCAAAAATATCGAATATCAAAGAACGACAGAATATGATTCGATCTCTCGTAAGAAATTCAACAAATTTTTCTATCGTTTCAGGACAAACTAAGCATAAAATAGCACATCTTTCATTTTTACAAAATTGCAAAATTTCAACAAAAAAATTATCCGTAAAATTTGTAAATTTTCGAATTTTATTCAAATATTTATGGTGGAGCACAGGCGCGAATCCAGGATTTCGTCCAGGGGCGGTATTTTTGGTCAAATTAATGCGAAATTGTTTCCAGAGTTTCCATTATCTAAGATCTACAGACAATTGCAGTACTTTTCATACTACTCAAAATTTGAAGAACGCAATTAACTTTTTTATATCTGAGCAGCGGGTACTTCGGAACTTTGTGATATGAAGTTATGCAGCTCATGGCAATAACAGGGTGTTTTTACAGCGTTTTTGAATTCCTTCTAGATCTTCGTAGCACTTAGAATTTCGGAAACAATAATAGCACATCGATATATTCCTATTCCCTCACATAACGTTCGAGTTCGAGCAAAAGTTTCAGCCATTGCTGGGATAAGATTCTGTGGCCAAAGACAAGTTAAAGGCCGTTATCTGAGTCAAAAATCCATTTGCAGAATAATCCCAAAAAAAGTCTCATATTCAAAAAAGCAAATAAAAGTCTTACTGCAATAGCTCTGTGTTCGATAATGCAGTTTGCTAAAGTCACATGTTTGAAAATATCATCTACTGTGCAATTTCACCGCACCGTAAGAAAATCGAGTTGACGGAACAAATAAGTATTAAGAAGCCGTTACGTTAACGTCAAATGTGCTTGCAAGCAAAATTGACTGGCACCGTGTCGTTTACAATAAAACAGAGGCAATACAAAAATGAACATGAAACCAAGTAAATGGGCAAAAACCTTTAGTTTTTAAAATATTCGTTGAAGTTAAATTTATTTGATTTGTGGATGAATAGTACAGAAGTTCCTAAAACTCATCCATGAAAGTGGAAAAAATCTTCACGACTTTATTCGTGACGCTCGATTTAGTGAAATAGTAAACACACGAAATTTTCTATAAAATTGGTGTTTTTGTAAAAATAACTCGCAAGCATTTAACATTACTTTACATTACTATCAGAAAGGTATGTTATGGCTAAAAAAGATGTGCATCATAGTTGCATACTGAACCACGATCAAAATACATAAGCCAATTAACAGATGGGGACAAGCTCTAGAGTGTTAAACTCTCAAGTGCACATTCATGGAATTAGCTCACCAGAGGGGAAGGCATCCGAAAGTTATTCTCGAAAGTTTTCTAGTGAAAGTACTGTTAAATGGATACGCATCTTTTTAGTATGAAATTTCTTAACTATTCTCAATAATTTTTATACGAAAAAGTTATTTGTCATTTATTTAAATATCTTAATTTTGTTCATCTGAGCATTTGAAGCAAAGGTTGAATTTTTAAAACTAATCAAATTGACCTTTTTTTGAAAATGTAGATATGTGCCACTGCTGCCTTCCGCGTTACATTTGACTTTAAAAAAAAAAAAAAACACTTACACATTTGTAGAGGAGGGTTGGGGCATTAACTTTTTGAATCATTGTTTTTTTCAAAACTGTGTCATTTTTCATTCAAATTTGCATTTTGAAAAGTGAAATCAGATCGACGTGGGACTCAATCTGTTCTCTAGTATGAAATAATTTGACTATTCTAAAAAAAAATGTAGCCTGACATTTATCTCTTTTAATTAAAGACCTTAAATTTGAAGATTGGAAGTTATAAAACCGACGTTATAAGCTTTACAATCGCTCGATTTGAAGGTTATTTTTGCATATAGGAAATTGTATCCACTTCACATCTGGGAGAGGTGAGATAATTGTTTTAGTATCTTTAAATAATTTCGTAAAATTAAAAATCAGGAAAATAAAAACGCAGTTTTCTTTTCACTGCCAAGAAAAATTTTTATAAACGTGTAACAAAAAAGCGTTTTTTGATTATATTTTAGTAATATTTTATCCTTGGTTTGCTCCTGCTCGGGAGGGGAGCAATTGCACCCATTGTATGCGCACCTGGTGGAGCTAACTTTACACTTCGAAATTTTTTTTACCGTAAAAGTTGCATATGTGTAATTTTTTTTTTCAACAAAGTATGACAGCGCAAACTCAGCACATTTTCCATTTGAAATTTTTTTTTTCAAAATTTTATTCGTAAAATTTGCAATATTTTTATTTTTATTTTTATTTTTTATTCATCAATATTTATTAGCATAACTACTTTTTTTTTGAAAATTGGAAATGGCGGTGCTAATATCACGTTTGCAAAATGGTTACAATCTTAATTTTTTTTTTAAATACGTCACATGGAATCAGAATATAAGTTGGGCACATTATAGCACAACTTTTTTTCCAAAAATCAAAAATGGTGGTGCTTACTCCAAGCACATTAAATAAAAGAATTATAAGCAAATTTTAAAAATATTCATCATTTAAAATATTGAATTTTCAAAATAAAATATATTTTTAAAAATCCAAAATAATTTTTTTTTCAAAATTGTTATATGCAATATTATTCACAATTAGAGAAGCATTTGCATAAAAGAATTTACTGAAATAATATAAGCCGTTAATGAGAAAGTCAAAAATCAAGAAAAACGTTATATGGTAGATATCGTTACCGACAGTAATCCAATAATATTTTTGTATCAAAATCATTGTAGACATGTTTTTGAGATTAATAAGCTTTTCCTTAGCGGTTGTAGGGCAAGTATGGTTATTTTTGAAGCTAAGAAAAAAAAATTCAATAACCCCTCTGGAGAGTTCCGATCGAGCTTTAAGTTCAAAATTAAAAGACAATCGCTTCAAGAACAATAAACGAAAAATAGTAATCATAAAGTGAAAAGTAGTTTTTGAGATTAACTTTTGTATGAAGATGTGAAGCTTCTCATGCTACCCTAGTAAAACAAGTTGATTTTTTCAAAAATTACCCTTAGTTACATAATAAGCCCCATTTGTTTCCATATTCATTTTCACACCGGATTTTTTTTTCAATATGGCCAACAATTCAATTTGTTGCTCCGATTTATTTGCTACGATTATTATTTGAAGTTAATTTTATCAAAACAAGAGGTATTTTAAAATTCCGTTGGAAAATAAAAACTTTAAGAACCGAACAATCTTCATTTATTAGTTTAAGGTTAGAATGGATGTATTTTGCCTGCCTTGCACGTAATGCTAAGAGTACATTTCCTTAACTTTCTCCCATTTTTAAAAGGTTTTATAGATTATAAGATAGTAGATTGGCAAACAGAGTTTATCTGCTGTAATTAAAATCCGAAGGAAAAATAAATTCACATTAAATAGATTTTGTGAAATCCAACTTCAAAAATTGTCCCACACGTAACGCTTGATAACTTTAAATAATAAAAAGGTCTAGCATTACTTTTTCTCAGCTAATTTTAGGTTATTTTTAGCTAATGAAACTCGTAAATGGCAAATTATAACTGTTGATCAAATATTGTTCACCTTAAATAATATCTAAGTAAACCTACCTTACACTTAGGCTGGAAAAATGTAGGTGCAGTTTTGCACCTTGTTTTCTGTTTCAACTAGTTGGTATAGGGTAAAAATGACAAAAATATTTTGCAGATAGCAAGTAGTGATAGTACATTTGTAAGGATTAAACATATAGATATATTTATGGAAACATTACACACTTCTTCTAGTATTTCTCTCATAAGGTCAAAAACGTTCCATTTTTTAGTGTTCAAATACTTTTTGATGTGAAAACATTTGGGTCGTTTGAGGAAAAAAAACATAAATTATTGAAAAATTCCGTTTTATTAATATTTTTATAAAAAACCTCATTGCTACACTTTTTTTCATTGTTACTCAAAAAATTTGATTTTAAGGAAAAAAATACTCCTCAATTAATAGAATTTAGAGCAACCTGAAAATAAAGCACGAAAATGTCAATATAGCTTCAGTAATATTCAAGTTTTTATGAAAATAAATTTAATTCTATAAATAAAATGTTATAGGTACTTTTTCTATGAGTATCAACAAACTTGCGGCTTGAAACAAAGGTCTTACAAAAATAATTTCGTACGTGTCCCGCACGAACTAATTCATCCCACACGTAACAGGGTACTTTATTAATTTTAGTTATTATTTGTCTTGTAGTTTCTTTATTTTTAATTTGGTTGGAATTTAAAGAAGTCTTTTAATCCAAGCTCTTAATTACATTGCCAACTTCATATTTTGCTGAATCTGTTTGTTGACATAACAAAATTTAAAACAGTGGTAGTTGTGATGTCCCATACAGATAATGCTCATCAAAATTGAGATGGCATCAGAATACTTGCAAATATTTCAAAATCTATTATTCTAATGCGTAAACGTTCCAACCGATCCAAATAAGGAACTTAAACGGAAGCGTACGATAAGCACATTAAAATCCAGGGCTGCGTCATAAATCGAGTGAGTGGGTGCCATCAGTGATCGAATCGAATGAATGAATAACCACTTTAATTTTTTTTTTACAAGATTGCTTAGAACGTGAGTGGTAATGCCAAACACACATAATTCAGTGACGTACAGCTCGATAACTAATGCATTGATTCGGGCCCTGATCTCGATAGTAGTGTTGAGGTAGGGAATCAAAACATCGAAATCAATTAAATGCCTCAAAAACTCAATGCCACGCTGTTTCTTGTCGTTAAAGTGGAACCCATTACTACCAAAAAGCTTTAATCCTTAGTATTTCCACAATAGATTCCATGTATATTAGACGCTGCCAAAAACCCTGTTAAGTGCTTGGATTTTCTTCGACAGTGCAAGAAATTTGTCTCCCCTTCTCTTCTGGCTGCAATCTATGAAGCCTTTATTCTAGCAAATCTTGAGTATAGAACTCCTACATCTGGGCAAGTGCTCCTAAACGCAATTGAGTCTCTTTAATATAAATCAAAATAGACCCTTAAAATGATAGGTGATAGAATTATAAAGCAAACAATCACTAACATCTCAGGAAACACCATCGCAGTGTTTAATGTCTCTCGCATTATCTTACATCAAAATTATCATAAGAAGTATTGTAGTCAAACAAGCCATTTGCAGTCTTCTCCTAACACAGTAGCAATTTCTCTCAGTTGGCTAGGTTGGATGCGCCAACTTCAAGATTTTGGCTATAACACGGTATTACAAACAAATTGTTTGCGTTAAAACTTTGATACTCATAATTAAATTTTACCATAATACTCGCGCTTTTGCAAATGCTTACACTTAAGCGCAACTTTGGGCATAGATTCTCTCTTATACGTGCGTTTTCATGAGAGATTTCTCACTAAAAACTTCTCAAGAGTGACTCTCGGATAGCTGTTTACGTCTCTGTGAGCTTATTTCATAACTATGTCCACTTCTCAGTTTTACTCTCGAGGGGAGCCTGAGAGTTGCTCGCAGTCTTTTATGCACTCAAATGGATACGCATCTAAGGCCGCACAAAAAGAATGTAGAGTGCCTTAACTACGAGGTCGTATTTTCCCCCTGCATTTTTACATTTTAAACTTCAAAACCAGCGCATCTAGATCTCCTGTTATATTCTTTTTCAATTTCCTTACGCTTGTACGTAGTCGTAGCCCTTTTTACAAATTAATTTTGCAGGTAGGTACTTAAGGGCTGATTGATTCTTATACATAAATAATAAACATGAAAAGTATGCAAGAGCACGTACTTAATTTTAAGGATACAATGATGCTTCAATGTGTGCAGACACATCTATTTCAGCCATTAGGTGGTAATTTAAAAAAAAAATATTAGAAAATTTTGTGTTGCATAATTTTAGCCAAATCTTTTAGGGTAGGGTAGTAATTCACCATTGAATTATTTAAACAATATTAAGTCACTATTTTAAGGTATAAGATCCATTTCATCCTTTAAAAAATGTGTATGTTCTCAAAACAGCCCACAAAAAGACAATCATTTGACGTTTCAGTCCGGTGCTATCCTATCTTAAGCTTTATCTCCACTTTTCTACTTTCACTCTCTATTGTTTTCAACCCAACATCTTCTGAATATCAGCAGACACAAAAATTAAATAAAAAAGCAAAGTGCGAAGACGACCACCCGCAGTGTGTTTATTTTGTCTGTCAATTATAAATCAACCCAAAACAGCGGTATTCTTATACGGAGCTCTTTATTAAAACCAAACTGGCATTCTGCTATACCTAAGCACATTCCAATGGTGATCCTTTGTGGGTTGTGGTGGGTAGGTTAGGTTTATACCTTTGTTACTCAGCAAGGGGTGTAAACAACAAAAAAAGCGTTACTATGGACAAAATTGTGGTTGCTTAGCTGTATAATAATATTGTAATAGAAAATAAAAAGCCTATATACATATCTAAATAAGTTAACAAAAAAAAAAAAGCAGTTAAAAAGAACAAAACAAAAAATAAATGAAAAAAAGTTATAAATAAATAAAAAAAAACAATAACTGTGAAAGAATGGAAAATATTTAACCCCCAAGGCAAGGGTGCAAAAATTTAGCATAAAATTACAACAAAAACAAATACTCAATCCTGAAAATTGTTGGCGTTTCAACCAAAACCCGAGGATTAATTGACATTCGAGTAATAATTTTTCATCACTACGCGTCTTTTCGCCCCTTTTTTTGGTGTTGTTTTTTTTGTATTGTTTTTAAAATACAGAAAAAAGGACCTTAGGACGATATCGTACTGGGTCACGGAGAATGTTAAGCCGTCATTACTCAGCGCGCCATGAAACAGCATGGTTTAGAGATTAATCTTTAGGGAAAGTCGTTTTAATATAACGTGACTTGTAACGGCTTAGGTATATGTAAGTATATCCGCCTCTTTTTTTTTAATGTTAGGCGTAAAGATAGATTTGTATTGTTCTTTTTCTTACCTTGACGTTGGTTTTTATTAATATCGGTATTTTTTCATTTTATATATTTTCTGTTTTTGTTTTATTTGTCAAGGTGGTAATAAGTCAAGTCTTTTGTTAATTTTTTCTGTGCATAAGTACCTATAATCTTGAACAATGAAACGTGTTAGGTTAAGTTTTAATTGATTGAGTGGGGTTATTGACCATTCCTAGGTCATACACATATAAAATGCGTGCAAAAAGATTTTGGGTTTATTTTAAGAATTATGAATATTAATTTATTTTAAGTGTCATTAATGTTACTATTTTATTTGACAACCAACAAATTTTATAGGTTATAGACTTATGTAGCACATAATGTATAGTATGAGTATATAAATAAGGTGTTCAACTGAGACTTTTATTAAAAAGAAACTGGCGCCTTAAAATTTTAGTTTAAACTTCCTTAAAAAAAAAAACGATTTCATGACATGTCTTACGAAAAAATCGTTTTCGTTTTTGCAATTTTTGACAATGGTTTTTCCTAATAATGGTGTGACATTTTTACACCACCTTCAAGTAAAGGTTTCACTAAAGTGAATTTCATCCTAAATTTATCAAAAATTTAAATTTTTTCATCAACTTTTTTGATTAAAATTTTTTCAAATTAAATTCACAAAAACCAAAAAACTATATATTTTGATTCAAAAAAATTATAGCTTGCTTCAAATACAATAATGTACGTTTCTACCACGACTATTTTTGTCGGTATTTTTCTCAATATTTTTTAGGTTATGTGAAAAAATGGGTGACGACAAAAAAGGCCCAACCAAAAAAGCCAAAAATATAAAATTTGGCCTTAATTCGTTTTCAATATTGAAATAACGCCAAATTTTCAATTCGGCTTTATTTCGCCTTTCAAAACGAAATATTACCAATTTGGCCTTATTTCGTTTTCATGTTTTATTTGCAAGCTGATGGTATTGTTGAGTAAAAAAAATGTTACCAAAGCCGCAAAAGAAGATCTTATTTACACTTGCCTTGCTTTACAATAATGGCTCAGAAAACAGTCCCCTGCTTGGGCTCACTATAGGATTTGGGAAATGTGCGAGGTTGGGTGTATAAGACCTTGAAAATATTGAAAGGAAACCATTTGGCTTTATTTCCAATTGAAATTTGGCCTTATTTCGGGTTTGTTTTTTTTTTTTGGTGACGTGAAATAAAACTCAAAGAAATAAGACCAGATCTCAAATTTGGCTCGATTTCTGATGGAAATAATTAATTATTAATTATTAATGGAAATTATAATTATTTCCATTTTAAAAATCAGGCCAAATTTGAGATCTGGTCTTATTTCGTTGGGCCTAATTTCACGTTTCCATCAGCGGGGCGGGGCAATTTATTTTTCCCCTTAATTATACTATTGATCCCAATTTTCCCTATTTTCTGTTTATAATTTTTTTTTTTTTAATTATTGGCACTAGTCTATTTGGTTTAATGTATTGGAAAGATTTATGAAATTTGATATTTTTGGCATTGACATAACTCAGAGGTATTTAAAAACTATTTTAATTTTTGTATTAAAATAAATTTTTTAAAAATGAAACCGTATGTTGATATAAGCTCAAAAATTATTTCCGGTCTTGTTTGGGTAGATTCAAAATATTAAAGTTAAATGAAGCCTGGTTGACATAAATATGGGTGATGCCGTGCCAACTGCCAACTGTGATTCTTTTGTGAGAAGTCCTTTTTTTGTTATTTAATATAAAATGTTGGTATGTATTTTTTGTTTGAGTTGGGTAAATGGCTTTTTACTACAATCTACATTTGATAGCAAGACTAAATTTACTACTTATTCCACATGGCTTGGGAAAGTGTTGTCAAAATTTCAGTACCGTATCATGTCCGTTCCTTGTTTTTCCAAATAAATTTACTATTTTCTAATGAAATACTTCATTGAATAGATATGTTGTTTTTAGAAAAATTTAAGTGCAATATTTTCTTAACTTTTTTTTTGCAAAAAAAAAATCAAAATACTTATTGCTGATACAAATAACAATGAATGAATTTTGTACCAGTATTTACTTTAATTTTTAAATTCAAAAGATTTCCCCGTAAACCACCATTTTCCTTGTGTTTCAAGACGTTTGAATGGTGGTTTTCTAAAAGAAGCCCTATTTATGCATTGTTGTTTTATTTTATTTAACGTTGTTGTATCGGGTTTTTCAATAAGAGCACTACAAAAGTTTTTTTTGAATAAAACAAAAACGGTTTTGGATATCAATGAAATTTTGTATTCCTGTGAAAGTACGTTCAATGTCATTATGTATGGAATTCGATTTCTTTTGCATGGCCACCACGGGCACGCTTGCAGAAGTCCAGACGCTGAACCCAATTTTCGATGGCTTTCAAGCATAAATCGGCGGATACTGCTGCAATTTCACGTTCGATATTCGTACGAAGTTCATCAATCGTCACTGGCTTGTTGGCATATACCATAGACTTGACGTAGCCCCACAGGAAATAGTCTAACGGCGTCAAATCGCACGACCGAGGCGGCCAAGCGACTGGACCATTTCGTGAGATAACACGTTCTCCAAACTTGGTTTCCAATAAATTGATTATGACATTCGCTGTGTGGCTTGTGGCGCGCACCGTACTGTTGGAACCGCATGCCCTCCAATTTCATATCATCCAATTGGGGCCAAAAATATTCGGTTATCATTGAACGGTAGCGATCCCCATTCACAGTAACGTGCCGGTCTTGATCATCACGGAAGAAGTACGGCCCAATGACGCCGCCGGCCTATAAACTACACCAAACCGTAATTTTTTCGGGGTGCAATGATGACTCATGGAGTACGTGTAGATTTCTGCCTGACCAATACCGCATATTTTGTTTATTGGTGAAGAAATTATAACGACCATAAATTGGACGTAGCGCTCTTAACGTTAAGGCCACTGACTCCGAATTTCGGTAGTAAATTTTAATAATTTCGACTAGTTGTTGGCTCGTATATCTTTCCATTATGAAATGGCAAACCTTACTGAAGAGAAATATCAAAAGAGAGGCAAGAAATATGGCGTCGTTTGCTGTCCCTGTCACTCTACTTTTGTAGCGTCCCTGTTGAAAAACCCTTTACTTTAAGAGTGATATGTTTTCATTCAAAGAAAGTGTGTCACAAATTTATTTGTCAGTATTTCATTTTTTGGTTTATAATCTGATTTTTGTATTTCTTTTAAATTTTCCTGTTAATTATTTTTCTCATTAGCATAGCGAAATAAGGCCACATAAACTGTCTGTCGGTATCGAGGCATCGTGAACTTTAATGAAATTATTTCTTGCAATAATATTTATTTTGTATCGATTTTCATATACTTATATGAACGGTAGTATTACCTCACACGGGCTGAACAAAAATTATTCCGCGCAATAAGTACTTAGTAACCCAGTACAGTGAAAAGGGTTGCCATTCAGAAGAATAGACTACAAAAACGAAAAAGTTATAAGTTTTTAATGAACATAAAATAAGGAAGTAGAAATGTCAAGAGGCCAAAGAATTACACGTTATCAAGAATATCAACAGAAATATGGTCAAATAGAGAACGAACTAAATACAAATAAGATATGTAAAAATTTTCATTATCGTCTATTCCAGCTTTAAAAATTGTATCAAAATGCTTTTACAGATTTGATACCCTGACTTAATAAAGCCACTAAAACAAAACAAAAATTGTTTGCAATAAGTTTTAATTTTTGATTTTTTTTTAAAGAATCACCCCTATAATTACAAGGATGAATGTACGTTCGCAATTTTTTTTCGATTATTTTCTGACAAACTGTAGGGTGTGACGCTTTATTTAAAGTATGCCATTTATACCTACTAATCAGAACTTATCAAAACAAAAATGCTTCTATTAAGTCATCAAGGTTAATAAGTCATTAAAAGCCTTTCAAACAATTAAGAGACATTCGATAAAATTATACAAATTAATGTTAATTAAATTTGGCAAAACGAGTCACTAACAGGCATATTGGATACATAACAGCACGCAATTTCTATATTTCTTTAAATAAATTTTTATGATATTATAAGATTTATTTCAACATATCAGTACATACACGCAAGTAAGCATTTCGTTGCTTTCAGTTATTTGTTTTTAGTTTTTCTTAAATTATTCGTAGGATGAAATTTAGCAAGATTATGATTTTAGCTTCATATAGTAATTTATATTATAATAATAAATTTTTATTGAGGCGAATAATTCCATTGGTTTTATTTACTTTGGGAAGGGAGAGTCTATCTTTTTATATTGAAGCAAGACGGGTGATTTTCTAAAAAGATGTCTTAAAATGGAAAACAAAAATATTAAAATACATCAAAAATACCTGCAACAAAGTTTTGTATCTAAATAAATAAAAAATTCGTATTTTATTATTTTTTGAAAGTAAATTATTTGTACCAATATTTTCAAAAAAAAAAAAACTAACACATTTAAAGTAAAATTTGTAGAAAAAAGAGTCTTTGAGAAATAAGTTGAAAGCCATTTTTTTTAAATTGGAATTTGCTTGAAAATGAAGATTTTGTAAAATATTTATATACTATTTCAGTTATGCGAAAGGTACCAAACATCAAAAAATCGACTGTGAATAAGTGAAACAAAATTTATATATTTTTTTCAAAATTTAAAAAATAGTCTTACCTACTCATACGAAGTGGTATTTATATAGTTTTTTTTTTACTTGTATCTGTACCTATGTATACTGTTTTTGTAAATTTATCTTAAATGTATGGTGCCAGAAATTGCACGTGACATTGAGTGACCTAGATAAACTTTAATGCTTAATTACAAGTTATCTATAGGGCTGACCAATTTCTAGGACAAGTTGACCTTTTCTGACCAATTACTGACCAATTAGATGGCAGACATACAAAATTTTTGATTCCGCCATAAAGTGTCCGCCTAGATAAGGGACGTATGGCATTTTCAAATATCAAATTTCCAATATATAAGGTGCCAAAGGTCCAGAACCTACTTATACATCTTTTATTTGAAAAAAATCTTGGTACTATTCCACCGCTTGCTTACAAAAAACTTATCCCCACACAAAAATGCCTTCAACTTTTAAAAAGATAGTTGCAACGTAATAGTTTTAGGCGTTAAGAAATAATGCCCAAGGAAGGAGAGTCTAAATTGATTTAAAAATAACGCCCTAAAAACACTGAACAAATTGTCGTTGTAAGTTTTATTCCCATTTTGGGAGAAATTGCCAAAAATAACTGCAATATAAGGAAATATCGCTCATTAATACCCTACGCACAACTTGTCCGCACTATTCCAACTAGGAAAAAAAAAATAAATTGGAGATTTTGATCAGATTTGTCATAACAGTGATAGGGAAGACGAAAAAAGTTGGTCTTACAATTCCGTCTCTCTGTCTGTCTGTTTGCATACAGCCTAAAGGGATGAATCAATTTCCTTAAAATTTGACACAGTATATTTTGGTAATTCTGACCATACGTTTTTTTGTTTTTTTTTTAGATCATAAAATAATGGTACCAATTTTTCTTAGCAATTTTACAAAATCTTATTTTTCTCAAAAATTGGGCCGCGACTTTTCTTAAAACAAATTCAATAAATTTTTTAGAGTAAAGAAACTATTTTTCAAAAAATGCTTTTTAATGAAACCTCCCAAAGAACAATTTTTTGTATTTTTGATTTTCTAAAAAAAACGGTAGTTTTGATTTCAATATTTTTTTATACAGAAGCTTCGAAACAACATAAATAGTTTCTTACATATATTTGCTTTTTCTGCATGCTAAAATTAGTGTGTACTACCAAAAATTATAAAAATCTTCTATCGTCTGAAGAGAATTGGAATAATTTTTCAAATAAGATTAAAAAATATTGCTTATCAAAATTTTTCAAAAAAGTTTCAATTTTATTTTTTATTAAGTTCAATGTTTCAAAAACACGTTGACAAATTTTATTTTTATATGCGCGTATATATAAGCAAATACTTTATAAGTAAGTAACTAAGTAAGTAAGAATTCATTTATTTCAAATTTTCTTAATTCAAGGTTTAACAAAAATATAAATTCAAAAAGTTGTAAAGAGATTTCCAGTTGGACTCGTTCAAAATTTCGATGGTTTCCTGCATCGTTAGGGATTTTTTTTCCGAAATATTTGCGACGATGAGAAGCAAAAATTGGACATATGCTAAGAAAATGAAAGCAGTCTTCTTTGGATTTAAGATTACACAGAGAACAGAACTGGTTGAAACTACCATTGTAAGGACTTCCGTTAAAACCGAGGAGTTCGCACCTTGTTTTAAAAATTAGGGATATTTTTTTATAGCTTAGCAGGTCTTGAAAATAGTTTTTTTCCATTAGATTGGCATTGAGCTGAGAGTATAAGTAATGAAATTCGTTTGAATTCAATTTTATTATTATTCCTTTATTGAGACTTGTAAAAGACTGCCTAACTTATTACAAACTTAATATCTAAAACCCTCAAACATGCAATGCTTTGGATACCTTGCAGCTCGTGCCAGATATCGCATTTCATCCTTCTCGTCGTCGGTTCTTGACACCAGTCTGTCTCGTTTATAGAATCAGCTGTGTCAGCATGGTTCGTTATTGATGACGACGATGTGTGGCTCGGCGGATGTTAGGCGATCGTGTTAACTCCTCCCTCACTTAGATGAAGGCCGTCCTCGGGCTTCTTGAGAGCTTTGATGACTTTTTGAAGGTCGACATTTTGGCGCTGCTTCTTCTGGCATTGCTTTAGTTTAATGATGGTATAAAAAACTGTAATGAGTGCAAGTGTCGTGAGGCAAGCTATAAGTGGATGGGTCGTCAATTTTGTCTCCATCTCACCAATGTAATGCAAATTGTCCATGTTCATTCTGTGAAGGTATGGTAGGCTCAATATCTCTCTATGACCGGTGATATTAAGGAGCGAAGATGTTGCACTACCGGGTTGCTTTTTCTGGACATTATTTCGATTGATAAACTTGGACCCATTGATCCACACAGCATCATCAAAAGTCAGCAAATACGTCCCGTTGATGTCCGTCTCAAAATCATTCTCCCTTATTCTGGCATTTCTGTTGTTTATTATAACTATGCCATCATCAATAACCAACACGGATTCCCGATGGTCCGGCTGTGTGTTGCAATGAGCCATGCCTCCAGAGTGTAATTGTTGAGCACATGTCTTGGTCGGTAATTCCTTGCAAAATGTTAACGTTGTTGCTACGTTGCAGTCCTCAACAGCTAGCACTTGTCTTCCACATTCCGCCACCACATCATCTCCATTGAAGAATAAAATATTGCCGTTATGAGCAACAGGGTAGATTATTACTTTCTTACAAACTAACTTAGGTCTAGGATAATTAATTATGAAATGTAAAATATAATCATTTTGCAGAACCTTTACATTTGCAACTTCCATAAGTTCTGTAACACTAACATTAAAAAATTGTTCATTTATTATGACTTTTAAGTCATCATCATCTAAAATTACTGGGTTTATGACCCTGAGCTTTGCAAGTGTTATAGAGAACATTAAATTTTGAATTTCTGAAATGAGCATTCTATTTCTTGCTAACAAGATTTCATAAACATGGACAGTGTCGATTTCTGATTTTTTTGAATAAGCCAGAATATTATTTACGGTGTCTGTTAATCTATTAATTTGCTCCTGAGATTTTGTGTTTATTACAGATTGTCTATTGTTGGAATCGATCAATTGGGCTTGATTAAATTTAATTTTTTCGAAGTCGTCGAAGTCAGGGGTGCCAGCCACAATTTTCAAACCTGTGCCTAAGAAATTTAAACTCCTTGCGTTTCTATGGTGGATACTTATACTCTTGAAGAGTGTTTCTAAGTGCTTAAGGTCTATTTCCACAATCTTTCGCATATGAGACTGTGGAGGGAACAGCTCGCTCATGTTTTTTGATTCGTTTATTATTTGCTTAAAGGCAGTCAAATTTGTTGTGTGGCGTAAGTATCCGTTACCCTCCCAGACAATGACATCCCCGTCTAGTATTGGAATATAGTTAGAGCTGGTGTAGTCTGTTAATTTAGCCACGACTGTTGTCATCATAAATAATAGAAGAATCCTGAAAGATTAATTGCAAGAATAGAAAATAATTAAGGTTCTATTTTAGATTGTCTTTATGGACCACCCTCCCTTTAATTAAAACCGTTGTTCCTAAATCGGCTTCCACTTTTTCTTCAACGTATAATGGAGTTAGCTTATTACCTAATCGTCTATTTGTTTTTACTAATACCTTTTCTCCTACTCTGAAAATTCTGTTCTGCCTTGTTTCATTTTCCCTTAGCAACTGTAATTCTTGGGCCTTTTGAACTTTATTTTTAATTTTTTCTCTAAAATCTGTCGGGGAGGAGTGTATTACATCAATTGGTCTTTGGTTTGTAACAGAATGAACGGTCCTATTGTATTCTACTGTTGCTAATAGTATCAATTCGACTGTTTCTTCGACTTTTCTGTCAAGTTTTAGACATCTTGCAATTTCTAATAGAGTGCTGTGAAATCTTTCTACCTGACCGTTGGATGTACTGTGTAAGGGTGGAGCATTTACTATGTCAACATTAAAATGATTGAGCAAAATTGACCTAATTGTCTCGGATTTTAAAGAAGCCTCATTGTCACAAAAGATTTGTTTGGTATTTGGGAAGATGTTCATTATCTCCAGGATTGGAACTTTTACGTCTATTATTGTACGCGATGGTATTGGCATCACAACCGTAAATTTGGAAAACTTGTCAATGCAAGTTAAAAAATATTTTTTATCCGTGGAGAATATGTCAATGTGAAGCATTTCTCCAGCATACGAGGGAACTGGTGTCTCGCCAATCAATTGTTTTTTTGGATGCCGATCGTACTTCGACTTTGAACATATTTTACAGTTGGCCACAATCTCGTTTGCCTGTTTCGTCATTTTTGGAAAGAAATAGTCACATAGGATTTGCTTAACGTTTTCCTGAGCCGCTCTATGTGCTCGGTTGTGTTCAGTAATTAAAATTTCTTTTTGTTCATTCGGGTCGAATATATCTAACACAAATTTATTCGTATGCCAAAACTTAGTTGATGGAAATAACTCGACTAAATTGTGTTGGACAAAAGCTAGAACTGGCAGGTCACAATGAATTACGTTGACGACATCTATTTTAATCACATTTTTTAAAGTGTTTATCAATGTATTCCTGTCTGAAAAATTAATGAAATGTCTAGATTTTTTACCAAATATTATAAATGTACGAGTTGAAGCAATTGGGTCTTCCTCTATAACTATTTGATTTCTGAAGCAGTTTAAAGGTTTATCTGTTGTTTCGATTACATAAGTCAAGGATAACTCGCTGTGAATTGTAGCGGCATCAGAAGATGCCTCATTCTCCAGTGCATGAATATTTTGTCGCGAAAGTGCATCAGCGACATAATTCTCCTTTCCTGGCTTGTAAAATATTTGAGCATTATGCTCGTCTACATAAGCTTTCCAGCGCTTAATTTTTGCATTTGTATTTTTATCCGAAACTGAAAATGAAAGAGGTTGGTGATCTGTAAAAATATTTAGAGTTTTCACTCCATAGAGATAGTTACGTAGATTCTTTAATGACCACACAATGGCCAACAGTTCTCTTTCATTTGTTGCAAATTGCAACTCTTTACCTTTGAGTGTTCTTGAAATCATTGTTATAGGCTTTCCGTTTTGTGATAAAACAGCTCCAAGACCATGTGATGAAGCGTCCGTCGTAAGATCGAAAGGCTTCGTGTAGTCTGGATATAACAATGTGACGTCTTCTGACGCCAAAATTTCTTTTAGTTTATTGAATGCTTGGAGTTCTTTTTCTTTTAATTCTATTTTAATTTTTTTTGATTGATTACCACTTATTTTGCCATTCTCACCCTTTAATAAATTAGTAAGTGGTTTAGCTATTGATGCAAAATCTTTAATAAAGCATCTATAATAACTAGCTAGACCTAGAAAGGATCTTATTCCAAAGAGTGTAGAAGGTTGTGAATAATTTTTAATCGCCTCCACTTTAGCAGGGCAAGTTTTTATACCATCCCTCGACACTATAAAGCCTAGGTACTCTACATCCGTCTTAAAAAAATTTGATTTTTCTCGCGAAACCCTCATGTTCGCTTCATACAATTTTTTTAAAACCGAATCAATATCTTTGACATGTTCATTCTCAGTTTCTGAGAAAACAATTACGTCATCGACGTAAACATAGCAATTTTTTCCAATTTGTTCACGAAGGACGTCATCTATAGCCCGTTGGAAAATACTGGGGGCGTTTTTCAACCCAAACGGAAGGCGACAAAATTCGTATTTTCCACCGTTAACGGAAAAAGCAGTTTTTTCCCGATCCCTTTCCGCTAATTCAATTTGGTGAAACCCTGATTTTAAGTCTAGAGTTGTAAAAAATCGTGCTTTGCCTAAATTTGACAAAATCGTTGTAATATTTGGGATAGGATATTTATCGTCTATGGTTTTTTGGTTGAGCTTTCGAAAGTCCATTACTAAACGTTTCTTTTTATTGCCCAACTCATCTGTTCCCTTTTTATCAACTACCCAAATGGGATTATTGTAAGGTGACCTTGACGGTCTAACAATGCCATTCGTTAGAAGATCCTTAATTTCATTATTTACGAAATCTGTCACACCCATAGGATATGGGTAAAATTTTGAGTAAATGGGGTCTTCACTTACTGTACGAATTGTGGCAACGATGTTAGTGTTATACGGCAAAGATTCATTTGAATCTGCAAATGTTTTTATTCTATTACGTATCATATTTCTAAAATCTACGCTTACGGATGATGGAACCTTAATGTCCTCTACTTTCGTAAAGTTCACATTGTCACATTTATGGAAGAGAATAGTTTCTAACCCTGAATCGAAGCGAATTGAATTTTCTTTTAAGCAAATTGTGGCGTTAACTTGTGTTAACAGGTCAAGACCAATAATTCCGTCAAAAGTTGACAGATTGGGTAAAATAAAAAAAGTGCTATTTCTCCCAAAAATATTTATAAAACATTTGAGTTCAATATTGTTAAAACCATGAATTGATTTTACTAAAAAAGATGCGTCTACTGGCACTAAGCCTTTTATCTCTTGTAATGGCCTGATGTAATTTTTCGAGGCACCTGTGTCAATTAAAAACTTTACTAACCTCCCTCCTACTGTTTTTTGAATAAACGGTAGTTGGGAGCTTCCCCTAAAAAATTAACATAGTCAAAATCATGTACCTCAGCTTCCACTTCATCTACCTGCAACGCAGCTGTGGCTTCATAGTCACCTTCATTATTCCGTGGAGGATTTTCCTGCAAATAATTTACTCTTTGGCGACGCTGTCCCGATTGTCTTTGAAAGCTACTTGGTCTTTTATTCCTTTGTTCTTGCCCTTGATCATAGGTATCGTTACTATTTTGGTGTTGATAGCTATTAAATTGGCGTAAACGTGATGATGTCGGATCGACATCCATTTTTTCACGACTGCTGGGGACTTTAGAACTGTTAAGTTCCAATTGTTTGTCATTTTCATAACTTTGCCTTTTGTTAAAATAGGGATTTTTGCCTTGCTTATTAATTTGGCTGTTATAATTGAAGTTATTACTATTATTATTGTTTTGGTAACGGTTCGGCGATCGTTTGATCTCGGACCTTAGAGATTTTTCTTCAGAATTTTTCGCATAACTTGCCGCAAACAGATACCTTTCATTGTTTGCTTCAACTTCTTGAGCTAAAGCCAAAGCAGTAGGCATATCAGACGGACGCGCCGAAAACAATACATCACTTAATGGTTTTTTTAACCCAGATATAAAAACTCTAAGGGCGTCTCTTCTGTACTTTTCGTTAAATGCAATGGCTAATGCACTGTCATATGACATATTGGCTTTGTTTGTAAGGAGGGTAAGTTTTTTTTCAATCTCGTCATAATATTCTAGAACGGTAAGGTTTCCTTGCCGCAATGTACTGAGCTCTTGCTCAATTAAATAAATTGGACGTACATCGGCGTACGTAAAGTCTAACCTAGCTATGATAGCTTTAAAATTTAAAACTGTATTGAATGAAGCCAGAACAGCATCGGCTGGGCCTCTTATTTTATTTCTTATTATTCCAACTGCCTGGTAATGTCTAGAACTACCATCGTATTTTTCGAAAACTTTGTAGGCAGAGTGAACCGCTTGACGCCAAGAGACATAAGTGCCCTGTTTGCCCTCAAATTCCGGGAGAGATTTAACTATGTCGAGACACTCTTCACACCTATGACCTTCCACAATTTCAATTTCTTTAAAAATTTCAACTTCAGGTTTATTTTGTGTCACTGTTAAATTTTTCACTGCATCGCTTAACTTTCGTTCAAAATCCAATTTTTGTGCTTCAAGGGCACCACTGACTGCGGATTCTACTAACACTTTTAAATCTGTAGCATTCATTTTTGTTTCTATTTTTTTTCCTATTTGTAGGTAATTAAACTTTTCTAATAGTGTTTCAATATTCTCAGGTTCACTCATTAACGGTAGATAATATTTATATGCAGTTTAATTAATTTCAATATCAAAAAAAACTCACAAACAACAAAAAAATAACACTTGCAAGCTTTACAAATAAAAATATTCAAAGTATAGAAAAATTCTTACATTTTTACATAAAAGAAAATAATTCTTAATGCTCGTAACCGATGAATGATGATTTTTTTTTTTCAGTTGGTTGATTCCGGTTGATATTGTTTAGTATTCCAAAAGTTCTTTCAAGTTGGGCGCCAGTAATGAAATTCGTTTGAATTCAATTTTATTATTATTCCTTTATTGAGACTTGTAAAAGACTGCCTAACTTATTACAAACTTAATATCTAAAACCCTCAAACATGCAATGCTTTGGATACCTTGCAGCTCGTGCCAGATATCGCATTTCATCCTTCTCGTCGTCGGTTCTTGACACCAGTCTGTCTCGTTTATAGAATCAGCTGTGTCAGCATGGTTCGTTATTGATGACGACGATGTGTGGCTCGGCGGATGTTAGGCGATCGTGTTAACTTATATACGAGCTTTCACTAGAAACGTTTCATGAACAGAAATTTCCTGCTTCTGAGTAATCCGATACAGTAGTTCCTTAACTGAATTTAGATTGTTTGGGTCAATAGATACCACTTCATCACAAGCATTTCCCAAACTTTTCCACTTTGCCATCCACCAATCCTCATTTATCAGCTCATATAACACCATTTTTTTGGAAATTCGGTCGTCCTGGTGAGAAAGCACCTTCACAATGTAGTCCGCATGCAACTTAAAGGTATAAGTGAACAGTTTTGGAAGTCCTGTTTCAAGGTGTAGTGCGTAATTCGGCGTGTTTATCAGCAAGTTGAAAAGCTCTCTAAGAAATTCCTATGCAATTTTTCAATGGGCTCATGCTCATCAATTCCCCACACTTGGGCAGCATAACATAGATTTTACCACAGCATCAAAAATCTTATACTTTGCTGAAAGGTTGATTCTGTTATTTGAAAAGATGTTTCTCCATGACATATTGATCAGGCTTTGCGAAGTACTTGATTTTGCTGCAAGATACAAATTGAAGTCAAGAGCCCTATTAAGTTTAACACCCAGGTACTTGAATTCGTTGACGACCTCCAAACTTGAACCATTGAAGACCCAATTGTAAGTGTTTTGACCTCTTGCTGATCTGGTGAAAACCATTAACTTCGATTTGCTTGAATTAATTATAAGGCACCATTTATGGCAATATTCCGCCCGGCGATTGATCATCAGTTGCAAATTTTCAGGTGATTCTGAGAGTGTCACCAGATCATCCGCGTTCAACAAAACATTGATGTTTAAATCCGCGATTCGTATTCCTCCAGGTAAGTAGGCAGTAACATCGTTTTTAAAAAGCGCAAACAGTAGCGCACTGAGCGGGCATCCTTGCTTTACTCCATTATCCGTGTCGAACCATTCTGAGTAGGTAGAACCGTCCCACACAGCTGCTTGAGATTCCGAATACAGTTCTTTTATTACACGTATGAATTTCGTAGACAATCCTATTTGCGAGAGTTTATAAAAGAGAGCATTTCGATTTATAAGGTCGAAGGCAGCCTTAAAGTCAACAAAAAAAGCGTACACTTTCTTGTTTCTAGAATGGAACGCTTTTACAATTGATGTTAGTGTGAAAATATGATCTATTGTTGAAAAGTTTTTTCTGAATCCCACCTGAAAGTCAGTAAGGATATTTTAAGTATCCACCCATGTTTCTAATCTATTTACTAGTATATCGCAAAATATTTTTGACATGACATTCATAAGAGAGATACCTCGGTAATTTTCAACGTTGTTCAAGTCTCCTTTTTTATGTATTGGAAAGATGACTGATTTTTTGAATGATGGTGGAACATCCTCGCTTGAAAATACTTTGGTAATAAAAGATTGAAGTTGCGAATGAAATGCTGCGGTAGCATTCTTAAAATACTTTATACTTGTATACCAAAATTCTTCCTTAAAAATGTTTTGAAAATTTTTATACTTACTATTTCTTTAAAAAACCGCTTCAAAGATTTTAAAAATATTTTCCCATAAATTCATATTTGTTTAAGAATTCAAATAGAATTCTTTTTCTAAGTTGAATCTATAAAAAGAGTTTCAAGAAAAATACTCATGCTTTTACAAATTTTGCTCTAAAAACTTCCATTATTATGTTTTTTAAATTTTAAGGTTGTAAACAAAGAAGCAATTACCTTCTTGATTTGTTTTTATTTTGTAATCTGCCATCTTTAAAACTTAAATAAAAGTACATATTTTAATTCACATACATGGAACGTTTGAAACTTAAATTACATACCGTAATCTTGCGATAAATCTTATATATTCAATAAAGCACTTGAACTCTTAGAGCAAAAACCTACACCTACACAATGTGTCTTTCTGTCACAAAAAATAAATTCCTTCATACAGCTAATTCCCATAAAATCTACCCTTTTCTTAAACCATAAACAAAAAAAGCAATGAAATACGTACCTACCCAAACTTTATGGTATCACCGGACTAAAAGATCAACTAAAAAAGACCAGCATTCTCAGTAGATTTTTTTTTTAACAAAAACTATTGAAACTCAGTAGAAAAAAATATCAGCTGGTGGCATCGAAAGCTTCGCATGAATGGACACAACATAACTTTCCACTTCAGTGTACCTTTGTCTTCCTTAGAAATCATCGAACATATTGAAGTGACATCGACCATTTTGCCAGTCACCCAAAAATGTTATCCATACCAGCACAGAGAACACCATTTTATATTTATCTCTGGACCAATGTATATTCGCACCGGACAACGGAAAGAGCTCCTTTAAAGGCCAACTGAAAACAAATCATATCAAAAGGGATCAATGTGGCATATCCATATTTACGTATATATTCATATAATGCACATAAAAGGTATAACACTGTGCCTTTAGGTCACCAGACGTAAGGCTCCACGAAAAATTCGCCTTCTAAATTTAGTTCCCTTTTTGAATTCAACATTGTTCCTATATGGTCTGAGCAGCTTTTGGCATCAGAAAATACAAAAATCCTTTAATTGCCATCTCCATATTCGTGGTAAAACTATACTTCAAACGCACACGCACAGTGCATATCTATCAGCACATAAATACCTGCATACATAGAGGCGCCCGATCCTACCTAATCCTTTTCACTGCAACTGCCGACTGTCAGACTTTCCAAGCGACTGGACACTCAGCTGAAGTCCTCAGCTATACCTACATACTCTTTGCCTGGCAATTTGTAAATTCCTATTCGTCGTCTCTTTTATCACATTTAGCCTGTGGCTCCTTGATATTCGTTGTGCCCAGTGAATTATGTGGGCGTATTACTCCCCAAGGAACCTCCATTCTAACCAGTTAACTAATGCGATTGTAGCATTGGAAAAAGGTCAAACCCTTTTACCCGAAGACACAAAAAAAGGTATATTCTGTTTCTAGCAACACCTGGACCTGTGTGGTAACCTTTCGGTCAATCTATTCGTGACCTGGGCTAGAACTGAGCATCAGGGACATCCTATAGGTGGACGTGTCAGTCATCGGTATCACGTTTTATGTTTTACTACATCAACATCAGGAAAGATTACATTGCTCAATGTCCAGTCTCCTTTGGCTAGGTTTGGTACTGCTGCTGGTCAGTTGATATTCATGTGATCAACCTTTAGAAAGGTGAGTGAGCCAGTGTCATATCGCACAACGGATTAGGGTAGTGGTGTGGAGGTGGTGCTGCTGGCTATTTAGATTGTATAAAAGTTCACGTTATCAAATGGAAAAGGAGGACTTCTTTTTTGAAGAAGAAAGTAAGAAAATTCACATCTAAAGTAAAGAAAATAAGAGTTGCTTATGTATCCAGGGATACATTTTACTCGGGATTTTGAACTATTCCTCTATAAAGTGAATAAAGGATTAATTGCATTTTGATTCCAGAGAAAAAAAAATAGTATCTACAGATAAGATTAAAAATTTTTTTGAAAACTTTCTATGAGTATTTTGATGTAATTTTGTGTTAAGATTTTTATTTTATATTTTGTTGGTATGATATATTTTTTGTTATATGATGACTATGACAGTGGCAAGTGAATTTGGTAGAAACTTTAATATGAGATGTGTTTTGTTAACCTTCTTAATAAACACTAAAATACGTTGCACATTCAACCAACGAGTAACTAAAGCTCAAATGTGAATTCAACTTGTTGTTGTTGATGGAACTAGCATATGAAAATTTTGGCAAAATGTGAAATATTCATCAAGGAGGTCAACAAAACACGCCTATAGTATAATATTACTCGCTTGATTTGCAAAATATTTATATATATCACCTAGAATATCTTATGAGCATTTTAGTAAAAATTATATTTTAAAATAATTAACTTATATTTGACGGCTACAAGTATACCAACAAAAAATTAGATATAACAAAAAAGTACGTATACGTCACGGTGTACGATTGTTTGCAAGGATCGCTTTCTTCGTAGTAAATTGTTGATTATTTGGATCAGTAATATTTAAAAGTTTTGCAAAATATATTTTCAATATATTTGCTTTATAATCAACTTGAAGTGTTTCGGTTTAAGACTTTATTTTGTTCAAAAGAGCAAATGCGAAAGGTGTCGCGCTATACAGTATGACTCTTTTTTGCTATAAGAAAATATCTTGTTCTAAGTTTTTAAATAATCTCTTTAAAAGTTGTTGATGTCAGTGCAAAATGAGTTGATAATTATTTATTTATTCATTCACTATCAGGAAATGATGCTGATACGTGACCTTCAAAATGTCAATTTTTAAAATATCAACTATTAAAGCGTCCACTGTTAAAAACTCGATTCATAAAATGTCGCTCACTTTTGACATTTCTAAAATCAAGATTTTTATTCCTTATTTCTGTATTGTTTTAAAGCATGAAATTCGATATTTAGATTTAGAATACCTTTTAAAGAAACAGAAAACGCCATCTGAATTCTTAATGAAATATAAATTTGTGAAAGAAAAAACTTTCAAATCTTTGAAACAGTTCTTTAAGACAATGATTTTTAAATAAATAAAATACACAACTGGGTCGCACGGTTGCTCTTATGTTCAAGGCGATGAGGGTTTAAAAAAATTATATGTGAAAACATGGAAATTACGAGAGAAAATTGTTTAAAAGCATGAAATACGATATTTAAATTAACTTTAAAAAAAAATTTGTTGAGAGTTCGAGATAAAAAAGAACGCTATCTTAATTCTTTATTGAATATGATTGTATGGACAAGAAAATTTAAATCGTTGGAGCGTTTTCTTTAAAAATAATTTTTTGTATACAAAATTCTTAAAACATTTTTGACGAAAACTTTTGTTATGCAAGCCTTTAGCATTTATTTATGTGCATAGAAAAATAAAATTTGGGAAAAAAATTGTTAACCCGTTTTTGAAATATCGAAAAAAAAATTTAAACGTTTTTTTTTAAATACAAAAGTTTTTTTTTGAAAATTTTGATTTGTATTATATTATCTGAAATTTATTTTAAACAAATTTATCTGAATTCGTCCATCAACCGATAATGAGAAATTTCGAAATAAAAAACACACGTTCTATGACAGGTACTATTAATAGTTGCTAACAGAAAAATTGTATAATTTTTTGTAGTAGATCAAATTAATTTTAGTAGATATAAATTAATCAAAATCTAAGGAGTCATTTTTGAGAAAAAAAATATTTTCCTTTCCGGTTGTTTAACTCTTGTATAGAAGGAACCGTTATTTTTTCATATACATATTTGTAAAGTTTTTTTTAGATGATTAAAAAAGTATATATAACGGGTGATTTCTTAGCTGGTTTGGTTTTGGCAACACTGGTTTTGACAGCTGACGTGTGTTTAGTACCTTGTGTCACTGTCAAACAGCTTCAGTTTGGTTTGCAATTTAACCATGGATCGTCTTACAAATGAACAACGCTTGCAAATTATTTAATTTTACTATCAAAATTCGTGCTCGGTTCGAAATGTTCATCGCGCGCTGCTTCCATTTTATGGTCGGCATTCTCGACCTTCTGAGCAGTCTATTCGGAAGATTGTGACCAAATTTCGCACCAAATTGGACATTAAACCACCAACACGTTTACGTACTGTGCGTAGTGAAGAAAATATTGCGGCCGTATCAGCTAGTGTGACAGAAGACCGCGAAATGTCGATTCGGCGCCGTTCCCAGCAGTTAGGCCTTTGTTACAGCACTACGTGGAAAATTTTGCGGAAGGATTTGGGCGTAAAGCCTTTTAAGATACAGCTGGTGCAAGAACTAAAGCCAGCCGACCTACCACAACGCCGAATTTTTGGTGAATGGGCTCTTGGAAAGCTGGCCGAGGATCCGCTTTTTTATCGAAAAATTGTGTTCAGCGATGAGGCTCATTTTTGGTTGAATGGGTACGTAAATAAGCATAACTGCCGCATTTGGAGTAAAGATCAGCCAGAAGCATTGCAACAGCTACCAATGCATCCCGAAAAAGCCACTGTTTGGTGCGGTTTATGGGCCGGCGGCATTATTGGGTCATATTTCTTCAAGGATGATGCGAATCGCAGCGTTACTGTCAATGGTGAACGCTACCGAGCGATGATAACAAACTTTTTTTTGCCCGAAATAGAAGTTCTTGACTTGCATGATATGTGGTTTCAACAAGACGGTGCCACATGCCACACAGCACGCGAAACAATGGCGCAATTGCGAGGCGAGTTTGGTGAACAGTTAATTTCACGTTTCGGGCCGGTCAATTGGCCGCCTAGATCGTGCGATTTGACACCATTAGATTATTTTTTGTGGGGGTATGTCAAGGCTAATGTCTATAGGGACAAGCCCGCTTCGATTGACGCACTGGAAGCCAACATCCATGCATTCATTCGTGAGATACCGGCCGATATGTGTGAAAGCGTATGCCAAAATTGGACTCAGCGGATGGGCTACCTGAGACGCAGCCGCGGTCAACATTTGCATGAAATTATCTTTAAACATTAAATTGCAAAGTTCAAACTATCGATTCAAATAAATATTTTATTAATTTTTTCGAATTTTTTGTGTTTTTTTTTTTAAAAGTTCTAAACCTCTTAAAAAATCACCCTTTAAAAGTTATAAGAACTTAATTTGCAAATTTTTTACGAAAAATCGTTTTAAATGATATCTTAAATTATACCCTTTATCGTTTTATTTTATATTGGTACATACAAATTATTTCTTATTTTTAATGATTAAAAAAAAATAAAAATTTAGTCCCAAAATTAACAATTAAGACGAATCATTCTATGGGAGGTGCTATTATCGGTTAATTGTGATTGATATTTTTTTTATATTTTGTCAAATTGAGTCAAAAATTGGAGCCATTTTTGGGAAAATAAGATTTTTAGTTGATTTGTCCTTGCTTTTGTAATAGGTACTTTGTATGTAGTATATGCCATGATATGCATTCGTAAACAAAATTGAAGCCGAGATTTTGATCTGACTTGTCATTACGATGATAAGGAAGACGAAATAAGTGAGACTCACAATTCAGTCTGGATGTACCTGCAATAAATTTTTTTTAGCAGTATAAAAACTTTTCTTTAAAAAAATCAATACATTTCTTTTGATAAAGGCTACCTTTGGATCGGAAATCATTTTTCAAAAAATGAGTATTAATAGAAAATAATTCCAAAGACATTTTTTTTAATTTAAGATTTTCTTCAAGACATTTTTGATTTCAGTACATTTTTTAACCTAAAAGTTAATATAAATAGTTTTTTTTACCAATCAACAACCAACAAATTATAAGAGTTTACAAATAGCAACTATTAGTAACACTAATAATAATGATTTTTCTCCTTGTTATTTGCTTAATTGATCTAGATTACTTTTTACGTAAACTAAATTCTAACAAAATTAAAAATATTGCATACCAAGATTTTCAAAAAAAAGATTTTGAATTTCTTTAAAAAAATTGATATCTCAAAACTGAGTTGACAATTTTTTTTAATTTTTATATGCATATATAAATCAATACTTAAGATTTGTATAACAAAAAATTTCTTTTATATATTTTTAGAATTAATTATTTATATAAAAAAAACTATAAATAACCATTCCAATCGTTGGGAGTGATTATTTATAATTTTTTTTCTCTATAATCATATTCAAACAAGGAGTAAGATGGCACTATTTTTTTATCCCAAACTATCAAAGAAATTTTTTAATCTAATTTAAGTATAGTATTTCATGGTTTTTAATATTTTTTTTCTCATAATTTCCACGTATCAAGTCGCCACCCAGTGGTGTATTTTATTTAAGAAAGGATTTTAGAAAAGAAAGAAAAGAAGAAACATTTTCTTAATAATGCGTAAAATAACTTCTTAAAATATTAAAAAAATATCAAGAAAACATTACATATTTAAATCAATCACACCATTCTCAAAAAATTAGAAGTCAAAAGAAAACCAGGCAGAATTGTAAAAAAGAAGTTAGTTTTAACAATTTATTATTTTTTTAAAATTTTGAGTTTGAAGATAAATTTTTCAAAAACTATTCACTTAAATATCTTGAAAAACTTGATGGATGCATAAATGTATTTCCTGCTGTTCAAAGTTGTATGAAGTTGTTCGTTTTCCACTGCTTTTAAAAAAAATTTTTTTATTCAAGTCAATTCAAAAAAACAAAATTCCCCCCCCCCCACTCTAATGGGGGGAAATAAGACTACCCTCTACAATGATTTTCTTCTTTTTTCTGTGCAACCTACATCCTTATATTTGTATCGTTTATGTAAAATGCCCTGCTTATTATTTAATATTTATTCGCTAATTTAGGATATTTTCGATACTTTTCCTTTTTGAAGAAACAATATTTTGTAAATGATCACTATTATAGAAAAAAGTGTAAAAAAATATTTTTTTTATTATTTTTAGTTAATGCAAATACAATCTATAAATTGAGCACACATTTTTTTGTGACAGCTTCGTAATTAAAGAGTTAAAACCAAAACAATTTTTTTAAATAATTAGGTATATCTAAAAAAGTAACGGTCTTTGAAAAAAAAAAGAATTTTTTTATTGAAGGTAATACTCGTATAATTCACAAACTTTTCAAACAAATGTTTTCGATAACACATCTCTAAGGTATTCTAAGGTAGTTACATTTTCTTCAAGTTTTGTTAATATTACTTTTTAATACCATGTACTGTTTCAAAGTTCAATACCGTGTATGCAAAAACTTCCTCATGCAAAAATAAAGATATTGTAATTACTCGTAGTAGTGGAATTTTTTCGCCGATAGGCATTTTTTGTAAATTTTTCCTAGGCTGGTGGAACATGTGATTGATCCTAACTGCAAGAGAACTTCTTTTTAAAATTTGTTATTAAGGGGTTAACCTTTACTTTTCGTAGATTTAATTGACTAGCTATAAGTTAAAAATTTAAACAAAATCACTTCATTGGTTTAGGCTGCAGTTCGAGGTACAGACGGAAATACAGACAGGAAGGCAGACAGAATTGTCAGTCAACGACGATAAAATAATAAAATAAAACATGTCATGTTTTGTTGTTATTTATCGAACAATTTTTTTTTTCAACTAATCTAAAACTTGCCTAAATTACAAGTCAAAAAGTTAATGCACCTGTGATATAAAATTATTTAAAATGAAATTTTTATTTGTTTTCTTAACTTTGCGAGTAATTATTTCCTAAGAAATATATGTGAACAGATTGAAAAAGAACTTTCTTCATCTTAAAGAGCCAAACAAATTAAATGCTTCCATGTTACATAAGCCAGCTACAGAAGAGCTAAAGGCCATCAACAACTACTCACCTGGAAGAATCGCAGTTGGACTGCTGCGTGAAAGATGATTCTTACTTTATTTGCACGGAAAAGATCCATCATCGGGATGAATAAATTTATTCTAAGATATTATTTTTATATAAATGTATGTAAGGCAACGATGGCAATGCGACCATGTTTCTTATACAGCTTTACTTAAACTCACAGAAAATGTATAATACAGGGTGTTTTGAAACTAAAATTAAATAGGTAATTGAAGGGCTTCGCATTATCGCTTATCTGTTATCGCTTAAAAACAGCATAACCCCTTGACAGAGTTATTGGCAGCCGTAGCTTGTAGCAAGGGTTTAGTATTATTTAACTTCTACTTCACCATACATTTCTTGCTTCATTTGCTGTTTTACATTGCGGCGCTGGATACTAATTTTGTATCTTTCTACTTTGACAGTGCAACGAGCCACAGCTACAGGTAGACCATTCTGTTTAAATAATAAGACTTACAACAATTTTCCCAACAAAAAAAAATCATTTATCGGGTTGTTCAATAAGAGCGCTACAAAAGTTTTTTTAAATAAAACAAAAACGGTTTTGGATATCAATCAAATTCTTTATTCCTGTGAAAGTACGTTCGATGCCATTATGTTTCGAACTTGATTTTTTTTGCATGGCCACCACGGGCACGCTTGCAGAAGTCCAGACGCTGAACCCAATTTTTGACGGTTTTCGGCTAAGGACTGGACCATTTCGTGAGATAACACGTTCTTCAAACTTGGTTTCCAATAAATTGATTGTGACATTCGCTGTGTGGCTTGTGGCGCTATCCTGTTGGAACCACATGTCCTCCAAGTCCATATCATCCAATTGGGGCCAAAAATATTCGGTTATCATTGAACGGTAGCGATCCCCATTCACAGTAACGTTCCGGTCTTGATCATCACGGAAGAAGTTCGGCCCAATGACGCCGCCAGCCCATAAACAACACCAAAGCCTAATTTTTTCGGGATGCAATGATGACTCATGGAGAACGTGTGGATTGCTGCCTGAACAATACCGCATATTTTGTTTATTGACGAAGCCATTCAGCCAGAAATGAGCCTCATCGCCGAAGATGATTTTTCGATGAAAATCCGAATCATTGTCAAGTTGTTGCTCAGCCCAATTCACGAACATACGACGCTTCTGGTGGTCAAGCGGCTTCAGGTCTTGCGTCAATTTAATCTTGTAAGGATGTAAGCCAAGATCTTTTCGCAAAATTCGCGACAACGACGTCACAGGGATGCCCAACGCTTAAGAACGACGTGTGAGAGACACATTTGGGCTTACTGCAACTGAAGCCTCAGCGGCAGCAATATTCTCGACACTCGGGCACTTCTTTATCTCACTGGCACGCGAACATTTTGTACTGTGCCTGTGGATACAAATTTTTCCACTAGATGCTCAATTGTTGATCTGGTAGGACGATTATGACGACCATAAATTGAACGTAGCGCTCTTAACATTGAGGCCACTGACTCCGAATTTCGGTAGTAAATTTTAATAATTTCGAGTCATTTTTGGCTCGTAGTTCTTTCCATCATGAAATGGCAAACCTGACTGAAGAGAAATGTCAAAAGAGTGGCAAGAAATATGGTGCCGTTTGCTGTCCCTGTCGCTCTACTTTTGTAGCGTCCCTTTTGAAAACCCCTTTATTTGATGAGAGACATTTCCATGTCGAGGGCAAACATTAGAGGCCCAAAAAATTGACACGTAGTCTTATGAAAGCTAATGCATCTTGAATTACTTCAAAAATAGATGTGCTCTTTTCAAACAATCTACAGCAGAGTTAAGGCTATTCGTGAAAAAGAGGTTCTATCTTTGATTAAAAGAAACCATTAAACATATTAATAAAATACCTGAAATGAATTCATAGTATTTTTATGGATTTTTTCTTGGCTCATCTCAGGTAAGAATGTTTTGAATTTAAGCTTTTTGTTATGTCCACCCTGTAGTCCCAAAGGCGAATAATTTCAATTGAGAAGCAAGACAAACTGTATTCACCTTTCAAACGGGCTATATGAAGGACGATATGATCTATGCACACAATGTTTTCTTCACAACACGGCATACACCGGATAAAAAAGGTATTTATTTTTTTTGTACAAGGAAAGAGCAATTGCAACAGCTTCAGAATCCACCACCATCTATCCCATAGTAGCATGATGGAAAGTAAAAAAAAAACTCGTTGAGTATTGTATACTTTTGCTTTATTTTCTTATAGAACCGTTATTCTGTTTGCGATATAGTTGACAGCAAATATATAAGTATAAATCGGATATTAAAGATAAAAACGGATTAAATAGATCACTTTCTTGAATGATGTCTGTGTTGGTTCTCGTTTTAATCAAAGGAAGTGTAAAAATGAAAATACTGACAATCATAAATGCAATGAGGAAGCATAATATTGATGGAAATAGAAATTTTTCTGTTGCTATATACTGCCGTATTAGATTGCAATCTACCTTTGAATTTCTGCCTTTAAACTTTCTTGTTTCGTGCTATATGTAAATATAAAAATGAATCAATTAGTATTTGTGTAAAAATTATTCCAAAACAAGTAAAATAAGGGATTTTTCGTCAATCCACATGCCAAACCATAGGAATCGAAATTTTTTGCTCGATATTTAGAAATTTGTAAGGCTGAATTTAAAACCTCTGTTGTTACAGATAAAATCTAAATATATAAAAAAATAAAATAGGCATATAACGTGTTTTTACTGTATGTCTGTTCATCTACAGCCCAAGCCGCTCGATCGATTTTCTTCAAACTTGGTACATACTGGTTGAATGGTGATGGTTAATGGCCCACAAGTTTTTAAATTTTTTGTAGAACCAAAAATAACGGTACCTGCCATACAACTTTTTTTGGTAATTTAACATAATCGTATTTTTCTCAAAAACGGCTCTACAACTTTCCTTGAAAAAAATTCAATAAATTACTTTTAGAAGTAAGTAGTTTAGAAGTTGGATTGAAAACCATTATTCAAAAAATGGTTATTAATGGTAGCTCCCCGAAAAACCATTTTCTTAATTTTTGATTTTCTTCAAAACTGTATGACTGATTTCAATAATTATTTTGTACAGGCTCCCAAAAACTATACAATTTTTTGTGTACTTTAATAAAAAAGAATGTTGTTTGATTTTTAAAAAATTATTCAAATTTTTTGTTTTTTTTTTGAAAATTAAATATTTCGAAAACGATATGATCGATTTTTTTGAAACTCGAAACTTGAGTTTTTTAGTAGTCTCCAAAAATATTTTTAGAAAAAAACTAACTACATATATGAAAAAATAACAGTACCTTTCATACAAAAGTAAAAAAACCGGAAAGGAAAATATTTTTTTCTCAAAAACTCAAGTGTCGTTTTAATTAAACTTTTTGCGTATACTAAAATTAATTTAATTTTTCACTTAGTATAGCAATAGTACACCTGTCATAGAACGTGTTTTTTTATTTTGAATTTTCTTACTATCAGCTATCAGATAAATATTTATATTTACAAATTTCTAACAAAAATAGTAATGTTGCATACCTATCAAAATTTTCAAAAAATAAAGTTTAGAATTTTTAAAAAAAGTTTAACATTTTTTTTTTCAAATTTTATTTTTATAAACACATAAATATATAAATAAATAAAATTTTAAGATTTGCATACCAAAAGTTTTCCTTAAAATTGTTTTAAGAATTTAATACAAACAAATTTTTTTAAGAAAACTGCTCCACCGATTCAAAATATTTCCGTCCATACAATCATATTCAATAAAGAATTAAGATGGCGTTTTTTTGTATCTAAAACTCTCTAGTCTTAATTTAAATATCGTATTTTAAGCTTTTAAATATTTAGTAATTTTCTTAAACCCTCAGTGCCTTCAACATCAGAGCAAATACTTAAGACCCAGTCGTGCATTTTATTTGTTTGAATTTTGTGGATGTAGACTCCTCAAGAAGTAGGTATATATAAGTACTCTTTAATAAACCCAAAAAAGTAAAATGCGTGTCTGGGTCACAAGCACTACTTGCTCTTATCCATGTTCAAGATGCTTTGAGTTTATTAAAAAAAAAATTGTTTAGGAGTGTTCCGAACTGAACAAATCCAACCAACTTTAGTACTTCCAGCCCCCGAGGCTTGACGGTGTATAGCAATATTGTCCACTACCTTCCAAATACATTAAGTTAAAAATTGCTAGAACCCATTGCTTAAAAGCAGTCTTTAGCGTAGAGAAAAACTGAGCTGCTTATTATTATTATTACGTCGAAACTCGAGAGCTAATAACATTATTTGTCAGTAAGGGCTGTCTTCAGCGTAGAGAAAAACTGATACCTCGTTTACATCACGAATTGAATCAGGATTAAGTTCCATGTAGACCTGTTGCCTGTAGCTCGGCGAGCTGTATCAAATCGAAAATAGAATGCACATAGCTAGATCAAAGGATTAAATAATCGAGACTAAAGATGCTTGTTGGTGTGTTTATTGGTTATTGGTTTCTAGACTGTATGTTGAATCTTTGGCTTATTTTGGTTGTTTGTTATTTGTGGTCGAAATTTATTTTTATTAACAACGTCAGATTCACACAATGAAAGCAAAATTTTCACTTCAATTTCATTTTAATTCAATCTTTCGATCTGGAATTGTCATAAACCTGGGTCAAAATTTCGATCCGGATTGAATCCGATCCTTCGATTCGCTCATGTAAACGTGGTATGAGCTACTTATTATTATCTTCTGCAGCACTGAACGCTGTCATCAGAAATTCCAGTAATCTTTCCAGTCAGTGCTGGAAAATTGGTTGGTTAGTGGGTAGAAAAAGTCGAAACGTCACATTTAGGTTACGACAAATAAAAACAAATAATTGCTCGGTCTCGCTCTCGCTCTTGTCCGCACTTATTACTCAATTTTATTTTCATTGTTTTTCGTTTTTGTGGTGCATTTACTTATTTTGCATTCTGCACTTCTGTGTTTAAAACCCGTTTCAACGATGTATAATTTATATGCCTTCGGCTTTTGTAGGCCGCGGTAAATTTTTGCTATAGTTTTAGCTACATCCTCTTCGAAAAAAGCCATTTTTGCCATACTTTCATTTTTTTAAAGGCTTTTACCAAATAATAGAGCACAAAATTAAATTTTTTTCCAATGATGTCTTAGAAAACAAGTTTGTCTGAACACAGACACCTTTATCGTATTGATCTGACAAAAACACGCTTCACAATTTTTTCATGAAATCATCATTTCAGTCCGGAACACTCTTAAGGAGGAGTAAATTATTATTATGGGGTACGAATGATTAACAACATGCAACACCAAAGCAATGACAACTGGTGGGTAACTATATCAAATTCTTAAAACATTTTTAAGAACAATTTCAGTATGCCAATCTTAAGTATTGAACATAAATGTATACAAAAATTGAATTTTCAAAATAATTGTCAACCCGTTTTTCGGATATTTAATTTTCAAAAATAAAAAAAAAAACTTTTTTAAAAATTCAAAAATTCTTTTTTTGATTTTTTTGATATTTTATCTAATTTAAAATTTTATGTTTTAAAAAAATTATCTTAATCAGTTCAACCAATAATGAAAAAAGTCAATATAAAAAAAGCGTAAATTTCAGTTCTAAGTGTAAATTTGACGTCTGTAAAGTTAGCAAAACAATTTTTTAAGCTTGAAAACTTTAATGTTTGATCTTGAGTCTAAAAACATTTAGAAAGCAAAATCATTTATTATTTTGATGAACAAATAAATGTCAAGACTTCATTAATATTTCAAGTCAAAAAAAATTTCAAATAGGCCAACTTTCCACATAAAATGACTTAATGATTTCAAAGATCATTGGTTAGGTAGTTTAATCATTGAAAAAAGAAAAGTCTTTTTATGTGGAAGGTTGGGCCTATTTGAAATTTTTTTTTAAATAGATATATTAATTTAGTTTTGAGCTTTATTTGTTCATCAAAAAATAAATGATTTTACTTCCTAAGCGTCTCAAAATCCATCATTAAAATTTCAATGATGATTTTCAGTGATAGCTAATGGGTGATTTTTTATGAGATTTAGAACTTTAAAAAAAAAAAAACACAAAAAATTCGAAAAAATGAATGAAATATTTATTTGAATCGATAGTTTGAACCTTGCAATTTAATGTTTAAAGATAATTTCATGCAAATGTTGACCGCGGCTGCGTCTCAGGTAGCCCATCCGCTGAGTCCAATTTTGGCATACTCTTTCACACATATCGGCCGGTATCTCACGAATGAATGCATGGATGTTGGCTTCCTGTCCCTATAGACATTAGCCTTGACATACCCCCACAAAAAATAATCTAATGGTGTCAAATCGCACGATCTAGGCGGCCAATTGACCGGCCCGAAACGTGAAATTAACTGTTCACCAAACTCGCCTCGCAATTGCGCCATTGTTTCGCGTGCTTTGTGGCATGTGGCACCGTCTTGTTGAAACCACATATGTATCATGCAAGTCAAGAACTTCCATTTCGGGCAAAAAAAAGTTTGTTATCATCGCTCGGTAGCGTTCACCATTGACAGTAACGCTGCGATTCGCATCATCTTTGAAGAAATATGGCCCAATAATGCCGCCGGCCCATAAACCGCACCAAACAGTGGCTTTTTCGGGATGCATTGGTAGCTGTTGCAATGCTTCTGGCTGATCTTCACTCCAAATGCGGCAATTATGCTTATTTACGTACCCATTCAACCAAAAATGAGCCTCATCGCTGAACACAATTTTTCGATAAAAAGCGCGCGATGAACATTTCGAACCGAGCACGAATTTTGATAGTAAAATTCAATAATTTGCAAGCGTTGTTCATTTGTAAGACGATCCATGGGTTAAATTGCAAACCAAACTGAAGCTGTTTGACAGTGACACAAGGTACTAAACACACGTCAGCTGTCAAAACCAGTGTTGCCAAAACCAAACCAGCTAAAAAATCACCCGTTATAACTGGCACCTTAAGTGAAATAAGAAGACCATGGAGGGGGGGCGGGGGGTGTTGTGAAATAAAAACCTGAAAAAATTTGAGAAACTGTTTTTCTGTGTTTTGAATCGAATGAGGGCTATCCATCCAAGACTTTGTCCAATTTAAGGACCATCCTGATGTATACTTAAATCTTTGTGGAAAATGAGTTCAATCCAACAGTCACTGAGTAGACACAGCTATATTTAATTTAAGCTCTGTTTAAATTTATATTTAACTTTTTTTGGGTAGAAAAACAAAAGATGTCTTCATTAATAAAAACAATTTGATCGATAACGAAAGCTTATTTATAATAAGCCACCAAAACCCTAATTAGTATTATATAACTGCAAAATTAAAAAAAAAAAAACAACCTTTTTTATTCTGTTTATGTGCGGTTAAATATTGTAATTTTTCCACTTGAATTAAACAAAATAGAAAAACATCCTTCAAAATAGCTTGAACAGTATAACGGATATTGTTTTGGTATCCATAATTAGCTATGTTCAACCAACTAAGCGAAATAATCTTCCCAGACAAAAAGAGCTTATTCCCGCGTTTTTGAATTTATTTGCTTTTGTATTAATTCAAAAAATTAAGATGCAAAAGGTCAAGGGATAAGGCATCCCTTCTAATACATATTTACATCATTTTCAAATCTCAAGCCATAGAATAACCTTAAATGATTAAGTAGTAAAATTTACAACATCAACGTTATTTATTTTGCTATGTGGTAGATATTATATCTTACTGCCCACCATGGTCCGTCTTTTTTCCATCAGTTGAATAAGTTCGAGTAAATAGGTATGCTCTATACCCCAGCGAACCAATTTAAAAGATGAATGTTAGGGTGCCCAGAGATTTATCACCCCCCAGGCTATCTACCTACTATATATGACTTTGGGGCCAGGAACTACGGGTAATTTCACACTGTTTATTCTCTCTGGAGTAGTTCCCTTTGATTTCCTGTCGAAACGCGAGCGCATCACATCTTCTCGGTCCTCTTCTTAAATACCAGCCAGAGCCATTTTATATACGGATCCCATCATCACGTCCATGTTAACTAAGATACCAAAGTGAGGGAGGATGATGGAGGCCCTGAAGGTAACGAGCTTTTCAAATTGCTTGCTTTACAACATTATCGTCAGCGTCAGGAGGAGTAGGTAAAACATTAATTCGAGCATATCTAATGTTCAATTGTTAAATTGATAAAACGGTCTTCTTCTTTATGTTCTTGGTTCAAAAGATGGAAGCACAAGCCTACAAACAAACAAACTTTCGGATAGAAGATGGATGTTCAAGGATGAGTGAGTTGCTGCTCCATCAGAACGAAGTTACCTACTATATACTACTTTTGTGTCTTGTCCTAATCGCTGTCAATAAACTCAGGGCTCTTGTTAATTTTACGATGGTTCGTTAACGAGATGGATAAGCATTACCTACTCCGACATCAGCAAATGTAACCCACATTGTGTTGATGAAATGTTCTAGTCGGATGTCCCTCTTCAAGTACCTGCAATATATCATACAATTTGTCAGGGGGCATGGCATAGCAAATGGCACACAGAGTAGGATATTATTTAGCTAAACCACCTGCATCATTTAAATAAACGAGATACGATTTGTATTTTGGGATACCCATTCTACATTGAAGAGCATCCACAATAGTATAGCCCATGATGATGGAGAGGATGTATTTCCATTTCCTTATTCCGTTTTCCTTTTTCTTTTGATTATTTTGTTCCCCTCTTTTTTTTCTATTTTGAATGGCACTTTCCATCATATTATATAACCTCAATTCTCGCACAAGCAGCCGAACAAGGTACAACACCGTTGATGCACAGCCAGGCATGGAGTTGAGTCCAAAGGAGACGACTTTCATTGTTGGTCCGAAAATTCCAGACCTTTAAGTCCAACCAAACCCAAATTAGTCCAAAGTTCATCCTAAATATTCGGGTAATTTTCTATGCTCCTTTGCCTCTCAGTCTGATTGTTTCTCTTTCTATCTGATTCCCCATCACCCACATCCTCATCTACCGCACAGGTAGGAAATGAAAACACTCTCTACTGGCATCAGATCCTGGGGGGCACACATTTTCATTTTAAATTGTATAATTGCAGGACTTAAGCTCGAATATATGGCCAGGTCTTTTGTAGAACTTTTTGGTTTTTCTATTTTCTGCAGACAAAAAGGCAACCGTATATACCGAAATGTGATGTTTTTTTGTGTTCATTTTTTTGCAAAAGGAGGTTGAAAAATATTTATGCAAATGAGTGCTCATTTGGGTGCCGTAGATGAGAGGAGGATTAACAATTTCTAATGCCAAAAGTATCTAGACCTCCAGTTGAAAGGGTATATAGCTTATGGCTAAGAAAGAGATTAAAACTAGAATCGGAATCATGTCGGTGTTGAAATGACTTTGCTATTATTGTCTGAGGTATATTTGTTTTAATATGAATTTACCTAAGAATATGTTTCTTTTGGTATATTGTGTGAGCTTACGCCACATAGGTTTGGGTTAGCTCTTATGAATTTTAGTTTAATTACATTTTGTTATTTAGGTTGAATATTTTTTATTTTCTTTAATTTTTTTTTTTTTTTTTTTTGCTGGAGCAAAACAGTAGTAAAACAACACAAAATTTAATGTTTGTTTTGTGAATTGCAAAAATAATTATTTCCCTTAGCAGTATAAGGTAGTCGTGTATAGTATAATATAAAAGTTCAAGTTTCCCAGTTAAAATTGTTTGCAATAGTTTGAGAGGAATTTACGAGCAGGTATTATGATTATGACTTTGAGTATTATCAAAACAAATTATATTTCCTAGCAAAAGTTAGAGATTACAAAATTGTAATCTTATAATTTTATTTGCATCCATAAGGTTTTATGACCAAAAAGGAAACTTTCATTTCCTAACTCAGCTATATCTTAAATCACAAAATTAGAAAATCTAAAAGAAAAATTAAGGTAACACTAGAGGGGCAAATGAAAAAGATAACTTTCATACAGCATAGAGTTTTTAATGTTTCAAATTAGAAGGTATATATGTATTGTATATTTTTGGCTCAATGATTGGAGTAGGTTTTGACATACTGAAGCTTTTGTCTGCTTGTCACAACTGCATAATCTTACTAAAAAATGTTCGAATTAATATCAATTTCTGGTTTGACTAATGAATACAATAGATTGCATTTCTCCACTTTTTGAATGATGATTTTGACTGACTGATATTTACTTAGTAAGTTTTAATTTAATCGAACTCGATAATTATCTTGGAACTGCAAATTGGAAAACTGAACTTTTAAACCAATATTTGAAGAATATGCTTCACCGTTTCACGGGTATCCTAAAAACAGCTTTTAACTTATGTTTACCTTATAGGACAAAAAAAAAACAACGTCTCAAAACCTCCGTGGTTTAACAAAAGGTTGACTTATTTAAATTTTTTTAAATTTTTAAAAATAAATCATTTGCCAAGTATAAAGTCGAACACATTATATGATAAACAAAAATTTTGTAAACTTCTTAAAGAATTCATGGTTCTCAGCAAATTTTTGCACAGAAATTATACACTCAAATATTGAATTGATTTTGAAGAGTGATCTGAAACAATTCTGGAGCTTTATTATTTCTAAAAGGAAATCAATTGTCATTCCAACTTCTATGAACTTTAACGGAGATAATTCAATTGATATTAATTAACTCTCGAGCTTTTTGCTAAATTTTTTGAATCAGTTTACTCAACTTCCCAAGGAAACTGTGTTTTACTTTCAGATACTGAACCTAGGGTGGATATTGGCTTAGGTTTTAATTCTGTCTGCGTTCCATTGCTAATTATTTTCAACTTATCTTTATGGTCCGGATCATTTTTGGACGAATGGAAATCTTCTTTTCTGATCTCAATTTTTAAGTCCGCTTCAAGGAACAATATTGAAAATCACAGAGGGATTTTTAAGCTGCCCGCAACTCCTTCCAAAACTGCTTGATAGTTCAATAAAAAGCAAACTCGATTTTCTTGTAAAATAACATATAATAATAACAATAAGGGTTAATTTCGGCTAGATCAACTGTCACTATTTTGCCATGTTTTTTTCTCTTTGTTATTAATTGTATTGAAAGTCAAAGTCAAATATATTCTATCTATACAAATTTTAGTAATGCGTTTGACTCAGTATGCCACAACATACTGCTTCGTAAACATGAAAGGTTTGGGATTTACTATAATCTCCTTCAGTGGATTTCATCTTTCTTAACTGATAGAGTCCAAAGTTCCTCAAGGTAGTCATCTTGGTCCACATTTATTTATAAATTTTTATCGACGATATTTGTAAATACACAAAGTTCAGCCAATGTCTTATATACGCTGATGATCTTAAATTATTTTTAAAAGTGAATTCCATTTATGACTCCAAATAATCTCTTAACTTAACGTTAAGAAATGCTTTGTTATCTCTGTCTCTAGGAAACTATCTACGTATGAGTTTTCGTACTCTCTTGATAGTACCCCTCTACTGAGAACTGCTATAGTAAAGGATTTGGGTGATTCAAAGTTTTCATTTGGTCCGCATACTGATGCTATTGTTGCAAAAACCAACACAATGATTGGTTTCATTAAAAGAAACTCAACTGATTTCTTAGATCCCCATACACTTGTACGTGTCTTAATATAAGACATTAGTTAGATCATCACTTGAGTATGCTGATGTCATATGGAACCCTTCCCAGTAAAAAACGTTTTCGGATAGAATAGAGAAAGTTCAGAACCATTTCAAAAGATTTGTGTTTTTTTTAAATGCTGTGGAATTTTTGTCCAGATTCCCAAGCTTGACATAATCTTCTGGGTTTGAAATCTCGAAGAACTATTCACGATATACTATCCGTGCGAGTTATTTTATGCTACTATATAAAGTGCCCTAAGCTTTTATTGTAAATTTATATATATGCCCCGATTAGACCATTGACAGAAATATACCATATTTTTAGCCTAAACATAGGACAAATTATGGTATGCATGAACCAGTTTCAAGGTCAATTAGGGAGTTCAACGAAGTAACTAGTCATATTGACATAGCATGGTCTAGAAGTAAATTCAAAAATGTTTTGTATTATTTATTTTTAAGAAACTAAGCAACATTGTAAATAATTTATTTTTTGTATATACATATGTACATATTTATCTTTTTTGCATCTGTTTAGTCTGAAGCTCATAGATTAAATAATAAAAGAATACATTAAATTGATGGAGAGTGACCTCCAAAATTATCTTTTCTCAAATCTTGCGAACATTTTTTTTTGGATCAGTTAAACAGAGTTTCCAGAGAACTAAAAAATCGTAGAAAATAAATCACAAAATATGGCTTCCAATTGAAAAAAGTACAATTAGACGATATAAAAAGATTGTATGTTTCATTTAAAAAAAAAATATCAATAATAAAAATTATCAACACTTTTTTGGAGATTGAAACCACTTTTCAGAATAAGTCTCCAAAAGTAATTTTTTGTTATCAGAAGCTCGAACCATATTTTCAATATGGAGCCATGAGAACCAAAACTTCCAACATCCATGCTAGAAAAACACGTCATAGCCAGATGTAATTGTTAAGTATCTTTTTAAGGAAACTTTTCCTTTTAACCATATATAATAATAATATAATGTATAATAAACTGTTTCTCAATTTGAGCCTCGGTGCCTATTTTCCCTTATCATATCTTGAAGATTGAAACACGCCATAGTGGCATTTGGTTATTTAATAGTAAATACAAACTGAGTTTTTGAGCGTTAGGAAATAGCCACTAAGAAAAAAGTGCCCCAATTGATTTGCATATATTGGCCAAACAAAATTTTACCACCCAAAATCATAAAAGAAATTGGAAATATTGTCCAAAACAACTTGGCCAACAATTAAAATAGAAATATCACCCAAATATTTTGCGTGTGATATTTTTTGTAGAATTTTGGCCATATTTCCCAAACTTTGATTGATATTGCCAAACTCTATTTCAATGAATACCCAAAATTTTAAGAAATATTTGTGAAGATGCTGTGCTATATGATTCGCGGTAATGGATAAATACAAGTTCTTAAATAAAAGATTCCATAAATTCAAAAGAAACTTTGAATACACCCTACCTCGCACCTACACCAAATCCTATATTGAACCCAAACAGAGGGGTATCAGGCTTGCCACATGTAGGGCCGCGCCAAAGGGTGTGGCAATGGGGCAAATTCCCCAGACACCATGGCTCACCACATTCCATGAAAGGCGCCGCCATGTCATGAAGGCAGTTAACGTAGACAAAATTGCGAAATTATTATTGGTATTATATTGACCAACAACTGAAATAGATTTGGGTACGATAATATGTCGATAAGGCCTATTTATAATCTCGGCAGCAAAAATTTCAAGTGGTTAAAATGCCAAAGTATCAAAAAATAGACAGAATTTCACCAAAATTTTGACTGTAATCGACATTTAACGAATTAGGATTTCAAAAGTCGATATTTTGAAATTCATGGGTGGGTTCTAATACGTCGTCTACCTCAAAAACGCAAACTGCTAAAGTTTTCTGTTCAAAAACATAATACAAATTTTACTGCGTTAACATTATGTTCAATAATGAAGTTTGCTAAAGTTAAATGTTTAAAAACATCATCTATGATGCAACAGAACAGTAGGTACAAAAATCAAGTTAACGAATATTGAAAAACCAGAGAGCGTATATTTGAAAACGTCAAATAAGTTTGCAAGTAAATTGACTGGTGTTAGGTTAGGTTAGGTTGAAGTGGCTGCCAGTCCTAAAGAATTACACACAAGAGAGGCGGCGACATGCTTCAATGCAAGCGCTGCTAAAGGTTTGGCCACGCTGCAGCAAACTGCGAAATGCAGTCACGCTGCGTTAAGTGTGGTGAGGACCACATTAAGGGAGAGTGCAAGCTCGGAGAGGAAAGGGTCGAAGCCATGACCCAGCTTAAATGTGCACTTTGCGGAAAGGAGGGGCACCCTGCTAATTATCGGGGTTGCTCAGCTTTTCAGCAAATTCGAATTAACAAAGCGGCTAAGCAGACAGCGGTAGAGATACGCCCATCAACGCGTGCTCCTACAACAACACCCGTCAATCCCCAAATTTCCTACGCCCAAATGGCGGCAGGAAGGGGAAAAACGGTACAGCCTGCAGCTAAGGCAGCCCAACCGGCCTTAGTGCCAAAGGCGCCGGACGCTCAGGCCGAAATAAGAAGCATGTTGCTGGCAATTCAAGGCCAGTTGACAGGACTTCACAATCAGATAAAGGAGCAGGCGACTAGGGTAGACTATCTCTACTCTGTTTTGCCTAGCCTAACGCAAATTAGAGGTTAAAGGCGCGCTGTCAGGGAGGCCTCTTAGGATCCTTGCTGTGAATGTAAATTCACTGATTAGGACCGAACGTAGAGCTAATCTTTTCCAATTGTTGAAAGACCAAAGTCCAGATGTGTTTATGGCCAGCGAAACTAAGCTGAACCAGAAACATAAATTGACTAACAACAATTACAATATCGTTAGAAGAGATCGACCCAACTCCACTCAAGGGGGGGGCGTCGCAATCTTCATACGAAAAGGCATAAATCATAAAGTTATATATAATAGTGATCTACGTAGATTTCGGCTGTTAGAGGCGTGTGTCGTATGCATTCCTCTCCAACAGGGGAAGCGAATGTATGTGATCGCGGCTTATGCACCGGAATCACCTCAGCCAACTGATTTTTTGACAGAGCTTGAAAAACTTTTCGAAGGTCTACACTTGAGCTTGGACGAAAATTACTTTCTCATGGCCGGTGATTTGAATGCCAAACACTTAGATTGGGGAAATCAAGTACAGAATCCGAGAGGTATTCATCTTTTTAATTGGATGAGTCAGTATAACGCTGAATATCGTATAGAACTGCTGGCTACGGATCGGCCATCGTTTCCAAGAAGCGGTGCCTATCTGGATTTATTGCTATTAGACGCAAGACTGACAATTACTGACACTGTGGGTCAAAGACCAAGGAACTGTTTACGAACGATCGAGTACGATAGTGACCACTGCGGACTTGCTGCCGTAGTACAGCTTCCAAACGAGCTCGTGGAGTTGGATGAGTATGTACCTGTGCATACTTACAATTACAGTAAGGTGCGCTGGCCACGCTTTACCAACGCCTTAACGAGCGAAATTAGATCGAACAACATATCCCCACCAAATGACAGAAATTTGACAAATAACGAAATAGACCAATACTTAGAACAAATGGACGAGACAATCAAACGAACAATAAACAGAACAATACCGAAATACAAGCAACGGGACGCAACCGACATGTATCGAAATGCAATCATTGACGCACTACACAGACAAAAAAGTGGACTGCTGACAAGACTTAAACTCTTGTACAGACGGTTTACTGACCCTCACCATCTGGAGATTAGGACACTGAAGTCGTCGATCAAAAACATCAACCAACTAATTAAAGAAAACTATCGGTTGTCAATTAATTTGTATTGGGACAGCAAAATTCGGGCCGTTAATGCTAGCGACCCGAGCATGTTTCCGCAAATTAACAAGATATTTAGAAGGAATGATCAGAACGATCTTCCGTGTCTCAAGCTTCAGAGAACGACAGACAACAGAGACGTACTTCTGACAGCAGGAATTAATCCAGAGGACGCCGTCTTGGACGATGACCTCTTTATTGTCGAAGATCCGCAGGAGAAAGTGGAGGCTGTGGGGGCTGCTTTCCAGCAAGTGTACAAGGTGCATGCGTGCATTCGCCCGAATCACGACCTGGAAAACAGAGCCTTGCTCCATCACTTCTACCTTCGGAATGACATCACGCAATGGCGATCAGAGAACCTTGGTTTCACCGGGTTCAATGAAGATCATTTGGCAAACGCCATAATCGCCGAGCGAAATGGGCCCAGTTCCCTGTTAATTACGAAGGTGGAGCTCCAGCTCATCTTCGATTCATTAAAGAAAAAGAAGTCAGCAGGAGTCGATGGCATATCCAACGTTGTACTTCGACATTTACCTCAAGAAGCAGTAGACATTTATACCACTCTGTTTAACAACGCTCTGAATAATGCATATTATCCAGTGCGGTGGAAGACAGCTGTAGTGCATCCTCTCCCGAAAAAGGGAAAGGACAACTCCAATCCGGCGAATCTCCGGTCGATAAGTCTTCTTCCGAGTATCAGCAAAGTATTCGAAAAAGTTATCAATAGAGTTCTGTCTAAGTGGGCAGAGGACAATAATATCATACCGGACAATCAGTTCGGTTTTAAGGCGGGACATGACACCATTCATGCCGCGTCGAAACTCGTTTCTGATGTCCAATGGAACAAATCTAAGAAGCAGTGTACGGGTGCCTGTCTGGTTGATTTGGAGAAGGCCTTCGACACCGTATGGTTAGAGGGTCTTTATCTAAAGTTGACCAGACTTGGCATTAGTAAACCACTTTTATATATGCTTTATGATATGCTCAATGGCAGAAAGTTTGTTGTCAAAAGTGGCAATGTAACTTCTGCCACAACCTTTAATATTAAAAATGGTCTTCAGCAGGGAGCGGTCAACTCGCCGATTCTATTCAGCATTTACACCAGCGATCTGATAAGTAGTCTAACTCAGTCAATTGCGTATGCCGACGATCTAATTGCGTACAGAACAGCTGCAAAAATCGAGGACATCAGAATTCTTTTGCAGAGTGACTTCGATGAGATTCAACGATATTGTGATGACTGGAAGTTGAAAATCAACTTTCAGAAATCAGAAACTATCTTGTTTAGGACTCCGTTGCGTGGAGCCACAAGGGATACGAGAAAGAACTGGCGCAAGCTGGTGATCGTAGGGCTAAATGGACATCCACTGGCGAGTAAAAGTGTAGTAAAGTACCTTGGCATCTGGATGGATCAGTATTTGTATTTCGACAGACATATAAATGCTGCTCTGGCCAGGGCTAGGGGAGCTTTTGCCCTGACGAAACGGTTGTTTTATAGCAGCCGGCTTGACAGCAGGGTGAAGGTGATTTGCTACATGGCCCTTATCCGGCAGATGATTGCCTATGGATGTCCGGTTTGGTTCAACGTTGCCCCATCTCAAATGGAAAAGATTCGGGTGTTTGAGAGGCAGTGTCTACGACGCTGCCTTGGATTGCACAGAACACCAGAGTCGGAGTACAAACACTACTATTCCAACCTGGCTCTATACAACGGGGCCAACATAAATAGGATAGATAATTTCTTGCTGAAGCTTATTCGGGGTCACATTGCAAGAGCGATGTCCTCGTCCAACAGCTTAATTTTCGGGGCTTATTACCCTAAATACGAATACTATGAGAGTGTGCGTCTAAGCGGCTTTATTCCGCCCGATGCATTCCTCCAGTTAGACAGTCGAGGGTTGATCCAGGATAGAGCGGCGGTTCCGCTAATCTACCACGTCGGCCGTAGAACTGTAGATCGGCGGCTCCTTTACAGTCGGGACGTCCTCGCACAAGACGGAGCTGAGCACCTTCGGTTCAGTAGGACTGTGTCCGAACGGGACCGAAGAGATAGGGTAAAGCAGGAGAACCAGTTCTGGTGGTTGAAAAACGAAGATGAAGTTCCTTCAGACATATAATAGTTGACCTTGCTATTTTCTTTAGTATGGCCGACTTACATAGGTTTAGGTTGTAAGTTTTAAGTAGGGACAGTCAGGGTGGCGCCAAAAAAAAAAAAAAAAAAAAAAAAAAAAAAAAAATATAAAACCCACAAAAATACAAAAAAATTATAAAACCGGAAAATGCTTGCTGTGGCTGTTCTAGTTTGTAAGTAGTCTGTAAGTAGCTTATAAGTAGGTTGTAAATAGTTTTAAGTAGCTTTAAGTAGTTCTAATTAGTTTTAATTAGCTTTAATTTAGTTTTATGTAGTTTGTAAGTTTTATATAAAACCAAAAAAAAAAATAAAGACATAGATACCGAGTTTTTTTTGTGAAATTCTTCTCGGTAAAAAATAAAACCGACCTGGATTTAGTATTAAGATAGTTCTTAGGCCGAAAGGTATTAGCGTTAAGTTATTATAGTTTAACTTAGAGCGCCCGACTGGGGCCAGTAAGTTAGTTTTAAGATATTGATAAGTAGGCTAGTTTTTATGAATTTTTGTCTAGCTTTAAGATAGTTTTAAGAAAATTGAAAATAAAAATGAATTATATAAAAAAAAAAAAAAAAAAAAAAAAAAAAAAATTACACACTTAGACAATGAGTTGGTCCATTGTGACACCTCATGAATTTAGGAAAACCATATTCCCTCGGTAGACCATTTCGAGCTTCTTATGGAGCGCAGTAGACTGCATATGTCCAAGTTTATTAGATCACTGGGATCATTGAAGTAAAAATCAACATGGTGATGTCTTCGTCTATGAGATAGAGCAGGGAACGTGCATAGAAGGTGAGGGATCGATTCAATCTCTTCCTCCTCCATACAGCTTAGAGAACACGCCAAACTGGTGTTGACCAATCCAATTTTCTACAAACAGAACGGTAACGTACTACTTGTCATGGCACAATATCTGCGTCAAAAAACGATGATCTTTTGAAGACCAATTTGTTTTCAATTTGCAGTTTTCGAAAACACCCAATATTGTGATCAGCTCATAGTTAAGGGAACAATGTTTTAAAGCGCGCTTAACTTGCTTTGGATTGTCATCAAAGCAATCGGAAGAAAATTTACCTGGGGCAAACTCAAAGAAGCCGCCTTTTAGCAACAAAAAATTTAGAATTAATAAAAAAAATCGAATATTAAATTGTATTACTTCCAACGTCTTTATACCGAATCAAAACTAGTACCAACTTATTTTAGTATAGGTTATCTGCGAATGACCGGCAAAAAGGGTGATTTAACAAGTTGAAATGTTGGTTTATATCCACTTTTTTCTTTACTAATTCATTAAATGTTTACCTTCAAGCTTAGACAAAAAGTAAGTTGACTTGAATAGGCGAATGATTATGTCCTAAAAATAAAGGCAAATAAGGTACTAAGACATTCATGGGTTTTATTGTAAATATCAATAATGAGGATATTGAAGATGAGAAAACGGCGGAGTGCTATTAAATTAGAGGGTGCATTTTGGAGAGGGGGGTGGGGGGGTAAAGCACCTTTTTCAATTTTTTGCATGTAGGTAACTCGTAAGCGAATCAAAATTTTGAAATATTTTTTTGTAGACAGTAAAAATTACCATCGAAATGGATCATCAATTTTTTTTTTTAAAAATCATTGCAAAAAAAGTAAAAAAATCCCATTTTTTTTTTTTTTTTTTTTAATTATGTGTCTATAACTTTTTTATCTGCAAGGATAGGTATAAGCACTCCTCTATATAAAAGAAAGATGATTTAGAAAATAATAGAGAAATTTTTAAATTTTTCGCAGTTTAAGGGTTGCCATCTTATTTTTCCCAAATTTAAAATAAGAACCAAAATCAACAAACTTTCTCTTACAAACCCGGGCTTAGAATATATGTTAGCTTCTAAGACCTGAAAAAATAGTTCCAGATGAGTTTGGTTGTCGAAACTGAACTTTTTTATAATACTTGCTTTAAAAACTTTGAGCTCGAAAAAAATCATTTTCGGCCTAAAAACTCGCCTGACACATGTTCAGAGAAAGTATAATTAGTTACGTATGTTCGAAAATTGGTTTTTTAGAAGCACGTTTATTTTTTAACATTCTTGTCTAACTTTATTACACGAATTTGACCGTTATTTGATGCAATTTTAAATTTTAGATTGTGTTTAAAATTTTTCTTTTTTTTTCTTTAATCTTTGGATTGCAAGCTAAGCACGCTTTTAAACATCATTCCCTAAACTATGAACTGATCACAATATTGTAAAGTTAAAGTCAAGTTGATCGTCAGATGATCGTAGTATGTAACCGTCCTGTTTGCAGAAAATTTTTTTGATTAATGGCAGTCAAATAACTGGTAAACACATTTGACATTTACAAACACGCTCTCTAGATTTTCAATATTGTCAACTCGATTTTTGTACTGCCCAGATTTGCACCGTAGACGATGAACTCAAACATGTGACCTTAGCAAACTTGATTATTGGTATTAAGTGTGTTACACACCGAGCTTCAAACAGTTTCAGACCGCCAGATTTAGTGCAAACCCGTTCCAAAAATGAAATATTGTACTGGCCCGCACTAAATCGGGCGGTCTGAAACTGTTTGTTTACAAAAAAAACGATGGTATTATATTCCGGAGGTTGTAAAAATAAGAATTTGGAATTTTCAGAAACACAAAAATGGCTGTGAACGTGAGGACAAAAACATGTGTTAACACAACAACAAATGATGAACAAAAGTCAAAGTTCTAATGACATTACCTGTGATGCTAACGCAGTAAAATTTTTGGTTTTTGAACAGAAGACTTGCAGTTTGCGTTTAACGATATTCTGCAAAATAATTTTTAAGGCAAATGACTCAATCCGCCCATGACTTTCAAAATATCGACTTTTGAAATCTCGATTCATAAAATGTCGGTCACATTCGAAATTTTGGTGAAATTCTGTCTATTTTTTGTTCAGTCAGTCTTTAAAAAATTAGAAATTTTTGCTGCCGAGATTAGATTGACCTGATCATCGTATCGTACCCAAATCCATTTATGTTTTTGGTACATTTTTTCTACGTAAGCTTGCCTCTTGTCAGCCGAAACGACATGGTGACGCTTTTAATGGAACGTGGTAAGCCATTCACAGCGAGGCACCTGGGGCAGTTGCCCTATTGCCCCACCCCTAGACATGGTCCTGCCCACTTATGCCCAGTTTCAGGAAAGGCTTTTAATTATTTTAACTGCCATTTAGCCTTTAAGTGATGTTTTTCTGTTTCACTAAATGCTTTTAGAATTAAGAAGATTTTAAATGCTTTTGAACACTTAAGGCTCATTTTTGTCTTACTAAATTTTAAAAGTCTTTTTTGTTCAGCCATTCCAGTCAATAACAGCTGATATTTTTCCTTTAGAATAATTATCCCTCATCCATAGTGATTTTTCACTTTTTCTTATACACTTTGCATAAGCAAATGAAACAACCTCTTCTTTATATCCAGGGATGTGAGGCAAACTCAGTTTATTGAAAATGTCCCTAAAATATCCCTTGTCAAAATTGGTAAATCTGAAAAATTTTAAATTTCTGATCAAATTTAGAAGGAGTTTAGGTAAAAGAAATTTTCGTGTTTGTTTATGAAATTGGCCATAAGTCTTACATATTTACACCTAGCTTCAAAGATATTAGTCAAAAGTATTAGTCTTTTGCATCCATGAAGGGAATTTTTTTTTGTCAAGTGTTTAACACTTTTTGATTCGGTTTCTAAGCCTGGCGCCAAAAATATTTGCAATTCATGTCTATTTCAGCTGTTTTCCTATTTACAATTCCCACTATGAAAAAATCTTGTTACTTGCTTAATGGTCGGTCAGGGAAAGTTGACGGCTCTTTATTTTTGGCACCTCATAATAGGTATGGGAAGTTTTAAAAAAAGAAAATGCCATCTAATTGGTCAATAAGTGGTCCAAAATGATCAATTAGTCCTAGAAATTGGTCAGCCCTAGATGACTTCTTGTAATAAAGGAATACAGTTTTTCAAGGTCACACGATTTATGTTACCTCATTTATGGGAAATTTACAAAAAATGTATACCATATCTGAAAGATCTCCAGATCATGATAATAGGTCAATTATTTTGAGTAATTGGTCAGCCAAACGTATTTTTTAAATGAATTGTTACGTTTTTGTTCAAGGTCATTGCAATTTTTGGCACTTCGTTAATGGGAAATAAGCAATTTGCCATTTGCAAATAGCTGGCCAATGACTGAAACTAGCTAACCTTTTATATTGATCTAGCTTTGGGCCTTAAGGTGGTATTATTTTTTGTTTGCTAATTTTAAATTAATGAGGTGCCAAAAATTGCAATGACCTTGAACAAAAATTAAAAATTCATTCAAAAAAATGTATGGCTGCCCAATTACTTAAAAAAGCTGAACTTTGATAAAGATCTGAAGATCGTTCAGATGTTATACAATGTTGGCAAATTTCTTATAAATGAGGTGCCAAAAATTATACATGACCTTGAAAAACTTGGTTGGATTACAAGCTATCGCGGACTGACCAATTTCTAGGACTAGTTGACATTTTCAGAAGATACCTTAACAATTCCTGTGTGTGTGTTGTTGGACCTACAATTTTCTACAGAGTCCAAATACTCATGACAAGGGTTGCCATATCTTAAAAAAGTTCGATAGTCTGATTTAGACATTTTTGCAGCTCAAAATCGGAGTCGTAGAAGTAGCCCAATATCAATAAAAAAATGTTCTCATAACGTTAATGGCTAGTCACAATTTATTTTAATTTAAAAAAAAAACGCAAAATAGAATAAATTTTTAGGTAATTGAAAAATGAAGAATTTAAATGGAAATTTGAAGTTTGATGCAAAAAAACATGGTGTAATTGGGGACTATTAGTGAATAAAAAGTGGTGCTAAATTGTGAAATGCGTTAAAAATAGGTTTAGGGGGAGAAAAGTGATTATTTAAAATTTAATTATATGAAAAAATATCGCCCAAGATTAGATTTGGGCTATAAGAGGCCCAATTATGATTAGGCTGTCGGCAATTTCGGAAAAAGACAGCCCAATTTGCGATAAATAGCCTAATCTGGCAAGCCTGCTCATGACAAGGGCTTACTGACTCTTGGATGATTTATGAGTTCCTCGCAAGCGGCAGTACCTCTGAAAAAAACATTTCTGTTTTTAGGTGGTAGCAGCTGATATTTCATGCTTTCAAATATGTTTTTTAGATATGCAATTTTTACACAGACTTGAAGATGCCTGCACGAATGTGGGATGGTCGTGCATTTTATGTTGTGTTGCATTAAGAACTCCGGTGCTTGTAGGTATGTTTATATGAATAAGTATATTCCAATCAATATTTAAGCCACAAGTAATAAGCAATATTATTGTTTTCCTCCATTTTTATCCTATTACAATGAACATTGTACAAAAGTACACATTTTGTTCTGTTTATACATTTTTTTTTTAAATATCAGCACTTGCCGCGAAGCCCTATTTTCTGCTATTTTGAGCAAGTAAATCTTTGAGGCTTTCCTTTTCTCTTGAATTTTAAATATCTGGTCCGAAGCAGAGTAAATTGCTTTTGAATTTCATGCATTATTACGAGCTCAATCTAGAAGAATCAATGTCTTGGCCTTAACAGCAAGAAAACATTTTTTGTCAGCCCTGTTAGGAAAAACCAAAATGAAGCCGTGAATGTGTAACGTAATGTCCATGATTATTTTTTTCTTCATCTCTGGCTGAGATCGAGAGGATGGGAAAAGAAGAAAGGTTATACTTTCTTCCATATCCACTGGCGATATTTTTTGCTTTTTACTTTACTCTTATTTTCTAAGAATTCATTTTTTTTGTGTTTATCAAAAGTTATTATAATTTTTTTTGTCCGTTAAATTTTTCTGTCCATGGTTAAGTGGTTATTTTTTTGCAAATTTCGGTTGGCCAATATTCCAAACGTGCCTCTCTGATATTCTAAAAGAATCGATGAGGATTCTTCCACCGGCTTTTGATTTTTTATTTTTTTTTTTTTTTTTTTTTTTGTTAAATTTCAAATTTCCGCAAGGCAATGGAACTTTTATACATATTATCTTTGGTCCTTTTGCGGTTTGTTGTAAAAGGTTTCTTTTACATTGTTTTCCATGTTAACAAAAGAAAAAAAGTATTTGTTATTCTTTTTTAAACAAGAGGGTGGCTGTGGCTGATGGTATAAAGTATGAGATAAGTAGGTAGTTTCTATGATAATATTTGAATTTTTGTCGAATTTTTTCGTTGCTTTTTCGTTTAAAGTTTTATTGACATGCTGTAGATTTGAACGATTTTGTTTCTAAATCAATATTGCTTTAGGCTTTGATATTTTGAAAGTGTAAGATTACACTTAAACTATATTGCAGATACTATGCTTTAGGTTTAACAACGATTTTGTTATCAAGCATTAAAGTTGCTATCTATAGATAGAAAGCAAGTGTCTTATTATAACAATCGAAAGCTTTTAATTCCACTTAAAAATTAAATACACCAAACGTGCGTATTTCTTCATTTATTTAAGTGGTTTTTAAAACTTAAGGTTAAGTAGTATAAGTATTATTAACATTTTACATATAACCGTGTTAACATTAAACCACTACTAAAATTAATTTGAGCCCAAAACGAAGTGTTTTTCATTAATTAAAGATTCATACCTTAGAATGCACCAGACAAAAGTAATGCAGGTCAAGCACATTGCCAATTGAACTGGAGCTCTGAAGCATTATACTTGCTGCCGCAAATCGCTTAGAAAATGTAGAAAAGTTCATTGGTAAATGAAAGCTACTTTTCACTCTTACTTCATTTTCCAATTATTCTTCCAAATTTTATTTCACCAAAGCAAATTTGTAAAATCTGAAAATGTTCCCGCTTTGCAAAATTCATTTGTTCACTTTCGTGAGAATTTTAAATGAAGAAGTCGTGAGAACTTTGAATTTTAAGTGAAAAGACGAGGTTTCTAATTTTGAAGCAGCGACAAAATATTTGTTTTTAAAAGTAGAAAAGGTGCAAATTGAGAAAAGGTTCTTGAAATAGAACCACGGAAATTAACAAAAAAAGTTGGTATTTTGATTTCGCACGTTTACATGAGTGTCAAGTAAAGATAGCAACTTTGACGTATCGAAAAATGAATGGGTGGATAATTTGCAGTTGTGAAGATTTTACATTTGTCGTTCTATGTTTTCTATGTTTTTTTTTTTTTTGAAAAGAGGTAAAAGCTTCTGAGTTTTAATATTGTAGTACTTAAAAATTTACCGTTAATCAATTTTGTCAAGCGATGTTTTCAAAGTGTTTTTGGGTTTTTTAATTTCTATAAGTCTCAGGTTAGCAAATAAACTTTCCTGAATCAAAATATGGCTGAGTTGATAATTTGCCGTTTATTAGTTGTGACAGTAGCGAATTTGTTGATCAATGTTTTCAATGTTTTTTTTTTCAAAAAGTGGTTAAAACATCTAGACATAACATTTTATTACTTAATTATTTGCATGTAATTAGTGGTTAATTAGTTGTGACAAAATCAATTTCACGTGCAATGTTTTCTATGTAATTTTTCAACAAAACCTCATTTGACCCAGTGAAAGGGTAATAAAGCAAAAACAAGTTTAATATAATCAATTTTAAAGCCATTCCAAATGTTACTTCATATGAATTAAAAAAATAAAACAAAAAATCATAGAAAACATTGCATGAAAAAATTGAATTTTCACAACTAATCAAGACTAACTTTTGGCAAATAATTAAGTAATAACATATTAGTCTTAAAATTTTTGCCACTTGTCGAAAAAAAACATAGAACCACAGATTTGAAACTGTCATAACTTATTAAAAACTAAATAACCATGAATTATGTAGCCTTAAATCATTTAGTTTAAACAGTTTTTACAATTTTTTTTTGGGAAGTGCTATCCTAACTTGATGTAGAGTTAACAAAAAATGAAAAAAAAAAACGTAGAAAATATTGCGCGACCAATTCGAAATTGTTACATCTAATTCAAGACTAGTTAACGGCAAATTATTAAGCCATAAACTATTTGACATTTGCTGTTTTTAGCCTTTTTAGGTGATACCTACTTTGCTTACTTGACATCAAGCTAGCAAAGGACACACAAAAATAAAGAAAACATTGCACGATTAGATTAAATTTTTAACAACAAATTAGAAACTAATTAAAACCAAATTATTAAGCCATAAAACATTATGTAAAAGAAATTTTAACAGCTTTTCGAGATATGTTAAGTTGGCAAAACACCCAAAAAACATAGAAAACAAATTCGAAGACAAATTCGAAATTGCCACAACTAATTAACGAATACTTAACGGCAAATTATCCACCTATTTATTTCTCGATTCGTCAAAATTGCTTTGCCAACTTGACACCTATCCCATTTTCCATTCCTTAGCCACGTTTAGAAAAAATTCTATTTATGATTATCCAGCATGAAAGCTTTTTGACAGCAGTAGTCACTGGGTAAATAAATCATTGAATTGAACCTACTGCAAAATAGAAAATATTTTTAAAAAAACCTTCATGCAAGTTGACCTCACTTGTTACTGCTATACTTGAACAGATAGATATTTATAAACAATCAGAATTCAACATTTACTTGTGAAGCTAGAAGAAATGGAAAACTGGGTGAGTTATAATTGCATAGGTAAGAAATCATATTAAAAACTCCATTGGGATTGACCTAATCTCGAAGCTTCGGCAGCATAGGCTTTGCAGACCCTAGGTTTACGTTTTAGATCTAGTGATAGCAAAATTGATTTCCTTAAATTGAACATAAGAGACTGAGCAACTTTTAAGATGTCTATTAATCGGCTTGGAACTAATAAAATAGTTATAACTCTAACACATAGAATCTTTGTGCTGGCATACTCAAGTTGTTGTTGTTGTGGTTACCATCAAATCTTTTATATTTTAAATTAAAAAGTTGTAAAGTTAAATTTTTAATTTTTGTCCCTTGACTCCAAATGATAAAAAGTCAAAAAATGGAAACCAAAAACTTTTTGGCACGTAACTCTAAAAGTAAAATATCATGAAAAAATGGTATTGCAACCTGCAATAAAACTTGGTACCAGCCGGTTGTTGGTCAGCAAAAATAGCAGTATTAAATATTCATACTTTCTTGGAAGTTTTCGTATGAAAAAAAATTATAATCCAATAAGTCAATATTAAAAAAAACAATTAAATTCAAACCGAGTTTCTAGGGTAGGTACTGTAAATAGTTGTAAAGTTTAATACTTTACCATTTTAATTTAAGACCACTGAAAAGATTTTATCGAAATTGAAGTAGTCGTTTTCAAGAAATATGAAATTTTCTTCTGCAGTTGTTTTAACATTAGCTATTTTTGCAATTCACTGATATCTTTAGAGCCATGCGGAGTACATACGTACAAAAATGTTTAAAAGTTTTTAAAATTTTTTTTGAAAATATACTAGCTACATATTTCCATACAAAACTCAGTAAATATTGCATGGAGAAATTGAGAATTTAAGTTTACACGGGCTAGGATTTTTTTTCGAAACTTTTAACCCCGTATGCACATAAGAAAAATTCATAATTCAAATTCAAAAAATTCAAAAAAAAATTTAAATATGGGACACCCTTATCTACATATAAACCTTGCCTGTACTAACGTGTGTGAGTGCAAATATCCTCTTCCCATAAAAACTAGCAAAGGGGTATCTCCTATAATTTCAAAACACACCAAATGCATTAATTCCATTCATTGATTTACTGAAAGTCGCTTTCGAAAACAAAAACACGTTGCAAAATTGCCTCAGTATGTATTCCGAAATATTATGTTTTGCAGCTTCACATAATCTACATTTCGCTTGTCTTTCATAAGAAAAGTGACATATGTCAAAAAACATAGTTTTTCAGAAAATGCATTTGAAGTTTTTCGTTATCTAAGCTAATATATACAAAACTAATTTTTATCTAGTATTTTAAGGAAATACAAAAAGTCTGAGAATAAAAACTATGAGTTTTTTTGTTTTGTATATTAAAATTATTTAAAAAAAGTCGTTTTTAAATAAAGTTTTGGACTTGTGTCATTTTGCGTAAAAACAACCAGAAAGCAAAAGTGAAAATTTGTTTGAAAAAGTGTCGTTTTGCTTTTAATTTACGTGCCTGTTATAGCTTTCACATCATTAAAATTTTTATTGATTGATTTTATGACTTTCAGAAGTCAAAATAATCTATTGAAATGAGCCCAACTTTACACGTTAAAATAACTTTTTGTATTTCAATGAAATAAGAAAGTTGGGCCTATTTGAAATTATTTTTGGCTTGAAATATTAATTGATTCTAAAACTTTATTCTATTGCATTCATATTATTCTAACTTTTTGTCAGAGTATCCTGCTAGTTTTTCAATGCGAGACTATCCTAATCTCGAGGTTAAACCTGAGTTAGCTCCAGTAACGAATTTTTGAGTCAATTGAAATCATTAGTTAACTCGGAGTTAACTCACCATCTTTGGTCAGTTAACTCAGGGACCAAATAGAGTGCCTTTTCAGATGTGGTGCCATCTTGATTTCGATACTAAAAATAATTGTCAGTGTAATTCCTTTGCGGCGCTACCTCAATTCCGATGCGTGAGAGGCATAAAAGGGTGATATCCATAGTGTCCAACATCGATGGCCTTAGATTTTTGACAGCTGAAAGATAAGTGAATCCTCAACTGAAAATCTATTTCTAGATTAACTCAGAGTTAATTTATTTTCAGGATATGCTAATTCTGATTTAACTCAGAGTTAACCCTAAACTGAAAAACAAGCCCTTTGTGGTTAAACTAAAAAATACTCAGTCCCCTGGCCTCAGTCTCTTGACCATTGATTACTGATTTTATCTTTTGAGGCCTCAAAAATGCTCAGTAAATGATGATTTTCTTCTTAAATAAAAAAGAACGACTCGGTCGCACGAACTTGCTCTTATTATATTTATAGCCACTGGGTCCTTATCTGCGATATTAATTTAAGCATAACACAATGACAATACAAAAGCTTGTAATAGTATAGGCCTTACAAACAATAGCTGATTTTTTTGTTTGCGTGCGTGCATAAAAGAATTCATTTTTAATATATACATACACAGTTTACTGTTATGAATCGTGATTTTGTGAAAATCATGTGTAGGTACCTATAAAGCATTATGGCAAAAGCTTTTTAGCAAAACGATGCGGAACCATAATTGGGTTGTAAAACTATTTTTGTATGTGAATTTTATAGTTTCATAACTTGTTCCAAAGTACTAATATCAAGTAATAATTTAGTAAAGAAAAAACAGTTAAGTAATTGGCAGTCATTTACTATATTGTTGCATTTCGTGTTAAAATTTAACTACACACATATGTAGGTACGTTCCCAATTTAAGATTTTGACGTCTCTCACAAAATTTGAGGGAGAGAAAATAATAAATTGTCAGGCGAGCAAAGATTTTATAAAATATTTTTTATTGATTTTTCTAGACACCGAGTTCAATGTCAACTATAATGAGTTTGAGTGTAAAAAACTTTGAATATGTATAACTTTAAGTTATGCTAATTGCATTAAAAAAAAATCCTGCACAAGAACTGTAATTTTCTGCTGCAATTGCAATACTGCCATTATAGCCACATCCACCAACCAACACGCTTATCCTTTCGTGCAATCTTTGCATTTTGAAGGAAGTTGCTAAAAATTAGGTCACGGACTCGCATATTGTTCTGCCTAGCTTATAAGGTTCTCGAGTGTCGGGTCGTCGTAATTTCGAATAAGCCTACTTATTCTTACTTTTTTGTTTGCAAGACTTCTTGGTGAGTATCTGCTTTGGTGAGTGGTTATAGTTTGCTTTCTTATGCCTTTTCATTATACAAAATTTGCCTCACTTTTCATATGCAATTTTAACACGTGAAACGTACATTAGTAAAGGATCCATTGTTTAAGGATTTAAGGACTATTCAGCTGAATGAAGCAGTGGCTGGTGAAATTGTTGGTTCTGCATTCCAACTATTAGGAGTTGAAACAATTAATGTTTGTATCAATTTGTCACATTTTTTATATCGGATTTTTCAATAAGAGCGCTACAAAAGTTTTTTTTTAAATAAAACAAAAACAATTTTGGATATCAATGAAATTCTTTATCACTGAACGGTAGCGATCCCCATTCACAGTAACGTGCCGGTCTTGATCATCACGGAAGAAGTACGGCCTAATGACACCGCCAGCCAATGAACAACACCAAAGCCTAATTTTTTCGGGATGCAATGATGACTCATGGAGTACTGGTGAATTGCTGCCTGCATATTTTGTTTATTGACGAAGCCATTCAGCCAGAAATGAGCCTCATCGCTGAAAATGATTTTTCGATGAAAATCCGACCATTTTCAAGTTGCTGCTCAGCCCAATTCACGAACATACGACGCTTCTGGGTATCAAGCGGCTTCATTTCTTGCGTCAATTTAATCTTGTAAGGATGAAGGCCAAGATCTTTTCGCAAAATTCACCACAACGACGTCACAGAGATGCCCAACGCTTGAGAACGACGTGTGAGAGACACATTTGGGCTTTCTGCAACTGAAACCTCAACGACAGCAATATTCTCGACACTACGGGCATTTCTTTGTCTCACTGGCTCGGGAACAATTTGTTATGTGCCTATGGATTCATATTTTTCTACTAGATGCTCAATTGTTGATCTGCTATGACGATTATGACGACCATAAATTGGACGTTGCGCTCTTAACGTTGAGGCCACTGACTCCGAATTTCGGTAGTAAATTTTAATAATTTCGACTCGTTGTTGACTCGTATATCTTTCCATCATGAAATGGCAAACCTTACTGAAGAGAAATTTCAAAAGAGCGGCAAGAAATATGGCGTCGTTTGCTGTCCCTGTCACTCTACTTTTGTAGCGTCCCTGTTGAAAAACCCTTTACTAGCTTATAATTGTCCCAAAGTATTCTCTCGCTCTATATAGTATTTAATTCAGTTCGATTTAATTATTTGGTTTCAAAAAACATTTGCATAGAAAGCTTTGTTACCATTGGACTCCTTAAATAAACCCCTTTGAGATAATAATTTATTTTAAAAGTACCAAATATATAATTTATGTTCTATTCGAATAGTAGTTATTTTAAATGCCTTTAAAAAAGTTTTGGTGGTTGTCCATTTGAGTCCCATTTTAACACAAAATGTTACCTACTACAAAAAATGTTCATGGCATCTCTAGTCATGTAATAAATATGACAGTCATATTCTCGTTTATCAGTCTAAAAGTATCAGATTATGACTGTCATGTCACTTATTGAAAATCTTCTTAACGGATTCCATCTCTGTTTAGTATGAAGTGTAGTAGCTATGTTTGTTTTCATTCCAACAAATTGTAGATATCAGCACATTGTACACACATATCTTATATAAATTAATAATTTATATAAACATGCCGATAAAAGCGCTACATTGACAATTTTGTGTAAACAAAACAATATGAAATTCTTTATACATAAAACACATTTTTTTGTTCTTTTGTGCAAAGAATGGATTAACAAAATAATATCTTCAAACATTTTTATGGAAAATGAAGAACATTTTTCTCATTTCCTTAGACATATCCCTTAGAGTTTAGTTGAGACACATCTGTATGACAATAAAGATCCTTCTATTCCATCTTGTTTGTTGGCTCGAAGTAAAAAAAAAAACAGCTTCTTCAAAGGGATTATTATTTATATATTCTTTTATGTTGGTATATAGGTGTACCTACATTGGATTTTGTTCTTCTTACAATTTAAATACTGGGCTTTTTGGGATTCAGCATTTTTATATTTAGAGTGACTTCGTTATATTATGCATATTCCTTATAATCCTTTGAATATGAATTTAAAAAAGATTTAAATATTGTTAAATGTGTACATACTCGTACACATATGGATCAAGCATGGGGCTTTGTTGGTTGACGTAAGGGTCAATCTACTTTACACTAGACTAGAGCATCTTAGAGGACAATCCTTACATAAGTTATCCTCACTTTGAATGCTCATAAAATATGATAGTGAAGTTAGTGGTGAGATTAAATCTATGTGCCTATTTCCAGAAGTTGTTCCATCACCTTCTCAAATTTTGCTACATATAAATAAATATTGCAGCGAGTAACGTTTGCAAGATTTTTTTTTTTTTTTGGGGAAGACTCAATCTCAATCTTGTTGTAATTTTATAAGCACGTAGTATCATTTGCCAAAAATTTTTAATGCAAGCCAATTTTTAAAATGTGAATGAAAATATGAAGTTCATTTATTGGAAAACAGACAGTAATAATAAATTGAAATATTTTTAAATCACTTTTTTTTTTAAATTTATATCTTATCACCAAAAACAATTTTAAAGCTCATTATTTAAAGCTTATAAACATCTCCTGCCCATACTCATTTGTCAAATCATAAACGTCAAAATTCAACCAGAAAAAATCATAAAATTTTCATACATGCTTTCGTTTCTTCATTCTCCTAACATTTCTATACCCCTCACCCAATGTGTCGTCAAAAAGACGAAACACAAAACGTCCGAAAAAACGAATCGTGTAATCAGGCCCAGTAGCATTTTTGCTTGGCAGATTCCCCGTTGCTTCATCGCCTGTACAAAATACGAGGCTATTTGAAACATTTCAGCGCGAGCGCAATCTATCCTGATTTGGCCTCCTGCGATTTTTCCCTAGGGGCATAAGGGGAAGGGGATACAATCAGAACTAAAGTCAAAACCAACTTTAACAAAACTAATAACTTTAAAAAAGGCTAAGCAAATGTTTGGAAGGCCACCATTTGGTCGATATTTGCCAAACAAATTTCAAAATGATAACTTTTCATGATTGGTCTCAAAATATCGTTTTTCGGACTCAAAAATATTTTTAAATTTCAAAAAATATGTTTTTGAAAATTTTCATAGGCATATGTAATTTATTATTTAACTGCTAATTCAGAATCACGTTATCTCTCAGTTGTGTTTTCTTTTTATTATTTTTATATGTATTATTTGTTATTTATGTTTATTTGAAATTCTTATATACAAAAACATTAAAATCTGATCAGTTAATAAGAAAAATAGAGTTCAAGGAGAGGTAAGTAGTGTTTATAGCTGCTACCGTTTTAAATGAAAAAAATGTTATCAAAATTGTAGGTGTCATTTTTGAAAAAAATTAAATTTCCTTAAATTGTTTTTTTTTTAACATTTGAATGCAATGTCGAAAAAGCTTATAATAAGCTAATACAAAATTCCATTTTCAACAGCCAAACGCATTTGGCACAATTTTTTATTGACATGACATTCTACTGAAATCCGTTCCCTTGGACTTTAAATATCACATTTTGAAATAGGAAAAAACAAAACAGAAATGCCAAAATTACTGCAGTTACTACAGGTTATTATGGGCACTTAAAGTTTCTCAGACCTCTGAAGATCACGCGTGATTTCGGGAAACTCATCAAATGGAAATTTACAAAAAATTGAAAAGATCTCTCGATCGTGATAAAAGGTCAACTGTATTCAGTAGTTGGTTGGCCATAGTTTTTTTCTATTAGTTTTTAAAATTTGTTTCAAGGTCCGAAAATAACTTTTGACATAACAAAAAGAATATGCCATTTGAAAAGTCACTTCACGTCCATAAAAGGTCAGCTATTTTCAGTAATTGGTCACCCATACATATTTTTCAATAAATTTCTTAAGAATTTAAACAAAAAAATTCAAGGTCATAGAGATTTTTGGTACCTCATATGGAAAATTTGCAAAAAATTAATATTACCTGTAGCTATAAAAGATCAGCTAGTTGCAGTTATTAATAAACTATACATTTTTTTTAACTTTAATGGTCATAGCGATTATTGGCACCTCATTAATAGGAAATTTTTCAAAAATTGCATGCCGTCCTGAAAGATCTCCAGTTCTAGGTATATAAAAGGTCAGCTTGTTTTAATCATAGGTCAGCCATACATTTTTTTTAAATGAATTTTTAAATTTCTGTTCAAGGTCATTGCAATTGTTGGGAAATTTGAAAAAAAAAATCATACCACCTGAAAGGTCCTTAAATCTTTATAGTAGTAGTAGTAGTAGTAGTTTTTTTATTATTCTTCTTTAAGTAGTTTACAAATTTCTTAACAATAGTTATATTACAAAACTTGAACATGAACATGAACATGAACATGAACATGAACTTGAACATTTTGGGTACGTCTATTTCATTAAGGTATTTGAATGTAAGTTCCTCAGATAGTATGTCTTCACCAAACACATGTCTTCTCGTTTCCTTGAGGACGGGGCATCTACCAACAAAATGAAAAATGTCTTCACGTTCCGCCATATTACACATTTCACAAAGCATAGGTAAATCTTTGCGATGTGGAATGAAGTTAAGATTCAACAGTTCACCCCTTAATCTAAACATGCAGGATATTTCCTCTATAGTGCAGTCATCTCTGAAATAATTTAAACAATTTAAGTTGTCTGAAAATTGAGTTGCCTGCCTCTTCTGCGTATTGAGCTCTATAGCTATTATCTAGGCTTTCAATGGAGTGAGGGCTTCCAATTACTGTAGTCGTTAATGTTTAATTCTATACCCGCTTCTTGTCCTAACTTCATCCATTCCTTGAACCATCCAGATCTGTTACGGATCGCTTGGAGATCTGCCTTTTTTGGAAGGCGATTATCGGGCATATTTAGCACATTCATGATATAGTCTACTTGCAGTTTCAGGGTTTTTATAAATAATGGAGATATACCAGTTTCGAGCATAACCATGGAGTTGGGAGCGTTTGGAGGAAGCCGAAATATGCGTTTGATATAAAAACGGAGAAGTTTTTCCACGGTCTCATATTGTTTTCCTCCCCATACTTGCGCTGCATACAGCAGAGTTGTTTCTGACACCGATTCGAATACCCTATATTTGACGCTATGTGCAATATGTCTGTTGTTGAAGATTTCCTTCCATGCTACGTTTATTGCTGCTTTTGCTTTTGCTAATTTTTCGGTAAGATGTTTTCCCATCTTGAGATTCTTAAATCTTTATAAAAAGTCAGCTTGTTCAGTAATTGGTCATGATGAGTAATAGATTCTTTCCTACGAGTTTTAAAAGTTTTTTTTTTCAAGGTCACGAACGATTTTTTGAATAAGGATGCAAAATTCATGAAAAGGAGCTTGTGGCTGAACATTTACTGAAACTTACTGATGACATCCTATAATGATCTAGGAACGTAAGGTATAACTTTTTTTTTAAACTACCCAAATGAGTTGTCAAGAGTCGTTCTTGAGATCCTCCAGATGGCATACAAATTTCACATAAATGAGTTGACAATAATCAATATGAACTTAAATTTTTATTTTCAATTCATTAAAAATTAATACAAAAATATGTATGGGTGACCAAATACTGAAAACAGCTGACACTTTATGACCGTGAAGTGGCCTCTCAAAGGTGCAAAAAGTTTGTTTTGTGACCTTGAAATGAATTTTAAAAATTCATAGAAAAAAAATATAGCTGACCAGTGACCAATTACTGAATATAGTTGACCTTTTATCACGATCTACAGATCTTTTGGGTGGTATACATTTTTTGTAAATTTCTTATAAATCAGATGCAAAAAATTTCGGGTGACCTTGAGTGACCAGGAGGAATTGTATGCCCTTATCACAAGTAATCCAGGGCTGACCAATTTCCAGGACAAGTTGACCTTTTCTGACCGATTACTGGCAATTAAATGGCATTTTCTTTTTCTAAATTTTCCATAGTGTCAAAGTTTAAAAAAAATTGTTTTTATTAATTAATGTAGTTTGTAAAAAAATTCAAGAAAAATATTTTTGTTCTTATTTTTGTAAATAGGTATATATTTTTTTTATATATTATCTTGAAAAATGTGTTACAAAACAAGCAGCCATATATGGGAAATCTTAGTTTGCCTGAAAAATTTTTTAACTGCACAAGCATCCATGTGGCAAAAGTTAAAAACTTTTAATAAGATTTTTTTTTGTTTAAGTCTCTTAGTTGTATAAAATAAAAACAAAAACGACTATTTTCTTTTTTGCCACTGGATCATAGTGCGTGCAGTAGAGGGTTGAATCTTAAAATCAGCTTAGTTTGATTCGATTTTTATACAAAGCTTTTTTTGAATAAGTTAATTTAAAGAAAAATTAATCATCTTTCTTTTATATGGAACAATTAATATACCTTTCTTTGAAGGTAAAAAAGTTATGGGCGAATATAAAAAAATGTTATTTTTCACATGTAAAAATACATTTTCTTGCATTGATTTTTTTTTTAATTTAGGTATTTAAAAAATTTGTTTGAATCATCCATTTCGATCGTCTGGCTAATAGTTTTCGATTTATAGTGCAAAGCTTACCGAATTTCGAAGTTTTAAGCTTGGAAGTGACAACCTTTTTACTCGTCCTTTTGACAGTGCTGCCGCCATGGAAACATTTCCTAGAAGTTAAGTTAGGATGTCACCGTTAAAGTGTGAAATAAAGCCACTCATATTAATTTTTGGCTAAAGTAGTCTTATACGAGTATTATAAGAGTATATTTTCGATGATTGTTTGCTACAATTTTTATTTCACATGTGCCCGTTAAGTTTTAAGAATGAAGTCAAGTTGCAGTTATATTTATGACGAAAACAAAGAAGTAACTGTTCTTTTGTAAAAGTTGCCACGAAAAGTTGCAACGAAAGTTGAACCTCTGTTAATCTACTGACGTACATTCTACCAGTATAGATCAAAATTTGAATCATCACGTTTTTACAACTGGCTTTTTTAAGGGATTCCATAAATTCTTTTCCACTGTTTAAACATTAAAAAAAAATAAGAAATTCCGTGAATATGTAAATTAAAATTTAATTTAGGTAATTGAGAAGATACCGTAAATTTTTCTTCAGGATTAGATTTATAAAATAAAAATCTACACAGCTAATACATTTAAGATAAAATTAAAATTACATAACTACTCTTTAAAAATAACACGACTTGTGCTTTTTGTACTCAACAAGTTTATTTCACCTTTCGTTGGATATTTGCAATATGGATTCACTTTGACATTTTGACATCTTTTATCTTTTTTGCCAATACAATTATTTCAGGTTAAAATTGCCAACAAAAATTCAGGAAGGCTGAAATATTTTTTTCACATGGCTTTCTTCTGCCAAAAAATATTCAAATTGTTAAGTCAGTTAAAATTCGAACGAAATTGTAAAAATTTGCGGTTTTAAATATTTTAGAACTGAGCTGATACTTATTCACAATATTTTTAAATTTCCAATTTTAACAGTTACACAGATTGTGCATATTATTTACTTATGTACCTATAGCTGGGTCATCCCTGAGTATTAACAAACTCTTGTGTCTCATTTAAGAAGTGTTATTCTTGGTGTAATTATCGCAATGATTTTCTTTTAAATAATACCTGAATCGCAAAACTTAAAGTCGCGCCTTTTTTTGAATAACACAGGCACGATCAGTTGTATATTACAATCATAAAATCTCATCAAAATATTTTTGCATTATGAAAAACCTCTTTGTATCTTTTTTATTTCAATTTACTTACTACAGTACCTACTCCCATTTTTTCAATGTTAGGTACTTTTTACTATACCTGCATCTACATTTTTCAGTATAACTTTTCCATAATTCCTTATTTTTGTATTTTATTTTCAGTATCCACAGTTGCTGTTGAGGCCGTTCTGGGTCGGACAGCATCCCTGCCATGTGACATCGAGCCAGAAGCAAAGGATGATAGAGTTTATATGGTTTTGTGGTTTAGAGAGAGCGCTGGCAAGCCACTTTACAGGTAAATTAGAAAATATTCAATTTAGCATGAGGTTTTCCAGTGATTTTGTTACAAAATGAACATTACATACATACATACATACATGATTTCCAGTTTTCCTCCATTTAAGCCGCCACTTTAAATCGGATATACGGTTACATTGGATACGAGGCTTTTATATCCTCTCGTTGTGCAATTTCAAGCTAGGAAGCTTTCTTTTAATTTTTATTTTCAAGTAGGTTTGTATACGTGTTATGTAGATAGCTAGTTACATGAATAAGTCCTATATTACTATACGCCTAGTTAAAGTCCATATAAATGTCATGTCGTATCTACTTTGTGGGTGGCATATTACATACCCATCGTATATGCGGAACATGGTAAAGGGCTTTTTTTGGAATAACCAATGTATGGAAACCTTCATCATCATCATCAAGACCAGCATATTGAAACCATACTAACGTTGACCAGAGGAGTGGTTGAGCTTGTGATGAGTTAGTGGAGTTAGTGCAGTGGTCAACTAGAATAAGAGGCTAATGATGAATGCCCTGGTTAGGGAAGTCTCTTTTGGTGGTAAGCTGAAATAATTTGTCAACTAAAAGTAACGGTTTGTGTATGTGTTAGTGTTTCAATGATGAAGCCCACGTGCATGATGTTGAAGAAGAGAAAAAGGTCATTTCGACTAGATGCACATTGCACATGGAAAATGCGAATTCGAACACTTTTATATTTAATTGATAGTTTTTTAGGGCACACTTTTTGAGGGGGCTTTATTGGATATCGACGGTTTGTGTTCGGCATTCGGTAAAATGCTTAAATCAGGTGTATATACGTAATATTTAAACAGTGCGAAGCCAAATAAAATACTATTTTGCTATGGTAGGTTGCAGGTAATATCTGTATTACATCATGTTAATTTAACACTACCTTAAAATAGAAAAAAAACTGTAAATTTTACCTGAAAATATTGCTAATTTTACCTTTAAATCTAGTTAGCTTTACATGAAAATTAAGTTAAAAACATGAATAAAATATTCAACGTCCTGTTAATTTAACATGAAGATCTAGTTAATTTAACAGGATTCAATATTGAATCCACCATGCATCCGGTAATTATTATGTCTTGAACCCATGTAACTAGGTCCCATCTCTAACGCTGCTTACCGTACAACTCATTTTGCATAATTCTGAAAGTATAGAAATTTATGACTAGGTGTAATACATTATTTTAAATATACTTTGTGATACTTACTTAGTTTTGAACTAGGAACCTCTCGCACATGGAAACAGCACGCATCCCTGGGGCCACTTTGCTGCATACAAAACTTGCGTCAATAAACTGAAACTGATTTTGTTTGGATGACATATGTGTGTATATGCTTTAACAGTGGTGTCACGTTAAAATTAACTGGCACAGTGTTCCTTTAATATGAGGCCAGGTTAAATTTAACAAGTAAACATTGTAAAAATAACCATTTACAACGTTATTTCAACCTGTTTTGTGCTAAATATAAATTCACAACATACAGTGTTAAAAAAACTCAGTTAAAATTAGATATTCTTGTCAAAATTTATTGTTTTATTGAATTTAGTTGTAAAATAACAGGTTATCTTCTTAAATCAACTTGAATTTGGTTATTGTTATTGTTTGTTAAGGTTATTAAAATCAGGTATATTACTGAAATGTCTGTAACTTTATATGGGATTATGCACCTTGTAAAATTAACAGGGCCCAGGTTAATTATTTACCTGACTTTTCCTCAATTTCTTATGTGTCTACTTAGTCTTGTGAGCTGCAGCTTACCCTTAGCTATGATTTCATGCCAAAACAGTCAATCGTCATCTGCATCTAGACAAATCAAAATTTTTGCTTTTGTCTCATCCGCCCGAATAATCATCAATTGCAATCGTAATCATCTGTATTCATCTTGAAAGTTCTTCATTACGTGCTTTCTGTCTCATCCGTCCTGGTGAGTTCAATTTCAGTAAATGTTCTGAGTACAAGCCAACTTTTATTCTCTTTTTTGCCAATCCAAAACACAAATAACAAAAACATTAAGAACCATTCCAAATTTGACTCATCGCTATTTAACATACTTATCTATATCTTAAGCCTTGAAATTATTTGTGTAAAAGTTCGTGTATCCAAACGTTTCCTTTATTTATTGTGCTGCTTTATACCGCCCTCCTAACCTACAAGTACATATTAACTTTTATTAGATGCAATCGGCTTTTTGGTCGATGTCATTGAAACTGATGATGACATAATCGTGGTTGGTGGTGACTTCAATCTTCCCCGACTATCGTGGCAAAATTCAGACCATCACGATACCCATTATATCTCCTCCAATGCAATTCCCGATAGAGAAATATTATTTTTTTAGATAGACTTCTGTCTTTTAATCTCACCAAAACTAGTGGAGTAAAAAATTATTTGGAAAAACAATTAGATCTGGTTTTTTCAACTGATGCTCAGAATAGTGAAAGAACTCACTGAGAATTATATGCGTGTCTAAGGAACTTTGGTCAAAGTTATGCACAGATTTGTTGTTGTTATACCCGTTATTAGTAATAGTCAAATACTTTCAAAGCTTGACAATCATCATCTACTCTTTCACATCTCAAACATATAATTTTTGTAAAGCAGATTTCCATAAATTAAATGAACTTATTGGAAAACAAAACTTCGACTTTACGTTGAATTTTCGAATATAGAAACAATACAATAACCAATTTCTATACTCAACTACCCAACTGCTTTTCACAATCTGTTTCAATCCTTCATCAAAAGAACTTTACAACCTCACCTCCCTCGTATAACAACGAACTTCACCTGCTTCGTTATAAAAGAAATAAACTATGGAAAACATTCCTCAGATTTAAATCAGATCAAGATTTTTCCAACTATTTTCCTGATTAAAATATTTTTCCAACTTATATGAATCTCTCTACTCAAACTAGCTTGCTCAAACTCAATCTGATCATGTCTCGAACACACATAAGACAGTTTTTCCAATTTATTAATTTAAATGAATTTAAAAAAAAAGTGCGATGGCTATCCCTCAACTTTTAAATAAAATAGTGTAAATTAATTTACACTATTTCGCTGAATTCTTTGGCCAAGCATTTTGTTCCAGCAACTCTGAAATCAATCTCAATTTCTTTACTTACTTGAATGGCTGTTCCCAGACCTTACTTGTTTTGGTTAATATATGTCAACCGTCAGTGATTGAGAAAATTCTCCTGCTCAACGATGACTTCTCGTCATCTCGCCCTGACGGGATTCCTCCTATCGTTCTTAAGAATTGCCTTTCAAATCATCCTCAACCACTCACTACATACTATATTTCAACAATCCATTTCTAGGGGTGTGTTTCCGAAATTGTGGAAAGATTCTTTCATTATCCCCATCCATTAAAAAGGATCTAAGAGTGATGTCTCAAACTACAGACCGATTGCCAGAATTTCGTGTATTCCTAAACTATTTGAGAGTAAATAGTCCCTGACTACGTACTTCTTCACTGTTAATTACTCTTTTCAGATAAACAACGCGGCTTGCTTTAAGGTAGATCAAAAAATTGTGCTATAGAATTAGGTTATAAAATTGTTGCTATTGCATTTGATTTTAGCAAAGCATTTGATAAAATATCGCACAATATAATTATTTTCAAGTTAAAATCATTCGAATTTCCATCACTGTGTATTTCTTGGGTTCATTCTTATTTAAACAATCGTCTATATCGTTTGGGGGTTGTACTTCCTATCCTATATGCTCAACATTAGGTGTCCCGCAAGGAAGTCTCCTTGGCCCTCTGCTCTTCTTGTTAAGTGTTAACGACGTTGAGCTTATATTAGTAGGACTCAACATGGAAATTCACACCAACGATATGCAAATTTTTAAATGCTAGGGTAAATTCTTCGAACTGAAATGAATTTTCAACTGTGTCGACCACTTCATGAAGTGCTGTCTCAACAGATTTGCCCTTCATGTATGCATGTTGGGCCTGCGAGAGCACACCATCATTCAGTTTCAGACGAATATGGGTTTCAATAAGCCTTTCAAGGGTCTTAAGAAGAAAGGAGGACAGACTTATTGGCCTGAAGTCATTCGGTTCAGTGTGCTTGGGCTGGCCAGCCTTCGGGATGAAGATGACATTGACTTATCTCCTACTAGAAGAAATGAAGGTGATGCTAATAAATACATCCCCTAAAAATGTTTACTAGAATTGGAACTACTAAATCCTTAGAGCCTTGGAGCATAATGGGAATTATTTCATCCGGCCCTGCAGATTTAAATGCTGAGAAGGAGTCAATCGCCCCAGCCATCTTTCTACTGTCTACAATTTGGTTGCTTATTTCAGAGATTACACTTGTGTTGGGAGCTCTGTCCACAGGAGATGTATCGATTATACATCCTGGGAAGTGAGTGGTATTAAGTGATTCTAAGGCTTCAGAGCAGAAATCTGTCCATCGGGTCTTTTAGGGAAACCCGGGGGAGTGTAGAACTTTGATATGACTTTCCTGAGCCTAGCAGCGTCATTTGTAGACTCAATGTCAAAATTTTCGACAAGCTGCTCTCTTTGCATAGGTTGTTTTATTTTTGTATTCGTTTTTTCTGATCTTGAAAAGATCCCAGTCAGCAGGTTCATTACTGTGCTTTGCTCGGTTAAATAGCCTCCTTGAATTTTTTATTTGACCACCATACAGGTCTGAGCTTGCCTTTTCCTTTGGCAATTGGGGCAGAAACATTCGTAAGCATTACCAATGGCTAAAGTAAGTTCATTTACATGTCTTTCAATGTCTGAGCGGTTAAGCAAGGGTCGATTTTCATACAGGCCCAAAGATAAAGCCAATGTTATACTGAAGGCATCCCAGTTTGTTTTCCTGGGGTTTTTATAGGGCTTTGGAATTGCTTTCTCATGCTCAATTTGAAATGTTATCTTTCTATAGTTATATGTTATGTTACATTACTTGAGAACTTCCAGTTCCTGATTACAACGGAATCAGAGTTAGTAGAAAGTGAAGGTTCGTTACATCTATTTAAGATTAGTAAATTTTTCTTAATTATAAATTCAAAAAGTGACTCACCTCTTGTATAGTGCCTGGTACTCCCAATTTGTAAATGATGAGCATTAGCGTCACAACCAACTAGGAAGTCCCAGTGGTTCTTACCTGCTGTTGTAACCTGGTCGTCATAGGTACAGTTATTTTTGTATGTTTGGTCTTTTAATTGAGCAATTATAATTTTCGACAATTTGATTTTGGCTGATTTAACATGATAATGATATCAACCTTCTCAGAAGAGTATGGAGTAGCATCAACTCACGGCAATCACTCCTTGTGGAGTTCTATAACAAACACAATACTATCACAGCTATACCCAGCTATGACTATGAGATGGTGTTATTACTTCTCAACCACGGATAGGTAGGTATTCAAAGTGCCTAAAAACGCTGTTAGTATAATTGTTCAAAGTCGATAACGTGTCTACCTTCTGCCTGATGGTCGATAAAACTCTTTTCATAATTTAACTCAAAGTTTCATGGTTGTGCTTAAAGTTTCGTTTAGTTATGAAATTAAAAACTTAATTCTTTTACTTCAACTAGCTCCTTCAAAAGAACAACACTACCTTACCTACCTATTCCTATACCCCTTCACCTTCACCACCTCAAGAAATTTAAGGTAATTTCTGATGAAACTTGTAAAGTGAATACAAAAAACTTATTTCTTCTTTTGAAGAGCTTTTAATGAAGCAATCACCGGAAAATATTTAGATTTCAACATAATTCTTCGCCTTTCCACTTTGAGGAACTCACAAAAAATACAAAAAAAAAAAATAACTAAAAGGAAACTAACTCCCAAGGAGGCAGAGAAATACAAATTAATAGTGTTATGTACTTCTCTTGAAAAATCATGAACTATGTAATATTGCTTCTAAACACGCAAGTTGAAGGAAATTCTGTACCAGTAGATGAGGTTAAATTTCCAACCCTATGCTCGAAATATTTTACTGCCATTTCGTGATGGTGGAAACATTAAGACACCGGTTAGGTTCAATTTGTTTTTTTTTTTCACGTTTTTTTTTATTTTTGTTGTATCTTTTGCACGCTTTGAAGGTAAATTCCAACAATTGCCATACAAAGGTGTTATTTATTTGTTGATATGTTGACAGTAGTAGTGGAAATTCTTAAAATGTGCAATAAAGGAAAGCGTTTGCATTCCGCAGTTTGCTTTCAATAACAACCAAACAAATAAATCTTTTGTGGGACAACAAAAAGGACATCGCAAGAAATAAAAAGAATTTCCAGTATACCTAACCCACCCGAACATATATTTTGTTTTTACCTGCACATATTGGAGTTTCTTTTTTAGCAAATATTCAAATATTTGAATGTGCAAAAATATGTAAATATTAAAAATGAAGTTGACAACTGTAAAATTCATTAAATTTATTTTCCAGCTAGTTCTCCTTTAAAAATGGAAAAGCTTCGTAAATAGGATACCATCATCAGGAGCATGATAGTCGATTTTGTTTGCATGTAATTTTACAAAAACAAAAACACTTTGGTCCTTTATTTTCCTTACTGAGCATATTACCAATTAAAAAGGACATAATAATTGATCCATTTGTGTATATGTATGCGCTGGAAACTTTGTGCAGAAGAAATATTTTATGGAAAATAACATCATCTTCAGGTGGAAATAATTTCCATTCTCTTTCATTTTTACTCATGAAAGTAAACTTATAGTCCAATATTTTATGATAGGAAAATAGAAGTATAAGAAACATCTTAAATTATTTATAAACATAGCCCCCTTTTAAATAACGAGGGCAATAATAACACTAGCACTTACCTATACATCTATTAGCTTGCATCTATAAGCTCTTATTCATAAATGTGAAGTAGTCTGTGACATGTGTTTGCCAACGGATAGTTTTAATTCGCCAATTTCCGCGTTTAATGAACGGATAACTTCCTAACACATACACGAACACATTTAATAGAACCATTGCCTACAAGCATACGTTTCATTAAGCAGTGCATGTACCTATTTGAAAAGTGTATTAGAAGGTCACAACAATTGTATGAAGTATTGAATTTGGTAAAGTGATATTATTGTATACTGGAAAGTAACATACTTACTTTCATATCCAGCTCATAATCCATGAAGGATCACAGGCGGAGGCAGTCTTCTATTTTAAACCCATTTATTGCAGCTAACCCTACAGGAGCTCTTCTATCTTACCCAACGGATGCTACTTTTACAAATGGTAGACCTATACGTTCTTAAAATATGGTGGTATCTTGCAGTCCTGGATTGCGAGAGCTTATGACTAAAGCAATATAAAATTTGGTTAACACTGACATTTTTAGACTCTCACTGGGCTCTGGACCTTAAGCACCTCATGTATGGGAAATTAAAAAAGGAAAATACCATCTTACTGTCCAGAAAAGGTCAACAAGTCCTAGAAATTGTTCATCCCTAGATAAAAACTTGTCATCAAATATTAAAGTTTCTCAAGATTATTTATAGCTTTTTTCAAGGTCACGAGAGATTTTTGACAGCTCATTTGGGTAATTTTACACAAAAAATTATGCCATCTGATAGGTTACTAGATAATCAGAAAAGGTCAGTTAGTTTTAGTAACTGGTCACCCATAGCTATGTTATTTTATTATACCAAAAATCGTTCGGGACCTTGAAAAAATATCAAATTTCCCATAGATAAATATAAATAAATTGAGTGGTGCAACAGCTCATGAAGAACCAGGGCCTAGTGACTTACAACTCTCAACCATTCCTATGTGTGTGCTATGGGCAGAAATAGAGGGGACCTACAATATTTTGCTGAGTCCGAACGTTTAGATGAGAGGCACAAATATACTCTTGGAGGTTTTATTAATTCCTCGCAAGAGGCAGTACCTCGAGAAATACATTTCTGTTTTTAGGTGGCAGCGGCTGGGAATCGAACCCAGACCTTTGGCATGACAGTCCAACGCATTAAGCATCATGCCACGAGGTACTACAAAGTGTTAAAACAATGCGAACACGTTTGCCTCATGAATTCAGTTGAAAAGTAAATAATTGGTATGATGTGGTCGGGAAGTGTAAAAACAATCTGAACATGTTTGCCTCATGAATTCAATTGAAAAAATTTCCCATTAGTGAGGTGCAAAAAATCGCTATGACTTCGATTTTTTTTTGAAAATTCACTTAAAATTCATTAAAAAAATCTATGATTGACCAATTAATATTATTTAAAACTGACCTTTTATAATGAGCGAGTGACCTAGCAGGACCTTGAGAGACTTTAAGCCTTGATTACAAATTATCTAGGGCTGACCAATTTCTAGCACTAATTGACCTTTTCGGACTAATTACTGACATTAGATGGCATATTATTTTTCAAATTCCCATAAGGCCACAGGTCCAGAGCCCTCCCACTGACTACGGCACACCCACAATGGGCCTTGGTAAGGAACTGGGATGATGACGCCACCCTACTGGCCGTGACGAGAGACTTTAAGACAACTATTTATACTGACGGCCCAAGAACCTTTTGTGAGTCTCTAAACATCTTTGGGTCTTTTTGGTTTCACAATTTATCCAATCTGTGGCATTAGGAAGGCATGCAAAATACATAAACTAGACCCAAACTGAAATTGTAATATAGTAGCTTATCTAACTGACAGTCCAGCTGCTATTTAAGCCATTGATTCGACTATCATCATCATCATCATCGGCTCGACAACCGGGGTCCGGTCCTGGCCTCTTTCAACAAGTCTCTCCACCTATCCCGGTCTCGAGCCGATGCCATCCAGTTGCGCACCCCAAGGCTTCGGGCGTCCTGGTCTACGCCATCTCTCCAGCGCAAGCATGGTCTACCACGCTGCCGTCCATAGAATGTATCACAAAAGACTTTCCGAGCAGGTTCCTCTTCGCTCATTCGAGCTAGGTGCCCTGCCCACCGGAGTCTACCGAGCTTAATTTTTGTCGCTATGTCTGCTTCAAGGTAGATTGCGTACAACTCATGGTTGTACCGTCTCCGGAATCGTCCTTCCTCACATATGGGGCCAACAATTCTCCGTAAGACTTTTCTCTCGAACGCGGCTAAGAGGTCACAGTGCCTTTTGCTAAACACCCAAGTCTCGGATCCATACATGAGTACTGGCAGGACCATGGTCCTGTACAGCAGCAGTTTTGAAGTTATGGTTAGATTTCTAGATTTGAATAGCTTTGACAGACTGTAGTAGGCTCTGTTGGATTTGAGAAGCCGCCCGCGTATTTCTTCTTCTATATTATTATTGGCTGCTACTGTTGACCCAAGGTATTTAAAGGATTGCACCACTTCAAATTCGTGCTCCGCTACCTTGATTGTTTGACCAACTGTTCTTCTGTTGACGATGGTCCCTCTTGTTGCCGTGCCAGAGTCACGGATTGCTTTCTCCAACGCCAGGTTGAAGAGGCGGCATGCCAAACCATCCCCTTGTCGGTGTCCATTAAAGATGTTGATTGGTCTGGATAGCAATCCGGCTATTTTTACTTGGCTTATTACGTTGGTCATGGTCAACCTACATAGTCGTGTCAATTTATTTGGGATGCCGAATTCTCTCATGGCCTTGTAAAGTTCTACCCTGGCTATGCTATCATAGGCGGCCTTAAAGTCTATAAACAGATGGTATGTTGGAATGTTGAATTCAAGACATTTTTCCATCGCCTGCCTAAGGGTAAAGATCTGATCAGTTGTTGATTTGCCTGGAATGAAACCACACTGATATTGGCCGATGATTGTTTTAGCGTATGGGGTTATCCGGTCTTGTAGGATAGAGGAGAGTATCTTATAGGCGGTACTCAACAACGTGATACCTCTATAATTGCTGCACGTTGTGACATCTCCCTTCTTATGTATGGGGCATATGATACCTTTTCGCCAGTCTTCTGGCATTTCTTCATGCTCCCATACGTGCACTATGATATCATGAATTGCTTGACGTAAGGCTGGCCCGCTTGGGTGGAATAATTCGACTGGTATGCCATCGGCTCCCGGGGCTTTGATTCGACTATATTATCTTCTAAATTGGTTCAGGAATTTCGTGATGAGGTGGAAAGCTTAAATATCAACCTTAAGATCTCTCTTATCTGGGTTCCAGGTCACAGTGACATTAAAGGGAAATTAACGGGCAGATGAACTGACCTATACTGGCTTAAATAAATCCCGAGTAATCGATTTGATATGTAAAATCAGGCAAGACAGCGCCAGGGTCGTTACAACTTGAACTGATGGACACTTACCAGATATTTCTTACAATACTCACTATCGTAGCTGTGAGGACCATTAAGAAAAAGAAACAGTTACCCACAATTTTTTCGGGATATCAAGTTCTGCCATCACCATTTAGAACTCCTAAAATTGAATGCTAATATATGTGGCTTTGAAATCGTTGAATAGATCATGAGTCTTGACTTGAAGTTTGTTGGATTTGCCTGAAATTAAATATTTGGTTTATGGTCGATCTGCTTGGCTAGTATTTGCTAACTATAGGGTTGCAAATCAGCCTAAGACCTTCACACAGTATGTTATGGATATGCGTCGAAAGTTCTTCCATGAGCAGTAATCGAACAAACTTCCTTCCACCCCAACATGCTTAATTGCTGAGCTGATGCAAGCACTCTCCCTGGGCTTCAAAATCTCTGTTGGTAAACCATCAGGTCCTGCAGCCATGTTGTTCTTGAGATTCCTTACCTATATCTTTATGTGAGTCTACCGCTTCTTTACTGGACGGTGATATTCTGGGTCTTCTTTGGCTGGATTTGTGTGCATTCAAAACATATTTCTTCCTTCAACTGAAGCCCATTCAGCAGCTGGTGGAAATGCTGATGCTTAAATACATATGTTGTTCACTGCCCTTCGGTATCTAGGTTACTTTCACTTTTTCGAAGATGCTGCATTCCGTTTTAAAAACCAGAAGCTAGTTGTTTGGCTTTTATACAAAACTTCCGGATGTTGTCTTGGTGACAGTACTGCTCAATCTTCTTGAGCTCAGAGGGCTTTGTATGCTCTTTTCTTTCTGCTTTTCTCCTTGTTCGAAGCTCTTATCTCACTACGCTTGTTTTTCTCTGCAGCATATTTGTATGTGCATCTTGTGTGACCTTTTCAGCTGAACGCATTCATTACCATTCCACGGTTTTCTTTTCGGGGGTTGCAAGTAACCTATTGTATTTTAGGCTGCATGCCTCGTTGATCATATCGCGATACTGAGGAAACAATGGTTGGTGGCGTCTGAGGCAGGTGAATGCACAGGGTCTAGTAGGAAAAAATTAAATAAACATTTTTTAATTTAATTTTTTTTTAATCCTTTTATTTTTTATTGTATCGATTTACTAAATCTAGTAGGAAAGCTCTGGCGACTCTAACTATGCTAAGGCGACCAACGTCAAATTTCTTCTTTAGGTTGGTTTGTAGTTTCTTTTAATTTGACAGCAGTTGAGCTCTAAATTTTTATAAACAAATTAGGTAGCGCAACAGCTCGAGGAGAACCAAGGCCTAGTGACTTACAACTCTCAACCATTCCTGTGTGCGTGTTTTTGGCAGGAATAGAGGGGACCTACAATTTTTTGCCGAGTCCAAACAGCTAGATGAGAAGCACTTATGCATGACAAGTATACTCTTGGAAGATTTGTCAGTTCCTCGCAAGAGGTAGTACCTCGGCTTTAGATGGCAGCGGCTGGAATCGAACTCGGACCTTCGGCATGACGGTCCAACGCCATCACCATTATGCCGCGAGGTACTACGAGGCATGTCTTCCGTCGGTTAGAAAATGATTAGTTTGTTTGGTATACCGACCATTGTACTACTCGTTTCTGACAAATCTATAAATAACCTGGCTCTTCGTAAGGACTTTTCTTATTAACTAATCCGCCGATGGTATCTTTCTTCAAAATATGAGCATTTTCCCCGATCAAAATTTTTACATCGTACTCCGGACAGGCTCCGCAAGATCTGTGCACTAGATCATAGATCATAAAACTAATCTTTTAAAGTGCTTTCAACTCTATTGTGAGGGGCCTGTGCATATGCACATATATAAGACTTATATTTTGCAAAGCAGCTATATGATGTGGATCCCCGTCATGCGATGACTTTTTGGTTTATAGTCGATAACTTTGTTTCTTACCCGATTTCCCGCTATGAATTCTCTTTCCAACATGTGTATAGTCTTTCATCACAGCTTCATTAAATACCGCAATCTTTTCTTTTCCATCCTTTTCTTTTTTTTTTTCTTTTCTTTTCTTTTCTTTTCTTTTCTTTTCTTTTCTTTTCTTTTCTTTTCTTTTCTTTTCTTTTCTTTTCTTTTCATTTCTTTTCTTTTCTTTTCTTTTCTTTTTCTTTTTTTTCACAAGTTCCATCGTAATCGGAAGCTTGTACGAACTTCGAAAAAGTTATCAACGAATCTGTTCGTAATAGCAAATTCGTATGAGTTTTTCACTACGTTGGAGTCTGCGATAGTTTTTTTTCAAGATTTGCAAGAAGTTCCTGATTACGATGAAATTCCTAAAAAGTACAGCTGGGCACGATACCAAACCAAACGATAATTTTGTAAGTATTGTATTGGTATTGGTATCAGTCTCGTATAACAAAGTCTGGGATAATCGGTATCGGTCTCGTTTGATTTTGGTCTCGTCTGGTTTCTGTCTTTTCTCAGTCAGAAACAAAATTAAAACTAATTCTGCGTCAAAATATCATAGCAGGAAAACAATGGAATGGGCGTATAAGTGGGTGGTTCGTGTTATTTATATTGCGTAAACCTTCCCCAAAGTGAAAAGCAAAAACTGTGAAAATGCCATTTAAACCGTTAGATTCGTTTCCGAGAAACCAACTACAAGAATTACAAGAAGAAGTTATAATATTTCAAAATACATATTTTCTGACTATACCGAAAGTATCCGACACCGATTTGATGGGACGGACGGAAGTTTTTGAGTTGCAACTGGGCTGCAAAAGGTTCTCATATTACAAGTACATGTTCTCAAATGGTTATCAGTTGACGTGTCGTGACGTTCTCATAACTGAATATTTTGTACTTTGAAGTTAACACAATGACACAACCCCCAAAAGTGGAGGGCCAGTTCCTCGTACACTAGATCATAGCAGGCCAGATAATTCGATGCCAGGAGCCCAGTACGAGGGTATGAGCGCTGCCGTTAGCATTGGCCCGTAAGGGGTCGACCCACCACCATCTCTTTTTACTACTCTAATAAATACTCTGGAGTATGAGATACTGGAGTATCTCATGTATTGCCTCTGTCTGTTAAACTATTGGTGACACCGTTGATTCTCTCTCTATGATGAATTCATTCGCCACACATCTTTTGATAGGCTCGCACTTATTAGTTAAGCAAGTCAGGTCTGGGTGCACAAGACTAGGGATATCCAATGGTTACCACGTGTAGGCAAAATAAGCACAATTGATGTGTAGTATTCGTTGCATTACTAGGCATCGTTCTCCTGACTCTAATCAGTTAATACGTACTTCCCAAAATTGTTTCTTTAGTATTTGTAATAAATAAATAAATAAGTTCCTATCAGTGTACAAGCTAAGAAATGTTTTTAGGACTGCATAATAGTTTTTTTTTACTTATACGGCTGATAATACATCTCAATTAAAACAGAACAAAACCGAACAGCTTTCTCATTTTCGTATATGGTGTTGCAGCTCTATTGAGGATTTTTTATATTTTCATGAAAAAGCTATCAAAATTGCTAATAGATTTAAAAAAAACCCTTAACATTTCTGTTATCTTGTTTTTTTGTTTGTGTATTCAAAACGTTAAATAACCCTAACTCAAAATAAAATGTCAAAACATTCACTTTGTATTTTTGATTAAGAAACACAATTTTAAGAAAAAGAAGACGTTTTCTTTTATTATTCCTTTATCATGCCATCGACTTATTGTTCATTAAAAAAAAAAAAACAACAACAACACCAACACCAGTCCACACTATACACTGAAACGTTCATTGATTTCCTTTCAATAAAAGCTCACAGAAAATGTCCTTTTTTATCCCAACTGCTACTGAAATAACTGAAGGACAGTAAACAAAAAGTATATCTGCTTGCGGCCTAATGCTCAATAATAAACAATACCCACCGATTTACAGGGAAGTGTCATCGTTGTCATTTGGCTCTTAAATGAAATTTAGTGAATGAATGAATAAAAAAAAAATCATCAGAATCAAGTGATCCTGTTTTTTTTTTTTTTGCACTGGTCTTTCTTCAATTTTAAGATAAGGTATTACACTTTTTCGTTTGTCGTTTCGTCACACTTTTGGATGACAGATAAAAAAAAATTAATTTTTTTCTATTTCTTTTTATGGCATTTTTTTGTATTTTTTTTTTCTTCTAAGGAGATACAACGAGCAACGGAGAAAGAAGGACGCATAAATATTTATGACTTACGAGGACAAGTCGAATAATATAAACAGTCTTTTTTTTCTCTTCTACCTTTTGTTATCCTTAACTCATGTGAATTGAAGAAAAGGGAAAATAATGCTTCAGCTATATATACGGAAGCTTGGGGCAAACCTAACGGTATACAATGCATTGTTGAAACATAGTTTTATGATCCAAATGATGTTTTTTTTTTTTCTTTTTTTGTATCACAAGGTATTTTTTTTTTTTGTTCCTCCCAATTACGAATTCCGGAGGGTCGGCTGTGAGCTTTCCCCTTAGCTATAAAATGAAAATTCAATTTTCACGAATGCATAAGGCGAAAAAGTTAATTCGAAAAATGGTAAAGTAGCTGAAGATTGTAACTATAAAGTGTGAACAGTAAGAAAGGAATTGGAATTGTACAAAACAATCTCAGCTAAATTTATTTGGCAATTTAATGATAGTGACACCGATAAAAACTTAAATTATATAAATATGAATGCATTATATATATGTATATATGTACTGGTACATATCGGTATATGTAGGTAGGTATTGAACAAAAATACAAAATTGAAAAAAAAAATCCAACACATTAAATACCTTTATTGAAAAATATGAAGCAATTTATCTTGAAACCATTGATACATCCAACTCACCTTGAAATTCCTATTAAAAATAATCGGAAGTAATATATACCTACCTATACAGATACACACTCGTGTACCTATTAGTTAGTAGGTATGCTTCTTTTTCTTAAAAACAGGCTTTTATTATGTTTTTCAAAAAAAAAAAACATGGTATACTTTGCGTCACCAAAGGTGTATGAGATGTTTTTTGTAAGGAAAGTTAAATAATCTAGAAGTATCAACAGTGGACTACAACTACACCTCTCCATAAGACTATACTCCTATATTCTTACTCTTGCTAAAAGGCTCAATGTTCAATTTGTACCAGGTCAGCATCGTAAAATAATTTTCTCTAAACTTCAACATCTTATACATATGTATGGTGCTATTGCAACAAAATAAAGTAGATACCGTTACGCCCTATGAATTCCTTTTTGTTCGTAATAACATATTTGTGTAGTGGACATTTTCCATAACATAAACCCAAGAAGTAAATGGTCCCAAAATATATAAATATACTTACTCTTCGTCATCGTGCGTCGACGTCGTCATTTTTTGTTGTTGTCACCACATCAAGGGAAAACGTTTTATCGGTCCTTCCAAATTGTGAAGGAAAGATATTAAAGCGTGTATGGGCTTTGTCCTTTGTGCGCTAAAATAATTTTTGTGCAATTTATGTAGAATTATATGTACTCTATATCTGTACATATACATAAACAATATGTACATATGTACCTATTTATATATTTTTTTTTGGAGATACTTAAATTGACTTTCAAGTGCCAAAGAGACCCAATGACACCATCAATGACAAAAAAAACTCTTAATAATTCCATTAAAGAATTTAACTTACACTCAGCAAAATAAACTTAGGTTTTCCAATCATCAGTAAAGTGGCCCAGGACCGTAGCTAGAATAAGATTCATGGCAGGGCAGCAATGGATAGAGATAGGGCAGCAATCAAAATTTTGCAACGCTTATCTGGCAAAAATAGTGTAGGTATAATATAAAAAATTATATAGGTAAATATATAATTTTGGCCTTTAAAGTTTAAACACGAAATATCAGTTATATTGAAGCAAAGAATAAGCTGAGATATTTCAACGAATTCTTCCCATTAATTATGGAGAAACCAAAATGAATGTTATTTGCGGTACTAAATCCTTGCATTAGTACCATTTTCACTCCACCATCTTAGTAAAAATGTTTAGGGCCATAAAATATTCAAAGTATGACTTTCTTAACGTCTTTGGCTATCGTTTATGAATAAGAGTGCTTAGTTTTGTTAGTTCTATTAAGCACTATTTCTTTCCATTTAATCACTAAAAAGTGGGTAAGGTTAACAAATTTGTATGACCTAATTAAAAAAGGAACGTCACTTACACAATTTATTCTAGTTTTTTTTTTTCAATATTTTTTTTAGGAAACGATAAAAATAAATTATATTCAAAATGGGCGTGGAAAAAGATTATGTATGGAAAAATTACTACAAATTACATTATCTACAAATTTTTAAGGAACAAACCCTTCATTTACGAGTATATCAAGCTGTGACAATAAGATGGTAGGAAGTTTCTTTATTCTTGTTATTCTTTGATAATGCCTGAAAATTTTAGCTGAACCAGTTGACTTCTTCAGATTTTTTTAAATTTAAGACCACCTCTCTATACAACTTGAACCACTGTGTGGCGGACATTATGAAAATTTTTTTGTTAGCTCCATCATCGTAATATTAGATTCAGTTTAATCTTAAACATTTTTGTTTGACATGAAATCAATATGTGGGCTATTGATTTCATATTTTTAGTTTTTGAAGAAAAAATTATGCTCTACGATTTAAAATTAATTAAACTTTCATCACTTTGAGCCCAAAATCGTCTCTGTAGACCCAAGAATTTCCAAGAGACGGCCTTTTAAAATGTAGGAATAATAAATTTATTACAATTTATTATAGTAACGGGTGATTTTTTAAGAGGTTTAGAACTTTAAAAAAAAAAAAAACACAAAAAATTCAAAAAAATTAATGAAATATTTATTTGAATCGATAGTTTGAACCTTGCAATTTAATGTTTTAAGATAATTTTATGCAAATGTTGACCGCGGCTGCGTCTCAGGTAGCCCATCCGCTGAGTCCAATTTTGGCATACTCTTTCACACATATCGGCCGGTATCTCACGAATGAATGCATGGATGTTGGCTTCCAGTGCGTCAATCGAAGCGGGCTTGTCCCTATAGACATTAGCCTTGACATACCCCCACAAAAAATAATCTAATGGTGTCAAATCGCACGATCTAGGCGGCCAATTGACCGGCCCGAAACGTGAAATTAACTGTTCACCAAACTCACCTCGCAATTGCGCCATTGTTTCGCGTGCTGTGTGGCATGTGGCACCGTCTTGTTGAAACCACATATCATGCAAGTCAAGAACTTCCATTTCGGGCAAAAAAAAGTTTGTTATCATCGCTCGGTAGCGTTCACCATTGACAGTAACGCTGCGATTCGCATCATCTTTGAAGAAATATGGCCCAATAATGCCGCCGGCCCATAAACCGCACCAAACAGTGGCTTTTTCGGGATGCATTGGTAGCTGTTGCAATGCTTCTGGCTGATCTTCACTCCAAATGCGGCAATTATGCTTATTTACGTACCCATTCAACCAAAAATGAGCCTCATCGCTGAACACAATTTTTCGATAAAAAAGCGGATCCTCGGCCAGCTTTCCAAGAGCCCATTCACCAAAAATTCGGCGTTGTGGTAGGTCGGCTGGCTTTAGTTCTTGCACTAGCTGTATCTTAAAAGGCTTTACGCCCAAATCCTTCCGCAAAATTTTTCACGTAGTGCTGTAACAAAGGCCTAACTGCTGGGAACGGCGCCGAATCGACATTTCGCGGTCTTCTGTCACACTAGCTGATACGGCCGCAATATTTTCTTCACTACGCACAGTACGTAAACGTGTTGGTGGTTTAATGTCCAACAAAGTAAATTTGGTGCGAAATTTGGTCACAATCTTCCGAATAGACTGCTCAGAAGGTCGAGAATGCCGACCATAAAATGGAAGCAGCGCGCGATGAACATTTCGAACCGAGCACGAATTTTGATAGTAAAATTCAATAATTTGCAAGCGTTGTTCATTTGTAAGACGATCCATGGTTAAATTGCAAACCAAACTGAAGCTGTTTGATAGTGACACAAGGTACTAAACACACGTCAGCTGTCAAAACCAGTGTTGCCAAAACCAAAGCAGCTAAAAAATCACCCGTTATAATTAACAATATAATGAAAAATACAATGTGCTTGGCATAAAATGTTTCAAAACTCTAGAACGTGTAGATTAGGTCAAAAGAAGACAAAATTTGTATTGGAAGCGAGGTACATATCTTTCTCGGTCAAAGATATGTACCTCGTAACCTCAAAAGAAATATTAAAGAGTATAGGTCATATCTGCAAAAAAATCCTTAAGCTCCTCTTAGGCCATAAATCCATATTTTAATATTCTTTTAAAAACAGGTTGCTTCTATTAAAAGTTTTTGAAAAATTAGTTTTTCAACAAAAATTTTTGAAAATGAAAAAAAATAATTTAAGTTCCCATTTTTTTTTGACATTATGGTACAAGTTTAACATTAAAGCGAGTTCTAAAACCCATAGCTATGCAGTTTTTGATAAAAATAAAAATATGTAAATCTACTTCACTGATTGAATTACCAGTTGGAAGAAGGAAATAAATCCATCAGACCTTAGTTTTGGGAAAACACAAAAACTGAATAATTTCTTCATTTGACTGTTTTTAAAAAGGGTATACATTTTTCAAAAAAATCATTGTTTTTATCAAAATTTAGTGTTTCAAAAACTATGAGTCGAAATAACATTATTTTAAAAAAACATTGAAGAACAAATTTCTGACTTGAAAGGAGCTAAATTATTTTTCATAAAACTCTTAATTATACTATTATAACTGTTATAAATTTATTATTGATACATTTTAAAAGGGTGTTTCCTAGGTACTCTTAAGTTGTACAGGTCCTATTTTGCGCTTAAATTATTGCTTTGTTTTGACGTGTTAAGCATTTCCTTAAAAGTCCGTAAATTTGAGCCGGGGCTTAATTTTTTAGGGGGGGTATAGAGAGGGTTAAATTCAGTTTTTTCTTAATTTCTCAAAAACTATAAGTTTTTTTTGAAAAAATGTGAAGGTACAAATTGTAGCTTATTTCTTTCTACAGAAAAAGGATTAACATACCTTTTTTCATACAAGCAATAGATTCTGGGAAAATCATGCAAAAACTTCACGGTGCAGTAAATTTTGTCAAAAAATGTATTAAAATTTCATTAATCGTAAAATTTGCGTACGATTTGAGTTTGGCTTCATCTCCTCTTATTAAAACCAAGATTTTGGGGTACCCGAGGTAAAGGGAACACCGCCATCTTGAAAAAGAAAGTAATATGGTTTTTGTTCAGCAACTCGATTAATGTACTTTTTATTTTGTACTGTAAATGGACAAATAACAGGTTTTTGTTATTATCTCAGCAGGTTATATTTCTTTTTGAAAAACTAACTAAACTAAACTAAATTCTGAAATTAAAAACTGAAATTAACCCTCTTTATCCCCCCTTTGTCCTGGCCCAAATTTATGGAACCTTTCAGGAAACGCTTAAGAAGTCTAAGCAAAGGTCTCTACCAAAATTCAGCTTTGTCGGAATTTTTTTAGTTGTTTTGTACAATTTAAAAATACTTAGGGTATTCATGCTGCCTCCGGTGGTCAGTTTAAGTTGTTAAATCCAGATTCAAACTGAATTTTATATCATTCACTTTTTCTTGACACTTTAAACAAAAACATTTTTCAAACGTTAAGCAAAAATTTGCGATACGTTTCATACGTTGTTTTTTGCAAATCGCATTGGCTAACTCGGTTTGAAATTAAAACGATGGCGAAAACGACTCATTGACTCGGTGGTGTAATCTTGTATAATCTCTTGCCACTTGTACTTTTCAGTACCATATGGTCATTAAGGTCGTCTTGCCATGCGTATTTACACTGGAATCTGTGTCATGGTTTTCTCGCTATTGTCTCGCTTTGGTCTTGCCATGACATTTACACGTGGTCTTTGTCATTGTGCAAGTTTTATCAACGTCTCGTAAATCCTTTGGATTCAAGGCATGTTTACTTTAGAGTGATTACTATGGATATGGATGATTCAAATATTTGGATTAAATAAATTTGGTTTTAATAGTTGGATTCAAAATTCACTTAAATCCAATTTAAATCCAGAGTGAACAATATGGCAGTAAGAGTCAAAATTACGTTTGGATAGATAAGTTTATCCAGTTTGTTAAATTGTCTGCAGCAAAATTCTTTTGCATAAGTTTAACCAAATTGTGTAAAGCATTTCCCATAAAAACATTTACGGTTCATTAACCAAAAGATAAACTTACCAATTAGTACTTATATAGGGTTTTACGAAATTGCATGAATACCCTCTCACTACTCGTATTAAAAATATCTTAAAATTAAAAATTATACCTGTTTTAACAATAATGGAAAATTCTATAGATTTTTTAAAGCAAAAAATCAATTTTGTTGAAATTTTTGATCCGGTGTTTAGAGTATAGTAAATTAATACATACGTTTCGTTGGTTTTTTTCAACTTTTTCAAGGGGTTTAAACAGCTTCTTAACAGCTAATAGCTGTTACCAAGCTGAAACGTCTGGAAGGAATAAAATAGTTTTATTTGAATTCGGAGAACACAGATCTGTAAGCCTGTCATGGGTATTTTGAAATATTTAATAGCTGATATTTTGAAGAAAGTGGGTATCTACTTTTCTTAAAAATTTTATACTATTGATTAAATACTTTAGATATTATCTATAAATAAAAAATAGGGACTAAAATCGGTTTTTGCTCAGGAGCATGGAGTTGTTGATATTTGCATTGTTTTTTTTTTTACTTTTTAGCACAGTTAGCTTTTGATTTATTTCTGATAATATCTTGCTTCTCGTTAATTCTTCATAGATATTTTGGTTATTGTTTTATACCTCATAATTTGCTTGCTTTTCAGTAATTCTGTTCACTTATCCCGGTTATTACTTCGTGCTCCATAATCTGCATTTGCTCTGATTCTTTAACTATTGCTTCCAATCAAATTTTCCTTAGAATGAGCTAATATTTCTTTGAGTGCACAAAAATGAGCTCCCTATGTACATTTAGGTACCATTTTATATAAACGTTTCTAGGAGTAGGTAGGTATGTGTTATTTTAATGAAATTTGAAACGACAAACATCTTCTATAGTTTGGGTTTGAAACATTCAATATCACTATGTTAACGTACCTTATACCTCTACCTATACCTACAAAAGATATAATTTACAGTCTTTGCTTGGCTCTCACAATGGCACACTATATAGTCACTCATAACTTTATAATGAAAGTTGGGTGGGCAAGAGAAAATATCTTTGGCTCCGGCTCCATTTCTCTTTTCGAACCAAGATGGATTGGAAAATCATCTTAAAAGCTGACATTGTATGAACGTAGTAGGTAGGGAGGTGGGTTTACATTTTTTTCTTTGTATTGGAATTTTTTAATTTCAGTAAAAACTTTAACTAGCTACATCTCTACAAAAGAAGCATTGATTTTGAATATAAAATGGTATAATGGTTTCTACTACTCATAGGTTTCGTCTCGTTGCTATTTTACATGAAAGACAAAAGACACGAGAAATATTCGAAACAACGAGAATACCCAAATGTTTTGTGTGCAAAAATCAAAGAAAACCACATCAATGCATATATAGTTGCCTAATTTCAATTAAGCTTAAAAACGAGAACAAAACTCAACGATGGGGTTTCGTTGTTTTTTGTATTGAACATTAAATTTTAATTAAAAGAAAACGCTTTTAGACTGCAGGCATCTTTGTTGCTTTTGTTTGGCCTTTTCCATAGCTATTTCAATACAATACGTAATGTTTAGAGGTAAGACATTCTTGGTTATAAGGATTCTTGCTTTGACAATTGAAATTCAAAATGCTGCTAATTAAGATTTTGAAATTTATATTTTTATACACGGATGGGAACAAGGATTTTAAGAACTCTAAAAGTAAAGTGAAGTTAACTTAGACCACCTTTATTTTGGTGGAAGAGTTTCTGTAAGCAAACACAAAATTTGTAACAAATTTGGAAGACGCAATTTACGTTGGAGATTGATGGTTTTTAATTGTGGTATATTCTTGCCTTAAGGGTCAAGCAATAGTTTTCATAAGCATTGATTTAGAGTATTTTAATCTAATTACTTTTATGGAATTATAACAACATATATCTAACTATTTTTTAGGGGATGGATTTTTCATTCAAAAATTTTATAACATCTATCTACACCTGTGTTTTTAACTTTGAATTATAAGTTTTGACATTTTTTTAAATTAAAAACGTTGTGCGTTTCATTAGCTTATAAGCCCCTGAATTAGTCACCTCAGAAAAATTGAAAATGTTAATAATAATATCAAAATATTGACATGCTATTCGTTGGTACTCTTAACACTTGCAAACTACTTGATCGATTTTTATAAAATTTCAGATTTTGTTCCAATTTTACTATGTAAGATTAAATAAGAGTTTGCGAACAGAATTTGCCTGGCCACTTTCTTAAGTTAGTATACTTTATTTGGAATTGGTCGTTGAAATTATTTTATATCATAATGTTTAAGTCTTAAATCAATTTATAAAATTATCAATTATCAATTATCTCCTTATAAATGTATCTTCTATTTTGTTTGTTTTGTTCAGAACCCCAGTACATTTCAAACTTTTCACTAGCCAATAGCTTGGTCAAGTTTTGAAAATAAAAGTGCACACACGATTTGGTATTGGTAGATGGGCTATACACAATACCATTGCTTTAAAATCATGGTATCGTCAGGTAGCCCAAACTATCAACCAAATTATTGATTGATAAAAAGTGTGGTGTGAGCGGATGCTCTTATCAAGTTTGATTCCATCCTATCACAGTCTGGTTATACATTCTTAACCTGTAAAAATGTGAATGATAAATATAACCACGCCTTCGACGACGATTCCTTTATTACAATCAACAATTTATTCCGTGAAAATCTGTGAAAAGAGAAACGATTAACACCTTGGTCTTTATGACGGCATTTTTCATTTCAGTACTTTTTAGTACAAACTCACTGTTTCAGCCGCTTTTCATAGTGTTCGGGAACTACTTTGTACGTACTTTTGAAGTGATAAAGTAACGATCCGCCGATCGCGTAAGATAAAAAAATATATTTTAAGGGACCTGAACACTTGGTCCCAATTGAAACACAATAATTACAACGTTATAAAATTCTTTATTCCAGTGCGACCACACCTAGTAACGATTCAAAGACAAGTGAAGCTTAGTCTCTAATCTAAAGAATATTACAATTTGAATTTTATAATTTAAATGCTTAATATGCAATTCCCATGCGGACCCATTTCAATAGGCATTGCCCTCGCATCAGATTTCCCAGTGGGAAACAATCCAAAGGTGTGCAACGGACACTCATGTGCATGGTCTGCACTTTACTGTTGGCTGGGTCAATGCCTGATGGGATAACTGATAATAGTTATAATAAAACTCTGTAAACATAACACAGTTGCACAGATCCAGAATTTACCCCCTGCACCCCATACAATGAAGGGCGGAACGATTATGTGCACTTAATTGAGATTGTGATAATGTTTATTTTAAAAATTGATTTAAAACCAAATTATAAGAAAATATGGATATTGCTCTTCTATTTTCAGTGATTTGCCTGTTTTATAGTATTGAGTAACATTACGCATACGCCACAGTAAACCATGTTAATTAAAGAATAATGGCTTTGTTTGTTGCAAAAAAGGACGTTTGTTCAATTAAATTTAAATTATAGTTGGAAACTATTTTTTTTACCATTCAAAATAGCTTTTTATAGCCCTTAGTCCTACAAATTGGAGTTTCGTCCATCTATTTTTTACTACTAAAATAATATGCTTAAAATAGTAAGGTTGATCTATTTAGGATTTAAAATTCAAATTGAAAATTCTAAAAATAAAATAATATCTCAGTAGTTGGCATGCAAAGTTCCCAACTAACTTCTTAGTTAATCTTATCTAACCAAAGAAAATAAAATGCATGACCGGTCGCACGTACTTGCTCTTATGTTCAGGACGCTGATGATTTAAAAAAAAAATTGTATGTAAAGTCATAGAAATTATGAGAGAAAAATGTTTAAAAGCACGAAATATTATATTTAAAATAGCAAAAAAAACTTTGTTAAGAGTTTGAGATGGAAAACAAGAACGCCATCTTAGTTTTTAAAAAAAAAATTAAATCTTAAAAAAATAATTTTTCTTAGTTATATTATAAAATTTCTAAAGCATTTTTAAGGAATACTTTTAGTGTGCAAATCTTAAGTATTTATCTATGTGCATATTATAATAAAATTTGAAAAAAAAGTCAAAACCTTTTTGAAATATCTAATTTAAAAAAAAAATGAAACATTTTTGTTAATTCTTCTTATATTTTCGTAATTTTGATTTGCGATATTATTTAATCTTATCTGAAATTGGTTAATAACAAAATTAATTTAAATCCGTTCAGCCGAAAGTGAGAAAATTCAAAATAAAGATACATTCCATGCAGAGGTACTATCAATAGTTGCCCAGTGCAAATTTGTGTAGTTTTTTTCTAGTAGATCATATCAATTTTGGTATCAAAATTATTTTCCTTTCCGGTTTTTTAACTTTTGTATGGAAGGTACCGTTATTTTTTCTAAAAATATTTACTAAAAAACTCTAGAGTATAGAGTTTTAAAAACATCGATCATATCGTTTTCTAAATTTGATTTTCAAAAAAAATTTGAAATTTTTTTTAAATCCAAAAGGAATTTTAATTTTTTTTTTAAATTTAAGTACACAAAAATATTTATAATTTGTAGGAGCCTCTGTATAAAAAAACTATTGAAGTCAGTCATACAGTTTTGAAGGAAACCGAAAATTTAAAAAATGGTAAATTTTTTGAAAAATGGTTTCCCACCAAAAGAAGCCTTTACTAAAAGTAGTTTATGGATTTTTTTTTTTAAGAAACGTTGTCGAGTCGAGTTAGAAAAATAAAGTTATGTAAAATTGTTAGGAAGCTGTATAGCAGGTACCGTTATTTTTGGTTCTAAGAAAAATGAAAAACACGTATGGGCATAATCACCAAAAACCACTATGTACCAAGTTTGAAGAAAATCGATCGGTCCGTTTAGGCTGCAGACGAACAGATAGAATTGTACCACCCATTTTTTGGTGTTCTCTATCATCGCGATGTCATGTTTGATTGTCATCTCAATTTTTTTTGCACGAATCCAGAATTTGCTTAATACAGTACCTATATTGCAAACAAAAAAGTTTCAGTAATTGGTAGTCAGACATAGATTTTTTTAAATGAATTTTTAAAGTTTTTTTCAAGATAACAGTATAAATTATTAAAATTTGTACTGTGGCTTGTAAAATTATTAAAACAATTTGAAATTGAAATGAAATTTTGTGGAACTTCTATTTTTCACTATTTGTGCGTTATTGTACCTAAATTTAATATTTTTATTGGCAGCACATGACATCAAATCAATTTGATACGATCTCTGTCAAGTCAAGTTTTAAGAACAGCCCATATTATTTTTAATTGGGTTTTGGTAGGTATAATGTTTTGCTTAGCCTTAATACTGAAAATATAGTCACCTTTTTATAAAAATTAAAATAAAAACTTTTTTCTTGAAGGCGTAATCGACTTGATTTAAAACAACCTTAAAAACATGTATCATATTTATGCTTAAGTTTTAACAAGTTTAATTTTTCCTTCAGATACACCATAACACCCTCCTTCTTTCGCACTCAAAAAACACCCTTTCATGTAAAATATTTTTAAAGATTTTTTTGATTCCTCGTTTTCATTCTTCATCAAACACACTAAAAGAATTTTTTTTAATTTTTTGCGGACGAAGATGCAGCTCAAGGCTAGTTCAGTAATAAAAGCTTTGTTTTTTCGGTCATACGATCAAGAGTTCACGGCCTACTAGTAAATATTACTCTTTATCATATTTTTCCTTATCATCCTATATTCGCGTAAGATATTGTAACAATTTGGCAATATTATTTTCTGGTTAAATAATATCTGCTAAGAAATAGGCATAGCGTCATTTTTAGTTCGATTGTTAAGGTAAGGGAAGAATTTTCTTTGACACTTCTCCGGCATGAAGTGGCAACAATGGTTTTAACGATGAATTCTTATTATTTTTCAAAAAAATTTGGATCCTGACAATTTTAATTAAGTTTGAAGGCTGACTTCGTGCTATAGTAGGCAAAATGCCATAAACAGCTCAGCTAGATACGCAAGCTTATTAAAATGTTTGCGACTCTAGCGGTTTCTAGAACTAACAGAGTTGGCGTTAATGTCAATTCATCGACAAATTGAATCTAGCACCGAGGAAGTTGCCTTATGGGAAGTATTTCTTATGGGAGTGTGTTTTGCAAAAAATGAGGAAAAATGTTTTACGTTTAAGCATATCAATTTTTTCAAAACTTTGTATAATGGGTAATTTAGTATAATGTTCTTAGCCTAAGCCAATGAGTAATGAATTTGTCCTCCTGTGAAGTGAATATTTTTTTTATTTTTTTTTGTGTACAGGGTGTCCGCCGGGAAGGTATACTACTGTTTTTGTTTATAATTTTTGATTAATTGGAAAAGAATGGATCTTATATTGATAAATGTTTTATTAAGGTTGATGGATTGTTTTGAACACTTACTTGAGCAGCAGTAATGTCTTCAGCTGATCTTGCAGTACGTTGTGGTCCATGCTTGGGCCCATCACCTATAGACCCTCTTTCTTCGAAATCATTCATTACACAATAAATAGTGCGTTTTGTTGGCACGTTGTTTCTCCCAAAAATTTCACGGAACTTTCTCATCGTCACAGTAATCGATGATTGATTTTGATAAAAAGTTTTAACGATTAAAACACGTTGGCCTATCGAATATTTTCCATAATAAATTTGCCACAAGTCTACTTCACGACTGCCAAATATGAACTGTCAAGGCTAATGTTTACCAAAATGGCGGCAAAATAAAGTAGTTTACCTTCTCGGTGGACACCCTGTACAAAACAAATATTTTTATTCACAATACTAAATTTTCGCACACAAAAATGTTTTCCGGACATTTGTTTTGTAATTCCATGACAGAAATAGTTTTTTTTATTGCATAGAACTATAAACCAATCATGCAAAAACGTTCACCTCAATAATTTTTGACATGCGAAAATATGTGTAAGGATTTTTATTTGCACCTGGAAACTAGGCGTTAACAATGAATTTTTTTCTTGGAAAACAATGCCACTGAAATTCTTTAGCCAAAAAAATTGCTCTTTGCTTTCGCTAGAAGACAATTTTTTTCTCATTATCAAGTATTTTTTTTACTCAAAAGAATTGTATATTTTTAGCTTAAATGGTGATTTTTTTTTTTCGATTATATCTCACCCCAAAATAATTGTCAAGCTGCGGCCTTGTATGCAAGCATGCCATGTAGCCGTAGGCTAGACCACCCTATCCTCCCTGCTACCAGGTTCAGCCACATATACTCCTGTATAATCATGGGATTGTTGTTCTGATAGTTAGGGAGGGAAAGGTAATAATTCTCAGATTTCCACGATTCAGTTTTAGGGCCCATAATAACTCGATTTTGTTACAAAACAATAAACCTTCCGATTAATTAAATTATTATGTAATATTATTTCATTTGGACTGCCTCGGCTGGTTTAACAGTAGGTCAACCTGCCAACCAAAAATTTTGAATACATACGATAGTTATTGAATCGATCCTTAACCTTACAGCATTGAATGACACACATGTGACAAAATGTCCTCAAGTATGATTAAACAGTTTAAGTAAGAGTTTATGTCCTTTCCTGATGACTTGTCCTAACTTTTGGCTTCAAATTTGATTGCATAATGTGCAGATTATAGCGTGATTGGCTTCATATTAAATGATATCACTCCCAATGATTTCACCAAAAACTTAAATGAAAATTTTTATTAAAATTAAATACAGTTGAAATAGCTTTTTGTATCATTTAACTTATAAGCAAAGGTACCTCTACCTGGGTACCTATGTGATTTTGAATCCAACAACTTAACATTTTTTTTTAATTAAAAATACGATAAATAGCTAATCACTTAAACTTCACACAATTATGTTTCTGCAGTTTTTTAAAAAAATATTTTATACCAAAACTAATAGACGTTCCTATTGGCTAATTTTAACCATGCCAAAACCCAAAATCTTTTGAACTTTTCCATCATCGTACCTAATGGTTGATATCGATTATAACATCGATATGACTTTTCCGACACGAAACCAATATTTGCCCTAGTACAAAGCAAATCTGAAACTTCAGAATAAATGAAGAACTTTTTTTTTTTTATTTTACTCCATATAAGCACTTTAGGCTATAAAAGGTTTTAATCCTTTAATTTGTAGAATGACTTTGTCGTTATAATGGGAAAAAAAAACTTTTACGTTAAGTTTATCTGGTTGTTTATTTAAGTTCGCAATTTCAGCAGAAGTTTTTTCTTTTTTCGCTTTGGAATTGATCATAACAGGCTGCAATCATACCTACAACGATAAAGTACGAGGACTCGAGTATAATGTATAGTAAACTATAAAGAGAAACACCAAAACAAAGTTGTATTTCGTGCCTTTGGTGAATGAAATAGATCTGAGAGAAGTTGAAATCGTAGATTTGTTTTTTACTTTAAATAAAAAAAATAAAAATTTATTCCTGTACATTATGTACCTTTCTGGATGTTTTGCTTGTAAGAAAAAGTCGTACGGGACCACCGGGTAACATCAGTTATGGGGTTTTTGCATTAAATTTTAAATTTTAATATTTACAGAAATTAAGAAAACATTAATTCTAATACATGTTTTCTAATTTTAGTATATTTTAAAAGAATCTAGCATCATTCATAGGCAATCTGCCAGAAATAACAAATATGTTCAATTGAATACGTTAAGAGTAGGGCCTTTTTGCTTAATTGAGAAGGTTTACTTTTTTGAAAATAAGGAACAAACTCGAACAGCTAGTCAAAATTTCTGACAGTCTCAATTTTGCAAAACCTGCACAGTACCTTACTACATTTATAACCTCAGATTTGTGTGCTGCATTACTTTGTTACAGAAAATTGGTAGGCACAAATTGCGAGGCACAAATTATTGAGATTACCAATAACTTTTATTAAATACGATTTTAGCAGGGTGATGCCTTGAATTGCTTGAAACTTTAGACTGTGAAAAATTGTTACTTTTGAATAAAAGAGGCTTTCATAATATGACATACATTCAGTTATCAGTAAATAGTTGGTGCAAACAAATTTTCATTTTTCTGGCTTACAGCAACTCAAGATTTTTCTTCAAAGTCCCCTGCAACGAGTGTGTCCTCTATGCTTTTAGAAGTTTCCTTAGGAACAAGTTAAATCAAAGAATGTAGTTTATGAAAGCTAAATGAGAAGATAGGTAGGTTTACTGTATAAAGGTATTATTCTTGTTTACGCTAAACCATAGTTTGCCATCTTTTTTTAATTTTCTCGTCCTTCTTAATAAATAAAAACCGTCGAAACCACGCTCCAGTCGGCCACCGCTGATGTCAGTTCTTCTACCGACTGTTACCAAAATGCATTACTCCCACTTTACTCACTCTCACATCGCATTGCATTCAAGTTTTCAAATTAACTCCTTTTGGGGTTTCCAAAATAAGAAGAACAGTTAAAAAACTTAAAAGAAAAGGCCAAACAGACAGAAGAACATCATCAGGAACGTTTCTACTTTCCAATTTCTTTATCTGAAATCTTTGTCTTGCGATGTTTCTTGTTCGTCCTTTGGCTGACATAGTGAGTGAGAAGGATTCTCTCATCCTTTTCGGATCTTGTGGATTTGTTCTTGCGGCAAAAAGCGTAATGAAACTAATTTTATTGCCCTTCTTGCTGGCATGTCTTGTTCTTGGAAGTTAGCTAGTTGTTTTTTTTTTTTTTGTAAGAAATCTCTGTTCTCTTCTTTAAAGGATGTTGAAAGGGTTGGAGGGTTAGGGAAATAATACATCCCTTTCCTTGACAAACCCATTCACTTTCAACTATACATCTAGTGTAGAAAAGAGAGAGGGAGAGGAAGAGATGTGCAAGTTAATAACCATGACCTTTTTTGTTCGTGGCAATGTGATGGTTTTTGAAGTCAGTTCCGCTTTTTTCGTTATCCTTTCTATCGGTCGGTTTGATATCCTGGTTGAGCTATATACATAGCACTGAAATGGGCGTCATGTATTTGTTTTTTTTTTTTGTTCGTTTTATTGCTCCTAGATTGTATCTATCCCCGTTTGCTCTGGCTGTTATTTCATTTAAATCACAATAAAAGTTTAATTAGTTTTTATCCTTGGGAGTCGGTTGATGGTCTCTATGATGTCGTCGAAAGGCAAGCTTTTTGTACAAGAATGCGCTTCTATTTCTTTTGTCGAATATACCTACCTACTAGTTCAATCTGGCCAAGGTTCTTTTAACTTGTTTTGTGTGTATTTTACTCTGAATCCTTTTTCTTTCACATCTACAGTTCATCTGAATGTATGAAGGTATATGTGAAGGGAATTGAGGTTTTCAACGAGATGTTTATCATCATGTGATGGTCTTTGTATTCATGCTTAACAGGTGCTGATGGGAAGGCAATATTTAAGTAGTTTATATTTCTTTTTTTTTTTTTGTAAAGTAAAGGTTATTGAGTTTTTGCCTTGTATCGAGGTTAAGGGCTATAATAAAGCTTCTTGGTTCGTTTAAAAGTTAAAAATATATGCCACTGTTTTATACCTTCATATACTGTAGGGGGGAATGTTAACTTGTTTCATTTAAATATTTTGGGCGGTTTCATTATAAAAAATATGTCGGGTATACTTAAATTCATTTGTAATACATACACATTCGTATCTATGTACATACAAAACTTTACTACCATAAGTATATGTGGTTAAAATGACTTTGAATTCGAAAACGATAAGAGTTTTAATGATTTTTGTATCTATCAATGTTGAAATATAAATGCTTCCGAGAATATGATTTTTAAAAGAGCCAAAAAGCAACTCAACCTTTGTTTCAAATTTAATAAGGATTTTAATATTCTTTCAAATTTTGCAAATATGATATCCTCATACTGAGAAAATATTTTGGAAAATAATCAATTCCATAACAACTGAAATGTTTGCCAAATAAAATAAAACATTTTTGTTTGGTAAAACAAATCGTATGAAGAAATGCTCAACTCATCCACCATTTGAAAGAAGTTACTTTGAACATTTAGTATTAAGGTACCTAATTAAATTTAATAATGTAGACTCAATGTAGACTTTTTCACTCTTACTTATTACAAGAAAATAGGTACTATGTGGATTAAGTCTTCAGAGATCAAAGGTTTATTTTGGTTAACCTTCTCCCAATTTAGGTCGTACGTTTAGCATTCTCTTAGTGTAGAATTTAACATCTTGGTTTTTATTACCTAAATAGTTAAATCTAAAATATATTTATTAAATACCTTGTGGTAGTTTAAATAATAACATTAAGGTATGTCAAATTTAACATTTACTTTGCTTCTTCGCATTGGGTAGGCTTACATCATAATTAAAAAAAAAATATTTTATATTTAAATCGTTTATGTAGATAGCTACCTAAACATATACTACGGTGGTCCTTTTTTCGTAATTCCTAGGTGAATGGGCATCAAATGGTTTTAAGCACATACAAAAAAAAAACAATATTTTCAGATTTTTAAGTTACCTTTTAATAATGGACTTAGGGTAAGAAATATAAGAGCTTGTAGAATAGGCTGAGACGACAAAACAATTGTACTCTAGAGCGGTTTCTTTCTCCCCGTTTGTAGGGAAAGATAATTTTCTAAAAAGTTGAGTTAAAACAGAACAAAAATATTTAAAAAAAAATAGGAAGACTTAAAATACCACGCTAAAGCTTTTTAAAGCCACAAATGCATTCTTTAATTCTTTTTAAATGAAGTTTTTATTGTGAATAGTTTTTGAATAAATTAAATTTCAAACTCAAAATGAAAAAAAAAATAAAAAATAAATTTTTAAATTTGATTTTTTTGTAAATAAATACAATAAAAACTTAATTCGAGGGCTACGGACCTTTGGCACCTCATATATGGAAAATTTGATATTTGATAGAACCACATCTAATTGGTCAGTAATTGGTCGGAAAAGGTCAATTAGTCCAAGAAATTGGTCAGCTCAAGATAACTTGTAATAAAGGCTTAATTTTCCTAAGGTCACGTTTCTGACACTTTATTTAAGGGAATTTTATAAAAACAAGGATTGCATCCGAAAGATCTCTAGATTGTGATAAAAGGTCAACTATTTACAGTAATTGGTCAGCTGTAGTTTTTTTTCTATGAATTTTCAAAATGTGATTCAAAGTCTTTCTGATGGTAAACAATTTTTGCAAATTTCACATAAATGAGGTGCCAAAAATCGTAATGACCTTGAATTTTTTTTTTAATTCATAAAAAATTCATTAAAAAATATGTATGGTTGACTTATCACTGAAAATAGCTGACCTTTTATGACCATGAAGTGACCTTTTAAAAAGCATAGGTACTTAATTTCTTGGAATGACCCAAATAAAGTGCCAAAAGTTTTTTTTGTGACCTTGAAACGAATTTTGAAAATTCATGAAAAATAAACGGAGGCTGACCAATTACTGTAAATAGTTCTACTTTTAACACTATCTAGAGATCTTTCGGTGAGGTGCCAGAAATCGCGCGGGACCTTGAGAAAATTTAAGCCCTTATAACAAGTTATCTAGGGCTGACCAATTTCTAGGAGTAGTTGACCTTTTCTGACTAATTATAGTACAAAATATATTTAAAACATAAAATATTAAATTTCCCATATAATGAGGTGCCAAAGGTTCAGAGCCGGGTTCCTGACTTAAAAAAAATACCCGACTGGGTCATGCATGCAAGGCTTTTTTTAACCTAAGGCACTGGGGTTTAAGAAAATAATATGTAAAGACATGCAAATTATGAGAGAAAATTGTTTAAAAGCTTGAAATACGATATTTAAATTAGCTAAAAACAATTCGATGAGAGTTTTGAGATGAAAAATAAAAGAACGCAATTCTTAAAACATTTTTAAAGAAAACTTCTGGTATGTACGAGTATATCTTAAGTATTTATTTTTTGCATACAAAAATTAAAAAAAAAAAACTTGAAAAAAATTTCTCAATTCGTTTATGAAATATCGAATTAATTAATAATAAATTAAAAAAAAAAAAAATTTTAATTTTAAAATGCAATTATTTAATCTTATATGAAATTTGTTTATAAGAAATTTATCTAAATCCGTTCATCCAATAATGAGAAAATTCAAAGTAAAAAACGTTCTATTTATAGTTGCTAAGTGCAAAATTGTATAATTTTTTGTGGTAGATCGTATTAATTTTAGTATATGCAAAAAGTTTGATCAAAATCGTAGGAGTCGTTTTTAAGGTGAAACATATTTTCCTATTTGAAATATTTTTAAAAATTCAAAAAAAAAATTTGTATATTTAAATACACAAAATTGAATTGATTTGATATTGGAGATTTTTAACGTGTTTTTTCATATAATAAATAAAATATATTAATTTAAATAACTGAAAACTTATTTTATTTATTTATTAACTTATATGCATTTGGGATGCTTTGCTTTAACCGTCAGTATTATTTATATAAAGCTTACTGACGATGAAAGCATAGCTTCCAAAATGCATATAAGTAAATAAATAAATAAAATAAGTGTTTTCAGTTATTTAAATTAATATCTTTTATTTATTACACAAAATTATTCGTAGTTCTTGCAAACCTCTTTACAAAAAAAAAATATTGCAATCAATCATACCGTTTTAAGAAAAATCGAAAATTATAAAAATGGTTCATTGAGAGATACGATTAATAACCAGTTTTTGAAAAATGATTTTCCACCTAAAGAAAGCCTTTACTAAAGATAATTTATTGAATTTAAAAAAAATTGCTGAGCCATTTTTGAGAAAAATACCACAATGTAAAAGTGTTAAAAATTGTATGGCAGGAACCGTTATTTTTGATTCTAAAAAAAAAATGAAAAAATTGGGCCGTTTAGGCTGAAGACGAAAAGACAGACAGAATTGTGCCACCCACTTTTTTGGTGTTCTCTATCATCGTGATGTCATTTTTGATTGTTATCTCAATTTTTTTTCACGAATCCAAAACTTTCCTTATACTCGTAGTACCTAGATATATCATAAGTAAAAATGGAATTACAAATAAAATTAATAAAAGCTATATTATTAAAACTAGTAACTAAAAGGTTTAGAGCAAGTTAAATAATTTAAAGGGATCAATTAGACTCGTGACTCTGGCATTCTGGGCCAAAGTTTTCTAATCTGTACTGCAATAATGGCAATGAAATGAACAAAAATGATATCGTTCTTAAAGATTTCTAGAATCTAACTATACAAAATGTATGATATTAGTGATTTGTTTGTATATTCTTAGAAGCAACTTACAAGAAAAAATATATATTATAAGAGTTTCCTATGTGTACTTCAATTTTGATTATATATGATTTCACTACTCCACACCTTTTCGAAGAATTACCAACAATTATGTATAAGTCGCATATTCTCATAATTATTATGTATTAAATTTCGTGACACCAGGCATGCCTTCCATTATACAAATCATATAATAATTATTCTTTTTGACGCTAAAACCCGCATAATATTCTTTCAAAAACTGCATGGAAAACCATTTCTCAAAATCTTAAAACGTCAACTTTTAGCTATGGCTATTATGCCAAAGTACCTTCGTAAGATAGGTACATAAATGATAGAAAAAAAAAACACTTAATTATTCCCGACGACATGATGAGTTGCATTTTTCTCATTTTCTTTGGCGAAATTTAATTTTATGATTTGACAAATGTTTAAATGACCCAAACCAGAGCTATGCCAGTGCTGTGATATTCCATGCCGCACCTCACGACACCCCAACCGTCGTTTTTTCACAGAATACAAAGTTTAATCATGCTAATTACTCACCACCACAAATGTGTCTATGGCTGAAATAACACACCGGTGTTGTTGTGCGTTTGTCTTGAGTTGCGTTGCTGGACCGATTCTGTACCCTAAACGAGACCAAAGCATCCTGGCCCAGAACAACGATTAAGATTCAAGAATCGTGCTGAATTTAAATCAATTCAAACACACCCCTTGTACGCGAGATGAAAAATATCGTTGAGCATGAGAATAAGAAGAACGATGATGAAGTTTGTCGAAGCGGTGCGTGGCGCTGGCTGTGGGGGAGGTTTAAGAAGGACAAAATGTGCGGGATGCCCTCTGAAAACGTCTTGATAAGGTCGCTGAGAGTCATGCAAAGGACGAACACAAAAATGAATCTTTAGAACCACGAATGCCAATGGCCCGAGCTGATGGTAAAGGTAAGTTGGTCTTTGGCAGGATAGGAATATACTGTTAAAGCTGATAAAAATATGAGTAAGTGTATTTTCTAAACGAGAAGAGCAACAAGGTAAAAAAATAAAAAAAAATATTATAAAAACGTCTTGGAACCAAAGATTTCGCGATATTTATTTTAATTTTGCCTTCACAATGTGTTGCGTAAACACTGACGGGAAGGCAACGAACTGCGTCGTAAGAGCTGCTGCTTCTTGTGTGTATAAAGGAGAATGAGACGAAAAAAAAAAATCCTTGAATTTAGTGTTCCCTTCCGTGAGATTATTTCCCATTATTCGCTCATTAATAATTCTTATCAACACGACGACGACATAGCGCGAGGGTAAAATTGTTGGAAGTAAAATTAATGTTTTCTGCTCACTCTTTTCCTCCACTTCCCCTCTCCATTGCCCAAAAAAAAAACCTTTCCAAAAAGGAGAGAATGTCAACCCGTGGTCGTCCTGTCCCGTCCCGTCGGGTAGCGTCGTCGTTGGTCGGTCGTTTATGCCGTGCACAAGGACAATATGTATTTCAAAAAAGAAACGATGATGATAAGAAAGCGCGGCTTGGTAAAGAAAATTCCTAAAACCACATCAGAAAATTATTATAAAAAAAAAAAAATAACAAGTAAAAATTGGAAGGACCCTTATCATTGCGGTGACTACGTCCGGTCGCCATTAATTCCAACAATGGGTGCTTTCTTGCTACGTTTAAGTAACTGCCGCGATGTTATAAATGCTTTTGGCAGTTTGCTTTTACGGAAAAGGTCATAACGTGCAAAGGACATCAGATGTTTGATGATGTTTTTTTTTTTCTGAAATGGGTTGCGGTTTTTTTATTTATTTATTTTTTTTTTCTTTTTGGTAAGGAGCAATGAAGTGATGCATCCTGGTGCCGGAAGTGGTCCATGACAAGCCTAAATAGGAGGAGCCATTTCACCGGACATAGGCATTTGTCCCAGCTCTCAGGTGTAAGAAATAATAAATGTGTCACTTTGTGTTTTTTTTATTTCATTTCAATTTGAATATTTTATCTGTTAGGCTTTCCCTGCATAGGCTTTAGGCTTAGAGGGTGAGAGGATTTGGACTTATTGTTATGTTGATTGTTTAATGAGGATAATGTTTGTTGATAGTATTTTCATTGGTGGTGGTTGGACCTTGCGTCACTAGTCACCAGATGGTTTTTGAACTCGAACATATTTATACGATAAGTACATGGAAAATAAAGGAAGTTTTTTTCAGAGACTTTTTTCTTAGAAAATTATGAGGAGAGGTTTCTTAGAAATCATATTTCAAGTTCGAAAAATAGGAAGCGATTCGAAGAGTGTCTAGAAATTATAACGGGTGATTTTTTAAGAGGTTAAGAACTTAAAAAAAAAAAACACAAAAAATTCGAAAAAATGAATGAAATATTTATTTGAATCGATAGTTTGAACCTTGCAATTTAATGTTTAAAGATAATTTCATGCAAATCTTGACCGCGGCTGCATCTCAGGTAGCCCATCCGCTGAGTCCAATTTTGGCATACTCTTTCTCACATATCGGCCGGTATCTCACGAATGAATGCATGGATGTTGGCTTCCAGTGCGTCAATCAAAGCGGGCTTGTCCCTATAGACATTAGCCTTGACATACCCCCACAAAAAATAATCTAATGGTGTCAAATCGCACGATCTAGGCGGCCAATTGACCGGCCCGAAACGTGAAATTAACTGTTCACCAAACTCGCCTCGCAATTGCGCCATTGTTTCGCGTGCTGTGTGGCATGTGGCACCGTCTTGTTGAAACCACATATCATGCAAGTCAAGAACTTCCATTTCGGGCAAAAAAAAGTTTGTTATCATCGCTCGGTAGCGTTCACCATTGACAGTAACGCTGCGATTCACATCATCTTTGAAGAAATATGGCCCAATAATGCCGCCGGCCCATAAACCGCACCAAACAGTGGCTTTTTCGGGATGCATTGGTAGCTGTTGCAATGCTTCTGGCTGATCTTCACTCCAAATGCGGCAGTTATGCTTATTTACGTACCCATTCAACCAAAAATGAGCCTCATCGCTGAACACAATTTTTCGATAAAAAAAGCGGATCCTCGGCCAGCTTTCCAAGAGCCCATTCACCAAAAATTCGGCGTTGTGGTAGGTCGGCTGGCTTTAGTTCTTGCACCAGCTGTATCTTAAAAGGCTTTACGCCCAAATCCTTCCGCAAAATTTTCCACGTAGTGCTGTAACAAAGGCCTAACTGCTGGGAACGGCGCCGAATCGACATTTCGCGGTCTTCTGTCGCACTAGCTGATACGGCCGCAATATTTTCTTCACTACGCACAGTACGTAAACGTGTTGGTGGTTTAATGTCCAACAAAGTAAATTTGGTGCGAAATTTGGTCACAATCTTCCGAATAGACTGCTCAGAAGGTCGAGAATGCCGACCATAAAATGGAAGCAGCGCGCGATGAACATTTCGAACCGAGCACGAATTTTGATAGTAAAATTCAATAATTTGCAAGCGTTGTTCATTTGTAAGACGATCCATGGTTAAATTGCAAACCAAACTGAAGCTGTTTGACAGTGACACAAGGTACTAAACACACGTCAGCTGTCAAAACCAGTGTTGCCAAAACCAAACCAGCTGAAAAATCACCCTTTATAAGTAAATTATTTCCTTGAAAAGCTTATCCAGTAGAAGTAGGTACGACTTTATGTTAAACGTTTCTCTACATAATTTGTTCATAATTAATTAATGGGGAATAACAACTCACACAGATGTTAACCAATACCATTTAAAGGACATTCAATAGAATTAAATTAAATGTTGACTCATTATATCCATAATTGAAAATTTCTGTCTATACACATAAACATCATTTGGTCCAATGGGATCTATTTGAAATTTTTGTTAGTAAATTACAAATTGATGCAGTTGTGGGTTAACACAATGCCACTTTAGCAACAGGGGTCTAATAAAATAAATTAACCAGCTAAACTCTACTCTGCCCTTTTGCGCTTGAAATAAAATTAAAATGAACAAAATTTAATTGTTTTTAAATTGATTTAATCGATACAAAAAAAAAAAAAACAGAATAGTCACAATTCAATGAACACCTAGTTTATATTAGTGTAGGTAAGGTTTTTTATGTGTTAAACTGGGAATTGAACACACTGTGGCTGTGGGAGAAAATATATTTTTGTGACGAACAAAAATTTTTCACAGAAATAAAGAAAATCAATTAATTTACGTTCAATCAAAAGCAAATTTGTTTTTTTTTTTTTACGTTGGTTCGTTTTACCCTTTAAACGTAATTTTATGTGGTCCTTGTAAAGGTTTCTCTTGCGGAATGTATAACATCAGTGATTCTGTTTGATTTTACTTTTTTTTTTAGTCTTAACCGAAGAGCAAGGAATAGATGATGAAACTCTGAACTCATAGAGGAACCACTTAAATTATATTGGTGGTCCATAATTGGATTTTTTTTTCTTCAAAAGAAAAATTGAAAAAAGAAATTTAATGCATTCTTATAGATGGAAAGAGCAGTATAGTGTAGTACCTTTATAAGTATAAGTTGATGATGGTGTTGGTAGCATAGCTTCACATGGAATTATTTCGGTGTGTAAATTTAAATAGAATGAAAAACCGATTGCCAATTGAATTTTTTTTTCAAAAACTTAAAGCAATACAAATTGGCAAAAGATTTTTACTGCGATTTGGCTGTATGGTGGGAGAAAGAAGGTATATTTTCCTACATTCTGATTTTGTTTGTATTTTTGTTTTAAAATTATATTCGGCGAATTATTACTCATAATTTTTTGTTGATTTCAAAAGGTTTAATTGTAAAGGAAAAAAAAAAATAAGTTGAATGCATGTGAATAAGGCTCATACTCAATGAGGTGCAATTGGGGAACTCGAATTTTATATGGTTCTTTGCTAAATTTAACTGAAATTTGAATTTCATCCGTCTTTTTGATTTTATTGATACACTATGGCGTATATACGCGTTATTTTAGTCAAAAAGAGCAATTAAAATTTTTACTTGCGAAATAGGTACTAGGTTTAAGGCAAGTTTTGGATTCGTGGGAAAAAAATTTGAGATACCAATCAAACATGATATAACAATGATAGAGAACACCAACAAAGTGGATGGCAATATTCTGTCTGTCTATCTGTGTGTTCGGCTACAGCCGATTTTCAGCTGTATCGATTTTATTAAAACTTAGTACATAGTGGTTTTTGGTGATTTTGTCCACACATCTTTTAAATTTTCTTAAGATCTAAAAATAACAGTACCTGCCATTCAATTTTTCTTAGCAATCTTACAAAATCTTATTTTTCTCAAAAATGATTCTGCTTTCAAAATTCTACATGTCAAAACTCTGGCTTTTCAAAATTCTGTTTGTTCAAAATTCTATTCTTCAAAGTTCTGTATTAAAAATTTTTGAAAATATGTTGTAAAAGAGAAATTGTTTTGAAAAAGTGCGCACTTTTTTATTAAATTATCAATACAATTTTTCTTTTGCAACATATTTACAGATTTTTTTAAATACAGAATTTTGGAAAACAGATTTAATGGAATGGAACTAAATTAAACGAGGTGAGAACATTGTACATACATAATTGAAACGATTTTAAATTAATTAGATACTTTCTTAAGGCAAAGTATTGGTCTGTTTTTTGATGATGAACAGCCAAATAACAAGAAAATTTCCAAGAACATAAAAGATTGTTAATGTGTTGAGTCACTGACTAAAAAGCTGAAAATGATCTTCATTTGGCAAAAGCGCAGGTGAATACAATAAAAAATAGAAAGCACATAAAAAATGTTTAATACAAAATAAGCAAATAGCGCAAGGCATACAAAATGACTTCAAAGCTATATATATTGGTTATTTAAAAACCTAGAAATAAAATTTTACTAAGGGTATTAATACAACAGCATAAGGCCGTAGTAAACGTAGTAAAACTTAAAACTTCGTAAATAAGTCACAATTTACGTGTAAGTTATAGCAAAAAAAAAGTACAGGTTGGCGTCAAAAGTTTCAGTCAAGATTATTCCCAAAATCAAAGTCTTGCAGTCCATAACCGACAATGGACTACAAGACATTGGTTTTTAGAACAGCTTTTACTCATGTTTTTAACTCCTATGGGAACTTATTTTTTTGCTATCACTCACCTTGAAAATTTCCTGTGAGCTCTGGGTCTATAGAATCATAAAAAAAAATTTGTGTAAATAAGAATCTTCTTTGGGCAGATTTTTAATGTTCAGAATTTGGGAAAACTGAACTTTGCACATACAGAATTTTGATATATCTACAGAATTTTGCATTTACAGAATTTTGAAATTTAGAATTTTGACCAGACAAAAAAAGCAGAATTTTGATAAAAAAAAAATTCGAAAGCCAGAACTCCGACCTGCTCCCGAACGTTTTCTTTTCATTTTGAATTTTCTCAGTATTTCAAATCAAAATTTAATAAAAGTTTTTGATAAGTTTTTGCTTGGTTCTTCTTATTCTCCGAACATTGTCTCGTACACTTAAGACGGTCTCCATTTCGGGGCTGGTATGACTTTGCAGTCACTGATTGTGTGATACAGCGTGTTTTTTAACCACTTCTGTAATTATTTCAATTTGAAGGTCACGATGTAGATCGCTATTTCTTATATACCAAGCGGCATTTATTATTCCGCGAAGGACCTTGCTTTGGAATTTTTGGATGGGTTCAGCATTTGTTTTCTTTGTACAGCACCATAGTTGGATGCCATATGTCCAAACGGGTTTCAGTACTTGCTTATGTAACATTAGTTTGTTCTGGATAGATAGGTCAATAACCAGTACATTTTTCTGTACTTCAAGTTTAGCTCGTGTTTTTTCTTTTTGATGTGTTCTTTCCATTTAAGCTTTGCATCCAAAGTCATTCCAAGGTGTTTGGCAGTATTGGAGTAAGGTACTGTTGTACTGTTGATAAGAATTGGAACATTGTTTATTTTTTTGTTTGTAATTGTTTATATGCGTCGATTTTGTTTCATTTAGTTTGATTCGCCATTTTTGCGTCCAATCACTAACTTTATCGACTGCATTTTGCAGTTTTTGTGTAGCCTTCGTAACGGATTTATATGGCACCAATATTGCAGTATCATCAGCAAAGGTGGCCATGATAGCGTTGATGTCCACTGGAATATCCCTTGTATATAACAGATACAGGGTTGGTCCTAGGACACTTCCTTGTGGTACACCGGCTTCAATTTTCTTTAGTTCCGAGTAATTTTGGTCGTACCATACTCTAAAGAGTCGGTTCGTAACGTAGGATTTCAGTATTTCGTAGTACTGCCTGGGAAGATCCCTTTGCAGTTTGTACTCAAGTCCCAAGTGCCAAACCTTGTCAAAGGCTTGAGCAACATCTAAGAATATAGCTGAGCATACTTGTCTTTCTTCAAGTGCCTTTTCCACAACATCCGTAATCCGATGCACTTGGTCTATCGTGGAATGTTTATTTCTGAATCCAAACTGATGGCTCGGAATTAGTCTTCTTTCTTCTATTATTTTGCTTAATCTTTTCAGAAGCAGTTTTTCGAAAACTTTTGCCATGATTGGTATAAGCGATATAGGTCTGTAAGATGTTACTTCTGTTGGTGGCTTACCTTGTTTAGGTATAACAATGACTTCTGCAATTTTCCAATGATGTGGCACATATCTTAGTTTAGGGCATGCATTTATTATAAATTGGAGTTTTTTGAAGGCTATAGAAGACATTTCTTTCAAAACCTGAGCAGTTATTAGATCGTACCCTGGTGATTTTTTGTTAGACAACTTATGTTGACACATACTTCTTACTTCTTTGAGCGTGACAAAAGGAATTTCACATTCGTCGTTTCTATCAACAAACTGTAATGGATCTGTAGCTGTGCTTGCTGGAAATGGCTTAAAAACATTCGTGAGATGTTCAGCGAAGAGATCAGCCTTTTGTTTTGGGTTTCCGATCCATTTACCATCGTGAGATTCTACTGGCGGGTTTTGTGCCTGTGGTCTTTTTAGGCACTTAACTGCTTTCCAAGGAGTATTCCGTAGAAGCATCCGCCGTCAGACTATTCAGGAATCTACTAAGTGAATTTAAATTCAAAGATTGTTTTCTTTAGTTCATTGTTAAGACGGTTAAAAACTGTCTTATCACCTGGAAATCTCGTAGCTTGCCATTTTCTTCGAGCTCTTCTTTTCTCCTTTATTTGATAGGATATTTTATTTCTTTTTCTCTTGAGTTTGAAATTGTTGGAGTATTTTCTTCTGCAGCCTGTTGCACATCAGCAATAAATTGTTCTACTTCATGATCAATCTGTTCAATTGTTTGCATAGGGGAACTTAGGTTTATAAAACTTTCAAGTTTATCTCTGAATTCGTTCCAGTTTGTTCTTTTATTCACGAGCTTAGGATTACTTTTTTCTATTATTTCTGCTTCGCTCAGTGATAATAACGGGTGATTTTTTAGCTGGTTTGGTTTTGGCAACACTGGTTTTGACAGCTGACGTGTGTTTAGTACCTTGTGTCACTGTCAAACAGCTTCAGTTTGGTTTGCAATTTAACCATGGATCGTCTTACAAATGAACAACGCTTGCAAATTATTGAATTTTACTATCAAAATTCGTGCTCGGTTCGAAATCGAAAAATCGAAAAATTGTGTTCAGCGATGAGGCTCATTTTTGGTTGAATGGGTACGTAAATAAGCATAACTGCCGCATTTGGAGTGAAGATCAGCCAGAAGCATTGCAACAGCTACCAATGCATCTCGAAAAAGCCACTGTTTGGTGCGGTTTATGGGCCGGCGGCATTATTGGGCCATATTTCTTCAAAGATGATGCGAATCGCAGCGTTACTGTCAATGGTGAACGCTACCGAGCGATGATAACAAACTTTTTTTTGCCCGAAATGGAAGTTCTTGACTTGCATGATATGTGGTTTCAACAAGACGGTGCCACATGCCACACAGCACGCGAAACAATGGCGCAATTGCGAGGCGAGTTTGGTGAACAGTTAATTTCACGTTTCGGGCCGGTCAATTGGCCGCCTAGATCGTGCGATTTGACACCATTAGATTATTTTTTGTGGAGGTATGTCAAGGCTAATGTCTATAGGGACAAGCTCGCTTCGATTGACGCACTGGAAGCCAACATCCATGCATTCATTCGTGAGATACCGGCCGATATGTGTGAAAGAGTATGCCAAAATTGGACTCAGCGGATGGGCTACCTGAGATGCAGCCGCGGTCAACATTTGCATGAAATTATCTTTAAACATTAAATTGCAAGGTTCAAACTATCGATTCAAATAAATATTTCATTAATTTTTTTGAATTTTTTGTGTTTTTTTTTTTTTTTAAGTTCTAAACCTCTTAAGAAATCACCCGTTATTACTGGAGTATAATCTGACGATAAATCGTAATTACCTTCGACACTTATATGGTTTTGTTTAATACCTTTTACTAGGAAATATATGTATATGCACATAAATTCATACTCCAATTTGCATACAAAATATTTTCCATAAAAATGTTTTAAGAATTTGATATAAAAAACTTTTTTTTAAAAAAAACCGCTCAAATGAATTTAAACATTTTTTTCCATAAAATCTTATTCAATCAAGAATTACGATGGTGTTCTTTTTTTTATTTAAATCCCACAAAAAAGTTTTTTATTTAAATATCGTATTTCATGCTTTTTTCTCTCATAATTTCCATGTCTTTATATTATAATGTTCTTAAACACTCAGCGTCATGAACATATAAGAGCAAGTATGGGCAACCCAGTCGTGCATTTTATTATAAATACATAACTAAGTCTCGCTTCAATACCATTCATTTAGTTTACATACCCAAAACTCTTAAACTGTACCTAAAATCATTTACATATGAGACTTTTCATCGAAAATTTTCAAAAAAAAAAAAAAAATTAATGGGAAACGATTTTTGTTTTATTTTTGCAGCTTTATCTAGTCAGTATATAACCTGTTAAATAAACTTTGCTACATACATAGTTTGAAAAAAAAAAATATTGTGAAATGTTCTAAACCTATAATAGACGATAATTACCGCCTTTTTTGAATTTTGTTTGTAATTTCTTCTTTCTCCTTTTAATAATATTTTTGTTGTTATTCTTGATTGCCTCTTTGTCTTTAGAGAAAAAACTTTTTTCGATTTTGTAGGCTATTTTACTGGATGGGTGAAAGTTGTGCTACCTTCAAGAAAACTTATGCCGTTTATAGGCCAAGAGTCGGGTACATTCTTTCTGCAATTTTCTACTGAACAGACTTTCTTGTTGGATTATGTTCAGGGGTAGGCAATGTCTGTTTGTTGATACTGAAAATTAAGTCACCTTTACATACAATAGTCCAGTCATATTGCATATTGCATCACGAAATTTTAGTTGCAAACCTCAGATTCGGATTCAGCACACCCGAAAAGGAAAAGGAAAGGAGGTGCGAAATCGATATGACCCCACAATTTGATCTCTAAGAGCCTTGTAGAGTACAAATCGTCTGGCTACAAATGACAATTACTTTTTTAAGGAGGTTGTATCGACTTAATTTTGATGTCATGTGATTCAACATTTAAAACTTCTTTAAAAACATGTGTCATATTTTTACTTAGGTCTTACCAAGGCTAATTCTTCTGTTTGATACACCCAATTTGCCCCATTTTTCCCTAAAAAAACACCCTTCTATGTGAAATATTTTAAAAGACTATTTTTATTCTTAATTCTCATGATACATTTGGCGTTTTCACCAAGTTTCATGATGAGACCAAAGTTTTTTGTTTGCTTGAAGGGATTTCTGTACTATTTTACAATTTTTAATTTTTTTTTAACAAAAAACAATTTTTAAATTTTTCATTTCTTTTTGCTTCGTTTCAAATTTATTTGCGAAAAATCAAAAAGGGTGCTTTTGCACCCCCTCTCAAGATTGCACCCTCCAATTTAATAGCACTCTGTAGTTTTCTCATCTTCAATGACCCATTTAAAGATTTTTGCAATAAAAACGCTTAATCGTCTTAGATTCTTGCCATATAGTATATTCAATAGCCAAGCTATCTGATACCGCAAGCAACTCTACCATGAACATTTTTTTTTTTTTTTTTTTTTTTTCAATTTCAATTTCAATTTATTTGTATAAATATAAAGGTATTTGTAAATTAAGATTTAAATCTTTTATAGTACTAAGAGATTATGGTTGAAAGATAATGTTTTAATTATTTATGCTCAAATTCAAATTAATTTAATGGCTTAAAACTATGAATTTATATAAACAAAAATATTAGTTTAAAGATTCGATAGAAATGGGAGAAAAGTAGAAGTGAATAATGGTTTAAAGATAAAAGATAATAAAAGAGAAAAGAATAGCTTTAGAACAGCTTTAAGTTTAAGGAAGTAGCGAGAGTGCTTGGTTAAGCTTTCATTAAGGTAACAGTTGTCATTTGAATCCAAACCAATATCACTCAACTTAAGAACTTTGTTGTTCTCCCTTCGATAATTGGCAGCAGCTATGAGTACAGTATTTCTGTCATGTGTGGAGTTAAATTTTAACACAATCGATGGTGGGGTGTTTCGCGGGGACTCGTTGTTGCTATTGTTTTGTTTTCTCGCTCGAAATGCATTAACTAATTTTGGCGGATCACATTTTATGGTGGTACAAAGGTTGTGGACAATTTGTGGCAGGTTTTCATCAGGAAGCACAGGAACACCAAAGAGAACTGCATCACAAGCAATATCTTTTCTCTCCAAGACATTTATTTGTTTACGAAGAGCAAGAATCTCGGCATTATGCAAATGATCTGAAGCGCAGGTCTCTTTTTCAATTTTATCAACACGCAAAGCTAGGTTGAGCAGAGAATTGTTGATACACTCAAATTGTTGCTCCCAGTTTATTTTGATTTCATCAGTTTTGTTGATTAATTCTGATCGCATTTTATTAATTTCATCGACAAATGAATTATGCAGGGATTTTGAAAGGCCGGCTAATTGGTCTTCTAAGACTTATTGTAACCATACCTTTATTTTTAGATGAAGGTTTAACTATTATAGGTGATGGTGAGTTGGCGGGCGAAGACGGAGTGAGTGAGTTATTTGCTTTGTTACGATTTGATGAGCGGGATAGGGGGAGCATTATAAGCACAAGAGAAACGTCTTATTTTCACAGAGCTTTTGTTTTTCGGTAAATTAAAATAGACGAAACTAAATTGTCAATTAAATTGATGAAAATAAGCCGCGAAAATATGTTGGCGAGTAATTATATCAAAGATGAAGAATAGACGTCCCGCAAAAGGAAAAAACTTAGATATCCGCAGACTATGCGCTGATTTAGCTGGAGCGATCAAAAACACGTCTATACACTATGATTGTTCATGACGATTACACATTTTGTAATCTTTTTCTATTCTATACACTGAGGGAAAAAATATAATTAAAAATTTTATACGATCATATTTAATTTAAAGTTAACTAGTATTCAGTGAATCTTACTTTAACGTTGAAAAAACTACTGGTAACTTAAAAGTCCGGATTTATAATAAACCTGGTTTCAAAGCGAATCAAATTAATTAATTAATTAAATGACATCAACCTTTGTAGTATTTAAAGTGTACTCAACGTATAGTTTCCAAGAACAGCATGTTAAAATTCTTCCGAAATATAATTTCAAAGTTCCATTCGCGTAGATACTTTTAAAGTGCTCCATCATAGCTAGTTGAATTTCAAAGTCAGATTTTATTATTTTTTAACTTTTTTTTAAATTTATTTGTACGCTTATGAATAAAATTTCAGGAATATCTGCAAAATATTTGTGAGCAATTAAATGTGTTCTCAGAATGCATTTACATTTAATCGAAAAATTATTATTACTTTTAATTTGTATATTTTTGTAGGAACGTTTGTTTCTTTATTTGGTTAAAAAGAGATAAATATAACAACTTTCTCACTAATAACAGAATTTAGAATGAATACAAAATATCCCACTTACACTCACACCGATCATACAGCACAGACCGTTAAACCCTCTTCTTATTTTCTACAATAGTTAACGCAAATTTGTTTGCCTTTTGGAAAAGAGAATTTGTAAGTTTTTATTTAAGTGGTGTATAAACCAAAACTTATCTACCATTTATCCCAAATGGTGTTTTTTTCCATTTCCTGAATTTTCGGCCAAGGAATGAAAGCTCTTAAGGCTTTTTGCAAATTTTTACACTGCTATATGATTGGATCCTACCCTCCCTCAATTAATGACAATTTTGTGCTCCTTAGCTTCTTCTTAAGCCTTTTTTTATACTTCGTTCGACCTATTCGACTCTGTAAAATGTGTTTATTTTTTATTAAGATTGTTTTCGATTCAGTTGAAAAAGTTGTAGCTTAATTTCCCCATCATTCAAAATAAAATGATTCACAAAATCGCAGCAAACGGTTCCAACAATTTTGATAAAAAAAATTGTAAGTACTTTTTGGTAAACACAAATTTTTCAAACTGTTTAAGGTGCATACCATTTAACGGTTATTTTGATTTTTGATTTTCTCATAAACGGCTCAACCGATTTCAATCAAAATTTGTATGAGAAAGCTCCTTTAAAATTTCAATAATACAGTAGACGTTCGATTAAGTAAATCTCGAAATAGTGAACTATCCACAATAGTGAACAAACAAAATTTTTATATAAAATTGTATTTTTGTATAAAAATGGCTTGCAACCTTCAAAATTGTTTGAAAACACTGTGAAATGTTTCTATTTTTTATTTAAGCCTTATGAAAACATTCACATCGACGAAAATGTTCATTTTGAATGAAATTTACTTGAAAAAATGAAAAACTTCTAAAAAATATACAGGCCTTATTTTTGATTTTGCATATCAATTTTTTTTTTTTTAAATGGGTTAATGAATAATTTTTAACCAAGGTTCATAAATGTACACATACTCGTAAATACGCAATACTATTTTTTTTTTTAAATGTTATCAATATTTAACGTTCCTTATCTCGGCGGACACTTCTTTATTGAGAAATCAAAAAATTTTCATATTTGAATTTGTAGCTAATCAAATGCTTTATTTGTTGCAAGAACCCCCACTTTGTAGCTATAACGTTCTTTTCAAGTTTTCGGGGTTTTCAAGAAGCTAGTGGACGAAAATCCGAAAATTATTCTATTCAATCACCACACTTTTCAATTGCTTCAAAAAAAACACCCTTCCATGCAAAATATTTTTATAGACTCTTTTGATTCTGCATCTTGTTAGCTCATAAAGCATGTTTAACAATTAGAGGGCTACAAAAGTTTTTTTTTTAAATAAAACAAAAACGGTTTTGGATATCAATAAAATTCTTTATTTCTGTGAAAGTACGTTTGATGCCATTATGTATGGAACTCGATTTCTTTTGCATGGCCACCACGGGCACGCTTGCAGAAGTCCAGACGCTGAACCCAATTTTCGACGGTTTTCAAGCATAAATCGGCCGATATTGCTGCAATTTCACGTTCGATATTTGTACGAAGTTCATCAATCATCGCTGGCTTGTTGGCATAGACCATAAACTTGACATAGCCCCACAGGAAATAGTCTAACGGCGTCAAATCGCACGACCGAGGCGGCCAAGCGACTGGACCATTTCGTGAGATAACAGGTTCTCCAAACTTGGTTTTCAATAAATTGATTGTAACATTCGCTGTGTGGCTTGTGGCGCCGTCCTGTTGGAACCACATGTCCTCCTGTTGGTGCTAAAAATATTCGGTTATCATTGAACGGTAGCGGTAGGCAAACCTTACTGAAGAGAAATGTCAAATGAGCGGCAAGAAATATGGCGTCGTTTGCTGTCTATGTCGCGCTACTTTTGTTGCGTCCCTGTTTAAAAACCCATCATCAGACTATTATTGTTTTTTATGACAAACAAACCATTGATGTCAAGTTTCATCAAATGGTTTCCGGTAATATTTAACTTTCGTACTGAAAATGCAGTCATGCTAACATAAAAATGACAATAACTTTTTTCTGGAAAAGCGTATTGACTTGAATTTGGAATTATTTGATTCAACATTAAAAACTACCCTAGAAACATGTGTCACATGCTTAGGTTGTAAAAAGGTTAATTTTTCAGTTTGACACACCACAATTTCCCCCCCTCTTCCCCTTAAAAAAAATACACTACGTTTCATGATGGCACTAAATTTTTTGTTTTATTTATTCTATTTTACTTGTACTATTCAACAAAATTTAAACCACAATTAATTTTTCAATTCTGTCTTTTAAATTCTATTCCTCGTGAAACCCAACCTTTGTGCCTTGCGTATAAGCTGTGAATAGCAAACTTCAAAATGCGAATAGTCGTGAGTTTCAACATTTCTTTCACAACATGAACATGAACATAACAATGAACTGTCTTTAAAAATAAACCAGTAAATGGGTATTAAAAAAGGTTGAATTCGAGCAAATTTTTCATTTTGTCGAATGCTTCCTGTGGTGGATTGTAATTGATAGTTCTCAGAAACTAACTTGTTGGTCACATGGAAAATATAAAATACGAAATATTTCAATTGAAACACAATTACAATTCTACCATGTTTCCTTTTGAAAATTGTAGAGAACATCGTTTATTCACATCGTTGAAAAGTTTTTAACAGGAATTACAGAGTTGATATTTGATTTTGGAATTGCTTAATCAAATTTATTAAAGTTCGCTGGTCCTTGGTAATGTTTTGTTATGCATTTTCAATTGATTACCAGTTGTAATTATTTTCTTTTTCTAAAATAAAGATACAAATTTGAAAATGCATTTCTACTGCAAAAAAATTTTATCTACCTGCAGTATTTTTTAATCTACTATAGAAAGATACCTAATGGTAAAAGTGTAAAAAAAAACTACTAATACTGGAAAAATCATGAGAGCTTGCCAGGAACAGACCATGTGGTCATTATCCCTTACTTTATACTCCCTTCACCGATGAACAGAAGATCGTGTGTACAAAAATCGGGTCATGTAAATATCGACTAACAAAAGGGCATTTAAGTCTCAAAACATCAATTTTTCACATACGACAATATTTTCTCCAGGTGATGAAATGTTTTGTTGATACTTCGAGAAACTACGAGTATACTCCCAAATTTCTATTCATTAAGCTAAAATATAAATATAAAAAGATTTAAAAAACCTGACAAAATCTGACTTTGACTGGCTTAGCCTACTGCATTACTTTTGTATTTCATTCTTTGGAATCCCAGTCTTTTAACTATCGTTTGCGAATGTAGTACATTGCTTTTTATAAGTATATTTACTTGAATGATCTATTACCATTCAATTTTGAAGTCTGAAGTAATGCAATCATTTAAGCCAGTCAAAAGACTTAAAGTAAGAAGACTGCTTGAAGTCACTGAAGTCTTTTAAAAATAATGCATTCTTAAAGTCTTTTGAATGTAGTCTATCGACTGTAGCAAATTAACTGCTTTGGAGTCATTCGACTGTAGCAAATTAACTGCTTTGGATTCTTTCAACAGCTTGAAGTGTTTTGAATGCTTGAAGTCTTTTAAATGCATAAAGTCTATTTGTTTAAATTTTTTGCTTTTAATTTGTGACTAATTTCGATTCCTTTAGAATTATTCGAATGAATTTCAATAATAGTTTAAGTCTTAAAAAAGATTAAAAAAAAGCAAAAATAATCCAAGTAGGAAAAAGACTTTATGAAGTAAAAATATTTCAAGCGTTGCCTATTTAAATCAACAGGTCTTCGACGTGTAATTAAATATGATTCATTGAGTATTTTATTCACTGGTAGCTCCCAAAATATTAATAGCTTCGACCATTTAAGGTCTAATATGAATCCAAGCTATTTACAAGGTCTGATCACCAGGGACAAGCTGCAATAGGCTCTTAACAGCTTCTAACCTTACAAAATCAATGGGGCCAGATGGCATAATACCGGGTGAATTTCAGATAAATAAGGATCTAATTCTGCTAATTCTAGAGTCTATCTTCACTAGTTGCTTAGCATTGGTACCCATTTTCCTATCTTGGAGAGAAGTGAGGGTTTGTGTTAATACCCAAAGCTGGAAAATATTCCCAATTAAGCCCGAAATATTTCAGACCTATTACTCTATCATGATTCCTTCTTAAAACCTTTTAACGTTTGATTGATAACCACTTGCGAACAAGCATTTATACGCAACCATTGTCTACTGCTCAATAAGCTTACTATTAGCTGAAATCGGTGGAAACTGCTTTACATACTCCGGAAGAAGCCATAGAATATTCCCTCCATCATAAAAAATGCACCATGATTGCTTTCTTAGATATAACGGGTGATTTTTTAAGAGGTTTAGAACTTTAAAAAAAAAAACACAAAAAATTCGAAAAAATGAATGAAATATTTATTTGAATCGATCGTTTGAACCTAGCAATTTAATGTTTAAAGATAATTTCATGCAAATGTTGACCGCGGCTGCGTCTCAGGTAGCCCATCCACTGAGTCCAATTTTGGCATACTCTTTCACACATATCGGCCGGTATCTCACGAATGAATGCATGGATGTTGGCTTCCAGTGCGTCAATCGAAGCGGGCTTGTCCCTATAGACATTAGCCTTGACATACCCCCACAAAAAATAATCTAATGGTGTCAAATCGCACGATCTAGGCGGCCAATTGACCGGCCCGAAACGTGAAATTAACTGTTCACCAAACTCGCCTCGCAATTGCGCCATTGTTTCGCGTGCTGTGTGGCATGTGGCACCGTCTTGTTGAAACCACATATCATGCAAGTCAAGAACTTCCATTTCGGGCAAAAAAAAGTTTGTTATCATCGCTCGGTAGCGTTCACCATTGACAGTAACGCTGCGATTCGCATCATCTTTGAAGAAATATGGCCCAATAATGCCGCCGGCCCATAAACCGCACCAAACAGTGGCTTTTTCGACTGAGCTGATTCTGGCTGATCTTCACTCCAAATGCGGCAATTATGCTTATTTACGTACCCATTCAACCAAAAATGAGCCTCATCGCTGAACACAATTTCCAACATTTTGAACATTTCGAACCGAGCACGAATTTTGATAGTAAAATTCAATAATTTGCAAGCGTTGTTCATTTGTAAGACGATCCATGGTTAAATTGCAAACCAAACTGAAGCTGTTTGACAGTGACACAAGGTACTAAACACACGTCAGCTGTCAAAACCAGTATTGCCAAAACCAAACCAGCTAAAAAAATCACCCTTTAGAAGGCACTTTTTACGATGTCGACACATCTGCTTTCCCGAAGGTAGATAGTTCGCTTGGTGAATTGATTAACCAAATGCTGACTAGCAGAGTCATCAGCTCAAAACTGAGCGGCTTTTCTGCTAGATGGTCTGTTACTAGCGGTACGCCACAAGGCGGTGTCCTATCTCCCTTTCTCTGGAATTTGGTGGTTAATGAGCTGCTTACATACCTGCAAGTGGAAGGTAACAGCGTATAAGAAAAGCATCCTACTACATTAAAAGAACTCTTACAAAATTTTTTAAATAGACTAACCAATTTGGCCGACTGGTATGGTCTGAGCGTAAACCCTCATAAAATAGAACTTGTTTTATTTATTCTGTAGGAAATATAAAATACCTCATGTAGATCCTCCTTCTATTAATGGTTTTCTATTAACGGGTGAATTTCAGAGCAAAATATTATTATCAAGCATAATATTAGGATCTTACCTATTTAAGATAAAAAGTTAAGCTGGAAGAAAGAAAGAGCTAAAACATGAAAGAGCTAAAAAGACGTTGAGAATAAATGGGGCCTTCAACTTTGCATTACTCATTGGCTATACACTTTGGTAATTAGACCGATTATAACTTTTGGTAATGCAGTATGGGGGACTGCTCTAGATAAGGCGGTAAACTGCGACAAAGTACAACGCTTGGATTGTTTATGTAGGTGCTTTGTACGACACACTCTAGCGCCTAGGTGTTCTGCTATATATGATGCTCTACTATATTTTTGGCACACATGTGGGTGCTAATACAGCCATACGCCTAAATACTTCCTCACAATGGACCAACAATAACATTGGGCATTCCATCATTCTGAATTCATTCGGATCACTCCCAAGTCACATTGATTACACCATCCCAAAACTACAATTCGGCAAAAATTTTCAAGTCACCATTCTTTCTAGAACCCTCTGGGAGGATATGGCATTCTTGGAAGATGAATCGATTTATATCTATACAGACGGATCGAAAACTGATGACGGGGTGGGTTTGGTTTGTACTCAGAAAGACTAAAATTCCGCCTTTCTGATCACTGATGTTCTTGTCTGAAAGATAAAATCTCTACAATTTTTCTTTACTTACTTCTAATAGGGTCATCCCAGGTAATTGTAAGGCCGTTGAACTTGCTAAATTGTGGAACAACTCTACTTCTTCTACCTAACAAGGCACATATAGGCAAACCCATCGGTACGTGTAAGCTTTTGCTGAAGCAAGATTCATTAAAGAGAACAAACCTTAGGTTGAACAACACCACCACTTGTTTGGCAACAAAACTAATCAGGCCAGTATTGGATTTAAAGCAATCTACATAAGTGTTTGATATCTCTAAGTAGATTGCATATTAACTCCATGATTGGTTTTATAATCGGACACTGTCTAATAGGCAAGCAAGAATTAAATTAACAACCAAGCAAAGCTTTAAAAAAATACAAGTTTATTGATCCAAATCCAACAATCAAGTGCACAGAGATTTTAATTCATGACCTGGGGAATAAGAACAAAGTATGGATACATTTCTTATTAGGTGGTGAGAACGGAAATGCAGAAGGCTTCTCACACCTGAATCTTAATGATTTTACGAGTAATTTACAATTAGAAATAAAGCATTTATGTGCTGACAACCAAATTTAAACGAAATGCAATAATGTTTGAAAAATAATTCAATTTGAAATGAATATTTATTAAAAGGTTATGATTACATTGATAATATTAGAAACATATATATATTAGGGTGGTTCTTAAATTGGATGTAGTCTTGGATAGCCCTCATTCAATTCAAAACACTGAAAAACAATTTCCCTATTTTTTTCAGATTTTTGTTTCACCCCCCTGGGTCTCCCTATTTTCACTTTAAGGAACTATTAATGGATTATTAATATAAAACGCGAAAATAAATCAGAATGTATAGATTAGATTCAGACGAGAACAAAATTGTACTGGAGGAGGTCTATTTCCCCCCGTTCAGGCGGGAAGAGTAATTTTCTAGAATTTTAGCCAAAAACAGAAAAAAAATATTAAAAAAAAATACGGGAACACTTACAATGCCACGTCTTAGCTTTTTATAAAGCCAAGATTCCATTCTATAATATGCTTCCTAAATAAAGTTTTTATTTTAAGTAGTTTTTGAAACAATAATTTTTATCTTAAAATATTACAATTTTTTGTTTTTTAATTTTTAAGTTTGAAAATTATTTTTTCAAAAACTATTTGTTCCCCTATTTTTTAAATAATTTTGTTCAGTTTTGATCCAAGTTTTGAGAAAATACTATTTTTTCTCGTCTAAATCTAATCTATACCGTCAGATTGTTTTGTTCGTGTTTTTTAGATTCACCCTAACCCCATAGTTAGTACCTAAAAGTGAAAATAGGGAAACCAGGGGGGTGAAATAAAAATCTGAAAAAAATAAGAAAATTTGTTTTTTTATGTAGAACCATTTGATGCCTATCCATCTCAGAATTAAAAAAAAATAAAAAACAATATAAGGACGAACCTAATATTTATATATATATTTATGAATATTCATAACTCACGCAAAGCGTCTTGGCGTATTCTCTTACGATTTTTGCAGAAGCTGTATGGATGAGGAAGAGATAGAATCGATTCTTCACCTTCTATGCACGCGCCCTGCTGTTTCTAAAAGACGAAGACTTCACCTTGGTGATTTTTACTTAAATGACCCAAGTGATCTAATAAACATAGACATAGGTAGTCTGTTACGCTTCATAAGAAGCTCAAAATAGTTCACCGAGTAAAGAATAGGGTTTTCTAGATTCATGTGTTGTCATAATGGACCTAAATGTGTCAGACTTCACGACTGGCGGCCACTTCAACCTTACCTAACCAAACCTAATATTATTCAACTTCAAATCAAATATTTTCTCCTTGATTTTAAATTGCATTTTTCCGTCAATGTTAGGTCAGAACTATTTTGAATAAAGGTCCCATATAAGCCCATTTTAAATGAAAGATTTGCCAAACAGATTTATAGTTTCAGTCAGTTTGTTTGAATCAGTAATTATATGGTGGAAAAAATAAAATGCTGATAGTAACTTGTGTAACAAAACCTCTGGTTAACATCATTTTAAAATATAATAAAGTTTTGGAATACCATCATGTATTTCCACATTCAATTTCTCTTAAAGTATCTGACATTTATGCACTTTTCTTTCATTTCAGTTTTGATGTTCGGGGGAGACCGTTTGAAAAGGCGCTCTATTGGTCTGATACAAATTCATTTGGCCCTAGAGCATATTTTGTAACAAATAAACAACCTGCCAAATTAACAGTCGACAATATTCAGCTAGACGATGAAGGGGTAAATTTTGTAGAGCCTATTTCTTCTTTAATGTAACAATATGTGTTTTTTTTCTGTCCATCAGGTTTACAGATGTCGAGTTGACTTTCAAAATTCACCTACAAGAAATCATAGAATTAATTTAACGGTTATAGGTAAGTTCTTATATCAAAACAGAGATAAATATGGCTCCTTGGCACGGTTCTTGTCATTTCTATTATTTTATATTTTTTGCATGAGGTTTTACGTTCCAAGACGTCTGTTACGTCTAACATCCGTGTAAATAGGTTATATTTAAAATTATACACTTAATTCCTAGTACTTTTATAAAATTTGAAAATCTAATTAACAACTGTTTTTATCATCCTCTCATTGTTTGTATATGTGTCTAATGCAACCGGAATCATCATTATCTTCTAAATACAACAACAAATAATACAAACAGTTCCTCCACATCAGATACTCGTTTACGATGCATCTGGGCGAGATGTTGCTGGAGCTGTTGGCCCCCTTCTAGAAGGTGACAACATCGTCTTGACTTGTGAAGTTCGTGGCGGTAAGTAGCATAGAATAAATGATGGAAAATAAAAGCATTGTTTAACCTATGTACATACATACATATATTTGTATGAGAGCGACTGCAAACAACGACATATTTGCAGTACTTGCAATGTATAAGCCACATCGTATATAAGCGAGCTTTTTCGGAGCTTAAGGGTTATATTTTCTTCTTCCTGCTTTTTTCCCTTTGTTTGTGAAGTTGTTTTTGTTATTATTTTTTTTTTGTTATACCTACCTACTTGTATTTATCGTAAATCATAGTAAATTGTTTTTCTACCCGATTTTCTTTGAGTTTGCTGTGGAAATGAGCGTAAAATTCTTTCACATCGAATAAATCATAATTTTTATTCTTTCCTTTTTCTATCATGCAGAAGAAGACTATATAAAGTATAGTAGGTATGTACTTTTTAAAGGTTCTGTGGCCTTCGGTGTTATTTTGCAAGAGAGTATAATATTGTACCCTTGTACTGCAATTTATTGTTGTACCATAAGATTCTTTTTTACCCTGCAACCGAACCGAAAAATTGTTATTTTTCACTATACCACCAACATATATCAAGGGAGTTCGAGGAGTTCATGGTCGAAATTATAGATGTCGCTAGTGTGATCATAATTCTCATTATATAATTGAAAGAAAACCTTCTTATGGCACCCTGCAAAGTTTTAAAATCGCGTGTTTTGAAGCTTTGTTTTGTGAGGAAGGTTAAATTCGTCAGTTTTATGTTATAGAAAATATTAAAGCAAGGACTCTGTCAAAATCCTACTAGCCTTTGTTAGATTGTGTAAAAGAAATTCGTTCTTTCATTTTCTACACGGCTATTTTGATTGGGATTTTTATCGGAAATTAGGCTATCTTTTTTTGAAATTGCAGATATTAATTTCAGTATGACAGCCCAATCATAATTGGGTTACTAATAGTTCAAATCTAATCTTTTTGATATTTCAAATCAACCGCAACAAAACTTCATTTTTGTTTCATTTTCAGTTTCACTGTTGTACCCCACTTTTTTGGCGTTCAAGGCATGGCAACCCAATAGCTTAGTATCTGTTAACTTTAATTGGAAAAGACATTGTGACAATTTTATTTACCAACGCGAATTTAATTAACTAAACTATTTATTATTTATCGGAACTTGAAAACCGTATCCACGAATTTAAAACGAAAGTATTAAAAATGCACAAAGACCAGTGCAGGCCCGGACAAGCTATACGTGCAAGAGGTGCAAATGCTCAGGGCGCTGAACCCAATGGGCGTCTTGAGCAATTATTAAAAAGCCCATACCGAGTAACCACTACCTACACTTTCTTAAAGTTTATTATGTTTTCATAGCTGTAGCTGTAAAACAAAAAATAAAATTCTTCAACAGCAAATACAGGCAATTAACAAAGCGCAAGTTTAAAATGACTTCTTCCACCGCAGTAACCAACATTGAGGGGAGCTAATGATAAACTTGCGCAGAGCGCCAATTTAGCTTGGGCCAATGCTGAACCAGCGTGGGGCACGATGAGTCCGGTAGCCTTTTTTGATGTCAAAAACTTACCAAAACCTAAAACAAATGAAGTTCTTCTTCTAAATTCTAAACCAAAACACCAGATTTTATGTCCAATAAGAACTTTAGATATTTTATTAGGAAAACCTTTATAATTATAGGTTGAAAACCCTAAATTTTTTCAACAATAAGTTTTAACAAAAGTTAATATTGGCAAAAGGCCAATGTAAAAAGAAGATAAGTGAAACAATTTTGATATGAAAATTCAAAAGAGAAAGGTTCCAAAACAAACAAAAAAGAAAATGGGTTTTCTGAAGTCCTGTATTTTCAGGAAACGATAATTTTGCCCAATCTGGCAAGCGAAACTACGACGAGTTTTACTGTTGAAAATGAGAAGAATACTAAGCTTTTTATGTGCTCCAAAGGAAATAAAATTGTTCCTGTGTTTTTTGGGCCAGTGGCGTATCCAAGGAGGGGGTCATGAGGGTAATGACCCCCGCCTCCTAGAGGTCCATAGAAACATTAGCAATCTTTTCTTGTTATTCAAAAAGACAGAGGGAAATCTTTTGGGTGAGTTCAAATCATGATAGTTAGCTTATATATTTTAACAATGTCAAACTTGGTTATGATAAAGGAACAAGAAAGAAATATTAACAAAAAATTTGCGACTCGAAATTCTACGCACTTTATTTGACGGTGTTCAGATTGGATTGACTACTACAACAACCTATTGTGAACACAATAGACTCACTTTGAATTTGAGAGGCCGATAAAACAAAATACAAATCTCGTCAAGCGATTAGTTAATTTTTGCTGTATTCCAATTTTTATTTATTAAAAATGTATCCAAATGAAAACAATAATTGCAAGCCACAAAAGCAAATGTAACAAAAATACAGAGACGCAAAAAATGATTGACTCCAATTTTAACACCTTCTTAGATATAATAAGCTGTCCCACAGTCACCATCTGATTCGAAAAATAAAAGATTTAAAATTTTTTTTTTCAAAAATGGGCATAACTTTTTTTTTTGGCAAAGAGTCATACTTCAACATAAAAGGCTGAAATCTATTATGAAATAATATGAAATCTATTATATGACGTGTTTGACAAATAGTTTTTATGTAAAATTGACAGGGATTGGTATAGACAGTCGAACTTTACCATATCTTATAATGTGTTGCTGTTTTTGTCCGAAGCAACGTTTTTTTGGCAGTACTAGTACATGACGATAGTCTTATTTAAATTGGCCCAATCGTTCAAATGGTAGGTCTGGAACCATTTAAAAACAACCGGAAAACCAAATTTCAGGCTTACTTGCTTTTTAAATGCTCTCAATAACCATAATGCTTCATCACAATATTGAGTTCTTATATTTTAAAGAATGTGAAATTTGCCATGAAGTACTGAAAAAGTAGCCTTTGGGTCAATTCTGCGAAAAATTATAACAAGAAACGGTAATTTTGAAAAAAAATCCCCTTTTTACCATCGCATATTAAGGTCTTGAGCCTTTATTTTATTTGTCCTTTTTGGAGCAAGACTCCAAAAAAATTATAAACAATTTATAAAAAAAAATTAATTTTTCGACTTTTGCGGTTGGTTTTAGTTTATATTTCGCTCTTTAAATTTTTGAAACCATCTATAGGAATTTTAATTTTCAACAAAAAGTTTTAAGTGTCAAATTTTGCTTAGTTTCTGAACTATACCAAGGAAATATATTCTTATAGAATTGTTACATTATTCCCCTCAATTTTTCAGTTTATTTATTTAAAGCTTTAACGATTAAGCCAGTTGAAGGAAACGGGACCCTTAATCCTAAAAAAATCATTGCAACTCAAATAACAAAACAAAGCCAAAATAAAAAAATTTTAGTTTTTCGAAAAAAAATTAGGTCAGGAACAAATGTTTTTTATGTGTGGTGGTTACAATGAAGAATACTTACTTCTCAACGTATTCTTAGTGGGAGTCCACAACAGTCTTAAGCTTCTTTCTGATCATATATTTAAATGGAATAAAGCCATACAAAGCTGTACTTTTGCTGAGCACAAGATGTGCAGGAAATTCAAGCCTTACTATATTTTTCAAAAGGTTTCAGTTCTAATTGTTGTTTCTATTTCCAGTCCACCTATCCGTCTTATTATGCCACGCGAAAGTTAAAAGATAAATCAAATTCATACGATCAAAGTCCCCACCCCAAACTGACCCAGATTTAGATAAAGAAAAATATCTTTGATGAATGCTCTTTCACTATTAACAAATCTTAAATGGTGAGGAAGAAATTGATTTCTTGCGCGAAGCTCAAATTTCCCTTACATCGTAGACCTTCGTGCAGATTTGGACGAATTGGGGAATCACCTATCAAAATCATCTTTGTTTACTTTCAACGGCATCCCACGTTGGGACCTTGGTCATTCTTCGTTCGATTACTGGTGTTGCCAATTTTGACATGTCAGTCAATATAATAAGTACCTCGTGGCATGATGGTAAGTGCGTTGGACTGTAATGTCGAAGGTCTGGGTTCGATTCCCAGCCGCTGCCTCCTAAAAAAACAGAAATGTTTTTCCCGGGGTACTTCTTCTTGCGAGGAACTAACTTCTCCAAGAGTATACTTGTCATGAATAAGTGCTTTTTATCTAGTCGCTTGGACTCGGCAAAAAATTGTAGGTCCCCTCCATTCCTGCAAACAACACACGCACAGGTATGGTTGAGAGTTGTAAGTCACTAGGCCCTAGCTCTTCACGAACTGTTGCGCCAACAAATTATTTAATTTATTTTTAATATCGTTGGGCAAGGACCTTTTGTCCCACTTTGTGTTTTAGTGATTTTTGTGGACCACCTGTCACATGATTATTCTTTGAATACCTGTTGAAATTGTTTATCCAAGAAGGTTAAGGAGCAGGCCTCTGTCTGATGGACCAGGTCTCCACTGAACTCTGCAGACTTTTTGGAGCCGCAACAAGAAAGGGAAATGTTAAGTGTAAAAAGAAAGGAATGGGTAGGTGAAATTTGTTATAATAAAATTTACCTTGACAACATAACCTAAAATGTCTCTTATAATGACAAATTAACAGAAGGTCCAAAAAGTTGATGGAAGTGTGAAAACACCGAAAGATTACTTCCACCACATTTGACGTGAATTTTTGGGAAGTTGTTTACCTACTCGATGTTTTCCAAGTTCAAAAATAAGTTTTTTTTTACATTTTCCTAACCGCAATTCAACTGAGTTCGTTATAGAAACATCGAAAGTGCTAGCTTAGAAGGATAACGTATTAATACTTTACATGTGGTGTCATGCATCCTATGCATTTTAATGGACTCCGTAATCATACAGTAGAAGAATTATTATTAATTAGGATACTTAATTTTTTATTTGAAACATAAAATTATTTATGTTTTTCATCTACATGAAAAGCGAATTTACAAGAGACCATTAAACTTTTGCAGAAACACATAAATTACATACCTTCTCAATACCTTGGAAATAAATATGTTTTCTTCAACCCCTTTATAACGACCAACCAACTTGAATAACTTTTTCACACTCTGTAAACTTCCATTACACTCTCTTGTAAATTCCAATACCATTCATAAAACATATAGTCGTAGTTTGTACATACATATGTAGGTCCTTTTTTTCTTCCTCGCAAATACCATACCGACAAAATTTTCTTCAGCAACCATAACTCAACTTATGAAAACAACAAAAAACCTAGTTCCGGTTGCATTTAAGCAACATCGCTTGGAATCCCCAACAACTTATAATGCTTTTTCTTTTCTCTCATTTGCCAATAAGGACAACCAACATATGCAATGACCAGACCACATAAGCCAAGATGGTATATTTTCGTAGTAAAAAAAAAAATTAACAGGAATGTTTTTGACACACAAGCTTATAGTTGTTAGAGGACATCTGGTTGACATTAAAAGGAAGAATATTTCGAAATTGGAAGGAGTTCAAAAACGAAAGAATTTATTTTCAAGTTATAAGTATAGGACTAGGTATAGGTAATTTATTTAGGTATGTGACCAATTTAAATTCTCTAAATTTCAAAAAAATTAACAGAGAAAGTGATTGAAAAGTTTTGGTTTTTCCATTGGAAGAAGTATGTCTAGGTATATGACTTTGAAAGGTCTATTCATGAAACGTGAGTATTGAGTATCTATAAGTGCAATGAGCCGTTTTAAAAGTTTTAAAACGAATTCAATAGATCGAAAACATAACTAGCTTAATTATGTAGAGTAACAAATGCTCTAATTGTTTAACTTTTAGAGTAATACCTTGACTCACAACTCCTGATGAATATCAACCTAACATTTATGTAGTTAGCGAAGATGGACTAATAAAAATAAATATATTTGACCTGCTAATTCCACCAGGCCCATACAAGCGGTGGCTCCATGCAACATCTGGTGGATGTGGATGAGTTCGACAGGCCAGTGGTTCGTGTATGTGCCCGTTCGTTTGGTCAGGATCGCTACACAATCACTTTGTTGGGGAAGGAATGACGCCCTTTGATGGAGTGATCCTTCCTTTATCCCAGCTTGAGAAATCATCCCTCCACCGGAGCCGTAGGAGCAGAAGCTCCATGCAACGTCCGGTAGATGAGTTTGATATAGGTCAGTGGTTGGTGTATGTGCCTGTTTGTTCGTGGTTGAAGAAGTTTACAATTTCGCTGCCGGGTGGTTAAAAATGTTCAAGCCATTTGGTAGCGTTAATGAATTTCAACAGATTTTTACTTGAAACGTCAAAAAGTTCTTCCAAGTCGCTGAAGAAGTGTCTCCCTTGGAGCCTATTTCTCAGATGGGAAAGCGCAGGGCAGTGACACAGAAAGTGAGAAGTAACACAGGCACCACTGTGGCCCGGAACCCAACAGAGCCTTATGTTGTGCTGTGCTGTGCTGTGCACCAAGAACCGTTAACATCGTGACAGCAAGTTACAAGCTTCGATTTGATTTCAATGGAGGAAATCGGAAAAGTTATAAAATCTTACCCTCCTACCCATAAAATTTAACTTTATAATGTATCCAAACTTTGTACATTGGTATACAGACACAAATTAAGTGAACTTTCCGGAAACTCGTTCATATAAAACGCGCATTTAAAGAAAAAAGTCAATTTAATTAATTTTCCCATAAATTGCTTGGTCTATTGTTTTTGGCATTTATTTAATAAATGGAAGAAAAATAAAGTACAATCTTCATGTACACTAATATAACAGCCAATCCCATACATAAAGTGGGTGTAGAGAGAGTGAACCTAAACCTAGCAACCGTGAAAAGCAGCAGTGGCTGACAAAAAATCTAGAAAGCAAGAAATTTAGAGAAGTAGTACTTGAAGTCCTATATATTTCTATAGGGACATTGAGAGTAGTCGAAATAGACCCCCAAAGAACTACATAACAAAAAATAAAAAAACAAAACAACAAGCCATGGTGATGCTTTGGGACCATATATAAGGCTATTGATGGGGGAGGACGATAAATTATGTTGAAAGGCTTTTATATGACTTCTCATCCATGAGTTTGGGGATTTTTTTTTCATTGAAGGACATTCTCACACCACAGCTTAATTGTAGTAATATTTTCTTCACTAAAACATATACCTATAGAATACATATTTTAAACCTAAACAATACAGCGGAATAAAATTGAAATCTTGATGGTAACAACTGTGCTTGTATGTTTTACAAATTATATTATACGAGTATTTTGGTACAAAAGTTTTGTATTGTAAAGTGGTTTTCAGTGAAAAAATCTCTACGAGTATCTTTATTTGAAATTTGTTAAAAATGCCAAAAGATACAAACAAAAAACTAAATGAGCCATGTTACAAAATCAAAATAATGTTCTTATAATGATGAACATAGCTATCATGTTGTTATTTTGTTTAATCTATGACTTTAAAAATAAGCCTTTAGTAAGCTATTTCCAAAATTTTGCAGTGCTAGTGGGCAATTTTATTTAGTCAAATGAAACATCCAGCAGATATCACCTTTGACAAAGATCGGAAGACGAAACAGGCAGAATCACAATTCTGTCTGTCTGTCCGTTCGGCTACATACTAAACAGGTAGATCGATTTTCTTGGTGATTCTGTGAACACGTTTTTTTTAAATTTCTTGTAGAACTAAAAATTATCGTAACTGCCATACAATATTTTTTTTAGCAATTTTACAAGATTTTATTTTTCTCAAAAACAGCTCCAGAGCTTGTCTTAAAAAAATTCAATGAATTTCTTTTAGAAATGGTCACCTTCGGACAGGAAGCCATTTTTCAAAAAACGATTTATTAATAGTACCTCCCAAAGAACGATTTTATTTATTTTTGATTTTCTTCAAAACTGTATTTCTGATCTCAATAATTTGTTTTATTCAGAAGCTCTAAGCAATATAAACGGTTTTTTTTAACCAAAATTTTCAAAAAAGTATTTTTTGGATTTTTAAAAAAATGTTAAATCCTTTTTTTTTTTAATATTTTATATTTTAAAAATTACACTGCTGATTATTATAAAACTCAGTATTTAAGGGTTTTGTAACATTCTCTATACTCTTAAGAAAAAATTTACTTTTATGAAAAAATAAAGGTACCTTCCACGCAAATGCTAATGAAGAAAAAGTATTTGTTTCCTTAAAAACGGTTCCTACGAATTTTATAAATCTTTTCTGTATGCTTAAAATAGAGCCATATTCGACCAAAAATAAAACTTTTTTTTTAAATTTTGAATTTTCTCATTATCAGATAAACAGCTTAAGATAAATTCTTTCTACAAAAAAAAACTCCGACAAAGCTGAATTTTGGTGGAGAACTTATTTTGGACGTCTTAAGGATTTCCTGAAAAGTTCCGTAAATTTGGGCTGGAGCTAAATTTGTTAGGGGGTAAAAGGGGATCAAATTCTGTTTTTTCTTAATTTCTTGGAAACTATAAGTTTTTTTGAAAAAAAAATATGAATATAAAATTGTAGTTTATGTTTTTCTACAAAAGCAAAAATGATTTACATACTTTTTTTCACACAAGCAATAAGTAGATTCTGAGAAAATCATGCATATGAACTTCACGGTGAAGTAAATTTTGTCAAAAAATTTATCAAAATTTCATTAGTTGATTGGTAAAATTTTGTATACGATTTGAGTTTGGCTGCATCTCTTCTTTATAAAACCAAGTTTTTGGGATAGCCAGGGTAAGAGGAAGGCCGCCATCTTGAAAAAGTAAGTGATTTGATTTTTATTCAACAACTCGATGAAATTTAAATGTAAATGTAAAAATAATATTTAAACCAAAAAATTATCTAAAAAATGTGCTTTTAACGGAGTCTGTAAGTTTATTATAGTCTTGAAGTTATAGCGTGTCAAAGTAACACGCTTTATAACTGCTTTTTGTTAATATCTCAGCATATATAATTCTATAAAATCTAATAAATTTGAATGAATGCTCATAAAATTCAAAACAAAAAAGATTATAATACTTTTTTTCGTTGGAGCAACAGATTTTGAGAAAAACGTGCAGAAACGTGATCATTACCTATTTTACCAAGCAAAATGAAATACAAATAATAACAGTGAAAAGCTCAGTCTAATCAAATTAAAATAAATAACGGGTGATTTTTTAAGAGGTTTAGAACTTTTTAAAAAAAAAACACAAAAAATTCGAAAAAATGAATGAAATATTTATTTGAATCGATAGTTTGAACCTTGCAATTTAATGTTTAAAGATAATTTCATGCAAATGTTGACCGCGGCTGCGTCTCAGGTAGCCCATCCGCTGAGTCCAATTTTGGCATACTCTTTCACACATACCGGCCCGAAACGTGAAATTAACTGTTCACCAAACTCGCCTCGCAATTGCGCCATTGTTTCGCGTGCTGTGTGGCATGTGGCACCGTCTTGTTGAAACCACATATCATGCAAGTCAAGAACTTCCATTTCGGGCAAAAAAAAGTTTGTTATCATCGCTCGGTAGCGTTCACCATTGACAGTAACGCTGCGATTCGCATCATCTTTGAAGAAATATGGTCCAATAATGCCGCCGGCCCATAAACCGCACCAAACAGTGGCTTTTTCGGGATGCATTGGTAGCTGTTGCAATGCTTCTGGCTGATCTTCACTCCAAATGCTGCAATTATGCTTATTTACGTACCCATTCAACCAAAAATGAGCCTCATCGCTGAACACAATTTTTCGATAAAAAAGCGGATCCTCGGCCAGCTTTCCAAGAGCCCATTCACCAAAAATTCGGCGTTGTGGTAGGTCGGCTGGCTTTAGTTCTTGCACCAGCTGTATCTTAAAAGGCTTTACGCCCAAATCCTTCCGCAAAATTTTCCACGTAGTGCTGTAACAAAGGCCTAACTGCTGGGAACGGCGCCGAATCGACATTTCGCGGTCTTCTGTCACACTAGCTGATACGGCCGCAATATTTTCTTCACTACGCACAGTACGTAAACGTTTTGGTGGTTTAATGTCCAACAAAGTAAATTTGGTGCGAAATTTGGTCACAATCTTCCGAATAGACTGCTCAGAAGGTCGAGAATGCCGACCATAAAATGGAAGCAGCGCGCGATGAACATTTCGAACACCGAGCACGAATTTTGATAGTAAAATTCAATAATTTGCAAGCGTTGTTCATTTGTAAGACGATCCATGGTTAAATTGCAAACCAAACTGAAGCTGTTTGACAGTGACACAAGGTACTAAACACACGTCAGCTGTCAAAACCAGTGTTGCCAAAACCAAACCAGCTAAAAAATCACTCCCTAATACTACAAAAAATTGTCGATATGATTCCCACTCTTCAGAAGGTAAAGTTTGTTTCTTATTCTTTTGGCTGCAGATAAATTTAAGTCCTCCAAATGCTCCTGACATTTGACTCCAGTGACTTCAATGCATTGTTAAAGTTGCTCCAAAGAACAAGTTTCAACTTTATTTATACATAGTCCTTCATGAATTACCAAGCGTAAAAATCCAAAAGAGTTGAATCTAGTGATCTTGGTGGCCATTCTGTATGGGACCTCCCCTTCAAATGATACTGTTTCCAGTGTCTCACAGCCAGGCTAAAATTTGCTGGAGCTCCATCTTGTTGGTGTTTAATATTATCTCTTAAAGTCAAAGGGACATTTTTAATAAATCTGACAAAAGGCTTCTCAGGAAATGATAATAGAATTCTCCATTTAAAACCGTATTCAGAAAACGTAGTTAAGTAACCGTTTGTTCAACAATGCTAATCACACATTGCTAAGGCAGCGCTGCGGTTTATTTCGTTTTTAAGCTATGGGTTGCTGTGATTCCAGTAATTCAATTTAAGGAAATTGGTAACTCCATTTCTGGTAAACTGCGTTCCATCTGTTCAAACTATCCTTTTAATGTTGTTATAATCTGTTTCTTCCCTCAGCAATAGCGTTCTACAGAATTCAGTCCTGAATATATTATCATTTGAAGCTAACTCTTGCACTGGAGTAAAGTGATATGAGTGAAAGCTATCGGTATGAATCACTTTCCAAACTCTTTTCTGCGGCAATCCAAGCATAGTTGCTATCCTTCTGGTGCTAAGTGTTGGATTACGTTGTACCAAATTCAAAATCCATTCCTCTATGTCTGTAAATCCACCAGATGACCTGACCGAAGACAACTGTGAGGTCTCGAAAAAGTGAATAGTGGGGACATCTCCTATTGGGGAACCTTTCAGCGTACAATATTCGTGCTTCCCGACTGGAACCATCCCTAAACCGTAGTAGCGCATATCAGTCAATTCTTCCCGATAGTAACTTGCCATCGTTTTGTGTTGACGAATTTAAAAATGAGTTTCATAGATAATTTTTTTTGGGGTTAGGTAAAACATGCCTATTTGTTTTTTTTTTTTTTTTTTTGTGTATAAACTTGTCCTTTTTATTTGGGTAACAGGTAGGCATGCAGGGCAATTTTGTTAAATTGAACACAAGCCTCAATAAAAAGGGTGAAATCTAATTAATTCAGTTTTTTTCTTATTTTTTGCGAAAAATGGAATGGTATGTAATAAAAGAGGGATAATCCGTTAATTTAGTTACTGGCCAGAGCAGATCAAACTTGGGAAAACCAAAAAAGTGTTCTTCTTGTAAAAAAAGATTTTTTTTTTTTATTTCTCAAAAACTAAGATCTAGCATCTGGTTTTCTGGTTTTTATTGAAGATTAATAAAAGTATTGAATTTGAAAACAAAAAATTTATGCTCAATTTTGAAGAAAAAAATTATGTGTTTTGAATTTTTTTGATTTTTTATTTCAAAATTTTGAGTTTGAAAATTAATCTTTCAAAAACTATCCACTTACATTACTTAATTTAAAATGAAAATTAAAGAAGAGATTTCTGACTTTCCAAGAAAGTATACGGCATTGCAAAATTTATCGCTGTTTTTAAATAAAAACTAATTAAATTTCCCCTTCATGGAATTACCGAAAAACTTTAAGTTTCAATTTTTAATAAAATCTCTTCATTATGCTAGGCTGTAAGTCAAGGTTCATGAAACAGCAAAACAGTCAGACCTCTACCTCTCTTCATATCAAAAAATAATTAAAGAAAAGGGTATCCTTTATAGTATAGCCATTTCGGACAAAATTGTGACAAGTTGAATTTTGGTATATAGCCTCCTCATGAAATTCTTAGGAAACTGTAAAAACACCCATCGATAAAAGTGCCACAAGCAATTATACGGGGGTTCAAAGGCCCCCAAATGGTTTTTAAGAAATATCTTCCGAACGATAACTCTTGCAGATAAAATGTCAAGGACTAGGTTGTAGCTTAGAAAAAGTTAAGTAACCTTTTTTTCATAAGGCAAACGTTTTCGGGAGACTTACGGATTTTATATTTCTATATAAAATATACTCTTTTTCACCACCTTTGAGGTTGAATTTGAACGTGATTTTTCCCAGTTTAGAATGCTATTGGGATACTTTAAGCCAATATCTAGCTTTCCATATTTTTTTTCGAAAGAGAAGTTTTTTTAAGAAAATAAATAGAAAAATCATTTATATTCAAAGACAACAAAATTAAGAATTTAATAAATTTATTTTTTTTAATAAATTCATTAATTTCTTAATTTTGTTGTGGGGTTTCATAAACTCCAGAGTTTTCTCAATAAATTGTTATATGCAGACGTCCGTAATCATCGACTAAAAAAAGCATCTCGTATGGTGGCATCTAACTGATAAGCCCACAATAAAATAAGGCCGCAATAAAATTCATAATTTTTTTTCCATAATTTTGCAGATTTTTTGGTAAATAGGACAAAGCAATCATTCCTTAACTGACCCGTAAAAATTAATAAAAAGTTTGTTTTTGTAGAAAAAAGGAGTTTTCCTCATTTTTAATTTTCTCAAAAAGTAAGTACAAGACATTTCAGCATCTGGTTTCCTGTTTTTAACTAAAAACTAATAACATATTAATATTAATATTAATAAAATAAAAAAAAAAAAACACTATAAAAAAATACATAGTTTGAATTTTTTAAATTTATTTTTTCAAGTTTAGAAGTTAAATTTTTCAATAACTTATCACGTTTAAAAGAAATAGTTCAAAGATGCATTTTTCGGGCTAAACTGTATTTTTCTTTTTCGACCTAACCTAAGTATTTGCCTTAGCTTTCTACCACACCCTTTGCAAATCAGCTTGTTTTCATATATCTACTTATTTTTTCGATGCAGTTTTTCGAAACAACTGGTTTTCGTGAAAAGGAAGATTATGTCTGCCCGCAATGTCATGCCTGTGCTCACAATATCTTTATTTCACTACCATTGGCCAAAACAGCACAAAAAATTGTTTCTATTTGATTAACAACTTTAAACACACAAGACCTTGTATATTGTCTGAATATCTACTTTAAATTAAATACAAAAAAGAAATCTGTTTCTCAAAAAGCCTTTCTCTTCTTTTCCGCTCTACATCATTCTTAAAATGACTTTTTTGTAATTAAGGGGTGATAATCACATTTGCGGTTAGTAGGTTAGTTACCTAACATATATGTTCTACTAACACCCTTGCCCGCATTATAACAACTATGTCACCCCAACAAGTGGGTAGTTAGCAAGTAATTATCAATGTCATTACCCACTCGCTAGCTAAGGATATTTCAGGACACGTAAAAATAGAAAAAAAAAATTAAAGCTTTTACCATTGAAGTGAAAACATTCACCTGTGCATGAAAAATTATTCTGTGTTTGTAAAAGGGGTTCGAGCTGATAAAAAAAATAAAAATAAAAATTAAAAAAAAGGTGACAATTTAAAATGATTTTTTTCCCACGCAATAATTTTTTTTTTGTATTCGAAACACTATAGCCAAAGTAACATAAGCACTTCCTATGAGTTTGGTTTAATACCATCACTTACTCGTACAAACCTTTGCTTTACTGAAAGGACAAACAAAAAGGGGGAGAAAGGCAGAGAAAAAGGGTTGAAAAACATGCGCCAGCCCCCATTACTCAAAACTTGTAAATGTCATTGTGAAAAATTGTTTCCTTTCGGTTAGTTAGCGCAAGGAAGGTTTTTACTTGTTTAAATGCGAGTGTGTCCTTTGTTTTTTATTCTCTAAGGGCTTATGCACTGTATATAGGGCTAATATTCCGTGTCGGAGGACTTAACTGAAACAGTTGAATAAACGTAGAGTGTCCTATGAAACTTAAATACCTGTAACACGGTTATCCACCTCAACACTGGACATTGTGTGTGGACAGTCCACTAAGCAACTTTCAAAAGGACATTCAGAGGCTACCTACGGCTCATGTAGGTATATATAGATAGTGGTGGAGGAACATAATACCCACATACCATAGATTAATGGGTCGTATATTCCGTTTTTAACGTCATAGGGCATAGTCACACGAGCCCTCGGCTCTTGCTACATCCGAATGATTCTTTTGTAGTTTATCATAGAGAACTCGAGAAAAAAAGGAAACGGCGCTTAAACTGCTTAAATTTTGTTTTTGCTGTCACATGAGGTGGCAGCAATGTTTAACGAAGGAATATGAAGTTTTATTTTCTGAAAGTGACGGCTAGTTTCAGGAGGTTTGTATGTTGGTTAACTATGCTATATCCTTTAGATTAATAAATAAAAATAAATGACTAGCACAAATGCTCTTGTGGGTAGTTAGTGGTTATTCTATCAAGCAATTTTTGTGTAGGTTTATGTACAAAAAAAGGCAATTTTAAGAATTGAGACGACAGATAAGTATGAGAGTGAGGATTTGATAAGTTAATACATGAATTAATGTTCCTTTAAATACCTTAGCTTACTACGTACTTGATCATAACATGTTGCATTGAACATCATAAAATGTTAAAAATAGGCAAAAACAAGTTTTGAAATTTTAGGCAATTTGGAAAGTTTCATTGCTTTTATTGTATGTTTTCAATTGCGATCTTATATCTGAATCTATACAAAAGCTGATAACATAATTTCAATAAATATGAAAAAAATCATCTATAGACTATTAAAATGATTAATAACACTTATACATATAGTTATTTATTTATGTTACAAAATTTTGTAAATAGTTTTTAAACATGCCAAGAGAGCAAGTCTTAGATAAAAATAGTTCATGTCGATTATAAAACAAATATTTAGATCATTTTTCATGATATTTTAAAATATTTTTGACCACAAAATTTATCAATTATTGTCAAGAAGGTTACTGTGAAACTTTGATATACTGTGGCGTATGAGTATTTTTTTTTTGGAAGTATTTTCTTTGTCATTGTTTTCTTTTGCACGTTTGCTTTGGTAAATAATTCTATATTATTATTTTAAATATTATTTTTTAATAAGCTGTTTATTTGTCAATTGAGATATTTTTTTACATAACTAGGCAAGAGGACTATGCTCAATTTTTTTACTTGCGATATTTGTATATTTAGGTAGTAAATAGTCGTCGTTCAGTGAAAACTCACTAACTCCATTTTATTTTATTTTAAAACATCTGTACTTTTTTTGAATTTTACTCACTTGATTTTGAAAATGTTTGGTTTAAAGAAATGTTTTTCTCATATATAAACCAAGATAAGATTTGCAGACTTTTTACAGAACTAAAATTTTTATAATTTGATTAATATATCGTTTTTAGGAGAGGTTCCTCGGTTTCTAAAAACATATGGCAAGGCATGGATTCATCAAAAAAATTTAACTCGAGATTTTGATCGGAATTACTGTCGCAACGAAGATAGGGAAGACAAAAAACAATTGGTCTCACAATTCTGTCTGTATATCTGTTCAGCTACAGCCTAAACGACTTGATACTTTGAAATTGTAGAAATTATTATAAATTTAAAACTATGATTAAGTTGAATAGGTCTATAACTTACTTTTATTTATAAAAATATTTTTTTTTTCCAAAAAGACACCAACCAACTTTAAAAATTGCACAGTGGACCATGGTCCAACCAGGGAAATTTTAACTTTAATTAAAGTTTTATTTTTATAGTTTCTATTGTACAATTTTAGATTTTCTTTTAGATTTTTAGAAATAAGTTTTTTTTATAACATTTTCTATATATTTTTTTTAATTAAAGAATTGCATTTTGATTTGATATTAATAATGCTTTATTTTTGACATTTTTTGATCATTTTATACTAATAAGTATGGTAAGCAAATATCAATTATTGTTCACTGTGTAGCACACATTGGTTCACTCTTGCCATCCCCTATTACACAGTGAAAAAGTTGATATGATTTATGACAAAAAATTTAAATTTATTACTTCTCGTGTCATAAAGTTAATAAACAAAGTTTAAAGCACCTTTAAACCCCTAGAAGTTTAAGCCAATAATTTTAAAATTATATCAAGTTAAACAAAAGGTGGTTTACTGTTGGACAGTTTATCTTACTATATGACAAGTTATGCATTTGTTAAAAAAAAATTAAATCGAGATTTTGATCGGATTTGTCATTTCGATGATTGGGAAAACGAAAAAGAGGACCTCTGTCTGTCTGTCTGTTCGGCTACAGCCTAAACGGCTGAATCAATTTTCTTAAAACTTGGCACTTAGTGGTTTTTGGTGATTTCGCCCACAAGTTTTTTTTTCATTTTTTTTAGAATAAAAAATAACGGTACCTGTCATACACTTTTTTTATCAATTTTACACACGACTCGATAATTTTTCTTTAAAAAATGCACTAAATTAATTTTAGTAAAGGCTTCCTTTGTATGGGAAACTATTTTTCAAAAAATGGTTATTAATGGTACCTCCCAAGGAATATTTTTTTAATTTTTGATTTTCTTCAAAACATACCGTTTCCGACTGATTTCAAAAATGTTTTGTATACAGAGGCTTCAAAAAATTATAAATATTTTTGTATTGATACTTAAATTTAAAAAAGAAATGTTTCAATTTTTTTTTTTTGAAACTCGATACATACTTAAGAGTTTCTTAGTACCCTCTAAAATATTTTTTATTATTGTTTTTAGAACCAAAAACTAAGGTACCTGCCACACAATTTTTTTCGCACTTTCACAAAATCTTAGTTTTTCTCAAAACGAACTTCAAAATTTTTCTAATACAAAATTCAATAAATTTTTTTTCGTAAAAGCTATTTTTGGACGCGAAACCATTTTCAAAATAATTTTTTCAAAAAATGGTTATTAATAATGCCTTCCAAGGAATCATTATCTTTAATTTCGATTTTCAAAACGGTACTTCAAATTTCAATAGTTTTTATACAGAAGAAATATTTTCTTGGATTTTTAAAAAAATCTTAAGAAATATTTTTTAGAAAATCAATAACATATTTTGAAAATTACATGATCTATTCTTATAAAACCCTGTGTTTAAGGATTTGTCAACAAAAAATTTTACTTTTATGAAAAATAACGCTGCCTTCCATTCAAATAAAAAAAAAAACATTAAGTAAAATATTTTTTTCGCTAAAATTAGTTTGATCTACTACTATAAAATATAAAAAGCAACTAGCAACTATTAATGGTACCTCTCATAGAACTTTTTCTTTTGTTTTGAATTTTCTGAATATCGGCTAAACAGATTATGATCAATTTTTTAAATACAATTTTCTATGAAGTTTTAAAAATATTGCATAGCAAAATTATCAAAGAAAAAGTTTTTGAATTTTTAAATGAAAGTTTCAATTTTTTTTTTTGAAAATTCGATATTTCAGAAACGGGTTGACGATGTTTTTTAATTTTATTTTTGAATGCAAATAAATTAATACTTAAGATACAAAAAGTTAACCCTAAAAATGTTTAAAGAATTTTAGATAACCTATCTAAAAAATTATCTTTTAAAAATCGCTCCAACGATTAGAAATTTTTCTGTCCAAAAAATCATTATTTAATAGAAAATTAAGATGGCGTCTTTTTTTTGTCTCAAACTCTAAATGAATTTTTTTACCGAACTCCATCATACACACCACCAAAAGAAAAAGTTAAAAAGTTATGAAAACAAAAAATTGATTCTTTGCCCAGGCTCCAGTCCCACCTCCAGAATCTGCTCCGTCAAATCCAACTTCATCATACATACCTCCAAAAAATCTATGAAAAAGTTATGAAATAGAATAGTAGTATACAAAATTGATCCTTTGTCACGGTTCCAGATCCACTTCCAGAACCTGCTCCGTGAGACCCAACTCCATCATACATAGCTACCACCAAAAAATCTATGAAAATGTTATGAAAAAAAAATTACAAATTTTATAATACATCGACAAAGATGATAATGAGTTTTGATTGGTCAAACATGAACAAATGTAGGAAAGATACATACCTTTCCTACATTTGTTCATGTTTGACCAATCAAAACTCATTATCATCTTTGTTGATTTGAAACACGGCCGTTGTTCCATATTTTTGCTCCTATTGTTGCCAACTCAAAACCTAAATAATTATGGTTTTCGTAACTTAATTGTAGCAGAATTTTATCAATAGATCAATATTTCTTTTAAGAACTTTGACTCTTCAGAACCTGGCTAGTCTTTTCAAAACTTAATCTTTTCAAAACTCGGTCTTTTCAGAACCTTCTCACTCATAAATTAGCCATTCTATATATGTATCTATTTCAAATATCATTACAAATATTATCAAAAATTCCTCAAACTTTCTTCTTTTTGGAGCAGAAAACATTATAGGCATTAACATTTTCGAACTATATGGCAAGTTATAACATAGTCGTAAGAAAATTGAACTCGAAATTTGTTCAATATATTTAAGAATGTCTTCATTAAACTTAAAAAGCACTACAACTTTTTGGACGGGATTATAATTTTAAAAAAGGCAGATCTTTGGTCGTTTAAAAAAGTAGTAAGAATACTGTAATTGCAGTACTTCGGCAACCCTAAATTTTTTCTAGCTAACTTTGTCTGGACATTGAAAATATTTCTTTTTAAATAGATTTTCACACAAATTAAATTTGAATAATTTTAAACCATCAAACTTTTCAAAATACAAAAAAATTTGTTATCATGTCTCGCAAAATAAGACATATTTCAAAATATTAAATTAGAGTTTTTACAAAATAACAATATCCGGACATGAAAGAAAAGACGACCAGTGTTAATTATTCAACCGAAAATAAACCTTCTTCAACCATTTTAAAGACTTCCTGTCCTCCTAATGGTGAAAACTCAAAGGATTTTAGTTGAGACATTTCATTTTTTTTATAGAGCTGCCCTTGTCTGTTTTATTTAAATTATGACCAAAAGGCATCAAAAGCAATTTTTTTTTGTGAGAAGTAAACGCAAAAAAAAACCCTAAAGCTCATCCATTGTGATTTTGGTATAGTTGCTTCTGTGATGCTACATCAACTGTTTGAAGAAAGAAAGGATGATCACATCCTGTGAATAACACTTTTTGGTTCCTTCAATTTTAGTCAAAGATAATAACTTTAATAATAATAAAGGAAATGAGTTTTTATATACCAAAATGTAAAACATTATAGAAATGGCTAAATATTAAAAATTTTAAATGGACTCGTGAAATCTTCATTACCTTTAATGTTATTGATTCTTGACCTGTAAGGACATAGATACTGATGAAATTGAAATCAGCATTTCAATTAAACTTTACTTTTATTGACATCATTTTGAATAAAAATATATCTAATCTAAAGTAACTCAAAAAAAGATTTTTTTTTAAATTGAAGCCTCGTAACAAAAGCTCTGTTATAATGTAAAACACAAAAAACCTTACCGAGGAGGAAGTACCGCATTAAGAAAACCAATTGAAACCGAAAAAATTGCAGGACTGGACAACACGTATTTGCTCTTATGTTTAATAAAGACGCTGAGGGTTTAAGAAAATTGTTAACTCATTTTTAAGATACCGATTTTTATTTTGTTATTATTCTATAACTTTTTTTGGGAAATTTTGATTATTATTTTTTAATGTTATTTGAAATTCAATTTTTAAAATTAATTTAAATCTTCTAAGACAATAATGAGAAAATTCAATATAAAAAAAAAGTTCTAGGTGAGGTTCTGGTACACTGGTCAACAATATTTTTGTTACAGAGACCAAATAATACTGTTTTGTTGTTTACATGTTTATATAGTTGCATTGTAACGTGAGGTTAATTTTTTTTAAATTTGTTATAATTTAAAAAAAAAAAACAATTTTTTTCTTTTAAAATCTGTTTAAATCTTCCCGATATCTCATTTCGTCTCTGAGTAGTCCTCTGTTAATTGAAAGCCGTTCATTTATGATATAAATACAATATGTAAGGGAGAATGGGCAAACATTTGTGGGAGCTGGTCCATTTCTGAACACGAATGTGTCTTACATCGTTGAAAAGGATAATTTAAGTAAATCATTCATTATATGGCCGTTAAGCACTTAGTCGTGGGGCTCACGAGATGTTGCTCTTTCTTGAAGTACCTACACCGTTGACGATCGAAATAAAGTCCAGGGCAAATCATCAGGGCTTTTCTTTCGAATATTTGCAGTTCCTTTATAGCTGTTTTGGAGATGGTGAACCAAACTGGGAAGCTGTAACTGATAACAACTGGTCTCAAAAGTTGCTTGTAGATTAGAGATTTTGTCTGTTGGCCTAGCCTTTACTTACTTACTTACTTTATATGGCACCCACAGTCCAGAATGGACAACAGCCTCAACCAACAAGCCCCTGCAGCCAGCTCGGTCCCTAGCTAACTGCCTCCAGTAACGCACTCCAAGTTGGTTGAGGTCGCTCTCCACTTGTCCGCACCACCTTAGGTGGAGTCTTCCTCTGCTGCGCAGACCATCAGGGGTGGATTCGAAGACTCGTTGGGCACGCTCCACGTGTTCCAGCCATCTCAGCCACTGTAATTTCAGCTTTCTGATCAGGTCGATGTCGCTGAAGAGCCCATAGAGCTCATTGTTAAATCTTTTCCTCCATACTCCATCGATACAGACTGGACCGAAGATCGCTCGAAGAATTTTTCTTTCAAAGCATCCTAGCAGATTCTCATCCGTTTTTGACTGATTCCATGCTTCTGCCCTATACAGTAGGACCGAGATGATAAGGGTCTTATATAAGGTCTTCTTGGTTCTTTGAGAGAGGGCTTTACTACTGAAATGCTTTCTTAGCCCGAAGAAACAGCGATTGGCTAGAGTAATTCTTCGTTTGATTTCTGCACTGATGTCATTTTTCGATGTAATTGTTAAGCACCTGGGCTTCACTTGACAAAGTCCTTGACAACTTCGAAGTTGTACCTATCCATCGTGACATTTTGCCCGAGTCGACGATGTTGAGATTCCTTTCCCGATTATAGCATGTACTTTGTCTTGTCCTCATTAACAGTCAAATACATTTTCGCCGCCTACAATAACAGCTCACTTCGTTCTCTCCATGATGTCAATATCGCATCTGCATAAGCAAGTAGCTGAACGGACTTTTGAAAAATTGTACCTCTGTTGTTGACTTGCGAGCTCTGTACAATTGCTTCAAGTAGGATGTTTAAGAGGTTTCATGATAATGCATCGCCTTGTCTCAAACCTTTCTCGACATCAAAGGGTTTGGTGGTGTTCTTACCAAAGATTAACAGGGATGCAGAGATGCAAAATTGCTCTGTACAGCTCGTCTCTATTAACGCTATCATACGCGTTTTTGAAATACTTGTAAATAAAGAGATGGTGTGTATCGATTTGAAACTCATAGGTTTTTTCCAAAATCTATCGGAGTGTGAATATTTGATCAACGTTGATTTGCCGGACCTAAAACCACATTGATAGGGGCGGGCCGATCCGATCGTTGACAAATGGTTTTCAGCGATCACACAGTAAAGATGACAAGATTTTGTATGCGACGTTGAGGAGACTTATACCTCTGTAGTTGGAACAATTCAGAGTATCTCCTTTTTTGTGGATAGGGCACACTATACCGAGGTTCTATTCATCGGGCACACTTTCTTTTGACCAAATTTTGAAAATAAGTTTGTGTTTACTCCCTACCAAGTCAGCTCAACTGACAGGCCATCTGCACCAGCAACCTTGTACGCCTTAAACCTAGCTATCGCTAACTGCATTTCATTTAGGTCGGGTTGGCTTAGCCCAGTTTTCTTTTTTATCAGCGGGTAGGTGATGGAAAGCAATGTTGGCCTCTTTGAGTATAGGATGTGAATGTGTGTTGAATCTCAGAAGCTCTTTGAAGTTGATGCCTAGGTACTTGTCGCTGCGTTTGGTAATCTGGTATCATCTGGGAGTGCTAGGGTGATACTTCTGCATCTTCCAGCTGAGTGACCGCGTCTACTCCCTGATTTTTTGAAGCAAACAAGCTCTGATTTGGATGAGTTGATCCGGATATCCCGTTTGGTGTAAAACTGAAACAGTTTGCGGATGTGCCTAGACTTCTCAAACAGCTATCAATAGACAGAATGATGAGGAATATGTTAGTGAGTCATCAGCGAAGAAAAGGTTCTCACATTCACTTGAAATAGGTTGGTCATTACAGGTCATGATGTTGTAGAGAAGTGGTCTAAGTTATGACCCTTGGACAACTCTTGCCTTGCTTCTCTTTACTGTGGATTAGCAGTTCTCCAGTTGTACGAAAAAGTTCCAGGAAGAAAGAAAATAGAATATAATTTTGATTAGTGCTAAAGAAAAGCCTAGTATGTTGAGTTTATAGATAAAGGCTTCAGTCCATACACTGTCGAATGCTTTCTCGACATCCAGGAAGCATCGTCAGTAACTTGATTGTTGTTTAAAGCTATGGTGATGTCATGTTGAAACTCCACGAGTGTATGCAAGGTGTAATGGCTTTCTCGGAAACCAAACTGTATGTGCGGGATGATGTTGTTTTCTCTGCAGAACTTTTTGCGCTTCCTGAATATTAGCTCTCCCAAGAGCTTACTTAGATTGTTGAGGAGGAATATCGGCCTGTAGTTGGTGATCATGTTTCTTTTACCTTTCTTCTTTCTTCCACTTTTTGGGAAAGTAACTGATGTTGATGCAGATGTTGGAGATGATAACTAAAAACTCCATCATCGTTTGTGAAAGCCTTTTTAGAACAAAGTTGGATACGCCATCCGGTCCGGCTGATTTTTTTGGATTGGAGCTGACAATTATCTCAGCTTTCTCCTCTATGGTGCTCAAGTTTGGTGTATGGACTGGATCATCAGAGGGACTTGACGTGAAGTTTCCTTCAAAATAGCAAGCGAAGGCTTCAAATTTATCCTGAGTCGTTGTTGCTTCTCCACTGTTGGTGATGATCACGTTGGGTATTGGTAATTTTTGGCCGATCAGTCTGTTGATGTTCTTGAAGGCGTCATGTTCAGGTCTGAATTGACTGCAGTCTCTTTGGAAATTGGTTATTGTTGTGGTGTCGGATGGAATTGTGGAACATATTGTTGACGCACTGAAGTTCACTTCACACTGTCTGGTAGTTGCTGTTAGTTGTGTTAAGTTTTTGCTGGTGGATCCTTTAGAGACGTTTCCTATGTTGTTGCCTGTGGGCATATAGATTATGAAAATACTGGAGAAGGTGCTGATACATATCCCTTGACGTCTTGGGCTGCTTTTGGTGACCCAATGCGTTTGCAACAGCCAGTTCCAGACGATCGATCGCTGTGTCGATTTCAATGTTGTTCAGATTCCTGTTTGCGGGTGGGAGAGTTATGGTGTCTACAATGTCTCTTTGTAGCCTGTCTACATCCAGGCTTCTGTAGTTAATGAAATTTTCCACTGGTTCTGTTGCTAGGAAGATGGGTTGATGGAGTTTGATGCTAAGCTGGACAGCTCTTTGGTCCAAGTCCCTGGGTACTACTGCACAGGTGAAGTTGATTTCTGGAAGAATATGAATAAAATTAGATGAAGAAATAAAAAAATCTAATGTTGATGGTGTTCTGGGGAAGGTTGGTTTCGGTTGTGAAATAACAACCAATATCTAGCCAGCCAGCAGTCACCTTGCCTTCGTTGGTGACAGAAGTAATTAGCCAAAGGTGATGCCTTGCGTTGAAATCACTTCGCTTCTCTTAAGGATATTATTGCAAACTTGAAGATCGCTATGGAAGTTTCTCATGCTTAATTTGCATTTGATGTAGCCGTTTATGATAGTGAGAGTCTCCCTTCCCATTTGTATGAGGTAAGGAAACCTGCTATGATGGTTTCGCTGGTGTTGGAGTAAATGTTCTTCCTTACGTAGATTGCAGTCCCTCTTCGGCCTTCACCTTTGTTCTTTCGGAAAGTTTTGAAGCCAATGATGTTGATGTTGTTGCTTTTGGTAACGTTGATCTCACTGATTAGGGCAATGTCAGGATTGTGGCTCTTCATGAATAAATTAAATGATGTCCTCTTCTTCAATTGCACTTCCAGTTAGGAGGTCAAAAGTGGCCAATGCCTCCGTCTTTTCTCCCTGACTCAGTTGACTATATTTAGGTGGTACGGCACTCTGGGCTTTCTCCATTACGAACAAGAGATTAGATCCAAAGACTTAATAAAATTGAAAAAAAATAATGCCATCGTGTGTTTTACAAGTAAAAATTTATCTTATCGGTCTTATTTTATCATTTAAAGAAATAAAAAAAAAAAATTGGTGGCGCAACAGCTCGTGAAGAACCAAGGCCTAGTGACTTAGAACTCCCAACCATTTCTGGGCGTGTTTTTGGCTGGAATGGAGTGGACCTAAAATTTTTTGCCGAGTCCAAACGGCTAGATGAAAAGCACTTATTTATGACAAGTATACTCTTGGAGGACTTGTCAGTTCCTCACAAGAGGCAGTAATTAGAAAAAACATTTTTGTTTAGAGGTGCCAGCGGCTGGGAATCGAACCCAGACCATTGGCATGACAGTCCAACGCACTTACCATCATGCCACGATGTACTATCATTATTTCTTACATAATTTACTTACACAATAAATTTTAAAAACATCCCAAATGAAAAATCTTGATATGCTAATTTAAAGTTGATATTTAAGTGAGAGAATACAAATCAAATTAAAAAGAAATTTTTTTTTTTGAAAATTTTAGTTTTCAGTTTTTTTCTTGGAAATTTCTGTATAAACTTTGATTTAAATCTGTTAAGATATTTACGGCAGTATAAAATGTCCATATATTAATTAGGACAAGGATATCCTCCTGGTCGTGGTTATACGGTGAAGTTTTTTTGCAGTCCTTCTATTAACATTCGTCATAATTTTTCACATCTAAGGTTGTCGTTATAAAACTTGAACGCAGTAGGATTCACTTGAATATTGTATTTGTCCCTGATGCCTCTTATCTCAGTGTCTCACAATTTTATGCTTCTAACTTTTTCATCATAATTTTCTGTAGGGAGGCGATGGCTGACTAATCAGCTAACAACACTATCATCCCTATTCCATAAAGCGAAAATTCATCAAAGATTAAAGTGAAAAGCAAATAGTAAAGAGCTTAAATGTCAGCCTTGTTTTACTCCACGGTGGACTTCTAGTTAAGTCGAAATACAATATTATTACCATTGCAAAAAATTGTCTTCGTCTCCTTGATAATTTTTCTAATGCTTTCCTGAAAATTAGAACACCACCTTCGGCTCTGAAATAGGAACACCTTGTGAAACAGTAAATAAATAAATGTAGAGCATTCCTTTGATTATATGTTATAAGCTCAAGCAACAATATCAGTGCACAAGCCCAACAAAGACCGACTAAACAAAAATATTACAATTTTTCTTATTTCATTCAAATCAACTGTTTTTTGTAAATTTTGAGACATATTAGCATAAAATATTAAGCAGCCTTATTAAAAACAATGGAAAACTATCAAGCTATAAAATTCTTAATTTCAAGCAGTGATACTTACTTTTTCCAAAATTTTAATATTTTTGAGCTTGTATCTATTAGAAAAAAGAATTTATTCAATAAATATACTCTTCAGCTATACGAGTATATTGCAGACCTTATAAATCGATATCAGGACTTTAATACCTATATAACGTGTTCATGAATGTAATAATACATACATCATACGCACTCCTGAAATATCCTGACGTCTTTTATTTTATAAAAAAAAAAATTTCCTCAGATTCTCTTTAATTTTTTCTGCAACTTACCAACTTTAAGATGTCAAACAAGCCTCTTCCTTTCTCAAAATTGTGTATTGTATATTCCTTAAGAATTTTCTTTATATCACGAAAAGTAATAGTTGTAGGTAGTCGTATAATTTCGGACTGAGCTCTTATTCAATAAGAAACGTCAGTTGAAATCAACCTTACTTTACTCTACGGGATAGCTCCCAGCATGATGTACATATATCCTCCAGCATGTACAAATTTCAGTTTAATTGACTTCATTCTGGGAATAAGTTTCGATGCAGTTCGATTTCTTTGGAAAACACACTCAAAAAAATAAATATATTTTCATGTAACGTTCCATGTAGGATGTAAGATTGTAAGTACACAATTATGTTGATACCTTAATTTGGCTGTGGCTTTCTTTAGAATGAAAACTTAATGAATAGATTTTCTCCAAAGTGTATTCCTAGTCCACGTTAATCTGATTAATTAAAATATTCTTGGAAATAAGCTTGAGAATTTATAGAATTCTAAAGATTTTTATTTGCCCATTTAATATTCCTGCAAAATGCTTTTATTTTAAGTGTAGTAGCTGAAAGAGTCAAAATATTGTTCACGTGTATATAGTATTTGATTTAATCAGTTCTTATACATAATAATCCATCCTGGAGCTTTAGTCTTAGGGTTTAGTTGGTGAGGTACCTATATAGGTGCTTCCATTCAACTGAAATTGTAATTTCTTCCCAAATCCAGATCCTTAGATTTCTTGTGCTTCATTAATTTTGTTCTTTTCAACTTCAATCACTCTAGACGTGTCTTTAAAGAAAATCTTCTCTTAACTGATTGCCTGAAAGTGGAACAACGTTTGAACTTAAAGTTGCCAACTAAGAGAGGTAAGACTTCTTAAATACGCTTGAAGGAATGAATCCCCGCAGGAGTTAAATAAAACCGAACAGAATTGATGATGTTATATTATAGTATTCGGATGCCGATTCGTGGTCTATTAAGTTTCAATTTGATTTAATATAATTGCTTTTTCTTCTCAATGAAAGTGATTGCAGCCGACAGTTGTTGTGTTTCTGTTGCGGTTGTTAGAAGGGTGCGGGGGAATTTTGTATTCAATGTATTGTTAATTTCCATGATTTGTAACTGCAAGTTACACATCTTGGTACAGCTCGTATAATTCACGATTAAATCTTCTCCTCCATTCGCCCTCCTCGCATATTGAACCAAATATCCACCGAAGAATTTTTCTGTCGAAAGTGCCCAGTGCCAATTCCCCTTTTCTACTTATCGTCCAGTACCCGGTGCCGTAGAAATAAGCGTATTGTATAGCGCGCACTTACCTCGTGTACCTCGTGGCATGATGGACTGTCATGCCAAAGGTCTGGGTTCGATTCCCAGCCGCTGCCTTCCTCTTGCGACTAAAAATTGTAGGACCCCTCCATTCTTCACAAAAATACGCACACAGGAATGGTTGAGAGTTGTAAGTGACTAGGCCTTGGTTCTTCACGAGCTGTTGTGCCACCATATTTATTTTTATTTTATTTATAGCGCGCACTTAGACTTTCGGGAAAGGAGTTTTGAACCTATTTTTTTTTGGCCAAACTTATGTAGCAGCGGTTTGCTAGGGTAATTCTTTGTTGGATTTCCACTAAGGTGTCATTCATGGGATTGATGTTTGTTCCGAGGTTGGTTAACTCCTTGGCTACCTTGAAATTACTGCTTCCAACAGTGACGTTTTTTCCTAGGCGATGGACAGATGAATTTTGTTTGTTGATAGCATAAACTTTGTTTTGTCCTCATGCACTTCAAGACCAACGTGTTTTGACTGTTAACCAATAGCTGTGAATGCTTCTAGTACAGCTCACTTGGAGCGGCCGATGATGTCGATGTCGTGCGCATAGCCAAAAAACCACCACTCCTGCGAACTAACTGCTCCAGGACTAGGTTGAAGAAGTCACATGATAGGGCATCTCCTTGTCTAAACCCTGTACATGTCTGGAATAGCTCGGACGAGCTGTTACCCATTTGCACGTCGCACCGCGCATTTTGTAACGTCATGCGGCATAGCTCAGTTTTTTTCGGGAACCCAAGTTCCGACATATCCAATAGAATCTCTTGGCGACTTATGCTATCGTATGCGGCTTTGAAGTCGGTGAAAAGATGGTGGGTCTCGACTTGAAACTCATTGCTCAGTTGTTTGGCTGTTTTGTATAACCGGCGGGTGTTGGTGGCAGTGCTAGACTCCCCAAGATACCTGATCTGAGAGGCTGCGGATGCTCTTTTCTTTTTGCGCAGGGTTTTTTCTCTTTCCTACTCTTTTCACGGTACTCCTCTCATGCTGCTCCTGTTCTCCATTGCCATCATTTACATTCGTGCATTTTCCATCTCCTGCTTCAATATAGCGCATTCCTTATCATACCACGGCTTCTTTTTTCTGGATGGTTGATAGCCTATGGTGGTTCCAGCTATCTCCTTAAAGACGTCACGATGCAAGTTCCACTGGTTGTTGACACTTGTGGGTGGGGGTACGGCAGAGAGTTTCTCGGTTAATTGCTCACTGTAGTCTCTGGCTTTTTTATATCTGCTAAGGCATGTTATGTTGAATTTCTTCCTTTAGGCGGTCTTCGCTTTCTTTTCGTTGGACAGTCGGGCTCTTAACTTTTTCACAACAAGAAAGTAGTCAGAGTCCACATTTGCACGTCGTAAAGTTCGCACGTCCAAGATGTTCGATGCGTTCCTTGGGCCAATTAGGACATGGTTGATTTGGTTGGCGGTTCGACCATCTGGAGATCGCCAATTTGCAGTGAGCATCCATCGCCTGGGGAACCTAGTGCTACTTGTCACCGTATTACGAGCTGCAGCAAAGTTGATTAGTTGAAAGCCGTTGTCCATTGTCATTTCGTGGAGGCTGTGTTCTCCAACTAATCTGCCAAAGATATTTTCTTTCCCGACTTTAGCATTAAAGTTTCCGAGCACGACTTTGACATCGTACTCCGGGCAGGCTCCGTTCAGGAGATCTTAAAACTCCCAGTTGTTAGACTCCTCAGCTTCATTGGTAGGGGAATGTGCAAATATTAGGCTGATATTTTGGAAAGGAGCTTTGATGCGGATCACAGCCAGGCAATCGCTGATCGATGACTCTCGATCTGAGTCGATTTCCCACGACGAATCCGCGTCCTAACATGTGCAATCTTTGATGACAACTGTAATAAATGTCACAAACTTTTCTTTTCATAATCCCTGATCCTATCCATCGTATCTCCTGGATCGCAGTAATATCTGCCTTGTACCGCGTGACGACAGATTCACGTTTTTGAGTAGCACCTAGCGTATAGTGTGTCTTTACATTCCAGGTTCATACTCGTAGGTCGTAGTCTATTTTCGTTCCGGGTCCGGTTGCCATTTGAGGGGAATCGTTATCAGAGGCTTCTCGAGTCTCTTTCATAACAACTAGTTTTTTTTATTATGGCCAGGTCAGTAGCACGATGCACTAACCTCCAATCTGTAGGACCATAAGTTTGGTGTTGCAATTCTTCCTTTGATCAGCATTCGCACTTACAAGTTTAGCCAGTTAGCGGTTATCAACTTAGAGGTTATGTAAGCACTTGATGTGTAGGAAAAGATACAAATCGAGGGCCTCAATTCCTACAACATCCAACCACCCACTTATCAAGATATATTTCATAAATTGCATAGAATTTGTCTTCTTGTGAAAGTAACTCTATCCTTCCTTCTATTTTTAAGAAAGTCTTCCCCCCCCCCCCCCTGATTGACATCCTGCATTCTATGCCCTTAAGTTAATTTACTGTATTATACCTAGAGAAGAGCTGATAATAATTATATTTCCAAAATATTTCAGGTTAAATAGGTTAACTAAAATATTTCACTCATTAAACTTTATTTATTATAAAAATCATAAGAGTCCTTAAACACATACAGCTATATATTATTATGTTACAAGAGTTTTTTTCAAGGACAAAAGCTTTTTAAACTGATAAATTTATCTTGGTACAATGTAGAGCATGTATTATATAAAACATGACTTCAGGCTATTTGTTAATTCTGCATCTAAGGGAACCCAAACCAGTTTACGACCACCCATACAATAGTTATAGTCCTTTTTTATAAGTAAGGATGACTGTAAGTATATATTAAGCAAAACAGGTAAGATAATACCAAATTGTTTTTAAAGTAATAGTAGGTTGGTAAAACCGGCAAAAAGTGTAACATTTGTCATAAGAAATAAGAGTTATTAAAAAAAAAGGGCATTATGGTGAAATGGTGTTTTCTGATGATGAGAAGAGGAAGGTACTTTCCAAAAACAGTATGTTGATGAAATTTAATAAAAATATGACATAATTTGTCATAACATTAAAAAAGCAAAAGGGTCCATAAAAACATCTTTATGGTTTGAGGGTATTCCTTTATAAAAGGGTTATGTTTTACCTGTTTTACGAAAAATACAGTAATTTTCGATTAAAAATGACTACCTATTACGAGTAACTTTTGTTTTGGTTGGATGTTTCCTTTCAATTTTATATATTATTTTATATATTTGTATATGAACTTTGTTTCAAATCATGTGTTCCTCTTTTACACGGAAATTAAATTTCGGAAATTACATTTCCCTCATTCTTTTTGGTGATGGGCTTTTTTGATTCTTGAATGTCATATATGATATATGAAGCATTGTTTTCTTTTTTTGTGGAAATACATTCAGCCTAAAAATATAAGAACGATTAGTTATAGAACGTTAATTTTTGAACTGTCGTTGGTTGGTTTTGGTTCCATAACCCATTTCTTGAAGCTAATAGTTGCCGTTGAGCTACTAACTTGAAATTTCATATTATCACTTATGTACATAAGCGCCCTCCGCAGGATTTTGTGAACCCAATTTTGAGATTTTGAGCCAAATCACTTCCCCACATTTCAACAGGTAACCCCATGCGCGAATTTTTACTTGCGTTATAGCAAAAGGGTAGTTAAATTTTAAGGGCCGATGTTGATTTTGAATGAAACACTAATTATTTAGGAAATTATCGTCATTTCTTTTTATTATGATAATATTGGTGTGGTTCAATTATGTATGGAAAATAATGAATGAGAGTAGTTGTAAGTGATTACCAAAAGGACTGGTACAACTACCCACTGCCACGCCCATTTTATTTATAATTGCTTTCTCTGAAACCAACGATTTGGGTGAAATCTTCAGGCTTTGTTCTCTCTAAGTGGGGAAGTGACTTTTTAGTGTAATCCATAAAATATTTTCTTGCATTGTTTTCCTGTGAACCTATGACTCCATGTCAAAATTTTTATGTTAAATACCTAATCGGAACTTAACTTAGGCATTGCGAAACAAGCCTTTAAAGTTTTTATGTCAGCAAAAAAAACTTCAGCTTAAAAATTGAGGTTTTTATTTAATTTTAAAAACTAAATTTTTAAAACTCCAAGCGAGTTTAACTATAAAAATCAAGTCGTGCTTTTTATTTTGATTTACGACTGAGACCAGACCGAAACTAGACGAGACAAATACTGACACCGAGATGAGACTTTATTATTCTGGCCCAAATGAGACTGAGTTATACGAGACCGAGACCGATTCCGAGACGATACTGATTTTTACAATACCGAGATGGTACGTGCAAAAGTATCGATTGGTTTGTTATCGTGGCTAGCTACTACCCTAACTACCAGGAACTCATTATCCACGAGCTGTCACACTACAAATTAGCGCATTTAATTACTATTTATTTATAAAAAGTTGCATGGCAGATACAGTGAGAAATCTGAAATAAATTTTGGAGAATTTATTGAAAACTGAAATACAATTTTAAACGTCCATCAAAGCGATATCTACTTCATCCGAATTAGTAGCGAACTACCAATTTTTAAAATGCGAAGAAAAAGTTTGTTTTTTTAGACGTGTAGTTTTCAATCTGGCAATACTTTTTTGGAGTTGGTCTTTCTGACAGCTGTCACTTGATTTATGTTCAGTTTGGTCTACCGTTTCATAATAAAGGGTTTTTCAACAGGGACACTATAAAAGTAGAGCGACAGCGACAGCAAACGACGCCATATTTCTTGCCGCTCTTTTGACATTTCTCTTTAGTAAGGTTTGCCATTTCATGGTGGAAAGATATATGAGCCAACAACGAGTCGAAATTATTAAAATTTACTACCGAAATTCGGAGTCAGTGGCCTCAACGTTAAGAGCGCTACGTCCAATTTATGGTCGTCATAATCATCCTAGCAGATCAACAATTGAGCGTCTAGTGGAAAAATTTGAATCCACAGGCACAGTACAAAATGTTCCCGTGCCAGTGAGACAAAGAAGTGCCCGTAGTGTCTTGAATATTTCTGCCGCTGAGGCTTCAGTTGCAGAAAGCCGAATGGGCTGTTGCACAACAACAACTTGAAAATCATCTTCAGCGATGAGGCTCATTTCTGTCTGAATGGCTTCGTCAATAAACAAAATATGCGGTATTGGTCAGACAGGAATCCACACGTACTCCATGAGTCATCATTGCATCCCGAAAAAATTACGGTTTGGTGTGGTTTATGGGCCGGCGTCGTCATTGGACCGTACTTCTTCCGTGATTATCAAGACCGGCACGTTACTGTGAATGGGGATCGCTACCGTTCAATGATAACCGAATATTTTTGGCCCCAATTGGATGATATGGACTTGGAGGACATGTGGTTCCAACAGGACGGCGCGGCGCTACAAGCCACACAGCGAATGTCACAATCAAATAAACCAAGTTTGGAGAACGTGTTATCTTACGAAATGGTCCAATATTTCCTGTGGGACTACGTCAAGTCTATGGTCTATGCCAACAAGCCAGCGACGATTGATGAACTTTGTACGAATATCGAACGTGAAATTGCAGCAGTATCGGCCGATTTATGGTTGAAAATTGGACTGTCTAGAAGTCTGGACTTCTGCAAGCGTGCCCGTGGTGGCCATGCAAAAGAAATCAAGTTCCATACATAATGGCATCGAACGTACTTTCACAGGAATAAAGAATTTCATTGATATCCAACACCGTTTTTGTTTTATTTAAAAAAAACTTTTGTAGCGCTCTTATTGAAAAACCCGATATAATGAATTGACTTACTCCTGAACAACGTTTGCAAACCATGCAAATTTATTACCAAAATAACGGTTTGGTTCACGCGACTTATCGCGAAGTAATAAATTTATTAAAGGAAACTTTTGGTGAGCTCATTATCTCACGTCATGAACCGGTAGCGTGGCCTCCAAGGTCTTCCGATTTAACACCACTAGACTATTTTTGTCTGGAGTAATATGAAGTCGCTAGTCTACGCAGATAAGCCCGAGATGATTGATGCCTTGGAAGAGAATATTCGGCGCATTTTTGCTGACATACGGCTCCAATTGCTGCCATGAGTTGTCGAAAATTGGGCCTCTCGGCTGGAATTTTTTCGAATCAGCCTCGGTGGCCACTTTTTGAAATCATTCAAATCAACATAATTGCAAACCCTCATCTTTATAATAAAGCTACATTTTTGGCCGTAACATTAAAATATATGCGTTTGATTTCTTCTTGAAAACCTCACGTCTAAAAAAAACCGTTATATCTAAAGTAATAACACTGCGTTTTTCTTAGTCAATAAAAAAATCCTAAGAAAAAAAAAGCACCTGTAAAACTTTCATTAAAGTGCATGAACTTTCACAATTTTTGTCTTTATCTCATACAAAAGCAAAACAACATGGAAAGTAAACTTCATATTTGGAAAGAAAAATACCTACAGGAATAAATTGATAAGCAGCATTGCAGCACAAAAGCACATTCTGGTTTCATTATTTTCCCAACCATAACATAGCTTTGTCACTCTTGCTTCGTCGGTCGTCGGCTGATGCTTTTCTAAGGAGCTGTTGAAATTTTCTAGTTTGCTCCTCCGATGAAATTTTCATCTTGTTCTTGATTAATTTCAGAACTGTCTCTGATGTCTGATTAAACATCTGTGTTCGGTGTTTCACAAATTCACAGACACTCTCTTTCTATCGAGAAAATTATCATCTCACCCAGCATCAGATCCAGTGATAAAGTGTGCCAGCCAGAAGGAAGAAGACACAGCACTGCACTGCAATTTTGATTTTTTTTTCTCCTTATTTTTCTTTGATGTCTTCCTCACACACGCCCTCATTTTGCTTCATACTTTGGAAATATTGCAATTGCACTACCAAAATCCAACCTCCCAATCTGTATTTAAAAAAAAAAATCATTATATACTCAAAACTGCAGGTGTACTCAAATATCAAATCGAATCTGGAGCATTGCTATTAAGACAGGACGAGCACACGGTACGTATAGCAGAAGGAACAGCAACAACAACAGCTTCCAGCCTCTATGTGTCGTGCTCATAACCAGCATTCCAGCATGTGAATATTTTCAAAGGACATGAACACAAAAGCGAAACATTCAGAGCAGCAAAAGAAAGCAAGTCAAACATACTTTTTGAACAGTTTGTAATTGCTCCACGAAGCACCGCCTCACCGATTTTCAAGCACCATGCATCGCCATCTCCATCTCCATACACGATTATACATATTTACCGGTAGGTATAGTCCACCAGCAAAGAAGGAAGTTCTATATGTCCGATACTTTCACAGGGATGTGACTTCGGATCTTCAGTCTTCAGCATTTATGTGCGTCCTGTTTCAGTTTTTAGTGTCTATTTATATAAGTGTGTGTGTGTGTGTATGGTGCTTCCTGGTCATACATTATTTATGCCAGACAAAAAACGACCACACGGTTGGTGATGGTGCTAGAACTGGTGTTTTCTACACTTTATGGGAAGCTGTGAAACTGCTAGAAATTTTGGGAAGATACTGGAGGACTCGCTTTGCATGTTGTGCACCTTTTCAAAATTTAATTCTATGCATGAGGACACTTTGAAGATGTGTTTTTGCTATTCCTAATGTGTGGTTGAGCTTTGGTATGGATATAAGCTATATAGGGGATGTTGCCTGTCTATTTTAGAGAATACCTTCAAGAGAATTCATGGGCACGGTACCGGGTGTTTCACAGTTTTACCATTTTTTTATGGCGAGTAGATTTTGTTATGCTTAAAATGCTTATCCAGTTAAGGGGAAAGTAAAAGGGAGAGGAGAAAGGGATAAAAGAAGATTTAAAAATAGTAGAGGATCATAATAGAAAAGTAAAAAGACCTCACAAAAGAGATGAAAGAAGTAAAAAAACTGAATAGGCTTATAGCAGCAAAATATAAGAAGAAGAAGAAAAGGGAAAATTAAGAAGAAGAAGAAAAACGGAAGAGTATCAAGATATCAAAAAAGATGAAAAAGGAGAAGAAGATAAGGAATAAGAACAAGAAGATAAAAACAAAATCAAAAAGAAGAAGAAGAAGAGAACAAGATAAAAAACCAAATCTAGAAGAAGAAAAAGAAGAAGAAGAAGAAGAAGAAGAAGAAGAAGAAGAAGAAGAAGAAGAAGAAGAAGAAGAAGAAGAAGAAGAAGAAGAAGAAGAAGAAGAAGAAGATGAAGAAGTAGAAGCAGAAGAAGGAGAAGAAGAAGAAGAAGAAGAAGAAGAAGAAGAAGAAGAAGAAGAAGAAGAAGAAGAAGAAGAAGAAGAAGAAGAAGAAGAAGAAGAAGAAGATGAGGAAGAAGAAGAAGAAGAAGAAGAAGCAGAAGAAGGAGAAGAAGAAGAAGAAGAAGAAGAAGAAGAAGAAGAAGCAGAAGAAGAGGAAGAAGAAGAAGAAGAAGAAGAAGAAGAAGAAGAAGAAGAAGAAGAAGAAGAAGAAGAAGAAGAAGAAGAAGAGGAAGAAGAAGAAGAAGAAGCAGAAGAAGGAGAAGAAGAAGAAGAAGAAGAAGAAGAAGAAGAAGAAGAAGAAGAAGAAGAAGAGGAAGAAGAAGAAGAAGAAGAAGAAGAAGAAGAAGAAGAAGAAAAAGAAGAAGAAGAAGAAGAAGAAGAAAACGTACAAGAAAAGGAAGAGCAACATGAAGAAAAGAAGAAGAAAATAAGTGATTGGCAAGATAACTCTGCATTTGATCTCAGCACTGGTATTGGCCGATGACTTTCTTGAACTAAATCTGAATTAATGAAAAGCTTTCAAGTTTTTATAAACGGACGGTTTGAGGCATTTTCATATACAACAAAATATATTTTGTAGGCAATTTTGGGAAAACTGATGCATCCAAAGTTCGTGCTAATCAAAGAGTCTCCTTTCGGATCAGGCAAACAATGTTGGGATAATAAATTTATAGGGAATAGTTTCTCTTACGACCATACATATATTTTGGTGATGTGCTCAGGCATTCTCTTTTCCAATTCATCGTTTACTGCTTTGAATAGCTCGGCAGCAAAGCTCAAAATCGCATTGACATGGGAAACTAAAAAAATATATGGCTGACCAATTACTGAGACTAGCACACTTTTAAAACCAATTACTGACCAATAAGATGGCATAATTTTTTGAATGATGTAAATGGAAACATCTTTTTTGGTTACCTTAGAAAATCTAAAAATTCGTTAACCCATTCTCTCCCATTGTACTTTTTAAAGTTCAGTAAAACGCTAAGACTTTATTAAGTCATTCAAGCTAGGCTTAACACAAAAATTTATTACGTAAATGACGTTTTGACTTCATAAGGCATTTTCAAAATTTTTCAAATATTTTTTTTGTTCAGGTCATTAGCAGGTGTCTGTCAAATTTGCAATTTTTACAACGGAAACATATGCATGCAATTTTTTTCAAGTTTTAAGAATGGACTTTTGAAAAATTCCTTGAAAATATTTTTGTGACAAACGTCCTAAAATCGCGATTCCTTCTACCGATCTTCTATGTCAAAATTTGTTAAGTGATGGGGCCTTATTTATAAATTGATAAATCATCATGGTAAAGCATTTTGACTTATATTCTAAAATCTATAAGAGGAGAGCATGTGAAATTTGATTTGATTTTACAAATTGTATGCTTCAAATGTGATGATAAATGCATGCATCAAATTGGTGCACACTGTGAGCCTTAAGGCTCTTCCTCTATTCCTGGAAGACTTTGTCTAAGCAAGGGCGTACACAGAATAGTGATCTGGGCTCACTCAAAATTGAGTATTGGTATAGAATTCTTATTTCGAAATGATTTCAAAATAATAAAAATTGCATAAAATGTATGAACAATATTTTGATTACGGGATCAGTTCTGTAAGCATTCAAGTACACACAAGTACCAGTCAAGTACCCAGTGCCTTCTACTTGTACTTGTAAAACAACAAACACCAAAATGTTGTCAGTGTTAATCCCGATGAAAATTTAAGCTGTCAAATGAGTAATGTTATACAATGAATTAGAAAATGCGCTTTTTGAAATTTTCAAGAATATACAAATAAACTGAGGATGCATGATCCCACTGTACTTAAAAAAGTACAGGTCTGTAACTTCTAACCTAAATTTTTTTCAGATTTTTTGAATATGTCTTAACTTTTAGCTAAAGGCCATTCCACACTATCCCATTGAGTATTAACACATATCAAAAAAAATGTGAAAAAAATAATGCATAATAGTGTGGAAGCAAAATATAAAATTGCATCACACACAACTTGACAGCGCATCCGACACGATTTTAGCATCTTTGGGTGTAAATGGGTTAAAAAAATTACTGAAAATTGTTACGACTTAGTGATCTTTCAGATGGCTTACAGTTTTTGCAAATATCGAACAAATGATATCCCAAAAACTCGTGACCATGAACTTCTTTAAGTCTTGATTACAAGTTTCTTAACGGCAGACCAATTTTTTAAACTATACTCAGAGAAAAAATAGGTACAACAAACCAATTTCTAATTTATAATACCTTCCTGATTTTCAGGTTATTATTTTTCAACCAGGTAGATCAGGTTAACTCCTTAGGCAGATACTTGAATTGAATGTCATGTCTAATTAACGTAGGCTGCAGATAAATTCTGCATGACATATTACGAGTACCTGAAATCTTAAATTAACATTACTTAGCGTAAGTTTAACATGAAAATCATGAGTTTTTTCAAAATGATTCAAAGGCACATATATCAAGCCTGTATTCTTTATATTTTATGTCTTGAATCCATGTAAGTAGGTCTCATCTCTAAGGTCCATTCGTTTCGCATTATTCTGAAAGTATAGAAATAAATTATTATGAAGGGACTACTATATTTTTTATTTTAAAAATAATTTGTGATACTTACTATGTTTCGAACTGGCAACCTCTCACGCATCACCTGGGCCACTTCATAAAAATCTTGTGGTTAATATCAATAAGTTTAAACTGATTTTCTTTGGATGGCTTGTGTGTGTGTTTCAATACAGGTTAATTCAGGTTAAGGGGAATTCAAATAATTTTACTTCAATTTTTTAATTTTGGTGGGGGCAAAAACCCCCATTTATTCGGCTTACAAGCTAATTCTTAATCTAACTTAAAAACTAAGAACTTAAGCTAACGTTAGTAAGGGGGAGGGCGTTTCAGAAGCCGGAGTTTTAAGGAAGGAGTACTGAGGTTAAAGTCGAAGGAGGACAAATTCGAGTTAACACCCCGCAGCATGCGAGAGATAGGTTCGTTGGAGCCATAACAGGTTCGGTGGGTGGGTATGTAAAAGAGACGAGTGGTACGTGTATTTCGAGGGTTAGTATTAAAAGAGACAGAGTTGTAGAGCGACATGCAGTCAACGGAACCGGAGAGTAGTCGATGAATGAAGAGAACGGAGGGTATGGGTTGATTATGGATCAGGTAGAGACGGGGAGGAGATTTTATGCGTTTGCGTGAAAAAGTGATTGATTGACACTTGGCGACGTTTAGCTCTAGACAAGTTTTTAGACACCATACTGAAAAATTGTCAAGATCTTGTTGAATAAGAGTAGAGTCATGTCTTGAGGAAATGGTCTTGAAAAACTTGGTATCATTGGCGTACAGAGAAATAGAAGAATGTTTGATGATTCTTTCGATATCGTTTATAGCAAGAATGAATAAAAGTGGGCCCAGGTGGCTTCCTTGGGGAACCCCAGATGTAGCTAAGAAAGGACTAGAGGTGGCAGATCTAAAACGAACGCTGTAAAAACGGTTCAAGGTAAGAAGAAATCCATTGTAACAAAGAGGGTTCGAAGCCAAGAGTGGACAATTTGAAAAGAATAAGCTTATGGGAAATTTTGTCAAAGGCCTTGCTGAAATCCGTTGAGACAACATCAACTTCGTGGCCTTTCTCTAAGGCTAAGAGGGTGAAGGACACGAATTCAACAAGGTTAGTGGTAGTAGATCGACATTTGAGGAAGCCATGTTGTGAGGGGGAGATGAGAGATTTACAATGGAAACTTAAGGTTTCATACAAAATACTTTCAAAGAGTTTAGGTATGTGCGAAAGCTTGGCAATGGGCCGATGATTGTTAATATCACCCTTCGGACCCTTTTTGTGTATTGGGGTTATGAAAGATGATTTCCATATCTGAGGAAATTCACCTTGATTTAGGGAAAGGCTGAAAATTTTTGAAAGAGGAAGAGAAAGGGCGGAAGAGCATTTTTTTAGAAAAATGGCAGGAAGACCATCTGGACCAGGATTAAATTAAATGTACATTGGTACATCACTTTTTTTTAATCTGATATAATTTGCACCAGAAAATATTTAGAGATTCAGTAATGCTACAAGAACGTATTAGCTTCCCGTCAAAGGGGTAAATGGAGCGCTATAAAACAAATAACACTTTAATGTCTGATATGCGAAGAAATCTTATTAGTTGGATTAGCACTAAATTCTTGTTAAAATTTTTATTTACCAGAATTGAGTGTTTAAATAACAGGCAATCTCCTTGAAGCAACTTGAATATGGTAAGAATGGCTACCAGGTTGATTTAACACTGAATATAAAGGCATAATCAGGAAAATTTCTGAAATGTCTGTTATTTTATGTGGAACCGTGCACCTTGTGAATTTAACAAGGCCGAGATTCATTATTTTCCTGACGTTTTTCTTTGAGTGTAGTTGACGGTTTTTGACCAATTACTGACCAAAAGTTAAGTTCAAACATTTTTAACTTTCTCTTTTTTTTCAACACAATTGACATTTGATCAGGAACACCCTGTTAAATGTATTTTTTTTGTTTTATATTTTAGAGACTGTTTTGATTGTTGTTACAAGAACACCAATTCCGGTGATGTAATTTACAATTTAACAATAACTATGAATATATACGAATATAAAATATAAAACCGGCTTCTTCAAAACATATACATTTCTTCACATACATCATAATGTTATACAATACATAAATAGATAAGAAGTGGTTTTCTGTATACGGTTTGTTAAGTTGAGCACGTTATTGTGTCCAAAAAGGATTAAGGTATTTCATGCAGAGCTTAAATGTTGTTGGTTACATCTTAATGAGGCAAAAGAGCTTTGACACATATACTAGGTATAGCAGAGGTACAACTCAATTCAACACTCATATACATAAATAGGTATAGCCAGTATGTTATCCCCTTTAGGTATAAACAAACTAGAGATGTCCTAGTTAGCAAATAATGCCATTGCTGTCTGTATATTTTCCATGCTTAATATAGAGAAAGAGATATCTTTCTGACAGGTAAACAATTGGATTTAGAAAATGTTTGCATAATATACATAAAACACTAATTCAAGATTTGAAAAATGACAAGGAGAAGTTTGTTACTATAAGATAATAAATGTGAGCAGTTAAGTAATAAGATTATTCATTAATTATACTTAAGTTTGAATTATTATAAATATAGTACATTTCAGTTCAGATGGCATTCTGTTTTTTTTCCTAAGACTGTCTTTAGGTATAAAAAGGGTGTTTTGTTAGACGTGTGGTTGTCAAGAAAAGATAAAATGCATATTGTTGCGCCTGCCTGGGTAGTACTCCTTGGCTGCCTTATCATCTGAATTCTGAAAGTATGAAAATAAAAATAATCAAAATAGAACAAATTCAAAGGAATACAATGTACTTACTTGAAAACATACATATGTAGGTACATCCACTGGCGTCTGCTCCTAGACAGCCAAATGTTCTGAATGAGCCTGAAAGATAAGGACAAAATTATTTAGTAACATGTGAAAATATCTAAAGAATAAATAGAAAAAAAATATATTGGACTAAAATGATAAATTGTTAAAATACCTACTTACGATTTAATAATAATGGTAGTGCTGTTTCAAATTAAATCTGAAACAACAAATATGCCTAGATAGACAAATCAGCCACAGACTATACACATAAATTATCAACTCATCATAGTGAATGGTGTAGCTGATAATCCGAACCGCGAGCAGCTATATATCTCTGTCTCGCTCACTCATCGAGTGAGGATCGAACCGGATGAAACTTAGGTGTTGACAGATGTGGATTATTTTTGAAGAAGAATACGATTAAATATATGCAGTTAAATATCTACATGTAAATGCCGAATTACGAGTACATATAAATAAGATCTACGAGCAGAAATAACACATAAAAGTAAAATTCAAAAGAAGACATGAGGCCTCCAAAAGCAAAGTCTTTCGAATTCTTCACTCCCGTGTGAACTTCCATCTGTCAGTTTTTAAATGTCACTTTTGACGTATACTATTCTTGTTAGTTTCGTGTTGTCATCTTTTTGTTGCTCCAATAGGTATGTGTCGAGTCTTCGTATAACGAAATCGGTTTTAGGACTAGTTTCTTTAGGGCGAAGTTGCTCAACGTGAATAAGTTCAGTTAATGTTTACGACACATGACTGGCTCGTATCGCAAGTGAAACCATCCGATTACACAACTTGTGGATGCTCCGGGTAATATTTTAAGTGTTCACTGGTTCATTCTAAGACTTGCCAGTCCCATTAATCATTGATTAAGAAAAACTAATATTGAAAAAACTCACTTCTACTGGCGCAAACCCTTCAAGGTACGAATATAGACACTCTGATGGTTGACGAGAGCGTTGGGGATTTTTATTAAATTATGATTGAATTGGTAAATACAATTAGAAAATCAATGCCAAAATTAGTGATGACCAAGTAGAAAAGGGGTATTAGTTCCGAATAGCTAACCTATAGTGACATCTATACGCTGGAGTAGCTAATACGGAGTCAAGGTGGAAAAAGTGGTAGCTGAGGCCATTGGCCTACCCTCCGGGACTTTTCCCAGATAAACAAATATTAGACAAATGAATTTAATCATAAACAAAAAAAATTCACTGCTCAAATAGTATTTAAAGAGTCAAAACATTAAAAAATATACATCGTCAGTTTTGATTTTGATTTGATGATTTTGCGAATATTTCTGACACCATAAACCGAATCAGATTATAAATTCCATGGCTTCTTCGAAAGGTTACAAAGTAGTCACAAAAGGTCAGGTAGTAAGTTCATAATTTGGCAGACATAAAATTTTCAAAAATTTATACTGAATCATGATAAAACTTTGAAAATTCATTTAAAAAAATGTATGTGACCAATGAATCTATAAGGTCTAGGTCAAAGTTTTATCATGTATCAGCATAAATTTTTGAAAATTTTATGTCTGCCAAATTATCTACTGTTACTACCTGACCTTTTATGACTACTAAGTAACCTTTCAAAAAGCACACATATGGGATGCCATATACATAATAACAATTTAGTGACCATTGAAATGGCATATTTGTTTCTTAAGATAACCTAAATAAGGTACCTAAAAATTTTGTTCACTGACCTGGAATGTAAAATAAAAAAACTTTAAAATCTCATTAAAAGAAATCCACAACCAATTACTGTAGCTAGTTGACCTTTTATAAGCGGCCTTTTGAATTGGGTACAACTTACAAGACCATGCAAATGAAAAACTCGCATTCGAGATCTCGCAAATAAAAATCCCCTTAATAATGTGGCCACTTAATTTTGAGTAGGTATTCGAGATTTTAATTTTTGAGATTTTGGTTAATATTTGCTTGTTATTATTATTATTATTATTATTATTATTATTTGCTATAACTTATTTGTGAGATATCATTTTTAAGATCTAAAAAATAATGCAGTTTCGATATTTAAGATTTTGGTTTCTTGCTAATTTCCCCGAGATGAAATGCGAAAAATCGGGCGGTACTTGGAAAAACTTTTGCAATTGATTTAAAATTTTCTTAATCTAACTCAACAAATTTATAAGATTAATTTTTTTTTTTTGACTTATTACCCCGCCTGTCAAAATGTCAAGTTTTGAAAAAATAAAATGTATACCCATAATACATAGTAAGAAAAATTAAAGTACCTATACCTTTTAATTTTCAACAACATACAACAGTATTGCGAAATAGCTCACTAGTTAAAGTATTGGACTGGTAACAAAAATATCGTAAGATGGAATCCCAACAAAGACAACTTTAAATTTTTTGTTTTGTCTGTCTAGGCAAAAGGATACTTAGCGGGTGAGGCCCGATACAAATTCGAGTGTTACACTAGCTAAGCCCATGTAAGGGTCAACGTAAAACTTTTTAGTGCCTCGTTAAAAACTAGATTTTTTTCCAGGTGGGACTGATCGCATATGTACATGTTTTGCAAATATCCTAAATGACATATCGCTTGCTTTATCTCAAAATCAAGGTCTAGCAACCACTAGGCAACTAAGTTGTGAATCGCGATCAAGTTTTAGTTGCTAGCACTAGGAAGCAAAATTGAGCTAAAAGCAACCCGAAGCAATGCGTGGTAGCAAGCTATTAAAGCATTTGACTTCGTTTTCTCGAGACTCGAGATCCCACTTATTTGGCTGCAAATTTTGGGAATAGAAAGTTTTTTGTTTGGTAATTTTGACGTTTTATGCACTTATTTTGTTCGGGGGATGTCATTAAGAAAAGTCGTAAGCAACAAAAGTTGCTTCTAGTTGCCAGGCAAAATAGATTTTGTAGAGTAAATACAAATTTATTGTGAAAGAGTTGAGATTTTAAGGGCAAAAATAAACTTTTCCTAAACAATACTTTTAGTACCTCATGACATAATGGTTTGTGCGTTGGACTGGTTTGGCTTCATTTCATTAATTAATTTATTTATTTTTCAAAAAAAATTTGCAATGGAAATTAAATGCACGGCTGTATTGCATTTACTAGCTCTGATTCTAAGGCTTGGCAAAACATCAATGAGATGATGGAAAAATAATTTTTACCAATGCATAAATAGTTCGAAAAACTAATAGGAAAGAGATATGAAATATGTGTGAGAATATTTGTCGATAGTCGATCGGATGATACAAACAGTGTGGAAGGAGGATTGGTAACAGACAAAGAATAGTGGCGTGTTCCTCAAAAATGATGCTAAAGTGAACTCTATCTTGGCACATGTTCGGTTGACATTTTGGAAAAGTGCGTTCCCGCAATCAACTCGTTAGAAATTTACTTAAATAATTTTTGTAAATTAAATGAAATTATTATTTGTTTACGATTGCGGAACTACTTGAAATGAAATATTAAGTTTCGACTTATTACCTAACGGGTGTGTTACTAGCCATTATAATTTTTTTTCTGTGTTTTAGTAAAACTTTTTTTTCGTTATTTAAGATTTTTTGTGGTGGTAATTAAAGATATTTTGAGACTCACCTTGAAACCACTAAAAAGGTCAATTGGCACCCTTGTATATAAACCCAATTATAATGTGAGTTTGGAAATAAAGTTTTTATTGAGAGTGATCTTTAAAGCGACTAATTTAAATAAGGTTGCTGCATCACCCCCAAGTGGGAATATCTGGCGGACGCAGGTGCCAGTGGAGCGCTGCAATGGGCCGCCACGACCTTTTTTGGTTATTGACTTTTTTTTGTAACCTTCAATAAAGTTATCTCAGCCGCCATTTCTGGAGACGATTTTGTTGTTGTTGGTTATTTTGTGTAACCTTTCATAAGGTTTTCCAACATTTTTTTTTTGCGGAGGCCTTGGTTTGTAAGCCGTTCCTGCTGAACCGAAGTATTTCGTACCAATACCTAATCCTGAGTTGGACCCGATTTTTTTATGAAGTGCAAATCCTTGGAAATCTACCGACTTTACCTCTGCCACTCAAAGATCTTTCACCATTAACGTCGAGACATTTTTAGTGAGTCCTGCATTAACAAAATGAAATGATATTCCCAGGTATTAGCCTTTTTTTTATAAAAATTTTGAAACAAGGAAAAACAGAAAGAGCATCCAAACAAGGGAAAGAATCAAAAATCGAAGTTTCAAAAGAAACAAAAATTTTATGTTTTTGTCGTTTGTTTTGTGTTAAGTGTTTTCGTAAATTTTATCCTATTATTTTCAATATAAAGCTAAAATAGTACTTATTAACATTATTAATTTACATTTTCTCTTATAAAATTTTAAACATAACTATAAACTAATTACTCATTCATACACATATATTAATTGCCATCATTGTAAGTAAATGGGGTTTTGTTCCCAGGGCCTGTCATTTCGTAGGATTTTTGGTGCCTGTCAAGTTTGTATTTCTTTGTTGATTAACCACCTCCATTGAGCTCACTGAGGATAGAAAATCGTCTTTAGGTCCTGAAGGCCGTCCAGTGGGAGTCCTGTGGGGAACAAAAATAAATTTGCTTTTTTCAGTGTTTGTGTGTTTTGGTTATTTTGTTAAGAAATCTCAATTAATTAAAAATTGAAGCAAACTTTTTTTGTTGGTGATTTTTTCTAATACTTTCAAGGTTACTTACTTATTAATTTATATTTTTTGGTATTTTTTTTTTTTTGTAAATGTTGCTTTTTTTGAATGTTCGGTTTCCTTAATAAAACTTCATCAAACGCCATTTTATGAAAACGGGAGTTTGTTTCGGTTTCGCTAAGGAAACCAAGACTTTTTGAAGACATTTTCAGGGGTGCCGATGGTAGCTGAGTAACTTTGGTGAAGATCTGAACGCGATCATCCACCATCTTTGGGGAAATCTAAATATGGCGGCAGATTTCTAGGTTGGGTGAGTTAAGGCTACGCTGCATTGTCACCAGCAGTGCTTTGGTGTGGTGATAGTCCGTCTGATGTCATTTTTTGATATTTCTCTGGCCTGATTTGTGTTTCTGTTGGAGGTGAGGTTGAGTTTCGTAGGCAAGATCCCCCCCCCCATTCCGACGAGCTAGCTAACGTGCTATGCAAGCAGGCTGCATCCCCCGGGACTTGGCATTCCTTTTCACTTTCCTACCTCTTCCTTTTCATTTTCCTATCCTTTACTTTTTCCTACCCTACCTCTTTACCGACACTCCTCACACGCTCTTGCCTCACAACAGAATTTAGCTTTATTATAAAGAAAACGGTTTGCCGTTATGTTATAAAAATGATTTCGGGCAATTGGCTTACAAGAGGCCCAATTATCAACCATTTTTGCAGCAATTGAGACCGTTTGTCAGCAATAACACGACGTTAATCGTCTCGGGCATATCTGCATAGACAAGCGGATTCACATAACCCCACAAAAACAAATGCTGTGTGCCATGTAGCACCATCTTGTTAGAACCAAAAGTTGCAACATCTATGTCGTTCAGAAGTTAGTTTATCCATTATTAAATACAGGGTGGCGCAAGAATCGTGAGTAATCGGCTTATTTTTTTTTTTTTATTTTGTAGGTTACTATTTAGATTTATAAAAATGGATGCTTGGGATACGGAGAAAAGAATTTGGATAGTGCAACGGTACCATGCTTTGCAGTCCGTTATTTCGGTCCAAAGGGAATTTAGGCGGGAGTTTGGCGGTAATCCCCCGAGTAGATGGACCATTATGAGGTTTGTAAACATGTTTGCCGAATCTGGAAGCTGATCAATTGTTTGTTCATGTCTGATGAGGCCCATTTTGATCTTAACGGCAATGTAAACAAGCAACATTGCCGTATATGGAATGAGTCTAATCCAGAAATGCTCCATGAGACGGAACTGCACCCAGAACGAGTCACTGTGTGGTGCGCAGTTTCATCAAGGTGTATTGTCGATCCGTACTTCTTTGAAGAAAACGGTGTAACCGTTACTGTCAATGGGGACCGTTATTTAAAGATGTTGAAGGAGTTTTTTTACCCAGAACTGCGCCGAAGACGTATACCATTCAACATCGTTTGGTTTCAGCAAGATGGAGCAACTGCACATATAGCCAGACCAGTTATGGCGAAGCTAAACAAAAAATTCGCAAACAAATTAATTTCTAGGAACTCCACTCTTCGCTGGCCCCCAAGGTCACTTGACCTAACTGCACCAGACTTCTTTTTATGGGGTTATGTCAAGCAAGAGGTGTATAAAACGAAGCCCAGGAATTTAACTGAATTAAAGCAGTCCATAACGACAATAATTGAGGCGATCCCAACTTCAACTCTTCAGGCCGCAATGAATAATTTTTTGATCAGGTGCCGCATATGCGTGGGAGAGCGTGGAGGTCATTTGCGGTCTATAATCTTTAAAAACAACTAACTATTTAAAATAAAATTTAATTTTCTAACCAATAAAAAAAAATTAATGAAATACATCGATTAAAAAAAAAAGAGATTTGAATTTCTTATTGTAGCACAATTAGTGCACCACCCTGTAGCAAACAAAACTGAGCATAAATTAAGTGACAGCTGTCAAAAAGACCAACTCCGAAAAAGTATTGCCAGATTGAAAACCATCACACGTCTAAAACAAACGCCCTCTACAATTTTTTTTAAACCATATATAGGAGCAAATAAGCGTGATCCAGAAGTGCATTTTATTTGTGGTGGGATTGGTTAAGATCATTTCAAAAATGATAAAACTCCCGCGTTTTTTGTTTTTTTCTTATTTCTGGAAATAAGATCCATGGGCTTTATTTCCATGTTCCGAGGACCTAATGGCATTGTACTATTAAATCGAATAAAATCAGCAACAACTTTCTAAAGCTTACTCTACAGACCATTAAATTTGACTTGGATTGAATATTATATTTTCAACAAAGTATAAAAGAAAAACTATTTATTTTTACAAATGATACATTTAAGTACAAAGACAAAAACCTAATATCTTAAAGAGAGTACCCTCGTTATGTTTATTTTTTTTTTTTAATTCCAAATACCTCTTAATAACACCCCTTCCAGCATTTATACATTATACGAGGGTGGGTCAATAAGTCCGTGACTTTTTGAATTTTTGACCTCTTTACTGAAACAGCAACACTGCTTCTGTCAACAGGCATCTGTCAGTTGACTCCTGTCAAAATTTAAACTTGCTGCGTCAGTTAGTTTGTGTTTGAAAGCTATTTTTATCAGACTACTCACTAATTTGAGGAGAAAATGGAAAAAAGTGAATTTCGTGTGCTTATTAACCATTATTTCTTGCGAAAAAAAACCATTACCGAGACCAAGGCTAGGCTTGATAAATACTTTGGGGACTCTGCACCATCGATTTCAATGGTAAAAAAGTGGTTTACTGAATTTCGTTGTGGCCGTACAAGCACTGAAGATGCCGAACGTCCTGGACGCCCAGTTGAGGTCTCTACACCCGAAAGAATCGAAAAAATTCACGATATGGTGTTGGCCGACCAAAGATTGAAAGTGCGAGAGATTGTGGAAGCCGTAGGGATCTCGCATGGCTCAGTGGTTTCAATTTTGAATGATCACTTGGGCATGAGAAAGCTTTCCGCAAGATGGGTGCCGCGTTTGCTCACAGTCGACCACAAACGCAATCGTGTAACAACTTCACAGGAAGGTTTGGCGTTGCTTAGTCGCAATATGGAGGAGTTTTTGCGCCGTTTTGTAACCGTGGACGAAACATGGATCCATCACAACACACCAGAGACCAAACAACAGTCAAAACAGTGGGTTTCTAAGGGTGAATCGGGTCCAAAGAAGGCCAGGTGGGTTTGTCAGCCAATAAAGTTATGGCGACTGTTTTTTGGGATGCACGCGGGATAATCCACATTGACTACCTTCAAAAGGGAAGAACAATCAATGGGGAATATTATGCCAACTTATTGGACCGATTCAATGACGATTTGAAAAAGAACCGACCTCATTTGGCCAAGAAAAAAGTTCTTTTCCACCAAGACAATGCAAGGGTGCACACATGTCCAGTTGCCATGCCAAAAATCCATGAATTGGCCTATGAATTGCTCCCTCATCCACCCTATTCTCCAGATTTGGCTCCGAGCGACTACTTCTTGTTCCCAAACCTGAAGAAATGGCTTGGTGAAAAAAGATTTGACTCCAATGATGAAGTCATCTCGCAAACAAAGGCCTATTTTGAGGACCTCGACAAATCATTTTTTTTGGAAGGGATACAAAATTGGAGAAGCGTTGGACAAAGTCTATAGAGCTCAAGGGAGACTACGTTGAAAAATAAAATTATTTTTCTATCAAAAAATCTGTGTTTTATTCCAAAAGTCACGGACTTATTGACCCGCCCTCGTACCAACCTCCAACTAATTTCCATCTTCTGCTCCGTCTCTTAATAATAATTCTTTTGCAAACTGTTTTTATCTCATCGACACTTCACAAAAACAAATTGCATACTTAAAAACTAATAAATGTTCACAAACTTTTAAGTACATGTTCCCTAAGCAATAGTTCATTGACAAGTTCTACGAGACTTTCTGTCGTTCTATAGCCGTCGTCGTCATAATGCTATGGTCCTTAAGAGCCCTCTACAAAATGTCCAAAGTAATGATGGTCATGAATTTCATAACTATAATAGAAGAGGATTTGTAGTTTTTTTTTTTTAAACCTATTTATATTGGCCCGTTGTGTACTCTTACCTATAAACACTCTGGATAGTCTCTTACCGTAAAATGAGTAATTTTCGACTTCGTGCAAAGGATTTATTTTGAATCTGCAGCAATCCTTGTTGTTGGTTTTTTGTTTCGATGTTTGATAACTATAACGTCATCGTCGTCGATGTGGATGTCGAGGACAACAAACGACAACAATACCTGACATAACATGTTACTTACAATCAGCGAAGCGGCACACTACTAAGGTAAAGACTCTGTGACACGCAAAGTGAAATTCAACCCGTTTCCTGGGATGATAGCTACTTCCGATTTCAAGGATTTCTTTACCTTGGCTCGATATGGCACTGCAGGCACTGCGTCCTCCATTTTTACACCAGCCAGACTTTTTAGTGGGTGTAGTTTAAATCTTAAGCAAACACAATTATTATCCTTATTGTTGCTAAGCATGAATGCTCTTCGCATCGTCGTCGTCGCGTCGTCGGTCGTTTTCAATAGACCTTTTTATACGATACCATATTTTTAATGGAAAATATGAAAATATGAAAATAAAGACGAATAACGGTGTTTTAAAGGAAATTGTCTATCCTTATTATATTTTTTGCTTATTTATAGACTTCTTTGTTTTCCATTGGTTCACATTATAAATGTGTGTGCTCGAAGTTTTGGTTTTCATTAATGTGTAACTATGATGACTGACATCAGAGACTTGAGACTTCTCTTTTTATAAAGACAAAGGGTCTTACGATGAACAGTTTCACGTTTAATATCATGCATAACTGCAGTTTTTCACCGCAAGTGGAAAAGTTTTATCTTTTATAATAATTAACTTTTGTAATGCACTCTTGTTGGTTCAACTACTGTTTTTGAGGCTTTGCAAATAGTTTTCGTCAGGTGGCATTTAATGTGAGTTTTTAAGGACTTTTTTTTGCATTCTTCTTCCTTTTTCCTTTTCTCTTTTTCAGTTTTTTTTTTTAGTTTAGGGATTTATAAGCATATTTTACTTTAATGTTTGCTCTTTTGGATGTTGATAGTTTTTTGTTTTAACAAATAGGATATTCCATTTAAGTTTTAGCTTTGAGACTAAAAAAGCACGTAAGGAATAAATTTGTATAAGAACATTAAATACAGGATGCATAAACTTTAATCATTAAAACTCATATTAAAGAAGGAACTGGCGTAGATCGGGGATTTAGTTATTTACTTTTTGCCAAGTAAGTTTTTACAAACCAGCAACCATATCGCGTGATTTCTGCATTATAAAGAAAACCACATGATATTTTCTAGGTGGGGCAAATTTTTTGGCAGAAGTAATATGTCTTGTAGAAAAAATCAAGTAATTTATCTATACCTAATAAAAATTAAAAATATGTTGGCAGCGTGGTATTTTACGGGGCCATGGGGGCCTTAGACCTTTCTTAACTTCAAACGGTTCAGTGGTTTCAAGGAGAAGCGTTATTTCTTCATCTTTATCTTTCACAAGCTTGGCAGGGCTGCCAAGTAAGCCAGTCAAGGGCATGGATCTGCATAATTCATCTCTATCCCCCTTTACGAAGTCATCTCCCGCTGCCTGCAGTCTTTTACAATATAAGTCCCTAACCACATCTAACCGAAGAAGGTCGGGTTACATTTTTGAATGGTTTGACCAGCAGCAAAATGTTGGCTATTTTTACCGTTTAGGAACGTCTGTAAAATCATCAGAGTAACTGTGACTAACGCAAATGGGACTTTGATAGGAATTCACAGTTTTCTTACATTTTTACTTCCGATATATTTAGGTACTATAAGGCTAGTTTTGGACTTGTGCCAAAAAAAAAAAAACTGAGATAACAATCAAACATGATATTCGATGGTAGAAAACACCAAAAAAGTCTCTTCTGTCTGTCTGTATGGTACATAGTGGTTTTTATTGATTATGCCCACACATTTTCTCACTTTTTCTTAGAACCAAAATAACGGCACCTGCCATACAATTTTTCTTAGCAATTTAACTTCATCGTATTTTTCTCAAAAACGGTTTGACAAGTTTTCTTAAGAAAAATTCGATACATTTTTTTTAGGCTTCCTTTGGGTGAAAACAAACTTTTCAAAAAATGGTTATTGATGGTACCACCCGAAAAAACATTTTTGCAAAACGGAATGACTGATTTTAGTAAATTTTTGTATACATTAAAAAAAAATATTTTTCGGATTTTTGAAAAATGTTTCAAACTTTTTTCCGAAAATCAAATATTCAGTACTTAAGAGCATTTAAGTTTCTATTTTTTAAATATTTTTAGAAAACATTTTGCATATATGAAAAAACTGGTTACTAGGAAAGAACTCTGACCTATCTATCCAGAACAAGCTAATGTTATATAAGCAAGTACTGAAACCCGTTTGGACATATAGCATCCAACTATGGGGCTGTACAAAGAAAACAAATGCAGAACCCATCCAAAAATTCCAAAGCAAGGTCCTTCGCGGAATAATAAATGCCCCTTGGTATATAAGAAATAGCGATCTACATCGTGACCTTCAAATAGAAATGGTAACAGAAGTGGTTAAAAAACACGCTGTATCACACAAACAGTGACTGCAAAGTCGTACCAACTCGGAAATGGGGACCGTCTTAAATGTACGAGACAATGTTCGGAGATTAAGAAAAACCAAGCCTCATGAGCTGATGGTCTAAAAGCTATGGGAAATTGTTGTAACTTAAACTTCCCACAATGCGATTTATAAATTAAGAAAGAAAATCATTTGTCGATCTTTCATAGATTGGTCCTGATTCGCCGGTGGTTTTAGTGCGGTAAGAGTCCCACGCTACTCGGTACGGATTCTTACCGAGTGTCTTTTGAAGATTTCCATCGGATAAAAAAAGGAAAAAAAAAATATATGAAAAAATAACGGTACCTTCCATACAAGAAAGGAAAATATTTTTTTTCTCAAAAATGACTCCTACGATTTTGATTTAACTTTTTTAATATACTACAATTAATATAACTACTACAAAAAATTATACAATTTTGAACTATTAATAGTACCTGTCCCAACTAACAAAATTGCTTCGCATTTCAGGCATTAAAGTGTTGCACTCCATTTATCCTTATGGTGCAAATAATGTCGGCTTGATAGAAGCGATGTACTAATGTTTCTTTAATCTCTCTATATTGCTTTTATGAAATGACCACGGTACTTTCACTTCAATAGTTATCCTATAATATTATTATACAGTCTTTATGTTAGCTTGTGTCTTTGTTTCTATATTACTTGTAAAAGGTGGTTAAATTTTAGGGGCCGGTGTTGAATGTAAACCACACTTAAAAGTCAACCTTTTTTCTGCATTCCATTTGACATTTCTCAACTTCAGACTAACTCAATTTGAACCATGGAAATATACACAAGCAAGCAACGCGTTAAAGTTATTCAGGCTTATTATGAAAATGGATGATCAATTTTCGAAGAAAATCATCTTCACACATTTTCACCTCAGTGGATTCGTCAATAAGCAGAATTGGGCAGAATATGGAATAAGCGCATTTGGGCGATTGAGTGATTGTTGAAAAACCAAAGAACCCACAAAGAGTGACTGTTTGGTTCGGTTTTGGGGCTGGTGGCATCATCAGGCCGTATTTTTTCCTAATGAGGTCGGTCAGGCATTTACCGTGAATGGTGTTCATGAGATGATAACGAACTTTTTATGGCCCGAATAGGAAGATATGGATGTGGACGATATGTGGTCTCAACAGGACAGGTGTCACTTGCCACACAGCTAACGAAATATTGGCTCTTTTGCGCAACAAATTCAATGGCCGTGTTATCTCACGTGGTGGCGTTGTCAATTGGCCGCCATGATCATCTGATTTGACACCTTTAGACTTCTTTCTTTTGAGTTATTTGAAAGAAAAGGTGTACGTCCACAATCCAGCAACAATTCAAGAGCTAAACCTCAATCATGCCTCAGCGTCATCAAAAATTTGGACCATTGGATGGAGGTGTGTCGCCAAAGTCGCGGGGCCATTTGAACAGTATTTTGTTCCATGCTTATCATAATAAAAAGAAATGACATTAATTTTTTGAATAATTTGTGTTTAATTCAAAATCAACATCGGCCCTTAAAATTTAACCACCCTTTATAAGTGAATATGGTGACGCCAAGTTATAATCAGCCATTTTATAATTTATTTTCAGTTTGGCATCTAAACATACTCGTATATATTTCTTATTATTGCCAGTGTAGTAGGCTGGCAGTAATTAATTAATTAATCTATTATATCTCTATTTTTTAATTTTACAATATGAGTTTTTACAGCCATACCAATCTACATTATTTTTTATTTTATTTTTTTTCCTTGAACAAAGTTTTTTTTTTATTAATTCATGCTTCTTGTCTCATTGGAGACAGTTCAAGATATATGTAAGTGATTCCAATTTAATGCATCGAGATATATATGTGTGGCGGAGTGGTAAGTGAGCAAGACAATTGGTTTAGAGGGACAAGGGTTCGATTCCTGTTACTACCGACAAGTTTTTTTTTATTCAATTTTATGTGAACTTTTTTAAGATGCTTATAATAACTCCATAGAGGTACAACAGGAGTTAAAAAGGGCACTTTTTTCATTCTGTGGAGTCTTATGCAATGCAATGTATAGGTTTGAATGCAAAAAAAAAGCATCTATGAGGTTGGAGTCATATATAACGTGTTTTTTATTTTGAATTTTCCCATTTGCAGCTGAACGGATTTAAAGAAATTTCAGATTAGATTAAATAAAATTACATATCAAAATTTTCAAAAAATAGTTTTTGAATTTTTAAAAAAAAAATTACAAATTTTTTTTTGAAAACTCGATATTTCAAAAATGGATTGACAATTTTTTTCAAATTTAAATTTTATATGTACATTAGGGTGGTCCTTATATTGAGTCTTTTTGAAATTCTGAGATTGATAGGTATCAAATGGTTCTACATAAAAAATAAATCCTAATTTTTTCAGATTTTTATTAAAAAAAAAAACAATCTGAGGGTATAGATTAGATTTTGAAGAGTAAAAATAGTATCGGATATTTATATTTTTATTATTATATTTTATTTTCCCCCGTTTAGACGGGAGGGGTAATTTTCCCAAAATTTGGGTCAAAACAGAAACAAATTATTTAAAAAAAAAAAACGGGAACACTTACAATGCCACGCCTTAGCTTTATGTAAAGCCACATTCTATAATATTCTTCATAAATAAAGTTTTTATTTCAAACAGTTTTTGAAAATATAATTTTCAAACATAAAAAAACAAAAAATTATAATTTTTTAAGACAAAAATTATTTTTTCAAAATTTTTTTTAAATAAAAACTTTTTTTAGGAAGCATATTACAGAATGGAATCATGGCTTTAAAAAAGCTAAGGCGTGGCATTGTAAGTGTTTCCGTTTTCTTAAAAATAATTTGTGTCTGTTTTTGACCAAATTTCTTGAAAACTACCCCTCCCACCTGCACACTGGGAAATAGCCCCCCTCCAATACAGTTTTTTTTTCGTCTGAATCTTATCTATACAATTCGATTTATTTTTGCGTTTTATAAGAATAATTCTTTACCAATAATTAGTACCTTAAAGTGAAAATAGGATGACCCGAGGGGTGAAATAACAATCTGAAAAGATTAGGGAAATTGTTTTTCAATATTTTGAATCGAATAAGGGCTATCCAAGACTACGTCCAGTTTAAGGACCACCCTAATGTACATACATAAATGTTTGAGATTTGCAAAAGTTTTCCTTTAAAATGTTTTAAACCGCTCCAACGATTAAAAATTTTGTCTTGTCCAATCATATTCAATAAAGAGTTAAGATGGCTTTCTTTTTTTTATCTTAAACTCTCAACGAAGTTTTTTTTTAGATAATTTATTTATATTTGGTGAACTGGAAATCGGAAATAGCAATGTCAACAAACTAGAAATTCCTACCAAGGTCCAATTTGCGTGAGTGAAAGGTGCACTGCTTACTTCACAGACATCATGAGGCAATCTAGAAATGTCTGTTCCTATCCCAATAAGCTTTCGTTCTAGCCTTTTTAATCTTTTTAATTAGTTAACTCGATTTTAAGTTAGCAGAAAATTTTCAGGTATGGAGAATTGAATTTTTTTTTGACTCAGATCTTCAAAAATTGTTTCAAAATTGGAGCATTTAATTGCATTTTAGTCGAAAAGTAACAAAACATTTTTTTTCAAAATTTTGAAGCTAATTTTCTTGAATTTTTTTTTTGTTTGATTCGTATAGCATTTAAAAAGTGCATAAAAATTGTTCAAAACCCATTTTTCGTAATATCTTAACCATTTTAGGAAATTGTTCTGCTAACTTTAAATCAACATCGATTTTTACCAAAAGTACTTGAGAATTAAATTTTACTGTTGGGCATTTAATTAGCATTTAATAAGCGCTTTATAAAACCATCACAAAATATAAGTTCTGCTCCCCTTGCTCTGCTAACTTGAGGGACATCATTTTTGTTTGCCCGAATCCAAACTTGCCCTATAGTCCTATATCGCAAATTAAAATTGAAAAATCAATGTTTTTTAAATTTTTTTTTACAAATTGCACATTCCTAACTTTTTTTAAGCAAATATTGGGACAGGACATGCATGAAAAAAATTAAGAATATAGACTATAAAGGCTTTAGTACAACATGATCAAAATTTAATTATTATCAAAAATTCACACAGATATACCTATTAAAACTTTAACATTTCTTAACATTTTTGGCATTTTTAGCCACTTTTTTGGTACAATATTTCCCATTCGTTGAAATATTCGAACACAAGATTTTTTTATAAAATATGCTTAATGCTTAAATATAGAATAATTAAATCCGGCATTTTTTAAATGCTTCTTGATCTACAGTCCGATTTGTGACTTGTTACTAAGTGCAAGGAATGTTAGATTTGTCATGTGGTACCCAAAAATAGGCTAAAGGTCAAGTTTTAAGGGCTCTGACTTAGACCATTTTCAAATAATATATCTTTTTAACATGTCATATTTAGGTATAAGAACTCTATTCTACTTCTTAATCGCATCTTTGCTCCAATAAAAGTTAGGTGCAATGAGAAAAAAGTTAAAAATCTTTAATTTTTCGATTTTTTTTAGGTTGGTTTTGATAACTTTTTATAAAAATAAACAAATAAATTTGGTGGCGCAACAGCTCGTGGAGATCTAGGGCCTAGTGACTTACAACTCTCAACCATTTCTGTATGCGTGTTATTGGCAGGAATGGAGGGGACCTTTAATTTTTTTCCTAGTCCGAACGGCTAGATGAGAAGCACTACAAGTATACTCTTGGAGGATTTGTCAGTTCCTCGCAAGAGGCGGTACCTCGGAAAAAAACATTTTTATTTTTAGGTGGCAGTGGCTGGGAATTGAACCCAGACCTTTGGCATGACCAGTTCTACGCACTAACCATCAGGCCACGAGGTACTACTAACTTTTAACTTTTTATGCTTAAATTTTTGTTTGAAATTTTGTTTTGAACACAAAATTATATGTATAAAACTGTCAAATTTGGCCTAGTTTCGGAGTGGCATGCGTGACCATTCTCTCAGAAACGCATGGGTAATTTTAGTAGCATTTTCAGCAATGAAAACCCTTGCACGTAAATGTTCCTTTTTAAAAGGTCTATTCAATTGGCTATAATAGATAATCAAGCAGCTTCCACTTAAGCAGATGGCATGACTTTCAATTCATATGAATCTCAATACCTATGTATTTAATAAGCAAAAGCAAACAATTTTAAATGTATATAATTATCCTTCTTTCTATTGAAGTATTTATTTTAAAGCTATGTTCGATGACGCTAGTAACGATAAAGGTTTAAACTATTTTTAATAGTAAAATTTAAAAATACTTAAGTATTTAGATATTTCATTCCAAAACATTGAGTTTTTGCATTTGAGTGTGAATCAGGCATCAAAATTATCTCATTTTATTTTTTGTTAAACTAATCGTGGCTATTACAATAAAAATAGGGTAACAATGAGTGTTAGCATTCAAATTGCCTATTTATAGATTGTTTTTTTTTTTATCTTTATTTTCATCCATATAATCGAAAATGACACTCCATATTCACCACATTGTTGACAAAGAAAATTCTCCTTCCTATTTAACTTTGTGTTTTTTTTTTCCTTTTTTTTTTTGTGTAAGCCTAATGGAATTTGGTTGACTTGGTGAAAGAAAATTGTGGTCCTCTTTCATTGGGCCATTATAGATGAATCTTAAGAGGATAATGGAAGCAGAGAGGAAGCCATTTGAATATACCATTCTAACGAGAGCGGATGTTTTGCGGCACTCAAATGCTCATGTTTAACACCAATAAAGGTATGGTGTTTGGCATAAGGACGAGAAGAAGTCCTTAGAGAAAGAACAAAATTATTGCAAATGATTAGATAGGTGTGAGTTAGAATGGTCTCTATATAAAGCATAGCTATATGTATATAGGATTTTTGTTTTGGTATGCCACTTTGACATTATTGTAAACGACTTTATGTCTTGTCCATGACAGGCACAGATAAGGCAGATTTAATAGCCTATTAACGAATTTGATTGTAATTGATGTTATGGCATTGCGCTTACGTTTTCATTGCTACATTATATACGCCAAGTGAAAAAGTCAGTGTATACACATAGTTGGTAAAATGTTGATCAATTCGCAAATTTCTTAAAGAATGATAAATTGCTTTTTGCCTGTGAGAATTGGGAATTAAAAAAAAAAAACGTTTTCGAAATGTATTGAAAGTTGGAATGAAATTTTAGATTCTTATCAACGAAACAGTTTCCATTAGTTGCGGAATTGACATTTACTCGTTTTTTTCACATATATGTATATATATTGGCTTGCAGTTTTTGTTTTAATAAAGTTTAGGAGGAAATGATGTTTTTGTTGATTCGCAGAAGTTGAACAATTAATTTTTCTTACTGTTTCTTACAATTTAGTTTAATTTAAAGTCTTTTAAATTATTTTTCCATTTCTTCATAAAATTTTGCATTTGTTGCAAAGGTAACAAGTACTTTTCCTCTTCAGGAAAAAACACTGAAAACTGACACCTTGTCGAATAAATAGTATGTTAGAATATTGGACTTTAACACTGGATGCATATGGATCGAATCCCCACCTATTTCACCTTAAATATTTTTGTTCAAGATTGCTACCTCGTAAGGTGCATGTCGATTTAAAATTTTTTTCACTTGTAATCTGTCGAGAGTGAGAGTTACTCTCGGGTGGCTGTTCATTTGAGAGTTATAGTTTTTAGATATTGACATCGAGAGTTGAATGCTAGAATTTTGAGAATTAATTTTATGAGAGTATTTTCATAATCATGTCCACTGCATAGCTGTTAGCTTTTTATTTTCTGATAGTTTTCAGTTGGAAATATAATATGTAAAATATTTTTTTATTCGGAGTGGCATCTACTTTTACAATATTTTGTAAAAAGATTTTTAATAATTTACTGAGTTTTTCTGTTACATCTAGTTTTTTTTTTTTTTTTTTTTATCCGATGGAAATCTTCAAAAGACATCGGTAAGAATCGGTACCAAGTATAGTGTGGGATTCTTACCGCACTAAAACCACCGGTGAATCAGGACCAATCTATGAAAGATCGACAAATGATTTTTCTTTCTTAATTTATAAATCGCATTGTGGGAAGTTTAAGTTATAACACTTTCCATAGCTTTTAGACATTAAGCTCATTAGGCTTGGTTCTTCTTAATCTCCGAACATTGTCTCGTACATTTAAGACGGTCTCCATTTCGGGGTTGGTATGAGTTTGCAGTCGCTGATTGTGTGATACAGCGTGTTTTTTAACCACTTCTGTAACCATTTCAATTTGAAGGTCACGATGTAGATCGCTATTTCTTATATACCAAGGGGCATTTATTATTCCGCGAAGGACCTTGCTTTGGAATTTTTGGATGGGTTCAGCATTTGTTTTTTTTGTACAGCCCCATAGTTGGATGCCATATGTCCAAACGGGTTTCAGTACTTGCTTATATAACATTAGTTTGTTCTGGATAGATAGGTCAGAGTTCTTTCCTAGTAACCAGTACATTTTTCTGTACTTCAAGTTTAGTTCGTCTTTTTTCTTTTTGATGTGCTCTTGCCATTTAAGCTTTGCATCCAAATTCATTCCAAGGTATTTGGCAGTATTGGAGTATTGGAATTGGAACATTGTTTATTTGTTTGTTTGTAAGGTTTATATGCATCGATTTTGTTTCATTTAGTTTGATTCGCCATTTTTGCGTCCAATAACTAACTTTATCGACTGCATTTTACAGTTTTTGTGTAGCCTTCGTAACCGATTTATCTGGCACCAATATTGCAGTATCATCAACAAAGGTGGCCATGATAGCGTTGATGTCCACTGGAATATCCCTTGTATGCAACAGATACAGGATTGGTCCTAGGACACTTCCTTGTGGTACACCGGCTTCAATTTATTTTTTAGTTCCGAGTTATTTTGGTCGTACCGTACTCTAAAGAGTCGGTTCGTAACGTAGGATTTCAGTATTTCGTAGAACTGCCTGGGAAGATCCCTTTGCAGTTTGTACTCAAGTCCCAAGTGCCAAACCTTGTCAAAGGCTTGAGCAACATCTAAGAATATAGCCGAGCATACTTGTTTTTCTTCAAGTGCCTTTTCCACAACATCCGTAATCCGATGCACTTGGTCTATCGTGGAATGTTTATTTCTAAATCCAAACTGATGGCTCGGAATTAGTCTTCTTTCTTCTATTATTTTGCTTAGTCTTTTCAGAAGCAGTTTTTCGAAAACTTTTGCCATGATTGGTATAAGCGAAATAAGTCTGTAAGATGTTACTTCTGTTGGTGGCTTACCTTGTTTAGGTATAATAATGACTTCTGTAATTTTCCAATGATGTGGCACATATCTTAGTTTAAGGCATGCATTTATTATAAATTGGAGTTTTTTGAAGGCTATAGAAGGCATTTCTTTCAAAACCTGAGCAGTTATTAGATCGTACCCTGGTGATTTTTTGTTAGACAACTTATGTTGACACATACTTCTTACTTCTTTGAGCTTGACAAAAGGAATTTCACATTCGTCGTTTCTATCAACAAACTGTAAGGGATCTGTAGCTGTGCTTGCTGGAAATGGCTTAAAAACATTCGCGAGATGTTCAGCGAAGAGATCAGCCTTTTATTTTGGGTTTCCGATCCATTTACCATCTTGAGATTTTACTGGCGGGTTTTGTACCTGTGGTCTTTTTAGGCGGTTAGCTGCTTTCCATAAGGAGTATTCCGTTGAAGCATCCGCCGTCAGACTATTCAGGAATCTACTAAGTGAATCACTTTTAAATTCACAGATTCTTTTCTTTAGTTCATTGTTAAGACGGTTAAAAACTGCCTTATCACCTAGAAATCTCGTAGCTTGCCATTTTCATCGAGCTCTTCTTTTCTCCAAGATCAGCTCCTTTATTTCGACAGGATATTTTATTTCTTTTTCTCTTGAGTTCGAAATTGTTGGAGTACTTTCTTCTGCAGCCTGTTGCACATCAGCAATAAATTGTTCTACTTCATGATCATTCTGTTCAATTGTTTGGGATCTTAGGTTTATAAAACTTTCAAGTTTATCTCTGAATTCGTTCCAGTTTGTTCTTTTGTTCACGAGCTTAGGATTACTTTTTTCTATTATTTCTGCTTCGCTCAGTGATTATATTACTGGAGTAGTTACATCTAGTGAAGTTGTATAATACGATATATTGGAGCCAATTTTTGTTTAAAAGATATCAAATTAAGAGAATCAAAAAAATAACAATACGTGAGCGTGATATATTGGCATCTGATAATTCCTTTCTGTGAACAGCCTTTTAAAGACAAACTGAATACTTAGTTTTGAATCTTTGTTTCAATTGCTAAATGACTTATCATAGGTGTTTTCTATACAAAGTTCCAAATTTTTCAAATATATCTACAGGTGTGTTCAAGAGTATTTTCACTAGAAAACTCACAAGAGTTACTGTTGGAACGTTGGAATTTTTTCAAAATATGTGTCTACTTGTAAGTAACTCTCAAGAATCAATCATATATAGATTGAGAGTAAAAAGTCAGCTCTCCGTGAGCTACTCTCAAAATGGTGTCTACTTGCGAGATTGCTCTGTGGAGAGGTGTTTACTGCTCACAAACTGCTTGCAGCATTTTTACTCTCAAATGGACACGCATATTTAAGAAGGGTACTTGCAGTATAAATTTCTCGATATTGACTTTCGAAAGGCTGACTTCCACTCTTTGAGCTAATTTCATCACTGTTGATTTAACTTCGAGAGCTGCTTGAGAGTTACTAAAAGTCTTTTTACTCTCAAATGCATAGGCAACTTAGCAAAAGTGACAAATCTTATCCCTGGTCGTGATAAAATGGTTCGCATCTTCGTGATTTTAATTTGGCAAGAAATTATTAGCCCTTTCACACTTTTAAACTAACAAACAACATGCACAAGAACATGCTTGATTTTAAAGTTCCCAAGTTCCCATGGTTTTCATGAGCTATTGTGCCAAAAAAATTTATTTTGATTTTGTGATTAAATAATTTAATAAAATTTCACCATTTAGCTCTACAGGTATAATTTTCTCCTCGCTTAACCTATCCCTCAAGATATTCATAATTCAAAGCAATCCTTTTTCTCATAATGAAATTTGTATTCTTTTATTTTACCATCACCACCATTTTCCTTATATCCACAGAGATGAGAAAAAGAAAAGGAAAAACTGTGACTTTGGCTGCCACTATATTTGATTAATTAATATTTCCCATGTCAATCGCTCACTTAATGCTCCAATACCAACTTCAATTTCTCACTGACTTTTGCCAAAGCTATTAAATGACACTGACAATGGCTTACGATGTGGCAGTTTTCTTTCTGTTTGGCTTTGTGTTGCAAGTACTAATCCAACCATCGAACAAACTAAAAAAAATAAGAAAAAATCCACAATGGAAATGTCTTTCGTCTATGAAGTCACATAATCCATTTTTGTGTCTTCTTTTTTATACTTTTTGCAGGACGTCCAGAGCCAACAGTAACGTGGTTTAATGGCACACAACTTCTACAAGCTGGATCTGGGGTATCAATGGCACGGCACGTGACAGTAAACCGCTTGGAGGTACCACAAATAACGCGGTCGGCTTTGAATAATACTTATAGATGTCAGGCGTCAAACACAAAACTGGTGCCACCAGTTGAAAGGAGCATACGAATTGGGATGTTATGTAAGTATTAAGCATAATATTTTAATAAAGGGATACTTTTCATGTTTAAGAAGAACTTTTATATTTGATGAGAATAAGATGATGTTTTAAGACTTGTTTCCAATAAATTGAGCTTATAGATGTAGGTTAGTACAGTAGAAATAAATATGGACTCTTCTTACAAACAAATACGTTTATATAAAAAAGGAATTGACGAACACCAAAGGATCTTCGCTCAAGGGAAAGTTTCAAAACCAAGTAAAATTAACTCTCTAGGCCATTGATAATTTAGTATAAGAACCATCTTTTTTTTGTCAGCAATTCAAAAACACTCTCCAGTTAAGCTAAGGACTTTCATTTTCAAATTAAAAACACAAATTATAAAAAGACCATGAAAAGCACTTGTTTCATCGATATAAATATATTTTTATTCAATGCTGATCCAACTGAGTACAAATAAGAGCTAGTGGTTGGTTGTTTAAGCCTTAGTGAAATAAGTTTAATATCTCTGTGGGAAATTACCTTAAGATACGTATTTTGCCTATATTGTATGCTCAGAGAAAAAAGCAGGTATAGCCAAACAATTTCTGGTTTATTAAACCTGATTTTCAGGTTATTTATTTTTTTTCAACTCGGTAGATCAGGTTAACTGCTTAACCTGATACCTGATTTTAATGTCGTGTTAAATCAACGATGGTTTCAGGTAGATTTAACACTGCCTTAAAAAAGTAAAACTGTAAATTTTACCTGAGAATCTAGCTAATTTTACCTGTAAATCTAGTTAACTTTACATGAAAATCTATTTCAAAAACATGAATAAAATGTTCAATGTCCTGTAAATTTAACATGAAGATCTAGTTAATTTGACATGATTCAATGCTGAATCAACCCTGTTTCTGGTAATAATTATGTCTTGGACCCATGCGACTAGGTCCCATCTCATTTTGCATTATTCTGAAAGTATAGACATTTATTACTATGTATATTATTTTATTTTAAATATACTTTGTGATACTTACTTAGTTTTGATCTGGGAACCTCTCACACATCGAGATAGTACACATCCCCTGGGCCACTTCGCTACATAAAAAACCTGTGACAAATATCAATAAGTTGAAACTGATCTTGTTTGGATGGCTTGTGTGTGTATGTGCTTTAACACTGGTGTTACGTTGAAATGAACTGGCAGTGTTTCTTTAACAATGGCTTGTCAGTGTGTTTCAACACTGGTTAAGGGCTAGTTTAACAGGCGGCCTGGTTAAATTTAAATAAATCTATTCGGAGGGCTTGTGTATGTGTGTTTTAACACTGGTGTCGCTTTGAAACACAGAGTGTTTCTTTAAGATGAGGCCAGGTTAAATTAAACAGGTGAACATTGATAAAATAACCATATAAAATTTTACTTCAAACTGATTTGTGGTAAAATAGAAATTCATAACAAGTGTTAAAAAAACTTGATCTCAGTTAAAAATAGCGCTATATTTTTGGGAAAATTTCTTGTTTACCAGAATTAAGTGTTAAATTAACAGTTCATCTTCTTAAATCAACTTGAATATGGTAATTTAGGCCACCAGGCTAATTTAACACTTAATATAAGGTTGTTAAAATCAGGTAAATTTCGGAAATGATAGTAACTTTAAATGGGATTATGCACCTTGCAAATTTAACAAGGCCCAGGTTAATTATTTACCTGACATTTTTCTCTGAGTGTACTTACCAGCAAAGACAATTTTGGTTTAATGGTTTTGAAGTGAGTATATAAAGTAAAACTGACATTTGGTGAAATAGGAATGCCAATAAGAGAAAAACTATAAGAACAGTATAGGTATGTACCCCTTTTGGCGATACGAAAAATTTAACTTTCGTCAGTCTTTGACATTAGCTTCAGTGCCTTTCTGACAATTGTAGTTCTCCTTTTTGAAATCAGACTTAAGTTTGTTAATTTTTGGTTTTAAAATTCCTTAATTATTGGCTAAAAACAAAACAGTATGTGCTATAAAATTTTAATGCAGTTATTCTGTAACTTTGAAAAAAACTAGTACTTACCAGACAAAAAATTACATACTAGTTCTTATGCATATGCAATATTTTCAAAACAAAACAAAATCATCCGAAAAGAGCTTATATTATGATCTGAAGTAAATACTTAAATTTCGCCATTTACTGCATTTAAAAAAAAATAAATTTGAAGGCACAACAGCTCGTGGAGATCCAAGGCCTAGTGACTTACAACTCTCAACCATTCCTGTGTGCCTATTTTTTGGCAGGAATGGAGGGGACCTACAATTTTTTGACGAGTCCGAACGGCTAGGTGAGAAGCACTTATTCATGACAAGTATACTCTTGGAGGATTTGTCAGTTCCTCGCAAGAGACAGTACCACGCGAAAAAAACATTTCTGTTCATAGGTGGCAGCGGCTGGGAATCGAACCCAGAACCCCGAACCGCTTTGGCATGACAGTCCTACGCACTAACCATCATGCCATGAGGTACTACATTTTTATGCATATCAAAAATAGCGTTTACTAAAAAATTCTTACGTTAGAGCAATAATTGTGTTTTATGCATATCACTCAATAATTCAAATTTTGTCACATAATGTAATTATTTAGTGTATTCGAGTGGATTTTTGGAAACACTAAAAATACGTCAAAGACTAGTTTGAATCGAAAGAGATGCTTTTCGGGCGACAACTCAATAACTCCCAAAAACTGTATTTTTGAATTTTTTTAGTCATACAATATTAGGAGCAAACCTTAGATTAAACTAAGCACCCTGAAAGCATAATGTAGGAAACAAAAGAAAAATATCCCATAATTTGGCCAGTAAAAAAATTTATTTTCTCCCCTCAGAACAAAATCCTAGCTACGCTACTGACCAATCCTGCCAATAATTGGTTAAAATGCTAATGACAGTGTCTATCATAAGATGGATTGACATATGCCAATCATTAGGCATCTTTTATTATTAAAGATTTTCAAATTTGGCAATAATTTTCTTCAAGAAATAAGTGCGCTTTTTTCTTATTCAATAATTGTCTAGATTAGGTTAGGTTAGATAGAAGTTCCCGTCAGTAAATTAAAACTGACACACTAAGACCAGAGTTGGTCCATTGTCATGCCACATGAATCTGTAAAACTCCTTCCTTACTCGTTAAACCACTTGGAGCTTCTGATGAAACGAACGGGACTATTTATGTCGATGTTTGCCAAATCACTAGGATCGTATAAAAGTAGTCTCCTAAGTGGAGCCTTCGTCTGTTGGAAAGTGCTGGGCATGTACAGAGAAAGTGAGGAATCGTTTCTTCCTCCTCCTCGTCCATAAAGCTTCTTTAATGATCGGTATGCCAAGCCGCTTTGCGTGCCTCCCTATTAAACAGTGTCCTGTTATAACACCTACAACAGAACTGATGTGCAGTCTGTTTGGAGATATTAAACACATGGAGCGCTTTAAACAAGGTTTGGCCATATTAGTTGTGTCACAGAACAAGTAGTGATGTTATTCCACCTAATGTTTATTCTCTCCAAAGCATCCTGCTTAAGCAAAAGTTTACAAGTAGCGATGAGTATACCAATATTTGACCTTTCAGATAAAATGGGTAGTAATGTTTCACTTCTATCGAGTTCATCAGCTTTAAAATTTCCTGCAATGTCACAATGGCCCGGCACCCAACAAAGTTGAATATTAAACTGTTGCGCTATCTCCACCAGAGATGTTCGACAGGTAAGGGCAGTTGTTGAGTTTACAGAGACAGGGTCCAGAGACTTAATAGCGGCTTGACTATCAGAGACGATGCGGATATCTCAAGTTGATATCACGTTTTCTTTGAGCCAAGATAATACTTTTTTTATCGCTAGAAGTTCCACCTGAAATACGCTACAGTGGTTAGGAAGACGGAATGAGAGACTTAAATTTAGTCTATCAGTGTACACACCTCCACCAACCCCATCTTTGGTCTTCAATCCGTCAGTGTAGAAGTAAATCGATTGATCTTTAAATGATACCACATCCTCCTAGGTGGATCTGGAAGGTATGGTTTTTGTCGTAGTTCAATACTGAAATTGTGCAGTCAGTGTTACTTGGAAGATATAATCTAAACGTATTCAGAATAGCAGAGTGGCCAATCCTATTATTGATCCTCTGTGAAGAGGCTTTGAGGCGAATGGCTGTGTTCGTGGCCATTTGTTTGCTGAAAATATCCAGAGATGTCAGATGGAGTAGATTGTCTAATGCAGCGGATGGAGTCAACCTAAGTGCTCAACTTTTGCGTAGGCATGCAGTTCTTTGAACTTTGCTTAGTTTATCGCGATGTCTCGCTTTATTCAAGGCAGCCCACCATACTGCCACACCGTAAGTTAGAATCAGTCTAATTACAGAAATGCATAGCCAGTGAATAATGCATATTTGAAGGCCCCACTTACTACCGACGGACTGTTGTATTCTCTATTTGCTCTATTTGCAGAATTTTGTATTTCCTGGGAAAGAGAACAAGATTTGTTTAATGGGGATTTACTCCAAGTCCACATCGATCACATCAATGTGTTAGCTTGTTTGGAGTGTTTTGTAAAAAAATCCCTGAGAGCGGTAGGATGCTTTCTTGATACTGCTATAGCCACGTCATCTGCATAAGAAATCACTCTGTAGCATAATAACTGTCTAATTTTGGCCTTAAAATTACGAAATTGACTAAAACTAAGCTAACTGTATATGCTGGGTAATTCTTAATTTGTACTCGTATATTATATAGCTTTAGGAAGTGTGCGATGCCAATCACTGAAAAAAGTATATTAGGCATCCATGCCAAATCACCGTGATATTGACCGGACCATTTTCGATTTCGTTCATTTTTTTAAATATGTTTTGGTACGTATGTATTGAAAACAACTTCAATACCAACTTTCAAATAATCGATTTTTTTTAATTTCTGATGAAGTTTTTTTCAATTAATAATACAAGTAATTAATATCGATATCTTAAAAAAGTAGGGTACAATTTTTTTTGTCTCTAAATGTAGTCTAAGACAACACCAGAAATGTATTGAAATTTTATACCTGGCAAATATCGGGTTTTTCAATAAGAACGCTACAAAAGGTTTTTAAATAAAATAAAAACGGTGTTGGATATCTATGAAATTTTTAATTCTTGTGAAAGTACGTTTGATGCCATTATATACGGAACTCGATTTTTTTGCATGGCCACCTCGGACACACTTGCAGAAGTCCAGACGCTGAACCCAATTTTCGACGGTTTTCAAGCATAAATCGGCCGATACTGCTGCAATTTCAAGTTCGACATTCGTTCGAAGTTCACCAATCGTCGCTGACTTTTTTGGCATAGAGCAAGTCTATGACGTAGCCTCACAAGAAATAGTCTAACGGCGTCAAATCGCATGACAGAGGCGGCCAAGCGACTGGATTATTTCGTGAGATAACACGATCTCCAAACTTGGTTTCCAATAAATTGATTGCGACATTGGCTGTGTGGCTTGTGGCGCCCGCCGTCCTGTTGGAACCATATGTCCTCTAAGTCCATATCATCCAATTGAACGGTAGCGATCCCCATTCACAGTAACGTGCCGGTCTTGATTATCACGGAAGAAGTACGGCCCAATGACGCCGCCGGCCCATAGACCACACCAAACCGTAATTCTTTCGGGATGCTCATGGAGTACGTGTGCATTGCTGCCTGACCAATACCGCATATTTTGTTTATTGACGAAGCCATTCAGCCAGAAATGAGCCTCATCGCTGAAGATGGTTTTTCGATGAAAATCCGAATCATTTTCAAGTTGTTGCTCAGCTTAATTCGCGAACATACGACGCTTCTGGTGGCCAAGTGGCTTCAGTTCTTGCGTCAATTTAATCATGTAAGGATGTAGATCTCTTCGCAAAATTTGCCACAACGACGTCATAGAGATGCCAAACGCTTGAGAACGACGTGTGAGAGACACATTTGGGCTTTTTGCAACTGAAACCTCAGCGGCAGCAATATTCTCGACACTACGGGCACTTCTTTGTCTCACTGGCACGGGAATATTTTGTACTATGCCTGTAGATTAAAATTTTTCCACTAGACGCTCAATTGTTTATCTGCTAGCACAATTATGGCGACCATAAATTGGACGTAGCGCTCTTAAGTGTTGAGGCCACTGACTCCGAATTTCGGTACTAAATTTTAATAATTTCGACTCGTTGTTGGCTCGTATATCTTTCCATCATGAAATGGCAAACCTTACTGAAGAGAATTATCAAAAGAATGGCAAGAAATATGGCATCGTTTGCTGTCCCTGTCGCTGTACTTTTGTAGCGTTCCTTTTGAAAAACCCTTTATTTATACGGTGGTAATACAAAAGCTGTATTAAAAAACACCCCAGGATTTTCAACCGTATAATGATTGGGTGGTTTACCCCCACCCCAATCCCTGTTTTATGGTTGTAATATAAAACTTGTTTAAATTTAAAAATAAAAACAGTTTTTTTTTTCAATTTTGTTTATCTACAAACTGCACTGATTTATCATAATTTAAAATAACACAGCGAAATGAAAACGAATGATAAATATTTCAAACTCTAAGAAAAAATACTTTAATAGATAGTTACAAATTTTTAATAACAAAGATTCTATAAGTTTCTATTGTAAGTAACTTTTTGAGAGTAGATGATTTCATTTGTTATTTATATATTTCAAGCAATTACAAAATTAATTTTTCTTTTAATATCGAATAATTTCATTTAAAACTACAAAAATTCTGACTACTTTAAACTCTGTGTTATATGTCATGTCTCATGTGTATAGTAGAAAAGTATTTTAAAAACATTTACCAACAAATTACAAAGAGTAATGGGTAAAAAGTAATGGACTAACTTTATATTACTAGGCTTAAATATGTAGGTCCAAAACTATTTAAAAAATGTCTGGAAGTAAAGTTTTATTAGTTTTATATTTTAAAATCATCCTGGAATTTTTTAATTAAATGGTATACATCTCTACCGCTTCAATTTTCATGGCTACTTTAGTTTTGTATGTATAAGTTATAATTTTCCTTACCATCAGCTTTTTCATACAAATCTATTACAGGAAGTTTTTTTAAAATTATATTTTCAAGTCACTGAACTCTGTCTAGAAACATTATTACATATTCAGACATCATTCATATTCATGCACCACATACAACTAACCTATAATTTGCCTTTGAGGTAAACTAAAAGCTTCTCTCTTCTTTTTGAAGATGTTGAAAATATAAATCTTACTTTCAATAAGGAAAATGAAATTTCAAAAAGCATTTTAAGCCGTCACATACGTATGTATGATGTATCTGACCTCAATAAAATGAATGAAGAATAAACCTATCCGTGCAAAAGATACAAGATACAGATGGATAAAAAAAGCATTCAATATAAGCATCAAAGAGAAGAAGAACCTAGATATATTAATAAAAGAATAAAAATCAGAAAAGCTCACTGACTTATTAACAGACGTCTGATGACCTACATTTGTCATATTCCATCCAACCAACCATTCATTTATGATTGCATATTCTTGCAATTTAATTATTGCAACACAATCGGTTTGATGGTGATTATGATGACAAAGATGACGATTATGACAATGATGATGATGATGATGATGATGATGAAGTTGATGATACGAATAGGTGAACGTTCCAATTAAGAGAATATAGTTTTTGATTGGTTCGATGTTGTCAAAGAATATATGAATAGTTAAATTTTCCAACTCAATTATTCAAGACTTTGAAGTTTATTTTTTTTTTTTTATTAAGAACCCTTACGATTAATTGCTTTCTATTCATCTCAAATTGCAACCTGTTTTCATTTTCTATTTTTTTATATTTTCAGTGCGACCCATTACTGTGAACTTGACAGCTAAGCCAAAAGTTTTATCTTCTGCAACACAATATAATCTTACTTGCATTGTTGATGGTTCTGTGCCAGATACAGATGTTAAATGGACACAAAATAATCGACCATTTAAGCGGGGAACGGTGAGAATTACATAGTTAGAAATTTTAAATGAATGTCTTTTAATTGAATATTTAATTTCAGATACAAACAACGCAAAATGGAAGAAAAGTAACATCGATTTTATCATTTAATCCAATGCCTGAAGATGATGGCACGATGCTTAGGTGTGATGGTTCTAATCCAAGACTTCCCAATTCAGCTCTTGAAGATAATCTTCCCCTGAATGTCATATGTAAGTTTTTCATTTATTTATTTATTTTCCCGTGGGTTGGTGCAAAACCTGCTATTCAGGATCTATGAGGACCGAAAAACGCGTGTTCATAGAAGTGTGAGATTCTTACTAGACTAAAACCACCTCCACTTCCCGATTGCAACTTAGTTGAAGTTAATTTTTAACGAAGTTAAGTAACGTGTTGAAGGTTACTTTCCCGTGAAATTTTCTACTTATTCCGCGATTTTAAAGCGGTTTTCTGTTCACCGCACGAAGTCAGAAGGTTTTGTTCTTCGCAGACGGCGTACTAAATGCGATTCGTCAAGAATTTCAATGATCGTCAAATTAGCGTGTTCTAACAGTCGATTCCTATGTTTTCGCGCGAAACTTTTTATTTCGTCCCGAACCGTAGGAATCCCGAGATCCCTGTGAAGATAATCGTTTCTTATATACCACGGAGCATTTTCAAATCACCTTAACAATTTATTTTCAAACAGGTCCAACTCCAAAGTTGTATATCATAAGTCCAAACAGGTTTAAGAACCTGTCGGTATAAAATCAATTTATTTTCAATACTAAGTTTTGAATATTTACCGAGCAACCAGTTCAAATCTCTTAATTTACTTTTTAGTTCTTCGCATTTCTTTTTCACGTGCGGTTTCCATTTTAATTTCGCGTCTAGAGTCATTCCCTGATACTTTGCCTCATTTGCAAATGGAACCCGAGTGGTATTAAGAAAGACGGGTAATCTATTTATTTTTTTATATTTAAAGTCCACGTGGACTGACTTTTGTTCATGGAGCGCTATTCGCCATGTTTTCGTCCACTCATTAACATTATTGAGAGTATTTTGTAATTTAATTGTAGCTTCGCTAATCGTTTTGCCTACTGCTAGTATTGCAGTATCATCAGCAAACGTGGCTAAAATAGTGTCATCTGTTTGAGGTATATCGCGTGTAAATAAAAGGTACAGAACTGGACCTAATACACTTCCTTGTGAGACCCCAGCCACTATTTCTTTGAAATTAAAATAATTATTTCCGTGTCTACACAAAAAAGTCTGTTATCTAGATATCCATTTAGAATGTTATAAAGTGCGTCGGGCAGAACTTGTCTTAATTTTAATTTGAGGCCTTCGTGCCACACCTTGTCCAATGCCTGCGACACGTCCAAAAAGACTGTCAGATTTTGTTTTCATCAAGAGCTCTCTCAATTACGTCAGTAATTCTATGTACTTGAGCAATTTTCGAATGATTGCTTCTAAATGCGAACTGATGTTCAGGTATTAATAGTTTCTCTTCTATTATCGACTGCAGGCGCAGGAGTAGTATTCTTTCAAAAACTTTTGATATTATTGGAAGTAGCGGAATCGGCCTGTAAGACTTCTTTTTGTGATTTTGTGAGATGGTTGCCAGGTTTCAAAACCATTATGACTTCCGCAACTTTCCATTTGCACATTTTTCATTACTATACAAATATTAGCACTTATCCTAACTTCTGCCCTTACTTGAAAATATATGTCTCCTTAGTCCATTGATAATGAAAACTATTAATTCACGCGTACTCAGCCGATCATTATTGATTAATTTTTTTTTCTGCATATAAGGAAATTCGCGTAAAAAATTGAGAGCATGTAGATCGGATGTTGACAAGGACAAAATCCAACGGGAGGGTGGTAATATCTCCCCAGCTTGAATATTTTGAAGAAAAAATTATTTGTTTTTCAATTGAAAGTTCGAAAACAGCTTTTGCTGCAATTGTTTACTCAAATAATTCTATTTGAAAGTTAACTATTAAAACGAACTTCTGGGTTTCCAAAAACCTACAATAATCATGATTAGGCCAGAAATACACTTGCGATTTTCTATCGCAGTGACTAAAAAAAGTGATCGCAGATAAGAAGGATTTTTTGATGTCATGTGCTTTCATTCACATTTAAACTCGTTTGTTCTATTTTTAGCGATTGAAAAATCGTGTGACACAAAATCGCAAGTGCGTTCCTAGCCTAAGCGTTACTGTTGTTTTATGTTTTTGTTTTTTTTTTTTCCATTTTATGCAATTATTTTACTAAATTTCTTCTCCCAAACATGCGAGGGAGATATTACCCCCCTTCCATAAATTTTTTCCTGCCTACATCCCACCCAGATTTTCTGAATTCCTTGGCAGATTTTAAATGCAAAACATAAAGCGAAAATTTAATGTATATCCCTACAGCGACTTTTTAGGCTATGGGTCTCTTTCAAATTAATAATGTTAAAAACTGTCTTGGAAGAATATTAGATTTGATCTTTATTAACAATGATTTAAAATATTCTATAGAAATCTCTGATTTTCCTCTTGTTAATAACTCTATTCATCATAAGGCCATTTGTTTAACTTTTGAGTACTATGAGTATGCTTCCGTATGTCTTAAAAACCGTAAAACTTTTAATTATTCTAAAGCAGATTGTAAGCACTAAATAGTTTTTACAACAGCGTGAACTGGAAGAACATATTGGAAGGCAAGTCACTAGAGGATATGTACACTAATTTCAAATGCACTGTGTTTGAAGGCATAGAACGTTTTGTTCCTACAGTTACAAGAAGGAAATTGTTTAAGCTTCCATGGTTTAATAAAAGGATAAAAAACTTGGAAAATGCTAAAAATAAGGCTTCCAAACGATCTAAAATAACAAATCTCTATGAAGACCGAGCTGTATTTCTTCAATTGAGAAAGGAGTTCGATTTTCTTAATAAATTTTTATATAGACAATACTTAAATCGTACAGAATCCAATATAAAAAATAATTCAAAATCTTTCTGGGTGTTTCTGAACTCTAAAAGAAAATGTTCATCATTTCCTCTTTGTATGGAATATGAGAATCTTAAATCAAATGATATTCAGTCCTCGTGTGACCTTTTTGCTCAGTTCTTTCAAACGTCATATAATTCTGACATAATAACTAATATTGAAGGCTTATACACTGATGTTAACCCCTTAGTAGATTTCTCGTTACGAAGTTTTTCACAACAAGATATTATAGATAGTCTAAAAGAAATCGATATCACAAAAAAATCTGGCTTTGATATGATTCCTCCTATTTTCTTGTCAAAGTGTTCTCCTTCACTTTGCGATGTTTTGACCATTATTTTTAATAAGTCCCTTACAACTGGTGCTTTTCTAGAGGAATGGAAAATATCATTCATTGACCCAGTATATAAGAGCGGTCTTAAGCACTTAGTGAAGAACTACAGACCCATTTCAAAACTCTCTGCTGTTCCCAAACTGTTTGAAAAAATGGTCACTCAAAAACTTTATTTTGCTGTTAAGGAATCGTTATCCTCTAATCAGCATGGTTTTGTAAAAGGTAGGTCAACTTGTACAAATTTAAGTCTTTTTACAAATTTTTGTATTAATTCAATGGAAAAGGGTAAGCAAAGGGTGCGAATACAATTATCTTGAACTTAATTTTTCAAAATGCAAAATTTTTAGTGCTACAAGATCACTATCACTCATTGAGTGTGAATATAAATTTTTTGATAAATGTCTTCTAAGAGTTGATTAATGATCTTGGAGTGCTTTTTGACTCAAAACTTGATTTTAAAATATATATAAATATTGATTATATTGTCTCTAAAGGTAATTCTTTGCTAGGCTCTTTGAAAAGGAACTCGATTGACTTCAAGGATATTTATACTTTGAAGACCTTATTTATGTCTCTAGTTCTACCAGTTTTGGAATATTGTTGTGTTGTTTGGTCACCATTCTATGACAACAATATTATAAGAATTGAAAGGGTTCAAAAAAGATTCACACGCTATGCCCTACGAAAGCTTAACTGGACTGAGTCATTACCAGATTATTATTCAAGATGTGCTCTCATTGACTTGAAGACACTTAAATGTCGCAGGCAAACCCAATGCATTTTGTTTGTTAAAGATATTTTCGATAATCGAATAGCCTCTATTGAATTGCTTTCATTAATGTCCTTACATGTCCCAATATGAGTTTTTCGAAACACAAATGAGTTATTTTATATTTCTACTCATAGAACTACGGGTTGAATGAATTAATAACGCGGTCTTTAAAATTGTTTAATATGGTATGTCATGAGATTGACCTTTCTATGAATAGAGATTGCTTTAAGAGGAAAGTTCTTCAATTATGTAATTGATTAATAAATTTCTTAAAATCTATTCATTAATGTAAATTGTATTGTAAATTTGTTTAAAAACCTTATATTTATTATTATCTTATTATTTTGTAAATTTTTGTAATCAGCAGATCTTTTTTATCAATTGATGAAATAAATAAATAAATAAATAAATAAATAAAAATAAGGATATATTTGTTTGTCTTCATTAAGAGCCGATTCAGGTTAATGACCATCCTACTGTATAACCCATATGTTTTAACTCAGCCATTATTTTCACCATATCTTTCCTTTAGAAAGATATTTAACTCTATTTCCTACCAGGCTTGCTAGACTCGGCTACTTATCGGAAATTGGGCTATCTTTTTCCAAAATTGTCGATGACGATTTCAGTATGACAGCCCAATCATAATCATCATAAATCTAATCTTGGCCGTTATTTTGTTCTTATAAACAACTACTTTTCTCCAACATAACATATTCTTAAAGCATTTGGCACCACTTTTTATTCACTGAATATACTCATTTGTTTTGACATTTTAAACCAACTTCAATAATCTTCGCTATAATAATATCATTCAGTTTATATGTTCTTCCCAGAATTCCCATATTCTTACGGAAAATGTTTTTGTATTGGGCAACTATTTGAGCTACTTTTTTGGCTCCGATTTTGGGCTTTAAAATTTCTCAAATTGGGAAATACTTCATGAAATGGCAGTCTTGTTTCTTACAAGAAACCTAAAAGGTGAACTTAAACCATGGTATAAGAATAACAAGGGATGCTTGACAGTTCAATGAGACGATTCGTGACGTCATTGCGAGTGAATGATCTCAATTGTTTGTCAGATGGAACAAAAACCAAAAATAAATTATTTACGTTTTGAAGTTATTTATTGTTAGAATTCAAAGTAAAACAATAAATTATTTATGTTTTAAAGTTATCTGATGTTGAGATTTTTAAGCTATGTGTTTTGCGACACTTGCTATTACGTCACATGAGAAAAAATATGGCAACCCTTCATCTCATATACAACATACCTTGTATTTTTATACCACGGACTAAATTAACGAACAGCTTAAATATCTTTCGACCGCATTTTCGCCTTAACGAGTATAGCAAGGAAAAATACATGGGGAACAAAAAAAAATCTTTATGACTCCTTCTTAAACCCTAAGACTGTCTTTTCTTGGTATATGCCGATTTTTTTTACTTTTATACTTCAAATTCCTCAGTTCAACTATGTTGTGGTATAGGATGGATACAATTTATCTGATAAATTTGAGACAGTAGCAGGATTTCCCAAAGGGTGTTTACTTAGGCCTATTTTATTTACACTTTTTACTAATGGTGTTTGCGAAATTTGAATTGGAGGTGGAGAATTCAATGAGTCCATAATTAAAGTTCGAATGTACGCAGATTATTTGGTACTACAGGAACTGGCAGATAATCCATTCCATCTCTACAATTGCTAATAAGTAGACTCAAATGTTTACGAATGGATACCCACAAGACCAAGGATATGGTTTTAGAGCCAAGACAGCAAAAAATAGTCAGAAGAGTCATTAGTGAACGACCTTTAATACCTTGGAACCTTGAAGTGGAATAAGCATAAAAAATAAGGGAAGCCTTAAAAGTTTTAATTTTGATTTGGTCAATTTTCTTGGTACCGTAAAATAACCGAGAGCTTTTCTCTTCTGTAAGCACCTGTTTGTTTTATGGTGTACATTGACTTTTTTTGAAGAATTTGAAACCATACAATAGGAGGATTCGAATCGATTGCTTTAGTCCAAACAATGGTTAGAAAATGTTCTTTTCAGGTCTTTTTTAATATTCTGTTTCATCTTTGGAAAAATCGGGTAATATCATATTAAAGCTAAGAAAGTTGCCTTGGCTACTTTTTTTATCAAAATATTTTATCAAAGTATTTACAAAATCCCTAATTTCAGAAGTGTTCAAAAAAAAATCTGTCCAGGTATTGGTATCTGTCTTTAGCTTTTTTTTTTAATACCCCATTTATAGAAGTTTCTTATATGATAGGTGTTCCTTTAGCCAAAAATGGCCGTGTGTTCAGCTCCCTGCTGTTATTTCTCATCACCAAATTTGAAGAATGAAGGATCTATAGAAAGAGAAACCTATGATACTAAGACTGAAACCCATCCTAATACAATGAAAACCACATTTTTCCTGATAGAAATACAATTTTATGTTTAGTAAAAGTCCACTGAATACGTTAATTCCACCATATTTCCTCTTATTCTAATATTTCCTAACATATTTTTGGCGTTAGTGGTCCCGTTTAAGAGAAAATGTGTTCAAAAGTACAACTTTTTCGAAAATTGAACTAGTGAAGTCAACCAGTTCCAACGTAACATATTCTGAAGCCCCCGACTTACTGATTCCAAATAAGGCCACGATAGACATCTAAGTGGCTCAACACTCCTTCTGAAGCCCCCGACTTACTGATTCCAAATAAGGCCACGATAGACATCTAAGTGGCTCAACACTCCTCCTCAAAAGTGAAATTTTTTTCAGACTTTTAAAAGTTTATGAAAACACTTGAAATATATTTCAAATAGAAGCTTTTGACTCCCTGACTACGAATATTTATATGTGGCAGACGTCTAAGAGGCCCCAAAACTCCCTTAAAGTGCAATTTTTTTTTTTTAATTTTATAACCACTTAAAATATATCTCAAATGAAAGGTCTTGACTCCTTGATTATGAATATAATGTCACGGACGTCCAAATGGGCCAAAAACCCATGACAGACGTCCTGAAAATGCAACTTTTTTCGCTTTTTTAAATTTTAGAAAACCACTAAAAAATATAAAAATATATATTAAGCGGATTAGGAAGTTTGTCATGATGCATATTTAATCATATTTTTGTAAACCTAAATATAAAAGTATATAAGAACTTAATGGAGAATTATATAAAATATTCTATTTTAAGTAATCTAAAAACAATTCTTTTGATGGATTTGTTAAATTGAAAACTTCTGGGACTTGAAATCATAAAATTGAGAAATTTCATTCAATTTTTTCTTTCCAATAATAAATTCCCCTGCGATGGTAAAGATAGCTTAATGAATATGTTTCAGCCAAGGATATTTTTTGAACAATTCCCCCAAGACACACGTAGCCTATGCAAATATATTCTAATATTTTCGTCAAAAATTATTCATAAAATAAATTCCAAAAAATTCAAAACAAACACAATTTCCCAAAAGCAATACCTATATACTCCTATAGAAAAATATATTACTTCAATAGTATCCCAGGTCTTAGTTCTTCAATAAATCTAAGTCATATCGTTTCCTTTTTTATCCGAACACAACTTTTCTAATAGTCTCCTTATCAAAAAACACTCATGAGGCAATAAATTCTGATAAAAGAAAATAGACTTAAATTTACTGACTTCAGGACACCTCACTGTTTGCCCTCCCTAAAGTATATACCAACTGAAACCCGCCCCTAATAATAAATCAACATTGGAGGGCTTTTTTCCCAACCTGACAGAAATTCAAACTCAATTTTTTTCCACAAATACTCAACCTGATATTTTTTTTTTTTTAATCAAAACCCTAAACTTAAACCGAAACCCTAGACTGACACAAATCCATACTAGAGGCGGAAAAATTAGCCAAACATATAAAATACAATCCTCACTGCCACTCGTGCCGCCCGCCCCACCAGGCCCCTTTCCAGGAAAAGTGATAAAAATCCAACATTTCATATATTTTTGCATTAAAACCACAATTCATACTTTTTCGAATATATCATACTTAAATCTGTTCCACATTCCGGTATTGTGAGGGTGCGATGATAGCTTTTGGGGCGGGTGCCTATAGGGTAGCAAGGACAACCGACGATATATTGTAATAAAAATATTTATGTGTTCACTGAGGCGGGCTGCAAAAAAGTACAACATCTGACAAAAAAAGGAGAGAATAAAGTAAACCAAACAACATCATAACGTAAACTTTTCGTATTAAATTATATTCAGGAGTTTTTATTTGGTTTGGTGGTTGGAGGCTGAAAGAGAGATACAAGGGTTACAAAATATTCAATTTTTTTTTCTCGCTAAATTTTGAATGCGATGACAACACAACTGCAAACGACAAAAAAACAACGCCGACAACGATGAAGAATAAGCAGCAGAACGCTCTATCTAAACTCTGGGTTTCTTTTATTTCGAGAGCGAACCTTTATACGGTAGCACTGTTGTAGCAGGGTTGAAAAAGATGAAAAACTTTCAACAAGGAGTGTGCGGAAAGAACGTAAAACTTTTAAACAGGACGGATGGAAAAAATTGTGCCCCTAGATCGCTGTTCCTTCCCGCTCCCCATTCCATCTTTTCTCTATGCATTCACCTATTTCATTTATATCCTTTTGAATTCTTTAGAGAATGACACTGAGATTCTGAGTGAGCGAATGAATGAATGAGTGAGATGGCACACTGCTTGCTATTGCCATCGACCGTGCCATACTCTGCTACGGTTGAAATTGTATGCACATCCCATTGTAAACTAAAATCGTTAAGAAAGTTTTTCATTTTCAATTGTTCCTTATTTTACTGTCTTGCCTTAAGAGTGTGCTTCTCTATGTAGTGTTTCTCCATGCATGAATCTATGAATTTCCGAAACGAAAAGGGGATGTGACACGAGGCAATAAATGAATATTTTGAAAACATCATGGAGGACCCGCATTGGGAGCCAGTTAAAATAATAAACCATTGAGGGAGTACTTCTCGATGAAATTTTTCAAACTATGTTGAACACTCATAAATTATTTTTCAATTTAATTACTTTAAAAAAACAATTGAAAATTGATTGTCTTGCATAGTCAACTATTAATGCAGAATGCAAATGAATATGTTTCCATATGTGAACAGCCCCGGTAATAATTATGAACATATTAATTAAATACCATTGTAGTATGAATTAAATAATGCAAAATAAATCTATGGTTACTACTTAGACCAAAACCAACATAAATATGTCAACAAAATCAATATTTGTTTTTGTTCCCGATATGTACGAAGCCTTCAGTCGTACAACTTTGTTTAATATAAAATACCATAGAAATCGGTTAAGGAGGTTAAACAGCGATAGTTGTCGTATATGTTTTAATTAAAAACAAGTGGTTTTTGTATTCAAATTCAACGACTTGAAAGCGGATTGTGTTTTAAAATAAAATACTTTAAATTGATATTACTAATTTTTTCATGGAAAAATGTTGATGTTGGGGAAATTTTCGTGATAAATGATAAGATGAAAAAACCGCGGAGTGCTATTGAATTCGAGGGTGCATTTTGGAAGGGGGTGTAATAGAAATTCCCTCAGGTTCTTCCATATAACTCGAAAACGAAGTAAAATTTCGAGATAATGTAAATAACCCTTTTTGTAAACAATAAAATTTACCATTGAAATGGATCATTCTAAATTTTTTTTCAACTATTTAATTAACTAAATTTATTTTATTTAATTTTCTTTGATATGTATGACATATTTAAAAAAAGATTTTGATAAAAATCTACTCGCTCAAACTAAACTGATTTTAAGGTTTAATAGTAAAATAAATGGATGTCTGTGAAGTTAGCAGGGCAACTTTTACCCACGCAAATACTCGTAGAACCTTGACAGGAATTTGCAGTTTTTTTTTGCATTTCTATTCCCGATTTTGCAGTTCGCAAAAAAAAGGGTGTAATCGAGTGACTTGCTTACTTCACAGTGATGTAAGCAGGTCACATCGTGTATCTCACGAATCAAACATGCTAGGAACTTGCAGTAGAGCTCCAAATTAGCAGTTTTTTTGCACTTTATGAATGGGCTACTTCAAAAATTTGAAGTCCTTTTTTTGAAAAAAAAAAATCATACTGACCTGCTAACTTCACAGTGAATAAGTTAGCAGGTCACATAGTGTATCTCAGGAACCAAGCTTGATAGGAACTTGTAGTAAGGCCCCAAATTAGTAGTATTTTTTGCATTTCAAGAATAGGCTACTTCAAAATTTTGAAGTCCTTTTTTTTGATTAAAAAATTCATACTTACTTCACTGCGAAATTAGCAGGTCAGTATGAATTGTTTTTCAAAAAAATTGCTTCAAAATTTTGAAGTCGCCTTATTTTCTTTTGCATTCTTGAAATGCAAAAAAACTGCAAATTTGGAGCCTTACTGCCAGTTCCTAGCATGCTTAAGTCCCAAGATACACTCTATGACCTGCTAACTTCACAGTGATTACACCCTTTTTTGCCGAACTGCAAAATCGGGAATAGAAATGCAAAAATAAATGCAAAAAAAACTGCAAGTTCCTGTCAAGGTCCCATTTGCGTGGGTGAAAGTTGCCCTGCTAACTTCACAGACGTGGTATTTATGGTTTTTTTGAAAAAACTTGCAAGATGATACCCTCAAACTGGGTGTTTGATTCATTCTTGATCATTTAAGAACAAAATAATAGGAAAAATAATTTTTGTTCGTAGTTTAAGGGTTGCCATCTAATTCTTTTCCAAGTTAAAAATAATTGCCTAAAACAACAAACTTGCTCCTGAAAACCCGGTTTTTGAACTTAGGTTCGAAATTTTGTTTCGTTTTCGAGTTATATGCAAAAACTCAAAAAGGGTGCTTTTGCCTCCTCTCCTCAAAAATGCACCCTCGAATTTAATCCCACTCTGTGGTTTTCTCATATTCAATATCCAAATTATTGATTTTTATAATAAAAGTCCATGAACGTCTTAGTTCCATTATAAATGACATAAACAATAGCCTATTATTTAATTAACTGAAACTACGAGTAGTTCAAGACATCAAAAAGAAATGTTCGAGTGCTGCAGTGCTTTGTAGTGACTTTAATGCTTCAAATGGTATGAGAAAAAAAGTGCATGTGTATGGTAATAACACTATCAAAAAATGATTTGACGACGGGGCCTAATTGTTGGCAATAAATCGAAAAATGAAACTGCCCGTATAAGGCCATTGTTATTTTATTTTAATAGTCAAATACCCAACTGTTCATAATGTAAAATTTTTAAACCGTTATCATAAACACATTTTGCATGATAAGCATCGGCGCAAGCCATTCTTGTTCACAGATTAGCTTGAGGTTGATGTGAAGAAATTTATAAAGTGTTTTTAATTAAATAAAAAAAAAATAACGATCATAAAATATTAAAATTTTTGGTATGAAGCCTTCAAGTTCTGGTATATGTTAATCTTTTTAAGAGTTTTTTTGTGAGAAAGTTCTTTAAATTATATAAAACGGTAATTATCATAAAAAAAACTTTAATATTACTCTTTTTTTTCGCTTCTTTGTGCAAACATTGATCGGTGTAGTTGTGTTCCCAAGCAGTCCCAAGAATAATTTTTGTTGTTATTGATAGCATGTCTTAACGTTATTAAGGAGCTGCAAGACAATTCGGTGGTTTTTTGCGGTTTTGATAAAAACGCTTCTTTACAAAATGTGCTTTCTGACAAAAAAAATGTGAGAATTTCTAAGATTTGTTTTATCCTTTAGGTACGAGTTCAAACACAATTTTTATAAGAAGGGCGATTTGTTTTTCTGGAAGAAGAGTTAAAAAAAACGAACAGGAAACTTCGATAACATTGGTTTAACTAAAACACTTTCTCGATTCGAATCTGAGGATAAAACTCGTTTTGAAAAGGCTTTTCGAAAACTAGAGACGTTTTTTAAAATAAATAATTCATGGCTTGAGACATCTGTTTCTTTCCTTTGTTGCCCTGAAGAAAGGCTAAAGCGTGGTCGACCAAGTGTTTCATTCGATAAAAGTACTGAACGTACAAAAAGAATGAAAACAAAAAAACTAAGAGAGTCTACATTGATTTCTATGTTGAGTTTTGCTACTCAAATGAGCTTGAGAGCAGTGGGACAGGTAAGTGCTTCTAAAGTAGTAAAGGATATAACAACAACTACCCCTGACCGAGCAAAAAAATATAGGAAGTCATTTAGGGAGTCACTCGAGCCCAAAAGTAGTAAAATGTCAGGCCAAGAAGCACTAGGGGTTGCAGTTGAAGCGCAACTATCTCGACATCAATACAATGTTATCAGAATGAGTGCACCAGAAAAATTTCCTGCATACAAGGTCCTACAAGCTGCAAAAAAAATGTTATCCACCCCCCGAATGCATCGAAGTTAGCGAAAATCTAGTAACGGTTTCCCTTCAGACACTACTAGATCTAACCACAAAGCGTTTGTTGGATTCACAGATGGAAGTAATTGGTCTACTAACAACAGTTGAAATAGAAAATCCGAGGTTATTTTGCAAGTAGGGTTTTGATGGAAGTTCGGGACACAGCTCCTACAAACAAGCTTTCCATGGCCTTGAAGCAACTGATTCTTCGGTCTATATTACTTGTGTTGTTCCTCTTAGACTTTCTTCCAGTTTCAAGATTGTATGGCAAAATCCACGTCAAGGTTCTACAAGATACTGCAGGCCATTAAAAATAGAGTTTGTAAAGGAATCTACAGAAATGTCTATTGCAGAAAAGAATAGAGTTGAAAATGAGGTGAAGAATTTTGCGAAAGACAACAATGTTAATTGAAGAAAGAGAAGTACAAGTCAATCATACTCTTCTTCTTACAATGATTGACGGCAAAGTCTGTAATGCTATTACGGAAACGTCATCAACACAAAGGTGTTTCATATGTGGTGCGTCATCTAGAAGCTTTAATGATATAGATAGTATGTTGACAAGGGAAGTGAAAACAGAAAACTTAGAGTTTGGACTGTCCGTTCTTCATGGATGGATAAGGTTTTTCGAAAATTTACTTCAATTAGCCTACAAATTGCCTCTTAAGAAATGGCAATTTCGAAGGGATGACAAGATAGTTGTTGCTGAAAACAAAAAAAGGATACAAAAAGAGTTTAACGATCGTTGTGGTTTGATAATAGACAAACCAAAGCCCGGATTCGGGAACTCGAATGATGGCAATACGGCCAGGCGTTTCTTTCAAAATCCTGAAATTTCCGCTGAAATTACAAAAATTGATGTTCAACTCATAAAAAAGATGCATAATATTATGATTGTTGTAGCTAGTGGCTATGAAATAGATGTAGAGAAGTTCAAAAATTTCGCAATCGATACTGCCAGATATTATGTGGAAAAGTATCCCTGGTATTACATGTCACCTACCCTTCATAAATATTTCATTCATGGACCCGAAATAATAGCCCATGCACTGTTACCGATTGGTCAACTGACTGAAGAAGCCCAAGAATCAAGGAATAAGGACTTCAAAAATTATAGAGAGCACCATTCTCGGAAATCCAGTAGAGAAAACACTAACCGAGATATTTTTAACTCTTTTTTATTAAGTTCTGATCCCATCATTACTAGCATGAGGAAACTACCCGAAAAAAAAGAGCAACACCTGCCAATTGAAGCATTGAGTTTGCTTAAAGCTCCCCCTGCTGATAATATAAATTCTGAGGCTGAAGAAGATAGCAGTGATGAAGAAAGGCATGATTTTATTTTAAATTAATGAAAAATCAATTATATGCTATTCTCAATTATGTTCAATTTTCTGTATTAAAACTTATTTTGCTATTCTGTTTTTACTGAAAAAAATTGCGCGTACTTAATTTTTGCAGAGAACAAATATATACTTGTTTGTAGGCGTATTTATAGCCAAATTTGACAGACCTAAATGTTGATATATTAAAAACGGTAGGTATCTTTATTTGAAAATTTTTCGAAATTCAAAAAAGTGGGCGTTTTGGTGGGCGTGGTCATTGTTGGGTTTTGAAATATCAATATATTGATTCTATAAACAATTCCAGAAATTTTTCAGGTTCCTAGCTCTATTCCCTGATTTATTGCCACCAATAGGGTCGTTCTGCCCCAGTGTGCGCCGCGCCGCCGCGCCTTAAGAATGAATCCTAGTCTTAAGTACTAAAACACTTCTTGTATTGTGTGTCTGTCCCTCTACAAGAATCCATTATTATTTTGCAGTACCAGCAAGCGCCAGCTCCGGGCGGCCGCACGAATTGTATCGTTCCCTAAGGAATTATTTGCTAGATATTGACAATTTTAATAAATTATTTTCATTTTTTGTTCCACAAACGAAAATGTAGGAAATTCAGTGCTCTAAAAAAGTATCAAATAATTTTTTCTGTCAGATCAACAAGAGGCGAGATAAACGTTTAAAACCGTTTTTTTTTTCTAAAAGACAGTTTTTCGACAATAACTTTTCATTGAAAAGTGATGAGAAAAATATTTGAAGCGTAAGTTTTATAAAATCATTCAACCTACAAAATCACACAAAAAATTTTACTCTTCGTCCAACAGTAGCCGAGAAAATTACATTAACGATTTTCAAAGACTTTTTTTTCAAATTGGCGGACAACAAAGCATTCTTCACCAGCTAGACTGTCCTCACTCGAATTTTGGGACTTAGAGTGAACATAGTATACAAAAAACTAGTTATACTAAAATTACTCGTACTATTATACAATTCGAATTCACTGTAAAAAACAAGCCAAAAAGAGCTTATGAATTGAATACCTTAATCAACAATCCCAAAGAGCATGTGAATTAAAAATATTCAATTCACAGATCCCAAAAAGCTTATGAATTGAATATTTTTCAATTCATAATTCAAAAACAGTTTGCGAATTAAATCTTTTTTAATTCACAAGTCCGATGAGAGATTATGACTAACAGATTATTTAATTCATAAACTCGCAACCCTGGCTGACCAGTTAAGGTTCCTGAAAAAATCGTTGAGACTATCCCACCCAAATGGTGGCACGAGAACTTCGAAGAAATGACACAGTGATTTGATGTGTTTAGAGGCTGTAAGACACTATTAGTGTATTGATCAGGGCAAGACGTCATTAAAGAAACATTTCAATAGAAAAATACTGTTACCCGGAATAGCCAAAAATACTAAATCCCAGCTGATGATAAACTACTTAAATAATATAAAACACACAGCTTCCTAAGAATAATTTCACCCAAACAGAGGAAGTACCTAAACCAACTTGTAACGACTTTTATTCAAAACCAAAAACAAAATTTAAAATCATATTTACATTTATTTAATTTTGCATAGGTATGATAAAGCTAAAAATGGTTGATGGCTTATCCGATTAGTGGAGCTAAGGTTATTTCCCATATACACATTCACACAATTAACATTACATTTCCAGTCAGTCTTCCGCTTACTCTTTGGTATAATTAATTAAAATTCATTTGCAAGACACCTCCCATCTTCAAAAATAATTTAACAAAAAAAAAAAAAAAACAAAAAAAACACAGAACTCTTCACTCTCATCTAAATGTAATTTTAAAACTTTTAACATTCATATGAATATTATGTATTTGCAAGCAAGAAAACCCGACTTTTGGTGGTTGATGATTGTGAATTAGTCGTATGCTGAAGCTATTTTCATATCATGCCATCATATTGCAAAAGGTTGCCACTTTGCAAAAGTTATTAAACCTCCTTCTTTGGTGTTGATTTTACTAATGTTTTTCATATGAACTTAAAGTAATATTGTGCCTTCATTGTTTTTTAACAAAGGCTTTGTTCCTAAAGAGCTTCTTTTTCATCAAAAATACTCAACTTAATGTATTACAACTAAACAGTTAGTTAAAGTAAATAACCTCTTTATTTTTAAAGATTGTTTTTGAACGCCATCTATGAAAAAATCTAACCTTAATTCTTCAAAGCCTAGCATATTTTGAATACTAATCCAACACTACCTCGCTTCTCAGTGCCAACTATTGAAAATTGCTCACACAATGTCCCAAAAATGTGCTGAACTTCACCAAGTTTTGGTTTAAGAGACCTCACATTCGGAATTTCAACTTGAAAAAAGAAAATAAATAGGTACTTTGTAATAAAAAAGTGGGCGTGGTAAATTTGTGGGTTTCCAAAATCAAATATAAAAATTTCACACATTCAGTTCAAGAGAGTTTGATTACAATATTTCAGCAGTGGACGTTAGGTAAGGAGGATATTCAAAAACAATACAAATGGGTGTGGCAGTGGGCGGATTCGACTTAAATCACTTCAATAACCTACTCGCTGCTAAAGAGAAAACACTTTGAAAATGACAGCAAAATCAGTTCAGTTATTTTTTAATCTATAAGCCTCATGATCAATACCATAAAGAAGACATATAGATTGTTTAGGGTTAAGTTAAATTTTTTTAGCCTACTTTCTTTACTGTGAAACTTGTTTAAATACATAACTCTTAAATTAGGTTTCATTGCACTATAAAACATGGAAATTTCCCTTCACGGTTTCTTGTTAAACTACTGCAGTGGCAACACTTATCAAAAAGACACACTTGCATACACATTTGTTCAATCAACAAGGACCCCATACAGCATCCTTCTCCCTGCAACACTTGCAAGCTGTTACTTTAGTACTTACGTAATTACAATGTTATAAGAGCAATGTTAAGCGCATAATATTCTCAAGTGGATGGAGAGCTTTTGCAGGATGATAAGTCGTAGATATATATATGTACCTATGGAGCAGTATACCTACTCGTGTGTGCACTGTGTGCAAATATGCTGCACACACATACCCAAGTTCATACACATACATATATGTATGTATAATATGAAGTGTTTGGTTCTGTTTTCTGTTTATGCTAGAAACATACGAAAACTCAAGTACCACACGACACTAAACAACGAAGTAGAAAGGAAATTTGCAGTTTACCTCAGTCTTCTTATTTTATACATATAGACGAAACCTTTAGCTCTACAGATTTCAACATCTCCATATATACTTCACAACACAACTTTCCGTGTCAATGCAGTCAGGAAAGAGCTTAATGTTCTCATAAAAAGTTAAAAAAAAAAATATTTAATTACCCAAGCGGGGGACGACAACGGACGAAACAACCAACAAGGACATATCTCTTTTATTATTCTCATCTCATCTATCATCGTGTTCTTTTTTTCATATAATTTTTACTTTTTAATTCTAGGAAAAGGTGAATGGATCCAATTTCCTTTTAACAAGAAGTGCCAATTTTGTTTATTTTTTTTTCTTTTGTCAAAATATGGTTTATAAAAGTGGAATAAATTTTTTTTATAGTTTCCAGGAATTTAAAATTATTTGGTTTCGTTTAAAGAGCTATGTATCTTCATTACAATCATACAAAAATACATAAGTATAGCAATATTAAACAGTATTTTCTATGTAAGGGTAATAAGTTTTTGAAGCATCATCAAGGGTGTTAAAAGTTAATTGTGAAATATTAACTTTGTTGGTTAAATAAAACTTCTTTAAAGCTGAAAAAAACAATTTAATCTAAGGTGCAGCTTGAAAGTCATTATTGTTTTATGACTTTCCCAGAATCCTATCAGATAAAAGGTAAAACATGGAATTATCATCACTCACATATAATCGAGTTAAATCTTGAATTGGGGATAAAATTAGTAGCTCAGTAGAAATAGAAATACCTACATACAAATGCCAAGAAAAAATTAAATAAAATGCACGACTGGATCCCACGTAGTTGCCCTTATGTTCAAAATGATTGGAACTAAAAACTTTCAAAATATCAGAGTAATTATACACGGGCGGTTCAATAAGTCCGTGACTTTTGGAATAAAATACAGATTTTTTGATAAAAAAAATAATTTTATTTTTCAACGTAGTCTCCCTTGAGCTCTATACACTTTGTCCCTTCCCAAAAAAAATGATTTGTCGAGGTCCTCAAAATAGGCCTTTGTTTGCGAGATGACTTCATCATTGGAGTCAAATCTTTTTCCACCAAGCCATTTCTTCAGGTTTGGGAACAAGAAGTAGTCGCTGGGAGCCAAATCTGGAGAATAGGGTGGATGAGGGAGCAATTCATAGCCCAATTCATGGATTTTTGCCATGGCAACTGCACATGTGTGCACCCTTGCATTGTTTTGGTGGAAAAGAACTTTTTTCTTGGCCAAATGAGGTCGGTTTTTTTTCAAATCGTCATTGAATCGGTCCAATAAGTTGGCATAATATTCCCCATTGATTGTTCTTCCCTTTTGAAGGTAGTCAATGTGGATTATCCCGCGTGCATCGCAAAAAACAGTCGCCATAACTTTATTGGCTGACAAACCCACCTTGGCCTTCTTTGGACCCGATTCACCCTTAGAAACCCACTGTTTTGACTGTTGTTTGGTCTCTGGTGTGTTGTGACGGATCTATGTTTCGTCCACGGTTACAAAACGGTGCAAAAACTCCTCCATATTGCGATTAAGCAACGCCAAACCTTCCTGTGAAGTTGTTACACGATTGCGTTTGTGGTCGACTGTGAGTAAACGCGGCACCTATCTTGCGGAAAGCTTTTTCATGCCCAAGTGATCATTCAAAATTGAAACCACTGAGCCATGCGAGATCCCTACGGCTTCCACAATCTCTCGCACTTTCAATCTTCAGTCGGCCAACCCCACATCGTGAATTTTTTTCGATTGTTTCGGGTGTAGAGACCTCAACTGGGCATCCAGGACGTTCGGCATCTTCAGTGCTTGTACGGCCACAACGAAATTCAGTAAACAATTTGTTACCATTGAAATCGATGGTGCAGAGTCCCCATAGTATTTATCAAGCCTAGCCTTGGTCTCGGTAATGGTTTTTTTCCGCAAGAAATAATGCTTAATAAGCACACGAAATTCACTTTCTTTTTTCCATTTTCTCCTCAAATTAGTAAATAGTCTGATAAAAATAGCTGTCAAACACAAACTAACTGACGCAGCAAGTTTAAATTTTGACAGGAGTCAACTGACGATGCCTGTTGACAGGAGCAATGTTGCTGTTTCAGTAAAAAGGTCAGAAATTCAAAAAGTCACGGACTTATTGACCCACCCTCGTAGAAAAAAAATTGAAAAATGTATAAACAACTACATAGTTAAAATGTTTAAGACTAAAAAACAATAATGTCATTTGATTACTTGAAAAAATATGAATATATGCAACAAGAAAATTTTTAATCGTAGGAGGTTTTTTTAGAAATTAATTTTTTATACTAAAATCTTAAAAACATTTTAAAAAAAATTATTTTGGTATGTCAAATTTTAGTATATATTGAAATACATTTTTAAACCTAGTTTCAAAAATATTCATGAACTTGTTTTTGAAATATTGAATTTTCAAAAAACAAATTAAATAATTTTTTTTAAACAAAAAATTTATTTTTTTTTCAACGTTTTAATATGAAATATTATTAACATTGTAAAAATTTAGCTGATAATGAAAAAATAGAAAACCGTTATATGACAGGTACCGTTAATAACGGCTTTCGGTAAATTTTTTTCTTATCAAAAAGTACACCATAACTAACGGGTGATTTTTTAAGAGGTTTAGAACTTTAAAAAAAAAAAAAACACAAAAAATTCGAAAAAATGAATGAAATATTTATTTGAATCGATAGTTTGAACCTTGCAATTTAATGTTTAAAGATAATTTCATGCAAATGTTGACCGCGGCTGCGTCTCAGGTAGCCCATCCGCTGAGTCCAATTTTGGTATACTCTTTCACACATATCGGCAGGTATCTCACGAATGAATGCATGGATGTTGGCTTCCAGTGCGTCAATCGAAGCGGGCTTGTCCCTATAGACATTAGCCTTGACATACCCCCACAAAAAATAATCTAATGGTGTCAAATCGCACGATCTAGGCGGCCAATTGACTGGCCCGAAACGTGAAATTAACTGTTCACCAAACTCGCCTCGCAATTGCGCCATTGTTTCGCGTGCTGTGTGGCATGTGGCACCGTCTTGTTGAAATCACATATCATGCAAGTCAAGAACTTCCATTTCGGGCAAAAAAAAGTTTGTTATAATCGCTCGGTAGCGTTCACCATTGACAGTAACGCTGCGATTCGCATCATCTTTGAAGAAATATGGCCCAATAATGCCGCCGGCCCATAAACCGCACCAAACAGTGGCTTTTTCGGGATGCATTGGTAGCTGTTGCAATGCTTCTGGCTGATCTTCACTCCAAATGCGGCAATTATGCTTATTTACGTACTCATTCAACCAAAAATGAGCCTCATCGCTGAACACAATTTTTCGATAAAAAAGCGGATCCTCGGCCAGCTTTCCAAGAGCCCATTCACCAAAAATTCGGCGTTGTGGTAGGTCGGCTGGCTTTAGTTCTTGCACCAGCTGTATCTTAAAAGGCTTTACGCCCAAATCCTTCCGCAAAATTTTCCACGTAGTGCTGTAACAAAGGCCTAACTGCTGGGAACGGCGCCGAATCGACATTTCGCGGTCTTCTGTCACACTAGCTGATACGGCCGCAATATTTTCTTCATTACGCACAGTACGTAAACGTGTTGGTGGTTTAATGTCCAACAAAGTAAATTTGGTGCGAAATTTGGTCACAATCTTCCGAATAGACTGCTCAGAAGGTTGAGAATGCCGACCATAAAATGGAAGCAGCGCGCGATGAACATTTCGAACCGAGCACGAATTTTGATAGTAAAATTCAATAATTTGCAAGCGTTGTTCATTTGTAAGACGATCCATGGTTAAATCGCAAACCAAACTGAAGCTGTTTGACAGTGACACAAGGTACTAAACACACGTCAGCTGTCAAAACCAGTGTTGCCAAAACCAAACCAGCTAAAAAATCACCCGTTATCATGAAAAAAGTTGCAGTAATGCCTCCACATGTCGAACGGGTATTGGGAAAATAAAAAGAAAGGTATTGAGTACACGTAACTTTTGGTAAAATGTAAGTACCCCCACTTTTCGGGAACATAATTTTTTTGTCAAATGGTTGGACCTCTCCTTTTTGGTAATTTTTAATATTTTGAACATGAAAAAACGTTCGGAAATGTTTCAAGACATTAAGTGCGTGTATGAAAAAAAAAACGGTTGATGATTTAAAATTTCGGTGTTGCGCTTTACATAAAAATATTTTTTGTATGTCATGTATGTATGTATTTTTTGGTAATTTTTAATATTTTGAACATGAACAAATACGCCTTCAGATATCAACCAAATGGCCGCCGTACTCACCTGATCTAAACATCATAGAAAATGTCTGGGGATGGTTAGTACGCAAAGTTTAGGAGGGTGGTCGTCAGTTCGAAGACAAAGAAACCTTAATTTCTGCAATCAAATTAGCGTGGAGCGAAATTTCGTTAAATTACATTAAAAAACTATACGATTCCATGCCGGATCGAATTTACGAAGTAATTAAAAATAAAGGTGGAAGTACCCACTACTAAACTTAAACAAAAATTTGTTTCATTCCATTCCAATACCAATTTTAATTTTTGTACCTATTCAGTTGACTCAAAAAAAAACTTCTACTTTGTATAAGTTACACTTTGGAAGTGGTTGAAGGAAAAACTCACGGTTGTTTTTGGATAAAACTTTGAAATTCTGTTATTTATATGTTACGAACATTTTTACCATCAACAGATGGCATAATAACCATCACTGTTTGAAAAAAATGGATAAAATATATTCAAAAATGTTTGTGCGTATTCAGTTGACGAGGAGTGTAAGTTTTAATTTAATACTTCGTGTTTATTGAATAAAAGTATATTTAGTAAATAGCCCAGGAAAATTAGACAAAAAAATGGCACAGCTACGAAGAAATTCCGACAAAGCTGAATTTTTGTAGAAAGCTTTGACGTTTTAAGCATCTTCTTAAAAAAGTTCCGTAAATTTGGGTCGGGGCTTTAGTTTTTTAGGGGTGGTTTAAGGGGGTTAGATTAAGTTTCGTATTTATTTCTCAAAAACTATAAGTTTTTTTGAAAAAATGTGAAGGTACAAATTGTAGCTTGTAATGACGCATTACAAATCTGCACAACAACAACGAAAACACGAACAAATTAAATGCGTTCTGTCACTATACCGAGCATTGAGTTCACACTCAGTTCAACATATCCAAAAGCCAATGACATTAATTTGCAAAGGTTATTTTGTCATTCGCGAGGATATAATGCACACTAGGTTGTTACCAAAAGGTTGCCTAGTAGAACCAAATAAGACCAACAAAAAGCAAGCAGAAGCAAGCACAAGAAGCAGAAGGAAGCAGAAGCGAGCAAGGGAAGCAGAAGGAAGCAGAAGCAAGCAGAAGCAGGGAACTAGACCACGCATATAAATACGCCTAAACTCTTGGAGTAGGAGCCAGTCGGACTTCGATCGTCGGTAAGCAAGGATCAGTGGTAAGTAATTTGGATATTAACAGAGGCTTCCCCCCACCAGTGGTAAGGGGCTTCTTGTAGAGTATTCAAGTTTAAATGCATAGTACCAGTTTCGACTGTGATTTACCCACGATAAGTGGTGATTTACCCGTTTTACGGTGATTTACCAGTTTCGACTGTGATTTACCAGCTTCGACTATGAATTACCTACGATAAGTGGCGGTTTACCCGTTTTACGATGATTTACCAGTTTCAACTGTGATTTACTAGTTTCGACTGTGATTTACCCACGATAAGTGACGATTTACCCGTTTTACGGCGGTTTACCAGTTGCGACTGTGATTTACCAGTTTCGACTGTGATTTAACCACGATAAGTGGCGATTTACCCGTTTTACGGTGATTCACCAGTTTCGACTGTGATTTACCAGTTTCGACTGTGATTTACCCACGATAAGTGGCGATTTACCCGTTTTACGGTGATTTACCAGTATCGGCTGTGATTTACCAGTTTCGACTGTGATTTACCCACGATAAGTGACGATTTACCCGTTTTACGGTGGTTTACCAGTTGCGACTGTGATTTACTCACGATAAGTGGCAATTTACCCGTTTTACGGCGATTGCGCCAGTTACGACCGAATCGATGGAAGAGACGTGTTTCAACCGTGCCCCACGCCACCAGCTGGTCGACACCTATCGCGAAGACTACACCGGACCCGTAATGCAGGCTGAGATTTCGGTGGGAGGAGCTACTACGAAAACCGGAATTATACAAGAAGAACTTAACATATTAAGTTAACGTACGATGTTTACGTAAGAAATATAAAGGAAATATGCTTGTCATAATACAGTTATGACTACTTGTGATTTATTTAAATATCATCAACTGAGTGTCGCCGGCTTCACCGGAAACAAATTGTAAACAATAGAAGACAATAACCATGTCCGATATCTTGAAATACGATACTCCTGGAAACCAGTCCAGCATCCAGATTCCACATGACATCATCCTCTCCCACCATAACTTATTATAGATTATTAATAAGTTAAGCATAAGAATAAAATGTATTTTAGAGACAGTAAGTTTTTATCTAGCGATCGAGTAAGTTTTTATCTAGCGATCGAGTAAGTTTTTATCAAGTGATCGAAGTGGTCAGTGATTATGAAACAAACTTTTTAAAAACTCAACTCGCACTTATGTGTAATTAATTGGCGACCGTGACAGGACACTTAATATAAGTATAACCAGAAATACGAAGTATGGTTAATATTAAGTTGTCTCGCGTTTAATTTAATCGTGAACTCTAACATATAAGTATCCTTCAAAGAAAGGAGAAAATTTATGAAAGTATCCATAAAGTGGAGAAAATAAAATAAAAAAATATCCTTGAAATAAAAAAGGAGAAAATCAAATTAAAAATTATCCTGTAATTAAAAAGGAGAAAATTATATATATGAAAAGTGAAAGTGTATATTGAAGAAAATATGTCCATATAAAAATACATATAATGGAAAATAAAGTAAACGAAAAAAAAGAAAATAAAGAAGATCAGGTGCAAGAAGTTAATGATCAAAAATTGAAAGTTCAAAAAAAGTATTTAGTCGATAAGGCTAACAAAATTAAAGAAATATATAAACTAGCAAGTGAAGACATTGCTAACAACAATTTATAAGAAAAGGTGTTTTTAATTAAAATAAAAAGAAAAGTGAACATTTAAAAGAAAAAGTACAAGTATTGATCCGAAGGCGACAACAAAGCGTAGCCAACATACAACAGCAGCAGAAGTAGCAGATGGTTATATATTTAGTAAGAATAATTTTTACTATATCTAATTTTAATGATTTTTATTTGATTATCATACGATATCTATGAGCTTAAATAGCTAAAAAAATTATAAATAACTTTGAACCAAATAAAAAATTGGGTGAAAAAAATAAATTTAAAATTAGAAAGAAAAGACAAGTAAATAAAAAAAAACCATTTTCATTTGTGAAACAATTAAATCTTAATCTTTTAAAAAAAAAAAAAAAAAATCTGTTATACTGGACGACTTACTTTTGCAATTTGATAATTTAAACTTAAATATGGCAAACAATGACGTAGAAAATTTGGTAGCTAGACTTATTTCAGTAAGTACCAATACTTTAAGGGCAGAAATTAAGACATTACGTACAGCATTAGAAGCTGTAACCAACACAAATTTAGTTACTGATCATAAGACCCAAACAATTGATGAAAATATTGTTTGTAACGAGACGTTAGACGTTATCAAATCTTTACCGGAATTTTCAGGAAATTCTGTATCATATGTAAGCTGGAGAGAATCAGCCCACAATTCAATGTCCTTGTATACAAAAGGCAGCCGCAAATATTTTGCTGCATTAACGATTCTGAGAAATAAAATCATTCAAAGTGCCAATGATAATTTAACGAACCATAGCACAGTTCTCAATTTTGATGCGATAATCGCTAGATTAGATTTCGCATACGCCGATAAACGGCCTGCTCATATAATAGAGCAAGAGTTAAGTGTGTTGCGTCAAGGTAACACATCAATAATAGATTATTATAATCTTGTTAATACCAAATTTACACTTTTAATAAACAAAACCATCATGACGCATGGAACAGAATCAGCATTAACTAGGGAATTAAATGATAATCATCGCAGGAATGCTCTTCGAGTATTCATTACCGGGCTTAACGCTCCACTATCAAACATACTATTTTCTCTTTCCCCTGATGACTTACCTTGTGCTTTAGCGAAAGCACAAGAATTAGAATCAAACAACCTTAGAGCAAATTTTGCTCTTCATTTTAATCGATCACAAATAAATAATTCATCGAGCCATACAAATAACCATCAGAATAATTTAAGATTTCCTCCACGGAATCACAATAATCAACAAACAAGATATGTACAAAATGAACCCATGGAACTCGGAAGCTCAGCACATAGACCTATTGCTAGATATGAGCAAAATAAATTTAATCAGGAAAGGCAGAAGTATAATCCTTTTGCACAAAGTAATTCAGGACCCAATAATAATTATCATCGAAATAATAATTTCCAAAACAATTATAGACCACAATACAAGAGACCATATTACCCTGTTGGAATTACCGCAGCAGAGAAAAGACCACACGAAAGTGCACAACGTAGTGCTCAACCCCCAATAAAAATGGAACGCGTTAATAATCTAAATGAGGACGGTTTTTTAGACGAGACCCAGGACTACCCTACATATTCAGGAGCAGTCCAAAGGGAAAACTAAAAATATTAGTTGACACAGGTGCAACTAGCTGTTATTGCAAGCCAAATGTGCTTCAAAACAGACAAGAATTAGTTATTAAAAAGAGAGTAAGAACGATCAATGGATCGACGTTAATTAATTACTTTTATGATGTGTTAATTTTTGATAGAAATGTTAGGTTCTATGAAGTAAATAATTTAGATGCAGACTTGTTGATAGGATGCAATTTATTAAAAAATGCTGAAATAAAAATAGATTTTGAAAAGAAAATCTTAAGTTATAAAAATAAATGGGAAAAAATATATATTCCAGAAGAGGAATGTAATAAAATTGTCAATGTACAAAATACATTAAGTCGAGAAGACTTAATCAAACAAGTTAAAAATAGAGTGAAAAAAATACACTCCAACATAAATCTGAATTTACCATTCAGAACTGATATTAAAGCAGAAATACGCACAACTGTTGGATCTCCTATATGGAGTAAACAGTACCCTTACCCACTTTCTGCTAATGGGTTTTTAACAAAGAAATTAATAAAATGTTAAGGAATGGAATAATTCAACCATCCAAAAGTCCATACAATTCACCAGTATGGGTTGTTCCAAAAAAGGAACAAACGAAGACGGTTCTCCTAAGATGAGACTCGTCATTGATTATAAGAAATTAAACGAGAACACAGTATCAGATAAGTATCCCATACCAGATACTAATGTAATATTATCCAATTTAGGGAAAGCGAAATATTTCTCGACAATAGATCTCGAATCGGGGTTTCACCAAATAAAAATGAAAACAGAAGATGTTGAAAAAACATCATTTTCAGTTAATAACGGCAAATATGAATTCTTAAGAATGCCGTTTGGTTTAAAAAATGCCCCAAGCATATTTCAAAGGGCTATGGACGATATTCTACGTGAATTCGTTGGAAAAATTTGTCATGTGTATATAGACGATATAATTGTCTATTCGAATACTTTAAATGAACATGAGGAACATTTAAATAAAATTATAGAAGTTTTGAAAAATGCAAATATGAAGATTTCTTTAGAAAAGTCAATTTTCTATAAAACAGAAGTAGAATTTTTAGGATATGTGGTAGGCCACAATATAATTAAAACTGACCCAAGAAAAATTGAGTCCATACAAAATTTTCCAATTCCTAAAACATTACGACACTTAAGAAGTTACTTAGGACTGACTGGTTATTATAGGAAATTTATCAAAGACTATGCGAAAATAACCAAACCTTTGACAAAGTATTTAGCGGGAGAAAATGGAAGAGTATCCCAATACATTTCAAAGAAGACTGACATATACTTAGATGAACAAGGAATTGATGCGTTCAATAAATTAAAAAATCATTTAATAAATGAAGTAGAATTGGCACAGCCAAATTTTGAGAAGAAATTCGTTTTAACGACAGACGCGTCAAACGATGCCATAGGTGGAGTATTATCACAAGATGATAAACCCATTACATTTATCTCAAAAACTTTAAGTACAACTGAAAAAAACTATGCGACAAATGAAAAAGAGCTCTATGCCATTGTATGGGCATTAAAAAATCTTCGAAATTACCTTTACGGAGTTACTAATTTAGAAATACATACAGACCATCAACCATTGACTTTTGCTGTTTCCCCACGAAACCCTAATGCAAAGATGAAAAGATGGCATGCTATTATAGAGGAGTACGCTCCCAAAATCATTTATAAGCCAGGGAAAACTAATGTGGTAGCTGATGCATTATCCAGGCAAAACCTAAACCATCTAACTGACAATTCGTCAACTGATGCTACAGTACACTCCGCAGAAAGCAGTGACAATACTAATATACGCGAAACGAATAAACCACTAAATGATTTCAAGCAACAAATCATTCTAGCTAAAGGACTTTTTTCAGTCCACGAGAGAATACAAAACTTTCCGAATAAAATGCGTCATATTATAGAATACGATACACCAGAAAATTTGATAATTATTTTGAAACAGTATCTAACACCAGGAACAGTAGCTATACATTGCACACCTGAAGACCTATATGACATCAAGTCAACCATTTTAACAACCTTTAACAATAAGTTCTTATATACTAAAATTTTTCCTAATGATATCCCTAATAAGGATGATCAAGCAGCAATTGTGCAACAAACGCATACCAGAGCACATAGGAACTACAGGGAAAACATAAAGCAGATTCATAATGAATATTACTGGCCTAATATGCGTAAGCAATTTAAAGAATACACCAGAAATTGTGACATATGCAACAAATTAAAGTATGATAGGCATCCACAATTAGTGCCAATTGGAGAGGCTCCAATTCCCAAGAAGGAGGGGGAATTCCTTCATATCGATATATTTTCCGCACAACAAAATAAATACTTAACATGTGTTGATGCGTACTCAAAATTTTTAATAATTAAACCTATTGAAAACAAGTTAAACTTAGAAAATAAAGTTTTGGAATTACTACAAGTTTTTCCTAATTGTAAAAAAATTACTTTAGATAATGAAAGAGGATTTAAATCTATGGTATTTAAAAATTTAATGGATAGATTAAACATTGAATTATATTTTTGTGATCCTGGTCACAGTACTACGAATGGTCAAATAGAAAGGATTCATTCAACCCTCATTGAGTTAACAAAATGTTTACAGGAGGAATTTCAAATAATTGATACAACTGAGGCATTACTACGAGCAGCCCAGCAATACAACCAATCTATTCATTCGATTACAAATTTTAAACCTTTTGATATACTTTATAATAAGATTGATCATAGCAATATAACAAATAAACTTAAAGAAACGCAAGAGAAAACGTTAGACAGATGTAACAAGAAAAGGAAAATTAAAACATATAAACCAAAAGAAGTAGTTTATGAAAAAATTTTACAATTTAAAAACAAAAATAAAATGATGAACAATTATAAAAAACAAATAGTTAAGGAAGACTTAGGAAATAAAATAAAAACGAATAAGAGAATTATTCATAAGGATAATATTAAAAGTTAGATACATATATCTTTATTTTCAGAAAATGGAGACAACAACTTTATTAATACTAGTGACATTAACATTATCAACCGCTGACATAGTGGACTATACAAAAGAAAACTACTTGTTATTAGAAAACGGTAATACCGCGCTTTATAGCGACTATGGAGAAATTTTCCATATTACACATCTTAGTTATTTTGACAAATTATTAAAAGAAACCGAAGCTGAAATAAACATGAATTATTATAAAAATACATTGAATGACAATGATGACGATTTACTGGATCCTAGTAAAGATTCAGATATAACACTTATTAAAACACTTCTAGGACAGCTTAGATTGACAAAGAGATATAGAAGAGGGATTAACGAAATAGGAACAGTTTGGAAGTGGATTTCAGGTTCACCTGACCATGATGATTTAATTCTAATAAATAATAAACTATTTGAGCTTACAGTAAATAATAATAGGCAGTTCGTCACAAATTCAGAAATTTTTGACGCAATCAAGAAACTATCAGAATCGATCCATAAAATAGAAAATGATGGACAATTAAGGTTAGCTAAGGAAAGAAATAAATTAATGTTGATAGAATTACAAAATATAATTCAAACAATAGCTCTAGTAAAAACAGGAACTTTAAACCCAGCTATATTAAATTTACATGACATAAGAGACATAACATTACATGAACATGGTAGCATGACTATAATGGACGTTTCACAATTTAAAATTATACAGAATGAAGATGTAATTGTTGTTTTTATTAAATACCCAATTGTTAATAAAAATTGTAAGCTTTACGAAGCAAGGGCTATAAGCCAATCAGATGGAAAGTTAGTAATTGATAAAGAAATTGCCAAATGTAATAATAATTACATTAATGTAAAAAATGTAAAATAGAATTAAGATATAATTTCTGTAAATTAGTGATAAATGAAACATGCTTGTCAAATTTATTAAATAACAAGAAAGCTAATTGTAATAAGATAAAAGAAAAAAATGTAAATTTAGAAACCATAAAAGATGGTTCAATATTTATTTCTGGAGAGCACGTAGTGGAAAACACAACTATAAACGGAGTATATCTAATCACATTCCAAAATAACACAACCATAGATGGGATAACATACAAGAACCCAACAGCCATTATACAAAATTACTTAAAGACATATACAATAGATAAATATGAAGTAGAAAATTATTTCGAGTCATCTAATGAAGATTTACAATTTGAAAATATAAACTTGATTGAAGCCTTACAAATCGAAGCATCATATAATCCTCTCATTACGTCATTTACTTTAATGATCATTATAGCAGCCATAGCATTATGTATTATCTACTACTTTAAGATGAGATCATCAAAGGAAACTAATAAAATTAATTTGGAGGAAATTCGATTCAGCAAATTATTAAAACAAATAGAGGAGCTCACAGAAGAAGCGGGACGTTCTTCTTAAAGAAAGAGGGGAGTAAACGTACGATGTTTACGTAAGAAATATAAAGGAAATATGCTTGTCATAATACAGTTATGACTACTTGTGATTTATTTAAATATCATCAACTGAGTGTCGCCGGCTTCACCGGAAACAAATTGTAAACAATAGAAGACAATAACCATGTCCGATATCTTGAAATACGATACTCCTGGAAACCAGTCCAGCATCCAGATTCCACATGACATCATCCTCTCCCACCATAACTTATTATAGATTATTAATAAGTTAAGCATAAGAATAAAATGTATTTTAGAGACAGTAAGTTTTTATCTAGCGATCGAGTAAGTTTTTATCTAGCGATCGAGTAAGTTTTTATCAAGTGATCGAAGTGGTCAGTGATTATGAAATAAACTTTTTAAAAACTCAACTCGCACTTATGTGTAATTAATTTATTATATGAAATAAATTCAACCCCTGATTGTGAAACAAAATAAAAAAAAAATAACAAATAAAGACAAAGACCTATTGATAATCAATCTAAATTGATAACATGGCACTTTATTTAAGAAAAAATTAAAAATATATATTAGTAAGCTATCGCCTGATTATTTTCAGTTCAAGCTGAGAGGATATTGAAGAAAACCCTAAATAGAACGGAACACCTCAAACATTTTAGTCAAACACTAAATTATGGGTTTGTCATATGCCATCGCCATCAGCGTCTTTATTTTATTTCTTAAAATTTGGTGTTTCCCGTTACTTGATTTTGCCCCTTACAAGTTGTTATATAACTTGCCCTCTCAACAACTTCTCTTACTCTTTTCTGCACTATTAATTGTTTTGTTGGACTCGTTTAAGACTACTTATGCCGTCCTATACTTTCAATGTGTGCTGCAAGAAAATAAAGGCTTTAAACACCCCAAATGCTTTTTTCTTCTTCTGATCGATAATAACAGCTTCAAGTCAAGTCGCAATTACTTTCGAAAAATATTAAATTATCCAAATCAAAAATATCATTATAAATAATTCAAAATTTAACACCGGTTTTGCTTGATTATTATATTTTCTTACCTCGTTCATTATTGCCTAACGTCAAAGACTAATTGGCAGTTAAAAATAATTAATTTTAAGTGATACTTACAAGTAGTACCTTTGCTTTCAAAAAGACATAACAATCCATCCTTTATCTCCCTATTCCCTGCACACTGTTGAATAATCATTTTAAATAAAAAACAAAGAAGAAAATTACATAAAAGCCACTTAAGGGGGGGGGGGTGCAATTTGTTTTGAATTATTAAGCTTTAATAAATCGAGCAATAAAATATCCCTTTAATTTTCTTCAATTTACAGCTTTCCAGGCTTTTTACGATGACGAAAACAAAAAAACAAAATAAAATATGTCTTCCCGAAATTTAACAGATTTTTAAACGCCCAATATAGTTAAAGGGTATCCGTAAAAAATATTTATATTTCTACGAACATAAACAAGACATTACCCTGCCCTCATTCAAACATCTCAAAAATACAGTCCTATCAAATTCAAAAATAACAACCAGACATCAATAAATTTTATATATTCTTGAAATGGAACCAACAAAATTAAATGATTCCTTTCTCAGTCATGGCTCATGAGTAATCTGAATAAAAGACCGATGAATGGGGTATTATTGCCCGTGGGGTTTTTTTTTAACAATAGAAAAGGACGTTATAATTTCAAATTGCCATGATAACATGCACAGATAATACCCTCCACGAAGGGAGAAGAATTTAATTTTGGTTTTCTTCTCTGTTCTTAACAACATCTTCTTTTTTTTTTTGCAGATCCACCACAAGTGACATTATCACTGGGCTCAACATTGAAACCAGATGATATTAAGGAGGGTGACGATGTATATTTTGAATGTCACATCAAAGCCAACCCTAAAGAACATCGCATTACATGGTCACACAATGTGAGTATTTTTGATATCAATAATAAAATTTTTGGCAATAATAAACACACAATACTCGTATATATATTATTTGAAGAAAATTATAGTTGTGGCGATTTAAAGTTGTGAAAAGTGATTTTTAAATATTTATTTAACATTTTCTATTTTTATAAAAAAAAAACAGAGAAGTAAATTAATGTTAATTCTTTTTAAAAATGTTGAACAAACAAAAATTAATGGTCACAAAAGAATCTGTGGCTTGAAAAGAATTCCTTTTATAAGATTTATCAAGCTTAAATTATATAATTTTCGGGAAATTCAATGAAATCAAAAACTCTTCTTTATAATAATCATTTAAAGGCTTAAGCGATACAATAATATATGTTTAAAAAAAAAAATAGCTTACAATGTCATTCCAACTGAAAATTTCACCCCACTGCATTTGCAGCACTTTCCATATATACCTACATATTATGTATCTACTAGATGATGAAAGAATTTTCTTCTTCCATTATTATTTTTGTCCTCAATTGCCTCTGAAAATTGTATTTTTCATTTGATATTAACATCATGAGCATTGGAATGAAAAATATTTCAATAAAACATTTTCATGCATATATACAACTGAATAATTATTATCCCTTATATGTATGTATATACATACCTACATATTAATGTGTTTCAACAATGAACAAAAGATTATCCTTGCATTACAAAATGGCGACTTTTAATATGAAGGATGAAAAATTAACTCTCGTTCTCATTTTGTACGCACACATACATACATTTTTACTCTCTCATAAAAAAAAAAAAAAAAACAACAAGAAAAAAGTATCTAATTGTAAGAAATTTTTCACCAGAAATACAAAAAGGGTGGCTTTGAAGCTTCATAAGTTGAAGTTGTTGCAATTGGTTTTGCTTTCCAACAAAAGGCTGTCAAAGCTTAGGTAATTTTGAAGTACGGGACTGATATCTTTTCAACTGAGATTTATAAAGAATAATTTTTTAGTTATCTGCTGTACCTACCTATATATTATCTTTTAAAGCATTATAACCATTTTGTTTTCCTAAAATCATCAATGGTTTAAATATCTAGAATCTCAAGTTCACAAAATTTGTTTTAAAATTATAATTTTCTTTCAAATTAAAACAAGTTGCTCTATTTTGTGCTCAGTTTGTGCTGCCAAGTACGAAAGAGATACAAAGAAATTGCATATTTTTTACGGCCAAAAACTGTAATGTGAAGTTAGTATCACTACTTTTAATTTTCAAAAAAAAATGCGCTGTTTGTGCTTAACTTGTGCTTCCTTTTACATATTTGCCCAAAACTTAAGAAATTGCTAATTTTAATATTTTGTGCTCAGTTTGTACAACTGTGTGCATGTGCATGCCGGTATACAAACTAACCACAAAGCAAAACAAGTTTCTTTTTTAAGAAAATCGAAAATTTCAAAAAGAAATTCATCCTCAAAATTTGCAAATTTGATTTATTTTAATATTTACCTACGGAATATGGTAACATAATTTAAGCCCAACACAAAAAAACTTTTTTCTAAATTGAAAATGGTAGTGCCTACTTCAAGCTTCACAAAATTTTTATTTACCCTGTAATATTACATGTGATTTTTTAGTATCTTTTTGGAACTTGGCAGCACAGTTTTTTCTAAGAAAAATTTAAAAATCATTTCTAAAGTCTAAAAATATATTGCATATACTAAAAGCATTTTCAAGCTTTGTTTGAATGAATGCTTTGTAGATTATAGCCCAGATCAGAAAGGGAGACAAATATGTTTTATTGCATCTTAAAAGAAAACCATATATCAATATCAAAGCCACCTTTAAAAGTATAGGTGATGCCAAGCTAGCACAATGAAATTGAAACTCTTTAAAAGATTCATTTTATGACCTCCTGGATTGAACTTATCGAAGCCTGAGCGGAGGACCTACGATATAAAAATTTCGTTAGAAAACCTCAATACTATAGTTGGAACGAAAGACACCATCGGCCGGTGCATAAGTTGTAGTTGAAAGGCACAACCTATACGAAGTGACAAATGGCCTCTGACTTATAGACTTTTCAGAAGCTCGAAATATGGTGATAAGTAGCACTAAGTTTTAACCACTAAGAACCCACAAAGCAATCTATGGCACCCCCGAATCGATACGCCAACCAAATAAGCGGCGGAAGACACTCCTCACGTGTGTACTTCAAACTGTCAAACATCGCGTCTGACCATTTCGGCATGGTTATGAGCTCGATTTTTAAATGAAAGTAATAACGAACCACCCTATAAAGAAGAAATTTGACATTGTTTGCCTGAGCATACCTATGGACATCTGAACATCTACTAAAAAAAAGCTCTTTGCTGTGCGTTCACTTGCCACAGACGCCAACAACCAGTGGTCCCGATATGCCGATACCGATACACTCTCGCTACGATAAAATATGTTTACATTAGAAACAATGATAGGACGAAATCGTATCAGCTATCGATTATGTGAATATACTCATTCTTTCTTGTGTTAAAATATTTTATCGTATCGATACTTTATCGATATGAGAACTATAATGTGAATCTGGTTTAAAAAGGCAGCCACAATAGGCTTACAGACACCCCCGAAAAATCACGCATGGTATGCTGATTAATGCATTCAGCTGAAAAAGTTGACAGAAAATGCTGATGTGAAATGTCTGCAGCATGAAAAAAGAGCAGCGAGGGAGGAGTATCAAGCAGCAAGGATCAGATAAGAGAAGCATCTCGCGATCCGGACAACACCCGGAAATTTAATAAAAAAGCCAAGCATATGGTTGCTGGCTTTTGAACCGGAAAGCTGGCTGAGGCTCTTCGAAATATCGAAGGTTTCCCAGTCAAAAGCGACATTTCAAGTAGCTGCCTGTTAATGAAGACCATCCAATATAGACATGTTTGGCTGTTTTCGAAAACGTCAAATCGAAGTCAATTTGATGGTCAAATGATCGTCAAATTTTGATGCAGATACTGGTCGTGGTCGTCAAATATGTAATCGTCCTACTAGCAAAAAATCGGTTTGATCATCGTCAATTAATTTACTTGGAAACGCAGTTGACTTTTACGAACACGTTCTCTGACTTTTCAATATTTTGTTCGTCAACCCGATTTTTTTACTGCACAGCTGCACTGCAGATGATGTTTTCGAACATGTGACTTCAGCAAGCTGCATTATCGAAAACACTACTTATGCAGCAAAATTTGTATTAGCGTTTTCGAACAGAAAACTTTTGCAGTTTGCGTTTAAGAACATTCTGCAATTGCATTTTTGACGCAGATGACGTTTTCGAAAACGGCCTTTGACTTAGCTATTAAGAAGAAAAAGAAGAGGCTGCCGGATCTGATACTTTACCAGCAGACATCTTCTAGCACGGAGGGGTTGAACGTTTTAAGTTGTCCATCAAAACTATATTCAGCAAGTACACTAGTGTGGCTTCCAGCCAGGTAGATCGACCATATAGAACACTCTCACGCAAATTCACAAAAAAAAAAAAAAAACAATTTCAAATCGAGACTCACCATCTATTCATCGACTTTAAACAGCATTGGATAGCATTCGTCGGCAGGAGCTATATTATGGTGATAGCTGAACTTAGAATCCTGGAAAAACTGTTCCAATTGCGTCACGTGATATTGAAAAAAAACGATATGCAATAAGGGAAAAGCTCTTCCGAACAATTTTAGTATGCATCATGGATTCTGCAACAATATGGGCTACAATAAAGATTCTTCAATCTCGTTCCGGAGCAAATAGTGTGCATAAGAGCATAAGAGTAGAGTTTATCGACATCATTGGCCGGACCCGAAAGGCCGTTATAGAGTTTTCATGGCAACTGAAGAACATGTGAAACTTATTTGGGCTGCGACTATTCAAGGATTAGGAGCTGATTGAGTAAGTAAGGACGATACCAAATACGATAAGAGAGCTTGATGCAAAACTCTATATCTAAAGCTATAGAAATATCAAGTGCAATAATCTCACTTTTTTGTAAAATCCGTACTGCAATGTGCAGGTACTGTAGGCCCATTTGCTGAAACGAAACTTAAATATGTAAGTATTTGAGTAGATCATAAGCGCTTTCCTATGTGACAGAGTACGCAAATTAAAAAAATTTCATATCAGCAAACAAGTCTAAGAAGCTTCGATTCTTCAAGAGATTTCTTGGGCTCTGGACCTTTGGCACCTCATATATAATGGGAAATTTGATATTTGCGAATGCCATATAATTGGTCAGAAAAGGTCAACAAGTCCTTGAAATTGTTCAGCCCTAGATTGCTTTTATAAAGGCTTAAAGTTTGTCAAGGTCACGCGTAATTTCTGGCACCTCGTTTATGAGAATTTATCAAAAAAAAAATATACCTTCTGATGGATCTCTAGATCGTTATAAAAGTTCATTAAATACAGAAATTGGTCAGGCACAGTTTTTTTTTCTATGAATTTTCAAAATTCGTTTCAAGGTTACAAAAAGACTTTTGGCGCCTCATTTGGGTCATTCCGAAAAAATTAAGTATGCCATTTGAAAGGCCACTTCTTGGTCATACAAAATCAGCTATTTAGAGTTATTGGTCAACCATATACATATTTTGTTTATAAATTTTTAATGAATTTAAAAAAAATCAAGGTCATTGCGATTTTTGACACCTCATTTATGGGAAATTTGCTAAAGCTGTTTACCATGTTAAAGATCTCTAGATCCTTACTTAAGGTCAGCTAGTTTGAGTAATTGGTCCAGCCATAGATTTTTTAAAATGAATTTTTAAGTTTCTGTTCAAGGTCATTGCGAATTTTGGTACCTCTTTATGGGAAATTTGCAAAAAATTTATACCACCTGAAAGGCCTGAAGATGTTTATTAAAGGTCAGCTGGTTTCAGTAATTTGTCAGCTATAGATTCTTTTTTACAATTTCTTCAAGTTTTTTTTTTCAAGGACACGAACGATTTTTGGCACCTCATTTGGGTAGTTTAAAAAAAAAATTATGCTCTCTGATATGTTACTAGATCATTATAAAAGGTCAATTAGTTTCAGTAATTGGTCAGCCACAGATTTGCTGCTATAAATTTTTATCGTAATACCAAAAAACGTACGTGACCTTGAAAAAAAACTTTAAAACATCGTACAATGTAGTCTATAGCCAAACAAATTCTGAAACTAGCTGGTCTTTTATATAGATTTTAAGGCCTTTCTGGTGGTATTAATATTTTGTAAATTTCCCATAAATGAGGTGCCAAAAATTGTAATGACCTTGAACAGAAACTTAAAAATTAAATTAAAAAAATCCATGGCTGGACCAATAGCTAAAACTAGCTGACCTTTTATATAGATCTAGAGATCCTTCAGATGCTATATCATTTTTGCAAATTTCCCATAAATGAGGCATTAGAAATCGCGTGTGACCTTGAGAAACTTTAAGCCGTTATTACAAGTTATCTGGGGCTGATCAATTTCTGGGACTTTTTGACATTTTCTGACCAATTACTGACCAATTAGATGGCATTCCTTAAATATCAAATTTGCCATTTATGAGATTCCAAAGGTCCAGAACCTTTTTCTTGATCTTGAAAAGAAGGGATTTTGGTGCAATTGGTTGAATTGGAGAGAGATGAAGATTCACCTTTTTTTGGCAACAAGCTTGCTACAACATGAGCGCTCAAGAAGAGGTGAAGTCATAACACTCTTGCCACCTTCAAATAAATATCTAATTTTGCTGCAAGCAAATGTATGTAAATAGTTATATGCTAACATTAGGAGTATGTTTGAAGACGAGCAGAATTTTGAATATTTTTTACAAATGACTTAAAAATTGTACTACCTTTGGGACATTTCAGTATTTATTGTCTTAGTTTTGTATTGCTTTGTCGAATTGGGACGATTAAGTCCAGGTCTGCTGGACTTGTTTGAACTTAGTCCGGTTATCCTCAGTGGGGTTTGTAGATTCAATACAATATCTTTAAGTATGGCACAAGACAATATAAGTTAGGTACATTGCTGCATAGTCAAAGACTTTCCACAATTAATCCATATATTTAAAGTTAACTACATAAAAAGAACATTTTGTGAGAATTGTGATATTTATTTAAATTAAATACACAGTTGATATTATTTTACTCTTAAAATACAAAATACAAGAAAAACAAAAACCAAAATCATTCTTAATGAATCTCAAAAATATCTTCTGAATAGCATTATTCTAGGATTTTGTCTTCATGTTGTGAATGCTGCTATACTCGTAGGTAGCTATTTTCTCATATATAGCAAAAACCAATTAAAATAAAATCCGCTTTTCACTCAAAATATGCTCCCAAGCTCGTTGTCGTTGGTGTCGTATTTCGTAAGCCCCACCATACATAAGTAATTCTTTTGCGAGCAGTATGGTGTATGGTGTTGAACGTAATTGGTTGCTATTCATAGTTTATTGCGAGGAAGGTGTCAGAAGTGAATGTGCATAACCACAGTGATTATCATACTTCACAACTTGTGTTTCCCCATTTGTTTGCAACGCCGCCGCGCCGCCGCTGCGCGCGCTACACTACTTCTGTTGCTTTTATATACCTACATATCTAAGAACTATCGTTGCACATAATAAGTGCAGCAAAAGGCATCTGTTTGTATTTTTATACTCTATAGGTAGGTACCCTCCAAGCTCTTTCTGTCTCTGGGTTGGCAATTTGTAGGAAAATATACGATTTCGAAGTGGATGTGACTTCACTTTCAAACTGTACATATTATATTGTTTTGATGTCTGTGTGTATAGTGTTTTTCTAAATGATGCATACCATACATATATGTAGGTGCATTGCCATCCTTCCTAATTCCATGAAATGTTTGTTATTTTCAACAACCATATACTGACTTCAAGAATTTCTTTTTTAACTATCACGACAAAATATTTAAGCTTAAGAATTCTTGCAATAAAATCTTCCTTGCTTCGAGTGAAACAATCTTTGTTGGTGTCTTTTTTTGGAGTGGTAGTCAAAATGTGAAGGATTTTTGGGCTCGCTGAGATAAAAATTAGTTCTTTATTCAGTAGAAACTAAAATCCCATAGACTTTAATGGGTAGGTAAGTAATAGAAGAAAATTTAAAAAGAAATGCAATACCTACCTTGAACTCATTTAAACTTTTAACTTGAATTTAATGTTGCAGGTTACTATACTTTTTAATTTTTTTTTGTAGGAAGTAGTAGGATAACCACTATGCTTGCGAAAAATATGTTACTGGTCGAGTGGCATAGAATGACTCTGAAAATATTTAAACTAGATCTATGCTCTCTTAAAAAACATCGCAGTTTTAATGAAATCTAAAATTGACTTTCTCAAATCTAATTTCTTAAAAAAACGTCTTTGCCTAAGGAATGAAAATTTTTCTCGGTGATTAAGGTTATAAATGGATGCAGAATATGACTTGATTTCCTATATCTCTCTTTTTCAATCTAAGCTTCCGATCCATGGAGGTTTTTTGCCTGAGATATTGCGGTCTTTCATCGGATGCGGTCCCTCGCACGCTCCCTCCAGTCGTTGAAACCAAGCGTTCTTGCGTCTATAACAGCCTGGTCCCAGTAGCGGCGGATCGGCTTTCCTAGTCGCCTTTAACCTGGGGCTCGGATTTCTTAGCTGGAGCGTTGTTGTTCATCCGCTCGATATAGCTGAGCTAGTGTAGTAGACTTGTTTTGGCTCTTTGGACTACATCCACGTCTTGGTATAGCTCATACAATTCACGATTGAATCTTTTATCCATTCGCCCGCCCTCCTCAAATATTGAACCAAGTTCACTTTTCTCTCGAAAATGCCCAGTACCAATTCCCCTTTTTTTACTTATCGTCCAGCACTCGGCGCTAAAGAGAAAAGAACTGGTAAATTTAGCGTTTTGTGTACCGTGCACTTTGCCTTTCGGAAAAGGAGTTTTGAACCTTTTTTTTGGCCCAACCAAAATAGGGTAATTTTTGGTCAGATTTCCATTGAGGTTTCATTCGGTTTTGATGCTTGTTCCGAGGTAGGTAAACTACTTGAGTGCCTTGAAATTACTGCTGCCAATAGTGACGTTTTGTCCTAGGCTATGGACAGATGAAGCTTTGTTTGATGAAGCTATTAGTGCCTTACAGGTTAACACCACTCATTCGAACTAACTGCTCCAGGACTAGGCTGTAGAAATCACATGATAGCTCATCTCCTTGTCTGAACTCTCTTCACATCTGGAATAGCTCGGATGAGCTGTTACCCATTTGCACGTTGCACCCCGTATTTTTAACGTCATACGGCATAGCTGAATCAGTTTTTTCGGGATCCCGAGTTCCGACATCGCCATTAGAAGCTTTTGGCAACATATGCCATCATATTCGGCTTTGAAGTCAATGAAAAGATGGTGGGTCTTGGCTTGAAATTCGTTGGTCTTTTCCAGAATTTGCTTCAATGTGAAGATTTGGTCTATAGTTGATCTGGCCGGCCTTAAGCCACACTGGTACGTGCTGATCATAATGTTGCAGAAAGGTTTAAGACACTCACAAAGTAAGTTGGAAAGGATCTTGTACGCAATATTAAGCAGGGATATACCTATGTGCTTTTTACAGGATCGTCTTTTTTGTAGATTGGGTGCATATGGAGCTATTTGACAGATCGTCGGGTATTCTAACCTCCCCCAAGACTTGGTTGATGAGCTGGTGCAAGCACCCTACCAGGAAATCTCCTCTATACTCTTCATATCCTTTATCTGTGGCTTAAAAATAAAAGCCTGTCTGGTTGATTTGGAGAAGGCTTTTGACACCGTATGGTTAGAGGGTCTTTATCTAAAGCTGACCAGACTTGGCATTAGTAAAGCACTATTATATATGCTTTATGATATGCTCAATGGCAGAAAGTTTGTTGTCAAGAGTGGCAATGTAACTTCTGCCACAACCTTTAATATTAAAAATGGTCTTCAGCAGGGAGCGGTCAACTCGCCGATTCTATTCAGTATTTACACCAGCGATCTCAGGCAAGAGCGTATGCCGACGATCTAATTGCGTACAGAACAGCTGCAAAAGTCGAGGACATCAGGATTCTTTTGCAGAGTGACTTCGATGACATTCAACGATATTCTGATGACTGGAAGTTGAAAATCAACTTTCAGAAATCAGAAACTATCTTGTTTAGGACTCCGTTGCGTGGAGCCACAAGGGATACGAGAAAGAACTGGCGCAAGCTGGTGATCGTAGGGCCAAATGGACATCCACTGGCGAGTAAAAGTGTAGTAAAGTACCTTGGCATCTGGATGGATCAGTATTTGTATTTCGACAGACATATAAATGCTGCTCTGGCCAGGGCTAGGGGAGCCTTTGCCCTGACGAAACGGTTGTTTTATAGCAGCCGGCTTGACAGCAGGGTGAAGGTGATTTGCTACATGGCCCTTATCCGGCCGATGATTGCCGTTGGATGCCCGGTTTGGTTCAACGTTACCCCATCTCAAATGGAAAAGATTCGGGTGTTTGAGAGGCAGTGTCTTCGACGCTGCCTTGGATTGCACAGAACACCAGAGTCGGAGTACAAACACTATTATTCCAACCTGGCTCTATACAACGGGGCCAACATAAACAGGATAGATAATTTCTTGCTGAAGCTTATTCGGGGTCACATTGCAAGAGCGATGTCCTCGTCTAACAGCTTAATTTTCGGGGCTTATTACCCTAAATACGAATACTACGAGAGTGTGCGTCTAAGCGGCTTTATTCCGCCCGATGCATTCTTCCACCTAGACAGCCGAGGGCTGATCCAGGATAGAGCGGCGGTTCCGCTAATCTACCACGTCAGCCGTAGAACTGTAGATCGGCGGCTCCTTTACAGTCGAGACGTCCTCGCACAAGACGGAGCTCGAAAAGATAGGGTAAAGCAGGAGAACCAGTTCTGGTGGTTGAAAAACGAAGATGAAGTTCCTTCAGACATTTAATAGTTGACCTTGCTATTTTCTTAGGTATGGCCGACTTACATAGGTTTAGGTAGTAAGTTTTAAGTAGGGGCAGTCAGGGTGGCGCCAAAAAAAAAAAAATTATAAAATCCACAAACATACAAAAAAATTATAAAACCGGAAAATGCTTGCTGTGGCTGTTCTAGTTTGTAAGTAGTCTGTAAGTAGCTTATAAGTAGGTTGTAATTACTTTATAATTAGTTGTAAATAGTTTTAAGTAGCTTTAATTAGTTTTAGTTAGCTTTAATTTAGTTTTATGTAGTTTGTAAGTTTTATATAAAACCAAAAAATAAAGACAATGATACCGAGTTTTTTGTAAATTCTTCTCGGTAAAAAATAAAACCGACCTGGATTTAGTATTAAGATAGTTCTTAGGCCGAAAGGCATTAGCATTAAGTTATTATAGTTTAACTTAGAGCTCCCGACTGGGGCCAGTAAGTTAGTTTTAAAATATTGATAAGTAGGCTAGTTTTTATGAATTTTTGTCTAGCTTTAAGATAGTTTTAAGAAAATTGAAAAATAAAAATGAATTATAAAAAAAAAAAAAAAAAAAAAAAAAAATTCAATCACATTATTCCCAAGTATGGTCTCATCACTTTAAAGTATGGCCACATCACTCTCTAGAACGTTCACACTATCATCAATTACGGTAACACCACACTTCAGTATTTTTATACTTCCGTCAACTATGGTCAACCCAACGTCAACTTTGGACATACAACCCAACCCACAAAAACTGTCACACCACCCTCGGTCGCATCAGCCTTAAGTATGTTCGCCACACGCACTACCACTCTCCAAGCTCAGTCAAAATTTCAAGAAATCCCCTCTTAAACTTCTATTATAGCCTTGGATTAAGAACCGTCGGAGATAAAGCTACGATTAAGCACTACTCTGGATGCATTTGTATCAATTGAAACAATATCAAAATGTCTCCCCAAACTATCTTTACTATAAACACCAACTTCAGAAATGCCGCATATCAGATAAAAATAAATATTCCATCCTACCTACACGTACGATCTCCTCATCTTCATGATACTCTACCTATACCTACATAAAATGCCATCAGTAATATTTTATAGAACGGAAACACATCACCTTTGTGCAATTATTATCTTGGTGAGTAAAGCTTATCCTTCTAATTTCAAAACTGCTGTGCAAACTGTAAAATGCCATTTTCGCAGGTTTTTGGCATAGGAGAGCCATTATAAGGACATTGTTTGAAAATGATGAGGAATAACTCGCATTCTCCATATGCACATTATCCTTTATGTGTGTTTTATGATGTGCCTGAGTGCCGAGAGTCCCTCTTGTTATGAAGAAATTAAGATGTTGAAGTGTTGAAAATAAGGCCTGGCAGTGCATTAACAGTTCTGTGCTTGTTTCATTTGTATGTGAAAAAAAAAAAACAAATACATATCTCTAACAACTCATACTTATGTACGTTTCATGCATTGCGCACACATTTGCTTAAATACAATCCTTGGTCTCTGCTGTCATAATCCTTTCTATATGAGTTCATATCTATACGAGTTCTACACACATCTTGCCACGTTGAATTTAGACGTTTGAGTTTAAATTCCATTCTGTCTAATATCACCGTAGGTAGAGGTGTAACTCTTCTTTAAACTCGTTTTCTGCATCGCAATTTACTGACACTTGTGTTTTATACACTATTACAAAGGATATCAGAATCAGAAAGGATATCAGCCAGGTAGGTACACATAATATTATGCCAACGGGAGAAATGTGATTCAAGGTTTTTTTGTCAGTTCAAGGACACTCAAGTGCACCTATACAATGCATTCGAGCAAAAATTCCCTACTAATGGGTTTTGCATACTGCTTTTAAATTTAACTATGGAGGTGGAATAATTAAAATCGCCCTTGTCAACTTTAGTGAAACAAAATAATTAAAAACAGATAAGTCGTAGGTATGAAAAGTATTATTATTATTTTGTATATGTGATGAATGGAAATCTAACTTTGTATGTCCCACGCTTGATGTTTCATATTTTTAAGCATAACAAATTTTTAATATTTTATATAATTGTCATGTTAAATTATCTCCAATCAGTTTTATCCAGTGTTTAATTTACATCAAGATTATTAAAAGTGAGCTGCTTTTTAAACCCACACATAAGCTCAGTTTCATTAAGCAGGGAAAAGTTTAATCGTATCATAACCTAACCGTGTGGGTGGTTTAGATGCCTTTTAAGAGACAATTAATTAAAAAATTGTCATTCAAAAAAAAAAATCCAAACATAAAATGAATATCTCAAAGAAGTAAATTTTTTCAAAAAATCTTATTCTTTCATTATTTTATTTGCATCTAAAATTGTGAAAAAATGCAAAAGTGACATTTTTGAATATACAAACAGCTACATATGTCTTGCACATATGAACTGTGAAAATAAAATATGATTTTTTTCAAAAAAAAAAAAACAGCAATACCTGAATGGAGGTTTAAAAAATAATATTACAAAATTGAAAATTGTTAAAATATTTAAAAAAAAAATTAGAAAAACTTGGTTCAGTTGCCGTAAACGCTATAATGCACTTTTTGAACTATATTATACAGTCTTGTGTTTTGGGGCTGCTTTTTTTCAAATTCTTTATCCATTTGTATTTAACACTTGCCATTGCTTATACATTCAAAATGGTTTTGACAGAAATCATCAAGTTCAAAAATGCCGAATTCTTGCATAAAGCACATACAAATATGGGGTTTTTCAATAAGAGCGCAACAAAAGTTTTTTTTTAAATAAATCAAAAACGGTTTTGGATATCAATAAAATTCTTTATTCCTGTGAAAGTACGTTCGATGCCATTATGTATGGAACTCGATTTCTTTTGCATGGCCACCACGGGCACGCTTGCAGAAGTCCACACGCTGAACCCAATTTTCGACAGTTTTCAAGCATAAATCGGCCGATACTGCTGCAATTTTACAATCGATATTCGTACGAAGTTCATCAATCGTCGCTGGCTTGTTGTCATAGACCATACACTTGACGTAACCCCACATGAAATAGTCTAAAGGCGTCAAATAGCACGACCGAAGTGGCCAAGCGACTGGACCATTTCGTGAGATAACACGTTCTCCAAACTTGGTTTCCAATAAATTGATTGTGACACTCGCTGTGTGGTTTGTGGCACCGTCCTGTTGGAACCACATGTCCTCCAAGTCCATATCATCCAATTGAACGGTAGCGATCCCCATTCACAGTAACGTGCCGGTCTTGATTATCACGGAAGAAGTACGGCCCAATGACGCCGCCGGCCCATAGACCACACCAAACCGTAATTCTTTCGGGATGCTCATGGAGTACGTGTGCATTGCTGCCTGACCAATACCGCATATTTTGTTTATTGACGAAGCCATTCAGCCAGAAATGAGCCTCATCGCTGAAGATGATTTTTCGATGAAAATTCGAATCATTTTCAAGTTGTTGCTCAGCCCAATTCACGAACATACGATGCTTCTGGTGGTCAAGCGGCTTCAGTTCTTGCGTTACTTTAATCTTGTTAGGATATAGGCTAAAATCATTTCGCAAAATTCGCCACAATGACGTCACAGAGATGCCTAACGCTTGAGAACGACGTGTGAGAGACACATTTGGGCTTTCTGCAACTGAAGCCTCAGCGGCAGCAACAGTGGTCCATTTATTGAATTTTGGCGATAAAAAACAAATCCCACACCAGTTCGTGATACATATAAGTGAAATTTGGTACCTAAAATGATTTGGAGATTCTGAATTCAGTGGTACTACCTATTTTTTTCTACTTTAATCAGGGGCTTCCCATATTTCAAAATTTTGAATAAAGAACTGTAACAGTCAGAATTTGACTGAAGTTTATGTTTGAAGTGTCCTTAAATATGACTCAAATACTAATTTGTACAAAATTTAAGGAAGATGGTCCAAAATTTTGAGACATATTCCTAATTGATTTGAACTAATTTTAGTGCTAGTTTTTAAAATTTTGTGTGCTGTAAAATATTTTTAGACCCTATTTGATAGAATCTTCACGAAATTTCACAAATTTGACGGCTTGAAATAGTGAATCAAATTGTAGGTCAACTACTCAAAAACTCCAAAAAAAAATTAAAAATAGTCTAAGGTTATAGTTTTAATTGTATTGATATTTTTTTCTTTGCACTGATTAAATCTGACATCAAGCTAGGAATTCTGGTAGTTGATAATTGGAAAAACCCTAATATTTTAAATATAAGAGTGTTTAAATTGCTTAGTAAATAACGGTAATATATAGGATTTTGCAACTGTCAGCTACCAGAATTCCTACCTTGGTGTCAGATTTAATTAATGCAACAAGAAAAAAAAAATAATATTATACATATTCTGAGCTTGATTGTGAAGCCCCAAAAATAGACACTGAATTCTGCATTTCCAAATAATTTAGTGTAACAAATTTCATTAATATGAACTAAGAACTGGCGTGGGAAATAATTTTTGTGGCAAAAATTGAACAAACGGACGACTGTGTGGCAGTTGGTTACGTTGATAATCAGAAAAAAAACTGTAACTTTGGTAATTTTTGTCGTAGAACAATGATTTGTATATCTAATGTCGGGTTTTCAGGGTCGAAGAATTCATATCAAACAATAAAATTTGTCTATGGGGTCGAAAAGTGGAATATTATTGAACATATTCTTTTCTGAAAACAAGAGCAGTAAACCAAATATTATAATAAATGCGAAGTTTTTCCTATATCAAGATTTAATTATAACAAAATGCGAAACATTTACAGTAAAACCTTATTTACTGCTCACCACGTAATTGATTTTCGGGGCTAGTTGGTACTGAAAAATGGAAAAATACAAAAAGTGTACTCCAAAGCAAAAGGAAGCCACCCAAGGCATTAATCAGAAACAGTTTCATAAGGCCAACTCATTGATCAAATGCTCATTTTGGACTTTCATTGAATCAAATCAAGTTAAAGATTTAATTATGATCTCCTTACCTTCCATACGAAATTGAAATATAAAATATCTTACCAAATAAAATCGTAATAGTCAAAAGTTTAACGTTTTGATCAAAACGTTGAGTGAATGTATGTACAGTCATGCCCAATTAGTTACATATACGTTTTTGTTATATATTATGACCAAATAAAAGCAGTATTTTTTACCAAAGTAAAAAATTGAATGGATTACCCGTATTTTACCATTTTTCAATACTTAGCACCTGAGAAAATCAATTAAATAGGTGGGCAATTAAACAGGTTTTACTTTAAATGCTTTCTACGAGTATTTTGATACGATTTATGATTGATATAGACAAAAAATTACGTATTTCTTATTACATTTGGTTTACTGCTTTGGTTTTCAGTGTTTACCCTTTTTAGACAAAACCATGCAAAAGAGGATATGTTCAAAAATGGGCCACTTTTTAGCCCCATAGACATATTTTTGTATGAATTTTCGACCTTGAAAATCCTAGATTAGATACAAAAATCATCGTTTTACGACAAAAATTACCAAAGTTACAGGTTTTTTTTTCTGATTTCCAGGGTAAGCATCAGCCGCCATTTTGAAAAAGTGACTTCCAATAGTCCGAATAGTTAAACTTTTTTGCATGCAGACAACACCCATTAGAGTTTTACTCTTTTTACCATCAACAAATCTTTTGTTAAATTTTGTCCCACTAAAAATCTTATATTGACTCGTCTACAAGTTTTACTATATTGTATTACTACATCTTCAGAGCCATATATTGGCTAAGAAATTGCTTGCAAATGTCTTAAAGCTAATTTTCTATCCAAATGATTTTCTGTTTGAATGTTTTTATTCTTGTATAATGTTTTAATGGAAACTTTTTGCTACTCACTTGACACTATGAGTGCAAACTTTTTCTGAGCATACTTTTGACACTGAATCAATTGTACATACTACTTCATTTGAGTTCTTAGGTCGCTATTAATTTTGTATGATTTAATGATCACTGAAATTTTACAGAACTGTCTGCGATTTTTTTCTGGAAATTTTTCATACATCTGACTACTGAAATTCTAACAAATATCATATTCTTTTTTTAATAACATACCTTATTACAATATTTTATTTCAATAAAACATATTAGTACTAATTAAGCTTGAAGTTGTTTGCAGTTCTAGGAGACATTTGACGCATGCGTTATTTGTGTACCAAATATCAATCACAGGTTTTTCTGCTTGTCTTGTATTCTGCTATCTGGCAAACAAGGAAATCTCTCGGTCTCGGGGAACGTTTATTCAGTTCCGACTCAATCTTAATAATATAAAATTATGCTTTTTTAAATAATAAATTGTAGGAACTTAAATTAACAATAGTTACAACAAAAAAAAACTTTTATATGTAGATCTAGAAAAAAATCGATATTGTGATTTTTTTTAGGTTGATTTCAACATGTGATTTTCACGCATAAGATGAATTTATTTTCGATTTTAAAAGGGGAAAAGAGTGAAATAGAAGGTTGACGATAAGATAAAACTGTGCGTCTTTTAAATTTTAACCAGGTTCACTAAAAAAACGAAATCATCTTAATAAAAAAAAATTACGTGGTTGTCATTACCCATCTCATCGCATATTTAATGGTTATAGATATTTCATTGTTGGTGTTTACGTGATTTTTTTTTTTGTAGTTGAAGCATAAGAGCGTGATTTTTTGTTTTCTTGGCAAAGCAAATTTAAGCCAAGAATGGCGTTTTTAAAAAAGCAAAAATGCCTCATTTTTCGCTTTTAAATACATACACATATAGAAATAATTTTGCTATCCTAGGCCTACAGCAGCCCCGCCGGGGCCTGTGCCCATGGCGGCAGCTTAGGTATATGGGTCCCAAATTCATGTGCCAATAAAAATTGAGAACGCTGAATGAAATGAAATGAGATGCATCAATGGATGTATTTCTCCTATAACCCTTATGAAGTAGTTTTTTTCTATAATTATTTCTAAATTTAAAATAGTTTTCCAAAAATGTTGACAAATAGGGGAGAGTGGGTATGTATGGGGCACAGGAGGAATGGGACACAACTTTTGAACTCTTTAGATTCTTTGTTGTAGTGAGCTTAGAGCAAGCTGCAAACCTACAATCAGAGGCTCATCATAAGTGCATGTGTTAGTGGTAAGTAAAATAATGCGAGCTAACACATGCAATAGAATAAACTACATAATACAATTACAAATTTAAACAAATAAACAATAAACATAAATAGACAGTATAAAACATTTAAATCATTTAAATTAAATATAATTAAAAAGTTAAAAAACAATCACGAGAGTGGAGCACTTGTTCGGAACGATTTTTTTAATCCCATCTTGCTAATGCTAAAATCAACAGAGGAGCCATTTAAATAAAAGATCTTGCACATACGGTTAAGAGGCTCATGTATACCGTAATAAGTTCTATGGAAATTTACATGTAAAAGTTCAAATCTACGCAGATGGTGAGATCCTCCGCGGTAATTTATGCCAATACTTGCTAACAAATCAGGAGCATCAATTTGACCATTTATAAGTTGGTGAAGAAATATTAGATCATTATTCACCCGCCTTTGATATAAGGTGTGAATCTGCAGTAGCTGGATCCTATGTTCATATGGTGGAAGGTTGAATGGATCAGCCCAAGGAAGACCTTTCAGAGCAAAGCGAATGAATTTACGTTGAATTGATTCAATACGATTTTTATGAATTTCATAAAAGGGAGACCATACTTGAGAGGCGTACTCTAGATGAGGACGTACATAACAGTTGTATAAAGAAAGAGTAACGTATGGATCGTCAAATTCCTTTGCCCAACGTTTTATAAACCCAAGCATAGAGCTTGCTTTGTTAACAATGAAGTTAATGTGTTCAGTGAATTCCAAACCTGAGCTAAAGTTAACACCCAAGTCCTTGAAACTAAAGACTCGACAGAGTTTGTGTGGTGAAATAGAATAATTAAAAGCATTTGCAAGTCGCTTTCTTGAGAAAGTAATTGTTTGGCATTTGGCAGGGTTAAGAGAAAGACCGTTTTTAACACACCAAGTAGCGAAACTGTCTATATCGGCTTGCAAAAGAATGCGGTCATTGTTAGCCTTTATTATTTTAAAAATCTTCATATCATCAGCGAATATAAGAATATCACTGAAACGTATGCAAGAGACAACATCATTTATAGCAAGAATAAATAGAAATAGGCCTAGATGACTTTCCTGGGGAACACCGGAGTGAGCCTTGAATGAGTTAGAAAAATAGTTTCTAAATTTTACCTGGTAAGATCTGTTTTCAAGGTATGATTTTATCCAGGTGATAAAAAATGTTGGAAATCCTAAGGATTTAAGTTTGAAGATAATAATGTTGTGACTAAGTTGGTCGAATGCTTTGGAGAAATCAGTATATATACAATCCATTTTACTTGCATTTTCTAACGCGTTAGAGCATTTGTGCAAGAATGTAAGGAGGTTTGTTACTGTTGATTTTCTTCTCACAAATCCATGCTGTTGTTGACATATTATATTCTTCGTATGAAATGCTAAGGTCTCACACACAACTTGTTCAAATAGCTTTGGAATACATGACAGTTTGGATATAGGTCTATAGTTCGAAATATCAGTTTTATCACCTTTTTTTAAAAACTGGAGTTAGAAATGAAGTTTTCCATAAACAGGGAAATTTCCCTGATCTAAAAGAAAACTCAAATAAAAATTGAAGAGGCTCAGCCAGTATATGTCTACACTGTTTCAATAATATTGGGGGAATTACATCTGGTCCAGATGAGAAATCATCATTTAACGATGAGAGAAGGTCTAAAACAGTACTCTGCTGCACAGCGAAATTGTTACAACTCGTTTACGCATAAGAAATAAATTTTCTAAAATTTCTAAAAAATTTAAATTTCTGAAATAATCTTCATCAATATCAAGGGCTGTGTCCACAAAAGAGTTCATCAATATCAGTTCAATAAGTTCATCAATATCAAGGGCTGTGTCCACAAAAGAGTTACGGAAATTGTTTGCGAAGGCGTTGCATATATCAATAGTTTCTTTCAATACACAATTCTCATATTTGAAATTTGCGGGGTAACCATCCGAATTTTTCTTCGAATTGACAATTTTCCAAAATGCTTTAGGGTTTTCTTTAAGAGATCTTCCCATTTCGTACACATGATTAGTGTGTAGCGACTTTGAAAGAGATTTAAATTCTTCGAAAAGGGTAATGTAAGAGTTGTGGTCAATTGAAGATAGGGTCTTTAAATATATTTTCCATGCTTTATTTCTTCTATTTCGTAGTGACCTCAGCTCTTTCGTATACCATGCATGACAAAAGTTCGTATTTTTTATTATTTTTTTTTAGGGATAGTATTATTTATGCAATTATTAAGTATGCTGTTAAAGTTATTAACTGCTTCGTCAATATTACTAGATACTGATATACCATCGATACGTGAACTAGCTAATTCTTCTGCGAGTAACTGAAAGTTTGCCCTTCTAAAGTCAAAAGTATATGAGCGATCATAAGTGTTGCCATTTTCTAAAATATCACTACTTAAGTCAAGAAAAATATCCAAAGGAGGATGATCACTATCTATATTAGTCATTCCAGAACTAGATTCTAGAACAAGAGTACTAATAGCGTCAGATGAAAATACTAAATCGAGTACTCGATTTTTTGAATTTTTAATACAGCTTACTTGCTGTAAGTCCGTTGCAATAATTCTATCCAAAAGCCGAAGCTCAGTTTGTGAAGAAGTTAAAGCTGCCTAATAAAAACATTCATCTTCAGAAGGAACTCACTCAATAGAAGGTAAATTAAAATCTCCGAGAAGTAAAATGTTGCTGTTGGAGCAAGACAGTTCAATAATAAAATCTAGAGCTCTAGAGAGGTCCACATAAACTGAGTCCAAGCTTTTCGGTGGAATGTATGCATTTAATATATAAATAAATTTTGACTCTACAGCTAACTTTATACAGATAAGTTCAATTGATAGTTTAAAAGGGAATACAATAAGTGAGGAAATAAATTTATTTCGAACTTCAATCAAAACACCACCACCCACTTCTTTTGGTTTGTCAACTTGGCGATCTTTTCTATAAACTAAAAACTCTTCATTAAAAAGTTCTGTGTCCAAAAAGCTTGAATTAAGCCAGGTTTCTGTCAAAAGAAAGATGTCATGTGAAAATCCTTGTGAGTTGATGTAGAGATCAGCAGTTTTAGTGCGAAGCCCTCTTAAATTTTGATAGAAGAGGGTAATCCTATTTAGTTTTTTGGGAATGGATTTTTGTGTAAGTAACGCGAAAACCTATTTTTCCTTGTTGAAAATTCTTTAGTAAGAGCTTCTGGAGGCCAATTACTTGAATCGCAAATAGAATAAAAGTATGAAGAATTTGTGACTATTTTAAAAGATGATACAAAACTATTAACCCTACTAATTTTTGTACATTTAACAGATGTTTTCGTAGGGATACAATTATTAGATAATAAGTGGGAACCAATGTCAACGGCATCAATTTCTGGTTCAAGGCGAGAGATAAAGATCGACTTTGGCTTAGAAACGGCTTAGATAGGTCATTTAATTTCTAAATGAATCCGAACTTAATTTTCCTATACTAAGTTTATAAAGGTCTCTCTGAAAAATCTATTAAAGCTAGTCCCAAATGTGAACGCTTTTCTGGGAAAAACAAAAAAAATCATAGGAACAATTCAGCAAGCGGAAATCAGGTGGTCTTAAAAAAACTATTTAATTATTTTTAGGTTCATATGAAGAGGAAGTAAGATAAATGCTTAAAATCATTTGAACAGTTTTCAAACAAACATTATTTCCATTGGAAAGAGATTTCGAAAATATGTGTAAGCACAAACATTTTTAAAGATATTTTAACCTGCAAAATCAAACAAAATATGTTTTTGAAACTTTGTCGTTTGATATTTAATCTTGCGTAACTTTGGCTTTCGAAATTTTCTCGTTTCCTAAAATTAAATTCTCTTTCATTTCATTTCTAGTTCCGCATGATAAATTCGGGAACGAACCAGTCCTAGCAGATTTAATTGGATCGTGAAAACGAAACGCTTTTTAATTTTTCACGAGAGAGGCATTGTCTTTTTTCTAATCTAATAAGCGTGATTGTGAGCTTTCCAAATGAACTTCAGTTAATGGCTAAATGTGTACCATGTCGTAATGTTCACATCAAAAAGGCCAACAAAACTCGTCTTATGTAAAATTGAAAGTTGCTCAGCAGGTATTGTCAACATTCATTAAAAAGTTGAATTCTTCCGTGACAAAAAATCCAACGAATTTTCAATTTTTTTTTCAAAAACTTCACGGGCACCAAAATAATGTTTTTGCACCGATTTGGAAAAATCGTGCAAATGCAAATATGGGGCACCACAAACTGGACCCGGAAAACTATTTTGGTTTTGTCATCGATCGTTAACTCATCAGCAACGATAAAAAAGTTTAAAACTTACATTAGCTCGATTAGGACGTTTCCAAAAATAATTGTTTGCTAATTAGTAGGTACAGTCAAAGCTATGTTAGTTTTGGCATCCTTGGAATGCGCGAAGAGAGGTCCACTCAAAGTACTGTGGTTCAAGCAAACTACTGAAAAAAGTATTGAATAAGTTATGAAATAAGACATTTCGGTTTTTATTTTTATTTTCTAGGTTTTACAACAAATATTCAGTTTGCAATTTTGAATCAACGACTGCCTTAAATTCGGTTCGTTATGATTACCACCCTTTGTTGGCACCACCCTTTATCTTCTTAAGCACTACTGAGACAGAGTGTTAATCGTTACACAGTAATTGTTCAAACTTGCTCTTCTCTCTGACCAAAAGTAAGTGGAGAAAAAGAATTTGAAAATAAAAAGGTCAAATGAAAAAGTAGCACTAGGAGGAGAATAACGCAAAATTATTTGTGTTTGAGTTAAATAGACTTTGAGAAAAAGTAAAATGCAAATTCCAACCTGTTATCTACCTGTATTTTGGTTAGGTTTGACCTAACCTTAACAACTTCAGGTTCAAATATCTAGAGACCGAGACCCAAATTGAGCAATTCTGAGAGGGGATTTAAGTTCAAGGCATCTGAGTCTTATCTTAAAAATATAACCTGGATGTATAGAATTACTGTTTCCCAGCACTCATAGTTTTATTTTTTGTTGATAAACATTGTTTTAATTTATGGCTTCCTTGTTACAGATAAAACAATATTATTCCAAATGTGCATAGCTAGATATACCTAAGAAATAAAAGTTGAAAATTTGTTTGTTGAAAAACCTTAGTTAAAAATCTTCATAGAGCCCAAGCTATCACAAACTCTCATGTGTCAATTCCCATTGAATACACTTGAAAAAAAAAATAAAGAAAAGAAAAGAAAAAAGAATACACACTTCCCAAATGAGTCCAATTAAATCTCTTTGATATTTCATTCCAGACTCTCTGACTGGACTACATAAATATACGTTTGCAAATATTATTTTCAACTTCAGCGTCTGCTTTCATTTATTTTGTATGTAGGTACATATCTTCGAAAATGTCTGCAGGGCTTTGTTGAAAAGTCATAGTCGCATTTTGTGGGGTATTTTCTGATTATTTAGCTAGAAACTCATTCACTTGGTATCTTTTCGTCCTTAGGACAATAATTACACACAAAAACATACATTTACATATTGCCAAATACACATAGATATACATACATACGTATATATATATATATATGATTATACGTATGAAGCGTACATATTTCATCCTTCTTGTGTGTTCATTCATTCATTCACTAATTTTTTCTTCTGTGTCTATCCCTAGGGTGTGCCTGTTACTCAAAATGTTTCCTGGGGAGTAATCATTTCAACAAGATCCTTGGTCCTTCAGAGAGTTGCTCGTTTACATGCTGGCCTCTATGCATGCTCGGCTGCTAACGATAGAGGGGAAACACAAAGTGCCTTAGTTAATTTACGAATAAGATGTAAGTATAGAAAATATTATATACCTACCTATACATTTATATATTAAGCTACACAAAACAAATTTACCCAAGGATGTAAAACCACACCATTATACACTATCTAGGTATATATTCGTAGTATCTTCAGTAACCTTGGGAATAGATTTTTCTATAAAGGGTGTTCTTTTAACAGCTATACAACTTTTAAATGATATAAAATACATACATAAAAATACATGGTATCATGGTAATTGCCTTATTGACGGGCTCTAAAAATGTGAGGGGTTCAAGCCTAAAATACGGTAGCCTTTCATCCTCTAAGTTTACAAACATGCTGTTTCAATGAGTATAGTAAAGTCAGTCATCCAGACTAATTGCTCTGAAATCCGCGATAACTTGATCTCTGAACAATAGTTGGTCTACCTTGTTTGGAGCGAGGCTGCCATATTTCTTAAAATGTTAATCACTTTACAGAGCACAACAAATTATCCTAATAAATGTCCGTTGAGAAATGATAAAAGAAAATAAAAAAAAAAGCATCACAGCTGGATCCACTTACATAAAAACAAGTTTATCTAAGTGCAAGAGTGCATATAAGATGTGTTGACATATAATCCAAAAACAAGATGAAGGTCTTCTAGAAAAAAATACATATTTTCTCAAAAAAATACAGAAGAGCTCTTTACAGCTTTATAATTTCCAATGCAAGGGCCCAGTTGCCCAGCTAAGTTCGTGGTTCTACACCCTCTTAATAAGAACAAACTCAGGCGATTTTCGATCCTCTTACTTCAGTAGCAATAAAGTCAGAAACTTCAGATTCGCCATATTTGCTGAGTATACAGTCGGCTCACTTAGTTTCATCTTTTTAAAATTAGTAGCTCCTGACTGACTGACCCACTGATTCACTGACTAATCATCAAAATTATGGGGAACTTCCCGACACTGTAGAACCTTGAAATTTGACACATCGGTAGGTCTTGTAGTGCATAAAAAGGAGAAAATTTACAACTTTCTTTTTTATTCAGGGGGTGTGACATCCACCTACTTTCTCAAAAACTCTTATAGATTATATGGGCTACTTTCAATTGTTGTAGAACGATACAAATAAGTAGATTGGTAGGAGAAGGTGGGGCAGCCACCCAAATTTATAAAGTGCACTTGCGGCTGTGAGAATTGCCAGACAAGTAAGGTTTGAGGTGCATACAAAAAGAAAAATCAAATAATTTAGGATTTTCTACTTAAAAAAAAAAATTTTCAATTAAATAGTGCACTTCCAATTTTTATAGAGCAATCAAAATTGGTCGAGTGGTATACCTTGAAAAGCATAAAAAGACAAACATAAAAAATTAGAGACTTTCCATTAAGAGGGCGTGGCATCCAAATACTTTCTCAAAACTGCTGATATTTGCAATATGGTTGTTGTAGAATTATGAAATTTGGCAGAGCAGATAATCGTTGGAAAAAGAAAATGTCATCAAAAACATCTGTAAAAAAGCCAAGTTCTTATATGGATTATGGATACAAGAAATATGGGCGTAAAAAGTGAGCCACAAAAATGTAATGAGTTCTTAAATGTATGCCAAATCCTATTTTCTAAGTTCAAGAAGTTTATAGGATCAAATATGTTAAATAGAGTAATATCAAGACATCTCTAAATTATGATAGAAATTTAGTATTTATTTGTTAATGATTGAAATTTTGTGGATTTACTTGGCAAGTTTTCTTTAAATTATTTAATTACTCATTATTTCAAACGTATGAAAACTTTGACCAGTCAACCCACCAAATTTTCCAAAATACTTCTTAAAAATAAAAACTATGTTGCCAATACAACATTGCAAATTTCAAATTTAAATATTTATTTTTAAAAATGGTTCAACTGTAATAATTATTGCACCTACAGGAGTTTTTTGAAAGAAGCTCGGGTGAATATACAGGAATTAAGCATCATTTGCTGTCACACTGAAAAAAATATTCCATCAAGATCTCACTTACAATATATAATTGACTCAGCAGTTGAAGCAAATACAACACTCACTAAGCTATTTTTTCTCCGAAATTCTCATGAAATTAATATATATTTCCATTTTGTGGACACATAAATAAAATTGGGGTAGTTAGGAGCTCTGGACCTTTAGCCCCACATATATGGGAAATTTAAAAAAGAAAATGCCAGCAATTGATCAACTAGTCCTAGCCTAGCCATAGTTTGCCATAGTTTTTTTTCTATGAATTTGCAAAAAAACTTTTGGTACCTCACTTGGTTGAATTAAAAAAAGAAGTATATCACTTTAAAAGCTACTTCACGGCCACAAAATGTTTGATATTTTCAGTAATTGGTCAACCATACATATTTTTGTGAAATTTGCAAAAATTGCTTACCATCCAGAAGATCTTTATAATAGGTCAGCTAGTTTCAGTGATTAGTCCAAGGGCGTAGGCAGGATTATGAAAAGAGGGGTGGGCAACCTCATTAAAAAAATTTTCTCGGGACAGAAATCTTACTTTAAAATGCTTTATAGAGGAGATCAATAATTGCCGAAAATATATTGTGATAAAGTCAGGACAAGCATCCGTACATGCCCTCTTCTCAAATGTACACTTTTGTATTGGTCAGCTATAGATTTTTGTATGAGTTTTTAAAAAAATTTAAGGGCATAGCGATTTTTGAATCTCTCGTGACCTCGAAAAGAAACTTTTAAGAAACGTAAAAATCTATATTTCACCAATTACTGAAAAAAAAACTGTAAGCTTTTATAGATTTAATGGTATTAATTTTTTGCTATTTTACCATAAATGAAGTGCTAAAAATCGCTACGACCTTGGACAACAATTTAAAAATTCATTAAAAAAAATATGTGGCTAGCCAGCTACTCAAACCAGCTGACCTTTTACATTGATCTAGAGATCTTTCAGATGATAATTAATTTTGGCAAATTTCCCATAAATGAGATGCCTTATATGGCTATGACATTGAATTTTTTTTAATTCATTAAAAAATATTTATGGTTGACCAATTACGGAATATATCTTACTTTTAATGGCCATAAAATTACCTTCCAAGTAGCTTACTTATTTTTTTGAATTGACCCAAATGAGGTGCCAAAAGTTTTTAGTGTGACCTTAAAATTAATTTTGAAAATACATAGAAAAAAAAAACTATGGCTGCGCAATTACTAAAAATAGAAGATATCTAGATATCTTTCGGATGGTATACATTTTTTTTATAAATATTCCATAAATGAGGTGCCAAAAATCACGCGTGGCCTTAAGTTACCTTGTGTGACCATGAAAAACTTTAAGCCTAGATTACAAGTTATCTTGGGCTGACTAATTTTTAAGACAAATTGACCTTTTCTGAACAATGAGATGGCATTTATTCAATAATAATCGTACAGCCATTGAAAAATTTTTGTAGGGTCTCAATTGAGAAAATTAATGCTTTGTAAATAATCTAAAAACAAAATAAGAATAATATTTGTAAAGCTATTCGTGGAAGGAGGTACAAAATTATCGTGAATGTATTGAAAGGTTGAGAAGGAAAATGGCTTACTGCCTAGTCAGGCATGGCAGTAATTTGAAAGAAATATTATTACAATATATATTTAAGATACTACATTTTAAATCATTATTTTTCGATTTGGTTAAATTATGGTCAAGTTAAATGATTTAAAACACAAAATTAACTCATCGGTAACAGCCCAGAAGACTTAACTACCGTCCTTTAACGTTAGGTACACTGTGGCGTATGCGTAGTATTACTTAAAGCTATAATACATCGCTGCAAAAAGAAACAAAATTACCAAACAGTTGGTTACGGTAAATTCGGAAGATATGGCACCCATTTTTAGTTTTCTTTGAAACTCAAAAAGTAAAGATGGTTTTTATTTTAAACTTTGATGTGCCTCTCTCCTGTAGTTAATTTTAAAACAGATGAAATAGGTTAATTTTGAAAACGTATATAAAAATACATATTTTTAAGAAAAATGATGATATGGCACCTGCTAAAGGGTAATATTAAATCTACTTTTAATATGGATTTTTGCCACACTCAATGCATTTATATCAAATGCAATGAGAAAAAGCAAATAATATACTTGTTCGACTCGAAGCAGTTCTAGAGAGTGAATGAAAAATTAACCCAATGCAATTGCAAAAGTGGGCAAAATGGCAACCTTGTAATACTAATACATACTAAGTTTAAGAGATATGGCACATATCTTCCTTTTGATATTACTACTATTTATCCAAATTACTCAAACAAAACAAGTGGTAAGTACAAAAAATTAAACGCGCATCACTCTTGGTTTTGTCGTAAGAGCGAACACCTGGTGCCAAAACTTCCGTTGCTGAACATTTTAAAGTTAAGCACAAACAAAATTGACTTAAAATTAGTCAATATTTTTTTAGTTTCGATTTTGATTTAAAAGGTAAGGACGCTATTTTAGTTTAAACTGAAGAAATTCTTAAGTAGGAAAAATTTAAAGGGTGCCATATCTCCCGTGGTACCATATTACCCGACTTTACCCTACTCATTATAAACTAGATCTGGCTTAAATTTATTCAAATACATACACATATAAATACATGCATATACGTTTATATCTTATAGGTATATACAATTAACTATGAAGATAAAATGGTGATGACTGTGTTGAGAAGGTTAGATCAAAAAAATCTTAACTTATGAGTCTTAAATGATGCAGTAAGAACCATATAGTGACCTAACTACAATTTTATTAAATTAAAATAATTAGTAAAATTGAATCAGTATATATTGAGCAATATTACTGCATTTTATTTTTTTGGATTGATATAGCTTCATCACATATTTAAAGGACTTTTTGCATCAAGCTCAAAAGCTTAGCTTCTAAATTTCACTCTATACTTAAAAAATGAAAAATGCTGTTTTGCCTATGTTGGTTTCAAGTATAAAACTTGAAACTTTCAAGGCCTCAAATCATCTAGGTACACTAGGGTGATCCTTTTAATAGTTTTTTTTTTTAACTCCAAGTTTAGGAGAGATAGGGATCACATGGCTCAAAAATAATTAATAATTTTGCAGACTTTTAATTCACCCCTCCTCATATTTTCACATTAAGTTACTAACACTTTTTTTCTGTTTTGAGTCAACTTTCTTAATAACTACCCCCTCCACCTGAAAGTGAGAAAATAAACCCCCACCCCAGTAAGATTTATTTCTCGTCTAAGCTTCATACGTTCATATTTTGTTTGATTCTGTTTGCTTGTTATAAGAATCACCCTTAGCCCATTATTAGCAGCTTGAAGTGGAAAAAGAAAGACCAAGGGGGTGGAATAAAAATCTGACAAAATTATAGATGTTGATTTTCGATGCTTTGAATTGAATCAGGGCTATCCAAGAATATATTCAATTTAAGAACTACCCTAATGTCCCTAATGTAGGGTAGAGTCGGGTGGTATATGGCACTCGTTTTTAGTTTTTTTTGTACCTCAAAAAGTAAAAACTGTTTTAATTTTTAGCTTTTATCTACACGTTCTGTTATTTATATTAAAACAAAAAAAGATCGATTACGAAAGCTTATAAAAAAAACATATTTAAAAAAAAAAACAAATACCTTAAAAAAGACTTGTCAAAAAATGGCGGGTGATATGGCACCTGCTAAAGGGTGATCAGGTATAACTGTTAAGCTATGCACAACAAAATTGACTAAAATATGGTCACCAATTTTTTTTTTCGGTTGTGGTTTAAAAATTAAAGACGCTATTTCAGTTTATACACTTGAGAGAATAAATTAAACTTAATGATATTTTAATATTTTTGTTTGATAAATATGAAAAGGGTGCCATATCTCCCGTGGTGCCATATTACCTGACTTAACCCTACATATATTAGGCACAACATTATTAAAAATTTAAACAAATTAATTGTTTCATAAAAAGTGTTGCCAATTTAAAAACCAATAAGACTCAATCAGAAACACCCTTTAGATATGTACATATGGAAGTAAGTAATGTTCATTATTATCAAGCTTTTGTTTTGTATAATATTTTAAAGCATCCTGGCATAAATAGCAGTACACGTGGCCATATTGTCTTTTCAGCACATCCTTTACTTATCACTAAACATTTCTCACATTGAACATACCCAAGATTTGTAGGTTCGTATTAAATACATGGACGCCTTGAAATAAATAATGATTTAATTGAGAGTCTAAGGAAAACTTTACAAAGCTTTATACATACGTGTAATTCGATGAGAATTGGTAAGAAAATAATATAAAAAAAACTGAAACACAAGGATACACATCATGTAAACATTAAATTATGTTAAGGTATGGGAAACCAGGGCGAGTAGGTTCCAGAACCAGAAGCAGTAGATTAACTGCCAAGAACTTAAAAATGACATCATTAAATGCATTGTTCACTCTCATTGTCACATAATATAAAACTAATTAATATTTGCATTTGAGAGACTTTTTTTATTTTCATTTATTTTTGTTTTTTCTTTTTGGTGTGTTAATTGTGCCTGGTGCCAAAGTTTTGTTTGGGATGATACACAATTAATATATACATGAATGTGAAGTATATGTTGCTGAACATCTACGTAGGTGTTTCCTGTTAAGTTAATTTCTTTTCTCGTTACCGAAAAGAATCTCTTTAATTGCTAGATGGTTGGTCGCAGTAAGTTGACTCATTAATTTTTATGGGACTTACAAGAACATGAAAAAGAAACACATTAAGGGCACTATACAGAAGTAACTGTGACTTCTATTATTTGAAGGAAAGAAGAAAAGATTCGTTGACATTGATAATTATTATTGAATTCTCTTTAATACTTAATACGATACGCTATTGAATATTTATACCTACTGGGAAATGAAGAGAAGTTAGTAACAAACAGCTGTACATTCAAGGGTTTTGTTATTGAATATGTTTCTTTAAGGCATGGTTAAGAATGTATTAAACCGAACACGCTACAAAATTATGCAACTGAATTCCCTCTTTTGTTTCCGAGTGAAAAATCACATTGGCCATTCTTCAATGAATTTGGTATAGTTCTGAAACTAAACAGAAATTGACAATATATCCTTTTTTAAATGATAAAATGAAGACAGACATACAAACACACAGCCAGGCAGACAGAATTTTGTAACCCACTTTTATCATCGTAATGACAAGAAAAAAAAATGATCAAAATCTAGAGCCAAATTTCTTTTACGAATGCATAACTTTTCATAAAAAACCTAGTCCAGTCAATTTGTGCTCAAAAAGGCTCTTAGCGAGCTACTTGTGGGGTAATTTTAATTTTTCCCCTCTTATATGTTTTCGCGGGTGCTGAATCTGCATCTGAGGTTTGCGACTAAAATTTCATGGCACAGCATGGGAAAAGCATGCAAACAATTGTGCAAACATTAATTTTTTTCGAAGTTTTTCAATTATGGCTCGAAAACTACCAATTATTCAAAAATTCCATCAAAGTATCATTGAAAGTATACCTACACAATTTTAAATAAATAAATTTTCAATAAATAAATAAATAGAACCCTGTTTAAGTTTTTTCTGCATTAACCCATTTGGACTCAAGCGCCAAGTTGAAAATTGAAGTATTTTTACTGTTTTATACTTTTCTAATGGTCTTTGATACGCTAAGTTCGAATCTGGCCTTTAAATTGCCCTAGAGCGTCCCGTCTTTTCCAAAAAAAATAAAAAATAAGCTTTTTTATGCAAATTTGGGGTAAAATTATTTCCCGAGTTAATTTTTTTTAAAAAAGGTTTATGGTCATTCTGGAGTATGAACATCTAACTTCAAAATTCTTTTCGAATTTTTCATATATCACCATTCTTCTTCGAAAAAAATCGTTAGCCTTCATCTTAAACTAAATCTAGGACATATAGCGAGCGAAAACGTTTCGTTTTATTATTTTTATATGTTTGAGAGATAACGTGATTCCGAAATAATAATTAAATAAGAAACTTTGCAAAAAGTGCTTCAAAAGTCCAAATTGACTGGATTTTTCGAACTACGTAGCATAAGACGAAGGCTGAGTATTTCTCGAAGATGAGTGGTGGTATTTGAAAAATTCAAAAAGAATTTTGAAGCAAAATGTTTAAACTTCAGAATAACTTTAAACATTTTTCAAAATAAATTACCTCGAGAAAAAATAAAGCCCGAAATTTGCATAAGAAAATGCATTTTTGTATTTTTAAATTCAAATGACTCCAAGACGTGACGCGCGAGAACAATTTCAAGGCCAGAATTTAACGCATCAAAAAACCATTACTTGGTTTATTTAACAGTCAAAAACTCATTGAAACCTTACCAATTCTTAGATTTTTGACATGTTTTTGGCCGAAAGCCCCTTTTCGGTACAATATGACAAATTTTGCATTCGTTTAAATATTCGAAATCAAGATTTTGATGAAATATGATATTACGATTATAAAGAGCATTTAAAAAGTAGGAAATTTGGCAATTTTGTTTTCCGGCTTAAATGCTTCTAGACCTACAAATTTAATGACTGGTCCAATTTATATAAGGCTTGGTGTAGGTGCGAGGAATGTTAAATGTATCATGTTGGCACCCAGAAATAGGCTTTGGAGCAAAAACTGCGAAAAATTATAAGAAATGATAAAGTTTGAATGGCTGCAACTGTGACAGTTTTGAATTAATATCTTTTTTTAAAACCTATCACATAAAGGTCTTAAGACTCTACTTTATTTTATCCAAGCATGTCTTGAACGTCTCTTTGCTTCATAAAAAGTTATACGCTATTTACAAAAAGAGTCAAAATTTTTTGATTTTTTGATTTATTTTAGTTTAGTTTTCGATAACACTCTGCTAATTTTTTTATACAATTCTTTAAACTATCCATTTCGATTGAAAATTTAATTTTGACAAAAAATTTTAAATTGTAAAATTGTCAAATTCGGCCTAGTTTCGGAGTTATATTTACCAAAAATATTGAAAAGTGGCCAGTTTCAATATACTCTCAGAAACGAATGGGTGAATTTAGTAGCATATTGGGCATTAAGCATGCTTATGGGCCAAGCAAACATTCAAACTTAAAAACCCTCGCACGTAATTGTTTCTTGATAAAAGGTCTATTCAATGGGCTAAAATTTGTGTCAATTCTCTGAAGCTTTATTTAAATGGCTTAAATAATTAGACTCAGGTGCCAGTTACAGCTATCATCGAAACTCATAATTGAACATTTTCGAAATTGATTTTATGACATTTCCGAAGAGAAATAATTTTGTTTTTGACAAACAAATAAAATTTGAGACTTAATTAATATTTGTAGCCAAAAAAATTAAATAGGCCCAACTAAAGTACAATTTTGTAATATTCTTGAAATCTTTAAAAATTAACTCTTTTAACATTTTGCTCATACAATGAGCATTTGTAGAAATAGAAACCCAAAATTTCAACTTCTTGGAATTAATTCTTATAAATTTAGGAACCAATCAATAAAAAAAAATAAACTTAAAATAAAAACTTCAACAAGGCAACACAATTTTTTTTTTCAAAAAAAATTTTAATTCTCAGTCTCAGGATGTTGCATGTCACTACAAACCTCCCCAACTAACAATTTAACTTGTATAAGGTTCAATGCAAGCTATTTTCAGACTGTAATAGAAATAGTAAAAGGCCTTATGCAAGTCATTTTGGCGCATTTACCCAAGCTAATTAAATGCCATAAGACATTTGTTGACAGGTCTTATAGCAGCAAATAGCTTTTCATGAACTGCTATTAGCTAGGCTGAACAAGCTATAGCTTGCCTTGGATGTTTATAACGGGTGATTTTTTAGCTGGTTTGGTTTTGGCAACACTGGTTTTGACAGCTGACGTGTGTTTAGTACCTTGTGTCACTGTCAAACAGCTTCAGTTTGGTTTGCAATTTAACCATGGATCGTCTTACAAATGAACAACGCTTGCAAATTATTGAATTTTACTATCAAAATTCGTGCTCGGTTCGAAATGTTCATCGCGCGCTGCTTCCATTTTATGGTCGGCATTCTCGACCTTCTGAGCAGTCTATTCGGAAGATTGTGACCAAATTTCGCACCAAATTTACTTTGTTGGACATTAAACCACCAACACGTTTACGTACTGTACGTATCACGCGGCTGTATCAGCTAGTGTGACAGAAGACCGCGAAATGTCGATTCAGCGCCGTTCCCAGCAGTTAGGCCTTTGTTACAGCACTACGTGGAAAATTTTGCGGAAGGATTTGGGCGTAAAGCCTTTTAAGATACAGCTGGTGCAAGAACTAAAGCCAGCCGACCTACCACAACGCCGAATTTTTGGTGAATGGGCTCTTGGAAAGCTGGCCGAGGATCCGCTTTTTTATCGAAAAATTGTGTTCAGCGATGAGGCTCATTTTTGGATGAATGGGTACGTAAATAAGCATAATTGCCGCATTTGGAGTGAAGATCATTGCAACAGCTACCAATGCATCCCGAAAAAAGCCACTGTTTGGTGCGGTTTATGGGCCGGCGGCATTAAGGCTAATGTCTATAGGGACAAGCCCGCTTCGATTGACGCACTGGAAGCCAACATCCATGCATTCATTCGTGAGATACCGGCCGATATGTGTGAAAGAGTATGCAAAAATTGGACTCAGCGGATGGGCTACCTGAGACGCAGCCGCGGTCAACATTTGCATGAAATTATCTTTAAACATTAAATTGCAAGGTTCAAACTATCGATTCAAATAAATATTTTATTCATTTTTTCGAATTTTTTGTGTTTTTTTTTTTTTTAAGTTCTAAACCTCTTAAAAAATCACCCGTTATAATACTTTACGAAAGCCATTTTGACAGCTATTGCCAATAGCTTGCCTTGGATGTTTAAATAAAGCCTTACCCAAATTTATTTTGCGTAAGCAATCCATCGAGAGAAAAAGTTTTTTTAGCAAAGCTGATTCTGAAATAAAAAAAAAATATTTTTTTTAATCGGTTATTATTTTATTTTTCTGATGTTGTATTTTTATTGCATTTTATTTTATTGTATTCTAATATTTTCTCAGGTTCGTTAATAAAACTTATTCACTTTATTTAAATTTTCCACTTATTTACTTTACAAAATAAAACACTTTTCTTTTACAACCACAAAACAATTTACTGTTCACCACTGAAATTAATTCAACACTTTACTTTTATTACAACCTTTGTATATGAAAATCATAGTACTATCATGGCGGCGATTCAAATAGTAGAACAATAGGTCTATGACGGCGCCACTATCGACTGCATTTTTAGCGTTGGAGACTTGTAAACATAGAATCATAAAGAATGGAAAATAAGTAGTCAGAACGAGAGGAAAGTATTATTTCGATTCTGGTAAGAAGTAAATGGAGTAAGAGAGAAAGTAAAATCAGCTGTTTATTAAATGTCAAATAAAAGAAAAAATCAAAGGAAGTAAGAAAATTATTTTCGTCTCCTCTTTAAAATGACTATTTTCTTGTTTTATTTTGGAATTTTATGCAGCCAGAGAAGCAAAGAAAGTTTTATGAAGGGGGTGAAAGAGATACCTGCGTCAGCTGTTTGCGTCGGTGCCGTGGCAACGTTGTTAAAACTTTCAAAGATTTTGTTTTTTGTCCTTGGTCAATGCGAGAAGAAAAATATACATATAGATATAATCATAGGTGTATTTTCTTTCGTTATTGAGGGTAGGTTTTGCTTTTGCAATATGCTTGTTAGACTTTGAGGATAGTCATATAACTTTTGGTAGGTATGTATTTGTATTGAAATTTCCTTGAAAGATTTCGATGGTAGGCAAAATGTATATCTTTTGGTAGATACACATTTGATATTTAGGTTGGTATTTTGTTTGGTAGATCTGTTTTGCGAGGATGGGTAGTTATAGGTACATACATCTTTTGTTACCTACATACCTACATAATTGTATGAAAGTTTTATATTATACTTATGTACCTATAGTTAATTTTTTGATAGATTATTATTGATAGAAATATACCTATTACTTTTGATTTCGAGCATAGGTTGGAATTAATAGGTGTGTATGTACCTATGTAGGTAGGTAGGTATATTATAATTAAAGTTTTTATGTAACTGTGGGTGGTGGGTTTAGGTAAAGGTAAACGATCTTTTTCGGTAGGTAGGTAGCTATATATTTTAATAATCAATAGTTTCAATAGGGATTCAGGTGAAATGAAGGAAATTATATTTTGGTCACAATTTGTTTCATTTGACTTGAAGCCCGCTAGTTAAAGTTGTTAATACAAAACTAGGAGGTAGATTAAGGTATAAGAAGGTTAGTAGGCAGATATTTTTTTGGTACGTACATACATATATACATATAGGTACTCACCTGAGAATAATAAGGCCGTATCTCAAAACAATTAAAAATCGATGTCTTACATCATTTAAAATATGTATATACATAGGTAGGTTTCAGCATTAAAATTAGAGCAGAAAAAGCCAGAAAATCAAGGGCGTAAGTAGGTTTATCTAGGAATTTAAATCATTTTTTAGTTCATGGTCTAAGGTATGCAGGAATGTCAATGATTTTTTTTTTACTTATTAGGTAGTCGGTTTTAGCTTGTTATTCAATGGGCTATACTTATTTTATATCAAAATAATTATTATAATAATAATTATTATACTATCGACAAAAAAGTTGGCAATGTTTTTTTGTGCAAACAATGTTTTTTTGCGCAAACAAAATGCCAACAAATAACCATTTTTATTTCGGCATTTTGTCAATTTGTTTCTTTTCCCATTAAATTTTAGGATGCATGTACCTACCTATGTACCTAGGTATAAAAAATTGCAGTTGGTACCTTTTCTTAGTTTTTTCCTTTAGATCATTTAAGTCACAGAGATTTTGTCCAACATACAACTATGAACTAAAAGAAAATTTGTTTTTTATCAAAAAAAAAATTATAGCTAGGTATGTATTACTATGCCTATGACCATTAAAATTATTCTTTTTTTAAGTTACCTACGTACCTACTTACTATAAGAAATCAAGGAAAAAGAAATTGTATAGATCGTTAGATATATAGGTATATATGTAGGTACCTACCTACTTATAATTATATTATTATTGATAGAAATATATTATTATTGATTTCGAGGATAGGCTGGAATGAATAGGTGTTTATATGTACCTATGTATGTAGGTAGGTATATTTAAATTAAAGTTTTTATACATTCATTTATATTTAAATAAGTATGAACATTTAAATAAAAAAGCTCTTGCATCTCTCCCAAATGTTACGTGAGTTACCATGGGATTGCCCGTAGGTATCTAGAAATTTAAATCAATTTTTAGTTCAAGGTCGTAGGTATGTACATATGTGAATGAATTTTTTTTACTTATTATCTGCCTATTTTTTGTGGGCTAGGTACTTACTTCATATCAAAATTATTACTTATTTTATACTATCGACAAAAAAGTTGACAGTGTTTTTTTTGCAAAAAAATTTAAGAAATGCCAAAAAATAACCATTTCTTGTTTCTGCCTTCTGTCAATTTTTGGATGCATATATTAAGACAGATGAGGCAAATTACTAAAAATTGAGCCTATTTTTTGCTGAAAAAAAGTAAGAATAAGAAATTAAATTTCTCAAAAAGTATTAATCAACTTGACTAAAAAAATCTTTTTATGATTACCTATGTATGTGTTATATATCATTTAAAAAGTATAAATTTGTAACGCTCCTGCATATCATTTTTCGAAGATCACCGCTTACGCAAAATTCACTGGTAAATGTTTCCATAATTATTTTCAATTTATTTTTGCATGAAATTATCACAAATAAATTGTATTAAGTAATTAAAATCTCTATTTTCGACACAATATTTCTTTTTAACATTTTTGGCATAAAAATATAAAAAAATTGTTATGAAATATTTATTTCAATCACAACGTTTTATGATTTTTCCTTTTCAAGAAAACAATAAATAAAACTTATCCTCAATATGATTGATATGATTATGAATCAACTCCAAACAACTTAAGTTTTACAACTTTAAATATAATGTGTGTCCCTTTACTCAGAATTTCTGTAAATTTAAATCAAAACTTATGTCAAAAATTGTTTTTTATATGAATTTTGACAGAACTTTGGACTAAAATGCAGAGAAATACATAGAAAATCACAGAAATTCAAAGTAAAGGAACAGACCTATACACTTTTTTCTTTGATTCTAAAACACATTACTTAAAAAAGTTTGAATTTTTTGTATTCTTTAAATCTTGCAAAGTGTTTTATGCCACTAGCGACAGATGCACCCTAACCCATTTTATGAAGCAAAAAGGATATAAATAGTCAAAAAAATAAAACTATACATTTTCTCACAAAAAAAAAAAAACATTCTTACTGCATGCACATTCAAAAATAAAGTTTCCCTTTTTCGAAGCTTCTATTTATTAAACAGCAACAGTTTTTAAAATATAATGCATGAAGTTAAAATGTTTGTTGTTTGCTAGCAACATAAAATTAATATATACAAGAAAAGAATTTTGAAAAAATTGACTTTTGGCCATATTTTTGGAAAATTGAACAGTGTGTTATTGCATTTCATTTCTCTCTCCTAATACACTGAGTATTCACAGTGTACTCGGTGTAGTTTGGTCTGAAGGACGTGTACGCTTGTTTCAAAAGAAGTGTACACTTTTCTGTGAGAGATAGCAAATACTGTACAGGTTTTGATAATCAGTGAATGAATAGTGTATGAAAGATTCTACAAATGATGGAATTTTTGACGGCCCCGTTGATATTTTAATAACTGTTTAAGTATTCTAGGTATCTGATTTTTCGTATATCTATAAATCTAATTGATGTCTAAATGGCCACACAAAATTATTAAGATCTGACATATTTTCATAACTGAAAAAATTCTTCAAAGGGTCTAATTCTCAGTCCCCTGACGTGTCCCCTGCTTGTTTTCGAATCAAAAATTCTTACAGTTCTCTTATTTTTGTTCAAAAACCAAAATAAACTTTCAATTATTGACGTTAGATAATATATCTTTTTATGATATAAATAAATATTTAGTACCATTATTTTATATTAAAAAAAAATTATTGAACTTTGCCCCTTGGATTTCTAATCAGTCCTCTGACCGATTGAAACAGTAAAAAATATCCTTAACTTTGAAAACTATCTACTATTTTAATATAGGCTTAGTTAAACCTTAATTATATAATTTTTTTTATTTTTTTCTTACAATGCGTTGACATGTTATAGTGGTATAAACTATGAAAATACTCAGTCCCCTGACCTTTAATTACTGATTTTATCTCTTGAGGCCCCAAAAATGCACACAAAATACTACTTTTCTTCTTAAAGGCCACTAATATATCAGACAATCATTGTCACTAAAAATCCTGGCTACCCACGGTTGAAAACAAATAAAAACCAACATAAATATTCGCATACACCTACCCCTTTCCACTTTACACACTCTAAATCCTACAAACTTACAACTTTTGTTATTTTGTTTTGTATCCCTTTATTTTTCCTTCACATACAAAAACGTAAACAAAACTAATAAGGGGAACCCAAAGCAAAATTGGTTACTTTCCTTATTCTGTGCTTTATTATTTCCTCATTATATGAATATTCATTTGCAAAAATGTCTTATTACTGCCTCACTCGTACTATCATAAATTTAGAATACCTCTTTCTCGTTCTATTCTATTTTTGTTTCTCATATTCTCAAATCTCCACCGAAAATAAAAAGTCTCCGCCGAAGAACGTAACAAATGTAAAAAAGATGACGCTACTATCGACAGCTGCCATGATAGTACTATGATTTTTATATACAAAGTTACAACCAACTTTACTCATTCACGATTAAAAACAAACTGCGTCCTCTGCCGGTCAGACATGTGCTTTTATACTTTTCACAAAGTTCCCGAAAAAGCTGGAAGGTTCTAGTATTTGCTTCCAGAGCTTTCCATAGGGGAAATTTCCCATAAATTTCCCTTTCCAAAGCTTTCAATTTGACATTTAGTATTTGAAGTTCGAAAGCTCACTAAAGCTCTCCGTAGGTTGGTTTGTGTCCTGTCTAATCCGAAATTCGGTGATTCTTTTATTCGAGAGTGGTTATAGTTCAGTCGAGAGTCGTTATAGTACAAATGTGACAATCGTTACAGTATTTTTAATGAGTCAAATGTTAGTTTAATTATAAAAATGAAAAGTTTTTACCTGGGATTTGAACTCGATCCCTTCCTCGTACCAGTCTAGCATTCTACCACTATGCCAATTTGCTGTTGAGAAAACATTATCAAAAGTGAATAAGTAGATACTATATACTTCACTTTCACGCAGAAGGAACAGTCAATAACTGTGTGCATTCAATATCTGTTCTTTGTTTTTCCAAACTTCTTGAATTTTCTCTGACTGTTTTAAGAATTCCAGATCTTTTAAATTTTTGCCATGAGTTATGCATTTTTAAGTTTTGCTAAAAAGTTCAATGTTACTGTAAGCACTTCTTTTCTGTTTTACGATGTTCAATGGGTACTTACCGTTCTTATTTATTTTAATCTAATTTTTATAAGCACAATATTTTATAAGACACACTTGTTGATCTTCACTGATTATTTTAATTTGTATAAGGCCTTTACAAGTTGTTTGAAATGATTTGTCGTGGAGAGTCTTATGGCAGCTATTATTTTAAATATTTTCAGTAAACAACTTTGGAAGGCCTTATACAAGCCATTTATAACTTATATTTACAAACTTGTATAGAGCTTGTGTAACTCATATTTTAAGGCCTTATAGCAGCTTTTTGTTTAAATTTCAGGTGGAAAATCCTTGGCTTGCTCAAGATTGCCATATATGAGCTCTACACAAGCTATTACATGCCAAAGTCGAAAAATTTTACCTTACACAAGCTAAATTGTTAGTTGGGTCGTCTAGCAAATCTTGGCTATCACAAATATCTTGCTATAGAAATCTTTCAATAGTATCATTAATTCTATTTATTTTGACAATAAAATAACGAAACTAAATGAGTACAAAATACTACTTTTCTTCTTAAAGGCCACTAATATATCAGACAATCATTGTCACTAAAAATCCTGGCTACCCACGGTTGAAAACAAATAAAAACCAACATAAATATTCGCATACACCTACCCCTTTCCACTTTACACACTCTAAATCCTACAAACTTACAACTTTTGTTATTTTGTTTTGTATCCCTTTATTTTTCCTTCACATACAAAAACGTAAACAAAACTAATAAGGGGAACCCAAAGCAAAATTGGTTACTTTCCTTATTCTGTGCTTTATTATTTCCTCATTATATGAATATTCATTTGCAAAAATGTCTTATTACTGCCTCACTCGTACTATCATAAATTTAGAATACCTCTTTCTCGTTCTATTCTATTTTTGTTTCTCATATTCTCAAATCTCCACCGAAAATAAAAAGTCTCCGCCGAAGAACGTAACAAATGTAAAAAAGATGACGCTACTATCGACAGCTGCCATGATAGTACTATGATTTTTATATACAAAGTTACAACCAACTTTACTCATTCACGATTAAAAACAAACTGCGTCCTCTGCCGGTCAGACATGTGCTTTTATACTTTTCACAAAGTTCCCGAAAAAGCTGGAAGGTTCTAGTATTTGCTTCCAGAGCTTTCCATAGGGGAAATTTCCCATAAATTTCCCTTTCCAAAGCTTTCAATTTGACATTTAGTATTTGAAGTTCGAAAGCTCACTAAAGCTCTCCGTAGGTTGGTTTGTGTCCTGTCTAATCCGAAATTCGGTGATTCTTTTATTCGAGAGTGGTTATAGTTCAGTCGAGAGTCGTTATAGTACAAATGTGACAATCGTTACAGTATTTTTAATGAGTCAAATGTTAGTTTAATTATAAAAATGAAAAGTTTTTACCTGGGATTTGAACTCGATCCCTTCCTCGTACCAGTCTAGCATTCTACCACTATGCCAATTTGCTGTTGAGAAAACATTATCAAAAGTGAATAAGTAGATACTATATACTTCACTTTCACGCAGAAGGAACAGTCAATAACTGTGTGCATTCAATATCTGTTCTTTGTTTTTCCAAACTTCTTGAATTTTCTCTGACTGTTTTAAGAATTCCAGATCTTTTAAATTTTTGCCATGAGTTATGCATTTTTAAGTTTTGCTAAAAAGTTCAATGTTACTGTAAGCACTTCTTTTCTGTTTTACGATGTTCAATGGGTACTTACCGTTCTTATTTATTTTAATCTAATTTTTATAAGCACAATATTTTATAAGACACACTTGTTGATCTTCACTGATTATTTTAATTTGTATAAGGCCTTTACAAGTTGTTTGAAATGATTTGTCGTGGAGAGTCTTATGGCAGCTATTATTTTAAATATTTTCAGTAAACAACTTTGGAAGGCCTTATACAAGCCATTTATAACTTATATTTACAAACTTGTATAGAGCTTGTGTAACTCATATTTTAAGGCCTTATAGCAGCTTTTTGTTTAAATTTCAGGTGGAAAATCCTTGGCTTGCTCAAGATTGCCATATATGAGCTCTACACAAGCTATTACATGCCAAAGTCGAAAAATTTTACCTTACACAAGCTAAATTGTTAGTTGGGTCGTCTAGCAAATCTTGGCTATCACAAATATCTTGCTATAGAAATCTTTCAATAGTATCATTAATTCTATTTATTTTGACAATAAAATAACGAAACTAAATGAGTACAAAAAAAATCAAATACCAACCTATGTGCGGTTTAGGAGACCGCTAACGAAATATATGTTTACTAACCTAAGCCGATTGCGTGCACCTGTTCACTCTCCAAGCTCATAGAAGATTCCAGTTGATCACTTAATCACATGGATACACTCTGTCAAACGACATGCACATATTTAAATATTTGAATTTGAAAATTCTTAGTGGTTTCTGAGACCGGGTGCGCCTATTAGCCCAGGAAAATTAGACTATCACTTCTAAAAAATTCCGACAAAGCTGAATTTTCGTGGTGAGCTTTATTTTAACATCTTATTTCCTGTAAAGTTCCGTAAATTTGGGCCGGGGCTTTATTTTTTAGGGGGTGAAGCTTCCTCTAAAAAAATCGTAGGAGTTGTGGCCAAAATCTTGCATGATTTTCTCAGAATCTATAAGCCCAAATTTATGTAACTTTTCAGGAAATGCTTAAGACGTCAGAACAAAGCTTTCCACCAAAATTCAGCTTTGTTGCAATTTTTTCGTAGTTTTGCCATTTTTTTGTCTAATTTTCCAGGGATATATGCAGAATTGGACTTATGGAGTTATTGATCCAAAATAGCTTTTAATCTTTAACGCTATGTCTTCTACTTGATTGATTTATTTCAGTATAGAATTTGTATTATAAAAAAGCCTTTTTTAAGAAAATATGCCTGGCCCCAAACAGAAAAACTTCCAGCTAAATGATTAGGAATTCTAATCTTGTTGGATATAGTTTACAGCGGTTTTTTTTTTCTGTCATAAGATCCATGTAAGTAAAACTGAACAAATTGCATAATAACAAAAAACTGGCGTAAATGGCTCCAATTTGTAGAACTAAAAACCATTAAAACCTATTTTGAATCAATAATTCAACAGGTCCAATTCTGAATGTTAATTCTTCTACTTGCCTGATTTATTTCAGGTGTATATAAGTAAAATTTGTAGTATAGAAAACCTTCTTGTAATTCTTTCTTACACAAATCTCCCAAGAGTATGTACCTAAGCATGTTTTTCCATTTATTTTGTTCATATTGGCAAAAATTGGGAAAAGAAATTCCTATCAATCATAAAATGTAGCAATAAACGTACAAATGTACAGAACATATAAATATATATAGCTTTATATACATGTAAATATAGCATACAAAAATTAATACACATTTTTCATATGTTAAACATTATTTCCCCCCAACAACCTAATTATATTGCAAACTAAAAAAAACGAGTAAGGAATTGTGTCAAAAAAGTTGTTATTTTTATTTTACATATTTTAACAGAGAATAATTTTGAATCTAGTAGAGACCATGCTGCTTATAGTGTAGACATAAATAAATACTGTTTTTTTCTAAATTGAACACATTTGAAGGAGGTGTAGTGGATGTAATTTTTTAACTTCACACTAAAAAGTGTGCGTATTGGAATATCCTTCCCACGTGAACAACGAATAAACTTAAATCCCTTTCCTTTCCGCAATTTCAGTTGCAATGGATGTTTTATAATTAACGTAATTAAAAGTAAACATAATGCTATCATATTCAGATATTAATGGTACGTAAATACAATCGAGTGTTACGAGTCTGTTATTCAGAATCAATAAAAGATCAACAATATACAAAAGCAAACAGCGCAGAATATTGAATTGTATATATATGTATATATACTTTGCTTTTAAATACATTTATATAAACACGGAAAAACACATACACGTGCCTATAGATAAATATAGAGAGAAAGGATATTATTTTATTATATCGGTCGGTCTCTTACAGTTGAACGGAATAATATTAATAATGGATGTAAATTAAATACAGCAATCGAAGTGTTTCGATTAATATGGAAATTTTTCTGTGATATATGTACTTATATGCAATGCATTGCATATTCTTGCGATGAAATAATTTCATTTATTTTTCTTTCGAGTCAGCTCTGAAGTTTAATTGAATTAAAACAGAGAGCTCTGTATCGAATACATTTGGAAATTTAAGTTATAGAAAAATGATATCGGAAGATATAATATACCCCGAGGATGGTAAAGAAAAAATAAGTACATTACCTAGATATACTCGTAATGTAGGGAAAAGAGTATAGGGAAGAGTTCACTATACCTTAAACTTATCACATCAGGAATCCTTTTTTGTGCTTAATATGGATGTATGTATTGCTAAGTAAGTTAAGTGTTATTGATTCTTTTTTTCTCATAAAATGAAACCTACTATTAACCTATGAATACTAAAATAAATAAATAAATGCACGACTGCATCGCACGTACTTGCTCTTATGTTCAAGTTGCTTGGAACTAAAAACTTTTGAAATATGAAAGTAGTTATAGAAAAAAAAATAGACAAATATAAGAAATGCATTTAAATCGTTCTTTTAAATGTTTAAACAACTAGTTAAAAAGCTTAGTAGAACTCAAAAACAAGTATGCAATTTGATTACTTGAAAAATATTAATATATGCAGACAAATTTAAATCGTTGAAGCGGTTTTCTTAAAAATTAATGTTTTTATATATAAAATTTTGGTAACATTTAAAAAAAGTTTAAGTATGCCAATTTTGAGTATGTATAGCCTAGCTTCACAAAAAAATTATCTACTCATTTTTGAAATATTACATTTTCAAAAAAAAAATTAAAATTTTTTTAAAAATCCAAAACTTATTTTTTTTGTTGAAAATTTTGATATGCAACGTAATAATTATTTTAAAAGATCTTTTGCATACAAATTTTGATTGAAATCGTCTCAGCTGATTATGAGAAAATCGAAAAAAAAACCGTTATATGGCATGAACTGTTAATAACGGTTTTCGCTCAATAATTGAATTTTTTTCAACAAAATCGTTGCAGTTGTTTTTGAGATAAATAAGCCCTTAATTGGCCGTTATACGGCAAGTATCGTTATTTTTGGAGCTAAAAAAATTTTAATTTCCCCTTTGGAGAGCTACAAAAAATCTTAAGTTCGAAATTTGAAGAAAATTGCTTTAGTGGCTTAAGCTGTAGATCCATATATGGACAGAAAGACAGAACTGTGCCACGCACTTTTTTCGTGTTCTCTATCATCATAATGTTATGTTTGTTTGTAATCTCAAAACTTTATTTTTGCACGAACCCAAATTTGCCCTATATAGTACCTTTATCGCAAGTAAAAATAATAATTGAGGAGGTGATTTCTAATTTCATCATTTCATTATTATAAAGAAGACATAGAGCAAAATTTTGTTTTACAAGTTTTTTATTTCTCACAAAAGTTTAGAGAAACTGAAGTTTTCATAACAGATATAGGTCTAGTACTTGCAATAAAATTTATTAATATAACCTAAATAACTCATAAGGTATGTCTGGTTTTGGAAGTATAATTGAATATTGTCTTCTTATTGTGTTAGGTACACTGAACCAAAAAGGTACCTGATTTGCATGAATAATTTCCTATTTTATACGAATCTGTACATCAAAATTGAACCAAACATCGCGTTCTTAGGATTTAGGAAGAATTCTATGAATGTATTCATACGAGTACGAGCGATTCATGTGACACATGATTCTTTCCTAACATGTATGTATCTGAAGTTCATATATCCAATGTTGTATACTTAAGCTGTATGCATGAATTTCATTCAAAGCGAATTTTTTTCTGTGACAATACATAAGACTTATGAATATGTTCATGTTGCAGTCATTAATATTATGTAAGATGCATAAAAACTTTAAAAATCGAGGTTCATAATTCATACAATTTAAAAATAGGCATTAAATTCATGAAATTGATACATGCAAACCTAAAAATTCATAAAACCTATGAAATTAAGGATTGTGTTCCTAAACACTATACATTTTTCATAAAAAAGTGCAAGTTTCGGGCTTATGCTCGTATGAATAAAATCATGAAAACTATGATCAGTGATTTTAGATGAAATTTACCCATAGAATTTTTTTTTAGGAATGGAGATTCATAAAACAACACCCAAACATAATATTTATGAACGTTTTTTAAAGAATTTTCGGAGAAAATTGGCGATTTTGCGTCTAAATCGCCGTTCATTGATTTTATGTACAATTTTATTTTCAGTGTAAGCTGTTTTGTATGTAAATTTGTATTCAATATTTGCCGTTAATTTCACTTCTTTGAATTTTAAATTTATTATTAAATTCAATTAAAATAAATAAGTACTTAAATTAATAAATAGCTATACAAGTAGGTATTACATAGTTTGTAAATCACAAAAGCCCTTTTTAGTTTAAAACATACATATCTTCCTAGAAATCGAGATAATTTCATTCACTTCAACGTTTGTTAATAGTAAAACAAATTAATACACAAAATAATCGTTTTTGTCTGGTTTTCCAGTGGCCTAATTTCGAAATATTTTTTTGACATAAAATAACTACGGACCTATCTTGTTTTGGAAATAGTTTTGATTGCATAAGATGCGCGTTCAAAAAGCATTAAAAAAATGATTGCATAACTTGTTTTCTGATTTTTTTCCCATTGCTGGTTTTGGAAATGACCTGCTCTTATTGGTATACGGTCCTTACACGTCCGTCTCTGCCAGATGCCACCTAGATCTGGGTGAGGTTCCACATTCGACAGCTCATCTTCCAAGCTATAGTTTTATAAGAACAGCTACTAGCCCATCAGGAAAATTGGGCTTTCACTTCGAAAAAATGTATGATAAAGCTGAATTTAGGTTGAGATCTTTGTTTTGACGTTTTAAGCGTTTGCTAAAGTTGCTACACCATAAAATTCTTACACGTTTTTCTCTTATAGTTGATTGCACAAATATTCTTGTGTTTTTATTTTATGAGTGTCAAGTAAGCAAAGCTACTTTGACGAATCGAAAAATAAGTAGGTGAAAAATTTATCGTTAGTTAGTTATGACAATCTCAAGGTTCTCGTTCAATGCTTTCTATGCTTCCTGCTCAAAAATAAGTAAGAACTTCTTTAATCTTATGGTTGATGTCTTAATAATTTGTTGTTTATTATTTGTTATTTAGTTGTGTCAAATTCAATTTGATCGTGAAATGTTTTCTATATTTTTTTGGGTGCTTGGCTTACTTGATATGCAGTTGGTAAAACATCTCTCACGGATAAAAAAATGGATAGATGTATTTATAATTTGTCGTTAATAAGCAGTTACAATTTCAAATTTGTCATTCAAATTCCTTCTCTACCTATTTTTCGATTTGTCAAAGTTGCTTTTGCTAACTTGACACTCCGAAATCAAAAAACATAAAAACACATAGAAAATATAGCATCACAAAAACTGATTTTTTCAGAAATAAGTAACGACTTATAAACGGAAAATTATTAAGAGGTACATATATATATAAAATTTAGAAGTTTTTACGACTTTTCAAAAAACACATAGAAACATAAAACGTCAAATTTGAAAGTGTTTAAGCTTATTAACTTAATAACAATAAATTATTTAGCCATTTATCTTTCGGTTTGAACAGATTTTAACACTTTTTGAGGTAGTGATATGCAAACTTCATGTGAAGCTAACAAAGAATACAAAAAAAACGTAGACAAAATTGCACGCCAAATTCGAAATTGTCACTACTAATTCCAGACTAGTAAACGACAAATTATTAAGCCATAAACCATTCGGTATTAGCAGTTTTTACCATTTTTTTTGGGTGATACTTTTCTTACCTATTTGATATCAAGCTTGCAATGGACGCAAAAAAAAACATAGAAAACATTGGGTGATTCGAATAAATTAAACATATAAGAAATGTTTACCGCTTTTCGAGATTTGTCAATTTAGCAAATCACCAAAAAAACATAGAAATCATTGAACAACTAATTTGAATTCGGCAGAACTAATTAAAGACTAATTAAAGGCAAATTATCCACCTAACCATTTTTCGATTCGTCAAAGCTGTTTCGCTAACTCGAAACTCATAGAAAAACAAAAAAAAATACATTGCATGACAAAATTGATTTGTTCATAACTTAATAATGACCAATCAGGTATAAAAAGTTTTTACTGATTTTCGACAATTTGTTTTTCTTACTTGATATCAAGTTAACAAAGTACCCAAAAAAAGATAGAAAACATTGAACTACAAATTCTATAATTTTTTTACCCTACAATCATATTCAATAAAGAATTAAGATGGTGTTCTTTATTTCATCTGAAACTCTCAACGAAGTTTTTTTAGCTAATTTAAATATTGTTTTTCATGCTTTTAAACATTTTTCTCTCATAATTTCCATGTCTTAACAATTAATTTTCTTAAATCCTCAGCGTCTTGAATATAAAATAAATAAGCAGTTAAATTCAAACTTTTTATTTACAAACGCTTTCAACCCCTCTAAAATATTTTGTCCCAGTCCCAATTTAGGGTACTTTTTAGAAAATGCTTAAGACATCAAAACAGAGATCTACACCAGAATTCATCTATATCCGAATTTTTTCGTAATTTTGCCATTTGTCCATCTAATTTTACTGGGTATACCTATTCCTAAGACAAATTGTAACAAAAACACTTAAAACCTTTCTAGTGAATGGATCCCTGCTAATTTCTCAATACTTATTAGTCATTCTTCCAAGAGTTGACAGGCCCCACTTTACTAGTCTCTTCTTTAATAATAATTCTTGCCTTACCAATTATGTTGATACGAGTATGATTCATCAAAGTCCTACAACATTAAAGACAATCGCATCTATACTCAAATCTTCTATAGATATACATTCGCTACGTGTACTCTACCTATATACACTTAAAGTTTGTACATGTAGTTACAAATAAGTGTGTGATAGCCTTTGTATTCGCTCAAAAATGATTGATGACGAATGAACCCTGAATAATACCCAAGGATTCAAACATATATGTATGTAGGTGGAGATACCTATATCAAAAGTAAGCAATGCTAACTTTCTATATATAATCAGACATTCATGCACGATTTCGCATGGACAATAATGGCAGACACAACCGGATTCTATGGTTTGTTTTGTAGTAATTTGTTGCTGAATGAAGGAACATGTGTTACCTAAATTATGCACACAAATAACAACAATCCAGCATAATAATACATTAAGGTTCATTTGGACGATTTCAAAACATAAACATAGAACGAGTATAGAGTTTTTGAACAATACCTAAACCAAGTTGCCATTTAGCATTTTGACATGGTAGGTGTATGTAGTACGTATAGAGAAAGAAGTTGTTTGGTGAATATCAAGTAGTTTAGAAGATATAAATAACAAATACAACAAAATTGTCCCATATAAGGCTTATCATTTCGTTCAAAGACCTTTGACATTCTGTTGGTTTTAGAATAGTTTTCAATAGAAGAACTTAAACGTGTTGCATGGCAGTAAGTCAGGGTATTTTGATTTTGAATCGATACACGATAATTCTTATTCACAGAAAAAGTTATTTAAAGTTTTTTTTTTGTTATCGGGTCAACTTTTTAAGATTGTTTGTTGTATGACATTGGATATAGTTGTACATACAAAAATAACTGTTTCCCTCTAAACAAATTAATTTAACCACTGGATATTTACTATAAGCCCAAATCTTGTTACTTACCTCAGGTCCTCAGGCCTTTTTATAATCTATATAATTTTGTAAACAGTGGATCAAAATAGATTTTCATTATTTGAAAGAATACTACTCCTGCGCCTGCAACCGATAATAGAAGAGAAAGAATTAATACCTGAACATCAGTTCGGATTTAGAAGCAAGTATTTGACAATTGATCAAGTGCATAGAATTACTGACGTAATTGAGAGAGCTCTTGAAGAAAAGAAAATCTGCTCGACTGTCTTTTCGAACGTGTCGCAGGCGTTTGACAAGGTGTGGCACGAAGACCTCAAATTCAAATTAAGACAAGTTCTGCCTGAAGAACTCTTGCAACATTCTACACAGATATCTAAATGGAAGACTTTTTCGTGTAAGACACGGAAATGACTATTCTAATTTGAAAGAAATAGTGGCTGGGGTTCCACAAGGAAGTGTATTAGGTCCAGTTCTGTACCTTTTATTTACACGCGATATACCTCAAACAGAAGACACAATCGTAGTCACGTTTGCTGATGATACTGCAATACTAGCAGTAGGCAAAACGATTAGCGAAGCTACAATTAAATTACAAAATGATCTTAATAATGTTAATGAGTGGACGAAAACATGGCGAATAGCGCTCAATGAACAAAAGTCTGTCCACATGGACTTTACGTATAAAAAAATAAATAGATTACCCGTCTTTCTTAATACCGCTCGTGTTCCATTTGCAAATGAGGCTAAGTATCTGGGAATGACTCTAGACGCGAAATTAAAATGGAAGCCGCACGTGAAAAAGAAATGCGAAGAACTAAAAAGTAAATTAAGAGATATGAACTGGTTACTCGGTAAATATTCAAAGCTTAGTATTGAAAATAAATTGATTTTATACCGACAGGTTCTTAAACCTGTTTGGACTTATGGTATACAACTTTTGGGTTGTACCTGCGATATACACTTAAATAACTTACAAACGTTTGAAAATAAATTGCTTAGGTCATTTGTAAATGCTCCGTGGTATATAAGAAACGAAGATCTTCATAGGGATCTCGGGATTCCTACGGTGCGGGAGGAAATAAAAAATTTCGCGCGAAAACATAGAAATCGACTATTAGAACACGCTAATTCATCGATTATTGACATTCTTGACGAGTCGAATTTAGTACGCCGTCTGCGAAGAATAAAACCTTCCGACTTGGTGCGGTGAACAGAAAACCGCTTTAAAATCGCGGATTAAGCAGGAACTTTCACCGGAAAGTAACCAGCAACACGTTACTTAACTTCGTTAAAAATAAATTGCTAGATAAGTTTCAACTTAGTTGCAATCGGGAAGTGAAGGTGGTTTTAGTGTAGTAAGAATCTCACACTTCTATGAGCACGCGTTTTTCGGTTCTCATAGAGCCTGAATAGTAGGTTTTGCACCTACCCACGGGAAAATAACCACAAAAAAAAATTATTTAAATATATTTATTCGACTTTGTATATTTTTTGGCTTTTTTCTTCTTCAATTTCAAATTGAAAATAACAAGTTTTAAAGAAACTATTCAAAATTAAATTACAAAATAAACAATAAAAATAAGTAGGTACTAAAACCAAAATTGATATGCTAAAATATTATTATTTTTTTACAATTTATTAATTGAATTCATTTTTCAAAGCAGCTTATGTTAGTTAGGTATTTACTTATAGTTTATTAAATTGAAAATTCGATGAATATCTATCATTTATATCCACACAATATTCTATAAAACTACCAAGTTTTAAACAACACGGAAGTATCGGGTTTTTCAATAAGAGCACTACAAAATTTGTTTTAAATAAAACAAAAACGGTTTTGTTTATCAATGAAACTCTTAATTCCTGTGAAAGTACGTTTGATGCCATTATGTATGGAACTCGATTTCTTTTGCATGGCCACCACGGGCACGCTTGCAGAAGTCCAGACGCTGAACCCAATTTTCGACGGTTTTCGACTATTTCCCCACAGGAAATAGTCTTACGGCGTCAAATCGTACGACCGAGGCGGCCAAGCGAATTCAGTTCTAGCGTCAATTTAATCTTTGAAGGATGTAGGCCAAGATCTTTTCGCAAAATTCGCCATAACGACGTCACAGAGATGTCCAAAGCTCGAGAACGACGTGTGAGAGACACATTTGGGTTTTCTGCAACTGAAGCCTCAGCGGCAGCAATATTCTCGACACTACGGGCACTCCATTGTCTCACTGGCACGGGAACATTTTGTACGGTGCCTGTAGATTCAAATTTTTCCACTAGACGCTTAATTGTTGATCTGCTTGGACGATTATGACGACCATAAATTGGACGTAGAGCTCTTAACGTTCAGGCCACTGACTCCGAATTTCGGTATTAAATTTTAATAATTTCGACGCGTATCTTTTCATCATGAAATGGCAAACCTTACTGAAGAGAAATGTAAAAAGAACGGCAAGAAATATGGTGTCGTTTGCTGTCCCTGTTGCTCTACTTTTGTAGCGTCCTTGTTGAAAAACCCTTTATTAAGAAACTCAGTCAATCCATTATATGTATGGATTGAGGCATTACAAACTTCCGCCATTTGAGGAGCCCAAAACTAGGATCAAATTATCGCATCATTAGTTTTTTGAAATTTTGTTCAGGAAGTATGGTAGACGTAGCTGGGTACCCCACCAGTTTGAAGGGGAAGGGAATTTAGTAGCAAGGTTGGATTGAGGTACTAAATTAGCATCAAATTATTGCATCATTACATTTTTGAATTTCAGATGTGGTGAACGCATCTTGACGGACCTATTAAAGCCCTCGTTAATTCCTTAGTTTATTTTTAGTCTTTACTAACGCCAACATAATTTAATAAGTGACCTTGGGTAAAATGAGGTGTTATTTGCTATACACATACATTTCAACACGTGATTTCTAAAAGAATATAACAACATACATAGCTATGTATATTCGAAAGGTTTAAACTGAATTTGGAAGATCAGAAATTGAATTTTTAGAAATTTTGCTGACAAAAAAATTATATAGGGTTGTTACATAACCTTTAACATAGTGAAACAAGTGTGGTGACTTACATTCAACTAAGGATATCTCAGAGAGGACCGAGAATAATAATAGAATTTTACCAAATTTTGAAGAAGAAAATCTGTGTTTTAAAAACTATTAAAAATTTTATTGAAAAAAAATTACCTCTTATTATTACAAAACTTATTACACAAGAAAAGAAATTAAATATTTTTGTTGTACTATTATAACCTTTTAGACATCTAGTCATAAAAGTGTTGGGACAGGTCTTATATGGATTTTATTTACAGTTAAAGATTTTGATTTAACTGGGTGACTGACACACGTCACACCGAAAGATTGTTCGAAATATTACAAATCAACAATTTTTTAGTATCTTATATGAATGTGAGTATAAGTTAACGACAACAAGTTAACATTGTACTTCCCACGGAAAATGCTGACTTGGTGTCTGGGCAATGACACCAAGTAGCCGTTGCAGCAAACAACAATTCTCGGAATTAAAACAATTATGTTTATGCTATGTATTCAATGCAACGTAAGCATTAAGTAGGTATTTAAGTTCTAGATTTTAAGAAAAATTATTCATTAAGTTTTAGAAGGCAGAATCGCTGCCGGTTTGAAAATCGAAATAAAGATAAAATAAAAATAATAAAAAATAATTTTTTTAATGCAAATCTAACCGCAATAATTTAACTGGCGCCCGAACAGGGACATTTAAAATCAAGTTTCGCGAAAAAATCTAAGTGTCGTTCGTCCCGGTAAAAGTCCCTAAAAGTAGGCACAATCGGTTCGTAGAAAAAAAAACATTTAGTAAACCGAAAAGTGTTCTCAAGTAGTCCCCTCGGTTCGCGAAATTGATTTTAAAAAATAAGTATCCCGAAAGAATCCTTTTAAAATTGTGACAATTTAAAAAAAAAAAAGAAAAAACAAGTGAAAAAAATAAACTGTTGCAGAATAAAAAAAAAAAAAAAAAACAGTTTTAAATCAAAGTGGAAATACCATAAAGTGTTGGAGAATTGGAAAAAGGGCCCCTAAGTAGCAGAACAGCAAAAAGGACGTAGTTGAACTACACGCCGCTCCACAAACATGCGTATCAGCTTTTTATTGTAAGAATTTTAAATATTTACGTATCTTAAGATTATTGATTTGAAAAAATAAAAATATTTTAAACAAATTTAAGTTTCATATTGAGAAAAATTAAGACATCAATGGTTAAGAATATTATGAAATCATTTAATTACGAGTAATTAATGAGAAACAATTTAGAATTATTTTTTAGGTCATAAAAATTTCATTTTCCTTTATATAAAAAAAGTGACATAAATTTAAAACCTTACTATTTTAAGAAATATAAAAAAATACATAATAATAAATATTTGCGAACATAAGTGAAATCAGTGAATGCCTTGCAACGTTATTTAAAAATATTTTAAATACAAACCTAAACGTAAAGAAAAATTTAAAATCGAAATCAATTTAATAGATAATTAAAACCTTATTTAACACACAAAATATTTAGAAAATAATTATTAGGTGTAAAATATTAAAAGAAACAAATAACCATGTCGAATCCACAAAATCTTGCTAGACCAGCCATTGTCCCCCAACCAGCCATTGTTCCTCCAGCGCAACAGAACAATAGCATAAATCGTGTCGAACTACAGAACTTAGTTACCTCCATGGTAACCCAAGCCCTCCAAACGGATGGTAGGCGCATTGTTCATTCAATAATGAACCCCAACTCCGATCAGTTCGCAGGAATTGATCAAGTTATCAACCCAGATCAACAAGGAAATATTTCAGACCTTGATAAAATACCTGATGTTGTCAGAAGCTTGAGAGAGTTTTCTGGGCAACCTGGCGAATTTAGTTCTTGGCGCAAAAGCGTCGAAAGAATACTTAGAATCTATGATTCTACAAGAGGCTCTCCAAAATATTTCGGTATCATAAACGTAATCCGAAATAAAATTGTTGGACACGCAGACCCTGTTCTCGAGTCCTACAATACGCCCCTTAATTGGGAGAATATTTCCAGATGTCTTACGCTCCATTACGCAGATAAGCGTGACCTGGGAACTTTAGAGTACCAATTAACTTCTTTAGTACAGGGTAACTCTTCTATACAGGACTTCTACCAAGAAGTCTATACTCATCTTTCATTGATTCTCAACAAAATTTCATCTATGGAAATGGGAGCAGAAGCTTTGAACATGTTAATGCATGCTTATAGGGACAAAGCCCTTGACACCTTTATAAGGGGTCTTAAAGGCGATCTGCCTAGGCTTCTCGGCATACGAAAACCTTCCGATTTACCCCAAGCTTTACATTTGTGCTTAAAATTAGAAAATCAAAACTATCGTGCTCAGTATGCAATAGCATCAAATAATAATACAAAGAGAATCCATAGTTCAATGCCCCCAGAACTTCCTCCCAGAAGAACACATAATAATAATTCCTTACCCAATCGCCAAATCCCATTCTATCCACAGCTTGCCCACTTTGCACATGTCCCCCGTCCTGTAATGAATTATAACAATCGACCACTCCCATTCAATAATAATGGTCCTAGACAACCACCCTTCCAAAGCAATCCTTTCCAACATCAACCCTTTAATCAAGCTCAAGGAAACATTAGGCCACCACCAAGGCCACAGCCAAGGCAGGATCACATGGAAACATCAACAATTGGAACAGCTAGAGTGAATTACGTTAATAGACCGCAGTATCAACAACAACAGAGAAACTGGCCACCAGCACCGAAAAGAGCCAACCATCAACCACAACAACCCAATTACCCTAGTAAACTACAAAGGAATTTTCACTTGAATGCATCATCTCAAGAAAACCCAGAAGAATTAGAACTGAAGCAATACTTCGACGCCTCTCAGTTAGATGACCAACAATATTGTCAAACTTTCAATAATTACATAGAACCCCTAAACAATGAGCAAATAGATGATAATGTCACTGAAATAGTTTCTGAACTTAGCGACATACATTTTTTAGATTAGCAAGCTCTTCGTTACCCTATATTGAAGTAAAAACATCTGGTGACGAAGTGCTTAAAATCCTAATCGATACAGGATCCAATAAAAATTACATTCAACCCTCTTTAATAAAAAATCCAATACCCAATGAAGAAAAGTTTTATGCCAATTCCGTAGGCGGAAACGTAGAAATAACCCACCACACTTTTGTCAATTTGTTCGGAATAAAAGACATTAAAATTAAATTCTTTCTTATGCCACATTTAATATCTTTTAATACTATCCTCGGAAATGATAGTCTAAAAGATTTATCCGCAGTTATCTATACTCGTCATAATTACATGACAATTAAAGGCTCTACTAAAATTCGAATTAAGCAGCTCGCTGCACAATCAGTCAATACTTTGTCGTTGCGAACGCAACATATGACGACTGAACAAGAAGCCTCTATAAAAACAATTGCATGGAAGTATTTAAAATTTTTCGATGATCCAGACGAGAAATTAACCTATACCACCGTTGTAAAAGGAGAAATCCGAACAACTTCAGACTCACCCGTCTATACAAAATGCTATCCTTATCCAATGGCCCTCAAAGACGAGGTGGAAAGCCAAATACAAGAACTGGTTAAAGATGGTATAATAAGACCTTCGAGATTACCATACAATTCACCCGTGTGGATTGTTCCCAAAAAGTTAGATGCATTAGGCAAAAAAAAGTATCGATTGGTGATTGACTATCGCAAACTTAATACCATTACTATTCCTGACAAGTACCCAATTCCTTAAATCAATCAAGTCTTAGCGCAACTAGGCAAAAATAAATATTTCACTGTTATTGATCTTAAAAGTGGATTCCATCAGATCCCTCTCAAAGAAAAAGACATCAAAAAAACAGCCTTCTCGGTGAATAACGGGAAGTATGAATTCACCAGGCTGCCTTTTGGTCTGAAAAATGCGCCATCCATTTTTCAGAGAGCGCTTGACGATATTTTGAGAGAACATATTGGGAAAATATGTTTCGTCTACATAGATGATATCATCATTTTTAACAAAAACGAAAAAGAACATTTGCAGAGTATTGAGACTATTTTTAAAACTCTTGAAGCTGCCAATATGAAGGTGCAGCTAGACAAGTGTGATTTTTTCAAAGAGGAAGTCGAATTCCTTGGATTCCTTATTTCCTCTGATGGTATAAAAACTAACCCAGAAAAAGTAAAAGCAGTACTCGAGTTTCCATTACCTAAAACACTCAAAGATTTACGTTCATTTTTAGGCCTGTCAGGGTATTATCGACGTTTCATCAGGGACTATGCCAAATTAGCAAAACCCCTTACAGTATCGTGTTAAACGCTGATGATGAGCAGCTTGTCTGCCCGAAATGCATTCGATATTTTATTTTAAAAAATTTTGACGAATAAAAATTAAATTTTGTTTAAAGTTATTTTTTGGTCTTATTTTTTAATAAATTTATAAATTTTGTGGTCATTAAAGGAACCTGGTTTATTTTTAAAAAACAATATTAACCCTAGACCACAAATTTGGTTCGATCTTTTAAGTGTTAAATTTAAAAGTATTTTTTTCATACAAAATGATATTCTTGAAGATTCAGTTGTTTTTAAATATTTGTGTTTTCTATTTTTGGTCACTTTCTTAGATAAGCTGCTTCCCACCTTACGGAGGGATAAAGCAAGTTTTCTTTTTATCTTTTTCCGATTTAACCTACAGGCTTAAGTGTTTTGAAGCATCTTTCTGCCAAACACCCTGCATAATTTAACTAAGTACCTACCCTACACATATTTATATACATACATCACACAAATTTCTGAAATCTGACAAAGTTTTCGGATGTTTTCTCTTTAATACCAAGAAAAAAAAAAAAAAGATGCAGATTGAAAAACTTCTAACCTCATAATAAATTCAATGAAAAAGTCAACAGCATTAAATTTGATTGGCACAGCCTCTGAAATTCTTAGAAATTTTCCACACATAAACCAAAAAAAAAAATATATTGCCAACAAAAATAAGCAGAAAATCCCACATATGCCAGAAGCAGCAATCAATGTTTCTCAATGCCAAATAAAAAAAAATTCCAATGATTTGAAAACAACATGAGGAACTTCTACTACCCTCTATCACTCTATATGTATACACCCTCAATAATACAAAAAAAAAAACACATACAATAAAACGACGTATCTATAATATGCAATGAACTTTGAGATATTTTCCTGTATCTATCCATACAGAAAAAAAAAACAGTAATTCTTCAAAATTGACTTCGTATTCAATTCTGAGATTTTTTTATACTGACACACTCAGGACTCATGATACATACATATGTATGAGGAAGGACATAAGCAAACGTTTGATATTCAAAATTATTTCTGAACGATTTACCACAAGTATTAGTATACCTAGCTACCTACTACTGGGCCATAAAATGGAAAATATTGTTTGAATTTTTTATAAAATGAATTTGCTTTGCTCCAGTAGATAGACTGAATGCCCCCTTCCCATAAATCCATAAAGAATATTTCTCAGAAAAATGTAGGTAGACAAAAAAAAAAAATACTTTTGTTCTGTCATGAATGAGCTTTTGATTCTGCCAACCAACAAAACCCACACGGCACACCACCATACCACCACCACAAGATTTAAGGACATAGGTAGTATTAGGAATTATCACGTAATTCGTTTCATGTGCAGGACATAACATTTCAATTACTCTCAGATCAAATTGTGTAAGTCCTTCTTTAATCGTGTAACCTTATCGTCAAAGCCAGATGAAATCTTTTTAGAGCATTATGTTTGAGGGCTGATTGTTATGGGGAATGATTTAAATAAGTAAAACAAAATTGTGCTTGTGATTTTAAAATCTTAAAGCGCTTAAAGCGGTTTTAAATTTTGTTTTCTAATTATAGTTTTTGTTAACAAATGCTTATGAAATAGGCACTTAGGGAAAGCCAGATAAGAGACCTTGGAAACGTTTTTATTGAAACTCAGTATGGACTGATAAAGAGAAGATTAGAGGAATTTCTGTTCGTGTACTTCCCAAAACTACGTATTTCTACGAATTTTGGTACGATTTAATTTTTGTATATAAACTTTGACAGCACTTTGGGGTAAATTCATGTTTAGAAATTTGTAGTTTAGGGAAATACTCAAACAGGAACTGACATATTTGTAATTGGTATAAGTTTACAAAGTTGCGTAATCTCAACGAAACACGAATAGGGTTCATTTCGGTGCTTCCTGTTCTCAGTTTTCTCACAAACCCCCTTAAAAACCCCTTCTATTGTAGGATGGGGACTTTAAAATGATTTTGAACTTTAATTGAATTATTTTAGAGCTACTTATGTACCTTTATACCTCTATACTTTCATACATGAGCCCTCTACCAACATTTCAACGCTATATAGATACAATCAATAATAAAAACATCCTCATTCGACATTTATATACATATATAATGTATATGTGTTTGTAGATATGTATTTATTTTTAACTCAATTTTATTTTTTTCAAATATTATTCGTTTTAGATGCTCCAGTTTGTAGTATAACAACAGTGACTGTAGTTGGTGCATCGATTGAAGAATCCGTACCAATACCATGTCGAGTGAATTCAGATCCACCGGAAATTGAATTTGAATGGACATTTTCGAGTAGTGGTGAACATTTTGAAGTCCCATCTGGGCATTATGCGACAATACAAGAAGCAACTACCACAACAACTGGTGATATACATCGGACGATAATCGAATCAAATGACACCCACATCGAGACTTATGGTAAGATAAACATTCATAGAGTCCTTTTTTTTTGCTATATTGAAGTTTAATAAGTATGATTGGATTTTTTTTTCGACACATAAGTGTCAAGAGTACTTGAAAAATAAATTTTATCAAAACAAAAAAGGAGGAGTTACGATAAAGTGTCTTTGAGTACCTCTATACCTTTCGTGAATTAGGAGCTTAGGCTTTGTGTATTGATTGCTTTAATAAGGGGCTTTTCAATATCGATATAGACAGATAATTTTTTTGGTATTATTTAGGTATACCCGTTAACCTTGGAATTTTAGTTTGACATTTTTGCTATATTTGTGTAAAGTTTTTTGTTTGTATCTACTTAAAAGCTATAAAACAAATTTTTCATCTACTCTTGGACAGAGTACCTACTGACAAAGGACTTCCCTTAGATGGACACTAGGCTGGAGCACGGATATATGAAAAAAAAAATTTTTGAGATTCAAAGATGTAATAGGGGGGGATTGGTGCCTTATGTTAAAGTAAAAATAAATGTAGTTTTTCGATTAATTCGGTAAAGGTCTTCTGCCTCCGCACTGACCTCGAAAATTTCAATTTGTTAGAATTTGTTTGTACCTATCGCTGAAACATTAAAAGATATTCAATAGAAGAAATAATTGAAAAAAAACGCGCAATATAAGGTTTTTGCAATAAGAAATGTAATTTAATATAAAAAAAGATTAATTCATTGTCAAATAGATATATTTATTTGTATCTAATTAAGTTGCTTGAAAATCTCGTTTTGTCTCAAATTTAGGCATCGCCTTCCGCGATTCTATTTTTGCCTTTATTGCGCCTAGTCGAGTCTTTTTTGTGTATTGAGTAGTAGCTGCTTCCGTCGTCATCTTCACAGCCCGCTCAACAGCTTGGGTGTGGCAAGGAAGCCTTAAAAAAAAAACTTCAACTTCACCACTGGATTCCACGATGAACAGAATTTCTTGGTCCGATAGGTTTCTCATGATCGGTGGTTCAGTAATTGGTACCTGCCAATTTATCAAATCGATATAGGTTAAAGCGTTGAAATTAATATGGGGCACTTCGAATATCCTTGGTGTTGAAGATTGAGGCATTCTGCGTGCCTTTAATATGCGTCGAGCTGCCAATTCTCGAATGTGTTTTTTATCATCAGTTATTATTGAAAGAAGAATGTTCTCAGGATGAGTAAAATAACCATTTCGTTGAATGACGGGATCGATTACCTTCTTAAGATCTTCTGAAAGATACCTAGACGTTATTATTATATTAAAAAGATGACGCGTGGCCATCTTTGCACGATGGTTTATTTTTAATGGAGAACCAAGATGGCGCGTAAACTTTCACAACAAATGTGGCGAAAGTTACCAAGTTTTCCGAAGGGTCCTCTGTTGATACATACAAACGCATTATTCGGTTAGCACGTGTGATCCAACGCGCATGAGACATTTTGCCTGGAGATTTATTTGAGAGATCCTTTGGAAATTCACCTGATATTACCGCTGACACAATTTTGTGCAAGTAAAGTTGGTCTGAACTCAAATCTTTGGCCATTTCCGGTAGCACGCTCCTTTCGATACGATGAAATTTTTTGACAGGTAATTGTTCACAGGTTTCCAGTGCTTTTCCTAAAGGTCCAGTATAAGACTTAGGTCCTGAAGTACACCCATCTAGATGTTGAAATAAGTGTCTTAAAGGTAGTTCGTTCATGTGCAATAGGCAAATTATCCATTGAAGTGGCTTTTGAAGTCTTGTTTCGAGTAGTCTTATAATACCGCCGTATTTTCCTGTATTAACAACTATACCGTCACAACCGACAGCCATAAGATGGTGCTGAGAAATCCCTTCATCTGTTAGAAAGTCACTGATTGCAGATTGTACCCCTTTTGCTGAACCTTTGTTAGGAACTACGTATCCCATATATTTGGATCCCGGTTCTTGAATTAATGAGATGTGTTCCTCAATAATGGTAGTCTTGTAACATTTACCATCTTTTTTAACTAATTTTATGGTTCTGTCTTTTTTCCCATCAAAATATAATGCAAATAATTCTGAAATACTCTTCTCTTTCATTAATTTTTCTCTTGTTTTAGTTCTTTCTCTTCGCAATTTATGTCTGTCGATGACGCCGACTTCAGACCCTATGTCGTACAAAACAGAAGACGCAATAGCTGCTGCAGCCCTATCAGACACTCCATACCGTTCGCACGTCTTCGATAATGTAGGAAAATCAACGCTTGAAGACATCTTACTCTTCTTCTCAGGCACGCATTTATCGGTGGTTCTTTTTTAAATTATCTGAACTTGTGGACTTTTCAGACTGACAGTGACAGTATGTTTGTTCAACTAGGGGAGTTCTCCTTGGCGTATAGCATAGTGGTAAATTGGACTGTCAGGTCGCACCATCAGGGAAGGCCTGAACCTGAAGATCAAATTCCTGCGCATTCCTTTAAAAAAATTGTTCACTGTCTCTTTCGAGAAAGTCACAAATTCTTATAGAAGCCCAGGAAAAATGTACAAGAAAAATGCCAATTTGCGGAAAAATTCCAAGTGAAGATTTTTAAATGCAATAACTTTTATTTTTACATAAAGAAAACGCATGCAAAAGTCTACAAACTTTAAAAATTATTCAAGGTTAAATTTTGAAAATCCTTGTTTTTCACGTATAATTTTAAAACAGTAGTAGTTATATGGTTTTTAAAAGTAACGTATATAAAATTAGTAGAAAATGTGATTCTCTATCAAAAATATTACAACACTTTCCTTCTCTGTCTGATGGTTACGAAGATATTTAACTAAAAGTTTCAAAAAACATATATTGACTAAAATATGCTTTTTTTGCGAACAGTTCAGAAATGGTGAGTGCTGTATGAAAAGCTTGTGCATTGTGTTACCCTCTATAAATAATATACTTATTTTCTCTAAGAGTGTATTAATTTTAATAATATGTATTTTAATAAAAACATTTCGTCAAAAACCCAACATTCCAATTTTTTTTAAGCCTAGTTTATACTTCAAAGCGAGTGAAATCAAAATTTGAAATGAAACATCAATAATTTACACACCAAAGGTTTTTCAAAAAAAAAATAGTTTTCGTCATACAATTTGTCTGTAAAGAACCCATTGAGCTGCATTAGTTTCGAGAATTGTCTCCAAAATAATTGGGTTTTGTTTTTGACAATTTGTCACGCCTGGGAAAAAAAATTAAGGAAAAAATAACGGTATTTTCCGTTTTTCCCTAAAATGGTAAAGTTTTTGGAAAATAATGTATCCTCATTTTATAGACAATAATATTCCCTATAATAATTCTTATACCGACATTTTGGATATGAGGCCCTAATGAAAAAATATTAGGACTTCAAAAAGGGTCGATTTTCGAAAATGCTTGTTTTTCACTGCGACCCCTAAGAAGAATGAATTTTTACTTGGGAAAAATTCTGAGTTAACACTTTTTAACGTAATTTTATAGGTATCTTAATATTTCTGTAAGAATTAAGAATAGTAATTTAAGGTCAAACGTAGCAATATCTTTCTTTTGACTGGTCACTCGTATGTAAAAAAGTGTATTAATATTTTTTTGTAAATTACAACGACTGAAAAGGTAAACTATCTTAAGTCCATTTTTAATATTTTTCAGGAGAACAAAAATAGTCTTCAAAGAAGGTTCCCAAAAAATTCTTTGAGCCTAGACCAGTTGAGTCAAACTTTTTAATCGTAATATTTTAAGAACTTTTTTTAAATTATATATCTTACAAATCAATATTGTTTATATTCTGTGAGTAAAAGGCAAACCTTTTTAGAATTTAAATTTAGAATTTACTGATTTCCTAAATCTGAATGTATTTAGCAACATTTAAAAATATTTACAGGCATCGAAAAAAACCTCTTGTTCAATTATTTATTTGCGTATTTAAAGGAATGAAAGGATATGGAACGGGAATTTCATCTCAAAATCCCTTTAATAATACAAATAAATAGGTTACTGACCAAGAGAGGTTTTAAAATTTTAGTTTAAAATTTTGAAAATTTTGCTTAATTCATAATTACGAGATGGTATCGATATGCTTTTTTAAATTACAACCGTAGGAACTCAAATTGACAGTTAAGAAAAAATCTTTTGTATAAAACAGTAAAAAAGATAATATTCTGATCCACATTTTGAAATTATAACAGCCACTATTTCAAACAATGTTTAACTTTTAGAACTTTCATCCAACTCCAAAAGCATTTTTAAACATTTTGTTCAATTAAGACACTATAATTGCGGGTCTAAATATTTGTACAGTAGAAATGTTCAGTGAAAAATATTTAAGGCATCCGAGATCCTAAATTTTAATTCACAAGTTTCAAAATAAATCAAGAGCCAAAGGTTTCTCGAAATCGATGAATAAATGAGTTACGAAGACATTTTTTGGAATGCGTTTAAAAACATGAAGATGGCTAACATATTTAGGCAATGACTTTCTCGACAGCTGTCCAAGACTTTTTTATAAGAAAATCTTATAAATACGATTGTAAATGTTTAACTTAAAGTCGATTAAATTCACAGAATTAGATTTAGATTAGGTTCTTTTTCGGAATTTTCTTATAGATATGGATGAATATCCCACCAATCTTCCGGTGGTAAATTTTTTGATTAATCAAATCCAGCATCCTTTTCCTTTACAACTCTTATTTTAATCGAATCATTTCCACAGAACATATTCATATCGCTTGTAGTAATTTTGGCTATTCCACATTTCTAATAAAAATGATTCGAGTAAGATTCAGTAAGTACTTAATCAGTATTTTTATGTTTTTAGCTGTTAGTTTCCAAACAACATAATATTCCTACAGACATCAAAATAAAAGCACAAAACTCATATTATTGTTTTCCGGATATGCTTGTTCAACTACTAGTATTAAGATTCCCTTTTGCTTAATACTTTTGGACTGAAAATTGACTTAGCCCACGTTAAATATATGCGGGCTGAATTGAATTTGAACCAAACTATCATTGAAAGTAAATTATGTCATCACTATTTGTTGATTTTTGTTTTACTTTGCAAACGCCAAAGTATCTTATATCTATACTTATGGGAAGGAAAATCATAGTTTTGAATTTATAAAATGACCTAATGTCAACATAGGACTCTTTGCCTTTTTTTTACTTTTCCACAATTTTTTGAGAGCTTTTATCTTAAGTCGACATAAGGATGGCCTTTTTTTTTGTTGACACATGGCAAAGTATATCTTGGGTTAGCATAATATATTTAATCTTTTCAGAACAAAACAAAATTCTAAAGATAAAATAATCTTAGCTCTGTATACGGTTTTTTAAACGATTGACCATAACATCTTAAGTTGTTTTAAGATATTTTTATATTTTAATTAACACTCTTTGAAAAAATAAGTAAATTTTGTATAGAGGGTAGGATAATACACTAAATTTTCATACAAATGTTTCCGATTACACTCAGCATTTGTGAGTTATTTGGAAAAAAAAATATTTTCATCAATTTATGTTTTTTTTAAACACCATATCTTCGTAACTATCAGTCGGAGAAAAAAAGTTTTAGAAAACTTTGGTAGAGAATTACATTATCTACAAATTTCACATACATTACTTTTTATAATCACGTACCGTTTCTAAATTAGATGTGAAAAACAAGTATTTTTGACATTTAACCTTGAATAACTTTCAAACCAAACCAGATTCGATTGTAAACTTTTGCAGGCGTATTTTGTATACAAAAATAACAGATAATAATTTGAAATTAACATTTAAATTGTAAGGCACTCCAAAGATTTTAATTAAATCTCTAATTAAAATTTTTATATTTCAGAATTCAGAGAAAATTCCCTGAGATTTAAAATAATAATAACCCCAAAAGCCAATCGCCAAAATGTTTGAAAGGTGGCCTAGGAACCAATAAAAATGAGACGTATGTCATTGGAATGGCATTTGCAAGTGCTATAATAGTCACTATGGCACCTTATTTCAAATCACTGTGTGAAATAAGTTATTCGCTAAACAAGGTTTATTGTTTGTACATTTCAGCATGGAAAAAATCTATTAAATCTGGTCTTACTAATATTAATAAGATGTATATCGTTGAAAAGGTATTTTTATGAACAATAATATAAACTGTATAAGTGAGCTTAAAATTAGTATGTGGAAAAAGTTATTCGCTGTTTTGGTGAATTTTTGTTAAATACGAATTAATATGACGTGGGTTATAATAAACGAATATCTTTTTTACATAGTGATTTGAAATAAACTGCCTTAGCAACTACTTGCGGAAAGAGTCAACATTCCCCTGGCAGTTGCGAAGGGCAATTTACTGTCAGTCTTCCTTAGTGAATCCAATCGTAGGTGGAATAGCTTGACCGAATGCAAAATATCTAGAAAGATCCGCCTGTAATAAATCCCGAACAATTGATCTGTGACCTGTGAGACATAGCTAGGGTCGTTGCAACCTGTACTGGACACTGGCCAGTAGGGGAACATGCAGTGCGACTGGGTATTCCTTACAATACTCGCTGCCGTAGCTGCAATGATCAGCAAGAAAAGAAAACAGTCCTTCACTTTCTTTGTAAATGTCCTGCTCTGGCTAGAATGAGAGCACGAGTGGCATTTTCTGATGACCTCAACGAACTTTCTGAAATGAAAATCAAAAACTTGATCTAAGACAAAATCGGTTGATTCTGTATCATGTTCCCCCCAGTATCATGTTCAACCCCAAGACCGTAAGCAATCGGAATAGAGGCCTTTGCTTGGTTTCATGGTGATCAATGACAGCGATCATCGGTTGGATCCTTCGCGCTCCAGTCGTTCTGCTATCTCATGAGCTCGGCATATCGCAACTGGCTTTGGGCGAGATGCGATCCAATCGACTAAGTCCCGCCTCTTGACGTTGGTGCTAGCCCAAAATATAGAAACCTCCGGTCATGTCGAGTGGGCAGACGGAGGCGCAGGTGGAAATCTCGTATTCAATCATGGATCTAGAAGACCACCGAAGGAATAAAGTCAAACGAGTTATGGTATCAAAACGGCACAATTTAGCGCTAATTGGGTACTGAGCGAGTGTAAGGCCCGTGCCACCATTTCTACCTACCTACCTAGAAACTACTTTATGGAATAAAAATACTTTTCCAATGGTTGAGCTGGTGTTCACATATTTTTTCCCATACTACGCAAAATTTGTAATAGTTAACAAATGACTTTGTTCATACCGTGATTTGAACTAAACTGTTATAAAAAATATTGTAGGTAATGTAAATAACTTTCTAATGATATATGTAGTGTCGATATTGGTTCAACCAGTTTAAATACATTTTGAATAACTATACTATATACATTTTATTCATACTAAAATCTACCAATTTTCAATTTTTTAATTTTGTTTCCATTCAATCAACAATTTAGATGGAGTTTTTTTTTTTTCATCTCAAACCCTTCAAGGAAGTTGCTTTTTTATAATTTTTATATCGTATTTCATACTTTTGAACATATTTGTCCCTCGCATAATTTCCATACCTGTACATATTAGTACAAAAAACACGATATTACCATTGTTTCTGTAAAGTTATTTTTTTATTTGAAGTCAACTTTTCTTAAAATTGCCCCTCCCGCCTAAACAGGTGGATATACATCCCCTATCCGATACTATGGTTTTCTTCTTTTGGTCCGATCCACACGCCATAATTAACTCAGCAAAAAATCAGAACTACCGAATTTGACGCAAGGTCTAATGTATATATTTGCTGGACTATGTCGAACCTTCCCGTAAGAATGTATTAAGCGACATTTAAAAAAATAAGAGGCATCGAAATAAACCTGTGGATTAGTTTTTCATGTGTGCATCTAAGGAAATAAAAAAAATTGGAAAGTAATTTTCAACTTAAAAATCTGTTTATTACTTCAAAATACACAAATAAATAATAAAAAAAGGGGCTTTTAAAAATTTAAAGTTAAAATTTTTAAAATGTCGCTTAATACATTCTTATGGCAAATGTATCGGTATATAGTTTTCTTAAACCCTCAACGTCTTGAACCTAAAAGCAAGTACGTGCGACCCAGTCGTGCATTTTATTTTTTTTTGTTTTCAACTTTTCGAAGCTTTTTTTTTCTTTCAAACGATTCTCAATGTTTAAAATATTTCAAATATAAAGCAACAAATATTTTATGTTTTGAAAAATATAAATAAAGGGTTCAAGAATATAAAATCATTCTGCTTTAAATTCAGCTTTAAAAGTAAGTAGTGTTAAAAAATAATTACTTCAACCCCCTTGCACAAAGGTTTGAGATATTTTAAGTGAATAACCTTCGATTTACACACGGTTAACCTAACAGTTCCTCCTTTTTTGCCAATAATGTTTTATACGGATTACTTCTTCCGTAAATTCTAATCTTTCTGTGACCCAAAATATTATTTGTGTATGTAACCTTTTTTTATTTTTTTTTTATATTTTCAGTGGAAACAGTCAGCGAATTGATTTACACACCAAAAGGCGAACGAGATTACGGAACCCTTGCCTGTTGGGGTAGAAATTCAATTGGCAAACAAGTGGAGCCCTGTTTATTTCAAGTTGTACCTGCAGGTAAATAACACAACAACAAATACAAAAAAAATCACCAAAATGTATTTAGGTTTAAATGTATACTTGTCCATGACATCGCACATATTTTATCATGCCCCATTGCTCTATATGATTAATGAAATCCTTGTTTTTTATTTGTCCTGGAGCACATCTATGTGTGCGCTGCATTTCCAAGCACAATAAGAAGTTCACTTGTTCATGTTTCCTTTTAAAAATGATGAATCTCAAAAATCTATATCACTACACCATTTATTTATTATTTATTTTGGATTAATAATTTATTTCAGCAAAACCTGGACCACCAAGGAACTGCACACTTCGGCCGTATGTTGTCACATCGGCCTCATTGAATTCGTCAAATCAAACGACAATACATCCTAATCAAATGCCACCCGCATACGGTCGAGAATCGAATTATCCCCATATGGAATTTTTACGTGACAGCCGAGTCAATCGCAATCGAGCCAATACGAATTTCAGCAGAAAGGACAACACCAACAATATCAACAACAACAAAAGTTCTTACTTTAAAAAAAATACCATTACGAAGAAATTGAAAATAAAAAAACGGGTATCCTTCACGCCATCGAATATGATGCCATTGGACAAGGATGAGGCTGATGCATCAAATTCACATCAGGACCAAGAGCATCATCAACAACAGAAGCAGCAAAAACAGCGTTCCACATCAGCAGTCTTCGGCCAGAACATAAATAATAAAAGTGAAATATACTATCGCAGGACGAAACGTGATACGAAACATGACGAAGTAGCTACTGCTGCTGGTGTGGCATCTTCTTCAGAAAGTGGTGGCAGCATTGTTCCACGGGACACTAGGAACACCAGGGGCAATAGTAAGGATCATCTTAAAAATTCCAAGTCATATCAAAAAATATCCAAATCGAATCAGGACGTGGCTAACATTTCTCATTACACAAGGGCCATAAGAAAGATGAAACGAGGAGCAGGCAGCAGAAGCGGTAGCAGCAGTGCAGCATCAATTCATCTCTCGAAGAGGCAAGTTACCTTGCCGCAGCATCCAAGTGGGGATAGTCATCATCGTGTGCCATCACCCCAGAGTGTAACCTCGGGTAATGTAGTATCTCAAACGATGCACCGCCACCAGCAGGAACAGCATCCACAGTTCTCTGACACTGCACCAAGAAGAGACGTTGATAAATTAGATAAGATTCGGATACGAAAATCACTTGAAGTAATGCAACAACAACAACAACACCAGCCCATCATGAAGAGCTATAAAATTACACCAACGGCATTTGTGGCATCAGTAAGTAGTGGTGGCACAAGTAGTGGCACACAAGCTGGCAGTTTAAGTAATACTAAGCCAAATGGCTCATTGGATAACCATAGCCACAATAATACAATGAGGATTAGTGCTGTTGATGCCTCAGCTAACAATGAGGTTGATGATGATAAGGACCTCGAGGACTCCGATGAATATCAACCCAGATTTGCATACTCACGTATGGAGACCTACTACAACGGCTATGCAACTTCGACGAATGGCAACGGAATGCACTTGGAAAATTACGATAATATCATCTATTCAACAATGGAATTGGAATGCCTGCCCGGTTATGATGGCGGCTTGCAGCAACAATTCTTTTTGGAAGCCTATGACTCAAAGACGAAAAAATTAAGGTTAAACACAACCAGCACGTATTCAGATGTTCCAATTTTTCGGATCGATTTGACAGGTGAGAATTGTATTGTAAAATGTATTTTTCTTTAAAATAATGCTGGATTTCATAACTATACATTAGAACGGCGCTTATTTTTGAAATGTTTGAAAATTGCTTACAAAATTGAACATAATTTTCTACCTATTCTATGCACCAAATATTTATATAATATTCAAGGAATAAAATATTTGAAATGGCTTTAACCACCTATTGAGTCATTAATTTACCTTTAATTAAAAAACTTTAGACCTTCATATGGTAAATATTTTTTTTTTATGCAAAAACCATTTGCATGCTAATAATGCCTTGAGGTGAATACATTTTTTTTGGTAAACCGACCATTTAAAAAAAAAATTTAATCACCAACATTTTTTTGCATGCAAAACAATTGCCGGTTCATTGTTTTGCATGACAAAACGCGAAAAGGAAATGAATACAAATATTTTCGCATGTCAAAAATTACTGAGGCGAAATACAAAATAATTTTTGCATGATTGCTTTACAGTACCGTGCAAAAAAAACATTTCTGTCATAAAATGTCATGCAAAACAATGGACCGGCAAATATTAAGCATACGAAAAAAAGTGTGGTGAATAAAATATAATTTTTAGATGGTCGGCTTACACTTACACTTACACAAAAATATATATATGTATATCACCTCAAGGCATTATTAGCATACAAATAGCTTTTGCATCCAATTGTTTTCCATTGTTAGGCCTATCGTTTATTGATTAAAGGTAAATTAATGTCTCAATGGGTGACCTAGGCCTGGATGAACATTTTTGCCTTAAATATTATACAAAATTGTGCACAGAATAAGCGTAAAATAATTTTGAAAATTTTGATTTTTTTCACATGGAAAATTTTAATGCATAAACTATGCGAAACAAAATCTATAAGTTTTCAATTTTCCACAAATTCTGTGCATAATATTGTATCGGTTAGAATAAAAAAACGGCTGAGTCTACTTTTTTTACCATTATAGACGACTTCAAAAATAACGAAAGTAGAAAAAAAAACTTAATGTAATTTGGGTTTTATTCGAGTATGCAAACAATTTTTTAAATAGTTTTTATGTGAAAAATGCAGAATAAGGGTAAGCTGCTTTTCATTCAAAGCCGATGATAAAACATTCTAGGCGAAAAATGTTTGATTTTGCCAAATCACATTAAGTCAATAAAATTTACCCTTGTTTTATAAACGTTTAGATAAACCATTTATATGGTTTTTCTTACAATCTTTATAAATGTGAGTGAAGTAGGCACCACCATTTTTTATTTTCACAAAAAAAAAGAAAATTATGCTGTAATGTGCAGGACTTGTGTTGCCACAAAAAAAGTATAAATTTAAAAGTATAAATTGGCAAAAAGTTCCGATTTTCAAAAAAAAAAAAAAAATATGTGCTGGATTGTCCTCAAAAATAAAATCCGCAAATTTGCTAATCTTATGTAAATTTTTTTGGAAAATTCGACATTTCTTAAAAAAAGAATGTTGTGTTGTTTTGTGCTCAGTTTGTGCTGCCATATACTGAAGAGATAATTTATAAATAATTTTGCGAGACGTGAAGTAAGGCATTTTCGATTTTCAAAAAAAAGTGTGCTAAGCTTGTGCTGCCTTGTGCCGTAAATATCAAAACCAATTTTGCGAAGCAAGAACTTAGCCCCACCATTTTCGACTTAAAAAAAAAAGGTCCTGAATGTATTGTACTAAGCTTATGCCGTTAATATTTTTAACAAATCACAAATTTGCTAATTTTACAGATGACAAATTTTTTAAACTTAACTATTTGTAGAAATGAAAATTATGCTAGTTTTTGCTGCTACGAGTATATTCAACTAACTTCCCAATAAAATCTAAGTAATTGATATTTCATAATAAAAATATTGTAAAATTTTGTCAAAAAAAAAATCGATTTTTGCCATTAACAAGACTACAAATATATTTTTTATCATTTTCTAATGGGAATTTCATGGAAGCCCGAACAGATGGCCAAAAATGGATGTCGGATTTGAATTTGGCTTTCAAAAGCTTACTGAGAAACAATACTCAAATCCCGTACTAAACAGTTAACAGGGATTTGCCAGCCTTTTTAGTTTTGTCAAAATATTTTTCTCTTTACATTTTTGAAATACAATTTTTAATTTCAAAATTCTAATATTGAATCTGGTTAGTTCCATATAAAACGACTTTTTGAAATAAAATATAAAATATGACTTACTTAAAATGGAAAAAAATACAGTTAGACGATTTCAAAAGCTTTTGACTTTAAAAGTGAAATTATCTTTAGGAAAATTAAATTTGTCGTCACTTATTTCCCAGTTGGTACCACTTACCAGAATTAGACTCCTAAAGTCATATTTTTATTAACTGCCACTTTTTCAATTTGAGAACCGGTGACTATTTTCCCTTAGCATAACTCTGAGCACGTTTTTCTGTCATTTGATAGCCCACAAAAATTATGATTTTTTGACATAGATAGCTACTGCGATCGTCAAATAGACAATCATCATGCTTGGACAAAATTAGTTTGATCAACTTAAGTCAATTTACTTGCAGACGCATTTGATGTTAACGAACATGGTCTCTGGTTTTTTAATATTTTGTTCATCATCACCATTTTTTACTGCACAGCTGCACCACGGACATGTTTTCGAGAATGTGACTTTAGCAAGCTACATTATCAAACGCATAATTTTTCGTCGCACGTGCCACTATTGGCCACGCGTGCCACTGGTTCGCCATCGCTGGTATATAAAGGGTTTTTCAACAAGGACGCTACAAAAGTAGAACAACAGGGACAGCCATATTTCTTGCCGTTCTTCTGACATTTCTCTTCAGTAAGGTTTGCCATTTCTTGATGGAAAGATATACGAGCCAACAACGAGTCAAAATTATTAAAATTTACTACCGAAATTCGGAGTCTGTGGCCTCAACGTTAAGAGCGCTACGTCCAATTTATGGTCGTCATAATCGTCCTAGCAGATCAACAATTGAGCGCCTAGTGCAAAGATTTGTTGAATCCACAGGTACAGTACAAAATGTTCCCGTGCCAGTGAGACAAAGAAGTGCCCGTGTGTCGAGATTATTGCTGCCGCTGAGGCTTCAATTGCAGAAAGCCCAAATGTGTCTCTCACACGTCGTTCTCAAGCGTTGGGCATCTCTGTGACGTCGTCGTGGGGAGTTTTGCGAAAAGATCTTGGCTTACATCCTTACAAGATTAAATTGACGCAAGAACTGAAGCCGCTTGACCCCCAGAAGCGTCGTATGTTCGTGAATTGGGCTGAGCAACAACTTGATGCTTGAAAATGATTCGGATTTTCATCGAAAAATCATCTTCAGTGATGAGGCTCATTTCTGGCTGAATGGCTTCGTCAATAAACAAAATATGCGGTACTGGTCAGGCAGCAATCCACACGTACTCCATGAGTCATCATTGCATCCTGAAAAAATTACGGTTTGGTGTGGTTTATGGGCCGACGGCTTCATTGGGCCGTACTTCTTCCGTGATGATCAAGACCGGCACGTTACTGTGATGGAGATCGCTACCGTTCAATGATAACCGAATATCTTTAGCCCCAATTGGATGATGTGGACTTGGAGGACATGTGGCTCCAACAGGACGATGCCACAAGCCACACAGCGAATGTCACAATCGAATCAACTTTTGTAGATCTGATTTGAACCTTTAACTTGAATTATAATATAATAATAAAATAATTTGTTTATTTAGTGATAAAATTTTTATTTCATACTAAAAATCTGCTCAAATATATAAATTGAAATTCTTCTTTTTGAGTTTTAAGCAGAGATTAGAGTCTAATTAAACGAAAAAATAAGCTTTCATTCAATAACCTTCTCTGGCATGGAAATGTGATACCTACATATTTTAGTAGGGTTCAATTTTTGTCACGAGGAAATGCTTTATTAAAGTTATTGTGACATCAAAAAAACTCCATTAAGGCCAGACTATTGTGCCGATACTGATACATTCTTGCCAAGATAAATTATTTTTAGGTACATAAGAAACAATGAGAGGATCAAAATCGTATCAGGTATCGATTATATGAATGTTTCTTGTGTTAGAATATTTTATCGTATCGAGACTTTATCGATATGAGAACTTCAATGTGAATCTGACTTAAATGAATAAAATAAAGTTTTCAACAGCAATAAATTAAATTAAAAATACAAAACAAAGTCAACAACATGATGTACACATACACATCAGCATTGATTTATTTTCTATAGTATTTTTATATAATTTATACCTAATACCATTCGATTAAGACATTTCACTCAACATCTTGGTTAGCACATTTACCACACTAATTACAGTAAAGCAAAAAAAAAAAGTTTCTTTTTCCATCTTCGACAACAAATCCTAACTTATTAAAGTTTTATCACGCCTTCATTTTATCACGACTTCTTAAGCCAAGAGTTGCTATTGGATTTGTGGATTCTGGTCCATTACGTTCTACTTTGAAATAACACCTAGTAAAACACCTTATATATAGTAACGTAATAGTGTAGCCTCATTAATCTTCGTCTATTAAGGATTTCTCCTATCAATAAAGAAAACGAAAGGAAGAGACAAAACTTTGAGAAAATGTTAGTTGAAGAAAGAAAAAAAAAATAGAAAAACTTTTCGAATATACACAAATCCATTACAACTAATTTATTATGTATCATACATGGTGGGGTATGTCCAATCGTATAAAATCTATTTTTTCCCTGCATATGTATATAAATAATAGTTATAGTACATATTGCATTTAGAGGGTGATAATTTCGTTGTTTTGATACTGAGTTCAAATCTAGTTCCATGATAGGAACAAATGTATTCTACGATAGTTTTGTTTTTAAGTTTGGTTTATTTATTAATTTTAAAATTGGATCGCACGTACTTGTCCTTATGTTTAAGTAGCAAGAAACTTCCGAACTTTTCAATATATGCACGTAATTATGGAATAAACAAAACAAAACATTTTAATCGATTTTTTAATTTTTTAAACAATCCGTTAAATAACTAAGAGCAAAAAACAAGTTTGTTACTTAAATACTCAGAAAAATATAAATATGCAAATAAAAATTAAATCGTTGGAGTTGATTTTTAACAAACTTAAATTAGCTAGTTTTGAATATTAATTAGTATTTATTTATAAACAAAAAATATATACTGACCCGTTTTTGAAATATTGAATTTAAAAAAAAAAAGTTTTTTTTTAAATCCAAAAGGAGAATGGGTATTTTTGGTCGTTAGCGACCATTATGACGACATGACAGCGTAAATACATCCATTATTGTAGACATTAATAATGACCATATTTAAAACGACTAAATAACTTAGCGGGCTAAGATTTTCGTAGTTATATGAAATGACAAAAAGACCACTGGTAATTGGCTTATTTCTGACGAAACCAAACCAAGGACATTTGCTTACCTGCAAATGAATCACTAGTGATTTAGAGCTTGATTTTAAATATTTACCTTGTCTATTCTTGAAATGCCATAAAACTGCTAATTTGGAGCTTTCCTAGCATGCTTAGTTTCTAATATACACGATGTGACCTACTTACTTTATATTGATTAAGTCAATTTTGGGAAATTTTTCAAATTAAGGGCTTCAAATTTTGAACCTAGCCTATCGTTGAATTGCAAGAAAACTGCCAATTTCGAGTCTTATTGCAAGTTCCTAGCATGCGTTGTTCGTGAGATACTTGATTTTCAAACAAAAATTCAAGATACTTTTTATAAATCCAAAAAATATTTGTTTGAAAATATTCGTCAGAATGAATATCTATGTATATTACGAAGAATTCTGTATACAAAAAAAAAATTATTTAAATCAGAAATATCCATTTAAGAAAATGGAGTACCATTGTACCATTTCTTTTGAAAAATGGTTTACCTTTCAATGGCTTTTGCCAATAGAAATTATTTGAATTTATTTTAAAAAGAAGTTGTGAAGCCATTTGAGAAAAAAAAATAAGATTTTGTAAGATTTCTAAAAGAAATTTCTAGCAGGTACCGATTTTTTGTTCTAAAAAAATCAAAAAAAAATGTGGGAATAATCACTAAAAAAACCTTATGTACCAAGTTGTAAGAAAATGGTTCAAGCTGTTTGGGCTTAAGCCGAACAGACAGACAGAATTGTGAAACACACTGTTTTCGTCTTCCCCATCATCGTAATGACAACTCTTACCAAAATCTCAAGTTAAAATTTTATTACGGATGGATAACTTGCCATATCCCATATAATAGCTATATAAGTGAAGATGGCAAGGAAAGGTAGTAGAGTGGACCAAGAAAACTGTTTTTTTAATTTTATGACCCACCCACCACAGAATATTGTTACCTGTATCAATTGTGAAGGGAAGGGCGAAGGGACTTTCTTTTCTTAAGTTTTGCTGAAAAACCCCCTGCATTAATTTTCGTTTAAACTGAGTATTTCCAAACCAGAAAAAAATTGTATGGGGGAAAATTCTATTTCCATCCCGGAGGTAATGGGGGCAATTTTTGAAAAATGTACCTTAAATGGAAAAAAAATTATTTAAAGTAAACGAAAGCACATACAATAATGTGAAATCATTTTGTTCAAAGCTAATACTTTATTCTTTTATTTGTTTCATAAATCAAGTTGTTTAAAATAATAGTTTTTGAGGAATAACATTTTATAGCTTGAAGTTGATTTTTTACAAAATTTTGCGTATTTAAGTATCAGCGAATTTTAAAATTTTCTATGCTCTAAGCTCTTATTTATTTTTAATGAAATACTTAAAACTGAATGCAAAAATTTCTTTTAGTTTTTGAGGAAGTAAAAAAAACCTGGAAGAACGACAAAACATCGAAAGTTTTTTCAGTTTGTTTGCCTATAAGATCTTTCCGATGTATTTTTCCGGAAAAAGAGTTTGCTATAAATATTTATTATTTGAGAAACATTTGTGTCAACAACCGCTATGGAGCTCCCAAAAATGGTTTAGATTTCGAATTTTGTAAGATTTTAAGTTTCTTCCTTCTTTATAGCGTAGTTTACTGTTCCCATGGGAAAAAAAATCAAAATTTCAAAATAATTTTCCTTCTATTCTGTGCACCAAATTGTATAATATTCAAGGCAAAAAATGTTTTCCTTGGCCTAAACCACCCAAAACAATTTCCGGTCCATTGTTTTGCATGGCATTTCGTTACAGCAATGTGTTTTTTTGCATGTAACTGTAAACCATTAATTTATTTTACCATTTTACCTGATTTATTTTTGATATGCGAGAATATTTACACTGACTTTTTTTCGCACGGGAATTGTAAGGTAGACTTATAGAGCAATAACTCTTTAACCAACGAGCTTATACCAAAATTTATGATCACTCTTGTATAGATAATTTAATAAGCTTCCGACTGCATGTTACTACTTTGATTTTATGACCAGTACAATCTGGTGAGGGTGAGGATTGAGAAAGTGTTTTATGCAAACGTTTTTACTCACTCACCTGCTGTCTGTTTTATAAAGTCCCAGTACTGGAGTCCCGTAATAATTTAATTACTGATTTGTCTTACCACCAGAATCGAAATTGAAATTTTTCTTAGCATCAAAAACAACGGTATTTGACCTACAACTGTAAATGAAAAGCTTATTAATCTCTAAAACAGCTCTAACGATTTTGATAAAAAAATCAGTTTGTTATAGTAGGCATGATGTACTTTTTGATAAAAAAAAATCCGAAAACCGTTCTTAATAGTAGCTGCCATATAACGTTTTTTTTTTAAATTTTCGATTTTCTCGTTAACGGCTCAAACGATTTCAGTCAAAATTTGTATGCAAAAGCTCCTTTAAAATTCTTACAATATTGCATATCGAAATTTTGAAAAAAATTGGATTAAAAAAAAAAAATCACCTCCATTATTGAATTCGGCGAATGAGCCTTACCCACCATTCAACTCATTTTCGAGATTTTAGCTTTAGTGAATTCGCGATAGAAAATTGAACAAATGTCGTTAACATTACCTGCATTACCGAAATTTTGTTCAACTAATTTGATATTAGTGAAACCGCGAACCATTCGCTCTCCATACAAACTTTCCCATTTTACATCCGCACCAATTGTGTAGTGAATCTGCTATTATTTTTCATTATTCCCCAGAAAATCATCATGAATAACAAAAACTGTAAGCTAAAACTTACAATTCTGAATGTAAAAGTAAAGTATAATTAAAGTAAAGTATTTAACATTAATTTTAAAGAAATAATTTTTTTACAATTTTAAGATAGTGTTCAGACGGCTTCACGTGAGGCGACTTATTTCGACGTGAGGCCTGTCTGAACACCCTCTGAGATTTTGGAAATGTCAATAAATGACAGAAGCGACACTATTTTTATTTTATTTTTTTTTTTATTTTATTTTAAACTTTATTTCATTTTCAAAACACTTAAAGCTATACAAACTGTTTATCTATGTACATATTCATCCAAATATAGCTATTTTCAAATATTAAGTGAGATAAATGAAATAGTTAAGTACATTCTGTTGACCGAAGGCAAGAGGCGAATGTACTATATAAGTTAAGAGATAATTATTTAAAGTTTATCGATGGGGATGCGATAAAGTTAAGAATTTTTAATCAATTCATAAATTAAAATTAAAAAATATAATTGATTTCAATAAGAAAATAATACAAAAAAATAATATTGTAAAAAAAAAATCATACTATCGTATTTAATATATTTTCAATTTCAAGATGATTAAATAGAAATAGCCATTGTTTAGTATTTTTAAGGTAAACTGATTTAACTCGCTCACCTCTAAGATTAAAAGGTAACTTATTGAATAGACGGGGCGCAGTAACATTATAAAAGTGTGAAAAATGTGCTTTCCTGATTGTAGGTATAAGTACAAGATTACTAGTGTTTACGCGTAGATTGCGGTTATCATAAATTCTCGAAGAACTATATCCGGAATTTTCAAAAAATATTTTTAGGACCTTGTAAAAATACAAATGCCTTAATGGCAGAAGATCCAGGCTTTTAAACAGCTGAAAGCTAGGAGTTTGTCGATTGACTTTGCACAGAATACGAACAACATGGTTTTGTTTAATAAGCAAAGGCTCAATTTTGTTTTGATGAGTTCCACCCCAACAAGATATCCCATATTGCAGCTTAGATTTGAAAAGACCATTGTAAACTAACTTTAAAACTGACAAACCACAGTATTGACTGAGAAGATAGATCTGTCTAACAACATTATTTAAAAACTACTTTACAGCCAAAGTATGAATTTTCCAGTTAATCATATAGTCTAAAGTAACACCTAAATACTTAAAGCTGTCGACGGGCTCAATTGAGAAGCAGTCGGTAGCACAGCTCATATTTGTGTCAAAAGTAAGTGCATTGTGATCATGAATACATGAATTATTAAGAGGCAATCTTTTACAATTAGGAGAATGGTATTTTAAGGGCATGTCGTTACATACTTTTCCCATAATGTTGAATATCATGAACTTTGTTTTATCACTAATGATCAATTTATGGAGCTTGAACCAGCTACGTAAGATTTCTAAATCATGGTTAACGTCCAAAAATAGATTCAAATAACTATTACAGCTGTACGTCAAAGCGGTGTCATCGGTAAATGCTGTTATTATGCCCTTGAGAGGTTGAAAGAAAAGTGAATTTACAAAAATTAAAAATAGAATCGGTCCAAGAACGGAGCCTTGTGGAACACCTACGTTAATGAAATTTTTAGCACTTAATATATTATTAATTTTTACTCTTTGACTTCGATTACGCAAATAAGATGCAAACCAATCATGAATAAAACCTCTGAAACCAGCATTAAATAATTTTGTAAGTAAAATATCATGATCTACCATGTCGAAAGCTTTGGTAATGTCGATGAATAAGGTAGCTGGGATATTAGAATCATTCAGACTGCTATAAATTACACTGCACAACATTAGCAAAGCATCCTTGGTAAATCTGCCACTTCTAAAACCAAACTGGGAATTACTTAGGAAGTTAGTTTTGTCTAAAAAACTCAGCATTCTAGACTTAACCCCTTTTTCAAAAACTTTTGAAAAAACTGATAGAAGGGATATAGGGCGATAGTTGTTTATGTTAGTTGCATCGCCTTTTTTATGCAAGGGTATAACGACAGCAGTTTTTAGTATATCTGGGAAGATGCCCTTCTGTATACTTAAGTTGAAAATGTGAGCTAAGACATCAGAAACAAGAAAAGATATTTTTTTGAGAATATTACTAGAAATATTATCACACGACGTAGAGTTGGAATTTTTTAGCGACTGAATAATTTTATTTATTTCAAAGGAAGAAAAAAAATCCATGAAAAAACTTTGTCTTTGAAACGGTTCAAAAGTATTGAAATTATTACATAGACAATCGGAGACATTATTCACTGTGGTGGTCGGAACAGTACTCGTAATATTTGAAAAATAATCATTAAATGCAGTAGCAACTTCAAAAGGCTCAGATAAGGTCGTACTATTTAAACTGACTACAAGATCAGTATTTGATTTGTTTTTGTTCAAAATTTCGTTGACAACCTGCCATTCCTTTTTAGAATTACCCATATTTTGAATAAGTCTATTGCTAAAATAAGTATCTCTTTGAAAAGGTATTTCAGTTTTTAGCTCTTCAGGCAACTTATCATAACACCTTTTCAGTCTAGAGTTGTTGAGATGTTTTTTAGTACACTTGAAAAGGTAGTTTTTCTTCATAATTTTCTTTAACAGAGCACCAGACATCCATTGTTTAAGATATTTGTTATCTTGTCGCTTTTTAAACTTTTTAGTAGAGGACAGAATATGAGATTGTAGTTTGTCAAGAAACAGTACAAACCCAAACGCAGTACATGGATCCTGAGCTCTATATACTTCATCCCAAAACTCAAAAACTAAAGTGGATCTAAGAGCAGCGAAATCAATTTTTGTCATTTTTTTAACGATATGCTGCTTCGCTCTGGACACACTGTAATCAAGTTGAATTGTTGTTAAGAAATGATCATTTATATTAAGGTCAAAAGTAGTAGCTTTATAACTCGAAGAATTATTTCTATGTTGTCTGATAAATATATGGTCTAGACAGGAAAAAGAGTCTTGAGATACACGTGTAGGCTCATTCAATAAACAGGAGAAACCAAAAGAAGACATAAGTGATAAATAATTATCACTATCAGATGAATTATTCAAAAGATCAATGTTGAAATCACCAACCAAAATAAGATTTTTGCACTTAAGGTTTTGAAGAAAGCTGGAGAAATCAACCAGAAAGGCATTTACCGGACAAAAACAAAATCTATAAGCGCATACAAAACCATAATTAACACCAGAAATTTCGCACTTGACACTTATCAAGTCAGCACTGTTTAGATTATGACAGTTAATTTTAATATTAGCCAATAGGTTATTTCTATAAAATACTCCGACTCCTCCAGCGGCATAAGAATTATTACAAGATGCCACAAAACTAAAATTAGGTATGGAGAATCTCGAAACTTCATCATAGAAAATCCAAATTTCAGAAAGAAAAATAAGATCAGGTAAATGATCCAAAGAGGCGAGATGAGTTAAAAAAGTATCAAAATTTTTTCTAATGCTACGGTTATTTTGATGAATTACAGAAAATCCAGAAAAAGACAGCAAGTTTTGATGATTAATGCAAAAACATTTTAAATTGTCAGAAGTTGAAGAGGGTAAATAGTTTTCACTAGAGTTATTATAAGGACTTTGAGATAAATTATTTAAATTAAAAATAGTCATAACTTAATTATAAATTATAAATTATTTGAATTATTTTCAAGTTCAGCAAAATCCTTAAAGCTAACCACTTTGATCACCTTTTCCCCTTCTTTTTTTCTTATGAGCACGGAAGAATCTCTTATCCAAACAAACTGGCATAAATTGTTTTGTTTGAGCTGCTTGGCCTTTACCAGAAGCGATCGTGTGTAACTAGTGAGTGAGTCATTTATAAAAATTCTGCAATCACCACTAACTCCCTCGCTGCCGTCTGTACCATCACCACCACCATTACTGGTGCCGCCGCCGTTGTTATAAGTAGCAAAACTTCTCGCAGAGAGTTTGATTTTATCAACACGCAACTTGTTCATTATTTTCATCTTTGATGAAAGAGAAGAGAATCGAACGCTTATGATATAACTGCCTGAGTTGTTATTTTTGTTATTTGTTTTTGATTTGACTGTTTTTTTTACGAAGCAACTCTCAATCTCATCGTGGACAATCGGAACACCGACACCAGTAGTAAACAGCTTCATCACTTTCTCCTGCAAATTTACATTGCTTACATCAGGAACACCAACAATATCAACACAGCATTGTTTCTCTTTTTGTTCGAGCAAATTAACCTTAACCTCCAAGCCATCAACTTTTTTTCTTAAAAATTCATTGTTTACTTCCAGAGATTTGATTTTTAAAAGAGCATCCGTATTTAGATTTTGTAGATTCATGATCTCTGCATACAGTGTCTCCAAAGTAACCAACTGCTTGCCGCTCACAATTAAGGTAGGAGTGGAAGCACAAACGCCATGCATGGGAACGTTATTAACAGGGGATCCCTTCGCTTCAGTGGCGGGTGCAGGGGGATTTATGTGAGCATGCGCAAGATCATGCAAATGAAAGCTAACACAACTAGCACATTTGTAACCTTCCGCACTTTTTTTATAGAATTCAATGTCTTTTTTATCTAAATTGGCACACTTTGCCATGATAGAATTCACTACAGGTGGAACACTGAATTTTTAAAAAAGATCTATCGATTTTAAGTTGGCAAGATTTACACTTCATTATAATTACAACGATTTATTTCTTTGCAAAATTAATTTAATTTTAATTTTAATTCTGTGATTAGAAGACTTGCTCTCAGCGCATGTGTCCCCATCAACAATTGCTGAGCGAACTATAGTTCGGATAATGGTAGGGAAGTTCAGGAATAGGTTACACAGTTCATTCGACGAATTCACTAATTGAAAAGAAGCGAAAGAGAATCCAGCGCGAATCTGGTCGATTCCCGGGGAGTAGAATATTGCGAATTCTATAATCGGCATGATATTCATATTTTTTCAAGTAATCAAATGATATCCTTGTTTTTCAAGTAGTTTTTTTGGCTGTAAGTTTTGTAACTAGTTGTTTATACAGTAAAAAGAACGATTAAAATACTTTTTGATATTTTAAAACTTTTTTTATAATTAATTAATTCGTAATACTTAATTCCAAGCAAATTGAACATAAGAGCAAATTCGTGCGATCCAGTCGTTTATTTTATTTTTAGTTACTGTTGTTAGTTTAGGTATATATGTATTTTCTTTTCTTTTTTTTTTTAATTTTAAATTTTTAAAATTGTTGTAATTCTGGTTGACAAATGAACTAAACTAAACTTTACTAAACTGCCAGTGTTCCCGGAGGATATCGGTCAATCTCTTTATGTCCTTATAGAGTTCTTTATTCGTACTGAAGAACAGGTTTAATTTATATTGCTCTTGAAGTAAATGAGTAAAAGTTCAGCTAGCTGCTATCAACTGACTCTCTGGTCTTCTTTTCAATACCTCAATCAATTCTAGTTCTTAGTCAAATCGGTAATAAAATTTCTGTTTGAATTAAAAACACTTTCTCAATTATTCTCACCCGAGGAATTTGAAATTTTGATCTACCAACCATACCATTTATAACATATCAAAAAATTCCTTTTTGTAGGGTGAAACTTCTTTATTTACTATGGACTTACAGTAATTTACTAATTTGTTTCTCTCAAAATCGTTATAGCCATTTTTGAGATTAAAAAAAAAAAACTGTTCCCTAGCGGTTCTATGGCAAGAAGTGTTTTTGTACTTAAACGAATTTCAATAATTTCCTAAGTTCGTTCTAAAAAATTTTGAAAAAACCTTAAGTTATAAAATTTGAAGAAAATCACTTCAGTAGCTAAGGTTGTAGGTGAAGGTACAAACAGACAGATGGAGTTGGTGAGACTCACTTAATTCTTGTTCTCTATCATCAAAAAGTCAATTTTGATTGAAATCTCAATTCTGTTTTGCAAGCGAATACAAAACTTGCTTTTTAGAAACCTACATATATGTATATGACAAGTAGATATATACTTCTAATCATATATGAGTGAGATGGGAGTATAGAACTGTTGTGGTTGTCACTCTGATTTTTTTTTAAAAACTGTCAAAATTCATCAATGATAATGGATAGCTCCATTAAAAAACGTCGTAATTTCTATGATACTATACTCAGAAACTCAGTTCATCTTTATCAATATTTGAAAGGATGAAAAAAAAAAACATTCTTTAAAAGCACAAACATCAATCATTATAAGAAGCATCATCCCTTGTGCTGTTTTGTTATCAAAACCAAAAGAATGATGAGAACACACATCGAAAATATGTACGAGAAATCAAAATCCTTTTTATTGTGAAACATTCTGAGTATAATTTTTTTTATCTAAGGGAATTGGTTCAGATAGCAGCATGGTGCCGATAACTAACGACAAAACGACGCTTTGTCGTATAAGATGCGTAGGAGAGGGTTCAAATAATAAAAGTGCTCCTTTAGCCACTTCCTTGGCTGATGATGGTGACTTACTTTCTATGTTTGACTGTAGATAGAGAGAGAGAGAGCCCCCTTCAGTCACGAGTCACAGCAACCATCGTCGACGGGCTATGTCATCGTTAATGTATCCCTTTGGGAACAATTATTACTTAATGTGTTTGCTCTATAAAAGTGCTGCGGTAAAATTTCACAAATCCCTAATGTTGAACTGGTAAAGTGAACTTATTTCTTGTAAATAACTTTGGTTCCATAGATCTAGTTATCCTATCTTTTCATCCATTATTTTGTCTCTTTTATCGTCATTTTCGTCTTCCTTAAAGGTATAATAGTAAAAGAGGTATAGAGTTGGTAAGTTTCAGCAATAGTGGTTTGTTGACTTACTTTTCTTAACTTTTTTTTTTTTCTTTACAACTTGGGAGTTGATTTCTTTAAGACATTTTCTAGAACACTAATAGAAAGTGTTTCTTTCGATTTTCTTTGAGTTAAGGGTAAAGTTTTGCTTTCGTAAAAAAAAAATAATTGAACTCGATGTTTCATTCGATATTACGATTATATGGAAGACTTACAAAATGTTTAAACATATTTTTCTCGGATGCATCAACTTACGGTTAATATGCATTAGTGAGGATATACATTTTATGGCGTCCTGCAAAGCTGTATTTAATCCTTTACTTGGCCTATAAGTTCCATAGCCTTAAATACGAAATAAAAACAAAATCTCAGTGTATTTTGTTTCTCTTTGAAAAGACAATTTTAAGAATAAGTTTGGAAAAGCTTCTATTTCCCCAGAAGGTTAATTTTATGTTTTTGTTCGCTGAAAGGAGTATACATTTTTTTGATCCAAAGGAATTTTATCTTTAAACCAAATCAATTTTATTTGAATATTTCCATGAAAAATCGACCAAGCGGCTCTCAAATTGGGATTTTTGTCCTGGAATTTTCGCTATAAACTCCCTCGACAACCTGAGTTTGAATGTACTGTTTATATACTATAAAGTTACTGTAATCCCCAAGATTGATCAAAATCCAGAGATTGACCAGTAAACAAAAAAA